>OX454525.1:11649872-14402372 GCA_949715645.1 Portevinia maculata | reverse complement strand
AAAGCAGCGAGCGTCTTTCAAGCAGAAGTACTTGCAATTAAGGAGGCGTGTAGACTGCTTCTCAACATATTGACACACAGAACAAAGTAGGCATCTTCGTCGACAGTCAGGCCGCGATTAAGGCTGTTAGTTCAACTAAGTCTACGTCCAAGCTTGTTGTGGAATGTAGGGATATGCTGAATAAGGCTTGTCATAGGCTAGATATCATTCTCGTCTGGGTTCCCGGCCATATCCACTTCAATAACATAATCAAATTCCTGAACTCCACAGGATGGGTTTGAGCCCCCTTAACATCCATCTCCCCCTTTAATTTTAGGTTCCATTAGTTGTGGTACCAAAACGGCGCTCAATGCGCTATTCGTGTTTTCCCTCGTCAGGTGACGGGAAATACAGCCACTTAAACCAAACAACCAACCAACCAAGATTTGATTTGATTTTGTGGTTTCGATGGTGTAGAGGGTAGTGTGGGCTTGTGACCCGTACGGTGCATTTTCAACCCCCATGGGCAACAACAACTTACGCCATCCATTGAAGGAGAGAAATGAATAACACCTTGTTTCTCCAACCTCTACGCCAAAAAGAAGATTTAGAATTCGAACAGTCGGATTTATTGTCCGAACACTTTAATCTTAGTATCTAAAGGGTCTTTCGTTAGCCACTTGTCAACTTCAAACTTTCAGTGTGAACGCATGCTTAAACCGATTATCAAACTGTCAATGTCAAATTGACATTTCATTATAATGAAGTAGACGAAGAAACAACGTTTACAAATAATTGAAATTTACTACCGAAATTCCGAGTCGGTGGTCGCAACTTTAAAAGCGTTAACGCCAATTTTCGGCCGTAATTCTCGTTCCAGTAGACAAGCAATTCATAGTATAGTGATCAAATTTGAATCAGAATATTCGCTGCTTGATGTTGCCGTGCCAGTGAGACTACGTTTTGCCCGAGGTGTGGAGAATATTGCTGCCGTAGCGGCGTCCGTTGCAAACCAGCCAAATCAGTCAATTGCATGGCATTCTCAAAAATTGGGCCTCTCCCAGACCACATTGTGGCGAATTTTGCGTAAAGATAGGCTACACCCTTATAAGATCAAGCTGACTCAAGAACTAACGCTACTTGATTTTATGAATTGACTTACGTTCTCGAATTGGGCTCTGGACATGATGGAAGAAAATGAAGAATTAAATCGCAACGCAATATCATCTTCAGCGATGAAGCGCATTTTTGGTTAAACGGCTTCGTCAATAAGCAAAATATGCGTTCGTGTGCTCCATGAAACAGTACTTCATCCGCGTAGTCATTGTTTGGTGCGGTTTTCATGCCGTTGGCGTCATTTTGCCGGTTTTTTCGTCGATGAAAATGACCGTCACGTTACGGTAAATGGTATTCGCTACAGTGGCTTGTTGGAACGTTGTTTCTTTGAGTAAATGCATGAATTGGACATCAGTGATATGTGGTTGCAACAAGACGGTGCCACAAGCCACACAGCGGGTGCAACAATCGAGTTATTGAAGTCTCAGATCTGCGAACGTGTTATCTCGAGAATCGAACCCGTGTATTGGCCGCCGAGATCGTGTGATTGAAGGCCTCTAGACTTTTTTTATGGTGCTACATTAAATCATTGGGTCATGCCAACGAGCCGCCGACCTATGAGGAGATCAGAGTCAATATTGAACGACAAATAGCGGCCGTATCGGTCGAAATGTGCTCCCGAGTGCTCGAAAATCGAGTTCAACACATTTTTAAACTAAAATTAAATTTGCAGATATTTTTTCTTTAATAAATTTATTCGCTGTTAAACAAAAATGCTTACTTGTTATATAAATATGAGATTAAAAAAGATAACCATTTTGAGGAATGAATAAATCGGCATCATTCTGTAGCACTACAATGACTACAGGCGAATGATCCTTTACAAATAACCACTTGAGTTACCATGATGTGTGGGTTGGGGAACAATGGAGTCGCTTTACGATGCAATTTATTAAGAAAATAAAAAAATAAAAAATGTATAGTAGTAACTAAGCAGATTTAAGCTATAATTTGACTACTGAAGTATTTAGACTCAAAAGCCAACTTTTTATTTTTCTTATGAATAAGACGGGAATACGATATCACTATTAAGAGGACAGAGACCTATTAAATTGTACACCATCAATTTAGGTTTCTCGCTTATTATCAATTCGTGTTTTGCAAACCACTGTCGTAGGATTTGTAAGTCTTTATGAAAAGTTACGAGTATTAAAGAATCAAATACGCTTTTGATGATATGGCGGAATGAAAACGTCCTTGGATCAGCAAAAGCTGTGACCTGACAGTTGAAATTTAGTCTAAAAACTGAATTAATATATATTACAAATATAACTGGCCCTAAGACTGACTCTTGAGGTACACCAATTTTTTTTTTTGTGCGGGATCACTTTATATGCGGGTGGCAACAGGTGCAGTAGTAGTGTATTCGCTTATTGAATGGAAGGTCGTGCGTTCGAATTCCGGCCAAGTCCATTACTTTATATCGAATACATGAAATCGTAATCTCCCTAAGCATCTTAAGACACCACCCGTGGAGAAAAACCCAACAACTGCACCAAAACACTTCTTTCCTACCTCTCTATTATTTCTAAGGTAAGTAGCACCGAAAAGCATGCAATGAAATATGCCATTGCTAAGTGCTGCTTGCTGTTCACAAATGCTTGAGCTGTGTTCATAGCACAATAAGGGCACTGCAACATTTACGGTAAAACCATTAAAAAAAAAGAATTGAATGTAAATTATGTCGCCTATATTTCTTAAATTGTCCCGTTATCAAACGAAACTTGCACTAAAGTTGACCGATAAATTGAAAAGAACAATCAAATTCGATCGATTCTATTTTAGAATCGAGTTACATAGTTGGGCCCCTGGCAGTTGGCAAGTGCGCCATCAGATTTTGCCACTATCCCAAAATGTGTGTGTGTGTACAAAATCTTAACAATTTTCTTAAATAAATGTCCAAATATTTTGCAACAAAATTTGTTCAATCAAAATACACAACACTATTTATTCACCGATGTACGAGAAAACAAATCTATGAGGTTCAATTTAAAACTATCTTTCTATAGGTACGCTTCCAAAATGAATTGCAAGGTATCTTTATACCTACTACCAACATAAAACTCCTCTTTGGTTGGAATCAAAATTCTGAATTTGTATTATTTTCTTAAAATTATCGAAAAACAAAGTTTGAATATTGTTTTAAAACTGTTTACACACCCCCAAAACAAAAGCACAAACGATGAAATAGAACGAATTGAGTTATTTACTATTTCTAGCCATTTTTCGTGAGTTATCTTTCCCTTTTCATGGAAATGTTGTGATTCCAAAATGTATTTGCATTCGTACCTATCATGCGGAATACAAGTTTGAAAATAGCTCCAACCGAGGCAAAGTTTGATTTAAATGTTAAATGGAGCTAAGGCAATAATTTGATTAATTAATATGTTTTTAATTGGGTATAAGAAGGACTTGGAATAATGGCGCAACGAGAAATACAAGGAAACAGTAAATAAATAATTTTCAACCTCTTCTGCCAGTTGAATAATGCGATCCCCGCCTCTCTCAACCCAATTTATAAAAAGAAAAGAATCCAACAAAGCACAGAATAGAACAAAAAATAAACAAAGTTAACTGAAACGATTCTTTTCCCCTTCGCCATCACACTGAAATGAAATTTAATTACAATTATAATAAACCGCCTAATTAGTCCTTGAGAAATTGTGGAGTTTTTTGTCGATGCTCTTCGCTTAATATCACTTTCAACCCTCCTTAAGGATATCCATCCTTGTATATAAACTGGATATAGGAAGCCTATCATTGCCGTTGAATCAAAATAAAAGTTGGCTATGAAGATGAAGGATGAAAAGAAGTGGAAAAGAATTTTTCACCGTACAGTAGTAGTATAATTGTGGTGGAAGGGGGATTTACAATTCTTCGTAGGGAAATGTAATTTCAAAAACCGATGAAAGTGTTTTTGAAGCCTTAAAAAGAAGAAAATATTTTTCTTTGAATTTTTTTCTATTTGATTCTGTAAATTTTAATAAAACTGATTTTGATTTTTCGTTAAGCTTATCATGTTTGAATTGTTCAGTTAAATTAGTTTTTAAAGATTCTTTGTTCCAGCGAACTTTAATAAAATGTTTTCTTTTTGATTTCAGGTTTGGTTTAAAAATCGCCGAGCAAAATGGCGAAAACAAAAACGCGAGGAACAAGAACGTCTGCGTAAACTCCAAGAGGAGCAATGTGGATCGTTAAAATGTTCACCAGAGGAATACGCCGCCCAAATACAAATCAAATCCGATCCCAATTTCAGTGATGCTGATGAATCATCCGATCTTGAAGTGGCATAAGTTAGAAGCTCATTGTGTTTGTTTGAACAAAAATCGCACACGTACTGCTAAATAAAATCATATCTTGGGTTTCAAAGTGTAAATAGGAATTCCTTGAAATGGGATCATTGTAAAAAAGTTCTACGAAATAATTGATTCAATTAATGGATTTATAAAAAAAACCTAATAAATGTTCAACTTTAAGTTTAAGTGTAAAAATATATTGAAGAAAATTCTTCTGTAGAATAGTAAATTTTCATTTTAAATCTGATGTAAATTTTGTAATCTTTTTTATTTATAACTTTTAATGTGTAAATAAATAGAGTAAAGAAGTAAACCTCCTGCTTGAACGATAGCAAATTGTAACTATAAAAGTGTAGTATTAAATGTAATTGAATAATTAAGTTTTGTTATATATAATTTAGTTCTGATTATTTAAATTATTTTATATGAAATACTGTGTATTTACTTAATATAGACAAAACAATTCAAAGAATAATAAATCATAAATGAAAAAAAAGAACGGCGAAACGCGTTATTATTTTTAGACATATGAAACGGTGCAGCTATTAGGTAGTAGCAAAGAATATAGAATTATTATTTATTAATTAAATATTCCTAATTAAAATTAGTTGGTTCCTACTATTAACCAACTAAGTTTAATTATGCTCCTTTGTAAAAGTGTGCAGGTGTCATTCTGACAGAATTCTGCATTTCAACCTATTAATATCGGTTTTTGAATAAGAAAATAACAATTTTGTATTTCAATAAATCACAAAATAATTGAGCTTTCGGGATGAAATTTATTCCGGATGTAGTAAACCTGTTGAATTTAAGTATGGAATTCGATTTCGTTCTAATGACCAGCGATCGATTCTTTGGAGCAAATTTTGCACCACTCTTCCACACATATCGGCCGCAAACTTGGCAAGGCAGTGACCATCGTTTGGCAAGTGGTAGACTTTTAACTAGTAGGGAACTCGCAGTTGCCTTGCTATTTGAACGGGCCCAATTTATCATTCGATATTTTCCTGAGCTCCTCTAACGTTGTTGGCTTGTTGGCATAGGCCAACGACTTAGCTTAACCCCATAAAGAAAATTCAACGGCGTTAAATTGCATGAGTTAGGTGGCCATTTGACCAGACCATATCCCCATATTACTTACTACCTTAACGGGCTCCCGATCCGTGAAGAGTCTCTGCCTGAGACACTGCAGCCTACCATCCTCTGCGATCCCGGGCACGCTGCTTCCAGTTCTCCAGACCAAGTGCTCTGGCATCCGCGATGGCTTGGTCTTTAAAACGGAGGTTCGGTCTTCCTTGCCTTCTCGAACCAGGAGGCTGGCAGTCGAAGATCCTCTTGGCTAGCCAATGTACGAGGGCGGGTCAATAAGTCCGTGACTTTTGGAATAAAACACAGATTTTTTGATAAAATTTTTTTTTTATTTTTCAACGTAGTCTCCCTTGAGCTCTATAAACTTTGTCCAACGCTTCTCCAATTTTTTTATCCCTTCCAAAAAAAATGATTTGTCGAGGTCCTCAAAATAGGCCTTTATTTGCGAGATGACTTCATCATTTGAGTCAAATCTTTTTCCACCAAGCCATTTCTTCAGGTTTGGGAACAAGAAGTAGTCGCTTGGAGTTAAATCTGGAGAATAGGGTCGATGAGGGAGCAATTCATAGCCCAATTCATGGTTTTTTGCCATGGCAACTGCACATGTGTGCACCCTTGCATTGTCTTGGTGGAAAAGAACTTTTTTCTTGGCCAAATGAGGTCGTTTTTTTTTTCAAATCGTCATTGAATCGGTCCAATAAGTTGGCATAATATTACCCATTGATTGTTCTTCCCTTTTGAAGGTAGTCTATGTGGATTATCCCGCGTGCATCCCAAAAAACAGTCGCCATAACTTTATTGGCTGACAAACCCACCTTGGTCTTCTTTGGCGCCGATTCACCCTTAGAAACCCACTGTTTTGACTGTTGTTTGGTCTCTGGTGTGTTGTGATGGATCCATGTTTCGTCCACGGTTACAAAACGGCGCAAAAACTCCTCCATATAGAGACCTCAACTGGGCGTCCAGGACGTTCGGCATCTTCAGTGCTTGTACGGCCACAACGAAATTCAGTAAACCACTTTTTTACCATTGAAATCGAAGGTGCAGAGTCCCCATAGTATTTTTCAAGCTTAGCCTTGGTCTCGGTAATGGTTTTTTTTCGCAAGAAATAATGCTTAATAAGCACACGAAATTCACTTTTTTCCATTTTCTCCTCAAATTAGTGAGTAGTCTGATAAAAATAGCTGTCAAACACAAACTAACTGACGCAGCAAGTTTAAATTTTGACAGGAGTCAACTGACAGATGCCTGTTAGCAGGAGCAGTGTTGCCGTTTCAGTAAAGAGGTCAGAAATTCAAAAAGTCACGGACTTATTGACCCGCCCTCGTAGTCGACGTAATATACCATCCATATTCCGCACCCCTCTTACCAACACGTCATATCCCCATCATGAGAAGTAAAAAAAATAAATTCGATAAATAAACAACAAACCACACGTGATTTAGCTTTTTGAACTACATCCACATCTTGGTACAGCTTAGAGAGTTCGAGGTTATATCTTCTCCTCCATTCGCCCTCCTCGCACACAGGATCAAATATCCGACGCAGTATTTTTCTTTCCCGATACTGCAGGATTACCAACCTTGCCCTTCCATAGATCAATTGTTTGACCAGCTGCGTGGCATGTGCTCCATCTTGTTGGAACCAAATGTCACTGAGGTCAAGTTTATCCAATTTTGGTTAAAAATAGTCATCCAACATTTCAATATAGCGAACTCCATTGACCGTATCATGAAGATCATTTTCATCGACGAAAATATACGGTCCAATCTTAACTACGGCTTTGTATATAGAGTTCTATAGTAGTCTCATCAACACGAATTTTAAATCGTTGAACTCGACAGAGGCGGGAGCAAAAGTGGTGGCGTTTGAAGGTTTTGTCTTAAACTTTGCTGTCTCTCTTTATCGAATCGTTCTGATATTATATAAGTATTTATTTTTCTGTGTAACAGCCGAATACTTTTGATGATTTGCAATGTTGCATCGCTTCGGCAAATAGTATGTAGGATGAGACGGATATGATGGAAAAATTAGAAATCTGGCTTTGTCGTCTGCGAGTAGAATGTATGATGAAAGAGGCGATTCGTTTGAAAGGAAAAATTGAATAAAAGCTAATTTCTGTATTTTCCATCAAATAAGGAATTATGAATTTATGGATTTTTAGACTTTTGCTATTTTCGCTGTATCTCGTTCAAAAATGTACCGATTTATATCATTTCTTTAGTATTTGATTCGGAAATATTCAATTTGTGTTGTATCAGCCGTTATTCAAAGAAATAGTTGTTGGATAGGTATATTTATCTATTAGTGAATTGATGACCTACATTAATATTGAGGCAGGTCACCTGTCGTTTAGCATTTTTTTGTAATATATTCGTGGTCAGCATCGATAGTAATGTGCATCTACTATGTCCGTCCGTCCGTCCGTCAACTTGTCGGCAAAAATTAAGGCCTTTACACTGGAGCTAGAAAGCTGAAATTTAAAATACAATTTCAAAAGAACAAATTTGTGAGCTAGAAAGCTGAAATGTTGAATATATTGTCTTAAGTCGCCCAAAATGCTGTGGGGGTTAACATCGCATCGTCGCCTCGGCAAGTAGCATGTATGTACGAATTCCATTACACACAAAGTACTCGGCCACCAAGTATCTCTTTGTGTTTTGTTTCTTCTATTAATTGTTTTCTTTTTAGATTGATTTTGGGTCACCGAACCAAAACAACACTCAGTGGGTCTCAAGTAACTTTTAATTATTTTAGTTTGAGATAGCTTGATGTCGTCGCTCGCTCGTTCGTCGGCCCCGTGCGTCATGCGGTTTAATGGTTTGTTTACTTTCAATGAATCATGGAGATCGGGTTCGTGTTATGTTCCCTGATTCATTGAAGGAATATTTTATGCCGACCTACTTAGAGGCACATAAAATGTCGGTAATTATTAGTTTTTCAGCAATACAATGTCTCCCCTTCGGATCCTATTGATCGTGGTCGGAGTATTAGGTGGCTGGATTGTGCTGTCGTTTGCGCTCAAATTATGGGCATGGTACAATGTCCTAAGTATGACGAGGCTATGGGACTGGCTGGGGTAGGGGCAGAGGTCGGCGATCGAGCGAACGACGGAACTTTGGGAGTTTAAAAGAGGAGTCAAGTTCGGGCTTTTGAGTGGTACGGTTCGGTGTCCCAAGTATCCCCTGGTACGTTGTAAAAATCAATTTCTTTCAATGTAATATTAAATCTATTCAATAAATTTTATACCCGTTTATCTGTTTTGCGTTTTACGATTTGCTGCTGCTGTGAAAATTAAAAATAAACGAGGGAAGATTTTCTATATGTATGATGAAGGGGATGATGGAAGGGACGAAAAGTTTTGAAATGAAAAATTTAACAAAATCTAATTTCAGTCTTTTTCCTCAAATAAGAAATTTCGAGTTTATCGCTTTTTAGACTGTTACTATTTTGGCTATATCTTGTCGAAAAATGTTCCGATTTGTATCATTTCTTTTGTAATTGATTCAGAAATATTCAATCTAATTTATAAAGAAATCACATTTTACTTTGTGTCAGAATTGCGCCATGCTGCACCACCACTTGGGGGTTAATAGTTAATAGGTTTCTACCTATACGATCAATATTTATTTTATTCAAATTTTATTATTTATTTATTTTCTTCTTAAGACAATTGGAGTTGGGCTTTTCGATTTTTGAAGTCTTTGACCGCCTTCCTAACTTCTTCGACAGTAATGTCGTGTACTTCTCAGTGTTAGAAACGGCTCTCGGAAAATATATATCCTAGGAAATTGTTCAATTAGAAGTTTTTCGTCACAAGAAGCAGCCCTTGAGCATTGTTGATGAACTTTGGCGAACGGATTTCCTTTTCTCAGCGGCAAATTTTGAAAATTGTTGTGTTCCTTTATGGATGCGAAGTGAATCAGTTTTGGAGACTAATTATTTAAATGCTGTAAAAGATTTTCTGGATGTTCTTAAAGTGAAAAAAAAACCTCAAGGTAATTCATATAACAGCTTGCAGAAGTATCTTCAGGTGGAAAACAATGTGTTCGTGATTCAATTGGCAACACTGTTTGAAGGGCTCATAAATTCAACCGCTTCACGGTTTCACCCACGCTTGTGAGCCAGTGCATTTTTTGCTTCTTTATAACTTTTTTTGCCAGACGACAGTTCCAGTGTTACGTTGTTTTTTCGCCACCAGAGTACAGTGGCAGTTTTTTTGAGTTTACTTTTGTAAACATTAAATGTTTTGCATTATTTACCTTAGTCTTTGTATATAGACCTGTTCCCGTTCAAGCTGCTTTGTCGGAGTTCGTGGACAGCCTGGTTTCTATCAGCAGCCGAAGAAGAATTTTCTTCTAACTACCGATACAGATCCTCCACAAACTTCATCTTTTGAGCGCAATTTCTCTTTGCGAGCATCTAGCAAAATCTGTATTCCAATTCTAGGCGACCTTTTTCATCTACATTATTAGTGGAGTACTTTGACTAAGCTTTGAATTACACTTTTTTGTCACTAATCACTGCTTTAGCTTCATCTGCCCACCACCATGTTTCTTTGCCCTATTGACAACTTTGTTGATGATGCGATGGAGATAATTTTGCATATTTGCAATAAATGCTTGACTTTTTTTTGGTCCAGATTTGGTTCCCTACCTACTCCACACACGCATCAACGCAAACAACTTAGAGCAGTCTTCAATAGAATTCGCTTTAACATCTCTAAACGGTTGCATATCTACTTATGCAGTGTTTAAATATTGCTCCAGCCTTCATGCATAAATCCTTATTCATAAAATAGTGTACAAAACATATAAGTTATGCACAGTTTGTGTCGATTAAAGTATCAAAAAGAATACATTAAGGAATTACATTTAGCTGCCCAAACTGTCGAAATCATTTGTTTGTGGAAATCCAAATGAAAAAAATTTACTTATACATAATATGTATTCGGAAATTTAATTGTGCAAAATAATGCAATCGCAATATGTACATAACATGATTTTTGATACCGATTATCAATGAATACCCCTTTTCTTTAATGAATGCTACGCCTTGCAATATGCCATGACCTACCCAAACTTTCATCAAAACCAACAACTAATATAACATCTATATACCGCACCCCTCTTACCAACACATCATATCCCAATCATGAGAAGTAAAAAAAAAAAAAATCGATAAATGAGGAGAATGGAAGACAACAAAAATAACTACGAATATAACTACGCATATTCAAAGGAAGACAACAAAGGTGTAGAAAAGGTTCTATCATCCCTATCGTGGAATCCGTCGGGGGGAACGATCCGCTAATAGTGAACAATTTGCATCGTGTAATCCGCAGACGTGAACCATTCACATGTCGGTAATGTGAATGAAAATTAATTTAATTTTTAGAAAATCAAATGTGATTGAAATGAGCTGCCACAATTGAATTTCGGATCCCACGATAGCAATTTTCTGTTCACGTGAATCGAATAAGTGAAGTGAATCTCAGATTCGACGGATTGCACGATAGGGGTGTACAATATGCTAGTTTATATATAGCTTTTTCAATGACTCACTTACGTCGTATGGTGGCGTAGCCGTCGTACCTATACATGAATTGAGACTACGTACTATAAACTGTATATACAAAGACTACGGCATGAAATCCACAATACAAGGTCACTTTTTGTGGATGCAATTGAGTCTCTGTAGCACATGTGGATTTGTTGTTGTCAAAAAACGCGTATTTTGCTTACTGACAAAGCCATTAAGCCAAAAAATTTGCTTCATCGATGAAGATGATTTTCCGATAAAATTCAGAATTTTCTTCAAATTTCTACAGAGCCCAATCGGAGAAGTTTCCGCTCTTCAAATGGTCGAAAAGCTTCTGCAATTGTGTTAATTTAATCTTGTGAGGTTGAAGGCCAATGTCTTTACGCGAAATTCGCCACAATATTGACTGTGAGATTCCCAACTCCTGTGAACGGCGTGTAATCGACTAATTTGAACTGAAACACTTGCGCTTTCAATATACCCTATTCTAAGGGTATATTAATTTTGACGCGAAGTTTGTAATATATGTACCTTATAATTGCCCATAAACCCCTAAAAGTTACTATATAAATGATCAGCATCGATAGTAATGTCGATGTTGCCATGTCCGTCCG
This sequence comes from Portevinia maculata, assembly GCA_949715645.1. Lineage (NCBI taxonomy): Eukaryota > Metazoa > Arthropoda > Insecta > Diptera > Syrphidae > Portevinia > Portevinia maculata. The sequence goes on along the minus strand of OX454525.1, from coordinate 14,390,737 downwards.
TCCGTCGGCAAAAATTAGGACTTTTAATTTGACCTAGAGAGCTGAAATTGTAACCATATACTCTCTAAGGGCCCGAAATAATCAAGTTTAAGAATTTTTGAGATCCGCCCCACTCAAAAAAACAAATTTATTGAAAAAATCGATTTTTCAGCTAAAAAGCTGAAATTTTTAATATATATGATCTTTGACTCCTAAAACTGTTCGGGAAATAACATTTCTAAAATCCGCCCACTGACACGCCCACAATTTAATTTTTTTTTTTTTTTTTTAAAAACCAAGGTTTGAGCTAGGGAGCTGAAATTTATAATATAGACTCTCTAGGTGCCCTTTATACTTATGTTAAAGTATTTTTTAAATCCGCCTACTGACACGCCCACATTTAAATAAAACAATTTTAATTGAAAAACCAAAGTCTGATCTAGGGAGCGTTTTCTTTACATTAAATCCTTTAAATGTTATATAACAAAATATGTAGAGCGTTCTTAACAATTCAACCATACTTAGACTTTTGCCACGCCCACTTATGAGAGATAGAAATAAGAACAGATCCAATAGTTCGCCCAAGGGCAGTGTAGCCCGTCCCTATGTTTTTTTTATAATTAGCGTGCGTTAAAGGAGCTTTTTTTTCTGTACTTGAACTTATTCAAATCTGCACCTACAAATACAATGCCATTGTTGACGTATATCATTGCCTACTATTAGGTGCTAGAACTATGAATGAGTAGATTGATAGCAAAAATTGGTTTGTGCATTGGATAGGGTTTCTTTCTCCACGGGTGGTGTCTAAACATATTAGGGAACATTAGCACTGAAATTTTATATTCAAGTTTAATCCGCAGAAACTTTTACAATAATGCGTTTTTTATTCTGCGGGTTTTCACTTCTTGGGCGTGGTCGGGATTTGAACGCTCAACCTGACTCAAGATTTCCCACTATAGAACGCACAGCCTGCCTGTTGGGATGATTATTACGACCGAAAATTGGAGTAAGCGGTCTTAAACCAAACACTGTTCGCTCGTGAGCTTCACCATGATAAAATAAGAGGGGTGAGTGCAACCCAGAATGTCCACAGGATCAACTCCCAGCGTGATATGAATATGATATCAATACAAAATATTTATTGATTTTTAACACTTTTTTACTATTATAAGGATTGTTGGGCTCAATGAAAAATGGACATAGCAATTTTTGTTTAGTTTATATTTATGTAAATACGCATCGATTGGGACTAGAGCGAAGTCGATATAACTTTTTTATACGCGAGATAGGTACCTACTTTATGGCTGATAACACGGCGATTTTATAGGAAGCAGACGCTTGCCATCTTGCTTCCTTTTGCAGGCCTTCTTTCGGGGGTAACCAGGAAGCTGTAAAAACAGTCCTTCCTATACCCCTTCAGGGAATAGGAATAGTAAGGGCAGAGTATTTTGCAGTGGTAAAACAAACATATAAAGCAAACGCCATTTTTGTGGGACGCTTCTTAGAATGTAATAGTGAAAAATCTTAAGATGGTATATACATACTGGAGTGATTTGAAACTGGAATCCCTTGTTTAGTAGTCCAACGCACTTACCACAAAGCCAGTGCGCGTATGTTTGTATCCGATAAAAATATAAAACTAAAGGCAGACAAGCGCTTGCCATCTTGCTTCTTATGCAGGCATACTTTCAGGGGCTACCAAGAAGTTGTATATTCAGGCTTTAAAACCTGACTATCTTACAGGGAAGTGAAGTGGTAATGTCATCGGCGTTTTAAAATTGGTTGGAATTTCAAAACAGATGCCATTTCCAACTCCCAGACCATAATGAATTATTTTTTTTACACGCGAGATACCGTGAACGAAAACTTTTCAAACGTACTTACACATACACATACACACACTTATACGTCTTCTTAAAAACATTTGAAAAACATTTATAGTAAACCTTCAAATCTTAAAGTACATCCCGATTTTCATTTTCGTAATAATTATACGGATGTTTTTTTGCAACACTGTAATAACTCATTCCAACCAAAAACAAATCTACACTCAGTGTTATTTTGTCAGTGAACCAATAGGTTGTTAAGATTGAAAGCCAGCAAGACGCCTCTGAAATCCGTTAGAGGAATAAGGAAATACATTGTTGGTTGGTAATCCTAATCTTATGAGTTCTTCAGTTTTTAAGTATAGCTTTTTTATTTTAAAAGCCATGCAAATATACGTTTGTATAAATGTGTTTAAAAATTTTAAAAGCGTGCCTCACGGATAATATGTATATTATGCTTTTAAAGTTTAATAAATTTGTTTTTAAAAATCTGTGAAAAACCTGCATATGACTTTTAAATACATGCATAGAAAAGAGAATTTCTAACCTTTAAATTTGTTGACCACAATGACCACAAACTACTTTACCCCACCGTTCATACAAAGTCTAATAAAGGAAAAAAGAAGACTTAGGAAAGTGTGGCAAACCACAACATCACCCGATTATAAACACAGACTTAATAAAGCTATCAAAGAACTCAAAGAAAACCTTCGAAATATCGAAAACACAAAAATAAGTAACTATCTAAAACACCTAACACCAACATCTGAAACTAACTTCTCGTTATGGAAAGCAACAAAAAAAGTGAAACATAGAATATTGCATGACCCGCCGCTAAAAAAAAGTGGATGGCTCCTGGGCTAGGACAAATAACGACAAGGCAGCTGCACTAGCAACATATTTTGAGGGGGTTATTAAGAATGACGATAAAGCCGCTAACTTGCCACCTAGGAATGACACAATAACTCCAAACATCCAGATTAGGAAAATCACTGCCAAAGCAATTGACTACTGCATCAAAAAAAGGAGGGTATTTCATAAGCGACTTGACAACTTAAAACTTTTAGTGTGACAGTGAGACTACGTTTTGCCCAAAGTGTGGGGCATATTGCTGCCGTAGAGGCGTCCGTCGCAAACCATCCAAATCAGTCAATTTCACGGCGTTCTCAAGAATTGGGCCTCTCCCAGACCACATTATGGCGAATTTTGCGTAAGGATCTTAGCCTACACCTTTGCAAGATCATGCCGACTCAAAAACTAAAGCCACTTGATCATATGAAGCAACGTACGTTTACGAATAGGGCTCTGGACATGATGGAAGAAAATTAATAATTTCATCGCAAAATTATCTTCAGCGATGAAGCGCATTTTTGGTTAAACGGCTTCGTCAATAAGCAAAATATGCGTTACTGGGCAGGCGAGAACCCTCATGTGTTTCATGAAACAGCACTTCATGCGCAAAAAGTCACTGTTAGTTAGTTAGTTATTTGACTATTTATTTCATAAAAAAAGAAATTGTTAACAATTGTGAATGCTTAGTCTATATGGTTTGGCTTAGAGCCGTCTACCAGATTGACATTAAAAATTAATTAAAAATAATTTGGTGCTACCTATGTTTAATACATTATGTACGTACATATAATAATTTATGAAAAGAAAAAAGTATAGTATGCGCAAACGTTTAAAAATTTCCCTCGATTATGCAATTCCTGTAGCGCAATGCGTTCACTGCGTAGTTAGAGTAGGTCCCAACCTCTGCCTCCATCCCAAGTGATTGAGTACCGAAAAAGTTACTGCGGAAATCTTTAAGAATGGTTCATTTCGCAATGAAGTGCAACACATCCTCATTTTCATTTTCATTTTCATTTATTTATTTATCTTGTAATGCCTATACACTTTAAGATATAATATCTTATTAACTAGTGATAAGCTATATTCTGCAAAAAAGAAAAAGAAGCTACTACAAAGATAGACGAGTAATTCAATAATATTTATTAATTTATTTATTTATTTAACTTTCATCTACAAGTCGAGCTTACAGACTATGATTATTTAAACACTATAATATGTAATATAACTATATGTTAACATAATTACCCATTCTACAGCAACCAAGATATAATGCTTTTAAACCGATGTCATGGAATATGAAAATCTACGTGACTACTAACTTCATTATACGATTTTAGTGATCTAGAGATGGGTTCATTGCAACCAAAGTTTGTTGATGCCTCGTTTGAAAAAAGAAGGGATGGACTCTTAGCACCCTCGTAGGAACATAGATTGGCAATAAAGATAAAAGAAACGGGCTATTGATACGGGAGCATAAGACATCCCTAATAAACATCATCCCATGTACACGTCTTCTATCTTTAAGACTCATAGTACCCAAAAGTTTAAGTCTGGCATTATAAGACGTTTCGAAAGTCCAACGCATTTTGAAAAAAATATACCTTGTAAAACGCCTTTGTACTTTTTCAATGCGATCCGAGTGAAAAGAATAGTAGGGATCCCATACGACATCTGCATACTCAAGAACGGATCTCACCAAAGCAATAAAAAGCGATAACAACGTATGAGAATTAGAAAAATCTTTAGAGTTTCGTTTGATAAAGCCAACCAAAGAATTTGCCTTCGCTACCATGTACTCGATGTGAGAAACAAAAAGATTTATAAAACGATATACAATAGCATTTACTGACGTTCAACATTAACCAATTATTAATACACCAAGTCGACAGATTGTTAAGGTCTATCTGAATCTTAGAGTAGTCATCAACGCTTCTAATTTTTAAGAACTATTTTTATATCATCAGCATAAATTAGGCAATGGCAGAATTTTAGATTATAGATTAAATCATCAATAAATAAAATAAAAAGGAGCGGTCCAAGGTGACTTCCTTGTGGAACTCCGGAAATACAGGAAATAGGTCTTGAGCAGTGATTATCAACACACACAATCTGAGACCTACCAGATAAAAATGATGAAATCCATTTCAAAATTGCCGAATGAAATCCAAAGATTTTAAGCTTATTTATAAGCAACCCATGATTGACAGAGTCGAAAGCCTTGCTAAAGTCAGTGTAGATAGCATCAACTTGACATCCACTTTCAACAGCGTTAGCAACAAAAGATGTGAAGTGTACTAAATTAGTTGTTGTGGAGCGACCAGAGACGAAACCATGTTGGAACTCTGATAAGTGCTCTTTGATGTGAAACTCAATTTTATCCTTAACAATACTCTCTAAGAGCTTTGGAATGACGGAAAGTTTGCAAATACCTCTATAGTTAGAGATATCATTTTTAGAACCAGATTTAAATATTGGGACCAAAAAGGAAACCTTCCAATCATCCAGAAACAATCCTGATTCTAGTGATAGGTTGAATATTTTGAGCAGCGGTTTGCAAATGGAGTTGCAGCAATTAATTAAAGTAATTGCTGGAATACCGTCAGCACCAGGTTTAGGATTAGCTTTAAGATTGCGAATGGCAGACGTAATATCTTGAATATCAAGAGCCAATGAACCAATGTCAATATTAGGTAGTCTATTTGGTTCCGAAAAATTTGTTGTCGAGGGTGTAGAAAAAACGGTTTCAAAAAAAGTTGCAAATAAATCTACAGAATATTGAATGTTAGGTTAGGTTAGGTTAGGTTTATGTGGCTGTCGGCAGAAGCCGACACACTTAGACCAATTTAGGTCCATTGTGATACCACGTATGTATTATCTAGCTCAACTCTGTAGATGGGACTGGCCAACGACACGCGGTTGTTCTCAAACGGTCCCCCATCTACGTACTAACCGCGCCCAACGTCGTTTAATTACGGTGATCTGACGAGAACCGATTAACTCGACGTGGTATGGTCGTTGGTTATATTGAATGTCGTTGGACGTAAAATTTTTATAAAACATTTGCCTAGGTAATCCAGTGGACTTTCTTTTATGGTTAATGAAAGACCAGAACGATTTAGAATCAACTTTCAATTTGGTTTCCATATCCAAAATGTAATTATTGTACAGGAACTTACTGAAAATTACGAAATCTTTCCTAGTTTTAGAGAAAATTTCTTTATTGCAAGTATTTTCCACCTTTTTGTAGCGTTTGTGGGCTTTATTTTTCAAGTTTTTAAGGTGCAAGAGCCGTTTATTATACCAAGGAGGATATGAGTTCAACTTTCTTACGGTGCAAGGAACAAACATAGAAAAACCGGCTTTCATTATTGAAGTAAAATATTCATACATATCGCGAAGTTCCATATCCCAATTGAAAGACTGGAGATATTCACTTAAAGCAATGAAATTACATTTCAAGAAATTATAAGAAGAAGCACCTGATGTTGGTACATCTCTAAAATATGAATACAAATCAAATTCAATCATCAATTGCTTATGATTCATGGAATTATTTAGAAGAGCAAACGGTGCTTCACAAACTTTAACTTTGACTTCATCGGCACTTATAAAAACAAGATCCAATATTCTATTTAGAGAATTAAAAACTGAACATACTTGATTTAAATGAAGTGAGAACATACAGTCAATCAAAGCAATTTCGTAATCTTTTTTAACATTGTTAGGGAAAAGCATATTATCTTCCTCAGACCAATTCCAATTAACATCACCAATATTGAAATCTCCAAGAGCACAAAGTATAGTAGTTTCAGAACAGTAATTGCTAAGATATTCAAAGTTTTCAATACAATTTTCATACACGTTTAATCTACTACCAGATGGTATATACGTCACAATAAATATAGTTACAGAAGCACCAAAGTCAACTGAAAAACAAATTTGGTCTGCATTTAAGTTTGGCAATGGAATTGATTTGCTGGAAATCGATACCTGCACAGCTGCAAGTACCCCACCACCACGTTCCTCGGCGGAGTTGCAGCGATCATTGCTAAAAACGTCGTAAATTAAGTTGTCAAATAATTCAGATGATAAGATATTCCCGTACAGCCATGTTTCAGTATTTGCGATGATGTGATAGTCTTTGTTACTCGATACCACAAACAAATCAGCCGTTTTAGTTCTGCATTCACTCGCATTATGATAGAAAATATTTAAGTGTTGTTGCTGAAATCTAACAACACTAGCATTAGCAGAAATCAGTTTTTTGACGAAATTGGATTTTGAATAAAAGGCCGAATCTTCACTCCATTAGGCCAGCAATTAGCATTGAAAACCATTTTAGCGAACTCAAATGGAATACCGACTTTGAAATTCACAAATCTAGGTGTTGGTTGACTTCCATCAGACTTATTAAGCTTGAAACAGGAGATGCATTTAGTATCCAGCTTTAGTTTCGATGCGATGTGACAAATGATAGCGTCCGACTTTGCATCGGCGTGAAAACTGGATATATGGAACCATTTAAGTTTGCGAACTACCTGCAAAGAACTATTCTCCAAGCTGGAACCAAAAATGACTTCTTGATGTTTGTTCGATCTATCAAGGACCATATAATTTGGTACGCCAATAGGAGCAGGAGCACCACTCACAGAAACAGCAACAGCATCAGCATCATCTACGTGTACGTCAATTTTTTCATCAAAAGCAACGGTAGCAGCATCCACATTAAAATCCATATTAGTTCTATCCACGCCGCTAACAGTAGATGACGCACCGGTGACATTGTATATCGTATTAACTTCTTTATTCAGCATAGTCGAAGAGGAATCACTGTTAACATCATTAACATCATTTACATCGAGAACAATAGACGGAGAGGCAGATGAAAAAAGCGTATCATTGCCAGTTGACTTTTGTGGACTAGGCGAAATAGCGGCAATAGCGGCTATTGACGAAGATGTATGAAGAGAACCAATATTGAGATTAGATGAAGATGTTTTTTTTCCATTTCCATTGATTTTTGGATGTTCATTAGCAATAATTGAGCTACAGTGAGAAGACGATGGCGAGCACTTGCTAACTTTAGCAGAGAGACGAATCAAAGGAGACGAGGAAGTAGCGACGCGATGCAATGACAATGATTTCTTAGCAGGTTGAACAAAATTAGATTTTCGTTGAACACGGGTAGAGTTACGGATGTCACGACTAGCATTCAAGGTCATAACATTTGAGGACACTGCCTTTTGTTTAGGTTTAACTAATTCAAAAGATGAGCAAATCTTATTTAAATCACTGATGTTATTTTGAAGAAAGTAAGATAAGTCAGACATTTTTTTAATGCAAGTCACAAGGGGACTTATTCATGCACTCATCACATTTATAAAAAATATTGGTGTTAGCATTAATGATTCTGATATCCGATATGGGAATCATAGAACATTTAGTGTGTATGCCATGACCACAAACGCCACACAATAACAAATCAGAGTCAATTAACAGATTAAGACACTTGTAGCAAGTAGAATCTATTATTACAATAGAACAAAACAAAAAGAGCAAAACAACAAAAAGAATGCGTGCGCCAGAGGTAAAAGAATGCGTGCGCCAGAGGCAAAAGCTGAATTGCAACTGAATACTAAGTAACTATAATTATACAGGATCAAAATTAAAAACATAGGGACGGGCTACAGTCCGCTTGGGCGAACTGTTGGATACCCTATTCTTATTCCTATCCCTCATAAGTGGGCGTGACAAAAGTCTAAGTATGGTTGAATTGTTAAGAACGCTTTACATATTTTGTTATATAACATTTAAAGAATTTTATCAAAAAAAACGCTCCCTAGCTCAAACTTGGGTGTTTCAATAAAATTGTTTTATTTAATTGTGGGCGTGTCAGTAGGCGGATTTAAAAAATTAACACATGAGCATAAAGCGCCCCTAGAGAGTATATACGAGTATTATAAATTTCAGCTCCCTAGCTTACTTTGAATTTTCAAAAAAAAAAAAAATAATAATAATTGTGGGCGTGCCAGTGGGCGGATTTTGAAAATATTTACACATAAGCATAAAGGGCCCATAGAGAGTATATATTATAAATTTCAGCTCCCTAGCTCAAACTTTGGATTTTCAAAAAAATTGTTTTATTTATTTGTGGGCGTGTCAGTGGGCGGATTTTGAAAATATTTATACATGAGCTTAAAGGGCCCATAGAGAGTATATATTAAAAATTTCAGCTCCCTAGCTCAAATTTTGGTTTTTCAATAAAATTGTTTTATTTTTTTTGTGGGCGTGGCAGTGGGCGGATTTTGAAAATTTTATATCCCGAGCAGTTTTAGGAGTCATAGATCATATATAAAAAATTTCAGCTTCCTAGCTCAAAATTCGATTTTTTCCAAAATTTTGTTTTTTTTGAGTTTGTGGGCGTGTCTGTGGGCGGATTTCAAAAATTCGTAAACTTGATTATTTCGGGACCCTAGAGAGTATATGGTTAAAATTTCAGCTCTCTAGGTCCAGTTTAAAGGCCTAATTTTTGCCGACGGACGGACGGACGGACGGACGGACGGACATGGCTAGATCGAAATTACTATCGATGCTGATCATAAATATAGTAACTTTTAGGGGTCTACGGGCAATATTAAGGTATGTTACAAACTATGCGTCAAAATTATATATGTATAACTACTGGATACCTAGTACAATAAGAAAAAAAAGGAAAAAAAAGATTAATTTTAAATTTTCAATTTCAATTTAATTTTCAATTTCAATTTAATTTATTTATAAATTATTAAGTACATGTAAGACTTTGTCTTTAAAGAGTACTAGGTTAGGTTAGGTAGACGTGGCTGTCAGCCAAAGCCAACACACTTAGACCAATGATAGGTCCATTGTGGTACCACACAGATCTGGGGATTAGGTACCCTCACTGCTCGTTGAACCAATAGGAGCTTCTTATGAAGCGCGAAAGACTTCTAGCGCCAGTGCTGGCTAAGTCGCTTGTGTCATTGAACAAGAAGTCCCCTAGATGGAGATTTCTTCTATGGGAGAGCGCAGGACACGTGCAGAGAAGGTGAAGTACAGTCTCCTCCTCCTCCTCGTCCATACAGCTTCTGCAGAAGTCATTTGAGCACACACCGAGTCTAGATGCGTGCCTGCCTATTAAGCAGTGACCTGTAATAACACCTATAGTGGAGCTAATATGCAGTCGGTTTAATGAGATTAGACACTTAGAGCGTCGCAGATCCAGCTTTGGTCAGATCCGCTTAGTCGCTAGACATGTATTGCTACTCGTCCACCTAAGGTTTGTTCTCTCGATTGCGGATAGCTTGAACAAGAGTTTACAAGTAGCGATTGGTATACCTAGGGAACCTTTATCAGGTAAAGGAGGTAATGTGGTTCCTTTTTTGGCGAGATCATCAGCCCTGCAGTTACCTGGAATGTCCCTATGCCCCGGCACCCAACAGAGGTGAATATTGAACTGCTCTGCCATCTCCGAAAGAGATGATCGGCAGTCTTGGGCTATGATGGAATTTGAAGAGACTGAGTCCAGGGACTTAATCGCGGCCTGACTATCCGAGAAGATACGGATATCCTTTGAGGATATCACATTCCTCTTCAGTCACGTCAGGGCTTCTTTTATCGCCAAAATTTCCGCCTGGAACACGCTACAGTAATCATGAAGACGGAAAGAGAGGCTAAGATTTAGCTTTTCTGAGAAGACTCCACCACCTACCCCATCGCTTGTTTTTGATCCATCGGTGTAAAAGTGGATCGATTTATCATTCGCAAATGCATCATCATCCCAGAAAGATCTGGAAGGAATGGTGATTTGGAAGTTTTTTCCGAACTGTAAACGGGGTATGGTGTAGTCTATGTTTCTGGGTAGAGACTTAAAGTAGTCTAGAATAATGGAGTGGCCAATATTGTTATTGGTCCACTGCGAGGTAGCTTTTAAGCGGACAGCGGAACATGCCGCTGTTTGCATGCTAAATATATCAAGGGGTATCAGGTGTAGCAGAATGTCCAGAGCCGCGGAGGGGGTAGTTCGGAGTGCTCCGCTAATGCATAGACACGCTGAACGCTGGACTTTGCCCAGCTTGTCGCGGTTAATAGCTTTTTCTAGAGCAGTCCACCAGACAACCACCCCGTAAGTAAGAATTGGTCTTACCACCGATGTATATAGCCAGTGCGTAATGCGGGGTTGTAAACCCCACTTGTTGCCAATGGCTTTTTTACAAGAGAAAAGTGCTACTGTAGCTTTCTTGACTCTTTCTTGTATATTGGGTTTCCAGCTTAACTTTCTATCGAAGATTAGACCCAAAAATTTTGCTTCGTCAGAGAAAGTTAAGCTTGTACCGCTAATAGAGGGAGGGTCAATATATGGGATTTTATATTTCCTGGAAAAGAGGACAAGCTCGGTTTTGTGGGGGTTAACGCCCAGTCCGCACCGATTAGCCCATCTCGTTAGCTTGTTAAGAGCGTTTTGCAGGAGTTCCTTTATGGTGTTGAGGTGTTTCCCAGAGACGGCAATAGCAACATCATCCGCATAGGCAATCACTCTGCAGCCCTCCCCTTCCAGGTTTATCAGTAGTTTGTTCACCACCAAGTTCCAGAGAAGGGGAGAAAGAACACCGCCTTGCGGCGTCCCTCGACTGACAGACCTCCTAGCAGATGTAACGCCCAGTTTTGAATTGATAATCCGACTATTTAGCAGTAGATTGATCAATTTACCAAGCGAGCTATCCACATTAAGTTCTGCCAGTGCGTTTGCGATTGCAGATGTGTTAACGTTGTTAAAGGCGCCTTCTATGTCAAGGAAAGCAACCATGGTATACTCCTTGTGATGGAGGGAGTATTCGATTGTGCGTACTAAGGAATGAAGAGCGGTTTCCACCGACTTTCCCTTACGGTACGCATGCTGAGCTGTAGACAGCAATTGCGGGTTTATGTGCATACGGAGGTGGATATCAATCAATCGCTCCAGCGTTTTGAGGAGGAATGAAGATAGAATAATAGGTCTGAGGTCCTTTGGACTGACATGGGAATATTTGCCAGCCTTGGGTATAAAAACCACTTTTACTTCTCTCCAAGCCCGGGGGATATGTACCAGATTTAGACAGCTTATCATGATCATCTCCAGCACAGGCAGGATGATATACGCTGACATTTGTAGTTCGGCAGGTATTATGCCGTCTGGTCCTGCAGACTTGAAGGGTTTGAAGCTTTGTAGCGCCCAAGTCAGCTTGTCCCTAGTTATCAGACCGTGAGGGTAAGTTACCTGTGCATGTGACCTGTTAAGGCTATAATTGCCGGTAATATTGGAGCTACCTGGAAAGTGAGTATCAAGTAGCAGATTGAGCGATTCTTCGCTAGATGTCGTCCAAGAGCCGTCTGCCTTCTTAAGGCAGCTAGGCATAGTAGGATTTGAAGCAAGGATTTTTCTTAGCCTAGATGCCTCAGAGGATTCTTCTATTTTTCCACAGAAGAGTCTCCATGACGTTCTTTTGGCTTTCCTTAATTCTTTTTTGTATAATTTGAGGGATTCCTTGTAGGAGTCCCAATCGTTTATAGCTTTTGAGGTTTTGGCAAGATTGAAGAGTCTCCTGCACTCCTTTCTAAGTGGTCCCAGCTCAGTGGACCACCACTGAGGCTTCTTTTCCCCCCTAGGTTGTACGAGGGGACACGATGCAGACATTGCTTCGTTAAGGGCCAGAGTAAGCTCATCGACTTTATTGTCGAGCTCGTTGGAGTTACAGGGGGGACTTAAGAGTTCCGAGTTAACACGTTTGTATAGAGTTTCTCTGTATAATGGCCAGTTGGTTTTCCGAGGATTACGGAAGGAAGGTTGGCATGGAGGATCAACGTTAAGGTTGAATAAAAGATATCGGTGATCAGAGAACGAATGATCAGCCGATACTTTCCACCCCGTTATCATGTCGTTGATGGTATCGGAGACAAGAGTAATATCAAGGACTTCTTGCCGGTTTTTGGTAATGAATGTGGGTTCATTACCTAGGTTACAGACAATGAGGTTAGTAATTAAAAGATATTCAAAAAGTGACTCACCTCTGTTGTTAATATCTGAGCTGCCCCATACGGTGTGATGAGCGTTAGCATCACAACCGATTATGAGTTCAGCTTTTTGCCTCCTTGCTTCATCGACCAGCCTCTCTAGGTTATCACCAGGGAGAGGCCCCACGTGATCGTGGGCGAGATAAGCTGATGCCAACCAGAATGATCTGCCTGCAGTCTCCAGTCTTGCCACAGTCATATCTCGATCGCTGAAATTAGGGAGTAAATAAGCATTAATATTACTTTTCACTAGTATGCACGATCTGGGTTTACCTTTATCAGTCACATATAGTGGGTAGTATCCGGGAGTCCTGAGTCCTCGAATCTGGTTGTGTACAATCCAGGGTTCTTGGATCAAGACGATGTCTTCCACGCCTTTGGCTAGACGAAGAATGAGTGCGGCCGAAGCCTTAATGGAGTGTTGGAGGTTAATCTGTACTAACTGCAGCATTTTCGCTACAATCAGGCAGAGATACCTCCACCACGGTGTTGTTCAGGCCTTCCAATTCCGAGGATGAGCTGAGAAGCTCGTCTTCACTCAGAAGAACCTTGTCTAGATAATCAGTCTCCATATCTAACAGGACGTCGGAAGTGGATGGTGATTTTTTGGGCAAAGAGGGTTCATCATCCTCCAGCGAGGGGAAGGAGATTGAAGCTCCAGGATCTGAGACTGCGATCAAAGAGTCAGAGGGGGGAGGAGGAGGAGGGGGTAGTTTACCCGCATCCATTTCGTCCTTTTTATAGACCCGCAGAAACTAACCCGCAGTACTAACAAAATTAACATTTAGAGTTCCCTTACTATAGAAATTATATAATAAAACAGTTAATGAGATTACATGTATATTTAATATAAAATAAAGATAAAAAATAAAGATAATAGAAAAAATAAATAAATGTGGGATAGATGAAGTAATAGTTAAAGACAGGAAGATAAAAAAAAGAAAAGAAGAAAAGAAGAAAAATAGGAAAAAGACAATCTACTGCTGTTGAGAAAAGTATTCAAAAATAGCTGTCCTGAATTCAGAGGCTCTCGATGCTCGTTTTATGACTTCGGGTAAAGAGTTCCATAGCCGAATGGCGTGAGTAAAGAACAGGCGCGATGAGTTAGTGTAATTACAAGGCTGTACTATTACATTGAATACTCTTGACGACTGTGTGAATTGCAGTTTTTAATATATATGATTTTAAATAGATAATTTTATGCAAAAAAATACAATTTCTGGCTTTCAAATACTGTGTGAGAGAGCAACCAAGAATGTTATTCCGGTAAGCCGAAACATGATCATATCTTCGCAGCCCATGAACATAACGAATCATATCATTGAATGCAACGTTTAGTTTATTTTGTGAAATGGAATCAAGCTTACAGTAAACAACATCAGTGTAGGTTATTATGGGAAGTATCAGAGTTTTCATTAGTTTTGACTTTATATCACGGGGAACAAAACTGGCACACGTCCATAGTTTCCGAAGGCAACCATAAATTCGACCAATGGTGTAATTTATGTGATCATTACCAGAGAGATCCCGATTTATTATAAATCCTAAGCTCATGACTTTTTCAGCACACTTAATTTCAATACCAGACAACATGATAGGAGGCAGATTTCTAGTTTCTTTAAAGTTTTTGGAAATTAAGATAGCTTGTGTCTTAGCTGGATTTAGTGTTAGTCCATTATTAACGGTCCACAAATACATAGCTGCGATATCTTCATTTATACGATGGAAAAGATCTTCGATTAATCCGACAGGCCTAGATAAATAAATCTGAACATCATCAGCATAGAGATGGAACGATACACTTTTACAATTAGGAACTAAGTCATTAATAAAAATAGAAAAAAGAATAGGCCCTAAAATTGAACCCTGCGGTACGCCCTCATGCAAGAATTTATCATTCGAATAATTTTCCCCAACTAAAACTCTCTGTGACCTATTACTTAAGTAACTTTTAATAAGCCTGACTGCCCTATCACTGAAACCGAAATAGTGGCGCAATTTACTACATAATATTGTATGATTTACTCTGTCAAAAGCCTTGGAGAAGTCAAGTAAGCACAAAACTGTCAAATAATTGCGATCATATTGTTGTCTTATATCGTCCAATACCTTGACCATTGCTGTGGTACAGCTATGTTGAGGCCTAAAGCCAGATTGAAAGGGAGAAAGCAAACTGTTTTCATTTACATGCCGAACTATTTGATTCGCTAGTAACTTCTCAAAGACTTTTGAAAGAGTCGGTAATATACTTATCGGTCTATAATCCGAAGGAACCGAAGCGTGTTGTTTTTTGGCGACAGGGATTATGCGTGCAACTTTCCAGCTATCAGGGAAAATAGAGCAAGTAATGCAATGGTTAATTGTATGTGTCAGTGGGCTTAAGATGTAAGGTAAGATAATTTTAATAAAACGAAGAGGTATACCATCCTCTCCCGTTGCATTTGACTTAAGCCCCATTACTGTCTCAAGCACATCGCTTTCATTGACAGCTACAAAGTCGCAGTTAAGGTCACAAAGAAGGTCGGGTTGCAAAGAAAATTGAGGGCCAGTGTCAGAACTTGTTAAAAATGAGCTGTTAAGAACATTCGGATCCAACCCGCACACACTCTCCCCTTTTTTTCCAACTCCAATTTTACGCAAATTTTCCCACAGTAGTTTGGAGGGGAGTGAGCTCTTTAGCTTAGTTGAAAAGTAATTACACTTTGCTCGACGTGTTACAAAGGTGGAGTGATTACGAGCCTGATAGAAGACCTCCCAATTCCTTGTGGTAGGGCTATGCCAGGACGTGTCACTCCGAGCTCTGGGTCCCGGTCGAGTTGATATGGCCATGAAATTCTTGTACTTGTACTATTATTTATTCCGTGGTCAAAGTTAAGTAAATGATGAGTGTTCCATTCGTCTGTAAAGTGTGAATTTGGCCGCCCTCTGAACTTGCCGCCCGGACCATAAGCCCCGGCTAGCCCAGCCCCCCGACCCCACCCCTAGATCCGGGCCTGTCGAAAGCTATCCCCAGTATTGCTAGCAGTCTTGTGGACACATTTCTCAAAGAAACGCACGTAATATTGTTGCAACTCGTATCTCAGAAATGCTAAAACAAACGATATGATGCGAATCTTGGTACATTTCTACTCGAATCAATTCAAAATTAACTGCCGACCGGACTTCTCTCTCCAAGCACCAGAATAACATATTTCTTATCCAAGAAACCTCTCAAGCTAGGCACTCACGCCTGCATGGAATTATTTATCAAGTTTTGGATTAGGTACACCTAATCGGTAAACTTAAAATCGATTTAACAAAGAGAAGTCCAGCAGTAGCATTATACGTTCTGCAAACACCTTAGAGGTGTGTCATGAAATACAATATCATTTCAATTCACATCGGCACCATTTTGCCTTCATCGTCTTGTTAGAGCCTTGTACTGGTATAGCAATCAGCCGGATAAACATACAGTGCCATATGAACAAAGGTGTACTGTAATTAATACAAGCGTCTAGTTCATGATTAATTACCTGAAAGGAATGACTCCTCCATTTGAAGGCGAATTAGTAATACGAGATCCGTATACAGACGTATGCATGTTATGCCTACCTACTCGTAGGTATAATGCTTCAATGCAGATGTATGAATTCAGAAGGACCTTTTATTGGTTGTTTGCACAAAAGAGTGCACACCCACTTCTTGTGAGAGGAACATACCAATAATACTTAAATTATTATATTCCCTTTAAGTCAATTTGAAAAGAAATACAAAATTGTGTCCATTGTAAACACTGGTATGGGTACTCCCAACTGGTCTGTCAGCCTATCGACGAAATAAAATTTATTATGAATACCAAATTAGTGTTTTATTTGGTGAAAAATATTAATATCATTTAACAGTTTGTGCTTGGGCGCTTTCACTTTGGCCAACCAGTAGGTAAAATACAACCATTAAAATCATTGCTACAACTGAAAACAAATGTCGATTGGGACGCGTTCATGTGTGCTTAATGAAATGGAAGCATCATTCATGCCATTTAGAGGGAAATATTATTTCAATTTAATTACATTTAAAGATAGGAACTTCCTTTGCCAGCAGAGTTGTGAATGAATGCATTACTTTGGTACTGCATTCAGATAAGTCTTAGTCATATGACTGAAAAAATTGAATGTAAGTTAAACTTAACCATAATACTTTAACTTACAACACAACATTCAGCAGTCATTTTGAAGATTGTGAATGGGCAGTTAAAAAAAGCAGTCAATTGACTGTAAGTTAAAAGAATGCAGTACTTTTTGACTTGTTGCATTCTTTAAGTTAGTTGTAAGTCTTTTAAAGTCTTTTTTTTTTGCAGTCATTAAGTCTTTTGACTGCATTCATTTAACTGTATGTCTTTTGACTGCTTTTAAGTCTTTTGAATGCTGTAAGTCTTTTGACTGGTTTTAAGTCGTTCGACTGCTTTAAGTCTTCTATAATATTGGATTCTTGCAAGTCCATATTTTTTTTAACTTTTTATTTTACGTTCTTCGGATTATATCTTATGTGAGATTTTCTTCAAAATGGGTCAGAAGATTTTGAACTGTTTTAAGTACCTATTCAAATACTCGGATGAGGTAAGAAAAACAGTATACCTACATACTCACCATCATTTACAACAACTGTGCGTGCTCATATGGACAATAAAAATAATATAATATTATAGAAAACTGAATGATCCAAGGACCTCTTTGCAAAATAATAAACAAGTTAAATGAATGCAGTCAAAAGACTTACTGACTGCAAAAAAAAAAAGACTTTAAAAGACTTACAACTAACTTAAAGAATGCAACAAGTCAAAAAGTACTGCATTCTTTTAACTTACAGTCAATTGACTGCTTTTTTTAACTGCCCATTCACAATCTTCAAAATGACTGCTGAATGTTGTTTTGCAGTTAAATTTTTTAAGTAAGTTAATAGACTTACATAATAAGTCTTTAAGTTCATTTAACTGCAGTACTAACTTAACTGCTTTTTTTACAACTCTACCGACCAGTCACTAGTATCCGGCCAGTTTTCGTTAAATGATGAATGAAAATAAAATTATTTATACTTTGCATGAACAAATACATTATGGCTATAGTTAGGTTGGGTTAGGTTAAGGTGGTACCCGCTTGACCATTTGGAGCTTCTTATGAAGCGCGATAGACTTCTTACGTCTGTGTTAGCCAAGTCACTAAAGTCATAAAGCAAGATGGCTCCTAGATAAAGATTTCTTTTATGGGAGAGTGCAGGACATGTACGAAGAAGGTGGAGTGTAGTCTCCTACTTCTCCTCATCCATGCTTCCACACAAGTCGTTTGAATATACGCCAAGCTTTGATGCGTGCTTCCCTATTAGAGTGCCCTCTAATGACACCTACTAAAGTGTTTAGTAAGATTTAATTTTTTAATTTTAGAGTTAGCTTTATTGATTATATCGTCAGTATATGCATCCCATGAATACAGGCACGCCGGAGACCTCTGGCATAACTGCACAGACTGAGTCTAAGCGCGTCAAATTCACACCATCCGAACAGCGCCGTTTTAAGCGTGCGCTGAAAAGGGGACAAAACGTAGAGCAGGCCAGAATATTTGCTTTGTCGACAGAGGTCGACCCAGGCTCCGAAGTGAAACGTAGGAAATCCGAGGACAATACGCCGCCAAAATCCGAAGCGAAACGAGCTCGCACAGGTAATACAGCCGTCGACAAAGTCTCCTATAGAGGTATAGCAAGCTTTGTAAGACTGGGTGTAGTACCTGGCGATCTGGATCGCAATCCTCTTAGTAATGAGCAAATGGCTCAGATTCAGGAGAGGATTATGGACAGCACCATTGAACAATGTGATGAGGGGACCAAACCAGCCTTCCGCGGTACAACTTTCAAAGCCGGATGGCTAATGATCGTATGTGCGGACGCTATCACTGCAGAATGGATGAAAACGAACTCCGCGAAGCTAAAAGAGAAATGCGGAATGGAAGTGACGCTTGTGGGGGAAGAACTTTTCCCGAAGCCACATATCGTCAGAGCTTTCTTCCCACATAGTAACGGAGTAGCGAATGAAAGAATACTGGCAATTCTAGATTGCCAGAATAAAGAACTCAACACCAGAACATGGAGATTTCTGCAAAGATCTGACAACAGAGATGTCGCCCACATGGTCCTTGCTGTCAATGAAAGCACGATGAAGCGACTTGTTGAGCTAAAGGGGATGGTCTCGTTCAGATTTGGACAGATCAAAATAATACTCAAGAGCGCAGACAAATCGACGAATCAGGTGTCAAGAGACACTCTAAAAAGGGCTACAATACCATGGGCTAGTATTAGTACTGCCACTGATGCTACAGATGAGAAGTCATCAACAAGCGCCAACAGTAGCGCCACACCACCAGTGGCTGGCATTAGTGCTGCCACGGGTAACTCAGTTGCTCAGTCGCATCGGCGTATTTTGCTGGGGACATAGAGGAGGTACCACCTACTCCAGTACAAGAAATTGCCCAGTACTGCCACAGTCGGCAAGTACATTTTGTTATCGGCTGCGACGCGAATGCACATCACCAGATTTGGGCCTTGGGGCAGCCGAGACACAAACAAAAAAAGGTGAGTTACTTTTAGATTATTTATATAGTAAAGACCTAGTTATTCTAAATAAAGGAGATAAGCCCACTTTTAGGAACAGTATACGAAATGAAGTTTTAGACCTTACTCTCTCGTCTTCTTTTATGCAAAACATTGTAGAGGACTGGCACGTGTCTGATGAAGCTTCTCCGTCTGATCATATGCATATTATGTTCATATGTTCAGGCTGCGATGCAACACCGAGTGCGCGCCGGTCAAATACAATAATAAATTAACAAACTGGAGAACCTATAGTGAAAATCTGGCAATCAGAACTGATCTGCTACCGGATTCACCACTAACATCGAGTCATGCGGACGCTGCATAATGTCAGCTTAACGACATCATTATCTCATCTTTAAAGAGAAGTTGTAGGGTAAAGCGCACCGTGGTGAAAAGAAGCGTACCATGGTGGAACGAAAACCTGGAAACTATCCGGAAGAAGGTGAGAAAACAATTCAACAAATCGAAACGCACCGGCGTATGGGATCAATATCGACCCCTGTTAACCAAATACAACCAAGAGTTGCGAAGATCTAAAAGGGCCTTATGGCGCGCAAACTGCGAAAAGCTGGAAAAACTTCCAGCAGTGGCGCGGCTCCAGAGCGCACTTTCAAAAGATCCTTCCAACTGCATTGGATTGCTCATCAAACCTGATGGAACAATCACAAGCGACCGGGAAGAAACTCTCACCACCTTGCTGCAAGTTACCTTCCCTGGTTCCCTAATTGTCGATCACACAATTGATCACACCACACAGGCTTATAATAGTTTATCTGGCAAATTATTTAGTCCAGATAAGGTAAAATGGGCAATAAACTCATTTAAACCATTCAAGACACCAGGAAATGACGGAATTTTTCCAACCCTCATTCAATAGGGTATTCCTACCTTCCTACCTAATTTGATGAAGTTTCAACTGGGGCTACATACCACGCACTTGGCGGGAGCTCAATGTAGTATTTATCAACAAACCAGGTAACAAACATAGTGAACTACCTAAATCCTATCGTCCCATAAGCTTGACATCGTTTTTCCTAAAAACAATGGAAAGAAAAATTGACGATCATATCAGAGAATGCGTAACTATTAGCATGCCTCTACACCCCTGTCAATATGCGTATCAAAAAGGCAAATCAACGGAAGGCGAAGGCAAACAACGCCTACTGTTGCAAAGAAATTGCACTATGCGCTTTTCTTGACATAGAGGGTGCTTTTGATAACACCGGTTATGATTCAATATCAAATGCTTTAATTCACCGAAAGGTAGACTTTCCCACCATAAACTGGATAAAAGCGATGCTCGAAAGTCGGAAAATCACTGCTTCGTCAGGACAGACTTCAGTATCAGTATCAGCTATAAAAGGCTGTCCACAAGGAGGAGTTTTATCACCCCTCCTGTGGTCTTTGATCATAGATGACCTACTTCAAAAACTAAGTAACTTAGGCTACGACATAATAGGGTATGCTGATGACTTGGTCATCATTATTAGGGGCAAAGAATCAAACGTAGTTACCTCACGTATGCAAAACGCCCTTAAGATAGCTATAAACTGGTGCGCCATTGAAAATCTCTACATAAACCCCAGTAAAGCTATCATAGTTCCTTTTACAAAAAGAAGAAAGCTCAGCTCAGCCCAGATTTCACTGAATGGTACGACCATTGAGTATTCCGATTAAGTCAAATATCTTGGAGTAATCTTGTACAAAAGACTAAACTGGAACTCTCACATTAACAACAAAATTATTAAAGCTAGCAGAGCTTTATGGGCTTGTCGTCGCACATATGGCAGAACCTGGGGAATCTCTCCAAAGATCGTCCACTGGATCTACGTGGTGGACAAAATCCACACAAAAGGTCGCAATATAGAAGCTCAAAAAGGTACAACGGCTTGCGTGCCTTGGTATCCCCGGAGCCATGCGAACCTGTCCAACGGCTGCCACAGAGGCAATAACAGGAATTACACCTCTCTACATATACATTCAAAAAGTGGCGGTCCGCAGTGCAATAAGAGAAATACAGTTAAACGAGATAAGTCTTAACGATTATCCGGAACTTAAAACCCTTCTCGATGAACTGCCAGAACTCAACATGAACTGCGCGGTCACAGACCGCATTCATAAAACACTATGCTTCAATAAACAAGACCAAGCTATGGTGGGTTCCGGGTTATGTCGGGGTGGAAGGTAACGAAAAGGCCGACGAACTGCCAGAAAAGGTTCGGAAACACCCTTCATAGGTCCCGAACCTTTCTGCTGCACTCCTAGATCAGCAGCAACGGCAGCAATAAAAAGCTGGGAACATAGAAAATGTATCCATCTTTGGGAAAGCATCCCAGGTCTAAGACTGACGAAACGAGCCATTCGTCCTTTCAATCAAAATGCTGTTATTAAATTAAATGCTAAATCAAAAGACATCAAAAATGTTATACTTTAAATGCTAAAGAAAAAGACCGTTGCGCTTCGTAGTTCAAATCAGACTCGATCGTAAACCGGTAGTTACAATCGAAACTCGCTGAATCGTACACTCAGCAATTCCCGGCTGTTTACTTCTTGTGCCAATTACAAATGTTGAACAGTATTGCTGCGTGAGCTTATGCAAAGCGCAGCAATACTGTGTTGACACAGTGCAATGGCCCAAGTCGGTTCAACCCAGGTTATAGCTGGTGACCCAGATATTGGGGTACAACATCCCTCCCCCCTGCGGGGAAGTTTCGACCCCAACCACCGGCTTAGATTTAGCCATCTTTATTTATCGTACCTCAACATTTTTAATATCTTATATATATATAAAACTTAATTCTAACATTTTTTTTTGGACTTAAATATGTATACAACTTAATTCTAACATTTTTACTGACTTTTGACTTATATTATAAAAACTTCATTCTAAAATTTGTATTGACCAGTGGCGGATCCACGGGGTGGGGGGAGGGGGGGGGGGGGGGGGGTCCGGACATGGACCAAACCGACCTGAATCTGAAATGCTGGTATTCTGTCGCCGCAAATTTGCATATTCTATTTTACGATTCGAAAATCCAAAAAAAGTTGTAATGTGCAAATAAATGATTTCTCGTATTTTTGTCATGCATAATATTATTATTATTCAATTCATGTTACTACAACATATTAGCAATAGTGCGAAATCTAGAGAAAATCTCAATCTTTTTTAAAATTCCGCGGTTTTTTGAAGAATTCTTGCAGAATTTCGTCTTCCGTTAGTCCAATTTCAGGATGGATACTCAAAGAAGCGAGTCCATTCAGGCGCTCCGGTCCTATTGTACTTCTAAGATAGTTTTTTATTCTTCTTAGGGTCGAAAATGATCGTTCTGGAGTTACTGTTGTTACGGGTAACACTGCCAATACTCGTAAGATCGTGTTCACGTTTTTGAAACATTTTTCATTGATAACCTAAAAAATAACGTAACCATTGAAAGTTAAGTATTCGATGGGTTATAGAAACTGATTCTGGAAGTAAAAATTCCGATCTGAAGTTACTCACTGATAGTGCATCGAGCGCATTTTGAATATCTTGATCGGAGATCCGTTGCCTCCACATTCTGATCTCTGAGATGAAATTCCTTTCTGAACAGTCCAATATTTCGTCATAAAACTTGTAAAGATCTGCGCATTTTTCATCATCAAATTCCTGCTTGGAAGGAAATAGTTGTCCGAAACTGTGGAAGATCGATTTGTGTTTTTCGAACCGACTTTGGAGATGAAAAATGTAAGTATCAAGGAATAGAATGTAGAAGGCAATTCTCTAATAATCTTCGACATCACTACACAAAACGAAAAAATGACTGCATGGTTCTGAATGACAGATGTATACCGTCACAGCTTAAGCAGTTCGGGGAAAATCTACGCCGCGGCGCTGCCATAGCAGTATTGTTGGCGTTAAAATGTCGAACACGTGAGATATGTACGATACAGAAAACGACATTTCTCGAATGTGAATATATATCAATATTCGTGATTTTACGTGTTTTTGACTACAACGCATAGTACGTATATGCTTTGATTTTTTATACCTTTTATTAGGGCGCATATATATATCTGTGTATCAAAAAATTATCGACACTGTGTCGCGAAGTAGATGTTCCGAATTAAAATTGTTTGCAGTGGTAAGCATCTGTCCACACAAGCGGAACTATCTTAGTTTCATGCTAAATGTATCAAAAGAATGAGAAAATGAGGTTAAGTTAGGTCATGACAGCATAAATTTTGTGGACGCCCCCCTCGTCGAGATCCTAGATCCGCCACTGGTATTGACTTATATAAAAACTTGATTCTAAAATTTGTATTGACTTATATATATATGAAACTTAATTGTAACATTTTTGCTGACTTATATAATATATAAAAAACTTAATCCTAAAATTTAATTAAAACTTTATTGTAAAATTTGTATTGACCAGTGGCGGATCCACGGGGTGGGGGGAGGGGGGGGGGGGGGGGGGTCCGGACATGGACCAAACCGACCTGAATCTGAAATGCTGGTATTCTGTCGCCGCAAATTTGCATATTCTATTTTACGATTCGAAAATCCAAAAAAAGTTGTAATGTGCAAATAAATGATTTCTCGTATTTTTGTCATGCATAATATTATTATTATTCAATTCATGTTACTACAACATATTAGCAATAGTGCGAAATCTAGAGAAAATCTCAATCTTTTTTAAAATTCCGCGGTTTTTTGAAGAATTCTTGCAGAATTTCGTCTTCCGTTAGTCCAATTTCAGGATGGATACTCAAAGAAGCGAGTCCATTCAGGCGCTCCGGTCCTATTGTACTTCTAAGATAGTTTTTTATTCTTCTTAGGGTCGAAAATGATCGTTCTGGAGTTACTGTTGTTACGGGTAACACTGCCAATACTCGTAAGATCGTGTTCACGTTTTTGAAACATTTTTCATTGATAACCTAAAAAATAACGTAACCATTGAAAGTTAAGTATTCGATGGGTTATAGAAACTGATTCTGGAAGTAAAAATTCCGATCTGAAGTTACTCACTGATAGTGCATCGAGCGCATTTTGAATATCTTGATCGGAGATCCGTTGCCTCCACATTCTGATCTCTGAGATGAAATTCCTTTCTGAACAGTCCAATATTTCGTCATAAAACTTGTAAAGATCTGCGCATTTTTCATCATCAAATTCCTGCTTGGAAGGAAATAGTTGTCCGAAACTGTGGAAGATCGATTTGTGTTTTTCGAACCGACTTTGGAGATGAAAAATGTAAGTATCAAGGAATAGAATGTAGAAGGCAATTCTCTAATAATCTTCGACATCACTACACAAAACGAAAAAATGACTGCATGGTTCTGAATGACAGATGTATACCGTCACAGCTTAAGCAGTTCGGGGAAAATCTACGCCGCGGCGCTGCCATAGCAGTATTGTTGGCGTTAAAATGTCGAACACGTGAGATATGTACGATACAGAAAACGACATTTCTCGAATGTGAATATATATCAATATTCGTGATTTTACGTGTTTTTGACTACAACGCATAGTACGTATATGCTTTGATTTTTTATACCTTTTATTAGGGCGCATATATATATCTGTGTATCAAAAAATTATCGACACTGTGTCGCGAAGTAGATGTTCCGAATTAAAATTGTTTGCAGTGGTAAGCATCTGTCCACACAAGCGGAACTATCGTAGTTTCATGCAAAATGTATCAAAAGAATGAGAAAATGAGGTTAAGTTAGGTCATGACAGCATAAATTTTGTGGACGCCCCCCTCGTCGAGATCCTAGATCCGCCACTGGTATTGACTTCTATAAAAACTTGATTCTAAAATTTGTATTGACTTATATATATATGAAACTTAATTGTAACATTTTTGCTGACTTATATAATATATAAAAAACTTAATCCTAAAATTTAATTAAAACTTTATTGTAAAATTTTTATTCACAAAATTACTTTTCTTACACCCGGGCAGAGGTGATGGCGAAGTCTGCGGCTATTCTGGAGGGTGCTGCAGGCGCATGTCTTTTTGGCAGCTGACGGGCTGGCAACTCCATACCCCCCGTATTGAAGTTTACCTCAGTGATGGGCGGAATGTGTTGCAATTTTTTGGTTAAAAACCGGACCACACAGACGATGATCAGTACGACTGCTCCTAAGGCGGTCAGGGACATTAAAGAGTATCGGTGAACGGACAGTTCCCAGTCCTGATCGGAAGCTTTCCGCTCTGCTTCCACTCTGTTCCAGTCCTGCTTTAAATCGTCGAGGGTCCTTTTGCCATCCCCCATTTCCTCAATGAAGTTCTGGTGGTTCCCAATTTTTATCGCAGGAACTTTCGGCAAAGCTGCTACCTTTACCAAGGACGAACTAGTCTTGAGCGCTTTGACTAGCTCCGAATGGTCCACCATAGTTGGTTTGTACTCAGTTGTGGTCGTGGAATGGTGTTCGTAGTAAACTTTTAGTCCTCTTGCACCGGATTCACAGGGCTGCTTCATCTTGAATATCCCAGTACCATTTAGCGTCGCAGTGTACTGTCTGTTAGCACATTTCAAGTTTAACGACAGCGAACTTCTAAACTGGAACAGCCACTCGTTGGGTAATGCCATCTTAAGAAACATCCCTTCGCTGGTCGATACTGCGGCGTAGGTGCAGGATCGCTTTGAAGGGGGTTAAGCACTCCGTAGATCCGGATGTAAGCACAGGGTTTTCAAAATGGCATACTGTTATCGTAGCGGTGCTCTCTGCTTCGGACACTGGTACGCAACGGGAATACTCTTCTCGACTCATGACCACGAAAACCTCGTGATTGTCGGACTCTGCGATGTACCCGTACTTGGTGTCGAGTACTAGATCCCAGTGCTCGTCTAATTCTGTTAGCAATGGGTAGATTTTGAGCACTTTGTACCGCAGTGGGTCCGGTAGTGGAAGTATGATTTTAATGAAACACAGATATCTTAGCTGCTTGGTGGATGGCGAATATATCATCAAATAA
This sequence comes from Portevinia maculata, assembly GCA_949715645.1. NCBI lineage: Eukaryota > Metazoa > Arthropoda > Insecta > Diptera > Syrphidae > Portevinia > Portevinia maculata. Next base: position 14,364,429 of record OX454525.1, on the reverse strand, counting down.
AAATCTTCCTTGAGCTGTGAGGTTTTGCAGCAGACTAGTAATGTTCTGTTCGTCGATGATAAATGGGTGGAGCTTGTCTTGGAAGAGGTCATCTAATATGGATAGCTTCTGGGATTGCCGGTTTTGGATCTCCATGACTTTGGCAGTGATGACAGCTGCTATGGCGCTTACATCGCTTCTCATCTTTAACAGGGCCAATTCCTTATTTGTTGATTAGCTGTAGTTAAGGAATGTCTCTCTCAATAACCCGACCCCTTCGGTGATGTTTCCTATTTCGTCGGCCAACTGAGTTATTGGTTTGCTCACTCTATCAAAATTTGAGCTCATCACCGGTAGTTGACGCTGCATTAGATGGAAGGAATTTTCGCCTTTTTTGTGAAGAAAATCCAGCTGGTGATATACCTTTCTGGCGTCCTTACTGTCCATTGTTCCGAAAGCCCATTTCGAAAACCCTCCGATGAATTCCAACGCTCGTATTTGTCGTCGCGAATGTAGAACACGCTTCACTCGATCGGCAGTTTGTAGCAGGTTGAGGATATTTGTCTCCGTCTCCTCGATGATCGATCTGCAATGGAGTTGAAAGTCTTCGTCCGAGATTCTTAGACACATTGCTTCCAGTTTCTTGTCGCCCATTTCCGCCATTTTAATCACCGTACTGTAGTCCATTGGGATGAATTTAGTCATGATTGTTCATGTACCGCCGTAGAATATAGCTGATTCTACCTTCTGGAACAGAACTGGTGAGGAATCCTTTAGCTGGGTGATGCTGTACGGGACTTCAACCTGTTGAACCTGCCCGGAGTGTGCAACACTTACCAGTAGACATAATGTTAACATATATTTATACATCTTATTATCTATTGTTTTCTATTGTAGCTTATGGCTCTATAAAATATAACTATGACTTTTTACATATATAAATAAAAATTATCTTATTATAGTTAAGGGGTCTTCCAATTCCGAGAGCTGAAAAGATGAACATTGTCAGTTTTTTTTTTTGTTTAAGACTTAAAAATTAAAAGAAAACAAAGAAAACGCGTTCAATCGAAATAGGGTTTTAAGCGATTGTTGTGCAACTTTTTGCTCACCCTTTTGTTTATTTGGATTGAGGTGGTTACTGGACCATCAATTGACACAACTTCGAATGGTCCGATCCATTTTTCGGAAAATTTACTATTCCTAGTCGAGTTTTTTAACAGGACTTTCTGCCTGGAACGAAACGCACCTTGTTTGCTTGTCGTAGTTTATTTTTGTCCTTCTTTTTGCCCTTTTCAGATTCTCATGAGCTATCTGGTGGTACTTCAGCTGACCGGGATAGTTGTCTGTAGAATAGAGAGGACCAGGTTGCCTTTTCAAATTCGTTGGCATTTCGAATTCGAAACCAAACAGTGCACTTAATGGTGTCAGCTTTGTCGCCGTATGGACGGAATTGTTATGCACGTGCATAGCTTGCCTGAGCCATTGGTTCCAATTCTTTTCATCGTTGGCTACAAATGATCTTAAGTATTCGGCCAATGGTCTGTGGCTTCTTTCTAGAGAACCATTTGACTGTGGATGATAAGTCGTAGTGTGCATTTTTTTTTTATCCCCAGTAACTTGCATGTTTGCGAAAACACCTTGGAAGTAAAATTTGCACCGTTGTCCGTGAGCAACACTTTCGGGATTTTGTATCTCGTTATTATTTGGTCGTAGAAAACCCGTGCTACTGTGGATGCTTCCGCATCGGGCAGCGCTGCGCAATCCATAAATTTCGTTAGATCATCCTGAAAGGTGAGGATGTATCTATTACCTGAATGCGACATGGGCAATCCACAAACGATATCCATATACACTTTGTCGAACGGTAGAACTGGAGTATCCGTGACTATCATCGGCATTTTAGTCCGCGTTGAACTTTTATTTTTCTGACATTCAGCACACCTCTTTACATAGTCTAGTATCTGCCTTTTCATACCGTTCCACCTGTATTGCTCCCTAATGCGTTGGAAGGTTCTTTCCCTCCCTTGATGTCCGCCCAATGGCGAGTTATGGAAATCCCTAATAACTGTTACAATTTCACCAGGATCTGTCAGGGTAACAAAGGTGTGGGTTTGGGTAGGACGAATAACCTCTTCGCCACTTGATTGTTTCTTGTTACTTATAGGGTTATTAACAGTTTGCGCGGCTGCAGATCGTTGCTCTTGCCTTCGGGCCTTAGCTCTTGTGACAGCCAGACATCGCTGTTCGGCAACTTCCGCATCGATTGCAGATTTGGGTATACGACTAAGCGCGTACGCGTTTTTATTTACCTTCCCGGGCTTGTACTCGATTTTATAGTCATACTCGGATAGTTTATGGTGAAATCTTACCAAACCAGCTGTTGGATCTTTCACATTAAACACACCCTTGAGCGGTTGGTGGTCGGTATAGACTGTAAAAGAGCGCCCTAACAAGTATGTGCGGAAGTTTTTCGTGGCCCAAACAATGGCTAAAAGTTCTTTCTCCACGGCGGAGTACCTTTTTTCCGCTGCGTTTAATGATCTACTGGCGAATACTATTGGTTTCTCCTGACCAACTGAGCCTTGAGACAATACGGCCCCTAACGCTTCATTACTGGCGTCCGTTGTGATGATGAAGGGTTTTGCAAAATCCGGATAATCTAGCACTGGGGGCGAAGTAATCGCTTTCTTAAGGTCATCAAACGAACGCTGATGTTTTTCTGTCCAATTAAATTCAGTTTCCTTGCGTAGAAGATTATTAATGGGAGCTGCTATTCCTGCAAAATTGGGAATAAATTTCCGGCAATAGCTTGCGAATCCCAAAAACGACTGGACTGAACACAGCTTGTTTTAGAGGGGTCTGGGGTTGCACCATTTTCCGAACATAAATGACCCAAATAGACGAATTCTTTGCATAAAAATTTGCATTTCCCCGTGTTAAGCTTGAGCTTGTACTCTCTCAGTTTTGAAAATACCTTTACCAATTTGTGGCAGTGCTCTTCTAGATTCTTTCCATAAATTACTATGTCATCTAGGTATACGAAGCAATCTACTCCATTCAGACGCGTAAGAATATAATTCATTATACGCTGAAAGGTTGCTGGGGCGCCTGTCAGCCCGAATGGCATGCGATTGAACTGGTAATGACCTAGGCCAGTACTGAAGGCGGTTTTCTCTTTATCTCTTGGGTGAATCATTACCTGGTGGTAGCCACTAGCCAAGTCAGGCGTTGTAAAATAACGGCAGTTTCCTAGCTGGTCGAGAATATCTTCTATTCTTAGCAGAGGAAAAGCGTCTTTTACAGTTACTTCGTTGAGCTTACGAAAATCCACTACAACTCGCCATCTTTTTTGGCCGTCGGCTTCTGGTTTTTTGGGGACGACTAAAAGAGGGGAGTTCCAGGGTGATTTGCTCTTGGAAATCACTCCGCCCTGGAGCATTTTCGTGACTTGGTTGTGTCTCTCGCGACTTGTGGCAAGCGGTACCTACTGCTTCTGATTGATCGGCCCTTGATCGGTTTTTATTGGTATTTTATGAGCGAGTACGCTGGTACTTGAAAGTGGGTCGCCTTCAAGATGGAATACGTCATTGAATTGGACGCAAACGTTCTCAATTGCTCTTTTCTCCTCTGCGTTCAAATCGCTACCTAGCTGAAGTGAATTTAAAGGGGCGGAGATTCGCTGATTCGGATCGCTTTTGCCAATTGTAAACACAGTTTGCCGTTGCTTTTCCCGACTTATTGTGTTGTATTTGGTAAATTTGGGAACAAAGCTAGGGTCTAAGGAGTACGGGGCGGTGTTGGCATTTATAATAGGCACTACAATTTGGCCATCTCTTACCTCGGTTATAGTGGTGGCTAAATAGACACATGGCTCCAATTCTTGGCTGTGAACCAAGATGGTTTGTAAATTGGTATCTACGTTTAGCCTTACTACTGTTTGTGTCCGAGGCTTTATATGCACTACACTGGGACAAACGTTATTCCCACCCCTACCTAAAGACTCAAAAGTTCTGAGCGGGAGTTCTGCCACCACTGCCTTACTTCTTTTATCCAGAAACTGCAGCTTTTTGGCAACGGTGTCAATAACAGCACAGTTCCAGAGCAATTCACGCCGCAGAATACCATCGGCTGGTATGTCGGCTGTGTCACCTATGATATGCAATTTTGCGTTCAGCTTAAAGTTGCTGGACAATGGAATTTTTACTGTCAGAGTTCCTAGGGTTTCTATCATTCCTCCGAATGTACCACCTATTTCCTAACGCTCCGCGGGACTAATCGTGTTTGCTTTATTTAGGTTACTTTGCTTGATGATGCTGACGTCTGCGCCAGTGTCCACCAGAAATGTAATGAAACCCCTTTTTGTAGTAGATAGAGGAAATCGTACATACACGTCATGAACGTTGCGTTTGTACGCTAAGAACAGATCGTGTTTTGTTTTTCCTAAGTACCTTTTGGGGTAACCTATAAGGATTTTCCCAAAGTTTTGTAAAATAAGCCTTAAGTACGATTGTAAAAAGTCCCTTATGTTGACTAATGCCAACTTAATACTACAAAATATTGAATGTAAATGATGAAGGAAAACGAAATGAAAAAGTAAAGGAAACCCGTATCGAAACGTTTGCGTTTCTCTACCTTGATTTTGTCCGTTGTCTTCCTACGAGTGGTTTTGATGTTTACTTTTGTAACGACATTTGGCACTGAAGATTTTGCCGTTACGTGGTTTTTTGATTCTGGGGTCCTTGGGGCCCAGTCAATTATGCTGTGCCCGTTCGAGTTTACCGCCGTCACCTTCATGTAGTTTTGTTTGCTATAGCAATCCTCTTCAGTATGCCCGGTTCGCCAGCACCACGAACATTTTTTACATCATCACCAAGCAGCCCTCCCCTTCCAGGCATATCAGTAGTTCATTCACTACCAAGTTCCGCAGAAGGGGGGAAATGACTCGAAAGGATATCAATCGGTCGCTCCAGCATTTTAGGGAGGAATGATGATAGGCTAGTAGGTCTGAGGTCTTTGGACTTTGGGTAAACCACTTTCATTTTTCTCCAAGCCTGAGGAATATATGGCAGATTCAAGCAGCTCTTCAGAATCATCTCAAGTGCTGGTAGGATGATATCCGAATACCTCTGTATTTCGGCAGGTATTATGCCGTGTGGTCATGCAGACTTGAGTGACTTGAAGCTTTGTATTTTTATAGATAGATAGATAGATTCTTTACTTTTTTCCATCATAAAGTTTACAAATTGGTATACTTAAGAATGAGGACATGGCAATACTGCCGTCTGCCTGAGATGACATTTCATAATATGATTTAAAAATAAAAGAAATAATAAAAAGCAAAAATTTTAAAATATAAAGAAAAGGAAAAAAGAAAAAATGTTTAACAAAAGATATGAAGAAATATTATTATATAAAACAATGCTATCAATTTTAACGTGATTTGAAACACAAAAGAGATATTATCAAATTTAGTATGATCAGCAACAAAACAATAAATAGTTAGGTATAAAATTTGGTCAAAACTGAAATAAGCGGGTAATCGACTAAGTTTAATATGTGAAACTGTTACGGTAAGAAAGAGCATGTTGGCAATATTTAAAGAGGCTGCGCCAGCCCATTGCTCCATTTAAAATTTCAAAAAGTTTGTCCAAAGATATAAAACTTTCCCGAAAATGCAACCGGCGAATTTCTTGTAGAATAGGACAAGCAGCAACGAAATGGTATATATCTTCATTCGCTCTTCCGTTACATAGATCACATAGCTGGGGCAAGTCTGATCGATGAGGTATAAAGTTCAAATTTAAAATTTCAACTCTTGCTCTAAAAATAAAACTTATAACCGAGGCTGAAAATTCATTACTAAAGTAAGAGACTTCCGAGGGCAGTTCATCGTTTAAATGACTATAAATAGCTCTTGAAGTAGACGAAGATGCTCTGGAAAGGTTATCCAGAAACATTTTGTGATCCACCTTAGCAATCACATCAGAAAACTGAGCCTGCCAATCGGTCACATTAGTTTCTGTTAAGTTTAAACTTGTTTCGTAAGCTAAAGCTAGTTCGTTCCAGTTTTTAAACGGGGAAGCATTCACTCGAAGTAATTTTCTTAAGATGATTTTGTGAAGACAAGTTTCACTTCTTTTCATCACTCTAGAAATAAAGTTCGCACTTGCCTTCAAATTTTGTATATATATAGGGACTATTCCTGACTCTACATATATGGCGTAGTTGGGTGTTGAGTTAGGCAAACGAAATATCCTCTTAAAAAAGTTCCTTTGTGCAGTTTCAAAAGCTTCGAAGTGTGTGTATCCGAAGACTTGGACGCCATATGCCATGCATGCATTTACTGTCGCGTTGAAAACTTTGTACTTGGACGTTAAATCAACATTTTGGTTCGAAAAAAACTTTGGCCACATTATATTAAGAGCCAATTTAGCTTCGTTGCTTTTTTCTTTGGAGTGCTTTAGATAGCTTAAATTGTAGGTCAAGAGGACACCCAAATATTTAAACTCCTGTACAACCTCAATGTGTGTATTGTGTAGAGACCATTTTTCTTCCTTTGTCCTTTTCTTTGCTTTGTAGCACCCAAATCAGCGCGTCCTTAGTAATCAGACTTTGAGAATAATACACAGGTATGTGACATGTTTAGGTTACTAGTTAGAGCTACCTGGGCAGTGAGTATCAAGGAGCAGATTGAGCGATTCCTCGCTAGATGTAGTCCATGAGCCATCTGCTTTCTTTAGACAGCTAGGCATAGTTGGATTCGAGGCAAGGATTTTTCTTAGACTTGATGCCTCAGAGGATTCTTCTGTTTTGCCACAGAAGAGTCTTCAAGATGATCTGTTGGCTTTCCTAAGTTTTTTTTTATTGGATTCCTTATAGGAGTCCCAGCTAGTTATTGATCTTGAGCTTTTATCAAGATTGAAGGTCTCCTGCAATCATTTTTCTTCGTCTTCCTCTACTGCGTTATGCCTCCGGGTTTTAATCGAAGATTTTTCGGGCCAGTGCGCTGGTGTCTTAGTCTTAGTCGACTGATTCGTACTTTTCTGACCAGGTCGATGTCGTTGCACAGTTCGCAGAGTTCGCTGTTAAATCTCCTCCTTCAAAGCCCGTCAACGTAAACTGGACCGAAACTCACTCGAAGAATTTTTCGTTCGAAACGGCCAAGAAGATCTTCATCCGCCTTTGTTAATGTCCACGCTTTGTCTGGGTCTTGATGAGGGTCTTAAAAAAAGTCTCCTTAGTGTTTCTGGACAAGGCCTTACTAGACAATTGCCTTCTTAGGCCAAAGAAACAGCGGTTGGTAAGTGTAATTCTAAGTTTATTTCTGATTTAGTCACTGTTGGATTTGGAGCTGGTGCAATGTTGGGGTAGGTTCTATGTTGGGTATATTACTAAAATACTTTATGTTATTTTTAAACAGCGTTGCAAAATATCACCCAACAAAGTGCAGGCGATTGCTCATTATAAGTTTATGTCCGAATGGATATATCCAATCATTATCAATAAATATAAACTAAGTGCACATACAACTGCACATAAAACAAGTGAAATTTTTTCCCACTCTAGATAAAGTTATTACCCGTGAAGTTATTTCTCTGCACCGTATAATCTGTCATGAGAAGCTTCTCAACATTGCACACACGAATGCCTGGACGAGCTCGGTTTTAATCTCTGTTTAAGCTATTATTGCCAGAACAGTAGTATTGAACTGGAGCAATGGGGCAACCTTTTTCAGAATGCACCCCCATTTTTAAATGTTATTTCTGATGACTTATAGAAAAGCGGTAAATACATTTCATATGCCGTCCCCAATTGAGGACCGTTTTCGCAAAACTCAACATGCGCCAAAAATCAAAAAATGAGATATACATATGTATCAAATTGCTTGTTATCTCAAGGCGCATCGACCTAACCAAAAAAAAAATCCCAAACTCAACTAGTTCCATACAAAATATCTTTCAAATCTATAAGGTTTCGCAAAAGTCAACAAATATTAATTTGGTTGCCAAGTTGTTTTTTTTACATAGTTTACTGGATACTTTTCAGTTAAAAAACTAACGGTTTGCCTTTAAGTGAGTGTTATTTTTTGAGTGTTTCTGCTTTTCAAATGTATAAATCGACCGACTGCAGCGCCCTCTTCATGGCTTTTAACCCTAACTGCTTTTTCAATTGAGCTTTGAAATATTGCACAAATGTGGAAATAAAATAAAATATTAAAAAATACAGTTTACCAAACACAGCGCCCTTATGTCTTTTAACTCTAACGTCTTTCTCAATTAACGTAAGAAATGTGAAACTTTGTTCCAGTATATTTGAAGGTTTATTTTTCAGATGTAAATTCGACCAACTGTAGCGCTCCGTACATATATTTCAACTTTACCATCATTCTGAATTAAGCTATTGCTTTAAAATGTTGTACAACATTTTTTTTCAATAACTTCTTTTTTCAGTCCAGCAAAGCGAACTTTAAAAAAATCATTTAATTTTTCTTTCACGTTCATCAAATAATAAAATTCCTCGAAATTTAATTTAAGACGCAGTTCAATTCAATTCAAGTCAAACTCAGTTTCAATACTGAAGAAATAAACCAAAGTAGGTGTTGCAAAAAAAAATTTGTAAAGTACAAAAAGAGCAGAGTCTTTTGTAAACTCATTGGTGATAAGTGTTTTCAATATAAGACCCGGGCAACGAATGAATGAATGAATGAATTTTTATTGAGACATATTAAACAATTACATATTCTTCTTACAACTAATAATTAATTTTTGGTCGACTTAAAGATATGTCTGACTTAAGCTATACTTATTAACAAAAAGATTATTTTAACTTTTTAATCAAAGATTTCATTTATGTAAATTTATAATTTATAAATTTTTTTTAAATTTAATTTTGTAAGTGTACACTTGCTCCCGGTATACATTCTCAACATTGCTCTTTCAGGCATTCTTAATTTAGGACTAAAACTTAAGACTAAAATATAATAAAACTATGACTACAACTAAGAGGATGACCCCATCTAAAAAGATATCTTTTGAGAGGTAATAATAAAACTATACATAATTACATACAAATGGGGCATAAGTCATAAAAATTCTTAAAGATAAATATATGATCTAAAGAATTTCTACAACCATATGCATAGTAAACAAAGGTTTATTTTTTTAATGTGTAAACATTTTTGCTCTCGTTGATGTATTAATATATTTTTTCTCTGTAGGGGCTAGTTGGAAATATCTAGCGTCACCGTCATCGTCAGATTTTCCCGTTATTTTCATTACCACGTGAGTTAATCGGTGCTCGACAGATCACCGCAATTAAACGACGTTTGTCGCGGTTAGTACGTAGATGGCTGACCGTTTGAGAACAACCGCGTGTCGTTGTTTTTTTTTTATTAATTATGTATGTTCAATTTTTTTAACTACGTAAGTTAATTAGTTACGGCGTTAGCTAGATAACAAATTAGGTAGCTGACGGGCAACTGTGCCTACATGATTACACATCAACTATACCGTGAGTGCAGCGTGGCTCACACCTTTTTTTTTATTTGATTATATTTCAACTCAATATCATCCCCGATAATTCAATGGAGATGCTTTTTCGTAAAAAGCTACGGACAATGTCCCACTTGCATCTGGTCTTTATAATGTCATAGAATTTTCATTAATAAAATTTAATGGAGATTAATAATAGTTTTCATTTAGACTTTGGCTAATATAAGAGCCAATCAAAGATCTAACGAGTGGATTGGGATGAGAACTGATTCGTTCCATCTTTTTAAAGAGAAGTTCAATTTGGTACATCATTAAGGGTGTTACTTTTGTCGATTCGTATAAACATTTATTGGAGTACCATCTTTTGTCTGGTTTTCTAAATTTTCCACAGCAGAATCTAAGCAATTTTCGTTCAAAAATCTCCATTTCCTTGGCTACAATGGGAGATATGGTGAACCAAGTTGAAAAACCGTATGTTGAAATCGGTCTAAACAAAGTCTTGTACATTAGTATCTTTGTTTCTCCTGACATTTGTTTAGAATTAATTAGTGGTTTTAGTGTCATAGCTACATATCTTGCCCTATTTAAGATTTTCCTTGCGTGCTTATTACAAAGGAATCGGTTGTGGAAATTCACACCTAGTGGAGGCTCAAAATAAACACTGCAAAATGTGGCCTTACGTGTTTTAGAAATGCCAGTGGAAAAGGACATTACTTAGCGGTGAAAGTAAGTTAATCCCTTTCTTTACTAATAAATGAAAGACAAATATCCGGGCAACGCCGGGTACCATCCGCTAGTATATTATAATAATCAATTTTTTTATTTTAGAGCACATAACATCTGATAACTTACAGCAGTGGCGCAAATGAAGCCCAGATTTATGGGGAAAAAGATAGAGGACGCGCTGTCGACATGGTTGATTTTGTAGAATATCACTCCTGTCTATGAAGCGCGTTTGTACTATCAATTAGTAGGCTTATGCAAGATCAGTAGTCAGAAGTGGCTATATATTAAGGTAGTGAATATGTTTCGCCGGTTGTTCCTATCGAAAAAGGCAGGAAAAATAGAAAGCAAATGAAATAACAGTTTGATTGCGTTCATTTAAAAAATGACAAGATAAAAAAAAATCAGTATGTGAATCTTCAATTTTGTCTTTTTGTGACCAAAGTCGTATGATTGCTTTTTTGGAAATCCATGCGGTGTTCATTTTTTGTTTTATTCTTGTTATTATTTTCACATCATCATAAAAGTTCTACATCAAAAATTGAGGAAGACAAGTTCCTTTTAAAGTACATGCAAATAAGTTATCCTACAATGAAGCGGACAAATACGGAGATAGCTAAAAATACCTCATGCCGCTACAGCAGTAAAGTATTTTGAGCTTATTCATCTTTGTGCCTTTCAAAAATGTTACTTGGGCTTCTCAAAATAGAGTCTCACTGCTAGTAACTTACCTTACTAGCAGTGAGAGTCTATTTTGATCTATTCTATTGTTTAATAAAAGAAAATATTAAAAACTGTCCTTATAAACATAGTAAACTCTCAACATTCAGTGTTCCTTGAATTTGGAGTCAACAACGTCGTGCATAATATGACCATCGAAGTGATTCCCGTTACAAGGAAGAAAGTCAAACTTCCAAAAGGAGGTATGCGTATGTTAGTCTTCATGCTCCTATCGGATACAAAAATCGAATATTAATTCAATTTCAGATGTCCTGCATCAAATCCCCACCCAAGTGACATAGACCCTCTTCAACCCATTTATCGTTTGAAGCTGCTGTCAAAGAATGAAATTCTGTATCATTTTGGAATCCCTTCCAATGCTTGCATTCATTTGGTAACAAGCGCTATCTGTGTGCCTTCTGTATCAGAGAAATTTCATGCTTTGCTGCAAGAGTTCGCTCATCATCTTTTCTAGGATATGTTCATACATAATAACGTATCCTCCTGCTGCTTTTGTCATATTGCTGCCTCACCATTCTTTATACCCTATTCTAAGGATATGATAACTTTGAATCTTAGTTTGCCACATACAAACCTTAATATTGTTCACAGACCCCTGAAAGTTCCAATGGATTTTTAAATCTGCCCACTGACACGCTTGCTATTCAAAAAAAAAAGAAAAAGGGTTTTTTGAAGAAATGATTATAAGCGCAAGACCTATTCTTCGCAAAGTATATAGATAAAGCCGCTTTGATCTATTCCTGCATACACACTTTTGAGTGGCGTTTATTTAAAAAAAACATTGTTTTTTCGATAAAATCCTTAAGAAATGAGCGAAACGTAGACTGTATCCTTCTGAACAATTCACCAATACTTAGATTTTTGCCACGTGCAGTTTTTGGGGTATAGGATTAGGAATAGGGTATCCAAAAGTTCGCTCAAGCGGGCTGTAGCCTTTCCATATGTTTTTTATTCTGTTGATTGAATGTTAATACAAAAATGTTCCTCTAGAGGAATGGTCGTTGCTTCCTTTGTTACATATTACATGTATATTGATGACACACCTTTTGTCATCTTCATCATCATCAACAAGGATGACAACGACTCCGACGATATATAGTATCTATCATTCTGTTTATTGTTTGGTAAATAGATCCACACAACTGTGAGGACAAACTGTGGGCTGTCCAAACGACAAAATTGGATATTTAGGAAAGAACCGTTTCAGACGATGATAAAAACAAAAATCCAGGGTCTTCCTATCGCCTTTCTAATTTTGTCGATACGTTCAGATGGGTAAGCATTGTGAAACACCATAAGACAACAGAGACGTAAAAGAAAAAAAAGAGAACAAACACAAGGAGCAACATTTTTGGAAGAAAAATTGGCATGTTATGGTTTCGAGTTACCTTTCTGTGTGTGTCCTGGAACAGATGAGTTCCTTAGTGATTTCCAAATATCTGCTGTATCTGGCGTGCATATATTAATACGTTATTTGCCGATCCTAATAGTCCATGTAAAAATGTTTAAATATTGATTTTTGATTTTATGATGTTGGTGTTTTCATTTTGGGAGAATTAATTGAGATGCAACATATTGAAAAATGGTTGACATACAGACATACATTAAATAAGGCGTGCACGAACTCACATCATTTTTCAAGACTTCCTATATTTGCACTGCAATTAAAGAAAATTAGGATGAATGCCTTATCGGGGTCTTTTGTTTATATAACGGGTAAGTTTTCATTTTGGAGTGGCAAAATCTTTTGAGTGAAATTAATTTTCCGAAAGATACATAGTTGTTTGCGGTAAATCAACCAGAACCAAGATTTAAGGCCTCAAGAATGGAAACTGCGAGTTATGTACGAACTCCGACCAATCAGCTTGAACAGGGGCTTTCAAAATAGCCGCTTAGAGAAGGATGAAAGCTCAGAAAACCCGTTGGCCACGCTAAAGGGCTGTTTCTTGTGGATGACAACAAAATATACACCAATGGCAACAGTATTGTGAAAGACTTCTAAATTAACCAATTCCTCGGATATTCCTGGCTACATGAAATTAGACCCTAATACAAAATGGCCCCAGCCTCCCCTTGTAGTGACGGGTTAAGAATATCACTACAGCGCACCCCGATAAACAGCACTTGTCGCAAAAAGCGCTAATTGGGATAATCACATCTAAGCAATTTAAACATCCAGGAGGAATAAAAGGACCATGTACGTGCCGAACTCCTTAAACTAAAGCACTATGGAACAGAATGGCTAACAGAAAACGCACTACCACGCCAGGCACTAATTATCATGGTACTAATCGTTGGATTGGAAAGTTGGAAGTATGGGTGGTCGTAACTGCAAGCTCGAAGAGATGATGGTAAGAAGGCGAGTTGACATCTTATGTGTTCAGGAAACGAAATTGCGAAATACCGCAAAGCGGCCATGTTCTTGGACGTTAGGAAAAGATGTTCTACTAAGGGACGGAATAGGGTAAGAAATTAATCGGTATCCCTTGTGGCAGATATAATTTGCAGAGTCTTGACTATTTCAAAGCCCAGTAATCGTTTGATGTGTCTCAAACTGGTGATGCAAGGTGAGGTATGGAATATTGACAGTGCATTTGCTTCTCAAGTTGGATGCGAGCAGAGAGAAAAAGATGCATTCTGGCTAGATTTTCACAACCTCATCAAGAGCATCCCAAAAGAAGAACTTTTGCTTGTTGGTGGAGATTTGAACGGACATGTTGGGAAGTCAAACGAAGACTATGAAGACTGCCATGGAGGACTGGGATACGGCATGAAGATAACTTAAGCATGTGAAAGTGATACGGTCGTATCGTTATAAAACGATGTTTGTCGCTTACAGCAGCGGTGGAAATAAAACCCAGATTGATTACCATTTGGTAACACGTCTTATGAAGTCTCGGGTTAAGGATTGCAAAGTCATCCTATGAGAGGCAATCTCCCAGCAACACCGCGAGGACAAATAGAACTAAACACACAAAAGTGTCTGCGAGAATCAAATGGTAAAATCTAGACAAAGAGAAAGCCGAAGCATGTATTGCAAATATACAAAATCATCGTGATGGAGATGAAGACGAAGTTGAAGATGCTGTGTGCGGAGCACAAGGTATGTACAATTCCCTACAACACCATTGCTTGGATAGGGCCATATCACTGCTAGGGGCTTCAAAATGACACTATCAACATGACAAAGAAACATGGTGGTGACGGATAAAGCTAAAGCAGTGCTAAGTGACAAAATAGCGGCATTCAAAACTTCGTCAAAGGGCTCCACTAATAATGGAGATAAAAAAGCTCAGCTCGAATTGGAATACATACTTTACAAGAGGCTCGCGACGAGGAAGTGCGCTCAAATTCAAGCGTGTAGAGGGCCTGTATCGGAAGTTAGAAGACATTTTTTCTTCAGCTGATGATAGAAACCAGGCTATCCACGAACTCCGGCAAACCAGCTTGAACAGGGGAGCAACCATTTTCAAAATAGACGTTCAGAAATCCGTTCGCCAAAGTTCATCAACAGTGGTCCAGGGCTGCTTTTGTTATGTTATTTATATTACTTTTTTTTATACCCTATTCTAGGGGTATATTAATTTTGACGCATAGTTTGTAACATACCTTAATATTGCCCGTAGACCCCTAAAAGTTACTATATTTATGATCAGCATCGATAGTAATGTCGATCTAGCAATGTCCGTCCGTCCGTCGGCAAAAATTAGGCCTTTAAACTGGACCTAGAGAGCTGAAATTTTAACCATACACTCTCTAGGGTCCCGAAATAATCAAGTTTACGAATTTTTGAAATCCGCCCACAAACTCAAAAAAACAAAATTTTGGAAAAAATCGAATTTTGAGCTAGAAAGCTGAAATTTTTTATATTTGATCTTTGACTCCTAAAACTGCTCGGGATAAAAAATTTTCAAAATCCGCCCACTGACACGCCCACAAATAAATAATTTTTTTTTTTTTAAATCCAAAGTTTGAGCTAGGGAGCTGAAATTTATAATATATACTCTCTATGGGCCCTTTATGCTCATGTGTAAATATTTTCAAAATCCGCCCACTGGCGTGCCCACAATTATTTTTTTTTTTTTTTTTTTTTGAAAATTCAAAGTGAGCTAGGGAGCTGAAATTTATAATATATACTCTCTAGGGGCCCTTTATGCTCATGTGTTAATTTTTTTTAAATCCGCCTACTGACACGCCCACAATTAAATAAAACAATTTTATTGAAACATCCAAGTTTGAGCTAGGGAGCGTTTTTTTTGATAAAATCCTTAGAGCGCACGCAATATGTAGAGCGTTCTTAACAATTCAACCATACTTAGACTTTTGTCACGCCCACTTATGAGGGATAGGAATAAGAATAGGTTATCCAACAGTTCGCCCAAGCGGACTGTAGCCCGTCCCTATGTTTTATTTCAGAAAAGATATAGGTAGGTACATTCTAAACACAACTATTGCACAATTTACAGAGATGTGGTTATGACTACCTTACTACTGATAATATTATATAATTGTTAATGAACAATTTGGAACTATGTATATATTTAAGTGATAATTTGAGGGAAAGCTGATGGAAAAAACCTCAATACGAAAGGATAAGTGAAACAATTAGTGATTTTATGTTTGTTCAATGTAGAATACCTAAAATCAAGGGGTTGTCAGAGGAGCTGCAAGACCAGCTGTAGCGATCAAATAATTTATTCAGTCTTCCTGATGTTTTTTCGATGTTTGAGATCACATGCAGTTGTTCGGTCGAAAAAATGCAAAGGTAAGTTTAAAATCATTTTCAGTAGCTTGTTTTGGATTATCTGTAATCTACGAATGTGGCTTTTAGCACATTTGCCCCAAATTGGAGATCCATAAAACAAGATTGCTTTAAAAATCACTTTAAAAATGATGAGTTCGTTTTCTCGACTCATTTTTGATCCTCTATTTATAAATGAATACAGCATTTTAATTGTGATATTAACTTTTCTGATGGTTTCTTGGGCATGAAGGCTAAATGTTAACGATTTGTCAAGGTGAACCCCAAGAAACTTAGCACTTGATTTCCAATCCGTTTGTATATTATTTATTATTAGTCTGTTTTTCTAGTAAAAATGATAGCCTGAGTTTTTGAAGCATTCAATTTAATTTTTCAATTTTCAAAGTATGTTTGGATGACATTTGGAAGTCAGATTGCAGTTTCGTTTCAATGTTTAAGCCAACTGAATCTAAGGAATAAATGCATGTGTCTTCTGCAGCCGTTCCTAACAATGACGTGGTACCTGACATTACTGTTGAAGAAGCTAGGAAGGCGATTAAAGACTCTGAGTTCTGGAAAAATATGGGAGACATCGGGTCCAAATGGCTCATGATTCTCATCTCCAAACTGATCAGACGCGTTCCATTGCCTAACCAGTTGATGCAAAAATGTCCTCTTCTTTGTACAAAGTAAAAGGTGATACGAGACTGTGATAATTACCGTTCAATCAAGCTGATGTCACACACCATGAAGATCGTTGAGAGGGTATTAGATAGCCGAATGCGACTAATAATACGACTCTCTGACGACTCCGCAATGAGCACTTGATGAATGGGTGGAAGTTTTGGGGAGGAATGCGTATCGTATTAGTCTGAAGAAAACAAAACTTGTATTGCCCGTGCTCTGATTCACTCCGACGTATTCCAGACATCTATATATTAATACGGAGTTGCCTATAACGTGTTTCCCCCCTTTTTGCTATTATACGTCATATAGATATGCCAACACTATATATATTTGGGTAGGGGACAATACATAGAAGTGCAAATTATCCACATACGAGGGCGGGTCAATAAGTCCGTGACTTTTTGAATTTCTGACCTCTTTACTGAAACGGCAACACTGCTCCTATCAACAAGCATCTGCCAGTTGGCTCCTGTCAAAATTTAAACTTGCTGCGTCAGTTAGTTTGTGTTTGACAGCTATTTTTATCAGACTACTCACTAATTTGAGGAGAAAATGGAAAAAAGTGAATTTTGTGTGCTTATTAAGCATTATTTCTTGCGAAAAAAAACCATTACCGAGACCAAGGCTAAGCTTGAAAAATACTATGGGGACTCTGCACCTTCGATTTCAATGGTAAAAAAGTGGTTTACTGAATTTCGTTGTGGCCGTACAAGCACTGAAGATGCCGAACGTCCTGGACGCCCAGTTGAGGTCTCTACACCCGAAACAATCGAAAAAAATCACGATATGGTGTTGGCCGACCGAAGATTGAAAGTGCGAGAGATTGTGAAAGCCGTAGGGATCTCGCATGGCTCAGTGGTTTCAATTTTGAATGATCACTTGGGCATGAGAAAGCTTTCCGCAAGATGGGTGCCGCGTTTGCTCACAGTCGACCACAAACGCAATCGTGTAACAACTTCACAGGAAGGTTTGGCGTTGTTTAATCGCAATATGGAGGAGTTTTTGCGCCGTTTTGTAACCGTGGACGAAACATGGATCCATCACAACACACCAGAGACCAAACAACAGTCAAAACAGTGGGTTTCTAAGGGTGAATCGGCGCCAAAGAAGGCCAAGGTGGGTTTGTCAGCCAATAAAGTTATGGCGACTGTTTTTTGGGATGCACGCGGGATAATCCACATTGACTACCTTCAAAAGGGAAGAACTATCAATGGGGAATATTATGCCAACTTATTGGACCGATTCAATGACGATTTGAAAAAAAAACGACCTCATTTGGCCAAGAAAAAAGTTCTTTTCCACCAAGACAATGCAAGGGTGCACACATGTGCAGTTGCCATGGCAAAAAACCATGAATTGGGCTATGAATTGCTCCCTCATCCACCCTATTCTCCAGATTTGGCTCCAACCGACTACTTCTTGTTCCCAAACCTGAAGAAATGGCTTGGTGGAAAAAGATTTGACTCCAATGATGAAGTCATCTCGCAAATAAAGGCCTATTTTGAGGACCTCGACAAATCATTTTTTTTGGAAGGGATAAAAAAATTGGAGAAGCGTTGGACAAAGTTTATAGAGCTCAAGGGAGACTACGTTGAAAAATAAAAAAAAAATTTTATCAAAAAATCTGTGTTTTATTCCAAAAGTCACGGACTTATTGACCCGCCATCGTATATAAAACACATTATGAATTACATCAGGTAAAATGAAGCGAATTGGATGAAATTACAATAACAACAACATTGCTGTGTGAGGCAATAATCTGCCAATCTGAACGGAAAAATTTTATATAATGAAGTTACTTGAAAATGCTTGAAGTTACTTGAAAATGCTTGAAGTTACTTGAAAATACTTGAAGTTACTTGAAAATGCTTGAAGTTACTTGAAGTTACCTGAAAATGCTTGAAGTTACTTTAAGTTACTTGCAAATGCTTGAAAACTTGAAGTTACTTGAAAATGGCGGAATTTTTTTATATCATGTGAAATCAGAGAATGCAATGTCGAAAATTTTAATTTTCCGATTAATATGTATAACAGTCGACTTTGTTTTTTTTCAACTTATAGAATAAATTGGTCGAATTTCCACCATGGGGCGACCCCTCGTTTATATGAATAGAAAAGTGATTCCCAAATCGAAAAGTTCAAATATCTGGGATCTATGATCAATAGCGAAGCAAACCGTAATGAAAACATTAAGCATTGCGTAAGCGTAGGGTGGATGAAGTGGCGGAAATCTCAGTCCCCTAAGATAAAAGGAAAGCTCTACACCGCAGTTGTGCGCCCGGCGCTCACATACGGTTCATAATGGACATCGTACAAAAAGTATGAGGGCAAATTAACGGCAGCTGAAATGAAGATGCATGACAGCAGGAGTTACACAGATTGATCGAATAATGAGTTCCAAGATCGGAGGAAGCCTTCACGTCAAAGAACCTATCTGGGAAAAATTTAGCGCTACCGGCTCAGTTGGTACTATCATGTTCAAAGAAGAGATCCTAAGAGCCTTTCAAAAAAGGCAATATAAATCAACGTTCCAAACGCGAAAGAGAGGCAGGTCTAAAAACTCCTGGATCATACAAATGCAGCAAGATTGGTTGGCCTCAGCGACGAGAAGTGATTCAAAACCGGGAGGCCTGCCGCTAATTTCTGAGGTCGAAACGCGACCCCCACATGCGGATGAGTAGGGATGCAGTTAAGTTTCAGGGTTATGATCCATTCAATCCTGATCATAGCTTTACCGTCACCAAGGGAGAAGAAGAAAGGAAAACTTCATAAATCAACATTTTACATTTTAATTTTTTTTTGCATTATTTAACGAGTCATTGTTCCTTTAGTAGTCGGTATTGCATTGCCACCCTGGCCATCTAACAAAGCAGTTCTTTGCCGGGGCATACCTGCGATAAGGTTTGTTACTATGGTATGGCCAAAACTGTCCAGTACCTCCATCAGAGCAGATCTCAGATGTCTGAGTGCCAGGCAGGTAACAAGTGTATTCAATGGAATTCAAGTCCTGGCTCATCGCAGGCCAATCCATCACGTACCTGGTGACGTGTGGTCTTGCATTCTCCTGCATCAACAAGAAGTTTTTGTGCGAAGGGAACCACATATTCCTCCAGGGTGTTGTTGATGTAATAGGTAGCGTTCACCGATCCTCCCACGATGCACAGTTCGGTTTTTCCGCGCTTGGAGATTTCGGACAACACCTCCCCACAGATTTTTTCCCTGACCAAATGTTGCCACAGAGTATCTCTCCCCTGATACTCCCCACACTCTGCTACGTTCGCTTATGCTGTACGCTTACGCTGTACCGTGAATCTCGGTACACGAGCAGGTCTTCTTTCTCCCAGGCCACTTTCCAACAATCGCCGCCTCAACGTTTGAGCATTTACAGCTGTCCCGCTCACGGTTAGAAGTCAGTGAGACAGTTGAGCTGTTAGATGACACTGTTGGCAGGTGTCCCAGTTTCAGATCACTTCATAGCTGAGGCTTATGAAGTGCTAGTGGGGTTTCATTAGTGGGGTCCAGGAGTTTGTAAGCTTGCCATTTTACTAAGACACTTGCATGCTCCAAATATCGGCCAATATCAAATATTTCTTTTACGACACCGGTGATCTCCACTCGCGTCAACCCATAAAATATTCCATCCTCAATTTAAACAGATCTGTAATACTCATATAATGTCCTAGGGCTAGACTATGAATGCGTTTGCCATCACAATACTCATATTAGAACGACTTCTATATCCTCAGGGCAATTTGAGAATTCCGCAGCGCAAGAACAACCTCAAACTCTTAGCGAATTCCGTGAATAACAACATAAGTCGCTACCTACTTTGTTTAGAGATCAATTTGTGGTTAATTGAAATCCATTCAAGTAATTAGATCTCTCGAGGTTCTTTGCCTTTAGCTCTACCTGCATTTTGTAACAAGATTGGAAACTCTTAAGCTAACAGTTACCGACAGATACAAGCTCAATTTGTAATCTCTAACTTAATAACTGAATTTGGATTATGAAAACATTTCTCCTTCAGCACCTTTAAGTCGAAACGCAAAGAATGTGACTCCTGTGGTGATCCGTCCAATTATAATCTCGTTTTGTTTCAACGGGCGGTTCGTTTTGTGCGCAATGAGAAAGCAAATTGGCCTATGCTACGATTTAAATGATCCCACAACAAAAGGGTGTAAGGATGTAATGAATCCTTTGACTGGTAGGAGGCACTCGCAAGGACAAACAATTAGAGTCTTACAGGGGATTATACATATAGAACAAACAAATTTTCAGAAGCACTATTTTATTTCAAACAACCCTACAAAAACCCTCACAACTAGTGATGTCCTTTTTTGTAGCCTTTCTTATGTCCACCTTTCTTTTCGCCTTTCTTGCCAAAATCCTCATGATGATCAAAATGCTCATCATGGCTATGCTCCTCTTTATAACCCTTGTGATCTTCATCGCTGTGTCCTTTGCTGTATTCTCCCTTATGTCCTTTGCTGCCTTTCTTCTTAGCCGCATCGTAGTGCTCTCCTTTCTTGTGACCGCCTTCTTCTTCTTCGTGATGCTCATGTCCTTTGCCGTACTTTTTGTGATGTCCACCTTTGTCTTCATCGTCGTAGAACTTCTTCTCCTTGTAATATTCATCTTTGTTGGCCTTTTTATGGTACTCCGAGGTTTTGTGCCCCTTTTTATGTCCCTTCTTATGGTGGTGCTTGCCACCCTTTTTGTGTTCGCCATGCTCGTGGTGCTCACTATGTTCGTCATGTTCATCCCAGTCTTTTTTTTTCTTGCCACCTTTTTCTTCGTACTCATGACCGTGATGGTCCTCCTCGTGGTGTTTCTTTTCTTCATCTTCCCAGTGCTTCTTTTTCTTGTGGCCCTTTTCGCCTTTCTCACCCTTTTCCTCGTGATGGTGTTCCCCGTATTTTTTCTCGTCTTCTTCTTCGCTGGATTCGCCCTTCTTTGCCGAAACGACAGATATCACAAACAGTAGCAGAATCAACGTCTTAAAGTACCTCATGATGACAGCTGAGACAACTGTGTCAGTAAGTTACTTAGGTCGATGAGATATTTATAGGTCTACTGACACAAATTATGGATTGGGTGTGCAAGTGGAAAACAAATCTCATGCTTCATTGGTTCAAGTTGCAACAGTTAAGTTGCATGAATGCGGAAGATAAAGTCTTTCTGCTGCATGTCCAAATAAAATGTTCAGTTGACTTGAAGCCAGCAGCTGATTTTGCGGTCACTTAAATGCTGTTCGAAAAGAATAACAACGTGTGTAATACTCTTTATTGTTTTACGAGGCCGTCTAGTTGGTGAGTGCCTCCTGCCAGTAAAAGGATTCATTATAACCTTACACCCTTTTGTTGTGGGATCATTTAAATCTTAGCATAGGCCAATTTGCTTTCTCACCGCACACAAAGTGGACCGCCCGTTTGGTATTGAAAAGAGATCAAAACTGGAGCGGGTGCTTCTTTGAGTGACCACTTCCTTAAATCATTGAAATCTAGTGCTGGCATATTTTCTTTTAGTTCAGCTACCAATTGTATCTTGAACGGAAAGGGTTATTGTTCTTTCGCTACAGGTAGTCGGAAATAGTGAAGCGAAGGATTTTCAAAAAAAGATCTAATTACTTGAAAGGATTTCAATTAACCAGTAAATTAATCTCAAAACAATGTTCCAACGAAGAATCAACGAATGTGTACTTTTATGTTGTTGTTTTTATTTCTCTAGTTATTAAGCTGGGCAGATGTTCAGGATTTTATTTTAAGTCTTAAGATGCCGTTGATACTCGTTGAGAATCTATTTATGAATATTGACAAATATATGCTATTGGAGGAATGAGGTTATATGGCTGCTCTCTATCCTTTTGGAAAGTATATAGATGATCGGTATACTGTGTAAGTTGCAAATGATATTTGGCTATTGCCACATTACGCCAAAAGAACTTATAGATAAGGACACTCAATAGAAATTACAGCATTACAGGTCTCAGCATTATAAACTTAGATTTTCAATTCTACAAATTTGTTAATTACGAGTATTTCTGTTTTAAACTTTAAGTATAATTTCCATAGAGCCAATTTTGGTAATATTAAAAATTGTCTAAATGGTATTACGTGGTCTTCAATATTTGATAGCATAGACTTGAAACACTCATATAATACCCTGATCATGATAGTCAATCACATAATCGACATAAACACACCTAACGTTAAAGTTAGGACAAACTCAAAGCCCATATGGTTTAATAAAAGATTAATCCATATAAATAACTTGAAAAACAAGACTTATAAACAGTTGCGCAAATCATCTTCTGATCAAGAATTACTTCTGAAATAAAGGAGGCTTCAAAAAGATTTTAAAGTTCTTAACAAATTCTTATATAAGCAATATGTCCTTTCAGTGGAATCAGACCTTTAATCAGACGATTTTGGAGTTGCATCAATTGCAAAAAAACAATCAACTGGAATTCCTAATAGTATGCAGTATAATGGCACGTTATCATCAGACCTTTCAGTTATTTGCAACATGTTTGCTAGCCATTTCAAATCTGTCTATTCAAATAATGCGCCTATTTTACGAGCAGGTACGATATCTGACTACTCATCGAATTCGATTAACGTTGGTAGCTCATATTTATCGATTTCTGAGTTGCGCTGTCCGATTTAGTATCCGACATGAGGGAGACGTTGATGGTATTCCTTCCATTATTTAAAAAGGATACGCAGATGAACTTTCCGTGCCCCTTCATATGCTTTTCAATAGTTCCTTGGAGAAACGAATTTTTCTAGATGCTTGGAAGAGCTTATTCATAACACCGATTTATAAATCTGGTCCCAAACAAGATGTTACTCACTATCGTCCAATATCGAAAATTCCCACTATCCCGAAACTGTTCGAAAAACTGGTTTGTGTTAAACTTACAGCTCTTCTTAAGTGCACAATTTCTTCGTATCAGCATGGTTATATTTCTGGAAGATCCACAGAGACTAATCTTACAATTTTTACAAATTTTATCGCAAACAATATGGAAAATGGGATGCAGTGCGATGTCATCTACACAGATTTTGCAAAAGCATTTGGTTTACCCGATCCACGATATTCTTCTTAACAAATTGCGTAAGATTGGGTTTCACTCAAGTCTCTTAGAATGGTTCAATTCTTACTTAAGAGGACGCTCGCAGTTTATTAGGATTAATGGTATTGTCTCAGATCGCATTGACGCTACTTCGGGAGTCCCCCAAGGCAGCCATCTAGGGCCTTTGTTATTTCTTTTATTTGTTAATGATATTCCGAATGTCATAGTTAATTATGAATGCTTAATGTTGACTTGAACATTTTTCGGTCTATTAAATCACTTCAGGACTGTTTATAGAAGACCTCAATAGATTATCTGATTGGTGTACAATTCACTGTTTAAATCTTAATGTTTTAAAGTGCAATAGCCTCACTTTCTGCCGGAAACGGGCACAAATTCAGTTTACCTACAGTATAACAAATCTACCCTTGGAAAGTATCTCATCCAAAAAAGACTTAGGCGTATTATTCGACTATAAGCTCAATTTCAATAGCCACATAGACTACCTCGTCACAAAGTGCAGGTCAATGATGGGATTTATCTTGCGAAAGTTTCAAGATTTTTCTGACCCGCATACCCTTAACTACTTATATTTTGCATATGTGAGGTCTTCCTTAGATTACTGCTCTGTTATCTGGAATCCATATTATATGGTTCACTCTACAAGGAAAGAGAATATCCAAAAATGGTTTACTATAGCTGCGATAAAAAAATGCTTTATATAAACCATATTTGCATGTGAAAAAATATTAATTGAAGCAGAGATAAAATAAGATCAGACAAGTTATAGTGTGTATACGAGCGAGTACTCAGCTTGTCATAATAGCTGCGGGTATTCATGAACAACTGAAATTGGTTTATTTATTAATGGTTAATCAAATAAAAGCGGCATTCATTCATAATCGGTATTAAAAATAATATTAGATACATATTTCGTTTGAATTAGGTTACACAATGGAATCTCCGCGAATATAAGCGCAATTTTTTCATTTGGTTTTGCACAGACAGCTTAGTTATGTTGATTAGTTTGGGGAGCTAAAACAAACTGCTATAGGAGTGTCAGCAGAAAAGCCTTACTTCGACGTTGGAAATGGAAGGATTTTCAAGCTGTACGATTATCCGCATCTCTTCAAGAGCGTGCGGAATATATTGTTAAAGCACAAAATCATAATTTCGGGAGAAATTATAGTTTGGAACATACATAGTTGTTAAGCTGTATGAAGAAGACTCAAATGAAATTTTTCAAGTCTTCTTCAAGCTAACAAAGAGTCATGTTTGCCCAAATGGTTTTGAAAAACTATCGGTAAAACTGGCAACACAAATTGGTTGTGCTGAATAACGCAATACTGATACAAAATAACATGCCATTGCTTTACACATTAGATTGAATATTTCTGAACAAATTACAAAAGAAATGATACAAATCGGTACATTTTTCGACAAGATATAGGTAGCCAAAATAGTAACAGTCTTAAAAGCGATAAACTCATAATTTCTTATTTGAAGAAAAAGACTGAAATCAGATTTTATTAAATTGTTAATTTCAAAACTATTTGTCCCTCGGCAGCTGTTGCAGCTATTAGAAGCTGGGAACTTATGAAATGTAGCATCCCACGTCTGAGACAGGCCAAACGAACCTCTGAACCTCTTTTTATTTTTTTTAAGCTCCTGACCCGCCTAGGCGAAGAAAAACGGTACGTAGACCGGGATAGATCTATTGTACCATAGGTTAAAGAAAATTTTAGGCTAGTGCGTTTTCTAGAAAAGGTAATAATGCTTCTAGCAGGGGATTTCTTCAAGTCTTCATTACTTAAGAGTTCTTTGAAGAAGATCCTCTTTCTGATTCCGCAGAGAGCTGAGCTTTCGCCCAATATGTGCTCCGTGGTTTCGTCGTCCTCGAGACACAGCCTGCACTCTGAAGAGCTGGCTCAATTAATTTTGTTAAGGTGGTATGGTAAACCGTGGTGACCTGGGAGGTGGCCTATTACGAGGGCGGGTCAATAAGTCCGTGACTTTTGGAATAAAATACAGATTTTTTGATAAAAAAAAAAAATTATTTTTAACGTAGTCTCCCTTGAGCTCTATACACTTTGTCCAACGCTTCTCCAATTTTTTTATCCCTTCCAAAAAAAATGATTTGTCAAGGTCCTCAAAATAGGCCTTTGTTTGCGAGATGACTTCATCATTGAAGTCAAATCTTTTTCCACCAAGCCATTTCTTCAGGTTTGGGAACAAAAAGTAGTCGCTCGGAGCCAAATCTGGAGAATAGGGTGGATGAGGGAGCAATTCATAGCCCAATTCATGGATTTTTGCCATGGCAACTGCACATGTGTGCACCCTTGCATTGTCTTGGTGGAAAAGAACTTTTTTCTTGGCCAAATGAGGTCGGTTTTTTTTCAAATCGTCATTGAATCGGTCCAATAAGTTGGCATAATATTCCCCATTGATTGTTCTTCCCTTTTGAAGGTAGTCAATGTGGATTATCCCGCGTGCATCCCAAAAAACAGTCGCCATAACTTTATTGGCTGACAAACCCACCTTGGCCTTCTTTGGCGCCGATACACCCTTAGAAACCCACTGTTTTGACTGTTGTTTGGTCTCTGGTGTGTTGTGATGGATCCATGTTTCGTCCATGGTTACAAAACGGTGCAAAAACTCCTCCATATTGCGATTAAACAACGCCAAACCTTCCTGTGAAGTTGTTACACGATTGCGTTTGTGGTCGACTGTGAGCAAACGCGGCACCCATCTTGCTGAAAGCTTTCTCATGCCCAAGTGATCATTCAAAATTGAAACCACTGGACCATGCGAGATCCCTACGGCTTCCACAATCTCTCGCACTTTCAATCTTCGCTCGGCCAACACCATATGGTGAATTTTTCGATTGTTTCGGGTGTAGAGACCTCAACTGGGCGTCCAGGACGTTCGGCATCTTCAGTGCTTGTACGGCCACAGCGAAATTCAGTAAACCACTTTTTTACCATTGAAATCGATGGTGCAGAGTCCCCATAGTATTTTTCAAGCTTAGCCTTGGTCATTAGTGAGTAGTCTGATAAAAATAGCTGTCAAACACAAACTAACTGACACAGCAAGTTTAAATTTTGACAGGAGTCAACTGACAGATGCCTGTTGACAGGAGCAGTGTTGCCGTTTCAGTAAAGAGGTCAGAAATTCAAAAAGTCACGGACTTATTGACCCGCCCTCGTAGGTTTCTAATATCATGCTTACGTAGGTTTAGGATCCTGTTGGCAATGTTTTTTAAAGGGCTGGATAGCCTGTCTTAGACCTGGAGTGTTTTCCCAGTGTGAGACATTTTCATTGTGTGTGAGCTAAGGGGTTTTATAGCTGCTTGACAAACACTGGAAGCAGCTGTTAACCGATCAAACGAGGAGTCCAGCGAAGGAATTGCCAGCAGTGGAGAACATATTTAATAATACTAGGGGTCGCCCCATGGTCGTAATTCGACCAATTTATTCTATAAGTTGAAAAAAAACATAGTCGACTGTTATACATATTAGTCGGAAAATGAAATTTTTCGACATTGCATTCGCTGATTTCACATGATATAAAATTTTTCCGGCATTTTCAAATAACTTCCAGCATTTTCAAGTAACTTCAAGTATGTCCAAGTAACTTTTAGTTTTCAAGCATTTTGAAGTAACTTCAAGCATTTTCAAGTAACTTCAAGTAACTTCAAGTATTTTCAAGCATTTTAAAGTAATTTCAAGCATTTTCAAGTAACTTCAAGCATTTTCAAGTAACTTCATGATATACAATTTTTCCGTTCCGATTAGCCTCACACAGCAATGTTGTTGTTGAAATTTCATTAAATTCGCATCATTTTACCTGCGTGTGTTATATATGTTAATAATTTTTGTATTGTGCACTTCTATATATTGTCCCCTACCCAAATATATATAGTGTTGGCATATTTATGTGACGTATAATAGCAAAAAAGGGAGGAAACACGTTATATGCAACTCCGTATTAATATTATAGATTATTTATATACTTTATATTTTTATTTTTCTTTTTTTTGTCTCTCTTTTCTCTAATCTTTGTACGTATCCTCTTTTTTATACCCTATTCTAAGGGTATATTAATTTTGACGCATAGTTTGTAACATACCTTAATATTGCCCGTAGACCCCTAAAAGTTACTATATTTATGATCAGCATCGATAGAAATGTCGATCTAGCCATGTCCGTCCGTCCGTCCGTCCGTCGGCAAAAATTAGGCCTTTAAACTGGGCCTAGAGAGCTGAAATTTTAACCATATACTCTCTAGGGTCCCGAAATAATCAAGTTTACGAATTTTTGAAATCCGCCAACAGACACGCCCACAAACTAAAAAAAAACAAAATTTTGGAAAAAATCGAATTTTGAGCTAGAAAGCTGAAATTTTTTATATATGATCTATGACTCCTAAAACTGCTCGGGATATAAAATTTTCAAAATCCGCCCACTGACACGCCCACAAAAAAATAAAACAATTTTATTGAAAAACCCAAATTTGAGCTGAAATTTATAATACTCGTATATACTCTCTAACGTCCCTTTATGCTCATGTGTAAATATTTTCAAAATCCGCCTACTGGCACGCCCACAATTTACAAAAAAAACTTTTTTGAAAATCCAAAGTTTGAGCTAGGGAGCTGAAATTTATAATATATACTCTCTAGGTGTCCTCTATGCTCATGTGTTAATTTTTTATAAATCCGCTTACTGACACGCCCACAATTAAATAAAATAATTTTATTGAAAAACCAAAGTTTGAGCTGGGGAACGTTTTTTTTACAAAAGCTTCGTTTTTGTTTGATAAAATCTTTTAAATGTTATATAACAGTATATGTAGAGCGTTCTTAACAATTCAACCATACTTAGACTTTTGTCACGCCCACTTATGAGGGATAGGAATAAGAATAGGGTATCCAACAGTTCGCCAAAGCGGACTGTAGCCCGCCCCTATGTTTTTAAATTTTGTTTGTCTTACTTTGGTCTTTGTACTAAATTAATTATTAATATGTATTATACAAGGTGGCGCAAAAGTCATCATCCTATCGGAAGAAGCTATAATTTTTGCAAATGGCGGCAAATGTAAATTCTACTTTGACATTTGTGAAGTTAACTATACAGAAAAAACTTAATAAGACACCAATTAACATAATCCAAAAGCAGAACCAAAGTTTTTCATTCATAAAAAAAATTACAGCGAAATAACATCGGGTGACAACTTTTGCGCCACCTGACAACTTTTGCGCAACCTTGTATTATTTCCCCTGCTTTATATTTCTCTTCTTTCTTTTTTTTCTCTTATTGTGTTTTTTACTTGCACCGCTGCAAACATGAATAATTCACTGCGCTTAATGTTAAGGGTTTTTGGTAAACAAAGCGGTGGTCTCAAAATTTGCCATCTTAACGCGCAAAGTTAGTACCTGAAAATTGATGAGTTTCGGGACTTGGTTGAGGGATCTAATACCGATGTCATTTGTGTTTTTGAATCCTGGTTGGCTGATCACATCACAGATCCAATGTGCTCTCTCAAGGGTTATAGAGTTTTTCGTTCGGATCGGAAAGTTCGTGTCGGGGGTGGTGCGGCAATATTTGTAAAAGATTATATTGAATGCAATGCTTAAGTTCGATCGGAGTTTTACTGTAGCATTGAATACATGTTTATTGAGCTAGTCGGTGATGAGGGTACTCTTTTGTTGGGTACAGTCTATCGGCCTAATAGGAGCGTGGTTCCATCTCTGATGGAAGAAATAGCTTGTACTTGTTCTAATGTTATTGTATGTGGTGACTTTAACTGTAACCTTCTTTTAGATAAAAGGCTCATTGAATATATGAGCGTGTTTAACTTGCGGGCTGTTAATGTCACCTCACCAACGCACTTCGGTGGTCCTATACCCACGCTTTTAGATGTTTTTTGGGTGAGTGATTTTCAAAAAATCTATTTTTGTGATCAATTGTCGGCTCCTGCGTTCTCAAAGCATGATCTTATTTACTTAACCTACGACTTTACTGTTACCATTGTCAATACGTTCCAATATAGAAATTTTCGTAACATTAATTACCCTTTACTCGAAGAACACGTACAGGGCATATCCTGGGACTGTGTCTATTACTTAACATCAACCAATGAACAAGTCGAATTTTTGAACGAAAACATCAAACGACTTTTCACGCACCACGTTCCTTTGAGAACAAAAGTCTTCCAGTCTAAAGAACAGCATTGGTTCAATTCTCATATTCGCCAACTCATTCCCTTACGTGATCAGGCCTATAACCGCTGGAAACGTTTCCGCCTTGATGAGTTTCGGCGAACTTACTGTTCTCTTTGTAACCAATTTGTAATGGCAATTAGGAATTCAAAGTCCGAGGTATATTCGAACCAACTCGATCCCTCTCTTGACTGCCGTAAACTGTGGAGTAATCTTCGTAGCATTGGAATCGCTAAGCCAAAGTTGAATCGTTTTGCAAATGTCGATTGCAATGCTCTTAATCGGCAATTTGCATCCTCTACCTCTCATGTGCTGAGCTCGGCTAGTGACCCCCTCAGGTTTCTAACAAATCAAGCTGAATCAGTAGTACCTTTTTCGGTTTTAAAAAAGTGAATTGTGCTGAAGCCGTTAAAAGTCTGTTCTTATTAAATCTTCTGCAACTGGGCTTGATGATATTAATCCCCCGATTTTTTCCTCATACCGTACGTTACCCATATTTTCAATTCGATTCTAACATCTTGCGAATACCCATCACAATGCAAACTGGCTAAAGTAGTACCTATACCAAAAAATGCAAAGGGTAATGGCTTCAGGCCCATTTCAATAACACCCTTTCTATCGAAATGATTCGAAAGAATCTTACAAAAGCTAATGAACTTATTTCTTGACACCCACAGTTTGATGACAATACAACAATTGGGTTTTAGGAAGGGTCACAGTTGTATAACCTCGTTATGTATGTCAATGATCAGCCATCTATTATCAAACATACGAGTAGTAAGGTTCAGATGTATGCCGATGACGTGCAGTTGTACATGAGTTCCGATCTCGGTCTTATTGAGCACGGTGCTGCTTGTGCTAATGAGGATCTTGAAAATATAGCCGCTGATCTGAAACGAATGGTCTTTTGTTAAACCCAAAATCGAAGTGTCTGGTGATCTCAAGAATTTCATTGGACTTCTCGTACTTTCCTTCTGTGATTTTAGGTTATAGCTCTATAGAATACGCTGAAACGGCTAAAAATCTTGGTATGGTCTTGGTATGATTTAACCCCCTTAAAAACAGATTTCATGCTCGCTAAGACGCTGGTCACCAACTTTAATGTACGGATGCGAAGTTTTTGCCAAGTGCAGCTTCGTCAACAAAAGGAAACTACAGGTCGCTTGCAACAATACCGTTCGGTATGTTTTTGGCCTAAGAAGGTACAATCGTTTGTCGCACTTTTCTACGCGCCTTTTTAACATGACGTTTGACAGTCTACTTCAGTTCCGCATTTTAACTTTTCTCTCCATCATCCTGACAACATGACAACCTCCCGGTCTGTACGAGAAACTGGCTAGGTGTTGGCGTTCCTCTGACAGGTCTAGTCAGTTGATTCCTTAACTTACCTCTGAGCGTCAGTTTTTTATTAACTCCATTCGTCTATGGAACTCTTTACCGCGTCCTATTAGAAGAATCAATAACACAAGAAGGTTTAAAAATGAATTAAAACATAGGGACGGGCTACAGTCCGCTTGGGCGAACTGTTGGATACCCTATTCTTATTCCTATCCCTCATAAGTGGGCGTGACAAAAGTCTAAGTATGGTTAAATTGTTAAGAACGCTCTACATATTTTGTTATATAACATTTAAAGGATTTTATCAAAAAAAAACGCTCCCTAGCTCAAACTTGGGTGTTTCAATAAAATTGTTTTATTTAATTGTGGGCGTGTCAGTAGGCGGATTTAAAAAAAAATTAACACATGACCATAAAGGGCCCCTAGAGAGTATATATTATAAATTTCAGCTCCCTAGCTCAAACTTTGGATTTTCAAAAAAATTGTTTTATTTATTTGTGGGCGTGTCAGTGGGCGGATTTTGAAAATATTTATACATGAGCTTAAAGGGCCCCTAGAGAGTATATATTATAAATTTCAGATCCCTAGCTCAAACTTTGGATTTTCAAAAAAATTGTTTTATTTATTTGTGGGCGTGTCAGTGGGCTGATTTTGAAAATATTTATACATGAGCTTAAAGGGCCCCTAGAGAGTATATATTAAAAATTTCAGCTCCCTAACTCAAATTTTGGTTTTTCAATAAAATTGTTTTATTTTTTTGTGGGCGTGGCAGTGGGCGGATTTTGAAAATTTTATATCCCGAGCAGTTTTAGGAGTCATAGATCTTATATAAAAAATTTCAGCTTCCTAGCTCAAAATTCGATTTTTTCCAAAATTTTGTTTTTTTGAGTTTGTGGGCGTGTCTGTGGGCGGATTTCAAAAATTCGTAAACTTGATTATTTCGGGACCCTAGAGAGTATATGGTTAAAATTTCAGCTCTCTAGGTCCAGTTTAAAGGCCTAATTTTTGCCGACGGACGGACGGACGGACGGACGGACGGACGGACGGACGGACATGGCTAGATCGACATTACTATCGATGCTGATCATAAATATAGTAACTTTTAGGGGTCTACGGGCAATATTAAGGTATGTTACAAACTATGCGTCAAAATTAATATACCCCTAAAATAGGGTATAAAAATGAAAATGAAAATGAAACTGTCCGTGAATATGGATGTGAGCGCCTTTGATAAAAGTGTTAAAGATGTGGTTGGCGCATTCTTTTATGCCGAGAAGTTCTGCCTGGAATACACTAGGGCTTTTCTCCATTGGTATTGAGACATTGAGGTTTGGTCCGTGAAAATCAGCTCCTGTACCCGATTTCATTTTAGAACCATCCGCATACCACTTTAATCCGATTTGGGGTTCGGTGGGCTATTGCTAGACCATGCTTCTCTATTTGGTATCTATGTAGAGAATCATTTATTTAAACATAATGTTTTTTGAAGGCGGTCTGTAACCGCGCAGCGTCAGCGGTTAATGTGTGTAGTTAGTTTTAACAGGGCGCCTTTCGTTGATTTACCTTTTTGATACGCATATTGACAGGTGAGTAGAGGCATGGTAATAGTTAGGCATTCTATGATATTAAGGTCAATTATTCTTTCCATTGTTTTCAGGAAAAAAAACAATGTCTGAACCTGTAACAGCAGTGTCAATAAATGTCTAATTTTGATTCGGTATGATATCAAAAACATAGTTGCGGTTATCTTACTGGCCACTACGGCGTACTTTACCACATTAACATGAAAAATGAAGTCTACCCCCGCTGAGTGCCGGTTATGTCTTGAAGAAGACGAAACAGCTGAACATTTTATTTGAATGTCTTTCGACCCAACACTAAAGTCTCAGTGCGTATGGGAAGGTGTCCCACTGTTTTCCAGGCAGAAATCCATGCCATAGTTTTCGGATAGTCAACTTGCACTTCATGCACTGATGTCCAATTTGATGGACTCTGAGACAGTCAAGTGCTGCTATAATGGAACTGCACTACTGCTCTAAGACTAATTAATAATTGGGAATATCAACTTCGGCAAGCCCATCCAGAAAAAGATCCCGGGTTCAGGAAATCCAAAAGGTTAATCAAGCCTTACCCCTATGAGAATTTGTATACCCTATTCTAAGGGTATATTAATTTTGACGCATAGTTTGTAACATACCTTAATATTGCACGTAGACCCCTAAAAGTTACTATATTTATGATCAGCATCGATAGTAATGTCGATCTAGCCATGTCCGTCCGCCCGTCCGTCCGTCCGCCCGTCCGTCCGTCCGTCCGTCGGTCTGTCGGCAAAAATTAGGTCTTTAAACTGGACATAGAGAGCTGAAATTTTAACCATATACTCTCTAGGGTCCCGAAATAATCAAGTTTACGAATTTTTGAAATCCGCCCACAAACTCAAAAAAAATTTTTTTTTGGAAAAAATCGAATTTTGAGCTAAAAAGCTGAAATTTTTTTTATATGATCTATGACTCCTAAAACTGCTCGGGATATAAAATTTTCAAAATCCGCCAACGGACACGCCCACAAATAAATAAAACAATTTTATTGAAAAACCAAAATTTGAGCTAGGGAGCTGAAATTTATAATATATGCTCTCTAGGGGGCCCCTTATGCTCATGTGTAAATATTTTCAAAATCCGCGCACTGACACGCCCACAATTTAAAAAAAAAACTTTTTTTGAAAATTCAAAGTTTGAGCTAGGGAGCGGAAATCTATAATATATACTCTCTAGGGGCCCTTTATGCTCATGTGTTAATTTTTTTTAAATCCGCCTACTGACACGCCCACAATTAAATAAAACAATTTTATTGAAACACCCAAGTTTGAGCTAGGGAGCGTTTTTTTCGATAAAATCCTTTAAATGTTATATAACAAAATATGTAGAGCGTTCTTAATAATTTAACCATACTAAGACTTTTGTCACGCCCACTTATGAGGGATAGGAATAAGAATAGGATATCCAACAGTTCGCCCAAGCGGACTGTAGCCCGTCCCTATGTTTTTATATGAAATAAGACAAGTACAAGGTGGCGCAAAAGTCATCTTCCTATCGGAAGAAGCATAGTTTTTGCAAATGGCGGCAAATGTAAATTCTACTTTGATATTTGTGAAGTTAACTGATACAGAAAAAACTTAAGACATCAATTAACATAATCCAAAAGCAGAACCAAAGTTTTTCATTCATAAAAAAAATTACAGCGAAAGAACATCGGGTGACAAATTTTGCGCCACCTGACAACTTTTGCGTCACCTTGTATATGGAAGCTTCCGGTCAGGCCATTTTGGCTTACGGTATATTTTTCACAAATGGAACCTGTGCTCAGAGACAGAATATATTTTTTGTCTGGATGAGGATGGATCCTCCGAACACATTCTGTGTGAATGCCCAGTAGTGCATTAGTTAAGAACACGTATCTTCCATAGAGAAGCTCTTGGGCTGATAGGGACAGTTTCCTTCGCCTAAGAAAGTAATTCGGGTTTTTGAATAGATCTCTTTATCGAACGTTTCGTTTGTTGAATCTCGAATCAGAGCTTAAAGTAGGTGTTTTTGGTTGCATTATAATTCGAAAAGAAAATCGTCTGGTTTCCCAAGAGAAATGATTTTACAGGGCGTGGTATCAAACGGATACGAATCTACGATCGAACTTTTTGCTAAATTCTTCGATTCTAACTTTGTACCCGCTAATAATGCAATAAGTTTTTGTTTATGCCGCATTAGTACCATCACTGATGTTGGCAACTTTTAGCTCTCTGATGACGATCTTCCTCTAGCCCTTAATACTATTGATACTAACAAAGGTGCTGGTTTAGTGCACTCGCATTTAATTAGAATTGCAAAAAAGTATCAACTGTTTTAGTGAACGCGCCCACAAGACATTTCACGCTAAAGTAGTTTCGAACGCGTTCATTCAGCATGTTTTATTTCTTTATCTCCCACTGCCATTCTCTTTTCATTTTCTTTCTCGGTAGTTAGTCGATCTTCTTTTGTGGTTGTGTGCTGGCGCTAATAAAACGCTCTCTACCCTTAAACGTAATACCTAATTGTGTCTTAAAATTTAAGTTGAAAATACTTAATAAAATTTAATGAATTAAACGACTTTGTGTTCGCGTGTTTTTAATACGAAAATAGCCACAGGGGCTATACTGGTCCCGAGTTGCTTCATCCTGCTCTCTTGAAGAACTGTTCATCTTCTATTTCTGCAGTTAAAATTGATTTTCGACCTTTCACTTTCTACCGGTGACTTTCTGGACTATTGGAAGATTGCTCACATATCACCTATTCATAAGGGCGGGCGAAAACATTTAGTTGAAAACTATAGGCCTGTAAGCAAGCTTTCAGTTATCCCAAAGCTCTTCGAAAAAATCGTTAAGGAAAAATTATATTTCAATGTAAAGGAACATTTATCGCCTATGCAACATGGTTTTGTTTCCGGTTGCTTTACCTCTACAAACTTAGCCCTATTTTCTAAATTCTGTCTTAATTCAATCGAAGGTGGTGTGCAGGTAGATTTGCTGTATACCGATTTCGTTAAAGCCTGCGATAGAATTAATCACTCAATATAGATAGGAAAGTTAGCCAAGCTTGGGTTTCATTCTAACATCTTGAACTGGCTTTATTCTTATCCTTTCAATAGGAAATGTATCTCCGAAGTTGATGGTTTTTTTTTAGAATGTGGGAACCGTAACTTCTGTTGTCCGACAAGGAAGCCATTTAGGGCCGTTGCTATTTGTACTCTTTGTAAACGTAATTCCTAAGACTTTCACAAGTTGCGAATGTCTCTTATTTGCAGATGATTTCAAAATGTTTTGTAGAGTCTCCAAATTCTCGGATTGTTTAACATTCTTGCCATACCTAGAGACGATAGCATCAGGAAAATCAACTTCGAGAAGAATTTCCAGATAAAGCTCAGCAGTAAGGAGAACTGGAGCAATGAATCCACAACTTATGGACTGAGCAACCACACAACAAAGTGGTACACGGTCGGCTCCAGGACCGAGGAGGGAACTGGTGCAGTAGTGTTTGGGCCAGGAACTAATCACTGCGAATCCATGGGTACCAGCATTTTCCAGGCAGAAATATGTGCCATAGACAGGTGCGTTCGAATCAACCCCAAGAAAAACTACAGGAATTGCAACATAGCAATAATGTCTGACAGCCAAGCAGCCATAAAGGATCTTGACGCCTACGTCATCAAGTCTAAACTCGTGTGGGAATGCATACACGGACTGAATAGACTAGGCAAGAACAACAGAATTTCCATCTACTGAGTACCTGGCCATGTTGGTATTACAGGCAATAAGGCAGCGGTCTCTCTGGCAAGATAAGGGGCAGAGGAATCCTTCGTAGGACCTGCACTGGACTGGAGACTGGAGGAAGAAACAAGGGCCAAAACCTTTTTTTCAAACTCCAAGGTCTGAGGCAAGCCAAGAAACTCTTAGGAAACTGTAACCAAAAGAGATTCAAAGCTAGTATTAGATCAGCCTTAACAAAAACAAACTAAGATTCCTCAATAAGGCATTGAGAGCGCGGAACATTTCCTCTGCTATTGTCTAAAAACAAAATCCAAACACACTAAAAGAGTCACACGGCGTTTGTAAGTAGGTAATATTGCAATAATTTATATAGCTCTATTAGTTCCTTAGGATTACCATAATCGCCATGTTAAGTTCCTGGGTCCATCAATATACCTATAGATACAGTACAAGAGGGTCGGGCACATACTCATACCCAAACATCCTTATAGGTTTAATTCGAAAAATACAGTTGGGACATCCCCTGTTTATTGTGAGATAGAATTTAGGGAATGAGGTATATCAAAAAAAATAACACAATGAAAATGCTGAGGTAACCATTGCACACATCATATTGGTGGCTTTTGTGAATGCGTGATTCCCACATTTTAAGAATGTATTCCTTCGGTTTGTATAAATTTCACGCATTGGCAATTATATAATATTTGCAAATACATTTACCAACACACAGGCACTTTAATAAAGATGAATTTACTCCGTAATAAACCAGTTTCCTATTCATATAAACGTACAGTGAATTTAACATTCAATTGAGGATAACAAGCAAATGAACCTTGGGATGGCTGTGTTTTGAACAGGATAAAACCCCTAATCCACGCATGAACAAATGTGCAAATAAACGATGAAGTTTTAACACGATCATGGTATTATGAAGACAATAGGAGCTAAGGATTCGCTCTTACACAATTAACGATATAAAATGAAAACATTCCGTGGATAGTGGATGGTTTTTGAAAAGCTTACAACCACCAACCTAACTAGTCGTGTACAATGTGCAAGTTGTGTGCTATCTGCGGGATTAGATTTGT
This sequence comes from Portevinia maculata, assembly GCA_949715645.1. Lineage (NCBI taxonomy): Eukaryota > Metazoa > Arthropoda > Insecta > Diptera > Syrphidae > Portevinia > Portevinia maculata. The sequence goes on along the minus strand of OX454525.1, from coordinate 14,327,050 downwards.
TTCCGCTGGGCTAAAGGCGTGTGTGTCAGATTAGCATTTCAGTATGTCTAGTTGCATTTCAAAAGAAAAACCTGCGTTGTTAGAAGTTCTCATGATATTGATTCGAAAAGGTGTTTACCTTAGGTAACTGCAAGTGACTTATGATCATGTGGTAAGGAAGACTTCCTCGTGTATACAGATAAATAAGTTGTCCCAGAGAAGGGATCACAATGATATTAATTGTGTCCGAATCTCCAGGAGAACAGAAAACAGACAGACATAAGTGACTGCTGGAATAACTCCGGAAAGTGTCACTACAAATGACGGTATTTTCGTGGTCGCGGACCGACCCAAAGGAGACAGTGGATTTGCTAGGCCCTTGTTGTATACGGTGAACAATCCTTTTCGCGGTAACCACGACATTGAGAATAGGGCTCTGGTAAGCCACTTCTATCTGCGAACCAAATCTGAGAATAACGGATTCACCATATTCAATGATGAAAGCCATGTTGCGTTGTCGCCAATGGCCGACATGCATCGCACTTGTTCGTGTGGAAGGATGATTTTCTGTGCATCTTCGAGTCACTAAAGAATAAAAAGTCGGCGGGCGGTGGATGGTGTCCCAAACGTCGTATTGAGACACCTACCCCTGGAGGCTGTAGATATTGTTACATCCAGGCTAGGATTCGAAAAGATAAAACGTAATTCTATTTAATTAATCTTTATTAGTTCTCTTTCAATGTCTTTTAATTTTTGATTATTATTCTAATAATTCACTTATTTAATCCAACAATTTACTTTCAGAATTAATCACTTTAAATAAACAATCACTTTTCTCTTATTCAATACTTCCACTTTTTATACCCTATTCTAAGGGTATATTAATTTTGATGCATAGTTTGTAACATACCTTAATATTGCCCGTAGACCCCTAAAAGTTACTATATTTATGATCAGCATCGATAGTAATGTCGATCTAGCCATGTCCGTCCGTCCGTCCGTCGGCAAAAATTAGGCCTTTAAACTGCGCCTAGAGAGCTGAAATTTTAACCATATACTCTCTAGGGTCCCAAAATAATCAAGTCTACGAATTTTTGAAATCCGCCCACAAACTCAAAAAAAACTAAATTTTGGAAAAAATCGAATTTTGAGCTAGAAAGCTGAATTTTTTTTATATGATCTATGACTCCTAAAACTACTCGGGATATAAAATTTTCAAAATCCGCCCACTGACACGCCCACAAATAAATAAAACAATTTTATTGAAAAACCAAAATTTGAGCTAGGGAGCTGAAATTTATAATATATACTCTCTAGGGGCCCTTTAAGCTCATGTGTAAATATTTTCAAAATCCGCCTACTGACACGCCCACAATTTTAAAAAAACTTTTTTTGAAAATCCAAAGTTTGAGCTAGGGAGCTGAAATTTATAATATATACTCTGTAGGGGCCCTTTATGGTCATGTGTTAATTTTTTTTAAATCCGCCTACCGACACGCCCACAATTAAATAAAACAATTTTATTGAAACACCCAAGTTTGAGCTAGGGAGCGTTTTTTTCGATAAAATCCTTTAAATGTTATATAACAAAATATGTAGAGCGTTCTTAACAATTCAACCATACTTAGACTTTTGTCACGCCCACTTATGAGGGATAGGAATAAGAATAGGGTATCAAACAGTTCGCCCAAGCGGACACCTATCGAAATTTACAGATTCGTTGAGTTCAGAAAGATCGAGACCAACAGATGTACTAATTTTTCACAGCTATTCAAACTGCTTTTCAAATGCCGCCAAATATCGATTACATATCATATATGGTTATATGGCTCTCGACTAGATGGCGCTGCAAGTTGACTAATTGATGCGGAATGTCACAGTTTGAGCAAACATGCAACAATATGTTTAAGAATGAAATGTAGATGTGGTACACCTGCCTCTGGAGGCTGTAGATATTTTCATCACGCTGTTTAACAATGCGCACAATAATGCACATTATGCAGCGCATAGGAAGGTAGCTGTGGTACACCGTATCCCGAAAAAGGGTAAAGATACGACGAACCCTGCCAGTCTCCGGTCGATTAGTTTGCTTCCGAATACTAGCAAGGTCTTTGAAAAAGTTGTTAATAAAGCCCTATTGAACAGGGTCGAGGAGAATAACATAATTCCGGACAACCTGTTTCGTTTCAGGGTGGGGCATGACACTATTCATGCCGCGTCGAAACTACTTTCCGACATTCAGTGGAAATAATGCAAACACCAATATACGAGTGCTTGTCTGGTTAATTTTGAGGAGGCTTTCGACACCGTGCGGTTAGAGGGACTTTTCTACAAGTTGACCAGGCGGGGGATGCACAAACCTTTGCTATATGTAATTTTTTGATATGCTTATGGGAAAGAAGTTCGTTGTCAAATATGGCAACGTGACTTCGAGCAGAGTCTTTGATATTAAAAACGGTTTACAGCAGAGGGCCGTAAATTGTCTGATCCTGTTTAACATTTACACAAGTGATCTGGTGGGTTCACTCAGACAGGCTATAGCGTTTGCCGACGATTTGATGGCATACAGATCAGGTCCTAAAATCGAGGTCATAAAGATTCTTTTGCAGGATGACTTCGATCAGTTGAAAATCAACTTTCAGAAGACGGAAATGATCTTGTTCAGAACACCATTGGCTAGGGACTCTAGGGATACCAGATAAAATTGCTACTATATAACTTAAAGTTATTTAGTAGCAAAATATAACTAAAACAAAGTTCATGTTTTCAGTTTCAGTTTTGTTGGCTATTGTTTGACGTATGGAATGGAAGGTTCCTGTCTCGCGGTAGGGATTAAGATTTTTTAAGATTTTTGTATTTCTTTTGGTACGACAATTATGGCAACACGCATTCGTTGAATTCTTTTGGGAGGAAAAACGTGCAGTTTGTTTAGGGCTTGACAATATTTGTGTTGTAATTTTAAAATTCAATCTGAAATTTATTAAGATTAAGATTGTCCAATTGTCGCCCGTTTTTGAGAAAAGGGTCCAAAAAGTACTTATTTTGAAATGTCGTCGCCATGCGTCCCGAGAGCAGAAATGTCGCAATTTGGCGAGATATGTCGCCCATCGGTAACCCTGTTCCCAATATCTGAACAACTGAATCCCAAAAACGTCCTATACGATGGCGCTCAGTTGAATAGGATTAAGGCGACTCGAAGGCACGTTACAAGGGCGGTGGCCAGCGACAATAGCCTGATCTTTGGCGCTGACTACCCCAATGAAATGTACATAGAGAGTACGTTCCGGCCCGGCTTTTTCAGCCCGAAGGCGTCTCCATATTGATGATAAAGATCTGGTTCAGACGAGGGATGGTACTCGTATTCCGGTATTATACCACAGCTATCGCAGCGCGAGAGATAAGCGGATCATCCGCGGCGGGGACGTCGCCAATGCTCATGAGCTCCTCCGTTTTAGTACCGCAATAGCGGAGACGGATAAATTCGATAAAGAAATCAATGCGCCGAATTTTGGTGGCTTGTTGAGCGGGGAGGGGTCGACATGCCCTCCCAAGACGGTGCGTTACTCTAGGTAACATACTCTTGGTTAATAAGTTAGACTAAGTTAGCTAGGACATCTCTGGGAGTAGCCGTGGAGGACTACCAGGCACACGGAAAGCAATTGGGATTTTGACCACTTGTTGCACAAAGCAACAAAGTGCTGTATCGAGAGTCAGAAGACAGTTCTTCTTCAGCTGCTGATAGAAACCAGACTATCCATGAACTCCGACAAACCAGCTTCAACAGAGGCACAACCATTTGCAAAATAGCCTCTCAGAGAAGGAAGAATGCCCATCAAAGTCGTTCGCCAAAGTTCATTAATAATGCTTAAGGGCTGCTGCTTGTGGATGACGAAAAAATACTACACACACTCAGGTGGCAGCAGTATTGTGAAGGAATTCTAAATGAACAATTTCCTCGGATATATTTTCCAAGACCAATTCCTAATAGTAAAGATGTACAGGACATTTCTGTCGAAGAAGTTTTGAAGGCGTTCAAAGACTCAAAAAAAAAACGAAAATTATTTGGGCCGGACAATATGCCCTCTGAGTTCTGAAAAAAGATGGGAGACTAGGAGAGGCGAGGCAATGCCTAAACAGTGGAGTGAAAGTTCTACTTAAGGCTTAAGAAGATTGCGGAAAATAATGCGGCTAACTGATGACAAGCGCGGGTTTGTCGCAGGTAAATCAACCACGTGTGCAATTCAAAGCATAAAAATCATGATGGAAAAAGATCGTAATTGCTCAAAGGATTTGCAAATGCTGTTGGTTGATTTTGAAAAATCCTTTGATAGACAACCAAGTTAAGACAACGAGGAGTTAGAAAAACCTACGTAGAAATGATCATGGACATGTATGAAGGAGTAAAGACAAGGGTAAGATGCCCTGCTGTAGTCAACAAGGAGTTCGCAATCAATGTCGGTGCACACCAAGGAAGCGTCTTAAGTCTCTTGATATTTATTACAGTCCTTAATTATCTACTTGAAAGAAAAGTGATGGACTTCAAAGTGCATCAGTTATTCTTTGCTGACGATGGAGCCACAATTAGCGATGATCAAACGTCCCGTCAACGAGCACTTGATGTTACCTATGGGTGGAGCTTTTGGAAGGGAATGGGTATCCACTCTGACCTATTCCAGACATTTATATGAATAAAAGAGTGATTCACAAGTGCAAAATGATCAAATATCTTGGATTTATGATTCATAGCAAAGCAAGCAAGTGATGACGACATCAAGCATCGCGTAAGCATAAGGTGGATGTAGTGGCGGAAAAATTCAGCCATCTTATGTGAACGAAAAAACCCCCTAAGCTGAATGGAAGACTCTAAACCGTAGTTGTGCACCCGGCGCTCACATACGGTTCACAATGTTGTACGGCGCACAAAAAGTATGAGGGCAAATTAACGGAAGCTGAGATGAAGATGCTTCGCATGACAGCAGGAGCCACAAAGATTGATCGAATAAGTAGTTTCAAAATCCGAGGAAGCCTTCAAGTCAAAGAACCTATCTGGAGAACTGGAGAACTCCAGAGGCGGACTAGTGGGGATGCAATTAAGTGAGAGGAGTATGATCTTAAAATTGATCATAGCCTCACCGCCATTAAGGAACAAAAAGATGAATGAAATAAGCAACAGCTTTTCAAGACATATTTTTATAAAAAAATGTTCAATTCCTTGTAATTAAAGCAAAACCAATCAACAATTTTTTTTAAGACAGGAGAAGTTTTAGCTGGATAGCGGTCCTGAAGCTATCATGATTCGCCTAAAAATGGGAGCTTATCCGATTAAGCTTATGTTCCCCAAAATCAATAAAAAACTGATTATCGGGGGGGGGGGGAGGGGGGGGGGGGGTGGATATTAATTCCAGTCTATGTCCGAAGCGTTCGAGAAGACAGTGGTAAGTTCAATTTCGGAATATTGAGAACGACACGTGGCTTAAATATTTGTTTATTTTTGGGAACATATTTCTGGGGCCTTGTTTGAAAATACTTTCAGCTTTTTGCTTCCAGTAATCGTTTGCACTATTCCGAAACTGCTGGCTTGTCAGAGGTAAAAGAAAGATCATGTAACAAATTACAGCACGTGCGGAAATCCTTTAAACTCTGAATCCCAGTATCGTGCTCGTGTTAAAATTAAGCGACCTAGTCTCCAATTATTCCTAAACAGCAAAGATAAATGCTTGCTAATTTTGTTTATGCAGGATATAGATGAGACAAAAATGCATGTTATTGACAGATGACAGTAAATGTCATTTTAATTGGGTGCGTCACTTGCAATATACGAGTATAAAAGCCAATAAAATTAATTTAAAAATGAAGAACAGGGTTTGTTATAAGAGCAGCAGCTGAAGTCATTGCTATAGTTGTTTGAATTGAATGCTGGTTTTCCAGGAATTACATTTCCCTCAAAAAATTGCTTATTGCTTCAGGGTACTATTGCCAAAATGTCAAAAAATTAGCGCCAATTTAATATACCGGACATTTATTTGCGAGATGAAAAGTGGAGACTTTTCGTAGTGTACATAACATAACATATGTTTTTGAATGCTCCAGTGACATTTTGTGCAGTCCATTTAGATAAAAGTAATAATTTAATGTGCGAACAGGGTACCGCTTTGGTAAACTGCCTCGCTAAATTTTATCTTTGTTGACTTTTTTGTATAGGAGCTTAAATTTAGCGCGATCAGGATACTGGGGTTAAACGCTAATAAAAAAGGCACTACCCTAGGTAGCACTATTCATTGTACTTATCCTTAAGCGGGCAGAAATGTAAGAAAAAGTACAGAAAAAAATATGCTAGATGTCTAAATTCCCTTTATTTTACTGTGAATTCAATCACTTGAAGAGAGAGACTTGCAAACCCCGCCCCATATTTTTTTTTCCCAAGTAGCTCGTGGCCCACCTGAGTGAATATTTGATTAAATTTGTTCATTCATGATTTTTTTTTCTCGTCGAAGACCTTACCAATCTTTTCGAGTGAATTATAGTTAGCAGAGTTTTACGTCCGTTTTTAACTTTCGACACTGTACTGCCGACAATTATAGCGTCGTGAATGTCGTCATGTATTTAGTCAATGTTGCTAATTGTGTCGTCAATGTCAAAAAACTCGGAAAGCAGTTGTCTCTACTAACTACTAGTAAAATTAAACATACGCACAAGACTGATTGAATATAAATTTATTAATAAATCCAAATTTAACGGCCAGACGTCAAAAAAAAAAAAATATACGATGAACTAAATTTTGAATTGGTCAAGTTAAGAGACTCTTTTCAAGCTGGGCTCATGTTCATTATCCTACAAGAAATCGTTTTGCATTTGAAAGATCGAATAATCGTTCATCCATTCAGAATCAACAAAGAGGACCTTACCGAATTTTAAATTAAAGACAAGACGATGCGTCATGGAGATAAAACAAGACAGGATACCGAAGATTGTAGTAACGCAAATGCTTCTTAATGGATGAAAATGCATTCTAAGCTGTGAATCCTTGGATTGTAATGCGACTTCAGTCCTCTTGTCACACCAGATGAGCAGCAGGTCACCCTAAAACCTAAGCTTTCAAACTAAGGGAGAAAACAGGCCATAGGATCTATAAAAAAATTGTAAATGGACTCCAGTCATCGCAATACACGGCACATTAAAGCCTTTGAACTATCATTTGCAGAAAGAACTTATTTTATCGAGAATTAAACAACTGATAAGATTAGACACATCTTTCAAATAAGTGGTAAACTCTTAGGCTTAAATTATATACCGCACCGCACAGAACTACGACTTCGTGTGACTTTTATAATTAAACATAGGGACGGGCTACAGTCCGCTTGGGCTAACTGTTGGATACCCTATTCTTATTCCTATCCCTCATAAGTGGGCGTGACAAAAGTCTAAGTATGGTTGAATTGTTAAGAACGCTCTACATATTTTGTTATATAACATTTAAAGGATTTTATCAAAAAAAACGCTCCCTAGCTCAAACTTGGGTGTTTCAATAAAATTGTTTTATTTAATTGTGGGCGTGTCAGTAGGCGGATTTAAAAAAAATTAACACATGAGCATAACGGGCCCCTAGAGAGTATATATTATAAATTTCAGCTCCCTAGCTCAAACTTTGGATTTTCAAAAATTAATATACCCTTAGAATAGGGTATAAAAAAATTGTTTTATTTTTTTGTGTACGTGTCAGTGGGCGGATTTTGAAAATTTTATATCCCGAGCAGTCTTAGGAGTCATAGATCATATATAACAAATTTCACCTTTCTAGCTCAAAATTTGATTTTTTCCAAAATTGTTTTTTTTTGAGTTTGTGGGCGTGTCTGTGGGCGGATTTCAAAAATTCGTAAACTTGATTATTTCGGGACCCTAGAGAGTATATGGTTAAAATTTCAGTTCTCTAGGTCCAGTTTAAAGGCCTAATTTTTGCCGACGGACGGACGGACGGACGGACGGACGGACGGACGGACGGACGGACGGACGGACATGGCTAGATCGACATTACTATCGATGCTGATCATAAATATAGTAACTTTTAGAGGTCTACGGGCAATATTAAGGTATGTTACAAACTATGCGTCAAAATTAATATACCCCTAGAATAGGGTATACAAATTAGAGGACGTGTTTCATTTTATCGCGGTATGTCCCATCTTCAAAGAATTCCGCTGCAGGTTTTTTGGAAAGCAGTTACTCATGGTTGAAGAATTAATAAGGATACAGCATACTCAATGGTAACCGATGTTGGAACTCATTTAACAACTACTTATAAAATGTGCATTGCTACAGAAAATGCGTTATTGAGGACAACTTCTACATGTATAATAATAAGCCTGAATTAAGTGTGAATTATCTAAAATCAATAAATTAATTGCGAACTCTTAACAAGAATTTTTTTTCTAGTTAATTGGCGTTGATAAACATGCAATCAACTAATTCACCGAAGAAGGCGAAGACAGTATTTTTGACAACTGACAGTGAATGTGTAAACCAAATGGGATGTGGTATCTATGTAAATGCAATTTATTACTTTACCATTCCCCATTTAAATACCATTTATTTCTTAACGACAATTACCTAATGCATAGACATGATTTTTAATTAATGAGCAGTGAATTAACTTTTAATCCACATTGTAGTTAAATTGTGAATTAGAGGCAAATTAAGTAATTTTTATTAATTCGGCTACAAATAGCTAACAACTCACCCATCTTAACGAGCCAACGTTTATACACTGCTAGTATTTTTTTTATTTTTTTTTATTTTTTTTATTTCTGGCTCGCCAAGGCGATTTATAAGGGGGGGGGGGGGGGGTACTTCGACCTAAAAGATCTTTTGTACCGTATGGGCCAGAAAAGTTTAAACTAGTAGAATTTCCACTTGTCGTGTAAAGCGTACAATTTTACCAGTAGAAGAATTCTTTATGTCCTCGGGGCTCATTTACTCCCTGAAAAAGATCTTCTTTCTTATTCCATTAAGGGCTGGACATTCACATAAAATGTGTTCAGCTGACTCGTCCTCTTCAAGACAGAGTCGGCACTCAGGAGAGTCTGATATTCTCATTTTGTGTAGATGATATCTTAAACCATGGTGACCAGTAAGGTAACCTACTAGGTTTTTGATATCGTGCCTGCTTAGGTTTAGACATTTGCTGGCATTTTTATTGAAGGGCCGAACAGCTCGTTTGGCCTGTCTTAGACCTGGGATGCTTTCCCAAAGATAGATACATTTTCTATGTTCCCAGCTTTTAATTGCTGCCGTTGCTGCTGATCTAGGAGTGCAGCAGAAATGTTCGGGACCTATGAAAGGTGTTTCTGAACCTTTTCTGGCCAGTTCGTCGGCCTTTTCGTTACCTTCTACCCCGACATGACCCGGAACCCACCATAATTTGGTCTTGTTTCTTATTCCGAGTGTTTGTAGGGTATTGAAGCAGTACATGACTGATTTGGAGTCAATGGTATACGAGCTAAGGGCGTTTATAGCTGCGTGAAAATATTGCTGGTTGCACCTTTTGTGCCAGATGAAATAATATGGCTGGCGCATTCTTGAATGGCGTGGAGCTCTGCTTGAAATACGCTGGGACTTTTTCCCATGGGTATCGTAAAGCGTTTGTGTGGTCCGTATATTCCCGCTCCTACCCCCGTTTCCATTTTAGAACCATCCGTATACCACTTTATGCCGTTGTGGCTGTTTGGTGGGTTATTACTAACCCATGCTTCTCTCTTGGGAATCTCCGTGGAGAACCGTTTGTTGAAGCATAGTGTTTTTTGAATGCGGTCTGTGACCGCGCAGTTCATGTTAAGTTCTGGCAGTTCATCGAGAAGGGTCTTTAGATCCGGGTGATCATTAAGACTTATATCGTTTAACTGTATTAGACTTATTGCACTGCGGGTCGCCACTTTTTGAATGTATATGTGGAGAGGTGTGATTCCTGTTATTGCCTCTATGGCAGCTGTTGGACAGGTTCGCATGGCTCCGGAGATACGAGTACGAAGGCACGCAAGCCATTGTACCTTTTTGAGCTTCTCTATTGCGACCTTTTGTGTGGATTTTGTCCACCATACTATGGAGGCGTATGTTATAATGGGTCTTATCATCACTGTGTAGATCCAGTGGACGATCTTTGGAGATATTCCCCAAGTTCTGCCATATGTGCGACGACAGGCCCATAAAGATATATTAGCTTTAGTGATTTTGTTATTTATGTGAGAGTTCCAGTTAAGTCTCCTGTCTAGGATTACTCCAAGATACTTGACTTCGTCGGAGTACTCTACGACCGTGTCGTTTATTGTGATTAGGCCTAGGTCTAACTTCCTCCTTTTAGTGAAAGGAACGATGACGGCTTTACTGGGATTTATGGAAAGATTTTCCTTGATGCACCAGTCTATGGCTGTCTTTAGAGCAGTTTTCATTTTTGATGTGACTCCAATTGAGTCTTTGCCCCTGACTATGATGACAATATCATCGGCGCACCCAATTGTAGTGTAGCCCAAATTGCCCATCTTGTGTAGCAGGTCATCGATGACCAATGACCACAAAAGGGGTGAAAGTACTCCCCCTTGTGGGCAGCCCCTTACGGCTGTTACTGATACTGATGTCGTTCCTGACGAGGCAGTTATTTTGCGACTTTCCAGCATCGCTTTGATCCATTTAATAGTTGGTTTGTCTATGTTTCTATGGTACAAAGCATTTGATATGGATTCCTTTCCAGCGTTGTCAAAAGCACCCTCTATCTCCAGAAAGGCACAAAGTGCGATCTCTTTGCAACGGTAGGCGTTTTTTATCTCTGTAGTTAGTCTTCCGTGGATTTACCCTTTTGGTACGCATATTGGTGGGGGTGCAGAGGCATGCTTTTTGATATGCATTCTCTAATGTGGACGTCAATAATCCTTTCCATTGTTTTCAGGAAAAACGATGTCAAGCTTATCGGACGATATGATTTAGGTAATTCGCTCGGCTTGTTTCCCGGTTTGGGTATAAATACTACGTTTACCTCCCTCCAGGTAACTGGTATATACCCCCAGTTGAAGCTGAACCTACGAGTAAATAAGGCAATCATGGATGGTAATAAAAATTCTATTCCATTTTGAATGAGGGCTGGAAAAATACCGTCTGTTCCTGATGCCTTGAATGGTTTAAATGAGTTAATTGCCCATTTAACCTTATCCGGAGTAAAAAGTGTTCCGGATAAACTATTAATTCTGCTGAGGTTTCTTGGAATTAAGACATCCGCTATATGGTCATCTGTAATGACCAACGTGTGAGACCCTGGGAAGTGAGCCTGAAGCAAAGTTTTCAGCGTTTCTTCCCGGTCGCGTGTGATTGAACCATCTGATTTGATTAACAATCCCATGCTTTTTGCTTGATCCTTTGACAGAGCCCTTTTTAGGCGTGCCACCCTGGAAGTTTTTCGATCTTCTCACAGTTTGCTCGCCATGAGTCTCTTTTGGATCTGCGCAACTCTAAGTTGTATATGGTCAGCATGGATGTATATTGTTCCCATGTGCCGGTGCGTTTGGCTTTGTTGAAAAGCTTTCTCACTCTCTTTCGAATAGACTCAAGGTTATAATTCCACCATGGTACGCACCTTTTAACCACGGTTCTTTTAACCTTGCAACTACTTTTGAATGAGGCAAGAATAATATCATTTATTTGACATTGCGCAGCATCTGCATCATTTGTTGTTGATGGTGCTTCTGGCAGCATGTCAGATCTGACCGCTAGATTTTCGCGGTAAGCTCTCCAATTAGTCAGTCTGTTGTCATAACGGACTGACGCGTGTTCGGCATTGCATCTTATCTCGAATCGGATGTGCATATGATCCGATAGAGATGCCTCGCCAGACACATGCCAGCCGTCTATGATATCTTTCATAAAAGTAGATGAGATTGTAAGGTCTAGGACCTCTTCTCTTATAGAATTTCTAAAAGTGGGACTATTTCCCTTGTTTAGAAAAACGAGGTTGTTGCTATATAAAAATTCTAATAACGACTCACCTCATTAGTTTTATAATACAGTACCGTTTAAACCGAAAAAAACATATTCACTTCATAAAAAAACGTTGATTTGTTCACTGCTTCTAATCTAATGACTCGATTTATTTCCGCATATTCTTTACTCAACCTACAATTTGTCTTCAAAGTTCCGTTAGCTAAATCTCTCCTATACAAACATTTCATAGTTTGTTGTTAACAAAATAGTCCCTCATTTACCATAGTCGTTTTTTTCTAATCCATCATGTAACGGGAGAAATATCGATTTTACTTCTCAAAAATGCCTGCTTCTAACCTTATGACTAGCAGTGTATTTTGCCAATCTGGTAGAAGCCCTTAAGTCAAACCATATAGACTAACAGCTAAATTAATAAACGGAAATTAAGGGTGAATTATCTTTTATCAATGAATTTAACGAGAAATCTTTATAACAAACTTTTTTTGAAGTTAAATGACGTTGATAAACATGCAATCAGCAAATTCACCGAAGTAGGTGAATTAACGAGTAATATGAAAATATACCTGACAACATTTTTGACAACTGACAGCGCATCTTTGAGCCAAATGGAATCTTGGCTGGGCATCTCCATGTAATTTTTTACTTAACGATTCCCAATTTCTATACCATTTATTACTTAACGACAATTGGCTAATGCATGGACATGATTTTTAATTAATGAGTCGTGAATTAACTTTTAATCCACATTGTAGTTACTTTGTGAATTAGAGGCAAATTAAGTAATTATTTTATTTAATAATTTTTATTAATTCAGCTGTAAGAATTTAAAACTGTCAAGTATACTCTCTTTTTCTTATGAAAAAAATGATCAATTAAAATAAAGAGCTAATGGACGATACGTCGACAATTGCTGAGCCTACGTTGAGTAGTCTACTTAATACTGCATTTAGCAGGCGATTACCACAGCTGAAAACCGGATTGCATGGGTATTAATAAATTGTTTAAATTAATATATTATTTTTTAATTTGAGAGCTTATAATTGATTCAAATGCTTTAAATAGAAACTGTTCGCGATTATAAATTTTATTTAGGATGTAGCGAGAAAGTAGTGATTGTTAAAAAGAAATTGCTGAGAAAGTCAACTATCAAGTTCAACGTCAACAGGAAAAAACAATCTTTATTAATCATAAAGTAGGAAGAGAGAGACATATCACCAAACTCGGTGTTGCCGAAAGGGCACATCTGATTTTCTTATTTCTTTAATTAACAAGTTTAGACAAATAGGAGTTGCCAGATGAATAATTAGAAAACACATATATTTATATTAAGGTTCATTAACAGAAACGAAAGCAGAAGGAAGGAAAAATAAGAAGGGAAGGAAGGTGTACTAACACTAGATCGCATTTGAAAAGTGTTCAAACTCCTTTTACCCGATTAGTCACCAGACAGTCAAAATGTAACCATGTAAGAATGCATTCATTTTTGTGAAGTTAGAAAAAGGCATAATGTTCAATATAATGTGCATGATATTTTTGTTTTTCGAATTGTGTTTATTGTCCGAATATTCGAAACAACTTTTTAGTTTATATCATGAAAAGTGTAACTCGGAATCGAAACTTTGTAGGCATATTTATAATTATGGCTCCAATGAACCAGTTTTTTAATCTGCAATAATTTTATATTTATATTCGAACAACAGTAATTTTAAGATCTTTTTTTTCATCAAATGACAAACAAATTTAACATAAAAATCATTTTTATAATATAAATTCACTGACCAACGTTCATAATTCAAATGAATTTTGTTATGGCCTTCAAACGATTTCCTGCACCTCCTCGTCTTAGACACGAATCACTCTATTCCAGTACAATATATTTCGATGTCGATTTTTCGTTTTCGAATGTCATGAACTGCATTGCCGATATTATTTCGTTGTCACGCTGACATTTAGCTTTCCCACGATTGTTTACGTTTTTATTGTGATTATTTACAAATTTCAAAAGCGGAAATATTTCTAAACTATTATCAGTGATTATTAAAGTGAAATTTAAACAGCTTAAATATGTAAGTAATAGATGTAGTTTTGACTTTAAATTTGATTTGGATAACCCTTGCAGAATATTACTAGAAAATAAGAATTCGTTTCATAGATACGTTAACATTTTATTGGAGAAAACCAAGAGTTGTGATCTTTAAGGTATTCTTGGAGCAACTAAGTTATTCCAAATTGCAAGTGAAAAAGTGTCCTTACCCCATTCAATGCACGTTATTAACAAATGGAAGACGTTTGTTTTCTTCCATTGAATGTCGCGAACAGTAACAATGTGAAGAGCTCTAATGCAGTTGTCTAATCCTAAATGATGAAATTTAATTTTAGCAACAGGAATCGTTTATATTGAAGGAAGTGAAAATTAAACGATAAGCAATGTTTTTAGTGATTCAACTTAACACTATTATGAAACGAAATAGGATCAACTAAATGTAAGAATTGCTTATGTGTGATTCCTCCCATCAGTCACTTTATACGACGACGGATCTTTATTGGGGTACGCTACAGTGCACGTGCACATATGCCTTCTGCCAATAAAGTTGATCCAGAATAGCGTGCCATTATCCCGCTAAAATCGAACGCTTTCGGTAAGAAAGGATACGGCTCGATTGCAAAGCAATCAATTGTAAAGGAACTAAAGATTCGCTCATCTAATACATCAGACGTCAGACCCATGCTGGAAAGTTGGATATTGATTTCATGCTCTGGAGGAGTGTCATTGTCTGTAACGGCAGTCAAAGAATGCTCCCAAGGAGGAGTACTATCCCGTCGTGTGATTGATGGTCATCGGAAGACTTTAATTCAGTCTTCACAGACTAGGTTTCTTTGTATTTCTGATGATTTGGCGATGGTTATAAATGGTAAGCATAGCATGCAACTGGAGCCATGCGGTGCAGCAGGCGTCAGTGTGGATGATACACAGGCTGTATATAACGATAGTCAAATTTTTATTAAACAGTACATGGCCATCGTCTGGAAGCCGAAAGTTATTGAACAGACAACAGCAACTGCTGCAGAAGCTACAGCGCATTGCCAACGACAGCAGTTAAGGCTATTGATGCGCTATTAAGCTACAGCTTGAACACAAGTTTGAACCAGGTGACCTTGTGGGAAACCCGAAAATACTTGACACAGTACCAAAAAAGACATGTTTTGTTCTGTTCCGTCAATTACGGTTATGGTAGAAACACATCAACACTTCAATTTCGACATCCACTTTGACAAGAGCGAGAACTTCAGCGTTTAAAGTCGAGTCAAACACATTGAAAAATGCTACTTTGGGAGCGAAACAAAAAATGGTTGTAAACAAAAGAGAAAATTATGTCAAAATACAAGCATGGGAGAAAATTTGCTCAAAATATAAGCATTTTTGCAGTTTGGGAAAACTGAAAACATCACCTCAAGGTTGGTGGAATTGCACTTCGTCTTTGATTTTAGGATTTAGCTCTAACATTGAAGTCGAAGTGCTAATGTGTTCCATGTGAACGGAAATTCGGTTTTCTTGCCTTCTCGAATCAGGGGAGTCGAAGATCCTCTTGGCTGGAGCATTATTGTCCATTCGCTCAATGGTTTTTGGACTACATGCACATCTTGGTACAGCGTATAGAGTTCGCGGTTAAATCTTTTCCTCCATTCGCCCACCTCGCCCACAGGATCAAATATCCGACGGAGCATTTGTCTTTCAAAAGAACCCAATATTAGCTCCCCCTTTTCTACTTATCGTCCAGCACTCGGCACCATTAAGCAGGATTAGGGCTCGATAGAGCATGCACTTTGTCCCACGACTGAGGAGTTTTGAAGCCATTTGTTTCGCTAATCAGCGATTTCTTAGGTAATTCTCCGCCCGACCTCCACTAAGGTGTCATTCTGGAGTTGATGTTTACTCCTAGGTAGATTAACTCCTTAACTACCTCGAAGTTATTGCTGTCAACAGTGATGTTTTGTCCTAGGCAGTGGACAGATGTTTGTTTGTGAAAGCGTGAGCGCCTCTATTTATATTTTATGAAGCATAGCTTCTAGATTCAGCGATAGCTTCAAATATTCGGGAGAATATTGCCCAAAAATCGGTATGGTTTTTTTTTATTGAATAAAATTTGTGAATGGAGTGACAAATTAAAGGAAGCGAAGGCAAACAACAACAAGTTTACACCCCCTTTTCAACCCCTTAGAGGACAACATTTTTAAAATTCCGTCTTATCTCGCTTCTTGTGTATAAAGGGACCCACTCCGCTGAGTTTCAAGTTTCCAGATCGCATGTTTTATGGCAGGGCCGTTATTATTCGATTTTTTATACATACTTGTTTTTATAGAGTAAGACAGTATCTACATCGTTAAGATACAGGGTGCCGCACCAATTTTGCTACTATAAGAAATTCAAATAACTTTTTTTTAATTAATGTATTTATTTTGTTTTGTATTGTATAGAAAATTCAATTCTATTATATTTAACTACAGTCGAGACTCGATTAACCGGAATGGCTGGAACCGAGCCCATAACGGATAATCGAAAATCCCGGTTAATAGATTTTTCTCTAAATTTATAAAAAAAAAAACTCTAAATTTGATGACACTTTATTTCTTTACCTTATAAAAACAAAAACAAATATTAAATTCATCAATAAACAAAACAATTCATTTTAAATAAATCAATTTAACGATGAAAGAAACTACATACATGCAACATTATGACGAAGAACTAGTAAATAAGGACTTCAAACATTTGAGAGGAACATCAAACAGATACAAGAAATGTCAATTAAAAATATTCTTGCATGTTTCTCTGTCTTAATGACTTTATTCTTTTATTTTGCTTTATCAAATGTTCGTTAATGCGATGAATTTGCATTATGTCCTGTTGCGTTATTCCAGGGCAGTGTGAGTCTTCTAAAAAAATCAAAAGTGTAGCACTCGCATTTATTACCAATTGGAATTTTTAGAATTTCAATATGGGATAGATACATCCTCATCATTTTAAAGGGGATTATTGATCATTCCAATAAATTTTTTTCTCCGTTTCGTGCCTCTCATGAGAAAAAGACAATCTTTCAAATTGCCTTGGCATAATCAAAGACTAGTTAATTTGAAGAATGCTAAAAACAAAGCGTTTAAATTATTTAAAAAGTCAACATCAGATTTGCACAAGCAACGTTTTAGCCAATTGCGTCGGGAATATGAATTTTTGAATAAATTTCTGTATAAACAATATGTAATGAACACTGTGTCTCAAATTTCAAAGAATCCTAAACGTTTTTGGACATTTTTAAACAATAAAAGAAAGCTTAGTGGTATTCTGCAAAATATGGAATTCGAAGGTGCTGTTTCTTGTAGCTTGGATTCAACTTGTGAGCTTTTTACAAAGTTTTTTGAATCAGTTTTTGTTGATCACACGAATCTTAGTTCATCACTTGATAATAATGTGAATGATTCTAATGCCTGTTTAGGATCACTCTATCTTTCTCTTGATGATGTTTTGCTAGGCATACAACATATAAACTCTTCCCAAAGTGCTGGCCCTGATCGTATTCCTTTTGAAGTTCCTAAACAATGTAATTTGTCTTTGTCTTTTCCTTTAAAACAAATTTTTAATTTATCCTTAGCTTCTGGTGTGTTTTTAAATGAATGGAAATATTCATTCATAACACCCATATTAAAAGCCGGACCCCGACAGAAAATTGAAAACTATCGTGGAATATCCAAGCTCTCAGCTATTCCGAAACTTTTCGAGTCAATTCTTACAAAAAAAACTTTATTTTACAATTAAGGAACAAATATCACTGCAACAACATGGATTTGTATCCGGTAGATCCACATTAACCAACTTGACACTGTTTACAAAATATCTTTTTGATTCTGTAGAGTTGGGATATCAAGTTGATGTAATTTTTACTGATTTCAAGAAATTCATTTGGCATTCACTCCATGCTACTTACGTGGTTAAAAAGTTACCTCTTGAACAGAAAGCAGTATGTAAAGATTGGTTCTTCTCAATCTAGACTAATTGAGGTCTCATCTGGTGTCCCCCAAGGTAGCCACTTAGGGCCATTAATTTTTAATATTTTTATTAATGAAATTCCTTCATTGCTAATTCATGCTAATTGCTTGATGAAAATCTCCAAAATGACTTAAACACAATAGTTCAATGGTGTGACCTTAATCGACTTACCTTGAACATAAATAAATGTTATCCTTTTTCTGTGTATCATACATTAGTGCCTGTGAGTTATGACTATACAATTTCCGGGACCAGCCTTTCTCGAAAAACCTAAATTAAAGATCTTGGTGTGATTTTTGACACGAATTTTGCATTTTCGTTTCACATTGATTATGTTGTCAACAAAGTGAACTCGATGTTTGGATTTCTTAAGCGAACATGTGCTGAATTTTCGAACCCATATGCTCTAAAGTCTGTCTATATACTCGTATCTTTAGTACGACCTTTTCTTGAATATTGCTCTATAGTCTGGTGTCCAAAATATGCAAATTGTATAGTACGACTAGAAAGGGTACAAAAGTCCTTTACAAGGTTTGTTATAAGGCAAATGAAATGGAACCTTGATACTATGCCCTCTTATGCGACAAGATATGCTTTAATAGGGTTAGATACGAGTACCTTAGAAAAAAGGCGAAATGTTCATTGTATGCTGTTTATTCATGATGTTTTCTCTTATCGTATAGTATGTCCTGATGTACTTCAATATTTTTTCTTATATGCGCCAGAAAGAATTCTTCGAACAAGAAACACATTTTTTTTATAGCCCTAGACATTCTTTCATTTATGGATTTAACGAGCCAATAACAAAGTGTATAAAAAAATTTAATTCTTTTTGTATTGAAATAGATTTGTGTGATGATAGATCGAAATTTAAATTATCTTTATTGAATATAAATATGTCCTAAATGATAACACTACTGTATATTTTATATAATTTATGTTGAACTGTTAAAATGTTTAATCATAGTCTGTAAGAGTTAAGCTCGGTAGATGAATAATAATAATAATTAATTAATTAATTAAAAGCAGCAAATGTTGGAGCATTTGCATCCGAGTCCACCAAAAGCAACAAAACTTTGGAAGTTTTAGGAAGATTGTTTCTTTCCAAGTGCTCTTTTACTTCCGGAACAAAGTGTTTGTTGAACCATTCTAGAAACAGTTGTTGAGTTACCGAAGCCCTCTTGTTGGCTTTATAAATTACTGGCAACTCTCCAACATTTTTTAAGGCTCTTGGACGAGCACTCTTGCCTATCACCATCAATCTACATTTATGTGTCCCTGCAGCATTGGAGCATGCTAGAACCGTAAGCCGTTCATTCGATTCCTTGTACCCCCAAACCGAACGCTCGTCACTTCTTGCTAGAGTGTTTTGAGGCAAACACCTTCAAAAGAGACTGGTTTCATCGGTATTATAAATTTGTCAAATTTGATCATTTGTTAAATTTTCTATTTCAATGAGTTCTGAAAGTTGTTCAATAAACAGCGTGGCACCTTCATAATCCGCAGATTCTTTTTCTCCTGTTGTTTTAATTCCATGAACCCCATGTCGGTTTTTGAATTTTCCTAGCCAACTCTGAGAATAGATAGAATCCGTAGTTATGTTTAGGTTGGATTGAAAAAATTCAGCTTTTTCCACGATCATTTGACCTGATACCGGAACTCCTCTAAACCGTTGCTGGCGAAACCATTCGTATGTTGCTGTGTCGACTTTAGATTTTCTGCTTGCGCAAGGGTTTTTCGTTTCTCTAAACCTTTGACCGAGTAACTCTCCGTAAAATATTTAAGAATCTTTTCCTTATTTCTTAAAAGATCAAAAGCTGTTTGTGTACCGATTTCATATTTTTGCAATGATCATTTAATAAGTCCATCTTTTGTTTTATCCATAACACTTTACGTGATCGCTTAAGTGCACTAGTCGATGAAATGCCATTACAGTCAAAGCTCGATTTAAGCAATGCTCGAATTCCGCACAAAGTGAAATATTTGAACTACCGCTCGATTTCCGCACACAATTGTGCGAAAATAGAGCCCTTAGTGTAAATGCGAAATTTCTTTGAGCATTCACACTATTAAAAAAAAATCCTTTAATGTTGCGTTAGTTTCCCATCAACCGCACTCTAAGATGGGCTGAAGAAAATAACAGAAGTTTTCAGGAAATCTCCCTTTTACAAAATTTACGCGAAATAGCCGTACAAATGAACATTATGCCAAAATTTAAACAGACAAAATCGGACGATTATTTTAGTATTGGGTGTAATAAGTTAAATTGACTATAAATAATTGCGTTTTAAACTATCATTTAGTGTGTAGACATGATTTTTCTTATGTTTTATGTTTGTTTTGTAAACATTCGAATTGCGCACATTCTCGATTTGCGCGAATGGCCTAAATTTTACCTAGTGCGCAAATCGAGCTTTGCCTGTATTTACTTAAATAAAACACTGCGTAGTTACAAATTTTCGCAGTAAATTGGTCAAAATCAATAAAACAACAATGCAAAATGCAACCCGACAAATGAAAAATCCCGTTTACTTCATGTTCGTGCATGCACAAACCAACTCAGAAGATACAAGCATTCCGTTAGTTTTAACCTTGTATCTACGTCGGCGGCGGTCACGGTCACAATTCAAAGATACAAAATGGAAATGTTTTTGTTTCTTTTACGGATAATAGCGTATATGCCGGTTAGTAGAGTTACTAATGGGAAATTAATTGAAAATAAATTTGCATAAAAAATGCCGGTTAACAGAATGTCCCGGTTAATCGAGTCTCGACTGTAATTGTTTTCGAAGATGATAGACCGTAAATGACCTCCATGCTCATCGACGCATATGCGACATCTGATCAGAAAACGATTCATTGCGCCCTAAAGGGTTGAAGCCGGGATCGCCTCAATTATTGTTTTAACGGACTGCTTCAATTCAGTCAAATTCCTTGGTTTCAGGTAACCTTGGGGGCCAGTGGAAAGTGAAGTTTCTGGATATTAATTTGTTTGGGAATTTTTGTTGGAGCTGCGCCATAATCAATCTATGTATCCAGTTGCTCCATTTTGCTTAAACAAAAGCTGTTGAAACAGATACTTCTTCGGCGCAGTTCTGCGTAAAAAAACCTACTTCAACATCTTTCAACAACGGTCCCCATTGACAGTTACCTTTACACAGTTTTCTTCAAAGAGGTATGGCCCCACAATGCACCTTTATGAAACTGCGCACCACACAGTGACCGTCTCATGGAGTATTTCTAGATAGATTCACTCCATATACGGCAATTTTGCTTATTTACATTTCCGTTTAGATCAAAATGGGCATCATCAGACATAAACAACCAATTTATCAAGCTGTTGTCTTCTTTGGCCATTTCAATCATTTTTTGGCAAAATTCCAGGCGAATAGGCAAATCCAGAGGGTTTAACTTGCTTGCAATTTGAACTTTGTAGGAAAACAAGTTTAAGTCATCATGAATTATTCGTTGTAATGACCGCCTGATAACTCCAAATTGCCGCCGATAAGTTTCTAGTCGAAACGCTTGGATTTGCCTGAATTGGCAATGCTACAGCCGCGATCGTGTCTTGAACCCGAACATGGGGATCTCGATGGTACGATCTTCGTGCGATGCTTTCAGATTCGGCAAACATGTTTACCAGCCTCATACTCGGGGGAGTGCCGCCAAACTCTCGCCTAAATTCCCATTGGACGGAAATGTAGGACTGTAAGGCATGGTACCGCTGCACTATCCAAATCCTCTTCTCGGTATCCCAAGCATTCATTTTAATAAATTTTAATAGTAACTTGCCAAATAAAAAAAAAATAAGCCAATTACTCACACATAAAAAAAATCTTACGTTTTATTTTTGTAGCATTATTAAGTTCTTAAGTCTTATTTGTACTCGTACTATGTTTTTTCACTCAAATAAAAATTGAAATTGAAATAAAATTGAAATAAATTCTTGTTTTAGGTCATAACTGACTGATTATGAGAAACCCAGGTATAACTTTGATAAGAACTTCAAAGTCTGTAAACCTGCTCGTCAAGACTGGAATTCACCCATCAGCACGATCATCAAAATTATTTCTGGTCATCATAGATTGCTCAAAGACGGAGAAGACACTTAGTATCAAACGGTCCTACCGGCTGCCAAATCACAGCAATGTTTTTCAAACTGAAATAGACGCGATTAAAAAAGCAGCGCATTTAGCCCTAACGATGAAACTACCAGCAGTGAAATTAACCATCTGCGTGGACTGTCAGATAGCTTTTAAAGCGATCAAATCCAACCTCATGCGAATGGTACTACTCTGCTGGGTTCCTGGGTAATGAACAAGACAGCGGATATGCTGGCCAGATGCGGTTCTGATATTACAGCTCTTAGTACAGCGAAGAGCTCCATTGACGGTGCCACGATAAGACTGGCTATGGAAAAATGGGTCAACCCTAGTGGTTGTGTCATTACTCATAGCCTAGGTCTTAGTCCCTATTGTCCTTTGACAGAAACCAAATTCGTGTGCTCGTCGGGTATTAACCGGACCTTTTCACAATCGGGAATACGGCCAGAAGGCTAGGGATCCCTAAAATGATTTCTCCAGAGCTGCAGAGACGAGGAGGAACTAGAGGGTATTTCATTAGCGTCTTGACAACTTCAAACTTTCAGTGTGAACGCATTCTGAAACCGATTACCAAACTGTCAATGTCAAAATATTCAGTAATCAACATTTTCATCATGGTGAAGTACACAAGGAACAACGTTTATAAATAATTAAAATTTACATACTACCGAAATTCCGAGTCGGTGGTCGCAACTTTAAGACCGTTAACGCCAATTTTCGGCCGTGATTCTCGTCCCAGTAGACAAGCAATTCATAGTCTAGTGAAAAAAAGCGGCCGTATCTCGGTCGAAATGGCGGCCGAGTTATCGAAAATTGGGTTCACCGTATCGACCGATGCATACGTTACCGTGGTGGATATATTCATAAATGTTTTGATAGTTATTCAAGTCAATAATACATTTTTTTGAGATATCTTAGTAGTTTGTATTTTATTTAAAAAAGAAGTTGTCAAGTCCTTTATGAAAGACCCTTTGGAATCAGGACCGACGGTTTTCTTGCATGGGAACGTGGTTCTTTGACTACTTGGGCGATTTGGCAGGGATACATCTTACAAATGTCAATCGATTCATTAACAGCATGTCCTACCATGTACTATAAGAGTACCCACAATGTGCCTTTCTGGCCTCTGGGTGATACTTGCACAATTGTGGATGCAACCTTCCTAACCTAACCTAACATAAATTAAATGTTCACAAAATGTCCATGAGTTATCAATATGGCCGTATTGCTATGCCATGAAGGAAGTAAAGCCACATTTAGTTCCCGGTGCCCATATATGTATACTACGAGTATTATTTCTAAGGTCCCGTGTGGCTTTATTTTGAAGTTACCCTGAAAATCACACCCGGCGGGTTTTTTTTACGCTGGGAGGTGGTAATCTTCAAAAGACGAAACTGAGCCATACTCACTAACAGTGTGGGAATTTAACCCCACTAACCCCTTCTCCGTTCTTCCCGATTTCCCTGCGGCACGGTCGGCTTGGCATTTCATCTTGGAGCGGGGAGGAGCCAGCCTTCCAATTGCACGTAGTCGATACTCGATAGACCAACCAGCAATTTGTCTTTCATATTTTATATGTACCACGCCCGGTGGGTGTTATATTCATTAATGAAGGTGAGGCCCCATTTTAAATGTGGTCTTATTTCGTAGAGCATAGCGCTGTTTTACGTCAACGCTTCCTGTATCCGTGCAATTAATTTGCCATCGCAGTTTTTGTAAAAATTTACAACAATAAAAACAGGAAAACCAACATCCTTGAATCAATTTTGATTTTGCCAAACTCTGAATTAGAAAAATGTACAATTAAAGCTAACGTTACTCTCGGTTTCCTCTAATTTGACGACAAACACTTCCCTCATCAAAATAAAGTCTTTAAACAATTTATTCATCCCCCACATTTTCGTTTCGGAGGTATTCGTGTTCGAAAAAATTAGCATACAGAACTTGAGAGGCGCGACAATTTGTAAAATGAATGTTTCGCATGAGAGACAGCCACCCAACACCCGTTGCAGCCAAATGGAGTGCGCAGAATTAATATTCTCGTCTGTCTTCGCCAGTATTTGATACGAAAAGTCATACAAATTGCACCTGACATGAAGTGCATTAATTTGTTCTTCGAGCTTTGACTTTCGGTGCTATTGCTAGTGCTAGTGAGATGGTGCACAGGTGCTTTTGCTATTCCACGTCTCGGCGGTGACATGAATCGTAAATTTTGCCAAATTAATAAGAAAAAAGTAATTTAACACACTTTGCCATTTGCATCGCTCATTTAGCATGAATCCACTTCGAATTGCATTCAAACGATACCTTACACCTACTGCAACTGCAACTGCCACCTATTTGCAATTTTAAAAAAGCCGGTAATGTAATTAGACGTCAATGAAAGGCTGTGCGCTGGAGTGTTGTAAACTTCTTAGGATAAGCAATTAATTTCTTATTTAAAAGTCAGTCAAACTTTTATGTTTGTCTATCATATAGTTAATTTATGGCATATCTTCTGTTTGACAGACATGCGGCGGCACTGAACTGGTGGTGCTGGTAACTAAGAGTGCGATGGCATAATTGATTGCCCGGGGATAATAAAGTATTTTCAACCCTCAGCGTGTCATGGTTTTTTTTTATTTTTTTAAATCAAAGTCAAGCTGACGGTGACTACGGTATAGCACATAGTACAATGTCCCTTGTGAGATTGCTCGCTTCGCAGTGGACGAATGTCACTAATTTTAATTTTTATTAAATACTCGGTCTAGTGTGTAGGTATTTTTATTTATTATGGAATTTTATGAGAAATGCACTCATGCAAAAGGTTAATGCATCTAGAACAGCTTCTCTTGTTTTACAACTGTGTGCTCGGTTTTTCAATTCATGTATCACGGTTGTAAAATCCTCACACAAGATACACTCGAAAAAGCTTCTTTTGTCGAGTAAAGAGCCGAAAGTGGACGAAGTGGCATTTGTTATAGGTATCTTTCAAGCCGCTAGGGCGGTATCCATACGTAGGAATAGGAGTGCACCAGGGAATCTTTTTTATTGATGATGCTCATTTGGATACTGTAAGGATATACTCGTACCTATTCACAGTACGCCTTTTCGAATTGATTTTTTGTCTTATATGGAAAAAGCGGGCGAGATGGTGCAGTGTTAAAATCTAATAGGTAGCAGTGTTGCCGAATGAAAAAAAAAATCATGATTTTAATCATGATTTGAGAAAAAAATCATGATTTGGCCAAATTTGGAAAAAATAAAACAACAAAAATTTATTTAACATATTTACATAATATGTAACATTTATTATAAAATTTTATAAATATTTTTTTTTAGTTTGTAGGACTTTCAGTTTTTATGTTTACGCAAATGTACTTGGTACTGAACATTATAGATAATATACCTATTGTATAAAATTTTGATTATACATACTTATGTTATGTTATGTTGATTATATACTTTACTAAAGTATTTATCAAGTAGAGGTTTTTCTACTTTAAAATCAAAGCAATTGTGATTTTTGACAAGTTCATTCGTGTGTAAAAGACCAATTAGTGACTCAGTTTCAAGTCTATTTCTTATTTTAGTTTTAAGAAGTGTTATTTTTGAAAAAATTCGTTCAGTGTTAGCTGATGAGTGTGGCAATGAAAGAATCTCAAAAACAAACTTGGTTAAAAGCGGATATGTGGCAGTTCCATCAGCGTGTTTAATTTCACTAACATATCGCCAAAATTCTTCAACATCATTTAGAGTTTCGTTATCTTTTATAATAATATGTGAGTTATCAAACATTCTCCACTCATTGTCTATATCCTGTAAACTATTTTCAGGAACCAAATTTGCAAAATGTTTGACGAGTGGGAAAATTGATGAACGATTTTTATTTAAGGCGTTTAATGGATCCAAAATCTCCATGTCTCTAAAAACTTGGTTATTAAAATTAAATCTGTTATATATTTGTTTGGTACCTTCGATCAAAAATGATAAGCAATGACATTGAAAGTTTTGTAAAATGGTTTTGTCAATAGAATATGTTTCCAAAAATGAAGACACTTTAACTCCATAGTACATATTTTCATATGAAAGTTGATTTCTGGGATTAGCATAATCAACATTTTTTATATTTGTGCGATCCAGGTAGCTTTTTTTTATATAACAACTTAATAATGATTTTAGCGCGGTGGAAACTTCGTTATACATAGTTTGAATCTTAGGTTTTTCCGATTGCATACATTTATTTAATTTATTAAAAAATGGAAGCACAAAACTTAGAAAACTTAAGAACATATAATGAATAGGATCGTTCAACATATTTAATATAGTTTGACTGTCAAATGGTCAGTTTTAACGGCTTCAGTAAAATATGCTTTCAGAGCATCAAACTGCATAAGAATGCAGTTAACAACATCTAATCTAGATAGCCAACGAGTTTGAGAAAAATGAAGAATTTTGTTGGGTTTTATTTCCATTAAATTTTGAAACCTTTTGAAAGCACAAATTCTTTTAGGACTATTTTGGATGTAGTTGTACACATCCCTAAATAAATCCTCAACGCTTGCAGGTAAACGAGAACATGCGTAAGAAGCACAGAGGTAAAAAGAATGGCAAATACATTTCATGACAAATAAGTTTGGTATATCTTTTTGCAAAAAAGTGCGAACGGATAAGTTATTACCCATCATAACCGCTGCGCCATCGGCACCAAAACCTATAAGATTTTTTTTATAATCTATGTTGTTGTCCGTAAAACTTTTTACGAGGATATCGTATATAGTTTTAGCATCCGCCTTTTCTAAAGTGAAAAGATTATAAAAAAAAATCAGATATTTTATAATCCTTACATAATCGCACAACAGCACATAAGTTTTTATGTGAACTCAAATCTGTAGACTCATCGATAATAACTGAAAATTTGTTAGATCTCATTAATAAACATAGGTCTTCAAAGTTTTGTGCTCCTGTTACATATTTAATTATAGCTGTTGATTTAGTACGACTACATTGTACTTGCTTTGCGATTTCAGAATCGCAGCAAATAATTTTTAAAAGACTAGGCAGATGTTCCATAACATTAAAAGCTAAATTATGTTCTGCGATAAAAACACTTAACCTTATCTCTGCCACAGCTACCTTTCTCTTCAAGGAAACTTTAAAATTATCCATTTGTGTTATCCTGGGTGTCATGGCAATTGATTTCGACGCTTTCTTATGTTTGTCGGTGTCTGCATGTCGCTCAAGACTTTTCAGACCCATAGCTGTCTTTAAATCTACTGCACAAATTTTGCAGTATGCAAAACATTTACCTAGAGAGTGGTAGCTGGTAGTTGAAATAAAATTTTAATGATTTAAATCTAAATAGCAAATACAAAATCTACCTTTTTCGCTTGGTTGGACCCAGTTTTTATATTTGGCCATATCTTCCCATTTTCTGGTGTACTGTTGGTTGTTTGAAGTCTTTCGATTTTCATTTTTTGCATTTTCGTTTACTTCCACCACTTCACCTTCCGTTCTGGGATTTTCCAAAGTAGATACTGTTATGAGTAAAACACGTCCAAACAGTTCAAGGTATATTTAGGGACAGAACTAGATTATACAATGTAGTATGTAATGTGTAATAGTAATTATAAAAAGGGTCAAGAGTGTTGCCACTGTTGTATACAAAGTATTATCTTATTATATGATTTGACCATGTTCAATACTTTCCCTCAAATCAGAATAATTCATTAATACATGGCTATGAACATTTATTTATTTGTTATAAAATTTAATTTGAATTACGTTTAACTTTGAATAAAAAAATGGAAATAATTCATTATTAGTATTGGTAGGTATAATTTCAACGTTAAATAATAGATATGTAGTTATTCCAAGCCTAACATTTTTACAAAATGAAAATGTTTTATTTTTTTAAGAACTTTTGTTAATATATCTGCTATCATGTTATCCGTAGGTACATAGCTCAATCTTAAAAATGCCTTTTCATAAACTTCTCTTACGAAATGTATTCTTATATCAATATGCTTACTCCTTGCATGGAATACGGGATTTTTTACGAGCTGCTGTGCGCTTAGGTTGTCACCAAACAGTGGTATTGGCTCCGAAACTAAACAGCCAAACCCGATATCAATAAGAAGATGTCGTAGGTAAACGAGCTCCTTTGATGCAGAAGAGAGTGCCATATACTCTGCTTCCGTACTACTTAGTGCGACTGTAGTCTGCTTCTTAGATTCCCATGATATGGCACAGTCAGCTAGCATAAATAGGTAGCCCGTAAACGATCGCCTGTCATTGCAGTCACCACCCCAATCAGCATCGGCATAACCGACAAGCTTAGCACCAGTTTTCCTGAAAGTACATTTAAGGTTTTTTGTATTATGTAAGTATTTCAATAGATGCTTTGCCGCAGATAAATGTTCCTTGTGCGGGTCCATATTGTACTGGGACAACTTAATTACTGAGTGAGATATATCGGGTCGAGTTGTCATACTAATGAAGTTCAGTGATCCAATAAGAGACTGGTACGTTTTCGTGTCCACCTTTGAGCAGTTCGGACAGCTCTCGCACTTTTTTAGCTGTGTTCCAGGATCTAGTGGTGTGCTAACCTTTTTACAGTCATCCATACCATAATCACTCAAAATTTCCTGAATAAGTCTTTGTTGTCCTACCTTGATGGAACCTCTTTCACCGTCTCTATCGAACTCCATACCCAAAAAATAACTTAGTCGTCCTTTGTCTACTACTTCAAACTCTGCGGCTAATTTTTGCTTTATTTCATTTATATCTGCCTCCTCCTTAAAACCCAAGATAATGTCGTCAACATATACGACCAAAAAATTGACTACACCGCGCCGTTGAATGGTATATACGCAGCTGTCATAAGAAGATTGAGTAAATCCAATTTTCTTCAAAACTTCATCGAGCTTCCGATTCCACTGCCTGCCCGACTGTTTGAGACCGTACAACGCCTTTTTTAGCTTGCATACCTTGTTTGGATAGCTTCTATCTTGGAAATATGTGGGTTGTTCCATATACACATCTTCGTCTAATTTACCATTTAAGTACGCAGAAGTTACGTCAAGTTGATGTAGGAGCAGCTCATATTCAACAGCGAGCGCAACTAACAACCGAATTGTTGAAAACCTCGAAACTGGGGAAAAAGTTTCATGATAATCAAGCCCGTGCTTCTGGCTACACCCTTTTGCCACCAATCTGGCTTTGTAGCGTTCAATTTGACCAAACTTATTTCTTTTAACACTAAATACCCATCGTGATTTTATAGCTTTTCGATCAGGAGGTAAATTTACAAGCTCCCATGTTTTGTTTCTTAAAAGTGAGCTATACTCAGCATTCATGGCCTCCACCCACTTTCCGGCATTGGGAGATTGAAGCACTTCTTCAACCGTATTTGGGTTTTCTTGATCTGATGTACCAGAATTAATCATAAAACTAAGTGAATTTGATCTTCTTGTCGGAGACTTTACTACGGGATCTCTCGAAATGCTACGGTGTCTACATCTACCACTTCTTAAACCACTAACCTGTACAACTTCTCCAAGACTTTCGACTTCTCCCTTTCTCGCCTTTTTGTTTTTAGAACCATTCGTAGCGACAGCAGCATTATTTGTTTTTCCAGCAACAACCTTGGGACCAACAGCAACCTCATCAGCAACAACAACATCATCATTTGTAACGTCCTCATCTTCGTCAGCAACTACAGGAAACTCGATGTGCGTTTTATTATCATCTGGATCCACATCATCATCTTCAAAAAATTCTTCACGATAATCATCATTTTCAATTTTAG
Source organism: Portevinia maculata (assembly GCA_949715645.1). Lineage (NCBI taxonomy): Eukaryota > Metazoa > Arthropoda > Insecta > Diptera > Syrphidae > Portevinia > Portevinia maculata. The sequence goes on along the minus strand of OX454525.1, from coordinate 14,297,157 downwards.
GCATGAGACTTTTGTTGTTCTCGGATTCTATCAGAATATATTTGGAATCTGAAAGACATTTATTAGAAGGGTTTTCAACAAATTGCACATCTCGACTTATATGGATTTTTCCAGATCTACGATCATAAAGTCGATACGCTTTAGACTGGTCGGAATATCCCACCATTACACATTCTATACCTTTTGGACTGAATTTAGAGTTACCTGGTTTTTTATTCAGTACATACGCTTTGCATCCGAAAATTCGAAAATACGACACGTTTGGTTTCGTGCCACACCATGCTTCATATGGTGTCTGTCCAACTAGGATCTTAGTCGGAGAACGATTTCTGATATGCACCGCAGCATTGACCGCTTCTCCCCAAAAACTCTCTGGTAAATATGATCCTAGAAGCATACAGCGTGCCATCTCCACCACTGTCCTGTTTGCCCGCTCCGCCACCCCATTTTGCTGTGGTGTATACGGGCAGGTGAGCTGTTGCTTGATACCATTTTCACTTAAATATTCCTTTAAGGCACTATTTACGAATTCTTTCCCATTGTCACTTCTAAGAATTTTAATTTTGTTTCCTGTCTGTCTTTCTACCGTATTTTTGAATTTTTTAAATTGTTCTAGCACTTCACTCTTCTGTTTTATTAGGTAAATGAACATCATGCGTGAGAAGTCATCTATAAACAGTAAAAAATACTTCGCACCACCATTTGTTACGCTTCGCATAGGTCCGCATAAGTCGGTGTGTATTAATTGTAAAACACTTGTGGTACGCGTTTCAGAACACGTGTAAGGCAACGATGATATTTTTCCCCTCAAACAAATGTCACATTTTATATCTACGTTAGTAATTTTCGTTGCACTTATTCCATGAACCATATTTTTTGAGGATAAATTGTACAAATGTTGGGCATTTAAATGGCCGTACCTCTGATGCCACAACGAAATGTTTCTGTTCCGATTATCATTTACGAATGAGTTTAATTGATTCTTTTTTTCGTAAAATAGGTAAACGTCATTTATTTTAACTGAGTTTAGAAGAATTTTTTCATTTGCATCAATAATCTTTGCACTATGATTACCAAAAAACACTTTATTTCCGACTTTCGTTGCTTTACTTATCGAAATAAAATTCATTCTTAGTTCCGGCACGAATAAGACTTCTTTTAAAGTTATCTGATTGTTACTGTTTATATTTAATACCACTTCGCCCAGCCCGACCGATTCTATATACTTCCCCGCGGCAAGTTCAATGCGCTCGACATGTTCACGAAAACTAATAAATTTGTCCCTGTCACAGCAAAGGTGGCTTGTCGATCCACTATCCATTATCCAGACACTACCGCTCATTCCCCCTACAGAAAATGAATTCAGCAATGCAAACGAAGCTGCAGCTGCACCACTATTGCTTTTGTTTTTATGTCTGTAATTGCAATTCGCCGCAATATGACCACGTCGTTTACATAAGAAACATGTTCCCTGGAAGAATGTCCGTCGATTTGTTCCGTTAGCTTCTGTTCTGTTCTTCTGTGACGATGCTGATTGTGTGGGTTTCTGCTGATTTCTGTTATGTAAAAACAACGCATGTTCACCGATAAGATCATGTGACTCATTGTCACCCCGCCGATGCCCTTCCTCAAGGAGTTTTACCTTCAAATTTTCAATGGCTGGAAGATCATCGCGTGATTCTATGGCAATTATGAAATCTTCATAGCTGCTGGGAAGACTGGAGAGAAGAATAATTGCTAAGAGTTCATCTTGCAAATCAATATTTAGTTCTTTGATTTTTTCTGCTAAATTGAAAAAATTACTAATATGCTGCTGTACGTTTGAACCTTCCTTCATCTTTAGCTGGAGCAGTTGCTTAAACAGCGTCACTTTCCTCGCAGGACCCTTTGGCAGATGAATCTTTTCCAGACTATTCCAAGCCTCTGCTGACGTTTTGGAGTTTTTTATATAGTTTAGTTGAGATGGCTTCACACACAATAAAAATTGTTGCCAGTGCCTTCTCGTCTTTAGAGTTCCATAAAGCAAATGCGGCATTATCGTTTTCCGGTTTTACACTCACGCCCGATACGTAATTCCACAAATCGGTGTGGATTAACACACTTTTAATTAAAATTTTCCACGAGTCATAATTTGATCCGTCTAACTTTTCGATCGTATATATAGACGAGGCCATTACAAAAAAATGCGGGACCTGGGCCCATAACCTGTTATGAGTAAAACACGTCCAAACAGTTCAAGGTATATTTAGGGACAGAACTAGATTATACAATGTAGTATGTAATGTGTAATAGTAATTATAAAAAGGGTCAAGAGTGTTGCCACTGTTGTATACAAAGTATTATCTTATTATATGATTTGACCATGTTCAATAGATACATTGGCAGATGGGACAACCGATGATGATGGTTCAATCGAAGGACAACTTTTTTTTGGCGACGACGCGTTAGGTGGACTTTTATTTGGAGGATTTTCTCTTTTCTTTCGAAGGACAAACTTGTCCATTGTGAATACTTTAAATATAGGTAAATATTGCATTATTAATAAATAGTCACGACATGATAACAATTTCTTACCTTTTCTTTTCTATGAAATCCAATGTTTTTAAATTAATGTTTTCAAAAAAACAGTTGAGAAACAAATTTGACCAAATTTGAAATTGTAAATAAATTATGGCACAGATTGTAATTTAAATGATTTGCTTTCGAATTTTCAAATAATATAGCACTCGCCGAATAAAAACAAGAAACGCAAAAATCCAAGCGAATGTTGTGCTGAAGCTGGTTGTTTGTAATTTTCACAAAAATAGTGGAAAAAGAACAGTTAAGTTTGCAATAACTGTTGATTTTGTTGGTTTTACGTTTGTGTGTTATTACACTCAGACGTTTTTAAGAAGCAAATAAGTGCGAAAGAGAGAAAGAAGTTGAAATAGAAATACTTTAGTTTTCTGTTTTACGTTTGACATTTTCTAGGTATGTTCGTTCGCTTTCACTTTAACAAAACATTTCCATGGGCCAAAATGAAGAACAATAGATGTGCCCGTTTTGAAGTTAATTGCTAAGGGGATAAAAAAAATCATGATTTGAGACAAAAATCATGATTTCATGATTTGAGTTCAGAATTCATGAAAACTATGATGAATCATAGTTTTTGGCAACACTGGTAGGTAGAGCTAATATTCAAACAATTCACTGAAATTCTTTTCCTCAATGTTTTGTCATTCAAAATCGAAGTAGTAGACACTAAAGAAGGAAAAAATATCCAACCAAAATTATAAAGGATTTTTTGTTGTTTTTTTCTCGAAGTTTAGTGCTGCATCAATACATCAACAAAGGTATATTTTATGACCGTTGTTTCGACGGATGCGTCGGTGATAGCGTACTTAACGGAAGGAACCGTCCCACAGAATCCGTCGCCAACCTTGTCAGCTGAAAACACATTGGTTGCATTTAATATGCCTTTTGCCTAACCTATAATTGCCCAAGTACCACTTACTCTCTAGCTGTATTAAAAAAAAACATCCCTACAATGTAAAGCCATTCAAACCAATCACTGGTATACTGAAACGTCTGTCAATAGATCACGTCGCGAAGCTATATCTTTCTAAAGTGCCGTATCCCTGTCTTCTTCTTCTTTTTTCTTAAATGGCGGTGATGCTATCATCAGGATTAAGGAGATCATAACCCTCCCGCTTAACTGCGCCCCTACTGGTCCGCTTCGCCGGTTCGACCTCAGAAAAAGCGGCAGCCTCCCGATTTTGAATCACTTCGTCACTGAGGCCAATGAAATGCTGGTGTTGGCGCATTCGTGTGATCCAGGAGTTTTTAGGCCTGCCTCTCTTTCGCGTTTGTATTGGAACGTTGATTGATATTGCCCTTTTGAAACGGTGCGTAGGATCTCTCCTTTGAATATGACAGTACCAACTGAGCCGGTCGCGCTCCATTTTGTTCGAGATGGGTGACGCGAAGGCTTCGTCGGATCTTGGAACTTTTTATTCGATCAATCTTTGTTACTACTGCTGTCATGCGAAGCATCTTCATCTCAGCTGCCGTTAATTCGCCCTCGCAGTTGTTGTACCCTGTCGAACATTGTGAACCATATGTGAGCGCCGGTCGCACAACTGTGGTTAAGAGCTTTCCTTTCAACTTAGGGGGCATTTTTCAATCACAGAAGAAACAGGCTGAGTTTTGTCGCCACTTCATCGACCCTACACTTACGCGATGTCCATTCATATAAATGTCTGAAATAGGTCTGGGTGGATCAGAGAACGGGTAGTACTAGTGGTCTGTTTTCTTCGGACCAATACGAAACCCATTCCTCTCCAAAACTTCCACCCATACATCAAGTGCTCGTTGCAGGGACATTTGATCCTCGGTAATAAAGAAATACTGATGCATTTTGGAGTCCATCACTTTCCTTCAAGCAGATTATCAAGGACTATAATAAATATCCAGGGATTTGAGAGGCTTCCCTGGTTTCTGGAGCTCCTCGCTGCGTTAGCGCCACCCATAACAGAACCCTTGGTTGTGTATCAAAGGCATTTTCAAATTCAACCAACACCATATGCAAGTCCTGTAAGGAATCACGATGTTTTCCAGCATGATCCTCATAATTTGGATTGCATCTTTGGTTGAGTTCCAGGCTATTGGCGGAGTTCGTGGATGAACTGGTTTCTATCAGCAGCCGGAGAAGAAATAACTTCAAACTCCCGATACAGGCCCTCCACACACTTTGATTGAACTTGAGCGCACTTCCTCTTTGCGAGCCTCTTGCAAAGTCTGTATTCCAATTCGAGGCGAGCTTTTCCATCTCCATTATTAGTGGAGCACTTTGACCAAGTTTTGAATGCCGCTTTCCTATCACTTATCACTGCTTTACCTTCATTTGTCCACCACCATGTTTCTTAGCAGCGTTGATAGTGTCTTTTTGAAGCCCTAGCAGTGATTTGGTTCTATCCAATTTCAGTAATTTGTACAAATCAAAACAAAGTATGGAAAAATCTTTGTGGTCGCTAATAAAGTATATATTCAAGTAGAAACAGAAGTAATTGAAGAGCAAACTACAAAATTAAAGAGAAAAAACCTGAAAAAGTATGTTAGATCAAAAAAAAAACAATAAAAACAAACATCTTGACCAAAAGGCTTCTGCAGCTGTTGATGCAGCAATTTACAGGCATTTTTCAATTTATTTTTTTGTATAATTTTTTTATTTATTAATTGTATTTGTTCGTTTTTATTTAGTAGTATAAATTGTATGTATAGAAAATTCTTCAACTTAATTTATTTCCAAACAAAAATATTTTTCGCGACTCACGGTTTCACTTTTATTTTTTGTGCGCAATACTATTATATTGTTAACTTTTTAGTATTAAAAAATAGTGTTTGAGTACTTCTTCTTATTTCTGGAATTTTGTTTTTGTTAAAATTCGCTTTATTATAAACTTGTTAAGAAATATTCGCGCAGAACTCGTCTCCCGCCATACAAATTCGCTAATTTGTTCCCTCATTTCACTCTGCTGTGGGTTTTTCTTTTCATTTGCAACTGGTGTTGTCGCAAAGTACTCTATCGGCAATGACACAAAGTACAGCTGTTTTCTCTCGCTTTCCAATGTTTCCACCAATGTATGTGCCTCTGTAAATTTAGTAATACCTGAACTTTAATTTTAGAATGTGTGAACTTCAAATTTTGAATATGTACATCGACGGGCAAATAAGCAAAAAGTAGATCTACTTTATCCGTTGACGTTCATGGATCCGTTTGTTATGGGCCACCTAAAAGAGAATGTGTGTGTTCAATATTCCTATTCCATTCTCCGTAGGTTCAACGGATCTGACGGATCAACGGATTGTATGGGTTGGGTGCTTAAGTTAATCCGCCGTAAAATTGAAGATGGTAAAGTTTGTTAAAGGTGAAATGGCGCATATGACAGAACACGTTTGCGCGTTGGTGGATGACGGTCGGGGTTTGTTTTTCTGGCGTTAAAAGTAATATGGCTAAATTAAACAATTTATATTTAAAAAATAAACATTTTTTCTAATCATATGGTAGCTAAGCACTTAAGTGTATTTCATAAACAACTCGGAATGCTCTTCTCGGTTCAGAGCATGCTCTACGTGCTCATGCTCTGTTCGGTGCTCTGATCGGAACTAAACAACAAATACGCCACAATGCGGCTTTCACATGCAACATTAACAGAATCCAGTGTGTTAAGTTACAGAACAGACGTCGCTGTCACTAAACATACTGGATTCTGTTTCTGTTGCTTGTGACAAGCCGCCTTAATGGGTTTTTGCGCCGTTTGGTTTCAATGAATGTGTTTTTTTTCGTGTTTTTGAAGAAGGGAAGATAGAACGGAGCGGCATGCGTTCGTCGCGAATACTATAATGGGTATTCACGGTGTTTAGGTCCAATGCACATTTGGTTAGATATACCCCGTTTACAAGAACGAATCAAAAGATCAAATTGAAACTGAATCGAAATTAGAACCAGGGCCTAATAACAACATTGATGAGTGATTGACTTCCCCACGTTATCGAATAAAAATATTGGGATGCTGTTTTACGAAGCATCACGCGTCGAATACAATTTTCAATTGTACTACCTAATACAATTTGTAAATGAAAATCATTTTTCTTCCGTTTGTTTTGAATTGTGATATTTAAGGGTTTGTAATGGAAATGCATTGTAAAATTCCGCATCGAAATTATTATGTATTGATTTTATTATTTTGTGGTAATTTCGCATAATATTTTCTTCCGAGTTCTGAGCTGGTCCTAAAGTCTAGCCCCGAAGGTTTTCCGATCGGAATTGTCAAATTTTGTAAAAAATTACCGTACAAATGTTTTACATTTCTACGTTTTACGAGCTCTTTGAAGAAAGATTTTTCTACTATTTTATTAGCCATACTCCTATCGGATGAAAAAATACACGATTGACAAGAAAATGCCAAACAATCGAACTCAATACTCAAAATCATGCTCGATATCTTAAGCAGTAATGCCAAAATCATACTTTTTCAGTGACTTATTGGTCGCTATCTGACGGTAATTTAGAACCAGTTGTTCTCTTTCGAGAAATTGTATTAACATAAATAGAATTCAATTTCACAGTTCCTACTAAACATGTGTTTTATATTATTTTGTCTTAGTGGTAACAAAAATCTCAACCATGTAAACAGAACAGATAAGGAAAACAACGCATGCACACTCTGTCATTTGTCTAACTCGAGCCTTCAAAACACTTATGACTCATTTTCAATCCGATAGCAATCGATTTTGTCATCGGATTCACTCAATCCTGTTTCGATTCGATCTACCTTTATATGGAACTCAATCCGGATTGAATCCATTTTCTTGTTGCAGGATGAATAAGAATAAGGCCGCCGGTTCTGATGGCTTATCAGCGGAGCTTTGTTGATACGGAGGTGATGTTTTGGTTGGGCGCATGAACCCAATCATCAAGCAAGTATGTGTGGGATCAAGCATGCCCCATTACTGGACTCGCATGCCAAATCTATGAGAAAGGCGATCCTATGTCTTACAAGTATTGTCGAGGCATATCCCTGCTAAATGTCGCATAAAAGATCCTATCCAAAGTACTGTGTAAACGTCTCAAGCCGTTCTGCAACACGCTAGTCGGCACGTACCAGTGTTTCCTGCCCGGCAGATCGACGATTAACCAAATTTTCACGAAGGGAAAGACCAAAGAATTTCGAGTCGGGACTCACCACCTTTTCATTGGCTTCAAAGCCGAATATGAAAGCATTCATTGTCATAAGCTCTGCATGGCTGAATATGGGATCCCGGTAAACTGATCCAGTTGTGTCGCTTGACACTAAAAACACTGAGTTGTAGTGTGCAGTTTATAAGCAGCTCTTCCGAATTATTCCAAACTTGCATCAGATTTCGGCAAGGAATGAAAGGATGCGCTATCATGTGACTTCTTATATCTTGCTCTGGAGAAAATAGTGCGCAGGGCTGGTGTTAACACGGAAGGCACTATTTTCATTATATCCGTCCAACTACTGGGGTATGAGGACGATATCAATTTCATCGGCCGTTCCAAGCGTGCCGTGTAAGCGGCGATTGAAGAACAGGTGAAATTGATTGGTCTTGAAGCTAATATCAACAAATAGACAAACATCTGTCCACCGCCTAGCGGCCTAGGACAAAACGTCACTGTTGATAGCAATAACTTCGATGTAGTTAAGGAGTTCCTCAAACTTGCAACTCCACGAATGACACCTAAGTGGAGATCCGACCGAGAATTACCTAAGGAAATCGCTGCTACTTCGGATTGGCAAAAAACTCCTTACTCGAAGGGTTTTATCCTTTGTCCTTGCGTGCTCTATCGAACTTAAATCCTGCCAGTCTGCTTTATGGTGCCGAGTGCCGATAAGTAGGAAAGGGGAGCTAATATTGGGAAAGATACGCCGTCGGATATTTGGTTCTTTATACGAGGAGGGAAAATGAAGGAGAAATTACAACCGTGAACTCTATCAGCTCAACCAATATGTGAATGAGGTGCAAAAAGCTATATCACAGCGCCGCAAAACATTTATCCCAAAATACTAAAGATACGACATATAAATCACTTGCAACCATTGTGGCAACTTGTGGCCGCATGTACATGGCGTGTACTACGGCCCTTACAGATTACCTGCCTTCCATACATGCCATTTATTAATTGCAACTTGCGGTGACACCTTCAAAACATAAATATTTGCGCTCAAAATAGACTTGAAGTCAAGTAGCTGTCGAAAGGAATTTCTCATAAGAAGTCGGTATCTTTTAATAAAGCAATGCCTTCGACGATCTTATCTTTAAAAACAAGTTACTGATTCAAATTCCACCATTGCACACTAACGTGCGAAGACTCCAAAAAATAAATAATGTCAGAATTAATTACTCCAAACGAAACAGATAATATAATTTATCTTCTTCTAGCGATTTAATTTCGAAAAATCTATTATTTCGACTATGATTAGTTTTTTTTTATCTTATCGCTGTTGAGTATTTTCGGTGGCCAGATTCCATGGTTCAGGATTACGAAGTTAAGATTTTAATTATGCCAACGTCTTTTGCCGTCATTTTGCGCACCACAGTGTAAGGGAAAACTTGTGAATGAAAACACAAAGCTTTTCCACCCTCTTTGGGGACACCCCCTCCAAGTGAAAAGCTTTGTACCTATAGAACCACAACGATACAAAACACTTCAGTCCTTCTTCGTGCGGCTCACCAGCCGGACTACAATACGAACGCGGCTAAGATACAAGTACTCTACGGCAAGGCAGTGTTACGTGCCGGTATTTCACGAAACCAAAGACCATTACTCTGCATCTGTGATTTGGTTATCAGCGCTGCTGCTTGCACATCTCTTTATTTATCGGCAAACTATTGGATTTGTGGCCAAAATAGTTTGCACTGATTTGTGGTCTGCAAGCGATAATCGGGCCAACAGCTGCAGGCAGTCACACTTTTTTTTTGTGTATAAAATTTCTGATCACATAAGGATACGTGAGTTTGCACGTGCTGAAGGTTCGGCTTGTGCCCTTGTTTGTGCTCTCGTTGAAAGCAAATCGGTTTTTGTGAATTACAGTCACGTTTTACGGAAACGTTGATATGTTTGTTCTTTAAATATCGAATTGCGTCTACTTCTTCCGGTAGTAATAAAAAAAGGGACAATAACGAGTGGAGCGATAATATCGGCCACTTTGGTGCAATAAAAGTGATTGTCGTCGGTCAAGTCCCAGACCCTTCGTGTTTTGTTGTGCGTCTTCTGCAGTACTCATATTTTACACTTGAGACTCCTTTTCTTTCTTTTGGCATATGAATTCTTTCGTTGTCGTTTTTGGTGTTTTTTTTTTCTTCTTGCTATTGTGTTGCCACTAGTATCTGCTGGCTCTTGTTTTAGTGGCACACTCATCCTCATTGCTGCTGCTGGTGCTGCGGCTAAACTATGAATGCTTTAAAATAGCTGCAGTGCGGTTTGATTTCTGCTGCTCATTCGGTCGTTCTCCGAGTGTTTTTTTATGCTCATCTCTGCGGCTAGTATCCGGCGTGTATATTTTGGATTGAATTCATATTGTGGAATACAGCAAATGGAAAGAGGAAACAGATATAGATACTGTGATTCAAATGTCGACAGTATATAAGAGTTGGAGCTACGAAGTAATCAAACAAAACAAAACATCACGTCAATTGGATTGAAGTGCGGTGGTTCAGCAAGGATTTCACTTTGGATACCGAAGGAGCCTGACCAATATATATTAACTGAGGTACGTACATATGTAAATTTAGAGTATGTAATAAAGCTGGGACATAACTTCGTAGGGAGACATGGTGATTCAATTTTGTGTGGTGGTTAATATTCTGGGAAACGTTCGAGCTTTACATTTTTAGAATTTTTCATCAATATTCTGATCCCAATGGTGCAATTGAATGACGCATTTGTTGCTATATTCATTTCCTGATTATTTTTGTTTAAATGTTGTTATTCTAATCCAGTCAACAGAAGTGACAGTTTTCTTGCAGATTCAAATACGTAAAACGGAACTATCGGGTGTTTTTATAGAGGCAGACAACTCTTTTTAAAAATAAAACACAACAAATTTAATTGAATGATTAAATTTTGGCCTTATTAGCTCTCAAATTTTATGGCATTTAATGTTTAAAAATGGCCTCTGCGACTGCGCCTTGTGAACGCCATTTTGTCGGTCCAATTCTGCACTACTTTTTGGACCATACCAGATCTTATTTCGTCAATAGTGCGTGGAATGTTGGCTTCTAAGTGGTCATCGATGACCTGCTACACAAGATGAGCAATCTGGGCTACGCCACAATTGGTTACGCCGATGATATTGTCATCATTATCAGTGGCAAAGACTCAATCGGAGCTACATCTAAAATGAAAAATGCTCTAAAGACAGCCATAGACTGGTGCATCAAGAAAAATCTTTCCATAAATCCCAGTAAAGCCGTGATCGTTCCTTTCACCAAAAGAAGGAAACTAGACCTAGATCTAATCACAATTAACGACGCGGTCGTAGAGTATTCCGCGGAAGTCAAGTATCTTGGAGTTATCCTAGACAAGAGACTTAACTCCGACATTTACAACAGAATCACAAACTAATAGAGCTTTATGGGCCTGTCGCCGCACATATTTCAGAACCTCTATAAAGTTCGCCCACTGGATCTACACAGTGATGATTAGACCCATTATAATATACGCTTCCATAGTATGGTGGACAAAATCCGCACAACAGATCGCAATAGAGAAACTCAAAAATTTACAACGCCTTGCGTGCCTAGGTATCTCCGGAGCCATGCGAACCTTTCCAACAGCTGCCATAGAGGCAATATCAGGACTAACACTTCTTCACATATATATTCAAAAAGGGGTGATCCGCAGTGCAACAAGTCTAATACATTTAAACGAGATAAGGCTTAACGACCTTAAACGAGATAAGGCTTAACGACCCTAAAACCCTTCTCGATGAACTGCCAGAACTTAACATAAACTGCGCGGTCACTTACCGCATTCAAAAAACACTATGCTTTAACAAACGTTTTTCCACGGAGATCCCCAAGAGAGAAGCATGGGTTAGTAATAATAATAACCCACAAAAAAGCCAAAACGGCATAAAGTGGTTTACGGATGGATCTGAAATGGAAACGGGGGTAGGGGCGGGAATATACGGACCAAATAAACGCTTTACGATACCCATGGGAAAAAGTCCCAGCGTATTTCAAGCAGAGCTCCATGCCATTCAAGAATGCGCTAGCTACATTTATTCATCTGGCATAAAAGGCGCAATCATCCATATACTCACGGATAGTCAAGCAGCTATAAACGCCCTTAGCCCGCAAACTATTAGTCATGTACTGCTTCAATACCCTTCAAACACTCGGATTAAGAAACAAGACTAAATTATGGTGGGTTCCGGGCCATGTCGGGGTAGAAGGTAACGAAAAGGCCCACGAGCTGGCCAGAAAAGGTTCAGAAACACCTTTCATAGGTCCCGAAATGTTCTGCTGTGAACACCTAGATCAGCAGCAATGACAGCAATAAAAATGCCAGCAAATGCCTAAACCTAAGCAGGCATGATATCTAAAACTTAGCAGGGTACCTTACTGGTCGCCATGGTTTAAGATATCATCTAAACAAAATGAGAAAAGCAGAATTTCCTGAATGCCGACTTTGTCTTGAAGTGGACGAGTCAGCTGAACACATTTTATGTTAATGTCCAGCCCTTAATGGAATTAGAAAGAAGATCTTTTTCAGGGAACACATGAGCCCCGAAGACATAACGAATTCTTCTTCTGTTGAAATTGTCCGCTCTACACTAAAAGTAGAAATTCTACTATACATAGTTTAAAATTGTTCTGGCACATACGGTACAAAAGATCTTTTAGGTCGAAGTATCCCTCCCTGAAAAGGTGACCAATCGTTGCTGGTTTATCAGCATAGACCAAAGATTTGATGTACCCCCACAAAAAGTAGACCAAAGGTGTCAAATCACAAGAATGAGGTGGCCAACTCACAGGTCCACTTCTTGAGATGATTCGGTCACCAAACATTTGGCTCAACAGAGTCATGCACGCGCGTTAAGTTTGGCGAACAGAGCGCGAATTTTGGAAATAAATTTAAACGACTAGCAAACGTTATTTCTGGTGTAACTCTTTCCATGGTGATTTGCCAAAGTATACTGAAAAAAAAGTCAAACACACTTTATTAGTACGACAGCTGGTTTGACAGTATTACCAATCTTCGATGACTTAATTTGTCTGTTCTTTTGCTACTTATACTAATAAAAAAATACTTAAAGTTATCACTGAACACGAAAAATGTGTTAAAAAGATATGGATCTCTCATACTCCTTTAGCTCTATCGATCTGTCGAAGAAAATGCCTGCCCTACTTACAATATAGAAATCTCATTACATTGCATCTCTTTGGCGAAAACCGCTGTTTTTTTTTGGAACGATTCGGGAGATCTGATCCCAATGTGTAGTATTGTACCGCGTGTTTTTCGGCGTCACGAGACACAGTTGGGTCAGTTTTATCGGTAACTTCTATTCCGCAATTGCTATTGTATGATTCGGACGCATCGATGCGATTTTGAAGTTACTTTTAAATTCATTTTTATTAATTATTAGCTTATATCAACTTACATACTAGACAAAAATGATTAAATCTAACTTAAAATTAACAGGATACTTATTATAGATTATTGATCCTTATGCGGACGCCCTAAACTTAACTATATCTTATAATTATTGCCTTTCGGCCTAAAAACTATTTTACGAACTAATCTTACATATGTGTTCCTCGAGAAAATTAAATAAAACTCGGCATCATTATTTAAATTTTATATTTTTATATAAAACAAATTACCAACTACCTATTCTACTTACTTAAACTACCTAACATATTCTAACTATAATTAGGATTCTGAACACTCGTTGCCTTGCGCAACAAGTGGTCAAAATCCTAATTGCTTTCCGGGTGCCTGGCAGTCGTCAACGTGCACACGCGCCGCCGTGAGCCGACTGAAGCCTTACAGCGTCAGTCAACTCCCGGAAGCACCACCACAATCTAACTTATAAGCTAAGAGGATGTTACCTAGAGTAACGCACCGTCCTGGGAGGGCATGTTGACCCCTCCCCCCTCAACAAGCCACCAAAATTCGGCGAATTGCTTTTCCGTGTCGAATTGATCCCTCTCCGATATTGCGGTACTAAAACGGAGGAGCTCATGAGCATTGGCGATGTCCTCGCCGCGGATGAGCCGCTTATCTCTCGCGCTGCGGTAGCGGTGGTATAATACCGGGATACCATCCCTCGTCTGTACCAGCCCTTTTGCGTCAATATGGATAAATGCCTCTGGCGGGATAAAGCCAGACCGGAGCGTACTCTCTATGTACATTTCATTGGGGTAGTAAGCCCCAAATATCAGACTATTGTCGCTGGCCATCGCCCTTGCAACGTGCCTTCGAGTCACCTTAATGAGGAAATTGTCAATCCTATTCAACTGAGCCCCATCGTATAGGACCTTGTTGGGATAGTATTTTATATAATTGGATTCAGGCGTTCGGAACAATCGGAGACAGGTCCTAAGACATTGTCTCTCCAAAACCCGAATCTTTTCCATATAACGCGATTTTGAAGTTGGTGAACAAGTTGTGAACCTACACTTTTGCCAAAAAAATAAAAATGGATTTATCTACCGATCTCCCGGCTCAATCTATCGAATTCTGCGAACCGTGCGAAAATGAGCTCTATCGGAAAAGTGTTGCATATTCAAATTTTATTTTAAACAATTTGTTATTCCAGGCAAAGTGTTTTCGATTAAACTAATTATATGTTAGTGCAGCTTTGAAAAAGCTTTATTTCTGAAATAATTTGTTGACGCGCGCGCCGATTATTTTCCACATTCTGGTAACTTTTATTTTATTGGTACGAACTGCTACTAGCAATTTAGGCGCCACCTGTGGAAAAAAAATCCTTCTATTCTTTCATGCAGTAAGTCGAAACTAAAAACAGGCAATGAATCATTTGCTGGGTGCTGCTTGCAGCAACAAACAAAAAAAAATGCCTGCGCTGAAGTTACATTAAGGGTACTGTAAAAAGGGATCACAATGGACCAATGGGCCCCCGTGCAAGCACAGCAATGGCTGTGCACTTCCCTTCAAACCTAACCTAAACCTAAGGGTACTGTATCATTCATGTTTTTGGTTTTTTCGTCTCCGGTTGTGTTTAAATGTTTATTTAATAAAAGATGTTTAATAAATTTTGTTTCTTTATTTATTTTCTTATTGTACTTTTTGATTTTCACAACTTTAATTTTATTCTAAGTCTACTTCATCGTCGGGCGAGTACTTGTTGTCTCAATTACAGAAAAAAGAAATCGCACTCCAATTATAAAAAAAAAAAATCATTTACTTACCGACGTTTATACAACGGATTACAAAAAGAAACATGTAAGTAAAACGAACTTACATAGAGTGAACAGGTCCTGCTAGGAAATCACCCAATCCTCACCCACTGACGGTATACTTGTTAACTTCCAGGACATCTGTATACGAGGAAACAATTCGATTCCAATAGGACATCTTTCCGGAAATATACAATTTACAACAATTTAATAGTAAAAGCAACCATTATTGTGAGCTATGTTTTGGAATCAATGCAATTGGCCAACGCCGAAATTAAATGATGAAAATGCCCATTACCAAAACATTAGGTAGGTAGGTAAGTTGATTGATGCCCTCGTGACGTTTTACTTAGACTAACAGATCGGGTCCATAGTGTCGATTGCCGGGGAGCTATTTCCTGTACCTAAAAAAGAGACAAAAAGGAACTGCTGCATGTAGCTCAGAAATTCCGCTTGTCTAAAACCATCCAGATTTATAGATATATACTAGCTGACCCGGCGAACTTCGTTCCGCTCAAATTCGTTAATGTACGAGTAGGTAGGTAATGAAATTAATAATTCCGAGCTTTCGCTTCATGTAATCCGGTCAATTAAAATTCTTTATTCAAAAGTTATATTAAAAATAAATACGATTCCAAAAACCGTAGCGATTTACTTGTCGGCCAACCTACCGCTTTTTCACTGAAGTGCTTTATGGTAAACAACATTTTCGTTCCACTGGAATCCGCGGAATAAGAACATCTTCGCCTTTAAATTTTCCAATCAAAATCGTTGCTTGAATAATATTTGATTTTAGATTCTTCACAATCAAACGCGTACCCTTGCAAAGTTTTGGTGCATTTATGTTGCGCAACAAAATTATTACTGTGCCGACTTTTAATTTCAAATTGTGAAGAGGCAAGCCTGAAACATCCAAAGAATTCAAAAATTCCGTGGGATAGTTGGTGGCTTCGTTTTCATCCATCACGGAGTCGACTGAGTTATATGAATGTAAATCACCAGCTATTTGATTTTGAATGACGAAATTCAAATGATTGACATTCTTGTTTTTCGCAGCCAAAATCGCTCTTACACTCAGCCAATCATGGTCAACATAATTCTGAGCGATATTCGGGAAAACATTCATGATAAGATCTTCCGGTGTCGTTGTAAAGTTGCAAACATTTTGTGGAAACTCAATCAGGCCGGTGTTTAAGTCTGCTGGAATCTCGCCATTGCCCATCGCCAACAATTGCCTGGAGAACTCTGCAGCGGACTGGTCATTTGGTAAAGCAACTCGCATGTTTGTTTTCAAATGCAATTTCTTTACGTATTGCCATAAAGCAGACGCCTTCAAGCAAGCAAACAATTCATCTGCCGGAGTTGATCTCGGAATGACATGCAGCGTTTGACGAAAATCGCCTGATAGCAAGATCATTGCGCCACCGAAATGTCGGTTATCATTACGTAAATCTTTCAAAGTACGATTCAGGGCCTTCAATGCGCGTTTGTGAGCCATTGTGCATTCGTCCCATATGATAATCTTACATTGCTGCAGTACTTTCGCCATCGCAGTGTTCTTTGAAATGTTGCATGTAGGTTCTTCATCCACTTGCAGATTCAGTGGCAATTTCAATGCAGAATGAGCTGTTCGACCGCCTTCTAACAAAGTAGCCGCTATCCCAGAAGAGGCGAGTGCCAAGGCAATCGCAGATCTCGAACGAATCTTAGCTAAAATCAGTGAAAACAGGAATATTTTTCCAGTTCCACCGGGCGCATCAAGGAAGAATATTCCGCCATTTTCGTTATCGACTGCTTGCATTAATTCATCGTACACTTTCTTTTGTTCTTGATTCAACATTGGCACATTTGTTCGAACAGCTTGACTCAATGCGATTCGATCGAAATCCATTTCTCGCCCCAATTCTCGATTAAATGCGTCTTGCATTGCGCGATTTGGCTGTGGCATCCCCAATTTGCACAACAAATTGCCACTCATGAGCAGAAACATATTCTCGATCAAAATCAAAGCTTTGTTGCGCATTTCATCTGACATCTCCAGTAGGGTGGAGTGATCTTATGTTGGAAAAAAAATAAACCGGAATATGAAAAACATACCCCCCGCAAAAGATGTATACCGTTGTTTTAATAATTTTAAGATTTATTTTTGGTTTTTAAAATGACCGCTAGGAGTCGCGCATCGCAATTTAAAACGAAATTAAAATAGATGAAATATCTGAAAAAAATGTCTTTCAATAAAGCTTCTCAAATAGATGCCTTAAAGGTAGTTCATTGCAATGGTAGTTGAATCTTTAATTCAATTTGTCGAATAATTCCACCTAACAACAAGTTTAATAAAAACGTTACTATAATTCTTTTTCAGGTGTTTGAATTTTGTAATTCTACTGAAATCAAATTGATAAATATTCGTTTACTGACGAAAACGATAGACATCTTTCAGAAACATTTATAATGAAAAAAAATCATCAAAATAAAAAAAATGTAGGTATGAATTTAAATATTTTCAAAAACTTGGAAACGTTAGTAAGAAGAAAATGTTGGTAAAATAACACCGTACACTAAGATACAAAATATCAGTATTATATAAAAAGAGCCTTCTTCAACTTGTTGATACATTTTAAAGTTTTAAGACGCCTCATACACAAAAAAAAAAATAAAAAAAAAATGATTTTTCCCCTGCGTTTCGCGACCCCTAGCGGTGAAAATAAAAAAAAAAAAATCATAAAATGTATTATTCAACTACATGCATCTTTTGCGGGGGGTATGTTTTTGAATTTCAAAGAAAACATTTTTCACTCCACCCTAATCTCCAGTTCATTATCTGATGTCACAGTGCGAATTCGATGCAAAATATCATCGGCCATATCATCCTTGTATTTATTCCACAAATCCTTAGGATTTGATGGAAAACATGTCGAAATTATGATTGCGAAGAGTGTCCTGAGTTGATTCGCAGGCGCAGTGATAGTGGCATCGGCCAGCGACATGTCCCAATGATTGTCGTTTTCAAGCAATTGCCTGCGTTGGAAGGCTTTTCGATATGTAGCACACAACACACCGTCAACAGTCCGCAGCGCTTCGAACGAAGTAGGGCCACAAACATTGACCATAAGCATTCTCAAATAGAGGCATTCGTCGTTTTTCGGGTGAACTGTGTATATTATATACCAAGTGCATCACTTGCATAAACACCACGGAATCCGGGAACTACGTCGCCTTGTTCCCGCCGCTGGAACTTCTTCGATGACGCATTCCATGAAGGATTCAAACACCATCCAACAAATCAAAGTATCGACTCCGTTTCAAAAAGTTACTTTGTGTACCATAATAAACACAAACAAACTTATTAGATATATTTAAAAAAAAAAATTCATAATTGTTGATAACAACAATTTGCTTGGCAAATAATTAAAATAATTGACAACAACAATTGCTTTGAAAATTTTAAATATTTTTTTTGTATTTGAAGTCTCACTACTGGATTTCTACCCAGTTTATTTTTTTTTCAAAGTGCATTTCCCCATACACACTTTTATAACCTCTTCCATCCCCTCAAAGTTTTGGTTTCGCGACAAAAAGTAGCCTATGTCCTTCCTTGGTCCAAAACGAAACCGTCAAGCCCAAAATCGTTAAAATCCAACAATCCGTTATCCAGTTATGTGCGCACACACGGACTTCATTGCAGTGATGTTAACTGTAGGGGAAAAACCCTACATGTAGGTATATTTAACCCAAAAATGATTGCGTAGGGGAAAAAGGACAGATTTTTAAAATTGTCGAAAAAATAGGTACTTTTCTGCTTTGATTAGGCCCCGATTGCGGTTGTCGATTGCTCGATAGATGAACGACTTTTTTCGATCAACGATTAATTCGTATTGTGATTGTCGATTGTGGTCGACATTTTTCTATTTCACAAACGATTGCTGTCGATTGTAATTTTCTCATAGATGCGTTATGAACATAAAGAACTGCGTTTCTTTTAAATGTTATATAACGTCGGTGAAACCAGAAAATCGTGTAAATCCACTTTTAAACAAAAATGAGATTTGAATGGCATCTATTAGCCCAAACCCATATCTACAACTCAGCGAAATTTGAGCCCCCTAATAAGTTCAATTATTATATTCGGAGATTCAGAGCTGTAAAATTTGCTAAAATGGAGTTACACAGTTTTCTGGTTTCACCGACGATAAATCATTTTAATAAAATGAAAACCAAAGTACTTTATGATCATATATACCTAATATATAATATATAATCTTCATAATTATTTTTATTTATTTAGAAAGGGCATTAACATTTTAAGAACCTACAATATGATAACCAATGTACTTTATGATCATATATACCTAATATATAATATATAATCTTCATAATTATTTTTATTTATTTAGAAAGGGCATTAACATTTTAAGAACCTACAATATACAGTGACCGAAATAAGTATAAAGACACACTCAACTTCAATGCTCGGTTGGATTTAAGTACAAAAATAATAGAAATTATAAGTTTATTTTATCGTAGATAGTAAGTTTATTTTATTCAGTAAATAATGAAACGAAAAAAGAAAATATTTATCACCACAAAGGCTAGTTTTTGAGGTTCACCTTTAGGGAATTCCAAAAACGTTTAATTTTCCTGCGAAATAAGTATAAAGACAGTCAATATTTAAAAGCATTTAAACACCGAATTTTTTGGTTGTACCTATCAACCTGAAAGTTAGTACTTTGTACAACCTCCTTGATTTTCAATAACTTGGAAAATTCTATTAGGCATAGAATTTATCAAGTTTTGTAGGACTTCTTCGGTGATCTCAGACCATGTCTGTGTTATTCCTCTTTTAAGCTCTTCCAGATTTCTGTACTGCTTCCCATTTGAATAAAGGTTTCTTGCCATAATACCCCACAAATTTTCGATTGGGTTAAGGTCAGGACTACACGAAGGCCATGGTAAACACTGAATTTGACTCCTTTCAAACCATTCGCGGACCGTACTGGCATTATGAATAGGAGCATTGTCCTGTTGAAAAATAAAATTTTCACCCGCTGGAATGTCTCCAAATGCATCCAAAGCATATTCCAACATCTCCCTGTATTTTTCACCATTCATTCTAGGTTGAACGAACATCAAGGGGATTTTACCATGAAAACCAAAGGCACCCCAAACCATCAAACTTCCGCCTCCAGAGTGCCGACTCATTTTTATTGCTTTTTCGTCCCTCAAATCACGCCAATAAAAGCTAAAACCGTCCGGACCATCCAAATTAAATTTCTTTTCATCACTAAAAATAACGGATTCCCACTCCCTGGTCCAAGCCATGTGACTTCTTGCAAATCTTAACCTTGCTTCTTTATGATGCTGTTGCAGGTTGGGTTTTTTCGTCATTTTCGTGTAACGAAGGTTATGATTTGCCTTCAACACTTGCTCCACTCTTCTTACCGTCACTGGGAGATCCAACTTGCGCTTTATCTGGCCAGCATTCAGCTTATTACGCCTTGCTTCGTGGTAAATCGTTTTTTTGTTGCGTGAGGTCAAGAGGCTTGGTCGACCAGATCTTCTTGCAGTGCTATAATTTTGGCCCAAATTTAAAAAATTACATACGACGGAAAGAGATCGTCCAATTTTCCTGGCAATGGATCGGTTGGATAAGCCGTGCTCCTTATGAGTCGTAATAATTGCCCTTTCTACTGTCGTCAAATGAGTTCCGCGAGGCATGGCTTAATAGTTTAATGATAACAATTTATTGATAACAATTTTTGTGCCAACAAGCGAAACAATTTACCTTTTATTGTTTTTCACTCTTTTTATTTAAAAAAAATTGCTATAAAATTGGAATACTTTTGGATAACCGAAGTGTCTTTATACTTATTTCGCAACTTTTTCACAATTTTTTTATTAGAAAAGACAAATCAGTCTCTTTCTAACACGATATGACCGATAACGGTACAATTTTTTTTTGGAGTTAAGAGAAAATTAATTCTCCAAACATTTATTGAACAATTTTGTTGCATATATTTAGGCGCTAAGCCTACAAGCCAAATTGAAGAGTTTGAGAATTACTGTCTTTATACTTATTTCGGCCACTGTATTATGAATGCAAAATTTGGTTTTTGTTAATGTCCCTTAAGTCACTTTTATTTATAAGTGCAATTGAATTCCGTTCCAACTGTTTTTTTTTCATTATCTCTTTATGTTGTTTTCTCTTTTTAATGAAGTTTGTATTCCTATAACTAAAAAACAGATATAAAATTAATTTAAAAATCCTAGTATTTGTCATTTAATGAATGATTATAGTAAGTGGATTTGTAGGGGAAATTTTACGAAAGGCAAAGTAGGTATTTTTTTCATCGTCGGCAGGTACTTTTTTTTTTTAGTTACTATCACTGCTTCATTGTCTTTTATATATATAGATAGAGAAGAGATAGATCTTATGAAGCTTTTAAGCTCTGTTTTGTCCAGGTTCTGCAGGTTCTCAAAGAAACAACTGCCGATAACCTAGTGCTCATTAGTGTTGGGCATTCGCACATTAGGTGGCGTATAGACTCTATTTCTTCAATGTCCCTACAGCTTCTGCAGTAGTCATTGTGCAGTATGCCCAGCCGTTCCGCATGCAAGCCGTGACGACTCCCGTCAGTACGCGAATGCCATTACGGCTAAGTCGGATCATGTGTTTAGATCTCTTTTTGTTAACCGCTGGCCAGAACTCTCTTGCATGGCTGCACATATCGATACAAGTCTAACGTAGATTTGTTCTACTCAGGGACTCTTTATTGATTTCCCGTGCAATTGTGCTAGTGGAGGCTTTATGGATTTGGGGGCCTTTTATGCATGCATCTCCGATCCCTGCCTTGCCAGCTTGTTCACTTCTTTATGGGCCGGGATGCAATTGTGGCCAGCACCCAGGAGATAATTACTTTGTTGGTGGGTGATATCTCGTCCAAGTGTTTTCTGCAGTGCTTCACTGCCCTGACCTTACCACCACAGATTCCATGGCTTTATGGCCGCTTGGCTATCAGAGTATACGGCGGTGATTTTTCCGACAAAGTTCCATCTACACCTATAAGATGCTATACTCGTCACCCAGTCTATATGATTTGCACATGCATAGAGTCTCACAGAAGATGCCCGCCCCTGTACCGATATCTATCTTGGACCCATCGGTATAGAAGGCAATCTCCTCCCACTATTGTGACTGTTTTATTATCTCGTTCATTTCTTTCGAGGATTCCTGTATAGAATTCACTGTTGAAAACGAAAGTATAGGGTAGTAATCCGCAACTGGTGTTTCTCACGGAACCCTCCAGTGTAATTCCACTGAGGCGTGCCCGTACGGTTTGGAGCACCATAGTCCAGATTCTCTGAACCTTGCGGCAGTTTTCACTGCAATGCTGCTGCGGTATATGTGCAAGTGGTAAAGTAAAGTAAAACCTCCATAGTTACCGTGGGTGTGGTTCCGATAGACCCCGTTATCCCGATGCAAGTTGGTTTTTGGAATTTGGTGAGTTTTGAGAGGTGGCATTTCCTTTCAGTGGCTTTTCACCAAACAACTGCGCTGTATATGAAAATGGGTCTAACCACCGCTGCGTATAGCCAGTGTAGCACATTTAGTTTAAATCCCAATCCCATGTGATTCCGAACGTGCCACATATGCCCTTTTGACAAGATCGCTTATATTTTCCTTCCAGTTGAGTTTGGAATCCAGGTTCCTTGCAGTTTTGGAAACTTGCGGGTCCACTTCACCCATCCTCGAGGATCTAAAGTCTAGGATTACCCTCTTTCTTGTGAACAGCAAGACTTACGTTTTTGCTGGGTTTACCGCAAGTTTCCGTCCCGCAAACCCACTTGCTGACCAGTAGCATTGCACAGCTTAACCGTTCACTGTGGACTGGGATCAATTTTCCTGGAACTAGGATTACCACATCGTCGGAATAAGCACTCACAATGAAGCCTTTCTGCTGCCATTATGAGTGGGAAGAGGAAACCGAGATGCGGCGTTCCCCACATCTCCCAGGTAAGTCTTAATCCGTCGCCTGCCTAGCATAGACCTGATTCAGTCACAAAGACTACTATTAAGACGCGCCCTTTCCACCACTGATACTACACAGTTTAGTGCCGTGTCCAAAGACCTACTTTTCATGTTTGCGTGCTACCGTTTTCGTAATGGCATACCTCTTTCTCAATTCGAGTTTGAAATTTTAGAACGATTGCAATATCTTTCTCTTTTTGTACACTCGCATACTTAAAAAGCACCAAATGGAAAGATAGACGATCAGTGCCTACGTCCATTAATATTTAAATGAGTACACAGCACGAGCACTCCTTACTGCAACAACAAACTAACATATTTCATATATTTAACTGCTGTTATTGTGTCAAATCAGCTATTTCACCAAATGCCTTACAGCTCTGAATTCATCAGATATTCAAATAAAATAAAATCCATTTTTTATATTAATATTCCAACATACGAGCACACATTGATTTCAATTTAATTTAATTTCATTTCGCATCAATTCTCGTCATATTGTTGAGTTTATGTAACATAATTTGACTTTTGTTGGGAAATTCAATCCAAACCCTTTTTACCCATTCTGTGGTCAAGGATACATTCAAAAATATATTATTGCAGCTGCTATCAATAGTTAACTGGACGGTGGAAAAAATGTTGTGGTGGTCGGATTCATTAAAAATGTTGAACTAGCTTTTTTTATTTACAGAAGCTTTAAGTTTGAATTTCTTCTTCACTTTTGAGCAGCAGCTCTTTAATGGTGTTGGAAACTAACTTCACGAAAATCTGCTCAACATGGAAATTTATCCAACTTTCTCAAAATATTAATAACACAATTTAGAATTTTGCGGGTGGCAATGGTGCAGTAGTAGTGTATTCGCTTACGGAATGGAAGGTCGTGCGTTCGAAACCCGGCCAAGTCCATTACTTTATACCGAATACATGAAATCGTTATCTCCCTAAGTAACTTAGACACCACCCGTGGAGAAAAACCCTACAATTGCACCCAAACACTTCTTTCCTATCTTTCTATTCTTTCTAATAGGAAGTAGCACCGGAAAAGCATGCAATGAAATACGATATTGCCAGGTGCTGCTTGCTGTTAAAACACAAATGCTTACACTGTGTTCTTAGCAATTTAAGGGTACTGTAACAAAAGAAAAAAAAAAAAAAAGTTATAAGTTTTTAATTGGAAGTTTTTAACTTTTTGAATAAATATTTATTTGTGACGTAAATATTATGCCTGGTATCTCATTTTTTTGTTAAGGGGAAAAATATGAGATACTATTAATATGTTCTGCATATGAAAAGTAAACTGTTAGTATCATTCATCAGTTCGGTAATTCAAAGCCAACCCCATTCATGAGGAAAGCCGTTAAAAGTTTAAACGTGCCAGAAATGACTGCAGTGCCCACATTAAACGGGTTGAGTTTTCCTATGACCGACAGTTGAGGCAAACAATAATACAAAGCCCCACGGGCAGTAAAAACTTTTAGTTATTTGTAAAAAAACATCAAGAATTCGGCGTCATCATCTATCCCGACACTGATTTACAATGACATTCCAGCTGTCAGCTCTATAGATAAGGCCAATCTGCTTGCTGCTCACTTTGCTGTCAGCTCCACGCTCCCAGATTGTGCTTTGTCTCCCCCTGTACTCGAGCGCGTACAATACTCCATAGGACCAATCCACTTCCGCACTCGTACAGTGGCTAGAGTACCTCAAGATCTTGACGTTCACAAATCCGCTGGTCCAGATGGTATTTCCCCTATCGTAGTGAAGAGGTGTTCTTCTTCGCTGGCAAAACCATTGCGCAAGGTTTTCTATCTATCCCTTTCGTCAGTTCTATTCCCGTGAATATGGACAGTATTTGTCTATCCCGGCTCCCCAAAAAGACGAATCTTCAACTACCTCCCCCCTACCGACCAATTGCTATAACGTCCCTTCTTTCCAAAGTCGTGGAAACGCTGATAAACCGTCAGCTCATGAAATATCTCGACCCCCCCAAATTTTCTTAATGACGGGCGGTACGGTTTTCGCAGCAACAGTTCCACAGGTGACTTGATGACTTATCTAACCGAAAAGTGGAACCAATCTCTTCACCAAGGTGATGAAAATAAGATTGTTGCGCTTAATATTTCAAAGGCATTCGACGGAGTTTGGCACCAAGCTCTCTTGTCGAAAATGCGTTCATTTGGAATCGATGAGACTTTAATTCAATGGATTAGAAATTACCTTTCGGAACACTCAATTCAAGTTGTTTTGAACGGTTTCAAGTCTGCAACTCACAAAATAAATGCTGGTGTTCCTCAAGGCTCAGTTTTGTCTCCGACTCTCTTTCTAATTTTTATAAATGATTTCCTGTCTGTTACCTCTAATCCAATCCACTCCTTTGCCGACGAAAGTACCCTCAGCTTCTCATATTCGTTTCTTGGTTAAGGCCCCTCATCTTCGGGCCTGGAACGCCAACGTATGTTAAGCTCATTAAATTCCGATCTCGACATCATAACTCAGCTTCCAAAACGCAATGCTGTCTTCTGTCATTAAAGCAAAACCCAAACACCATGCCATTGTCCATGAATGGCACTTGCATCGCTCAAACAGAACGGCTTTCCATTCTCGGTATGTGTGTTAATGACAACTTTCGTTAGGATGCTGTTCATCTGTTTACAAACGTGAAATGACTGAAACTCTACGTCAACAGCATTCCGAATTCTGGCATGACCTTGCCTATTGCAGGCATTCGAAGAAGCTTACCGACGCGACGCGACGGTTCAAAAACCATTAGAGCTAAGTGTTTGTTTGGATTCAATAGCAAAGTCTTGAGATCCTTGGTTGGTCTCGTCACTGGTTTCAATCATCTTAACGAGCATCTAAAAACCATGTGCGTAAGGAGCTCGCGCCCATGTGAGTGTTGCCTTGAGGCAGAGGGAACAACATCTCACATCATCGGTGATTGTCCTGCTTTCGCCAGAACCAGGCTCAATACTCTAGGTAAACAATTTGTCCAGGAAGGTGAGCTAGGTGATATAGAACTCGCTGTATCCTTCTCTTTCCAAGGCCACTGGCAGGTTCTCCGATACTGACTGACTATACTGCTTAAAGCTAGAAGCAGCGAGCGGGCAGCTATGATGAATTACAATGAACCATTAGGTCTTAGTACTTGTCATCTACTGATGACCCCACTGCATATACAATACAACACAATATAATACAAGTAATGAGTATCAATAACATCATTTTTATACCCTATTCTAGGGGTATATTAATTTTGACGCATAGTTTGTAACATACCTTAATATTGCCCGTAGACCCCTAAAAGTTACTATATTTATGATCAGCATCGATAGTAATGCCGATCTAGCCATGTCCGTCCGTCCGTCGGCAAAAATTAGGCCTTTAAACTGGACCTAGAGAGCTGAAATTTTAACCATATACTCTCTAGGGTCCCGAAATAATCAAGTTTACGAATTTTTGAAATCCGCCCACAGACACGCCCACAAACTAAAAAAAAACAAAATTTTGGAAAAAATCGAATTTTGAGCTAGAAAGCTGAAATTTTTTATATATGATCTATGACTCCTAAAACTGCTCGGGATATAAAATTTTCAAAATCCGCCCACTGACACGCCCACAAAAAAATAAAACAATTTCATTGAAAAACCAAAATTTGAGCTAGGGAGCTGAAATTTTTAATATATACTCTCTAGGGGCCCTTTAAGCTCATGTATAAATATTTTCAAAATCCGCCCACTGTGGGCGTGTCACAAATAAATAAAACAATTTTTTTGAAAATCCAAAGTTTGAGCTAGGGAGCTGAAATTTATAATATATACTCTCTAGGGGCCCTTTATGCTCATGTGTTAATTTTTTTTTAAATCCGCCTACTGACACGCCCACAATTAAATAAAACAATTTTATAGAAACACCCAAGTTTGAGCTAGGGAGCGTTTTTATTGATAAAATCCTTTAAATGTTATATAACAAAATATGTAGAGCGTTCTTAACAATTTAACCATACTTAGACTTTTGTCACGCCCACTTATGAGGGATAGGAATAAGAATAGGGTATCCAACAGTTCGCCCAAGCGGACTGTAGCCCGTCCCTATGTTTTAGATTAGATTACATTATTCATTTTTATTCAACTATCACTTAATGCTATTAACAATTTATATAAAAAATTCAAAAATAATTCAGAAAATAATAAGTGTAAGAGAATAAATCAGTGCCATTCAGTAACTTATATCGTTAGAGTTGAATGACCGCCAGAAATTTCGGCTCAAACTAGAAGAATAACTGACGTGGGGTACTTTTACTTGTTCTTTTTTTTATTTTTTTTTATTTTCTTAAATTGTTGTTTAAAGAAACATATAACTTATAAAAAATACAAAAACATAAGCGATATTAATAACAATAAAGATACTTATATAAAATAATTTGTTCGTATATCAAGTTCTTACTTTATAGACGAATTCTATGTCAGTCATGTTTAAAGTAAAAAGCCAGTTTGTGATTTTTTTCAAGAAAGAATGAAAGTAGTAAGTTGTTCTAATTGAAATGGGCAGATTATTGAATACAATTATTGCGGATGTCATTAAATAAAAATTCATAAAATGTGTTTTGTGTGGAACTAGAGTATCAACAAGTGCCAGATTATTAACCCGTAAGTTGTACAAGGTGGCGCAAAAGTAATCCTCCTATCAGAAAATGCTATAAATTTTGCGATTGGCCCCTAATGTCAGTTCTGTTTTAACATTTGTGTAGTAAACATATGCGAAATACACGTTAATAAACAATGTTACGCTGCACTGCTCCAGAACGCGGAATATTGGTGACTATTTATTTGAGCAATAATCGGTCGGTGACTTTGGCACATCGGAAGGTTATTTTTGCGCCACCTTGTATATTGAAGAGTTTCTAGATGGAATATTACCACTTTGTTTATAGAACTCTTTTAAAACTTTAAAAATATAGAGATGACGTAATGGTAGTAATCTTAACACCCAAAAAAGAGGCCAGCTTCCAGTTCGTCGACTTTTTCCACAAATGATACGAATTATATGCTTTTGGGCAATTAAGATTGGTCTAAGAGTGTTCATATAAGCACCTCCCCAACACACTATCCCATATTGCAATTTAGACTGAGTAAGTCCGTAGTAGATCATTGTTAAAACTTTTTTTGAGCAGAATGGCTTTAACAGATACATCTTACGAGTTATCAGATTCATGTAAGTTTTGAGTGATTGAACATGAACTTTCCAGTTAAGGTTGCAGTCGATGATAACTTCTAAATACTTAAAGTAATCAACAAGCTCAATTTGAAAACAATTACGTGAGCACTGATTTTGTTCTAGGAAGTTATTTCTACCACATACATGCAAGGGTAAAGCAAACTTTTGACAGTCATATGCGTGGAAAAATGCTTAAATCTCCCTGGGAAAATCCCCCGATAGCTTAAAACTCATGATTTTAGTTTTATCACTAATAATCAATCTGTGGTACGCAAACCAAGTTCTAAGCAATTGTTAATCTTTACTTATGTTAGCAAAACATTCGAAATATGAAGATTCGAAATAAGTGATAGATATATCATCTGCAAAGGCTCTACGATTTCCAGAAAAATTATGATGGAACAGTGAGTTAATGTAAATTAGGAATAGAGTCGGACCCAAAACAGAACCCTGAGGAACACCATTTTTCAACCTTAATACATTACTAAAAATCCCATTTACATACACACTTTGTTCCCTTCCGATCAAATACGATTTTAGACATTCATAAAGTATTCTCTAAACCCAGCATTGTATAGCTTGCTTAAAAGAATTTCATGATCGACCAAGTCCAATGCCGTGGTCATATCAATAAACAATGCCATCGTAGATGGATCATCATTAATCCCCTTGTATAGATCACAACATACTTTTAGAATTGCATCTTCAGTAGATCTACCTGATCTAAAACCAAATTGATCATCAGAAAAAAAGTTAGTTTTTTCAAGAAATGAAAGCATTCTAGTTTTAACTAATTTTTCAAAAAATTTCGAAAACGTAGAAAGCAACGAGATAGGCCTATAATCAGCTACGTTTTTACGGTTGCCTTTTTTAAAAAGTGGAATAACTTCAGCTCTTTTCAAAGAATTGGGAAACTTTCCCATACTAACACTTAAGTTAAAAATATAACATAAAATATCCACAATTTCCCAAGATATTTTTTTTAACAAAAGAGCAGATACATCATCACTGGTTTACTTTGCAAACCTTGAATTAAATAATTTACAAATTTCTCCAGGCGAGAATTCTTCAAAACGAAAACTATTCCTTTGAACGCATAATAATAATAATAATAATATTTAGTTAGGGTATATTACACTGCGAGCTATTGGTCTATTGTGTCCCATTGCTTGTGCCTCGGAGAGGTTCATGCCCTCTTTCAGAGCCCTCTCTAGATACTTCTTTGTGAAGCTTGTCGAGGTATTACTCTGATTTATCCTTGGCAGGTCACACTCCTTAGAGCACAGCGTCCAGTCCAGTTTCTTTAATGAATCTGAGAATGAGCTGTGGGTCCATAGTTTGTATGTCCTTGTCTGTTATTTGGTGCCTGCCCAAATATTTCATCCTTTTGTGGGCCAGTGCCCCACAGGATTCCAGTATGTGGTCTGGAGTTTCGGCGGTTTCACTGCAGAATCTGCAGAGCCCGACCTCAGATATGCCCATTTTACTCAGGTGTTCCTTGAGTCTGCAGTGCCCCGTGAGGAGGCCTGTTAGGATTCTTAGGTTGTTTTTGTTAAGGCCGATACATGCTTTGAATCTCTTTTGGTTGTAATTTCCTAAGAGTTTCTTTGCTTGCCTTAGACCTTGGAGGTTGAGAAAGGTTTTGGCCCTTGTTTCTTCCTCCAGTCTCCTGAACTCTTCGCGTATAGTGTCTTCTCCTATCCCGCAGAACGGTTCAGGTCCTATGAAGGGTTCCTCTGCCCCTTTTCTTGCCAGAGAGTCCGCTGCCTCATTGCCTGTAATGCCAACATGGCCATGTACCCAGCAGATGGAAATTCTGTTATTCTTGCCTAATCTATTCAGTCCGTGTAGGCATTCCCACACGAGTTTTGACTTGATAACGTAGGCGTCAAGAGCCTTTATAGCTGCTTGGCTGTCAGACATTATTGCTATGTTGCAATTTCTGTAGTTTTTCTCGAGGTGGATTCGAACGCACCTGTCTATGGCAGATATTTCTGCCTGGAAGATGCTGGTACATTTGCCCATGGATTCGTAGTGCTTAGTTCCTGGCCCAAACACACCTGCACCAGTTCCCTCCTCGGTCCTCGAGCCGTCCGTGTACCACTTTGTTGTGCGGTTGCTCAGTCCATAAGTTATGGATTCATTGCTCCAGTTCTCCTTATTGCTCAGCTTTATCTGGAAATTCTTTTCGAAGTTGAATTTCCTGATGCTGTCGTCCCTAGGTATGCCAAGAAGTGGGAGTTTTTTGAGTAAGTCACCGTGTTCTTTCGGACCGATGCATTTCCCTCTCCCAATTCCCTCCTTTGCCATCGTTAGGATTGTTTTGTCTGCCTCGTTCATCACCATGATGTGTAGAAGGGTCAATTCCAATAACACCTCCATGGCTACGGTTGGGCAGCTACGCATTGCTCCGGTAATGCACAGGCACGCCAGTCTTTGCACTTTGCCGAGTTTTCTCTTGTTGTGGCTAGACTGGTTCGTTTCGCCCATGCTACTCAGGATTTCAGTGTACATCCATCGCAGGATGCTTGGGCTATATCCCTATGCCTTCCCCGCTAGGCTCCTACATATCATGAGAGCGCGGGTGGCCTTCTTGGATATCTCCTCTGTATGTTTTCGCCAGAGG
This sequence comes from Portevinia maculata, assembly GCA_949715645.1. Lineage (NCBI taxonomy): Eukaryota > Metazoa > Arthropoda > Insecta > Diptera > Syrphidae > Portevinia > Portevinia maculata. The sequence continues at coordinate 14,266,360 of OX454525.1, read as the reverse complement.
AGTTTACTATCTAGATGGAGTCCTATATATTTTACTTCTTTGACTGGTATCAGTGTCGTGCCTGATAGGCTAATGTCCTTAAGTCTTTGAAGCTGTCTTTTCCTTGTGAATGGTACTATCGTTGTTTTTGCCGGATTGATGTTAAGTCCGACAGTATGGCACCATTCCTTGGTTACTTTAAGCCCCCTTTGTATGATGTCTCCAAGGGTTCCTTCGAACTTGACAGTTGATGCCAAGGTTGGTTAATTTTTCCAGCAGTTCGTCTACAACTAGGCTCCACATTAAGGGTGATAGTACCCCTCCTTGTGGACATCCTCTTGTTGTGTTTACTCTGATGATTCCAGATGGTGTTTGAGTCTCTGCTCATCTGGTGCTCAGCAGCTCACACATCCAGTTGGATACTGAACTGTTAACTCCTTTCATATCCAGGGATCGTTTAATCGCCTCATGTGAGGTGTTGTCAAATGCTCCCTCTATGTCTAGGAAAGCGCACAGTACTATTTCTTTTGCTTCCCAGGCACTTTGAATTATCTCCGTCAGCTGATGTACGGCGGTCTCTGTTGATCTGCCCGCTCTGTATGCATGCTGACGATGATGTAAGGGGGATGTGTTCAGTACATCTTCCCTTAAATAATTGTCCACAGCCTTTTCTGTCATCTTCAGAAGAAATGACGTAATTTTGATGGGTCTGTACGATTTTGGCTGTGTGGGGTCTTTTTTCCTCGCTTTTGGTATAAACACAACCCTTGCTCGTCTCCATTGTATTGGTATGTGGCCCAAGGCAATACTACTCCTTGTTATTTTTAGCAGGTGTGGTATTAGTACATCTTGCCCTTCTTGTAGTAGGGCGGGTATAATGTCGTCCACTCCGGCAGATTTAAAAGGCTGAAAGGAATTTATTGCCCATTTCAGTCGTCCCTCAGAACAGATGGTTGATGGTCTTTCCCAGTCTTCCATCCGAGGTCTGATTAAAGTGGTATTGATTCCTGGCTCAGTACTAGGCGAGCTGCCAGGAAAGTGAGTTTCTAGTAGCAATAGTGCCCTTTGATCCTCATCTTCCGTGAACTCGCCATCTGGTTTCTTCAGAGACATCGGCACTCCTCCTGACTTCGCAAGAGCTTTGTGTAGCCTTGCCGCAGTAGGAATGCTGGTGATTGTCTCACAGAATTTCCTGAAGCTATTTCTTTTAGCTTTTCTGATTTCCTTATTATATGTAGTAAGGGCCGTTTGGTAGCTTTGCCAGTCTCCGCTGCGCTTTGCTTTATTGAAAAGCTTTCGCACCTCGGATCTTAGTTTTGACAAGTTATTGCTCCACCATGGCGTCTGTTTCCTGTCCCTTTCTCTACTTATAGGACAGTTTTCTTCGAACGCAGAGATGATGGCGTTTGTTATGCCTTCCACTGCGCTCTCTAGCTCTATGGGGTGGCCCGGAGCCTTCTTTAAAACAAGGCGTCCCAGATTGCTCTCTAGAGCAGTTCTATAGGTTTCATAGTTGGTTTTCCTTGGGTTTCTTACTGGATTTCTCGTGATACTTGTGCTGTCCAGGTCGAATACTATTATTAGATTGTCAGACAATGACGGCTCACTAGATACTCTCCAGTTGCTAATTAATTTACTTACGCTTGGGCTACCTAGTCGAGTACTTCCTCCCTGACTCTTGTTACAAAAGTGGGGGTATTTCCCACGTTTATAATATCCAGTGACGAACTCATAATGAATTCTAGTAGGTACTCACCCCTGATGTTGGTGTCGGTGCTCCCCCATAGATGTTGTAGGCATTTGCATCGCACCCTATAAGGAGCGGCATGCGGAGCTTGTTGCAATGCTCCACCAGTCGCTGCATTCGGGATGATACAACCGGCTCATCCGCTGCACGATACGCCGATGCGATGACAATGGTGCGGTGACATCCTTCAACATCCAGATGTACCTGAATTGGCACCAGATCTCGTGTCGCGTATTCTGAAAGTAGAATAAATTTATATTTATTGTTTATTAGAATGCAAGCTCTCGGTTTCTCGGCCCGAGTGTCCCATATTACATTTGCATCCTTGCTCGCCAATCCTTTGACTTGTCCTTTTAGGATCCATGCCTCCTGGATCAGTACTAGCCCCAGGCTTTGGCAGGTAAACATCCTAGATATAGTCGCCGAGGCGGCTGTAGCATGGTGGATGTTTAGCTGTGTTCCCCCTCAGAGATCATCCTCTCCAAGGTGAACATAGACTCTTCGGTCTCCTCAGGAGCCTGCTCCGCCGATTGGACAACGGAAGAAGGTGCTTTAATCTTCGGAGGAGCAGTATGCTCTACCTCGCGGACTGCGCGCTCTGCGAGTTCAGATTCGATGCTGGCTGGGCTGTTTGCCCAGAGATCTCGTCCGACCTCTTGAGTACGCACACCGCAACCCTGCCGAATCGGTAGCTCAGGGATCCTTTTTGGGATTTTATGGCGTCCAAGGATTCTCCGGGAAGGTTTTCACTGCCGTAGCATAGCTTCGACAAACCACGGTGGCGCTCGCTTTTGCAGGCTTTCCCGTGGCCCTCTCGGTACCTTCATCCACCTTCTGCTTTTTCGCTTTATTTGTTTGGGGGGGGGGGGGGGGGGGTGATGTTGTTATTCCCCTTTTCCCCGCCGCCACTTCTGTACTTTCGGGCTTGGCCCGATGCTCCAGCCCTCCTTTTGACTTCCTCAGGCCCGAAGCCTTTATTGAGGTAGCGGAGTTAACATTTAGTGCCAGCACCACTTAGTCCCCTTCGCAGAGGATCGTCCCTCTCACCTGGTTTCCCAGGTGGAGGTAAGGCTGGCTTAGTCCTCTTCCTTCCGGTATTGTTCCTGGGGGGGTTCAGGGGCTGGTACTTGACCTATGCTCGTTCCCGCTGCCCTAGTTCCCTCCACCAATACTTTCCCGGACAGGGAGGGGATTAGGTTTTGGCTCCCATCCCCACTGCATGCACCTGTCTGTGCTACTGGGCTTCTTCCCGGACCTTTTGGCACCCCCGTGGCTTGTCGTGAGGTGCTGATGGTTCTTTGACTGGTGCTGGGTTGCACCAGTTTAGAGCCTCCCTCTCGACTTGTTCCTGGTCTATCATGTGCCAGGCGGTGGTCATGGTTGTCCTGCTCCATCCGACCAATGAATTCGTCTGCGGTCTGTGCCCGCATTCTGCTAACTTCGTTTTTTGTTTGTTTGTTTTGTTTGTTTTTGTTTGGCATATCCCACGAGTAGCGCGGGAAAGGCGGTCAACCACGCCAGAGCCCCGCATTAACGTGGTAAGGCCATGGTTACTCTCTGAGGTGGCCCGGTATCAGAGAGGCTCCGCAAAAATACAGCCGGATACCCCTGGCTGAAAACCATCCAATAAGCACGGGTCGCATGACACTCTGGATTAGGGGTGGATGGACGTTAAGTCCTGGCCTGTCTGCCATTGTGGCCCTTAGACAGCATAGCCCGCTGAATCTTTGCAGCGCAAGCCTCCGCACCGGTACCATCGAATGCAATGATGGTACACACGTTAAGCTGACTGACCATCGCGAGAGGCTAATTGTACGCATAGTCCAGCTGTTTTGAAAGTTCCTTGTCAAACCCTTTCTTGTGAAATAATATTTATTCGAGCACTTTAGGGTATAATTAAACCCGAACAAATTGTACCGCAAGTGAAGGACCTCGATGAGGTAGGTAATCTTAGGATCGACTCCCGGACTATTAATTATTTGTAAAATTTAGGTACACGATTCTATAAAAGTATAGCTTATTATCTTTCAAGAGATAATGAAAGCTATATTTTGAATTGTAGCTTTTAGTAAACGAAGCAATTTATGTAAATAGGAGAGAGTGATTTTTATTTAAATCTATTTTAAGTGGTTTGACATTTTTAAAATATTTATACAAACAGAATTGGAATTTGCTATTGATTTCGTTCATAAGGGCCATCATCTCTCTCTCGTATTCTTCCAAATAAAGTAAATTCCTTCGTTGAACAAATTTGCATGGCCATTCATCCATTTGGTTTCCCTTGCACAGGAAACACTATTCACTTCCAAAAAAAAATATCCTCGAACGTCAGAGTTTTAAGACTGTAAATGCATTTGAAAAACTGAGGTTTTAGTTTGCGTTTTTTATTTTCTTTCCTTGCTGCATCTGATGCCCCCAGAACCTTATAATTCAGTTCGAGATTGAGTTCAAATTCGACTGTTATTCATTTCAGGAATGATAAATTATTACCCAAGTTCTCTAGAGGGCGTTCATCAAAATGGAAATGGAAATATACTGATTACGGTCGTTCGTCTTACTAATCAAAAAATCATAATTTCCTTTTCAAACAAATCATCCATGAATGATCGCCCTCAACGTCCCTGTTAGTTGCCTTTTAAGGAGGATTTTTTTTTATGTATTTATTTTATTCGTTTCACTTCGAACCAATAGAATCTAAGTCATCAATCTGTATAGCAAGAAAAACCGCTTCCCTTGAACTCCAAATAAAGGATAATAAGAAGGAGATCTTTAATTAATGCAGGAAATCTTTTAAACTCTGAGGGTTTTGGCTGAAAGAGAGGATCGTAGATTCGAGACCACAGTCAGATGTTTTATTTCTGACTTAACAATAATATATCAAATCAAAATTTATATGAAAAGCTTACCATGAAGGATGGCTGTCTGTCAATCTTACTTGGAATGTTTTGTCGGAGACAAAAATGAACTTGTTCGTCCTTCATGGGGATGATGAACACTTTTTCATCGTGGGTTTATCAAGCCATAGCTTGAAACTATTTTGTCTCCTCCCACACCAGGGATGTGGTACAGTATAGAATTTGTTTTCTTTTTGGGTGGTGGCTACAGAGAGATGAGTTCACGAAAAATAAAAATGTGTGGAATATGGAGATGACAGCTTAATCAAGCTTTTCATTGTGACAGATTGTTTGTCTTTTGTGTGTGCCACCACTTAGAGGGTTGGTATTAAGTGGAGAGGTACTCTGTCGGTATGGAGTTATGACAGGCCTGATAAAACATAAATGTATTGACATAAGATGAGCGTTCAACATATTCTCTTATAGTACTGCAAAAGAAAAATTAAGCTTTGTATTCGGTGAACATACAGACAACCATTGTTGTCGACATCAAAGGCACAACTTTGGTCACTCCTACTCTCTACATTGAGTCAAGGAGTACAAAAGCTTGGAAAATATGTCGTCTGTAAATTCGGTCACTGGTGTCGATGACAACGTCGACCTTTTCATCAGATATCGTTGTTAACTCTGACATCTATTATAATGATTTTATTAAGGCAAATAATCCAATTTTAGTGAATGTTTGGAGCTGCATGACAGGCGGGACTTTGCTGGGGCGGCAGTTTTTGAGAATATCGATATTAAAATTGACGTCAGTGTAAACGATTTCTTGAATTACTTCCTTTTTGTCATTGTTTATCCTTTGGATCCATTTTTCAACACAAAGAATCCATTTACAAAATTTGCCTTGTTAGATCTATCTATCTGGTCTTCATTGTACAGTCAGAGAAATACGACGTCATAAGAACATAGATTGTGATCTTCTCCTTCCGATGGTTGATGCTACGAAAACCCTGCAGGAGAAATTTTGATTAATCGTGAAAGTTGATATTCCAGACCACTATTGGGGGAAAATACATTCAAAACGAATTAATAAAGCTATATATACATATATCTCGCGCTAAAAAAACAAATTTTATGCTGTTATAACTGACTGCACCCCGGACATTGGTCACCTAGAACAACTTTCACTGACAATACGATTTTTTGACTAACCATCAGGTGATAATAAAATATCAGTAAAGGAGCATTTCATAGAATATCTACCAGTCAATGAGTCGACTGGTGCAGGACTGACTGAAGTTCTTTTAAATGTTAAAAATAAACATAGACTTTACTTGAACAATTTTTATGAGTCAGGGGTGTGATAAAGAGGGAAAATTCTAACCGATCTTTTAGGATTATATACTTTGAAGAAAGTGAGTAACGTACGTTGGGAAGCAAAATAAACAGTGTTAAAGCAGTCCTCTATCAAAATTAATTATGCATTTGTTAATTTATTTTTCCGGTCCAGGGATGGGCTTAGAATATCACTGCAGCGCCCCCAAAACAGCGCTTGTCGTTACAGGTGCACTAAGGAGCGAAATCACATCTAGGCAATTTTAACATCCAGGTTAGCCTAGCGACACCTTTTACGTCTTAAAGTTGTCCCGCAAGTGTAAATGCATATCCGTGGGTTGACACTACTGTAGATCACCGGTGTCGTAAAAGGTCGATCAAAAAATAATCAATCAAGGGAGCATGGACGTGTTGAAATCGTAGAAAAGAGGCAGACATAATAACTCCAAATGCAACAATGCCAGGATTTGATCTGCCTCAGAGATGAACCGATCTGAAACCAGGAGATTAGCCGACGTCGATTAAGGTAGAACCGGCGAACCTCACAAAGCGGTAAAGTGGGAGAGATATGATCCCCTAATCCTGGTCATACCCTCGCCGTAAATGAAGAAGAAGATTTGTTTATTTTTTTATTTGTTTTTGTTAATCAGATTACAATCTTACAGACAACGATACAAATGTTTCTTGGTGGGTATATCTTCTTTGTCTTCCTTTAATGGCGGTGAGGCTTTGACCAGGATTAAATTGATCATAACCCTTCCACTTTACTGCATCCCTGCTGGCCCGCCTGGATTCCACTTCGTCGCTGAAGCCAATCAAATGCTGGTGTTGCTGCATTTGTGTGATCCAGAAGTTTTTAGGCCTGTATTTATTTATTTATTTATCTACGACCCTCAGGCTCCACAGATGCGATGCAATAATTGGTATTGGAACGTTGATTGATATTGCCTTTGAACATGACGGTACTAACTCAGCCGGTCGCGCCACATTTTTTTTCGAGATGGGTTCTTTGACGTGAAGGCTTCGGATCTTGGAACTTCTTATTAGTTCAATCTTTGTTACTCCTGCTGTTCTACAGTTCGATCGAAATGCGAATTTTGAATTGGAAATTCGAAAATTAGTATTGTTATTTAGTTATACACATTAAAACACATTTCGGAAAATGCCATATTCTAAACGAATTCAATTCACCTTGTTTATGCTTCGTTCAGTTGCGTTTGGCTGTGTATTTCTTGGTGCAAAATGTAAGCAAATTTTAAAAAAACCATTCTTCGGGTTTTAGGGAACTTCTTTGTTGTTTCAAGGACCTCTTGGTAAAAAAAAATTTGGTAAAACAACTCATGGATAATTGTCAGACGTTCGCAAGAAAAAAAAAATAACTTTAGCCCCGGAGTGGTTTGAAATTGAAAACCTTTCGATTAGTACTCCAACACACTAACAGCTGAGCCACTGCGACCAACAATTTTACTTTACACAGCATTTCAAAATGTTTGCCGATTCAAAGTAGTTGAGAAATTTTCGAAAACGAACAATAATTAGAAGATGGACTTTCATTCCGATCGAAACTGAAAATAGATGTCAATTCGTCTTTGATCGAAATGTAGAACATGAGCGTATATACATATATTATCGTTCTTTAGTTTGTTTGTCCAAAAAGTTATCTCGATTTTCTTGACAATTCCAGCATCCTATGCTTTTGTTCGCCAGCAATGTCAACATCTATTGTTAAAATTTAGATCATCGTGCATTTTTTTTTTGTAATTAAATTGGACGATGGCTAAAAAATGTATATGGAAAACTGGAAAAACTAAAACATATTTCATTTTTGATGTATGAGTATTTGTCAGCTGTTCCATGAGTTCTGTTCGATTAGAAAATCACGATCGCCCGATTTAAAGTGAGATATGACAACGAACGTGTGACGCAACGTTGCCCAGAATTTGTATTGAATAGCAGGGAAATTCGTACTTCTGCATTTTTGATGTACAAGTCGACCGACCGCCGGGCTTCTACATGTCTTTCAACTTAAACTTTCTAAGTTGAGCAAGAACTTTGAAATTTTGCACATATTGATTTCAGTGGCTTTTTCATTATGTATGTAAAAACCGAACGACTGCAGCTTCCCCTACATGGCTCTTCGTTCTAACTTCTTTCTAAATAAAGCAAGAAATTAAAATATTTAAATAAATGCAAACTAATTGAGACATCTCAAAAACAAATTGTTTTTTCTTGAATTACTGTCAGCATTTATGAATGGAATTCGACTTCGTTCATATGTTCACCACGGGAACGTGTGCGTATTTCTCATTGAATATTGGCTCTGACCTCCTCTAACATCCCCGGCTTGTTGGCATAGACCAATGATTTAATGTAGCCCCCATAAAAAAAAATCTAGAGGCGTTAAATCACACGATCTCGGTGGCCATTAGAAGGATCCGTTTTTCGAGATAACACGTTCACCGAACTGAGACTTCAATAACTCGATTGTTGCACGCGCTGTGTAGCTTGTGGCACCGTCTTGTTGGAACACATATCACTGATGTCGAATTCACGCAATTACTCAAAGAAATAACGTTTCAACATGTCTCTGTAGCGAATACCATTTACCATAAAGTGACGGTCATTTTCATCGAGAAAAAAAAACATCGCTCAATGACGCCACCGGCATGAATACCGCACCAAACAGTGACTTTTTGCGGATGAAGTGCTCCATGAAGCACATGAGGCTTCTCACCTGTCCAGTAACGCATATTTTGCTTATTGATGAATGCGCTTCATCGCTGTGGATGATTTTGCGATGAAATTCTTCATTTTCTTCCATCATGCCCAGAGCCCCATTCGAGAACGTACGTCACTTCATTTGATCAAGTTGCTTTAGTTCTTGAGTCAGCTTGATCTGGTAAGGGTGTCGGCCAAGATCCTTACGCAAAATTCGTCATTATGTGGTCTGGGAGAGTCCCAATTTTTGAGAAGGCCGTGAAATTGACTGATTTGACTGCGTTGCGACGGACACCTCTACGGCAGCAATATTCTAGACACTTCGGGCAAAACATAGTCTCACTGGCACAGCAACATCAAGCAGCGAGTTTTCTGACCCAATTTTTTTCACTAGACTATGAATTATTGCTTGTCTACTGGGACGAGAATTACGGCCGAAAATTGGCGGTAACGCTCTTAAAGTTGCGACCACTGATGAAAATGTTGATTTTACTGAATATTTTGGCATTGACAGTTTGGTAATCGGCTTAAAGGTGCTTTCACACTGAATGCTTGAAGTTGTCAAATCGCTAATGAAAGACCATTTATATATTTTTCAGGGATTTTCGCGACCGACTGCGGCGCCCGTTACCTGTATCATAACTCAAATTTTTCTCTCAAATAAGCTAGAATATTTTGAAATTTGCACCTATATATTTAAGGGGCTTCTGCAATTCGTTTTCTTTGAAATATTTTTTTTTTTAAATTTTACACAAAAATATTTCAGGGGCTTCCGTACAATGTACAAATCTACGGACCGCAGCGCCCTTTACATGGCGATGGCTTTTAACTCCAACTTCTTTCTCAATTAAATTAAGAGTTCTGAAATGTTGTTCAAATATTTTTGAAGGATTTCTGCTTTTTGGATATAAAAATCGACTGCTTCCTCCATATCTTTCAATTTTAACTTCTTTCTCAAATCAGCTCAGCTTTAGCTTTTTTCAGTGTAACAAAGCGAATTTCTAAAATTCACATAACTTTTCTTTCCCGTTCTTAAAAAATAAAATAAAATTGCTTGAAATTTAATTTTAGACGCAGTTTTTTATTAATGAGAACGCACAGTTCATACTTCAAGAACAAAACCCAAGTGGTACGAGTACGTTGATTTTTTCAGTTTTACAGAATAAATATTGTTTTAAGAGCTTTCAGTATAAGACCCGGCAACGCCGGTTACCATCCGCCGGTAATAAATAAATTGCAATTGGAATTGAAATTGAAAAAAAGAAACACATTTCAAAGGTAAACGTATGAACCAAATAGTATTTATTTTTATATTATTAATGCCTTATGAGTGCTGAAAAATTCATAAATATAAAGAAAAATTCACCCGCCGCCTTCGTTTACTAGACCTAAACTTATTCGCGCAATACTGAATTATTTTGTAATATTTACGATTGTAAATTTAAAAGTGTATACGCAAGCAAAGGTACCAGAGGTTCGCCGATAACCAAGAAAAAATAACATTGCAATTCCATGGAATAAGTTTCTGAACCAAAAATATTGCCTACAGCATTTTTCAAGGAATTGTGGTTTTCTTTATTTCTGTAACCTTTAACCGTCTCAAATCACCTTCAACATGACTAACACTGGTTGTGGTTTTTATTTTTTTCCCATTTTTACAACTACATTGCTTGGTTAGATGTTGACGAAAGTCAGCAAGATGATTATATATCCCGAATTTTATGACTGAATAGTGAATACTATTTCGCGGTCGCTTGAATAATTAAAGAATATTTTATTGACAATTATTGTGACCGTCGCCCTCAAATTATTTTGACTATCGCATGTTTGAATCACAAGAGGAATTCTCTGAATAACTTTGAAATAATAAATCAGAATGAAAGGCAATTTTCATCCCTTCTCTGTTCCCCCATTAACTGAAGATATTTTGTGTATCCACCCTAATGCTGTAGTGGTGCCATGTTTGTCAAGTAATTTATGGAGAATCGATGTCTGTGACATGTTTACCTAAATTCATGTTTCTGCAAATAAGTATCCATACTCAGGAATATTTGTAGGACAATCGGGTAATGGAACTAAAATACTTGTACATGAATAAATCGATGTTGATGAAGATGATGAGAGAGGCATCGGGTTACAATTTAGATTTGAGTACAAGGTATTAGGGACCAAATTGCAGTAAAAATAGATCATATTAGCAGTGTCCAGTTGGTTGGGTATTTTTTTTTTTATTATTATTTTTGTATGTTCTTATGGCTGTTACAGAAAGGTATTTCATAAATTTTTGCTTCGATGATTTTAGGCTTATTAATAGACAAGTTTCGTTATTAGGAGTAACGTAAGAAGAGAAACAAAACACCAAATGAGAATATTAACGCTATTGTTAACATTTGTGAATATCGGATGCCATGTAATCAAAAACTGCTGCTTTGATGACCTTGAGGAAATTGATCGCTGCTTAAATGTCTGCAACAGTATTTCGTTTTTGTTACAACATTCCTGAAAATTGAAAAAAATTCTGTGAATAGCTTTGCCATTAAATACTGCATATAAATGTTTCTTCAATCTTTGTGTACAATAGCAAACATTACAGTATGCTCCCTTACTACTTACTTACTTAAGGCTCCCGACCCGTGAATAGTCTCTGCCTGAGACACTACAGCGGCCGATTCAACTCAAATTTTGTTTTCAGTTGTTCGTAATTGCCAGGAGATGGTTTTTACGAAAGAACATTTTAGGAATACCCTCCGAAAAAGTCGGGAAATTGGAAAAATCGAAAATTGGATTTTTTTATGGAATTTTGTGTGCAATTGTTCCGAAATGGCTTTTCGAATGGACAAATAGAAAATTCTTATTGGAAAACCTGGTAAATTCCGGAGAAACGGGAAACAATTTGAGATTCATTTTTTTTCGACGAAATTTTGCATTTTATCGCATAATTTGATGATTTTGGACGATGTGAAGGTGGAAAATTCGCTGTGAAGCTTGGAAAATTTCGGATAATTGTGAAATTCATTAAGATAAAAGACGTTTTGCGTGAATTTTGGAAATGACGAGGTGATGAAATTTCAACTTGGACGGTACGTTACGTAAACATTAGAGGCCCTACATCTTTCGATTCCCTGCGTACTGTGGATGGTGTGCTGTGCGCCACTTTTCGGAAAGTTTGCCAACGTTTAAATTGGGACTCAACAGCCGATGCAACTGTTTCTGCGCCAGCGAATCAAATTCGTACATTGTTCGCGATCATCATAGCCACATGTCATCCGTCGAACCCGACCGCATTGTGGGACAAATACAAGGACGAGAGAGCTGGCAACATTTTGCACAGAGTTAAATTAACCACGAGATCCGCAACGAAGCTTTGCGTGCTATGTGCGGCAGTCTGCTGTTGACATAGGGAATGCCAGCGAAAAATCGTTCGATGCACGATGCATTCAATCGCGAATTGAAGCATGAGCTAATGATCGAGATGAGCTGGCCGAAAGGGTCCGAAAAAATTTACCGCTGTTGAATGCCGAGCAGAAGAATGTGTACGATTCGCTGATGAAGGTTGTTGACGATGGAACGGTGGGCATTTACTTTCTCGATGCTCCCGGTGGGACAGGCAAGACATTCGTCATTTCGTTGAGTTTGGCAACAATTCGGTCAAGATCTGAAATTGCGTTGGCTGTTGCAGCCTCTGGCATTGCTGCCCTGGTTGGAAGGCTGTCAAACTGCACATTCGCATAAACGAGCTTAGGAGCCAGTTGGCCGAACGATGAAGGATATACGAGGTGATTCGAGACGATGTGGTGGGGCTATGATATTGCTCTCCGGAGATTTTTGTCAAACGCTTCCCGTCATCCCGAAATCTACTGCTGCCGATGAACTTAATGCATGCCTGAAATCGTCGTCCTTGTGGCGGCATGTAAAGAAGTTGAAATTGACAACGAACATGAGTCGCATTGCAGAACGACCCATCGGCTGCTGAATTCTCGAGACAACTGCTGGCGCTTGGCAATGGCCAGATTCCTGTTGATGTTTCAACTGCATTGATATCGTTCCCGGGAAATTTTTGCGAGTTCACATCGTCGAAGGAGGAACTCATCACAAAAGTGCTTCCCGGCATTGCACAAAATTATAAAAATCACGATTGGATTAGTGAACGGGCAATATGTACTTGCAGCGAATAATAGTCGATAGCTTGACTTTCAGTATTCAAAGTCAAATCGCTGGAGCGATAAACTATCCGATTAACTCCGACGCATAATTTACAGCTGAAGGTGGGATCGATCATAAGCATGTTGCGGAATCTGAATCATCCGAAATTGTGAAATGGTACGCGGTTGTCCATCAAGAAACTGATGACCAATGTGATTCAAGTGACGATCATCAAGAGCAAATTCAAAGGAGAGGAAGTCCTTTCCCGTTCCCCGTTCGATTGGCTTATGCGATGAAAATCAATAAATCGCAAGGCCAATCGTGGTATTAATCTCGAATTTACATGTTTTTTGCACGGTCAGCTGTACGTTGCCTGTTCGCGTGTTGGCAATCCGTCTTCGTTGTTTGTTTTTGCGCCGGAGAACAAATTGAAAAACATTGTTCATCATATCGCTCTCTACTGATTTCGATTCCACTCAAATAAATCACATTGAAAATTAAGCTATCTGTGTTTTATTATCACTCTCGAGTTTATCTGAAGGCGTTAAATTGGGGCGATACGAAGTTCGTCGTGTCCGCTAGTTTTATACAAAACAAATTAAAAAAAAATATGAAAAACTACCTACTCTACTTACTTAACCAACTTAACGTAGTCTAACTATAATTAGGAATCGGAGCAGTCGTCGCCTTACGTCAAAAACCCAACTGCTTTCTGAGCGCCTGGCAGTCGTCAACGTGCAAACGCGCCGACCTCCCGGAAGCACCACCACAAATTGGCGAACCCGGCCTCTCTGAGAAACGCCCTAGCTAACTTAATCTAACTTATAGACTAAGAGGATGTTACCTAGAGTAACGCACCGTCCTGGGAGGGCATGTTGACCCCTCCTTCCTCAATAAGTCACCAAAATTCGGAGAATTGCTTTTCCGTATCGAAACCATATCACGCTGAGAAGTTGATCGTGCGGACCTAATGTGTCGCACTCATCCCACTAGTTTTATACAGTTTTTGACGAGATTAAGGTTTACAAATAATAATCTAGGTAGATGGCATGTTGCCATTACATTACATACATTTCATATTATCACCCATTGAATAATAGGAAGGATAGAGACAAAGCCACATTTTTTGCGACAAATTGCTGTGGCATGACGGACTTATATTCAAAATGAAAAATTTAAAGTTTCCCGCTTATATCTGTAAAATTGTCCGCAGTTTTTTTTTGTCAAATAGTTGTTTTAAGGTCCACGTCAATAGTGGTGTCCCCAACCTAGTGTACTTTTATTCAGGAATTCTCCAAGGCTCAGTTCTTGGGCCTATTTTATATAACCTGTATACATCGGATTTTCCGTGTCTTCCACATTTCGAGGCAGCTATTTTCTCTGATGATACTGCAATATTCTCATCTCATGAGTTCGCTCTTGACATTGAGAGGAATCTAAACAATGCGATGGAAATACTACAAGGATATTACAATAAATGCAAAGTAAAATTAAATGAGGAGAAAATAAAAACTATCCTTTTCACTAGAAAGAGAAAAACTTGTTTTCTCCCCAGTAGCCGCTTACAAGTAAATGGGAAAGACATTATTTGGGAGCCTTCTGTAAAATAATTAGGAGTATATTTAGATACCAAGTTGACATTTAGTACTCATATTACAAATACCCTCAAAAAAATTGCGATTGGGATTAAAATGTTGTAACCTCTTATCAATAGAAAGTCACTGCTCTCAAATGTAAATAAAATAATTATCCACAAGGTAATTTTTCAGGCAATTCTGTTATATGGATGCCAAGCATGGGGAAATTGTGCAATGTGCCATATTAAAAAACTACAGACATCTCAAAATAAGTTGTTGAAAATGATGCTTAATTTACCGTGGTATCACTCAACGTTGGACATTCACGATAAAGCGAATGTTGAAATGATCTTAGATAGAATTCAAAGACTTATCTTACATAGACCGCTGTGAATTTGCTGACAATCCTCTTGCAAATAATTTAAATACCTTATAGTGAAGATGTACGCTAGTATTTCTTTCTTTTTGCGTTTTTTCGTTGCTTGTATAACTATACATATTTACTTATTTGTACATTAAATTATTAAGTATTGATTTATTTATTTGTTGAACTATTTATTTAGTTATTTACCTTTTTATTTATTTAATTACTAAATTAGTTATTTATATCTGCGATAATTCTCTTTTTTATTTATTAACTAAATCGATTATTTATTTATTAATTTATTTACATACATTATTTTTTTATTTATTATTACTATATTGATTTAATTATTTATTTATTTATCTATTTTAATTTATATATATTTGTGATAATTTTGTTGCAACATACAATTTTTGTTAAATCTTCATTTTGTTAACTCGTTAATAAGTTTTTAATTAGTACCTGATTTGGCGTCTTTCCTATAGTCAAAAATACTTTGCTTCATAAATTTATTAAATATCAATATCTATTATGTATTACATTTTTTTTTCTTTTTTTATTTTTTAATTGGAGGTTTTTTCCTATTTTCCTTCAGTATTGTATGATTTTTCGTTTTTCCAACTTAAATCATTAATGTTTTGTTGATAATATTTCAGAAGAAAGATACTAATTATCATATCTCTGTATACTGTAAAATGCGTGGTAACCTTAACTTTGTAAATTTATATGCGAAATAAATCTATCTATCTATCTATGTTACCTGTTGATGTTGTTTTTAATAAAAACATATTTTAACCGTTAAATATTGATTTCCAAGAAATAAATTTGCTAGCTTTTCATTTCTTAGTTTGGTTTCAAGTGCAACGTGGTGTGATGTCTGGTATATAATGCCCCAAATAATCAAAGCTACAAAAGATTAAATAAGAACTTAAAGATTTGTATTTATACGAAAATATAATTAATCAGATAAGATAACAATGACAATGACAGTATCCAAAAGAAGCCATAATACAACCGAAATACTTTTTTTGAATGACCCCAATTTTAACAGCGGTTATTAGGTGTGTTTTTTTAACTAAAGCGTTTATACGCCTATTCACATTTGTATGTTAAATACAACAACAGCTTAGCATATGTACGCTAGCTTTAGCAGGGATAACTATCGGCGCTAAGTACTTAAGCGGATGTAGATCTGCTTCCAAACAACGTTTTGTACTTATTCTGATGACCATTTGCTTGGTGCTGCTGCACAAAACAAAAACTGTCGGGGCTCTGTTTCTTTCTTACGCAAATTGTAAAAAAAAAATAAGATTGGCCAAAATGTTATGGATTAGCCAAGCTGTCTGAAATATTGTCAATAAAAAGAACATAGGATTAGTCTCAAGATACACGCTTGAGAAACATCTACTGTGCGTCAATCTAAACCAACTCGACGTCTTTGACCCATTCCATCCCCATCCCCATCCCTTACTGCCTATCCTGAAATTGACCAGTTATACCAAGAGAATCCAACAAAACAGGTATATATGTATATGAAAAAAATCAAATCATAGTTAGGTAGCCCTATCATTTCTAGAAAGTTTATAAACGTGGACAATTACGAACATCAATTTGGGCAGATTGCGTAAAAGAAATAAAAAATGTACAAGAAAACTAAAAAAAAAATCGATTTGCAGACACAAAGCAGGCATACGGTTGAACTTTCCCATATTTCTGCGTTTATGAATTCGCCTATGCTAAAACGTTGATTTGATTCCATCCAGGTTAGTAGATAACAAAAAAATACAAAAGTTTCATTTAATGGAACCTACATTCGTGGTGAGGTGAGTTTATTTATATCGTAGTTCCAAGAACCTCAAGAATCATAATCATAAATACTTATATGACTTCATTTCTCTTCAGACAAATCGATATCATCATCGTGATCCAACTATAATCAAATCTGATTAAGTCAGGAGCTATCGCATAATTATAAGGGCTGCAGGCAGCACCGAATGAGGCAGTGACATTTCTAGAAAAATTCTTCTTTTATTAGTTAGAGGAAAAAGGCTCTACAACTATTAAAAGCTTCTCAAATTAAGCAGAGCAATCGTGTATTCCGCTTTACGTTCTTTTTTTACCTGGGAACGCGATGGGCCTATCTGCTACCTAATGTTTTATAGGGGATATGAGGTTGTGGCCGCAGTGGCTCAGTGGTTAGTGTGTCGAACTATAAGATATAGTTAAATCTAGGGCGTCCGCATAAGGAACAATAATCTAGAATTAGTATCCTGTTAATTTTGAGTTAAATTTAATCATTTTTGTCTAGTATGTAAGTTAATATTCAGTAACAATTAAAAAATTAATTTAAAAGTCAAAAAAAGTATGTCGAACTACTAAACGAAAGACCCCCGGTTCGATTCCCGCCGGGCCAATTAACAGCTACAGTTTTTTTCCACTGCCCCACTTCTTGCGAACAACTGACAAACATCCAAGAGTATCAACTGTCATGAGAAGCTTTTTAAATTTGCCGTTGGGATACGGCTTAAAATTATAGGTCCTTTACACTTCACACGTGGTTGGAGAAGCTAGGTATGGGCCGTTAATGCCTAATATTTATTTATACATATTTTATGAGGTTATGAATAATGAAAAATGGATTCAAAAGTAAAAATAAGTTATACAAGATTCTTTTTCCCTAACCTCTTCAGAACTTCAATTTAAAATTTAAATTTAAATGTAAAAAAAAATACGAATGTCTTTCAATTATTGCAACGGAACTTAGTACTCCCAATAAGCTAGATCTCTTTTTTCCTTTCCAATTGCAACGTTACAGATACTTAACGATGGGCAATTAAGATAAATATTTCTATTCACAACCACAACACCTCTAAATAAACAATTTTCAAAAACAAACAACTGGAACTGCATAAATGTACGTCAATCGTTTTCTTGCAGCGTAAAATTCGATCCACAATTCAAACTGATCATTACCCTCGAAGATTGATCAGTGATAATGTACCACCCGCTCGCATTGTTCTATGATCATACTGGATACAGCCATAAATTTTCAATTTGAAATTTGTTTACTTTTGAAATTGTGTATATTTATATAAAAATTGTGCTGCCCATGTGTGATCAGCACTGCTCCTTCTGTAGATCTTACCATCATTGATATGTTGCAGCTGGCAAACAGAGGGGACATGCAAATTTACACCAAAATAGACGGCCAAATGCGCCAATCTGCCACTAATTGTAAACCAACCTGACTAAAAATCGACATCTCCCCACGCGTGTTCATAGTTAGTGTATCTATCTGAAAGGCACCCGAAAAGTGTTTTATGAATGCAATATCTGGCCAAGTAAATTGAGATGAAATGCTGTTTTTATTGGTCCCACCCTGGAGTCCTTGCACTTCGCCCGCTATTCATAAAACATCACCGAAAGCAATTCGTGTTCGTTTTGTAAACTGTTTTGGGTTGTTGGTATTCCAGTTCTTATAAGGATTTTTAAAAATCGTCTGTTCGCCACGCCGCACAGTGGTACAGAATACCCTAAAAGTTGGTATCAAATCAGCCGGTACAGCTAGACATTTTGCACTTTTTCTTCTGCGGCCATTACTAAGGTATTTTAAAACTTATTTCTAGCGCCCACTTTTTGCCATTTTTTAAAAATCTTTTTTATGAAACGTTTATAAAAGGTTAATTTAAAAATGAAGGTTTATATTTAGCGGAATTTTTTTGTCAACTACACTTACCTTCCCATCCACTAAAACATCCCTTTTACCGTGCACGAAACTAAATATATAAATAGATCTATAACCAATGAGCGATGGACACAATATGCTGTTACGTGTGTGTTTGGTTGTTATCTCTTTTAGGGGTTGGTGGTCTGATATAACGCATATATACATATAAAAAAAAACATAAACGAAAAGATGTGTCAATAATTAAATATTAAGATGATCACCTTTATTATAACGTTCATCTTCAGTATAATCATCAGACTCTAAAAGAATATTTGCTTCCCGGACACTTGGGGACTTAAGTAGGTTAAGTGACTCTTTGGGTAAAGACTGAAATTTTTTGTATGTAGTTTTTGCTAGCTCGTTATCACTGGAACAGAGCTAAGTAAAAAGAAATTGAATACGTCCTCATTTGATTTTTCACGGCTTGATTTTCAAGACTTGTATAGGGGCCATATGAAACTAAGGAATTATTGACAAAGCATTACGCTGTGACATGCGCCTATTTCCTGAACTTGTTTACATGAATCTCATATCCAACACTTCGCACAAGCAAGTGGTGGGAGAAGCTGGGTTTTAGGCCCTGTATGAGCTGTAAATGCCTAATATTTACTATTTTTATTTATTTTTAAACCACATTGCTGTTGGAATTCTTTTTGAGCCATACCCTCTTGAAATCATATCTTTGACATTATTGAATTCCCTTAGGTTGCTCCGTATAAGTAACATTTTTGGGTTGAGGTTATTTGAGTAAAAGCTTTACAATCAATCAATTGCAAAAATTAAAGAATGATTTACTTGGACTGTTACCGATTTTCAGGTTTTTTAACTTCACTGGGCTCCTTAATGCACTCAATTCTTAAAAGCCATCAATAATTCGTGGAAGATCGTCGAGGGATTTGCAGGATTATTTTTCCATTTCTCACAAGTCGAATCGGGTCTAAACATTTATGAAAACAGCGGAATCAATCGTCTGCTTCTGGACCGTGAAAAGCGTGTTTCTAGGAACTATTTCCTGAGCTACTTAAAGAACGTTTCTGAAGCTCTTCGTTTGTGATTGTTTCCAGAACACATGCCAATACTGAAACAAGTCTTTAAAATGTACGGTCAAGTAATGGTAGCGATGGTGTAGAGCGTAGTGTGTTGGCTTGTGACTCGTGTGGTGCAGGTTTAATCCCCATGGGGAATAACAACATACTGATTCTTATTACATTATATTGTAATTGTATTATATTGGTGTCGTGATAATTTTGTCGCAATTAATGCCGCCAAAGCATCTTCTCTCAAACAACTTTTCTCCTATGACTTTTCAAAAGCTTTTTTGTATTTGTCCGCTTCATCTGGACTTAAAATTACTTCTATAAGAAGTTAGGAGGATTGAATCTGTCCGGAAGCTTTTAAACTCATTCGAGTGACATAATTTAGAACAGACGCAGGCACTGAATTGCTTATACCTTGTGTTTGCAGCCATTTTGTTTCTTTCAGAGGAAGTTTCAAAACCCATTTTTGGACACCAACGTTTCTTTGCTGATTCTGGTGCTTTTTTAAGCCAATTTCCATTTAGTTTAAGAAGTTTTTCCTCGATTCGGCAGGCCTTGAGCCACAGTTTCTTAAATCTGATTTGAAATGTGAGAACATATTTTTTATATCTTAAACTTGGCTGTTTTCAGGGATTCTTATGATTTTAATAAGTTAATCTTTTAAGAAATTGAACGGTTCCTCTAAAATAATACTTCCAGAACTTGTCATTATACTTATAAATTCACTTCTTGTGAATAAAATTAATTTGGAAGAAATTCCTAAATCATAAGTCACACACATTTAAAAAACAACACAAAAATTATGACTCGGACTAACCCGGAACCCAACTAAAAGTCTACGAGAACCAAGAAATCGTTAAAAATACACTTTTTAAAGACTGATGACAGAACTTCACCCCATATTTTTTTTGAGCTTACTCATTGTTGAAGTTGAAATCTCCATACTTAGATTTCCAAATTATTTCCATATAAACCATTAGGCGTACGAACAAAAAACTCTAACCTTGCTTTTGAGTCAATTGGAAACAAAACAGACTAAAAATAAATTGCCTTGTGCGGAGTCAAAGAAGTCTATGAAAAAATAAATATCATTTAAAAAAAGAGTTAATATAAGTTCATCGAAAAATAAAAAATAAAACTACATAGATATTCTCCATTTAGTTTTTTGAATTATTGCCAGCTTTTGGGCCTTTCTGCCCCACTGTGCGCCGCTCGTTGTGGGGATATACTGAGATATATGTTTTGTTATTCACGCTTGAATAGGATGTTGTTTTCACTCTGTCTCCCTCTGTTTGGCAGTTTAGTTTGATGACTGAAGCATGCGGGCGGCCTTAATGAAACCAAAACGACTTGCAGCTTCAAAGGATAGAATTCGGTGGGTGTTTCTTCGAATATCTTGGCGTTATTAGTTTTTTTTTTACAATGCTTAGGGCGGTTGATGGTTGTTTTAACTTGTCTCTATCTCTATGGTTGTAATCTTCTTAAATTTTTCGATTGCCAGTTTGCCAGTTGTGATTACAATATCAACGCTATAGGTGATTTCAATAGAAGGAAACACATTGGAATTTTAGAGAACAACGAACAAGAATATTTGAATTAATTTTGTGACAAAGTTTGAACTCTTATGAAGATGACTATTATAGTTAGCCTTATGTAAAACAGGACAGGCCTATTTTTGTTTTTGACAACTGGTATTCGAATTTGCATACAAAATATAGGTCGCTTCCATTCGGGTCTAGAATTGAAGCGACCGATTGTTTCGAGATGCATTCGACCTATTGGGTATTTGCCAGACAAAAGTGAGAAGTAACCCTTCCGCGTAACCACTGATTCCACATTGCCAATAAAAGTTAAATTATTGTTAACACAAAATAAAAGGAGAAATTTGGTGGTAAATAACTTTATGAAACATTGTGGCAGAATTACCATACCATAACGAGCTGGGGGAGCAGTTGAACACGAAAATGTATGTGAACTTTGCTATCTTACCAAAAATTAAATACTAATGTGGGCTAAAGGTAAGTTCAACCCTCACCTCTGTTGGGTGCCGGCACAAATGGGCATTCCAAGATCTGGGAGCTACGTGTTTGTTTTAGCTGAAAAAAGTTCCTAGGGTACACCAAATGCTGCATGCAAGTTCATGTTCAAGTTTATGAAATCGGAACGAACTCTAGGTGGACAAGTGATAATACATGTCAATTGGCCAAATAAATCTGGCTGCAGTTGGACCTGCGATGCTCTAAAAGTTTTATTTAGCCAAACAATCTTTATATATATGTATTAGCGCCACAATAGGTGTCTTTACTGGGCACTGTCTCATAGACAAGTATGCAACAAGGCTTGGTGTATACTTAAATTGTTTTTGTAGAGGAAAAGGACGAGACTATTCTCCTTCGACAAGTTTTAAGATAACTATCCTAAATTCACGTTATATCACAAAGAATCTCATATTGGTGTTAGTTTGTCCGATTTCACTAACCTCCACACATCTAGCCAGATTTTTGATATTCGTGTCTATACTGTTGTACGTTATGATATCGAGAAGGAACAGAGTATATTGGAAAACATTTTCATGTCCTTTCTGACTGGTCTGATTTGAACCTGGTTTAAACTCTTTAAATCCACAATTCAAAATGTTATTTTTTCACAAAACATAAAGGACTTCACAAGCGACGTGAATTGGCCACCATGATCATGCAATTTAACACCACTGGATTTTTTCTTATTGGGTTTCTTGAAGAGTAAAGTTTATGCCGATAATCCTCAAAGAGACCAACACCTCAAAGACAAAATCATCGAGCAAATATCACTTATTCAACCATCATTATGCGAAAAAGTGATTAAAAATGTTGGCAAAAGAGGTCACTTGGACGACATTCTTTTTCATTATAACCCGAAACCAATGTACATTGATTTCCAATAAAAATAAATACAGATTTCACACAATCTAGGTATTTCACTTAAAAATTTAAAATGATACCTCAAATTTAAACACCCTTTATAAAATTCCGCAACATCATTGAATTCTTTAATTGCACAGGTTGGATTTGACACACAAATTGACACCCTTGGTCACTTGAGTGGTTGTATCGAAACGGCGCCCATGCTCTAAGTGTGTCCTTGTGTACTGGTGTACTACGGCCACTCCAACCTACGTACCTACCTATCAACTACCTCTTTAGAAGTAGCTTAGCATAGACAACGAACGTCTATCGTTTCTGTTAAAGGGCCTTGAAAAATTGATTGACGTCCAAATTGACACAAATTGACACGCCTATCAAAAAGGCAAGTCCACTGAGACGGCATTAACGGACCTGACGGCCAGAGTGCGTAAGGCGCTCGACCGCAAGATCTATGCTCTTGCTGTCTTCATGGATATTGAGGGTGCCTTTGACAACTCCACTTTTTGCAGAATTGAATCTGCCTTAACACTGAAGGGCGTCGATTTTACAACTGTGGAATGGATCCTAAAGATGCTTAGGAGCAGAGATGTTACTGCCGCTGTTGGCGGCTGTGTCGGAAATGTGCTTTGCGCAGGGTGGTGTGCTCTCCACTACATTGTGGAACCTCTTGCTCGACTCCTTGCTGAGAAGACTTAATGGGGAAGGTCACCCTGTTATTGGGTACGCTGACGCTGTATGTAATGTATCATTGTCAGCGGCAGTAGTTTACCAACTCTTTGCGAGCGGATGGAAACAGCGCTCAACAGTGTTGGGAGTTGGTGCACCGGGCAGGCTCTGTCAGTCAACCCCGCGAAGACTGAGATGATGCTGTTCACGGATAGACGAGCAATGCCTTAAATGAGGTGGCCTTACTTCGAGGGCACTCAACTAAAGCCATCAAGCAAGGTTAAGTACCTGAGTATTGTTCTAGACCCAAAGCTTAACTTTTCTGAGCATTTGGTTACTAGAATTTCGAAGGCAACTAACATTCTCTGGCAGTGCCGTAGGATGTTCAGCAGAACCTGGGAACTTTGTCCCAGGCTGGTTCACTGGATTTACACGTGCATCGTTAGGCCATACCTTATGTATGTTGCGACTGTATGGTGGGCTAGAGATCACATCCTCAAACCTCAACTGACGAAGCTACAGCACCTTGCGTGCTAATGCATTACATGTGCGATGAGAGGAACTCCCACTGCTGCTATGGAAGTATTGCTCTGTTTACCTCCCATGCAGTTCCTTGCTGAGAGTGAGGCCAGCAAATCTCTATACCGTATGTGTGTAGTACTTGGACGGCAGGTCAACCTCGGCGATGGGACCAGAGGTGGTAGGTACAGAGCTCTCTATGACAGCCTACCTGGCCATCGGGGAGGAGCACTTGAGGCTGTGTGCCCGAAGCAAATCTTTGAGCGCCGTTTTCAAGTCATCCTTCCTGAACGGCAGGAATGGAACAGTGAGGGGTGGAATGGCTTTAGGCCGGGTGAAGTCACTGTCTATACGGATGGCTCACTCATTGACGGTATCTCCGGAGCCGGGGTCTACTCTAGAGACTGTCGGATAAATCTATCTGCAGCCTTGGGTAGACAAACAACTGTTTTTCAGGCAGAAATCATTGCGATTGCCACTGCCACCAATATCCTTTTAAGGAGAAGGTAAAACCTTATACATCTGCTCAGATAGCCAAGCCGCTATCAAAGCCTGTTCGGCTGGCTCTCTCAACTCAAAAATCGTTGAGGAAACCATGGATAAGCGTAACCGTCTGGAAAGATGTAACTCGGTATCACTTGCCTGCATTCCTGGGCACACAGGTATCCAGGGTAATGAAAGAGCGGATGCTCTGGCCAGGAAGGGCTACTCAACAGCCTTCATTGGCCCACAACCATCCATAGGATGCTGCTCATCCGTCCACAAACGTGAAATGGCTGAGGGTCTACGCCAACAACATTCCGAATACTGGCATGACCTGGTCTCATGCGAGTATTCGAAGAAGCTAGTGGACGGTCCAAAAATCAGCAGAGCTAAGTTTTTGCTTGGACTAAATAGGAAATACTTGAGATCCTTGGTTGGTCTCGTCGCTGGTTTTAGTCCTCTTAACGAGCACCTAAAGACCATCCACATTAGGAGCTCGGGCCTATGTGAGTGCTGCCTAGAGGCGGATGAAACGGAATCTCACTTCATCTGTGAATGTCCTGCTTTCGCCAGAACCAGGCTCAACACTATAGGTAAACAATTCGTCAAAGAAAATGAGATGGAGGATATAGAACTTGCGTATATCCTTCGCTTTGCCAAGGCCATTGACAGGTTCTCTCTCACTGACTCTATTACTAATCGCCAATAAGCAGCGAGCGGGCAGCTATGCTGAAGTACAATGGACCACTAGATCTAAGTGCTTGCCATGTAATGATGAGCGCACTGCACATACAATACAATACAATATAATACAATAGACAACGAACAACAAAATGTGGCTTAACGGAAAATGTAACCACAACAATACTCTTTAAAATCCAAAACCAACCAATTTCACCAAATAATACTTCAAACCAAACGATTTTAATTTGCATCTGCCATACAAATCCATAAACACAACGATCTGAAATCAGTCACAGCAGACATCAGCAATGCGTATTATCACTGATGTTATGACAACACTTTTGGTCTATGGATCTATATTTAAATGTACCTACATGCCGCGTTCGACCTAAAACAAACCCGTCACTCGATTATAGACCGCATTTGGCATGTTCATGTGTAAGGCTTAAATCTCCCGAGCTTCTTCAGTACCTAAATATGTACGTGACTTGTACGAAAAGAACAAAACAAATAGCCCAATTCTTTTGAACAATTTTCAAATGTGAAGTATTATATTTCACTTAAGTACATTATCTACAAATATGTACCTAATTTCCATGCTAATGTATATTTATCTGTGCAAGGAAAAAAAAAACTGACAGCACTATATGAGTCCGGTGCGTGTTAATTTTTCAACTCATGTGCGCGTGCACAAAACGTTGCCATTTTCTTAGGCGCACGCTAATTCATTTCTTTTTTTTTGTTTGCTTTCCATTTGGATGGCTTGGAAAGCGATAGTAATATTTTGCATGCAATATAAAACTTGGATCTCGTATTCGAAGCACTTGAAAGCGTAGTAAATCATTGCACAAGTAAAATGCTAATAATAGGGTAATATGTCGCTTTCATTGCCACATCACATCACAGCTCCTCGCCCAACTTTTAACTTCCGTTGTTCAACAAGAACAATTAAAACAAATTTCATGTACATCCAGGAGACAGCCAGACACATTGAACTGTCTTGTACGCATATTTTTAAATATTTTTTTAATTTACATATTTTGTTTTTCCTCTGCATTTTCAAATTTCACATGCACATGATAATTTTTCGGCCTCACGTTTCGACAGAAAAACGAAAAAAAATAAATAAATTCTCAATCACAGATACAGCAGACCGACTGCTAATCAACTGCCAATTCTCCGTGGCGATCATCATCATCAACATCACCCACGGTCTCCTGCACGCCTTTCATTCGAGTGGGGTGCGAATCAACAAATTAATGGCCTTCTCCCCGTCATTTGCAACCCCCCAATTGACCCGATAGTCATCTCTTTTTGTAATTCAGTTTCTCGAGAACACACACTTGTGGCATCACCCTGAGGGATTCCGTATCTGCGACCAAATGCGAATTTGTACTCGTATGTTACCGAAGAAATTAATTTACGACAAGCGGGAGGGGTTGCTGGTATCTGTCTGTTGACGTATTTGAATTGACGCATTGTTAGGACGAGATCGGAATTGAATCACTCGGCAGAGAGTGAGCATTAAGTCGCGTGCAGTTTGTTTTTCCTGAAATTGACCCAAAGAAAAGAAACATTTTTTATTTGCATGCAAATAAGCGTGTTCCAACAGTCAGAAATATTGTGAGATACATATATCCTGTATTCGGTTACTTTGCATGAGTTTTTCTTGGGATTTTCGCCGGTCGAAGCGAACAGCCACTCGACCATGCTAAGGTCAAACGCTGCGGGTGCCATACGTATACATTTGGTATAATGTTTTGATTGGAATTTAATCAAAACGAATAAAATATTTTGAATGCAATTAGGATCTGTGATTCAAATGTTTACACAAAGCAAGCAAAAAAAAGGAAGAAAAATAGAAGAAGATAGAATATGGTTGATGATTTTTTGGAATGCCTTGGCCGTTATGTTTATCATTTTCACGCATTCGGAGGGGTATTTAGCTTTTGAAGATGATTCCGCTTTTCCCCTTCGCTTTGATGTTATTTTCCAAAAATGTTCAATTCAGTACGGAATTGGATGTAGGTGTGTGTAAATGCAAAGTTCGACGATTATGCAAAACAAAAAGAAACGCCTACATAGGACGAATGTTTTTTCAGAGAAATTATTAGTTGACGGAACTTATTTTGACGAGAATGTTTATATTATTGTTTATTTTTCTTTCAGTTGTTCCTTTAAACGCCAACGCGACATTGTGTCTAGTTTAAGAGTTTTGTATTGTAATTTATAGGCCCATTATCGTTAGCTGGCAAATGTGAGCTGTTTCGTTCAACTCGCAAACGATAATTGGTTTATTAAGCAAATAATAATCACTAGCGGCCATTTGCCGGCACATAAAGTGCTCGTACAGGCCCATCATTTACAGCAGGTGTTAGTAAAACCAGAAACATGACAAGTTATTATATAGAAAATGAAACATAAATATATTATGTACCTTTTCTATATAATACTATAATAGCCCCTGCAGGGACGGGTTAGAATATCACAGCAGTGCCCGCCAAAACAGCGCTTGTCGAAAAAGGCGACTAAAAGTAGAAATCACATCTAGGCCCAAGGACACATTTGGCATCTTGAAACTGTCTCGCAAGTGTACATGCAAATCGGTGGGTTGACACGACTGGAGGTCACCGGTGTCCTAAAATAAAGATCAAACAATAATCAATAAAGGAACATGCACGTGTGGAAATTGGAAAAAAAATAAGCAGGCTTAAAAACTCCTGGATCCCACAAATGCAATACCAGCATTTGATTGGCCTCAGGTATGAAGTGATCCGAAACGGAGAGGCCAATTAATATTTTTAAGCATCATTTTACTAACATGCGAGTCCATTTTCTTCTTTCTTAATAGTGGTGATCAGGATAAAAGGGGTCATAACCATCCCACTCCCTACTAGTCCGCCCGTGGAGTATCCCGGGTTGATCCAGTAAACAACGGCAAGCATCCCGATTATGAATCACTTCCTAACTCAGGCCAATCAAATGCTGGTGTTGCTGCATTTGTGTGATACAGGGGTTTTTATGTGTGCCTCTCTTTCGCGATTGTATGAAAACGATGATATCGCCTTTTTGACAGGCTTCGTATGATCTCTCCTTTAAACATGACAGTACCAACTGAGCCGGTCGCACTCCATTTTCTTCAAGATCTCGGATCGTGGAACTTCATATTCGATCAATCTTTGTTCCTCTCAACTGCCGTTAATTTGCCCTCCTACTTTTTGTACGCTGTCCAACAATGTGAACCGAATGTGAGCTCCGGGCGCACAACTGCAGGGTAGTGTCTTCCTCTCAGCTAGGGGACATTTTTCGGTCACAGAAGATGGCTGAGTTTTCGCCTTTTCATTCACCCTTTGCTAACGCGATGCTTAATGTCGTCATCACAGCTTGCTTCGATTTGGATCACAGATACCAGATATTTAAACTTTTCGCACTTCGGAATAACTCTTCCATTCATATTAATGTCCGGAATAGGTTAGGTTAGGTTAGGTTAGGTTGACGTGGCTGTCAGCAAGGCCGACACACTTAGACCAGGATTAGGTCCATTGTGGTACCACACAGATCTGGGGATTCCCTCACTGCTCGTTGAACCAATGAGAGCTTCTTATGAAGCGCGAAAGACTTCTGACGCCAGTGTTGGCTAAGTCGTTTGTGTCGTCAAACAAGAAGTCCCCTAGATGGAGATTTCTTTTGTGGGAGAGTGCAGGGCATGTGCAGAGAAGGTGAAGTACAGTCTCCTCCTCCTCCTCGTCCATGCAGCTTCTGCAGAAGTCGTTTGAGTGCACGCCAAGTCTGGAGGCGTGCCTGCCTATTAAGCAGTGTCCTGTGATAACACCTATGGTCGAGCTAATATGCAGTCGGTTTAATGAGATTAGACACTTAGAGCGTCGCAGATCCAGCTTTGGCCAGATTCGCTTAGTCGCTAGACAAGTATTGCTACATGTCCACCTAAGGTTTGTTCTCTCGATTGCTGATAGCTTGAGCAAGAGTTTGCATGTAGCGATTGGTATTCCTAAAGAACCTTTATCAGGTAAAAGAGGTAAAGTTGTTCCTTTTTTGGCGAGATCGTCTGCCTTACAGTTACCTGGAATGTCTCTATGTCCCGGCACCCAACAGAGGTGAATGTTGAACTGCTCTGCCATCTCCGAGAGAGATGAGCGGCAATCTTGGGCTACGATGGAATTTGAAGAGACTGAGTCCAGGGACTTAATCGCTGCCTGACTATCCGAGAAGATACGGATATCCTTTGAGGATATCACATTCCTCTTCAGCCACGACAGGGCTTCTTTTATCGCTAAAATTTCCGCCTGGAACACGCTACAGTAATCTGGAAGACGGAAAGAGAGGCTAAGATTTAGCTTTTCTGAGAAAACGCCCCCACCTACCCCATCGCTGGTTTTAGATCCGTCGGTGTAGAAGTGGATCGATTTATCTTCTGCAAATGCATCATCATCCCAGAATGATCTGGAAGGAATGGTGATTTGGAAGTTTTTTCCGAACTGCAGATGGGGTATGGTGTAGTCTATGTTTCTGGGTAGAGACTTAAAGGAGTCCAAAATGATGGAGTGGCCAATCTTCTTGTTGGTCCACTGTGAGGTAGCTTTTAAGCGGACAGCGGAGCAAGCCGCTGTTTGCATGCTGAAAATGTCAAGGGGTATCAGGTGCAACAGAATGTCCAGTGCAGCGGAGGGGGTAGTACGAAGTGCTCCGCTAATGCACAGACACGCTGATCGCTGGACTTTGCCCAGTTTGTCGCGGTTTATAGCTTTATCCAGGGCAGTCCACCAGACGACCACCCCGTAAGTAAGAATTGGTCTAACCACCGCTGTATATAGCCAATGCGTAATACGGGGTTGTATACCCCACTTATTGCCAATGGCTTTTTTGCAAGAGAAAAGTGCTACTGTAGCTTTCTTGACTCTTTCTTGTATATTGGGTTTCCAACTTAACTTCCTATCGAAGATTAGACCCAAAAATTTTGCTTCCTCAGAGAAGGTTAAGCTTGTACCGCTAATAGAGGGAGGGTCAATATATGGGATTTTATATTTCCTGGAAAAGAGGACCAACTCGGTTTTGTGGGGGTTAACGCACAGTCCACACCGATTAGCCCATCTCGTTAGCTTGTTAAGAGCGTTTTGCAGGAGTTCCCTAATGGTATTGAGGTGTTTTCCTGAGACGGCTATAGCAACGTCATCCGCATAGGCAATCACCCTGCAGCCCTCCCCTTCCAGGTTTATCAGTAGTTTATTCACCACCAAATTCCAGAGAAGGGGAGAAAGAACACCGCCTTGTGGCGTGCCTCTACTGACAGACCTCCTAGCAGAAGCAACGGCCAGTTTTGAATTAATAATCCGACTTTCAAGCAGTAGATTAATCAATTCACTAAGCGAGCTATCCACCTTCAGTTCTGTCAGTGCATTTGCGATTGCAGATGTGTTGACGTTGTTAAAGGCGCCTTCTATGTCAAGGAAGGCCACCATGGTATACTCTTTGTGATGAAGAGAGTATTCGATAGTGCGTACTAAGGAGTGAAGAGCGGTTTCCACCGACTTTCCCTTACAGTATGCATGCTGAGCCGCAGACAATAATTGCGGATTTATGTTCGTGCGAAGATGGATATCAATCAATCGCTCCAGCGTTTTGAGGAGGAATGAAGATAGACTAATGGGTCTGAGGTCCTTTGGACTGACGTGGGAATATTTGCCAGCCTTGGGTATGAAAACCACTTTAACTTCTCTCCAAGCCCGGGGGATATGAACCAGGTCTAGACAGCTTTTCAGGATCATCTCCAGCACAGGCAGGATGATATCCGCTGACATTTGTAGTTCGGCAGGTATTATGCCGTCTGGTCCTGCCGACTTGAAGGGTTTGAAGCTATGTAGCGCCCAAGTTAGCTTTTCCCTAGTAATCAGACCGTGAGAGTAAGTTACCTGTGCAAATGACCTGCGAGGGCGTAAATTGCCGGTAATATTAGAGCTGCCTGGGAAATGAGTGTCAAGTAGCAGATTGAGCGATTCCTCGCTAGATGTCGTCCAAGAGCCGTCTGCCTTCTTAAGGCAGCTAGGCATAATTGGATTAGAAGAGAGGATTTTTCTTAGCCTTGATGCCTCAGATGATTCTTCTATTTTGCCACAGAAGAGTCTCCATGAGGATCTTTTGGCTTTCCTTAGTTCTTTTTTGTATAGTATGAGGGATTCCCTATAGGAGTCCCAATCGGTTATTGCTTTTGAGCTTTTAGCACGATTGAAGAGTCTTCTGCACTCCTTTCTGAGTGGTCCTAGCTCAGGGGTCCACCAGTGAGGCTTCTTCTTACCCCTGGGTTGTACGAGCGGGCAGGATTCCGCCATTGCTTCGTTAAGGGCCAGGGTGAGTTCATCGACTTTATTGTCGAGCTCATTGGAGTCGCAGGGTGGACTAAAGTGTACAGATTTAATACGATTTTGTAGTGTGTCTCTGTATAACAATGAGGTTAGTACGTAAGAGATATTCAAAAAGTGACTCACCTCTGTTATTGATGTCTGTGCTGCCCCATACGGTGTGATGAGCGTTGGCATCACACCCCAATATGAGGTCAGCTTTCTGCCTCCTTGCTTCTTCGATCAACCTCTCTAGGTTATCACCAGGGAGAGGTCCCACTTGATCGTGGGCGAGATACGCTGATACTAGCCAGAATGATCTACTACCGGTCTCTATTCTTGCCACAGTTGTATCTCGATCGCTGAAATTAGGGAGTAAATAAGCATTAATATTACTTTTCACTAGTATGCACGATCTAGGTTTACCTTTATCGGTCACATACAGTGAGTAGTATCCAGGAGTCCTGAGTCCTCGAACCAGGTTGTTGACAATCCAAGGTTCTTGTATCAGGACGATGTCTTCTGCGCCTTTGGTAAGACGAAGAATAAGTGCGGCCGAAGCCTTTATGGAGTGTTGGAGGTTAATCTGAACTAACTGCAGCATTTTCGCTACAATCAGGCAGAGATGCCTCCACCACGGTGTTATTCAGGCCTTCCAATTCCGAGGACGAGTTGAGAAGCTCGTCTTCACTCAGAAGAGCCTTATCCTGATCTTGATCATCAGTCTCCATATCTGACAAAGCGTCGGTTATGGATGGTGATTCGTTGGTTAGCGAGGGTACATCGTCCTCTAAAGAGGGGAAGGAGATTGAAGCCCCAGGATCTGAGACTACGATCGTAGAGTCAGAGGGAGGAGGAGGAGGAGGGGGAAGTTTACCCGCATCCATTTCATCCTTTTTGTAGACCCGCATTTTGACGTCGTCCCATGCGAATCTTATGATGTAGTCGTTCTTGGCCAGAGGAGCCAGGGTTTCTTGGTTGAGTACAACCACGACACATCTGTAGTCGCCCTTCAGCTCTTCCAGTTTGGCAACCTTCCAGTTGTGGGTCGGAAGTGAAGGGTTGCTGAATTTCAGGACTTCCAGGATGTCCTCAGGGGTGGATGGATCCGCAGTGATCCAAATACGAGATCTTGGTCGGCAGGGGATGTCCTCCCTTGCAACAACCTCGAGCTTAGCATCGGGCCACACCTCTCCAAGCCTACTTATTGCAAGCTTGTAGAGATCGGCCGATCTTTGATCATCACACGCGACCAATTTGATGTGGCCTTGATGCCACCCTCCTTCATGTGTAAGCGGAGGAGGTCCGGGATGGTTTTTTTATGAAGGAGAAGAAGGAGCGCGAAAGCGCTCTCTTGACCATATCCCACTTCTCATGGGTTATAGACCCATCGATGTCATTGCGGTCGATGACTGCGACCACAATTTTGTCTTTCAAGATGTCACTGAAAGATCTGTGAGGTGTGACAGTGGGAGAGATGCCGGTGTTATGCACTCTCTGCCTCTTAGGAACCGAGCTGGTTCCTTCCACTGACCTCTGACGTTTGATTGACGGGTCGCAGGCCTTAAGGATCTGCTGAGCCCAGTCCAGTTTGGCGATTTGTGCTGGCGTCCTATCCTTCTCCGCGATGGTGCCACACATACGCTGGATTCGGATGGCGTTACGTCGGTGATTGTATGACGCCGTGGACGGATTATGGTGACGCTTTGTGTTGGTGGAGGGACCATGATGCACAGTCCCACCACCTTCAGGTTTCTTAGGGGCAGCTCTTATGCCGACAGTGGAGGGACCATGATGAACAGTCCCACCACCATCAGGTTTTTTGGGGGCAGCGCTTTTGCCAACCGTGGGGGGACCATGATGCACAGTCCCACCACCAACAGGTTTTTTGGGGGCAACGCTATTGCCGACCGTAGAAGGACCATGAGTTGCCACAGTCCGTTCTGCAGACAGCGTATTAGCAATGAGCGAAGTTGTTGACTTGGTGGGGCCGGCAGAGGGGGGACCATGATTCACAGTCCTCTCTCTGTCGGAAAAGGATTTTTTTAGCTCGCAACCACTAGTGGAGGGACCATGAATGTCCACAGTTCCAACACTATCTGGTGCCATAAGAGCTAAGCCGGTAGACAGCTTGGTCGCCGTACTACCGCCCGGTTTGAAAAGGGAACCGGCCATAAAATTTTTTGTTTTTGTTTGTTTGTGTTTTTTTGAATTCATAATGAGATCCCACGAGTCGCGGAGAAAAAAGGTCCATCTGCACAGAGATCCGCATTGTGCAGATAAGGCTGGTTAATCCGGAGGTCGCCAGGTATCCGGATACTCCGTACACGACTGAGCTATTTGATAGACTGGGCCCTCAGCCAGGTTGACTCTCGGCACGGGTCGTATGACACCTTACGTCCAGCCCAGGGGATAAGGAGGGGGAGAGGGAAAAGAACGGGCTGTCCTGTAGAGGCCGCAAAGTAGTACATGTACCACACTTACGTCTCAAGAAAGAGAAGGGGGAGAGTGGGGACGTAGAGTCCTGGTCAGTACTTGGTAAACGCTCGTCAACAGCCTGTCTGTCATGGGTGGCCCTTAGACAACATAGCCCGTTGAACCTACGCCTCAAGCCTTCGCACCGGCACCATCGAATGCAATGATGGTACGCACGTCAAGGTGACTGACCCAAGCGAAGGATGTCCGGAATAAGTAGGAGAAGATTAGAGAACGGGCATTCCCAATCCCTTCCAAAACTTTCGCCGATACATCAAGTGCTTGTTGCAGGGACGTTTGATCCTCGCTAATGATGGCTCCATCATCAGCAAATAATACCTGATGCACTTTGGAGTCCGTCACTTCAAGCAGATAATCAAGGACTATGATAAATATCACGGGACCTAAGACGCTTTCCTAGTGTACACCGACTTTGATTGCGAACTCCTTTGTGATGCCAGCGAGGCATCTTATACTTGTCCTTACTCACTTATACATATCCATGATCATCTGTATGTAGGTTTCTAGAACTCCTCGTTGTTTTAGCGCCAACCATAACAGATCGCTTGGTTGTCTATCAAAGGCCTTGTCAAAACCAGTCAACACCATATGGAATTCCTTTAGGAATCACCATGTATTTCCATCATGATCCTTATACTTTGGATTACATCTGTGGTTGATTTACCTGCGACAGAGGGTTTGTCTTCAGATAGCCCTATTATTTTCCGCATTCGGCTATATAACAAGCACTCAACGATCTTCATTGTGTGTTGCCTCAGCTTGATTGAACGGCAGTCACAGTCTCGCGTATCGACTTTCCCTTTGTACAATGTAAGAAGATAACTTTCCCTCCACACCGGTTAGCCATTGTATCGCTGCTCGTCAGCTTTTGGAGATGCAAATCATGAGCCATTTGGACCCGATGTCTCCCATCTCTTTCCAGAACTCAGAGGGTATCTCGTTCGGACCAACTGTTTTTGTTATTTTTTGCAGTCTTTGACCGCCTTACTAACTTCTTTGACAGTAATGTCATGTACTCTTTAGAAATATATCCGAGGTAAGTGTTCATTTAGAAGTCCTCTAAAATGCTACCACGTTTGTGATATTTTTTCGTCATCAACAAGAAGCAGGCCTTGAGCATTGTTTATGCAATTAATAGACTTATTCCTACCTATCATAATTCTTTGAACACTACGTTAGTTGGCAAATAGATGCAATCACAATATGAATAACTGAGCTTGCGATCTACACTGATGGTTCTTAGACAAAGTAGAAAACGGGTTCCGGTATCTTTCCTGTTGATCCGGTATCTTTCCTGTTGATCCAGACCTGAAAGAGTATATACGACTCCCGGACACAAGCAGTGTCTTCCAATCAGAAGTTATGGCTGTTGTAAGGTCGGCAGAGATAGTGCAGATGAGATCAATGTCCAGAAGGGATACCGCCATCTACATAGGCATTCAGGCGGCGCTGAAAGCACTAGAAACTGTTACCATCAATTCTGAGACAGCCAGAATCTGTCGCACAATACTAAAAGCATTATGCAGGCGGAACCGAGTGAGACTGTGCTGGGTACCAGGACACAGCGGTGTAGAAGGAAATGAGTAAGCCGATGATCTTGCGAGAAAGGGAGAGAGGAAACTGGAGAGTAGTGGAGTTGTGGACATCAAACCAGCCCTTGGCGTTATCAAGGGAATTATTAATGGGAACATTTTCAAAATAGCTGATCTCAGACGGGAAAGCGCTTTGGCAGCAATTGAACAAAAAAAGATCTGGGGAAATTCTCAAATTGAGTAGGGAACAAGTTAGAACAGTGGTTTGGATTATGTCGGAACACTATTTCCTAAGGAAGCACGCTAGACGGCTTTGACTTGTAGACGTAGATACATGCAGTTTTTTTTAGGATTTGCAAGCCGAGGAAGACATAACAGACATACTGTGTGAGTGCCAGAGAATAGCACAGAATCGTAGGAGGTTTCTGGGGGAGTACTTCTTCGAGGGAATAGGAGAGTTAAGCGACACAGACTACTGGAAGCTGTTAAAATTCTGCAAGCAGATTAAATGTTTTGCGAGGGAAAGTGTTTAAGTTCCTCCTTAGAAGTTTTGATTCAATCGGTTCCCCAGGGTTCGCTATGGGCACTTTTTTTCCTAGTCTAGCGTTAGTTAGTTGGCTCGTTCATGGAAGAGAAAAAAAATTGTTTGACATTAACGGCCCCATAAAGCCTAGCTTCTCCAACCATTTGCTTTCACGAGGTGGTGTTGTTATACTACAGACACGGCCGCTACTTTTCAAGATAAATATCAATGGAAGAATACAATTAATAACATATTAAGAGTAGAAGCAATTCTTATCTGAAAGCACCTCGCCGCGCTAGCTAAGCTTTATAGGTTCATCTTTCCTGAGAGAAGGTATAAAAAACAAAAAAATCGCTCGATTTCATAAGGAAATAACTTTGTTTCTTTAACAAAAACAATTGTTCTGTTCATAAAGACGTTTAAATTTGGTAACGGCTCGTTCAAATATGACATAAGCTTCAGTTTTCGACTGTCTATAATAGTTAGTCATTAAGGGCTTACCACCCAAAATGGTTCTCCGATAGAGACTCAGCTTGCTAGTCCCCTTGACTCTAATCTTTATCGCTAAAAAATAGCCTTGTGCTATATGTTTAAATGAAAAATTTTATCGGATTGAAAACAAAGTCCTTTAGTATATATGTTACGAACTTCTGAAGACTGCCCTCTATAAAAAAAACAGTGCTCTAATAATTCGGCTAACGCCAAGAGCGCTGCGAAATGTCTAGGCTTCCTTAAGCGATGTAACAAATATTTCACCCCTTCTGATCTGACTACAATTTAAAAGGCGTTTATTCGTCCGAAACTCGGGTACGACGGTCATATCTGGTCCGGTGCACCAATAACTTTTTTGAAGCTACGAGTACTTCACAGGATCCAAAAACGCGCGATAAAACTTATTAACGAACGAGACATTGCGAGATCGATTGACTCTCTTAGTCATCTGCGTAATGTCTCCTGCCTTTCGTTATTTTATCGTTATTTCCACCATAAGTGCTGAAACGAAATATCCAGCTGCATTCCTTCCCTTGAACATCTCAACCGAAATACCCGTCATGGAAGGAATGCTCATCAACTCACCCTCAAGCTTGTGTTCAAACGTACATTGAAGCTCAAAGAATCTTTCCTCAGTCGTACAACACGAATGTGGAATACTCTTCCACGCTCTATTTTTCCTTCACATTATAATCTACAAACATTTAAAACCAACGTGCATCGGCATTTCTCATTTTCTTCTAATCTTAATTTCCTTAACGCCCGCACTGTGTAGCCATTATATGATAAGGGTACTAAAAAATCCCTTTAGTACATTTAAAAAAAAAAAAAAATTGTCTTACAAAATATCCTTCTAAACAATTCGCTTATATGTACTTAATTTACCACGCCCACATTACGAGGGATAGGAATAGGAATAGGGTATCCACCAGCTCGCCCAAGCAGACTGTACCTTTACCTATGATTATTTTAGTTCAAAGCAGAGCCTGAATTGTCAAAAAAAAACGTTTGGGTTTCTTTTCCAGCTTTGGCACTTCAGAGCGTTCAAACTGTATTTATTTTTTCGTTCAGAGCTTGATCAGAGCGCGCTCTATGAGCTCAGAATAAATTGACACAGTATTCTGAATAAAATACTGAACACAGCCAAAGCCAAGGACAGACTGAGAGGAGGGAAAATAAAGGAAAACGGAATTGAAAACAATTAAAAAAATGTCCGGAAGCTGTTTTTCTGCCGAATAATTAATAAAATTTAATAAAATAATTTTTGTTTAAAAAATAAACATGATTTGTAATCAAATATGCGCGTTCAGGTATGTTTGATAAACATATCAGAACGCTCTGAATACGCTTAAGCAATTATTTAAACTCGATTAATTTGCATGAACAGTCGCCGTTTCTATCTAACTAAAAAAGTCATATTTATAAAGAACGCTGAAGTAGGCTAGCTAATGGTCAACTACACTACTTGTTTGGGTTTCTTTTCCAGCTTTGGCACTTCAGAGCGTTCAAACTGTATTTATTTTTTCGTTCAGAGCTTGATCAGAGCGCGCTCTATGAGCTCAGAATAAATTGACACAGTATTCTGAATAAAATACTGAACACAGCCAAAGCCAAGGACAGACTGAGAGGAGGGAAAATAAAGGAAAACGGAATTGAAAACAATTAAAAAAATGTCCGGAAGCTGTTTTTCTGCCGAATAATTAATAAAATTTAATAAAATAATTTTTGTTTAAAAAATAAACATGATTTGTAA
Organism: Portevinia maculata; assembly: GCA_949715645.1. Classification (NCBI taxonomy): domain Eukaryota; kingdom Metazoa; phylum Arthropoda; class Insecta; order Diptera; family Syrphidae; genus Portevinia; species Portevinia maculata. The sequence continues at coordinate 14,228,492 of OX454525.1, read as the reverse complement.
TCAAATATGCGCGTTCAGGTATGTTTGATAAACATATCAGAACGCTCTGAATACGCTTAAGCAATTATTTAAACTCGATTAATTTGCATGAACAGTCGCCGTTTCTATCTAACTAAAAAAGTCATATTTATAAAGAACGCTGAAGTAGGCTAGCTAATGGTCAACTACACTACTTGCAAGTGTCTACACAAGTTGTGCAGTAAATTATGTGTTTCTAGTTTTTGCGTACCGAGGGGAATTTGTCTCTCCCAGCGGAACAATACCATATTTTGTGTTTTTTCAGCTGTAAACTCCAACGTAAAATACAAGCTTCGTACCCTTATAAGCATTTTCCACTCCATCATAAAGAAAGCAGTTCATCCTCAAATTTTCTCCGTCGCAACCTGTCTGTATACACATACACTCCGTTCCAGTGGTTAACGAACAAATTCAATTTTTATGATGCTTTTCCCAACAAGGTCATAAAATTAGTCCTTTTTCGTTCCACCTGTTTACGAACAGTAACCAAATCTAACCGTTATCATAATAAATCAAATATTAAGGAGTTAGGAGTAAAAGGGACCTTAGCTCAAAACATTATTTTATAGAAACAATAACTATGGTAAAATAGATTAATTAACCAAGGAGGAAATAGGCCAAAATCGAGCTTACAAGGAACAAAGCAAATCTATCCGTTTTATGGACGGTAAGATTGGAAGAGGACCACCTGTTGTTCCCAGCTATCTGAAGAACTATGGAAAAAAACCGGAAAGGAAGAATAACAGAGCAACAAAAAAAGGCAGGATCGACGGCTGATACTGAGAGCTGCTTCAAATTCAAGACTTTCCCTAAGTAAAATCTAAGCAGAAACTGGAGTTGAACTAGTAGATCAACTGTTTATCGCGTGATACAGCAGTCTAACCATATTAGACACAAACAATGTAAAAGAAACCCCCTTTAAACGCAGCACGTAAAATTCAACCACTTGATTTTGCAATAAATCACATCAGGTGGAGTCGAAAGTGGCATGCCGTTGTCTTTTTAGATGAAAAAAAAGTTTAATTTGGATGGACCTGAAGGATATAATCATTATTTCCATGATTTTAGGAAGGATAAAATAACCTTGGATAGAAGACACAGCAAGGGAGGTGGAGTAATGGTACGGGAAGCAGCAGAACTGCAAACGTTGATTTTCATAGCTCAAGAATGGCCGCAATCACCTACAAATCTATACTGGAAAGAACTTCCCTCATTTTTCGGAATTGTTGGGTGGTCAACGATGGATTTTCCAACAGGGTAATGCACCGGTTTATACCGCAAGAATAACCAAAAATTAGATTCAGAGTCAAAATGTAGACCTACTGGCATGGCCCCATATTCACCGGACCCGAACGTCATGGAAAATGTGTAGGGATGGCTTTCAAAAAAGGTCTACGAAGGAGGAAATCAATACTCCAACCCGAAAGAAATAATTGAAGCCATAAAACAAGCTTAGTTCGAAATTTCACGAAATTATAAATCTCTTAATAGCAGGCTTCTTGAAGTGATACAGCGATCGGGCGATAGTACAGATTTTTAAAAACTATTGTTATAATCTTAATAAAACCCAAAATAATTTATTCCAACAATAATTTTGGTGTTCTCTAACTTTTTAAGCATCTATCAGGTAGATTTCATTTATAAGAGCGGGCAAAAGCATTTAGTTGAAAGCTATAGGCCTGTAAGCACGCTTTAAGTTATCCCCAAGCTCTTCGAAAAAATCGTTAAGGAAAAATTGTATTTCAATGTAGAGGAACATTTATCTTCTATGCACCATGGTTTTGTTTCCGGTCGCTTTACCTCTACAAACTTAGCCCTATTTTCTAAATTCTGTCTTAATTCAATCGAAGGGGTGTGCAGGTTGATGTGTGGTATACCGATTTCGTAAGCCTTCGACCGAATCAATCACTCAATATTGATAGGAAAGTTAGCCAAGCTTGGGTTTCATTCTACCATCTTGAAGTGGCTTTATTCTTATCTTTTCAATAGGAAATGTATCTTCGAAGTTGATGGTTTCTTCTCGAATGTGGTAACTTCTGGTGTCCCATAAGGAAGCCATTTAAGGCTGTTGCTTTTTGTACTCTTTGTAAATGAAATTCCTCAGCTTTCTAAATTCTGTTTTAATTCGATAGAAGTCGGTGTGAAGGTTGATGTGTTCCATACCGATTTTGTTAAAGCATTGACAGAATCAATCAATCACTGTTGATAGGAAAGTTAGCCAAGCTTTTGTTTCATTCTTGAACTGGCGTTCTTCTTATCTTTCCAATAGGAAATGTATGGTCGAAGTTGATGGTTTTTTCTCGAACGTTTTAACCGCAACTTCTGGTGTCCCACAAGGAAGTCATTTAGGGCCGTTGCTTTTTGTACTCTTTGTAAATGAAATTCCTCAGCTTTTCGCAAGGTGCGAATGTCTGTTATTGGCAGATGATTTCAAAGTATTTTGTAAAGTCTCCAACTTCTCGGATTGTTTAAAATTCCAGCTTGAGATGAACCTATTTTTACAATGGTGTTCCGAAAACGATTAGGAGCCTAGTTTGCCTAAATGTAAAGTTTGCACGATTTCTCGGAAGTGTTGCTTTTAGTAGAGTATCTGAAGTTAGGGATCTTTGGGTTATTTTCGATAGTAAGTTATCCTTCAATTTGCATATCGACTACATTGCCTCAAAATCTTTTTCCCTTCTGGCTTTCATTAGAAGAAATTGTGAAGATTTTCGTGGTCTATTCGTACTAAAAACTCTTTACTGCTCTTTAATAAGATCCAGATTAGAGTACTGCTGTGTAATTTGGGATCATTTTTATGGTGTCCACTCTTCTCGAATAGAACGGGTCCAAAAACGCTTCACTCGCCTTGCTCTGACAAGCTTTAATAGGGACTTTGAGCTTCCATATTATAAAAGTCGGTGCTAACTGTTAGGCCGTAATACTCTCGTAGTTAGCAGAAAGATGCAGTCTTTGGTGTTCCTGAAAGATATTATCTCTAACAGAATTAATTGTGGTGAACTTCTTTTTAGTCTACCATTCTATGCACCAAGCAGAGTACTAAGAGACAGACATTTGTTTTTACCTCCGGTACATAGAACAAACTATGGTTTGTCTGCCGATAACTCAATGCATCTATTTGTTTAATTCATTCGGTAATAACCTGGATTTAACCTCAAATTGGGCTTTATTTAAATGTAACGCTCTTACTCTCCTGAGCCTTGAGTGACCTATTTATAAGTTTTCTAGCTTCTCTTCGGATTCTTTGCGGTTCCGAGCTCTAGCAGGGAACTGGCGTTCTGCACTAAGTTCAAACCTTCTTAATTAATGCTAATTTTTTAGGGTATTAACTTATGTCATTATTATGTTTTTGTAATTTTATATTTACTGTATGTACCTTTACTATTTGTATAAGAAATCTGTTGATGACTAAATGAATAAATAAATAAATAAATAAAAAAATAAATAGATTTAGTTACTGTTCGTAAACAGGTGAATCGAAAACGGACTAATTTTATGACCTTATCGGGAATAGCATCATAAAAATTGATTTTATTTACCTAATCCCAAATTTTTTTGTACAACATAAACATTATATTAGATTTAAATATTCCCATATTATCGAAGGATTAAAAAAAATCGTAAAATTAAATGAAGAAGCTGCCTGTTCGTAAACACGAGGAACGGAGTGTACCTTTAATACCTGAAAGCGTGTCGAAGAAGAGCATCCGATTTTCCCACTTCAATTCTTGTAAAAGGTTTTTTCCGTCCACATGGAAAATACTTTCTGTTGCACCCACTTTGCCGAGTCGTTTTAATTTTTATTTTTTATGTTCTTTGGGAGAATCCATTAAATTAACTAATTGGAGTAGTTTCGGTATTTGCACTGGCTTAAGTGGAAATTTTACGGTTGCTTGTATCCCTTTCAGCGTGCTCTTAGTCATTTTATTGATAAGATTTAAAATAGATAAGTAATAAAGAGACCATTTTCAGTGAATAAGTTAGTTTGGTTGTGTTCTTCATTGTGTAACGCGATGCACATTAAATTTATTTCCAAGATTGTACTGCTTTAAGTTTGTGTAATTGGCACGGGACACACTCGGATGCAACCGATTTCATTAACTTGGCGTGATTGCACTTCCATCCACTGAAAACAACTTTCTGTGTGGCGGTAATTAAGACATCAGGTCAAATGATTCTATCGACCCAAATAGTTGATTGTACAGTTTGAATATGCACTTTCAGCGAAATTGCAATAGATACATTCTCGAGATCTCACTTTAGTCGATTTACTGCCACAGTACTCGTATCATATGGATACACTTACAACGTGTCTGGGTATGCAAATTGTTTCGAATTTCCAATGGTCCTTGGCGATAGATCGATACAGGAATCCATGTTGGTCTGTATGTTGTGCGAAGCTCGTGTACCAGCTGTGTGATTTATATTTCTAAGTGTGATTGGTACTGGCATATTGTCATGTGTTTCTCCAACGTGAAAAAAACGATAAATGGCAAGGGATGAAGTTGTCGGAGTTGTCGCTTTCACTCGGATGAAGGTGCACGACGCACGTGCTTGCTCTCAGTGTGGCCATTAACTGGCATCAATGCATTCTATTAGTGTTTGTGACTGGTTGTTGGGCAAAACTAAAATTGACAGAGATAATTCAACATTTCTTGTAAATCATTGTACATTTACGTGTGGTATTTCAGAATAAAATACATAATTTGCATTTATGAATTTGTTTTTATTTTTTCTCTTAGGAAAGACGACGCTTGTATAGCGCTGAAGTATTGCAATGCAAAACAGACAAATGAATTTCCATCACTACTTCCTATGATACAGTAAAATTTTTACAGATCCATTTAGTTCTGGTGGCCGAATCGAATTTGAATATGTATGTTTTTGGCTTGAGTTGGTTCATGACCAATGTACCGAAACTTATCACGCACGACATTGCTGAAGATGCTAGGGTCTAGGAGCTGTTTGGGCCGCTTGCGTCGGCGTAAGGCAATAACTTCATCTTCTTTTCTTTAACAGCGAACTTATGGTCTAGACTAAAGATATCTCCCACTTCACACTGGTCCGCCTGTGGGGTGTACGCCGGTTTGACCTCAAAAAGCATTGGCAGGCTTCCTGATTTCGAAATAATTCGACACTGAGGCTAATCAAGCTGGTGTTGTTGCGTTTGTGTGATCCAGAGTTTCTTAGGCTTGCCTCATTTTCGCGATAGATATTGCCTTTTTGACGGGGCTCGTAGGATCTGTCCTTTGAACATGACAGTACCAACTGAGAATGTCGCGCTCCATTTTCTTTGGGTTTAGGTTCTTTGACCTGAACGAACTAACGCCGTCGCCGCTTGCATCCACTATTGCGATCCTACTAAATTATATTTGTTTCTTTTTTTTCGTAATTGCAATGCGAATTAAAATATTGGAAAGATATATCAATCGAGAATATTCTTGTTAAATGAGAGATGCTATCGCTGTTTTCAAGAAAACTGTCAGTCCGATGATATAGGGGAAGGTGTTGCACCTTGTCCGGATTTCAGTTTTTCCGAATAACTTTTGTTAAATGTTTTTTTAAAGATTTTTTTTAAACGTCTGGTAAAGGCACTAGTGCTCGGCCCTTTTCTAGTGGTTCATGTAATACTGTAAGGAATTTTCCAAATGTAAAAATGCTGATTGAATCAGGAACATGCCCTTAATATTTAGTCACAAATTTGATATTACAGCGCAATTACTTCAGCTGGTAGATATCTTTCGGTTAGTCCGCATTTGCAAAAAAGAGAAAACAAGATGATTGTTTGTTTTTTTGTTAGTTGTGCGTTTTTAAAAAAGTCTTAGCTTCTGCCACAATTTATTTACTTATGGTTTCGAATTGTTGTGAAAAGCATAAAGTATGTTGTAGTGAGAAAGCTGTTGAAAAAATACTAGTACCCAATTGAATGTGAAATTCACTATAACCTTAAATTTAGCTATTGTCTCAGAAAATTGAAAGTTTGTTCAAAGCAAATGATAATCGTAATAGTTACAGGCCTATTAGTTTATTAAGTTTAGTAAACTGTTTGATAAGCTTATTAAACAGCGATTGTTAAATCATAATAAGGATGCAAACATATACCCTAATGATCAGTTTGGTTTTAGAGATGGTCACTCCACAAGCCATCAAATTTTAAGAATTAAAAATCACGCCAAAAGTAACTTTAATTCAAAGTTATCGACTGGTCTTTGGTACTTTTAGACATCGGAAAAGCCTTTGACACCAAAATTTTTTAACCTTTACATGTCCGGCTTGCCGTCTTTGGACGTAAATACTAAATTAGCTGTGTTTGCTGATGACACAGCCCTTTTTCGTCTAGTGTATTGTCTCAAGGCAGGTGGCAATGGTGCGATGGTAGTGTATTCACTAAGTGATTGGCCCCACCTGTGGAGAAAAAAATCCCATCGCACCAAACTACTTTCCTATCATTCGATTCTTTCAGTAAGTAGCACCCAAAAACAGGCAATGAATCATTTGCTGGGAGCTACTTGCAGCAACAAACAAAATGCCTGCGCTGTGGTTTTACCATTATAAGGGTACTGTGTCACTACAGAAAAAGAAATCCCTTTAGCGCACGCAAATTATAAAAAAAGGCGCTCTCGAAAGTTTACAATGCTCACTGAATATCTTAGGGGTGGCGACGGTGTAGAGGTTAGTGTGTTGGCTTGTGACCCGTGCGGTGCAGGTTCAATCCCCATGGGGAACAACAACATACGCCACCCAATCACATGCCTCTACACCAAAAGGAGGATTTCTGCCTGGTAGTACAATGGAACGTTACCGAGTCTGAGTGCTCTGGGATTTGGATTTCCTTTCTTTTAAAAAAAAAAAAAAAAAAATATCTTACAAACTTTTTTTTCATAAGTTGAAAATCAAGGCTAATGCTCAAAAATCACTGGCAATCTGGTTTTCTCGTCGAAGAAAAGCAGATATTTGCTACAAACAATGTTACAGCTAAACTCTTTTGATAAAGTTTGGTCTGAAAGCTGGAAGTACCTAGGTCTAACACTTGAGTAGAAACTGACTTTTGAGAAACCTATTGCCAACATGATCAACAAAACTAACCTTGTAATACGAATTTTATAAACTTTCATAAATCGCAAATCAGGTCTTAGCATGCATAATAAAATTTTGATTTTCAAAACAATTTTTCAGCCTATACTCACTTATGGTGCTCCAGTGTGGTTTGACTGCACTGAAATTAATATAATAAATAAAATATTTAAATCAATGCTAAATTTGCCATGGCATTTTTCAACAGTAGGGCTTCATCATAAGACTAATGTCAGGCAAATCAAGCTTGTACTATATAATTTACAAGACAACTTTTTTAGAAGATGTTCGCGTTCTGATAATGATCTAATTCTTATTCTCTTAAATTAGATATTTTGTTTATATCACATTTGGGCTTATGTGCAATATTAGTTTTTAAGTATCATGTAAGGGTTTTTTCTCGTAGCTTTTCCCCTATAAATTATGGTTTTTCATTTAAATTATATACATTTACGTATAAAGAATATTAAAGCTGTAAAGAATTTAATTTTCTATATCTCTTAAATAAACACATATATGTAAATGTAAATATTATCGAACTGCTATAAAATAAATAAATGGTATTATTTATTTTAACCGTCAACCAAAGTCAGCTAAAGTTTATCAAAAATATAGTTAAACATAGGGACGGGCTACAGTCCGCTTGGGCGAACTGTTGGATACCCTATTCTTATTCCTATCCCTCATAAGTGGGCGTGACAAAAGTCAAAGTATGGTTGAGTTGTTAAGAACGCTCTACATATTTTGTTATATAACATTTAAAGGATTTTATCAAAAAAAAAAAAAACGCTCCCTAGCTCAAACTTGGGTGTTTCAATAAAATTGTTTTATTTAATTGTGGGCGTGTCAGTGCGGGGATTTAAAAAAAATTAACACGTGAGAATAAAGGGCCCCTAGAGAGTATATATATTATAAATTTCATCTCCCTAGCTCAAACTTTGAATTTTCAAAAAAAAAAAAAATTATTGTGGGCGTGTCAGTGGGCGGATTTTGAAAATATTTACACATGAGCATAAAGGGCCCATAGAGAGTATATATTATAAATTTCAGCTCCCTAGCTCTAACTTTGGAATTTCAAAAAAATTGTTTTATTTATTTGTGGGCGTGTCAGTGGGCGGATTTTTAAAATTTTTTATCCCGAGCAGTTTTAGGAGTCATAGATCATATATAAAAAATTTCAGCTTTCTAGCTCAAAATTAGATTTTTTCCAAAATTTTGTTTTTTTTTGAGTTTGTGGGCGTGTCTGTGGGCGGATTTCAAAAATTCGTAAACTTGATTATTTCGGGACCCTAGAGAGTATATGGTTAAAATTTCAGCTCTCTATGTCCTGTTTAAAGGCCTAATTTTTGCCGACAGACGGACGGACGGACGGACATGGCTAGATCGACATTACTATCGATGCTGATCATAAATATAGTAACTTTTAGGGGTCTACGAGCAATATTAAGGTATGTTACAAACTATGCGTCAAAATTAATATACCCTTAGAATAGGGTATAAACAGACACTGCATGTAGGAACATAAAACAATGATAAACTATTTAATGATTAATTTAAAAAGAATAGTAAGTGACATTTATTAACGAAAAAGGAGCAAATTTCACATCATTAATTTATTTATTTATTGTGGGGTTAAGCAATAAAAAACACATGTTCGAAGGAGTCAAACATTTGTTACCTTTACAAAAAGTATTTAACTAATGTAGCGTGCCAAATTTTCAACTTGACAGATATCAAAGTCAAGAAGCCAACATTAAGCTTTCTTTAGGAACGCATATAAAGTTCTAATGATTCGTATTCGTTTAGGAAGTCTGTTAAAAGTTCCAGACAAAGAAAAAATTTGTTTAGCTTTTAATACTTTAAACTCAAGGTTCTTGGTACCCAGCATAAGGTATCGCTCTGCTGGGCCCCGGGACATGAAGGCATTCCGGGCAACGAGAAAGCGGACGAATTAGCAAGACAAGGTTCGGCAGCTGTGTCAGAACAAGCTGATCCCTCTGTACTCATCCCGCCTTGCTCACTCAGGCTTGAAGCAGGGAAAAGGGCAATAAGAGAGGCGAACCTTAGATGGACGGCACTAGATACTTGCCACACCACAAGAATGCTATGGCCAATCTACAATGAGGCCAGAACCGAGAGTCTAATGAAAAATAATAGAACATCACTATCCGCACTGGTAGGTATTTTAATGGGGCACAATACTCTACGGTACCATATGAAGAAATTACGCTTGACGGAGGAAGAACTCTGTAGAAGCTGTGGCGACGAGGAAGCTCTGGAGAATACTACCCACCCCCTGTGTCACTGCCCGGGTCCAACACATCAGATACAGATTCCTGGGGAGACATTTCTTCCACGACCTAGACGAGCTCTCCAGCACAACGATAGACAGAATAATGAACTTCAGCGAATCCACAGGATGATTTTTATCGAACAGCACAGTGAGTAATTAATCTCAGCTGCTTATAGACAGGTTTAAAAATGAGTGAGGGACACCCTCCTCCTCCGATGGCCATCACAATGGGTCAGTATTGACCTGAGTGTGGCACTATGCCAGCCCACATACCTAACTTAACATAGCTTTTAATAAGTTTATGAAAAGTCCGGAAACCTACGTAATTCATAGAACTACAATTCAAGACCACAGAATTTCTGAAGATGTTGCAAGGTTTGGATCAATATCTTACTTATTAGCAGAATAAGAAAACTAATTACACAACGGGTTATCATATTTTATAAGTGCGGTTTCCCTTTAAAGAAAGATGATCTTCTTGACACTGTTCAGAAGATAATTGAAGACAGTAAAAGGAAAACACCCGTCAAAAATTGCACGCCTGAAAAAAACTTGTGTTCTTCATTTCCAAAACAAATTCCAGAGAAGCTGAAGGAATAAGCAAAACCAAAGCGCGAATTTCAGAGGAATATATTAGAATGTGGTTCTCGAAGTTCAGAGAATACCTCAAGAATACAGGACACAAAAATATGATGCTATATCCATCTCGTTTACTAAATGGAGATGAAATAATCTTCTGTGATTGTCAAAAATACAGGCAAAGTCATTGCACCGAAAGTACGAGTATATTTAAATTAACAAATTAGAACTGCTAATGAGAAGCATACGACCACCGTTCTTATAGTTTTTTCTGCGGATGGAAGACGTTTACCTTAGATTAACAAAATATATTTTCAATAGCATGACATAACGTTGGTTTTTTGATCGAACCAAATTCGGATGGCTAATTGTGTACAATGGCTTGAGCAGGATATGTCAAAAGTTCAAACATATCATTTAAAGAAGTCGCACCTAACAATCGATTTGTTGATCTTTTTCAGGGAGCAAATGAGCCCCGAGGACATAAAGAATTCTTCTACTGGTAAAATTGTCCGCTTTACACGGAAAGTGGAAATTCTACTAGTTTAAACTTTTCTGGCCCATACGGTACAAAAGATCTTTTAGGTCGAAGTACCCCCTTATAAATCGCCTTGGTGAGCCAGAATTTAAAAAAAAAAAATATATAACTTAAATCCTTTTTTGTCCGGAATCTTAAACATTGAGAAAAGACAAACAACTTGGAGAAAATGTTATAATGTTTCCATTGCTCATAGTTAAATCGCCTTCAGAACTTATGGAGTAATTAAAAATCCCCAGGAGGAGACCTCGGGTCTACCACACAAATATTAATGACATCAGTGCAAATGGGTCATATAAAGGCACTGATATGGCTTAATGAGTAACTTATTTTGGCAAAAGGAAAAGTTAGGTATGGTAGGACTGTAACATGAAATATATTATAATTTTCAGACATAATATTTCATCACTCAACAACTGTAACGTTGGCTTGGCCTCTTCTTAGCCAGCCTTTATCGTGTATTTACACTCTGCCAGACTAATAAATTTTCTATGGATCCAAGGCGTCAGCACTTCTGAGTCTTAGCAGCGTGATTTATTTATTACCATGAAGCGGTCTGGTCATCGCAGCACTTTTGTGGTGTGAGTATTAAAGTCAAATTGGATTACGTTAACGTATATATGTTCTTGGAAATCAATTAAGTGTTCACATTTGTATCTTTATGTTTGCAAGTAAAATGTTTTTGCCCCGTTTGATTTACTGTTGTTGGCCTTTGATTTAATCAATGGCTTTTAGATTAATATTTGTCATTTCTTCGAGCCAAAAAATATCAAACTCTGATAACATTTAAATAGTTTTTTGGTTACTTAAAAAAGCAACCAATTGATTTCTTCTTTATTCTTCTTTATTTTTACACATCGAATTTTTTCATCTGAAAATATTGAAATCAAATGAAGTAGAAATGTATTTATGGAACCAGAGTCCGATTGTTCTGATGACAATCAATAAGTGGAGAAAACTCATCTGAGGAACAGGGACTTGTGGACGATTCATCCTCTTGTTTTTTTATGGTGAAAATACGATCACAATTAAAGTCATCGTAACCCTCCCTCTAAATGGTCGTCCAGTGTGGTTCGCCGGTTCGCCATTAATAAACATCGGCAGGTTTCTCGGTTTCGGATCACTTCTTTAATGAAGTGTGGCCGATTCATCTAAATCAAAACAATTTATCAAATGAAATATATTGGTTATTTCAGCGCCCGTGTTTGTGAATAGATAAGGTTAGCAGGGTTGTTTGCACTCTTTGAAAAAGGCCTATTGAGAGCAGCGTTGCCCCCGTTTCGATTGGAAAAGTACTCATTCGAGTCCAAAATTGTACTCAAATAGTACAGATACTACATTTTGTTTACTAGCTTTCAAGTATACAAAAGCAATTTTAAATGCAGCCTTGAAATGTCTCACCATAAATTAAGTGTCGTTCTCAGTTTCTAAATTTATACTCAAAAAGTAAAATTGTAGTATGGAAGGCGACGCTGATTATTAGTAGCCTTATTGTTCCGGTACGAGAGGCGACAAACAAACATTGCGGATCTGTTAATGACTTTGTTAAATCTGATAAAAAGGGTGTTTTTTAAAGAGATTGTTTTTCAATATGGCAACACTGAGACAGCTGATTATTAATCTTACAACTGACAACATCTTTTTATCCAGTATTGCTTGGGAAATCATCATGATATGCAAAGACTTGAGTCAGAGCAGAGTTTATAAATTGTAGAAATATAATAAGTATTCACTGAAAAATGTTTATAGCTTCAAATGCTGTTTAGAGATGATGCAACTCACCCCAAAAGTCACCGTCAATAACGACCGCTACAGAGCCATGATCAATGATTTTTTCCTTCCAAAAGTGTGTGAATGTGTCTGCAGGATATTTAAGATCTACAAAAAAATATTCCCCTATAGTGACGATCACTTGGATGATTAGTGACGTTTTAGTTGATCGACTCTTGTCGTTATTTGAGTATTAAATTATAAATGTTTTTAACGTTTGTTTAGTTTTATATCTTCTTTTTTTTGTTCTTCATCAATTTCTTTATCGCGAAAGGGTTGTCGGGAAGCTCTACTAAAGTTGAGGAATGCTTCCATCTTTCTTCTGATCATTCACCGGTCATTTTGATAATTAACGGATGTCTACAAACAAAGAAGGTCCACCCAGACTAACTAGCAAGCAAACTAACTGGGGATCCTTTAAGAAAATGCTTTGAAAGTTAAATCGATCTCAAAATGTCTCTTCGAACACCACACGAACTGGAAGACGAAGTCGATCAATTTATTAACGTCATACAATGCTCAGCCTGGAAAAATACTTCCCATAAACGGAAAAGAACCACAAATTGCGAAATAAAATATCCACGGTAAATTATTGAATTGATCAAGAAGAAAAGGAGAGCGCGCAAAAGATGGTAAGGTAACACTCTCGCGCTCCACGATATAAAACCATTTTAAACTACCTTTGTAGTAAACTTAAGAGAGAAATATGAGTCTTTAAAAAATCGTGAAATTTGACATACCTTAAAAGCCTAACTGTGGATAAAAGTACAAAGGAAAAAGCCGATATATATTGACGAACATCTGAAAGAAACATTTGAACCATTCTCCATTTTCTTCCGTCATTTCCAGAGCCCAATTCGAGAAAATATGTCGCTATATGATCAAGTGGCTTTAGTTCTTGTGTCGGCTTATTTTGTAAGGTTGTATGCCAAGATCCTTACGCAAAATTCGCCACAATAAAGTCTGGGAGAGGCTCAATTCTTGGAATGCCGTGAAATTGAATGATCTGGCTGGTTTGCGACGGACGCCTCTACGGCAGCAATATTCTCCACACTTCGGGCAAAACGTAGTCTCACTGGCACGGCAACATCAAGCAGCGAATATTCTGACTCAAATTTGTTCACTAGACTATGAATTGCTTGTCTACTGCGACGAGAATAAATTACGGCCGAAAATTATCGTTAACGCTCTTAAATTTGAGACCACCGACTCGGAATTTCGGTAGTAAATTTAAATTATTTGCGAACCTTGTTCCTTCGTGTACTTCACCATGATGAAAATTTTGATTTCACTGATCGGTTCAGACTGAAAGTTTGAAGTTGTCAAGTCGCTAATGAAGGACCCTTTATTTAAAAATATTTGTTTCAGTCGACTAGTCACAAGTGGTCTCACAATTGCTATTTTAAGTTGTCCCCTTTTTCTCTTTTTACCATTTTTCAACTACGAAATGAAAATCATGCTTTAAACTACACTCGACAGCAAATAAACCGGGTCACCCGCTACGTTCAATCTCGGATTCGATTTTCTTTAAAAGTATAACACATACAACTAAAAAAGTGGTGCCTACAGAAAGTGCTTTTCATGTCAATTAAAATGAATTTAAATTTATTCTTAAGTTTCGTTAACTCACATTGTAATCAAGCAATAAGCACAATGCTAACGATTTGCTTTGTTTTGTCTAGATTTCGCGATTACCGTTCTTTTTTCTACAATGAGGTTAGTCAGGGTTGGGTTCGATATCCCGCTTTTTATAATCCCGATTCTTAAAATCCCCCTATTAAAATTCTGCTTTTTATAATCCCGCTTTTTATAAACCCCCTTTTTTAAAATCCCGTCTTTTAAAATTCCGCCTCTTATAATATCATTTTTTATAATCCCGTCTCTTATTATCCCGCTTTTAGAATCAAAAGTAGATGCTTTATTTTAAAAATCGCGCGGGTTTTTAAAATAAGCTTTAATAAGAAAATTAAAATAAATTAAGCAATGAGCGTTTTTCTGAAATGTAGTTTATTTTAACATTTATCATTTTTAGAGGAAGTAACAAAATAAGAAATAAATAATATCAAAATAAATTTTTAAGTAATAAATATGACATTCTTCAATAATTTTTAAAAAAATATAAAGTAATGTTATATGATATTCTGCAAAAGGGAACAAAAAAAACTTCAAACCATTAACAAATTTTTTTATTTTATTAGTTCAAGTGTATATTATTAGCAATGCGACGCAAAAAACCAGTTTTACTCATTTTTTTTCTATTTCTCATTAATTTTTTTACAGCGCGTGACTTTATAACATTAGTTTTTTTATATAATGTTTCTTGTTCATTTTGTAATTTTTGTATTTCAGTTTTCACCACAATTGCTTCCTTTCTCAAATCTGCAATGAGTTTATACAAGCCAGTACTTTTTCGTTCAACCAAAACTTTCAGTCTGCGATGCCACGCTTCAGCATTATTTCGTGTTCTCGGGAATTGTTTTTCTGCACTGTCATACACCAGACTAAAAGTTAGGAGAGTACTGCACTTGTCTACTTCCATTAAGAATGTTTTGTAAAAAAACGGGATTAGCGGGATTTGGCGGGATTATAATAGATCGGAATTTTGTTTGTTTTTCTGCACTGTCATACACAGACTAAAAGTTAGGAGAGTACTGCACTTCCATTAAGAATGTTTTGTAAAAAAACGGGATTAGCGGGATTTGGCGGGATTATAATAGATCGAAATTTTGAGCAAGCGGGATTTTAGAAGACGGGATTTTAAAAAAGCAGTATTTTAGTAGACAGGATTTGAAAAGTTTTTTTCGGGATTTTTGAAAAGCGGGATTTCGATACACTCCCGGTTAGTCAGCGTCTGTTATAATTTTTTTAGATTTAATCCAGTGTTTGCACAGCCGCGTGTATTTTTTGCATTTTTTTTACGTTGTTAATGATGCATACGACACCTCAGGAAGCAGCTCAAGCTGTAGCACTACTTCAAGCAGGCGTTGCGCAACGTGAGGTCGCTCGAAGACTTCAAATTAGCAGATCTTCGATGCAACAAGTTTACAGAAGATACGAGTACATAGAGACTGGGTACGGGCAGACCTAGGGCTACATCAAGCAGATGATCGGTTTATTAAGCTTACTGTTCTGCGAAATCGCCGCCTAAATGCAGTTCAATTTCAACAAAGTCTGCGGGACGAACACCAAGTGTTCATAAGTTAAGATACCGTCAGAAGGAGACTTTTTGAACAGAACCTGACTCCAAAGAGAGCTGCAACAGGCCCAGCATTAACCGTAGCCCACCGTCGAGCACGCCTTGGGATTGGACGTTGGCGCAGTGGGGTAATGTACTCTTTACTGCTGAGTCCAGGGTGAGTCTACATGTAAGTGATCGACGTCAGAGAGTATATCGTCGCGTTGGTGAACCATATTCTCAATGTTGCATCGAGGAAACTGCTGCTTATGGAGGAGGATCTGTAATGGTCTGCGACGGCATCTCCTTAACCGCATATACCGCTTTAGTTGTCATCGAACCAATGAGCCGTACACGTGGATTGACTTCTCTTCGCTACATTTCTGAAATCCTCGCAGACCATGTGTTACCTTTCGCAGGATATATCGGGCAGGATATGCTGTTAATGCAAGATAACGCACGGCCTCATGCTGCATATGTGGTGACCCAATATCAACGGGACGTCGGCATTCGTACGATGGACTGGCCAGCTCGAAGCCCGTACTTGAATCCGATAGAACTTTTATGGGATGAACAATGAACTAAAACGTCGGGTTCGAGCCCTGATACATGCTCCAACAAGGCTTCTAGAGCTGCGAATCGCACTTGAAGAAGAGTGGAATGCTATTCCTCAAGATTTCATCGTCAGGCTTGTGAGGTCGATGAATGCAAGGATGCTGATAATTATCCAATTTTTTCTTTGTTATTGGATTAAATTTTTTTTTCAATTTGTGATTACATTAATTAACACAACTGAAAACGACTCTTTTTTTGTATAACCTTAAAAAAACACTGAATTAATTGAATAATCCCAATGAGTTTCCATTCATTTTATTCAACATATAACGCATTTTCTGTTGGTACTACTTTTTTAGTTGTATGTTTTATACTTTAAAAGAAAATCGAATCAGAGTTCGAACGTAGCGGGTCTTATTTGCTGTCGAGTGTATGTTTTTTCCAAGCTTCTGAATGGCAGCACTGAGCGATTGTCCAGGAAAGCTCGGCAGTGACGTAGAATATGTTCAAATGATACTATTCCGTCGTCGTCCTTGATTCTGCAGAGTTTATTCGAAAAATGATTATCTCTCTAGTTATGTTTTCTAATATGCCGGGTTCGGTTCATACTCCGACGAGCGCCCTGATTTGAGTTGGATATGGGGAATTTGATCGATTACTCGATTGTTGGCTACAAACTACAAGTCATGATACAATAGGTTGCGTTGCTTAAGTAACACTGCACTTAAGAAAATACATAAATCGTGACTCCATAAATGACGCTCTACGCTATGTTGAAGTCATGGTGGTATCTGTCTGTTCCGAAGCTCCAGCATATCAAATTCACAGCCGTATCTGGCCAGCTAATCGGCTGCCCTATTTTTTTCCACTCCAACGTGTATGGAAAGCCAGCAACGCAGTATCGTTTAGTGATTTCTTTCTCTTAGAGCCAGGAGGCACTTTTACACATTTCACATCTACTCACTTCATGTCTGATCAAATGGAATAACAGACATTTTGGAAATTTTTCAACCTAAACGAAACATTTCCTCTTTAAAAGAGTGGATTCAATGTTCCTTTATTAATGAAATAATACAATGAAATAAAAAAACTATACAATATTTTATTTTAAAGAACGCTTGTTCTATGCTTTCATTTTTGTACATGTACAATGTACATTCATTTGTATATGAATTTATTTCTTTTGAATAAATAAAACTATTAATAAGTTATTCGCGCCATACCTCATGAACGTATTTAAAAATAAAATATATTTTCCAATGAAATTAAATTAAAACCGTTTGCATATGCCTTGTCTCCATTATCCTCTTCTATAACGCAGATTGAAAGCACCAACTGACAACATTCCAAAAAATAAATAACAGATAATAAAACAACAAATCCATTTTTGCATTGACACAATTTAATTGGCTTCGGATGAACGCGTTCAATCCTCAGTTCACCTTTCAATCCTATCAACCAATCCCAGTTCAGTTAACACTATAATATATTTTCCGTATATCACCCACATCGGACATCCAGGTCCAATAACCTCGGGGCGTTTGAAATACAGAAAAATTCCATCGAACCATGTGTTCTTGTTAGACACTTGTGCAGGAGTGGCTGAAGAATTGCTGTTTTTTGTCCTGTTAATCATTGTGATGAATTGCGAACTGAGTGTGTTTTATTTTAAATTTCCATCAACGGAGAGCAGAATCAAAGCAGTATTTGTCGTCAATGTACTCGCAGTCGTTCTGGTCTTATGCATTTTTAATTGAATATTAAATTCAATTTGAAATTTACTTTTAAAACAGAGTGAGTTGGAACTTTCCGAACCCGAGTCTTAATTATGTAAATTATTTCGCGAGAAACGGGAATGACAAACAAATGCGGGTACCACCAATAATCAGGAACCGCTGCTGTTCAGATTCGCCCCTTAAATAAAGTTTTCACATTGCCAAGTGAGTTCCATATATTTTTTTTTAAGTTATTTGAAAGTGGCAGTTGGATTTATATTTGTCTTAATCGTTGACATGGTGGCTATCAAATATCGGGTTAAGTTTTGCATGGGGTTTCATCACACCACTATGCGTTTGAACTGACGATAGAGCCATCATTTGGTAGGAACAAACTTCCCTGCAATGAGCACTTCATTTCATGTACGGGTGGATAATTTGAGGGGGAATAAGAGATTGAACGATGATCGATGGACGAAAAGGTAAACGGAATGGTATCATAGACGCTTCTTTGAGGTTACGAGACAATCTTTGGAGGATTAATAAAATGAAAACAAATTGAAACAAACAGAGAAGCATGGAAAACTATGGGGGATTCTTATACTCAAAATATATAAAGAGAGCTTGTAATAAGCAACTGAGTTAATATTAATTTAAGGAAAAATAAGTAATATCTGAAAAAAAACTTAATTATAGAATAAACGCACAATTTTTACATAAGTTCGCCTAGAATATTAGTATTAAATATATTTAAGGAGTGAATTAAGCTTTATTGAATAATAAAATTACAGGGTGGCGCACCAATTGCGCTACAATAAGAAATTCAAATAGAAAATTTTATTTTATATAACCAATTGTTTTTGAAGATGATAGACCGTAAATGACTTCCATGCTCATCCACGCATATGCGACACACGATCAGAAAATTATTCATTGCTGCCTGAAGGGTTGAAGTCGGGATCGCCTCAATTATTGTTTTAATGGACTGCTTCAATTTAATCAAATTAATTGGTTTCGTTTTGTACACCTCTTGTTTGACAAAACTCCATAAAAAACATAGGGACGGGCTACAGTCCGCTTGGGCGAACTGTTGGATAGCCTATTCTTATTCCTATCCCTCATAAGTGGGCGTGACAAAAGTCTAAGTATGGTTGAATTGTTAAGAACGCTCTACATATTTTGTTATATAACATTTAAAGGATTTTATCAAAAAAAACGCTCCCTAACTCAAACTTGGGTGTTTCAATAAAATTGTTTTATTTAATTGTGGGCGTGTCAGTAGGCGGATTTAAAAAAAATTAACACATGAGCATAAAGGGAACCTAGAGAGTATATATTATAAATTTCAGCTCCCTAACTCAAACTTTGAATTTTCAAAAAAAAAAAATAATAATTGTGGGCGTGGCAGTGGGCGGGTTTTGAAAATATTTACACATGAGCATAAAGTGCCCCTAGAGAGTACATACGAGTATTATAAATTTCAGCTCCCTAGCTCAAACTTTGGATTTTCAAAAAAATTGTTTTATTTATTTGTGGGCGTGTCAGTGGGCGGATTTTGAAAATTCCGAGCAGTTTTAGGAGTCATAGATCATATATACAAAATTTCAGCTTTCTAGCTCAAAATTCGATTTTTTCCAAAATTTTGTTTTTTTTTTGAGTTTGTGGGCGTGTCTGTGGGCGGATTTCAAAAATTCGTAAACTTGATTATTTCGGGACCCTAGAGAGTATATGGTTAAAATTTCAGCTCTCTAGGTCCAGTTTAAAGGCCTAATTTTTGCCGACAGACGGACGGACGGACGGACGGACATAGCTAGATCGACATTACTATCGATGCTTATCATAAATATAGTAACTTTTGGTGGTCTACGGGCAATATTAAGGTATGTTACAAACTATGCGTCAAAATTAATATACCCTTAGAATAGGGTATAAAAAGTCAGCTGCAGTCAGGTCAGGTGACCTTGTTTAGGAATTTCCGTTGGAGCCCCGCCATAACCGGTCTGGCTATGTATGAAGTTGCTCTATCTTGCTTTAACCAAATGCTGTTGAAACGGATGCTTCTTCGCCGCAGTTCTGGGTAAAAAAAACTTCTTCAACATCTTTAAATAACGGTCCCCATTGACACTTACTGATACACCGTTTTCCTCAAAGAGGTATGGCCCCACAATGCACCTTGATGAAACTGCGCACCACAGAGGGACTCGTTGTGGGTGCAGTACCGTCATATGGAGTATATCTGGATTAGATTCACTCCACATACAGCAATTTTGCTTATTTACATTGCCGTTTAGATTAAAATGGGCCTAATCAGACATAAACAAGCAATTTATCAAGCTGTAGGCCATTTCAATAAGTTGTTGGCAAAATTCCAGGCGAATAGGCAAATCCAGAGGGTTTAACTTGCTTGCAATTGCAATGATAAGGTATCACTGCCGGTTCTCTGATCCACTCCAACCTATTCCAGTCATTTATATGAATAGAAAAATGATTCCCAAGTACCAACAGTTCAAAAATCTAAGAGCTATGATCGAAAGCGAAGTGTGGATGAACGTAATAATAGTTTGGACACCCTTTTCCTATTTGTATCCCCCAAAAAGTGGGCCTAGCAAAAACCTATAGGTGAATTGTTAAGAAGGATATTGTCTACATATTTTGATACACACAACTGTTTCTTTCGTTTTTTAAATGATCTTATCGAAAAACTAGTTTTGTGGTAAAAACGCCCCTAAAAAGTGGGAGTGGCAAACAAATTTGCCGAAGGAGTTTTTAAGAATAATTATATCTAAATAGTTTACGAAGAATAGAAACTTCATTTTTATTGACTTTTTCAATAAAATGTTTTTTTTTTTAAATAGTGTCGGTTAGTGGCGGATTTTTAAAATATGAAAAAAATAAATAAAAAAATATTTGGCATGAACGGCCCATACCGGGCCTAAAACCTAGCTTCTCCAATCACTTTCTTGTGCGAAGTGGAAGGGACCTACAATTTTGATTAGAATCCGAAGCTGATGACAATTGATGGTCTTAGATGTTTGTGAGACGGTCTCAAGAGGTCGGCCAGCGGAAAAAAACTCTAGATGTTACTTGGCCCCAGCAGGAATCCAACACACTAACCACTGAGTCACTTCGCGCGAACACTTGATCATTTCGGGTCTCTAGAGAGTATATGTTCCAAGCTTCTAGCTTGAATTTTAGGGCTTTAAAATTGACAACAGACGGACGTATGGATGGAACTGACAACATAGTAACTTTTAATGGTCAACGAAGGGGTCTACGAATAAAGGCATGTTACAAACTACGAGGGCGGGTCAATAAGTCCGTGACTTTTGGAATAAAACATAGATTTTTTGATAAAAAAAAAAAATTTATTTTTAACGTAGTCTCCCTTGAGCTCTATACACTTTGTCCAACGCTTCTCCAATTTTTTTATCCCTTCCAAAAAAAATGATTTGTCGAGGTCCTCAAAATAGGCCTTTATTTGCGAGATGACTTCATCATTGGAGTCAAATCTTTTTCCACCAAGCCATTTCTTCAGGTTTGGGAACAAGAAGTAGTCGCTTGGAGCCAAATCTGGAGAATAGGGTGGATGAGGGAGCAATTCATAGCCCAATTCATGGTTTTTTGCCATGGCAACTGCACATGTATGCACCCTTGCATTGTCTTGGTGGAAAAGAACTTTTTTCTTGGCCAAATGAGGTCGGTTTTTTTTCAAAGCGTCATTGAATCGGTCCAATAAGTTGGCATAATATTCCCCATTGATAGTTCTTCCCTTTTGAAGGTAGTCAATGTGGATTATCCCGCGTGCATCCCAAAAAACAGTCGCCATAACTTTATTGGCTGACAAACCCACCTTGGCCTTCTTTGGCGCCGATTCACCCTTAGAAACCCACTGTGTTGACTGTTGTTTGGTCTCTGGTGTGTTGTGATGGATCCATGTTTCGTCCACGGTTACAAAACGGCGCAAAAACTCCTCCATATTGCGATTAAACAACGCCAAACCTTGCTGTGAAGTTGTTACACGATTGCGTTTGTGGTCGACTGTGAGCAAACGCGGCACCCATCTTGCGGAAAGCTTTGTCATGCCCAAGTGATCATTCAAAATTGAAACCGCTGAGCCATGCGAGATCCCTACGGCTTCCACAATCTCTCGCACTTTCAATCTTCGGTCGGCCAACACCATATCGTGAATTTTTTCGATTGTTTCGGGTGTAGAGACCTCAACTGGGCGTCCAGGACGTTCGGCATCTTCAGTGCTTGTACGGCCACAACGAAATTCAGTAAACCACTTTTTTACCATTGAAATCGATGGTGCAGAGTCCCCATAGTATTTTTCAAGCTTAGCCTTGGTCTCGGTAATGGTTTTTTTTCGCAAGAAATAATGCTTAATAAGCACACGAAATTCACTTTTTTCCATTTTCTCCTCAAATTAGTGAGTAGTCTGATAAAAATAGCTGTCAAACACAAACTAACTGACGCAGCAAGTTTAAATTTTGACAGGAGTCAACTGACAAATGCCTGTTGACAGGAGCAGTGTTGCCGTTTCAGTAAAGAGGTCAGAAATTCAAAAAGTCACGGACTTATTGACCCGCCCTCGTATGAGCTCAAATTATTATACCTTTAGGTATACAATAGTGTATATATATAAGTTTCCCCTAAGCTCTACGCAGTCGTTCGTCCGGCGCTCACATACGGCTTGCAATGTTGGACAGTGTAGATAGAGTGTGAGTGTGAGTATGACGGTGTAGAAAAACTAGAAGGGCAAAATAAACGGTAAGATTAAGATGCATCGCATGACAGCAGAGTAACAATGCTTGATCGAATAAAAAGTTGAAAGATCCGAGGAAGCCTTCAAGTGAATAAAAAACGTTAAGCGCGACCTGCTGAGTTGGTTTTTTTATGCTCGCAGGATCCTAAGAATCTCATAAAAATGATAGTCAGAGAGGCAGGCCTTACACTCTTAAATTACACAAGTACACCAATACATACAAGCATTTGACGATACCTTTTGAGATCAAACCGGCGAATCACACAGACGGACCAGGAGAGATGCACTAATCTGGGTGGTTATGAGTAATGATCGATCTAGTTCAAATCATAACCACTCCATTTAATCGGTTATTAAGTGGAATAAGCTTTTGTGGTACTGCCGCTTTCGTCAAACTCCAAAGGAAGGTACTATGTCTCGGCTGTACGGGGCTCTTCCCCAGCACGCCTGGCTGGATGATGCAGTATTGAACCTCCCACCGTCTGATGTTTACATCACTGGTTGAACAATCAAAGCTTTCTGACGTTTAAAAAGACGTGTATTTGTATTTTGGTATTTTTTTTTTATTTTTTTTGTAAAAAGGAAATCCAAATCCCAGAGCACTCAGACTCGGTAACGGTCCATTGTACTACCAGGCAGAAATCCTCCTTTTGGTATAGAGGCATGTGAATAGGTGGCGTATGTTGTTGTTCCCCATGGGGATTGAACCTGCACCGCATGGGTAACAAGCCAACACACTAACCTCTACACCGCCGCCACCCTTGTATTTTGGTATTACTCACACTGGAGTTTTTATGAACTTGCGTGACGGTTGTCCTTCGACTGCTGTCTAATGGATATCCCGTTCAATGCAATGGCACCCGAACTTCGGCTGATGTGCAATTACGAAGTCGACTTTCCTCGTGTTCCGGAATGGCTCTGGCCAGACTCTGAGCCTGGAAAGGAATGCAGACGAATCTATGCGGATGGCTCCAAAACCGATCAAGGATCTGGTGCTGATGTTTTTATGGAGAGCGACAGCATTAGACTTTTCTTCTTGTTAGGCAAACATGCGTCAGTCTTCCAAACGGAGAATTATGCTATCCTAATGGCTATGGACAATGTTGTGAGGAACAGGTGGAGTGGGCGGAGTATCTGCGCCTGTAGCGACAGTCAAGCTTTGCTGAAGGTCTTGCTCAACCCTTTAACCACCTCCAAAAAAGTTCGTGAAAGCAAGATTTCTCTGAATTCGGTCAGAATGCTGAATTCACTTAGACTTATCTGGTTCCCGGGTCGTAACGGGATCACAGGAAATAAGATCTCCAATGAACTTGCTAGCCAGGGCTCACAGGAAGACTTCTCAGAATCTGAACCAGCGTTATGTCTGCGTGCGTCCTCGGTCAGGGCAACATTGACGGTTGGGTTTCATATGAACACAATCGCCGATGGCATGATTCTCCGGGTGCAGACATACTAAAAGAATTTTTTTCGACGTCTGAAATCTGCAGCATTCTTTTTGTCTCTCAACAGAAAAGACTTCAGCCAAATTACTGACATTCTAACGGGCCATTACGTGTTTACCAAGCATCTTAAGGTATCGCTTCCACCAAATGCGAAGCCTGTAGAGAAAGTAATGATACTGCGGAACATTGCCTTTGTGGTTGTCTTGCTTTTGCTCGTATCAGATGGCAGGTATTTGGTGCTGATGTGGTGACTGCTGTAAACCTATGCTCCTGGCAGTACAATGGACCAGTATTGAGTCTGAGTGATCCAGTGTAGAAAGTCCCGCGCCCAAAAAAGAAACGAAAAAAAGTGGTTTAATAAGAAGAGGTATGCGTTATTACCCTTTTTATACCCTATTCTAGGGGTATATTAATTTTGACGCATAGTTTGTAACATACCTTAATATTGCCCGTAGACCCCTAAAAGTTACTATATTTATGATCAGCATCGATAGTAATGTCGATCTAGCCATGTCCGTCCGTCCGTCCGTCCGTCCGTCCGTCGGCAAAAATTAGGCCTTTAAACTGGACCTAGAGAGCTGAAATTTTAACCATATACTCTCTAGGGTCCCGAAATAATCAAGTTTAAGAATTTTTGAAATCCGCCCACAGACACGCCCACAAACTCAAAAAAACAAAATTTTGGAAAAAATCGAATTTTGAGCTAGAGAGCTGAAATTTTTTATATATGATCTTTGGCCCATAAAACTGCTTGGGACATAAAATTTTCAAAATCCGCCCACTGACACGCCCACAATTAAATAAAATATTTTTTTTGAAAAACCAAAATTTGAGCTAAGGAGCTGAAATTTTTAATATATACTCTCTAGGGGCCCTTTATGCTCATGTGTAAATATTTTCAAAATCCGCCTACTGACACGCCCACAATTATTTTTTTTTTATTTTTGAAAGTCCAAAGTTTGAGCTAGGGAGCTGAAATTTATAGTATATACTCTCTAGGTGCCCTTTATGCTCATACTTAATTTTTTTTAAATCCGCCTACTGACACGCCCACAATTAAATAAAACAATTTTATTGAAAAACCAAAGTTTGAGCTAGGGAGCGTTTTTATTTACAAAAGCTTAGTTTTTTCGATAAAATCCTTTAAATTTTTGTCACGCCCACTTATGAGATATAGGAATAAGAATAGGGTATCCAACAGTTCGCCCAAGCGGACTGTAGCCCGCCCCTATGTTTTGTATTGATATTGAGACATTCGGTTCTATAAATAAATATTAATTATCAATTATATGTATGTGAACAAATCTTACTTAAGCTACTGCTACAAGATCAAATGTCACGACTCGACCTCTTTTGGGTCAAATTTTGATGTCAGAAAGTCAACGCGTTGACCATTTTCTTTGGTCATGTAAAAGTAGGTTCACTTTTAGTTGTCATTGACGTTTCCTGGCAGACATTGCCGCCTTGATAAGATTCCAGATTTGCATTCGAATAAATTTGTCCGTTTTAAGATAGATTGCCAATCAATCCAAATTAAAACTATACGAACTTATACATTTGAAAATGTGCATTAATTCGAGATACATTTACCAGCATTTCGAAATGTTAAATTGCAGCAAATTATTAAATTAAATATTCCCGCGCTGACTAAAAAAACCAATTCAAACGAAAACAGCTGTCAAAATATTTATTCCAAAAGATGAACTGAAAAATATAAAAAAAAAAAATTGTACAGACACGGACTCAAATGAAGTCAATCAATTCATTTTGAAGTTCATTTTAATAGGGAATTGAATATTTTAGTGCAAGCACTTCTGATTTGAAAAGAAAAAAACACGCGCAACCGAGTTGTCACCATAGCTGTCATATGAAAATGTCTGGAAGTTGAATTTTGGGTCTGTGTAAACGTACGCAAAATATCAAAACAATAAAAAGACAAACGTGTATATTATGTATCTTTAAATATGCAGTATTTTTGGGTGATTGACAGACGCACACTTTAGTCATTCGTCACCCATAATACGACCGATATAAACCATACTCATGCGACTACATACAAATAAAAAATGTAATAACAAAAAGTCTCAAAGTTGTGACGCATTGCGAACTACACAAAGAATACAAAATATTTTTGTATTTGCATTTCAATTAATTGATTTTATAAAGAATGTTCTCTTTCGTAATATTTATTAATAAAAATTGGAAGCGTGGCAACATAAAGGACCGCCTTAGCTTATTTCTAAAATCAGACTCGCCCTGGGACAACATTTATCATCGAAATTTCTATGCGTTCACGATCGGGCGTTTGTTTACTTCGCGTGCCAATAACACGGGTGACCCAGTTTTGCTGTGTTAACTTATGCATAGGGAGGCAATTTGTTTTCAATATAGTACGATTGAGCGGGTTCAAAACCAGGTTATACCAGGGGACCTTAATGCCGGGGCATAACAACCCTCTCTCCAATGGAAAACATTTTTCTAAAAACGCTGACTTAGTTTTGTGTTCGGAGATTTTACATCAAAGTTATTTTTTAATTTGTCGTTAAACAATATTAATAAACAAAAATGGGAGCGTAGCAACCGTATACATTATGCAGGGCGCAGAATTGTTATTGATGAATTTGAGTTGATCTCCTCCAATTTCACAGGGGGTATAACAGTTTGCTAACTACATTTGACGCCTGTAGCTACAACTGCAACAACTAAAAGAAGCTTAAACAATCTAAAATTAATTTGAAATTATCTTAGAACTCCTGCTACTTGAACTACGTTTTCTTCTTCTTCTTCTTTAATGGGGAGATCATAATCACAGTCCTCAATATACATCAGCATGACTCCAGGTTTCGGATCACTTCCTCACTGCGGCCAACCAAATGCTGTTGTTGTCACATTTGTGTGATTCAGAGTTTTATAGGCCCGCCTTTCTTTCGATTTCGAGACCTGGATGTTGCTTCTACTGATTATTGCTTGATCTTCATGTTACGAATCTGGTCAACCCCTGGATTTGCACGTACACTTGTCGAATGCTTCTCTTGGCTCACCTGTGTGTTCAAATTGCCTAAATGTGATTTCTTCCCTAACGTACCTATAACGACAAACACTGCTTTTAAGTTGCCAAAGCTAAAGGGATTCCTTTTTTTTGTAGTGACACAGTACCCTTATAGTGGAAACCACAGCACAGACATTTTTGTTTGTTGCTGTAAGTAGCTCCCAGCAAAATGATTCATTGCCTATTTTTGGGTGCTACTTACTGTATGAAAGAATAGAAGGATAGGAAAGAAGTTTGGTGCAATGGGATTTTTTTCTCCACAGGTGGCGCCTAAATTGCTTTAGGGAGAACTGTTTTTGTTGTGTGTATTCAATTTATAAAAATCGCTAAGTGAATACACCATCGCACCATTGCCACCATTTACGGTTAGAGTAATGCTCTTAAGTAATTGTTGTTCTTTTGTTATTTTCCAATAAATTTTATTTCTGCGAGTGTTTTTGTTGACTTTCCGGAAAGGAGCGCCAAACCATTTTTTCAAACAAGGAGTGAACAAGAAGAAGACTTAATCCTATCAATTTGGTACTTTGACTGGTAGTGGTCTCTTCGGCTGCCGAAGAAGTGACACTCAACAAAATTTGTATCATACCCTGTTCTAAGGGTATATTAATTTTGACTCATTGTTTCAAATTCCGCCGCATCTAAAAAATGTTTTTCCACTGCCCACCTCTTGCGAACGTCTGACAAACATCCCAGAGTATCACTCGTCATGAGAAGCTTCTCAAATTTGCCGTTCGGATTCGGCTTTAAATTGTAGTCCCGTCCACTTCGCACAAACAAAATGGTTGGAGAAGCTAGTATGGCCATTAACGTTAATGCCTATAATTTTTAATTTTATTTTTTATTGTTTGTTACATAAATTAATATTGCCGTAGGCCCCTAAAAGTTACTATCAGTGATCAGCGTCGATAGTTATGTCAGTCTATCTGTCCTTCGGCAAAAATTAGGCCCTAAAACAGGATCTTAGGGCCTAGTCTGTAGGCTGACTAGTGAGTTGTCGATGACTAGTGACCATAAAAATCCATTGATTCGTCGAATATTCCATACCTTTATTACGGATGGCCTGGCAATCGAGTCGTATCCGGTGTTATCGAAAGCACCCTCAACGTCTGAGAAGGCACAAAGGGCAATTTCCTTGGATTTAGATGCCTATTCTACCCTTTTGACAAGGCAGTGAAGAGCACCTTCAATGGATTTGCCTTTTCTGTACGCAAACAAACTGAATTGAGTAAAAGGGGGGGGGGGGGGGGGGGTTCTAATATGAACATCTATAAGTCTTTCCATGGTTTTAAGAATGAAAGAGGTTAGACTGGTAGGTCTGTATGATTTAGACAGTTCAGTTGGCCAGTTGCCACTTTTGGTGACAAAAATTACGTTTACCTGTCTCCTGGGCAATGGAATGTATCCCGAGTAACTTGCTCTAAGTAAAGCAATAACCGCCGGCAGTATGACGTCAATAACCCTTTGAATAAGGGCTGGAAGTATGCCGTCACCGAGTCGGGCTTTTAATGGTTTAAATGAGCCGATTGCGCATCTTACCTTATCCGGACTGAAAAATGTTTCAGATAAAATGTTAACTCTGCTATCTATATATCTTGGGGTCTGTGTCATAAGAGTTATCGTTTATAATTGAAGTAATGTTTTGATTGAATCTTCTCGGTCCGTCGGTAGGTTTCATTTGTATTCCTACACCGTTTTTATGGTCTTTACCAAGCGCTTTTTGGACTTTAGTAATTTGACGTGTGGACGTTAGTAATTTGAGTAAATAATCAGTTTCTTTCAAGTGGCTCCATGTGGAGATATGCTTAGCTGTTTTTTTGATCTTACGTCACTCTTCGACCAACGATTAAATTTGAAATTAATGAAAAGATCTTAAAGATCTATTTTAAAAATGGTCAACCTAAAACAGCAAGAATTAAATTTGAAATTTTTCAGAAGTTAGCTTTACTTTACAATATCTTATTATGCAAAGTGTTGGATGTAGTTATTTAAAAAAACAAAATTTAAGGAAAATTATACAGATACGAATTTGTACAGTGCATTCTAGGGTTAACATGAGATGGGTGTAGCTTAGTTCCGTGGCTTTTGGGAATAAGACAACTATTCATTATTATTTTGAAACGCTTGCATTTTTGTAACAAACAAACATATAGAATAGGTTTGTCGTAATTTCATTTCCACACCGCAACAAAAATTGAGGACACTGGTCGTGTACAAATTCGTAAAAAAAATTTGAAGTACACTAAAAACCCATTAGAATCTGGTAGCTGAACTCAAATGTTCCCCAATCAATGGTGACGGATAAAACTATCTAAACTGCATCACTAGCTCATGAGTGTTTAGTGCAATCTAAAATGTAGTGAGAAAAGTCCTTCATTGCTGAATTATTCCAAATGTAATCATATTAAAAACTTCATAAAGATTAAAAGACTTTTGTATCCTCAACGCCATTCTTTTAATTAAAAATTCACAAAAAGAGACCTTTTTAATACTCCAAAGCAAGGTACCAGAAGTACGAAAACTTCCAACGATAATGTTCATGTTCCACCTTTAAAAAAAATTTTCGCATTTTCGCCCAAGATACGCGCGAATTAAAATTCTGGAATGATTTGTTAACTTTCATGATTCAAGTTGAAGTTGGAAAACAAAATTGTATAAAACGTTGGTCGCTTTAGGGGGTTCCTTGCTCTGCTCACATACCGGGATCTCATTTTGGAAAAGTTTCTTAGGTAATCTGACATTGAAATTAAGTCGTTCTTCAACATATTTTCCTATTTTTACGATAAAAGGTTAACAAAAAGGGGAATGATATTGCAAGAATATCAGTATCATGTGGTTAATATTCATTTATTATAAACGTTTTCAAAGTGATTGCCAGAATATTAGACGAGAACTTTCAGTAGAATGACGAGGCCAATACAACATTCCGCACTGCAATTTCTACTAGCCTCATTTTGAAGGGAATACACACACACGCATTGCTTTTGCTGTGCCAGGGGTTAATCGATGCTTGTGCATGAGATGCAGTTGCATACCCCTGCGATAAGAGGATTCAGCAGAGGAGGCAAAATTCCATGGAGTAGGCGCGCATTCAACTGTAAAATCTCGGCACACACAGCAAAAGATTAAGTGAAATTCGTTTTGACATTATGGCGACCTGCAGTTGTTTTTGTTTATACAAATACAGTGACGTGTGCGATTATTCGGACATTTACACAATTTGTTACTTCCATTCGCGATAAAACGATCACGAAAGCAAAGAGCTGATGATAATCCGCCCTGCATATTGTTTGTAGTCCTCGTGATCACTATAAAACGCCAGGGTTAAAATATTGAGTTGATATACGTAATATTAATGGTATATGATTGTGGGTAATGTAACAAAGATAGACTTATTCATTAGGATTGGCTACAACACCTCTAAACGGTTGTGTAAGTATTTATGTAGCATTTGTATAGCGTTGCATAAAACTTTATTTATGAAACATTGTCCCCCCTCATATAAGGTTGTATCTGCAACGCTCTATGGATTTGATCTCACTTAATCGACTATACATTAGCTCTGCTACAGGTGTCATTACAGGACGCTGTCTTACAGGCAAGCATGCATCAAGGCTTGGAGTCTATTCAAATGACTTCTGTAGAAGCTGCAGCTGCATTGGTCTACGTGTGTTGGGTATTAGCCACCTTAACCTAACCTAAGCTATAAGTTGTAAAACTAAATTAAAATATTCTGTTGATATTTGGAGATTCGTTAAATCGTATTAGTAAAACAGAATATCTACTTGTGCTTCCCGTGTTACATCAGTTACACCAGGACGCAATAAACGCGAAGGCGAAGTTTGGATGCCAGCACTCAAGTGCCCCAGGGTATTCAAATCTAGCCTGTGCCACAATTCTGGCAATCTCCTGTCGGGTTCTGTTTGCTACATCGTGAGTTCTTTTTGAATTGACTGCAGCGCCGTATCTTCCTGAATGTGACGCAGCTATTTAGGTTGCTCCATCTACAGTTCGCCTGTGAAAGGCAGTACTGTGATATTTTTCCTTTGACCTTCCTATTTGGGGAAAAGAAGAAACTGTCTCTGCATGGGAGCTGTCCAGGTTAAAGCCTTTCTAGCCTATAGACTTGTTCATCCCCATCTATGTTACCATGTGGCCGAAGTGACCGCTTAGACAAGTGATTGCGTCTTAACACTGTGCGACTAGCTTGGATGATATGGATTGTGAGTCGAGAGCTTTTATAGCTGCTTGGCTATCAATAAAGATGGCAACATCTCTCTTGGTTATGAGGAAAAGGGTGAGTATCCTACAAGCCTCCATGATTGGTAGTATTTTTGCCTGAAATACACTACAGGAATCCGGGAGTTGGAATGATTTGAATATGTTCAGTTCCGCAGAGAAGACACCCTCGCCGACTCCGCATTCTATTTTCGAACCGTCGGTCGGTAGAAATCGCTACCTGGTGGCTCTTTGGGAACGCTTCATTTTTCCATTCCATTCTGGATGGGAAATATGCTTGAGCGGCTTTGTTAAGGTTGTGTTTGGGCATTGTGTAGTCACTGGAAGTCTCGGCAAGGTCCACAGGTAGCAGGACTAGCACCTTACTGTGACCGTAGAGTTTTGATGATCAGAACCCAGATTCCCTGAACCTTACTGCGCTGCAAGATGCAAGTAATCTTATGTTAAGGTCGAGAGGGAGGTGGTTAAGAAGTTCACTAACGGCATCTGTTGGACTCGACCAAAGAGCCCCTCTTGCACCAATCCCAGCCGACCTCTGGACTGGATTAAGTTGGTTGGTTGATTGGTTGTAACCGGCCCTCGATGATGATGCACTTAGACCAGAGGTAGAGCCGCCGATGTGTATGGTGGGTGAGTCATGCTCTTACTCAGGGAACCGTTTGCTCTTTTAAATGAAGGAGCTAATCTTTGCTGTGCAGGCGTTGTTAAGATCATTTAGATAGATCATTGAAAAGGTATTCACTCAGTGTAGCCTTCTTAATGTTGGCGAGTGCAGGACACGTGCAAAGGAAGTGACTGATAGTCTCCTCTTCCTCCTCGTCCCTACAGCTTCTGCAGAAGTCATTATAGGGAATGCCCAGCCTTTGAGCATATCTTCCTATAGCACAGTGCCCGGTTAGGGCGATTACTAATTTATAGAGGGTTCCTCTCCTGTGCCTCAGAAGTTCGATGGACCTGGATTTAATTTATGTCGGCAAGAGTAGCCTTGCGGTGTTGTGCTAGTCTAGTTGGTGCCAACGACGGTTGGCTTCGCTCACCGCATTGGTGTCTATGAGGTGTTTAACATAAGACTTTGGTGCCTCAATGTGTCAGTTTCACAATTCCCTGGTATGTCACAGTGACCCGGCACCCCGCGAAGGGTGAGTCTATACTGACCGGCTATCTCGTTAATAGATGCGCGGCAGTCTTTTACTGCCTTGGATCTCGTAGGGCTGGATGCAAGAGATTTGATGGCCGCCTGACTGTAGATGTATATTACAATATCTGATTTCGATATCGTATAAACCTGAAAAACTCTGCAGTGTTCTGGAAGGTTAAAGGAGAGATGAATGACCAGGTCTTCAGAGAAGACTCCGGCACCAACTCCGTCCTCTGTTTTGGACCTATCCGTAAAAATTGATAGCGATTCGTGGTGTAGGACGTGACGTTGTGTCTACTCGATGCTGTCTGGGGTCGATTGAGTTTAGTGATGTTAATCTGACCTATTCCAGACATTTATATGAATAGAAGAGTGACTCTGAAGTGCTTAAAGTTTAAATATCTGATATCTTTGATCAATAATGTAGCAAGCTGTGATGACGATATTAAGCATCGCCGAAAGGAAGGCTCTACACCACAGCTCTACACCGGAGTTGTGCGCCCGGCGCTGACATACGGCTAACAATGTTTGGCAGCGTAAAAAAGTTATGAGGGCAAATTAACGGCAGCCGAGATGAAGATGCTTCTCATGACAGAAGGGGCTACAAAGATTGATCGAATAAGAAATTCCAAGACCCGAGGAAGCCTTCACATCAAAGAACCTGTCTCGAAAAAATGAAGCGCGACCAGCTCCGCTAGTTCTATCAAGTTCAAAGGAGAGTCCTACGAACCCTGTCAAAAGGCAATATCAATCAACGTGTCTATACAATCGCATAAGAGAGGCAGGCCTTAACTCTCCTGCGTCACACAAATGCAGAAATGCCAGAATTTGATTGATCTGGACGAAGTGATTCAATATTTATGAGGTGATCTCGGCAAACCTTACAGGCGGACCAGTAGGGATGCAGTTAAGCGGGGGAAGGTTATAATCCATTTAATTCGGATCATAGCCTCACGCTATTAAGGAAGAAGAAGTAGTTATAAGTCTGAGTTATAAGTTTTAGGTCAGTTGCAACCCAGAATCATCGGCTTTATTGTATTGCTCATTTCCTTTTTATATAAATTTGTATAAACTTTTTTCACAGAGACTGTATCCACTGTGTTGTGGAAAGTCGAATTGTCTGACCTTTGACGCAATTTTTGGAATATTTTCAACTTTTTTGGCACTGTGTTTGTTTATACGAGTCATTAGGTCCGAAAAGTGCACGTTTTTTGCATAGTGGCAGCAAACACTTTTTAAAAGTAGTTTCATTGATTTTGATAACATGACTCAAAGTAGGAATGATGTAAAATAAAATATTCTGCTGCAATATTAGGACATACTAGTATGGGAGCAAAATTGTTGT
Source organism: Portevinia maculata (assembly GCA_949715645.1). Classification (NCBI taxonomy): domain Eukaryota; kingdom Metazoa; phylum Arthropoda; class Insecta; order Diptera; family Syrphidae; genus Portevinia; species Portevinia maculata. The sequence goes on along the minus strand of OX454525.1, from coordinate 14,194,800 downwards.
GAACAAGTCGATTCCGGTTAAACATATGACAAGACTTTGGGATTATTTGCAAACTAGTTTGTTTTGATTACACCCGAAATGGTAAAAATAGATAAGGCAGGTAGGTGAGCATTGGAAGCAACTAATGGAGGTCGGAGGATTCTGGCAGGTCATCAACTGGTTTCGCTAATTTTATATTGGTGCTGTGGAATCTTATCAGTGCCCTCCCAAAAATATGGATGCATATACACATTTATTTATATTTTTTTACTCATTGATCCTTTATTTATTGCTGTGTTGTAGAGAGAATTATTAATTGGTTTGTTTTACTTACAACTGTAATCTTCATACCCTATCCTTAGGGTATATTGATTTGACTCGTGGTTTGTAGTCGTCGTTCCAGAATCGAAACTAGAAATCTGAAATCGGAATCATTTTCTCTATGGGGGCCGAAATAATCAAGTCCCCCCACTGACACTACCCCTTTTTGAAAAAACCGTTTCATCGAAGAAGTTTATGAAAATGAAAGTGATATTCTTGGCAAAGTGTTTAGACAAAGTTGTTCTTAACAATTCGCCCATACAAAGTTTCTTGCACACGCCTACTTTTTGTTTTTGAGAAAAATGTTGGTTTATTCGATTTATTCCTTAATGAACAACATACAATTTTTCGTAATAACACAATATGTAGGCAATACCCCTGTTGTGTTTGGAAAGATATCCGTAGTGAAGCAGAATTTTACACTTATTTTTTAAATACAATATCCCACTGCGAACCATTGCCGATAGAAGCAGAAGTGAAATCCCGCTGCGCATAGATTTTCGAGTATCGAATGAATTTTTTGTTTGTTCGTTCTTAGATGTTGATACGATCGATACATCTAATGCTTCGTTCGTAGAGTAGCTTTGAAATCTCGATGCATGTTTTTGACTCATGATGGATTTAAAGTTGAATTAGGAATAAGTAGAAAAGATAGAAAAGGGAATGACATACCCCCATGTAAAAACATAGTCCCATGCAACTGTGCGAAACCGATTTCAACTCCAATCACCTTCAACACCTACCATGGTGGACTTTGCGACAAGTATCTATTTTGGACATACTCTACGAACAAACTTCCTCCACTTTGGTATTTTTATTGATGTCATGTGATTTCATTTCTTCGAAATTATGCAAATTGTCAATTCTAGTTGAATGGAAATGTTAGATTTTGTTTGCTTTCTCCTTTTGGCTTGGCATATTTGCTCTATTTGTTGTTTTTTTCTGTAAATTATTTTGACAGCTGCAAGATGTTCCCGTAGTAAGCGCAACAAATTTCGAATATAAAGACCAGGCTGCTGCGAATGTTTTTTGCGGGAATTACAACTTTACTATGGATAGCTTTCCCAACGAAATAGGCCTAATGGGTACATTTTAAAAGCTCGCTGACACAACGTTTTTGCCACGCTCATTTTTGTGGGCATTTCAATCAAATTTTCAAATTTTACAAAATGCACAAAGGCTCCAACCCAGTGCCACGCCCACGTTGGCCGATAAGAATATGGGAAGGGTTTACAAACGTTCGTTCAGCGTTCTATAAAGGCTTTCATTATTATTTTATTAACTTCTCATTGGAAGTTGTTGTAAGGGTGGCGACGGTGTAGAGGTTAGTGTGTTGGCTTGTGACCCGAGTGGTCACATGGGGAACAACAACATACGCCACCCATTCACATGCCTCTACACCAAAAGGAGGATTTCTGCCTGGTAGTACAATGAACCGTTACCGAGTCTGAGTGCGCTGGGATTTGGATTTCCTTTTTTTATTAGAAAAAAAAAGAAAAAACGAGGGCCGATTTCGTGAATCGCGGATTTTGACATATCTCCACGTTTCAAGGTCACCAGAATCCGAATCCAACGTTTTTATAAAGATGTGTGTGTGTGTATGTATGTGTGTATGTTCGTATGTGAGTTCGAAATTATCTTTCGCCACGATTACTCGTATCTCGAGAACCAAAGATGGTATTGACATGGTTCCGGGTTTATTCGAAGCGTAACTCAGAACTGATAGTTTCCAGCGAAATCGATTAAGGCGTTTTTTATTAGTAAATAAATAACTAAAATGAAGGCAAACTGGCTGAGTTTTGAAATTGATGATTTGTACTATTTAGTTGTGCAGATTCTAAATACCTTCGTAGTGATTTTTTTTGTTAATAAAAATAAAAAAAAAATTATTAGCCACCACACCCCCAAAGTGATAAAAAAGAGGCACCGGAAGCAGGGCCATCTAACCTAACCTAACCTAAAAGAAAACATAGGGACGGGCTACAGTCCACTTGGGCGAACTGCTGGATACCTATTCTTATTCCTATCCCTCATAACTGGGCGTGACAAAAGTCTAAGTATGGTTGAATTGTTAAGAACGCTCTACATATTTTGTTATATAACATTTAAAGGATTTAATCGAAAAAACGAAGCTTTTGTAAAAAAAACGCTCCCTTGCTTAAACTTTGGTTTTTCAATAAATATTTTTATTTAATTGTAGGCGTGTCAGTAGGCGGATTTAAAAAATATTTAAAGATAAGTATATAGCGCACCTAGAGAGTCTAAATTATAAATTTCAGTTTTCTAGCTCAAACTTTGACTTTTCAATAAAATATTTTTTTTAGAAATTTAGAAATTTTATCTCCCGAGCAGTTTTAGGAGTCAAAGATCATATAAAAAAAAGTGGTTTGGGTGCGACCTGCAAGGTTCACACAACTAACTTCCCAGTGACGCTTTATATAGATTTGAAAAAAGTCATATATTTCATATAAAGTTCAGGAACAAAGTAATGGTATAGATTGCGGAGCATTTGCAATCTATTTTGCAACATTGTTATGCTACAAGAAATTACCAGAAATCAAATTCCGTATGATGTATCAATTATGAGGTATCATATAGTTACGATGCTACTATATAAGAAATTATTTCCTTTCCCAAATGGTGGATATCGAAAATAATTTTATTACACTCGCCATATATAATAATCCCATAATATCAATTTAATAATGATTTTCTCAATGACAAATAACAATAAATAGTACAAATAAAGCCAAATTATTTTAGTTATTTATTTACTAACAAAAAACGTCTGTACCGATTTCGCTGGAAACTTAATCAGTTCTGAGTTACGTAATTACGCTTCGTATAAACCCGGTCCCATGTCAATACCATCTTTGGTTCTCGAGATAATCGTGGCGAAAGATAATTTCGAACGTACATACGTACATACGCACATACGTACATACCACACAGCCGGACATATCTATAAAAACGTTGGTTTCGGATTCTGGTGACCTTGAAACGTAGAGATATGTCAAAATCCGCGAATCACAAAATCGGCCCCATTAAAAGAACTTCCACTGGGAAGTAAATAATAATAAATATGTAGTACAAATCATCACTTTCAAAATTCAGCTAGTTTGCCTTCATTTTAGTTATTTATTTATTAACAAAAAGCGGCTCGACCGATTTATCTGGAAACTTAATCAGTTCTGAGTTACGTAATTACGCTTCGTATAAACCCGGTCCCATGTCAATATCATCTTTGGTTCTCCAGATAATCGTGGCGAAAGATAATTCCGAACGCACATACGTACGAGTATATACGCACTTACGTACATACGTACATACACCACGGACAGACATCTCTATAAAAACGTTGAATTTGGATTCTGGTGACCTTGAAACGTGGAGATATGTCAAAATCCGCGTGAATTTCCACATGAAGATTTCCACTGGGAAGTTAAAAATTTCAGCTTTCTAGGTAAAAATTCGATTTTTTTGATAAATTTGTTTTTTTGAGACACGCCTGTGGGCGGATCTCAAAAATTCTTAAACTTGATTGTTTTGGAGAGTATATGGTTAAAATTGAGCTTTCTACGTCCAGTTTAAAGGCCTAACTTTTGCCGACAGACGAAGGGACGGACATGGCTAAATCGACATTACTATCGATGCTGATCATAAATATAATAACTTTTAGGGGCCTACGGGCAATATTAAGGTATGTTACAAACTTCGCGTCAAAATTAATATACCATTAGAATAGGGTATAAATATCTCGGAGGCTTATTGGTTTATAGCATTTCTGTTGGCATTCCTAACTACGAACTTTTACTTAAATAAATTGTTAGATCTTACTGTGTGGATCATTATAAAAGTTGTAACATATAATTGTTTTAGCTTTCAATATCCAAACTCCAAATATGCATTAATAACACAAAATACTTCACTTTAAATTAAAACGTTTCCTCTGCATGATTTGCACTTTGAAATTATTTCAAAATGAGAAAATAATTCACATTTACACTGAATGACACAAATATGAACCAATAAAAGTTTTTTTTTTTAAATTGACACATTAAACCTTCTTGTGTGCATTTTACTTTAGTTTCCTGTTTACTTTATTAACAATGGGAGAATCGAATGTCACTTTACCTTATATCCCTGCAACTCTTAACTTATAAAACTCCTCCCCTACGTGCAACTCTGCAAAGTGATAAAAATAAACTTTTCCCACACATATTGTAGTCGAAACGTGAACAAAATATTGTATTCCGTCCTTGTTTTACTCTGTTCATAACCTTGAATTTTGTTTTCTCATAGAAAATGTATAACTACGTGCTAAATAACGCGGCACACATGTGTGTTTCTTTTCATTCATAGTTTGCTGGGACTTAATACATAATAGTATATTTAGCGAAACTTTTTGTCTTGATCATAAATAAAATAATCAACCCATGCATTGACTAAAATTGAACCTTTTTAGCTTCATGAATTATTCCAGAAAGGAAAATCGAGTAATTAAAAATACACGAAGCAAATACAAAATAAGTGAAGTGCTCACATTAAAATAAATGACCCCAGTATTAGAAGGGTATCTGATGAATAAGTAAGACGCCTATAACTTTGATTTCAGCACATTATTCAGCTGCTACCATTCCGGTAATTTGGCCGTGATTTGTCTTTAAATAATTAACCACTGGTCAAAGTTAAGAGGCTGGCCTTACATGTCCTTAAAACTTTATCAAACAAAAGAAAAAAACAAAAATCAATATCTCCTCCCATTTGGGTTTGGTTAATTGTCTTTCATTAGAAGGACTAATCTTCTTACTTCCTTATTCATTGTTTCCCTGAAATGTCATCGATCGCCAAGATTTTCTTTTGTAGACGTCTTTGAATTTGAGCTTTCTCGTGTATACACAAGTACTAGGATGCTTTTAATAGCGGATGTTTATCTGAAATGTTAATCGCCTTTGTTCCAAGTCCTACCATCACATTTCAGAATGAATGTACAAATTTTCCTTGTTGTCTATTAAACAAGCAACAGAATCGCTCTTGTTGATTTACTGTCACAACGAATTGGCCAATAAAGAAGAAAAACAAAAAAAAAATATGTTTCGTTTCCTCAACAATGCGAATGAAATTGTCCAAAGCAAAACTGATAGATACATAATAATAAAAGAGCCCACAATAAACGCAGAATCAAATTATTTTTACTCATTTTCAGCGGAGTTACTGTTAACTCGTACTTGGTTCTTTCTTGTATCCCTTCTTATAACGAATACTATTGCGTAGCCTTTTCGACAGGACATTAATGTTATGCTTTTAGAATCTTAACCGAGACTACAGAAGTCATTGTTTCAAAATTTCTGAATACTTGATTGGAAAACTTAAAAAAATCTGAATGGCTTGAACAAGTTTTAATTTTGGTTTTTACACGTTACATCGACGCTTTGTTACAGCAAATTCATACTGAATTGTAAGTAAGTATTGTGTTATGTAATGTGTTATATAATTGTTCTATATAATTAATAAGATCTTCAAAATGGCCGCTCAGAGAAAGAGTATTGTGGAGGAGTTTTAAACAAACAGTTTTCCCAGCTATACTATTCTGGAGCCGTTCCTAACTATAACGAAATAACCAATATTCCAGTTGATGTGCACCGAAAAGATCGACTTTCCCTAAGAATTTCAAAGTTTCCAAGAAACATAGACTACCAGAACCCCAATTACAGTTTGACAACAACTTCCAAGGCCTTGCGTTTTAGGAGTAGGTGGAAGTGATTTTTCCAGACAGACTGAATCTCAGCTCTTGTTCCGTTTAAATAATTACTGCAATGTTTTCCAGTCCGAAATTATGTCGATACAAAAAAGGTCTTATTGTGGCTGAAGGGAAACGTAATATCTGCTTTGCACATCCAAATCTTCTCGTCTAGCTGCTATAAAGCCTCTGCAAGCTGTCTCTTTGAATTACATAGGAGCCCTAGACTGCCGACCATCTTTTGATGATATGGTGGACCAGTTTAATATTCAATCGTATTCCCCTGAATGTTTTTTTTCCCCGGCTCTGATGAATTCGTCAAAAATGAAACCTCTTAACCCATTCACTCCCATTGGGATCATATGTCCCAAGCAAAGTTCGAAACTTCCCATAAAGTCACGATTGAAATAAAATGCTATATAAAGTTGTCCCAATTGTAGTTCTGGTTATAGGCTTGCTTATTATCCGCTATTTTTTACCGTTTGACATGTTTGTTTATCTGAACAAGCTGTAAAATCAAATCAGTTTACGGTCAATTCTTGCACACTGCACTCATTTCTCTTGTACAAAGTGGTTTTATTTACAACAAATCAGTGTTTTTTTTGGGCAGTCGTACTGTTCAAATATCATTAAGTGCATACAGTTTTCAAAGACTCCAAAAAGGAAAGGAAAAATAGTTGTAAGTTGAATGTTTATATATTTTTTTTTATAATAAGCGCGCACCAAAGGGATTTGTTAGGACCCTTATAATGTATTAGATACACAGCGCCGGCATTAAGGAAATTAGGGTGAGAAGAAAAGGAGAGATGCCGATGCACGTTGGTTTTGAATGTTTGTAGGTTGTAATGTGCAGGAAAAATGGAGCGGGGAAGAGCATTCCACATTCGTGTTGTACGGCTGTGGAAAGATTCTTTGAACTTCACTGTACGTCCGAACACAGGCTTGAGGGTGAACTGATGAGCATTCCTTGCATGGCGGGTATTGCGGTTGAAATGTTCAAGGGGAGGAATGCAACTGGCTATTTCGTTTGAGCACTTATGGTGGAAATAACGATAAAATAACGACAGGCAGGAGACATTACGACGATGACTAAGAGAGTCAATCGATCTCGCGATGTCTCGGTCGCCAATGAGTTTTATCGCGCATTTTTGGATCCTGTCTAGTAGCTCCAAATAAGTTATTGGTGCCCCGGACCAGATATGGGCGTTGTACTCGAGTTTCGGGCGAATAAACGACTTATAAATTGTAGCCAGATCAGAAGGGGTGAAATATTTCTTACAACGCTTAAGGAAGCCTAGACATTTCGCGGCGTTCTTGGCGACATCGAATATGTGGTCATTCCAACGAAGGTTGTCATTAACACACATACCGAGAATGGAAAGTCTTTCGGTTTCAGCAATGCAAGTGCCATTCATAGATAATGGTAGTGTGTGTGGGTTTTGCTTTAATGACAGGAGACAGCATTGTGTTTTGGAAGCATTAAATTCCACTCTATTGGTTTTACCCCACTGAGTTACGAGTATGCTGTTAAAATCGGAATTTAATGAGCTTAGCATACGTTGCCGTTCCAGTTCCACACCGAAGTTAAGGGGCGTGACCCAAGAAACGAATATGAGAAGCTGAGGGTACTGTCATCAGCAAAGGAATGGATTGGATTAGAAGTAACAGACATGACATCATTTATAAAAATGAGAAAGAGAGTCGGGGACAGAACAGAGCCTTGGGGAACACCAGCATTTATTTGGTAAGTTGCAGACTTGAAACCGTCCAAAACAACTTGAATTGAACGGTCCGAAAGGTAATTTCTAATCCATTGAAGAAAGGTATCCTTCATTCCAAATGCACGCATTTTCGACAAGAGAGCTTGGTGCTAACTCTGTCAAATGCCCTTGAAATATCAAGCGCAACGATCTTACTTTCACCACCTCGGTGAAGAGATTGGTTAAACTTTTCGGTTAGATAAGTCATCAAATCACCAGTGGACCTGTTGCTGAAAACCGTACTGCCTGTTATTAAGAAGTTTTCGGGATTCTAGATATTTCATGAGCTGTCGGTTTATCAGTGTTTTCCAGACCTTGCACCTTGGAAAGAAGGGACGTTATTGCAATTCCTCCCTCCTACCGAGAGGGAGATGAAGAATCGCCTTTTTTTTGGATGGGCTAAACAAATGCTGTTTTCCATCTTCTTGGGAAGAGCCCTGAAGAAAAGGATAGATAGAAAAACTTGCGCAATGGTTTTGCCAGCGAGGAAGAACACCTCTTCAGAACGATAGAGGAAATACCATCTGGTCTAGCGGATTTGTGAACGTCAAGATCTTGAAGTACTCTAGGCACTGTACGAGTGCATTGGTCCCATGGAGTATTATACGCGCTCGTGTACAGGGTGAGACAAAGCACAATCTGGGAGCGTTGAGCTGACTGCAAAGTGAGCAGCAAGCAGATTGGCCTTATCTATAGAGCTGACAGCTGGAATGTCATTGTAAATGAGTGTCGGGATGGATGATGAGGTCGAATTCTTGATGTTTTTAACAAATGACCAAAAGTTTTTACTACCAGTGGGACTTTGTAGTATTTTTTGCCTCAACTTTTGGTCATAGGAGAATTTGACACGATTAATGTGGGCATTGCAGTCATTTCTGGCTCGTTTAAACTTTTTACGGCTTTCCTCAGATGGGTTGGCTTTGAATAGCCGAAAACTTACCTCTTTTAACCTGATAGCCTCTTTATAGCTCGAGTCACACCACGCGTTAAACTTGGGTTTGATACTTTTTATCCTGTTAGGGATAAAAGACGTCATGCCCAGGTGAATTATGTTTGTGATCATATCAGCAGCAGCATCCACGTCGCTGTCGAGGAAGTACAGCGACCAGTTAAAACCCTTAAAGAAACCGTTTAGTTGTTGCGAATTGGCTTTCTCTATTGCCATACGGTTCTTTTAGGAGTTTGTTCTTTAACTATGTGGTTGGAGTACGAGAACTTTGCTGATATGATACAATGGTCTGACGAACCTAGGGGCGATAATACGTTCAAAGCGTATTTATCGGGGTGAGAGGTAAGAAACAAGTCCAATGTGTTGGCACTTTGGCTGCTAATGTCCGGTATTCGTGTCGGCTCATTTACAAGCTGAGTCAGGTTATTTACCTCAGCAAAGATCTCGACATACCTTCCTTCGGGTGTTGTCTGAACAGAATGTCAAAGCCAGCTTGAATTGTGTATATTGAAATTTGAAATCGCCCGCAATAACAATAACAATTCTTGTAATGGAATCAGAGAGGGCATCAAACTCATTATAAGTTGAATGTCTGTCCAAGTTGGGGCTTCTGTAAATAAAACAGTAGTGAATTAATTGCCTACGGACATGGAATTTTAGCCAAATGAAATTAAATTCTGGATTGGCACATTGGCCATATTGAGGCTGAAGTTGGTAGGCTACGTCACTACGTATATAAACGGCGATACCGCGATGGGGAAAAAATAATGGCACTAAGTTGTACCCCGGTAGACTGAACTCTGTTAAATCAGAGCCAACGCTAACCTGGGTTTCACTAAGTGCCAAAACAGCTGGTTTGTTGTGAAAAACATGGGCGTATAATGAAAAAAAAAGTTTCCTCAACCCACGAATGTTGCTGACATCCACTACGAAATTCCTACACATTACAAAATACAAACATAAAAGAAAACACTACTCCGACGCTTACTAAGCATAAGCCGTGAATTGAAGACATACGTTAGATTTCCAAAACAATCTACCGCAGGTGTTATGCCCGTACGGTAATTTGTTTTTGTCCACCAACAAAATCAACAACTCACGACCCGCTATTCGCCCGATGCTGCCTTTACCCAAGCATTGCAAGTGCACAAACAATAATCGAACGACACATGCAATATTCAAGAAAGAGAAGCAGCGATGGAGTGGGATGGGGGACAGAGGGATACCCTACGCTGTTGCTTTTTTCGATTTTCTTTTTATCAGCACTGCCACCGGCACTGGCTTTATGTGGATTAATTTTTTTTTTTTTTTTTTGTTGTTCACACACTGCGCGTTTTTTTTTTTTTTTTGTTTTTTCGCGAACTGTATTGGCCGGTATATTATGTTTGTCGATTTATTGGCACCGAACTTACGAACAAACGGGGGGCAATCAGCAACTGCAAAATCAAAACACAAAAAGGGATGATAGGTCCCATTGGCGTTTTTCAGTGGGACAGATAATCCCATTGGTGCTGTGGATTTTTTTTATTAATATCCATCCTATATACACAGCTTCTAATTGGCTGAGCTACCTGAGGAATTGCAACGTCTTTTGGAAGAGAAAGACTCCGACTCAAGTGATTTCAGTGGTTCTGAGTCTGAATATTGTCCTTCTGACGATGAGAGCTCGGCGTCCGAGGAGCCGAATGAAGAGCCTGAAGAGCATCAGCTACCGGTTGTAAGGGAAAACGTTAACCAACCTTCAAGTTCTGAACAAAACAATCAACCCATATTGTGGTCAAGCCCAGTTTCAACCTATGTTCCACGCAGAAAAGTTCCTAATGATCGTCAACCCATCATCACAACAAACGGCAATAGAGGGTCTTCTGAGATAGATGTTTTCTACAAGTTCTCCTCTAAAGCTTGCTGATGTTTATAGCGGAATGTACGTACAAATGAAAGAATTGAAATTCTGGAAAAACAATCACGCAAGAAGTTCCCAAGAACCGACCAGTATGAAATTCTTGCTTTTCTTGGTGTTTGCCTGGTTATGAGCTATAACAGATTACCAAAAATGCAAGACTATTGGAGCATTAATCCGTCTCTTGGCAATATGGCTGTAAAAAATGTTTTATCTAGAAACCGGTTGCTCCGCAAACGGGACAGAAAAACGCACTAAAACTATTTGTGCGAGTTGCAAAACCGCATTGTACGTAACGTGTTTTGCCCTTTACCATAAATAATCCATTTTGCGCCAAAAGAGAACGATAATTTTATTAGTATTTTAGTAATTTTCAATAAAACTGTTTTTTTTGAAAGGGAAACTATTTTTTCTTCAGTTCCATTGGGATATATAGATCCCACTCATAACTACCAATGGGACAATACGTCCCGGCCTAAAAACTTCTATATCGGCCTTGAATTTGATCCAAATTGAAAAAAACTTGTACCCAGTTATATTTGGTAAGTACGTACACAATGACCCCAGTAATATAGAAATAAAACATAGGGGCGGGCTACAGTCCGCTTGGGCGAACTGTTGGATACCCTATTCTTATTCTTATATCTCATAAGTGGGCGTGACAAAAATTTAAAGGATTTTATCGAAAAAACTAAGCTTTTGTAAATAAAAACGCTCCCTAGCTCAAACTTTGGTTTTTCAATAAAATTGTTTTATTTAATTGTGGGCGTGTCAGTAGGCGGATTTAAAAAAAATTTAAGTATGAGCATAAAGGGCACCTAGAGAGTATATACTATAAATTTCAGCTCCCTAGCTCAAACTTTGGACTTTCAAAAATAAAAATAAAATAATTGTGGGCGTGTCAGTAGGCGGATTTTGAAAATATTTACACATGAGCATAAAGGGCCCCTAGAGAGTATATATTAAAAATTTCAGCTCCCTAGCTCAAATTTTGGTTTTTCAAAAAAAATATTTTATTTAATTGTGGGCGTGTCAGTGGGCGGATTTTGAAAATTTTATGTCCCAAGCAGTTTTATGGGCCAAAGATCATATATAAAAAATTTCAGCTTTCTAGCTCAAAATTCAATTTTTCCCAAAATTTGTTTTATTTAATTGTGGGCGTGTCAGTGGGCGGATTTTGAAAATTTTATGTCCGAATCAGTTTTATGGGCCATAGATCATATATAAAAAATTTCAGCTCTCTAGCTCAAAATTCGATTTTTTCCAAAATTTTGTTTTTTTGAGTTTGTGGGCGTGTCTGTGGGCGGATTTCAAAAATTCTTAAACTTGATTATTTCGGGACCCTAGAGAGTATATGGTTAAAATTTCAGCTCTCTAGGTCCAGTTTAAAGGCCTAATTTTTGCCGACGGACGGACGGACGGACGGACGGACATGGTTAGATCGACATTACTATCGATGCTGATCATAAATATAGTAACTTTTAGGGGTCTACGGGCAATATTAAGGTATGTTACAAACTATGCGTCAAAATTAATATACCCCTAGAATAGGGTATAAAAATTGGGAGCGAAAATGGTTCCTTTGGCATTCTAGTTGCTACATGCAAATTCATGTTAAAGCTTTGCTAGGTGGACAATTGGTACAACTTGTCTTGGCAGCAAACAGATTTGGCAAAAGCTGTATCTGAAACCTTTTATTGTTTGATCTCTCTTAGCAGATTACACATCAGTGCAACATTTGGTGTCATAACTACATAGACACTGTCTTAGAGGCAAGCATACAACAAGGCTTGGCGTTTACTCAAATGATTTCTGCAGAAGCTGCATGGACGAATAACTTGAGGAGACTATACTCGACCATCTTTGCATGCATTATCAAAGATAAAATCTCTATTTTGGGGCTTTCTTCTATATTAATCCTCAATAATTACTTAATGACAGTATTAGTTAGATCACAATATGATCTGTTCAATACAGTCTCTTACGCTACAAGAAAAAAAATCATTACTGCTGTAACGAGTTGGAAATGGATCCACTTGGTATCACAAATGACCTGGCCTCGTCAGAGCTGAAAACAGAATCATAATCAGCCGTAACGGCCTGCACGTAGGTAGGAGTACTCTCATCACTCTAGAGGCAAAGAAGCAAACGAAGTCACAACACATATGTAAGACAGCTAGATTGGTGCACCGGTAAAAATATGTCCATCAATCTCAGTAAGGCTGTCATAGTTCAACTAAAAGAAGAAGTATAAACCTAGGTCGAATTTCATTTAACGAAACGGTCGTCGAATACTCCGAGGAAGTCTAATATCTTGGAGTAATCCCCGATAAAAGGCTAAATTGGAACTCTCACTTAAGCAACCAAATTACAAAAGCTAGCAGATCTTTATGGTGTTTCCGGCGCATGTATGGTAGCACTTGAGAGATCACTCCAAAGAACATCCACTGGATCTACACCATTATGAACAGCATATGGTTTTCTAGTATGGTGGACTAGAGCATCAGTAAAGATCGCCATCTTAAAGCTCAATAGGATACAACGGCTTGCATGCGTGGGTATAGCCGGAGCCACTCGAACCTGCCAACAGCTGCTATAGAAACAATAATAGCACCAACACCACGATATACACATTTATAAAGTTGCGTTTCGAAACTCAACAAGTTTGATACAAATTAAATAGATAAGTCTTAGTAGCAAACCCTAGGCGGAGCAGTAGGAATACAGTACAATGGGAGGCTGATTTCTATAATCAGAACCTCGCCAATTAAAAAGAAGACGAATTATAAATGAAGGCAATCCTCTGCATGTTCTGCTTATCGCATCACTCAGGATTACAGGAAAAACATAATCCTTAAAAAAAATGTTTCAAGCTCTTGCTCTGTGAGCATCCAAATATCCAAACTAGTCGGCTTTGTTACCTAGGAGACGGTTGGTTTAAAGACCTGTAGGATCTTATCATCTATTCTGTTCGTGGACCTTATGCACTCTATAAGTTGGTTAGTGCGAGTAAGATGTAAGATGGTGGTGTGAAATAACGCCGAAATAAATGTAAACATTTCACAAAGCGAAATAAAGCCAAATTTTAACGCGTAAAAGGGTTTAAATCTCTGGACACCTTTGGGACTTACATGCATGTGCTCAGTGTGCCTCAGGCGCTACGCGGCATGTTTAAAAGCGCCATGCTGGTTTTAGTTTGTATTCAGCTTCAATTCCCACGCTGGGCCACTGCAAACCCTCTGCTTGGGGTCACTGTTGTATTTGGAGTAGGTGCGAGGGTGGGGTATGTGCTATCTTTTTATACCCTATTCTAGGGGTATATTAATTTTGACGCATAGTTTGTAACATACCTTAATATTGCCCGTAGACCCCTAAAAGTTACTATATTTATGATCAGCATCGATAGTAATGTCGATCTAGCCATGTCCGTCCGTCCGTCCGTCCGTCCGTCGGCAAAAATTAGGCCTTTAAACTGGACCTAGAGAGCTGAAATTTTAACCATATACTTTCTAGGGTCCCGAAATAATCAAGTTTACGAATTTTTGAAATCCGCCCACAGACACGCCCACAAACTCAAAAAAACAAAATTTTGGAAAAAATCGAATTTTGAGCTAGGAAGCTGAAATTTTTTATATATGATCTATGACTCCTAAAACTGCTCGGGATATAAAATTTTCAAAATCCGCCCACTGCCACGCCCACAAAAAAATAAAACAATTTTATTGAAAAACCAAAATTTGAGCTAGGGAGCTGAAATTTTTAATATATACTCTCTAGGGGCCCTTTAAGCTCATGTATAAATATTTTCAAAATTCGCCCACTGACACGCCCACAAATAAATAAAACAATTTTTTTGAAAATCCAAAGTTTGAGCTAGGGAGCTGAAATTTATAATATATGCTCTCTCTAGGGGCACTTTATGCCCATGTGTTAATTTTTTTTTAAATCCGCCTACTGACACGCCCACAATTAAATAAAACAATTTTATTGAAACACCCAAGTTTGAGCTAGGGAGCGTTTTTTTTTGATAAAATCCTTTAAATGTTATATAACAAAATATGTAGAGCGTTCTTAACAATTTAACCATACTTAGACTTTTGTCACGCCCACTTATGAGGGATAGGAATAAGAATAGGGTATCCAACAGTTCGCCCAAGCGGACTGTAGCCCGTCCCTATGTTTTTTTATATAATTAGCGTGCGCTAAAGGGATTTTTTTATTTTTTCTGTAACTGACAGTACTCTTATAATGTTGCATTTTAGTTGTTGCAAGCAGCACCCAGCAAATGATTTTGGGTGCTGCTTACTACTGAAAGAATAAGAGGATAAGAGGCTTTCTTACACGTTAAAATTTGGCCTTATTTCACTTTCTCAAAATTTGGCCTTTTTTGGTTTGGCGTTATTTCACGCCACTGAGTAAAAGTGTTACGGACGTGTTATGGATATTTGCTAATTAAACCAAATGCATCGTCTTTGAGAGTTAAGTACGAACTCTTTTCTTGTGTTTGTCGGTGTATTCAAACGTTGAACTATCATCTTCAATATTAAATGTTTTAATTGTCAAATTTTCCCAAAGCTGTCTTATTTCAAGAGCCCAACATCCGAATCGAGAGAATACAGTTACGAGAAAGTTAAAAATGTTAATTGTTTTGATCCAGGAAAAATAAAATAAAGCATACACATTCCTAAATACCCAAGCAACTGTAAATTTTTCAATATAATATTTTAATACATTTTGGGGCAACACGGCAAGAAAAGCATATTTTGAGCTAGCATGTAGTTCTAGTTGGCCTCAAATGTCAGACAATAGTACACATTGTAATATTATATCTTATTTCTCTCTATAGGAAGGATGTTTCCATACGTGTTTTGTATTCCCGATGATGAATTCAGGGAAAATGCTTTTGTTATTGTAACAAAAGTTTACTTCTATGGTGTACTTGTAATCGTACAAAGTACATCACATAATGCCTGAGTACACTTAAAATAGAAAACATTATATTTTAAGTAGCCAGCTTTGTTAGTTAAATCAAATTCGAAGAGAAACTTTGCTGACGTTTTGATTTCATTATGCCTTTTATATAGTTTTGAAGTGTATTTTGTTTGCGAAATATTAAAAGAGGTAATGGTTGGTACGTTTATTGCATCATTATTCGCTATTTTGTAACTAACATTATATGATTGGCGGATGTTGTAGGAAATACTTTTGTAAGCTTTATATTGTTTCCATTCTATAGATACATGATAAATAGCCCGATAGACACATTGGTCTGCAAAACACATTCTGGAAATAACTTGTTGTAAATTTGATGAATACAAATAAGACAAGTTTCATTTGCATTTGATTACTCTACAATTTAAATTGCATTACAATATTGAACCTCTTGTCTATGCATATTTCTTAATTGAATGATTGTTGGATTGATTTTTTTTTTATAATTCGCTTATGCTAAAGGGGCTTTGTTTTTACAGTACCCTTAAAGTGTTAAACACAGCGTATGAATTTTTTGTTGAACAGTAAGCAGCACCTAGCAATGAAGTATGTATTGTATTACATGATTTTAGGAAAGAATAGGAGGATAGGAAAGAAGTTTTGGTGCTTAGTATTTTTTTTTCTCCTAGATCTGACAATACTTTTTTACCCTGCTAAAATTGCAAAATTTAAATATATGTACTGACGTAAGCGGGACCAATGTGAATTGACGGAAAGCTTATCACACAAAAACCAATTGATTCAAAATTTAAAAACAACGTGCTGTCAAGTATAAGGATCGTTCAGTTGACTTCGTCAATTCTTCTCTGGATATGAACGGATGATTTAATTATAAAATTCTAAATGAAAATATCTACAAATCACGAAAAAAATACAATTAAATCAACTCGTTCTATTCTAATAAAACTGTCATTGAAATCAGTTGTCACAACAATTTGCTGAACAATTAATCGAAATTGCATATAAATTCAAGTGGGATTGATTTAATTGTGGAATTTTCATTTGCAGTTGCTTGCTACCTACAATTTGGCACCGACCCTGAGCGACAAATTTGAGAGGCTTCTCATGACAATTGGATGTTTGTCAGACTTATGCAAGAGGTGGAGCTTGGAGCAGTAGACAAAATGCTATAGTTGTTGCTGGGCGTGGATGCAACCTGAGACTCCTCACTCAGTAGTCACGCAACGTAAAACTACTGAGCCTTTACACCCACCTGTTCTTTCGATCACTGTTAAATTAATTAAAGTTGTTTCAAATAAGTTAAGGGAGACATTTAATTGAAATTACTTTACAGAGAAATATTTAAATGTTTTTCTATGAATTATTGCATTGCCCTTCGCACTAGTTAACAAGTAACTCTCATGTTGATGTAATATTATAATTTTAAGTGTTTGGATGTTTGTTACCCAATCACAACACAACGGCTGAATTCGATAAAACTTTTCTGAAAGGGTTCTTATGATTCCAGAAAAGATTACTTATTTTTTCAATCAATACACTGACAACCCATATTTGAGTAAAGATACTTATATCGACAAAGCTGATTTAAATGAAAATGTAAAAAAAATTACGTTTACAGAATATGTGGGCAATATCCTTCTTTATAAAAACTTATTTATTTTTAAAAAAATAAAAAATAATAAATTGAATGGATATGGACCGCGATTAAAATAACATCCCCAATGCTGGAAATTTGATTAATATTTTTGTCATAACAAATAGTCGATATCATTTTTTGTAATTATACGCGTGGTACCGTGACCGATAGATTGTTCACGAACGTACGTACGTACATACACAGAAACACACGCACACACAAACTTCTCCTTAAAAGCGTAAGGAAAACATATTCTGAATCAAACGTAAAATATGTTGTTAATTAGGATTTTCGTATTTGGACCAATGACAATAACTTGCCCTTTGCTGGGAACCCGTCCAAACAAAGTTTTTGCCCACCCACTTTTGAAAGCGTTCTTACCAAAGACTCTTAATTCAATGCCACACCCACTTTGGGGGATAGTAATATGGATAGGGTATTTATTTACCGCTGGCTGGAGCTCTTATGTTTGCCTAGGTTTGTTCTGCTCATTGATTCAACGTCTATTTTTCCTGCAAGTATGCTCAGCGGAGTTCTTGTTGATTTTAGGACCAAAGATGCATCTATTTCTTATGCATATCTTGCCAGCTTGTGCGCTTCCTCGTTACGCGAAACCCGAGATGGCCTTCTATCCCGGCATTCAGCAAAGGGTCACCGTGCTGTAAGATGATATCTCGTCTATGTATTTTCTGGACTTGTTCACTGCCCTTAACCTGAGCACTGACTCCATGGCTTTTATAATAGCTTGACTGTCGGGGTATTCGATAATGTTTTTATCGACAAAATTGTTTTTTTATATTTCCTAGGCCGCTTGGGTTAGGGTAGCTATTTCTGCCTGGACTACACTGCATTTGTCGCTGATTTTAAAAGATTCGCTCGACCCTAGAGTTTCGCAAAAGATATCTGCACCTGTACCCATCCTTATCCAAACTATTTTCCCCTCTTCTATTAATATTTTTTTTGCTGTATTCGCTTTTTCCGGGAATCGTAGAAGGAATTGTAGTCAGTGGCTGTTGTTTCTTTCGAAGCGCTCCACAGCGCCTCAATTTGAATGATCACCAATTCTCTGCGACTGCCAGCAGTCTTAACCGCCTTGTTGCTGCTGCCGTATGAGTTCAAGGGTCAATCAGTCCCGCTTTTGATGAATAAGACTTGAGAGAAACGTTACATGCCATTGTTTGCAATATTCTTAATCAATACAAAAAAAGCTTAAAATATATTTTAGGTAAAACTAGGCAGATTATTTTCAGCTATCACTCATTCACTCGGCTTTCTGCTCCATCCAAAAGCTAACAATTCTCTAAGAACGCTATTACTCAACAAAATATAATGGTCAAAGATTCATTAAGAAAAATTGTCGTCAAAGAAACCATGTTTGCATGATCGCTGAGCTTTTATAAAAAAAAAATAATTTATATAATAAAAAAAAAACAAATGCGTATATCAAATGTATAATCAAATATACGGTCCCACATCTTTGACTAATAATAATTAATTAGTCAAATGTAAAACAATTCAAACCCGATTAGCTCACACCACAAGCCCTATGTTTCGTGTTCTTCTTTGGAGCGGAACGAAAAAATGTATAATAATGTGATCTACATCTGCATGCGACCAGCAGTGACATTCAAAAAAAGAAAGTAGCGGATATCATGTATGGATTTGTGTATTTGGGGATTGTGGATCGCTGTATCTCAAAAACTATTAGGTCTAGGAAACTGCAATTTTGCTTGGTGATTCTTCTAATACTGTGGAGGTGCACGAATGAGGTTATATGTTGTTTTTTAATGTATAAACTGTCATACGATGCTTCTCCAATTTACCATTCGAAATCGGTGTTAAACTGTACGTCACTTGACCGTTTCGGAATTTAGCAAACGGGTTCTGGTTACCAGTTTTAAAGGTACTTGCCGGATCTACAGGCCTGCCGTTAACACTTCTTTGATCAGGATCATCATTTGTCCGGTAAAAACAAAAAACCCTGGAACATTACTTTGGTAAGCTTACCAATTTAAAAGAAACGATTTTTTATCATTTCACGGCTCTGGGGCCGTGTTGATAATAACTATCGTTTAATGTTAAAGGAGTGCGCTATCGGTGAATATAAAATATAGTGTGGATATAATGTATTATATTTTTGGCATAGGGACATAAGCCCCAACTTTTTCCTTTGGTACTTATGACCCACGCCATCGGGACATAAGTTGCAAATTATTTTGTCGAAGATGGGACATAAGTCCCAAATTTTCGGAGAGATCTGTAATCTCAGTAGCAGGATAGGTTTATTGAATTCCA
Source organism: Portevinia maculata (assembly GCA_949715645.1). NCBI lineage: Eukaryota > Metazoa > Arthropoda > Insecta > Diptera > Syrphidae > Portevinia > Portevinia maculata. The sequence goes on along the minus strand of OX454525.1, from coordinate 14,175,267 downwards.
TTTCGAAGTCTCTGTTTGAAATGGGTTGTAAAGGAAGCGGGACGAAAATGGAACATGCTTGCTTCAATAAATTGAAACATGTGTACACATATTTCCTGCGACTTACTACTCATTAGCAGTGCCGTGAAATAACGCCAAACGAAATAAGGTCACATTTAAAAATATGGCCTTATTTCACTTTGCAGTAGTGTGTTTTGTGTGCACCCAATAAAGCAATTCACGTGTGCACAGTAACCCACTTTGACTTGAACATGATCAGTAAACATTAATGAATGTACATTAACTTCCGCAATTTGCTTTAACTGATCATGTTACACATCGTCATTGTGGATTGCTATGCACACGGCGATTCATAAAATAATTATTAATTGATTTTTGTTTTGATCATGACCACAGGTGAATGTGTCGCGGTGAACATAGAATCGGATTGCACTTGGGTGGAGTGAACTATGGGTTAACTCAGTTCAAGTTGCAATTTGATTCTTATGTGTTGTCACACGGGCCATCATTTGTAGGTCATGATGAATAAGAAAATATGAGACACTAATTGTAAATAAATTGAAACAAATTGAATGAATTTCTTTTGTATATATAAGAGGAACATTTCGTTAATAAAGATAATCAAAATCAATAATCAGAATCAGTCATAGCGACTGCTCAACACCAAATCCTGAGTATTTATTATCGGCTGAAGAGCTAAGAGAATACTTAAAAATCGTGCACTTAAGGTGCTCGGAATCAAGCAGCTGGAGAGCTTAGTACAATACTCAAACGTAGGGCAAAGGTACTAAGTCTCACATAACAAGTGAAATAAAGCCATATTTCCATTTTTTCGCTTTCAGAAAGTGAAATAAGGGCGTACGAATTCATTTACCAAAAAAAAAAACTCATTAGGTAACAATAAACTCAGTGTGACAGCTACGAAAGGATGCCCCCAAGGGGGAGTACTCTCACCCTTGCTATGGTCCATCGTAGTAAACGAGCTACTGATCATTCTCAGCAATGATGGTTTCTATGTCCAAGGATATGCAGACGACATAGCTATCCTAATCAGAGGAAAATTCGAAGACACAATCTCGTATCGCCTCCAGAGAGCTCTGAACCTGGTAGCTGAGTGGTTCACAAGGAATACATTACGAAAAGCACCATAGTTGCATTCACCAAGAGAAGAAGACGAGGACGACTCAGAAACGCTACACTCTTTGTCGAAACAATAGAGTTCTCATCGGAAGTTAAATATCTAGGAATCACACTAGACGAAAAACTTACATGGAATTCTCACCTTACCAAAACTATTGATAAGGCCAGGACTTCATTATGGACCAGCAAAATCCTACTTGGTAAAAACTGGGGACTTAACCCCAAAATGACACTATGGATGTATGTATGTATATGGCAATTACAAGACCTATAATCACGTATGCAGCTGCTGTTTGGTGGCATAAAGCAACGCAGAGGTCAGCACAGGCTAAGCTCAATAAAATTCAGCGACTAGCCTGCGTCTGTGCAACAGGTGCAATGAAAACTGCACCAACAGCTGCACTTGAAATTATACTAAACATCCCTCCACTTCATTCATGAAAGAAGCAATGATAAACACCTATACGCTCATCACAGAAGATGAATGAAATTCCAACATAGCTCACTCTGCAATCCTACGGGAACTCAGAGAACACGAACTACTTGGAATACGCCTAATAGACAAATGTATACCAAGACACAACTTCCGACACAACTTCAAGGTTACATTCCCAGACCGTTTAAACTGGGAACAGAATAAACCTACATTTGCCAAAAATTCTCATGTATGGTACACAGATGGATCGAAAACAAATGAAGGGGTTGGAGCAGGAGTATACGGACACTGAAACGTGCCTATACGCCGCTAGTATGGACACAAGCAGCACCGTATTCCAGGCGGAAATCTACGCGATAGAGCTATGCATTCGAGAGACTCTAAACAGGCTTCTAAAAAACGAAAACATTTCAATTCTCTCCGATAGCAGAGCGGCCCTACTCGCAATCAACGCCTTTGAAGTGACATCAAAACTGGTCTGGGATTGTCTCCAACTTCTACAATTACTGGGCACCACATATCAAGTGCAACTGATTTGGGTGCCTGGACACAGTGGATACGAAGGTAATGAAAAAGCAGACGAACTAGCCAGAACAGGATCTGCATCCCCATTTATGGAGGGAAACTGAAGGAAACAGACAAGCTAAAAACTCTATGCCAAACAGTTCCCACAAAAAAACCAAACAACTACTACAACTTAGTAGAAGTCAGATTCGACTAGTCACAGGCTTCCTCATAGGGCATTGCCGTGCTAAAAAAAACACCTGATGACTGTGCGTCTGCCTACTAATCGAAAGGTCCCCGGTTCAATTCCGGGGTCATATGACATCTTGAGTTTTTTCCCACTGCCCCACCTCTTGGGAACGTCTGACAAACATCCAAGAGTATCAATTGTCATGAGAAGCTTCTCAAATTTGCCGTTCGAATTCGGCTTAAAATTATAGGTCCCTTCCACTTCGCAAAGAAAGTGGTTGGAGAAGCTAGGTTTTAGGCCCTCTATGGGCCGTTAATGCCTAATATTTATTTTTATTTATATGGGCATATCACAGGATAACCTGCAGATTGTGCAACGAAGACGTTGAAACAGCAGAACACATACTGTGTGAATGCAACTGCTTAATCAAAACGCGTCAACATAATCTAGGTAAATTCTACCTTGAAGCAGCAGACATAGCTGCCAGCTCTCCAAAAGAATTAGCCGCCTTCCTTAAAAACTGCGGCATTACGGACGAGCTCTAAATGGAGGATATCACAATAGGCCCACAAGCGGCCGCAGTGATCTGGATACATTATACCACCTCTAATCTAATCTAATACCCAAAGTGCAATAAGTCGAAGTGGTAAAATAAAACCTTGCACCTACTCCAAATCAAACAGTGACCCCAAGCAGGGGGGTTGTAGAGGGCAGCATGCCCCCCATAGGCATTGCACTGTTTATGGAATCTACTTGAGATTTCGCAACTAATCCCATAAACAGTGCAATGCATATTGCAACCCCCCTGCTTCGGGTCACTGTTTGATTTGGAGTATATGCATGGGCAAATTGTTGAAAACAACACCAATGGAAAGTGAAATAACGCCAAATTGGCCTTATTGTGGGGCATAAACTCAATCTAGTCAACAAAAGTGAATTTAATAAGTTCATATTTTTTTTAATTAAATTCAATTAAAATAAATAAACACCAAAAATGTCTTTGCTGTGAAAATAAATTCTCCAAGTCTCAGTCAACATTAAATAGTTAATTGAAACTTCTAAGAGCGCAAACAAAATATTTTAAATTTGCTTTCCTTACAACGGCAACACGAAATGACAAAACCGAATAACCAATAGCGTCTCCATTAAATGAAAAATTCAAAAGGAAACAACAAAAGCATACTTGACAGTGCTTTCAACACATTTTGCCGACAAAGGAATTCCCAAATTCACACTTTCGGCCACGCTCTTTCAATCAATAAGGATTACAAACGTAAATATGTATACGAAGTTCTGTTTACCTCCATTACGTTCTTACAAGAACTGCCTTTTTATAATACGATTATAAGAATGAGAACTAACAACATTTGTGTCAAGTTATCAAACGAAAACTTCCAACCGCGGCTATAATGGAATCCAAGCACGCACGTCATTGCTACGTGACCAAGGCACTTTGTTTAGGCTCCAAACTGCATCCGCGCGAATTCAAGAGTTTTCATTGTGTCTCAACGCGGAGTCAAGAGTTTTCATTGTGTCTCATCCCTGCGGAAAGACTTATTAAATTATCTGTCATTCGGCACACCAAGGCGTTTGTTAAGTCGAACTATGTGGAGCGCGTGCATGAAGCGGTTATAGCGATTTCAACTACTTCCACAATTGAATTATTGTCGCCCAGAATTATTACACAAAAAGGGGCATGTTGGATTAGGGCGAAATGCCCTCGCTGGAGTACGTTTCGGCGGTGGTGGTGTCATGCAGATAGTAATATGCAATGGAAATCGAATTATATTACATGACAACAACTGAAATTGAATTTAGCTTAGGGGTTGTTGAAGAACTCGCTACCCGTACCGGTATCATGTGACAGTACACAGCAGCAAATCGTTACTTCACGTCGCCTAAATTCCGCTCCAAAATATTGAAACCTGCCACATTTACTTTGTTTTACAGGTCACCTTTGTCTCGAGATGTTCGAGACCACATAATGCTGGTGCAGTTAGCATGGACTACTTAAGGAAGACAACAAAGTTTGGACTGCTAATTATTACTGACTGAACATCAATGGCAACCTTCATATACGCAAACTTGAATTACAGTAGCAAACGAGAAAGATACAAGTTTCAGTAAAATCTTATAAGCTTAAAGGACTCTCCAAATGGGAGGGAGGGATTTTACAATTGAGTTAAATCTCTCTGGACTAGAGAGTCCCCAGCTCAGAAGGAATTGCTGACATTAAACTGATTTCAGTGTTCGCACAAAGCAAATTCACACAGTTCATTGACTTTGCAGAATTTACTGGACTGACTCACTCTTCTCGAACTCAATGAGCCGAGTAAAATGTCGTTTTATTACAAAAGTGTTGGTTTGCTGCTTGGGCTGATTGTAATTGTATGTGCTGCCGATTCCCTGTGAACAGCAAATTTGTTCATATGTCGTTGAAAACTTTGATATGGTTACAAAAACTCAAACGTAAAAATAAATCAAATATTAAAAAAATGCTTCTGACGAAAATTTCTGAACGGGTGTGATTTGTTTTGTGTTCCAGTTCAAATAGAAGCAGCCGACTGCTATCAACTTACAAAACTTCTCCACTGGCTTTGAAATGAATTTATTGTCTTTCGGTTTTTGTTGACAACTTTAGTGAAAGCACTTGGCACTAATAACAGGCGGTTTACAGCATTGTATTGATGTCTTGTAACAGATACTCCGTGTATTTGAAGAGGAATTGAACCTACACTCTTGATGGTAGTAGTCTTTGATTTGTTTATTTTTGGTTGTCATGCTCATGTGGACTTCGGATTATATAATTAAACAAACAAAAGAATATGCAATGGATATTCATACCAAAATTGAGTCGCTTTTTGTGTGAAATTGATTTGCAAATATTTTTGTCTGGAAAAGTTACAAATCGCAATGTGAGATTTCAATCAAAGTTTATTGGAGCAATTTTTTTTTTTTTATAATTGGCGTGCGTTAAAGGGATTTCTTTTTTCTGTAATTGATACAGTACCCTTAGCAAATGATTCATTGCCTGTTTTTAGGTGCTACTTACTGCATGAAAGAATAGAAGGATAGGAAAGGAGTTTGGTGCGATGGGGTTTTTTCTTCACATGTGGCGCCTAAATTGCTTTAGGGAGATCTGTTTTGTTGTGTGTACTTTATTTAAAAATCATGTCCCTGGTCGGGATTCGAACGCACGACCTGCCAATCACTTAGTGAATACACAACCATCGCACCATTGCCACCCGATGGAGCAATTGTTGAGTTTAGTGTGTTGGAGTGCTCATCTAAGGGTCTCATGTTCAAATCTAATACCAGTTAATTTTTAGGCAGTTTTTATGAAATGGGTGACTAAATATATGGCATTTACAGTTAAGCATTATTGCCTGTACAGGGCCTAGAGCCTAGCTTCTCTATACCCATTTTGCTTGTTCAAGGGACCAACAATTTTAGAACGATTCCGAACGTCAAATTTAAGAAGCTTTTTTATGACAATTGATACTCTTGGATGTTTGTCCGATGTTCGCCACAGTTAAAAAATCCACTGACAATGACTTGAGACACTTTGTTGACTTCGTGTTGACCTTAACTCAATGGAAATTCGATTTGAATATATTTTTGAACATTAACCTAAAAACTCTGTGCCCCGGTTTCCCCCGTTTGTGTGCTTCAGAGATTTGATTAACAGGTCATTAAATTTATTTGTTTTTTTTTATTGTTCGAACGTTGAAATCGAAAATAAATTTATAAATATTTATTTTCTTAAATGTGCAAGTGGCTGTAAATAGAGAATCGTTTACACATAAAAATAAAGTGCGCGACTGGGCTGTACGATAACTTTCTATCTGTTATAAGAATTGGATTCGAATCACATTTTTTCATTAGCCATTTTGTATACACGTAAACTGCCATAATGGCTTTTGATCTTAATGTGTCTATGTGAAGCAAATAAAATTACGAAATTACATGAAAAACGAAAAAAGTATTAAAAATTATTTCAAAAAATGTCAGAGTGCAAATCTGTTCTTAATCTTTGCTCAAATCTGTAACTTCTTTGAAATCTCTTTACCCGTGCTTCGAAAGTACCGTCGTTTTAGTCTTTTGGTAAAAACTTAGTATGCCATTTTCTCTCTTTCACTCCAAGTATTTAAAACACCAACACAGATCAATGTCGTTGTGGCCGTTTTTCGGAACAGTGAAATTCAAAGTTTTTTTACAAATTCTTTTATGAACTGTTATAAAAAGATATTATAAAAACGTTATAAACAAAATATTTTAAAAATCTGAGTACATATACAGACTTCTTTAACATATTGGTATCTATCTAGCAACACATGCAATTTCTTTGAAATAACGTCACCCGTTTCTTGAGAAATCAATGGTTTCCTTAAGTATCGTTAATCGGGTATTTTGGAAAAAAAACTGAATAACTCATCTTCTGACACTCAACCGAAGTTTTCAAGACATCAAAATTAATCAAAATCGTTAAAGCCGTTTTTGATAAAAGTAAATTTTTTTTAAAATTCGAATAACTGTTATATGTTTAAAAAAAAAATTATAAATACATAGGCCAAGGCTACAGTCCGCTTAAATGAACTGTTTGATACCCTATTGCTATCCCTATCCCTCATAAAGTGGGGTATCAAAAAGCTAAGTATGCTATTTTGTTATACAACGTTTAAAGGATTTTATAGAAAAAAAAACAAAGTTTTTGTAAAAAAAAACGCCCCTTAAAAGCGGGCATCTCAGTAAACTTTATATAAAGGAATCGTTTAAAGTGACTTCATCTACATTGCGAAGAATAAGACTTTCATTTACAATAATTTCATCAATAAAACGGTTTTTTTTTAAATGGGCGTGTTAGTAGGTATGTCCGCGGGCGGATTTAACAAAAAAAAATACATATAAGAATTAAGGGCGCCCTCCGAATTTCGGCTTCCTAGTTTGAACTTTGACTTTGCGATAAAACTGTTTTTTTTTTTTGTTAATTGTGGGCGGCGTGTCAGTGGATGGGTTTCAAAAATTCTTACACTTGATTATTTCGCGCCCCTAGAGAGTATATATTTTGAATTGTAAACTTTCTAGCTCGAGTTTCAGGTCCTAATTTTTCGCGAAGGACACACGGTCATGGCTAGATGGACAATATCTCCTATAGATGCTGTTCACGAATGTAGTTGCTTTTAGAGATCTACCTGCAATATTAAGGTATGTTAGAAACTACGAGTCAATGTTCATATACCATTCGGATTGGGAATACAAATATTTCAATAATTTTAATATTCAAATTCATTCCAAATAGTAGTGTATTATTCTGTGTGTAATTTTTTTTTGAAATAACTTGACCTGTTTTTGAGTTATTAGCATTTTTTTTAAGTACACTTATTCGAGTATTTTCGGAAAAACTAAGTACGCCATTTCGGACGCTTATCTCAATTATTTTATATTTTAAAAATGATCATAATCGTTAGAGCCATTTTTTGAGAAAATCAGTACTGTAAAAACAATTTGTATGGCAGGTACCGTTATTTAAAATTAAAGAATAGAAAAAAAATTAAATAACCCCAAACACGAAGTTTGAAGAAAATCCGTCTACCCATTGTGGCTGGAGCCTCGGTAACAGACGAACAGGCACAATTTTTGGACTTCTCTATAGTCGTAATATCATACCTCATTCTTAGTTTCAGTTTGAATTTTCTGCACGATTGCAACATCTTTCTCTTTAGTCTACTAAAGTATACGAGTCAATTAAAAAAATGTTTGCATACTCATTGAGTGATAATGATTTTACGGTCTTCTGGCCTATTTTTGGCAGACCCGTGGTTCTCCTCATAAAACCATAAACAAATTCTCTGTTTTACTGGCCAATTCAAGTCAATTAGTTTTGAACATTGCTATGAATATGGTATGGTATGCTAGAATCACATGCATGGAATTTATTTTGAACTTGCACGTGCACAGTTGGGAGGTCATTGTCATTTGTATTATCAGCATTTCCTGTATTTGCCTTGCTGATGTATGTAACTCGCGCAATGAAACTCGATCTATAATTTGCGATCAAGATATTGCAAAACCGCATGAATGTCGTTGTTTTATCAATTTTTCAACCAAAAGTGCTCAAACGAAATACCCAGAACTTTTCAAGCGCAATGCCTGACTTACCAGGAACGCACATCAATTCACCCTTAGCCTACTCTCGGACGTAAAGTGAATTCAAAATAATCGTTTCTTAGCCGTTCAACACGAATGTGGAATACTCTATCACGCTCTGTTTTCCCGCGCATTATGATCTACACACCCTCAAGACCAACCTGCGTCCTCCTCCCTATATCCGTGCTGTGTAACTATATACATTACAAGGGTGCAACAAATCCTTTATGCACGCGCAAATTATACAAACAAAAAAACAAAAACATAACAAAACATAGGGACGGGTACAATTTGCTTGGGTGAACTGTTGGATACCCTATTCTTTTTCCTATCCCTCATAAGTAGGCGTGACAAAAGTCTAAGTATGGTTGAATTGTTAAGAACGCTCTACATATTTTGTTATATAACATTTAAAGGATTTTGTCGAAAAAAACGAAGCTTTTGTAAAATAAACGCTCCATAGCTCAAACTTTGGTTTTTCAATAAAATTGTTTTATTTAATTGTGGGCGTGTGGGCGTGTAAGCGGATTTAAAAAAAATTAACACATGAGCATAAAGGGCCCCCTAGAGAGTATATATTATAAATTTCAGCTCCCTAGCTCAAACTTTGGATTTTCAAAAAAAGTTTTTTATTAAATTGTGGGCGTGTCAGTAGGCGGATTTTGAAAATATTTAGACATGAGTATAAAGGACCCCCTAGAGAGTATATTTTATAAATTTCAGCTCCCTAGCTCAAACTTAGGGTTTTCAAAAATAGATTTTTTTTACATTGTGGGCGTGTCAGTAGGCGGATTTTGAAAATATTTACACATGAGCTTGAAAGGCGCCTAGAGAGTATATATTATAAATTTCAGCTCCCTAGCTCAAATTTTGGTTTTTCAAAAAAATTGTTTTAATTAATTGTGGGCGTGTCAGTGGGCGGATTTTGAAAATTTGGTTTCCCGAGCAGTTTTAGGAGTCATAGATCATATATACAAAATTTCAGCTTTCTAACTCGATTTTTTCCAAAATGTTGTTTTTTTGAGTTTGTGGGCGTGTCTGTGGGCGGATTTCAGAAATTCGTAAACTTGATTATTTCGGGACCCTAGAGAGTATATGGTTAAAATTTCAGCTCTCTAGGCCCAGTTTAAAGGCCGGGCACCCAGATTAGGTGAATGCTGAATTGCTCCGCCATCTCCACGAGAGATGATCGGCATTCTATTGATACGATGGAGTTTGTGTAGGCAGAATGCAGAGATTTTAGCGCAGTTCTTTAACCAAACTTCTATAAAAAAAGGTCTACAGTCCTGTCACACAGTGGGTATTATGTCAGTCTGAGTCGAATTGCATGTTTGCTAAAAAAAAACAGTGTCCTTCATTTTTTGTGGTAGCAATAGGGACAAAGTGCCGTGGATACTCTATGCCCACCTAGGCTTGTCCATCTTAGGTTGTCAACCTTTATTATTTTATCCCTGATAAACCCTTTGATACGCATAGAGGTGGTTTGATAACAACTACCTCACTGCCCCTTATACCTCCTACCATTCTCATCACCTAATCCGTTACTTTTATACATCGGTGTCCTGGTACCCAACGAGGCGATAGACCTGACAGACGTCGAGAATATATAGAATACATTTACAGCACCCGAAGCCTAAAATTAAAGTCGAATATTTCGGAATCAGCTCACTGCTTTTGAAAATGTTGGGCAACGCTGGTTAAAGCTATCCGGAAGGTGACATGGAAACACTGCATGAGTCAGATAAACAGTAAAACTATCGTGGTCTACATCGACGGAGATCAAACCCCGAAAATAGCCAACAATAAAATTCAAGCTGGAAGAACAAAGCTGAGAATCTGTTTACGAGATCAAAACCTCTCACTCAGTAGTCCAATTCAATTATGTAATAGGTACTCAGCCTCTGCCTCGTCTCACTAAGTTGCAGAAATATAATATCTGTGCTGCGTGAAATCACTAGTTAATGTATTTTTGGCAGTCTTTCTGGTGAAATGGGAGTACCCTCCAACCCTCCAGGTTGATTAAGAGCAAACCAACACCCACCTCCTGTGAAACTATCAACTTTACTTATTTTTCTAGGAAGAATCGTACCCTGAGATGAAAACGTATTTTACAATGATTCCAGTTAATAAATCATTGTGTGTAATGTTAGCTAATTTTTTTTTAACAATAAATTTATCGTTCCTAAACGCAAAAAAAAATGTTTTGAGAATGGACATTACAAGTGCAATAAAACTGATCAATAAAAAAACGCCTTTATTTTTATGAACATCGCTATGATAAAAGATGCTATTGACATTATTGGCCATATCCTTGTTCATATTATAAATGCATCATTAACCTCTGGTGTTTTTCCCGAGTCATGGAAGGACTCCTTAGTTATACCGATAAAAAAAGTGATTGACGCTAAAACTTGCACAGAAATAAATATGATACCAACCCCATAAATATGATGCCAATATACGTATAAATATTCGAAAAAGTAGTGCAAGTGCAATTAAAAGACCACCTCGACAGCCAAAACATTTTAACCGTATATCAATCTGGTTTTAGAGAAGATCACTCTTGTGAAACTTGTGTAAATTATGTGTTAAGTGACTGGAAAGTGAATGTTGACCATAAAAATATAGTTGTCGCAGTGTTTCTTGACCTCAAGCGAGTATTTGAAACGGTAGATCGTCACATCCTAATTGATAAACTATCAAAAATGGGCGTTAAGTCTAACGAATTAAATTGGTTTAGATCATTCATTACTGGGCGAACCCAACGTACCAAAGTAAATGAAAATGTGTCGGCCGCGGTTAGGGTTGCCATTGGACTACCGCAAGGAACAATACTCGGTGTGTACCTGTTTTTGTTATATATAAATGACATGGTCAAAGTGGTAACGTTTTCAAAACTTGTATTATTTGCTGACGATGGACTTTTGTATGTATGTGGGAGTGACTTTCTTAGTTGTATGAATAATTTAAACAGTGATTTAAGAGCTATAAGTGCGTAGTTAAAAATGAATAAACTCATTCTAAATACTGAAAAAACTAAGTGCCTAATTATTAACAATAATTCGATCGATACACCCCCCAACATCGTAGTTGACAATGTCCAAATCGAACTTGTTGAGAAAGTTAAATATCTTGGCATCATGATTGTTAAAAAACGATTGTTCAATGATCACATGTAAAAAAATATCAAAAAAGTTTGGGGTCTTAAGAAGAATAAGACACAATATTTCGTTTAACAGTGCAGTGAAGGTGTATAACGTTATTATTAAATCACATTTTGAATATTGTGTAGTTTGTTATTTACATGTCCTCAAAAATAGACTACAAGTCCTTCAAAATAAAGCTATGCGGATAGTGTTAGAAGTTAGTGACAGGTATACCCCAGTAACTCTAATGTTAAATTCGCTTAACTGGCTAAGTGTAAACCAAAGACTATTCACGAATGCAATGCTATTCGTTCACAAATTAAAAAACGGATTATCTTTTGGAAGGTGTTACAACAAATAATTATCATTCACCGTATAGCCTAAGATGCGCAGGCGATCTACGAATCCAAAGAGCGAGGACCTCAAGAGGACAGCGGACAATATACTACATGGGTTCCAAACCATTAATAATTTGCCACCTTATTTAAAAAACGAATAAGGTTTTAACGTATTTAAAAGAAACATTATTGACCTCATTAAATATACTATAAATTAAAAATTAATTTTGAAAGTTAAAGATAAAAAACCGCATTTCAAATATTAAATCTGAACACTTATATTTATTGTCATTCCTTATAGAAGTGTAGTAATTTATTGTAAACAATGTTTAAACTAAATGGCTTCTCGAAAGCTAAATAAAAATTCATCTATCTATCTATGGAAACGTTTTTAAAACTGCGGAAGAATCGTTCAAAACCCGAAAAGTGTCGTTTCGAAGAACATAACTTGTCATCTCAGGGTGCGGAATCCTTCGTTGAAATTCTGAGTGTTCTCATCAATGCAGATCTTTGCTTTTCTGCATAAGCTAATTCATCGCTAAGTCCAAATGGTTCAATTTAGCCTTGAGCGATACACCCTTCTCAAGATGTGTTCAGTGTTCGAGAAAAGAGTGGAATTCTAATGTAACAGTCTCCTCTACTTTTAGAGAATCGAAGAAAGTTTGGAATTCGATTGTATTCTTCACTATGCTATTCTCTCCTTTTATAGAATTGTGAGTACTCTGGGGTTCAATTGCATCGGTCATCTCATTCTGTTCTCCTAAATTACAGATAATATCAGCGTTCGAGTTTAAGATTCACCCCACACTTTCTGCACGCGAGATGGCAGTGAATGCAATGGCCAGTTCCCCAACATCGTAAATTCACTGCTACCCCCCATTACCATTATCTCACTAGCAGGTAAACTTAGGGTTCCCTAGTGGGCCGACTGTTAATATATATACCTTTTGTGTGTATGCCGGTATGGAACCGGCTACTAACTGTCGTATACAAAATGTAGCTCCTACATTTTTTGCGGTTTAATTTAAATGTAGCTATGTAGGGCGGCTTACTTTCTGAGGATTGTCGATGAAAGTTTTTGAGAGCATTTCGCATAGGTATAAATATACAACTATTTCTGTAATTCTTTCATCCAATATTTAACAAGAACAAAACAGAAAGCTGATACAGGAGTAATGCACGTCGTCGTACAAACCACTTGAATGAGGATTCAATTTTATTTGTCTCTTAAGTGAGGCGGGTAAACTGGAATAAAATTAATGGCTCCTACTAACAATGAGAATATTGTAAAGCTTTAATTTGTATTCCCTTTTATGCATCTTTTACATGTGCTTATTTTCATTTTAATAGATTCCTAATTTAACGGGCAAACCCATTTAAGGTGTATAATAAACCCTTTTTCAGTGCTCTACCTAAAACTGACCTGAAAGCTCATAATTCTTTTTAGATATTTCCCCAACATGCTACGAGTATTTAACATTATACGTCTAGGGGTATTTTTTGAAAATCCCGCAAGTTAGTAAATTTAATACCTAATCACCATCAACGACGCGAGCTAAAAACAAAACTCTTAACAGTTTTCACATCGTTCCACTTCAATCCGCTTTCGGTTTTTTTGATTACAGTTAAGTAGATAGCAACACAGGCAAAACAAGAAACAGAATATTCTAGCACGAAGATACAACAAGAGTGTTTGTATTGTCGCTGATTCGCCGTTGTCGTCATCGTCATTGTTAGTTATGTGAAAGGATCAATAGACGCAATCCTATTTTAAGGGCGAGCAGAATACTCGACCCAGAACCAAAAAAAAAGTGTGGAGTACGAGAGATGTATTGATTTTCAGTTAATCAAACGCTTCACCCGCCCTTTGAGGGCTGGGTGGTTTGTCTTCATTTTTAGTGATAAATGAGTAAATAGAATCTTCTTTTTGATCAAACTCCCGTAACCTTATTTCCAATTGATTGATTGCTGTTAATTGAACAATTAACGAAGTCCTGTGGTTTCTTATCGTTAGAACAGCATTTCATGGGGTTGATTTCTCTATTCCATTCTCTGTCATTGTCATTTTGGTCTCTTAGAGAAAACAAACAAAGGATCTTAAAGTAATTGATGAGGAAACGTAAGGGGTTTTTATTAAATTCAATCGAATTTCGTGGGCGTATGTGGAACATATTTTTCGACTTATAGTGCAGAACGAAGAATTCACTATAGTGGAATATTTTAATCCAGAAATGGAAACCGAAGAGTGTGAATTTGACGGCAAATATTATTTGTTTTACGAAGCTATTTTTGAATTCAAAGTCATCGCCATATGTTTCAAATTTGTTGTAATAATCTGCCGTGAACCTACCTCCATTTCCCTCGACATAGTTTTGCGCAGCACTTTATAAGCATATCGGTTTGTCGGTATGGTTTTACTGAGCGCTTTAATTCCATAGTCTTCCGGTCGATCTAATGTTTGACTCCACGAGCTGTACAAAGACCGTGTATCTTCCGAAAATATTATTCATCTTCACCGCAGCCCATGCTTAATTCAATAATGCTGAGTTTGATTTTTGTTTACCGATATCCGGGGATGACACGCACAAAGGCGGACAATGATTTTGAGTTAGTTTGAAAAATTCTCTTTTTTTTGTAGAGTAGCCATATTTTTTTAGTTATAAAAGAGGAGTCGAGCGCTCTCCATCTCTAATTTCGCTGCTATCAGTATGTTATTCCCAATCGCACGTCAAAGAATACAGGGTGCGACTGGTTTTGTTCAAGGGATGGTCCTTTTCTGCCAGCTCATTAATTCGTTAATTTCCCAGCACAGTTCTATATCCGGGAACACTATGCTGCGCGAGACCGTAAATCTTCGCGACAGTCACTTGCGATTTTCGATTTTATTTCTTGGCCACCATTTAAAAAAAAATATTCCAGCGCTAGATAGTGCCGGCATATCCCGGCTAAAGGCATTACTTTAAATCGAATACATAACTTAGACACCACCCGTGGAGAAAAACCCTACAACTGTACCAAAACACTTCTATCCTATCTCTCCATTCTTTCTAATAGTAAGTAGCACCTAAAAGCATGCAATAAAATACGTCATTGCTAGGTGCTGGTTGCATTTAATAACAAATGCTTGAGCTGTGCACAATAAGGGCTTAAGATTTTAATGAAAAACAACTTGAGCGTATGCAAATTATAGAAAAAAAAGTCTGCCAGAAGGAACCGGATAGTCTAAAAATTCCGGAGTGAAAATCCGGTCCACCAAATTACAAAAGATTTTCTCTTCGAAAAACGATAGGAATTTTTTTTAAAATACACTTTCCTTTCTCGTTTTCTAAACAGAAAAATTAAAACAAGCCACAAACTTATTTTGTTATTTGTCAGTCGCTGGTGCATTCAACTGTATGATGTTAAATTTTTGTTGCTCTTAGCTACGCAATTAAAAAAAAATAGTAAAGAGACTTCCAAGAGAAAAGGTATTTGAGTCGCATTTATAGAAGGAAGTAAAGGGTCTTTTATTAGCGACTTGACAACTTCAAACTTTCAATGTGAATGCACCCTTAAACCGATTACCAAACTGCCAATGTCAAAATATTTAGTAAAATCAACATTTTTTGTTTTCAAATAATTAAAATTTACATCAGCCACACAGCGGGTGCAACAATAGAGTTATTGAAGTCTCAGTTCGGTGAAAGTACTATCTCGAGAAACGGACCCGTCTATTTGCCGAGATCATGTGATTTAACGTCTATAGTGTTTTTTATGGGGCTATATTAAATCATTGGTCTATGCCAACCAGCCGGCGACGCCACGTTAGAAGAGTTCAGATCCAATATTGAACAAGAAATAGCGGCCGAGTCATCGAAAATTGGGTTCAACGTATCGACTGCTGCATACGTTCCCGTGGTGGACATATGAACGAAGTCAAATTCTATTCATACATGTTTTGATAGTAATTCAAGCCTATAAATTTTTTTTTTTTTTTTGATATCTCAAATAGTTTGCATTTTATTCAAAAAAAAAGTTGTCAAGTCCTTAATGAAAGACCCTTTATGTACCAAGACTCCGTACTGGCAGATAATTACATCGGGTGCCTTTACGCTCTTTTTACGCAGCTGAATCAGGGATTGGTAGGCAACGATCTTGAACATGTTGTCATTCTATATCCGAGTATTTCATGGTCGAGAACGAAGAAGAGTCCATAAACGCTGAATTCATATCCACATTATTTAGACTAGAATTTGTCAGAGAACTGCTCACGGGTTGATTTTTTTTTGTAATTAATCTACCTATTTAGCCCTGAGTGTAGTTCGTACAATATGAACAGCACCTTCTTCTATCCTTTAAATACGCCTGTTGTGTATGCATTTTCGTGGTTTTTCTTTCCTGCTCTAAACTTAAATTACATGTGCAATATGTAAAGTTTGGTTAAATTTGTCTGGAATCGCTTCGTGTGCAGACGACATATTTGTAGTTTTATCAAGACTAATAGTGCTATGAAAATAACTAAGGAGAAGTTGCTTAGTAGCCTAAAGCCATCTCAAATTCATTTTTGTGCAAAGCATAAAATAATATTATATCATATAACTACCACTTCTTAGTGTAACAATACTGTTACGTCTGGCACATGGCGTCCCGCTGTAGACCACTCACGTGGACTAACGAGCACAATTGTGAAAATTTTAATTTTTGGTCGGATGTCGGTTAAAAAAGAAAAGAGGCGGATACATCTACGGAATTCCTGACTCAAACATCATGTGTGGTTGAATTTACGGAATTTTAGTTAACTTGCGTTTTCCAGAGAGAATAACGATTTTTGGATTTTTATCTGTATACATACCTAAAGACAGTCGTGGTCGCCTGAAATTAATTAAAATTAAATTTTTATTTCATCAATAGAGTACATTTCTCTTATAGACTAATAACAATATGATTTGTTGAATTTGTTAAATGTATTGTAGTTGAGTTGACATGTAATGTAATTTGTATTATTAAATAAATAATAGCGAAATATTGAATTCTCCGTGAAAATGCGAGAATTGAAAATTATAATTGTTTGGACATTTAGTTTTTTTTTAGAAAATGTTACCATCTTTATAAAACCATTTGTTAACCAGAAAAAACTGCGGATGGTAAGACGAATACATAAGGATCATGTTATAAAAAGAAATTCACGGTTATTTATGTATTTTTTTAAAAAAGGTCATAAAATATACCTAACAGTATAACGATTAAGGACAAATACAAAAACCAGCTGTAAGACATTGAAAACATTAAAGATTTGTTTTTAAATAATAGTTTCAAAGTTTTGTTTTTAGATTTCTATAGTTTTTGGAAATGGAAATTGCCACCGGATTTTGAATCAGTATGTAGAGATTCATAGTCTCCTTAAAAAAATTGGGGCGATTTCGGAGAGGCTCTGTATATGAGTTTCCGTGAAAGCGATCCCCAAACGTTTGCCATAATGTTCAGGTCAGGCGAATATGGTGGCCATTTCAATGAGACATCATTTTGGGTAAAAATCTAGGCTTTTGTTGTCCTTGCGATCTGATGGTCCATTATCCTGCTTAAAATCACAACTTTGTCCACCAAACAATTCGAAAAAATTAGGAAAAGCAATTTCCAGTATTAATTTGTAGGTATTCGCTGTCATTCTTTAGCTTTGAAAATCCAGTCTACTGTGCCGTAAAAGCTAATTGCTGTGTCTTCTATCCAGGTTTTTTCATCCTTCCTCAAATCTATCAAAATTGAACTTATTTTCGTCAGAAAATACGGCGAATATGCCGAATCGCCACTCACGACTCCACCTGATGTGTCGTATTGCAAAGTCAATTCGCTGACTCCTACGTGTTGCATTCAGTGGTGGCTTCATCTTCATTTGCTTGTGCTGAATATGGGTGGCTTTCTGTATCACGCGGTAAACAGTCCTTGATTTTCTTAGAGAGCCTTGAATTGGAAGCAGCTCTAAGTGTTGCTCGCCGTTGTTGTTGCCTCGCTAACGTCCTTTGCGATGTTGTCCATAGTCCTTCAGGGTCTTAGAGGTAGCTATGTAGAACTGTATGGCATCTTCCAATCCTTAACGCTATGAAGCGGATACTTTGCCCCTTCTCCTTGTAAGCTCGAATTTTGCGCTTTTCTCCTTCATTTAATGTCTTTGTTTTCACATAGTTCCGGATGCAATGAATAGATATCTTCAACTCATGTTCTTTATACTCTACAAGTGATTTTATACCATCTCGAATATCATAACAGGTAGTTGTACTTAATCAACTGCTAGAAAAAAAGAGTTATATTTTATGACCTTGTTAGACAAAAATTCATAAAATCAAAAATGTTCAATCTAACCGTGAATTTCTTTTTACAAAATTATCGTTATATGTACGAGTATATCCTTTTTAGCATCCGCAAAAAAAAACAACAGATTAGTGATTACTTTTAAAAACATCGTAACATTTCATCAACATCATTTCACGTACATCAAGTGGTACGGGTATTTATAGGTACTTCTTAAGAGCAGCCATTCGATTACAAATTTTAAAGAGGTGGATTATTCACAACTGCAAACTAATTCGTATTTTACTTAAAATTTAGTAAACCTTAAGAGCATTCAAAACGCATTCATATTCTTGTCTGTGAGTTATACAAATATTTTGTAATTTGTAAAACGTTGGTATGCGTTAATTTTTTATTCGATGTATCTGAGCAGCTGTTAAATAATTTTCTGATATCGGGCATTTTTCTCTATGCCTCTAAATAGAATAAGAATAAGTTTTCTTTTAGGTGGATCACCGATTCTAATAATAATGTTTTCGGTCTTGGCAGATATTTTTTTATAGCTTATTTAAATCAACGGATTACAAATTGTATTACTACCTATTTGCGATAAATTTTGACTTACAATAAACAGCAGTTGTAAAAATTAAATTTAAGGTAGGTTCGCGGAAATAGTAAATGGTATTGTGATGCGCTTGAAAAAAATACTGCTTCGATCTTAAAACTCTTCCGGAACATACATGCTAATAACAAAAGTGCTTCTATTGTGGTTGGAATTGTGTTGGAATGTAATGTCTTTTTTTTTGACGCAGTTAAGATTGCAACTGATTTTATCGAACTTGATTTAATTCGGCTGAAGTTTGAGACTGGAGGTGGCAGGGCCGACCCGAGTTCCATTTGGACCCTGTTGATCTCCTTATTCGTGGTTGTAAGCTCAAACTACGTGGGGGACGTCTGTTTTTGAAGTAAAACTTCTTTACGCACGCTTGACTTGGGGGTAAGCTGGTGAATGCGACACGGAAGTGTAGACCAATGTAGACTTCCGGCGAGACGGAAGTGTAGACCAATGTAGACTTCTGGCGCAGTGTAGACCTTACGGTGTAACGGAAGTGTAGACAAACGTAGACTTCAGTGATGGGACTTTGTGGAAAAATGTGCGAAGTAGATTTGTTATTTCGTTATACATTTTCCAGTTTTAATTATGTTCAATTTTCGAGATTATTATGTCCTTACGAAACATCGGGAAGTTGTGTGGAAGTAGATTTGTTTTGAATAATTGAAAGGTCCTTGCAACAACAAAAAATGTCCTTAAAAGTCGAAGAAAGGATATTTTTCCAAAATGCCCTTAGAATCCACACGGTATATCTGTGTTCAATGTTATTTGACTAAGAGGTCCTGCAACAACAAAAAGGTCCTTAAAAGTCGAAAAAGGATATTTTACCAAAATGTTTGTTGTTCCTAGCACCCCTCATTCAAATAACATTGAACTCATATATACCGTGCCGTTTCCAAAGACATTTTTGGAAAATATCCTTCTTCGGGTTTAATTATTGTGGCTCCAAGGACCTCTTTGTAAAATAACCTGATGTAAAATAAAAATGGCATTCAATCAATTTTTATTTTAAACGCAATATGCATAATAAATCCCAATAAATTATCACCATTATAGCAAAATAAAAAATTTTGATTCAGTTATTAGTTATTACCTAGGCATCCGCAACTAACTTTGGCAACCTGACGAGCTTAGTTACGCAACCTGCAAAATAACAAATTAGGTAGCTAACGCACAACTGTGCCTACACGTTTACAAATCAACTATACCGTGAGTGCAGCGTGGCTCACACCTTTTTTTTCTAATTTCTAATAATTCTTTGTTTTGATTTTTACAGCAAAAGTAAACAAATTCATTGTATAATATTATACATTTTCATTTGAACATAATTACAAAAAATCAATTTGGGAAAAACGAGAAATTATTGAAGTAAAACTTCTTTACGCACGCTTGACTTAGGGAGTAAGCTAGTGAATGCGACACGGAAGTGTAGACCAATGTAGACTTCCGGCGCAAACGTAGACTTCCGGCAATACCTAAGTGTAGACAAGCGTACACTCTTTTGTTACAATCTTGCGGTGGAAAGGGTCGTGTAATGGGTAAACAAGCTTGAATCTCCTCAATAGAGGGCAATACTAAGCTCATCATCTATCCAAACCGGTTCAAAGGAGAACAGTTGCCGACAGAGGGAATTTACCGGAAGTGAGTAAAGTCATTGTGTCCATGAATCGCAGTTCATTAGTTCATTAGAAATATAGAGCGTCACCGTCATCGTCAGATTTTCAGGTCGGACGGCAAAAAACCAAAGTTTGAGCTAGGGAGCTGAAATTTATAATTTAGACTCTCCAGTGGCCCTTGATGCTCATGTGTAAATATTTTCAAAATTCGCCTCCTGACACGCCCACAATTTAAATTAGATGGAGCGAAAGAAGTTCTACTTCAGTCGTGTGGTCTTAAACACACTCATTTTTTTTTGTATTATTAACTCTCCATGTTGGTGCGGAAGTTTCCTTATGCATCAATTTTTATACTTGTCAAATATTTTTTTATTTGTTGCCAGCTCAAAAAATTAGTCAGAGATTACTTCAACAAACAGAGGCAATAATTAAAAACCGAAAAGTGAAACAAAGTAATTCAAACGCAATATAAACGGGCTATTTTATATTCTGATTTAAGAGTATATTTTTATAGTCGGATTGAGGGTGAGCAAGATACCAACGCCCTTTTCCTATACTTACTTTACTTAACATGCTCCCGACTCGTGAAGGGTCTCTGCCTGAGACACTGCAGCCTGCCATCCTCTATCATCCCGGGCACGCTGCTACCAAGTGCTCTGGTATACGCGTTGGCTTGTTGTTTTAAACGGAGGTTCGGTCTTCCTTGTTTTCACGAACCTGGGAGTTGGGAGTCCTCTGCCTATACAACTTTATATTCAACGTCAGGGTTCTCTACCTACGGGATCTTCTCACCTGGGACACCCGGTATTTGACAAATGTTTACTTTTGATCCCATTCGCCCATCGGCTTCAGCGCCCTGTGCATTTGCACATATTGCTTGTCCGGTCCTGGGTGTTGGTAAGGAAGACTGTGGCTTCCCTTTTGGTTTATGCTGTTTTTGAGATATAACTGGGGGGTTTTATTGTTGCTGTTGTTGTTGTTGGTTTTGTTGGTGTTGTTGTTGGTGTCGGTGTTGTTGTTGTTGCGTAAGAGTTTCTTCCATGTTTTGAGGTTGGAGTTGTTGGTCGTTGATTTGTTTATACGGTAACAATAGCAAATGGGCTGATTTTGAATCTTTCCATCATCGTTTGTATATTAGAGCATCAATTGCAATTCAAGCGTATTATTCCACGAGGCGAAGCGATTATATAATAAATTAAAGACAGTGTTTCCACGAAGTTCAGAAGTGGTTGCATTGTAAGTATAGTATGTAATACAAAAACATAAAATGCAAATATATGGTTTTTCTTGTTATCATTAATAACAATTTTGCAGTGCACACATGGACAGCTTATTTAATCACAAATGAGCTTGTCCCCGTGCAAGGATGGACCAAAAACATCATACTCCTGTTACTGATTTTTGTTCGGTTGACCACCGGTGACCTCCAGTAGTGTCAACCCACGGATTCGCATGCACCCTTGAGGGACAGTTTCAAAATGTTGAACTTGTCGCTGGGCTCTCATGAATCGTAATATTGTCTAGATATGATTTCTATCATTTAAGGGAGGTTTATCATAACTTTGTTCTTAAGGAAGATGAATAATGAGCAGTAGAAAGAATACCTCTCATGTTGTATCAAAAAGCAAGTACAGTAGAACAAGCACTTAAAATAATACTCATACGTGAGAAGAAGTGAGTCGGCCATTTATGCTAGTGCAGACGTCCAATACTACTGAACATAACCATTCCTATGTGCCAATCTAGATTTTGTAGACAAATGAAATGGCGCTTCATTTTAACGCCGATTTCAGAATTTCGAACGACGGATTTGCTTGTCATGCTTTTATTTATGTTTAACGTTTGCAAGAGAAAGAATACTGACTATTAGCAATAGTAAAACCTCTTTATTAAATGAGATGTCTGCTACTTGTCCTTGAACGAAAACAAAATACTTAAATAAGCCCCTATATATCCTTTTACTGAGCACTGAACAATCTTTGTTCAACCTTATTAATTTGAAAATAAAAATATATGTTTCTTTTATGATCTCTTAGGCCGATTTTTGTCGCATTAAGAATTTGCGTCGTATCTATAACTACTTTCAATAAAATTTTAGTATTGCTCCTTAAAACCCCTGTAAAGTATCCCTTATCCGCAGAGAGCAGACACAAAAAGATTTCACCCGTCCGTAAAATGCTCTACCTAAAATAAATGTGTATTGAAAAAGGTCAGTTTTACAATTTTATTGAATTCCAACTTCTTCACTTCGCTGACTTTTCTCTGAGCTTAATGTTTTGCCTTGCCACCCGAAAAGGGAAACAAGTTTAAGACGAGTAAATTAACATAAATTAAACATAATTTACATACCAAAGCTAAAGAAACTCCCTTTATCGTAAATTTAAATGAGAACCAAGCCGGCATCCAAACTGGGACGAGCAGCAAACGGGTTTTTTATTTTAATTATGCAATAAGGTAATTCTCTTAATTTTTATTCTTCACGAGTGTTCCAGAAGAGGGCATTATAATTTTTAACTCAGTACTTAACTTTAAATACAATAAATTTCCAAGTTATAATAATATATACAGCCATGGTAAATTCGTACTTCTTAAGAGCATAATGTTGTTGGTAGGGCGCCATCCTAACAGCCCTACGCAAGAACTAATCCAAACAAATGAATACCGTTTCCTAAATATGCCACCGCCGTATGTAGACCTAAAGATGCAATACTTAATCTATCTATATGTCTAATTATAGCACTCAGCGAAAACATTGCCGCACACGAGAATAATTTCATAAACCAACGCTAGGGAGACGCGAATATGAGTATGTAAACATTTTTTTTTTGTTCGCTTTTGCACTTTGTTCTATTTTGTCAATTTGCCTACCTGTCTTCATTAAATTGTAGTGGACCGACGATGATCACCGAACATCTTGCTTCTCCTTAGCACATAAAAATGTATTTTCATGTTCACAAGGTTAAATCAATAATTAATACTTTGCTTAACTTGCATAAGTTTGTTTGGGGTGGCGTCGGTCGCTCGGACGGAAGAATGGTTAGTCAATCTGATAGAGATACAGATGTATATTTAGATGCTTGTGCACGTAACGTACCATCTTGTGTGCTGAATGCATAATACCACCCTTCTTTAGATACACGATTACGAGCTCGAGCATATTGTTAAAGAAAAAAAAAAATACATTCTCAAATCGAATTCTATTTTAATGAGAAGAAATTAATAAGATGTGAAAAGTATGTGGGGTGGGAAGTGCTAGACGCTGGGTCAACAATGAACCAATTATAGATAATATTTTCTACACAGCACATCCCCTTTCGCCTGCGCGCTCAAATGAAGCTGAAGATATTACGTGGTGCAGCGGGCATATGCGATGCTACTTAACGTGTGTAGGGTATCATGTGTGCATGATCGAGTCAAGTGAGCTCTTTGTGGCGCTTGCCAAAGAATCGGATTGGACAGTCTATGCCGAAAGTATGGCAAAACTACTTTTATTCATTTTACATCATTTTGCCCTAGTAGGTACTTAACAGCGTTTACCACTTCAAAAAATAATCGAAGTATATCTTAAAATTAGAGTTTTGATGATTTTTATATTACGAACTGAGTTGAGAATACATGTTTTTGAATTTCCTGCTTTCGGACATTCTACTTACCCGGCAGCCGCACTACTTGTACGAAAGGATTCGTTTAGCCACTTCGCACAGGTCTTGGAAATTGATTCACTCTCCCTACGCATCCCTTACATCTGAGCGTCAATTTTTCGTAAATGCTATTCGATTGTGGAATTCATTACCGCGGAACTTAAGAATAACTCAAGGTACAAGCACAAAAAAGTTTAAAAGGGACTTAAGAAATTATTTTTCCGGAAATCGGTAACTAAAATTTTAAATTTTCTATTGATCATTGATTTATATAAAAATCCGAATTACATTTATGAATTCTAATTTTTGTGAAACTTTATTCGCTATATCTACTTTTTTCAAATCTCTGTCTAAGTTAGCTTACCACTATTTTATAAGATATTATATCTTAAAGTGTATAAGCATTTCAAATAAATAAATAAATAAAATAAATTAAATAAATCTTCAAGGTAAAAAAAAAAAAAAACTCGGTTTTTAATATTAGTTTTCTTTTTTGGTCTACACATTATGTACTACCCTTATATAACTCACTTTTCATTTAACGTGCAATGACAAAAACAGATTGTGCATGCGCCTATGTATATGCTGATTGGATGATAAATGATTTTTAGAGTTAAGCAGTAAAAACACCGCTAATAAAAGTTAATTATAAGTAAAAATAGGTATATGTAACGGGTGCGCCATCTTTAAATCGGTATGTGAATATTGAATAACTTTGAAAAAAAAAAACCATTTCCATATGTGAGGTATTTTTATTTAATTTGATACTTTGGACAAGTTTTTGAGTACAACATCAATCAAGTGGCCGCCCCTATTGGCCAAAGCAAAATGTAGCCTTTTTGCTGCGTTTCCCACCGTTTCGAGCATCTCGGGCGGAATAGCGATGATTTGGGCACGAATGTTTGCCTTGAGCTCGTTATTGGTCTGAGGCCTGCTGGCGTGCACTTTGCTTTTCAAATAATCTAGCAAAAAAAGTCCGGAGGGGCAAATCTGGAGATCCGGGTGGCCAATCGCCATTTTTTGACAGCACCAAAAATCAGGTTCAGTCTTAACCATTCGGGCGACTGTTTGGCCGTATTCCAAGCGACTTGGACAGTCTGTAGGGAATATTCTTTGTGTCAATTGCAATTTTTACGCAAACTATGCTTCAAAATGCGCTGCAATGTGGTTCCACTGACGCCAAAATGCCGAGCTCGGTGATGATGCGACACATGCGGGCTCTCGGCAACACTCTCTCTTACCGCTTCAACCAGTTCATTGGAACCTCTTTTGCGCTGATGAACGACGATCTCCCACTGTCCCGTGCTCAATAAAATTTGACACAAAGGATGAATAGTGTTGTCAGACGATGCTTGTTGTCCACGATATTTTCGACGATAGGCACATTAAGTTAACACAACTTAGCAACTATTTTCAATGTACAGCATCACTTTTTCGGCGCGGTGTTTCGGCGTGAAGCGATTCATGGGTAAAATTGTACTGCATTGGCATTTCAAAAACATTGTTTCTCAAATCAATCGGTTGATAAATGTCAACGTTTTTTAATGTTTACCCACCGACATAATAGATTGCGCACCCTGTATATGTATACAATAAACTTTCTCATAAGCGGACACTGACGGTACCACCAAATTTGTTCGCTTGTGAGATGTGTCCGCTTATGAGAAAGAACAGACGATTTTGCCAACTTTAAAAAAACACAATAGACATAGTGTGATTATGCTAGTCCCTGGTACTTAATTGCTTTTAGATTTTTATTTAAATTTTTATAATAAAAAAAACAATTCTCGGCGGTGCTATTTATTTTAGCATTATCAATCCACCTTTATATAAAAGGCAGATATGCATATCCCAGTTTTTCGCATATGATAATGAATTTGTATAATATCGCATCTCCTTCTTCCGATTTAACTGGGTATGGGTTACAGGAAGAACCACAGTTTTATGGATGGCACTGCAGTGAAATTGTTAAACCGTCCCTGTACGTGAGTACAGAATTGCGCATCGTTTTGTCCCAACCCTGTGCGGACCTTTCCAATCACACATTATACTTATATACTGCATACTGCGTGAAAATGAAAATAATCTTTTCTCAGGGAAGGAGGAAGTATAACGCTGGTCGCAGAAGCGTATTACAGCCGATTTATGCTGGCATAAGCAAACTGAGGTTGTCACAAGCCGACTGGCGTTCCGTCTGCACTGTTAATGTATTTCTGTCGTGTCATTCATAGCAAACATTTGTCATAAAAAGTAGATTTGTAGACGGAAAGTAACCGATCTGTCCGGGTGATTTTTCAAGAGCTATACGTTTTGAAAAAAGAAACACGGTTGCTAATTTGCTCAATTGTCAATTTGTGTGAGTTTTAACAAGTTGAGCAAATTAGCCAATGTTTTTTTCTTTCGGTACTGTTATGGCATTATGGATAAAAAATAATTTCGTTCATACGGCCACCCTTCTGAAGCTTTCAATTTGTTCGCCTTTTTCGAACATTCAAGGCCGTATCTCACGAATGATGTGGTCTATGTTGGCTTCCAAGGCTAAAATCGTTGTTTGCTTGGCTTCAAATACCCACACAGATAATAGTCCAGCGGCGTCAAATCAAATCATACGATCTTGGAGGTCAGGACACAGGTCCATTTCTGGGGATAATCTTGTCATCGAACACTTCCTTCAATAGATTGGTAGTTTCGGCCATGCTATTGAAACCAGGATTAGATTTTGCTCATTTTTGAAGGAGTACGGCCCGATTATGCCTCCAGCCAGCTTATAAAACGCACGAAAATGTGATTTTTTTTGGGTGCATAGGTAGTTGATGGATTAACTGTGGATTTTCCTCGCTCCAAATGCAACAATTTTGATTATTAACGAAACAAAACAAAATTTGGCTTTAAAAAAAGTGGTTCGACTACCAACTGTTCAAGCGCCCAATCACGGAACCCACGACGCAAAAAAAGATCATCTGTATCTATTCAATTCTTGCAGCAAATGAGTTTTGTAATCGTGTCAACCAAGATATTTATGCAGAACGTTCCACGTCGTTGGACACAGGATAGATTAAGCTGGCTGAGTCTTGCCATATAGCATTAAAAAAACGTAAAAAATCACCCAAGTATTTAAAGGCATCTTATTACAATTTTGAAAATCTGTCGAGACGAGGGCAACTAAAGCGGTTTCAGCCTCTTGCTAGAGCAAGTTCTCTATTGGCAAAACATATTTTTTTGTGGATATACGCGGCTTTGATATATGTATCGGTTGCTTAGTGGAATTACTACTATTCCGGGCAAAGCAGATCATATAGGGCCTAGAACCAAGTATCTCCAACCCCTAAATATTTATATCATGTTGGCCAACTTAAAGGTCATCTGGCGCTTAAAAGTTAATGGCCACTGGTATACCCTGATGGCACTTCCGGGTATGCGACTCGTATCTGATAAAATAACACCAGGACTTCAACTGTGTTGAATCAAAGCTGATTTTCTCAAAGCTTAAAAATGATAAGGTGGCAACAAATCTCGGATACTTTTAGGGAGAGGATGTACTTCCTTTGTGATTATCTTTACTCGTTTCAGGCAGCAGACCGTGGATCCGTATGTTGTAAATGTTGACCATTTAAGCTAATCATCTATAATTTTACTACAGTAACACAAGGTATCTATCTAGCAATGCAATGAAATGAGTCTGAGAGCTTCGGCAGATGTACAAACCTTTCGGTCAAGAAATAAAAACTAACCTCATCCGATGGTTGATACGAAAATTGGACTTAAAGAGTGTTAACAATCAAATGTTTTCAATTGAATTGAAAAGTTGTGCACAAGAACTCTTTTCCAATACAATAATGTTTACCCCCACTGTCGTATGTTGTTCCCTTCACTGTTTTATATTCTTCCTTTGAGGTATACGAACAAATGAAAAAACAAATAAAATGAAAACATGAACGACGGCTAAGGCGAATAGCCAAGATGATGATGCTGATGATTTTAATGTCATTAATCCAATTACGAGTAAAGTGTACCTATACTCGTAAGAGTATCTGTTTTGGCATGCTTTCGATTTGTGCAGTGATTGCATAATGATTTAATGTTGCAATGCACTATTCGTTTGAGTCGTATGTACCAGAGTGCAATTGTACGGAAGGTTGATACCAATTTCTGAATAAGAGCACGTTCAGGGGCGTTAATTCTTTTCCCCATGAGAAATCTGTGCGACAATACAGTAAAAACGGGCAATTTGAATTTATTGATCTAGAAAATGTAAATTAGATTATACGAAGACAATTTTAATGTTGTGATATGCTTTTTTCACTAGGGTGGGGTATTCTCGTCGGTGCCAGAGTTGCCCATAAAAAAACGCGTAAACTTCAGGGCGGGGTATAATATTTTCCGTTGTTTTAATTCACAAATAAGTCTTACGAATATTGTTATACATAATAAATGAGTTAGGTCTAGCTTAATTCATTTTATACGTAATGGAATCAAAATCTACGGGTACGGACGGGAAAATGATTTTAATGACATTGGGTGGGCTAGACGTGACCTCTACGATGCCCAGTCTAGGTAGCGGGCCGTACAACACACTACAGTGTCTGGCTGACGAAATCTAGGCAGCGGGCCGGATTTATCAAGAGTGTTCTTCTTCTTAGAGGTAGTCAGCGGACCGGAGTCTTTACAAAACACCGTTTTCCTTGCTCTAGTAAGTGGGCCGGATAAAGTTCTGAAAAAGGGCAAACCAGCCAAACTGGACTCACTTAGAAAACTTGATGGCACCTTCACTGAGACGAAAGCGGAAACTCTTAGTTATCTGCTGGAGTCTCACTTTCCGGGTAACCAGATTACAATTGGTTCACAACCAGCCCAGATTACCGAGACTATGAGTGAGCCAAGACAACCAACTCGGCGTAGCTGGTATGTTGCGAAGGCCGTGGCAACGGACGAGGCCATTAAATACGCCTTTGCGTCTTTTGACGGCTTCAAGTCACCTGGTACGGACGGAATATACCCAGCCATGCTGCAGCAATGTACAAACCAGTGGCTACCGACTATGAAGAAAATCTTCATCGCTGTCCTAGCACTGGCATACATTCCAACACCCTGGCGTACAGTTAGAGTGGCATTTATACCTAAAATTGGCAGAAGTGACTACTCACTCGCCAAGAGCTTCAGACCAATCAGTCTGACTTCCTTCTTGCTGAAAAGCATGGAAAGGCTGGTCGAGCTTCACGTGCGCAAAACTGCTTTGCGATTGCACCCACTATCTCAGATGCAACATGCCTATCAACGCGGAAAATCCTGCGAGACTGCGCTCCAAAACCTAGTTGGTAGAATTGAGGACGCGCTTGACAGAAAAGAATACGCGATGGGCATTTTCATCGATATTGAGGGTGCTTTTGACAATGCGACTTTTGATAGCATGTGCAGCTCCGCCAGACAACACGGCGTAGACGAACCATTGGTGTTGTGGATTAAAGCAATGCTAATGAATAGAACGTTGGTCGCGGATGCGGATTGTGGCCGCTATATTATGGCAGGGGTAAACAGAGGCTGTCCGCAAGGCGGCGTTCTGTCTCCACTGCTGTGGTGTATGCTGGTCGACTCTCTGTTAAACGCACTCAACAGTTCTAATGTATACGCTCTAGCGTACGCGGATGATGTTGCCGTGCTTTGTGTTGGACCATGCCTAGCGACTGTATGCGCCAATGCGCAGGTGGCCCTTGACGACATCGGTGAATGGTGCACTAGGAATGGGCTCTCGGTCAATCCTCTTAAAACTGAGGTTGTTCTCTTTACTAGAAGGAGGAAGCTGGTCGGGTTGACTCATTCAGTGCTAAAAGGCGTCACAATCCAACTCTCCAATGAAGCAAAGTATCTGGGAGTCATCCTGGATAGCAAACTTCTTTGGTCCAAACATGTTGAGCTGAAGACTGCCAAGGCGCTGTCTGTTTTCTGGCAGTGCAAAGGCATTTTCGGCAAGACATGGGGCTTATCACCGAAATATGATAAGACCATTTATAGCATACGCATCGGTTGTTTGGTGGAATAAGCTTTCACGTAAATACG
Organism: Portevinia maculata; assembly: GCA_949715645.1. Classification (NCBI taxonomy): domain Eukaryota; kingdom Metazoa; phylum Arthropoda; class Insecta; order Diptera; family Syrphidae; genus Portevinia; species Portevinia maculata. The sequence goes on along the minus strand of OX454525.1, from coordinate 14,145,178 downwards.
TTACTGCTGCTTTTGCCAAACTCCAAAGGCAGGTATGTCTCGACTGCACGGGGGCCTTCCCCAGCACGCCTGGCTCCGGCCTAGATGCACTATTGAACCTCCCGCCCCTTGATGTTTACATTATGGGTTGCACAATCAAAGCTATCTCACATCTAAGAAGAGGTGGCTTTTGGTATAATTCGCACTGGAGTTTTGATGAACTTGCGCAACGGTTATCCTTCGACTCCTGTCTTATGGATATGCCGTCTGATGCGATGACACCGGAACTTCGGCTAAAGCGCAACTACGAGGTCGACTTTCCTCGCGTTCAGGACTCGCTCTGGCCGGACTCTGAACCTGGAAGGGAATGCAGTCGAATCTTCACCGATGGCTCCAAAACCGATCAAGGATCTGGTGCTGGTGTCTTCGTGGAGAGCGAAAACGTTAGACTTTTCTTTCCGTTAGGCAAATATGCGTCAGTCTTCCAAACAGAGACTTATGCTATCCTAATGGCCATGGACTATGTTACGAGGAACAGGTGGAGGGGCCGAAGTATCTGCGTCTGTAGCGACAGTCAGGCTGCGCTTAAGGCCTTACTCAAACCCTTAACTACCTCCAAAATAGTACGTGAATGCAAGATATCTCTGAATTCGGTCGGAAGGCTGAATTCACTTAAACTTGTCTGGATCCCGGGTCATAACGGGATCACGGGAAATGAGATCTCCGACGAACTTGCTAGACAAGCCTCAGAGGGGGACTTCTCAGGACCTGAACCAGCGATCTGTCTGCCTGCGTCCTCGGTCAGGGCTTCCATTGACGGTTGGGTTTCCTATGAACACAATCGCCATTGGCATGACTCTCCAGGGTGCAGTTGCTGACAGAATAAGCTAATTCTGCCCGACGTCTGTGGGAAATCCGCGGCATTCTTGTTGTCTCTCAACAGAAAAGACTGCAGACAGACCACTAGCGTTCTTACGGGACACTACGTTTTTGCAAAACACCTTAAGGTGCTAGGCCTAAGCGATACCAACAACTGCGAAGCCTGTGGAGAAAGCTACGACACTGCGGAACATATCCTCTGAGATTGTCCTGCTTTTGCTCGTATCAGGTGGCAGGTATTTGGTGCGGATATGGTAAGTGCTGTAAACCTAAGCTCCTTATCATTGAAGCGCCTTCTCGTTTTTCTTAGAAAAACAAGTAAATTCCCACAGTAAAATGTGGTGTGTTTGCCTGGTAGTACAATGGACCAGTATTGAGTCTGAGTGCTCCAGTGCAGAAAGTCTCACACGCCGACAAAAAAAAAAAAAAAAAAAAAAATGCCCCGGATCCGGGCTGTCATTTTGAAATTTCAGAGGGTTGTAGTTTCCATGATTTAAGGAAAGTATTTCAGGTATGACGGGAGTACGGACAACCATTCGTCTTTAAATTTAAACAAACAGCGTAACTTAATTGATTGCTTGTTATATACCTACGTCATATTAACATTAATTAATCAAGTATATCAAAAGCCTTCTTAAGAACCTGCCTTGCAGCCTATAGGCAATAATAGGACAACTCTTCACATATACTTACATTAAAACAGCGATTTGCAGGGCTTAGGCTTAGTGACCACCCGGAGCTAATTACTCTTTTCGCTGAACTTCCGGAACTTGACATGAACTGCGTGGTTACAGACCGCCTTCATAAGACTTAAATAAGGGTATATTCACGGATAGACAAGTATAGTTATAAATGCCCTAAGCTTACAATACCATTCACTCCGTATCAGTATGCGGATTTTGACGGAAATGAAAAAGCCGACGAAGTAGAGAGGAAAGGTTCAGAGACTCCCATGAAAGTTCCCCAACCCTTCTCCTCCACTCCAAGATTGGCAACAACAATCGCAACTATAAAGAGCTAGGAAAATAATGAAATTATTGAATGAACATCCCAGGTCTTAGAACAGACTCTTAATAGAAGTGCAAGCAGATGCCTAAATCTAGTCAGGAAAAAACTTAGTAGGTTATCTTACTGGTCACTGGTTACTGGTTACTTGGTTAAGTACATCGCAATTGAAACAATAAAATGGCTATTTTATCGTTATCCCCAGATATTTAAACTTCTATGGTATCAGCAGTATGATGGTTGACACAGTTAAACATTTTAGCGTAAACTGCTCCGGTATTGAGGGCTACGAATATGCATTGCTTTTGACTTTGCTTTTATAACTATTCCATTGTCATGACACCATCTGCAGACTTTGTTGAGCTCTGCTTGTATCCTTTGGGTTGCCTGATCTAATGACCTGTGATAGACTAGAATTGCAGTGTCATCAACAAAAGCAAATGGAACGCTTTACTTTAGGCATTTCAGCATGTCATTTGTATATAGCAAATATAGTAATGAGCCAAGTTTAGAACCTTGTGGTACTCCATAATGTACGACCTTTTTGTTGCTGCAGCAGTCATTTATTTTTACACCGAAGGTCCTTTGGGTAAGATAGTCCTTCATCCATTCCGATATTTTTCCTTCTAATCCAAATTTGTCTAATGCTTCTACCTGTTTTTTGTGGTCAAGAGTATCGAATGCTTTACTGTCCAAGAAAATCACTATTACGTGGAAGTTTTTACTTAGGCTGGTATTTATCAGATTCCCGAATCACCAAGATGTCTATTCTGGAATCCATATTGGGATTTGCTTAATATGTTATTTTTTTCAGCAAATTTCCATATCCGGTCTGCAACAATTCGCTTCATAATCTTATCAACGACTGACAGTATCGCTATTGGGCGATAATTAGATATTTTATTCTTTTTACCTCCTTTGTAGCGGTCTAACGACAGCCTCTTTAAGTTTTGTCGGCACAACAGATTTTTGAAGGTTAATATTTATCAGCTTAGTCATTATAGGAGCAAATATTTCCGCGTTTTCCTTTAGATCCTTCGGTCGTATACCATTGGCCCCTGGACCCTTTTGTGCATTTAGACGACGAAGTAGGTTTTCTACTTTTAAACACTCAACATATCAACTGAGTCGCGTATCAAACTTCCATGGTGTGAATAAGTTGTTGTGTTGCACGTGTGAATTATTTGGGCCGCTTGTTGCGAGAAGTAGTTAGCAAATTCGTCCGCCAAAAAGATTGTATTTGTGCTACATAAAACGTTTTTCGTGATTGTTGTATCTATTGATCGTTTATTTCTTCCTAATACTTCATTGATTAAAGACCATGTTTTTTTCGGATCGCATTTTGTTTTTTTCGAATTTTTGTGGGTCGTATTGTTTCTTACATGCCATTATCTTTTTGTTTACAATATTTCGTATTTTCTTGTACTCCATTTGGTATGATGAGTTTCTACTATTATTTTTTCATCTCCTGTTTAGTCGATCACGTTCTTTCTTCTTCTTTCTAAAATATCTCGGGAAATCCGTGGTGTAATTTTTCGATAAATTTTTTTTCTACAGTCGTTGTTGAATTTTTATAAATTTCGCTCTACAAAGTTGTTATAAACAAATTTCAATATCTGTTTCATTAAATATTGTAGTCCAGTCCGTAAGTCTGATCAACTCACTTACTTTGTTCGTACATGTAATTGTGTTAAGAGTTTTTCGCTTTTCTCATCTTTATTATATAGTCCGAAAAGTACGCTATAGTGATCTGAGTTATCATTTTCAACTTCAGCGGATAATATCTTATGGTCTGATAAAGGTACCATTATATGGTCAATCAGACTAAAAGTCCCTTCGCTGAAATTCGGTAGGGTATGGGATTTAATGACGTTGTTGTACAATTCTTTTGAGGCTAGCATATCTTGGTAATTGAGTACAAAATTAATCGTAACGTCAAGGGTATTTAAGTTCATATCGCCCAAGAAAATTATCTCCTTTAGTTGTCTTGTACCTACCTGCGATCTTTGCCATATCTTCAACAAACTCATTTTTATTCATGTTCACCATTTTATGAAAATTTCAAAAAATTAAAATATATTTGAGGTGACAATCGTAGCGAAGGGAGTACGGGAGTACAGCGGTTGCCAAGGGAGTAGGAGTACCCCCTTAGTACTAATTTTGATAGCCCTGGGCCAGATTACTCGACAGCGTCCTTCGTCTTAGAGGTCCAAGTTTCAGCTGCGTGCTGGAGATTTGAGAATTTTCGCGCGAAAGGATCAAAGGGAACAGTCAACGCCAAGGCCGCCATCTTCCTAAATCAAGTGAGCGGGCTGAATTTCTCAACTTCTTCTCTAAGCTAGTAAGCGGGTCAAATTAATGGCACCGTCCTCCCAGCGTTGGGTCTGGGCGTGAGGTTTAACCTCGATTCCATGATTGCTCAAATTAGGTTAGGTTAAAGTGGCTGCCAGCGTAAGGCCGACACACTTAGACCAAAGTTAGGTCCTCCTCGTCCAAGCAACTGCTGCAGAAATCGTTTGAGTAAACGCTTGCTCAAATTAAGGCAACAAGAACTTTCTTCTAGGAGCTATTCATTAGGCCGGATTGCTAAACAGCGTCTTTCGTCCTAGCTTCTACTCGGTGGATCAGACCACTTGTTACAAACAAATTAATTCTACTAGAAAGTGGTTAGTTTTCTTGCGAACTCCCGGAGAACACCGTATGAAATACTATCTCTTGGTATTCCCACAATATGCACAGTGTCTGAACTTCCCGAATGCATTTTCGTCGGGGTATATTTTCTATATTTGCCGCAGGAAATCGGTGTGGATTATACTTGTGAGTGCAAAAATTAGTCCGGCTGAATTTTAATTGGCTTCTACGGAAGTGCTGATGGGTTTTTGCCTGCTATGTTGACAAATTGTTCACTGGGGTTAGTCAGTGGTTCGTCATGCCTTCTTAATATTGTACCGTCCATATTTTATTTTTGATTAACTACAGTCCCTGATGGCCAAATTATTAGAGGCAATGTAGTTTTTTTTTTATATTTTTATGTGTTGCAAAATTAGTTTATATGCAAATTGTTATATTTAAACGTACATATAATGTGTTTTTATTTAGGAGATTTTGTATTGTTGCCGTAAAATTTCCCGCAACAAGGTCCACTCTCCATTCCCTGACTTCCTTACCAATTCCCTCTTCTATCGGTGCGCATACGCATGGTCTGAAGAAGTGGAAGGGCAGCCATGGTTCCATCAGCCATGCGCCCACTTCTCTAGAGCCTTGGGTAGGCGACCACTACAGGTAGACTCTGAGCGTGGGCAGGTGGCCCAAGGTTGAGGAACGCTTAAATGAACACCCAAACAGACGGACGGTCTGTTGTACCTAGTGGCGATGCCGGTGGCCTAGTAAGTCCGGATGGTGAGCCTGACAAGGAACGTGAGAAGACTCCCAACGGGCCAACGTTCTTGCAACCAGACGTACTGTCTATGAGAGACAGACGGACGGTCTGCAAAGGCGGAGTGCGTGTCCAAAGCACTCTGCAACCAGACGCACAGTCTGGGGTAAAAAGAGACAGACGGACGGTCTGCAAAGGCGGAGTGCGAGTCCAAAGCACTCTGCAACCAGACGGACGGTCTGGGGTAAAAAAAGACAGACGGACGGACTGCAAAGGCGGAGTTCGAGCCCAAAGCACTCTGCAACCAGGCGAACGGTCTGCAATGGCAGGGTGTACACATTACAACCAATATATATACACCCTGCAAATCGAAAAACGATTCGTGGGCACGGACGGACGGTCCGAGACATCAAAGACCCAGAAAGCGAATCACGATCTACCACGACGGTAGTGAGTCAGGTTCGATGAGGCGGAAGAAGACGCTCTTTATTTCTACTCCGTCGTAGGAGCACCGGAGGAGCAGCAGAGGAGTGTAGGCGGACGACCTAGTAATTAAACACCCTCCAACACCAAATAACAGCTAACCAGCTACACATTGTCACCCAAGTAGTAGAGTACAGATGTCATGTCCAGATGACACCATCCCAACAAACCCTGGAACCAGAATGGCCGAGAGCCCAACATAAATCATCACAATTTGTAAGGTATGACACGCTATCGACAGATTCCCAGACCCCCAAATCTGCGCAGAATCCCACCAGACTCGGGTAGTTAACGCAGGAGATAACGGTGTCCCCTTGTCCGACCTCAAAGCTTAGGTTTAACTCGCATAATGGGTGAGACGTTTATAATCGTCCCGATGTTTATCATTCATTTTTTCAATGTTTCCTTCGTTTTCTTTTATCAGTTGCACTTTTTAATTTTTCGTAGTGGGCTTATGCTACATTGAAACGTCGCGTCGTTCAGCAAAATTACCTAGCGATTTTTAGTATTTACGCGGGAAGCACCAATCGGACTGGATTGGAAAGATTGTCCCAGGTCGGTCAGAGAATTTATCGCAAGCTGGCTTTCCAGTCGCGCTGAATTCGGAGCTTGGAAAGTTAGAGCGAAAGAGTAACGGCAGGCATGCGCACACAATTGCAAGATAGCTTTGGATGTGCTGAAAGGTGCCGCTCGTTGGTTCGCCTTACTGTATGTGTGTTGACACACATGCACGGTCAATGTGTATGTGAGAGAATGAGTCCAACACTGACCGACTTTAGACAATAGGAAAATCTGGAAAAACACTTCTTGGTTGACCTGCGGTTTAGTTAGTCGTGAGAAGTTTTCTAAAGGCAGTTTTGTTGAACGTCGACGAGTCGACATAAAAAAGAAAAAAAAAACAAAAGAGTTACAAAAAAAAAAGTAGTGAAGAGTTAAGGAGAAGAAAAATAAGGAAACAGGAATCGGAGGACAGGCGGAAGGGCGGGAAAGTAGATCAGAGACATAGCTAGAGCACCGAGGGGAAGACAAAGGGACAGTTTGTAAAAAAGCTAAGTATAGTGATTTTCTTGTGATAGTAAAAGTGAGTGATAGTCTGGTAGGATTTTGTTCCGAAAATCCCGAGAATAGACGGGACACGCGACCCAGTAGCTTCCTTTTTTTGTGCATTCGGGACAAGTGATAGCGGGTCAAACCAACGGTCCATTCCGACCCGTTGTACCCACACTTAGTTAATTTTCAGGGGATTTACAAACCACGTAATAAAGACCGTGCTCCAACGGAGCTTTATAACCTTGTTGAAAATATTCGTCTTTTCCTATTTTTTGTGATTTTTTTTTTTCATTTTTCAGTGGTTCTGTACCAAGGTTTCACAATTTCCCATAAAATTATGTGGCGCCCATTGTGCTAATAAGCACACAAACTTTTATTTATCGGTTCGCTAATTTCCACAGCGTTCGATTTTTCGGATAATCTGAGCGTAATCTTAGCGCTTTTCGTTGAACCCACCCCCAGCTGAGCGACCGGGAAATCAGCATACTTTTGTTGGTTATTACACTCTGTGTTCTTTTGTTTGACAGTTTGGTCAAATTTCATTTTGCACCGCGTATTTTATTTCGTTTTCGTGAAACCGCAATTAATAAGTAGTTTGCTCGCGAATTAAAATTGTAACAGTATATGATTCCATTTTGTATTTATTTTTAAGATGTTGCACTACAGTGTTAACCAATTGATACACGAAAGTAAGCAAGTACATATACAAACAAAGTACAAAGAACTTTACAGTGCGTCTAATAAATTGGCCAGGGACTGTACATTGCTGGACTCTCCGCAGCAGAGTTTTTTTTTTTGTTTTCCTAAGATTGAAGTTATGTATATTGATCTGAGGTTCGTTAGAATTTTGTCTTTCTACTTTTCAAAAATCTGGTTCAAGGAATTTTCGGTGAATCCCGTTTACGGATAGTTGAGGACTTATGGCCCATAGCCAACACCTTATTGAGTGGTCGACATTTGCTCACAATGTCGACCACTGTAACACAAAGGGGCAAACCAACGACCATACCACGTCGAGTTAATCTGTTCTCTTTAGATCACCGTAATTAAACGACGTTGGGCGCGGTTAATACGTAGATGGAGACCGTTTGAGAACAACCGCGTGTCGTTGGTTAGTCCCATCTACAGAGTTGAGGTAGATAATATACGTGGTATCACAATGAACCTAAATTGGTCTAAGTGTGTCGGCTTCTGCCGGCAGCCACATAAACCTAACCTAACCTAACACAAAGGGGCGGAGGGTGTTACACAAAGCGTGGGCTTTCGGCTTTTTTTCAAAATTTAAAATATCTGTCATGATCTTTTTGCATTTCCAATGTTTTTTCACGCGATCATTAACAAGGCCGGCAACTGTCCCCTTATAAGTATCATGTTTCTTATAATTGTTTGATATTTTTCAACTGTATTTTTTTTTTGACTTTTTACTAACAGATCACGGCCGAGAATCTATCTCAGAGAAAATATAGTGTGCTCGTCTCAGTTCGAACTGCCATGCTGAAAGGAAAACACCTACGAACCCTGTGAAAAAGGCAATATCAATCAACATTCCTATACAATCGTAAAGAAAGGCAGGCCCAGAACTACTGGATAACCACACATGTGTACCAGTAGGGGTGCAGTGAAGTGGCAGGAAAATAATCGCTCTACTTCAGGTCATAGCTTCCTCCTTAAACAAGAAGAATACGAAAACTACCATATCATTGAAACTCATGGAGGCACTAGAGTTCGAGAGTCAGAAATGGGGGCCGACGGTATCATCGACCCGTACTTCTTCAAAACTGAGCAAAATCGAAATGACACTATCAATGGCATCCGCTACAGAGCCATGATCAACGATTTTCTGTTTCTTTGTGGTTAAACATGGTCAGCAGGACCTTTAGTTTCAACTGGATAGTGTCACATGCCATACTGCCGGCGAAACCATCGAGTTATTTAAAGAAGTGTTTGGATGACAATATTATTTGCAGAAATGAACCTGTGGCCTGACCTCCAATATCGTGGGATTCGACCCTGCTGGACTATTTTCTGTGAGGATATTTTAAGTCGTTGGTGAATGCTAATAAGCTGACATCGAGCACATCATTCGTCATATATGAAATTATATGCTCGAAAGTTTGATCTCCAGTGTGCAGTCCCTGGGACGCTCGTAGTAACCAGATGCGCAAAATCAGTTTTGGCTCAGCCGCTCAAGTTGTTTGTGCAATTTTAATTTTAAATCCTACAGCTCTTAAAAAATCACCCTTTACAAGATAAAAACCAAAAGCTGCGAAATCATTGACATCGACAATGAAAACGCTTCGGTTATTTATCGCAGACAATCAACGAATTTTTCACAAATTGAATCAGAAGACCAACATACATCTCATAGCCACCCCAATTAAATACACATGGCGATTGCCTCAAACTACTTCTTTCGTAAATGATTTCGTTGCCTTAATTGACAACTGAAAAAAACCGCAACATATAACTAAACCTCAACTACGAGAACACTGCACCCACATCATAACAAGTGGCTATCCGCAGACCTTCGACCCCTCCTCGAACTTCTGAAACTTGACAATGATATCAAAACAGCAGAGGTAAATAAATTGTAATTCAAAATGATACCTGCCTCGTCGCTTTTTTATAAATGAGATAGAACAGCAATAATACCCCAAAAAAAAAATGAAACAAGATCTGAAAACCTTAACTTCCCTTCCTTTGGAGCCTCACAATCCCCAAAGAGCTTTCAATGAAAAGGGACTCGTTGTCTGTGCATTAAACTAAAGAAAGACATTGTGGTATATACATCCGTAGAATCTAGGTCGCCTCCGGGCGCGCACACAAGTGTTCCTACATTTTCCCGTAAAAGTCCTTCTGTCGTTCGTTGGTTGATTTAGATTGTGAAATGTTTTCTTCCCGGAACAGACAAAAAATTAGTGTCACATCACCTTTTACAAGAATGAACTTCCTCGATGTGTCTACCGTTTTTACAAAACTGTCAAGAACTGGCGAAAAAGTGTAAAATTATTTGAACTATTGTAAACTAGGAACTTATGTCCGAGCATTTTACCATAATTACACCCTTATGGCAGACATCACTTGTAATTGCAATAAAATAAAGGTGTATCCCTTCTTGCGAAAATGAGCTGGTTTTACTGTGTGGAAGTAAATGAATACATCCCCACTTCGGTATCCCTTTAATATTTATGTTACTATTAATATTTACTTTTACGCAGCAGTAGGGGTTAACCGAATAAACATTGTATAAACAACTTGGCTAACAGATGAGAGCTGATGTGCAGACGACTTGAGCAGAAGAGCACTTTAAGTGCAATAAACGATGGGAAACTTTTGACTGTAAAATCTTGGAAACAACATTTTTATGACCTAATAAAAGCATGCACATAAAGACGCAGCAGCGATAAAGCTGCGAGAAATGAATGTGAAACGTTGGCAGAAGTCGCCTGCTTATAGTCAAGTTTGGTACAACAATCGAGAGGATGCAAATGGATAAGACATTGTTTAAAATGTAGCATCACCATTTGCACTTTGAATGCAATACGCGAGCAGTTTATCTTTGTTTGATTCCCTCGAGGATATTTCACATTTGTTATCCTTCATAAATACCACTATCGCGAGCGTTAAGTAGAAGCGAAAGACACACATTCAACGTATGGCGTGTGTTGTGTTGAAATACCGTAAAGTATGCGATGCATGTAGAACAAATTTACTGCCCCTAAGGATTTTCATGTTATCCTTCCATTTTGCTGGAAAATGGGTATTTGTTGTATGTGTATGCTCTGGGCCTTATTGTTGGGATTAATAGTGAAGGATAAATGTTACAGAATTTGTAAGGTGTTTCGTTTAATAATTCTTTTCTTAATTCTTCTCTGGATGTAGGTACGAGTATATCACCTTTGTCTTGAGATGTGGGCGGCGAATCGGGCGGAAATAGACGGAATGCTGGAGATTTTTATTTTGCACTTGCCATTAATTGTTTTGTTATTTTATTTCAGTGTGGGTGAAGAAGAAAGTGGATTAGATTATGAGAGAAAAATGTTTGTTTGACACCCAGGGGAAAATTCATCCTTGGAATACGGTTTTTGTTTAAGTAAGGAGGCAATAAATTGCGTTGTGGGCTATATGAATTGCTATAATTATGCAACAGAGTAGGAAGTTTTTATATAATGTATTGCGTATTAACGAACGTGAAGATGTTCATAAGTCTGACGATGGAATTCTTAGCCACGCAATTACATTGGGACATGTATGAGGAACAAAATAAGTTTGTTATTCAGGCTTATCAATTCCAGAGTGGATTGGTTAAGTTATCGATATGAACTTTATCTTTTGAATTAGAATCCAGAGAGTAGTTTTTCAGGGCTAGCCTCCTACGTATTTTCATGTCCTCATCCTGACATAATTTTTACTTATTAAAAATATATTAAAAATAATCTTACAATAGGAAAAAGTACGGGAATGGTCTTTCTTGATGTTGAAAAAGCGTTTGACTCATTCACAAACTCCTTGTTTTAAATTTCCCACCTTACATAGTTAAAATGATTTCGTTCTTCCTTACAAAACGCACTTTCAAATTTTCTGTAAATAATTGGTATTCCGATGTATTTGAAATCGTTGCAGGTGTACCCTAAGGATTCGTTCTTGGACCGTTATTGTATATTATATACACATATGATTTTTCGAAACCCCATAACTGTAAAACGGCAATTTTTGCGGATGATACCTGCATTTACTCAACAGATTCAATTGGTTCCTTAATTGAAACCAATCTGCAATCTGCTTTGAATTTAGTCAAATCATATTGCGATGATTGGAAAATAAAATTGAATGCTTCTAAGACACAGGCTCTCTTTTTCACTAGGAAAAGAAAAGCCTGTTACTTTCCAAGCAATAGACTTCAGTTGAATGGGGTTCAAACTGAATGGAAATCGAGTGCCAAGTATCTTGCGGTACACCTGCACAAAACTTTGACCTTTAGTCTGCATATTCAAGAAACACTTAATAAACTTAATATGGCTATAAAAATCCTATATCCTTTTATAAATCGTAGGTCCAAATTGAGTGTTGAAAACAAATTGTTATTATTCAAAGTAATATTCCAAAGCATAATGCTCTATGGTTCGCCCATCTGGAGAACATGTGCTAAGAGTTATATTCGCAGGCTGCAAATTATGCAAATTATTAAAAATGATGCTTATTCTTCCGTGGCACTATTCTACCGAGGATTTCCATGAAGAGGCAAAGATTGAAAAAGTTGAAATTCGAATCACAAAATTATATGATCGATACAAAGTTTTGTGCGGTTGCTCTAATAATAACTTAATTTTAAATTTAACAACTTAAGGTGTTGTGTTTAATTTATATACATTACTGTGATATATATATTATTTTGATGTTCATAGATTTTATTTGTTAATTGTTAATTTACTTGTTTAATTATTTATTTATCTTCTTTGTTATTTATTTGTTCATTTATCTTCTTATTTATTTATTTATTTATCTTCTTTGTTATTTATTTATTTATTTATCTTCTTATTTATTTCTTTATTTGCTTTAGTACTTATTTATTTATTTATCTTCTTATTTATTTATTTATTTATTTATTTATTTATTTACCTTCTTATTTATTTATTTATTTATTTGCGTTAGTATTTATTTAATCGATCGATTAATCCTCAGGAAAAAAATAATTTATTAATTAAATGAAGGTTTTTTCATGTAGCTTTTCCTTCTAAAACAACATTGATTCTCTGATAATAATATTGTATAAATGTTATAAGTTTTTCAGTAGTAAGTTAGAAAATACCACTTCTCTGTAAATTGAGCAATCTAGAAATACGAAAAAAAAAATTATATAAATTCAGCCAATTTAAGCGTTCGCCAATTATGATTTCTTTCAATCAAGAGTCTAGGTGAAAAAAATTATTTTTTTGTTTTGAAATGAGAGCTTTTATTGTTTTTATTAAAATTTGATTTTTTGTTTAAACATTTTTCGAATATTAAATCGATTTAAGTAAATTTTGTTGAGGTATCACTTATTTAACCAGAAGAAAAACCCAACAAAATCGTTTACGTTCAATGATTTTTATTTTCAAGATAGATTGACTTACGAGTATATAAACGCGGAAAAAAAAAGAATATATTTAATTTGAATCGAAATCACTATCAGAAAGGAAAAGAAAATTCGTTTATAGTCACATAGCTGAATTTTTCCTATGCGATTATGTTTTTCAGAGCGATATCTATATAATACATGTACATTTTGTTTTTCTGAGAGTGTTCTGTTCTGTTGGTGAAAATCACGATCGTGTGATTTTTCATTGATTATTTTCTGAGACTGTAAAATTACATTAAGTTCAATTAAATTAAACTGTAATAAGTAATAAAAAGAATGCAAAAAACACTTAAATTGGTTTTATTCAACATTGAATTTGCAAGACTCTGAAAATAATAAAACTGCTCTTTCTGTACATACTTTACAATCCGCATTCGAGAATACAAACCTAAGCTGGACAGGTGGTAATACGTGTCTAGCAACCAAGCTTATTTGGCCAAACCTGGATCTGTGACGCTCTATGGGTTTGATCTCACTTAACCGACTGCACATTGGCTCTGCTATAGGTGTTATTACCGGACACTGTCTAATAGGAAAGCACGCATCAAGGTTTGGCGTCAATTTAAATGACTTCTGTAGAGGCTGCAGTGACGAGGAGGAGAAGGAGACTACACTTCACCTCCTCTGCACTTGTCCTGCACTCTCCCATAAAAGAAATCTCTTTCTATGAGCCTTCTTCCTTAGGGAATTCAGTGACTTAGAACACAGACGTTAGAAGTCTATCGCGCTTCATTAGAAGCTCCAAATGGCTTAGCGAGTAGTGGTCGAAACTCCGCCGATCCACGTGGCACCACAACGGACCTCATTGGTCTAAGTGTATTGGCTATTAGCTGACAGCCACCCTAACCTAACCTAAGACTTTGCAAGACTGGAAAAATTAACTACCTACTTTAGCTTTTCTCTTCAGTATTGGAACTGAGTTCGAAAGAAATAAGGTCTGAAAGTTTAGTCGGGCATTTTTACACCAGAAAGGCAGAGGCCCCTGATATACATATGTGCAAAATTTCAATACTCGAGCCTTAATTGAAAAAGACGTTTCAGCTATTGGAAAATATATGTAAGAAATTTCAAAGTTCTAGGAAGCCCCAGAAAAATATTTGTACGAAATTATTTTAGTTTTGAAGGAAGTAAAGAGGAAACGAGATATCAGAAAAAGCATGTTGTTCAATTGTTCTTTTCATGTATGTATATTCATTTTTCGACGCCAATGACATCGCGTCACAACAATAAGAAATATTTTATGTGTTTGGCATTGTAACTGTAGGCAAAACCAATATTCTGCATTTCTCTATTGCGTTTAAAAATTGTATAACTATTTAATCACACTTCACACCAAATTGTCACCTTGAGTCTTATGTGAGCCAAAATGCCATTAAAATTGTATTTTTTTAAATGTGTGATACTGACAATGAATATTGTTTTTAAATATTTACGTCATCGACTTTTTTTCCAGCTACTACCTTTTTTATTTTTATTCATTGCTTACTTGGAAACGATTCTCTCTTGTATCACTCAATGTGTTCTTTTTCACATTGTGTTAATTTCTAGCACCAATGTCAATCGAAAATGTATCTTACTTTGTTAAGATCAATCCAGACACCATAGAGAACACACCCACCAAATTTCATGAAAATCCGTCGAGCCGTTCGTGTGTCTATAAAGGACACAAACAAAAAACGAGTTATTTTTATATGTATAGAAGCTCAAATTCACATCCCAGCAAAAATCATAATATAGTGTTTAACGCTATATTCAGCATGTTAAATATAGTGTAGGTGCGACGATGTAGAGACGTAGTGCGCTCTACGGGCAGAAATTTTCATTCTAGAAAAAACTCGCCTATAAGCTCTAGTCTAGAGATCTACGGTTACGCTCTACCTGGTGTTTACACTTCTCTAGCGAGATTTTTCACCCTCGGTCTCTACATACATAATTCCTTTCATGTTGTATACATAATTCCTTTCATGTTGAGTTGCACTTCAACGGCAATACTCGCCTTTCTAGGAATGATCATCAGTTAACCCGGCGTAGCGTGAAATAAAAAGTCTTTCTTGAAGCGAACCACGAGAATGTGGAATGATCTGCCCATCTTTTTTTCCTTCGCATTATGATTTTCAAACATTCAAAACCAACGTGCATCGGTATTTCACGCATTTTAAATAAAAAATTGGTCGGTACATTTAAAAATTTTCAAAATTTTGTGTGTCAAGAACCTTTATTTTATTGCGACTTGAAACCACACGGGGCCACACATTGTTTGCGCAATGTAATTGTCTCTTCAAAATGTACAAAACAGTTTTAGCAGCTATTGTAGTTCAGAAGCTAAAGAATTTTAAGAAGTCATATTTCAAATAGGAACATCTCGACGGGCTATAACTTGAAAAGGGACGCAAATGAACCTCTCGTATCGTATGATCTCAAGTAGTCTCCACCTATCAGATTCACTTCATTAGCACACCCTAAATGCATTTTCTTTAAGTCAGGACGTTTTCACTATTTGACAAGGTTCGCAGAACGATAAAATATGATTCGTTCTCTCATGAAAAGTTCGCAAAGGAATTTGATTTCTGATTCGATCGCAAACCTTATTTTTCGGTTCGTTTAAAAATAAAATTCGTTTTCAGGATCGAATCAAATCTGTTGCGATCTGTAAAATATAGTTCGCTCGCGAATCTATCAAGTGCAAACTATTGGAGATCTGTTCGCGAACTGTTCTCATAAGAAGAAAAAGTCATTTTACATGAAAATTATATTACATATTTTAATATTAAAAGAACATAAGTGGAAAGTATTTTTATTACATATTAAGATTTTGGAATAAATTAGAATTCAGTTTAACTAACAAAACATTATTTACTGTTTCTTTTGATAATTTGTTTCTGTTTTTTGTCAAAAAAAAAACTGGTAGAGCGCTAAAAGCCCGTTCAACAGAGACTTGAGTTGATGGCACTGCCAGCAAGTGCAAGTTTTCCTAGAAGAACCTGGATACAAAAAACCCTAATGTCGACTGGTTTATAAAGAATTTTTTTTTTTTTTATAATAAGCGGGAGTTATGTTAGAGATAACAACCAACAGCCAACACACATGTCAACCAGATGGCGACGAAATACCCTCACTATCAACAGACCGAACAAACATCCCAAGTATCTTTCTGAAACAACAAGGAATGACCCAAGCAACAAGATAACACTCGTTATCTATTTTTAGGTATCATAAAGCAGTATCGATACCTCATATCGACGAAGCATATATATAGGAACATTTTTGTTCCTTAAGTCAGTTATAATTGTATCGTAGACAAATACCACATGTTAGCTCCTCGGTCGGTAAGATATTTCTCATATATAGTGAGAGAAAATATCCAGTGATAAAGTTAAAATTTTAAAATTAACTTACAACCTACGAAGTAAAATCAGTGAATGTGTTAAAGTGTTCAGGAGCAAATTATAATAGCCCAATACACGAAATCCGCAGAGGAAATTGATACAGAGAATCGCAACTGTTTGAAGAAATATTCAAACAACTCGATATATCAATTCACCAACTTTACTCGTTCTTCAGAAAGCCAACGAAAATGGCTCAACCAGCAGGAGTAATAGCAGACCAGAAAGTGACTCTAGAAAGACTAGAGAAAGTCCCAATATACTCAGGAAAACCCGAAGAAGATGTCATCGCGTTCATAGAGTACATTGATTATGTGTACTCTCACATTACGGATCCAAACAAAGCAATAGCTACGCTCATCATTAGAAATCGAATACAAGGAAACGCAATAAACACACTGCGAAGGATATTGCAGCGCACATGGCCATTAATTAAAGCAGCCCTCATCCAGGATTATGGTGTACATGAGACTTACGAAGAGATCCTGCAAGATTTGCATGCCATCCAAAGCAGAGACGTCCATCAACTATACAGACAGACTGAAGACATCCTCCTTAAACTTAACAAAAAGAGTACATTAGACGTAAGTCCTATATATAACCCTACCACTAATGAAAATTTAGTTATGAACAAATTTATAACTAATTTAAACGCTAATCAAGCATCTATTACTTTTGCTCAAAGAATTAAAAATATAAGGGAAGCTTATGAATTATTAATTAGGTATAAAAACCTTAGTGAAAAATCAAACCCTAACCCCAAACCAAATAAATCAAATCAACCCCAGAGGCAATATCAAAATAATAATTATAATCAAAGACCTCAGTTTATACAGAACAATCAACAATTTCATCAAGGAAGGAATATAGAAATGAATAGCACTCAGACAAGGGCAAATAATAACAATACACTTAGAACTAATTATCAAAACCATAGGCAGAATAACATTAATAATCTTAGAACTAGTAATTCAAGACAAGAGCCCATGGATGTTAACAATGTAGACGTAGAACATCATGAAGCAAATTTTACTTTGATAGAGGAAAACGAAGCACTTCCCATAATAATTGCAACCATTAATAATAAAAAACTAAAAATTCTAATAGACACAGGTTCGACTACAAGTATACTGGATGAATCTGAACTATTAGAAATACCCCGAAATCCTTTACAGATACCAACGCAAATAAAAGTTGCTAATAATGCAACTAGTTTTATTAAAGAAGAAATTATAACCAAAGTGCCTGTTGAATTCAACGAACATGGAGCGACACTGACATGGAAGTTGATGAACATACAAAATAAAGAATTCGATGGAATAATAGGCCAGAACCTATTAAAGCCCATCAACGCAAAGATAGACTTAGGAGAAGGATTCATAGAAATAAATAATAGGAAAACTTATTTCGAAAATTATAGGACTAAAACTAATGAATGTCCATATGAATTCGAAGAGATCCATACACTTAATTATTGCAACTCAACTGAAATGAACCAATTAATTAGTGAAGATTTGAATATAGAAGAAATAAACGTTTTAGACTCTGTCCAACCCACAATTCATTCTCAGGAAGAGCAAGCAAATGACCATTTTCCGATTAAAGACGCCATCGTTAATATCTATAGTCTAAATACTAGTTAGTACTAAATAATAAAGAAGGAATAAAAATAATAAAAATACCACAATCAAATAAAAGAAGAATATCTATAGGCATAGAGGAAGTTGGAAAGCCCGATTTTAATGAACAATTAGTAAAGTATATAGATAAACACACAACAGGTATATACATATTCCGAAGTATCCGATTCAAAATATAACCAGTTACAGCAAAAATTAATAGAATAATTCGGAACACGGATCAAGTTCTTCAAATGTAAATACCTAGCAAAGGATATAATAACAAAAGAAGAGGCGGTTCAACAGATTAAACTGTACCATAAGAAAGAAACTGGACACTCTGGCATAGAAGAGAATTACAGAGGATTGAAATCAAAAATCTATTTCAAAAATCTTAGAGAACTAGTTAATGATGTGATAAATGCATGCAATATTTGCAAACAAAGCAACAAATGCAATTGATACCCCATTAAGAGATATATTCAAACCAGAAAACAAACAACTAAAAACCACCCTACTACTTCCTCACACCCATACCCAACAAAGATAATGAAAAATTAGATTTTGAAAGTGAATTTTTTGATTAGAATTAATGAAAGCAACTATGTATATAAACAAAATAAAGAAATAAGACAACTAAAAATATTTGTAAACTCCTCAGAAAAATTATAAATTGTGCAAAAAATAAAAATGTTATAGTAGAATTAATGAAAGGAGTAGCACTTGCAATAAATAGCGATGTTAAAATAAATAATAATTGTGACGAAAGAAAACTGATTGTAATTAAAAGAAATGTTTTGATCACTTTTGAAAACTGTACATTAGAAATAAATAATCAAACGTTTTCTAATAAATATGCAATTGTTAATCAACCCATCCCTATAGATATAGAACATCCATATGATATAACGAATATAAAATTAAAAAATACTGATTTAAATATAAATAATATAAACGAAATAGAAGAAAAAATCCATTCACACAAAAACATAAACCTTAGTATGCATGGAATTACTTTAATTATAATTATAGTTGTAATAATTTTAACAAGATAACACTCGTTATCTATTTTTAGGTATCATAAAGCAGTATCGATACCTCATATCGACGAAGCATATATATAGGAAAATTTTTGTTCAGTTATAATTGTATCGTAGACAAATACCACATGTTAGCTCCTAAGGTACTTTAATAAATAAAAGTATATTGTTTATCTAATAAAAAGGCCCTTAGTAATTTATTTCGCGCACTAAAGGGATTTGTTGGGACCCTTATAATATATTAGCTACACAGCGCGGGCGTTAAGGAAATTAGGGTGAGAAGAAAAGGAGAGATGCAGATGCACGTTGGTTTTGAATATTTGTAGGTTATAATGTGCAGGAAAAATGAAGCGGGGAAGAGCATTCCACATTCGTGTTGTACGGATTTTTCTGTGAACTTCACTGTACGTCCGAACACATACTTGAGGGTGACCTGATGAGCATTCCTTGCATGTCGGGTATTGCGGTTGAAATGTACAATGGGAGGAATGCAATTGGCTATTTCGTTTGAGCACTTATGGTGGAAATAATGATAAAATAACGAAAGGCAGGAGACATTACGGCGATGACTAAGAGAGTCAATCGATCTCGCGATGTCTCTGTCGCCAATGAGTTTTATCGCGCGTTTTTGGATCCTGTCAAGTAGCTCGAAATAAGTTATTGGTGCACCGGACAAGATATGAGCGTTGTACTCGAGTTTCGGGCGAATAAACGCCTTATAAATTGTAGCCAGATCAGAAGGGGTGAAATATTTCTAACAACGCTTAAGGAAGCCTAGACATTTCGCGGAGTTCTTGGCGACATCGAATATGTGATCATTCTAACGAAGGATGTCATTAACACACGTACCGAGAAGAGAAAGTCTTTCGGTTTCAGCGATGCATAGATAACGGCAGTGTGTTTGGGTTTTGCTTTAATGACAGGAGACAGCATTGTGTTTTGGAAGCATTAAATTTCACTCTATTGGTTTTACCCCACTGAGTCATGCTGTTAAGATTGGAATTTAATGAGCTTAACATACGTTGCCGTTCCAGTTCCACACCCGAAGATGAGGGGCGTGACCAAAGAAACGAATATGAGAAGCTGAGGGTACTGTCATCAGCAAAGGAATGGATTGGATTAGAAGTAACAGACAGGAAATCATTTATAATAATGAGAAAGAGAGTCGGGGACAGAACAGAGCCTTGGGGGACACCAGCATTTATTTGGTGAGTTGCAGACTTGAAACCGTCCAAAACAGCTTGATTTGAACGGTCCGAAAGGTAATTTCTATTCCATTGAAAAGAGTATCATCGATTCCAAATGCACGCATTTTCGACAAGAGAGCTTTATGCCAAACTCTGTCAAATGACTTTGAAATATCAAGCGCAACAATCTTACTTTCACCACCTTGATGGATTGGTTACACATTTCGGTTAGATATGTCATCAAATCACCAGTGGACCTGTTGCTGCGAAAACCATACGTCAGCGTTTCCATGACCTTAGAAAGAAGTGACGTAAGTGCAATTGGTCGGTAGGAGGAGGGAGAAGAAGATTCGCCTTTTTTTTTGGTTCAGGCTGGACAAATGCTGTTTTCCATCTTCCCGGAAAGAGTCCTGAAGAATAGGACAGATGGAAAAGCTTACGCAATGGTTTTGCCAGCGAAGAAGAACACCTCTTCAGAACGATAGGGGAATTACCATCTGGACCAGCGGATTTGTGAACGTCAAGATCTTGAAGTACTCTAGCCACTGTACAAGTGAGAAAGTGGATTGGTCCCTTGGAGAATTCTACGCGCTCGATTACAGGGGGAGACAAAGCACAATCTGGGAGCGTTGAGCTGACTGCAAAGTGAGCAGCAAGCAGATTGGCCTTATCTATAGAGCTGACAGCTGGAATGTCATTGTAGATCTTTACAGCTGTATACAGTAAATAACTTAATACCGACACATTTTAGTAAGAGCAATTCTACCCTGTTGGACTTATTCATCGTTGGCGACATAAATCGAGTCAATTTCTATGGTCAACTAGATGTCCCGGGGTTTTCAAAGCATGACCTTATTATATGTTTCTATGAGCTCTGTATCAAGTAGGAAAAGATCTGCCATTTAGGATCAAATCGATGTTGGTTAAGTCACTTCTGCTGCCCATTCTTTTTTACGCACATCCAGTCTTTTGTGACTTAGACAGTCATAGCTCTCGCAAGTTAAGGGTAGCAGTAAATAGTACAGTGAGATTTGCTTATAACTTGGGTCGAAGGGAATACATTTCTGGATATGTATATATATTTTCTTGGAATGGACTTACAAAAATATCTCGACCTTAAAATATTGACTTTCCTATTCACTCTTAGAGAAAAACAGGAACCAGAATATCTTTTCCAAAGGTTACAATTTGGATCTTCTTCGGCCAGAAGTAGACGTTTTGTTCCGCCAGCATATAACTATAATGTTACACAAAAACAATTTTTTGTATACGCCGTAAGACTTTTGAACTCGCTTCCGGTTCATATGAGGAGATCTACAGGTATGAGCGATTTTCAAAGACAAATCAAACAACACTTTTGAATTTAATTTTAATTATTTAACTATAGGGTTTTAGGGAATTTTAGCTTATTATTTTTCTTTTTATTTATTTTTTTTCTCTCTTTTTTAAGTAAAATATCCGATATAAATATAAATACATTTTTGCCATTTAGATCAATATGAAATTGTAAAATATACTTATACTTTGATGTACCAACCTTGTCAATACTGTAACACACTTAAAAGATTGCATAGTATCTGTGTGTTAACATGAATTGTAAATACAAATACAAATACCTCTTTGCTGCTTAATTTTCTCTCACAAAGTAAGCAAGTTGATTCGTCAGCTTCTTGATTATAAGAAATATATTAATTTATCTCAAATGACTATATTTTCCCCATTTCAACCAAAATAATAACTATTGAAAATATAAATCGCTTCACAACGGATCCTTATCGCGAGCGAACCATATTCTACTTGAGTTTCTTTTTTCCGATCTCTCACGAACGTGAGATACAGAAAAAAAAGGATACAGTTCGTTCGTGAGAGAACTATACATTTTTTAAAGATCGAAAATTGTATCGTTCGCGAACTTTATTTTGTATGGTTCGTGAGAACATCGATAAAGAACGATAAAGATCCTTATTTTATCGTTCGCGAGCGATATTTTACGAACCCTGCTATTTTGTGTGTTTATTTTTTATTTATCCAATGAAATTTATTATTGATTTAAAATGCTTTTAAAATGCCTTTTAATAAAATTCGCCCTTTAACTACGGAATTTGGTATGCTGTCAAAATTATAAACATTTATAGGGAGGGAGTTAAAAATAAATCTACCAAAAAGTCGCCTCATGTTTATGATTATGCAACAACTTGTTCGCTCTCCTAGAATATTTATTATTAGTTTTCTAAGAGTAATAAAAGCAAATACAATTTATTAATAGTTGACACAAGAAATTAATTATAATAAAGGGGAAATCCACGCCACTTAATGTGTTTCGCCATGTCTCCTTAATTTAGGCAAATCTAAATCATCTCAAACAAGACCAGCTCATGCATAAAAAGGGAAAACTTGGGAACATGTCTTCCTCGGATCCTCTAATTTTAAATTGTGTTCTTTTTTCTGGCAGGTTAACCAACAACACTCAATTTCATCAACATGAGCTAGAACGTTTACAGTCTCTTATCATAGCAACTCTAATCAAAACATTCGTCATATCGAAACGCTGTGAAATAAAATAAAATCAAACAATTTTGTAAATCAAAATTATGGCCACCAAAACTATAGTACAAAACAATAGGAAGCCATCAGCCGAGTCAATTCAACAATTATCATCGATATCGTTAATGTTGGAGTACGACATTGACAATACACTGAACACGATCAAAGAGAACGGTCATCTGATGAAGGACATTAAAACCATTCGGAGTTGTCTCCCAAAGATCGAGATCAACAATAATGACAAGTTGAGTCAGAGTCCGTTATCACCTGCACTGCCCACAAATGCACGTAAACGTTGGAAGATTCTTGCAAAGGTGCTGCGTAAAGACTCGGAAGAGACGGTTTCCTTTGAAGATGAAGAGCGAACAGCATCAGTGCGACGCTTCAAAAGTTTCGACCTGCTAAAGCAGGACAGTTTTGATGATCATATAGCTTTAAATTGCCTTGGCAAACCAGACAATTGGTACAAATACAAAGTTCTCATTGGATCTATAGAATATTCAGTGAACATTCATCATATCGATCGACATTTGACGGCCAACGATCTTATGGGTTTCAATAATACAGGAAACATATGCGTGTGGCCATCAGAGGAAGCTCTCACCGTTTATGTGTTGTCTGATCTGGAGCTGTATAGAGGAAAATGGATTCTCGAGTTGGGCGGCGGAATGACGTGCTTAACCGGCCTTATGCTTTCCAAATACTCCAAACCTTTCGCTGTGCACCTTACCGATGGCAATAGCGTGTCGGTGGATAATGTTAGAAAGACAGTCTGCCTTAATGAACTATCCAGCTACACAAAGTGCTCGGTCTTGAAGTGGGAAGACGCAAGCGTACGTGCTGCAAATGAATATGAAAAGTTTGACTCTATCCTTTCAGCGGATTGTCTTTTCTTTGATGAGGCACGTTCAGCGCTCGTAGACACCATTTGGTTCTATCTATCCCCAGATGGAGAGGCCCTTGTTATGGCACCTCAGCGTGGAAAAACCCTCACCCTCTTCGTGGAGGAGTGCATTCGGCGAGGCTTCAATTGCGACGTTGTCCATCGGTACAATGAAATCATCTGGCAGAGGCACTTGGAACTACAAAGCACCGAACTCTACGATGAAAATATCCACTATCCCGTCCTGATTAAGCTAACAAAACCCGCCGTGCGTGATTAATATTCAATTAGTACACTAGTACCGAAAACATTCGTTATTCCAGTAACACTATACTCTAAATAGTTATAAAGAAACCAAATATACATACACACCTACAATTATATACCTACATGAAAGAAAGAATAAATTAAACCAAAGCAGATTGAATGTGTACAAATTGTCGGATTGTAAGATTGTGCGTGCATAGAACCAAAAGACCAAAGAGCTAGATATATTTATATGTATTAGAACATAGCGATGAATGCTATATATATGTATACCAAATAAATTAATAAAAAACTAAAGAAAACAAACACATTTCCCTTGTTTTAGCGTTCCAAACGTGTATTATCTTTTGTTATTTATGAGAAATCAAGTATTATTTATCGTTATTAATCGATTGATAATTTAGTTTTGTTGATTTTAAGACCAAGTGGTTTTCTGTTTAGATCTTACGTTATATTGTTTTAATAGAAATAATAATATTTTAAGTATGATGTAAAAGTAGACCTTAATGAATAAATCAAGATAACGTATATTTCAATTGTGCGTTTAATTTAATTAATTATTATATGTTGACGTATGTAGTTGACTAACTTCCCAATTAATTAGCAGTTAGATACTCAGTCACATTCGCAACATTGCTTACTTATTCGTCCCCCAGCAAATACGATGCGAAGGGCTTCCTCATTAGTTGACAATAAGCGAAGTAATCATTTGGAGTAAAACCATGCGATTTATGACTGATAAGTCATGCCGTTGTCATTTGCCGACAATCTCAAACAATACAAATCGGCGGTAGTCCACATATCACTTTGTCTACGTCACATCATAATCTGTTGGCGGCACGGCGGTGCACAGTGGATCAAATTGTGTCGAAGTGCGGCAAAAACTCGATAAAAACTGAATGATGAATAGGAGAATGGTGGAATTGGGCAAATATGTTTCGACATGATTTGGTTTAAAAAAAATTATGTACCCTAAAATATTGGCTTTATAAGAAAGATTCGGTATCAGCAAATATCAAAAAATTTATTTGGGTTGGGTACAGAATCCCAAACAAATTGGGTCTACCAAGATGTCTTGGAAAAAACAAATATGGAATGGAAAATAAAATCAACTATGGACAGATCTCACGATCTAGGAAGAGTCTTGAAGGGCCTCTTCAAGGGGTTGAACTCCCAGTAAATTGAACTGATTTTTCAAATCTCGAAAACAATTCTGTTTTTGTAACGTTGACTTAATTTGAAGTTTGTTCTTCTTCCTTCACAGCGAATTTATGATCAGAAAGGAATCCCTTGCATCTTGTCCGCCCGGCGTTTTTCTGTTGTACGAAGGCCGCTTCGTCCGAGATGGTTCGAAAACCGCAGATCGTCCTTAATGCAATGCGTGTGTGTGTTCGTACGCAATTGCGTACGTACGTACGTCTATCTTTTTCTCTCCGCTCGCATCCAACTTCGGGAGCATCTGCACTGAAAATGTTGCACACCTCCTTTGCATCACCAGTTTAAGAGACATCAAACGATCATTGGGCTTGGAAGTGGTCAAGACGCTGCCAATTAGATCTGCCGCAAGGAAAATACCGATTAAACCTAGACTCATCGGTGACAGGCCTACCCCAGTCAGGGTCTGTCCAATCCATGCAAATTTCATTCGACATCGCTTGTGCTGTACCGTAAATCTCGCAACACGAACAGGTCGACTTGCTTTCAAGCCACTCAGCATTCACAGCTGTTCTTTTATCGGTTCGAAGTCTGTGAGACAGCTCCACCACGCGCTGTTTGTTGACGATTCCGAAAGCTTACAAGCACTAAATATCTGGGGCGACCTTATCATTGACGCACTGTGTAGGATTTGCTTTCCATGTACATTTTAATGGCTCTTCTTAATATCGTCTCTGGTTTTGTTATCATAATACCAGCATACCGCACACTTCCTTCAGCCATTCTCACCCGAAACCAGCCGCTAGCTGCACATTTTTCCACTAAAATCACTAACAACTAATAAATAATCAAATTAAAACGAATTCATAACTATAAAGTTTTTAAAACACTTACGGGAAAAAACTTAAAAAAAACCATATGGAAAATGTAGAGGCGTTACATAAGGTGGGCGTGGCAAAAATCTTAGTATGTGTGAATTGTTACGGATATTGTCCAAACATTTTGCTATACATGACTGTTTCCTACGTTTTTTAAAGGATTTTATCATTGTCATCTACATACCTTACAAAGAATAATTTTCAATTGCATTGACTTCTTCAATAAAACATTTTTGTTAAATAGTGGGCGTGTCAGTGGCCGGATCATTGTTTGCCCCTAGAAAGTGTATGTTCCAAATATCAGCTTGCTAGTTGAAACGTTGATATTTTCGATAAAAAATTGTTTATTTAACAGTGGGACGATTTCCAAAATGCTCACACTTGATGATTTCGGACCCCTAGTATATATTCCAAATTTGAGCTCACTAGCTCTATTTCTAGCTACGAGTATTTTAGGGTTTTAACTTTGACAACGGCCGGACTGACGGACTTGGCTAAATCGACATAACTTTCGATTCTGATCAAAAAAATATTGTAACTTTTGGAGGTCTATGAGCAGTTTTAAGGTCTAAAAGTCAAAATTATAATACCCTTAGAATAGGGTATTAGAATAGAAAGTGCTTCAAATCACAACTTTCACATTTGAAGATTTTTCCCGCTCTTTTACCACTGTACGGCGGGAGATGACGCGCGAAGAAAATCTCCATCATTTATATGCTTGTAATCATATTAATATTATTGATCCTATACTAGCTGTGCTTGATTCTATCAACAAGGACATGTGTTGGCCAGCTTTTGTTACTGTTAGCAGCCACCGCCGCCACCGATGCTATTAGCATGACAGGCAATTGATGATGTTTAATTTTTGAGACGTTAACAATAAAAATTCGAAAATACTTCTGAAGTGGATGAGGAAAATTTTCCTAAATTATATTCGTTAATGAATATTGGTCTGGATTTTTTTTCCATGGGACTTTCGAAGTTGGGGGAAATATGCCATAGAAACGCAATCAACAAAGTTCTTTTACTTTTTTGTAAACAAAAAATCCAATAAGCATTGATTTTTTTGTTGTCTCGTTCTTTTTTACAGCGTTTGATTCAAATTATCAATCATCTAAGGGAAGTCGGGAGGGATTTGTTTCACACAGTGTTGAAGTCATTTGAATATACTTTGTTGGGTGTTGTTAGATACTTAACGTTGATTCCACCTTATCCACCTTTTGAAATAAGAAGTGTCTGTTTTGATACCGACAAGTCACGTGTGTCAGTATTTTGTGAAGATTTCTACGTTCGTACCCTTAAGCTTAGAGATGATATGTGCTTTTTTGTGACAAATAAGATAAGATAAATGAAAGAAGTTTTTGTAACGGATGTATGTAGGTGATCAGTTGATATATTAAGTTTCACGAGCTTATATAAGTCAATCGTGTGGGCAAATTATGAGGGTTGAGAGTCTTGTTTAATATTTGCATAAACTATCACAAATAGGCTTAAGATTATCTATTTGGCTTGTTTTCATTTCCGAAAGGTTTTTAATATAACTATTAAATTAGCCATGTAGAAATTTACTAAAGAGAATCAGTCTCTTTCATAAACGAATGTTTGGAAGTTTCATTTTATATGTACGACTAGATTTTGTCAGGGAAATCTTTCCATTCAGCAATCTTAATTACTCGTACATTGCTGACAAGGCGAAAGTTCCGTCGGCATATTCACTGTAGCCCTGTTCTCGTTTATGTTATTGTTTTTGATCCATAGTCGCCAATGTTCAATCTTAAAAACAAATACACCTTGAAATAAAACATATTAATTGGAAGTTTAATTTAGGACTACCGTTATTGTCTTAAGAGAATAGTCAAACGAATAAATAATCACAGACAAATTAGACGTCTGTAACAGTTGTTAAAAAAATGTTTTTCAATATTATTCAAACGAAAGAAATAAGAAGGAAGAAAGAAAGAGTTCGGCTTTTGCACATTCTCCAGAAATACTTAACAGTATTGAGAAACCAGAAATCATCAAATCCTTTTCTGATCGCGTCTCCCTTAAAAACCGGTGGCAACAATGCCAAAAAGCAATCAGAGATGCCGCCTTTGACGTGCTGGGTTTTATTCAGCAACCCCAATGAAACCCCTGGTTTGACGACGAATGCCAGCAAGCTCATGCAGCCAAACAAGAGCCATACAAAGCGGCGCTGCATAGAAAGACTAGAGCTGCTCGCGAACTCTATAAACAGAAAAGAAGAGACGATAACCGGTTGCCCAGGAGGAAAAAAAAGGAGCATATGAAGAGCGCGATCGAGAAAGTAAAGAGATGCTACTGCAGGAATGAGGTCCGGAAGTTTTAGCAAATGGTAAAAAGAACCGCAGTTAATGCTGAGCATATGGAAGAACCAATTCTGCCTTTTTTTATAATTTGCGCATGCAAAAAGGATTTTAAGCACCCTTATGATGTATATAACTACACAGCACGGGCATTGGAGAAAAGAGGAAGAAGGAAGGGCGAGAAACCGATGCACGTTGCTTTTGAATGTTTGTAAATCATAATATGTAGGAAAAACAGAGCGTGAAGAGCATTCCACATTCGTGTTGTGCGGCTATGGAACGATTCTTTGTATTTCACTGTACGTCCGAAAGTAGGCTTAAGAGTGAAGTGATGCGCATTCCTGGCATGGCGGGTATCGCGGTTGAAATGTGCTAGGGGTGCAATGCAGCTGGCTATTTCGTTAGAGCACTTTTGGTGGAAATACCGATAAAACAATGATAGTCAAGAGATTTCGTGATATGTCAGTTTTATGTGACATGTTAGTTTTATTGCGCGTTTTTGTATTCTGTCGAGCAGCTCCAAATATGTGATTGGATAACCAGCCCAAACCTGAGCGTTGAACTCAAGTTTGGGTAATAAACGCCTTATAAATTGTAGCCAGATCAGAAGGGGTGAAATATTTCTTGCATCGCTTTAGGAAGCCTAGACATTTCGCAGCGCTCTTGCCGACATCGAATATGTGGTATTTCCAAAAAGGTTGTCATTAACACACTTACCGAGGATCGAAGGTCTTTCGGTTTCAGCGATGTAAGTGACATTCACGGACAATGGCAGACGGTTCTAGTTGCGCTTTAATGACAGAAGACAGCATTGTGTTTTAGAAGCATTAAATTCCACCTTATCGATTGTACGGCATTGAACTCTGCTGCCAGGGTACTGTCATCAGCGAAGAACCGAATTGGATTAAGAGTAACAGACAGGAGATCATTTATAAAAATGAGAAAGAGGGTGGGAGACAAAGCGGAGCCTTGGGAAACACCAGCATTTATTTGGTGAGTTGCGGACTTGTAACCGTCCAAAACAACTTGAATTTAACGGTCCGAAAGGAAGTTCCTAATCTGACAAGAGAGCTCGATGCCAAACTCTGTTAAATGTCTTTGAAAAATCAAGTGCAACTATCTTACTTTCACCATCCTGGTGAAGTGATTGGTTCCACTTTTTGGTTAGATATGTCATAAAATCACCCGTGGATCTGTTGCTGCGAAAACCATACTGCCGGTCATTAAGAAGTCTCCGGGATTCAAGATATTTCATAATCTGACGGTTAATCAGCGTTTCCATGACCTTGGAAGGAAGGGACGTAAGTGCAATTGATCGGTATAAAGAGGGAGAAGAAGAGTATTGAGACGGAGGCAAAATCCGTCTAACGTTCGATGGGGGTATTTGCTGTCAAAAAAAAAGGACACCCAACACCGACGTCTCGAAAAGAACGTCAAAATTGACACGCAGAACTTGAGGTAGTGAGGACTTTGTATACCTAGGCACCGCTGTTAATTAAGACACCAGGGCTGAGATCAAACGTGAGAATTACGCTCACCAACCGCTGCTTCTTCAGACTAAGAAAGCAGCCCTCTCTCGAAGAACTAAAGTGACCCTTTATAAGACCTTAACCTCCCAGTCCTGCTCTATGGCGCAGAGGCATTGACTTTGTCAAAAGGGGATGAGACTGCTCCTCATTGGCTTTGAGGTGAAAATTCTTCTTGTGATTTTTGTTCCAGTCTACATAGACGGTGAGTAGAGGAGGAGATACAACGACCAACTGTACTGAAATACAAATAGAAACTGCAGAAATGTTTGCATAAACATGGCTGAAAAAAATACAAATTTATATTCAGCGCGTACAATTGAATTTTTTTCTAACCCCAGGGAACCTTCCTACCTTCGAATACTACTGCAAATCAACTATGCCAAACCAATATCAAACCCCCATCACAGGAGACTTATTAAAACTATCCCGAGAAAAGGCAGCATTTTAAATTAATGCCTAACGTGCAATTAATAAACAGTATACGATGTTTTCGTTCACCTACTGCCATACATAATGTTGCCACTGAACTCCCTTTTACATGTTTCTGAGGGCTTTCAGCTTGCAAAAATTTCACATTCAAATTAAACAGTAGGTATCTTCAGGCAATCATGGGTACTATTATGACGCAATAGCCCTATGGTATGGGCTTGTCTATTCCGGGAGAAGCTCGTAAACAAAAAGTAAGTTAAAATATGACATCAATTCGCGGAAGAGATAGAAAAACAAATGTTTACCAACCCGTCATACATTTGTCTGTATGAATGTCCATATGTGGAGTTTATGTTGGCAGCGGGTTGTAGACTAATTATAAAAATTTAAACAAAAAATATTAATGAATAAAAGAGGTCTGCATGGATGTATGCAACGGATAGATTTATATGGATGCACTACTTCAGTGTGCTCAATTCATAGCACATATTTGAGCAAGACTGTGCACTTGCAGTCTTCAAAAAAAAACTGGTATTTAATCATGTTTGATAAAAGAACATGTGTTTTGCTTGTTTATTTTTTTTCTCTTTCGTGGGTATTTGAAGAAATGAGTGCACCTCTTTCGGCGAATAAAACAGGACTATTCATAGTCTTTCAAAAAAAAAAAATTATTGTTTTAACTGCGAGTGCTATGCAAATCATCCTATTGGTTTTGTTGCACAGGAGTTTTGAATTTTAATCTAAAAGAAGGCAGGTTATTAATGGATAAATAATAAAGGTAGCTATGTTTTAAGAAAGTCCTTAAATATATTTTCCAAAATAAAATGTGTTGGCCGGTGCCCCGAGCAATGCAAGTTCAAACACCCACGGGGAACAACAATATAAGATACCCATTAATATTGTGAAACAACTAAACATCAAAATAAATAAATGAAAAATTGTAGTGCTACAGCCGGCGATCATCCAGGTCCTTAACTTATTGGCCTCTCCAGTAAGCGCGAGTCATTTTATTGGTTTGATTTTACGTAAACTGGCAAAGCATTCACTAAAACCTTTGGAAATGCTACATACTGCCTAGGTTCGCTAGGTTCGCTTGAGCGAACTATTCCATATTCCTATCCACCAAAGGGTGCGTGATATTGGGTTGAGAGGCGTTGTTCATTTTGTAACTTGTTTTTTTTTGTTTTTGTTAGAAAACTACCAAAAATTCGAAATCGGGTCAAAGCGCACCGAAATTGGGCGAGGCAATGATTTAAAAAGACTGTCCACATACTTTATCAGAAACACGACCTTCATGTTCCATTAAAACGGTTTTTATTTAATTTTTGTTTAATTATTTCATCCGATCCATACCATTCCGAATTAATTTATGTGTAAAAATTAATTGTTTTAAAATCTGGTTTAAGCAACGTTCAGCTTTGCAGTACAAAAATGTAAAGACAAGCCACAGCAGCGGTATCGTAGGATTAGGGGAGTGAAAGGGATACTGTTACTGACAAAACCTGCACACAAAGTCTAAACAGGGTAAAGAAATTTGAATTTAACCATAAGATTAAAGTTTAATAACGTCGAAAGTCAAAACACTGCCAAGCTTTGTTGGTTAGGTTTTTTTTCATGTTCCCTTGGTAACGAGGCCAATTTCAAATAAAACTACCTAACTTATAAAGGGTGTTTCAAACTTGACAACAATCAGACGGCTGATAGTTAATCTGCCATGACACTTGGCATCATCTTTGTATTCATTCTTATTTGGCAAATCATCATCATTGTAGAGACTTACGCCTGAGCAGCGTTTACAAATTGTAAAAAAAATTATTTGTAAAATCAGTGTACAGAAAAAGAATTTTATAATGTCAAATCTTGTTTTAGTGATGAGGCTAGGCTTACTTCTGTCTCAGTAGTTTGGTTAATAATCCGTCATCTACCGAAACCTTGTTATGGCTGAAACAGATGTGCAGCAAAAACTTACTGCACGGTTTTGTATGTAAAATGACACATTGCTTACTGCATTTAAATTATTTCTGCATGTTGCCGCTATTTCTAATTTTACTGCACCAATAGTAGTAGAACACATCCCACACATCGCCGCCACCGTATTGCCGTAGTGCTTGTAAAATTGATTGAAAACTACCTGTTTAAGTATTAACTGATTTTTGCAAAAGGTCTACGTTTATTGTTAGTAAATTTGAAATGAATGAGCATTTTAAAAATTCTATTTGAAATCTCAAATACAAATTGTTAACAATACTTATTGGTTCAGTGAAAAACGTGTATACCCTTGTAAGCCTTGTTAAGGTCTTTCAAACTTAATTTATTAATTTTACGGCGACTATCTAATACATTTTCCAATACTTTTCCAATTGTTTTCGAGTATTTTCCAGGTAACCTTAGAGTTGGTTGCTATTGTCTTGCGGGCGAAGGGTCGCCTTTGGTAGTTTGATGTGTTTGGCGGTGTGCTTTAAGCCATTGTTTTACCGTTTACCATTTTCTTCCACACCTTATTTGACTTTTAGATTAGTTAAATCGGAATATTTTGATAGACTTTGAGTTGAGTTAAAACAAATTATTGAGCAAAAGCGCTAAGAATTTAAAAGCTTTCATTGATGATTCTCCTTTTGTAGGATAAAGCTTCTTTGCAGTATTCATAGAGTATGTACAATCCAATTCATTCCGTTCAGGTAGTTAGCAACCTCTTCCCATCGCAAAGTATTTTTGCCGAAGTGGACCCGCCTTATCTCCATCAGTATTTTACAAACGCCAATTAAATGCATTACGTCTTCCTTCTCTCGAAGATTGCAAAGTATGCAGATATCAGATCCCTCACTTCGATGAGGCATGAATGCTAGCTTCATCAGTTCTCCTCTTACTTAAAAGATAGTTCCAATGATATTTCTGTTGTAACTACTGTTAAAATAATTTCTTTCGTTGAGATTCAGATTACACCTCGAATAATATCGCCTTTCCGTAGATGAACGTGCTTTTTCTATGAACGCATATCTTTCGTTCTCATCAGTAGCAGCAATTACTTCATACAAGGACTTTTTCCAAGCGTCTGCATTTACTTCCGACAAATTGAGAGTTATGCCACAGTCCGCAGCTATCCGGTTCCAATCCTTGATGAAAAGTGTCTTTTGCTGCACTGCAAACTGTAGGATTTTCTTTGGAAGCCTTTGCTCACCCATATGTAACACTCTAACAATGTAATCCGCATTTAGTTTTAGCGTCGATATAAACATTGTCGGAAGCCCAGTTTCCAAATAGTACATATAGTTTAGTGTATTGATTGGCAGGAAGAAGGTTTTTCGTAGAAAAAAGCGAAGCAAATATTCAACAAGCTCGTACTTCTGCATACCCCACACTTGAGCTCCATAAAACAAGATCGCTTTGGCAGTTGCGTTAAAAACTCTTTGTTTGATATTGAGCGATATGAGTTTGTTGTTAAAGATATTTCGCCAGTTCGCGCATATTGCGGTTTTAGCCTTGTTTAGCTTAATTTTAAGATGCTTCTCTAACTTCAAGTTGAACGTAAACTCCGTTCTTCCAGAGTCTTTCTTAAAAACCATAACTTTAGATTTCTCTGTGTTGACCTCAAGATTCCACACTTTGCAATATTCCTCTAGCCTATTTACCATCATTTGCAGGGAAGATGGCGACTCCGCCAGAATAACAATGTCATCGGCGTACATAATCGTACCAGTCGACTATATCGTCAAGAAAAAGTGCAAATAGCAGCGGGCTTAGATTACAGCCTTGCCTTACTCCTTGTTCCACCAAGCGACCGTAGAACAAAAATATTATCGACTGTTGAATATCCTTTACGAAATCCGCTTTGAAATTCGCTTAATTTATTTTGTTCTTGAACCCAACTGTTGAGCCTTTCGTAAAGGATTGATGTAAGCACTTTGAGTGATGCATTTAAAAAAGAAATTTCTCGATAATTTGTTGGATCATCCGGATTACCTTTCTTAAATATTGGCATTATCAGCGCTTCATAGAAATGTTCGGGATACGTTCCAAACTTAAATATTATGTTAAGTGCATCTTTTAATTTTTCCTTAAAGAAAATTGAGCTATATTTGTAAAACTCAGCCGGGATTCCATTTGATCCTGCTGCTTTTCCATCTATTATATTCTGTAATGCAACCTTTACTTCTTCTATCTACCCGCGAAAATTTATCTGGAAAAAATCTCCCCTGATCCCATCATAGTATCTGGGTGGTCCGCTTTGCGAGTAAAAAGGTTTAAAACTCTGGGCATCTCTTCGACTCGCAAAAAATAAAACTCAGGACATCTCTTCTACCCTGATCCCATAACATTACCTGTGTGGCCCGTTTTGCGGTTAAAAGGGTTTAAAACTCTGGACACCTCTTCGACTCACAAAAATCAAAACTCTGAGCACCTCTTCGAGTCACAAAAAAAGTATATTGTGACCGTGAGTATTTTGGACGTGGATATTATAAAAAAGGATAATTACAGTCGTCACCGTATTATATGTATACGGACATTTTTACTGAAGCTCTTTTTCATCATGATGCTCCCACTTTATTGCTTCCTTTTGGTTCGCCTTTGTTCGCCGGTTCGACTGTAATGAATATTGATGATTCGGTGTGATGGAGGAGCGGTTGACACGACTGGAGATCACCGGTGTCGTAAAATGTCGAATATCAATAAGGGAAGCTTGCACATGTCGAAATCGTAAAAAAGAGGCAGGTCACTCCTGGATCACCGAAATGCAATAACACCAGCATTGGAATGGCCTACGTGATGAAATGATCTGACACCAGGAAGCATTCCGATTTTTATTGATGTCGATTCGGCAAACTCCGAAGGCGGATCAGTAGGGATGCAGTAATCTGCGATGATTACAATCACCTAAATCATGATCATAACCTCGTCGTACAGGAAGAAGAAGGGTGTGATCGAGGAGTTTTTCGCCTGTCTCTTTTTTCTACAAATTCGAAACGTGCATTCTTCCAGTATTAATTATTGTTTGATCTTCCTTTTACGACAGCGGTGATCTCCAGTGGTGTCAACCCACGGTTTGCAATGCACGCTTGTTTGATAGTTTCAAGATGTTAAGTTATGTTATAGGCTCACATAAAAGGTAAAAATTGCCTAGATGTGATTGCTCCCCTAAGTGGCCTATTACAACAAGCACTGTTTTTTTTTTTTGAGGATGGTGATATAAATAGACCGTTACTGAAACTTCTCCTACAAAAATCGGCAAATTAAAAAGATACTCAACCTGTACTAAAATTCAAGCGCTATGCAGCTTGAGTGAAAACGAACATCAAGTCTTGGACGTAAAAGATGCTCGTTACTTAAGCTAAATTACCGAAGTACGACCTGACCTAAATTTCATAACCATAATTTAACTTAAATGTGATACAAATTAAAATATCAAAATCTTTTGAATTTTAAAATCGGAAGTGGTTTTATCCGACATTTTTTTTTTATTATTTGCAATGCTAAAGGGGTTTTTCTGTGAATGTTACAGTCCCCTTATATTGCTAAGAACACAGCACAAGCATTTGTGTTTAACAGCAAGCAGCACCTGGTAATATCGTATTTCATTGCATGCTTTTTGGTGCTAATAGAAAGAATAGAGAGATAGGAAAGACGTTTTTTGGTGCAGTTGTAGGGTTTTTCTAGACGGGTGATGCTTAGGGAGATCTGGTTTTTCATGTTTTCCACTAAAAGTAATGAACTTGGCCGGGATTTGAACGCACGACCTTTCAATCAGTAAGAGAATACACTACTACTGCACCGCTCATTGTCCCTAACTGACTGTATTTTCCACAAATCTTAATATTTCTTGCATATCAATTATGCCAGGCGCTCTTATAAACAAAACAAATTTACGTTTTTACATTTATTTTCACTCGCAATGAGTCGTCCCCGTTTATTTGTTATCGCGCTCGCCTCTCTAGTTTCAGTGTCTCCCCAAGAAGTATTCTCACACCCAAAAATGGTCACATTCAGGTTCCCAATTAAGCTTAATAGATTTATCTCTTCACGAAAGTTGCATCTCAATTCAAATGCCAAGCTATTTTTAAATGAATTTAAAAAATTAATGGAGCACAGTTTCAAAAACGCAAATAAACTGCGACATACTCGTACATACAAATGCCTACATAGATACCTCGCATCGTCGCGTCGTCGCGTGCAAAACATTTTTACATAAATGTCAGAGTGTCACAGTGTCAATCCTTTATTTTGACAATGACCTATAACAATGTCCATAAATTAATTTAAGTGACCACCCTTACTCCAAACACTCGGTTAGGTCATGGTAGGTCACTTACGAATATAATGTCGTAGAACATAAAATGTCACATATGCGTGCGTTTCGCTTGTAACATCTGCAAGGACTCCATGGTCTTTATGTATTTTTGGGCTCGGTGTCGTGTTTAATTTGTTTGTTCTCTTTTTTTGAAAAAACTGTACTATCATGTAAAAAAATTGTATCATCATTATCAATCGATGATGATGGTGTTATATACGTTTATAGGCAAATGTATATTAATTTAACATTATTTCATACACTGAGTTACAAAAAAGTGTCAAGAATAACTTAGAAATTGAACATAAAATAAGAAGAAATGGCGAAAACTTCAAAACTTGACTTTTCACATTTTTCCAACGAGTTTTTGTTTTTTTAATAGTGGTTATTGCTTCCCCGAACATCTAACAAAGCTTTTATTCGCCTGCGAATACCTTGGATAAGGTTTGTTACGGTGGTGTCGTCCAAATTATCCCATTCCTCGATTAGAGCAGATCTCAGCTCACTTAGTGTCTCTGGAAGGCCAGGTCGACTCCTAATCATTTTTCCCGCCACGTCCCAAACGTGTTCGATGAGATTCATGTCCGGGCTCGTCGCAAGCCAATCCATCACGTCGATTTCCACTTCTTGTAAATAATCGGTAACGCACCTAGCAACGTGTGGTCTAGCATTGTCCTACATCATCAGGGAGTTTTCTCCAATAAATGGTGCGAATGGAACGACATATTCCTCCAGAATGTTGTTGATGTAATAACTGGAGTTCACCGATTCTTCCACGATGCACAGCTCTGTTTTTCCGCGCATGGAACTTCCTGGCCACACCATGACGAAATCTCTCAAGTAATTTCCCCGCTGAACAACTGTTGCCGAAGATCGTCTCTCATGTGACCGTCTCTACACTCTGTCTCTACACTGGCAGACAAAACCTTGACGCATCAGTGAAAAGAACTCTACTCCAGTCGGTCTCGGTCCAGTCTTGGGGAAGGCGAGCGAATTTCATACGACGTCGCATACCGTGAATCTTGGTACACGAGCAGGTATTCTTGCTCTCAGCCCACTCTCCACTAATCGCCGCCTTACCGTTCGAGCATTCACAGCCCTCTAACGGATCGAAGTCTGTGAAACAGCTCAACCACTGTTTGGTTCCGATCTCGAAGGCTTTGAAGCGCCAAATATCGATCATCGCTTGCAGATGTTGCTCTTGGGCTACCTGAGCCTTGAAGCCGGGTGAAGGAGTAAGTTTCCCTGTACCTTTTAATGGCTCTTCTAACCGTGGTCTCCGGTTTTCCAATCTTAGCACCAGTATACCGCACACTTCGTCCATCTTCAACCAAAGCCAGCGCCCTGGCGACTTCTTCCCCCGTTATTGGCATATTTTTTCACTAAAATTACTTAAAAACTAATAAATAAACAAATTTAAATAAACCCATAACAATAAACTTATTAAAACATTTACGGGATCACGGAAGCCAAAATTGGTATAACTCGCGTCTATTATGAAATAATGGTTGGAATGCGGTTTTACTCAATATGATGCACGTATCACAAGAAAAATGAAAAGAGATTATGCAAACAGATACGCAAATATACCGATTAACTAAGAAAAATGAAGCTCTGCAAAAACATAGCGGCATATTATCAAAATGATAACAACACATCGAAAAGTATGACTGCGCCACTTTTTTTGCAACTCAGTGTATTTTGTGACGTCTCTAGACGTCACTGACAAACGTTCAGTTTGTGATCTGCTCGTTATAGAAGTTTCTTTTGTTACTAGTAGAAGGTATGTGGGAGTTTTAATATTGATTAGCACCTGTACCTGGTTGTAGGTTTTGTTGTTTCTCTTTTCAGCTGACTTACATCAAATTCAAATATCATGTAAACAAAAATGGTTTGATTTGTGTGATTCGAAACCTCGCCCAGTAGTCTAACACAGTAACCACTGAATCGTTCTCAATTGTAAACATAAACAAAAAACTTAACGTTTTAATATCCCATAAAGGGTTTCTCCAACTATTTGTGTGTGCGAAGTTATATTTTTGGCATGAATGAAAGGGACTTGCAATTTTACGGCGTTTCCGAAAAGCAAGTTTTGGGAAGCTTATCCATGGTAGTTTATACCTACTCTTTGTGGGACTATCGAAATATATAGTAGAGTGAAGAAACTGTTGGTGTTAGTGAGTGATTTGAACCAAAAAACCATCGTTCAGTACTCCAACGAAATAAAATGGTTACATTGCTTCGTCACCGCCATTATTTATTTAAAAAATAAAATATTAGGCATTAACGGTCCATACAGGGCCTAAAACCTAGCTTCTCCAACCATTTTGTGTGAAGTGGAAGGGACCTACAATTTTAAGCCGAATCCGAACGGCAAATTTGAGAAGCTTCTTATGACAATTGATACTCTTGGATGTTTGTCAGACGTTCGCAAGAGGTTGGGCAGTGGAAAAAACTATAGATGTTACTTGGAGCCACCGTGTATTGAACCGGGGACCTTTCGATTAGTAGTTCAACACACTAACCAATGAGCCACTGCGCCCACATATTTATTTAGTTTGGCCGATAAAATTTCAAGCTCAAATAATTATATTTCCGGCCGGATATAAACAGAATCATTAATCATTCTCTGGAAAATGTACATATGCTCTGTTCTGGAACATTAAAACATATCTGCAAAGTCATACCACTTATAGTTAATGTTTCAACTCAACGACATAAGGGACTCTCGTACTGCAAATTGTTTATAATCAATATTCGGTAATGATAGACCGTATCAGTGGTGGAAATTTGTGAGTTTCTCGTGCAGGAACTGGATCAAAAGCCCTCGAATCCCGATCATAACCTTGCCGTAAAGTAAAAGAAGAAGAAGAAGTGAAGAGTGCTGCCACTCAGAAAATTAAAAAAAACATTATATTAAGGCATGACTTGAGTCCAAAAACCATGGCAATGGTAAAAACAGAGAGAACTTAAAATAGAAACCACAGGAACCTTAAGCTCGAAGCATGTTTGGTTCTTAACCAGATGCTTGGCATGTAATAAGCGTCAATTTAGGTATGTCATGTTCGTGTAGGGTATTTTGGACATATTCGGCTTGGTGGTAATGTTGTTTTGCAAAGCAATTATAGAAAATAACAATTTTATTTAAATAAAAAAAACATGATATTCGACTCGAAAACATTAAACCATTTTTCCAGTCCAAAAAGCATGATGATCATGCTAAATCATGAGTTTTGGCAGCCCTTAGTGAACAAATTAACAATGAACCTAGTCCTAGCCATACGAAAAACGCAAGCGAAAAAAAATAGTTTTACTATTCTGCTCTATAAAATTAATAAAGCGTCTATCATTAGCGACTTGACAACTTCAAACTTTCAGTGTGAACGCACCCTTAAACCGAGTACCGAACTGTCAATGTCAAAATATTAAGTATAATCAACATTTTCACCATGGTGAAAAACACGAAGGAACAAGGTTTACACATAATTTAAATTTACTACCGAAATTCCGAGTTGGTGTCCGCAACTTTAAGAGCGTTAACGACAATTTTCGGCCGCAATTCTCGTCCCAGTAGACAACCAATTCATAGTCTAGTGAAAAAATTTGAGTCACAATATTCGCTGCTTGATGTTGCCGTGCCCGTGAGACTACGTATTGCCCGAAGTGTGGGGAATATTGCTGCCGTAGAGGCATCCGTCGCAAATCAGTCAATTTCACGGCGTTCGCAAGAATTGGGCCTCTCTCAGACCTTATTATTATACGCGAATTTTGCGTAAGGATCTTGGCCTACACCCTTACAAGATCAATCTGACTCAAGAACTAAAGCCACCTGATTATATGTAGCGACATACGTTCACGAATTGGGCTCCGGACATTATGGAAGAAAATGAAGAATTTCATCGCAAAATCATCTTCAGCGATGAAGCGCATTTTTGTTTAAACGGCTTCGTCAATAAGCATAATATGCGTTACTGGACAGGTGAGAACGCTCCTGTGCTTCATGAAATAGCACTTCATCCGCAAAAAGTCACTGTTTGGTGCGGTTTTCATGGCCGTCATGTTACGGTTAATGGTATTCGCTACAGAGACATGGTGAAACGTTATTTGTCTATTGGCCGGCGAGATTTAACGCCTCTAGACTTTTTTTATGGAGCTACATCAAATCATTGGTCTATGCAAACAAGCCGGCGACGTAAGGGGAGCTCAGTGCCAATATTGAACGAGAAATTGCAGCCGCATCGGTCGAAATGTGTGGCCGAGTCATTGAAAATTGGGTTCAACTTATCGACCGATGCATACGTTCCCATTTTTTTTTTTTTTTTTTTATAAAAGAAGGAAATCCAAATCCCAGAGCACTCAGACTCGGTAACGGCCCATTGTACTACCAGGCAGAAATCCTCCTTTTGGTGTAGAGGCTGGAGATTGGGTGGCGTATGTTGTTGTTCGTTCCCATGGTGGACATATGAACGAAGTCGAATTCCATTCATAAATGTTTTGATAGTAATTCAGGCCAATAAAATTTAAGATATCTCAAGTAGTTTGCATTTTATTTAAAAAAGAAGTT
Organism: Portevinia maculata; assembly: GCA_949715645.1. Lineage (NCBI taxonomy): Eukaryota > Metazoa > Arthropoda > Insecta > Diptera > Syrphidae > Portevinia > Portevinia maculata. The sequence goes on along the minus strand of OX454525.1, from coordinate 14,104,203 downwards.
GTTAAGTCCTTAATGCAAGACCCTTTACTTTAACGCAATCCAATGAACCTAAAGAATTACAAAATTAATTTATCAAGAAAAAAAAATTTTGCAATTTAACTTTAAATTTTCTGAAAAAAACATGTATTAATTTGTTCGTAGATACGGAAAGCTTTTCCATAGAACTCACAATTTGATTACCATTGCACTTTGTATGTATTGATTTATGTATAAAATCACGAAATTTGGAGTTTTTGAAATCAGAAAATTCGTATTTCATTAACGACTTAAAAAGTTTGGCCAAAATGGCTGCTGAGGGATGACATTCGGCGCGCGGGCGAATTTAATAGATCGGACGGTATCATCGACAGTCAGTAGCGCAGTTACCCTACGCTTACATGAGCTCCTTCGGCATATTTAGACCTAAATTTAGTAAGGATTTTGTGGATATTCACAGCCGTGGTACATCATTTCCTCACACGTGGGTCCCTGGTATGGTGGCCTGCCGTAAGCAAAGCCTACAACATCACCAAATCGAGCAGAGTAAAAGGAATAGCTGAAATTGGAACTACGGGAATCCTTATGTAAAGCCTCACCGAGGCGCTAAACGTGAATCAATATTCCACCACTTGGCCTACATAACAAAACCATTGTATCGTGCAGCGTGTAGCGGAGTGAGATGGAAAGAATCTGTCTGCTGAAAGACCTTAAACGAGGTACCCAGTAGTATATGACCAAATCGTATTATTTACAATACTCCACCACCAACAAATTTCATCTGTAGGGCGCGGTTTCGAGAAGAGAAAAATCGTGTTACACATTTGACCTAGAAGGCGATATCTATGCGGTTAAATCCAACGAACTGTGTCATTTCCAGGAATGTGTGGCCGAAATACAATAAAAATAGAACGCAGAACCTGATTCACAGAACACGTCCAGATATCGCTATACTGGTTGCCATTAGTACGGGTCGCTAGCCTATCGGCACGCACGTATCCATTCTTGGCATCCCTCTCAATGTACACTGCCGGAGCTGCGGGGACACACACGAAAGGGAGACATTGTTTCGTTTTCTTTGCAAATGTCCAGCCTTAGCCCAAAACTATACATCGCATTCTAGGCAAACCTTTTTTTTATGACCTCTCGGACATCTCAGGCATTGGTTTCAAAAACATCATTGACTTCCTTAACACCAAAGTATGGTTTTGAGTTTTACTTTCAGTTTTTTTTAATTTTATTTAAAGGTCACGTGAGCAGTGGTTTCAAAACGGCGCTTGAACGCTAATATTGAATTAATTGTACCAAAAACGCGTCATTATAAAAGGTTTAAAATTCCTTGGTAAAATAAAAGGTTATTGAATTTACGCAACGTTAAAAGGAAAGCTTATTTGCGTTATTAGCAAACGAAGCAATGAGCGCTTTGCGCATGCCACAGCCTAACTTAGGCTAGACCGCTGATTGGTTGAAATGGCTAAGTATCAAGGGCGACTTTTGACAATAGCGTAAAAGAGCTTAGGCAAGAAATTTCGGGCTAAGTTAGGCTGTGGCCTGCGGTATGCGCTCAATTACTAATCGTGATAGTTTTCTAGGATTCAGAAAAGAGAATGAATTTTTAAATCGTTTTTTTGTACAACCATATTGAATCTTGGTTGAATAGTCGGTTAAGGGTAATAGTAAATCCATTTGGAATTACATTAAGTCGAAAATAAACACCTCGGGTTTGCCTAAGGTAATGGAAAAGCATGTGTGACTTATTCGCAACCATTTTTGAGTCAAGTGCAATTAGTGGTCAGTCATTACCTTATGATTCCGAAAGCGTTGGACATTGGTGAATTGCAGTTTTCGGATGATTATATTATAAACGCACTTCGAAAACTTAATTTTAATAGCAACTCAGGCTCAGATGGAGCCAGTGCTGGATTTACGCCTAGGCCCGTAAGGCCCGGGCCTGGGGCGGCATGATTTTAGGGGCGGCAAAATTTTGATAACCCTGAAAATCAAGAACCGTAAAATGTTAGAATACAGTCAAAATTCGATAACTCAAACTACTATTATCCACAATAAAAGCTCGACTTATCAAGACTTCGATTTATCCAAATTGTTCCTCAAAATTAAAATAATCAAACAATTCAATATGTATCTGAAATACATATGCACACACATTTTGTGCTTTTATTAAGTCTAACACATTTTACATTAATGTAGTACATAACTATTTACAACATACATAAAATTATTGCCTGTATGTACATATATGTATGTACTTACAACTTCCAACCAGCAACGAAACATGTCGTTAATAAAAAAGTCAAATTTCTTAAACCTACATAATTATTTTTGTGTGTATGTAGGTAAGTATCTCGTTTTCTTTTCAAATGAAAATTCGCTTCAAAAATTCGAATTTAAAATGCATACGTGATGCTGTTATTTCTTCTCACTAAATGGGAATTCCCCTAAAAAAGTTCGACTTGCTTGATGCATATGCGATTTTTTTGTTCGAGTTATCAGGGAAAAAAATGTATGGGATTTGAACTCTAAACGTTGTTGCCACATAATTTTGTTCGAGTTATAAAAAAATAAGGTTGTCCAAGTTTGACTGTAATTTGAAATTGATAATTTTTGTGGATTAATTTACATTTATATCTATGAAAAATGTTGAATATAGGTAATTCCGACTTTACCCTTTAATTTGCCGGTGCAATACAATTTTTTTTTAGATCAATATTATTGGCCGTTGAAAATAATACACTAAAAAATCGGCAGTGAATTTCTCAGTTTTTTTCAGTGAAGTGATTGCGGAATGCAAAATTTTTGTTCATCAGTTTAAAACAAATTCAAATTTACAAGTAAAATTGTCGCAATTCTGATATAAATTTATAATCAAATATGAGTGCATATCGAAATAAACTCAGTGGTGCTGAATATCGTAAAAGAAAGGCAGAAGAATCTACGAAAAAATGTAATTTACTAAAGAAAATCCCAAAAATATTTTAAATATTTGAAAATTTTATATTTATTGTTAATAATTTGTTCTCCATACAGCAAAAAGGGCGGCATATCTCACGGGGCCTAGGGCGACATCGAACATAAATCCGCCACTGGATGGAGCTCCTGCGGTAATATTAAAGAAATATTCATCTTCGTTTTTCATCCGCTTGAAATTATTTTCAACCACTCTCTCGCACGGGCGATTTCCTTAATGAATGGAAATATTCTTCTATAATTCCTATTTTTAAAAGCGGTTTAAGGCAAAAGGTGGAGAATTATCGACCTATATCGACCTAGGTCAAGAAATGGCAAACTTCGAGTAGTGCACTAATTGACAATTTACTTGCAACTTCGGTTTAAATCAGCGGGCACGTCTTGAAATTATTGAGTGACTTTGCTTTTCAAAGTTTTTAATTTGAGAAAACGACGACCTAGCAAAAATTATTTATAAATTCCAACTTTCAATTTACGATCAAAAATGATTTGTTAAAATCAAGAGATTCGAGAATCTAAAACTCTTTTCAATAATATCCTTGCAGTTTTAAATAAAAAAGTTGATAGTTTCTCGAATAACTTTAAATGAATAGTAAATAGTTGATTGCGGTAAAAAGAAAGGTAAACGAGAAAATATCAGCTAAAGAATACCTCAGTAATTCGACAAACTTGAATGCCAAAATAAACAAACTTGAGAGTGAAGTGCGGAAAGGTGACCTTTTTTCACTGGTTTGTGCGGTCACTTCATATTCGTTGCTTTCTTTTGAAGTATTTCGTCTAAAGAAGAAAAGTTCTCTGCATCTGCACCTTTTATAGTCAAACTGTTTTTTCAAGCTGAACGAATTGAAATCCTAAAATGTTTTTTTGCTACCTGTCCAGTCACACTGGAAGAGATTGGATTCAGTTCTAATAGCTCTGTTGGCTCCTTTGAATACCTTTCTGCTGTTGCACTTTTTATATATAAAGACGTTATGAAATTGAAAGAGGAAAACAAATTCATTTAGTTCAATCATTTAGCGAGGCTGTTGTGGTTAAAATAGAACCAAAAGACCACTTTTTCTGAATAAACCGCCTGGAGTATTTAAATCGACTGCTTATTGCCGCTGCTGCATTTCATATACAAGTGCTACGGATGTCAACAAGTCAGAACAACAATACCAACATAAAAATCGTCCATAAAAAAATCTTTATTTCAAATGTTTATTATTAAAATATCTTCAAATTTACTGAAAATGCTTTTCTTCGGTCTGGTGATGGTCCTTTTTGAGCTTTTATTTATCTTACATTTATTCATATTCAATGATCTGTAACAGTTTTTCTTCAGCTAGTGCAAACGTAGTTGACCTGAGTAATGTTAGGTTACGTTAAACGGGTATGCAGTTCGCATACAGAGAAAAATCTAAACACCCCTTAACAAAACATCCAATCTTCCTGCAGAATTTTACCAGCTTCCTCTGGTCTGTGCAACTCAGCTCCCCTTATTCCTCGAAGAAGTATTCTCCTAGAAACCTCCTACGATTCCGTGCTATACCCTCCCACTCACACAGTATGTGCGTTATGTCTTCCTCGGCTTGTAGATCCCCACAGAACCTGCATGTCTCCACATCTACCAGTCTAAGCCGCCTAGCATGCTTCCTTAGGAGACAGTGCCCCGACATAATCCTTCTAAGCTGTTCCCTACTCAATTTGAGAATTTCCCTAGATCTTTCGTTGTCCAAATGCGGTCAAAGTGCTTAAGACACCCTATGCCCCTCTAAATTTTGCCATCTAAGGTCAGCCATTTGTAAGATTTGAGTGGTTTAATGTCCACACCTCCACTACTCTCCAGTTCCCCTCCCTTTGTCGTTAGCTTGCCCTCTTACCACTGTGTCCCGGTACCCAGCACAGTCTTACTCGGTTTCCTCTGCATACTGCTATTAGCATTGTGCGACAGTTTCTGACTGTCTCAGAATTGATGTAAACAGATTCTAGTGCATTAAGTGTCGCCTGACTGTCAATGTAGATGGCGATATCCCTTCCGGACATTGATCCCATCTGCACTATCTCTGCCGCCCTTAGAATAGCCAGAATTTCGGATTGGAAGACACTGCTTGTGTCTGGGAACCGGGAGTCGTATAGACTCTTTCAAGTCTGGATCAACAGAAAATATGCCAGATGTTCCCTCCTCTGTCTTAGAACCATTAGTATAGACAGCAACCTCATTTTCTGCTGTGACTGCATCTCTTTGCCACTCTTCCCTTCCCGGATATGATACATCATACGGGATGTCGAAGTCGACCAAGGTGGAAATTTCATTTATTCGTATAGGATGTCAGGGTAGCACATCAGTTAAGATCGTGCCAAAAACTGGATTCCTTCCAAATTTGTGAAACGCAAAGAGCTATTGCCAGCAAATTGTTTTATTTTTAAATCTAGCGGGATGCAGAAGGTGCAGAAAGGTGTCCAGTGCTGCCGTGGAAGTAGTACGGACTGCACCTGTGATGGGTATGCTAGCCGTTACCCATGTTTTGCCTATTGTTCATTTACAAATAAAGAGGGCGTTATACGCTTTATTAATTCTTTCTCTTATGTTGAGATTCCAATTTAATTTTCTATCTAGTATTATGCCCAGACACTTCGCACTGGTAAGGGACAGTTCTACTCCGTCAAGTTTCGGGAGATTGAAGTACGGTATTTTGTGTCTCGTGAACAGTACTAACTTTCTGCACTAGTATAACCACGTCGTCCGCATACGCTGTGGCACTTTTCCCCATTGACTTAATTTCCTTTAAGACGTTGTCAATGACCAGTACCCACAAAAGTGTCGAAATGGCTCCCCTGTGGGGTTCCTCTGGTAACAGACATTCTGGTGGAGCTTTGACCAAGATGTTCCTGTTAGAATCAGTTCTTTCCAACAATCTGGTATAACTTAAAGTTTATAATTTTTGAAAATGTTGTCTTTCTTTTGCTTTTTCGTAATAATCCATAGCTAATATTTTTTTCTAATTAAGCGCATTGAAGTGGCATTTGGCACTATTTTTAATACTTAATGTATAAAAAAATAAAAAAATATCATAGCTAATTTATTTCTGCAATTGTAAAATACTGTTAAACGCAGATCTTTCCTCGTTTTGGCGCCAATATGAAATAGATTACCCGCCCGATTTGAAAAGGAACATCTTCAGGACCCAAGCTTTGCATTTTCACTCTTTGTTTATTCATTATTTATTTAACTTCTGTTTTTAGCTTAATTCTGTTTATTTTTTCATTTATTTATGTCTTATTATTATTTATCTAATTTTCTTTCTTTTGGATAAGTTTGTTAATTTCTCTTAATAATTTCTGACTTTGACTTTCTATTTTTTATATATTTATCCACAAATGAGATTCCATCTCAAGGCTTTCGTAAATAAATAAGTAAATGAAATGAAAATAAAATACCAAACCTCTCTGAAATACCAAAATTATTTAGTAGTATTAGTAAGGACAAACTTCTTTTCGCGGTAAAGGAAATTATTTCTAATATTCAACATAGATTTGTGCTTCTAATTTAGCTTTATTGGACTACTTTCATTTTGAATAGTTTAAGGAACGTTGATGTACTCTTCAGTGATTTTACAAAAGCCTTTGATAGTGTGCATAACGATACCAATTCAAACTTAAATAAGGCCATAATTGAATTATGGCTTTAATTCGCATTTGAAAACGAATTGACACCATTATGGCGTTAGCTAAAATCTCTGGGTTTTCATTCCTCATAAAGTTTAAATGTTTCGTTAAGCTTAAACCTAATAAGTAGAACGCAAATAGTAAAGGTCGATAGTTTGACTTCTCGGGGGATAGAAATAATTTTGGGTGTTCCACAAGGTAGTCATCTGGGCCCGCTGGTATTTATTTTATGTATCGATGATGTCCACGAAATATTTCGATTCGGGTAAATAATATTTCTGATTGCATCGTTTTCAATCAGATATAAATAATCATAATAATCTGAATGCAAGTTTTTTTCTGCATACCGTATTGCTGGTCCACTCTTTCATAATTATTTTATAAATGATCTTAGACTTTAGCGATTCACAGAAGTGAAAGATCTTGGTGTCGTGTCTGATAATAATTCAAATTTCATTTGCATTACTATTATGTTATTGCCAAGTATAATTCTATGTTGGGCTTTCTTATGCGTAATACGAGTAGCAAAGACTTACGCAATGTACATAGCCTCAAAGTTGTGAACTGCTCGTTGAGCAGACCAATTAAGAATATTCATCGGTCATTTTTTGAGCCAATGACTCTGTCACCTTCCCGATACCATTATATCCGGACTGGTGTCCCAGGGTCAAAGACGCCGAGGTAATTTTCCGACCATCTGAAATAAAAGCTAGTCACACATCCAACATGTTGAATGCACGCACACAAACTTCAAAGGTCAAACGTCAACTCTGACCATTTTCTTGTTGCGTCTAAGTTCAGAGCTCGATTGTGCAACGAGCAGAAGTCGCAAACCTCTACTGGCTGCTGGCTCTAAGACCGCATCGCAGGCTCTTCGATTCAGCGATTGAAACCTAGTCACCGCAGGGCAGGGAATATAAGATATATTTAAGCATCATTTTCAGCAGCTGTTCAATGAGCATCACGTAAAGTGAGACATGGCAAGGAAAGAACTCACGTCTAATCATTGTAGAACGTTCCGGTTCAAAAAAAAAATCTGAACAACGAAGCCGCCAGCTCTTATGGTCTACCAGCGGAAATTTTTAAATATGAGCTGATGTTTGGGTAGAGCGCATGCACGAAATCATCAAATGTATATGGGCGCAAGAAGGCATGCCCAAAGACTATCAGCTGAATATGTCATATCTAAGAAAGGCGATCATATGTCTTTCAAGAACAATTAAGGTAGATCATCAGCAAAAATGATCTAACTTTGTTACATGACGCTGAAAAATACGGCTGTGCCGACTATTTCGACATCATCGGCCGCGCATAGCAGGCTGTGGTAGAGTATTCAATGGTGATGGAAGAATATGCGTAATTGGTAGGTCGACGAAGAAAAAAGCAAATAGGTACATGCTGTCAGCAAACAAACAAGTACTTATCTGTCCACCGACTAGGGCAAAACGTCACTGTTGATAGTATCAACTTTAAGGTTGTTAGCGAGTTAACCTACCTCGGAGTAAACATCGACTCTAAGAATGAAACTTTAGTGGAGATCCGACGATGAATTATCCAAGCAAACCGTATCTTCTTCGTTTTGGCGAAGCTCGTAGATTCGAAACTTCTAGCCGATAATAAACCTTCAAAGTCTGCCTTACGGCTCCGAGTGCTAACCGATAAGTAGAAAAGCAGAGCTGATACTAGGCTCCTTCGGAAGAAAGATATTTTGTTAAGATATTAAGGTAAATAAGTAAGTACCTAACCTATAGTTATTTTGGGAGTTATGATCCCGGGCCCAAGAGCAACAATAAATTTGCTCTTGGCGCTCATTTTCTGAATGTAAGGAGCTGATTTGTAAGACGTTGTCACATCAAAATCAAATATTGTATATCTTTATAGCAATACTAAGCTCTGATAAACAGGCACAATAACCCAAACTGCAATGCGTGTTGTGGTCGATTTCCAAGTTGAGTCGAATCACCAACTACTCCTGACTTCTTTTATTTGCCGGGCCATTTGTAAGCTACTCGTAATTCCAAAACATTATTACCTTTCCTCTGTTTCATCCTCCCTATGCATTGCGTGCGAAATTGTATACCAAGATTCTATCAATAGCACAATTTGCAAGTGGTCGCAGATCAGTTAACACTTAACAAACTGGTCACGCGATGGAAACCAACGAAATGGCTTCTAATAAGTACTTGAGCACATTTAGCGTGTTTGCAACGCATTAAAACGCAGTGATTTGCACTCAAAATGGCAGTCACCGCATCATATCGTGTTTCATTCGAATAAGGTCCAGATGCAGGCAGATAAATAAGAAGAAGCTTAAATATTAAATTGCTACGCAAGGGTTTTTCCAGTACTTTTACATTTTTCCCAGCTTTTTTTTAGCTATTTGAACTGTGTTTAAACTAATCCTGATTTATTTAGGACCGACTACTGGAAATCTAATGAAAAGAAGTACTGCGACTTTTGCAAATGCTGGATAAGTGACAATAAAGCGGTAAGATCAACAACCTCCTATATAAAGCATTATTTGGGCTTAAATTTGTGTTTTTTATTTAGAGTGTGGCATTCCATGAGAGTGGCAAAAGGCACAAAGCTAATGTGGCGAAACGCATCACCGACATCAGTCGGAGCAGCGAGAAATCGGAGAAAGAACGCCAGAAGATGGACATGGAAATACGAAAAATGGAAGAGGCTGCATTGAAATCCTACGCCATGGATATCCATTCTAAAGGTGACATGACTGCGCGATCTGTGTCTTCTGTAATGAGTGCTGCGTCAAGTAGCCATCTAAGTGGAGGAAGAGGAGGACGCAGGCCGGGTCAAGTGGATCCCTTGCGTTTGCCAGGCAGCTCTGACGAAGATGATGACTCACTACGGCCATCGGTGAATAAGGTCAGCGATGCGGAGGCCGTTCCAAACGCCTCGCTGTGGGTGGAAGGCAAATCTCCCGAAGGCTATACATACTATTGGAATGTTAAGACCAACGAATCTATCTGGAAGGAACCTAAAGAAGGTTACCTATCCTTAGACGAGTACAACAAAATAAATCAAATTGCTGAAGCACAACAAGAACTTCAATTGAAGCAGCAAGCAAAAGACTTTCAAAAGAATGCCCCAGAAGAGGTGGCCAAATATAACCGTGAACGATTGAAAATGTTTCGTCGAACGGATCCCAAGGAAGAAACTGCTAAAGAGGAAAAGCGCCAGACATTCAAGACGGAAGTGGAAGCTCAAACACCAGAAATCGGCATATGGCAAACTGTTGAGAAGAAGTAAGTAAACAAGTTCTCTTTGGAATATGTAATCCTTTTTTTTATTTTTTCGCAGGGAGGAAGCAAAACCTATAAACTGGGAGCTACCGGTGCAAAACGACTATTTACCTCCTGTTGTAAGTGAAATCCCTTATGAGCCTCCAGTGAAACGCTTTAAAGAAAAGACCATTGAGAGTCTGGATCCTAGCTTAGCCGTAGGAATTTCAACCACATTCAAGAAAAGAAAGTTTGCTGCTAAAGGAAATGCACGCCAGCGTTTGGACGATGATTAGAATTTAAGTCTTGCTGTAATCATAATCATAATTTTTTTATTTCAAATAGACAAGAGTGCTAGTGATTTGATTCTCCTGATTATTTTTGTCATTATGTTTCAAATATGATGCATATGGGACAGATAGAGTCATTGGAGGGGTGAGTATACTAGAGTATTGACCAAGGCTAACATTCTACCCTATCTATTCAAATCACCGTGTTCCCATGCAGTTTAGTCTCTATTTCGATCTGCTGAAAGTAGTGGTAGAATTATTCTAACACCGAAACCTCATTCAAAAACTGGTGGGCTCCACCCGAGTCATACGCCTCAATATAAGCCCTTACTTTTCAAGTAAATTCAAGTAAAAACTCTCGAATTTGGAAGATTGTGGATAGCTTTTATAGAGATCGAAGAAGTTATGGAAAAGTAAAGGAACGCTTTTGTAGCAAGATGTAGTAACCAAACTACATGACAGCAGAAACATCAAATGAAAAATTAAAATTGTTTTGACATCGAGATAAGTAGAAATATTTGATTGAAAATTAATAAGGAAAAAAATGTTAATTTATCAATTATCGTTATTAGTTGGTCCATTAAGTAAATCAGAGAAAGCCATTCGGTTTTATATGAAAGAAAAAATAGGTCCGTTCGCGTACTTTATGTGAAAAAAAATGAAAAGTGTCAAATCTCCGAAATCGAGAGAGAATCCTCTCATTTCTAAGAAAAGTACGCGAACGCTTTTGTGTAAAAAGGTGAAAAATGTCTAAGTTTGGCTTGAAAAGAAACAACAGCTGTTTTTTTTTTGCTGGCAAACTCGTAGGATTTCATCATTTGAAAGTTTTCATTTTCTTACCAGCTGAAATTCTGTGTGAAGAAAAATTAACGAAAGTACATTTTTCTTTCGTTCATCTTTTTACCATTTTGTCAGTACGCGAACGCGTTTGTGTAGTTTTGCACGAAAGTTTATATAAATTTACGTTTGCATATTAGTTCGCGAACGGACCTTATAACAAGCTGATATATTAACTGTCATTACAAGTACTGTAGCCGGTGTTTTTCAACTTTCCCAAAAAAAATTCTTAGGCAGAAATTCGAAACTTTTTCAGTTGAGGGGCACTGATTTGCCCTCTTGTTGCCTCTCTTTTACGAAAGTTTTTTGTTAGGGAACAACTTCTTTTGATATTTCGCGGCAAAGAATTCCGAAGGCGATTATCGTTAATAAAAAATTTGTGCTGAGATGTCAGGGAAGTGTGGCGGAGTTGAATCAACTAGTCGGATCTGCCCGAGGAAAGTCTCGTGATTCGTTCGAATAGGTAGGGAGGTTGGTGTGTTAGCAGAATATTCGAAAACAGTAATAAGGTAGGTACTCTTTTGCATGAGTAATTACAACTGGAAAAAATTTCACAATAGCAGACCAGGATAGGTAAAATTAAGCTTTTCGCAAGCATTTGGCGTGTCTTTAAAGAATTGGTTTATATTTTTTTTGCGCTTTTAACGCCGAAAAATCTGCGGTGGCTCTCGATATTAAAAAACGACTTTACAATAAGGCAAACTGCGGTGAGGACTGGCTTTAATACAGTTATAATCAGAAAATTGCAAATATAACTAGGTATTCCAAAAGCGGGATATGTGACTAGTTCATCAAAATATATTTAATGTCGAATTCCAAACTTTTTGCCCCGACAACAACACCTTTGCCGCACAAATTGTGTCTCACCATAAATAAAAGCCCGTACTTAGCGTGCGACCTTCCTAAGATGAGCTATCCACATAGTAAAAAAGCATAATTCGCATTCAACATCGAAATTGGCTAAATTCAACACATGAGTATTAGCACCAGCATGGGCATTACAAGTCAAAGAGTCTTCGTTCTTGTCTCGTAGAGACAATGCGATATGATAGCGTTTCCAATTGAAAAGGAAACTTCAAAAACTACTAAATTGTTGCACACTATTGTTGGCAGCTGGCTTAAATTAGATTTAGTCGAAAATGCATACTGGTTTAATTAATTACCATGCTGAACTATACCTTATCGCAGTGAACACCAGAAGCTTTAATAAAGACTCGACTGCCATGTTTTAATACAGTTGGGTCGGTACGCCACCGGTCCTGTATATAATCTGTCACCGCTTACTGGTCACAATCCGCTTCTCCGGCCATGCGAACAATGTTTCGTCTACCCATGTGCTGTAGCAAAATCGCACATCCTATCAAGCGTCGCATTGTCAAAAGAACCCTCGATAACAAGGGAAATATCTAAGGGTGATTAATAACCTGCCGCAGCACAACTGGTTATATTTTATAGGTAAAAGTCAACTTAATAGTCAAAGCAACAGTTACATGTTAACCGCATTGTATGGCATATTAGGTCCGTTCGCGAACTAATATGCAAACGTAAATTTATATAAACTTTCGTGCAAAACTACACAAACGCGTTCGCGTACTGAGAAAATGGTAAAAAGATGAACGAAAGAAAAATGTACTTTCGTTCATTTTTCTTCACACAGAATTTCAGCTGGTAAGAAAATGAAAACTGTCAATTGATGAAATCGTATGAGTTTGCCAGCAAAAAAAACAGCTGTTGCTTCTTTTCAAGCCAAACTAAGAAGTTTTTACACAAAAGCGTTCGCGTAATTTTCTTAGAAATGAGAGGATTCTCTCTCGATTTTGGAGATTTGACACTTTTCATTTTTCTACACATAAAGTACGCGAACGGACCTATTATTAGGGAGCCCAATTTTTTTGCACGCGGATATAGGGATTATTTAAAATTTGCATGTAAAATACAACAACTTATCCTATATACGCTAACTTTAGCGGGGGGTAGCTATCGCCGGTAAGACCCTTAGCGCTGATAAACAGTGCTTCCAAAATCCATTTTCTTCGTTTCTCATGAATTTTTGCCAAGTTTTTTTTGATGAATTCTTAAGCGGCGATGGTAGTTTTTGTGTGCCAATCCTATATCCGCGTGCAAAGACACACTGAAAAGCAAGATTCCAACACGCAATCCAAATTTCAAAACCAATTTTTTCTTTTTTAATTTAATTTTCTTATTTAATTTTTAGTTTTGTTGTATACTTTAAACTAACAGAACTGAATGCGGATGGTTCGCTTGATGAATTGCCAGGAGAGGTACGCGCAAGGGTGAATGAACTACCGATATACCTGTAAGGGTATGGGTGCAGGTTGATTGTTTATGCGAATGACGTTGCTATATATTGCCCACATATTGACCTACCCTCTATTAGTGGTATAAGCGTAACTTGTTCCGTCAAAGCTAAGTTCTTGAGTATAATCTTCGATAGGAAATTAAGCTGGAAACCCAATTTACAAGAAAGATTCAAAAAAGCCACAGTAGCACTTTTCTCTTGCAAAAAAGCCATTGGTAACAAGTAGGGTCTACAACCTCGAAGTTTAACATTCACCTCTCTTGGGTGCCGGGGCATGGAGACATAACATAAAACTGTAGGGCAGATGAACTCGCCAAAAATGGAACCACACTACCTCTTTTACCTGGAGATGGTTCTCTGGTAATACCAATCGCAAACTTTTATTCAAGCTATTCGCAATCGAAGAAACAAACTTTAGGTGGACAAGTCTAGCGACTAAGCATATCTGACCAAAGCTGGACCTGCGACGCTCTAAGAGTCTAGTCTCTTACTAAACCGACTGCTACACTACAGGTTAAAGTACAGGGCACTGCCTGATAAGCAGGCACACATCGAGGCTTGGCGTTTATTCAAACGACTTCTGCAGAAACTACACTTCACCTTCTTTGTACATGTCCTGCTCTCTCCCATAAAATAAAAATTGTTTGCATTATTTTGTGTGTGTGTTAGTATTTTATAGGTACATAATTATTGTATTTTTAATTGTTTTGTCCTTACTAACACCTGCACTAAATGATGAGCCTGTGAGAGCACTTTTAGCGCCGGCAATTTCTGCTCGTGATAGTTGCTTGCTTTAAGCACTCCACGACACAGAGCTGATAGTGTATTTAAAAAAAAAAATCTCCATCTGGAAGATTTTTTGCTTAGTGATCTAAGTGACTTGGCTAACACTGACGTTAGAAATCTATCGCGCTTCATAAGAAGCTCCAAATGGTTTAACGAGTATGTAGTGAAAGAAACCCCTAGATCCGTGTGGTATCACTATGGACCTAACATTGGTGTAAGTGTGTTGGCCTTAGGCTGACAGCCACCCCAACCTAACCTAACCATACTTTAAAAAACTCAATCAGTTCAAATGCATAGTTTCCGTCCTTTATTGTAAATTTAATTCTTATATTTTTAACATAACAAACGAAACTCGAAAAAGTACTATCACGTCGTAAAAGGTTCGCTTGTTTATGACGGTTGATTTTGACATTTTTCGATAGACCATTCCATTTTTTTGACAGATGTCAAATCGATGCCAAGTCGAAAAACAACAACAAAGTGGAGGGTAAACAAACAAAATCATTTGGCAGTAATAGGCGGGAGAATACTAGGAATCAGCAAACAAAAGTAAGTTTTTTTATTAATAATCAATAGTTTCTCGTTATATTTTTAGGAAAATTGATTCATTAAAATATGCAAAGAAGTTGGAAGCAGTAAAGAGAAAGAACTGATCTGCAAAGTTGTCTTTATTTGCCAACTTTCAGGTGATGGCGAAGACGGAGCTGTGGTTTCGTGTGAATAAAGTGTGAAAGGCAGTCTTCTTAAAGATAAATTTAAACCAAATATCAAAACAGAGAGAAAATTCTCATCATTTTACAAACGGCTGGTCAATGAACTTGACAAAGACCTATATGGACCCGATAATCATCTCGTAGATTGACATCGAACGTATTTTACTCAAGAAACTGATGCCAAGTGAAACAACCTGGTGAAATAAACGTTCATTGTACAATTCGCTTTCTATATGCCATTGCATTTCAATTTGGTCCCTGGTTTGGCGCGTTTGCTGGGAGTGCATACTCAGACTCGTCTAGTAATCACATCAGGCCTTCGCCAATTTATTAAGACATATAAATTATAAGATGCACACGAGCGTCAATAAATAAACTGTGACAAATATCTGGAGCAACTATTTGGTTATCCACGAATGAAGTTTGCTGATCACCGAAGCGTTTAAACCCACTGTTTCATCCCCAGATATAGTTGGGATCAATAAGTTGATTGATTCACGCTCGTGTGCATCTTGTAATTTATGTGTCTTAATAAATTGCCGAAGGCCTGATGTGATTACTGGATGAGTCTGAGAATGCACTCCCAGCAAACGCGCCGAACTTGGGTCCACATTGAAATGCAATGGCATATAGAAAGCGAATTATACAATGAACGTTTATATCACCAGGTTGTTTCACTTGGACGGCATCAGTTTCTTGAGTAAAATACGTTCGATGTCAATCTACGAGATGATTATCGGGTCCATATAGGTCTTTGTCAAGTTCATTGACCAGCCGTTTGTAAAATGATGAGAATTTTCTCTCTGTTTTTGGTATTTGGTTTAAATTTATCTTTAAGAAGACTGCCTTTCACACTTTATTCACACGAAACCACAGCTCCGTCTTCGTCATCACCTGAAAGTTGGCAAATAAAGACAACTTTGCAGATCAGTTCTTTCTCTTTACTGCTTCCAACTTCTTTGCATATTTTAATGAATCAATTTTCCTAAAAATATATCGAGAAACTATTGATTATTAATAAAAAAATTTACTTTTGTTTGCTGATTCCTATTATTTTCCCGCCTATTACTGCTAAATGATTTGGTTTGTTTACCCTCCGTATTTTTCTGACATTTGTCAGGGGAAAAAAAAAAGAAAAAAAAACAAAATTTGACAGTCTAATGGAAGTCCCTATTGCATTTCATTGCAGGCACAATGGGCGCGTTCAATTTACAAGTCAACTACTAATGACTACTATTTTACCTTTTCTCATTGATCAAAAAACTCACGTGACCATCGTTTGGCAAGTGATAGACATTTAATTAGTAGTGAACTTGCAGTTGCCTTGCAAATTGAACGCGCCAAATGTCTTGCCCAAGCTCCTTAGCGCTATTGTCAAAAATTGCATTTTTATTTTAGACATTTCAACCAATCCCCCGAGCACAGCTTAGGCGGAGACATGCTGAATGCGCTCATTCTCTGTCTTTCATCAATTATCTGTGATGATGATAAATAAAAAAAATGGGGTTGGTTTTGTTTTGACATTTGACAGCAGAATTTAGTATTTTTGGTTAGTGCAGTTTTCTTCTGCTTAAATCGTATTATATTTTAAAAATTAAAAATCTTATTGCATTTTCTGATAGCCATATTTACGATGGATGAAATAGACAAAATCATAGTTCACTCTCTGCGGCAAATCGGCTGTGAAATTGATGAAGAAATTGTGAGTTTGTCCAGTTTTCCACCAGAATTGATAGTTCAAACTGTTTCCAAATGTTTCCAACTTATAAATCCATCTTTGTCGTTGCCATCTACACTGCCCACGGCAATGGCACAGCGCTTTTCAGTCGCAGCAACTTTAGCTGAAGCATGTTCCTTTATTGGATTCCGTGGCGACATCGGCTATCAAACATTTCTGTATTCAAACATTGTCGAAGTGCGAAGGCTATTCATGTTTCTAATTGAAATGCTTCCGAAGGAGAATGAAAACTTGCTATTTGAGCAGTCTATCGATGTCCTTACAAACAAATTGACGGCTTTGGAGGAAAAGATAAAAAAAAACGTCCACTTCACCATGAATACAGCCTGGGTAACCCAGTATTGTAAGAAGTTTGGAATGAGAGAGTGGAATAACGTCATCATTGATTCTTACTCACAGACAACTCCATTTAAATCAAAAGTAAGTCTTAACGTGCCGCGTTTGGCACAAAGCGGTGAATCAAATGCGACACCAGAGCAACGTAAATATTGGCTTAAGAGGTCGCCTGGCATTTTTCAAGAAACCAAAATTAATACCCTCCCGAACTCTTTGATTCACATGAACGATAAAGAATGCCGATTAATTGAAAATCAAAAATTAAAGACAGATAAGCTGGTTGAGATGATAAATACGCAGAGTGAATTACAATCTCACGTGATTCCGGCAAGTGTGGTTCCAAAAGCAAGTAAAATGAACGCCACTCTTAAAAAGATTGCATCGACGGACGGTGATAAAGTAAAGCTGCAGGGAACGCCTTACATAGTCAACCTGTTCAGTTCTATTCAGGATCTCAACACGGATATAGAACTGCTAAGAAAATCAATTGACGAGCTGGTGTCTGAGCATAAACAGATTCAAATTGGCATCAACAACATGAAGGAACTCAGAAAAGTATCCCATACTAAGCAGGCCACCCTTAAAGAGGACAGAAAGGTCCACGAACGAACTTGTATGCTTTTGGAGAATCCAGAGGTGAATATTGCCAAAATGGAGGCGCTAATTGCAGCAACTCAAAGTCGAAAAGCAAAACTGACCGAGAAATGGATTCAGCACAAGGAGCCTCTCGAGCAGGCGTGGGAGAAGACCAAGATGAGAAACAACAACACAACGCAAGCAAACATTGGACTAAAGAAGCTCGAAGGAATTCAAGAAAAGGTCACCAAAATGGAAAATGAGCTCAAAGTTAAGTCAGTTTTACATTCGCAACTAGTGACAGTTCTGCAGAAGGAGAATAGGTCGACCAGTCGAAAGGCATACACCACTCGGATACTGGAAATCATTGGAAACATTCGCAAGCAAAAGGATGATATCGAGAAGGTTCTAAGAGACACCAGGCAGTTGCAGAAACAAATCAACACAATTACAGGGCAGTTGGATCGGCAGTTTACAGTTGCTGATGATCTCCTCTTCACCACTGCGAAAGATAGTGAGTGCTCCAAGAAAGCCTACAAGCTGCTTGTCACCTTGCATTCCCATTGCACCAATTTGATAATGCTTGTCCGAGAAACTGGTTCTGTAATGCGTGAAGTGCGCGATTTGGAGGATCAGATCGATCAGGAAAAGTCAAGGAATATACTATCGAATCTGGAGAATATACTTGGTGATCTTAAGCTAATGGAAGCGGAGAGTAAGAGTCTTCAAGAGAAAATAATCAAAATCGAGAATCAAATCGTTAACGAATGAGAAAGCTATTATATCTTAAGTAGTGTTCTAATGCATTTGTTTCGTTTTAGATGTTTTATTATTTTTAGTTATTTCTAATAAAGCTGTGCCAATGTAGTCGTACATACAATTAGATATATATATATATAACGTTAGGAACCTTCTTTATACATTCTTTAAATATGTATTGAAACTTTGTTGAAAAAAATAAAAATATATTTATATACACTATAATTAGTCGTAAGTGCGCGCCTAAAAAGAACAGTATTTGCGGCATAATAGAAATAATCAAATAACGGCACTTATGATTGAAAAACACACTGCTTAGTCCTTAAAGTAATTCCTTATTATGCTCACTGCAGCAGGCGGCGATGCTCGAATTTGCACTCGTATGAATGTCTGCATTTTGTGAAGGAATAAAAATCTTCTAATCGAAATGTGATTTTTTTTATTTTAGAAATCCAAAAAGAAGGCCCCTTCTAATATACAAACATGACGTACATCGTGGGTACTTTTTGTTAGGTTTATACAGGGTCGGTTTAAATAAATCATCGGATGCCTTTACTTTAATAAGGACTAAGGTAATAGATCCTATCGACCGTACTATGTGAACGTCTCAAGACTTTATGCAGCACACTAATCGGCACGTACCAGTGTGGCTTCCCATCGACAAAAGATAAAAATAAATTTCAAGTAAAGCCCCCCCTCATTTTCAACGACTTTAAAGCCGTAATGATAGCATTCATCGTCGGGAGCTCGTGGCGGTGGTTGAATTTGCGATCCCGGTAAAACTGATCCAGTTGTGTCGCATGAACTTGAAAACATTCTCTGAATTATTCCAAACTTGTACCGGCTTTCGGAAAATAGATGCGCTAGCATGTGACTTCTTCAATCTAGTTCTGGAGAAAATACTGAGAAGGGCAGCAGGCCAACACGGAAGGAACTACCTTCAATGGATCCGTTCGGTTACTAGGGTATGACTTTATCGACATTACGGCCGTTCCCAGCGTGCCGTGTAACAAGCAAACAAACATCTGTCCACCGCCGAGGACAAAACGTCACTGTTGATAGCAATTACTTCGAAGTAGTAGGAGTTCATCTACCTAGGAGTAAACATCAACTCCACGAATGACACCTTAATGGAGATCCGACGGAGGATGTCCTTAGGAAACCGCTGCTACTTCCTTTTACCGATACAAAAAAACAAACTTTGGAACCTTAATCCTGCCAGTCCTGCTTTATGGTGCCGAATGCTGGACGATAAGTAGAAAAGGGGAGCTAATATTAGGTTCTTTTGAAAGAAAAATACTCCGTCGGATATTTGGTCCTGTGTGCGAGGAGGGCAAATGAAGGAGAATATACAACCGTGAACTTTCTGAGTTGTACCACGATGTGAATGTAGTCTACAAAGCTAGATCACCTAGACTATACAAAAATCCAAAGGGCTTAGGTATGTAATTTCGATGTTCGCGCACCACTTCAAATCAGAGCTAATTTCTGCTTTCAAATATCTTCAAATATATGAAACCGCCGAAACTCCAGACCACATACTGAAATCCTGTGGGGCACTAGCCCACAAAAGGATAAGATATTTGGGCATGCACCAAATAACAGACAAGGACATACAAACCATGGACCCACAGCTCATTCTCAGATTCAGCAAAGAAACTGGACTGGACGCTGTGCTCTAAGGAGTGTGACCTGCCAAGGAAAAATCGGAGCAATTCCTCGATACGCTTCACAAAAGAAGTATATAGAGATGGCTCTGAAAGAGGGCACGAACCTCTCCGAGGTACAAGCAGGGGACACAATAGACCAATAGGTCGCAGTGTAACATATCCTAACCAATATTATTATTATTATTATTAATATCTTAGAAGCATGACTGCGTTTCTAGACTTAGAGGGATCCTTCAACAACATTGAGGCTGACGCGATTCTGCACAGCCTAAGAAGGGTCCATCTCAATGGCAGTCTTTGCGACTGGATTGGTCTTATGTTAGGCACACGACGGATTAACTCTTACCTAGGAAACATGTCCATTGAAATTAAAGTTAGCAGGGGAATCCGGCAAGATGGCGTCCTCTCTCCACTCATATGGCTACTGGTAATAGACGAGCTTTTAAAGATACTGGAGAGGGAAGGCTTCATTGTGAGCGCTTATACCGACGATGTAGCAATCTTAGTCCCAGGCAAATTCATCCCAGTTCTCAGTGAACGCTCAGCTACGCACTCTTACTTGTTAACAACTGAGTTGCAGGCAGAGGACTGGGGGTAAGCCCAGCGAAGACAGAAGTCCTGCTGTTCATAAGAAGAAGGGCAATACCTGTCTTTAAACCACCAAGTATGGTTGGAGTGGACCTGCAAATATCCAAGACAGCAAGGTACCTGGGCGTCATTCTAGACTTCAAACTCATCTGGAAGAAAAACATAGAGGATCGGGTTAGGAAAGTGTATGTGGCACTATATGCATGCAGACGAACGTTCGACAATACATGGGGATTCAAACCATATGTCGTACACTAGTTGTACACAACGGTGATGAGGCCCATTCTTACATGTGGCGCAGCGGTATGGTGGAAGGCTACTGAAAAGTGGTGCTATCTCTCAAGCCTCACCAAAGTCCAAAGGACAGCCTGCATCGGGATAACGGGGTCCTTAAGGATTACACCCACTGCGGCTATGGAGGTTCTGCTCAATCTCGCACCCCAGATTCGATATCAGAATCCCCAAAAGAAGCGAATGGAGTAATAAAATGGTCACGAAAGAAGAGAAGATAGCTATCCACACCGACGGATCCAAGATGGACGTGGGTACATGTGCAGGCATCATTTAGACTCAGCAGTGAATGCAGTGTGTTCCAGGCAGATACAGCTGCGATCACTCAGGCGGCCAAGGAGGTGAAGAGGCGAAAAATAGCCGACAAACACATCACCATTTACTCTGATAGCCAAGCGTCTATAAGAGCTATGGAGTCAGGAGTAATCAAGTCAAGGGCGGTGTTGAAAGGCAAAAAATACCTAAACGAGATATCAACTGCCAATAAGGTAACCCTATGCTGGGTACCAGGGCACAATGACATCTCGGGCAAGGAGAAAGCGGACGAACTAGCAAGGAAGGGATCGGATATGAATGAATCTCTGGCCCTAAAACACATTAAAACCCCGCTAAGCATATTAATGATAGGTATCGACACCGAATCCATGAGTAGAGCAAACTTAAGTTGGATCAACCTTGATACATGCAGACACACAAGGGAGCTCTGGCCAGCGGTTAACCAAATGAAATCTAAAACTATGATCGGGTTTAACCGTAAAAACATTCGAACACTGACGAACCCTTAGAACAAAAACATTGAAGATTCTTGGCAGCTACTTCTTTGAGGAGCTGAGCTGGAGGATCTGACTGTTTTAGAGCTGAAGAAACTGCTGAGATTCACACATGAATCCGGGTGGTTGTGCCAAAGCGATTTACTGAGCTGTTAAACAGTGGTTTCTTTTATTTCTCTTTTCAGGTTCCCAGCAAATTTTAAAGAATCCCAAAATGGACACAATGGACCCAAACTGTTGGTCTAAGTGAGCCGTGACACCCGTCACAAGGGCATCCATCTACCTACCTACCTACCATCTTAGAAGCACTTTTACGTCTTAAATAAATACATAGAACATTGATTGGGATTCTATGGGGACACTGTCCTCTACAGAAGCATGCCAAACGGCTCTGACTGCTCGACACGGATACGTCCAGGTACTGTGGTAATCTGCAAGCCAGGAATGACATATCGTAAGAGATTTCTAGAAAATACTTTGTCAAGGAAATAACATCCACTTTTTGATGGATAGGAATAAGTATAGGGTGTCCAACACTTCGCCTAAGCGGACTGTAGCCATTCTTTGTTTCTTATTCAGTTTCTTCCATTTTCAATCATTGTTCTCCTCCATCTCTAAAAAGTCTATTGTTGTGGTTGTGCTTCGTTACAGAAATAATTTGATAATATATATAAGCATGGCTTATACTAATTTGCTATCATCCTCTTTATCATCTTGAACGTAACCCATACACAACCCCATACAAGATGATACACTGATGCCCAGCATTTCAATACAACGACTTTACCACTGCACCAACCGAAACCATTAAAACAATCAGCTACCAATAACATCTGTATTTTCATTTGCTAACCTTATTTCGGGGAAGCAAACAATTATCAAGTTTTCAATGTTGAATGCTTACAGCGCGACATATCCGCCTTTAATGCAAATCGTCGTTTACACACTCCGCACTCGTGTGGCTTCATCTTTAAGTGAAAACCCTTCATGTGCTGCTGCAAGCCGCCTCTCCGCTTGAATATTTTTTCACACAGTTCACATTTGTGCTTTCGTATGTTCGAATGGGTGATTCGATGCTGAGATAAAAGATTCGACGTCGCGAACACCTTCGAGCATTCCTTGCAGTCGTACTTCTTTGAGAGTTGAAAGTGTCGATGGGTGCGAAGTTTGGCTAACGTTGCGATGGGTTTATTGCAGCACAGGCAAAATGCAAGCACCTTATCCGGGGACGTTTTAAATTTGCATTGTGAGTCGGCGTAATGGAGACGAAAACTGTCGATAGAATCAAATGGTTTAGCGCAACCTAGACAAAGTAAGGGAACAGGTAAGTTTGCTGCCTTTTGTTTTGGCATGGCGTCAGTGTTCACGGTTATCTTTGGGGTCTTCTTAAGGAGTTTGGGTTTTTTTGATTGCCGCCTCTTGCAGAGCGTCTCATGATTCCGATAGAGTCTCCAGTGCTTAAAAGTGTTTTTCAGACAGAAACGGCATTTGAAACTCTTCGAAGCAGTGCCTGACTTTGGTTGGCAGACGTACTTGCGATGGTTTCTCAACGCCACCTTGCTTTTGAAGAACTTTTCACAAATATGACACTCCCGACCTCGTAGCTCTCTCTTTGGCACATGCTTGGTGTGAGTTTTGTGTTTATGCTTGAGCAGATCTTGAATTGAGGTAAAGCTGATTGAGCAGGTCGGACAAATTATGGATTTAGAATCAGGTTCAGCAGGCACCTGCTCTAAGACAGTATTCAGAGGCAACGTTACCATTGGAGTTGATTGGACGTGGATATTTGCGATATGATGACTCAATGCTTCATGAGAGAAGAACTGCGATTGGCACATGGTGCACGGGTATAGATGGAATGCCGAGGCCGTCTTTACGATGCTCTCATTTAGCACGACGATATTCGGCTTCTTCACGTTCGTCTCTACAGTTGGCAGTGGCAGCAGGTCACTAACTGAAGTCACCATGAGTTTTCCGGTGGATTGTGGACTTTCAGAGAATAGTACATTTTTATTCATGACTGTTGACTCACTAAATAACGGCGGATTGATGGAGTATTTTGGTTTTGCAGTGATCAATGTGTCTGGCGGCACACTACTGGTAGCGAGATCGTCCTTGTCCTCGGCTTTTTCAGTCTTGTAAACGTTTGGGAAGTGAATAGAATCTTTGCATTCGATGGGCATGGCATAATTATGTTCATGTATCATGCTGCTGATATCTAGTTTAAATATGCATTTCTGCCTCAAAAAGTCAGAGTTTTCCATTGGATCGACTTCGTTTCCGTTCTCATCGTCGGGAATATTGATGAATGGGTCATCGAGGTTGATGATTTCCATAATATCGCAGTTGTTTATAATGTCCTGCGTGTTAAGCATGGGAAAGTCGCAAAAGGGAAATTTTTGTTCGCAATCCTGATCCTCTTCCAGGTCATCACTAAGGAAACTGTCGTAATGCTCCGCTACTTCTTGTTTCACATTCACCACCGGCTCTTGCTTTATTTTGAGTTGCCTCTCCGGAGGTTTCATACATTTTTCAGTGCGAAATTTACCTTGGAGGAGTTTTTGAGTGTCGAGGACTGCATCAACAAACTCTGAAAAATCGTTGAGCCTTTTTAAGCAAGCGGAACACATGTCCTTAGGCAGACTGTCATCAAGTTGAATGTTTAGTGTAGGAAAACACTTTTGAATCATTCCAAATATCTCAAAATTGGTTGCAAAAGTTGCTACCGGGCGACAACAGATCCCACAGAGCCGGCAGCTACTGTCGAGTAACTAAATAGGGTATTTTTATAATCCCAGTTTTTGTGGCTTTCATTTAGTAAAGTGTCTTACCTTTAGCTCCTCCGGATGATTCTGAATGATGATTTGCGGCAAAACATGCCTATTTTCTCGAACGCTCACTGAAGGAACTGCTGATTTCTTTAGTGTCTTCCTCGAGTTCACTTTTCGAAAGTCATCGGGCAAAAAGTGTCTGCTGCACATAGCGCTCCATTTTGAAGGTTTCCATTTCGGTTCACGACCGGCAAATTCAATCCATTTGTCAAGAAGATCCCTTCGAGTGTGAGGAAACCTTTGCAAAGAATTTAGTAGTGCGAGGTAGTGGTTGACGCTAATGAAGAAACGTTTCATACTCACTTGTGAAAGGAGACACTCTCCGACTGGGTATATTTGTCTTCGCAATTTTTAACCACACAGAACGAGGGCATTTTGCTTGCAAATAAAATTGTACAATTTTATAATGTTTGTTTATTGTTTTCTTGGAGTCCAAGAAAACGGAATACGTCAGATGTCAAATTGAAAACCAGCGCGAGCGCGGCCAGCGGTGATGTCTGTAAGCTGATTGGCAAAGATATGTTCAGAAACTAATGAAATGGTTTGTTTTTTTATTTCTTTCGCCGTTTAAAAAATGTTTGTTTAAAGCCATTATATGCTTAACCTAGTATTTTACTTAATTTTTTTAATAGTCATTTGCCCTTTTTAGTTCAGAGCAGACCCTGAGTTGTCGAAAAAAAAATCTGAAACATCAGAGTGTTCAAACTTTCTTCTTTCGTTCAGAGTTTGATCAGACCGCGCTCAATCAGCTCAGAATAAATTGACTGAGCAGTCTGAGTAAAAAATGAGCGCAGGCAAGTACAGGAGACGAGGGAAATTAAAGGAAAACGAAATCAAAAAAAAATATTAATACGGTCGGGAGTTCTTTTTCTGGCGTAGACAGTAATACAAAATTTCATAAAATCATTTTCATTTAAAAACAAACGTGATATCTCATCATCATCATGACCACATATTCGATGTCGCCAAAAACGCTGCGAAATGCCTAGGCTTCCTTAAGCGCTGCAAGAAATATTTCACTCCCTCTGATTTGGCTACTATTTATAAGGCGTTTATCCGCCTAAAACTTGAGTATAATGCGCATATCTGGTCCGGTGCACCAATTACTTATTTGGAGCTACTAAACAGGATTCAAAAAAAGGAGCGATAACTGTAGAATCGCGCGATCGCTTGACTCTCTTAGTTATCGGCTTAATTTTTCTTGTCTCTCGTTATTTTATCGTTATTTCCACTATAAGTGCTCAAGCGAAATAGCCATTTGCATTCCACCCCTAGAACATTTCAACCGCAATACCCGCTGTTCAAGGAATGCCTGTATTCGGACCTACAGTGAAATATAAGGAATCTTTCCTTAGCCGCACAACAGGAATTTGGAATGCTCTTCCCCGCTCCATTTTCCCTACACATTATAATCTACAAACATTAAAAAGCAACCTGCATCGGCATCTCTCCCTATCTTCTAACCCTAATCCTTAACGTCCACGCTGTGTAGCTTTTACATTATAAGGGTATCCAAAAATCTCTCTAGGAGTACATAAAAAATATGTTCTGTTCAGTGTACAGCTTTGACTAAAAACGAAAAACGCCTAATGAACGTTTAGAATTATGTTCTTTGAACTCAAAAGCTGTACCTTCTGCCCCAAATTGCACTCATTATTAAATTCAGCCTACCCAAGAGATGTCGCTCGAATCAGTTGGAGGACAAATTATAAGTAACAAGCATCAGCTGATTTTTATTGCCGAATTCTTGACATCGCGAAAATTGTACAAAAAGTTCTCCAAAGAAATTGCAGGTTGTGGGCTCTGCGTAACGAAAAGGTCAGTCAAGGTCCTTTAGATTAGAAACTGAAGACAATTATATTCTTTCATTTAACTTGGTGAAAACTATTCTTCAAGTTGGCATAATGTCACTTATTAGGAATTCAAAGCTATCCACCCTCTTTTCCGGGCTCAATACGAATCTTGGATCATCTAGCAGAATACAACCTATGAGCAGCGGGACTGCGGAATCCAACAAGTGAGTAAATATTTAACTTCCTCTCGTTATCAATTCATGGTGACATTTACTTATATAGTTATATTTGGTTGATCATGTTCATTATCTTTTATTATTTCATTATGTTAGTCAGTACGATTTGGTGGTTGTGGGCGGTGGAATTGTTGGAGTTGCGTCAGCGCGTGAACTTGTTCTGCGTCATCCACATTTGAAAATCGCATTGCTGGAGAAAGAGCACAAACTTGCATTCCATCAGAGTGGTCACAACAGTGGCGTCATTCATGCCGGCATTTACTACAAACCTGGAACACTTAAGGCGAAGTTGTGCGTCGAGGGCCTTCGATTGACATATAAATATTGCGATGAGAAAAACATCCCATACAAAAAGGTAGGTAAACTGATAGTGGCAACAGATCCATCTGAACTGGGCCCATTGAACGACCTACATCAACGTGGAATTGCGAATGAAGTACCTGACTTGACGTTAATCGATGGACCACAGATCGCAGATATTGAACCATATTGCAAAGGTGTCAAGGCTTTGTGGTCGCCACAGACTGGCATTGTGGACTGGGCTAACGTGACGCAATATTATGCGCAAGATTTCAAGCAAGCTGGCGGACAAGTATTACTCAATTTTAAAGTGAGCAAGTTTAGTGAGACTCCTACGAATGCAGAATTTCCAGTAACGATACAGGGAGCCAATGCACATCAGCGGATTAAAACGCGATACGTCCTCACCTGTGGCGGTTTGCAGTCGGATATCTTGGCTGAATTGACTGGCTGCTCGAAGTCGCCAAGAATTATACCTTTCCGTGGTGAATACCTACTGCTGGCTCCGGAGAAATGTCACATGGTCAAGGGCAATATATACCCAGTACCAAACCCTAAGCTGCCTTTCCTTGGCGTACATTTTACGCCCCGAATGGACGGCAGTGTGTGGCTGGGACCAAACGCTGTACTCGCATTTAAGCGAGAAGGATATAAGTGAGTTCAAAAGCATTACCAATTCAACAGTGTAATTGATTCGTACCTCTGCCTTTTAGATGGGGAGATGTGAATCCATTCGAGCTGGCTGATTCTCTTCGTTATCCCGGTTTTATCAAGATGGCATTGAAAAACGTTAAATTTGGATTATGTGAGATCTCCAAGTCTGCCCTCATCCCACTGCAGGTGAAAGATCTGCAGAAGTTCATCCCTGAAATTAATGAATATGACATCTCAAGGGGACCTGCTGGAGTTCGAGCTCAAGCGCTCGATATGGATGGCAATTTGGTAGATGATTTTGTCTTCGATCGAGGTGTAGGTAGTGGAGCTGTGGCCAAGCAAGTCTTGCACTGCAGAAATGCACCATCACCCGGAGCTACCAGCTCATTGGCCATTGCGAAAATGGTTGCTGACAAAATAGAACAAGAATTCAATATAAAAGCTTGAAAAGAATATTAATTGATTGATTCTTTCCGTTTTAGTTTTGTTTAATATTTGTTAAGTTTATTTTTGTGTTAAACGAATGGTTGGTAACGACTATTGAATTGTGAGCGAGAAATACAGTGGAGAACCAAAAAACATGCTTAATTTGATTACAGTTGGATTTGGTATTAAGACTGGAGGAGAAGATATTTTCATTCAAATTCAAAATTGATATTGTTTAATGTTTGGATCTGAGGAAATAAAATACCTTGCCATATGGCTGACACTGCGACCTAAAAGATCTTTTGTGTCAGAGGGTTGCCTTAGCCTAAAAAACGAGTGACGTCCCTAGTGAAAGCCAATACGTCTTTTGTAGCAGAGTTACGGAGCTCTACCTGTGAACGCATCTCACTGTGAAAGATGCGTCGTCACAACCAATGGAGAGTTGGACATTCACAGAGAATGTGCTCAGAGGTTTCCTCGTCCTCCATGCAGAACCTGCATTCTGACTCTGGACTTTGGTTTATTTTGTTGAGATTATATCTCAAGAAGCAGTGGCCAGTGAGAAATCCCACCAGCTTTCAAATATTTTCCTTATACGAGTATGGCCTAATTAATCGTTTGTATTGTCTTAAACCAGGGACACTTTTCCAATGTCTTGGACGAAGCTGTTCCCATTCTTTGAGCCCCGATGAATCTGCAATAAGGTCCAAAGAACACCGATTCGAATCCATCTCTGTCAAGTTAGTCTGCAGATTCATTTCCAGCTATACCCTGGTGGCGGGGCACCCATCCGAGTTTGACCTTATTGTATTTGGCTAGTTCTTGCAAGGGATTGTAGAAGTTCGTTACAGTCAAAGAGTCCATTATGTTGGACGACAGTGCCTGTAGTGCTCCCAGAGGAACCAATCAGCATTCGATTTGATAACACGGAATAAGCATACATTTCCTTATCTAACTATGCTTATTAGTCGGTGATACAAAGTTGTTCGTGTAGTCGAACGTTGTTTTATTTCGCTAGAAAATAATTTCTAAAAAAATAAAAAGTGTCTAGCAGTGATCTAGGATATCTATTTTTTCCCTCCATTAAAGAGAACAATTGGGGAGCTACAATTAGATTTATTGTGAAGATGAACTAACAACCGATTGACGATAGATAGAATTTATCAATGCAAATAAAAATCGGTATTGAGCCTTATTGCGAAGATCAATCGACAATTGATAATTGACTTTTTTCAATGTGTGCTATTGTGAACGAACGATTCATTTGGTATTTTTGTCATTCGCATTTTTTTAATTGACTGCGATTGACAAAATCCTTTAGAATCGTTCGTTCACAATAGCACACATTGAAAATAATCAATTATCAACTGTCGATTGATCTTCGTGTTGGATACTATGACGTCACCATGCACTGTGAATTGGACTGGTCATACTCACTCACCGCTCTTTTTAGCTGAAGTTTGACAGCTTTTAATCTATATATGTAAAAAGAAAGGCAATCAAGGGCATAAGGTCAAATACAGATCATTTTTCATCGCAACAAATGTGTTATTTTATTTATTAATTTAAAAACATAAAGTTTTCCTTTTAACGACATCGATTTACATTGCACAGACGCAAACACTTCGCAATAAGGATCATTGTGAAAATGAATTGATAAAAATTGTGCTATTGTGAATGCCGTCAATCTGATTTGTATTGTTCATGTGCAGCGTCTTCAGTTGACATACGATTGAAAGAATTTATCAATTCAAAAAAAAAATCGGTACTGTGAAAATGAGTCGATAAATATTGTGCTATTGTGAATGCCGTCAATCTGATTTGTAGATTGTTCATGAGCGGCGTCTTTAGTTGACATATCATTTCCATTGGAGGTGGTAACATTTTCCAAACCAAATTCTCTTCCAGGTGGATTAACGCGTGTATTGAATCCTAACAAACTTACAGCAGCTTCCTTTAAATTGCTGAATTGTTGAAGCCTGTTTGGGCCACATTAGTGGCTGTTACTTCTATTTTGTTTTGTTTTATTCTTTTTCGTTTTGCATTTTAGATCGATCCATACTCTCTGCCACTTTTCTGAAGTTCTTTCTGGAGACCCTAAGCTATTCAACTCCATAGCAATGACTTCCCATTTTGCATTTGCCACAGCTTTGGAACAAAATCCCTTGGCGAGTTCCTCGTTCTCTTCCATCAACTGGACCAATCTGCATTAACTGTTTTTTGTTAGGTACTTACTAATTTTTGAGAAGTTTGGAAATAAAAAAATTAAACATTTAATCACTTATTTAATTTGAAACTCACATTTCGTAGTTATTTTTTTTTACCAACATGAACTCATCGACTGCAAATTTACGATTGAAAGAAAAATTGACAGCTGAAGCTGACAAGAAAAGCGATGAAAATTGTTCTTCACAATGCCGAATTTGTTCATTCAAAATAAAAATTTCACAATGTACAAAGACAGTTGACAGTCACAATACCAATTAATAAAATTGATTGATAAATGTCAATTATTAATTGGTAGTTGATCTTCGCAATAAGGGTGAATATGAATTCTGATCCGAAGTGCTTAATTTAAGACACAACTTAAAAAAATAAACCATTAAACTTTATAATTTAAGAGCCAGCAGTTAGAGAAGCAAACCATTTAAATCCTACGTTCATATATGATCCTCTGATACCCAGAAATTCAAATACATGGCAGCTTAGGTGTGTTACTGTATGTCCAAAATCGGTATACGTAATTCAGAAAAGGAATAATTATAATTCCCTCTGTACAATTATCTATGTCCAAAACGTTTTAGGTGCATCCAAGGCCCTACCAGTGGAGGGGCGTACAGATTACCAATTTTAAAAAATTGATGCAACCACACCTCAGGGGTATTTTTTTTATTTTAAATATGTTATTACATTTTCACTGTTATTGAAATATTACAGCTTTCCCAGAAAAGCAATAAAAGACAACACTATTTTAAGATATTACAGTGCCTGATTACGAATTTCAATCCTCGTTGCAGGTATCGTTGGCGCAACTACGCCATTTGAGATGTCGTTATGTAAAAATGGAAGGCGAGTGACAGTTAAAGCAATATTTTTGTTGAATACCTACTATAAGTTACTTGGATTTTTAATAAAACGATTTTATTTTCAAATATTTGGAAGTACAAACAATTTGTTAAAATAGAAAGGAAACACATTCAGTTTTTAGAATTTAGAAATATCAGAAACAAAATGTTTATTGACACTGCGCTGTTAATGTTATTATACACTCGTACACGGCGAGAAGAAGAAGGGTTTATTGGAACAGACGCATGTCTTATTTGCCTTTATCGGCACACGATTATCAAATTCGTCGTCACTATTTTAACAATTATCAATGTGTTGTTGGATTTTAAAACAAATTTGTAACAAATCTTTGATCATTTAACTTTATATTGAACTGAATTGAATTCTGCTTATAAAAAAACTATTATAGGTATAGATATTTACCTATGTTCTTTTTTTGGATATCAAAGCGGCTGTAAGGTTTGGCCTGTTCTGACTAAATTAAAAGAAATCGCCACACGGTGTGTTGTTTCATTAATGATTATTTTGCTCTTGCTCACAACATATTGTAATTTGATTTCTGTTTATGAGAGTCGAGAATGTACATTATTTAACATAATTAAGACTAAGTGAAAGAGAGAACGACGAACGTGTCTCATGGTTTGATATGTATATTTTGTCGCGCGTCTCCTTCTCAGGCACATAGTTTCTGCCGAGGTTGTACGTATGTATTGTAAAGAGTATATACATTTGTTTGTTTTGAGGTTCTGAATTTGATGGAAAACACAGCGTGATATTTTAGGTATTTAAGTTTTGGTTGGATTACATTTGTTAGTTAATGTTCATTAGATACAACTGTTATTGAAGCGATGTTTTAAATATGGTTAAAGAGTACGTTGGTACTGTAAATATTTTACTATAGTGCAGCGTTGGGATTACCCAAAATGGGAAAGTACAAAAGATACGATAAATCGCCCAACGGTGCTGATCGCAAAGATCGTAAAGGAAAAAAAAAAACAAAGGTCATCAACAAGGATGAGGCAGATGAGCGTTTGTTACGTTTGGAGTTAATGGTTAAACGGTTAGTTAGTGCGGATACTCGATCATCCAATTCCAATTGGCGCAAGGTCAGTGATGGAACTACAAAATACATACTGAACTGAGCAATGATTGCATTCTAGAGTTCAGTCCCGGTGACCCAAATATGAGTGCCGAAATGTGGATTTCAAAAATCGAGCAACTGGTGGCAGTTAACAGTTGGGACGATAAAGCAACGGTTTACCAAGTGTAGAGCAGGCTCGCTGGACTTAGAAAAGATTGGTAGAACAATATATCTTCATATTGTATGACATCGAATGAATGGAAGTTGTTGATTTTGATCGGATGAAAACTTCTTCGGAAACGATGGTGGAGTACTATTTTTCGAAAATGAACGAAATTAGCGTGCATGTTACATATCGGGAGGTGACGCTGTTTTGTGTTTGGTTGACGGCCTCGGAAGAGTTATATTGAAAAACAATGCAAAGGCGGGACGATACAACACGCCAGAGGAGTAATATATCAAAAATTCATAATCAATAGTGGACACAAAATTTGATCGAGAGCGTCAGGACGCGCCGCAAAGAAAACGTGTCTAAATTTGTGCCAAACGATCGTTTTAAAGGTAAGTACCTATCATCATGTTTTAATTGTGGACAACGGGTGCTACAAACCAATAATTTAGTGCAAAAAGTGTAATCGATGAGTAAACTAGACCGCAAAAAAAATCAATTTCTTGCGTCCAATAGAAAATGAAAACAGTGAGATCAAAAACAGTAATCTACATTATAAAAAGAAACGATTTATTTTGCTCCATCGAAAACGACATCAGTTTATTATTTTGTGACAGTGGCCACATTCAGTACCTATGCCTTTGGCCCTAGCTATAGTCATACGTAAAATGAAACAGTGAAAATGTTGATTAGTTTTTTTTGCCCAGTTAAAATGAAAAGATCGACACAATCTCGAATGTTGCTTATGAACTATGAAACTAATCAGCGTGTTTCCTTATGCAGTCAGAATATTCCTGTTGAGCCATTTGCGTGTCTTTATTTAATGGAATATTCCGAATTATCTATTTCGTTGTTTCCTTATTCATTCTGGAATACTTGCAATACATTCTTTATATTCCTAGAGAAAGGTGTGAAAATGAATATTCACTCGTTTGAAAGATGCACTAGATCAACAGAAATATGGAAACAACAGTAATCAAAATGGGTGCGATACCAAAGGGATAAGGTCCCAGCGTAGTTCAAGTAGAGCTCCACGCCATTCAAGAATGCGCTAGCCAAATACGTCTGGTATTAAAGGTGAAAACATCCATACATTCACGGATAGGCAAGCAGCTTTAAATGCCCTTAGCTCGCACACCATTGACTCCAAATCAGTCACTGTTTTAATACCCTTCAAACACTCGACTCAAAGAACAAGACCAAACTATGGTGGGTTCCGGGCCATGAAGGGTTTGATGGCAATGAAAAGGCTGACAGACTGGCCAGGAAGGGTTCAGAAACACCATTGACACGTCCCGAACCCTTCTGCTGCACTCCTATATCGGCAGCAATCGCAGCAATAAAAAGCTGGAAACTATGAAATTTATCTTTTGCTGGGAGAACATCCGAGGTCTAAGACATGCTGAATTGGACCAAGACCCCGGACAAATTTATTTGGAATATCACTGATTGTCTGGCGCTTCTTGGCTTCTTGTGATTGAGTTAGGTACCTGAAAAAGCTGGAAGCCTTAAGCGGTGAGAAGCGTAGGTAAGTTTGTACCTCACTATACGGCCCGACCAGTATCTGTATTCTGACAAATATATAGATGCTTATCTTGCTGGAGCTAAGGTGGCTGCCGAGGAGACTGTTTCACAACACTCGACGTGCCACCAGGTTATAAGTCATAAATTGCGCGACTCTGATAAGGTCAATCATTGCTTATGGTTGTCCGACGTGGTTCATCGTTCATCTGCAAGAGTGCCCTTGAGAATTGCGCGCATCTTTTGAGCATTTGCAACCGAAGGATAAAATATCCTCCTTTTCTTTGCCCGGGGCGCTCTTTCTCTTCACAGGTCCCTTGTATATTCTCTATTTCATATCAATTATGTATAAGAGGGCACTTTGTCCTAGTTTTGAAAGCCGCTTTCTTCTCGTCTGTCCACGACTAAGTTTCTATACGTGGCCAGGTGACGCCTGGACATGGTATTTATTATTTATTTTTCATTGATTGTTCTCATTTTCTTAACATAAAACAATGTTAAACTATTTTATGGTAAATTAAAGGAGAATATTTTGTAATATTTTTTATTTACAAAAATTGTAGCAAATGTCACATCATTTAGAACGATAAGGCCCTAGGACTTGCACGGATATCTTCGTTTGACTTCCCTCCGACATCGAGACAGATTCCCATCACATTGAAAACGCACATCCACGAAATCAATCAATTCCAAATCATTTTTACAAGTCAAAAAAATGATTTGTTATATACAAACACAATACATTACTTTATTTACTTTTAGAATACATTCAAATTTTTCAGTTACCTATATACATTGGAACATAACAATACAAATATTACAACTAAAAACTCGAAAAATTTTAAAACTGTGCTGATTCCAAAACCAAATGACGTGCTTTTGATTATATATGTATTTATGTATGTATGTACGAGTGTGACCTAAATTTATTACTTTATTGAACAAGTTTTTTTTAGTTTATTTATTGCGAGTGATTAATGTATACTCATGGTTCCCTACTGATGGCACTAAAAAGCACTTAAAAAAAATATTCAAAACCCGGCCTATACTGGCCGACATCAACCAAAATAAAACGTCCTTAATAATAACACTTAACAGAAAACACACATTATTGCAACTTTCATGAGACGCTTACAAATCTACGATACAAGTTAACAGTCAGTATTAATTTTATTCGTAAAAGTAACACTATAATCTTAAAATTTGTTGTTTCGACCCGGACTTTTTCATGAGCGCCGATACTCTTTATGATGCTTGTGAGTCTTAGTTCTGCTGAAATATAGCGGCTCTTTGTTGGAATTGTGCTCGCCGCATGACTTTCTGTTCCTCTTCCATTCGTCGTTCATCCTGTTCCTGTCGAATTTCATCGTGGAACTTATTCGTTCGCAGTTGTTGTTCGATTTTGGCTTCGAAGAAGTTTTTCGCACCACAGACACCAACTTCGTCCACATTGATTTCCGTCAAGCGAGCCAGCTGGCTTAGACCGGAATCAGAATCCAATTCACCAGCTTGAGCTTTACGATAGATCAGGAGAAATTCACGGAACGATATTTTTCCGTCGTGATCCTCGTCGACTTCTGTGATCATGCCTTTGAGACCCAAATGTGTTTGGGGTGCGCCCAGTTTCTCCATCATAACTTTGAGTTCAGTCAAGTCAAGGTATCCATCGTGACCACTGTCATATCTGGAAGAGAAGAAGAGAATACAAAATTAGAAAATTTAAAATTGCTTTCATTTAAATTCATTAGGAAAACAGCGAGCGCATGGAAGGTCCTACTTTCACAAAAACACTCGTAAAGAGGTCACTGCAATGCACCTTACTATACCACCTTACAATACAAACACCACACAAACGTTGCAGATATGCATAAAATTTGATGTTGCGGCATGTATTTTGCGCACCTCATTTGGGTTGGCTTCATTAGGTATTCTGCATGTGTTGCAATCAAATGTGATTACATGATTGTTATGGGCTTGAAATTCGTGAATGGCTATGTAGTAATGCTGTGCGCTTTCATAATTGGAATGGAAGTGTCTCATTATAATGGATACTTCAATTGCAAGGTTATGTTAAGGAAGCATGTACAAATGCACATATACGAGCGCGCTAGCTGCCTTAAGGGCCAACTATAATAGACGGATGAAAACTGAAGCTAATGTCATAATTGAACGAACTGTTTCCTTCCGATCTATCAAATGCTTAGGTAACTGGTAACCCATGATAAAAGTATGCCAACGAATGCAACAACTTTTGATGTCCCATAAAAAAAACTGGTTGTACAATTTACGTACGTAAAGTGCGAATGGCATCGCTGTTGTCGGACGTAAGCGGAGGGGAATTTAACTTAACGAAACGGAACAAAGTGCTATTATTGGGGTGCCAAATAGACCTTTCGTTTTACTGAATTGATATGAAATAATTTCGCTCAGTGGAACCAGAAAAGTTAATCAAGGAACAAAAAAGATATTTATCGAAAAGCAAAGACAAGTACCTAACATTTGCGTTTGTATTGCAACAGGTGGTGATAAATAAGCAAACATAATAGAGCTAACAAGGAGAGAACTAATATCCAGTCAGTAACAAAGGTGTTGACATCAAAGCATAAATTGATATTCGCAGCAATAGCAAGCGGTCCAAATGACTTATATGGCGGTTTTATAAAGACGCATCCATCAATTGACGTAAGCCTGCAAAAACGTAGCAATGTTATTCTATTCGCTATAATTTACAAAATACTATCTTTCCAAAGCCGCTGCTAAATGGAGTTGAACTGGTCCTATCCTATTTTGGATAGCAAACTGAAAGAGAATCTCAATACTTATAAAATGATAAAAGCTTGTAATGCATTATTTGGCTGCAAAAGGGCAGTAGAGAAGAATTGGGCCTACAACCAGCAATTAATGATGCATTGACTATAGTATTCACTACACAATGATACTCAGATCCATATTTCATTGAAGTTTGAAGATATTGATGGGTGCAAAGCTAAATTAGAAATCTTTACAATGAAAATTATTGGTGGTACCAAGGATTAATATCACAGGTGCCTTGCGTACAAAACACACGGCGGTATTGCACCTTCTGCCTTTAGGCATCCAGGGAAAATACCAGGCAGTAAAAAGTCCGCTAGACCTCACTTCGGTCTGTTCACAAGCTTTTAAATTGATCACTTGTTTAGTTTCTAGTCCGTCCGTCCGTCTTTCGGCAAAAATAAGGAATTTAAACTAGAGCTAGAGAGCTGAAATTTTAACCATATACTCTCTAGGGGTCCGAAATAATCAAGTTTAAGAATTTTTGAAATCCGCCCACAAACAGAAAGCTAAAATTGTATATATGTATATAATCTTTGACACCTAAAACTGCTCGGGAGATAAAATTTCTAAAATCCGCCCACTGACACGCCCACAATTAAATAAAACAATTTTATTGAAAAGTCAAAGTTTGAGCGAGGAAACTGAAATTATAATATAATATATAGACTCTCTAGGTGGCCTTTATTCTTATGTTTAAATATTTTCGAAATCCGCCCACTGACACGCCCACAATTCAAAATTTTTTTTTTTTGAAAAACCAAAGTTTAAGCTAGGGCGCTGAAATTTATAATATGCACTCTCTAGGTGCCTTTTATACTTATGTTTAAATATTTTTTAAATCCGCCTACTTACACGCCCACTTATGAGCGAGAGGAATAAGAATAGGGTATAGACCAGTTCGCCCAAGCGGACTGTAGCCCGTCCCTATGGTTAATGTCAGTAATCAAACAAAATCGAAAGATTTCGGGTGAGGTCGTTATTATCTTAGTGCCTGGCCAGATGTTCTTGGGAATGAAAGTCATGTCCAGCGAGACAGGTAGGATTTAAGTGTGTTGAAAGGAGAGGGGTTGACTGCACTGAAAATCCACCGAAAATCTACTTTCGTTAATAATTGAATTGTTTATTTCAAAAACAACATAAGTCAGATTATTTCAATTTTCTTTTTTTCCAAATTTCTCATTTTTATATAGTTATTCATCTTTTCGAAAAAAACTGCACATGTCAGACCCCTCAAAGTACGAAAACTGAGAGTATTATTTCAGTGTTTCTCCGCAATTTTTTTCTACTTTGTACACATAACGTACTACATGCAAAATCTTCAAATCCCATGTATGTATACCTGTACAGGAAACGTTCTACTTAAGACAAGTTACTGTAAGCGTATTTTGTATACACAATCTTCGGGACAACACCGCAACTTTTTTTGTTTACCGTGAAGGGATCGCTGGAAAGGGTCCAAATTAAGTCTGCTCTTTTTTAAATCAATTTTTTGAAAGTAAAATGAAGGACTTCCAGGCGTCGCATATTTTTCCCGATGGCTATGGTGGTCAAAATAAAAATCACACAATGATAAGGTTTTTGTCATTCTTTTTTACCATGTGATAGAGACTTTGCAGTCTTAAAACGTAAAATTAAAAAAAGTGATAGGATTTACACTGTTCAAGAATATGCCGATTTGATACTATCCTCTTCAGTACCTATCAAAAAAATTCACGGTCATTTTACCAAAAACGATAGACCTTATCGACAACAAAAGCTGGTGGCTTTTATTGAAGAAACATGCTTTCAATGGAGTCTATTGACAGGTGGCCAAAGAAAATAAGTATACGTTTACTATAACTAAATTTTCTCATTTTTCCAACTCGGATTGTTTTGATAAAACTGTTGTGGTTTTACAAGTCATACATTTAATCTGGGAAACCTCCAAAGAGATCAAGTGGAAGCTCTGTCGCAAACCCTTGCTTATCCCTCTGGAAAGGGGCAATCAATAGAAAATGAATGACATAAAAAAACTAAAATCGTATCTACCAGGAGACATTAATATTCAACAATATTATGATGAAATCTTTGCTTGGCCAACTTATGGAAAAGATTATAATCCAATTTATACAGATCAATAGTATTTCTATATATTTTTTTTTAAAAATGTTTTCTTATTTAAAGCTTATAATAAATATTAAAAAAAAATATAAACAAAAGTTTCTAAAGTTTTAAAAGTTTCTAATCCAATCCAGATCAATACTATTTTTTCTATATTTTTGTAAACCTTTTTTTCCTGTTTAAAGCTTATAATAAATAATAAAATAAATAAAAACTAAAGTTTCAATCGATTCTTATCCAATCGATACAAATCAATACTATTTTCTTATATTTGTAAACATTTTTTTTTGCTTAAAGCTTATAATAAATAATAAAAACAAATAAAAACAAAAGCTTTTATCGAAAAAAGTTCGTTTATTTCAGAAACGACATAAGTCAAGCGACTTTAAATTCTTAAAAACCTGTTAAGACTTTAAAAAAGCTAAACATTTTTGCGGGTTTTAAGTGCATCTTAAGTCAAATTATAACTTGGTATACTCACAACGTGTAGTGTTGTAGAATTTTTTCGCATAAAACAGTTTTTTGTTGCTCCTGAAAAGTTAATGCTCATTGACTTATGTTGTTTCTGAAATAAACGATTCAATTCTCGGTGTGGGCATAAAAGAACTACTACGGTTTTTTTTCCTACTATCCTCAGCAAGTTGCTATGGAAATCACATTTGTGTGTAGCCACGATATTCATGGAAATGACTTAAATTCTCATAAACGTGTGGCAACTGGCAAGGCACTTAGGCCCCAACTATAGCAATACGTCAGTTAGAGCCATATACATAAAAATGTTGATATGCTTTTTTGGTCCACTTAAAACGAATAGATCGACACAATCTTTGTGTTAAAATGTTTATTATGAATTGACTAGAAAAGGAATTCATTAATTTTTCCGTATGGAAAGCTTTTTCTATTCAACTTCTCAGTCAATTCTCAAATCGATGATACAAATCGTTCCCATGACGCGTTTGTTTCAATGTTTGCTGTTCCACTTTTGAGGTATTGCCATAATGGAGCGTAATTACACGCGAGTTATCATACAAAAACCTCTTGAAAAAAAAGCATTCATTCCAATAAAACTTTTGATGACAATGTCTCATTTTCAACTGTTTCGTGCTGAAGCTGGTTCAAAATTAAAGTGAAAGTTTAATAAAATAAAAATAAAATAAAATACGACTTCTAGTTGCTGCAGTGCATTCCAATCGAAGGTTCTGGCAGCACTCAATACCGCTTAAGCAGCCTTTTCCGGCAGGGTTGTGATGTGTAGATAGATTTAAAGCAAGGCTGCCCTCAAGAATATGGAATCATTTTCCATCATAACACCATCCCTGTGCGTGATCAAAGGGAAGGTATTGGAAGTTGTCACAAAGAATCTCTATTTAAGGACAGCCCGTGTGGCCCAACTTGAAGCTAAAAAAACCAAGAGGTTTTTGAATCTAAGCTGATATCAGCCTATACAGGGCCTAAAATGTAGCTTCAGCAATCATAGGCGTGTGCGAAGTGGAAGGGACCTATATTGAGAAGCTTGAGACTTTAGGGCAGTGAAAAAAAACTTAACGTTTGACTGGGACCTCTTCCAGTAGTCCAACGCACTGCGCCCACAGCAATTACTTCTTTAGTAACTTAGAGAATGTAGCATCCATAAATACCAAGTAAAATACTTTGAGAAAGAGGTTAGGTTAGGTTGAAGACTTAAGAAATGGGTCCCTGTTGATTTATGACATCAGCTGTCATAACACTGTTTAACTTACACTGTATAAAGATATACTGGCCCTGGGGGTTGTCAAGTGCCCCATTAGATGGTTGGTAAATTTTCATTTGTAGAAGAGACGTTTTTCTTTTTAAGCACTGAGCAGAGCCTGAGCACGTCGAGTGCACTCTAAACAGAGGAAGCTCAGAGCGATCCGCTTTATTTATGAAACACACTAGAGTACTTCGCTGTCATACAATACGCAATCATGCTAATTTTTTAGATAAATCATTTTAAGGAATTAAAAATATAAAGGACTAAACATTGCAAAGGATTAGCCCGGCCATAATATTCAAATCATCTACTACGGAATTGCTTTAGATTCAGATACTAATTGAATTACACTCAGTAGTAAGTTACCTACTACATATTTACTACGTTATCTTTCCTTTTGTCTGCTGTGATATCTTTAAAAGCTTCTAACTTTTTGACTGGAAGTATTGAGGAAAGAGATCCCTATTTATGTTCGTATGCAAGCATAATTGCAATAAATAACATGTAGCGATTTTCTTAAGACAATATCGAATTTTTAGGCAGTTTTCCGCAGCGCAGTGACCTTTGTAATATCCCCATTGGTGAAGACGAACACAACATTAACTACGCTATACGAGTATACAATATTAATACTCGTACATCACTTAGATAGTTGTTTTTCAATTAAAAAGAAATCGAAAGTCCAACAATTACAAAGACCATTTCAGGAAATCAGTTTACATATTTCTATCAGTCATCAACCATATGTCACATTACCACCAGTACTCCCAAGCATTCCCCAGTTGATTGTGAATAGCTATCGTTTGCGCTACCCACTGTAGGTAATACTTCATCCGGCTCTTCGATGTACCGCATAACCTAATGCAATCAGCATTTTCCGGTTTCTTTGTCTACGCTTTATTTGCGCGATTCCCCCAGGCTTGTTTTTTTCCAGACTCCCCTGAAAAATCAGGAATAACTAGATTTGTGCTGAGTAGACGTTTGACCATGACAGTCAAACTGCGAACGTGATAGGCGAGAAATGATAGCCTTCAAGAGAGACTCGATTGCGGCGTCTTCGGTTTTAATATGCGTTTTCCCGGAACACGTTCGCTTTCATTGCGAAATCCAACAAAGAAGAGATGCATATTTAAGAGAGTGTTAGTGCCAACTAACTTCAAATTCAGTGAAAGTGATCTTAAGTGGGATATGCGAAGGCCGACCCCATGGATTTCCTTGGCATTTGATTAGATCTAAAGATAAATTTTTTCATTACCTAAGTATCTCTGTTTTGGAAGATAGACCCAAAGCCAAACAAGGAAGGTTTCCCTGTTATGTGTTATGTAGGGATGCCCCAGCACAAATGTCTAATTAGCATTTTCACACTCCATTAAATTTGCAATTCTAATAAAGCTACCACGCCAACTTGTTATTATTAAACCTTTTTTGCTGAAAGTTTGAAAGTTCACCGCATCATGATGCGGTTATAAAACCTAATGAGCAGCTAATTGGTGAGGTATGTAGGTATTTACTTTTGTGTATGCCAAATAAGTTAAATAGATTTGTGAAGTGGCAATAAACTTTGTTGACCCTCTTGGGCGATTGTGCTGAGTTACGTATTGATTTTTATTTTACCACAAGACGAAGAAGAATAAATATTTGCCGAATGAAAAATCAACAAAACGACACATAAGTAAATTTTACTTCAGTTCAGTGAACAATGGGGGTACACCTGTTGCACATTTAGCCGGTAAATACCCGACTTATAGTGCGGATTGAAAATCTAGAATTTCAGTGAAGGTGATGGGTCAATAGCTTCTGTTGGGGGTTGTGTGTTTCCAATCGGTCCGTAGAGTAGGTATTTGCTATTCATTAGCGATTAAAGTGCTTGCTTAATTTGTGTTTGTATCCACGATTATTTGTACTTATCTTGGAATTTAATTGCCGGCGAATTGTATAAGCGATTGCATTCAGCATGATTGGAAAGGTGAAGCAGTATTATATTTAAAATCATAAGGGTCTGTCTCACAATGTAAAAGTAAAGTCACAGTTAAGCCTCTTTACGCTACGCCCTAATACAGGCTTCCTAGCATGAGGGCTCTTGCGGTAAAACTTTTTAAGGATGGAATACAATTGGCTATTTAGTTTGAGCATTATGTTGGAAATACCGATAAAACGACGATTGGCAGGAGACAGTTCGGCGTTGACTAAGAGTCAAGCGATTTCGCGACGTCACGGTTGCCAATGAATTTAATCGCCAGTTTTTAAATTCTGTTGAGTAGCGTTGAGCGTTGAGCGTTATGTACTCAAGTTTTGTGGGCGAATCAACGCTTTTTACATTTTAATTAGATCAGAAGAGCTGAACTATTTCTTGTGTCGTTTAAGAAAGCCTAGGCATTTGGGAGCGAGCGTTCTTGACGACATCGAACATTTGAATTTTATTATAATACAATTTTTAAGGTACATTAAGATACATAACTTTTATAATACATAGATTTAAGACAGTAAGAAATTAATTCCAATAAAACAGTGCGTAAGTCTTAAAGTTAAGTTTACAGAAATAAAAAGGTGGTTGATAAAGAAAGTAAAAGGAACGTGAGAAGAGCGATAGATATGAACTATATAGCAAATAGAATAGAATAGGACAGAAAAATGATGTAAAACTATGAATAGAATACACTGGCGATCACAGGATGAGGCCATACATTTTGCAATCTATTTTCAGTCTTTATACCTTGTGGAAATTTTATACCTGGAAACTTTTACTACTTGTAAACAGGTATATATTTTTCCAACAGTAAGTTATAAAATTATAGGGTAAATAAGAAACGACCGCTTTAATCTCCCAAGATCAAACAATGAACTACTTGAAAAGCGTATAAAAAGATGTGCCACTAGG
Organism: Portevinia maculata; assembly: GCA_949715645.1. NCBI lineage: Eukaryota > Metazoa > Arthropoda > Insecta > Diptera > Syrphidae > Portevinia > Portevinia maculata. The sequence continues at coordinate 14,061,077 of OX454525.1, read as the reverse complement.
ATGAGGCCATTGCGAATATTTCGTTGCATGAGTTCACATCAGCGATTTTTTTCAAAGTTTTGTTAAGAATACATATTCTTAAAAAGCGTTAAAAAGAACTGTTTTTATTTAGTTAAAGAAAAGATGGGTTCCGGAAAGTCTTTGACAGCGACAGAAGGAGGAAAAATAGATGCTTTCAAGGAGTAAGGACTCTCAGGCCGAGAAATTGCAAGGAGGCTAAAAAGAAGTAAGACTGTTGTAAACAGTTATCTGGCGGATCCACAACACTATGGGAAAAATCAAAACGGACGCACGACAGAAGCAACAACATTGCGAGAAAATCAGGTTAATCTACGCCTTGCCTCAACAGTGACTAAAATCAGGGCCAACAGCGGAGTATCAGCCAGCGTAGCAACGGTCCGAAGGATAATACGAAAAAGTGGTACTATACAGAGAAGAAAACTTAAAAGAGGAAACCTCTTTTGAGGCAAGCACACAAGGAGCATCGAATGAATTTTGCAAGAGCACATGTCACTTGGAGCAGTGAATGGAAACGCATTTTTTTTTATAATTTGCTTATGCTAAAGGGATTTTTTCTGTTGTTACAGTACCCTTATAGTGCGTAACACAGCGTAAGCATTTGTGTTTAACAGCAAGCAGCACTATCGCATTTCATTGCATGCTTTTGGGTGCTACTTACTATTAGAAAGAATAGAGAGATAGGAAAGAAGTGTTTGGGTGCAGTTGTAGGGTTTTTCTCCACGGGTGGTGTCTAAGATGCTTAGTGAGATTACGATTTCATGTATTCGATATAAAGTAATGGACTTGGACGGGATTCGAACGCACGACCTTCCATTCAGTAAGCGAATACACTACTACTGCACCTGTTGCCACCCGCATTGTCTTTTCGGATGAAGAAAAGTTTAACCTTGACGGCCCCGATGGTTACAACTTTCATTTTCCATGATCTAAGAAAGGAGGAGCTTATTTTGGCAAGACATCACAGCCGTATATCATGGTGTGGGGGGAGCTATTATCCACAATGGCACAATCGCGTTGGAGTTTTTGTCCACAACAATGAACGGAAACAACTACAAATATTTGCCGGAACGGTCATTGCCAAAAGTAAGAAACATTTTCGGAACCCTGTCTTGGATATTGAAGAATTATCGAGGAAAACTTTAGGAACACTGCGACCAATAGGAGCGAAGCATCAATGGGAAATGTTGCAAAAACTGGAAAATTATTCCTTTTTGGGAGCTTCCGTTGCGTGCCCTGCGTAAACGGTTTGAGCTACGCAAAAATCATGTATGATGGAATTGTTCCTCTTTAAAAGTTCTAAAAAAAAGTCCGCGGCAGCATATTGATGCACATGAGGGCTCTCACCTGTCCAGTAACGCATAATTTGCTTATTGACGAAGCCGTTTAACCAAAAATGCGCTTCATCGCTGAAGATGATTTTGCGATGAAATTCTTTATTTTCTTCCGTCATGTCCAGAGCCCAATTCCACTGACTTCTTAAGTCAGCTCGATCTTGTCTGAATGTAGGCCAAGATCCTTGCGCAAAATTCGCCATAATGTGCTCTGGGACAGGCGCAATTCTAGAAAACACCGTGAAATTGACTGGTTTGGCTGGTTTGCGACAGACGCCTCTACGGCAGCAATATTCTCCACACTTCGGGCAAAACGTAGTCTCACTGGCACGGCAACATCAAGCAGCAAATATTCTGACTCAAAGGTTTTCACTATGTATACTATGAATCGCTTGTCTACTGGAACGAGAATTACGGGCGAAAATTGACGTTAACGCTCTTAAAGTTGCGACCACCGACTCGGAATTTCGGTAGTAAAATTGTTCCTTCGTGCACTTCACCATGATGAAAATGTTGATTTTACTGAATATTTTGACATTGACAGTTCGGTTTTCGGTTTAAGGGTGCGTTCGCACTGAAAGTCGCTAATGAAAGATCATTTAGAAGGAGTATCCAGACACTATTTTTGAATTCTAAAAAGTTAACAATATAGAATGATTGTTTAGAAAAAATAAAAGTGAAACCATGAGAATCGCGTTGTTGTGCAAAAAATATATATATAAATTAAATTGAACAATTTTCTATACATACATTTTATACCAATTAATACAAACAAACAACGACAAATAATTAATAACAAAATTGTACAAAAAAAGTAAAAATGTTTGTAAATGGCCGCATCAAGAGCAACGACTATCTATAGGTATAGTTATAGGTAGTCTGTGATCAAGAGCTGCACAAGCGTTTTTGGTCAACATGTTAACCAACTGTTTTTATTATTTTTTTTTTCTTTGACATACTTTCTCAGGTTTTTCCTCTACAATTTTGTATTTTTTACCCTTCAATAGTTTCTGTGTTCTTATATATACACTTTATTAACAATCACAACGATTTTTCCATACGATTTGTACAAATTTCTGAAATTTTATGATTCAATTTTTTTCTGATGTTTAAGAAAGGGATTCGGCTTTTCAGAAAGAGATAGCTTCGCAAAGTGGTCTATGCCATTGCTCTCTCTACATGATGTCCATTTAACAGTTATTAGGCGTTTTTCTTTTTTTAGTTCAGTGCAGAGCCTAAGTTGTCAAAAAAAAGTTCGCGTTTCTTTTTTAGCTCTGATACTTCAGAGCGTTCAAACTGTATTTCTTATTTCGTTCAGAGCTTGATTAGAACGCGCTCTATCAGCTGAGGATAAAATTACTGAGCAGTCTGAGCACAAAAATGAACACAGCCAAGAACAGACTGAGTGGAGAGAAAATAAAAAAAAATGAGATCAAAAACATTTATTTCTATAATTATTCAACCCCTGTTGGTTGTTTTTCCGACGTAGAAAGAAATACAACTTAATAAAATACCTTTTTTTTATTAAAAACAAACATTATTTCTAATCAAATGATACCTGAGCTCTCAAGTGTGCTTCATAAACAAATCAGTACGCTCTGAGCACGCTCGGTTCAAAGCATGCTCTACTTGCTCACGCTCTGTTAAGTGCTCAGCTCTGAACTAAAAAACAACAACGCTTTTTGTGCTGATGAAATATATAAAGTATAGCTAAATGTTACCTTTTTAGGGTTTCGTAGCCAAATGGCAAAAAACGGAACCCTTATAGATTCGTCATGTCTGTCTGTCTGTCTGTCCGGGAATGTCACAGCCACTTTTTTCCAAAACTATGTATTAGAGCTATACTGTTGAAACTTGGTAAGTAGATGTATTCTGCGAACCGCATTAAGATTTTCACACAAAAATAGAAAAAAAATAATAAATTTTGGGGGTTCCCCATACTTATAACTGAAACTCAAAATTTTTTTTCATCAAACCCATACGTGTGGGGTATCTATGGATAGGCTTTCAAAAATGATATTGAGGTTTCTAACAACATTTTTTTCTAAACCGAATAGTTTGCGCGAGAGACATTTCTAAAGTGGTAAAATGTGCCCCCCCCCCGCCCCAAACTTCGAAAAGCAGTAAGGTACAAAGATAACATCGCTTCTTGAGTTAAATAATCACTACAGTCACCACTTATTTTGGCCTCCATTAATGACATGCTTTTACAATTTACTCATTCTTTCTTTTGTGATCTCAACAAACCTTATTTAACATCTCAATCTACTGTTATCAAATTTTAAATTTCCACACCCCAGCACCCACTTCAATAGTAGATATACCTATATACGGATACATAATTATAAAATGAGTACATATTTCCTTCGCTCCGCTGGCTGTAGACATAGTGCAGCCACTTCTGTATCTGCAACAGCTACTGCTGCAATTGTTGTAAATTGTCACACAATTTCCATACATCCTACGAGTAGAAATGGTTTCTTCCAACAGTAAAAGGAGTGCTCAGCTCATCCGCTTCTTTAGCAAACAAGAGTCGAGATCTTATCACATCTTCACCACTTAACCCAACGGATGGATGACGATGTTAGGCAGAGTTCTTTATCCATAAATAAATATTTGACGACGACTCGTCAAGAGGCCCAACAAGATGAATTTAGTTTTATCAGTCTCTTTTGTTCGCCAATGGAATGCATTACGTGCCACGCTGAGTGCGTGTTGAACGGGGTAAGCGGGCTCGCCCTCAGGTGGTGCATCTTCTGAAACGCAAATGAAGAATCTATATTTGGCGCGGGCTGAGAAATAGACTGCACTGTGGGGGTCCGTGCTACTGGGAGTTATTTCACAATAGAAACATTCTGTACATGCATGTGCGTTATCTGAAGTGACTCGGCTGTACTTAGATTAAACTGGCCTTAATAGTTGCTTTTGGAGCGAACTAAACTAGACAATCAATTCATAAACTTGTCAATCAATGCAGATTTTTATGTTGAATGACCTCTGATTGATGGATATGTATTTGCTTGTGTGCCAACTCTCATAGAAAATATGCGCACCGTCACTTACCTGAGTTAAAATGGAAGTGAACTGAAAACAACCTCTGAAGGACGATTGTGTACAACACAGCAGCATACTAAAGAGCTAAATTGACCACCGACACAAGGTGCGGTATGACATGCTACGACTCCGTAAAAGAACATCTTGTTGGCCTCTTGCATAAATTGCATATCGGGTCGTGGTTGATGATTTCTTCAGATGCAGTCTACGTGAATCACAGCAAGGCCCCAACCAAACAAAAAGTAGTAGGAGCACCGTCTCACCCAATACAACTACTGGTCTTTTGAGAGTGAAGACACGAATAACTTTGCAGGAGCAAGTTGTGGTACGAACTTTTGCTCTTTTTGTACTTTGCTTGCAGGTGAATGACTCTGCAATGATTGATTGAAATTCATCTAAGATGGCTACGAGGGGGCTTTAGGTATGATTATGAATTATGATTCAGTATAGGTGGGGAATTACAACATCTTAACGTTCCGTTATGCGAATTGCAGAATTTCAAAAATGAGTGTTTATGGCTTTTCGATTCGTTGTTGTTACGTAGACATTTACAATTGCAAAATTTTGCATTGAGTGCATTTGAGTACACAGTGATTGTTTTGGTATTAGTTTGGAACAATGAAAGAAAAAGTTAGTCTTACCATTAAAGTATTTGTATTGCTAAACTGTGTGTCACACTATGTAGGTACATTTTCCCTCGATAAGGAAAATAATAAATGAGTGTTGAAAATATTGCTATATATCACGGATTCCATATTTCTATTTGGGTACATGCATATCTTCCCTTTTATTCTCCATAACCTTTTAAGAACATGATCTGTTTATGTTAAACTTTATCATAAAGGATGCCAGGAAAAAGGAATCCTTATTTGTTGTGTTCATATTTTGTTCGCAAATCGGCACAAACCGGAATAAAACACACAAATAGTTGGAGAAGCTAGATTCTATTGGGCCGTTTATGTCTCTTTTTTTAATCTTTCAATATAGTTTAGGTCGTAGATACCGTCGTTTTTGAAAGTTTATTGATGTTTGCATTTGAAGAACAAATTGTTGATTGGGCTATTGATCCGACGCGACGGGGCTCTATAATTCTGGATTGATGAAAATCCACAACAGACTCATGCGACTTATTAACACCCACAAAAGTGCTCTGCTTGGTGTTGCTCGCTGGTGGTATCACTCTGGTCCTTATGGTTTCACGAGTGAAGCAGGAGCTCGCATTTAAGTCGTTGTTCAACTTTACTGGACAATGCACAGTGATTATTTCCTTGGAAATATAGACGACATTGATCCGTTCGATATTTGGTTCCAGAAGCATGGCGCTGATTAATAAATTGCCCATAAAACCGTTGACTTACTGAGGACTCGATTCAAAGACAAGCGAAATGGACTAGAAAATTGGCCAGCGAGATCGTGCGATTTGACGGCACTCAATTACTTGTGGGGCTATATAATGTGGTTTATGATAATGATAATCAACAACAAACTATTTAGGCCTTGGGAGCCATATTCAGCGAGTTATTGGTGAGACAGAGCCCAACATGTTCGAAACAGTGAATAAAAATTGAACCAACAGGATCTTCAGAAGCTGCCAAGGAGGCCAAAATTCCTCAAATCGTTTTAAAAACAGTGGAGCATTCTTTAATATGAAGACAATTTTTTTTTTTTGATACAAACTTAATTTCTTTCGTTATTATTAAAAAAATGTCTACAGCTATTAAAAAAACAAATTTTATAATGAGTTTCCATTTAAAGTGTTGCCACATTCTTTAATTAATTTCATGACAACTTTTATAACGTAAAGATGCCTGAACGTAAAGATGCCTTAACGTAAAGATGCCTTAACGGAAGAATAAGCGATTCTCTAGAGCAACGAGACTTCTATCAGAAGTCTTGTCCTGGAGCAGATAGTGCGCAGAAGGGCACGTGTCAGTACGAAAGTTACTTTCATTAACAGATTATGTTCAATTACTGAAATACGCGTATGACATCAACATCGTCGGCCGATCTGCTGCAGTAGAGGCTTTCTCGGCGATTAAAGAACAGGCGAAATTAGTAGGCCTTAAAGTCAACGAGGGCGAAATCTAAGCGTGCTTTCGACTAACATTTGTTCACCGACTAGGACAAAACGTCACTGTTGATAGCAGCAACTTCGAAGTAGTAAGAGAGTCCACCTACACCAAAATAATTTTTTTTTAATCTGTTTAAATCAACAAAGACGTTTAGATTAAATTAGGGCTTGGAGTCAATGAAATAAATTAGTTTATCAGTAATATCTTTTATATTTGGTGATTTCTGATGTTAACGAGATGTCTGAGTACGTGGCTCAAAATGTTTGGAATTGTAAACCTCCATTGACGTCTGACATATACGTTAAGTATATGCGAGATACATTTAGTATACATTTGGCTTGCCCCCTAGTATTCATATTATGCCGTATTGGCCTTTCAAAATGGCTATCATCATATAACACCAGTAAGCTACTCATTTGCATTGTTCATCATCATGGTAAGACCCATTTTAACATATGGCGCAGCTGTATGGTGGAAGGCTACAGAGAAGAAATGCCATCTCTCAAGCCTTACCAAAATTCAAAGGACGGCTTGCATTGGGATAACAGGGTCACTAAGAACCAGACCCACTGCAGCCATGGAGGTAATACTAAACCTCACATCCTTGTACATATACTGCAGTGGCATAGCGGTTAAAACGGCCGTTAGACTCAGGGAATCGGGACTGTGGTCTTTCAGGCCCTACGGACACACATCCGTCGATGCACGAGGGAGAGCTTCGAAAGAAACAATAGCCACTGACTATCTACCACACACCTTCGCCTTCAAAAGGAGATTCGCTACCAGAATCCCAGAAAGAAACGAATGGATCAACAAAACAGTTACGGAAGAAGGAGAAATAGCTATCTATACCGACCGATACAAAATGTATGCGGGTACAGGTGCAGGCATCTTCTGTGAGACTCTCTGCCTGGGCGTGTCCTTTAGAATCAGCGATGAATGCAGCGTCTTTCAGACAGAGACAGGTGCGATTACTCAGGCTACCAAGGAGGTAAAGAATCACAACTGGTCGACAAGCAGATCACCATATACTCCGACAGCTAAGCGACCATAATGGCCATGGAGTCAGTAGTTGTCAAATCAAGCGCGGTGTTACAGTGAAGAAAACACCTAGACGAGATATCAATCACCAATTCAGTGATCCTATGCTGGGTACCAGGGCAGAAGGACATCTCGGGCAACGAAGAAGCAGACAAGCTGGCAAGATGCGGATCGGAGATGGATGCATCTCTGGCTCTATATATATATATATACAAACTCCGCTCGGTGCTCTGACACGGAAAATCAACGATGAATCCATGAGTAGAATAAACCTACGTTGGACCAGCCTCGAAACATGCAGACACTCGATGGAGCTTTGGCCAGCGGTAAACAAAAAGAAATCTAAGGTCATGATCGGGCTGAACCGCAAAGACATACGCACACTGACAGAGCGGCTGGGCATAATGCACAACGATTACTGCAGGAATTGTAGAGACTTCGAAGAGATAGAATCTATTCGTCACCTACTATGTGAATGCCCTGCCCTTGGAACAAACAGTTGCAAGATCCTTGACAGCTACTTCTTTGAGAAAATGAAGGATCTGACCGATATTGATTGAGCTGAGGAAACTCCTGAGATTTGCATATAGATCCGGGTGGTTCTAATACAGCGGACCACTGAGCTAACAGCGTCATACTTTTTGTTTCTTTGCAGGTTCTCAAAATTTTGGAAACCCCAACAATTTACATAATGGACCCAAACTGATGGTCTAAGTGAGCCGTTACACCAGTCAGAAGGGCATCCATTTACCTAACCTAACCTAAGGACACTTGTATCAGTACATGGTTTGAACTGGTTTTCTGTTTTAAATAAACCTGTGCAAACCATTGCACTTTTTATCTTTTCCGAAGATTTACGATTTGGATATTTCATCTAAAGTGGCAATCGATAGAAACTCTCAGATATTTGATAGCCGATACTTCTTGAATTATGTCGATTGGATCGTTATTTTGGTACACCATTCTTACGCTTATTGGTCAAATCGGGTCCTCATATGTACATTACTCTCGTTTTGGCTGTGCATTGATCTCGAGAATATTATCGTAGCGCCATCTTACCGTCATGTTGAGCTCCGATTGCTCAATTGACTCAATTCAACTGCTGTATCGTCTGCGTTTGCGAAAGGGATGGTTTTTGTAAAAAAAATTGTTGGTGTAGATGTAGGCGGTACTGAAACCAGTTTTAATCCCTGTGCTAATCCATACCTAATTTGACTTGTGTCAATCAATGGAAATCGGTAAGGTAATCTGACAATCAGGGGGAACATAAAATCTTTTGTTTAACAATTCACTCATGCAAAGTGTCTTCCCACGACCACTTTTTGGAAAAATGTATTTTCTTGATAAATTCTTTAAAAAACAGTATTAACAAAATCCTTCTTAACAACTGGCGTAAACAAAGTTGTTTACCACGCCCACTTTTTATGGCGTTTAACCCAACCTTATTTTTCGCTCATTGTTAGAAAAGTAAAACAAAAATCCAAAATGGACAGACCATCAACTTAATGCCATGCCCACTTTGGGGGATAGCAATATGAATAGGGTATCCAACAGTTCTCCCAAGCGGACTGTAGTCTTTCCATATATTTTCAAACTTAAAAAAAGTACGTAAACGCGATAGATGGATTACTTTTTGAGTAGACAGGCTCCCAAAATTGATCAAGCAATGCAAAGTTGGTACCAACATTGTTCTGAAAAATTCGAGAAGCTTCTCATTACAGTTTAACTATTTTATGTTTGTCTGACAAACGTTGTCATACTTTCGCAAGGGATGGGAAAGCGAATAAACTTTATTATGTCTTCCTGGGTTCGGTTCGAAATCCCTTGATTTGTAGTCCAATGGACCAAACACTAAGCCACTAAGTTTACTTCCTAGATACGGTATAAAAAAAAAGGATTTTCCCATGTTATAATATACGAGTACATACATGTCTTATCTAATAACCCAAGTGCTTAGCGCAGGGCTTTTTCAATGAATCTTTTTGTGATTCCAATTTTTATCTTAACATGGAAATGGAGTCGCTTTTAGCTAAGGCGTAAAAGGGAAAACCATTCTCATGGTCTACTTAAATATTCAAATCACAGACTGTCCATGTAGTTTATTTATCTGATTCAGGCATAAAATGCATTATGTGTACTCAGTACGAATTTTTTAAAAAAAATAAACGCTGTACAGATTAGTCAAAGCGGCGTGTTGTGCAATATTTATGACATACATACTCGTAAATGGTTCTGTGTTACGTGGTGTGACTCATTGTTGCTATTAACGAAAAAGTGTGTTGAACGTGATAATATTTTGTTAGTCAATTATTAGATTAATGTGTGGGTTATTTGACTTGCTACTCTGGTGGGGTTAAGGAATGGCCAAGTGAAGATGGTTTTGTACGAGTATGTTTTCTTATTTTAGCCCGTAGAATTGTTACGAATTTAAAATTCGGTATCATTGATGAGCTCTTACACTAAAACGACATAATGGGCTCACATGTAGCCTCGGTCATCAGGGTTTCTCAGAAGCTACCAATACATAAACTGGCTAGTAAAAAACATCATATTTAAGGCATTTGTTATTTACTTTTGAAAGTGAATTGTGGTAACAACTGGTATGTCTAACCGAAAGAAATAAGCAGTAGAATGAATGAACATAATGTCAACAATTTAAATATACAAAATTACAGTAAAAGGGCAACTAAATAACAACGAACAAATAATCCAAAAAAGACTCCGAAGTGCATGAGTCAAACGTCCCTGCAACGAGCACATAATGCATGAGTGGATGCGTTGAACGGAAATGGGTATCATCGTATTAGTACGAAAAAGACATAATACCTGTGCTGCCCGTTCTCTGGCCCACTACGTGGATGAAGTTGCGGGATAACTCAGCCATCTTTTGTGACAGACAAATGCCCCTAAGCTGACACAAAGGCTCTACACCGCAGTTTTGCACAGCGTAAAAGGAGAAATCCTACGAACCCCATCAAAGAAGTAATATCAAACAACCTTCCTTTACAATCGCAAAAGAACGGCAAACCTAAAACCCCTGAAAATGCAAAAACACCAGCATTTGATTGGTCTCAGTTACCGTCGATACGTTTTAAGGTCAAACCGGCTAACACCACAAATAGACCAGTAGAAATACACTGAAGTAGGAGGGTTGTGAATGATCTCTTTAGTACAGATCATAACTTCGTCGTTGAAGAGAAGAAAGAAGAGGTATAGAAACAAAACTGGAATGCCCACCTTCTTACAATAGCTAAGGTAAGGTTAGGTTTAAGTGGCTGTCGGCAGAAACCGACTCACTTAGACCAATTTAGGTCCATTGTGATACCACGTATGTATTATCTACCTCAACTCTGTAGATGGGACTGGCCAACGACACGCGGTTGTTCTCAAACGGTTCCCCATCTACGTACTAACCGCGCCCAACGTCGTTTAATTACGGTGATCTGTAATTAAACGAATTTACCCTAACCCCAAGTATCGAAACTTGGGCTCAGCAATCACAGGTCCTAACCTCTTAGCGGGGTCAGTCACCTTGACGTGCGCACCATCACCGCAAACAAATTCGATGGTGCCGGTGCGGAGGCTTACGACGTAAAGAGTCATCGGGCTTGCAAGGGCCAGGCCGTCCGATGAGCGTCAACCAAGAACTGACCAGGACTTCACGTCCGCTCCTACCCCGCCCTTACATACCCCATCTGCCCCTCTCCCTTTTTGCTTACCACCCCCCACCCCCCCCCCCCCCCCTCCTTACTTACAACTTTTCGGCAATGCCCGGGGAGACAACCCCAACAACAAATCCCCAAATCTAAGGTGGAACAGCTAGCGCCGAGAGATGAATGGCTAAGGGGTTCTTAGTCGATAGCAGCGAACTTCGGATACCAGGCGACCTCCGATTTCAAGATAGCCTTCCTGTGGTTATACGGGTAGACCACGGGCGACCTTCCTCTCCCGTTCACTCGTGGGAATCAAAATAGATCCGTTTAATAAAAAACAAATAGAGAATGATGCCTCTACAACTGCATCATCAACTAGGGATGTTTCAGAACACCCTGCTTTACCAACTGGGGATGTTTTAGAACACCCTGGCGTAAATGACGCGACACCTGCCAATCGGGAAGGGTCACAAACCACAGATTCGGAGATGATGAGCTTAGAAGAGAACTTGTCCCTCCTTAGTGAAGATATCTCTGAGTCCAGTACGCTATGCAATGTTAGCATACTCTCGGATGAAGTGCATCCCTTGAATACAGGCGCGCCGGAGACCTCTGGCATAACTGCACAGACTGAGTCTAAGCGCGTCAAATTCACACCATCCGAACAGCGCCGTTTTAAGCGCGCGCTGAAAAAGGGAAAAAACGTAGAGCAGGCCAGAGCACTTGCTCTGTCGACAGAGGTCGACACAGGCTCCGAGGTGAAGCGTATAAGGTCCGAGGACAATACGCCGCCCCAATCCGAAGCGAAACGAGCTCGCACAGGAAATACAGCCGTCGACAAAGTCTCCTATAGAGACATAGCGAGCTTTGTAAGACTGGGTGTAGTACCTGTCGATCTGGATCGCAATCCTCTCAGTAATGAGCAAATGGCTCAGATTCAGGAGAGGATTATGGACATCACCATCGAACAACGTGATGAGGGGACCAAACCAGCCTTCCGCGGTACAACTTTCAAAGCCGGATGGCTAATGATAGTATGTGCGGATGCTACCACTGCAGAGTGGATGAGCACAAACTTCGCGAAGCTCAAAGAGAAATGCGGGATGGAAGTGACGCTTGTGGGGGAAGAACTGTTCCCGAAACCACATATCGTCAGAGCCTTCTTCCCACATAGTACCGGAGTAGCGAATGAAAGAATACTGGCAATTCTAGATGGCCAGAATAAAGAACTCAACACCAGAACGTGGAGAGTTCTGCAAAGATCTGACGACAGAGATGTCGCCCATATGGTCCTTGCTGTAAACGAAAGCACGATGAAGCGACTTGTTGAGCTAAAGGGGATGGTCTCGTTCAGATTTGGACAGATCAAAATAATCCTCAAGAGCGCGGACAAATCGACGAATCAGGCGTCAAGAGAAAACCAACAAAAGGCTACAACACCAGGGGCTAGTATTAGTACTGCCACTGATGCTTCAGAAAAGCCTTCCACAAGCGCCAACAGTAGCGCCACACCACCAGTGGCTGGCATTAGTGCTGCCAAGGGTAACTCAGTTGCTAAAACAACTGTGGTGCTGGATGCTAAAGCAAAGGCTAAGAAAACGGACAGCACAAACGCGCACCGTAACCGCTTTAGGCCAAAACTGGCGGCCGAACAGGCACATATAAGCGGGAAAGATGGACAGAACACCAGAAGTCCAAGGGGGAGACAAAGTGGTCTCTCTCAACAGGGTTACGTACGACGCAGGGGTGATAACAAACCTCATAGAGTGCGTAATCCCGAGTACGTGAAGAAGAAATGACGTCTCTAACTGTGCTGCAGGCAAACCTGCACCGCGCTATGGGTGCATCGGACACCTATAGCCAAAGATGTGCCGAAAGGAACGTCGCTCTTGGTCTAATCCAGGAACCATGGGCAACTACAGGTAAGATCTTTGGTCTTAACAGCAGAAATAGAGAGCTAATTTTTGCCAAAGGTAACTTCAGACCTAGGGCAGCTCTTTCCATTGCGAAAGATATAAAATTCTCTCTCATTCCAGGTTTCAATACTAGGGACCTGGTGGCCGTTTTAATTGAACGCCACAATGGCCATGTGATACACAAGTTTGTATGCGCATCGGCGTATTTTGCTGGGGACATAGAGGAGGTACCACCTACACCAGTACAGGAACTTGTCCAGTACTGCCAAACTCAGCAAGTACATCTTGTTATCGGCTGCGACGCGAATGCACATCACCAGATTTGGGGCAGCCGAGACACAAACAAAAGAGGTGAGTTACTTTTAGATTACCTATATAGTAAAGACCTAGTTATTCTAAATAAGGGTGATAAGCCCACTTTTAGGAACAGTATACGAGAAGAAGTTTTAGACCTTACTCTCTCGTCTCCTTTTATACAAAACATTGTAGAGGACTGGCACGTGTCTGATGAAGCTTCTCTGTCTGATCATATGCATATTATGTTCAGGCTGCGATGCAACACCGAGTGCGCGCCGGTCAAATACAATAATAAATTAACTAACTGGAGAACCTATAGTGAAAATCTGGCAATCAGAACTGATCTGCTACCAGATTCACCACTAACACCGAGTGATGCGGACGCTGCACAATGTCAGCTTAACGACATCATTATCTCATCCTTTAGGAATAGTTGTAAGGTAAAGCGCACCGTGGTAAAAAGAAGCGTACCATGGTGGAATGAAAACCTGGAAACTATCCGCAAGAAGGTGAGAAAACAATTCAATAAATCGAAACGCACCGGCGTATGGGATCAATATCGAACCATGTTAACCAAATACAACCAAGAGTTGCGAAGATCTAAAAGGGCCTCATGGCACGCAAACTGCGAAAAGCTGGAAAAACTCCCAGCAGTAGCGCGGCTCCAGAGAGCGCTTTCAACAGATCCTTCAAACTGCATGGGATTGCTCATCAAACCTGATGGAACAATCACAAGCGACCGGGAAGAAACTCTAATAACCTTGCTGCAAGTTCACTTCCCTGGTTCCCTAACTGTCGATCACACAACTGATCAAACTACTGAGGTTTCATATCCAACTAACCTCAGCAGAAATAATAGTTTATCTGGTAGACTATTTAGTCCAGATAAGGTAAAATGGGCAATAAACTCATTTAAACCATTCAAGGCACCAGGAAATGACGGAATTTTTCCAGCCCTCATTCAAAAGGGTCTGGAATTCTTCCTACCTAACATGATTGCCTTATTTAGGTTCAGTTTCAACTGGGGCTACATACCACGCACTTGGCGGGAGGTCAATGTAGTATTTATCCCCAAACCAGGTAACAAACCTAGTGAACTACCTAAATCCTATCGTCCCATAAGCTTGACATCGTTTTTCCTGAAAACAATGGAAAGAATAATTGACGTTCATATCAGAGAATGCGTTACTTTTAGCATGCCTCTACACCCCTGTCAATATGCGTATCAAAAAGGCAAATCAACGGAAGGCGCCCTGTTAAAACTAACAAATCACATAAACAACGCCTACCGTTGTAAAGAAATTGCACTATGCGCTTTTCTTGACATAGAGGGTGCTTTTGATAACACCGGTTATGATTCAATATCAAACGCTTTAATTCACCGAAAGGTAGACTTTCCCACCATAAACTGGATAAAAGCGATGCTCGAAAGTCGGAAAATCACTGCTTCGTCAGGACAGACTTCAGTATCAGTTTCAGCTATAAAAGGCTGTCCACAAGGAGGAGTTTTATCACCCCTCCTGTGGTCTTTGGTCATAGATGACCTACTTCAAAAATTAAGTAATTTAGGCTACGACATAATAGGGTATGCCGATGACTTGGTCATCATTATTAGGGGCAAAGAATCAAACGTAGTTACTTCACGTATGCAAAACGCCCTTAAGATAGCTATAGACTGGTGCGTCAAGGAAAATCTCTCCATAAACCCCAGTAAAGCTATCATAGTTCCTTTCACAAAAAGAAGAAATCTCAGCTTAGCTCAGATTTCACTAAATGGCACGACCATTGAGTATTCCGACGAAGTCAAATATCTTGGAGTAATTCTGGACAAAAGACTAAACTGGAACTCTCACATCAACAACAAAATCACCAAAGCTAACAGAGCTTTATGGGCCTGTCGACGCACATATGGCAGAACCTGGGGAATCTCTCCAAAGATTGTCCACTGGATCTACACAGTGATGATAAGACCCATTATAACATACGCCTCCATTGTATGGTGGACAAAATCCACACAAAAGGTCGCAAAAGAGAAGCTCAAAAAGGTACAACGGCTTGCGTGCCTTGGTATCTCCGGAGCCATGCGAACCTGCCCAACGGCTGCCATAGAGGCAATAACAGGTATTACACCTCTCCACATATACATTCAAAAAGTGGCAATCCGCAGTGCAATAAGTCAAATACAGTTAAACGAGATAAGTCTTAACGATCATCCGGAACTTAAGACCCTTCTTGGTGAACTGCCAGAACTCAACATGAACTGCGCGGTCACAGACCGCATCCATAAAACACTATGCTTCAATAAGCGGTTCTCCACGGAGATTCCCAAGAGAGAAGCATGGGTTAGTAATAACCCACCTAACAGCCACAACGGCATAAAGTGGTATACGGATGGTTCTAAAATGGAAGCGGGGGTAGGAGCGGGAATTTACGGACCAAACAAACGCTTTACGATACCCATGGGAAAAAGTCCCAGCGTATTTCAAGCAGAGCTCCACGCCATTCAAGAATGCGCTAGCCACATAAATTTATCTGGTATAAAAGGTGCAACCATCCATATATTCACGGATAGTCAAGCAGCTATAAACGCCCTTAGCTCGCATACGATTGACTCCAAATCAGTAATGTACTGCTTCAACACCCTACAGGCACTCGGAACAAGTAACAAGACCAAGCTATGGTGGGTTCCGGGTCATGTCGGGGTGGAAGGTAACGAAAAGGCCGACGAACTGGCCAGAAAAGGTTCGGAAACACCCTTCATAGGTCCCGAACCCTTCTGCTGCACTCCTAGATCAGCAGCAACGGCAGCAATAAAAAGCTGGGAATACAGAAAATGTATCCATCTATGGGAAAGCATCCCAGGTTTAAGACAGACCAAACAAGCCGTTCGGCCTTTCAATAAAAATGCCAGCAAATGCCTAAACCTAAGCAGGCATGATATCAAAAACTTAGTAGGTTACCTTACTGGTCACCATGGTTTAAGATATCACCTACACAAAATGAAAATAGTAGACTCTCCTGAGTGCCGACTCTGTCTTGAAGAGGACGAGTCAGCTGAACACATTTTATGTGAATGTCCGGCCCTAAACGGAATTAGAAAGAAGATCTTTTTCAGGGAACAGATGTGCCCTGAGGACATAAAGAATTCTTCTACTAGTAGAATTGTCCGCTTTACACGGAAAGTGGAAACTCTACTAGTCTAAATTTTTCTGGCCCACACGGCACAAAAGATCTTTTTAGGTCGAAGTGCCCCATATTAAATCGCTTTAGCGAGCCAGAACTTTAAAAAAAAAAAAAAAAAAAAAAAAAAATCACAGGTCCTACACGAACAAGATCATACATATTTTTATAAAACTTGCTAAGTGACGAATACGTACGAAATCGGTTTTAGTTGCTATGTTTCAACCGATGCGGAAGGAGCCCAATTTTATGTTTTTTTCAGTGGAAAAGTAAAAAACTTATACAGAAGTGACTGCTTAAAACGAACCCGGTTAAAGCGAACTTTCTGTTATAACGAACCATTTCAACCAGTCACAATGAATATCCCATAAGAACTATGGAGTATTGTTTTGCTTATAACGATCCCGCTTAAGGCAAACTTTCTCGTATAATGAACCCTCTTTGCGTGTTAAGCAAGGAAAATGTCCGGTTATAATAAACTTACCCCCGTATTAATAAACAACAAAAAGCGGCGAGTTAGCACTAGCTCATCTCTTAACTCATAATTCTGATTAATAAACGTGTGTTAGCTTTCACTGACATGTGATCACGAGTGGATAACTTAACTCGCCGAATTCGGCGTATAGAGAGCGGATAGCTTCACACATTCTCAGATTGTAGTTCATGAATTCACAAATTAAGAGTATACACATGCATGTGTGGAAACATTGAGAGGATGAGAGAGAACACTGTCTCCCATTTGGGCATATTTCATAATGCGTTGACTCGATAGTAGTACCATAGTATTGGAACGGAATACACGGAAATGAGTGTCAACTGATGAAATATGACAGATACACTCGATTTTTAAGTATAATTTGGTGAAGTGCTGCCGGGTTGTAAGTGATAAAGAGCAAACAGCTAACACAGGGAAAACATATTTGTATTAATTAGTAAAGTAAATCATATGGACAAGCTCGCTACTCGTGTGTTAAAGAGTGGATAATGTTTTTTCATTAATATGGCTGTACTTATTACTTTAAATTGTCAATCAGGGCTCTCATCATGTATTTTGAAGCACGATTGTCGTCCAAGCGATCCTAGTGAACGAGATCGTCATCAGTAAACAAATAATAGGAAGTAAATTTGTTTAGTGTCAGAACTTTTTTAATGCCTTTGTTAACCCACTGACGACATCAGAGAATACAAATATGTTTGACATTTCTGAATCGCAAGAAGAAAAGCAATGAAATAGAGATGCTTATTTATAATATGTACAACAGCTTTGTATGAATTCAAGTAGTTCTAGTTTGTTGTTCATAAACAGATGGTGCTGTTATCACTAAGTAAAGAACCAGGAAGAGATGAAATTATAATTCGTTTAAGACCTTTATTTAAGAAAGGTGCTCTCGATTTTATTATTCCCGTACAAATTATTTAATTTTCACTTTTCAAGCCCATTTAACTTTTACACTATTTGTATGTACTGTGAGCGACTGCGTGAAAATGGTTGCGGTGTAATAAATTTGTATTATGCCCGGAGCTTTTTAATGCTAAACAAAAATACTTGTTAAATATTTTATTCGTAGATAGCGCTAGTGTGGTTAATTGGATTTTTGCAAGTTGTTACGTTGTGAAATTTAGCGCGTTCAATTTGCAAGGCAACTGCGAAGAAACCAGGCCTATTGAACAGTAGAAACGATATCATTCATACACGTGTTTTACGTGAGCCTTGCTATCGAAATCGATATCGTCAGCCTTACGTGGTGAGGGTCCAGGTTTCCCCATTTTTCGGGACTTCCAAGAGAACTGTATATCTGTATGTACCTACGAACCTCAGGACCTAAACCGGCGATATGTCTGCCTGCGTCCTCGGTCAGGGCTTCTATAGACGGTTGGGTTCCATATGAACACAATCGCAGATGGCATAACTCAGACCGACTAAACGATTTCTTCCCGACGTCTTTAAAAAATCGGCGACATTCTTGTTGTCTCTCAACAGAAAAGACTGCAGGCAGACTACTGGCGTTCTTACGGGCCATTACGCTTTAGCCAAGTATCTTAAGGTGCTAGGACTAAGCAAAACCATCAACTGCGAAGCTTGTGGAGAAAGCGATGATACTGCGGAACATTTCCGCTGTCATTGTCCCGTTTTGCTCGTATCAGGTGGCAGGTATTTGGTGCTGATGCGGTGAGTGCTGTTAACCTAAGCTCCTTATAATTGAATTTCTTAGAAAAATAAGTAAATTTACACAGTAAAAGTGATGTGTCCTCCTGGTAGTACAATGGACCAGTATTGAGTCTGAGTGCCCCAGTGTAGAAAGTCTCGCACCCCGACAAAAAAAAATGCTGAACGTGATTTTTTCGATTCTTCCTGGTGTTTGCATTATGCTTGCATCAAATGATTAATTTCAAAAGGCAGTACAAGTTGAGTTACAAAGGAAAGAAAGGATACAAGGCGTGTGCAAATATTATTAAATTAAATGGGAGATACACGATCAAATAAAAAGATGAACCGATATACGTATGCATGGAAATTGGAAGTAAAGGAAGGAGATTCCGGACCACTTCAATCAGACGAATTCGAATGTATTTTACATTTTTTTACCTTTTAAACAAAATAAAAAAAACTTTTTGGAGAGATACTTTATTTTTGACATAAGTTGATGTTTTTTTACCATATCGCTTATAACGAATTTCGGTTATAACGAATCTCGATTATAACGAACCAATTTGTTCAGTCCATCGGGTTTGTTATAAGCAGACACTACTGTATGCCAATTTTATATTTTTATTTTTGTGTTAAGGAATCCAACATTAAGCAACAAGAAAAGAAATTTTTATAAGATACGTTATTTAATTTTGGTATTCTATATAGAAAATTGGACATCTTTGAGTAAGTATTTCTACTTCAATGACACAATTTGGTCATCAAAATATGTGTGGAGGTTGGGCCAGGAGGGTCCATGCTGCATTACTCTAGCTCCGCACAGGAAATATACCCAGAAAAGGATAGGTTTTATGATCGTTCATCTTGTGAGGAGTGAGTAAAGTTTCATACATGCCGAAAGTCGGTTCATACGAGGCGCTCTCCAAGGCCTGGAGATGACATTTTTACTTTTGTTTTGTACAATTTTGATATTAACTAACTAAACGAACGAGAGCGTTTGTTAGTAGAAGTAATATAAAATGAATGTATAGAGAATTGTTCAACTGAATTTGTTTCCAAACAAACATATTTGTTTGGCACAGCAACACGATTCTTACGGTTCCATTATTATTTTTTTGTACACCATCCTATTATATAGATACTCCTTCTTAATTCTGGAATTTTCTTTATTATAATTTTCTTTATTATGAACTTTTTAAGAAATATCTCCCGCCATAGAAATTCACCACTTTGTTCCTTCAATTAATTCAGCTGAGGTTTTTTTTATTTGATACTGACGTTACGTTGTCGCGAAGTACTCTATTGCATTTTTGGCGCAGCTAATTCAATAACGTCAGTTTTTTAGTTATAGCGTTAGGTAGATACAAAATTAGGTAGCTAACGCCCAACTATTATTTTTTCTTAAAAATCGAGCAAATTTCAGTAAAATTTGTGTGTCTTCCCTGCAGTACAATGGACCAGTATTGAGTCTGGGTGCTCCAGTGTAGATAGTCTCGCAAGACGACAAAAAAAAACAAGGAGACAGGTTTCAGAAAATTGAATGCGTTCTTTTCTTGTTCTTTGGTTGATAGTGTTGAATTATTCACTTCCATTAGTTAAACTTAAACGTGGCATGTAATGCAATTACAGTAATTCACTCCTGGCTTTGAATACTGTTAAGATCATGTTCCGGTCATGGAAATAGTTCTGCTCCCCAATGTCCTGCCTTAAAACTTAATAAATGTTTCTTACTTGGCCTATGTATTCGCTCAATAAGCGCAAACGCCAAGTTTTAAGAAATTAATTTCAACCATTTAGGGGGCGGTCCTTGCAAAGACAGACAGGGTAACCTACTCAATTACGAAACATAGTTTTCGGACTTCTCTCGGTCGTTATCGTATCTTATGATTCCACAATTGTAACCAATTATCTCGTAAGTATACGAAATTGAAATAGATTAGGTCAAGCTTATAATAACTGGTTTGTCAGCAATTGATAGTTTTTCACGCCGACAAAGAAACTGAACGAATAAACGTAATATTATCGATTTTGTCACTCTCCTATACTGTAATATAAAATAAATATTAAATTACAGTCGGAACTTTGTAAAAAATAGTTTTATAATTTTTATGGCGACATTTCTATAAAACTACAGTATTAAATTTTAATTTAGCCAATGTTCCAATTGCGATTGTTACCAGCGCTGTTGGCTTTCACATGTCGTGTTTCAGCATTTTGCTTATTGATTAAGCCAGAGATACTTTCTAGGCAAAAAGCAACGAACAAAAAGTTGTTTCTCTTGAATAACAATCGGTGTAATTTCATAGCATTTGCATTATTACCTACCTGGTATAAAATTAAAACAAAAAGTGTTTCCAACTGCCAACATGCAGACCCAGATATTAAGGCATTCAACGAATGAAAGGGTTGATAGCTAACCTACCCCAATATTCAATTTCTAGTCCTAGTATCTATAGTTGAAAGTTGTTTTAATGCGAATTTTAAAATGCAATTGTATAAATGTTCTTTCAGCATAACCATTTGTTTGGTAGTTTTTGTTAACATGAACCAGGTCTAGAATGTAAATTCACTTCCGGCGGCGTTTTACAATACAAAAAAAAATCCGAAAAAATACTATTAATAGTTTGAAAATGTTTTCTTCAATTTATTTTCTTCTTTAAGGAGAAAAGTGAATAGCCATAAAAAAAGACGTTGCATTGCATGGGTCTGGGGCGGTAACTTCATTAGCTATTCGCCTCTGGGCAATAAGATAAATTTAATTTTGAGTCACTGGGGGTCGAGGTAATGAGTAATGTGCATTTAATAGCTTGAAATTGATTTGAAAAAAGAAAAATTATATTTCAAAGTTGTTCCTCACTTTATCTTGTATCTACACTACACTATGCAATTCTTAAAGATTTCTTGGGATTTGTTTACTATAACGTTTTAATAAGAAGAGTGATTCATTAGATAAAGTAAATGTGTGTGTAATAATTATTTGTGAATACCACGTAAAATCGTGTTTTCAAGTAAAAATAACAAAATTTGTTCAAAGATACATAATCTGGTTTGATCCGGTCAAATTTACAATATTTGTATAACTTGCAAGACGACTTGAGTGCTGTTGATTTAATTAGATTCCGTGTTTTTTTATAGATATGAAACCAACAGAATGTAAACTATTATAAGTAGGTAATAGGTTCTTACAAAGGAATTTCGTTTACTTAGTTCTGAAAATGATTTAAAAGAACCGTCACCAATAGTCAAAATAATTAGATTTCTGTCTAGCTTTTTAAAAAGACCATATTAAAGGCATATCAGTAGTAAGAAAAGAGCCAGCGATAAACTAGGAGTAGGCGCTTCAGTCGATAAGGCCGGCAATCTGTGGTCGCACAGTGGCGCAGGGGTTAGTGTGTTGGACTACTAATGGTTTCAAATACCGCCGAGCCAAGTTACGCTTAGAGGTTTTATTTCACTTGCACGAACGTCTAAAAACATCCGAGAATATTAATTGTCATAAGAAGCTTCTCAAATTTGCCGCTTGGATTCGGCCTTAAATTGTAAATTCCTTTTACATCGCTGATTGTGCGAATGGTTCGAGAAGCTAGGTTTGAGGTCCTGTATGGGGCGTTAACGCCAGTTGGAAAACATTTACCACCTGCGATATATCAAAGAAATTGTGGCCGGAGTATGATCAAAGTCGGACTTTCCAACTCTCATGGTATGACAGATCGTCGTAATTTACGTTGGTTGGCTCTCTTACTAGTCACAACTTTCTTAGGAGCCAGGCAATGAAAATAAATCTCAAGGATGACACTGGTTATTTCTGTCTTACTTTTTTAACGATCCTATTAAGAAAAGAGTAAGAAAAGAGCCTGCGAATTACCAGAAACAGGCACTTCAGTTGGTGCAGCCGACAATCTGTAATGTTAGAGAACGGTTTTAATGCAAGATCCAAGTAGAAGCCAAAACCAGGTGGAAAAAATTTACCACCACGCGGTATATCAAGAAGTTTGTACAGCCTCTTCATTTGCCTAGCATAGGTATGTATTATCAAAGAATTTTGTTTATATACGGCATTGGCTCCAGACAAAATTTGGTCACTTTGGAAAAGAGTTCCCAATCAAAGTCGATGTACGCTATGGAGGCGTCCTCTACTAGTTATTGCAGTCCTTGGTTATCTATTTGAAGTAAATGAATTGGTCAAGTTGCAATCGACAGAAGGCACGCCTCCAGTATTCTAGATGTCCGAACTTTCCGAGCGGCCAACATAGACTCGGACTACTACCTTGTTGTAACCAAGGTACGAATGCGGATATCCTGCACGCCACAACAACGAGGAAATACTGTGAGGAGATTTAACGTTGAACGGCTACAATCGCAACAAACCGCCAGAACCTTTGCCGAAAGCGTATCCCTCAACCTCTCGAGAAGTCCTATGCTGCCAGCATCAAGTGCCGAAAACCAGTGGTATCGATGGATGCCAGAAGCCATCAGAACCGAAGCAAATGATGTGCTCCGTTTTATCAGGCCTCCACCACGAAATCCCTGGTTTGACAAGGAGTGCCGGCAGGCGCATGCAGCAAAACAAAGCGCCTACGAAGAGGCACTGCATAGAAGGACGAGAGCAGCTCGTCAGCTTTACAAGCAAAAGAGGAGGGAAGAACATCTGCTTCTCCGGAGAAAAAAAAGAGCATGAGAAACGCGCGATCGAGGAAATAGAGAGGTGCTACTCCAGGTACAATGTTCGGAAGTTTTACCAAAAGGTAAAAAGGACGTGTCTCGGGAACAAGACCCGAACAGACACCTGTAGAGACGAACAAGGAAATATTGTAACAGAGTCACAGTCGGTGCTGAGGACATGGAAAAATCATTTCTGTAGACTGCTAAACGGCGAAGACGACACAAATTATGCTGTCAGGCGGAACGAACCATTCAGCCTGGACGATGTAAGCCAAAACTTCCGTCCACCTGACGAAGTGGGATAGCGATATCCAAGCTTGAGTCCAACAAATCTGCTGGACCAGACAGTTTAAATGCCGAGCTTTTCAAGGCAGCGGGAGATGACCTGGTGGAGAGCATATACACCAACTCGTTTCCAAGATTTGGTCAGAAGAAAGTATGCCTGATGAGAAAAACCTCAGCATCGTCCACAAGAAAGGAGACCCTCTAAACTGCGCCAATTATAGAGGCATCAGTCTCCTCAAGGCACAGGTCCACCCCGTACTGTAGCGCCACCTAAGTAAGCAAGTAAGTAATACCGCAAAGGATCAAACCTTCCTGCAACGAGCACTTAATACATGGATAGATGTATCATTTCGATCCAAAAAACATAGGGACGGGCTACAGTCCGCTTGGGGGAACTGTTGGATACCCTATTCTTAATCCTATCCCTCATATGTGGGCGTGACAAAAGTCTAAGTATGGTTGAATTGTTAAGAACGCTCTACATATTTTGTAACATAATATTTAAAGGATTTTATCGAAAGTTTTAAAAAAAAACGCTCCCTAGCTCAAACTTTGGATTTTCAAAAAAAGTATAAAGGGCCCCTAGAGAGTATATATTATAAATTTCAGCTTCCTAGCTCAAACTTAGACTTTTCAATAAAATTGTTTTATTTAATTGTGGGCTTGTCAGTGAGAGAGTATATGGTTAAATTTTTAGCTATCTAGGCCCAGTTTAAAGGCCTAGTTTTTGCCGACAGACGGACGGACGGACGGACATGGCTAGATCGACATTACTATCGATACTGATCATAAATATAGTAACTTTTAGGGGTCTACGGGCAATATTAAGGTATGTTACAAACTATGCGTCAAAATTAATATACCCTTAGAATAGGGTATAAAGACAGAGAACCTGTGTTGCCTAATTTCTGATCTAACTACGAGTACATCGGTAAAAGTATGAAAAACTACATCCCAAATGCCAAAGTTCAAATATTTGGGATCTATTTGATTTTTTTTTGTTTTTATTTGTTAATTTATTCACCTAAAGTCTTTATAACATTTGTTTAATGGTCTGAATAAACTTAAAAAAAACTTTTAGTTAAAACATATTTTTTTTATCATTCTCATTACATCGTCATTGTATGACTAATGCGGCAGTTTGCATTTTAAGCCACCTCACAGGGGATAAATAAGAAAATTGGCCAAGCCACTGTCTTGAATGCACTCTGGATCCTTTTAAGGAACACAGACTACACCAACTACAGGTTGGAAAAATATTGCAAGCCACCATCCCCTCCAGGTCATTCTGGGAACATGATGTTTTTTCAGTGGATAAATCGATTCACTTCTACACCGAAGGATCGA
Source organism: Portevinia maculata (assembly GCA_949715645.1). Taxonomy (NCBI): domain Eukaryota; kingdom Metazoa; phylum Arthropoda; class Insecta; order Diptera; family Syrphidae; genus Portevinia; species Portevinia maculata. The sequence continues at coordinate 14,036,069 of OX454525.1, read as the reverse complement.
CAATTAGTGACGGGGTGTGTGGTGGTGTTGCTTTTGCAGACTTGCTGAATCGTACTCCCTCGTTCCATATTATCAATCACTCTAACGTGTTCCAGGCGAAAATTATGGTGATTAAGGAAGTATTGTCTAAGCTTAAGGTAATCGTAAAGTTCGCTAAATCTCAGACAGCCAAGCTGCCATCCAAGCCTTTGAATCAGTATAATAATATAAACTCTATAGTAGCTTTAATGCCAATCATCCTTTGGTGCGGGGCATAGGAACGATCCAGGAGACTGTAATCCAGATGATTTAATCAAACATGAAACAATACCTATTTTACGAGTATGTACCTGTCAAAGGTGCCCAATAGTTTTTTTCTTTTTTTTTTATTTATTTAAAAGGAAATCCAAATCCCAGAGCATTCATACTCGTTGTAACGGTCCATTGTACTACCAGGCAGAAATCCTCCTTTTGGTGTAGAGGCTGGAGAATGCGTGGCGTATGTGGTTGTTTCCCATGTGGATTGAACCTGCACCGCGAGGGTCACAAGCCAAAACACTAACCTCTACACCGTCGCCACCCTTTCAATACATAGTTACGAGTACCTACATGCGAATTTAAAATTTAACAAGATGCAAACGAAAGAACAAACATAAGGTGGGCAAGTGGTAGAACATGTCTAGCGACAAAACAGATATGGCTAAGTTTGACCTGCAATGCTCTAACAGTTTTATTTCTATAAACATGCTGCATATTAGCGTCACAATGCATGCATCACGGCTCGTTGCAAATGATTTTTGTAGAAGCTCCATGAACGACGAAGAGAGGAAGACTATTCTCTACCTTCAACTCCATTTGGGAGCCTTCATCTTAAACGATAATGACTTGACTTTCTAACAGAAGAATTAAATGTTTATTAAATCCAATTTAGTTGAAACAAAAAAATGGTACAAATATGGCAACTTTAATGAAAAAAACAGAACTATACTCCCCCACTCGATAAAGGTACAGTTTCATAATTCTAATTGAATGATATAAAGATATACACCTAACGGTGAAATCAACTTGCGACATTCGTTACATTTGAGCAGGTATGCTACGCATAATAAACTTACCCTGTTTCCGCACGGACAATCAAACTTTCAAAGGCAGCACGACCAACCGTCAATAGCGGCAAATGACACGCAAGTACGCCAAGTAAGCGCAATGACAATGTATCCGTAGTCCCTCCAATGGCCCCCGTCCACCCAACCAATAATAATTGATGTTAATCAAGGAATAGAAATGTATTTATATTCACTCTCTTTTTTGGTCGTATTGTGCTAATAAACGAAACAATAAGTAAATCTGACAGAAAATATGTACACCAAAGGCATTGGTGTGATGGGCTCCTCAATTGAGGAAATATCAAATTATGGCCTCCCGTCTGGCTGTTTCTCCGCGTACAATAGACGAATAGAAGACATACGGGAAGTGGTGTATCTACACGTCAATTGTTTTCAAATTAGCTTTTTTTTTGTTTTTTTTTGTGCGGCGTTGTCGCTTTAAGGCAGATTGCACCAGTGAATAAGATTTCAAGGGGAGAGAATTCGATTTCGTATAAAAAGGGGACAGCCCGACCAAACAAATTATTCAGACACAAAAGGATTCGATTCTCGACCATTGGCTTGAGCTGATTTTAAATGGGTTCGAAGGAGTTTTCTATATGCATGCAGAACAACGAGACACAATGCATCATTGTTTCCGTTTTACCCAAAAGTGCTCTCCATTTGCCACATGCAATGAATTTCATTCTCAACCCTTCCCGCCGAGCTGTCAGAACAAAGCAGCGATGTAGGTCAAAAAAGCCCAAAAGCTCTGATGTAACCGTAAAATGTAATTTCAAACACTTCCAGGCTACGTACTACAATCGTTCAAACTATTCTAGATATAAACATTTGTGTGTTTGGCCTAGATACCGACGACAACTCTTCGAATTATAAATGTGGCCAACGGGCATGAACACTTTTCTTGCAGCATATTTTCATGACATGTACATAGTTCACATGTCGTCCTTCCTTAAGTATCTGCTGTAAGTTATAAGTGTTATGACACTTATGCGAATATTTCTTTCTTTTTATTTTCCTCTTATTTCAAAAACTGAGGAAGTTGTTGACATCATTTTCCAACATCACATCGTTTAGGTACATAATGGCGCAAGGGCGGACTTTTATAAAATATAATTATGCTGAGGAACACTTTTGATGATAATTACTCTGGTCGGAGTATTTGATTGGAATATTATGTTATCGATTTTTTTTAAACAATAAAGTACTGGGTAGTTTACCACTACGTTGTCCCTGGAAAAATGTCCCTACTTAAGATATTTGTCTTGCGGACATATTGATGTTATCGTGTAGTAAAGCGTTGCAAGTTGGGAAATGAATCGCCTAGAGTATCTTAAAGGCTCCTGGGCTACAGCCCTGCCAAAAATCTATCTTTCTATTGAATTCAAAATATAATATATTCGGGTTAGGGCATTGACCTTATGAAAATACATACATATTTAGATTCTCATATTCAGGAAGTTTACTTTTCTATAAAACAATTTAATTTAATAATTTTTATTTGAAAAGTAAAAAGGATTTTTGATCATTCGATAGCTGAGCGCTCAGGTGTGTTTCACAAATAAGTCAGAACGCGCTAAGCGCGTTCAGTTTAAAACATGCTCTATGTGCTCATGCTCTGTATAGTGCTCTGCTCTGGTCGTTATTTAACACGCCAGTTCCCAGAAAGGCATTTGTGACTAGTCGAATCTGGTATCTGCTTAGTTGTTTATTTAGGAATTTATATTACGTTGCATTCTTCATATTGCCCCGATGGTACATGACAATAGCTTTCAATATAGAGACTTTAAAAATATAATTCCGTCAAACTTAACAAACGACTTTTACTCAATAGATTGGAACTCACTGTTTTATATGCAAGGAGTTGACGAGCAAGTTGCTTTCTTTAAGCATAATGTTATTCTGCTGTTTGATAAACATGTGCCCCTCAAAGCCACAACCTTCAAGCACAACTCTCCACCCTGGCTTAATTCCGATATTATAGCCTTGATGTCTAAGCGCGATGTCGCATACAGCCAGTGGAGACGATATAAATTGGAATCATTTCAACAAACTTATCGCGGTCTGCGCAATCAAGTACTCGTAGTTATGAAAATCAGAGCAGCGAAATCCCAATTCTATGAAATCAAATTTAATTCATTCACTCCTGGTAAAAAACGTTGGAGCAATCTTAAAAAACTAGGAATTGGGAAAGACCCTTTAAAGACGCCAGATGACATCGACTGTAATACCCTCAATGAAACGTTCGTTTCTTCGACTTCTTTAAGAAATTATCCTAAGCTCGAAAGACTTCCTCCCGCTTCTTACCTACCTCTTCCTAGCTCCAATTATACTTTAATGTTCGAAAGACTTTATGAAGAGGACGTTTTTGAGGCTTTATTGTCAATCAAGTCAAACGCCACCGGCCTCGATCTTATAAACCCCAAGTTCATTAAAATCTTGCTTCCATATGTCCTACCCTATATTACCTACATTTTTAACACTATTCTTACTACCTCTGAATTTCCACTAAAGTGGAAGAAGGCGCGTATTATTCCTATCCCTAAAAAGAAAGCAGGCAATACTATGGAGTTTCGACCCATTGCTATTCTTCCATTTCTCTCGAAAGTTTTTGAAAAAGCTGTATTAAAACAAATACAAAAACATTTGTCGACGCACAACCTGCTTAGTTCGTTTCAGTCAGGTTTTCGCCCACAGCGTAGTTGCGTATCAGCCTTGCTTTGTGTCACAGATGATATCAGAGTATCGATGGATAATGGACATGTTTCATTTTTGACGCTTTTGGATTTTTTCAAAGCGTTTGATACGGTCAATCACTCCAAGCTGCAACTAAAACTGCAAAATGACTTTGGATTCTCTGTTGAGTCTGCTAAACTGATATACTCCTATCTTAACCAAAGACAGCAATGTGTGTCAGTCAATGGAAATTCGTCCAACTTCCTTTACAATCCAACAGGTGTACCACAGGGTTCAATCCAAGGTCCTGTTCTATTTACGCTTTACATAAACGAACTTCCTCAAATTATCAAACATTGCTCTATTCATTTATATGCCGATGACGTGCAACTTCTAATAAGCCGGCCCTTTTGTGATAAGGAAGAGGCAGTAGATCTAATGAATTTAGACTTGTCAACTATCCTGCAGTGGTCTCAGAATAATTGCCTCGTTTTGAACCCGCTCAAGTCAAAATCTCTTCCCATCTTCTACAAGTTATTTGATTTTTCAACTCTACCACCTCTAAAACTAGGTGATAACAAAATAGAATATTTACACACTGCAAAGAACCTTAGGCTACTGTTCAATAGAACCTTAACCTGGAACGACCATATAAATAGCACTGTTACCCAAAGCTTCATTCCTAAACGCATAAAACTATTGCTCGCTAAAACTCTCTTACTATCAGTTCTAATATACGGATGCGAAGTTTTTTGTCACACCGATTTTTCGACCAATCGAAAATTGAATGTGACCTATAATAATATAGCTCGCTATGTCTACAGTTTGCGTTATTACGATCATGTCTCAGTGTTTTCTAAAAGTATATGTGGCTGCAGCCTCAATACTCTTCTGAAATTTTGGTCTTTATCCTTCCTGCATAAGGTCATTCAAACTAAACAACCTGATTACTTGCACAACAGAATTATTTTCCCTCAATCAACACGATCCTTTGTTCTAACCCCATCTCGATATCGGTACCTTACAACGGGAAGACAATTTTTTGTCCACGTTATCCGCCTCTGGAACTACCTACCTATTGCGCTGAGAAGAATCGAAGATGCAACTCTTTTTAAAACTAATGTTCTTGGCAAAAGATTACAACTAAAATTCTACTTCTTCAACTCAAACTCTTCTATTAAATTCTCTTTTTCTTTTTAATCTGTAGGTACTTTTAATTGTGTTTTAAATAATAAGTTTAATGCTTTCCACTCTTTTGCTTCTATTGTTTAAGTTTTGTAATTGATCAGTAAATTAATTCATTTAAAGGCTTATCATAAATTATAAGACTCTTGTCTTACTTGTAAGTGATTTTTCAATAAATATAAATAAATAAATAAATAAATAAAAAAAAAAATTTAATACAATTTTTTTAAGTATGTATAGATCTTTCTTAACCGCGAAGCCATGGATCACAATCCTCCCACTCTACTGCTTCACTACTCGTTCGCCTGTGGGGTTCGCGTAGTATTTATTGACAATGCCTGAAAACACAATAGATGCTCCACCCTGGCGTATATAAAGGTATTTGCGCAAGGACCAGCTTCAACTCCAGCTCCTTCATCTGTCAAACTGTGTACTATACACGAGATTCGCCAACAAATGTCGGTTCATCCTATTTTAAATTCAAACGATTTAGGAATTTAACCAAGAAATTGCGTCTGAAGTAACATAAAAGCCATGATTACTGAGAATAATCGGCAGCTCATTTATTATAACGGGCCAAGCGTGGCAGTACTCGTCGTTGGAGGCTTCCCTTCGCAGCAATGACGCTGACTTGTTTGACACCTATACTGAGATTTTTTAAAATGTTATCCTCTATCATGCATTTTATACATTATTATCACCTCCAATGTTTTGGACACCTCTTTATATCTGCGATAATTCTACATTGTCGAATGCTCCATCAATATCGAGAAAACAATCAACTGTTGTCTCTTTGTTTTCAAAATATTTTTTAATTCTCGAGGAAAGATTTTGCAGAGCATGTGTTGAATTTCTTGGTACATGTGGTATTAGGCATATAGATATTTGTGTAGTGGAAGTGTCTCGTGTCTGATGATTTTTAAGCAAAAAGGAAGTACACGACTAATTGGTCTAGTTTACGATGGACTAGAGGTATCATAAACCTCCCACTTCAATACCCTCCTTACTTGGCCGCCTGTAGGGTTTGCCGGTTTGACGTCAACTACTATCGGCAGTCCTCACGGTTTCAAATCACTTCGTCACTGAATCCCATTCAAACACTGGTGTTGTTACATTTCTTAGATCCAGAAGTTTCTACGCATGGATTTCTTTCGCGTTTGTAAGGGAACATTGATTGATATTGCCTTTTGGACGGGGTTCGTAGGATCTCTTGAAGACTACCTCGAATCTTTCAATTTCTTATTAAAATTTGTTTGGATATTGAACAATTTTTAGTTGGGGACAGAAAATATTAAAGTATCATATAGTGTCCGACCGAACCTTCGGCTTCGGCTTCGGCCACCTTCGGCTAAAAATATCACCTTAGGCAAAACATTCGTCTTCGGCCAAATGAGACCGAAGTTTTGGCCGAAGCCGAAGGTTTAGTTTATTGATGTCGTGCGTCGTGGTAGGCGCCGAAAAAAATTCAATTTCGTTTTTCGTAGAACCGTTATGAATGCACAAGAGGCGGACAGCTGCCGTCCCATTATTAGTGAACAACAAAATCTAAAGATAAGTTCCTGCGCGTATTTGTTCGATCTTGTCTTGTTTTCTTTTTCCGTTATATGCATTATTATCTAGCTACAGCTGTGATCTTTTTATTGTTTTCGTTAGAAGAAACTTACATAAAAAAATAAAAAAACCAAGTAAGTACATATTCGTATTGTTAGTATGTCTATATATAGACATATGTATTTACCTACAAGTTACTGTTTATCCGCTTTTAAATCGAGTGCAAGTGCAAGATACAGCTTAATTTTGGCGATTTTTGTATTTTAATTTTCTTTTCTTTTTCTTTTAGGTAGGTAGATAGTGACATTTTTGGGACAAAAGCCTCTGTGAATATTTTTCTAAAAACAATGATAAAGTAATTTGTAAAATATGTAAAAAGCATTGTCTCTTGGTAGTTCTTACCAAAAAAAACAGACCACGACAAATATTAAGAACCATTTGACAAGAAAAACTTCCAAAAAATCATTATTTTTTTCACTTTTAGTCAATCTTAAACGGAAATTCTTTAAGTTGTTAAAGCTTTGACTTCGGCTAAAAATCGACCTTCGGTCGGTCACTAGTATCAAGTTACGGAGCTGCTCCTGAGTGTGCATTTTCATGAGCAATTATAAAACGCACGCGGATGTGCGCTTTTTTTTGGCTCTCGCACACGGTTTTGTAAAAACCCACCCCATGTGCACACATCTCTCATCTGCGAACGTTGAAGAAAGAGTCATATAAAAGCTGATTAATTCAAGGCAAAAGGTTTTTTGTATTAATTTATAATTAGGGATTGCATTTAAGTATTTATGGCTAATATTCTTGCATTTTTAATGAAATCTAAATAACACTGTTGCAGCAAAACTCATGAGTCGGCCCGCATATATTCGTTTCGATAAATTCCACCGTGAGCGTGTGCAGTAATAAAAAAGCCAAATGACTCACGCACACGCTCATGGGTTTTTGACAAACGCACACGCCTGTTACTCGAAAAAGATCAATGAGCCGTTTATGAGCGCTCGCGAATGACCATTTTTGTACCCGAAAATATGTCAATATATATCAGCGTCATGATTGACACCGCAGCTACATGAAGCTTTTCTGTGTCAAAGCTAATCGATACAAATATTTTGATTGTCGGATTTTAGAAGAGTTATTTCTCTACATATATGATTACAAAAATTAGTTTTAATTAACCCTTAATAAACCAATACGCATGAAAATCCCATATACCAACAAATGCCATTCACAGCATTTTCCAAAATGCATTTAAATAAAAAATAATAATTTGTTTTTTGATCTTCTTGGAACTGTGCGATTTTAGCTCAAAAAGTGAGCTCAGCTCTAATATGAGTTTCTTGCATCCCTGAGATTTAGGTACGTACCTACCTACTTAATATTAAAAGCAGCTTGTGTGTGTTCGATTGCTTGACAAAATTGCGTGAAAAATCGTACGTGCTGATTGGCAAAATCCACTTTAAACTTGATGAATCAGATAACATTATTTTCTGAATGTGTGAGCCCTGATCAACGTATTTGACATTGTTGTCTGCTTTACTATGAGATCTACTGTTCATTGTTTTGAGTACACTATCATTATATTTTTGGAATTACGAATCAAGTAATGATGTCAATGAATGCCTGACAAAAATAAATAAATACTGTCTGTAAATAAGTATATACGCCTGTTTGAGGAACCTCAAAAGAGGAAAAAACACTTTTTTGTTTTGACATTAAATAATCAAAACGAAAACAAAGCAGTTGAATCACTGCACTACTTGCTGCAACTATGGGAGACATTCAACTCCTCCCATGCGCTAACAATAACATAACCGGAATACAGCAACTTGCAGTGTACTAAATATTACATGTACAATGTACCTACATATGTATTTATATTCAATTGCAGCGCGCATTGCAACGTTGGCTGTACACAGTAATGAATGAATCATCCAACTTGCGTCCAATGAGACCTAGAGGCGCTCTGTCTATAAAATGAAATAGTCATAGTGCGGTGAATGGCAAAATCAATTCCATCGAGCTATACCAGTTCCACAAAACCCTATATATATCTAAATCCTTTATCTGCTATTTGCATATGCACTTGTGTACATTTGCCGTTAATATCTGCAGCGTATCTCTAAGCATTGATTAAAGTTGTGGTATTTCAGAGGACATGAACCTCCGGTTTTTATGAACCCCATAGCAAGAGTCATTCATTTATGCAAATAATGTATGTTATGTATGTACCTTGTGCCAGATAAGGGTGTTTGCAGGCTGTAAATGCTGACTGCATAAATATAATTCCAGATGAGGAAGGGTGAGTTAAGCTCGGGTGGTATGATTCATTTAAAAATACTCATTCTCGTTCTCACATTCAGAATGCATTTGGAGTGATCCTTTTTCTTCTTATCAAATTATGGATGCTTCCTGCAGTGCAAAAAAAACCGCATATCTGAATCACTGGAGAGGGTCGTAATTGGATAAGTTTTGATTTCAACACCCCAAGGGAAGTGAGTGGTAGCGCACAGCTAAGTTTTTCCTTATTTTAATTAAAATAATACGCCACAGTGACAGGAAATCGTTTTATGATTAATACATCTTTAAGAATGGATCATGGAATTGCGTCGTTTGAAGTTTTATCTATGAGTTACACCATATGGCACAAACTCGGGATCACGTTTCACAATTTAATTTTCCACGTTTTAGCTTATTTTGTTTTGAAATAGCTAGATACTATAGATTTGCTTTGAGACCTAAGGAATACCAAAGCGTACGTATCGTTTATTGGATTTATATACATTTCAATGAACAAGTAATATCACGTTAATGGAATTTTACCCCACTCAAGATGTTCGACTCAGGTTTAAACCAAAGTTAAGTCATAGAGGCGTAAAAGCAAAAGGCAACGTACATACACATAGCTCATTTATGTTGAATTTTAATGCAAGAGAATTGCAAATGCAATCTTGTGAAGAAATAACATTTTCGCTTCAGACATCACGTCTCCGCGAGCTATATTTTATGGATTACATGGATTACATTATATGTACATGGATTACACTTTTCATAGAAAGAAAGAAAGATAGAATGACATACAGTTTAGGAGGGTTTTTTTTATAGCTTACCGTTTCAATCGTCGAACACATAGAAATATTGTTTTTTATAAACTACTCAGAGTATTCACTTAAATGAATAAAGGCCTCATTAAGTCCTTAAAAAAGTAGAAATGTGATTAAACTGTCATTTTGTATGAAGAATAGTCTACGCAGGCCTGAAAGCTTTCGCAATGATTTAAGGTCGGAAATCAACCGCTTTACGTAGATAGCTGTTCTGCTGTGTAATGCACGAAAAATAAATCAGACCAGAACAGCACAAGTGAGTGAAAACTGTCAGATCAAATCAGAACAATAAAGTACAGCTTCGAGTCATATGTTCTCCTTTCGGCTGTGAAATTTGTTTTCTAGTAAACTTCGGGTTTTGAATGCGCATTAAACAGTCAATGTTTGGCCTGATGTCGATTTGATCACAACTCGATCTTGGCCTACACCCTTACAAGATGAAGCTGACTCAATAACTAAAGTCACTTGATCATAAGAAGCGACCTTACGTTCTCGAATTGGGCTCTGGAGATGATGGAAAAAAATGAAAGATTTCATCGCAAAATCATCTTCAGCGATGAAGCGCATTTTTGGTTAAACGGCTTCGTCAATATGCAAAATATGCGTTACTGGAAACCTCATGTGCTTCATGAAACAGCACTTCATCCGCAAAAAGTCACTGTTTGGTGCGGTTTCCGCCGCCGGCATGCGTCATTTTTCGTGTTTTTTCGTCGATGAAAATGACCGTCACTGGTATTCGCTACAGAGATATGTTGGAACGTTATTTCTTTGTGCAATTGCATGAATTGGACATCAGTGATATGTGGTTCCAACAAGATGGTGCTATAAGCCATACAGCGGGTGTAACAATCAAGTTATTGAAGTCTCAGTTTTGTGAACGTGTTACCTCGAGAAACGGAATGTTTGATTTAACGCCTCTAGACTATTTTTTATGCCAACAAGCCGGCGACGTTAGAGGAGCTCAGATCCAATATTGAACGAGAAATAGCGGCAGTATCGGTCGAAATGTGCGGCCGAGTCATCGAAAAATGTGTTCAAGGTATCGACCGCTGCATACATTCCCGTGGTAGACATATGAACGAAGTCGAATTTCATTCATAAATGTTTTGATAGTAATTCAAGCCAATACATTTTTTTTTGAGATATCTCAAGTAATTTTTCATTTTATTTAAAAAAGAAGTTGTCGAGTCCTTAATGAAACCCCCTTTAAATTTGGTGTGTTGTTTTGTTTAAGTTTTCGACGAGGTTGTGCTTGTGGTCGACGACATAGTTTCAGCAAACTGAATCATCGATTATTAGATAGATTTAACTTGGCACCACTCCACTCTTGAAATTCACGAAAGAGCGAATGTTGAATTGATAGCAAATAGAATTCTAAAACTCACTAACACGTTCAAAACAAGACAATCGCTGACAATCCGTTTGTAAACCAACTGAATACATAATATTGTTAAGATATAAGTTGCACCCACTCGTATTTCATGTTAAAGGGCTTTACCTTAAATGTATGAGCAACTGGTGCCTTTTTAGGGTTCCGTAGCCAAATGGCAAAAAACGGAACCCTTATAGATTCGTCATGTCTGTCTGTCTATCTGGGCATGTCACAGCCACTTTTTTCCGAAACTATAAGAGCTATACTTTTAAAACTTGGAAAGTAGATGTATTCTGAGAACCACATTAAGATTTTCACACAAAATTAGAAAAAAAAAACAATAAATTTTGGGGGTTCCCCATACTTAGAACTGAAACTCAATTCTCTCTCTCTCTCTCTTTTTTTTTCATCAAACCCATACGTGTGGGGTATCTATGGATAGGTCTTCAAAAATGATATGGAGATTTCTAATATCTTTTTTTTCTAAACTGAATAGTTTGCGCGAGAGAGTTTTTTTTCGTATTTTTCTTTAAGTTAATCCCATTCTTCCTGTATATATTCTTAATGCAAATGGAAAATAATGTTTCAGTAGAAAGATACAAATTATTATCAAATCTCTGTGAAATGTGCAATAACAAAATTCTGTAAAAACATTTATATACGAAATAAAACATCTATCTTCAGAGATACAAGTACGCCGGGAGCAAGTGTACACGCCAAAATAAAACAGATTTGTAAATATTTATACCCAGTAATCATAAGTTTAAATCAACTAACAAATTTAAATCAATTGAAGTTCAGCCAGACATACCTATAAGAAAGTCGGCAAATATAGATAGTTAAGTTAAAACAAATGTACAAATGATTTTTTAAATATCTCGATAAAATTGAATTGAAATTGAATCTTTAGAGATACGATATCTCATGGCAAACAAAAAAAATCAGTTGGCATCAATACAATTTGAATTTTCGAAATTTGACACATTTCACTCACTTGCCCTATCACACATTTAGGTGCAGAAAATCTTGTGCTAAACTGATCTGAAACACAAAGCGGGAGGTCATGGCTTTATCGACATAACTTTCGTTGCTGATCACAAAGTAACTCTCAGGGTTCTACGAGCGATAGTAAGGTATGTTAGAAACTATGACTCAACATTTAAATACCCTTAGAATAGGTTATAAAACGTATAATTTGAACAGGAAATTAGACATTTTTTTTAAAAATGTTTCCGTAAAATATAACCCATCAATCCCAATCCATAATCACCATAGACCGCCACTTAGTTTCAAGTCAATAAATTCAAAAAAAATTCATCAAAATCAAGTGAGAGAAATTGCATCAATCAATTTCTTTCTTTTTTTTCTTTCCACCCATTCTGTCATCTCTGCAATCATTTTAAGAAGCAATGATTTACTGTATTGTATATTATAATAAGTATGACATACATAAAGGGATTCGCTCGACTTAACCAATATAGTCTCAATCTCAATGCTGGAGAAATTGTCCCTAAGTGCCACGCTCAAAGAAACGTATCCATACAAAATAACCTCGAACTGGTAGTATCGGGCAATGGCATTACGCTGACCGAGAAGTAATTCCGAGCTCAAATTTATGTTCCTACTATTATGTTGCTACATAAATGTCAATGGTTTCTGGAGCAAATACCATCGAACCGCGCCCAATATAATAAAAAGTGAGAACGACTTCTATGATCCGCGCACTTGAAAGTGATCATAGTAGCAATAATCGGATTCCATGTGCACCATTGTTGTATCTTTCAAGTAGTTGGCATTTTAAAATACTCATTGTGTTCTTAAGACATTGAACGTCTATTACGTACATTGTTAGACTTTAATCGGCAGCAGGAGTGGAGAGTTGCCATCGGCTTACAGAACTTCAATTTATGCACAACACACTCGTGTGCTATTTTATAGTGGAAGCAAGACGGGAGCCACCAAACGCCAGACTACAGACATGGGTTTATGATTATGTTTATCCTTGAACCGCGATGAGATGTATAAGCCGCTAAAAGCTCTAAAAGGTTCGTATTATGCAACTGTGTGGCGAAGATCTATCTAAAGATATATAACGATGCGATGCACTTGTATTATTGGAATGGAATGGCACAGGATTCAAAGCAAAAATCATGCATCTGCTTAAACAGGTTTTTTTCGATACAAAAAATATAAAACAAAGATTCAAGACTCTCATGTGCTGTATTAGATTAGTCGAATAGATATAATTTATTGACTTCAACTTCTAGTGGAATGCAATTGAAATGCTAATTTTACTTTTACTTGAACATTTCGTCAACATATTGGCTTTGAATTTGTCTTATTTGTTGTGAATGAAATGTTAATGACAAAAAAAAATTAAGTCTTGTTTCAAGTCATACCTATATATTTTATCTCATTTCTGGAATTTCATTTGGTTGTGAATTAATGCAAAAGCAAGCATATGCTTTCGACAGGAAGTGGCGAAAAAGATCGACAAATCGGACAGCACATCGCAATAGAACGTATAGCCTTAAACTAGTTAGAGACTTTGTCTTCTTCGGCTCCGCTATTAACTCTGATAATAAGATAGATAGATACATTTATTTTCATAACCAACATTTTCGAGTTCAATATTTACGTTCAATATATTCTCGGTATCGGGGTGAAGCTGTGGTTGTATATATAAATTGACTTATTTATCAAGTAATACTATTATTTTAGTGCATTCATGTAAAATTTCATATAAATGTGATTATTAATTCGCGTTTTATCTCTAGTTAAACAGAATCATAATGGCAACTGAGACGATGATGGTGAAAATTGAGCATCGCGCTGTAATTAAATTTCTCACTAAGCAAGGAAAAAGTAAAAAAAACTATTCATGAAGAGATGGTGGCTGTTTACCAGGGTTCCGCACCTTCATTATCAACTGTGCAAAAGTGGTCAAGTGAGTTCAAGAGAGGCAGAGAGAGCATTGAAGACGACCCCCGCTCCGGCGCCCCTGCTATTGCTTGTACGGGAGAAAGCATCAATGAAGTCGAAAAACTTGTTCTTGAGGATGCCCGAATAAAGGTGAAAATGGTGGCAGAGATCACCAAGCTTTCAATTGGTACCATTCACACCATTCTTCATGACCATTTTAACCTTTCAAAGGTCAGTGCAAGGTAGGTGCCACGAATGCTCACAGCGCCTCAGAAAAAGGTGAGAATCGCATCCTGTAGAGAGCTTTTGGAGATGTGTAGTGAGAACGCGGACGGTGTTATGGATCGAATTGTTACTGGGGACGAAACATGGGTCCACCACTATGACCCTGAAAGCAAACAAGAGTCCATGCAGTGGCATAAAAAAGGAACAGACTACCCGAAGAAGTTCAAAGTCACTCCGTCTGCCGGGAAGCTCATGGCCACAGTTTTTTGGGACTCAAAGGGAATCTTGCTCATTGAGTACAAAAAAAAAGGTGAAACCATCAACGCCACATCCTACGCTTCCACTTTGCATAATTTGCGGGAGGAAATTAAAAAGAAAAGACGGGGTAAACTCGCAGCGGGTGTGTTGCTTCTTCTTGACAACGCTCCTGTTCACACGGCGCGAGTTTCCAAGGCTGCTGCGCGAGATTGTGGTTTCGAAGAAATCCAACACCCACCCTATAGTCCAGACCTTGCCCCTAGTGATTATTTCCTGTTTCCGGATTTGAAAAAATGTCTTCGTGGAAAAAGATTTTCGGATGATGAAGAACTCAAGTCGGCAATAAATGGGTATTTTGCAAAGAAAGAGGAAATTTATTTTTTTGAGGATTTAAAAAAGCTTATCTCAAGATGTAACAAATGCATTGATGTTAGGGGAAATTATATTGACAAATAAAGACAATTTAAATTGAATTCGCATTTTCCTTCATATCGATACCGAGAATATATTGAACGCCCCGTAAAACTTGATTGTTTAGCAATTTATTTGACTGAATTATAAAAAAAAACCAACACATATAAAAAGCCTGGGTTAACCATCCATCCATATTCCTATGCCCTAAAGTTGACGCGACATTTAGTTAAGAGTCTGTGCATTTTGGAACATTTTTTTTAAACAAAATGGCACAAAAAATTAAAATTTTGCCAAAATATCCGTATGGGCGAATTATTAAGGGTATGGTTTATCTACATAGTTTTGTATATTGGAAAGAAAATCAAAGTATTTTGAACGGATTTATAGTTTTTTTCTAATAATCTAAAAGTATTGGTGCCGCGGATATACTACGGTACAGATGGATACCTTTTGCGGAAAGTTCCGTGCAGTGGCTTCTGTAAAAAAACTATTTCACCGCGCTTGTTGCGAGGGTCAATTATGATGTTCGGCTCTTAACAAGAAATCGAAATATTAGTTATTCTTGTGAGAATTGTAGGTAGATTTCAGAGCAGATCGGTAACCAATATGATACGTTGATTACAATGAATAGGTCGAACAACGAAAGATTAATTAATATGATAATTGAACTTTTAAAAGAAAATGTCGAAATGGTAACTAAGGTAGTGAAAAAAATAGAGCCTAATTTTATAAAGCAAACAAAAAGAGATAGTGCATGAAAATACTGATTACGTAGCAAACTATAATAAAGTACTGGACAACTTAAGTGAGAAAATGAATACCGATTCAGAAAGTATCTGGAACAACGAAAGGCGAAGAATTTCGTCCCGTAAATATGCTTATATATGATTATTCTAGGACGCAAATTCCAAGGTTTCGGTTGTTCCACACAACCACCATTTGAAGTCATTTAGGTCAGGTTAGGCCGTCAGCCAGTTTGTACGACGAAAAAATGAATTGTTTCGTTTAATTCTTCAGAACATCCCCCATGGTCATATCTATACAATAGACAAAGTTCAGCGACAAGTGGATCTTTTTTTTTTAACTTCAGGCTCACCAAGGCGATTTAAAAGGGGGCACTTCGACCTAAAAGATCTTTTGTACCATATGGGCCAGAAAAAGTTTAAACTAGTAGAACCTCCACTTTCCGTGTAAAGCGGATAATTTTACCAGTAGAAGATTTCTTTATGTCTTCGGGGCTCATATGTTCCCCGAAAAAGATCTTCTTTCTAATTCCATTAAGGGCTGGACATTCACATTAAATGTGTTCAGCTGACTCGTCCTCTTCAAGACAAAATTGGCACTCAGGAGAGTCTGCTATCTTCATTTTGTTTAGGTGATATCTTAAACCATGGTGACCAGTAAGATAACCTAATAAGTTTTTAATATCATGCCTCCTTAGATATAGGCACTTGCTGGCATTATTATTGAAGGGCCGAATGGCTCGTTTCGCCTGTCTTAGACCTAGGATGCTTTCCCAATAATAGATACATTTTCTATGTTCCCAGCTTTTTTATCGCTGCCGTTGCTGCTGATCTAGGAGTGCAGCAGAAGGGTTCGGGACCTATGAAAGGTGTTTCTGAACCTTTTCTGGCCAGTTCGTCCTCCTTTTCATTACCTTCTACCTAGACATGACCCGAAACCCACCATAATTTGGTCTTGTTTCTTGCAAAACTATTAATTATTTTATAATTTGTCGACTGCCAGAAGAGAGGTCATTTATATGGATTAGAAATGAGGTTGGACATCTATAGCACAGGTGTCCGAGGAAACTTGATGGATATTCTACATCTAACTACAATTAATGAATTTTTAATGACTCGTCTGTCAATATCTTCGATTTAAAGCATGTCACAAGTATTACTTCCTACCAACCACAATTAATTCGATTAAATTCTTAATTTCAGCATCCCTAATGTCATAATAATGCTGGTGTCATATTCACGTTATACTCCCAATCAAAAACATCAAGGCGCATACGTATTTCTAACTACCCGTGTGCAGCATGTTCACATAAATATCGTGCACTACAATAAAACACTTCGATGCATAACACAGAATCCCATGACTTATTTTTATTATCAACAGCACTGCCGTTCTGCTTTATGTGCCTTATGGATAAGCGGAATAAAAATATCACATTCATTATTTAAATCTCGAGAATGCACAGCACACATGATAATGCGCGATATCGGATTTCCGCTTTTGTTGTGTCTAACAAGTGCTGTTGTAATGAAATACATAGTATAAATCAGTCACTCATTAATCGCTTATGCTGGGTTGAATACAGCGAATGTAACCCCTGTCATGCTACACTGACCAAAACATCAACCAATTTATGCGCATTAGGTCGTAATATACAAAAGTACATTTCCATAGACTTTGATGTGAAACTACAAAAACCCGTTCGCGTTCGTATACTGAGAAAGTCTTAGAAAAATTAACGAAAATAAAAATATGAAAACTGCCAATTGATGAAATCCTGGGGCCGGATCACATAAAATTAAATTATTTTTAACAACAGTCACAAAGCCTCACACACATATATACTGGCGATCACAAGGATGAGTACATACGCATTTACACAGATACATTTTGCAACAGATTTTCAGTCTTTATACCTGTGGAAATTGTATACCCAGAACCTTTTACTCCCTGTGAACAGGTATATATTTTCCCAACAGTAAGGCTAGGAGCGCATATACGATTTTTTGTCGCAGCGATAGAAAAATAGTAGCCGCAAAAAACAATTACCATGCACGCACTTGAGGTCTTCTGTCGCACGATTATTTAGCCGCAGAAAAATAGAACATACTGCTTTTAATGTCAATACACACACATGCGACTAAATATCCGCTACGGCTAACAAACGGCAGATTGTTGACGATTGTTCTGTCGCAAAATAAACTGTATCATATGGGTGATCATGAACTCGCGCGCACTTGCGACTTGCGACCAATTTGTTGTTTGTTACAGAGCTACAATGCAACACTTCGCCGTGAAATCCATTTTTATACTAACAATTCAAAGTCGCAAGTGTGATAAGATTCATGCCAATCCATATGTGCAATTTTAATTTGTGGCAAAAAAATCGTTTCTAAAAATGGAGCTTGCTGCATTTTTTTAATCGCTGCGATTATTTAGTTGCATATGTGTGCATTCATGTATAAAACCAAGGGGGTCATATTTTGCTACTAAATTATAATGCGATAGAAAACCGCAAGTGCGTGCATACCAACATCTTAATGCGACAACGATTTTTTAATCGCAACGATTTAAATCGCAAGTGTGTGTATATTGCTTGAAGTTGATATGAGGCATTTATTTTGGCGACAATCGCGTCGCGCTTAAAATGGAACAAATCGCGGGATAATAAACGCTGCGATTTGTAGATGTTATGTGCGCGCATTCACATTGAAATGTGTGTGGCGACTTAGCAGTCGTGCGATTGAAATCGCATATGCGCTCCTACTCTAAGTCATAAAATTAAAGGGTAAATAAGTAAGGACGGCTGGCATTTTTCCCAAGATCAAACAATGAACTACTTGAAAAGCGTATAAAAAGATGCGTAGGAGCGGTTCACATCAGCGATTTTTTTCCAAGTTTTGTTAAGAATATTTAAAAAGCGTTGGAAAGAACTATTTTTATTTAGTTTTAAAAAAATGGGTTCCGGAAAGACTTGGACAGCGACAGAAAGAGGAAAAATAGATGCTTTCAAGGATTTAGGACTCTCAGGCCGAGAAATTGAAAGGAGGCTAAATAGAAGTAAGACTGTTGTAAACAGTTATCTTGCGGATCCACAACACTATGGGAAAAATCAAAACGGACGCACGGCAGAAGCAACAACATTGCGAGAAAAGCGGGGTATTCTACGGCTTGCCTCAAATTCTACTCTACCAGTGACTAAAAAACAGCGAAGTATCAGTCAGCATAGCAACGGTCCGAAGGATAGTACGAAAAAGTGGTACTATACAGAGAAGAATAAAAAGAAACCAGTTTTAAGGCAAGTACACAAGGAGCATCGAATAAATTTTGCAAGAGAACATGTCGTTTGAAGCAGTGAATGGAAACGTGTTGTCTTTTCAGATGAAAAAAAGTTTAACCTTGACCCCGATGGTTACAACTTTTATTTTCATGATCTAAGAAATGAGAAGCCTATTTTGGCAAGACATCACAGCCGGTCATCAGGTGTAATGGTGTGGGGAGCTATTACCCACTATGGCACAATCGAATTGGAGTTTTTGTCCACAACAATGAACGGAAACAACTGCAAGTGTTTGCTGGAACGGTCATTTCCAAAAGTGAAAAACATTTTCGGACCCCTGTCTTGGATATTCCAACAAGATAATGCCCCTATCCACACTTCCAGGTTTGTTAGAAGTTGGATTCAATCAGAAGACGTGGAACTTTTGCCATGGTCGCCCTATTCACCTGACTTAAACATAATCGAAAATGTTTGGACATTGTTATCTCGTAAAGTGTATGAAGGCGGCAGACAATTTGAAGACAACGAAACTTTAATCGAAGCTTGCCGTGATGACTTTGCCCAAATTTCTCTTAATTATTTGAAAAAAAAAACTGTATGATTCCAAACCGTCTTTTAGAGGTCATTTCGAAAAATAGCGGGCATACTCATTATTAATGTAGGAAAACATAATAAATAAATGTTTTAAAACCATAATGAAAACATTTTATTAATTTTGTCCTCTTCTTCGAAGATCTTTTTATCTTCTTATACGCTTTTCAAGTAGTTCATTGTTTGATCTTGGGAGCGGTCGTTTCTTATTAACCCTTTTTCTGGGTACATATAAAATTTCCAATAGGTATATGTATAGACTGAAAATCGATTGCAAAATGTATGGCCTCATCCTTGTGATCGCCGGTGTATACCATAGCAATGAGAATGAAATGAACGAGGAACGAAGTAAGAACAAAATTATTCCGTTCAGAATAAAATTTTAGATCCAGACATTTAGAGCTAGGCCAGCTTAGGTAATTTTGAGGTGGTTGGTTGCCAACTTTAGCCAACACACTTGGACCAATGGGAGGTCCATTGTGTCACCACGCGGATCTAGGGAGTTTCTCCCACTACTCGTAAAACCAGTTAGAGCTTTTTATGAAGCGCGATAAATCTCTAACGTCAGTGTTAACTAAGTCACTTAGATCATTAAGCAAGAAGGCTCATAGATAGGATTTCTTTAATGGGAGAGAGCAGGACATGTACAGAGGAAGTGAGGTGTAGTCTCCTTCTCCTGTTCGTCCATGCAGCTACTGCAGAAGTCGTTTGAATAAACGCCAATCCTTGATGTGTTCTTAACTTTTTAGACAATAGACAGTGCCCTGTAATGACACCTGAGCAGTCGGTTTAGTGAGATTGGACACCAAGATCCAGCTTTGGCCAGATATGAATAACACAGTGCTGTTATTTTCTTTTACGTGGCCAAAGAATCAGTATCATTTCAGTTTTAATAAAAAGGAGTAGATCTTAAAAAAGCAGAGTTGCAGAGTTTTTTTTTCTTAAAATTGGAGTAAATTTACTTTGATTGGAGTAAGGTTCAAACGCTGGTTTCCACCATACCAGTGTCTGTCTATCTCTGTTGATATGATGATAGCTGTCATCCGACGATCAATGCCTTACGTGAACAACCTGAGTTCGACAGCAAAACAAATCGGTTGCTTTTTCAAGCCAAACTTTGAAGCTTTTAATTTTTTTCTGACTTGACATTTGACGGTATTCATTTTTCTCCACATAACAGGCGGAACAGTAGGGATGCAGTTAAGTGGAAGCGTTATGATCCATTTAATCCTGATCATAGCCTCACTGCCATAAAAGGAAGAAGAAGAAAAGAACGCAAACGCAAATTCTTATTTAGAAAGTGCAAGTAACTGTTATACAACTGTAGTTAAGCACTGCATAATTGTTTTAAATTAAAAAAATATCAGTAATGTTTACGAGCTTTTTACAAGACATTTTATTAAACGTGCGACTTTTATTAAGAAGCCTGCATAAAGATTAAAAAACCCACTTAAAATCTGATATTTTTGACACTTGCCTCATTACTTATTCATCTTGACCTTAACCTGTCGAATTGTGTAGGTAATCATATACATATCTGCTAGAATCTAATAATCTTCATTGGTTTATCAAATCTTTTTTTTATTACATTTTGAGCAGATAGTAAATGACGGATTTAACTTATGATCACTTTATTCCTACTTCACTGATGAGTTCTGTTATTTCATAGAGATTTCTTATTACTTACTCGAATTATGTGAAATAGTCACTGACTTTGGAACTAATTTAAGTTACGAGTTAACCGGAAATAAAACCAACCTGCTCAGCAAAAGGTGGAAAATTCGCAGAACGGATTAAATACTCATCGCTCCGGCACCCAGTCGCACAAAAACAAAACATAATTTGTATTCAACATTTTGGTGTTATACTTCACGCATTCTGTTGAAAAAATGAGAATTTTTGGAATAATAATTATATAAAAATCTGTTTTCACTGCCTGCTGTACCACAAGGCAGTCCGTGACGTCAATTGAAGCAATCTGGTCCGGATACAATGTTATAGCTTATAGGTACAATGTTAAAGCAAACAAATCTTTTGAGAAAACGACGATCAAAGAGATATCACATGATTCAGTTTGTTTTTTTTTTTTTGTATAATTTAACATGGGGTTTTCAAGGTTATTTGGATTCATGACTGCGTTAAGAACTGCATTCTTTTGTAATGAGATAAAATAAACTGTCGACTCTGTGTTCGATTAAGGTTAAGTGCAGCTTTGACGCGATAAGATAAAAGTGAAGCATTGGAAAGTAGGTACTTAGTGGGAAACAGTGAAATGGATGCTATTTTTACTTTTTCCAGTTGTTAGGGCTGAAGAAAAGGGGAACTGAATTAATAGTTAAATGCAAACTGAGATGCAACATTTATATAGGAAAATTTGGTAAGTTTTTCCTGAAAATTGCACATTCGACTTCGTCAACGTTTAGTTACCTTAAAAAATTAATAGGTTTCTACGTTAAACATTTTAAGACTTCTAAATTCACAGCTGAGCCTAAAAGTTTTTTGCATATCTGTTAAGATAGGTTGGTTAACGTTAGGAGGGCTGTTCGCTCTATCTGCAATTTTTATTTTTTATCCACAGGCCAAAGAGTCTCAATACGAGTAAGTTCCCATTTCCTTCAGCCTCGTATATACACCCCGAAGTTCTTGTCGAAGTTTCACGCAATGAACGAGGGCATAATTCCTCTCTGATTAAGGGTTTCAAACATGCTCAAATGCCCGAAAGAGATATGCTGTTCTTATTCAATCTAAGAGTAAATGTGGCTGCCACTTTCTTTGTTAAGCTGCATGATATGGATTGAACATTCAGAAGTGTTTCCAGGCACGGGTAAAACGGTGCCCAGCCTAAAACTTAGCTTCTCCAACCATTTGCTTGTTCCGAAGTGGAAGGGACCTACAGTTTTAAACCAAATCCGAACAACAAATTTTAGATGCTTGTTATGACAATTGATACCTACTCTTGGTCGTTTGTCAGACGTTCGCAAGAGGTGGGGCAGTGGAGAAAAACTTTTAGATGTTACTTGGTCCCGGTGCGATTAGAACCTGAGACATTAGTCCAACACACTAACCTCCGCGCCTCTGCGCCCACAAGATGTGGCCTTTAGTGAACCCATTAAACCCAGACAAGCAATTATTCTCTGTACCCACATTTTGAATACCTAAGACTTGGAGATAGCCGCGCAGGTATCACATACAACCGATGTATAAATGTGCGTTATTAATCCCAGCCAATTTGTATCAAAGTTACCTACCCTAAATACGAGTAAAACAAATAAATTGTACTCCTTAATCCATATGTTGAAAATGTTGCTGCAAATTTTACTACTGCAGTAAAGAGCTGCACAAGTACTCACTGACACACCCTGCATCCATTGGGAAAATGAAAAAGTTGGCACTTCCTTTATTTTGTTGGCAACTAATTTTATATTTATATATATACGATGGACTCAATGGGTGACCTTGGAAATGGATCCTACACTTAAATTAAAGACGACATTCTCAAGGACATTTACCCGACTTAGAATAACTTAAAAAAATGCTTGCCTCGTAATTTATGTAAGTATACATGTACTTACTTATTAAATGTTGCCTGGTAGTCCTTAATCTGTTTTCGACTGAACTCATGAAACTCAGTATAAACATTTACAACTTTAAAGGTGTGTTTAACCTCTTGGCCGTTTTCAAGTGCATCGTTGATTTTTTGACGACGATTTAGGATGTTACTTAACTCGGGATCCGCGGACGTGGACATTTTTCTTGTTGGTTTGCTACTTTATTACGGCACTAAGGTGAACTATACAAAAAAAATGTCAATTGACAGCGTCGAAGATACTGTTATCGATCGACCGGCACTTTTAACAATTGCTTCCAGAGCAATATCTATAAATAAAATCCTGTGTCCTTGTGTTTGTGTTCACTGTCAATTTGATGAGAAGTTTTCAGTTCCCACGTTAACAAAAAAAAAGGAAGGATGTTCTCGGGATACACACTGTAGACGGAACACACCAGGGAATTAGACAACTGATAGTCTAAGGAGAAAAACAAATCAAATCACACGCAATTGGGACACGATACCTGCTATTGAATTGAATCAACCGTTTTTCCTTTTACACCGGAACATCTACGGTAAAAGACAACAAACGAACTACTCGGCAACTAAATTTATGGACGTTGTCGACGATAGGAAAGTCAAATTGCGACTGAGCGAGGAGAATCAATGGTTGAAATGGAAGTGGAACTGGTGCTCGTGCTTTAATGCTTCAGCTCCACCAGTGCTGGTACTGGTTGGTCTGGGCTGGGGTCTGTACTCTGTGTATCAGCAAGTTTAGCTAAAATAAGAAATTGAGCGGTGTGGCGTTTGTTGGAGCATAGTTACATAGATGAATGCGTTGTGGTTAGTTTGGACTTTGATATAATGTGTGACGTACTAATATAGTACTTTATGGAATGTAGTTTGAGTGGAATATGCTGAGCATTTTGAGCTCTCTTCAGTTGAAACCTGAAACT
Organism: Portevinia maculata; assembly: GCA_949715645.1. Taxonomy (NCBI): domain Eukaryota; kingdom Metazoa; phylum Arthropoda; class Insecta; order Diptera; family Syrphidae; genus Portevinia; species Portevinia maculata. Next base: position 14,012,162 of record OX454525.1, on the reverse strand, counting down.
TTTGGTTATTTAAGAGAAACATTATTCCTACTGGGCGTGCGTCGGAAAATTTCAATTTCAACTATGTAATAGATAAGATTATGTTTTTTTTTTCTTATCACTGGAGTAAGATAAATCTGTGTGATAATTATAAGCCCTGTAATGTACATGATATGTTTGAAATATAAAGTAAGCAAACTATACCACAAACTATTGCTGCGGCTTATGTACCTAAGTAGTCCCCTAACAGCTCAAATACAAGATGAGAAAGCCAAAGACGTTTATTTATTAAGTTTCTTAAGAGGTTCTTGGATTGAAATGCTTGGATAAATATTGGCAGAGTATATAAATATCCCGAGTTAAGGGATCCCATATCTAAAAAAGTTTGGTAGATATGGCGATGACCTTGAAATTTAAGTATGTGTAGTAATTTTCATCCTGAACAACAATCTGTACATTTGTCCGGCGAACCCAACATGCTTCCCAGCTAAATCTACCTGTTATCATATTTTGAATCAAATATAAAAACATTTAGAGTATTAGGGACCTTAGTTCAAAACATAACTTAATAGAAACAACAACTGCCTATGTGTAAAAGAAATTCATTAACCAAGGAGGAAATAGGTAGGCCGAATTCGAGCTTACAAGGAAGAAGGCAAATCTATCCATTTTGTAGCCGGTAAGATTGAAAGAGCACAAATTGTTGTTCATAGCTATTTTAAAGACCCTAAGAACTATGGACAAAAACCTGAAAAGGAAGAGTAAGCAAAGCAATAACAAATCAGGATCGACGGCGATACTGAGAGCTGGCTGAAATTCAAGACTTTTCGTACCTAAGTAAAATCAAGACAGAAACTAGAATTGAACGTTGAAGCTAAATAGTACAAATTTAAAAGAAACCACCATTGAATGCAGCGCGCAAAAGTCAGTGACTTGATTGCAATAAGTCTGATCAGGTGGAGTCGAAAGTGGCATACCTACCGTCATTTTTTCGATTTTTGAAGTACCTACATATTTAGTGGACAGCGATGGACCAACTAGCATGGCCGCCATGTTCGCTGGCCCTGAACGTCGCACACTGGGGCGAAACACCTCTGAAGCTGGCATTTAATCGAATTTTGAAATTGAGCTTTATGTTAAACTACCGTTTTGTTTTTGTTTTAAATAGGATAGAGAATAAAAAATGAGACCAAGAAAGTAGGTATATTGGGAGCATGGGGTCTTTAGCAGATCGTCACGAATGCAGCATTTGTTAGTATTTTCCATGGAAGCCGGACGTGTTTTTTTGTTTTGAGTGACTGCAGTTAACTGTGTGCTATTTCTTACAGTTTGTTGGGATTGAAAAAGTATAAATTGCAATGGAATCAGTAAGCTCAGGTGCTTTTATTGTCTTATAAATTATATAATTATATAGATAAAAAAAAGTGTTTGTTTTGTTTTTATCCGAAATCCTAAGAGTTTTAGATGCGTTGACCGCAACCTGACGTTGAGTGTTATAGGTATCTCTTTGTGATAAGTGGTTTGTTAAGTCTTAGAATCTGTTAACTTTTTTTGCTACCTTTTGCTACTTGTTGTGTAGTAAATTTTTTTGTTGGTGACGTCACTTTGGGAAAAAATTCGATTTTTTTTTTAAATTTTAATTACTTCTTAGGCCGAACACCTTCTCAAACTCTTTCTGTGACAAGGAAAGAGCTATATAATATACTGAAGAGCTCAATGTTAAAGGGATTAGAAAGTCAAATCCAACTTTTGAGGAGTGAAGTTCTAATGCGGGTCCAATGCACCGGTGCTTTTCAACGCACACAATAATGATTCCAGTTGCCAGTGGATATGATATTGGGGAGCGGGTCGAAATTTTGCTGAAAGTAGAATTTTGAAAAAAGAATTTTGACCCCAACCCATGATATTGATGTATACAAATTCAGGGAATTCGCACATGACAGGTAGGTATGCTTCGTCAGTAAATATTACTGGTATCGATCCATTTATTGCAAGTTTACGTCACAATCCTATTCGAGTTCGAGGTATAATAACAAAAGAAGTTCTTTCACTATTAACTGTTGATGCACTTGAGGAGGAAGAATCTTTTTACGACGGATATGAAAGTGAATGAAAAAGTCTATAAGTGTATTTATGTATTATTATCTATGTTATTAATGTAATAAAGTAAAAACAAGTAAATAAAAACAATTATTATACAATTTTTAATGGAGGCTCTACTATAACAATAGAAATGATGAACTCCGCCTTCTTTCGTAAAAATTCACTTAATAATTGTATTTATAATGAATCTTTGTAATATTTAACGTAAATACAAGTATATAAAGCTAGAAATAATCTCAGAAAGATGAATTTAAGAAACCAATTGTTTGTCTTAAAAATGTCTGTTTTCCTGTCAGTAAGACTTTTAAGTTTTGGTTTGTTTTTATTAAAAAAAAAGTAAAAAAAAAAAAAATACTGGTTGTTTAGAATCACTAATATAATTGAAATCATTTTGTATCAAAAAAATAAGCAGGAAGTTTACCCAACGCGAGTTATTAATTTTGTCCAGCTAGATTTGCCATCCACCACACTGTGCACCGGTTAGGCATTGGATCGCATCTCATCAGTTTGGAGATGCGAATCATGAGCCAGTTGGACCCTATGTCTCAAATCTTTTTCTCGAACTCAGAGGGTATCTCCTCCGGCCCAACTACTTTTCCTTTTTATAGTCTTTAACCGCTTTCCTAACTTTTTCGACAGTAATGCCGGGTACATCTTTACGTGTATACGCCCGATTTTCCACACCTTCCCAACTGTGAGTCTGCAATACTCTGCACTCTTCATCCTCACATTTGGTGATGACGTGATGGAGATAATTTTGCATAGAGGCAATAAATGCTTCGCCTTTCTCTTTGTCCAGATTGTAACAAATTTGCTTACATGGATTGACACGACTGGAGATCACCGGTTTTGTAAAAGATCGATCAAACAATAATTCATAATGGAAGTATGTACGTTTCGAAATCATAGAAAAGAGGCAGCCCTTAAAACTCCTGAATCACATCAATGCAACGACACCAACATTTGATTGGCCTTGTTTATTTAGGTCGCCCGGCGAATCCCAAAGGCGGACCACTATCGGGATACAGATAAGTGGGATGGTTATGATGCCCTTTATTGACAACCCTGCACATAAAATATTAGCGGGTTGTTAGATTACGATGATGTTGTAGTACCTCCCTTACGGCTAGTGGCTAAATGTCACTTTTTCCACATAGTGCCAGATCGTCGTACCTTACCATTCTTTTTTTGGATTTGTTTCTAATTAATTGAGCTACACGCACCGTCGATTTTTAAATTGTATCACGCGTATATTAAATTCTGCATTTGTATATTCAGACGATGGAGAACTAAAAAAAAACTATAGAAATTTATAAGGAAACTATTGTAAGTTATGGCAGCAAACGAAAGATGGAGTGCCCTTGATTCCTGTGTTATTACAAGGAAAATGTGGCCACTAGATAGATAGATAGATAGATAGATTCTTTATTTTTTCATCATAAAGTTTACAAATTGGTATACTTAAGAATAAGGACATGGCAATACTGCCGTCTGCCTGAATGTGGCCACTATATGACAAACAAAAGACCAAGAGAATCCTTCAAATGAACAAGAATTCTTTGTCCTCTCTTACAGGTGTTATCACCGGACACAACATGCTGCGTTACCATGCAAAGAAATTAAAACTCAGTACAGATGAACTCTGCAGAGGATGTGGGGACGAGGAGGCGAATGAGGATACCCCTCATTTCTTCTGTCACTGCCCTGCACTCTGTCATATCAGAAACAATATCCTGGGCAGATATTTCTTCCAGGATTCAGAAGAACTCTCCGGCAAGTCTGTGAATGACTTGCGCAAGTTCATCAACGCATCGGGATGGTTTGTAAACCCGCTAAGTTTTTCATAGGTTTTTTTTTCATTGGTTCCATATAAGGGAGGCATAACCTCCAGGGTATCACAAAGGGTCTACATTGACCTAAGTGTGACAGGCGCAGGATTCTCTTGCCCCGTCAGCCCAGTAACCTAACCTAACCTATTGTAAGTTATTGATAAGATCGGAATTACAAATTATATAAAGATAAAACTTGTAATAAATGATTTTGAAGCGATTCAACCGATACCAAGTCGTTTCTTTAATAGTAAAGTTGCACGGCACTTACGCCGCAACACACTTTATCCTGATCATAACCTCGCCGTAAAAGAAAGAAGAGGTTACGGAATAAGTGAATTTTTAGATTAATCGAAATTGAAGCATAAGCAAAATATGTAATAGATATTATAAAAACAGAATACAGTTTTATTATTTTGACTCGCAGTCCGAATGTGACAGTATTGCTCAATTTATAGCTATCTATGATAGTATTCTATGGATTATCATTTTTAGTTTGACATTCAACCAAAACTTTTGTTTCCTTTTCTGCGTTTCTCCCAATTATTACGGACATTTCCACATTTAAAATAATAAGCAATGAAACATCCACGCTAAATTTCACATCATTCTATTTTTCTTTCTGTCATTGAAAAGTAAGCTGCGAAATAAAGCTCGTCGTAGAGAATACCGAAACCGAAAACCGAAAATACTTTAATATACAAGGTGGCACAAAAGTCATCTTCCTATCGGAAGAAGCATAATTTTTGCAAATGGCGGCAAATGTAAATTCTACTTTCATATTTGTGAAGTTAACTGATACAGAAAAAACTTAAGACACCAATTAACATAATCCAAAAGCAGAACCAAAGTTTTTCATTCATAAAAAAAATTACAGCGAAAGAACATCGGGTGACAACTTTTGCGCCACCTGACAACTTTTGCGCCACCTTGTATAACAAGCAAACTTTGGAACTCGCAAATACAATTTACAACAATTTAACAGAAAAAGCAACACTTATCTGAAATTATCTCGGGGCGCTAGCTTAGCCGTAATAAGTTCGCCTTTTCTGATGGAAAAAGAAAAAGTTTTTTTAATGAGTAACTACGTATTCCCAATACCCAAGAAGAAAAGTCTACAAAAAGCTTCAGACATTTAAATGAACATGTATTTTGTTTCACGCCCGCTACTGTATAAACTTTTGGAAATATTTAGTTTTAGTACTCTTCTTTAATTGCTTTCTCTCATCACAGTTTCCCTGCAAGCAAAAAAAAAACAAAACAGTCGTTATGTTGTCAAAAATAAACCGTTCTTTTATGTAACATTTTGAATATTGCATGTGGCTTGTGGCATTTAGTGTTACTTCATATATGTAGGTGCATGAAAGAATAATGGCATTGTTTCAACATTTTAAAGCTAAAATAACAAATTCTTTGCTCAATGAGGATGGGTTTGATCGCACGGAAAAGGATAAAAGCGTTTTCGAAAGAGGTCATTTAATCCAGAAAATTTCAAGCAAGGTAAGAAATTTGATTAATTTCAGTGATCGAAACTAATCCTAGTAAACGTAACTGGAAGAAAATTTCGATGGTTCTTGTTTCGGCTAGAGTGTGGTTTATGTCCATGTTGTAACATTTAAGTTAGTAGTATTGCCATATCTATTTATTAAATTCAATTCACTTATTATTTATTACTTTATATAATACAAAGTTAGTGAAATATAATGTTCATTCCTCTGTTATGTATTCCCAGAGAAATGAAAAATTGTGTGGGTTGAAATCAATAAATTAGTTGTTAGTATCCAATAGAACATTCCAGTGCATCAACGGGTTAAGAATGTCGATGCTTCAGTTGTATCGCTTCACGAGCTGCAATGTGCAATATGGAAACAGCTCTGTCGAAATATTCCAAACCTGCACCGCATTACGAAAACGAGATGCGCTATCAGTTGACTTCTTCAATCTTGTCCTGGAGCACATAGTGCGTAGGTCCATGGACCTGTTCCTGTTCCAACAAAACTTGTGGAAAGTAAAAATTTACCATTGGAACAAATTTCTGTTCCACACAAGGTACGGGCAATTCCTACAAAAGTTTTTAACAGACAGGATATAAGTGGGACATTTCCTATTTCCCCGTTTCTGTTCCACAGAGCAAAAAATGCCAAAAAAAAACCTATACTAGTTGAATTGTTGGTAATTTCTAACAGGAGAAATAAGAATTGTTGTGGGCCAAACATTTGTTATTAAATCGATCAATAGAAAAGGTTTTTTAAATGTTAAGTTTAACACTAGAAACTCTTTATATCCACTTAAACCAATTTTATCAATAACTTGTTCAGTTCCTCCTACCAACCACAAAGTGTCCTTCTTCGTTGGTGTCGCTATCTGTACTCCCCACAATAATTGTTTTTTCCCTACCCCTCTGTACAGTCCACTGTTGTCGTTGTGCCTTGTTACAAGTGTAACCGTGATAATATATTTGTAGTGGCAAATATTCATGTTACAGACTCGTCCATTCTGACTTCATCGACGTCCTCGTCGAGTTTGGCATCCAACATATCCCTAAACCTCTTCGACATCGATGATCATTACCTCCGCAAACATGTCATGCCTGCAACTCTCCCATTCTCGATAAAGAGGTATGTATGCCTCTTTTGTAAGCATATAAGTACTGTCAGTACTTTCACAATCCACAGTTTACAGAATTTGAAGAGATCCCAACCTCGCGAATGTTATAAATTAAATTTAAACTATACAATATTCTAAATAAATATTCAAGATAAGTCACAGCATTAGAGCCGAAGCCCTCCACAGGTAGTGCTCTTTAACATTTTTATTTAATAATACGTTAACAAATTGTGAAAATAATAATTCATTGGTAAAACCGTTTGACGCCAACAAAAGATATGTAGATAGTTCAATTTGTTTCCAATTCAATATATACATACTTTCTTTGCCATTATATGTATTCTACATTCTAATAACCAAAACAAACAACTCTCACACTAGCCAAAAACCATGCATTCCTACATTGCAACAACATACTTTTTTGTAAACCGAAAACTTAAACGGCAACATTTACATACTTTGTCGTTCATCCCCAAAGTATTGTATCATTTCAATTTGTTCTTGATCTTTTTGTTCTACTTGCCCATGGCAATCGACTTTGTTGTTGTTTTCACACCACCCACTCCACATACTTTTTCGTAAACCGAAAACGCAGTGAGAAACTGGACGGACACTGTCTATCATTGTGCCTTTTCAGTTCATTACTCTTTACTTCTCAATGAAAGCTGATAACACGATCATTTCATTTCATCACTTCACCAAGCACAATTGTGTGTATGTAACTGGCTTACTTTTGCGTATACCGAAACGCGCTACCATTCTTCCTTGCATCTGAATACCATTTTAAAATACAAATCGCTAATCATATTGCGGACTTATTCACCTCCGCATCTCAGCTTGATAAGACTGAGATCAAGCTATGCTCTTCCGTATGCCGAAAACGCATATTATATTTTGCTGCGTCGTGCAACTGCAATCCAACTATTTCAAGTCGTAATGCGGCTATCTTCTTTTTCCACAAGTTTCGTCTAAAAGGAACAACTAGGTACAGATTCTACCATCGCAGATATACACCGTGTTATTTATATGCTAATACACCGGTTGCAATTCTAAGGCAGAGACAGAAACACTTTTTCATGTAGGTACTGAAAACGCACTCTATCCTTGCCACTCTTTTAAAATAACGTTCGTTCATGCGCTTCGAACAATATCAACTTAATAAAATTCCATCACGACGATTGGATAAGTTTAATTTACTAAAAACATGTAATGCTATTTGAACCAACTTTGCATTATCTTGATAAATTAACATACATTATTGACCGTTCAACAGGACAACACACTCATAAATTCAACTCCCTCGATCTCCTTATACAGGCAGACCAACGGAATCATCTTTACGATTCAAATCTTATCTACAACGTTACGAATAAAATGAGGCGATTGCAATACCTACGCAAAATACAAGGAGCATAACTAAAAATCTTTAAAAAATGACTACACGTAGGCAAATGTGATTACTCATTATATGAGGCTAATTATTTCTAATCGACTCATCACACTTGTCAAAATTCAAATTAATATCATTATTTTGTAGGTATACCGAGCAAAAATATTTTTCCATTAATATTGTGTCAGATTGCTCACTTTATCCAGCTACAATTCTCGCACAGGCTAAACAGATACGATTGTATACTTTTCCGTACATCGAAAATGCAGAATCAATATCAGTAGCCATACGCAACATCATTGCACTGTATAACAATTTTAACATGTATTACAGCGATCTCCTTACCGCATACACTTCGTCTCAAAGTAGCACCAACTACACAACTCTTTATAGCTAGATTAAATAGATATGATTGTATGCTTTTCCGTACACCGAATCAATATCAATAGCCATCCACAACATCATTACACTCTATAACAATGGGCGCGTTCAATTTACAAGTCAACTACTAGTGACTACTAGTTTACCTTTTCTCATTGATGAAATAACTCACGTGACCATCGTTTGGCAAGTGATAGAAATTTAATTAGTAGTGAACTTGTAGTTAACTTGCAAATTGAACGCGCCAAATTTTAAAATGTATTGTAGCGATCTCCTTATCGCATTCACCTGGTCTCAAAGTAGCACCAACTACAGATATGCTCTTTCTTTTTCTTTTTATCCACAGCTATGGACATACACCATTATTTCCACATCTTAAACAGAGACAGCATTACTCTTTCATATACTGAAAACGCAATCTATCTCAGCCATTACTTTTAAAATAACGGTCACCGTTAAACTTTGACCACTACGACTGGAATATCGCCTCGATCAAGATGAATACTTAATTTAAATAATTCTATTTTGTGAACCATAATAACATTACTTCAATACGTACACATGTTCATGTGTATATATTTATCCTTCTAACAGGCAGCAGCAGCACCGAATTAAAATTAACTTTCCAATTTATCTGGCTTAAAACATTTATTACCCATTGAAATAATCTGAACACAAGTATGTAGGTATCACTCGTTTTGAACAAAATGAAACATAGTCGCTTCTAATATGTGTATTTATAACTGATGCATCACAATTTGTCACTGCAACTGACGCCTTAAGAAAATGTTTAGTTAATGCCATTAATTTGATTACGCACATTACAATTTATTTAACAGATATTGTCAAACAAATGCCTGATCAACAAGCGAGAAAATTCAGAGCATACTGCAACATTGTTTTAATTTCAACACTCATTTCGTCTTTCCATCTTAATCATGTTGTATTTCAAACACAACAATAATTCGAATTCGTTTTTATTTGCTTCTTTATATTTTCATCCGAAAGAGACATCATGCTTTTTCGTAGACCGAAAATGCACGCTCATGCCAAGAAATATTCAACAAAATGTTTCCCCAAACTACCCTCTCATTTCAGATAAAGAAATGATCTTATGCTTTTTTGTAAACCGAAAATGCAACTACACCGACACTTTCATATCGCGCCATTACAAAATATCAACAAAACATTTCTCTCAACTACCCTCTCATTTCAGATAAAGATAATGATCTTATGCTTTTCCGAAAATGCAACTACACCGACACTTTAATGTCGCGTCATAACCATCTCTTTCTCATCAACTCACTTTGGATTCTGCCACCATTTATTACTTATTTAAATCTAGATCAACACAATAGCATGCGAGATGCGACACATAGTACGTTTTCATGACCGAATCGAAAGATCGAATTGAAACTGAATTGGTTTGCGAGGCGGGTTTTCGCTCTCACCGAATTGAGAGATTGAATTGAAGTAGAATTCAGTTACATACCTCCTACTTAATACGTATTTTGGATAGCCTTGTGTTAGTAGCAACAAAAATCCCAGTCAAGGGAACATCACAAAGGAAAATAAAGAGGGCATGCACACACACTCTCACTCGATCTCTCGATCTTTCAATTTGCGTTTACATGCTGATTTTCAATCTAATCGCATAAAATTTTGTGATCGGATTGAGTGAATCCCTCAATCTTTCAATCTGCGTTTACATGGAATTCAATTCGGATTGAATCCGGATTAAATATCTCATGTAAACGGGATAACAGACACTTCTGCGCATGCCCATTGCCATGGGAACAGAGATAGTGTTACTTTTCCATGAACTGAAAATGCAAGCACAATCGGTTCCACACAAACAAAACACATAACGGTCTGTGTCGCGTCTTCACCCAAAACCATAAAATATTAAATGACTACCGAATAAGGTAAAGTCTTGTAGACCAAAACCTCACTTATTAAAAACTTTATCACCATCAGTGATAATTGCAGTATCAAACCACTTTAAATAATGCTGTCCACAACATGCTCCAAAGATTCACGCCATAAATATCTAATCACTTACATGATATCAAACTCAAATTATAATTGTTTTTTTATGTCACTTGTCTTTAATTTAATAGGCTCGATCCCACTTCTGATCTTTAACACTAGAAACTCTTTATATCCACTTAAACCAATTTTATCAATAACTTGTTCAGTTCCTCCTACCAACCACAAATTGTCTTTTTTCGTTGGTGTCGCTATCGCTATCTGTACTCCCCACAATAATTGTTCTTTCCCTACCCCTCTGTACAGTCCACTGTTGTCGTTGTGCTTTGTTACAAGTGTAACCGTGATAATATATTTGTAGTGGCAAATATTCTTGTTACATAAGTCACTGGTATATGTTCAAAAACATTGAAATCTTTCGCTACGTTTCCATAAGCTTTATTAGTCTTATTTGAGGGAACGTATCAAAGCTTAAAACAAAATGTTATACTGAAGAAAACAAATTTTTAAAAATTGAATCCCAGAAGAAATGTACATACCATATGTAGATTAACAATACACATACATTTATCAAACTACATTGCTGTTATTTCAAATAAAGTACAAAAAGGTTTCCCATTTACCAGAGCCTACGGTGTCAAAATAATAAATAATAATGAAGTTCTCAGAAACGTGTTTTATCCGATGAAATTACTATTTAGTTAATAGACATCCTTTTATCTCCCAAATAAAAATCTCTTTTTGAAACAACATAAAGAAAAAAATGAATGAAATATAGCAAAATATTTAAAGTGAAACAATATTTTCAGCTATTTAACTTATACATTTCAATACGGACAAATAAATTTTTTCAAGAAAATTTGACTGCTGTAGATTTAAAAATTTAACAATTCAAATGTTGCTGATATTTATTGAAGAAAGTAACTAGACTTGTGCAAATAGCAAAATATTTGTTTCTTGTCGAATTCTTGTATTGTGAGACAGCCCCAGGTGTCAACATGGAAGGTACTATCTTCAATAGATCCTAACTACTAAGATACACGTATTCTCAATTACCTACTTGCTTTCAGCAAACAAACATATATTTGTCCACCGACTAGGTCGAAATGTCCCTCTGAGAGCAGCAACTTCGGGGTTGTAGGAGAGTTTAGTCATTTTGCTGACATTTATCACCGGCGAATCTCTGTTTATTTATTTGTCTAGCGGAACTGTTGTTTGTAGTTTTAATTGCGATTTGTATGTGAATGTTTTAAGCGTATTTCTTTCATAGAAAAATTTGTGTTTCTTTTTTAGCTCATAGCGCTCTCCGTGAGCTCTGAATAAAATGAGCGGGTAGTTCAAATACGAAGCTGTCAAACTGAACGCGCTCAGAGGCAGACTGAAAGAAATAAAGGCAAAACAATTAAAATGGATGTTACTTACTTACTTAACCGGCTCCCGACCCGTGAAGAGTCTCTGCCTTAGATACTGCAGCCTTCCAACCTCTGCGATCCCGGGCACGCTGCTTTCCAGTTCTCCAGACCAAGCGCTCTGGCATCCGCGATGGCTTGGTCTTTAACACGGAGGTTCGGTCTTCCTTGCCTTCTCGAACCAGGGGGCTGGGAGTCGAAGATCCTCTTGGCTGGAGCATTATTTTCCATTCGCTCAATAACCCGAGTTAAAGTAGTCGACGTGATTTAGCTTTTGGGACAGCTCATAGAGTTCTCGGCTGTATCTTCTCCCTCATTCGCCCTCCTCGCACACAGGACCAAATATCCGATGGAGTATTTTTCTTTCAAAGAACCCAATATTATCTTCCCTTTTCTACTTATCATCCATCACTCGGCACCATAAAGCAGGACTGGTAGGATTAAGGTTTGATAGAGCATGCATTTTGTCGTTCGAGTGACAGAGTTTTGAACCCATTTGTTTTGCTAAACCGAAGTAGCAGCGGTTTCCTAAGGTAATTCTCCGCCGGATCTCCACTAAGGTGTCATTCGTGGAGTTGATGTTTACTCCTAGGTAGATGAACTCCTTAACTACCTCGAAGTTATTGCTATCAACAATGACGTTTTGTCGTAGGCGGTGGACAGATGTTTGTTTGTTTGTTGATAGCATGTACTTTGTCTTGTCCTCATTTACTTCAAGACCAACCAATTTCGCCTTTTCTTCAATCGCCGTGAAACCCTCTAACAAGACACGCGGGAACGACCGCTGATGTCGATATCGTCCGCATACCCCAGTAGCTGGACAGATCTATTGAAGATAGTGCCTTCCGTGTTGACACCTGCCCTCCGCACTATTTTCTCCAGAACAAGATTGAAAAAAGTCGCATGATAGTGCATCTCCTTGCCGAAATCCGGTACAAGTTTGGAATAATTCGGAAGAGCTGCTTCCAAACTGCACATTAATTATGTTAGAGGGTTGTTTATCTGGTGTTAAATGTAATACAATTTAATAAAATGATTTTTATTCCAAGAAATAAAATTCATTGCTAATCATATGACAGAGAAGGGCTCAAGTGTGTTTCATAAATAAATCGGAGAGCTCTCAGCTTACTCTGCTCAGAGCAATCTATACGTGCTCAGACGTGCTCAGACTCTGCTTACTGCTCTGTTCAGAGCTTAACAAGAAAAATGCCCTTTGATAAAGGAAAACTAGACCAGAACAGAACAGCACAAAAGTGAGTTAAAACTGTCAGCTCGAGTCAGAACAGAAAAGTACAACTTCGAGTCCCAAGTTCTCTTCCCATCTGCGAAATTTCAAATCAATAATCCACACTGTTTTGTAGTGTACATACGATTTTGAGTAAGCATTGTACCGTCAATGTTTCTCTTGAGTACATCTCAATTTGAACTTGTTCCATGTTATTCTTTTTTTTATAATAATGGCAATATTTATAACAATAAACTAAGAATATGATATCTCAATCATGAGGTTGTTCTGTTATGCTTTCTTTCAATTGATCCGCTGTCAACTCACATCTGGGAGCTCTCTCGCATTTTCTGTTCTTCTACTCAGCTGATTTGTTCGAATTTTCGAATTCGTTCTCAAATTTACTGTCGAAATAAACAAATAAGCAAAGTGCTGTGATAGATAAATGTCAAAATAAAACGGAAATGGGAATAAGTTTTTTCAACGTCACACATTGGAGGAAGAATAAGCCCAATATACAATATTATCTCCTTTGCAGCGGCTTAGCGCATAAATCAAAAAGAATATTTTGTTTTTATTTTTGTTTTATTATTTTATGTTTGTTTCGTGTTATCTCCGGTTCGTAAAAAAGGTGCACGCAAAAAATCATAAAAACAAGTAAAATAACTCAATTGAGACCATTCTTATCGCATTTCTATGCTGCTGACTAATAATCGGAATTAATTGCAGCGATTTTAGAAAAGAATATATTCAGTTCATTCCCAAAAGCTTAACCCCACCAAGAAGCTAGAATGATGGTAAGTCTGTTTTTTTTTTTGACGCGTTAACAATTCTAAATTTCGATCATGCGGACGGAACGCTGCTAATTGCTTTCGTTAGAAGGGAGGGCGTTTCAACTGGACGCAACAGCTCTCCTATCATAAATAACAACGAAATTATTTCTTATCAGGGCGTATTCAATTAACGTTTTTTTGTGGGTTTTTTCTCTTACAGGCCGGCACAGATGAAGCCACTGGGATAGAGAATCTAAAAATAGCAAGTTCCCCTACCAATCAAACATTGGACATTGCCTCATCATCAGCACCTATGTCTGCATCTGGAGGACCGATTGGCAATCCTGGTGATTTGCCATCATCCATAGGCCAAAATGCGGCGCCGCTTCATCTCCCCGAGAATAGTTTAAACGTCGACATATCGGACGCACTTAGTGAGAAGGACAAAGTGAAGTTTACTGTACACACAAGAACAACGCTGCCCGGCTACACCAAGCAGGATATGCTGGTCGTCCGTCAGCATGAAGAGTTTGTTTGGCTTCATGATCGCTTCGAGGAGAACGAAGACTACGCTGGTTATATTGTAAGTTAAGTCTACTAATGGAGTAGAAAATCTATGAATTTATTGATTTTCTTATTGTCACGCCATATTTTATGCAAAACGGAAAACAATAGAATAGAATAATATTATGATCATTAATGTACGTCAAACGTGAGTTTGCATATATGCAGGAGAATTGAATGGTGTTGGGTTGTAAAGATTTTGTTTTTGTTACTTTTTGTAACAAATTATATTAAAGCTTGGCTGCAATGCGAACGTAGTAGCCTTTCCGGTTAGATTTTAACGCTAAATCAGTATGTCATCATTTAAAAGATGATTTTTTTATATCATGCTTTCCAATGCTTCCTTTTCGTAGGCTCCCGCTGATAAACTTCCTTTGTTAACAGCCTTGTATATTACTATTACATGGTTGCCACTGGACTGGAAAGTCAGGGAAAGTCAGGGAAAGTCAGGGAACGAACATTTGGTCAGGGAATGTCAGGGAAAGTCAGGGAATTTCGAAAACAGTCAGGGAAAATTCACTCTGTGTGTATTTTTTTTTATAATATTAAAAAAAAATGTATGTAGAGCTCTGAAGTCTGGAGCCTCTGGAGCAAAAATATTACTTTTCATGAATCCACATTTTTTCTTATTTTGGGATCACTTTCGGAGATCTCGATATCTTTCGAGATATACCTACGCACCATTTCACTAATCCACCGTTATTATCTAGTAATGTATATACCTTGGACATTTTTAATTTGATTGATTGAGACGATATTGGGTTCGAGAAAGTATAGCGTTTGCGTACGCAGTGTTGTATTAATTCCTAAACAGCTAATGGAGATGCCAAGTAGCATTGAAAGGCATATCAATCCTATTTTTCGATCCATGTGCTACGAAAAGTCTGAGATAATGCTTAAATGGAAAACCACATCTTCATGCTTTCCGAAAAAGAAGGCATACTTATACATCAAAAATTAAAATAGTCTATTTCGATTGACTTTGTTTAGCGAAATTTGTTCCCTTTGCTAAGGAAGATTTTGTATAGAATAGTTTTTATTTTAAGGCAATAACGGCAAAGCAAGATGCAAATTATGCAAACAAGAATTTGAGTTAAGCAACATGGGCCAAAGGGCTTTGGTGTCGCATCAAAATGGACTAGCGCATAAGTCAAATTCTAAAGCTTTGACGTCACAAAAAATTGATACTTTATTCACTGCGTCGCATTCATTGGTCGCCCCTAGTAGTCAAAAACATCTCAAAATACACCAGAAAATATTAACGCTCAAAATACACAAACAAAATATTTTACTTTCGACAAGACCGATTCCATTGTCGCAGAGATAAGGTGGTCTCTGTATATTATTTCCACCTTGAACTCGGCCGTGGAAATTATTGATCTTTTTCGATTGATGTTCCCAGACAGCCAAATTGCTGAAAATTAAAGTTAGGAAGAACTAAGAGCTCCTACGTTATCAACCACGGTATCTCCCCATATTTCCATAACAATCTTTTGGATAAAGTAAACAAATGTGACGACTTTGTTATATGTTTTGACGAAGCACTGAAAAATAGCTCAGAAAGAATAAATGGATTAGTTGTCCGTTTTTTTGATGAGTCAAAAGGAATGTTTGCAATAGATACTTCATGGGATCTTCAAAGTCAGATGACATTTTAAAACATTTTGACAATGGAATCCGATTTTTGAAAAAAGAGAAACTTCTTCAAGTATCTATGGATGGCCCAAACGTAAATTTATCTTTTTTTAAAGAAATTAAAACAACAGCGAAAAGAAATTGATCCGGATGGTACGCAGCTACTAGAATTTGGTCTGTGTGGTCTACATGTAATACATGGAGCCATGAAAACCGGACTTACAAATTTTTTATGGGACCTGCATATTCTTTTAAGGTCCTGCAAAAAAAAGCTTGTTTACCTCCAAAACTGATTGTACTCGATTTGCGGTGTACATTGACTAGAAAACAAAATTTGTTTAGAGAGATGACTGAACATTTTTGATGAGTTGAAGCACTTTTTTTCTATGACAAATTCAGATTTACCAAAACCAAGGCCAATTGAAAACGTAAGAAAAATACTTCCAAAACAAATTGTTAGACTGCAAATATGCATTTTTCCATACAATTACATCTGATTGTGATTTATCAAAATTTCAAGGCGAGAAACCATTGATATTTAACATTTATGAAGATCTCCTCATAATGGTTAAAAACTTATTGCATCGTCAAAAAAAAGTGTATTAGCGAATGCTCCATAGGATCTCAACTTGTGTCCATCGATCTTTTAAGTGAATCCAATCTTTTGGAAACAAAAAACGTTGACGTTGGCTTCAAAGCAACGAAAATCATCAATGCAATAAAACAAAAAGATAATTTTTCGGAATAAGATATTTTAAAATTTAAATTGGATTGCCGCAAAATTATTATAAGCATAATATCAAAAATCGAAGAACGAAGCCCATTAAAATACGATTTGATTGTAAACGTGATCAGTCCTAATCCTAGAGATATTTTGCAAAACAACGGTCTCTACAGTAAAAGATTCAAAAATATGCTTCAAATTTTATATAATACCAACCGATTATTTGATACATGCGCGGAAAGGGCAAAATTGTAGTACATAAATGCATGTACAGATGCAAAGACAGCCCAAAAAAGAGGAGTACAAAAGCTTTATAATCAACGAATCTACTTGTAGAGTTGATGAGTTCTACTTTCAGCTTTTTAGCAAAAAGGAACATTTTAAAGATCTTTGGCATGTTATAAAAATGTGTTGCATTTTATCGCACGGAAACGCCTCAGTTGAGAGTGGCTTCTCAATTAACAAGACTCTTTTAGTCGAAAACCTCCTTGAGGAGTCACTAGTCGCTCAGAGAAGAGTCTTAATGGCGTGAAAGAGGCTGGGCGACTATCGAAAGTGGAAATAAATTCAAAATTAATATTTATGCTGAACACAGCAGTTAGAAGAAAAACTTCCATTAAAAAAAAGGAGATAGAGTACACGAATTAAATAGAAAAAGGGAGGAAGAAATAAAAATACTTCATAAGGAAAAAGCAAAAATTCGCATTCAAGCCCAGGTTGAAGAAGAGCAAATAAATTATCAACTCTCCCTTTTAAAAAGGGATATATATACCTTATTCCTGTTCTCAACTGATTGTTTCATTTATATTTTTTTAAAAGGAATGTTTAGAAGTTTACAATTTGTCTGTTCTTTAAATATTTGCGACTAGTGTTTAAATGCGTCATTTTATTTGTTGTATTTGCAAAATTTGGTCAGGGAAAACTTTAAAACTGGTCAGGGAAAGTCAGGGAAAAGTCAGGGAATTTTTTTTTAAATAATAGTGGCAACCATGTATTATTACATTTGCTCATGCCTGAATCAAACCAAGAGTATGCAGAATGTGCTTGTTATACGTGTGCTGCCGATAGAATTCTATTAATGTTATTGTGGAAAACTTTGGAAAATCGGATGTTTGCACTGGTGGTAATTCTCCTAGACGTTATATCGTTTAATATTTTTATAAGTTTTCCAGTGAGGTCCGTTTCTCATATGAATGTCATACGCAAGTTTCAATTTTATAGCAGTCCAACGCAATTTCGGATTCTCCTCAGTTCATAAATTGCACATCTCTTTTCAGATCCCACCCTGCCCGCCTAGACCAGATTTTGATGCATCTCGAGAAAAACTGCAGCGCCTTGGTGAGGGTGAAGGCAATATGACAAGAGAAGAATTCAAAAAGATGAAATCTGAACTCGAAGCGTAAGCTCCATTTGATTGTTTTTTTCAAATCTATTCACACAAAACTAACTATGCCTTTTAATACTTCTAGTGAATATCTTGCAACATTTAAAAAAACGGTAGCAATGCATGAGGTGTTCCTGACTCGCCTCGCACAGCATCCTGTTTTTCGTATGGACCAACATTTGAAAGTTTTTCTGGAATATGACCAAGACCTGTGTGCTAAGCCACGAAAAAAGATGGCACTCTTTGGGGGTTTTGTCAAATCTCTTGGCAAGACTACCGATGAGATTCTTTTAGGAGCAACAGTACGCGATGTTAATGATTTTTTCGAGAATGAGTTGCAATTTCTTTCCGAATACCATGGTCATCTAAAGGAAGCTGCTGTTCGAACTGAAAAAATGACACATAAGCACAGAGAAGTAGCCGAGTGTCACCAGAAGGTTTCGAATTCTTTGATGCAATTATCGACAGCGGAAAAGGGTACAATGGAAACGTTTTACGCCAAAAGTGCTGAAGTATTCGAAAAACTGAAGGTAGAGTTTAATCTTAGTTTGCTTTGTATAATATTTAATATGAGTATTTGCTTAGCATTTCGAGTCCCGAGTGGCAAGCGACCAAGACCTAAAACTCGGCGATACTCTCAGGTACTACCAAAGAGACAGCGATGCTGCAAAAGCATTATTAATCCGTCGATTAAGGTGTCTGGCTGCATACGAAGCCGCTAATCGAAATCTGGAGAAAGTTCGAGCGAAAAACAAAGATGTGCACGCGGTAAGTTGGGTATAATCCAAGGGTTAAAGCTCTCCGAATGTTTCTTTTATTTCAATTCTATTGACGCACATTCCTTTGTCTCGAAAATCATCACCAATATTTAATATGTTTTTTGTTTTCAATTTGCAATTCGTCGAAAAAAACGAATTAACTTTTAAACGCAGCCTTTGGAAGTACAAGAGGTATTTGTCGTATTGATTGTTGTATCATAGATGATTTCTTAAATGTATTTTTTATCAGTTTTACTTCTGTTTTTTTTTATCCAAATTCACTTAAATACTACATACTTTTTGGTTTTAATATCTACTTGTGTAAGGCGAGGTGCGTTGGTCTCCTGTAAATGTGAAAACTGTAGTTTGCAATGCTTACTTAAGTGAGTTAGTTAACAACGAGATGCAACCTTCAGGTTCCCATTGTGATCAGCACTTAAGGATGGGGTACACCAACTTGACACGTTTGATCGACTTTTCACAGGGCTTAGACGTGTTATAGAAAGATCTAAATTGATTTTAATTAAAAGTATTTTTAAATGACGAGAATTCGACGATAAGTGCTAAAATCTGTAAAGACTTTAACAAAGGAATCAGAAATGATCCTTTGTAATAAGCAGCAAGTATGATTGGAAATGCGCAGATCATTTCTGAATACGAAGTCGAATTGATAAGAACTGCCAAAACTGCCAAAATTTTATCGTTCGATGTCAAAACAAATTGCGGCTTGACCTCAAAAAGTATTGGCTCCGAATTTGGATTAAGTTCGTTACTGAGGCCAATCAAATGCTGGTGTTTTTTGCATTTTTGACCACAGTCATCTTCAACTCAACCTTAACGTTGATTCTCTCTGCCAACCTATTTTGTGTAATCCTCGGAAAACCAATAGGTCCAAATACAGAGAAACTTCGCAAACTAGTTACCTCTGAACTCTTAAGTCCACCCTGCAACTCTAACGAACTGCAATGAGCTTACCTTGGCTTTTAACAAAGCGAAGTCTGCTTCCTGCCCCTCATACGACCCAGGGGAAAGAGAAAGCCACACTGGTGACCCCCGAATTGGGACCACTTAGAAATAAATGCAGGAGACTTTTTAATCTTGCTGAAAGCTCAAGATCAACAACTGATTGGGACTCCTATAATCAATTCAATCCCCTCAAATTATGTAAAAAAAAAGATCTAAGGAAAGCCTAAAGATCATCTTGGAGACTCTTCTGTGGCAAAATAGAAGAATCCTCTAAGGTATCAAGGCTAAGAAAAATCCTCGCTTTGTATCCAACTATGCCTAGCTGTCTAAAGAAGGCTGATGGCTCTTGGACGACATCTAGCGAGAAATCGCTCAATTTGCTACTTAATACCCACTTTCCAGGTAGCTCCAACATTACCAGATATAGTAACCTGAACAGGTCACTGGCACAGGTAACTAATTCTCAAAGTATTATTACAAGGGACAAGCTGCTTTGGGCACTACAAAGCTTCAAGCCCTTCAAGTCTGCAGGACCAGACGGCATAATACCTGCCGAACTACAAATGTCTTCGGATATCATCGTACCGGCACTTGAGATGATACTGAATAGCTGTTTGAATCTGGCATATATTCCTCAGCCTTGAAGAGAAGTGAACAAAGGCGGAAAATACTCACATGTCAGTCTAAAAGACCTCAGACCTATTAGCCTATCACCTTTCCTCCTTAAAACGCTGGAGCGACTGATTGACATCTCCCTACCAATATTAATACGCAACTTCCGCCTGCGGATCAAGTCGGATTATCAACTTAAAACTGGGCGATATATCTGCCAGGAGGTCTGTCAGTCTCTGTCAGTTCTCTGGAGCTTGGTGGTGAATGAACTACTGATATACCTGGAAGGGGAGGGCTGCAGGGTGATTGCCTATGCGAATGACGTTGCTATTACCGTCTCTAAAAAACACCTCAACACTATAAAGGAACTCCTTCAAAACGTTCTCGACAAGTTAAAGAAATGGGCTAATCGTTGTGGCTTGGGTATCAACCCCCACAAAACCGAACTTGTCCTCTTTTCCAGGAAATACAACATCCCACATATTGACTTACCCTCTATAGGTAGTATAAGCTTAATATTTTTAGATGAAGCCAAGTTCTTGGGTCTAATCTTCGATAGGAAATTAATCTGGAAACATAATATACAAGAAAGAGTCAAAAAAATCCACAGTAGCACTTTTCTCTTGCAAAAAAGCCATTGGGAACAACTGGGGTCTACAACCTCGCATCATTCATTGGCTTTATGTATCTTCTTACATACGGGGTTGCTGTCTGGTGGACTGCGCTTGTTAAAGCTACAAATTATGATAACCTAGGCCAAGTTCAATGCACAGAGTGCCTAAGCGGAGCACTCTGAACCCCTTCTTTGAGATAGGTTCTTTGACGTAAAAAAAACATTCTTTTTTAAACAAGCTGAGACCTAGTGTTAATTGAGAGCGTTCAAATATAATCGGGAAAGCAAGACAAGTTGGTACGAATAGCAATAATGCTTGTCGGCAGCCACGATGCAGCGCTACTTAGGACACGTAACGCTAGAGTTAGAAATCAAATTGCAATAACTAACAACCCAATAACTATTTGAAGGTTTATAAAAGTTAATTTAATTATTAAATTTCAACGAAGCGTACATAAAGGGTGATGGAGAACTTTGCTTACGAGTCAAACGGATTTTTTTTTTAAGTGTAACCTATCAATTGAATTCTCTCACATATACATCGGGCTTTGCCAATAACAAAATTAATGTGGAGGTCCTGTCCTTTTAAATTTTCTTTTGCATATGAGTGAAGCGACTACAAATTTAAGCTTCACTCTTAATTTTTTGTTTACTTACTTAACGTGCTCCCGACCCGTAAAGTCTCTGTCTGAGACACTGCAGCCTTTCCTCCTCTAGGATCGCAGGCCCGCTGACAAAACTTTTTGAACTGCTTAACGAAATCTCAACATTCACACTATACACATAATCATGTAATCAATTAAACTTTAAGGAAGAGGTTTGTAATGTTGTCGACTGACTTTTCAGTTGGTTCCCTCAGGGATCGCGAGGGGCATTTCATGACAGAAATGTCATATAAGTCATAACTCATATTAAAAAAAAATATATAATCTTCTTTAATAGCGGTGAGGCTATGATCAGGAGTAAAGCAATCATATTCTTTTTACTTAACTGCATTCCTACCGACCCGCAAATGAGGTTCACGGGTTCGACCTCAGAAAATAACGTCAGGCTTCCCTATTTTGAATAACTTCGTCACAGAGGCTAATCAAATGCCGGTGTTGCCGAATTTGTGTGATCCAGGAGTCTAGGCCTGTGCCACTTTCGCGATTGTATGGACACATTGATTGATATTGACTTTTTGACAGGGTTCGTAGTACCTCTTTTGGGCATGACAGTGCCAACTGAACTGGTCGCGCTCTATTTTTTTTGAAAAAGGTTCTTCGACGTGAGGGCTTCCTCGGAACTTGGAACTCCTTATTCGATTGATCTTTGTTAATCCTGCTATCATGCGAAGCATCATCATCTCAGCTGCCCTTGATTTGCCCTGATACTTACTGTACGCTGTCCAACATTGTAAACCGAATGTGAGCGCCGGGCGCACAACTTCGGTCTAGAACCACAGAAGATGGCTGAGTTTCCCCGCCACTTTATCCACCCTTATGCGATGCTTAACGTTATTGCTTCGGTTTTGATCATAGACCCATTCGTATTGTATCGGAGTGGATCAGAGAACTGGCAGCACAAGTATTACCATTCCCCTCCAAAACTTCTACCCCATAAGTCAAGTGCTCGTTGCAGGGACGGTTAATCCTCGCTAATGATGGATCCATCGTCAGCAAAAAATAGCTGAGTCCTTCACTTTTCCTTCAATAAATAAATAATAAATATAAATTTAATAAATTTATTTTAATAATAATTTAATAATTTGTTGTAATTCAATGAGCTACATTATTCAGAAATGAACGGAGCTAATCAACCTACAGCACTACACAATCACACTAACCAAGTCACAGAACTTTATTTTTATCTCGTATCTAGTTACATTCTCAATGCTACAGAAAAACCATAATAACTCTTGTCTTTTTTTAGGCTGAAGCTGCTCAGGCAGAAGCATGTGAAAAGTTTGAGTCGATGTCTGCCTGCGGCAAAGAAGAACTTGTTAGCTTTCGCAATCGTCGTGTAGCAGCATTCAAAAAGGGGTAACGCATTAAACACAATTACACGTACCATAGCTTTTCTAAATAACATTTTATTGCAGTTTAGTGGAGCTCTCAGAATTGGAAATCAAACATGCCAAGGCACAGTACGAGTTTCTTCGTCAATCCCTAAACGCTCTGAAGGAACTATAATAATTTTCTAAATACGTACTCTCTTCGGCAGTCCTCTCAGCGAAAATATATTTCCTCTATTTAAAGATTATCACTGTTATTGTCTTATAAACTACTGCAACAGTGTGTTGGACATAACTATTACGTAAATCCCATCAGTCAAACGTTCATTGCTTTAAATCTGTGCATTAAATATCGAAAAACAAAATAAAAGTTCAACAAATGGCGCGCTCACTTACATAACATAAAATCTGGATGAACAAAATAAAAAAAATATTTCAATTGAATGACGTTAATCCATCTCGTAGGCCTCTAATATTCTTTGTAAAATAAATATAAATAATTAATATTTATAATATAAATTATGTATACACATCTATATTATGTACTTGCATATACTTGATAGAAGGATATATACAGAAACGTGACTTTTTTACAAAAAAGAAAAATTGCTAGAACACGAAAAATAAAATTAAAAAGAATTAAACTGAATTCTTACAATCTTTTGCATTCCTTTTTGCTCTATCTTCATAGTGTACTGTATGATTTTGATGTAATATATTAAAGTAGCAAAGAATAAGCTTATGGAGTACACCTAAGCATACAATGTTAAACATTTATTTCGGTATTATTACAATTGTTATTATTTTCTCTTTTTCATTATTTTTTTCATATCACATTGTATATTCTATTGTATACTTTTACTTTATTTCTTTCTGTGGTAAACAAAATACGCATTTCAAATGTATAAAATTAAAAATTTCAATAAAACATGTTTTATTTCAAAAAGCAATAGAAATATCATTCAAGGTAGGAGCTAAGTTCCGTAAAGCTTCTTATTTATAGAACAACGAGGACTATGCCGTTCATCTCTTGAGGAGATGGTAGAGCCGTTCAATATTCACCTCTATTGGGTGCCGTGGCATAGAGACATCCAAGGGAATTGTAGGGCAGATGAACTCGCCAAAAATGGAACCGCATTACGTCTTCTAAATGTTGAAGGTTTTCTAGGTATGCCTATCGCTACTTGTAAACTTATGTTTAAGCTATCCGCAGTCGAGAGAACAAACCTTAGGTGGACAGGACCAAGCATATTTTCGAGCTCACTATGATAACATCGTTAACAGAGCTAACTTTACTCTAGGTTTTGTCAAACAATGGTCGAAAGAATTCTCTGTATGTCACTTTTGTTAGACCTCTTCTTGAGTACGCCTCCGTAGTATGGTCTCCCTACCTGGCGTACAGTTAGAGTGGCATTTATACCTAAAATTGGCAGAAGTGACTACTCACTCGCCAAGAGCTTCAGACCAATCAGTCTGACTTCCTTCTTGCTGAAAAGCATGGAAAGGCTGGTCGAACTACACGTGCGCAAAACTGCTTTGCGATTGCACCTACTATCTCAGATGCAACATGCCTATCAACGCGGAAAATCCTGCGAGACTGCGCTCCAAAATCTAGTTGGTAGAATTGAGGGCGCGCTTGACATGAAAGAATACGCGATGGGAATTTTCATCGATATTGAGGGTGCTTTTGCCAATGCGACTTTTGATAGCATGTGCAGCTCCGCCAGACAACACGGCGTAGAAGAAGCATTGGTGTTGTGGATTAAAGCAATGCTAATGAATAGAACGTTGGTTGCGGATGCGGATTGTGGCCGCTATGTTATGGCGGGGGTAAACAGAGGCTGCCCCAGAGGTGCAAGGCGGCGTTCTGACTCCACTGCTGTGGTGTATGCTGGTCTACTCTCTGTTGAACCCACTCAACAGTTCTAATGTATACATTCAGGCGTACGCGGATGATGTTGCCGTGCTTTCTGTTGGATCATGCCTAGCGACTGTATGCGCCAAGGCGCAGGCGGCCCTTGACGTGATCGACGATTGGTGCACTAGGAATGGGCTCTCGGTCAATCCTCTTAAAACTGAGGTTGTTCTCCTTACGAGAAGGAGGAAGCTGGTCGGGTTGACTCAGCCAGTGCTAAAAGGCGTCACAATCCAACTCTCCAATGAAGCCAAGTATCTTGGAGTCATCCTGGATAGCAAACTACTTTGGTCCAAACATGTTGAGCTGAAGACTGCCAAGGCGCTGTCTGTTTTCTGGCAGTGCAAAGGCATTTTCGGCAAGACATGGGGCTTATCACCGAAAAGAGTCCAATGGATTTATACGGCTATGATAAGACCATTTATAGCATACGCATCGGTTGTTTGGTGGAATAAGCTTTCACGTAGATACGTTACTGCTGTTTTTGCCAAACTCCAAAGGCAGGTATGTCTCGGCTGCACGGGGGCATTCCCCGGTGCACGCCTGGCTCCGGCTTAGATGCACTATTGAACCTCCCGCCCCTTGATGTTTACATCATGGGCTGTACAATCAAGGCTATCTCAAGTCTAAGAAGAGGTGGTTTTTGGTATAATTCGCACTGGAGTTTTGATGAACTTGCGCAACGGTTGTCCTTCGCCTCCTGTCTTATGGATATGGAACTTCGGCTGAAGCGCAACTACGAAGTCGACTTTCCTCGCGTTCAGGACTGGCTCTGGCCGGACTCTGAACCTGGAAGGGAATGCAGTCGAATCTTCACGGATGGCTCCAAAACCGATCAAGGATCTGGTGCTGGTGTCTTCGTGGAGAGCGATAACGTTAGACTTTTCTTTTCGTTAGGCAAATACGCGTCAGTCTTCCAAACAGAGACTTAGCTATCCTAATGGCCATGGACTATGTTACGAGGAACAGGTGGAGGGCGCGAAGTATCTGCGTCTGTAGCGACAGTCAGGCTGCGCTTAAGGCCTTACTCAAACCCTTAACTACCTCCAAAATAGTACGTGAATGCAAGATATCTCTGAATTCGGTCGGAAGGCTGAATTCACTTAAACTTGTCTGGGTCCCGGGTCATAACGGGATCACGGGAAATGAGATCTCCGATGAACTTGCTAGACAAGGCTCAAAGGGGGACCTCTCAGGACCTCGATCTGTCTGCCTGCGTCCTCGGTCAGGGCTTCCATTGACGGTTGGGTTTCCTATGAACACAATTGCCGTTGGCATGACTCTCCAGGGTGCAGACAGACTAAGCAAATGCTCCCCGACGTCTGTGGGAAATCCGCGGCATTCTTGTTGTCTCTAAACAGAAAAGACTGCAGACAGACTACTGGCGTTCTTACGGGACACTACGCTTTTGCCAAACACCTTAAGGTGCTAGGCCTAAGCGACACCACCAACTGCGAAGCCTGAATGCCGAACACGCGTCAGTCCGTTATGACAACAGACTGACTAATTGGAGAACTTACCGCGAAAATCTTGCGGTCAGATCTGACATGCTGCCAGAAGCACCATCAAATACAATTGATGCAGATGCTGCGCAATGTCAAATAAATGATATTATTCTTACCTCATTCAAAAATAGTTGCAAGGTTAAAAGAACCGTGGTTAAAAGGTGCGTACCATGGTGGAACGATAACCTTGAGTCTATTCGAAAGAGGGTGAGAAAGCTTTTTAACAAAGCCAAACGCACCGGCACATGGGAACAATATAAATCCATGCTGACCATATACAACTTAGAGTTGCGCAGATCCAAAAGAGCCTCATGGCGTGCAAACTGTGAGAAGATAGAAAAACTTCCAGAGGTGGCACGCCTCCAAAGGGCCCTGTCAACGGATCAAGAAAAAGGCATGGGATTGTTAATTAAATCAGATGGTTCAATCACACGCGACCGGGCAGAAACGCTGAAAACTTTGCTTCAGGCTCACTTCCCAGGTTCTCACACGATGGTCATTACAGACGACCATACAGCGGAGGTCTCAATTCCAAGAAACCTCAGCAGAATTCATAGTTTATCCGGAACACTTTTTACTCCGGATAAGGTTAAATGGGCAATTAACTCATTTAAACCATTCAAGGCATCAGGTACAGACGGTATTTTTCCAGCCCTCATTCAAAATGGAATAGAATTTTTACTACCATCCATGATTGCCTTATTTAGGTTCAGCTTCAACTGGGGGTATATACCAGTTACCTGGAGGGAGGTAAACGTAGTATTTATACCTAAACCGGGAAACAAGCCGAGAGAATTACCTAAATCATATCGTCCGATAAGCCTGACATCGTTTTTTCTGAAAACAATGGAAAGGATTATTGACATTCACATTAGAGAATGCATATCAAAAAGCATGCCTCTGCACCCTCACCAATATGCGTACCAAAAGGGCAAATCCACGGAAGGCGCTCTGTTAAGACTAACTACAGAGATAAAAAACGCCTACCGTTGCAAAGAGATCGCACTTTGTGCCTTTCTGGACATAGAGGGTGCTTTCGACAACACTGGATATGAATCCATATCAAATGCTTTGTACCATAGAAATATAGATAAACCAACTATTAAATGGATCAAAGCGATGCTGGAAAGTCGCAAAATAACTTCCTCGTCAGGAACGACCTCAGTATCAGTAACAGCCGTAAGGGGCTGCCCACAAGGGGGAGTACTCTCACCCCTTATGTGGTCATTGGTCATCGATGACCTGCTACACAAGATGAGCAGTTTGGGCTACACCACAATTGGGTACGCCGATGATATTGTCATCATAGTTAGGGGCAAAGACTCAATAGGAGTCACATCAAAAATGAAAAATGCTCTAAAGACAGCCATAGACTGGTGCATTAAGGAAAATCTTTCCATAAATCCCAGTAAAGCCGTCATCGTTCCTTTCACTAAAAGGAGGAAATTAGACCTAGGCCTAATCACAATAAACGACACGGTCGTAGAGTATTCCGACGAAGTCAAGTATCTTGGAGTAATCCTGGACAAGAGACTTAACTGGAACTCTCACATAAACAACAAAATCAGTAAAGCTAATAGAGCTTTATGGGCCTGTCGTCGCACATATGGTAGAACCTGGGGAATCTCTCCAAAGATCGTCCACTGGATCTACACAGTGATGATAAGACCCATCATAACATACGCCTCCATAGTATGGTGGACAAAATCCACACAAAAGGTCGCAATAGAGAAGCTCAAAAAGGTACAACGGCTTGCGTGCCTTGGTATCTCCGGAGCCATGTGTACCTGTCCAACAGCTGCCATAGAGGCAATAACAGGAATTATACCCCTCCACATATACGTCCAAAAAGTGGCGATCCGCAGTGCAATAAGTCTAATACAGCTAAACGAGATAAGTCTTAATGATCATCCGGAACTTAAGACCCTTCTCGATGAACTGCCAGAACTTAACATGAACCGCATTCAAAAAACACTATGCTTCAACAAACGGTTCTCCACGGAGATACCCAAAAGAGAAGCATGGGTTAGCAATAACCCACCAAACAGCCATAACGGCATAAAGTGGTATACGGATGGTTCTAAAATGGAAACGGGGGTAGGAGCGGGAATATACGGACCACACAAACGCTTTACGATACCCATGGGAAAAAGTTCCAGCGTATTTCAAGCGGAGCTCCACGCCATTCAAGAATGCGCCAGCCACATTATCTTATCTGGCATAAAAGGTGCAACCATCCATATTTTCACGGACAGTCAAGCAGCTATAAACGCCCTTAGCTCGTATACCATTGACTCCAAATCAGTCATGTACTGCTTCAATAGCCTACAATTACTCGGAGCAAGAAACAAGACCAAATTATGGTGAGTTCCGGGTCATGTTGGGGTAGAAGGTAACGAAAAGGCCGACGAACTGGCCAGAAAAGGTTCAGAAACACCTTTCATAGGTCCCGAACCTTTCTGCTGCACCCCTAGATCAGCAGCAACGGCAGCAATTAAAAGCTGGGAACATAGAAAATGTATCTATCATTGGGATAACATCCCAGGTCTAAGGCAGGCCAAACGAGCCATTCGGCCCTTCAATCATAATGCCAGCAAATGTCTAAACCTAAGCAGGCATGATATCAAAAACCTAGTAGGTTACCTTACTGGTCACCACGGTTTAAGATATCATCTACACAAAATGAGAATAGCAGATTCTCCTGAGTGCCGACTCTGTCTTGAAGAGGACGAGTCAGCTGAACACATTTTATGTGAATGCCCAGCCCTTAATGGAATTAGAAAGAAGATCTTTCTCAGGGAACAATTGAGCCCCGAGGACATAAAGAATTCTTCTACTGGTAAAATTGTCCGCTTTACACGGAAAGTGGAAATTTTACTAGTTTAAAATTTTTCTGGCCCATACGGTACAAAAGATCTTTTAGGTCGAAGTACCCCCCCTTTTATAAATCGCCTTGGCGAGCCATAATTTAAAAAAAAAAAAAAAAAAAAAAAAAACTGCGAAGCCTGTGGAGAAAGCGACGACGCTGCGGAACATTTCCTCTGTGATTGTCCTGCTTTTGCTCGTATCAGGTGACAGGTATTTGGTGCGGATATGGTGAGTGCTGTAAACCTAAGCTCCTTATCATTGAAGCGCCTTCTCGTTTTTCTTAGAAAAACGAGTAAATTCCACAGTAAAATGTGGTGTGTCTGAATGGAAGTACAATGGACCAGTATTGAGTGTGAGTGCTCCAGTGCAGAAAGTCTCGCACACCCCGACAAAAAAAAAATGGTCTCCCTACCACCATGTTCATAGTCAACGTATTGTTGCATCCAGGCTAGGATTCGAAAAGATAAAACGTAATTCTATTTAATTAATCTTTATTAGTTCTCTTTCAATGTCTTTTACTTCTTGATTATTATTCTAATAATTCACAATTCAACAATTCACTTTCACAATTAATCACTTTAAATAAACAATCACTTCTCTTATTCAATATTCTCTATACTTTTCACTACTGTCATCTATCGCCCTTCTTTATCGCGGTTCACAACTCGAATGTCTTGGGTGCTCCTGCGACATCTATTTATATCTCCTAGTGACACCTCTCGAAATTTCCAGATTCGTTGAGAAGGTTCGTTAAGTTCAGAAGGTTCGAGAACAACATACCAAGTTATACCACAGCTACTCAAACTGCTATTCCAATGCTGCCAAAATCGGTAATATGGCCACTTTCTACTAGATGGCGTAGTTGACTAATTAATGCTGAATGACACAGTTCAAGCAAACATGCAACAGTATAGAAGACGTTCAACGCAGATTCATTCACTTTTCCTTGCGATACCTTTGTTGGAATGACCCATATAATCTTCCACCTTACGAAAGCCGTCTAAAATTAATAAATTTACAAGCTCTTAGCAGACGTCGTGATAATGCCGACATACTCTTTGCCCACTAGCTTTTGAATGGAGTCATTAGGCGTTTTTCTTTTTTAGCTCCGAGCGGGGCATTGAGCTGTCAAAAAAAGAACTGTGTTACTTTTTTAGCTCGGAGCGCTCTGAGCACAAAATGTGCATTTCTTTTTTATCTCTGAGCTCGCTCAGGGCTCGCTCGATGAGCTCGATTAAAAATGAACGAGCACATCGAGCAAAAAGCTGAGCGCGGCTGACTTCATTCATTATTTGTGCTTTTTCCATAGTTTATTTACTAGAAATTATAATTTAAATGGAACAATCCTTGACAAACACCAATTTCAGAAGCAATCCTGACTATTTTGAAAATTAATAGAAACAAAATTATTTAATGACAGTTCAGTGCCCAATTCTGTTTTTTAATTAGCTCGGAGCGCTCAGGTTATGTTCAGCTCGGAGCGAGCTCTGATCGCTCGGGCCCGCTCTGTTCCCCTCTCGGGGCTAAAAAAGAAAAACGCCTATTGATAGCGAAGATCTTGCCGTTTTGGGTGTTTTCATAAATGTCGAAAATCTGCGCTAGTACAATCGTGATTCTTCTTTGTTGCATTATTGAACACACTTATTCTGCAGAACGTGAGCAGGCCTGCTTAAGTACAATTTTAAGTAGTCACTGAATGTTCATAAGCGTCAGATTTTTTGATATACAAGACATCAAAGGAGAAGAATGTATCAACTTTTTTCATTTCATATAGCATCGTCCTCCACAAAGAAATCTTTTTCTTTTTCCCAGAGTTCAATTTTTTTTTTGAATTAAATGCTTAGTTTTCGCCATAATCCACGCCGCAGCTTCAACTTCCCTTAAAAAAAGTTGAATTTGGTTGTAAATAAAAAATTATTAAAATATTACCAATAAAACTTACATTTTTCGCACTATCAATTTTTGTTTTTAGCTCCCGCGCTTTCTGCGGTCAAGAAAATATGGATGCACAATCTGCCAGACGCTGATGACATTTATGACGTTTATGAACATATCTTCTGCAATTCATCTAAGTTAGTTCGATCAAAAATCTGACTTTATGAACACGTCCAACGCAGTTCTTAGTTAGTCAGACGTTTATGAACATATCTTCTGCAATTCATCTAAGTTAGTTCGATCAAAAATCTGACTTTATGAACACGTCCAACGCAGTTCTTAGTTAGTCAGACGTTTATGAAAACACCCCTTCTTAATAAATTCAAACCCAATACAAGTAATCGCCATTTGAGAAGCATTCCCCTCTTCTGTGTCCCAATCCATACTAGAATAATTCCAAAAGTAAACAACTCCAACATCTTTGATCTAAACCCCTCAAAATCCTCTCTCAAACTAGCTCTCCAATCTTAATCTTCCTCTTTCACTTCTTTCTTACCCTTATCTCTTTCCTCACTTTAGCTTTAAGATTTTATTGTTATTTATTTTGTAAGATATTGTGTGCTTGTACTAAGCGAATGAATAAATTTCAAATTTAAATTTCAAATATCTGGCCAAAGCTGGTTCTGCGACGCTCTTTGGGTTTGATCTCACTTAACCGACTGCACATTGGCTCTGCTATAGGTGTCATTACGGACGCTGTCTAATATGCAAGTACGCATTAAGGCTTGGCGTCTATTCAAATGACTTCTGTAGAATCTGTAAGGAGGAGGAGTAGCCTACACGTTATCTCCTCTGTACATGTCGTGCACTCTCCCATAAAAGAAATCTCTATCTAGGAGCCTTCTTTCTTAATGAACTCATTGACTTAGCCAACACAGATGTAAGAAGTCTATCGCGCTTCATTAGAGGCTCCAAATGGTTTTAGCGAGTAGAGGTCGAAACTCCCCCGATCCAGGTGGCATCACACAGACCTCATTGGTCTTAGTGTGTTGGCTATTAGCTAACAGCCACCTTAATCGAACCTTACCTAACCTATGTCAGGAACAATGGGCTTAAGGATTTCTTAAGACTAGTCAGTTTGTTGAAAAAAAAGAAGACATTACCGCGATCCAATAGTTAGGTTAGATAGAATCAGGTAGGATGAAAATAAAAATGCGTTATTTAATACAACTTGCCATTGCTTAAAGGAAACCCGAAACCAGACTTCTTTTTCACTTTAAATTTATCAGCGGTTTCCATTTCTTTATCGTATCCCGTATTGGTGTTCTTAAGCCATTAAATACAGCAGCTACCTCTTCCCATCAAATTTTCTGCAAAGTCGTTCGTTGAACGAATCTTTTGAAATTGATTGCCAAGCCAAAAAAATTTTCATTTGTTTTACTAGCTTCCTCTTTTGCATATTGTTATGTTTACCATTAAAAAATACAAATTAAACTAAATGTATCGATACATTTAACAAATACTAACATTTTAAATCGATTTTAAACGCCTGGCGTTTAGTATCTTATCGACAAAAAACAGGCGTTTGACTCTTTGAAACTCAAACGCCAACTGTCGAACAAGGATTACGTTCCACAAAACAACGACTGTCGTAACGCCAGCTATAATACCGAAATTGTATTGTCGTTTTTTGACGAGCCGTTCAACGCCAGTCGTAATGAGGGTGAATGATTGAAACATAAGCCTCATATTTGTGTGCCTATCACACTTAAACATGATTCGCATTTCTTTATTATGAAGTTTTTGCATTCTTTCTTTTATAGATAATATTTCACATGATACTCTCTATTAACACAAAATTCTGATCCCAACAGTCCCTTCTTTCGCTCTCTTACCCCCTTACTCTTTCAATCATCAGAAAAGATGTTGAACGGACGCGACCTTTAAAACAAAACAAAAACATATTTGGCATTAAGCGCCCATACAGGGCCTAAATTTTATCCACACTCCGAACTACAAATTTGAGGAGCTTCTGATGACAATTGATACTCTTGGATGCTCGTCGGTCTTTTTCAGAGGTGGGGCAGTGGGGAAAAACCTTAGGTTTTACTGGGCCCCGACCTGACTTAAACTTGAACCCCTCGCTCAGTAGTCCATCGCACAACCACTAAGCCCATACAAAAAAAAAACAATTACCTTACGTATCGACTTTATTTACAATGTTATATACAAGCTATCGACTCTTCAAAAAGCTCAGGCAAATGATTCAGTTCTGTGTTTGATGAAGTCTCACCAAATTCAGTTTCCACTATTTTATAGTTATTTTTATTGCTATCGGCTATGTCATTTGTATTCGCACGCCCATTCAGGAAATCAAAGTACTTCCTATCCTCGATCCTGGACAACTCCAATGCTGCAGACGACAATTTCAAGAGTTTATTTTCTGGCGACACTGGTGCTCTGTTAATATCGATAACTGGCTCAGTATAGTGTTCATCATACGGAATTTGTGTAGGAGTTGACAGGACTGGTGGAATTTCTGGAGTTCTCTCGTTTATGTGAGCCGTTCGATAGTGCGTAAGAAGACGAGTCCTAGAAATATATTGTTTAAAGCACAAATGACACTTTTGTACATCCGAGTTTATACATCCCAGAGTCTGAACATTATTATGGGTCAAATTCTGTTTGCCACGAAAGGATGGAGGCACCTCCATACCAGGATGATTTTTTAGAATGTGTATCTTTCGCTTTGCGTTATTTTTGTACACTTTTGAACAGTGCGGACAATTGAAGATGGTTTGAAGCTTGATTATTGGTTGGTTAAGATCCTCAATAGAATCAATATTTCGATCGGTGTGCCTTTTCGCGATGTGATTGACCAACATACCTCTTCGTTTGAAACCTAACTTACAATCTAAACACTTGAACTGATATTTTAAATAGTCTTCGATGGATGGGACATTTTCTTTAGCGATTGTTGGGAGACTTTTTTTAGGAGTTAGTTCAAGATACTGAGAGCCGTCATTGACTTCACGAATTTCCTGATCCCGCCTTTGTTTCGAACTTATGGCTTTTTGTTTCACTTTGTGGAGAACTCTCGTATGCTCTTTAAGTTCTTTTTTTGTCTTATACTGTTGCTCGCATTGCAAACATTGAAGGTATTTCTTTTTGGCATGCGTTGCCTTATGACGACGTAAGAAGCTCATGTGAAGGAAAAGGCGATCGCACTCATTACAGGGATACTTAACTGCTGGATGAAAAATACGAATATGCCTTCGTACTAAGCGGTACTCATTGTATTTCTAAAAAAAGAAGATATCCTCTGTATGATTACCAAGAATAAAACGACTCTAAAATCATACCTTTTTACAGTGAATACAGGAAAACTTCCCATCTATGCAGTGCAGTTCGACATGCTTCTTAAAGTCCATCACGTATTTGTAAGCCTGTTGGCAGTATACGCAAGAATAGAGTCGGTTTGTGTGACTACGAATGTGGGCGGCAAGCGCTGTTGGGGTAGCACAGTGCTGATCACAATTAGGGCACTTGTGAGGTTTTTCTCGATCCCCTGAATGATTTTGCTGGTGAAACTGTGGGAAACAAAAACGTTTAATGTAGAAGAAAATGTCACCAAAATATGCATTCTTACCTTCAGCTTTTCCTCCGTTACAAATTTCCTGGAGCAGTGTGAACACTTGTAAGGCGAACGCTCTGACAACTTTATTGCATTCTTAGGGTTTGACTTTCTTGCTGCCAAATGCGTGGCAAAATGTTTTTTTAAACTGGAATTCGTCATAAAAACTTTAAAACAAACCAAACATCTGCTCGAATTTTTAGGCAGTTCCGATAATTTTTTAATTGTCTTCTTCTTTCGTTTGATTTTTCTTTTAGAAATAATACAAGATGCACCATCCACATCATGCAGTTCTAGGTGCTTTTGCATTTCTTGTGCTAAAGGAAATCGTTGGTCACATTCGAAACACATCCAAGGGTTATCTAATTCGTATTTCTTTTGGGCATCTTTCATGGACGGTACTAAGATCGGTAAGCTATATTTGTCTGCATAAGTTTTATGATAACCTACTCGGAGCTCTTCTTTAGAAATAATGTCGCGATTGCACTTGAAGTAGATACGACCGTTTTCTTCGATTATCTGTAAATTCTGTTCGGCATATGATTGGGCAAGGCGGACAAATCGCATCCAATTGGATGTGTCTATGAAGAAGTAGTGATTAGTTGACGTAGTTTACGAAGAGAAAACTTACCTTCGCTTGTCACAATAATAATTCGCGAATTTCCAACTAGCAAAAGTGGGTAGTGACGTGGCTGTTGCGAACGTAGGTTACTCAAGCAGATATCACTTGTAAAACGTATCTCTCCTTGCAAAGGTCCAAATTTTGTTCTCTGCGGAATTGCTTTTTTTGCGAATACAGATGGCTCTGAGTTGAAAAAAAAAGTAAACACATAAATTCTTTAAATCGCTATCTCAATTTTGTCACGAGTGATAGATTTCCAAACAAAAAAATAAATAAATATTAGGCATTAAGGACCCATGTAGGGCCTAAAGCCTAGCTTCTCCAACCATTTTCTTGTGCGAAGTGGAAGGGACCTACAATTTTAAGCCGTATCCGAACGGCAAATTTGAGAAGCTTCTCATGATAATTGATACTCTTGGATGTTTGTCAGACGTTCGCAAGAGGTGGTGCAGTGGAAAAAACTCAAGATGGTAACTTGGCCCCGCGGGAGTTAAACCGGCGACCTTTCGATTAGTAGTCCGACACACTAACCACTGAGCAACTGCGCCAAACACTTTGGAATATTGAATGAACAAGATGAAATCGTTTTAGTCCGAAAAGACAGAATACCTGTGTCCATTCTCTAATGCAGTCCGACCAATTTTAGACATTTATATGTATGGAAAAGTGATTCCCAATAGCGAAGGCCTCTAGGATCTATGGTCAATAGCGATACAACTGGTAATGACGACATCAATCAACGCGTAAGCTGAGGGTGGATAAAGTGGCGAGAAAATTTAGCCATCTGCTGTGACCGAAAAATGTCCCCTAAGCTGAAAGGAAGGCTTTACGGTCCGGGAACGCCAACAAAAAGCATAGGAGTGGCTGCCTGATGTTACATCGGTATACCAGGACGCAATTAGCGCGACGGCACCGTTTTGATGCCACCATTAAAGTGACCCAGGGTGCCACTTTGTGTTTCAAATCTAACCTGTGGAATTGAGGAATTTTATGATATTGCAGAACTTTATATTACTTTATTCTGATCGATCGTAGAAGAATGTTTATCTGAGTGTGCGATGTCTAGTTCTAGCTAGGGCCGGACATTCTTAAATGTTGGAGGGTTTCCTTTTCCACTGGATCCTTGCAACTGCGGCAGTGTGGGTCGAATGGGATGCCCAACTTGGCAGCGTCGGTGCCGACAGGCCAATGCACAGTGCTGATTGCCGCAATTCTGGCAAACTCCTGTCGGGTTCTGTTTGTTAGATCGTGAGTTCTTTTGGATTGAAACAGGGCCATATCTTCCTGAATATGACGCAGCTGTTTATGTTGCTCCATCTGGAGTTCGCTCGTGAAAGGTAGGGTAGGTAGAGGTGGCGGTTCGGCCTGAACCCAATTAGCACTTGTTGTGCCTTTTTGTTATAACGACTCGTGTGACCTATGTTGTAGTGGTTGTAGAGGATTTGATGTCTGGCTATATCCAACCTGTGGAGTTGAGAAAACGGATAAGATCTTGTATCCCTTTGTCCGATGTAGCGCTAAGGTCGTCGAAGAATGGCTGATTCTGTGCCCGCAGTCTGACTCTTGCTAGTGCCGGACATTCGCAGAGGAAATGGAAGAGAGTTTCCCTTTCATTTACATTCCCGCAACTTCGGCAGTGGAGGTTAAATGGGATACCAGTTTGGCCGCATGGTCTCCAATTGGCCAATGCGCGGTGATTATCGCCGTAATTATGGAGACTTCGGGGCTTCTGTTTAGAAAAATCAAGATGCATGACGTACCTTGCATGCACCGTAGCAGATGCCATGAACTTTTAAGAGACAGAGATAGTTGTTCTATGTATATCGAAAATGTATCGACGTATAAATATCTGGGCGTTACGGTGGATTATCCTCCACGAAGGGTCAGTCACCTTGTCGAGCGCACCTCTCTTTGTTGGTGCCGGTGTGGAGGCTTAAGGGTGCTGATACAACGGGCTATGCTGTCGACGACCTTCATCGTCAGAAGGGTCACCCATGTCAGACTGACCGTTGTTTTTCAGCATCTACTAAGAACTGCCCACAGGACACTCCGTCCTGATCCCACTCTCCCCCCATCTTCTCCCACTCCTCTATTCCTTCCTCTCCCGCTTCCCATCTCTCTCCCTCCTTTATCCCCTGGGCTGGACTAATGGAGACCCGTGCCGATAGTCAGCCTGGCTGAGGGCCCAGGTTAATAAATAGCTCAGTCGCAAGCGGAGTATCCGGATACCTGGCGACCTCCGGAACAGCTAGGCTTATCTGTACAATGCGGATCTCTGTACAGACGGACCTTCCCTTCTCCGCTACTCGTGGGAACTGAGATCGGTGGAGGAGGTCGGTTCGATCTCCAAGCGCCTGAGGATGCACAACACCAGCCTTCCTCCTAGCGCGTCCACCGTCAAATCTCATAGGTATTTTAGCGATGTCCTAAAAAAAGGTATTGTGGTCGCAGTTATAGACCGCAGCGACGCCGATGGCAGGATCTCACCTGAACGGTGGGATCTCATTATGCCTTCCCTGTTGGAAAATTTCGAGGATTTCTACAAAGATATCCCCGGACCACCGCCAATAATCCATGATGGTGGCTGGCATCAAGGACGCGTTAAGCTTATCGCGTGCGACGATCAGCGATCATTGGACCTCTACAAGGTCGCGATCAACAAGCTTGGTGAGCTTTGGTCAGGGGCTAAGCTTGATGTTGTTGCGAGGGAGGACATCCCTTGCCGACCGAGATCGCGTGCCTGGATCCCAATTAGCCCTTCCTTCCCTGAAAGGATACTGCACTTAAAATTAGCAACCGACTCACGACTGGAAAGTCGCAAAACTGGAAGAACAAAGGGGTTCCTACCGATGCGCTGTTATCATCATCAATCAGGAATCCCTTGCTCATCTGGCAGCGACTGCAGGCATGATTCGGTTCGGGTGGAACGACATCACGCTGAAAGTCTACAAGAAGGATGATTTGGACGCTGATAAGCGACCCCATCATCCTTCCGAATCTGTTGTGTCGGGTGCAAGCGCACCAGTCACCTTCCCCTCCCTAGAGGATGAAATTTCAAAGCCCTCTAAGAAACCAACCATGTCTCTACCCCCTGTGATCGACTCCCAGTCGGTCATGGACACACACGACACCAATGACAATGACCTTCTGAGGGAAGACGAGCTCCTTAGCTCATCCTCTGTATTGGAAGGCTTGTCCAACAAGGATCCTCTGAGTGAGGATGAACTTCTCAGTTCGTCCTCTGATTTGGAGGACCTCAATAAAACAGTGATGGAGGCTTCTCCAGAAGATCCTAGCAACAATGCCGCAGATCATTCAGATAAACCTCCAACACTCGATTAAGGCTTCGGCCGCCCTTATTCTCCGGCTAGCAAAAACCGGAGAAGACTTAGTCTTGGTCCAGGAGCACTGGGTCGTCAATAAAATGGTTCGTGGACTGAAGACCCCTGGATACTACCCACTATATGTGTCCGACAAAGGTAAACCTAGATCGTGCATACTAGTGAAGAGTAGCCTTAATGCTTATTTACTCCCTAATTTCAGCGATCGAGATACGATGGCTGCCAAACTGGAGACTGCTGGTAGCACATACTGGTTGGCATCAGCGTATCTTGCCCATGACAACCTGGGATCTCTACCTGGTGCTAACCTGGAGAGTTTTATTGCGGAAGTAGAGAGGCGGAAAGCTGCACTCATCATCGGATGCGACGCTAATGCGCATCACACCGTATGGGGCAGCACTGATATCAACAGCAGAGGTGAGTCACTTTTTGATTATATTTTAAGTACTAACCTCATTGTGTGCAACATGGGTAATGAACCCACCTTCATCACCAAGAATCGACAAGAAGTCTTAGACATTACTCTTGTCTCCAATAACATCCACAATTTGATATCGAGTTGGAGGGTTTCGTCTGACCATTCCTTCTCCGACCACCGATATCTTACCTTCAACCTAAACGTTGACATCCCCTGCCATTCCACATTCCGAAACCCTCGGAAAACAGACTGGCCCAGATACAGAGATACTATGCGCAGACATATAACCTCTGAACTCTTAAGTCCCCCACGCAATCCTAGCGAGCTTGACAGCAAAGTCAACAAGCTCACGATGGCTTTTAAGGAAGCCATGGCTGTTTCCTGCCCACTCGTTCGACCCAGGGGGAAAAAGAAGCCACATTGGTGGATACCTGAATTAGGATCACTGAGAAATGATTGCAGGAGACTCTTCAATCGAGCTAAAAGCTCAAGATCCAATACTGACTGGGACTCCTATAAAGTATCCCTCAAATTATACAAAAAAGAATTAAGGAAGGCCAACAGATCTTCATAGAGACTCTTCTGTGGCAAAATAGAAGAAACCTCAGAGGCATCAAGGCTAAGAAAAATCCTTGCTTCAAATCCAACTATGCCTAGCTGCCTAAAGAAAGCAGATGGCTCGTGGACTACATCCAGCGAGGAATCGCTCAATCTGCTACTTGACACACACTTCCCTGGTAGCTCCAACATTACCGACCATAGTAACCTAAACAGGTCACCTATGGATTTACTGGTAACAAATTCTCAAAATCTGATTACTAGGGACAAGCTTCTTTGGGCACTACAAAGCTTCAAGCCCTTGACCTGGCGGCATAATACCTGCCGAACTTCAGAGGACTTCTGACACCATTCTACCAACACTGGAGATGATTATGAAAAGCTGTTTAAGGCTGACTCACATTCCTCAGGCTTGGAGAGAAGTTAAAGTAGTCTTCATACCCAAGGCTGGTAAATACTCCCATGTTAGTCCAAAAGACCTCAGATCCATCAGTCTATCATCATTCCTCCTCAAAACGCTGGGTCGTCTGATTGATGTCCATCTTCGCATGAATATAGGCCCGCAACTGCTGTCTGCGGCACAACATGCGTACATTAAGGGTAAATCAGTGGAAACTGCCCTTCACTCCTTGGTACGCACCATAGAATACTCCCTTCACCACAAGGAATACACTATGGTTGCCTTCCTAGACATAGAGGGCGCTTTTAACAACGTCAACACATCTGCAATCGCAAATGCACTAACAGAACTAAATGTGGATGGATCGCTTGGTGTATTGATCAATCTTTTGCTCACAAGCAGGATTATCAACTCAAAACTGGGCGTTTCATCCGCTAGAAGGTCTGTTAGTAGAGGCACGCCACAAGGTGGTGTCCTCTCCCCCCTTCTGTGGAACTTGGTGGTGAATAAAATACTGACATGCCTGGAAGGGGAGGGTTGCACGGTGATTGCCTATGCGGATGACGTTGCTATTGCCGTCTCAGGGAAATACCTCAACACTCTAAAAGAACTCCTTCAAAACGCTCTCAACAAGCTGTCAATTTGGGCAAGAAGCTGTGGGCTGGGGGTTAACCCTCACAAAACCGAGCTTGTCCTCTTCTCCAGGAAATATAAAATCCCTCATATCGACCCTCCCTCTATCAACGGTACAAGCTTAACCTTTTCCGACGAAGCTAAATTTCTGGGTCTAATATTCGATAAGAAGTTAAGCTGGAAGCCCAATGTACAAGAAAGAGTAAGGAAAGCTACAGTAGCACTTTTCTCTTGCAAAAAAGCCATCGGAAATAAGTGGGGCCTACAGCCCCGCATATCACACTGGCTATACGTATCGGTAGTTAGACCGATCCTGACATACGAGGTGGTTATCTGGTGGACTGCTCTAGACAAAGCGGTAAACCGTGATAAGCTGAGCAAGGTGCAACGCACAGCTTGTCTGTGTATCTGCGGAGCACTCCGTACGACCCCCTCCGCTGCACTGGACATTTTACTGCATCTTACACCCCTGGATATTTTCAGCAGGCAATCAGCTGCCTGCTCCGCTGTCCGCTTAAAAGCCACATCACAGTGGATCAATACCAATATTGGCCACTCTATCATTCTGGACTCACATGGGTCCCTACCAAGAAACATCGACTACACTATACCCCAGCTACAGTTCGAAAAGAACTTCCAAATCACTATCCCCTCCAGATAATTCTGGGAGGAGGCTGATTGCACGGAAGATAATTCGATCCACTTTTACACCGACGGATCAAAAACTAGTGATGGGGTCGGA
Organism: Portevinia maculata; assembly: GCA_949715645.1. Classification (NCBI taxonomy): domain Eukaryota; kingdom Metazoa; phylum Arthropoda; class Insecta; order Diptera; family Syrphidae; genus Portevinia; species Portevinia maculata. The sequence continues at coordinate 13,970,717 of OX454525.1, read as the reverse complement.
GGTGGTGTTTTCTCAGAAAGACTAAATATCAGGCGGAAATCATGGCGATTAAGGAAGTATTGTCGTGGCTAAAGAGAAACGTGATATCCGCCTAAGGACATCCGCATATTCTCGGATAGTCAAGCCGCGCTGAAATCCTTGGATTCAGTTTCTTCAAACTCCATCGTAGCCATAGACTGCCGTTCGTCTCTTGAGGAGATGGCAGAGCAGTTCAACTTTCACCTCTTTTGGGTGCCAGGGCACAGAGACATCCCAGGGAATTGTAGGGCAGACGAACTCGTCAAAAAAGGAACAGTATTACCTCTTCTACCTGATAAAGGCTTCTTAGGTATGCCCATCGCTACTTGTAAACTCATGCTTAAGCTAGCCGCAGTCGAGAGTACAAACCTCAGGTGGACAGGTAGTGATACGTGTCTAGCGACCAAGCATTTCTGGCCAAAGCTGGACCTGCGACGCTCTCTGAGTTTGATCTCACTTAACCGACTGCATATTAGCTCTGTCATAGGTGTCATCACAGGGCACTGTCTAATAGGCAAGCACGCATCAAGGCTTGGCGTCTATTCTAACGACTTCTGCAGAAGTTGCAGCGATGAGGAGGAGTAGGAGACTACACTTCATCTCCTCTGCACATGTCCTGCACTCTCCCATAAAAGATATCTCTATTTGGGAGCCTTCTTCCTTAATGAACTCAGTGACTTGGCTAACTCAGATGTTAGAAGTCTATCACGCTTCATTAGAAGCTCCAAATGGTTTTAGCGGGTAGTGGTAGATACTCCCGATCCTAGTGGCATCACAATGGACCTCTTTTGTCTAAGTGTGTTAGCTTACGGCTAACAGCCACCTCAACCTAACCTAACCTACGGTGGATTATAATCTTAAATGGGGATACCATATAGACGCGTTAAGCAAAAAGTTGAGGCAAGCGACTTTTGCTCTCGCACATCCAAGATATCATTGCCCACCAACGGTGCTACGACAATGCTACTTTGGATTGGTTGAATCCCATCTGAGATATGGAATATTGGCTTGGGGAAGAGCGAAGCAAATGCAACCTTTACAAAAACTTCAAACTCGAATTCAAAGAATGATACATCAAGAGACTTTTGGACAACAATACGAAGGACAACAAATCACGAACGATATGAAATTGCTAAATATCTCACAACTATATAAATTAGAGATATTGACAAATTTCTATAACAATAATACCTTGCTAATACCAACACAACAGGCGTTCAACACCAGAAGACGAGAACAGCAGCGATATACCATCCCGAGGTCATGGAACGAGTATGGCAGGAGAAGATACAACGTAACGATACCGACAATATTAAACGAACTTCCGAATGATATTCGCAACCTAATTAAATTGCAATTTGTGAAAAAAGCTAAAGATTTCTATCTAAGTTCAATATAGTAATTTAATGTATTTAATAATAATAAGTAAAAAATAATACCAACACATACAAGAGACTCAACAATATTTATAACCTAATTTTGTAACTAGTCTTCTGCAGACAAGCCTTTTAGGCTTTGCAGATAACACAACAATTGTAAATCGTATCTTATGAATAAAAAAAAAAAAAAAAAGATCCTCTGTTCTTCTTTTGTCATAAGTAGGCCATATCTTCCTTGATATGATGCAGTTAGTTAACCTTCTCCATTGAAGATTGGCTTTCTGCAGGAAGTATGAGTGTATTTGTGTCTTGACCGCACCTAGCGGAATGTGAACCTTTGCCGCGAGTGAGCCGTCCAGAGCTGAGCCCTGCCTGGCCAGCTAAACTGCACGCTCGTTTCCTGTTATGCTACTATGCCCTGAAACCCAGAGTAGTGTAACACTGAAACGTTCGCCCAGTCGGGCAAGTTCATTCCGGCACTCCTACACCAAATTGGAGGATATGGTAGCCGAGTCAATAGCTTTGATGGCGGCTTGGCTATCTATGAGGACAGCAATGTTTTGTTTGTACGTTGTGTCACGCCCTAGTTGCGTGCAGGTCCCTCGGATAGCCAGTAGTTCCGCCTGGAAAACACTAGCAAAATCCGGCAGGCGATGGGATATTGATATTTTTAGTGATTCCGAGTAGACACCGGCACCCACACCACAGCTCATCTTAGAACCGTCGGTGTATATGACCGTGTCGAACTCTTTCACTATTTCGTCCCTCTTCCAACAAGCTCTGGAAGGGAAACTTACTTGGAAGCCTTTTTTTAAGTTTAGTTTGAGTGTGATGTAGTCGGTTGAAAATGTGACCATGCCTTATGGTAGCGAGTCCAGAATGCTGCTGTGGCCGTATGGCCTTGCAGTCCAGCACACCGACTCCCTGAGTCTTACCGCACTGCATAGTGCGGTATCTTTTGTGTGTAAGTCAAGAGGCAAAAGCTGCAAGAGCACATCCACAAGACCATCTTTGGTTGAAGTCCCCACTTCTTTCCAAAGGTTCTGCTACAGGCATAGAAGGCAATGCACGCCTTCCTCACTCTGCGTTCAATGTTATGTTTCCAATTAAGTTTTGGATCGAGCGCGATACCCAGATACTTAGCACCACCCTGTGGCGTTCCTCTATGGGCAAATTTGGTTAAGTGGCTGTTGCCTAGTGTTGCTTGAATAACTCTTGTTCCGAGCATAGAACCTATCCATTGCCTAATAGATTCCTCTATGCCCAGTTCGACCAATAGCTTCCGTGTGTACGTTGTTGAACGCTCCCTCTATATCGAAGAAGGAGGCTAGGGTGTATCCTTCGTAGTGTATCAATAGTACGCACTATTTCATGGAGAGCCGTTTCCGTGGATCTGCCCTTGAGATAGACGTGCTGTGATTTGGAAGGCGATGTTTCTGGCAGAGAACTTCGCATATGGATGTCTAGGACACGCTCCAGGGTTTTGAGTATAAAGGAAGTATTGGCATATTTTTCCTTTGACAACTCCTACGAGAGGAGAAACTGTACCTGCAAGGGAACTGTCAAGGGTAGAATCGTGCCTTGCTAGCGCATCCACTTTTTTATTCACTCTATGTTACTACGGCCGAGAACCCAGAGGAGAGTGATGTTGAAGTCGGTTTGATAATTGATTGCGTCTTTACACTGTGCGACTAATTTGGATGGTATGGAGTGTGAGTCGAGAGCTTTAAGCTGCCTGGCTATCAAGGAATGTGGCAACATCTCTCTTGGTTATGGGGAAAGGGGTGAGTATCCTACAAGCCCCCTTATCGCTAGTATTTCCGCCTGGAATAGACTTTAGAAAGTTCTGCTTCAGGCGTAGAAAACGACACATGCTTTTGCTACCCTGTGTCCTATGTTTTGCTTCCAGTTTTAGCTTCGAAAGACAAGGAGAGTGTTTGGTTATTAAGTTTAAAAAATAAATAAATATTAGGCATTAACGGCCCATATAGGACCTAAAATCTAGCTTCTCCAACCACTCGAAGTGGAAGGGACCTACAATTTTACACCGAATCCGAGCGGCAAATTTTTCAGAAGCTTCTCATGACAATTGATACTCTTGGATGTTTTTCAGACGTTCGCAAGAGGTGGGGCAGTGGAAAAAAACTCTAGATGTAACTTGTCCCCGGTGGGAATTGAACCGGGGACCTTTTGATTTTATTAAGTTTAGGGAGGATTAAAGTCGGTATCTTGTATTTGGTGGTAAACAGCATGAGTTCAGTTACTAGGATTCACGATGAGCCCACAACTTGTAGCCCATGCGCTTAACTTAATCAGAGCCATCTCTGTGATCTCACTTATTACTGAGGAAACCATCCCAGATACCAGAATAACAACGCATAAGCGACTATCTTGATTCCAATTTTGTTGAAGTCTGTCAGAATTGTATCAATGAACATGATTCCAAACCATAGGCTTAGGTTATGAAGAGACATAGTAAAGGCTAAATGACCCCCTTGGTCCCTTGGGGCGTTCCTCTTTCTACAGTCTTGGCTATAATAGTGTTACCCATCTGTGCCTGAATTAATCTGGTTTTAAGCATAGATGTAATCCATCTGCTCAAGTCAAGATCTTAACCACGTCGTTAAAGAAGGAGAAGCTAGAGGATATCGCAATCTTAGTCAACAGCAAGATGCCATCATGACGTTCAGCAATATTTGTATAACTTCTATTCTTCTTTCTGGCGCACCAAATTAACAGCGTGGTTCTTTCTCACTTTCACAAAGCAGTTCCTCTTTTACCAGTTAGTAATAATCTTTTAATTTGTGCTCACTAGGTAGTGTGGTGTGATCATCTACTGCCCAACTCAGTACTTTTAAATCTGTTTAAACAAATACACAACTCATTTTTAGTTCAGTCAACTATGTACTATTACTTGGTTTTACTCTGCATATTACTTTTTTAAAGTTAAGCAAAAATCTAATTTAATGAATTAATTTGTATTCATTGATTACAAAAAGCCGGTTGGTCTGAAAAACGACTAAATGACCGCACATCTGCCTCTCGGACGCACATATATTTAGACGACAATTTCATATTACGTTCTTCATGTTTAACTGGATGCAAGCAAAGAATAGAACGGATGAGAAATTCATAAGTTAACAACGTCAGCAATACAAAACAAAGGATTTTAGAATATTATTTATTACGAATATATTCTGCTTGAATAAAGATTCAAATATTCTTCGAAACCCTCCGCTTAACTGCAATTGCGTACAATTCGTGAAATGCTGTGAAGATATGCATTTTTGTGGAGCCACAAAACCGCCACAAGTGCATTTGAAAAGCGAACGCTGTTTTGCATCAACAAATTATGTAATAATTTCTGAAAAAGTGCAATTGGAAGGAAGTAAACCAGGATATGCAAAATATGTAGATACCTTTGCTAACACAAGTCGCCTAGATTTTCTTCCATATACCGTTGAAGTACAGCTTGGCATAAGGGTCAAGGATAGTATAAATTTCTGTTCGATATAAAAGGATGAACATCCAAAGTACAATGCCTGGTCAGTAAAAGATGTAATGCGATAATGTCAAACGCTTCGTAACGAATATAAAAACTTAACGAAACTAGTACCCGATGGAGAATTCACTACAGAAACAAGGTCCAACTATTTAAAGCTCTCAAAGGGCATTGAGTTCATTTTTCAAAAGAGAATAGAAAACAGCGTTTATGGCAGTGAACGTAAATTTGCATATCTCTAAAGTAAAACTAGGGGCATACCATTAGTGTCAGCTTCCACAATTCCTAGATAAAGATAGTTTGTGGGAAGAGTTGCAATTGCCCGGCTCTCCACCAGTTTATCTGAAACGAGAACTAAGCAAAATAATTTTAAATAATATAAACGTTAGGTATGAACGAGGCAGTGTGCTGTCTTCTTAGTTCAAATCTTAGCATTGGGCACGACTGTTTTGGATAATCACTTTCCTCTATTCTCAGTTTAGACAAGTAGGTAATACAATTCAATCGAAAGTAAAAATGTAGGAACAAATATTTGGACTTATGGTTAGGACGTGTAAACTCCACAACAATAGCATTAAACTTGCATCATTCTCTTAGAGAGTTCTTATTCCAAATATAAGGAACTCTACATTCCAGCCTTACAATTTAGAAAATTAATATCTACTTTTAGGAGAAGTAGTTGCTTTTCTCCACATCGCAAGACGTTCGAGTTCACAATTTAATATATTACTTTCAGGTAGCGTTACATGTAACATTCTAAATAGACTTTTCCGTTCACCCCAGGGATCCAGCTACAGATATTTACGCATTAAAAATCCTGTAGCCTCTCAAAAAAAGGTTGAGAATGACCAAAAAGTATTTTAAATTTTGCTAAACTTACTGTAGTCATCATCTTCCTCTGACGAATCTCTTCGATCCCGCTCATCAAATTCAGTTCGATATTCTTCTCCTTCATTGGCTGGTTCTTCTATGACTTGCTTTTTCGCACCATGTTGATTGAGATATGAAAGAAGCTCTGCATCTCGCTGAGTTATATCATTTACCGCAGCAACTGCAATCGATTCTCAAATTTTAGACTAACCCTTAACAATACACAAAGCAGAACTTACGTAATGGCGACATAGTGCTTTCTAACAAAATCCTTTGCTGCTCTCTCTCCAACATTTGTGCGGCCAATATTTGTCCGTGATTCTCTTCATTTTCCACCGAATTCATTTTCTTTTGTTCGTTCGGCAAACGTGCTTCAAATGTTTTCATATTGCAATCGGTTGGAAACTCATACGGGTTCATTACATAGCTATCGCCTTCGATTTCTTGCAAGCGACTTGCACTGCAAGAATCTATCGGAACCAGTTGAACAATTTCGCCTGGTTCTTCCTCATTTGTCGTGTAGAAATTTTGGTATAGATGCCCATTTGGTGAACGATGTAAGACCATTCCTTCAGCTATTGGTTCTTCAGTTACCTCATTAATGTTTTGATCAATTTGCTGGACATAGCCGATACCCACCGCGTCGCAAAGGACAGAGGAAACCTGTTCTTTGTCATTAAATGTTACGCCATTTGCTATTTGATTTCGAACAAACACTTCTGTGTTAGAATTCGTTTGTTCAATTAACATTTCGTTACTGTACGTAAGGTAGGATGGATTAACAGTCTTAGACGTGTCATCAGTAGGGTCTAAGTTACTCGATGATTCTTCAACGTCAGCTACTTCATTGCTAGATTGAGCAAAACCATGATTTTTACATGCCATCTCGGCGCTCTCTTTGGAGTGTGTAGAGCTATTTTTTTCATAGAATGGACTGAACCTAGCTGCGGTAGTGCACATATTAGGATCGTAGGAACTAATTCTTTGATGTGCTCCATAGAGGTATTGGTTTTTGGTTTCCAGTGTATTTTCTACAATTGTTGGCAACGCAGTCTGACCCATGGAACACCAGCGCGACTCGGAAATTTGAGGCATTTTTCCTAGAATGAAACTAATGTTTTTTAACCGTTTTTGAGCTTAAAAAAAAGTGGTTGCAGGCATAAATTTAAGTTATCGTATCAACTGCACTTAACAGCCAATTATGACAAACTCTATGAAAGGCCTACAGCACAATTATCATCATATATGTAGGTATTATTCCTATAGATTTAGATATTATCATTATTGTGAATCTCGTACCCAAACAATATTAATAAGTAAAGTTTCAAAACCATCAATGGACTGTATATACCATCAAAATTCGGTCTCAATATCCCAAGTAAATGGTGCGGTATTCGGGCCTTTCACAAACGTCACGAATGTTAATGTGAAAAAGATTGTAAGCTCCACAAAATGATGAAAAATTACATCCTGGGACTAATCAGCTGAGAAACTTAATCAAATCAGCAAAGGAAGGGCTTTTCAATATAATTGTTTACGCAAATAATACTGGGTTGGAGATCTTGAAACATTTGAAAATGTCGACCGACGAACGGAAGAGCATCAAGTAAAAACCTTCATCCATAAGTGGAAGCCAAAGAGTAAATACATCTAAATTATTCTTGCAACTATTATATTCCAGTACCTATTTGCTATCAACAATCAAAATTACAGGTCAAAACAAAAAAAGTCTGAGCTATCGCTGCTACAGCAAATAGAGGTCTTTTAAATTCAACTTAGGTCAAAAAATAGCCTGTTCCCTGAAAACTTATCTGCCTACACCTGCGAAATGTTCCACTCAGTTTTAGTGAACAGATAATGACGAGCACACTTAGCGGTTTCTTTGGAAACAGGGCATAGCATGTGATATATGAATTATCTGAAGAATTTCAACCAACTAAACGACAAGTCTTATGTATGTACATTGTACATGTGTGCTCCTTTCGGAGTGACCGGATTGTTTAATTTGTCGGTCGAAAATAAGGCTTTTTGAGTGGACACAATTTAAAGTCGCAGGTGCAGTTTAGAGATCCATCTATTAAATACAAAAAGTAAATTCAATTTACTATTTTGTTTATATTGTGAACCCAATTTATTTAATTTACAGCATACAATTTGATTGAACGTAATAATAGCAAAGATGACTATATTGGAATGCGATGCAAAGTAATACGAAACAATAATATTTGATAAAATTACCTGAGTTTCCTAAACTTTTAGCCATCGTAAAGAAATTCCTTTTTGTCTTTACTTCAGCAGCTGATCAAAAAGTTGACAGTTCGAGGAACTCTAAGTTTACATATGAGGTCCATTTAGGGATACCATATGCTTTAACTATGGACTTCGCCGTGAAGCACATTTTCAATCGAAATGGCATTTTGGCACTGCGAAATTCGCTGGCGAACACTATAGCACTTCGCTGTACTACGTGGTGCGAGGCTTTCTAAACTGCAGCACTCAGACTCTATAGAGACTCATTTGACTGTCAAATTTTTTGTTTTTTTTTTGTTTTGCCCCTGACAAATGTCAGAAAACCAATGGAGGGTAAACAAACCAAATCATTTAGCAGTACTAGGCGGGAAAATACTAGGAATCAGCAAACAAAAGTAAGTTTTTTATTAATAATCAATAGTTTCTCGATATATTTTTAGGAAAATGGATTCATTAAAATATGCAAAGAAGTTGGAAGCAGTAAAGAGAAAGAACTGATCTGCAAAGTTGTCTTTATTTGCCAACTTTCAGGTGATGGCGAAGACGGAGCTGTGGTTTCGTGTGAATAAAGTGTTAAAGGCAGTCTTCTTGAAGATACATTTAATCCAAATACCAAAACAGAGAGAAAATTCTCATCATTTTACAAACGGCTGGTCAATGAACTTGACAAAGACCTATATGGACCCGATAATCATCTCAGAGATTGACATCGAAGGTATTTTACTCAGGAAACTGATGCCGTCCAAGTGAAACAACCTGGTGATATAAACGTTCATTGTATAATTCGCTTTCTATATGCCATTGCATTTCAATGTGGACCCAAGTTCGGCGCGTTTGCTGGGAGTGCATACTCAGACTCGTCCAGTAATCACATCAGGCCTTTAGCAATTTATTAAGACATAAATTATAAGATGCACACGAGCGTCAATAAATAAACTGTGACAAATATCTGGACCAAATATTTGGTTATCCACGAATGAAGTTTGCTGATCACCGAAGCGTTTAAACCCACTGTTTCATCCCCAGATATAGCTGGGATCAATGATTGATTCACGCTCGTATGCATCTTGTGCATCTTATAATTTATGTGTCTTAATAAATTGCCAAAGGCCTGATGTGATTACTGGACGTGTCAGAGTATGCACTCCCAGCAAACGCGCCGAACTTGGGTCCACATTGAAATTAATGGCATATAGAAAGCGAATTATACAATGAACGTTTATATCACCAGGTTGTTTCACTTGGACGGCATTAGTTTCTTGAGTAAAATACCTTCGATGTCAATCTACGAGATGATTATCGGGTCCATATAGGTCTTTGTCGTGTTCATTGACCAGCCGTTTGTAAAATGATGATGAGAATTTTCTCTCTGTTTTGGTATTTGGATTAAATTTATCTTCAAGAAGACTGCCTTTAACACTTTATTCACACGAAACCACAGCTCCGTCTTCGCCATCACCTGAAAGTTGGCAAATAAAGACAACTTTGCAGATCAGTTCTTTCTCTTTACTGCTTCCAACTTCTTTGCATATTTTAATGAATTCATTTTCCTAAAAATATATCGAGAAACTATTGATTATTAATAAAAAAAACTAACTTTTGTTTGCTGATTCCTATTATTTTCCTGCCAATCGCTGATAATTATTTTGTTTGTTTACCCTCCACACTGTTGTTGTTTTTCGATTTGGCATCGATTTGACATCTGTCAACCAAGTGTGGATCCCTATACTGGTCCATTGTACTATATGATAGCGAAGGTTGTTAGGAGTGTAAATGAAAATGTGAGACAATGAAAAATAGTGATTTCTGTAACGGAATGCTACAGCGCGGACCAACAATGTGAGGGCCATGATATATATTTTTTTTTCCCTATGGCTTACTTGCCCCACGTTGGCCGCCCTCTGTAACAATAAAACGAGTATGCCCTACGTTGCATTGCCATCTATAACGACCGCATGCAAAGCCAATGCATACTCCCCCCTCCTCTGTCTGGTTGGCATCGGCATACGAAAAGAAAAAAAACCCACACACGCTGCCATCCCTGAAGTGTGCACAGCTGGCATCCTGCTGGCACGGAAGGTATCAGGCAACGCTTGTCGCTCGCCTAGTACGTCGACGGCTCTGGCCTACAGACTGCCAAGAGTCCGCCGTCGTCAACGGATTAATAAGAGAGAGGGGTTGTTCGACCACTCATAGCCAGGCATGGCCGCCCCGTGCTAGCTCGTCGGCGGGAGCGGGAACTTGCTATAGAGCTCGAACTGGGGTTACCTCGTTATTTACATGCCTGAAATTGTCGTGGTGGACTAGACCTCGGACGACACGATGAACCGTCGCCGGTACCAAAAGAGTCCTAGTCCACCCTCCACTATCCCAAAGGATAGCCTCTCCGGCCCGAAGAAGACGCGACTTGAAAATTTTGTAGGGGCTGACCTGGACCCCCAGGTCTATAAAAGAAGAATACAAGAAAGTTGGGACTTTTGCCGAATGTAAGAGAAGAAGAAGATGTGGTATTTCTTCCAAGCTGGCCCACCCCGCCGCAATAAGGATAAGTATTGCGGACACCTTTGGCCACCGCATCGCTTCACTCGCGATGGCCCCTGCTCCGAAAAGGAGTGAGGTCCCCTAAAGGTTTTAGGACACCTTACCCCATGTGAATATCCACACCGCTATGGGTGGAGGACTACCTCGACTTCCCTCCGTCGACCGCTACTGGATCTAAACCATGACGTGTAAGGCCGACGATGCTCCGAGCGAAAAGAAAAATATTAATGTAGGCGATGGACGCTTCATTGCGTTATGGACATTTATTCATCTTAAGAACTAGTCTTACGATATCTAATCCTTATAAACAAAAAAAAATACGGGGAAGAATAAAATAAAAACAATGTAAAGAAAACCTAGGGCACTAAATATTCTAGAACTACGAAGAAATCCAGAAACTCTGAATGCTCCCGGACTGGAATATATGGATATTGAATCTTAGCACTACTTAGGTGGCGTTCGGTCCATTTACAAAATATAAGCTCGGAAATTGAACTTGACTGTCAGATGGACCGAGGTCACGACAACCCTGCTACTACTACTAATCTTATGGTAAACGAACTTAGTGGTAAGAAAAGAAAGGATTATTAATAGATATCTTACTGTAAAAAAAATAAAGGTTTAATGCTAAGAGACCGTTTGTACTAACACTAAAACTGTAGCTAGGGCTTCACCGCAAAAATTTAACGCGATCGGCGAATACGCTCTGAGACTACTCGGAATGACGAGCGACGTTCACAACAAAAAGAAACACGAAACACGAAGAAACTCGACTGACGATTGGCTTCAGGACTATTATCAGCCCTGTACAGACATTCTACCATCATCCTTTCATATGCCTAGGAGGTATACGGGTATATCTGTATCTATATTTATAAATGTATAGGTATATATCTAAATTTATATATACGCTTCGACCCTCCTGCGAAAGAAACCGTCGCGACTCATTCCCGTAGTGGCACGGAGGCTGTCCCGCAATAAAGTAACGAAACTACTACGCGCGCGTAAAGGGGTGATTCGAGGTCACTGACCTGTGCTACGAAAGTAGGTCACGATCCTACTTCGAGTTGGAATGTCTACTCGGATGCAAAATGTACTGCAGCGTGCTTAGGTACTGAGGGTCACTGCATGGACGTTCTTTCCTTTTTCTTTTGTTGCGTTTTTATTCTTATGTATAGGCCGACATATCGGTGTAGGCCTCAATATATATATATATATGTATGTATTATGGTTTTCAATATATTATAAATATAAAAATGCAATTACAATCCGAAAGGTAATATAGTATATAACGACTTACGTGAGGTTGCTTCCAGCCGATGTGCGCACATTGACGATCCACCCTGTTTGTTAACCTGTTAAATTGCATAGATGTTGTCTCTAGTATATATATATATATAAAAAAAAAAGAAAAGACACTTCCAAGAGAGTATCCCTAGCGTTGAGGGTACCCTACGGATGCACTGGTTCCGGGTTCTACCGATTGTTCGCGTACTGACTTACTGTTTACCGCTTGTATTTCAGCGGAGGCAATAGAATATCTAAGCAATACTAAAAAAAAAGATTTACTCGCGCGAGCGGTTCGGATTAAAAATTACCGATTCTTCTAAGAAATTAACTTAGCAATGCATTCGCGTCAATGCAGGAAATGCCCTGTGGCCTTCGATGACATGGATCGACAAGAAAACTTTAACTCGCTTCGCGACGTTGCGCGGATTAGTGTGCGGCCTTGAAAAAAAGCCGATTGGAAAAGAATAGAATTTATAACCGCGAGATAACTCGCCTCGATATGCGGATCGAGGGTTGAAAAACGACGACTATCGATTTGTCTTTCGTATACCTAACGACACTGAGATCGCGAACACGCCTTTTCCTATCTTCGAGGTTCGTGATTGAGCCACTCGCTAAATTCATACAGATAAGATGGAGTATCTAAATGCAAATGAGAATAAGTCTCTCTGAATTTCTTTAATGCACGATCTAATTTCTAATGATAAACTTAGGTACATAACGTGGCTAATCCACGCCCCTTTCCCTTCTGCTGCTGTTGTCACGTGCTGCTGCGGATGGCGGTGCGCTGCTGGTGTATAGCTTTCAGCTGCTGATGACTGTCGTACTGCTGGTAGCGGGGAGATTGTGGATCTCTCGACCCCTTCGTGGAGCCGCCTGCGGCGTCGTACCTGTATCACTAGGAGAGAAATTTTCGGTAAGTACAGCGCGTTGTAGAGGTGACCTGGGCAATATAGCTCGGCCGGCGAAGACTTACCTAGCCTCCGCGGTCCGAGGATATGATTCGGCGCCTCGTGCGCGCTCTGCCTGAGTGTTTGCGTCACCTTCCCACGAGGCTCGACCGCCTATGGCTGACGAGTTCTCGGGTACTCGACTGCTTGCGTCGCTAACGCGTGCGCTTGACTTCGAGGACGAGATTAAGTGCGCCTCGATGGTGCTTCCCTGGCTTCGATGCTTGGCCGTGCAACACGATGGCCGCCTCTCGCGTATCACGCGTGCGGTGTATTTCCCGTGCCGATGCAGACGCTGGGAACGGATGAATCTGGATACGTAGAAAGGCGTCCTGTGCTCAGCCGCATGTAATAAGCGAGTCACAGGGCGTCTCTACTCGCTTGGTTCTTGATCGTAGCTCGCAGGTGTTGAGTGGAGGATGATTTCGTATTCCCTTTTGCCCGAGTTTTTACGGGCGCGTGCGGTGCACGTCGCGAAATCCTATTGAACGGAATCGTTGACTATTCTTTTTATTTCGTTGGGATTTATATTTTTACTATTGTTTCGTTTATTCTTTACCTTTTTATTTCGTTTTTTTTTTCCTTTCCCGATGTGAATTATTTCTTTAGTATATTCTTTTTTTTTTTGGTTTTACCTTTTTCGCCTATTCGGGCGCGATTTGCCGCTACTTGGGCGAGAATATATGGTAGAAAAAATGTTGACTGCCAACTTTGAGTAATTGCATATAAAAGAATGAGATTTCACATTCTAAAATGGGGCCACGCCGACTTTTAACAAAGGTAGCGTTCAGCCGTTGAAATTGGTCGTCGTCAAAAATAGGCTGTTCCGCCGCAGTTTACACTGCGAAGTGGTAAATATTTTCAAAGCATGCTTTGGATTGTCAGACTAGGGTCATGGTGGATATAAATACATTATTGGTGGTGGTGGTTTGTTACACACCTCGAGGTTTTCACGAGTATCGGGAGCGAAAAAATTGAGGACACAACCATCCCCTGGTCGGCCTCTGCCTGCCTGACGGTAAGACGGAGTGTATTCTTTGTCGTCGAGTCTCGTGCGCAGGCTGGGCTATCCGGGCCTTGCACTCGTATGTTCGTCGTTAATAGATGTTGACGACGTCTTGTAATTTTCAGATGATTCTCGAGTAATGTTCGAGGGTTTTTTTTTTTTTTTTTTTTTTTTTTTTTTTTTTTTTTTTATATATTTGTTAAATCGTAAATTTTTAAAGGCGTGGGAGGTTGGGATGAAATCGGTTTGTTTGGGGATGGGATAAAGGTGGGATATGAAATTAGAAGATAGAGTTGTATTTCCCGTAGTCGTTCCCTTCTGGGATTAGCGTCTTATGTCCTTTGAGTGGACTAGACCTAAGTCCGTTCCTTTCTCATCTACCAAGTGGTACAAATCTCCCTGAGCTTTAACGACTCTGGCCTTAATAAACTTTCGGGCGAATTTTGCGTTAAAGCCTCTTTCGAAATTGCTGAGCGCATGGTTACGCTTGTACACACAATCACCTTCTTTAAACTTTCTCGGGGCACTTCTAATGTTATATCTCTTTTCATATTTGTCGTGCGATTTGCTTAGCGATTCCTTCACGAAGGAGTGAAGTATGTTCATCCGGCTTGCCTTCGGGATCAGATCTATTTCTGAATTATTAAGCCCGTTCAAATCTCTTAGCAACTGGTATCCGCTTCCGTGTTCGATCATGCTTTGCCCGAATACCGCCTCGTACGGGGACATTCCTAGGGCCGAGTGAATCGCGGTCCTTAGGGAGCAAGTTATTGCGCTCAAGTGTGCATCCCACGTCGAGTGATCGGGACTGATGTATGCCCTAATGGCGGTTATGATCGAGCGGTTGACTCGCTCGCTGGCGTTAGCTTGCGGCGAGTACGATGCTGTTTTTAGATGTCGTATGCCGAAAGACGATGCGAACGAGGCAAATTCTTTGCTGACGAATTGTTTGCCATTGTCAGACAGCAAGGATTCTGGGACTCCAAAGATCGAGAAGATCTCGTCTCGAAGGAACTTGATCGTTGCTTCCGAAGTTGCTCGTCGTATTGCTTTTGCAAATATGAATTTTGAAAATTGGTCGAGGGCGAGAATCACATGAGTGTTTCCGAGTTTCGACCTAGGGTATGGACCTAGAAAGTCTAAATATAGATGTTGGAAAGGCCTGTCAACTACAAAGGCTTTTCCCATTTTAGTTCGCAGAATGGTGTTCGGCGCTTTAGTGGTTTTGCACACTTCGCATTCTCCGATAAATTTCTGGACTTGAGTGGCCATGTTAGGCCAATAGAATTGCGCACGTAAACGGTCCAATGTCTTGGCTATACCGCCATGCGCGGCTTTCGCAGGGCAATGAGCTAGCTTGGTCAGGTGGTCGGTTAGCTCTGCCGGAACCCAAAGCTTCCAGGCGTTGTCGTCTCTCAGGGGGTTTCCTGTGCTACGCGGGATCCTCTTGAACAGGAAATTGTTCCGTGCTTGGAGGTCCGGTAGCTGGTCTTTGTTGTTTTCGACGCTGTCAATGATCCGACGGTAGGGTTCCGAGTGGAAGCTCGGATCCGCCAGATCGATGTGCAACACGTCGGAAACGAGGTTTGGCGCCGAGTCGCCGCAATGGAGAGCTTCAATCTCGTGCACGCGTGATAACGCGTCTGGCACGACATTGAGACTTCCCTTCCGGTGCTCGATGCCAAACGAGTACCCCTGAAGCTCCAAGCTCCAGCGAGCCAATCTGCCCTTGAGTTCTCGCTTGCTCATTAACCACTGCAGGCTTGCATGGTCAGTAATAATCTTGAATCGGTACCCTTCGATGTAGGGCCGAAATTTGGCGATGCCCATGAGGGCTGCCAAGCATTCTTGCTCCGTCACGGTGTAATTTCGCTGCGCTGAGTTCAGTTTATGGGAATAGTAGTAAATGGGACGCTCGTTCCCTTCCTCGTCTTTCTGACTCAGTACGGCGCCTATGCCGGTGGAACTGGCATCACATGAAATTATGAAGTCCCTTTTAAAATCGGGATTCACCAAAACTGGTGCTCTCGATAGCATGTCTTTTATAGCCTTAAAGGATGAGGCTGCTTTGTCGGTGAAGTTAAAGGTTTTCCCCTTTTTGAGTGTGTCCGATAGGTCTCCAGCCAAGGTTGAAAAATCTGGCACGAATCGTCGGTACCAGCCCGCCATTCCCAGGAATCTTCGGACTTGCCGTGCATTCGCTGGTATGGGGAAGTTCCTGATTGAATCTACTTTACTCGGGTCTACTTTGAGCACACCATTTCCGACTATGAATCCTAGGTATCTGAGCTCTTTGTAACAAAATTTCGATTTCTCTAGGTTGATCGTTAACCCTGCGGATTTGAGTTTCTCCGCTACTCCTGCCAATAATTCGAGGTGTTCCTGCAAAGTGCTCGATATGATGAGTAAATCATCGAGGTACACAAACACTTTGTGTCGCCATTCAACGGGAATGACTTGATCCATCAGTCGACAAAGGCGCTGGGGCGCGTTGCACAACCCAAACGGCATGACCTTAAATTGGTAGAGTGGTCTACCAGGGACGGTAAATGCTGTCTTCTCGCGGCTCTGCTCATCCAGCGGTATTTGCCAGAACGCGTCCTTCAAGTCCACGCTGGACATGAAGTACGTGTCCGGAAGGCGAGCTAGCAACCCCTCTATATTCTGCAGCGGATATGCGTCTTTTTTCGTGACACGATTTAGCTCCCGGACGTCCAGGCATAATCGGTGCTTATCTCCGCGTCTGACTAAGACGACGGGAGAGCTCCATGCACTGGGACTGATTTCGATCACGTCCATTGCTAGCATACGGTCCAATTGCTCATACAGAAGGGCCTCCACCGCTGGAGAGACAGGGTAATGCCGTCGCTTGATTGGTTCAGCATCGCCTGTGTCAATCACATGCGTTGTGAGGTGCGTGCGTCCTAAGCCTAAGTTGGCGAAAGATGGCAACAATGCCAATGTATCGTCTAGGAGTTGTCGTTCCATAGGCGTTAACAAATGAGCTTGGGAGAGGACTTCGGCTTTTGGTATCGAGTCGCCCGTCATATCGATGCCCACCGCGAGGCTACTCACGGCGAAGGCTTTGAACGTTGTGTCGGGTATGACGTTCGGTGCTAATTCGAAGGCCTTCCAGAAGTCCACGCCCAAGATCAAATCTTGTGCTATGGTCGGAACGATGTACAGAGTGATGTCTTCTGTACGGTCATTGAAAGAAATTTTGGTGGAAACGATTCCCACAATAGATTGAGCTCTGCCGTCAGCTGTTGTGACTGCGGCTGAAAACGGATTCCAAGGGATACGGTTGCCTTTAAGGTATTCTACGCCCGCCCGTCCGATGACACTAATGCACGCTCCCGTATCGAGGAGTCCTGACCAAGATCGGTCAAACAGGTTAACGACCGCGTAGGGACGCGGGTCTCCGTCTGTACGTGGTTTGGCATGTAGAGTCGTCGCGGCTATCGCGGCGTAAGTCTTCCTTTTTCCCTGAAATCGCTTTCGTAAATTCTGAATTCGGGGAGATGGAATGGTTTTGCCGAAGATGCGTCTTCGGGCTTCCTGGTATTCAGACCATCGCTGGTCGAATGACTTGTGGTGGTGAGATAACTTGACTGGGGTGTCAGGTTTAAAAATGGATGGCTCAGACGCTACTCTATCGGGTTCTGTCTGGGGTTCTGTCTGGGGTTTTGTCGGGGTTTCTATCCGACTTGGTACGTCTGGTGTTCTCTGATTTGCGGTATAAGGTGGTGGTGATCTGTCTAGTGTTGTGGGGCCGGTCTGAATATTTTCGAACTGCTCTCTCCGGTTCGAGAGTAGTTCGTCCTCGGGTTTTCCCGACATCTAGGACAGTTTGGCGTGTAAACATCCTCGTTGCCGCAACGAAGACAGAAAGGTTTCTGCGGGAGCTTGAGGCACTCGTACATCGAGTGTCCCGGTTCTCTGCAGATCCAACAAATCAGGGTGCTCCGGTCTCGCTGGCGAAAGGCTAGGCCCTCCACGCTTGCGTCTGCGGAGCCGGTCTCTTGCAATTCCGAATCGGTGAGCTCGCTGACTGTTCGACGAAACGGTACGCCTGTCGTAAATCGGGGCTTGCTCGAGTGGCTACCTTGAGCTTCCGCGAGGAAACGCTCAATGCTACGACAGACATAGACAAGTTCTGCCATGTCCGACGTGTAGAAGGTAAGCAAATATTGCCCGATCTGTCTCTTGACATTCCGCTTCACGATCTCGATGAGCTCGCGATTCGCTTTGGGATACTTTAATTTGGCGTTCAGCCTTAACAGGTTCCCATAATAGGCATCAAAGGTCTCTTGCTCGCCTTGAAGTCTAGCCGACATCTGTCGGAAAATATCGAAATCCGACTCGAGGCTGCGGTATTGTTCCAAAAGGGCTAAGCGTAAAGCTTCCCATGAGGCGTGTGGATTCTTCTTTATCCAGCCCCAAAACCATACCTTGGGCTGTCCTCGCACCAAATGATGAAAATTGAGGACGACGTCTGCCCACGTCGCGTTACACGATTCCCTTTGTCGCTCCACTTGTAGCAGGAAATCGTCGACTGAAAGTTCCTCGTTGTCGAAATGAAGATCCCACTTGGGGATATTGTGATATCGCGGGAACGAACTCGCATGCGAGGGTCCCTGCGATGAAATAGGTTGCGCTACTGCTTGGCGTGGCGTTGAATCGTCGAGATTCATATGACTCAATTGAGCCAGGAAATTGTCCACGTTTGCGCCTCTGGCCATGTGTACGGGGTACACTTGCCGATTGACGTTAGAAGCTACTCTTGGAGGCGTGCTCGCTCCTAGAATATATTCCGGACGACTGTCCGAATGGTCTCCGCCTGCTGTATGCGGTTGCGGGTTTCGTAGGGGTGGAGAAGATGAAGGTTGGCCGACTTGCTGAGGGTGAGTCGGGTCAGGTCCGTAAGGATCACGAATGCGCAGTGCATTTGGTCCCATGACTGCTTCTCGAAGAACCACGGCTATGTCTTGCCTCATAACGGCACGACTACGGTCTAGCTCTTCGCGGATGAAGCGCAGTTCATTGGCTCTCCTTGCTCCTACTGTTGCTGCTACGACCTGTTGAACGTACTGTTCGAAGTTGTCGCTTTCGTTCGGGTCGTCTTGTAAAGAAACGAATCCGGCGGCGCCATCTCCCGTGCAGGGGTTTGGTCCCGCCTCTGGGTGTGAGTGAATTACTGCCGCGGTCGAGGGACCTGCGGACAGACTATCGGTATCCCCGGAGGGATGAGTAGTAATTGGAAATGGACCCAGCCTCTCGGAAAGAGGTGCTGGTCCAGTGACTTTAGCTGGTAGTTGAGGGTTGCTGGTGAGGGTTCTTTGTGGATCAAGAGATCCTCTCGGTTGGTCTGAAGGTTCGATCATCCTGATGCTAGGAGCACCTGAATGTTCGGGCCGTGGCGTGGTTGACGCACGGTTCGAAGCTGAGACTTCCCTTCCCAGTCCTCTTGCAACTCGGCGTGGCTGTTTCCACGACTTGTCGAGCTGTCCGCCGTTAGACGGATTTGACATAGCCGGTTGGGTGAATGTCCGGTTCGACTTCCTTTGATTGGAGGTCGTTGACTAGCGTTCCGTCCGGGAACGCGTAGTACTTATAGAAATTATATATAATTCCGGTAGGCAACTCACGAAACGGTAAGCTCCTGCCTTCTTAGAATTAGAAATTAGCTCTTAAAACCTAAGCTGAAAAAGATATTTATATGTGTTCTTAACTCTACAAAAAAAAAAGAAAAGGTCGTGGCGAACTGGTCCTTATTTAGGGTGACCGCTGCTTCCACGAACCAAAAATAAAAATTCACAAATGGTTTGTTTGATAGTGTTAATAAGCTTAAAGTAATATGTCTAAGCTTATGATTATACGATGGAAATAGAAGTACCTAATACTAATACTGTCTTAAGAAAACGAAAATGGTAATACTAATAAGAAAAGATGATATGGAAAATACTGCTTAATGGAAAAAAATTACTTTTGTTGGTCGGAAGAGAAGTCGAGTCTCCACGGTGTGGAAATCGATTCTATTCGGTCAGTCTACCTTCTTGTTCTTCGCCTTCCTCAAAACTGGGTTATCTCAATCAACGTACGGTGTATCTTTCGTAAAGACACTGAGAGGGTCGCGCGACTCTGTCGTCATGTAGCATCAGACGTGCTCGGGGAACAACTTCACCCAGGCACCGGCCTACGTGAACGTCAGAACGTTGCTAACCTCGAAATCGAGGGGTCTGTCCCTTGCTCTACGAAGCCTAACTTCGCCGAACTGGGATAGAGAGGAAACCCTGCGGCAGACGACTCAAGCAAACCTCTTGCTAGAAGTCCGGTCAAGGCTCCAACTCCTCTCCGTGGATGTGCGTAAATGACTCCACTCCTTCAGCATCCGCATCAGACGATCGCAGCGAACTACTCCTTCCACGATCCGGTCAGAGCTGAAGTTGCGAAGGCGGATGGATTCGGTCGCACAGCGAACCGATCACACGACCTGTTAATACCAGGTTCGATCCCGGAGGTCGAAATCGTTGCATCCATACAAAAGTTGCGTTAAAAGGTGATGATAACGTTGAGCTATCCCCGGAGAATAAATTCTCAGAGAAAACTCAAAAAAAAAATTTAAATTTTTGAAGAAAAATGAAATTTTGAAAAAAAATTTCCAAAAACAAAGCTGTTGAGAACCTACAATAAGCATTCTCAAGGCACTACTTTGCTTCTTCGGGCCCCACGTTCTGGGCGCCATCTGTAACGGAATGCTACAGCGCGGACCAACAATGTGAGGGCCATGATATATATTTTTTTTTCCCTATGGCTTACTTGCCCCACGTTGGCCGCCCTCTGTAACAATAAAACGAGTATGCCCTACGTTGCATTGCCATCTATAACGACCGCATGCAAAGCCAATGCATACTCCCCCCTCCTCTGTCTGGTTGGCATCGGCATACGAAAAGAAAAAAAACCCACACACGCTGCCATCCCTGAAGTGTGCACAGCTGGCATCCTGCTGGCACGGAAGGTATCAGGCAACGCTTGTCGCTCGCCTAGTACGTCGACGGCTCTGGCCTACAGACTGCCAAGAGTCCGCCGTCGTCAACGGATTAATAAGAGAGAGGGGTTGTTCGACCACTCATAGCCAGGCATGGCCGCCCCGTGCTAGCTCGTCGGCGGGAGCGGGAACTTGCTATAGAGCTCGAACTGGGGTTACCTCGTTATTTACATGCCTGAAATTGTCGTGGTGGACTAGACCTCGGACGACACGATGAACCGTCGCCGGTACCAAAAGAGTCCTAGTCCACCCTCCACTATCCCAAAGGATAGCCTCTCCGGCCCGAAGAAGACGCGACTTGAAAATTTTGTAGGGGCTGACCTGGACCCCCAGGTCTATAAAAGAAGAATACAAGAAAGTTGGGACTTTTGCCGAATGTAAGAGAAGAAGAAGATGTGGTATTTCTTCCAAGCTGGCCCACCCCGCCGCAATAAGGATAAGTATTGCGGACACCTTTGGCCACCGCATCGCTTCACTCGCGATGGCCCCTGCTCCGAAAAGGAGTGAGGTCCCCTAAAGGTTTTAGGACACCTTACCCCATGTGAATATCCACACCGCTATGGGTGGAGGACTACCTCGACTTCCCTCCGTCGACCGCTACTGGATCTAAACCATGACGTGTAAGGCCGACGATGCTCCGAGCGAAAAGAAAAATATTAATGTAGGCGATGGACGCTTCATTGCGTTATGGACATTTATTCATCTTAAGAACTAGTCTTACGATATCTAATCCTTATAAACAAAAAAAAATACGGGGAAGAATAAAATAAAAACAATGTAAAGAAAACCTAGGGCACTAAATATTCTAGAACTACGAAGAAATCCAGAAACTCTGAATGCTCCCGGACTGGAATATATGGATATTGAATCTTAGCACTACTTAGGTGGCGTTCGGTCCATTTACAAAATATAAGCTCGGAAATTGAACTTGACTGTCAGATGGACCGAGGTCACGACAACCCTGCTACTACTACTAATCTTATGGTAAACGAACTTAGTGGTAAGAAAAGAAAGGATTATTAATAGATATCTTACTGTAAAAAAAATAAAGGTTTAATGCTAAGAGACCGTTTGTACTAACACTAAAACTGTAGCTAGGGCTTCACCGCAAAAATTTAACGCGATCGGCGAATACGCTCTGAGACTACTCGGAATGACGAGCGACGTTCACAACAAAAAGAAACACGAAACACGAAGAAACTCGACTGACGATTGGCTTCAGGACTATTATCAGCCCTGTACAGACATTCTACCATCATCCTTTCATATGCCTAGGAGGTATACGGGTATATCTGTATCTATATTTATAAATGTATAGGTATATATCTAAATTTATATATACGCTTCGACCCTCCTGCGAAAGAAACCGTCGCGACTCATTCCCGTAGTGGCACGGAGGCTGTCCCGCAATAAAGTAACGAAACTACTACGCGCGCGTAAAGGGGTGATTCGAGGTCACTGACCTGTGCTACGAAAGTAGGTCACGATCCTACTTCGAGTTGGAATGTCTACTCGGATGCAAAATGTACTGCAGCGTGCTTAGGTACTGAGGGTCACTGCATGGACGTTCTTTCCTTTTTCTTTTGTTGCGTTTTTATTCTTATGTATAGGCCGACATATCGGTGTAGGCCTCAATATATATATATATATGTATGTATTATGGTTTTCAATATATTATAAATATAAAAATGCAATTACAATCCGAAAGGTAATATAGTATATAACGACTTACGTGAGGTTGCTTCCAGCCGATGTGCGCACATTGACGATCCACCCTGTTTGTTAACCTGTTAAATTGCATAGATGTTGTCTCTAGTATATATATATATATAAAAAAAAAAGAAAAGACACTTCCAAGAGAGTATCCCTAGCGTTGAGGGTACCCTACGGATGCACTGGTTCCGGGTTCTACCGATTGTTCGCGTACTGACTTACTGTTTACCGCTTGTATTTCAGCGGAGGCAATAGAATATCTAAGCAATACTAAAAAAAAAGATTTACTCGCGCGAGCGGTTCGGATTAAAAATTACCGATTCTTCTAAGAAATTAACTTAGCAATGCATTCGCGTCAATGCAGGAAATGCCCTGTGGCCTTCGATGACATGGATCGACAAGAAAACTTTAACTCGCTTCGCGACGTTGCGCGGATTAGTGTGCGGCCTTGAAAAAAAGCCGATTGGAAAAGAATAGAATTTATAACCGCGAGATAACTCGCCTCGATATGCGGATCGAGGGTTGAAAAACGACGACTATCGATTTGTCTTTCGTATACCTAACGACACTGAGATCGCGAACACGCCTTTTCCTATCTTCGAGGTTCGTGATTGAGCCACTCGCTAAATTCATACAGATAAGATGGAGTATCTAAATGCAAATGAGAATAAGTCTCTCTGAATTTCTTTAATGCACGATCTAATTTCTAATGATAAACTTAGGTACATAACGTGGCTAATCCACGCCCCTTTCCCTTCTGCTGCTGTTGTCACGTGCTGCTGCGGATGGCGGTGCGCTGCTGGTGTATAGCTTTCAGCTGCTGATGACTGTCGTACTGCTGGTAGCGGGGAGATTGTGGATCTCTCGACCCCTTCGTGGAGCCGCCTGCGGCGTCGTACCTGTATCACTAGGAGAGAAATTTTCGGTAAGTACAGCGCGTTGTAGAGGTGACCTGGGCAATATAGCTCGGCCGGCGAAGACTTACCTAGCCTCCGCGGTCCGAGGATATGATTCGGCGCCTCGTGCGCGCTCTGCCTGAGTGTTTGCGTCACCTTCCCACGAGGCTCGACCGCCTATGGCTGACGAGTTCTCGGGTACTCGACTGCTTGCGTCGCTAACGCGTGCGCTTGACTTCGAGGACGAGATTAAGTGCGCCTCGATGGTGCTTCCCTGGCTTCGATGCTTGGCCGTGCAACACGATGGCCGCCTCTCGCGTATCACGCGTGCGGTGTATTTCCCGTGCCGATGCAGACGCTGGGAACGGATGAATCTGGATACGTAGAAAGGCGTCCTGTGCTCAGCCGCATGTAATAAGCGAGTCACAGGGCGTCTCTACTCGCTTGGTTCTTGATCGTAGCTCGCAGGTGTTGAGTGGAGGATGATTTCGTATTCCCTTTTGCCCGAGTTTTTACGGGCGCGTGCGGTGCACGTCGCGAAATCCTATTGAACGGAATCGTTGACTATTCTTTTTATTTCGTTGGGATTTATATTTTTACTATTGTTTCGTTTATTCTTTACCTTTTTATTTCGTTTTTTTTTTCCTTTCCCGATGTGAATTATTTCTTTAGTATATTCTTTTTTTTTTTGGTTTTACCTTTTTCGCCTATTCGGGCGCGATTTGCCGCTACTTGGGCGAGAATATATGGTAGAAAAAATGTTGACTGCCAACTTTGAGTAATTGCATATAAAAGAATGAGATTTCACATTCTAAAATGGGGCCACGCCGACTTTTAACAAAGGTAGCGTTCAGCCGTTGAAATTGGTCGTCGTCAAAAATAGGCTGTTCCGCCGCAGTTTACACTGCGAAGTGGTAAATATTTTCAAAGCATGCTTTGGATTGTCAGACTAGGGTCATGGTGGATATAAATACATTATTGGTGGTGGTGGTTTGTTACATTTCATATAAATTTGTTGCATCAATTTCATTAATTTTCTTTGCACATATAAATTATTGAACGATTCTCAAATCATCACTTAAGCTGTAGTACACTTCTTATATTAGTACTTCCTAAATAATACACATCTTAAATTATCGTACACTTTTTCATCCCGCAAGATTTGACATTTGAACCCACCACGAAACTGAAGCAAAACTGGTCATGGATGTATTATTGTCGTGGCTCAGTGGTTAATGTGTCGAACTACAGATAAATAAGTTGTTCGGGAGGAAGAATCACAATGATATTCTTTGTGCTCGAATCTTACAGACAACAGAGTACAGTGTACAGACAGACAGTACTGACTGCTGGAATAAGTCCAGAAAGTGTCGCTTCAAACGACGCTTTTTCGTTTCGAGGACCCACAGGAAAAAGTGGATGTGCTGGATATTTAGTTATCTATGAGCGGTTTCCTATTTGTCCCATATAAATTTAGAATTTCATGTATGCATTAGGGTTCCATTTCTCGCTTCCGAGGTTGGTACACCTTCCATTTCTCAATAAATTTCCATGCATATGAATTTGAATTTAAGTTTTATTTTTCCTTACTTAAAAAAAAGAAGACATTTATATTAACAAATTATATAGTATCATTGTATATACTTTTGAATTCGCATGCCAGATCCATACATTTTATTTTCTGATTCAAACTTCATATTTCTGTCAGAACAGCTTCCCAATTTATTTTGAATGTGTGATACATCAAAACTAAGGCAATCAATGTGATCAGTATAATGGCTCCTAAATTCAGTGGTTAGACCACTATTTGGTACATGCTTCACTGAACTTTGATATTCTCTTCTTCGTTTAGGGCATTGTTTCGATTTAAATAAGTCGCACATTATTTCTTTAACCTTAAAAACGTTTTTTTTCTGTGCCTTCCAATTCCAAAAAGTAATATTATCTTTATTAGATATTATTAATTCTTGGGGAGTATACTCAATAAAAGTCAAATTATTGGTTGTTGCAGAGTGGTCCAGTAATTTTCCATATCCTGGCTTTGCGCGATTAATCATTAGATTTGTACTAGCTTCAACAGCAGTCAGCATATTCAGATCGACCGGGCGCTCTTCATAAGTTTTAGGTTTGTATTTGTAATCTCGTCTAAAGGTGCTGGAAACGGGATTCATTGGTCTCGGTGGATTGCGAAAGCGAGTTTCTTCAAACGCTTTCATAAATTTGACGTCGTTGACGGTAGGATTTCGAACTACATATGGGTCTCCGGCCTTAAATTATTGAAATAGAAGTTAAATAGATATTTTATTGAAATTATATACCTTCCATGAAAATTGAGACTGGTGTTCACTTTTGCGGGGCTGGTCTTCGCCCACATGTCTTGATAGTTTACTGTAAATATCGACGGGCACAACTGTGCTTGTCTTAGGTATTGGTTCACCTAGTCTAATATGTCCACGGTACATCGATGTACGATAGTCGTTTTGAGCACCAACAGGTTGCTTATAGTCAATAATACCGTGTTCGTTCATTTTAAGAGGTTGTTAGGTAATTGACTTAGAAATTGCATAGAATTTTCGAAACAAACAAATCTAATAAAAATTAAAATACGAAACACCAAAATGTAGAAAAATATTACAATTTTTTCTAGAAAAAAAACAAACAAGGCTGGTTGCTACGTTTCTAGACTTTAATTCCTCAAGTTGCGTTAAAGATTCGTTCCCATAGTTTCGGGTTAGCAAGGAGAACACCATAATCCTCGCCAATGGAGCAAGATTACCTATGCAATGGGGCACTGGTGCAACAGTTTCACATTTAACTGTACCTATACCCCAACCTCTCACTAAACCGACTCCATATTAGCTCCACTATAGGTGCCATTACAGGGCGAGGGCACTGTCTGATAGGCAAGCACGCATCGATTCTTGGCTTTTATTCAAACGATTTCTGCAGAAGTTGCTTGGACGAGAAGGAGAAGGAAACTGTACTTCACCTTCTCTGCACATGTCCTACTCTCTCCCATAATAGAAATCTTTATCTGGGAGATTTCTTGCTTAATGATCTTAATGACTTGGCTAACGTTAGAAGTGTGTGTTTAACAGAGGACAGTACACAGTTGCTCGTAATAACGTCAATGCTGCTATTCGCTCACTTAAAAGAACGTATTTATTGAAAAGACTTGATCCTTTATTATGCTCAAAAGATCTCTGGAGAAACCTCAAAGCTGAGGGTGTAACTGCCGATAGAAGCAAATTAAAATGTTCCTTGAATCCAAAAGATATGAGCCGATTTTTTGCTCCATCTCCCAGTGTTGTAAACGAACCCTATGTTGTGTCACGATATGAGAGCTCTGACCAGTCTTTTTCTTTTGAGTGTGTAGGGGTAGCCGACGTTCTGGATGCCATTAGTTCAGCCAAATCAAATGCTCTCGGCCATGATGGCATTTCTCCAAAATTTATAAAGCTGATTTTGCCATTAATACTAAGATTTATGTTGCACATTTACAATGCATGTATTTACTCCTGTCAGTTTCCTGAGCAATGGAAAAAAGCCACTATTGTACCAATCCCCAAAAAAGTGAATCCGTCGAGCCCCGCAGATTTCCGGCCCATTAGTCTTTTGTGTTTTTTATCCAAAGTTTGAGAAAAAATGATTGCTAAACAAATACAAAACTATCTAGCTTTGCATGAAATGTTATCGGAATGGCAGTCAGGTTTTCGAAAAAATCACAGCTGCGAATCAGCCGTGTTGTAACTTCTGATCTACGTTTTGCACTTGATATTGGCAATTTTGGACTTATGGTCCTCCTGGACTTCACTAAAGCATTTGACAGCATTGATCACTCAATCTTATTAGCCAAACTTAGAAATAAGTATAATTTTTCCTCTGCTGCCATTAAATTATTGAGTGAATACCTTAAAAATAGGGTGCAGATTGTCGAAACTGTGAGTGGAACATCCTTACCATCGGTTGTAAATTCCGGGGTGCCACAGGGTTCAGTTTTGGGCCCGCTGCTGTTTTCAATATTTATTAATGACCTTCCTGAATCGGTTGTAAACTGCAAAGTGCTGATGTATGCTGATGATGTTTCAATATACCTAGCTCGACCTATAGGATTAATGGAAGATTGTGTTGCTCGAGTTAACGAATATCTAGGGAGAATTCAAAGCTGGTCTACATTAAATAAACTTCAGCTTAATCCAGTGAAAACTGAGGCTATGATCCTCTCGAGATCTCAAGTTAATTCACTTGATTTTCCAGCGATTGAACTAGGTGGCAAAACTATTCCGTATGTCAGTAAGGTTAAATATCTGGGCTTCTGCATTAACTCATCCCTTAGTTGCTGTGATGCAGTCTCTGACACAATTAGGAAAGTTTACGCCGGTCTTCGTTCCCTAAGATGTTCATCTCACCTGCTGGTTCCCAGCATGAAACTGCGTCTAGTAAAAAGCCTGATTGTTCCGTTCTTTACGTTCAATTGTAATGTCTATCCTTCCATGGATTATGAATGTCATCGTAAACTAAATGTTGCGTTTAATGATTGTATACGTTACATATATGATGTCCGTAGGTATACCAGTGTTTCACGTTTTAATTCTACTCCTTCAGAAATCTTTTAAAGATGCATAGTATTATTCACAACAAGTGTCCGGTATACTTAAGTGAAATGATACATTTTTCTCAGTCCCGTAGAGGAGTTTGCTTGATATTTCCACGCTTTTCTCACACAATAGCAGAACGCTCCTTCATTGTGTCAGCGATTCGACTCCGGAATTCTCTTCCTGTCGAATTGCAGACAATTACTTCACTACCCATGTTCGAGAGAAGGATATTTCAACACCTATCAGCCTAATTTTATCAAGGAAATATTTTAGAATACAATCTTTATATATGTATATAAAAAAATTAAAAAAAAAAAAAAAAAAATAATAATAATAATAATAATATCAATTAATTTGTAAATGTACTTTTAATAACTTTCATATAAGTTTCCTTTTCCCTAAAATGTTTTGTATTATTACTAGATACTTAATTTTAAGATTATAAATGTTGTAGTATCGTGTATTAATAAGTTCAAATAAAATACAAATACAATACAACGAGAAAAAAAAAGTCTATCGCGCTTCTATATGGTTTAACTAGTAGCGGGAGAAACCGCCCGTGTGGCATCACAATGGACCTAAATTTGGTCTAAGTGTGTCGGCCTTACGCTGACAGCCACTTTAACCTTACCTAACCTATATCCCAACCCTAGCCGCCGAAAAGAAAACCCCACAAAAATACGAGTTTATGACAACGTTGATTGATATTGCCTTTCCTTGACTGGGTTCGTAGGATCTCTCCTTTTTACATGACCAACTGTGCCGCTCGCGATTCGTTTTTTTCCAGGTAGGTTCTTTGACGTGAAGCCTTCCTCGGATCTTGGAATTTCTTATTCGATCAACCTTTGTTACTCCCTATTTTTTGTTTTGATTTTGGCACGAATAGCGCCATATCCGAACGTTAAGAATCTATTTCCTAACAAATACTATTTGTCAGACATTCGTAAGTTTTGCGACAGTAAAAATCAATACATGCATAATTTATTTGAATAAAATGATTTTCAAAATGGAAATGGTATAAATAATCCTTTTTTTTTACTTTTCTAGCATAAAACTTTTTGGCAACAGTTGTAAAATGGTTGTACATAGAACTCGCAGAGGTGGATTAATTGGTTTCGCGACATATACTGGAAAATCCTTTGATGTGAACTCTAAAAGAAATTGTCGACACGTACCACACGGAGTGGTAAAAGTATTCTCTTGAAGTCCAACTACTGCAACAGCTGCAAATTCGCGTTTTCCATCGCTGATAGCTTTTGCTGCTGCAACTCTTTCGGCGCATAGGGAAGCACTGTATGCTCCATTCTCGATGTTGCTGCCCGTGTATACTTGGCCATCCACTGTTTGTATAGCTGCGCCAACGGCAAAATTACTGTAGGGACAGTATGCATTTTTTCTTGCTTCTATTGCGTCTTTGATCAGAGCCTGAACAGAACTATCTGGAAAAGAAACTTCCGAAATTTGATAAAATATTGAATAGAACACTTACCTAGGTCATCAAAATTTTTTACAGAAACGTCGTCCTTTACGCCATTAATAAAGAAACCAGCCATATTGAAATGTTGTTGAATTTTTTAAATAAAACAATTTCAATTGTTTTTTTTATTCAAGAGCGAGATTCGTTTTTATTATGGAAAAGGAATTCAAGTGATAAGGATGACATTTCAAACAGCTGATGTTAGCATCCGATGTTCAAACGAAAATGAAAGCATTCAGTTGATTGGATATAATGAGTGTGTTTCTGTATTTTTTCCGGATAAGGAATAATAAGAAAGAATTTTTATTTTTTATCCGGAATATCCAAAATGGAATTAAGAAGGAAAAAAAAAACTGAAACAATAAGAATGACAATCATTTGTTTAGTTTTCAAAAAAACAAAACACAAACATATAAAAAGGAAAATAAATTTGTAATAAATGCTCGCTCATTTGATTGGGCATCTGTTCCACCTTTCTCTAGGAATAAAAGAATGCATTAAAAGTATTCCAGAAAGAATAAAGAAATAACTAAGTAGTGGATGGTCTGGAATATTACGAATGAATTAACTTCCTTCTGTTTGCACACTACGTGTTATTATATGTAATTTTATATCCTGTACTAGTTATAAGTATATCTTGATGTTTAGCGTTGATTAACCAACGAGCATACCACGTCGAGTTAATCGGTTCTCGTCAGATCACCACAATTAAACGACGTTGGGTGCGGTTAGTACGTAGATGGGGGACCGTTTGAGAACAACCGCGTGTCGCCGGCCAGTCCCATCTATAGAGTTGAGGTAGATAATACATACGTGGTATCACATTGGACCTGAATTGGTCTAAGTGTGTCGGCTTCTGCCGACAGCCACCTAAACCTAACCCAACCTAACCTACAGCGTTGATTAATCAATAAATATCAAATATCAAATTAGGATCTAACTAGTATCAATTTATTGCTTCTGTCGATACTCGACCGATTAAATTCACAACAATCTTGAATGGAATAATTTCTTTTCCAACAACATAATGTAAGGAAATGGTTGAAAAGCAAGTTCAAGAAAATTCTTCCTTCTAAGGTATTGACCACAATTCCTTTTCAAGTATTTTGGAAGGATTTTCTAAGCTTTTAAACATTTTAAGCCTTCTAAATCTCTGACAAACTTCAAAACCATCTACTGAAAGCATTTAATTGAATTTCGATCCAAAATTACAGATGGTTAAACGGGAATTGATAAAGATAAAGTTGACTTTATGTCGACTATAGTTATCAAAACACTAATTATACTTACGCATTAAAATAGCTTTAAAGTGTACTTAATCCGACTATAATTTTGAACCATAGCGTCAATCGTCCATCTATATAATATCTGGCAAAGATAACCGTTCGGGCTCAAGGCCGATGTTAGTGCTGTTTGTATTCAAATAGTAGAACACTACATTCCTCCTCATCGTCTAATCCATTTCCCGATCATAGTCGCCTTTAAGTATAATGAATGGCGGTGCTTCGTGTTGTTGACCTGCTTAATTGACGACATGGCTATCTTCGATGTCATCATGACTACTACTGCGATTGGAGCTCGAACTGGTCTTCTTCATTAGCCACATTATTGTTCTGAACAGACTGGTCCTTACTTGAAGTTGTTACAGGCTCCTCACTTCGTTTGCCTTTGCGATGTCGAAGATCTTCTTCGTAGAGTGTAATCGCATGACATTCTGGGCGCATTTTCCTCTGTGTGAAAATTTGGTCTATTGTTGATTTCCCGGGCCGGAAGCCACTGGGTACGTGTCGATTAGTGTAGTGTTGTGTAGAATAGCATCTTATATGCAACGTTTAGCAGGGATGTAGATGTTGTCCTCGATAATTCTAGCAAGACTTAGGATTGACTTTATTGCCATATGGAGCTGATAGCTGATGGGATTTCCAGCCTCATCGGTAGGGGCGTGTGCACATATTAGGCTTAGCCTTGATGCGGATCACAGGACAGACTCAAATTTAGTAGCACCTGCGTGGCCATATGCGGTTATTCGTTGTCCGAGGCTTCTCGTGTCTCTCTCATAACTAGACTTGTTTGACGTGGACGGGAAGTTACCCAGACGGCACAATACCAACCTGGAGGGCCCGGCCCTTGTTTTCACCCTAGGGCAGCGGGATGAATATCCAGATGCCAGTAACCCACTTCGGGGATGTGAGAGCTGCCATTGGCCCATAGAGGGTTATTCCGCCACCATCTCTTTTTCAACACCTTGACTAGCTCATTTAGATCATATAAGATACTTGTCATTCTGACTGTCGACGGCACCGTTGATTCAATCTAGTCAATTCATCCGCCGCACGTCCTCTTTCTGAGGGGCTCATGTAAGACTTTTAAGACTCACCAGCCAGCCTTTCCGGCAGATCATTATAGTGTTGCTATTTTCTTCTTGTTCAACACTCGCGCTTATAAGTTTAGCAAGTCATGTCTGTATAGTCATGACCAGTACCCGGTGGCTACCACTTGCAGGTAAAACAAGCACAGTTGATGTGTAGTCTAAACTTACGGCTATTGGGTATCGCCAGGTTGATGACTATCAATGCTTACCCTTATTCTACAACACCCAACCACCGTTGAATTTCGGGTGTCTATAAACGTATTATTACTGCAACTACCCGGCCACTTTATTCAGAGCTCACAAAGAGCGCTCAGAGCATGCTCCAAGTGAAAAAAGTAGCACAAGTTGAGCGCTCGGATAGCTTTGAGCTAACCAATTCGAAACACAGATTTGTTTGCATTAAGAGTTTAAGAAGCAAAACGCCTATATTCGCAAACTGCAGCCGCTTTTATTTCATCAACGAAACTCACTCATCAACACTACACACACGGCCTTAAGAAAGGCGAATTTATAATGGCAATTTCAGTTCGCCTGCATTCAATTTTCGTTTTCTGCAGGTTTTCGGTAGTCATTCGAAGAAGTCTGTTCGAGAACTACAAAAGTTGAAATAGAGAAAAATTAGTAAAAATTGCTAGTGGATCAGAAACCTAAAAGTTTATTTATCTACACTCCCAAATTAAGTTTAAAACAAATTACGTTAACCAGTTATTATATACATCAATCAAAGTAATTTTATTGATATAAAGCAATAAACAGTAAAAATTGACGTAAAATCTGATTTTGTGAAAACGCAAACGAAGAAACGCGAATTGAAAATCTATCAACATAGAAAATTAAATGTAAAAATTAATTTACAAAGACACTTTAAATAATGTGCAAGACTTGTCTGTTTTTTTTTCTATAATAAAAAGTGTAACTTGGATCTGATTTAAATTGCTTGGGGCAATCATTATCCGTAAGATTGACATTTGGCAAAGAGAAATCGTTTTCACCATTTCAGATATAAAAGAAAACTAATATTTTCAAGAACAAAGAAGTCATCCACAACGCAGGAAAATTGAAAAAAAATAATGATCTCTTTTTGTCTGCTTTCAGGAAAAACAATCGTCGAACAACAATAACAAGACCAAGAGCATAACAAATATCCAACGAAGTCAGAAAATTATCGAGTTGGTAGTTCCCAAGAATATTTACTACTCGTGTGTTAAATATTCTGCAAAAAAGAAATACATCGTCATTTTGGAGGCGCGGACACGAAAAAAAAAAATTAATCTAGGAAGAAAATCTGACAATTTTCACCTTGTTACGCATCGAGTATTGTTTGTAGAAGCAAATAAGTCATTGAGAGGAAAGAAGAGGGCAGATTTATCAAGAGATCAACTGAAATAAGGCAACTTGCCAAATAAACAAACGTCGTGAACTAAGAGACCAACAACAGGAAACCAGCGAGCAAAAGCAAGTTTATTGCAATATATAGATTTACCGAATTGTCTTTATTATCTGCCTGGCCGTGAATAACTGGACAGAAGAAAGGGTATCAGCATCAACGAAAATGAGTGAACTTTCGCCAGAAGAGGTAAGTTGCAATTCAATTGTTTGATCCATATAAACCAAGAATAGAAACTGAAATGGTATTAATATCCTTGGTTACAAGATTAAATGTGTACGTTGATCCCAGACAAGGTTCAATGAAATTCAACATATTCAACAGCTGTGCTGTCTATCCTGTATTGATTGAATTTGTTGTCTCGCCCAAAATTGGGTGTCTACAAAATGGGCGCTGGTTTTTTGTGTAGCTTCATGCGTATGTATCTATGTACTGCCGTAGGTGTGAACAAAGTGCACAAGTTGGTGATAAGCAACGCGTCCCTATTTTTAATTTTATGTCCTTAAATTGTGTATATCTCAGCCAAATAGATAGCTTGTACCAAGGTGCGCAAGTTGATGAGTAATCAAAGTCAAAATATGCTCTATAAGTATACAAGCTTCGCTCTTACCTATGGTTATCTACAATTTACTAACCGGGCTCAGACCCCGTGGAGAATCTCTGCCTAGAACACTACACCCGTCCATTCTCTGCGGTTCCTAGCACGTTGGTTTGTCCATTTCTAACGCTCCGCTATAGCTTGACCTTTAAAACTGAGGTTCGTTCTTGCTTGTCTCGAACCTGAGGGTGGGGAGTCAAAGATCCTGTTATGAGTCGAGGCTTGGCCACAGTGGCATCTTCGGAGTAGTGGAGGATTACGGTGGCACGCTCGCGGTTGCACTGCTATCGCTCGTCGGACGGGGTAGTTCTTGTCCCCCTCACACTAAACCACCTGCTCACAAACAAAAATTTATCGTGCCTGAGAAAAAAGGAAGAAGATAGGCAGAGAACTAATCGGACGGTCAAAAAGGAAATGAAAAAGAAGAAAAGAGAAAGATAGGATAGACGAAAAGAAAATCTCAATGACCTTTGCCCTACCAAGGAGAGAGTACAGGAAGTCAGATACAATTTCACTACCCTAACTATGCTAACTAATCCTATTCTAATCTAAAACGTAAGCTAAACCTTATTCTATATCCCTAATCTAACTTATATCTAACCTAATTCTATTCTCCTTTGCATCTACTGCTTCCTTATGTCGCTCCCTGGTAAGGTTCGTCTCGTTCCTGAGACTTGCCAGATGATGTTGGCTCTGGCTCGGCCTACCCACCCTATGTGTCGGTCGACACTCCATTGGCTATCTCTCTGGCCGAAAACAACGAGAGACAGACCCTCTAACGCCAGATCCCAGTCACTCGTACGTCAAATGTCCTGGTAGAGTAGAGTTCGTACGTCGTCACGTCCCGTCCTCATATCCGTCGGTCGTCTACGTATCATTCACGTCATGGCACAAGCGGAAGGACGCCTTCCCAAATCTCCACACACCAAATCACACTCGTACCCTACTCCATTAAAACACGCGAATAAACTCGCTTGTAAAATCCACTATAATTCATTTATAAAAACTAAAACTACGTTAAAATTAAAATAAATCCAATAGATACCGGAGTTCTTAAGATTGAATATCCTAAATTTATAACTAATATATATGTATACGATTTGGCTTAATTCCTGCCACAACAGCCACACCTCCCCAGTCATTTTTTCCGTCCAGAGAGATAGCCAAAGGAGTGTCGAGCGACACATAGGGTGGGTAGGCCGAGCCAGAGCCAACATCATCTGGCAAGTCTCAGGAACGAACGAAACTTACCAGGGAGTGACAATAGCACACATTGAAAATAGTCAATTATCAACTGTCGATTGATCTTCGCAATAAGGCTCTGAAAATAGTCAATTATCAATTGTCGATTGACACTCGCAATAGGGGTGATAACAATCCTTTTCGCTGGTCCAATATTGCCAATTCGATCGATGTGGCTGAGTCAATGTAGTCGACTTGACTTAGCTTTTTGGAGCTTCTCCTCTATTACATCACTCGGACAGAAAAATAAATACACGAAGGAGTTTATTTCCTAATAAAAGAGCCCAGTATTAGCTTTCCTTTTCTGCTTAGCGTCCAGCAATCGGCGCCATAATTAATAACCGGCAGGATCAATGTCCATTCTCCAGTTAAGTGGCATGCTTAGCGAGCGTTTGTGTGAAAGCGCTAGACGTGATCGACAATTGGTGAACTACGAATGGGCTTTCGCTCCTTTTGAAACTGAGGTTCTCTTAACTAGAGGATGAAGCTCAATATAAGGAAGATCAATGTGGGTTCCGAGCGTTTGTGTGAAAGCGCTAGACGTGATCGACAATTGGTGAACTACGAATATGCTTTTGCTCCTTTTGAAACTGAGGTTCGCTTAACGAGAGGAGGAAGCTTACTACGACTTCGACACTTCATGCTTCTGTTATTGACAATTGCTTGATCGTCCTTTAACAACACTGGTGATTTCCAGTCGTGCCAGCCCACCGATTTGCATGTAAGAGTTTCAAGATTTTTAATGTGTCGCTAGGCTCACCAGAATCTTAAAAGTGCCTACAAGTAATTCCAC
The DNA here is from genome assembly GCA_949715645.1 of Portevinia maculata. Taxonomy (NCBI): domain Eukaryota; kingdom Metazoa; phylum Arthropoda; class Insecta; order Diptera; family Syrphidae; genus Portevinia; species Portevinia maculata. The sequence continues at coordinate 13,934,788 of OX454525.1, read as the reverse complement.
CCCCTTAGTCGCTTCTTACGACCTGTGTTATTTTTAACCCGTGTACGGGCATTAATCATAAAATTTTATTAATATGATCAAATGGGAAAATATTCAAACATTTTTATTCCTGGTTTAAGTTGTCTGGGGCCCCAATCCGCAAGCGTGAGTTTTACGAAAAAAATGTGTACACTGTCTTGTTCGCCGCCGCCCTGTACAAAGACGATCAAATTTATTCACTGTGTTTTTGACCGAGTGATAAACCTAATTCAGCTCACCGGCTTTCAAAATGGTATACATTTAGCACATACAAACTCGCAGCGTGCTGCAGAATCTCATGCATCACAATTAGTTTACACCGGCCGTGAGGACAGGTTGAAGTTTCTGTTAGTGGGCAAAAAAACTGGATCTTGCGAAACTTGGCCCTGCTTTGGGCAGCGTTACCTCTGAAAATGTGTATTAAGTTTCCCGAAAAGGTGTCCGAAAATTAAAAAGAGTGCCCAATACAAATTTCGATTAAAACGCGTCGACATTAAATACAAATTCTTATTATAATTAAAACAAAATGGGTAAAATCATGTAGCATTTGGCGCGTTTAATTTGCGAGGCAACTGTGAGTTCCCAACTAGTTAAATTTCTATCACTTGTCAAACGATGGTCACGTGAGTTACTTGATCAATGAGGAAAGGTAAAATAGGGACTAGTAGTAGCCTTGCAAATTGGACGCGTCTATTGTTTAGAAAATTTTGCACTAATTACAAACACAAACATAGGGACGGGCTACAGTCCGCTTGGGCGAACTGTTGGATACCCTATTCTTATTCCTATCAGACACCTAGAGAGTCTATATTATAAATTTCAGCTCCCTAGCTCAAACTTTGGTTTTTCAATAAAATTGTTTTATTTAATTGTGGGCGTGTCAGTGGGCGGATTTTAGAAATTTTATATCCCAAGCAGTTTTAGGAGTCAAAGATCATATATAAAAAATGTCAGCTTTCTAGCTCAAAATTCAATTTTTTCAAAAAAAATGTTGTTTTTTTTTGAGTTTGTGGGCGTGTCTGTGGACGGATTTCAAAAACTCTTAAACTTCATTATTTCGGGACCCTAGAGAGTATATGGTTAAAATTTCAGCTCTCTAGGTCTAGTTTAAAGGCCTATTTTTTGCCGACGGACGGACGGACGGACATGGCTAGATCGACATTACTATCGATGCTGATCATAAATATAGTAACTTTTAGGGGTCTACGGGCAATATTAAGGTATGTTACAAACTATGCGTCAAAATTAATATACCCTTAGAATAGGGTATAAAAAAAAAAATAACGGAGATAGAGTATAAATGATACAGAAATAGATACGTTTATTGGGTAATTATTTAGAATTGGGATTTTATATTTAGCGGAGCAACGGAGTTGCGTCAGCGGGCTAAGGAAAATGGTGAAAATCATTTTACCCACAAAGCGAGCCACCCAAACTCTGTTTCTTTCCAGAAAGTAAATGGCAAAGGCACCTGCCAGACGACTGGCACCTTCCCTTAGAGGAGTAATGTTAATATGGGTTAGGGCTTAGTTATAGCAAAGTGTAAAAAGTGGAATATAAAACACATTAAAATGAACACATCATACGAACGAACATTTAAGAGTGATTTTGGTCTGGAGCCCCAGTAATATGTAATTGCAAAAAAAAATTGTGTCCAAAAGGTTGTTAAAATTTTTAAAAAGTTAGTATCAAAAATCGATTACTCTGCACTCGGACACCACCCGAGTGCAGGGTATACCAAAAAGAGGGTCGGAGAATTCACCTTGGCCCTCAATAAGGCACTGACTTCTGCCTGCCCGCTTATACGGCCTAAAGGCAAAAAGAAGCCGTATTGGTATATTGTTCAACCAAGCCAAGTTCACAAAAGCTGAAACCGATAAAGCATCTCTCAATGCTTACAAAAAAAACTGAGAAAAGCCAAACGCTCGTCTTGGAGACTCTTTGTGGAAAAATAGAAGAATCATCCGAGGCATCAAGGCTAAGAACAATTCTCTCAACCATGCCTAGCTGTTTAAAGAAGGCGGACGGCTCCTGGACCACTTACAGCGAAGAATCACTGAATCAATAAAAACCTAAACAGGTCAATTGCACGTACTACTGCAATCTGATTACATAGGACAAACTGCTGTGCGCACTACACAGCTTCAAACCATATAAATCCGCGGGGCCAGGTGGCATAATACCAGAGCTTCAAAACACCTCGGATATCATCTTGCCTCTGCTTGAAATAATTCTGATAAGCTGCATGGAGCTGCTCTACATTCCGCTGTTATGGAGAGAAGTAGTTTAAAAAAAAGGTTGTTTTTATACCCAAAGCCGGTAAATGCTCCCATGTAAATCCTTAGGATATCAGACCCATAAGCCTATCATCATCACTACTAAAAACGTTAGATAGGCTCATTGATGTCCACCTACGCACCAACATTGATATACGACTCCTTTCTACGGCTCAACATGCATATCGCACAGGCAAATCTGTTGAAACAGCCTTAAATACGTTAGTACGTTCAATCGAATACTGCCTTCTTCATACAATACAAGATAGACCTATTCGGCCGGTAACAGCTAAAGAACTTGCCAAAGAAATTAAAGAAAGCATAAATATAAAAAAGGCCCCAGGGTTTGATTTGATTACAGGAGAAATTTTGAAACAATTTCAACGAAAATGTTTAAAAAAACTAGCGCAGATTATAAATGCTGCATTTAAATTAAGATATCGCACCTCCGCTCAAATAGTGTCATAACTCAAATTTATTGCATCATTACGTCCCCCATACTTCAAACTATTATCTCAAAAAGTGTCATATTCATTGTTCGAATATTTGTCCCTAGATGACACAAATATTTCATTCAAAAGTAATGGCGGCCCAAACATTTGAAAGCTTTTTTCTCGAAAAAATGATTTTTTGACTTTTGACACTATTTGAGCGAGGGTGCGATATGTGCCAAGCATGTGGAAAGTCGCGGAGGTAATAATGATACCTAAACCAGGCAAACCACCTAACGAAGTTACCTCATATCGCCAAATATCTATTCTACCAATGTTGTCCAAGTTATTCGAAAAAGTGCTGGTAAAACGTCTACAAAAAATAATACATATGTAGATGAAAAATCGCTAGTCCCAAATCACCAATTTTGATTTAGAAATAAGCACTCAACCATTGATCAGGTGCATAGAATAACAGATAGAATCAAAAAAGCATTTGAAGAGAAAAATGTTTGCTCTACAGTATTTCTTGATATATCACCAGCTTTCAATAAAGTCTGTCACAAAGGACTGATACACAAATTACAAAAGCAACTGCCGAAGCAGTATGTGACCATTCTGGAGTCTTATATATCAGATAGATTCTTCAGAATTAAAAAAGATGCAGAGTACTCAACATTAAGAGAGATTAAAACTGGTGTACCGCAAGGCAGTGTGCTAGGTCCAGTTCTATACCTACTTTTCACTAGCGATCTGCCTGAAAGTGAAGAAACCACCATAGCTACTTTTGGAGATGACAAAGCTGTCCTTTCTGTGGGAGCAACTGTCAAAATAGCAACAAAAAAGCTTCAAACAGCAATAAACAATATTTCAAAATGGACAAAGAAATGGCAGATTAGATTAAATGACCTTAAGTCAGTCCATATTAATTTTACGTATAAAAACGTACCACACATTCCAGTCTACATTAACAACAATGTAGTGGAATATTCAAACACAGCCAAATATCTAGGCGTGACTCTAGACGCTAAACTGCATTGGAAAGGGCACGTAAAGAAAAGAAAAAAAAAGATGAGTTGAACATGCGATACAGTAAAATGTTTTGGCTTATTGGGAGATACTCATCCCAGTCTAACTACAATAAGTTATTGCTATACACGCAAGTTCTGAAACCAGTATGGACCTACGGGCTCCAGTTGTGGGCATGCACATGCCAAACAAATTTACTAACAATTCAGGTTTTCCAAAATAAAGTACTAAGGAACATAGTTAATGCACCTTGGTACATACGCAATGCCGATCTGCATAACGATCTAAACGTTGAAAGGGTTGAAGATGAAGTTAAGAAAGTTGCTCAAAGGCACAGAAGTAGGCTTCTTAACCACGTAAACACAGAAATAACAGAACTTTTGAATAATGACAATGCATTTAGGAGATTGAGACGGGTAAAACCTCTTGATCTATAAGAGGTAGCTAGGGCTAAGAAATCAGGTATTGATTTCAAACAAGAAAAAAGTTTAGAAATCCGACAAACGGCGGATTTATCTGTTAAATTCAACAAATATGTAGTTCAAAAACAAATTGCCGATTAGTCGTAGACTAGGTGCAATCTCATTCGGGATGGCGAATGTCAGTCCCCCGGGAGTTTTTTTTAGATGGGTTAAAGTCCCTCACTATTGCAGAAGCATCCCTCGCGTACTAGCTCTGCAATGTCTTTCGATGATTTTTTACTTCCAGCGAATTCCCAACAGAAAAAAAAAAAAATAAAGATCGCCAAAGCACTGTCAGCTCTGTGAAGGGCTAGGTGGATTTGTGCTCTCTGACAGGCTAAACCTCAGCCTCTCCTTTCGCCTCCCTGATCACTGCAGCGTGTTCCAGGCGGAAATCATGGCGATTAAATTAGTCCTATCGTGGCTGAAGAGGAACGTGATATCCGCTATGGACATCCGGATCTTCTTCGATAGTCAATCTGCGCTAAAATCTCTGGATTCTGTCTCCACAAACTCCATTGTAGTCCGTGACTGCCGATAATCTTGGTAACGCATCTGCTTTTTCATTCCCCTCTATGTTGCCATGACCGGGAACCCAAAGGAGAGTGATGTTAAAATGGTCGCTTAGACAAGTGATTGCCTCTACACTGTCCGGCTAGCTTGTATGATATGGAGTGCGAGTCGAGAGCTTTTGTAGCTGCCTGGCTATCAATAAAGATGGCAACATGTCTCTTTGTTATTGGAAAAAGGTGAGTATCCTACAAGCCTCCCTGATCGCTAGTATACCCTTAAGGAATCCGGAAGTCGAAATGATTTGGATACGTACGGCGTACGCTTTGTTATATGTTTTGCTTCCAGCTTAGCTTTGGATCTAGGATAATTCCTAGATATTTAGCTTAGTGGAGCGTGTTTGGTCACAAAGTTTAGGGCGGTTAAAAGTCGGTATCTTGTATTTGTTGGCAAATAGCATGAGTTTTGCTTTCTCGGATTTACGCTGAAGTCACAACTTGTAGCCCATGCGCTTAACTTAATCATCCATCTCTGTGATCTCACTTATCACTAAAATGAACATCCCAGATACCAGAATAACCACGTCGTCTGCGTACATCGTCTGTGTAAAGTCTTGATTCCAACTCTGTTGAAGTCTGTCAGAATTTCATCAATGACCATGAGATATAGTAGGGGCGAAATGACCCTCTTTGGACACTTGGGGCATTCCTTTTTCTAATATACTGTGCTAGTAGGTAAGTTGTACTGTTTGTAGTCGGTAAAACTGTCAATAGACTGCACTACTTCATGCATACTTCATGCATTGCGGTCAGCATGCCTACCGTGGACTTGCCTTTGAGGTAGGCATGCTGACGTTTCGAAAATGTTGTGTTTCACAGATTGTCTCGGATATATCTGTCCAATATGCGTTTGAGGGTCTTCAGAGCAAATGCTGTAAGGTTTATATGTCTGTAGTCCTGTCTCCGTGGGTTGACACGACTGTAGATCACCGGTGTTCCCAACAGCAAGTTCAAACACCAAATAATATAGGGATGCAGTGACTGAAAGAAAGAAGTTACTTCTTTCACTTCGCACAAACAAATGGTTGGAGAAGCTAGGTTTAAGTTCCTGTAGTCCGTTAATGCCTTTGATTTTTTTGTTTTTATTTTTGAAACCACAGAAAAATAAATAAATAAATATCATAGTAAAACTTTGAATTAATTTCGATTTATTTTACATTTTCAGATTAGAGCCAGAAGACTTCGTACTTTAGCGGCTGCCATTAGCACTACCCCACGCCCAGTTGAGACTGACAATTTCCCTCAACAGGACAGTAAGTTGGATTCAGTTTTTGCATACATGTAAATGCATTCAAATACTTTTCTTTCAGCACCCCGCAGTACAACGAATGTGGCCAAAGAGTCGCGATTAGTCAAAAATGCACTACAGATGACATTGGATGTAATCCACCCAAATACAGATGGATTAAGCACATCACCCCCTTTAAACGCAACACAAAAACCGACTTTACAAGATGTCCAAAAAATGGAGACGGATGAATGTCTTTCAATCACCAATACATCAACTAAATCATCAGAGATATCAGAGAAATGCAAGGACTCAGATTCAGGCATCGAAAATATGGAAACCAGCGAAAATACATCACCAGTCACTGAAGGTTCCTGTCTAATCATCCCAGCAATTGAAGCCATCGAAGAGAAAATCGAACAAATCGTATCGAAAATACTCAACGCTACCTGGAACGACAACAGCAGCGGATCAATGATCTGTCCCCAAGTTGGTAATTTTATTGAGAACTTTCCCGAAAAACGATATGATTTCAAAACCCTCGTTACGGACGTCCTCATGGAGTGTGTTTTGAAAATCTACAATAACGATCAATCGGATTCTATTGATTCAGACAATAGCGATCAGTATTCCACTCCGAAAAAGATCAAAAGCGATGACAACGAGGTGCAAGAGATACTAGCTAACGTTGTAGCCAGCGGCAATACCACAGAAATCGATACAAGATTAGATCAACCAAGCACATCACGAAGTGCAGCGGCTGAATCCGGCTGTCCTACACCGGCACTTAAAGCTCTGCGCCAGGGCAAGACAACCGTACTTTTGTATCTCATTAAATGCTACAAAAACTATCAGAATATCAACAATAAACCGGATGTATCAGTTGATCCTTTGTTCAAGACAACCTTGTCGTTTGTTCATTTGTCCATAATGCGAACCACAGTTCTTGTACTGACTGACAAAATCTATCAGAACCTGACCTATAATATGGACCAGTCGTGTTTATTGGAACTCGTATACCAAGAGCGGGTGCCGGATGATTTTCTGCATGATCTTGTGGCTGAAGCCTACACTATTTCCGAGGACTTTGAAATGATATTTGGACAAATGTTACGTGGCCTATTCATGGGCATGCAACGGAACATCTGCACCACAAGTATCCACACAGATCAGATCCAGACATTAGCCAATTTGATTGTCATTAAGGTGGGCAATGCTCGTCCCATTTGCGATTTGATGGCAAAACAGCCTAATTTCCTACCCGAAATTTGCACTAAGATTCCCGGGCGAGAGATTGTCAAGTGCAGTTATTTGGGACCATTTCTATCAGTTTCAATGTTTGCCGAGGAAAACATCAAATTTGCTGAGGCGCATGGAAGGAGTTCGATTTTGGGTGTCTCTTCGGGAAAGCTCAGACTGGTAAGTAAAAAGTGAAGTTCAAAGGCAACAGAAAACTAACGGTATTGTCGAATATGTGGCACTCACTTTTCGTACATGACTTTTAGTAATTTCGGAAACGTCAAAAAATGCTCATCAATGCTTTGTACCATCACTGGACAAATTGCGACTCCGACGCTCAACACACCTGATGCTGATTCAATAAAAGCATCCTACATTTTTTTGATGCTTTTATCGTTGGCAGTTCTGAATTAGTTAACGCAACTTGAACGTTATGCCTTTCCAGTGATGCAACATATTTTCCTTAATGAACGTGTAGCAGGGTTTTGTTTTTTTTTTTTGGGCTGTGCCAATGGATGTGGTAAACTTCGAAAGATGGCATGCACGATTCTCAAACCCGAATAATCGATAACAGGAATGCGCCTACGTACTAATCCACACCCAACAGACTTGCCTCATGTATTACTTCGCAGGGCTGGTAAGCATATCATGCTATTCGTCTTGTGGAGCTATTGTTGCTCCTGTTTCAGCTTGATCTGTTTCTACTGCTTCTGCTGCTTTGTGAATTTTCTCAATTCTTCGCAGCTCACTTTGCACATTCGTTACGTATGCGCCAATCTCTTCTCAAGTCACTTCTGATAGCATTATATGGTCGATTATAGACGATGGGCTATGTACTTCTATTCTCCCATGTGCAAACCGCCCGCAGTGGAATATGGCGTGCTTCGTTGTTTCTTCTTCTTCTGGGCAAAGTGGTGAGGTATCGTCTCCAAATCTGTACAAGTACTTGCGATATCGTCCATGACCGGATAGGAACTGTGTAAGATGGTAATTACAGTCTCCGTGTTTGCGGCATATCCAATGTTTTATAGAAGGTATAAGTGTGTACGCCCATCTCCCTTTTGCGGTATTGGTCCAACGAGTTTGCCAAGTAGCTGCTGACGCTGATTTTTTTGACCTTTATCCTCTGGATGGTAGTAGCATCGTGTTGGTTCAGGGATAATCTGTTATATATCCTGGACATCTCATCTGCGAGAATGTCGATGGACAAAATTTCAGCTATAACAAATGCAGCCCCATCTGAGATGGTACGAAAACCGCTAATTGTCCTTAACGCGCAGAGTCGATATATGGATGACAATCTTTTTTAGTCACCTTTGTCCTTAGTGCCTGCGCCCAGACTGGGGCGGCATATAACAAAACGGGGGTGATTACTCTGGAGAGGAGCATCCTTTTAACGTAACCAGGTCCACCGATGTTAGGCAGCATGCGCGAAAGAGCTCCCCGCAGTTGCGCTGCCTTTTTGACTAGGTAGTCAACATGAGTTTTAAACTGCTGCTTATTATCCAGCATTACTCCAAGATATTTAACCGCCTCTTTTGACCTGATGGTTTGGCTACCCACCTGAAAATTAGCGAACTCTACGGTTTTTCTACTTGATATAAGTACGGCTTCTGTTTTATGGTCGTCCGATTCTAGTCCGGCGGATAAAAGCCAGTCCTTTATCAGGGAAATGGCTTCGTTTGTAGCTGATTCTACAGCACGGATATGTTAAGACACGGTCACGACGGCAATGTCATCGGCGAATCCAGTTATCGTTACTCCGCGAGGTAGCGTCAATCGAAGGACTTCGTCGTACATAATGTTCGACAGCAGCGGCCCTAAGACTGACCCCTGTGGGAGTCCCGGGGTGACTTTGTAGTACTTGAATCATTCATCAGTCTTGTACCTAAGCTTCCTATTGTTGAAATAATTTGTCACTATTCGCAGCAAATAGTACGGTGTTTCCATTCTGGTTAGTGATCTTCTGGTGAACGGCCAGTTCACTTAATTGAATTAAATAATTAAAGGCATTTTTTACATCCAATGTTACTACGGCACAGTACTCTTGTGCCATATAGCCATCTATCTCCTTCGATGCTATTTTCTGCGATATCAACTACCGCTTTTATGGCATCCGTGTAGCAGGTCTCATTAACAACAACGGTGCAGTAACGTTTTTCCGAAATTACCACTTAATATTCCAATTATCCGATTGCTGCTGCTAGCGCACTGCTTTGGCGATGTGTTAAAGTTTTTGCTCCATATTTTACGAAAAAGGTTTTATATTTTTTGACTGAAATCGACATTATTATTTCATCCACAGCAACTACACTCGATGCGGACTCTGATGCATACAGTTTTCCATTCACTGCTTGTTAACGTCAACAGTCGTCCTATCACACTCTCGTACATTTCCAAAGTCCTTTTGCATAACGATCGCCGTGTGCAAATTGCATCAGACGAAAAGCTTCTAGCTCGCGATGGTTTCGTCATCAATCTAATGGTTGTTCTGCAACAACTTTCTGTCAAGATCAAATTGGATCGTTTAGATCCGAAATTCCCGTTCTATTCAAATTCACTTATCAACATCGATAATGACACTAAGCTTCGTTTCACCGAAGATGAGTACAAGAAATTCATTGAGCGTGACTTCAAAGACGTAGAACATAATGCCAACTTCCAAACACAATGCTGGTTCCTAACACTACAAACACATCACTTGGGATTCATGCCAGCCATTCAAAGGTACCGCCAAAAAACACGCGCCATCAAGGAGCTACAGAAACTAATAGATGAATTGGACAAAACCAAGTCCCACTGGGAAAATACTCCATATGCCAAACGTAACAAGCAGTTTAGAGATCGTTGGGTCAAACAGTTGAAGAAACTGAACAGGTAATATGCATAAAAGCAATCTGAGTTTCCTTGACCGAATATTAAACATGATTATTTTCTCCTCAGATCAAAACTATGCAGTGAGGTGTGCTTACTCGATCCAAAACTGATCACATCTTGCATGTATTTCTACTCGACTGTATGTGAATTCTTACTGTACCAAATGGAGGGGCGCAAAATCGAGGGTCCGTTCATTTCCAAAGTGAATGCGTCACTGATGAAGCCCACAGATGCATTTGCAGCACTGCCCGAGTGGTATGTCGATGACATTGCCGAGTTCATATTGTTTGCCCTGCAGCATGCTTTAGCTGACCAGAATGCAGTCCGTCAAGCGATTGACCATCCAATCATTACCTGGTTACTGACGTGTGTCTGTGCTCCAAATTGTATTAAGAATCCATATGTCACTGCCAAACTAGTTGAGGTCCTGTTTGTGTTCTCATTGGCCCCAGCAAGTTCATCTCTAAGTGTTTTGGTAAGATGCCTATACGCCATTTACTCGAAACTTAAGAATTTAAATTTGCTTTTGTTTTTAGATGTGGCAAAATGAACTGTCACAGACAGTGTTGGTAAGTTCTTTAATGAAATTCTACACTGACATTGAAACGACTGGGCAAAGTACTGAATTCTATGATAAGTTTACAATAAGGTAAGTTCATGATAGCACACTTATTTTTAACTTTTTACTGATGCGCTTGATTGCACTTGTAGATATCACATAAGTCATTTATTTAAGTCCATGTGGGATAGTCCCATACATCGACAGGTCATGATAACCGAATCGAAATCAGGAAAACAATTTGTTAAATTCGTTAATATGCTGATGAATGATACAACCTTCTTGCTGGACGAGTGTTTGGAGAATCTAAAACGCATTCATCAGACACAGGTATTTTTTATGCATTCTTTATTTTTGTGGTTTATGTGTGGTGGAAGAAGAAAGTTATATAGGAGCATTAAGGCCCTTTTAGACGATCAGTTATCAGTTCAGTTTTCAGTTCAGTTGTCAGTTCAGTTAAAAAAGACAGTGCATGTAGACGTCAGTCCAGTGTTCACTTCAGCTTTCATTTTTCTTGTGAGCAGTCGAAAGTCAGAAGAAATACATTGCGCAATGGACGATGAAAGCCGATAAATTTTAATGAAATCGACCATATTATCACTCCATTTTGACGTATTGAAAAACAAACTGGAAATCTAAAATGTTTATTCACCGCCAATTGCAATTGAAATGACCATTGAATTGACAACTGAACTGAAACGTATTTACACATCAGTTTAACTGATAACTGAACTGACAACTTATGGGATTTCCATCAGTTTCAGTTTCAGTTAAACGCTTCAATTTTTGCATTTAGACATCAGTTTAACTGAAAGCTTACCTGATAGCTCAACTGAAACTCAAACTGAAATGATCGTCTAAATGGGCCTTTAGGATTAGTTTGAGTTTGTAGCACATTGCTAGAACAATTTCGCACCGCACCTATGCCCTCGTGCTGTCAGCCGACTAATTCTTGTGGCGCTCATATGTGTAACACGAACAATCGAAAAGCTCATATTAAAGCCTCTCAACTTACAGGTTCTTATGATAAATGAGAGCGCGTGGGCCGAACTGGGGTCGGAACAACAACAGAGTCGCCTATCTCAATTGTCCACAGATGAACGGCAATGCCGATCATACCTAACGCTTGCCAGAGAAACTGTAGAAATGTTTCACTATCTAACTGTAAGTCGTATAGAAAACAATTCATTATAATTTCCTTGCTTACAGAGATAGCACTCGTCTTTTTCTCTTCAGGATGATATTAAGGAGCCGTTTTTGCGTGCCGAACTAGTTGACCGACTAAGCTCAATGTTGAACTTTAATCTTCAACAACTATGTGGTCCAAAGTGCAATGACTTAAAAGTGCGGAATCCAGCAAAGTACGGCTGGGAACCTAGGCGCCTATTGGGCCAGATATTCGACATTTATTTACATCTTGACTGTGATAGATTCGCTCAAGCGCTTGCCGCCGACGAGCGATCTTTTCAAAAGCATCTGTTCGATGACGCTGCAAATCGAATCGAACGACTAGGCATTCGATCGTCCATTGCGATCGAAAAATTCAGAGCGTTGTTGACAAAAGCTCACGATACATACGGTTTGCTACCTAAAAATGTTTTATTTTTTTTAATACATGTATATATTTTATCGTTTTCGTATGCAAACAGTGGCAAATCAACAGACTGAAGACGAATGCGCCGATGCGCCAGATGAGTTCAAAGACCCCCTTATGGACACACTAATGCTAGATCCAGTTGTTCTTCCGTCTGGTACGGTAATGGATCGATCAATAATCACCCGCCATCTCCTCAATAGCAGTACGGATCCGTTCAATAGACAAACTCTAACCGAAGATATGCTCATACCCAATGTAGAGCTGAAGGACCGAATCGACGCATGGCGAAGAGAGAAGCGAGACAAAAGACAGAACCAGCAACAATTGAACTTATTCGATAAAAGTAGCTAAGCACCTTACCATCTGTTTTTCTCAAGTATATGATTATAATTTCTTTTATATGCACAACTTGTAGAAAAAAGAAATCTGTATTTACATTTATTTGCGATACGTTGTTCGGTTCGGGCGAATTCAATTTCTTAGAATTTAAATTAATTTTTTTTTTACTTTATACGTCGTCGGTTAAGTTAGCAATCCATGTTATACGTAGTCCAAGAAACCCGCAGACATCAGCTTGATCATGTTGCTGTATGTACTGGGAAGAATTGGCGCTAGTTAAACGTTTTGGTTTATTTCTGTATAAGATACATAGTATTTAATTGCATTGAAGAAAATTGATAACGAGAAGAATATCTATAAATGAAAATAGTTTAAGCATAAAGAGAGGCAACAGTGCACATGAATCTCTCGAAAATGTAACAGGAACTATTATATATATATACATACATGCATTCTTAGAAGGAAAAGAGAGTTTAGAAAGAGTAAACGAAAAATATACAAACATTTTTGTCATAAAATAATTTTTTTTTAATGTTCGCAATACTCGGGATAAGGCCGCTAGTGCGGCTGTCCGCCTCAAAGTAACTTTCTGGTGTTCCGAGAAGAAAATCGGCTAACCCTCTTTATTAAAAAAAATCAGAATCCTCCCTAGCAACATATACTACACCACCCTCAGTTACGTTTTGATAAAAACTTCCAGGTTACAATAGACCTCAGATCATTCAGTGACGAAGGCCCACTTGTCGAAGATAAATCGCTCCACTTAAACACCGATGGATCCAAATCCGATGATGGGGTTCTCTGACAGGTTGAACCTCTGCCTCTCTTTTCGACTCCCTAATCACTGCAGTATGTTCCAGGCGGAAATAAGGGCGGTTAAAGAACTCGTATTCTGGCTGAAGAGAAACGTGGTATTCGCCAAGGACATCCGAATCTTCTCACAGTCAGCCGCGATAAAATCCCTGGATTCTGTCTCTACAAACTCCATCGTAGTCCTAGACTGCCGATCATCTATGAGATGGTGGAGCAGTTCCACATTCACCTGTGTTTGGTGCGGGGGGACAGAGAAGGAGGCGATTCTCCAGCTTCTCTGCAACTGCCCTGCTCTCTCTCAAAGACGAAAAATCCCTCTTGGAGCTTTCTTCTACAATGATCTCAATTGGCTTATAAACATTGACATTAAATGCGAGTAAGGAAGAAGATAGATCCACGTGGTATCAATTTCTTCCTTCATAAGGATGGGATAAGAATATCATAAATATATATTAACTTACTTACCGGGCTCGCAAACGTGGAGAGTACCTGCCTAAGACACTGTAGCTTTCCATCCGCGATCCCGGACACGGTGCTTCCAGATATGCTCTGGCATCCGCAATGACTTGGTCTTTAAAACGGAGGTTCGGTCTTCCTTGTCGTCTCGATAATGGGGGCTGGGGGGTAAAGATCCTCCTGGCTGATCCTTGGCTCCACCCATTCAGTCTATGTGCTCGAGCCAATGTATTAAACGTATTTTAGCTTTTCGGACTACATCAACATTTGGGTACATCTCATAGAGTTCGTGGTTGTTTGTTGTTCTAATTAACTGGGCAACAATATCAGTTCTTTATAGACCCTACAGTCTTCCAGGCTAGGAGATTTGTTCCCATTCGTGTAGCTTAACCTTCCGAGCTCCACTAAGGTGTCATTCGTGGAGCTGATGTTTTATCCGAGGTTTCCCTTACAACCTTGAACACACTCGTCAACAGTGCACTTTTGTCCTTGGTGGTTTGTTTGTTTATTGAAAACGAGTATGTACTTGGCTTTTTCCTCTTTGTTTTAAGGCCAATAAATGTTGCCTGTCTCTCAATCGCCGTCAAAGCCTCTAACACGGCACGCTGAGATCGGCCGCATATGATATGGATATCGTCCGCGTATCCCAGTTGTTGGACTATCTGCATCAGAACATACGTACATACATATTAGGCCTTAACGGCCCATAGAGGGCCTTAACCTAGCTTCTCCAACCACTTCCATGCGAAGTGAAGGGGGCCTACAGTTTTACGCCGAATCCGAACGGCAAATTTGAGAAGCTTTCTCATGACAATTTGATACTCTTGGATGTTTGTCAGACGTTCGCAAGAGGTGCCAATAACACGCGGCATTCCCAAGAGGTCCCCCATCAAGTACTTACCACGCTCTACGTCGTTTAATTGCGGTGATCTAACGAGAACCGATTGATTCGACGTGGCAAGGTCGTTGGCTGCATCTGCATCTGAACAAGATTTAGAAAGTCACATGATAGCGTATCTTCTTGGCGGAAACCGGTGCAGGTTTAAAGTAGTTGGCAAGATCTATTCACATACTGCACATCGCACCGCGTGTTTTTCAGCGTCAAACGAAAAATAAAATTGTACGTCCCTTTCATTCTTGCTCCAAAACTAACTCATGATGATCGAATCAAACACAATCACGCCTGTGTCGTGATGGATCGAATGCTCTGAGACGACTAGCTACTTAACCCCATTTTGGCAGCCCTTTTATAGCGCCGAAACCTTTCCAAACTTTATTTATCTTTTTAAGGATGATATACCCGTGTTTTCAAAAGCTTCTTTATACTGTTGCATGTTTGCTTGAACTGTGTCATTCAGGATCAATTAGTCAACTGCGCCATCTAGTAGAGAGTAAAAGTAGCCATATTACCGATTTTGGCAGCATTGGAATAGCAGTTTGAGTAGCTGTAGAATAACTAGTTATTTGTTCTCGAACCTTCTCTGAACTTAACGAATCTGGAAAGTTCGATAGGTGTCACTAGGAGATATAAATATATGTCGCAGGAGCACCCGAGACATTCGAGTTGTGACCCGCGATAAAGAAGTGCGATAGATGACAGTAGTGAAAAGTATAGAGAAAAAGTATAAGTATTGAGTAAGAGAAAAGTGAATGTGTATTTAAAGTGATTAATTGTGAAAGTGAATTGTTGAATTAAATAACTGAATTATTAGAATAATAATCAAGAATTGCATTGAAAGAAAACTAATAAAGAATAATTAAATAGAATTACGTCTTATCTTTTCTAATCCTAGCCTGGATGTAACATTGGTGTCAGAAGTGGGATAAAACGTATTCAGTGTGAAATTAAAGTGAAGTGAATTAGTTAAAAAAAAAAAAAAATAATGGGCCGCACATTGAAATTGCTTCAGCTCAGTATACCGCAGTTAAAAGCTGAACTAGAAAAGCGGAATCTCTCCACAGCTGGAGGAAAAAGTGATCTGGTGCTTCGACTGCAGGAAGCTGTTGAAAACGAAGGAGAAAACCCCAAGTCCGGTTTGTTCGACGTAGCAGAAGAACAAGTAAGTACAGGCGTTGATATGACTGCTATGATGGAATTACTTCTCTCTATGGACTCTAAATTTAATGAACAGAAGAATTCTGTTTGATTTTTGGAAATTGGAATCAATGGACTCTAAATTTTATGAACAAAAGAATTCTCTAGAACAACAGAAGAATTCTCTAGATTCCAAATTGCAAGCAATGGACACTAAATTCGAAGAACAAAAGAATTCCATAGTTGCCGCCCAAAAGAGCGCTGTGGAAGATTTTAAAAATGTTCTCGAAGGAAAACTCGAAGAAATTGACCAAAAGTTCGAGAAGGTGGAAACCAAATTCGACGAAATCGATACAAACATCGAGAACTTGGCTAAAGAGCTCGAGAAAGTGAAGAAGCAGAAGGCTCGAGAAAATTCTGCGGACTGCCCGAGAAGGAAAGAAATGCAGCCTCCTGTTTTCGACGGTCAAACATCATGGCCAATTTATAAGAAACAGTTTGAAGCAGCTGCAATGGCGAACAGCTGGGACAACGAGGAAAAGTCGATTGCGCTAACGCTCGCACTAAGAGGTACAGCTGCGGAGTTACTCCAAACCGTCTCAGAAGAGGAGCAACACGACTACGACGCCCTGGTCAAGGCTATAGAGATGCGCTTCGGTGATGAGCATATGCAGAAAGTGTACAGGGTTCAGCTACGCAGTAGAGTCCAGAAGAGGGGAGAAACACTTCAACAGCTGCAAGCAGATATCGAACGTCTGGCACATTTGTCATATCCTAATGCTGGTGAGGTTCTCATCAATGAAATGGCTGTGGAGGCGTTTATCCAAGCCATTGAAGATAGACAACTGCAAATGGCCGTAAGAATGGCTGGAAAGAGAACTCTCGCTGAGGCCCTAGCATTTGCCTTGACAATGCAAGCTGCTGATCAGGCATCGCATGTGTTCCACCGCGTAAGGGAAATGACAACCGTTGAATGCTCATGTCAAAGAGCGGACATCGTTGACCGGAACAGAGATAACAGAGGCGTTGCTGGAACTGCAACAAAATAGGACACCTACAGAGACAGTGCAGAGCTCCACCCAGACTAGGCAGTTGTCTACATTGCGGGCCTAAGAGGTACAACGAAGAAGCATCGGGCAGATATAGCTTCACAGAACCAGCAGTCGGGAAACATGTAAGGACCAGCTTCTTGGAGCAGAAGTGGGTTTCCGGAATCGACGACCCCAGGACCACAATTCAAGTCTCCTCTCAAGTCTCCCAAACCCAACGAGGAAACCAGAGTCTAACAGTGGAAGCCTATATCGGTCGAAATAAGTGCCATCGACACCGGTGCCACCGCTTCCATTATAAGGAGGGACATCGTCCGTCAGACTTGGTTGCACAACACCAGCAGTTACTGTCTGAAAACAGCAACAGGAGCGACAGCGAAAGTGTATGGAGACGTCATGCTAACAATAAATTTGGCAGGATTAGCATTCTCCCACGCTTTCCTAGTAGCCGATATATGTGACGAATGTATTATTGGAATCGATTTCATGAAGGCGCATGATTTAGTATTGGTCTTTGCTATGCAAGTAATCAAGTATCGAAACGTAGAGATTCCGATGGTGTACGGGAACGGGAACGCCGCATCCCTGAGGACAGTCATTAGTGAGGACGAGATCCTACCACCTGCTTCAGAGACACTGATTCGGACAAAGCTGGAAGGTGAACCTATGAGCCACCGATTCTTTCTAGTTGAGCCAAAAGACAACCACTACCGGAACTGCGTGGTTGGAAAAGTGCTTGTCGAGCCGAAGAACAATATTGTTCCCGTATGAGTTCTTAATGCGGAACACAAAAGCGTCAAATTGAAGCAAGGTGAGGGGGTTAGAAAGTGTGCACCGGGTACTGAAATCCACAAAAACATTCATCGGGAAACTGGGAATAAGATTCGGATATCCAGTGACCGCATGAAGACGAGGTACGATACCAAAGCAACCACAACAGGATTCCAGGAAGGAGATCGGGTATGGCTATACAACCCTCATCGCCGAAAAGGCATGTCACCTAAACTACAGCAGGATTGGGAAGGACCCTATAAGATAGTGAAGCGAATCAAAGATGTTGTCTACCGGATCCAGCGAGGAAGAGGCAAGCTGAAAGTTGTCCATGTGGATCGTCTCCATCGCTACCATGGCGAAAATATTGACGTGCTTGTTCGGGACGAACAAGTTTAAGAGGGGGATATTGTTGCATGTTTGCTTGAACTGTGTCATTCAGGAACAATTAGTCAACTGCGCCATCTAGTAGAGAGTAAAAGTAGCCATATTACCGATTTTGGAAGCATTGGAATAGCAGTTTGAGTAGCTGTAGAATAACTAGTTATTTGTTCTCGAACCTTCTCTGAACTTAACGAATCTGGAAAGTTCGATAGGTGTCATTAGGAGATATAAATAGATGTCGCAGGAGCACCCGAGACATTCGAGTTGTGACCCGCGATAAAGAAGTGCGATAGATGACAGTAGTGAAAAGTATAGAGAAAAAGTATAAGTATTGAGTAAGAGAAAAGTGATTGTGTATTTAAAGTGATTAATTGTGAAAGTGAATTGTTGAATTAAATAACTGAATTATTAGAATAATAATCAAGAATTGCATTGAAAGAGAACTAATAAAGAATAATTAAATAGAATTACGTTTTATCTTTTCGAATCCTAGCCTTGATGTAACAATACAATTGTTTAACATTGGGAAATATAGAATAATGAATATGATATGAAATCAAATTTTTTAATGGAATAAAACGTAATATAGGATTCAAGATAAAATACTCATAGTACTGCTTCGCACACACAAATGGTTAAGAGAAGCTTTATATAAGGGTAATATTTTGTTTGTTATATATTATTTCTTTAAGCATTGTTATCATATTATTGACTCCAGTTAAACGAGCCTCCGATTCTGCAAAAAAATCCTCGCGCCCAATCTCATTGGCACGCATTCCTAATAGGCTTTGTGCTTAGAGGCGAGGCAATCATACTGCAATACTATCCAATCTCTTAAGCGGAAAAGGTTTAAAAAAGAGGCTGGCAGCTGGTCAAACTTATGTCAATGGAGACCCATTGTGATGCCCTAGAGGTTATGACTCCCATGCTGTTGAACCTATTGTTACATCCCGGCTAGGATTCGAAAAGATAAAACGTAATTCTATTTAATTAATCTTTATTAGTTCTCTTTCAATGTCTTTTACTTCTTGATTATTATTCTAATAATTCACTTATTTAATTCAACAATTCACTTTCACAATTAATCACTTTAAATAAACAATCACTTCTCTTATTGAATATTCTCTATACTTTTCACTACTGTCATCTATCGCCCTTCTTTATCGCGGTTCACAACTCGAATGTCTTGGGTGCTCCTGCGACATCTATTTATATCTCCTAGTGACACCTCTCGAAATTTCCAGATTCGTTGAGAAGGTTCGTTAAGTTCAGAAGGTTCGAGAACAACATACCAAGTTATACCACAGCTACTCAAACTGCTATTCCAATGCTGCCAAAATCGGTAATATGGCCACTTTCTACTAGATGGCGTAGTTGACTACTTAATGCTGAATGACACAGTTCAAGCAAACATGCAACAATATCCCCCTCTTAAACTTGTTCGTCCCGAACAAGCACGTCAATATTTTCGCCATGGTAGCGATGGAGACGATCCACATGGACAACTTTCAGCTTGCCTCTTCTCGCTGGATCCGGTAGACAACATCGTTGATGCGCTTCACTATCTTATAGGGTCCTTCCCAATCCTGCTGTAGTTTAGGTGACATGCCTTTTCGGCGATGAGGGTTGTATAGCCATACCAGATCTCCTTCCTGGAATCCTGTGGTGGTTGCTTTTGTGTCGTACCTCGTCTTCATGCGGTCGCTGGATATCGGATGAATATTTCGGTGGATTTCAGTACCCGGTACACACTTTCCAACCACTTCACTTTGCTTCAATTTGACGCTTTTGTGTTTCGCATTAAGAACTCGTACGGGAACAATATTGTTCTTCGGCTCGACAAGCACTTTTCCAACCTCGCAGTTTCGGTAGTGGTTGTCTTTTGGCTCAACTAGAGAGAATCGGCGGCTCATAGGATCACCTTCCAGCTTTGTCCGAATCATTGTCTCTGAAGAAGGTGGTAGGACATCGTCCTCACTATTGACTGTCCTCAGGGATGCGGCGTTCTCTTTCCCGTACTCCATCGGAATCTCTACGTTTCGATACCTGAATACTTGCATACCAAAGTCCAATACGACATCATGCGCCTTCATGAAATCGATTCCAATGATGCATTCGTCACATATATCAGCTACTAAGAAAGCATGGGAGAATGCTAATCCTGCCAAATTTATTGTTATTGTTGCATGTTTGCTTGAACTGTGTCATTAATTAGTCAACTACGCCATCTAGTAGAAAGTGGCCATATTACCGATTTTGGCAGCATTGGAATAGCAGTTTGAGTAGCTGTGGTATAACTTGGTATGTTGTTCTCGAACCTTCTGAACTTAACGAACCTTCTCAACGAATCTGGAAATTTCGAGAGGTGTCACTAGGAGATATAAATAGATGTCGCAGGAGCACCCAAGACATTCTAGTTGTGAACCGCGATAAAGAAGTACGATAGATGACAGTAGTGAAAAGTATAGAGAATAAGTATAAGTATCCAGTAAGGGAAAAGTGTTTGTGTATTTAAAGTGATTAATTGTGAAAGTGAATAGTTGAATTAAATAAGTGAATTATTAGAATAATAATCAAGAAGTAAAAGACATTGATAGAGAACTAATAAAGATTAATTAAATAGAATTACGTTTTATCTTTTCGAATCCTAGCCTGGATGTAACATTATCATGATATCTCCGTACACTTTCGCTGTCGCTCCTGTTGCTGTTTTCAGACAGTAACTGCTGGTGTTGTGCAACCAAGACTGACGAACGATGTCCCTCCTTATAATGGAAGCGGTGGCACCGGTGTCGATAGCTGCCACGCACTTATTTTGACCGATATAGGCTTCCACTGTTAAACTCTGGTTTCCTCGTTTGGTTTGGGAGGCTTGAATTGTGGTGCTGGAGTCATCGATTCCGGAAACCCACTTCTGCTCCGAGAAGCTGCCCCTTACAGGTTTCCGGACTGCTGGTTCTGCGAAGCTATATCTGCCAGATGCTTCTTCGTTGCGCCTCCTAGGTCCGCAATGTGGACAACTGCCTTGTCTGGGTGGAGCTCTGCACTGTCTCTGCAGGTGCCCTATTTTGTTGCAGTTCCAACAGCGCATTTGACCTCTGTTATCTCTGTTCCGGTCTACGATGTCTGTTCTTTGACATGAGCATTCAACGGCTGTCATTTCCCTTACGCGGTGGAACACATGCGATGCCTGATCAGCAGCTTGCATTGTCAAGGCAAATGCTAGGGCCTCAGCGAGAGTTCTCTTGCCAGCCATTCTTACGGCCATTTGCAGTTGTCTATCTTCAATGGCTTGGATAAACGCCTCCACAGCCATTTCATTGATGAGAACCTCACCAGCATTAGGATATGACAAATGTGCCAGACGTTCGATATCTGCTTGCAGCTGTTGAAGTGTTTCTCCCCGCTTCTGGACTCTACTGCGTATCTGGACCCTGTACACTTGCTGCATATGCTCATCACCGAAGCGCATCTCTATAGCCTTGACCAGGGCGTCGTAGTCGTGTTGCTCCTCTTCTGAGACGGTTTGGAGTAACTCCGCAGCTGTACCTCTTAGTGCGAGCGTTAGCGCAATCGACTTTTCCTCGTTGTCCCAGCTGTTCGCCATTGCAGCTGCTTCAAACTGTTTCTTATAAATTGGCCATGATGTTTGACCGTCGAAAACAGGAGGCTGCATTTCTTTCCTTCTCGGGCAGTCCGCAGAATTTTCTCGAGCCTTCTGCTTCTTCACTTTCTCCAGCTCTCTAGCCAAGTTCTCGAAGTTTGTTTCATGCTTGCAAAACGTCTGATGGATTTCGTCGAATTTGGTTTCAACCTTCTCGAACTTGTAGTCAATTTCTTCGAGTTTTCCTTCGAGAACATTTTTAAAATCTTCCACAGCGCTCTTTTGGGCGGCAACTATGGAATTCTTTTGTTCTTCGAATTTAGAGTCCATTGACTCCAATTTCGAATCCAGAGAATTCTTCTGTTCATTGAACTGAGAGTCTATAGAATTCTTTTGTTCATCAAATTTAGAGTCCATTGATTCCAATTTGGAATCTAGAGAATTCTTTTGTTCATCAAATTTAGAGTCCATACAGTCGAATTTCTGATCGAACTTGGCCAGAAGTAGTTCCATCATAGCAGTCATATCAACGGCTGTACTTACTTGTTCTTCTGCTACGTCGAACAAAACGGACTTGGGATTTTCTCCTTCGTTTTCAACAGCTTCCTGCAGTCGAAGCACCAGATCACTTTTTCCTCCAGCTGTGGAGAGATTCCGCTTTTCTAGCTCAGCTTTTAACTGCGGTATACTGAGCTGTAGTAATTTCAATGTGCGGCCCATTTTTCTTTCCTTTTTTTTTCACTAAATAGGTTTTTTTTTTTTTAAACTAATTCATTTCACTTTAATTTCACACTGAATGCGTTTTATCCCACTTCTGACACCAATGTTACATCCCGGCTAGGATTCGAAAAGATAAAACGTAATTCTATTTAATTAATCTTTATTA
This sequence comes from Portevinia maculata, assembly GCA_949715645.1. Classification (NCBI taxonomy): domain Eukaryota; kingdom Metazoa; phylum Arthropoda; class Insecta; order Diptera; family Syrphidae; genus Portevinia; species Portevinia maculata. Next base: position 13,912,167 of record OX454525.1, on the reverse strand, counting down.
GTTCTCTTTCAATGTCTTTTACTTCTTGATTATTATTCTAATAATTCACTTATTTAATTCAACAATTCACTTTCACAATTAATCACTTTAAATAAACAATCACTTCTCTTATTGAATGTTCTCTATACTTTTCACTACTGTCATCTATCGCCCTTCTTTATCGCGGTTCACAACTCGAATGTCTTGGGTGCTCCTGCGACATATATTTATATCTCCTAGTGACACCTCTCGAAATTTCCAGATTCGTTGAGAAGGTTCGTTAAGTTCAGAAGGTTCGAGAACAACATACCAAGTTATACCACAGCTACTCAAACTGCTATTCCAATGCTGCCAAAATCGGTAATATGGCCACTTTCTACTAGATGGCGTAGTTGACTACTTAATGCTGAATGACACAGTTCAAGCAAACATGCAACACTATGAAAAGTCTATGGGTTCTCGAGTCTCCCGAGGCATTTATGAATTTGTTCAAGCCATTTATAGACTTGCCAGAGTTATTCTAAGTCGCTCAAAACAAGAAGCTGAGGGCAACACATGAAAGGTCATCAAGGCTGAACCACGGAAATCATTTGGTCACCACATCATGTTGGCTGAGTGAAGGACCTGATCGCACTGGAGAAGTGGCACCACATCATGCGCGTGATGTGAATGCTGATCTCTCTCAATTGGGTAGTGTCAATACCAACATAAGAGGTGAGTGTCTTTTTGATTTCAATTTATCATCGAACATTAGGTCCGTTCGCGAACTAATATGCAAACGTAAATTTATATAAACTTTCGTGCAAAACTACACAGTTGTTGAGTTGTTGTCTGCACCCCGACGCAAGCGCACGTGCAGCTTTTTTTCGGTTTCGTGTTCGCCTCCGCTACATAGTTTCTCTGTTTATTCAATTAAACAAATTATTGTACGCGCCGCGACATCGTGTGTGTCAAAAAAAAATCAAAAAAAAAGGCAAAACAAAACCGTAGTGCCAGTGTCGGTGTCGTGAAAGGAAAGCGCAAAAGAAAAACGGATAAAAAGCCACATCGCTGGGTATCCCTCCGTCCCCCATCCCATTTCATCACTGTTGCATTTGCTTGGCCATTGTAGGTGTCGTACGATTTTCGTCTGTACACTTGTAATGGCTGAGTAAAGGCAGCATCCGACGGATAGCGGCCCGTGAGTTGTTGATTTTGTTGGTGGACCAAAAAAAAAAATTACCGTACGGGCATAACACCTGCGGTAATTTGTTTTGGAAATCTAACGCGGATCTTCAATTCACGGTTCTTGCTTAGGTAGCGTCGGAGTTTGTGTTTTCGTTTATGTTTGTATTTTATAATGTGTAGGAATTTTGTGGTGGATGTTAGTAACATTCGTGGGTTGAGGAAATTTTTTTTTTCGTTATACGCCCACGCTTTCCACAACAAACCAGCTGTTTTGGCACTTAACGAAACTCAGGTTAGCGTTGGCTCTGATTTAACAGAGTTTAGTCTGCCTGGGTACAACTTAGTGCCATTATTCTTTCCGCATCGCGGTCTCGCCGTCTATATACGTAGTGACGTAGCCTACCAACTTCAGCCTCAATATGGCCAATGTTCCAATCCGGAATTTAATTTCATTTGGCTCAAATTTCATGTCCGTAGGCAATTAATCCACTACTGTTTTATTTACAGAAGCCCCAATTTGGACAGACATTCAACTTATAATGAATTGGATGCGTTGTCTGACTCCATCACAAGAATTGTAACCCTTCATCCTCGAACTGAAATCGTCATTGCGGGTGATTTCAATATACAAAATTCACATTGGCTTCGACATTCTGGACAGACAACACCCGAAGGAAGGTATGTTGAGATTTTTGCTGAGGTTAACAATCTCACTCAGCTTGTAAATGAGCCAACACGAATACCGGACATAAGCAGTCAAACCGCCAACACACTGGACTTGTTTCTCACCTCTCACCCTGAAAAATATGAATTAAACGTATTACCGCCTCTAGGTTCGTCAGACCATTGTGTCATATCAGCTAATTTCTCGTACTCCGGCCACATAGTTAAAGAGCAAACTCCTAAAAGAACCGTATGGTAATACGAGAAAGCCAATTGGGAAAAACTAAACGGTTTCTTTAAGAGTTTTAACTGGTCGCTGTGCTTCCTCGACAGCGACGTGGATGCTGCTGCTGATATGATAACAAACATGATTTTATTGGGTATGAAATGCTTTATCCCTAACCGGATAAAAAGTATCAAACCCAAGGTAAACGCGTGGTGTGACTCGAGCTGCAAAGAGGCTATCAGGTTAAAAGAGGTAAGCTTTCGGTCTTATAAGGCCAACCCATCTGAGGAAATCGGAAAAAATTCAAACGAGCCAGAAATGACTGTAATGCCCACATTAATCGTGTAAAATTCTCCCACGACCAAAAGCTGAGGCAAAAAATACTACAAAGTCTACTAATACTACACGGGTAGTTAAAACTTTTGGTCGTTTGTCAAAAACATCAAGAATTCGGCCTCGTCATCTATCCCGACACTCATTTACAACGGCATTCCAGCTGTCAGCTCTACAGATAAGGCCAATCTGCTTGCTACTCACTTTGCAGTCAGCTCAACGCTCCCAGATTATGCTTTGTCTCCCCCTGTACTCGAGCGCGTAGAATACTTCATGGGACCAATCCACTTTCGCACTCGTACAGTGGCTAGAGTACTTCGAGATCTTGACATACACAAATCCGCGGGTCCAGATGGTATTTCCCCCATCGTTCTGAAGAGGTGTTCTTCTACGCTGGCAAAACCACTGCGTAAGCTTTTCTATCTGTCCTATTCTTCAAGGCTCTTTCCGGGAAGATGGAAAACAGCATTTGTCCAGCATGTACCAAAAAAAAGGCGAGTCTTCTTCTCCCTCCTCCTACCGACCAATTGCACTTACGTCCCTTCTTTCTAAGGTCATGGAAACGCTGATCAACCGTCAGCTAATGCAATATCTTGAATCTCGAAAACTTCTCAATGACCGGCAGTATGGTTTTCGGGGCAATAGGTCCACCGGTGATTTGATGACATATCTAACCGAAAAGTGGAACCAATCTCTTCACCAAGGTGGTGAAAGTAAGATCGTTGCGCTTGATATTTCAAAGGCATTTGATAGAGTTTGGCATCAAGCTCTCTTGTCGAAAATGCGTGCATTTGGAATCGATGATAACCTTCTTTAATGGATTAGAAATTACCTTTCGGACCGTTCAATTCAATAATGCTTTCAAAACACAATGCTGTCTCCTGTCATTAAAGCAAAACCCACACACACTGCAATTATCCATGAATGGCACTTGCATCGCTGAAACCGAAAGGCTTTCCATTCTCGGTATGTACCTATGTCAATGACAACCTTCGTTGGAATGACCACATATTCGATGTCGCCAAGAACGGTGCGAAATGTCTAGGCTTCCTTAAGCGATGCAAGAAATATTTCACCCCTTCTGATCTGGCTACAATTTATAAGGCGTTTATTCGCCCGAAACTCGAGTACAACGCTCATATCTGGTCTGGTGCACCAATAACTTATTTGGAGCTACTTGACAGAATCCAAAAACGCGCGATAAAACTCATTGGCGACCGAGACATCGCGAGATCGATTGACTCACTTAGTCATCGTCGCAATGTCTCCTGTCTTTCGTTATTTTATCGCTATTTCCACCGTAAGTGCTCTAACGAAATAGCCAGTTGCATTCCACCCCTTGAACATTTTAACCGCAATACCCGCCATGCAAGGAATGCTCATCAGTTCACCCTCAAGCCTGTATTCGGACGTAGAGTGAAGTACAAAGAGTCTTTCCTCAGCCGTACAACACGAATGTGGAATACTCTTCCACGCTCAGTTTTTCCTTTGTATTATAACAACTCTCCTTTTCTTCTAATCCTAATTTCCCTAACGCCCGCGCTGTGTAGCCAATACATGATAAGGGTACCAAAAAAATCCCTTTAGTTCGCGTAAATTATAAAAAAAAAAAAAAAAAACGCTTTCGCTTACTGAGAAAATGGTAAAAAGATGAACGAAAGAAAAATGTACTTTCGTTCATTTTTCTTCACACAGAATTTCAGCTGGCAAGAAAATGAAAACTGTCAAATGATGAAATCCTATGAGTTTGCCAGCAAAAAAAAAAATAGCTGTTGCTTCTTTTCAAGCCAAACTAAGATGTTTTTTCAACTTGTTCGCGTACTTTTCTTAGAAATGAGAGGATTCTCTCTCGATTTTGGAGATTTGACACTTTTCATTTTTCTACACATAAAGTGGACCTAATAATAGGTCCGTTCGCGTACTCCAAACTCAACGTGCTCACAGAATCTCCCAGGAAGCAAGAAAGAGCTTTGCGGTTCCACCAATCATCAAACTGAGTGCTTGCTTGCGGTTCTTTGCTGAGGGGGCATATCAAACTGGTGTTGGGAAGGATCATGTTGGTCTTGCCCAATCCAGCTTTTGCAAAGTTCTTGCAAACGTGTTGGACATATTTGAAAGAGAGCTATGTTCACGATGGATATGCATATGCAAAAATGATCAGGAAAAAAGAAGCAATAGCCTCGCCTTCTATATAAAACATGGTATTCCTAGTTTTGTGGGATGTATTGACGGCACGCATATTAGAATAATAGCGCCCTCAGAGAATAAACATCTGTATTACAACAGAAAGGGATATTATAGTTTAAACGTTATGCTAGTAGGTTTAAAATGCGTTGGTTTCAAGTTAAATAATAACATTAACATATATAACAAATTACAGATATGCGATGATAAAATGACTACAGTACGTAAATGCTTCCCCTGGTGCATGCCATGATGCTTTTATATGGAATGTTAGCGATGAGCCTCCAGTAGATTGATCAAAATCTTAGCTTGTTCCTTGTTAACAGTTTTCGACCTTAAAAATTAAAATTAATAATATTTTACAGCTCAAATGTTCATTAACAAATATTAAACTCACATTTCCATCTAATTTCTCGCTTGGATTGTTGGAGAAAAACTTTTGAGAAATGCGATCGCATTCCGCTATTCTTTTGACGTTTGTGATACCTATTTTTCTCTTAGAGAATCTTTCCCCTTTTTCGAAGTCTGTTTAGGATAGGAAGGAAGTGAAAAGAGAAAAATTTCCCAGTGTCAAATCATTCAGAATAGGGGAGTAGAGAAAAGTGAAAAAATTCTCGCGGAATTTTTATTCATGATTGGGCTGTATATAAATTTACGTTTGCATATTAGTTCGCGAACGGACCTATTATCTGTAAAAAGGGCGATTCCCCAACATTTATGATAAGAAATATGTAAAAAATATCACTCTGCCTCCAACTCATCTCTATGGATAATGGAGTGTAGTGGACGAAGTAGTAGTGGTGGACGAAGTTCAACTGTTTTTTAAAATTTTAAATTAATTTTAATAGCAAAATTAGGTTAGGTTAACCTGTAGTCTGTGCCGCTCAACTCCCCTATTTCCTCGAAGAAGTACTCTCCCAGAAACCTCATACGATTCCGTGCTATTCCCTCGCACTCACACATCATGTGTATTATGTCTTCCTCGACTTCCAGGTCCTCACAGAATCCGCATGCATCCACGTCTACTAGTCTAAGCCGCCTAGCATGCTTCCTAAGGAGACAGTGTCCCGACATAATCCCAACTACTGTTCTAAGCTGTTCCTTACTCAATTTGAGAATTTCCCTAGATCATTTTTTGTTCAAATCTGGCAGCCACCTTATGCCCACCTAGATTTTCCGAATCATTGTCTCTGAAGAAGGTGGTAGGACATCGTTCTCACTATTGACTGTCCTCAGGGATGCGGCGTTCTCTTTCCCGTACACCATCGGAATCTCTACGTTTCGATACCTGAATACTTGCATACCAAAGTCCAATACGACATCATGCGCCTTCATGAAATCGATTCCAATGATGCATTCGTCACATATATCAGCTACTAAGAAAGCATGGGAGAATGCTAATCCTGCCAAATTTATTGTTATTGTTGCATGTTTGCTTGAACTGTGTCATTAATTAGTCAACTACGCCATCTAGTAGAAAGTGGCCATATTACCGATTTTGGCAGCATTGGAATAGCAGTTTGAGTAGCTGTGGTATAACTTGGTATGTTGTTCTCGAACCTTCTGAACTTAACGAACCTTCTCAACGAATCTGGAAATTTCGAGAGGTGTCACTAGGAGATATAAATAGATGTCGCAGGAGCACCCAAGACATTCTAGTTGTGAACCGCGATAAAGAAGTACGATAGATGACAGTAGTGAAAAGTATAGAGAATAAGTATAAGTATCCAGTAAGGGAAAAGTGTTTGTGTATTTAAAGTGATTAATTGTGAAAGTGAATAGTTGAATTAAATAAGTGAATTATTAGAATAATAATCAAGAAGTAAAAGACATTGATAGAGAACTAATAAAGATTAATTAAATAGAATTACGTTTTATCTTTTCGAATCCTAGCCTGGATGTAACATTATCATGATATCTCCGTACACTTTCGCTGTCGCTCCTGTTGCTGTTTTCAGACAGTAACTGCTGGTGTTGTGCAACCAAGACTGACGAACGATGTCCCTCCTTATAATGGAAGCGGTGGCACCGGTGTCGATAGCTGCCACGCACTTATTTTGACCGATATAGGCTTCCACTGTTAAACTCTGGTTTCCTCGTTTGGTTTGGGAGGCTTGAATTGTGGTCCTGGAGTCATCGATTCCGGAAACCCACTTCTGCTCCGAGAAGCTGCCCCTTACAGGTTTCCGGACTGCTGGTTCTGCGAAGCTATATCTGCCAGATGCTTCTTCGTTGCGCCTCCTAGGTCCGCAATGTGGACAACTGCCTTGTCTGGGTGGAGCTCTGCACTGTCTCTGCAGGTGCCCTATTTTGTTGCAGTTCCAACAGCGCATTTGACCTCTGTTATCTCTGTTCCGGTCTACGATGTCTGTTCTTTGACATGAGCATTCAACGGCTGTCATTTCCCTTACGCGGTGGAACACATGCGATGCCTGATCAGCAGCTTGCATTGTCAAGGCAAATGCTAGGGCCTCAGCGAGAGTTCTCTTGCCAGCCATTCTTACGGCCATTTGCAGTTGTCTATCTTCAATGGCTTGGATAAACGCCTCCACAGCCATTTCATTGATGAGAACCTCACCAGCATTAGGATATGACAAATGTGCCAGACGTTCGATATCTGCTTGCAGCTGTTGAAGTGTTTCTCCCCGCTTCTGGACTCTACTGCGTATCTGGACCCTGTACACTTGCTGCATATGCTCATCACCGAAGCGCATCTCTATAGCCTTGACCAGGGCGTCGTAGTCGTGTTGCTCCTCTTCTGAGACGGTTTGGAGTAACTCCGCAGCTGTACCTCTTAGTGCGAGCGTTAGCGCAATCGACTTTTCCTCGTTGTCCCAGCTGTTCGCCATTGCAGCTGCTTCAAACTGTTTCTTATAAATTGGCCATGATGTTTGACCGTCGAAAACAGGAGGCTGCATTTCTTTCCTTCTCGGGCAGTCCGCAGAATTTTCTCGAGCCTTCTGCTTCTTCACTTTCTCCAGCTCTCTAGCCAAGTTCTCGAAGTTTGTTTCATGCTTGCAAAACGTCTGATGGATTTCGTCGAATTTGGTTTCAACCTTCTCGAACTTGTAGTCAATTTCTTCGAGTTTTCCTTTGAGAACATTTTTAAAATCTTCCACAGCGCTCTTTTGGGCGGCAACTATGGAATTCTTTTGTTCTTCGAATTTAGAGTCCATTGACTCCAATTTCGAATCCAGAGAATTCTTCTGTTCATTGAACTGAGAGTCTATAGAATTCTTTTGTTCATCAAATTTAGAGTCCATTGATTCCAATTTGGAATCTAGAGAATTCTTTTGTTCATCAAATTTAGAGTCCATACAGTCGAATTTCTGATCGAACTTGGCCAGAAGTAGTTCCATCATAGCAGTCATATCAACGGCTGTACTTACTTGTTCTTCTGCTACGTCGAACAAAACGGACTTGGGATTTTCTCCTTCGTTTTCAACAGCTTCCTGCAGTCGAAGCACCAGATCACTTTTTCCTCCAGCTGTGGAGAGATTCCGCTTTTCTAGCTCAGCTTTTAACTGCGGTATACTGAGCTGTAGTAATTTCAATGTGCGGCCCATTTTTCTTTCCTTTTTTTTTCACTAAATAGGTTTTTTTTTTTTAAACTAATTCATTTCACTTTAATTTCACACTGAATGCGTTTTATCCCACTTCTGACACCAATGTTACATCCCGGCTAGTATTCGAAAAGATAAAACGTAATTCTATTTAATTAATCTTTATTAGTTCTCTTTCAATGTCTTTTTTTTTTTTTTTTTTTTTTTTTTTATTTTAAAGTTCTGGCTCGCTAAAGCGATTTAATATGGGGCACTTCGACCTAAAAAGATCTTTTGTGCCGTGTGGGCCAGAAAAATTTAGACTAGTAGAGTTTCCACTTTCCGTGTAAAGCGGACAATTCTACTAGTAGAAGAATTCTTTATGTCCTCAGGGCACATCTGTTCCCTGAAAAAGATCTTCTTTCTAATTCCGTTTAGGGCCGGACATTCACATAAAATGTGTTCAGCTGACTCGTCCTCTTCAAGACAGAGTCGGCACTCAGGAGAGTCTACTATTTTCATTTTGTGTAGGTGATATCTTAAACCATGGTGACCAGTAAGGTAACCTACTAAGTTTTTGATATCATGCCTGCTTAGGTTTAGGCATTTGCTGGCATTTTTATTGAAAGGCCGAACGGCTTGTTTGGTCTGTCTTAAACCTGGGATGCTTTCCCATAGATGGATACATTTTCTGTATTCCCAGCTTTTTATTGCTGCCGTTGCTGCTGATCTAGGAGTGCAGCAGAAGGGTTCGGGACCTATGAAGGGTGTTTCCGAACCTTTTCTGGCCAGTTCGTCGGCCTTTTCGTTACCTTCCACCCCGACATGACCCGGAACCCACCATAGCTTGGTCTTGTTACTTGTTCCGAGTGCCTGTAGGGTGTTGAAGCAGTACATTACTGATTTGGAGTCAATCGTATGCGAGCTAAGGGCGTTTATAGCTGCTTGACTATCCGTGAATATATGGATGGTTGCACCTTTTATACCAGATAAATTTATGTGGCTAGCGCATTCTTGAATGGCGTGGAGCTCTGCTTGAAATACGCTGGGACTTTTTCCCATGGGTATCGTAAAGCGTTTGTTTGGTCCGTAAATTCCCGCTCCTACCCCCGCTTCCATTTTAGAACCATCCGTATACCACTTTATGCCGTTGTGGCTGTTAGGTGGGTTATTACTAACCCATGCTTCTCTCTTGGGAATCTCCGTGGAGAACCGCTTATTGAAGCATAGTGTTTTATGGATGCGGTCTGTGACCGCGCAGTTCATGTTGAGTTCTGGCAGTTCACCAAGAAGGGTCTTAAGTTCCGGATGATCGTTAAGACTTATCTCGTTTAACTGTATTTGACTTATTGCACTGCGGATTGCCACTTTTTGAATGTATATGTGGAGAGGTGTAATACCTGTTATTGCCTCTATGGCAGCCGTTGGGCAGGTTCGCATGGCTCCGGAGATACCAAGGCACGCAAGCCGTTGTACCTTTTTGAGCTTCTCTTTTGCGACCTTTTGTGTGGATTTTGTCCACCATACAATGGAGGCGTATGTTATAATGGGTCTTATCATCACTGTGTAGATCCAGTGGACAATCTTTGGAGAGATTCCCCAGGTTCTGCCATATGTGCGTCGACAGGCCCATAAAGCTCTGTTAGCTTTGGTGATTTTGTTGTTGATGTGAGAGTTCCAGTTTAGTCTTTTGTCCAGAATTACTCCAAGATATTTGACTTCGTCGGAATACTCAATGGTCGTGCCATTTAGTGAAATCTGAGCTAAGCTGAGATTTCTTCTTTTTGTGAAAGGAACTATGATAGCTTTACTGGGGTTTATGGAGAGATTTTCCTTGACGCACCAGTCTATAGCTATCTTAAGGGCGTTTTGCATACGTGAAGTAACTACGTTTGATTCTTTGCCCCTAATAATGATGACCAAGTCATCGGCATACCCTATTATGTCGTAGCCTAAATTACTTAATTTTTGAAGTAGGTCATCTATGACCAAAGACCACAGGAGGGGTGATAAAACTCCTCCTTGTGGACAGCCTTTTATAGCTGAAACTGATACTGAAGTCTGTCCTGACGAAGCAGTGATTTTCCGACTTTCGAGCATCGCTTTTATCCAGTTTATGGTGGGAAAGTCTACCTTTCGGTGAATTAAAGCGTTTGATATTGAATCATAACCGGTGTTATCAAAAGCACCCTCTATGTCAAGAAAAGCGCATAGTGCAATTTCTTTACAACGGTAGGCGTTGTTTATGTGATTTGTTAGTTTTAACAGGGCGCCTTCCGTTGATTTGCCTTTTTGATACGCATATTGACAGGGGTGTAGAGGCATGCTAAAAGTAACGCATTCTCTGATATGAACGTCAATTATTCTTTCCATTGTTTTCAGGAAAAACGATGTCAAGCTTATGGGACGATAGGATTTAGGTAGTTCACTAGGTTTGTTACCTGGTTTGGGGATAAATACTACATTGACCTCCCGCCAAGTGCGTGGTATGTAGCCCCAGTTGAAACTGAACCTAAATAAGGCAATCATGTTAGGTAGGAAGAATTCCAGACCCTTTTGAATGAGGGCTGGAAAAATTCCGTCATTTCCTGGTGCCTTGAATGGTTTAAATGAGTTTATTGCCCATTTTACCTTATCTGGACTAAATAGTCTACCAGATAAACTATTATTTCTGCTGAGGTTAGTTGGATATGAAACCTCAGTAGTTTGATCAGTTGTGTGATCGACAGTTAGGGAACCAGGGAAGTGAACTTGCAGCAAGGTTATTAGAGTTTCTTCCCGGTCGCTTGTGATTGTTCCATCAGGTTTGATGAGCAATCCCATGCAGTTTGAAGGATCTGTTGAAAGCGCTCTCTGGAGCCGCGCTACTGCTGGGAGTTTTTCCAGCTTTTCGCAGTTTGCGTGCCATGAGGCCCTTTTAGATCTTCGCAACTCTTGGTTGTATTTGGTTAACATGGATCGATATTGATCCCATACGCCGGTGCGTTTCGATTTATTGAATTGTTTTCTCACCTTCTTGCGGATAGTTTCCAGGTTTTCATTCCACCATGGTACGCTTCTTTTTACCACGGTGCGCTTTACCTTACAACTATTCCTAAAGGATGAGATAATGATGTCGTTAAGCTGACATTGTGCAGCGTCCGCATCACTCGGTGTTAGTGGTGAATCTGGTAGCAGATCAGTTCTGATTGCCAGATTTTCACTATAGGTTCTCCAGTTAGTTAATTTATTATTGTATTTGACCGGCGCGCACTCGGTGTTGCATCGCAGCCTGAACATAATATGCATATGATCAGACAGAGAAGCTTCATCAGACACGTGCCAGTCCTCTACAATGTTTTGTATAAAAGGAGACGAGAGAGTAAGGTCTAAAACTTCTTCTCGTATACTGTTCCTAAAAGTGGGCTTATCACCCTTATTTAGAATAACTAGGTCTTTACTATATAGGTAATCTAAAAGTAACTCACCTCTTTTGTTTGTGTCTCGGCTGCCCCAAATCTGGTGATGTGCATTCGCGTCGCAGCCGATAACAAGATGTACTTGCTGAGTTTGGCAGTACTGGACAAGTTCCTGTACTGGTGTAGGTGGTACCTCCTCTATGTCCCCAGCAAAATACGCCGATGCGCATACAAACTTGTGTATCACATGGCCATTGTGGCGTTCAATTAAAACGGCCACCAGGTCCCTAGTATTGAAACCTGGAATGAGAGAGAATTTTATATCTTTCGCAATGGAAAGAGCTGCCCTAGGTCTGAAGTTACCTTTGGCAAAAATTAGCTCTCTATTTCTGCTGTTAAGACCAAAGATCTTACCTGTAGTTGCCCATGGTTCCTGGATTAGACCAAGAGCGACGTTCCTTTCGGCACATCTTTGGCTATAGGTGTCCGATGCACCCATAGCGCGGTGCAGGTTTGCCTGCAGCACAGTTAGAGACGTCATTTCTTCTTCACGTACTCGGGATTACGCACTCTATGAGGTTTGTTATCACCCCTGCGTCGTACGTAACCCTGTTGAGAGAGACCACTTTGTCTCCCCCTTGGACTTCTGGTGTTCTGTCCATCTTTCCCGCTTATATGTGCCTGTTCGGCCGCCAGTTTTGGCCTAAAGCGGTTACGGTGCGCGTTTGTGCTGTCCGTTTTCTTAGCCTTTGCTTTAGCATCCAGCACCACAGTTGTTTTAGCAACTGAGTTACCCTTGGCAGCACTAATGCCAGCCACTGGTGGTGTGGCGCTACTGTTGGCGCTTGTGGAAGGCTTTTCTGAAGCATCAGTGGCAGTACTAATACTAGCCCCTGGTGTTGTAGCCTTTTGTTGGTTTTCTCTTGACGCCTGATTCGTCGATTTGTCCGCGCTCTTGAGGATTATTTTGATCTGTCCAAATCTGAACGAGACCATCCCCTTTAGCTCAACAAGTCGCTTCATCGTGCTTTCGTTTACAGCAAGGACCATATGGGCGACATCTCTGTCGTCAGATCTTTGCAGAACTCTCCACGTTCTGGTGTTGAGTTCTTTATTCTGGCCATCTAGAATTGCCAGTATTCTTTCATTCGCTACTCCGGTACTATGTGGGAAGAAGGCTCTGACGATATGTGGTTTCGGGAACAGTTCTTCCCCCACAAGCGTCACTTCCATCCCGCATTTCTCTTTGAGCTTCGCGAAGTTTGTGCTCATCCACTCTGCAGTGGTAGCATCCGCACATACTATCATTAGCCATCCGGCTTTGAAAGTTGTACCGCGGAAGGCTGGTTTGGTCCCCTCATCACGTTGTTCGATGGTGATGTCCATAATCCTCTCCTGAATCTGAGCCATTTGCTCATTACTGAGAGGATTGCGATCCAGATCGACAGGTACTACACCCAGTCTTACAAAGCTCGCTATGTCTCTATAGGAGACTTTGTCGACGGCTGTATTTCCTGTGCGAGCTCGTTTCGCTTCGGATTGGGGCGGCGTATTGTCCTCGGACCTTATACGCTTCACCTCGGAGCCTGTGTCGACCTCTGTCGACAGAGCAAGTGCTCTGGCCTGCTCTACTTCAATGTCTTTTACTTCTTGATTATTATTCTAATAATTCACTTATTTAATTCAACAATTCACTTTCACAATTAATCACTTTAAATAAACAATCACTTCTCTTATTGAATGTTCTCTATACTTTTCACTACTGTCATCTATCGCCCTTCTTTATCGCGGTTCACAACTCGAATGTCTTGGGTGCTCCTGCGACATATATTTATATCTCCTAGTGACACCTCTCGAAATTTCCAGATTCGTTGAGAAGGTTCGTTAAGTTCAGAAGGTTCGAGAACAACATACCAAGTTATACCACAGCTACTCAAACTGCTATTCCAATGCTGCCAAAATCGGTAATATGGCCACTTTCTACTAGATGGCGTAGTTGACTACTTAATGCTGAATGACACAGTTCAAGCAAACATGCAACACTATGAAAAGTCTATGGGTTCTCGAGTCTCCCGAGGCATTTATGAATTTGTTCAAGCCATTTATAGACTTGCCAGAGTTATTCTAAGTCGCTCAAAACAAGAAGCTGAGGGCAACACATGAAAGGTCATCAAGGCTGAACCACGGAAATCATTTGGTCACCACATCATGTTGGCTGAGTGAAGGACCTGATCGCACTGGAGAAGTGGCACCACATCATGCGCGTGATGTGAATGCTGATCTCTCTCAATTGGGTAGTGTCAATACCAACATAAGAGGTGAGTGTCTTTTTGATTTCAATTTATCATCGAACATTAGGTCCGTTCGCGAACTAATATGCAAACGTAAATTTATATAAACTTTCGTGCAAAACTACACAGTTGTTGAGTTGTTGTCTGCACCCCGACGCAAGCGCACGTGCAGCTTTTTTTCGGTTTCGTGTTCGCCTCCGCTACATAGTTTCTCTGTTTATTCAATTAAACAAATTATTGTACGCGCCGCGACATCGTGTGTGTCAAAAAAAAATCAAAAAAAAAGGCAAAACAAAACCGTAGTGCCAGTGTCGGTGTCGTGAAAGGAAAGCGCAAAAGAAAAACGGATAAAAAGCCACATCGCTGGGTATCCCTCCGTCCCCCATCCCATTTCATCACTGTTGCATTTGCTTGGCCATTGTAGGTGTCGTACGATTTTCGTCTGTACACTTGTAATGGCTGAGTAAAGGCAGCATCCGACGGATAGCGGCCCGTGAGTTGTTGATTTTGTTGGTGGACCAAAAAAAAAAATTACCGTACGGGCATAACACCTGCGGTAATTTGTTTTGGAAATCTAACGCGGATCTTCAATTCACGGTTCTTGCTTAGGTAGCGTCGGAGTTTGTGTTTTCGTTTATGTTTGTATTTTATAATGTGTAGGAATTTTGTGGTGGATGTTAGTAACATTCGTGGGTTGAGGAAATTTTTTTTTTCGTTATACGCCCACGCTTTCCACAACAAACCAGCTGTTTTGGCACTTAACGAAACTCAGGTTAGCGTTGGCTCTGATTTAACAGAGTTTAGTCTGCCTGGGTACAACTTAGTGCCATTATTCTTTCCGCATCGCGGTCTCGCCGTCTATATACGTAGTGACGTAGCCTACCAACTTCAGCCTCAATATGGCCAATGTTCCAATCCGGAATTTAATTTCATTTGGCTCAAATTTCATGTCCGTAGGCAATTAATCCACTACTGTTTTATTTACAGAAGCCCCAATTTGGACAGACATTCAACTTATAATGAATTGGATGCGTTGTCTGACTCCATCACAAGAATTGTAACCCTTCATCCTCGAACTGAAATCGTCATTGCGGGTGATTTCAATATACAAAATTCACATTGGCTTCGACATTCTGGACAGACAACACCCGAAGGAAGGTATGTTGAGATTTTTGCTGAGGTTAACAATCTCACTCAGCTTGTAAATGAGCCAACACGAATACCGGACATAAGCAGTCAAACCGCCAACACACTGGACTTGTTTCTCACCTCTCACCCTGAAAAATATGAATTAAACGTATTACCGCCTCTAGGTTCGTCAGACCATTGTGTCATATCAGCTAATTTCTCGTACTCCGGCCACATAGTTAAAGAGCAAACTCCTAAAAGAACCGTATGGTAATACGAGAAAGCCAATTGGGAAAAACTAAACGGTTTCTTTAAGAGTTTTAACTGGTCGCTGTGCTTCCTCGACAGCGACGTGGATGCTGCTGCTGATATGATAACAAACATGATTTTATTGGGTATGAAATGCTTTATCCCTAACCGGATAAAAAGTATCAAACCCAAGGTAAACGCGTGGTGTGACTCGAGCTGCAAAGAGGCTATCAGGTTAAAAGAGGTAAGCTTTCGGTCTTATAAGGCCAACCCATCTGAGGAAATCGGAAAAAATTCAAACGAGCCAGAAATGACTGTAATGCCCACATTAATCGTGTAAAATTCTCCCACGACCAAAAGCTGAGGCAAAAAATACTACAAAGTCTACTAATACTACACGGGTAGTTAAAACTTTTGGTCGTTTGTCAAAAACATCAAGAATTCGGCCTCGTCATCTATCCCGACACTCATTTACAACGGCATTCCAGCTGTCAGCTCTACAGATAAGGCCAATCTGCTTGCTACTCACTTTGCAGTCAGCTCAACGCTCCCAGATTATGCTTTGTCTCCCCCTGTACTCGAGCGCGTAGAATACTTCATGGGACCAATCCACTTTCGCACTCGTACAGTGGCTAGAGTACTTCGAGATCTTGACATACACAAATCCGCGGGTCCAGATGGTATTTCCCCCATCGTTCTGAAGAGGTGTTCTTCTACGCTGGCAAAACCACTGCGTAAGCTTTTCTATCTGTCCTATTCTTCAGGGCTCTTTCCGGGAAGATGGAAAACAGCATTTGTCCAGCATGTACCAAAAAAAAGGCGAGTCTTCTTCTCCCTCCTCCTACCGACCAATTGCACTTACGTCCCTTCTTTCTAAGGTCATGGAAACGCTGATCAACCGTCAGCTAATGCAATATCTTGAATCTCGAAAACTTCTCAATGACCGGCAGTATGGTTTTCGGGGCAATAGGTCCACCGGTGATTTGATGACATATCTAACCGAAAAGTGGAACCAATCTCTTCACCAAGGTGGTGAAAGTAAGATCGTTGCGCTTGATATTTCAAAGGCATTTGATAGAGTTTGGCATCAAGCTCTCTTGTCGAAAATGCGTGCATTTGGAATCGATGATAACCTTCTTTAATGGATTAGAAATTACCTTTCGGACCGTTCAATTCAATAATGCTTTCAAAACACAATGCTGTCTCCTGTCATTAAAGCAAAACCCACACACACTGCAATTATCCATGAATGGCACTTGCATCGCTGAAACCGAAAGGCTTTCCATTCTCGGTATGTACCTATGTCAATGACAACCTTCGTTGGAATGACCACATATTCGATGTCGCCAAGAACGGTGCGAAATGTCTAGGCTTCCTTAAGCGATGCAAGAAATATTTCACCCCTTCTGATCTGGCTACAATTTATAAGGCGTTTATTCGCCCGAAACTCGAGTACAACGCTCATATCTGGTCTGGTGCACCAATAACTTATTTGGAGCTACTTGACAGAATCCAAAAACGCGCGATAAAACTCATTGGCGACCGAGACATCGCGAGATCGATTGACTCACTTAGTCATCGTCGCAATGTCTCCTGTCTTTCGTTATTTTATCGCTATTTCCACCGTAAGTGCTCTAACGAAATAGCCAGTTGCATTCCACCCCTTGAACATTTTAACCGCAATACCCGCCATGCAAGGAATGCTCATCAGTTCACCCTCAAGCCTGTATTCGGACGTAGAGTGAAGTACAAAGAGTCTTTCCTCAGCCGTACAACACGAATGTGGAATACTCTTCCACGCTCAGTTTTTCCTTTGTATTATAACAACTCTCCTTTTCTTCTAATCCTAATTTCCCTAACGCCCGCGCTGTGTAGCCAATACATGATAAGGGTACCAAAAAAATCCCTTTAGTTCGCGTAAATTATAAAAAAAAAAAAAAAACGCTTTCGCTTACTGAGAAAATGGTAAAAAGATGAACGAAAGAAAAATGTACTTTCGTTCATTTTTCTTCACACAGAATTTCAGCTGGCAAGAAAATGAAAACTGTCAAATGATGAAATCCTATGAGTTTGCCAGCAAAAAAAAAAATAGCTGTTGCTTCTTTTCAAGCCAAACTAAGATGTTTTTTCAACTTGTTCGCGTACTTTTCTTAGAAATGAGAGGATTCTCTCTCGATTTTGGAGATTTGACACTTTTCATTTTTCTACACATAAAGTGGACCTAATAATAGGTCCGTTCGCGTACTCCAAACTCAACGTGCTCACAGAATCTCCCAGAAAGCAAGAAAGAGCTTTGCGGTTCCACCAATCATCAAACTGAGTGCTTGCTTGCGGTTCTTTGCTGAGGGGGCATATCAAACTGGTGTTGGGAAGGATCATGTTGGTCTTGCCCAATCCAGCTTTTGCAAAGTTCTTGCAAACGTGTTGGACATATTTGAAAGAGAGCTATGTTCACGATGGATATGCATATGCAAAAATGATCAGGAAAAAAGAAGCAATAGCCTCGCCTTCTATATAAAACATGGTATTCCTAGTTTTGTGGGATGTATTGACGGCACGCATATTAGAATAATAGCGCCCTCAGAGAATAAACATCTGTATTACAACAGAAAGGGATATTATAGTTTAAACGTTATGCTAGTAGGTTTAAAATGCGTTGGTTTCAAGTTAAATAATAACATTAACATATATAACAAATTACAGATATGCGATGATAAAATGACTACAGTACGTAAATGCTTCCCCTGGTGCATGCCATGATGCTTTTATATGGAATGTTAGCGATGAGCCTCCAGTAGATTGATCAAAATCTTAGCTTGTTCCTTGTTAACAGTTTTCGACCTTAAAAATTAAAATTAATAATATTTTACAGCTCAAATGTTCATTAACAAATATTAAACTCACATTTCCATCTAATTTCTCGCTTGGATTGTTGGAGAAAAACTTTTGAGAAATGCGATCGCATTCCGCTATTCTTTTGACGTTTGTGATACCTATTTTTCTCTTAGAGAATCTTTCCCCTTTTTCGAAGTCTGTTTAGGATAGGAAGGAAGTGAAAAGAGAAAAATTTCCCAGTGTCAAATCATTCAGAATAGGGGAGTAGAGAAAAGTGAAAAAATTCTCGCGGAATTTTTATTCATGATTGGGCTGTATATAAATTTACGTTTGCATATTAGTATGCGAACGGACCTATTATCTGTAAAAAGGGCGATTCCCCAACATTTATGATAAGAAATATGTAAAAAATATCACTCTGCCTCCAACTCATCTCTATGGATAATGGAGTGTAGTGGACGAAGTAGTAGTGGTGGACGAAGTTCAACTGTTTTTTAAAATTTTAAATTAATTTTAATAGCAAAATTAGGTTAGGTTAACCTGTAGTCTGTGCCGCTCAACTCCCCTATTTCCTCGAAGAAGTACTCTCCCAGAAACCTCATACGATTCCGTGCTATTCCCTCGCACTCACACATCATGTGTATTATGTCTTCCTCGACTTCCAGGTCCTCACAGAATCCGCATGCATCCACGTCTACTAGTCTAAGCCGCCTAGCATGCTTCCTAAGGAGACAGTGTCCCGACATAATCCCAACTACTGTTCTAAGCTGTTCCTTACTCAATTTGAGAATTTCCCTAGATCATTTTTTGTTCAAATCTGGCAGCCACCTTATGCCCACCTAGATTTTCCCATCCAAGGTCACCTACTTTTAAAATGTTCTCATTAATTATTCTCTTGATCACGCCAAGGGGTGGTTTGATGTCCACTACTTTCCCGTTCCCCTCTCTTTCTTGCAAGCTCACCGGCTTGCTCATTTCCTTCTATACCGCTGTGTCTTGGTATCCAGCAGTCTCACTCTGTTCTGCCTGTATAATGCTTTTAGCATTGTGCGACAGTTTCTGACTGTCTCATATTTGATGTTAACAGATTCTAGTGCCTTAAGTGCCGAATAGCGACATCCCTTCCGGACATTGATCCCATCTGCATTATCTATGCCGCCCTTAGAACAGCCAGAACTTCTGATTGAAAGACACTGCTTGTGTCCGGGAGTCGTTTAGACTCTTTCAGGTCAGGATCAACAGAGAAGATACTAGAACCCGTTCCCTCCCTTGTCTTAGAACCATCAGTGTAGATCGCGACCTCATTTGATATTGTGATTGCATCTCTTTGCCATCCTTCCCTTCAATAATATGATACATCATACGGGATGTTGCAGTCCACCAAAGGGGACATTTCATCTGTCACATATCAGTTAAGATCGTGCAATGCCCAAAATTGAATCCCTAAAGTGGCTGAATTTTGCAAGGCGCTCCCACTATTGCCAGCAAGTTGTTTTATTTTTAAATCTAGCGGGATAAGGTACAGAAAGGTGTCCAGTGCTGCTGTGGGAGTAGTACGGAGTGCACCTGTAATGGCTATGCTGGCCGTTCTCTGCACCGTCCCTAATTTTTCAATTATAGTTCCTTTGTTTGTTGCATTTCACCACACAAGTGAGCCATACGAAGTATGGGTATCACCACCACTGTATATATCCCGTGTATGTTTCATGCCCCAGATTTTGCCAATTGTTCCTTTAAAAATAAAGAGAGCAAACTATGGTAATTAAATAAAAATCTAAAAAAAGACCACCGATGGTTCCGCTCTCAAGTAAATTTACAATGGGCTAATAACCCAAGGAAGGCCAATGGGGATAAGAATTCTTTTATCATTCAGCAGTCTGGGGAACAAACACGACATGGCCTGCGATGTTAGTAGGGTCGTCGTAGCTACAGATATTCTCTGTAACGTGTTAAATGTGGCATTTGAAAAGGTATGCTCCATTAGAAGGGTGCGGTAGGCTCAAAGACGCGGGCAGTTAGGAAAACTCACCGAGGATGAAAGGGTCTGGGCTACGTACTATGATAAGAAAAACAATTCGAGTGCAGTTTGTCAATCCAAAAGAAAAACATGGAAGCTGTTCTTGAGAATCTTTTGCAAAAACCAATGAAAACCAACCTCGAGGCTGCGCAAATTGCATTCAAAGAAAGTTAACGGGCCAGGCTTCCGCGGGGGTGGACATAAAACCTCCCCTGTGTGTGATCAAAGGCAAATTTTCGGAAGCGGCAACAAGAATGAAGTCTCATAGCGGGGCACAAGGCAAACAAGGCTCTGTGGCCCAACTTAAACAAAAAAAAACTAATGTGATCTTGAAATTTAGTTGATGTCCGCTTAGAATGGCAATCGGCATCCTGTCCGGACATTGCCTTCTGAGGAAGCACGCCAAAAGATTGGGGAGCTCAAAAACGGGCGCGTGCTGATACTGCAATGACATTTGCGTCACGGAAGACGTTACGAACGTATGTACTTTGTGTATGCGAGGGTATCGCTCGACATAGATAGAGACGCCTGCGCAATTATTTCTCTGAAAGTCTAGAAGAGGTAGCGGCGATTGACTACAACAAAAACAAATTAGTGAGCTTTTGTAGGGAAATAAAATGTTTTGAGGAAGAGGTTTAGGATGACGACAGACGCTATATTTTGCTTCACCAGGAATCACGATTGGCCCACTATGTTGTCCAGCGTTTCTATGGCAGTAATGTCATAGATCTGATTAACCTTACCTATTTTCAAGGAAGA
This sequence comes from Portevinia maculata, assembly GCA_949715645.1. Classification (NCBI taxonomy): domain Eukaryota; kingdom Metazoa; phylum Arthropoda; class Insecta; order Diptera; family Syrphidae; genus Portevinia; species Portevinia maculata. The sequence continues at coordinate 13,891,396 of OX454525.1, read as the reverse complement.
AATGCTTTTTAAATCTGCAAATCTATACGCAGCGCTAAACAAATCGACATCCCCTTCGAATATAGGAAACAACATAAGCAAACTTTCCCACCATGGAACATCAAACCTACTTCAGTAATTCTTAGTGTAGCAAAACACCAAAAAAACAACACTAACATCATCATCTTCCAAAAGAGCTTCCTGGAAATAACTGCCAACTTCAAATCTAAGGGATGGAATACCGTTTTCACGGATGGCTCAAAATCAAACTCGGCCACCTCCTTTGCAGTCACCTTCGAGAACGGAACTCTCTTAAGAAATGGACTTCTGCCAGACTTTGCCTCAATCTTTACTGCTGAAGCCTTTGCCATACAACAAGCAACAAAAACATCACTCCTCCAAAAAACTAAAACAATTATATGCTCCGACAGTCTAGCAGTGCTCAACGCTATTTCCAACCCTGATCACAGGTCGAGCCTTATAAATAATATAAGAGATGTGCTTATTAAACACGAAAATTCGCTCAAACTAATGTACCCAGCCACATCGGAATTCAAGGAAACGCATTCGCAGACCGGGAAGTGAATCTAGCCAACAGATCCCCCATCCATCTGTTTAACGTCTTCTCTAAATTTGATCTCCAGAGACTTATCAGCAGTCTTATTCTAAAGAAGCGTCTCCTGTCTTGGCACTGTAACTCTACCCACTACGCCAACATTAACCCGGACTGCCACGCACCTCGCTATCCAATATCGACGTCCAATGCACCCATCACCACCTTCACTCGACTGGGGCACACGGTAACTACCCACCAACACATACTAAGAAGGGAAAATCCCCCTAGATGCACTACATGCAACAACATCCTGAATATATCACATCTGTTGGGCCAAACACCATGCAATATCTCCGGCCAATTTAACTCCATCCTTCCCAACAACCAAACAGTCCACGCATCGCTCAACACATTTAATCAGGAAAACATCATCAAAATCCACAACTACTGTCACAAGGCTAATATTATCATATACGAGTAAACAAAACAATTACTCAATATTTTATCCACATCAAATCAAAAAATCCTCCGATAAAATTCACGAGCTGAAAGCCTTAGTAGCTAGGCTCTTTTTCCCTTCTTTACTATATGCACTGTAATTTTATATTACATGTAAATAAATAATAATAATAAATAATAAATATTATACCCCTAATGTGGAAGAGAATGTGCGGTTGTTGCCCAATGTACATCCTCGTCACCACATCCTCTGCATTGGTCATCTGTGATGAGTTTCATTTTCTTCATTACTATCAGTATTTTGTTTCCAATCTTCTGTCTAAGATTACAGTGTGGGATCTTCACTTAGTATCTGCCTGGTTTGGTTCAAGGTATTATCCCTTTCATTTCCCAAGCACATCCGTTTGTCCGAGAGCCCAACAGATTCTGACGGTGCGCTGCATGCCAAGAACCCGCAGCTTTCCACGACCTACCAGCTACGCTTTTATTTCTCAGAAATCGTTTATATTTTCGTCAATGAAAAAGGTAATATCAGCTTGTGTTTGCCATCACTTCAAGCTGTTTAGCAACTGTCACTGCCAGGACCCCAGATCAGGAAGTATGTAAAAGCTGTAAGCGTAAATTTGTATAGACCAACTATTCAGGCTTCTATTCCGTATCCAAACCTGCCACGAATACAAAATATCCATATAAATGTAAAATACAAAAACTTTCATTTATTATTATGAAGATATGATGAAAAAAATACATTATCAAACACCCCTATCGTAGAAAACGCCGGGGAAACGATTCACAAGTATTTTTAGCTTTGTATCTTAGAATACGCTAAAGTGAATAGTAAATTTCACTGCAACTTTGTTTCTCCTACGCAGCTAAATCGATGCGAATCGAGTTTTCCTTAAACCCACATTTATTTATGGAGAACGCAGCTAAATAAATATTCAATTGAAAGTATTATATTTGCAATAAAACAAGCAAAATACACGAGGGACAAAAAAAATATACACAACTTCAAAAACTGATACGAAATTAAAGCAGATGGTGATGGGTTAATGTGTGTTGCGCTCTCCCCTTTTTCTCTGGTTAAAGTGAGAAAATCTATAACAGAGGTGCTGTGCTGTTTATTAAAACCCCCAATGGTTCTCACGGCGTATTCTACGATACATATGTAATGTGAAAGTGAGGGGAATATCAGGCGTTTTCTACGATAGGGATGATAGTCTCTTACTTAAGAAATAAGCGCGTTAGTGGTGACCAGACCAAGCGAACCGGCCCAACTTATATTAAAATTAAAACATTGCTAAAATTAACAGTCAGCAATGGTCAGAGAATTAGCAGCACCTTGCTCACTTATTTTACCAAAACGGGCACCAGCCGATGTAGCACTGACAAAGATTCTCATTGTTGGTCGCTTGTTGGATGAGGAAACCCACTTGCTGTTGCACGGGGAAGCCGTTTTTGTTGGGGAAATCCGTGCCAGTGAGTTTACGCTTTACACGACCAACAATCAGTCGGGCTTTGGTATTTGTAACTTCAGCCACTATTTGTACATTGTTATTGTTGGGCACATTGCCCAGCCCGGACTCGAATGGTTTGGGCTTGGCATTCGATTGGCTACGCAGCATTCCTACCGACTCGTCGTCATCGCCGGTGGTTAGGCTTCCAATCGTAGTTGTTCCATCGTTGTTTGCCTTTGAGCGACGGTTTTTATCTGTGTCCAGAAGGCGCCAGTTTAGCAACGGATCATAGACAAATGCCTCCAACACAGCCATTAGACTGTCTTTATTTCGACGGAGTACAAGCATGACGCTTTCGCAGGTGCGCCGGTAGGTTCCTTCGATGCCAGTGACCTCCATGGCTTTGATGAGCATGCGTGTTAATCGGAAGGGAATCTTCTCAGGGAATTTCTCGCGTGTCATGGCGACCTCGAAACAGTCACCAAAGTCAATGTGAAGAATTTTCCCACTCATCCGATCCAACATAAGGTTCGATGGATGCCTGTCGCCCAGACCCAGAATATAACCAACCATTGACATTACAGCTAGCGAGCGAGTATAGTTAGTTCGTCGATCGAACCAAACTTCGGACGATGGGCTCTTGAGCCATAGCAATTTCGCCAAATCATCACCCGGAGTCTGACGTAGGGCGTACTCGAAAACCTCAACCTTTTGCATAAGCGTCAAATGATCGTAGTCAGGTGCCATACTGAGCATAGTGCGATGCTCCTGGTTAAGAGCAACCTTCTTCTTGTCTCTGTAATCCCGAATAAGAGTGTGCAGGGTGTCACAGTGCGGAACCCAACCGATTAGACCAGAATTAGTGCTCAATGGGATGACAGCGTAACGTTGGATGGTGAGATTGCGGCGGAATGTATCTGGGTCATCTAGCAGAAGAGTGTTGACCAGACTGAACAGTTGCATGACTCGCTCGTCTTGACGCAAGTCCTCGTGACCTTTCAGCAAATACATGTAGTCCTTTCCATTTGATCCGCGTATGCATAACTTTCGCGGTCGTTGCTTGGACGTGATGACCTGTAGGTTTGTCTTAATGTGACTGATGCGTATCAGCTCTTGACCTAGAAGAAAACAAAATGTTAACCATGCTTGCTTTGAGAGACTCAATTTGTTCTTACCTGGATTATAGCTTCCTGGAACAGCCAATTCCAAGTCCTTGCACGCCAGCAACTTTGGACTCACATAAGGCAGCTCTAGTGAGGTCAACTGAGGCAGCTGCCGTGATATCTTCCTAAATACGTGATAGTAGATGTCCCATGCATGATCCAAGTCCATCCAATTCGAAGAAGTCTTATACCTTTGGCTCCATTCGTATGCTTCGGTTAACTCACGGCCATATGCCTGACTAAACGATGTTTCTTTTAATGTTTGTGGTCCCCGCTCCAGCATATTATGAAGCGGTTCCAATATTTCGAACATCCCTTTCACATTCCGTTCGCCGAAATACAGTCGCGATGCCTCCTCTAGTCCCTCAGCCCACTGCTCGTGCCATAGGATGGCCACGCGAATAAGTTCCTCACTGCACATCATTGCCTGCTCGACCAGGGTCAGCGAGTGCTTGCGCATCGAATCTAAAATCTTAAAAGCAGCATTCTTACGAGCTACTGATGCCGACTTCGAGGCCACGGTAAGCGGATACACTAACGCCTGCGGGTGGAATTTTCCAATATCAATGAGCAGCTGGTGGATCAATTGGCCCACTAAATTCCGATGGGTGTCGATGCGAGCTATAAGTTGAGGAATTACCTGCAGCCATGTGTTGATTTCTATAATCTTCATGCCATTCAACAGAGCGTCATACACCTCGGAATACTGGCCATAGTCAAACCAAAGTGTAAGCAGGCGCAGAGTGTCTTGAAGAGAGTTCCCCTTGACTAGGCTAATAGAACGGAAGAATCCGTGTACTGCGGGCACCGCATACTGTTCGATGATTATTTTTTCCTGTTGCAACTGCATAGCTTCACTCATTTCTGTCAAGTTACTTTCTAGCTGTTGTTTCTGGGTCTGGACGACCTTAAAGTTCATGTAAGCCCACAAGTGCCAGGCTTTGTACCAATTTGTGTCGTATTCCGCGGCCTTCTCGAAGCATTCCAGAGCCCCCTGTACCGCAACGGGGTCCTGTATGTCTTGAAGTTTATTCCGCCAGATGGCCAATCTCAAGTAGCAACGAGCAAGCAGACGCCTATCCTCATTTTTCATGTCTTCTGGATTGCAGCTGCACTGCGCACTGAATGTGTTTACAAATTTACTCAGCTGATCGTAGGCACCTTGCATATTGTCCGACATAGCCATATGCTTAGTGTAGGCGTATGTTACCTGAGGCTGGTTGAATGGCAGTGAATCGATTGCATTCTTCGATGGATCTACTCCAAGAAGCATAACGAGGGTCTTGTGGGACAATTGTAACGATCCACTCTTGCGGCAGAGTGAAGCATACTTCAACCAGGTATGGACATCCTCCTGAGGACTAACCACTAAGGAATGAACCTGAATAATTCTACGCCAATCCTCCACCAGTCGCTGACCACCTTGCAGCCTCTTCCACCACATTGTCTTGAGCGGATCGCGTCTTTCGGGAATTAACTTATATTGGATAACTTCCTCGAGTTCGGCCAACATCTGGACGCACACCATAGCACCATAGGCGCGTTCGTACGACTCCCCAGCCATTGAAGTTAGCTCAGTATCCAGTAAATCTCGCGTTTCATCAATTAATCGCTGTGCTGTCTCAAAGTCACTGTGATGCACAGCCAGTACCGCTCGATAGAAGCTTCCATCTTGGGTTTCCTCCGGAATGCATTTGACATATTCCTGCATGCCCTCCCAATCCTGCAGGCCCCATGCAGCGACGGCGGCTAAATGACCTGCGCGGGCCCTTCCATCGCTATCAAGCGTTTCCCAGTCCTGCTTTGCCACTGAACTCAGCTCGGACCATTCCCCAAGTGCCTCCAAACAACGCATGTGACCCAATCGTGCTTCTAAATCGGTTGAATCAAGCTGAAGCTTATCTGAATAGTGCTTAAGGGCCTTATCCCAATTGTGCAGCTTCTCATACCAACGACCTTGTACCTTCAGCTCGTTGGCCTCAGTGCGGTACGTTGTCAACAGACCCTCAGCCGCCTCCTTTTGTTGCAGCTTGTTGTTGATCAGAATCAGTGATTCGAAGACGTGGCGATCATTTTGGCGCAGAAATTCATCCTCTTTGTAGTGAAGCGCTTTGGCATATGCCCGACTCGCCATGGCGCGCGTTCCGAGAAGTTTTGTATCGATTGGTATCGGAGGCATGTCGCAATGCTCCATGAATTCGGCTAAATTTAGAATTGTTTGCGTGATGTCTGGCATGTCGGTCACTTCCAACGCTTGACACAAACTCTGGGTAAGTTCGTGCTGGTGGTCCTTTTCCAACTCTGTCCAGCAGGAGATAAAGGCGGCATTAAACAAGTCTCTCAGAAGTTTTTCATAGTTTTGTGCCAAAGTGCGACAAGAACGAAGTGCCGGTGACGTTGATTCCTGCAACAGACCGATAGATAGCCTCTTCAACCACTCGACCCAATCATCTTTAGAAACTCGCCTGTTTACCTGCCAGGCTGTACGCAAGTTACTTGCCGAAACATGCAGCTTTTTAATAGTGATGTTCACTTCACTAAGCGACCCGTCGGTGCTCTTGTATTTTGCCTGTCTCGTGTGGAACTCGTCATCCAAGCACATTGTGGTGTTGCTCTGAATCTTCGTTAACAACTTCTCGTACTTTGAGTCGACAATTCGATGCTTAACAATGGAACGATTCACCAACGGAGCAAAGACAAGGTATCTCTTGCCCAACTGGATCACCATAGATCGCAACGTCGACATTGCTTGGTCCCTCAGCTCTGGACTAGTATCCAATACCCTCACCAAAGGGTGAATAATCCTCGAGGAGAAGTCATTAAAGTCCAAAATCCACGCTAAGTTGTCAATAGTTTCCATGGCAGCAGCCGAAACCTGCGGAGATAAACAAGGAGCGTCAAACAGCTTTACAATCGGAGGCACAATCAAATGCAGATAATCGTCTAATGTGTTTCCAAACTTCTGCAACGCTTGCAGCAGCTTTATCGTCATAACTCGATCCTTGGACGTGTCATGTTGTAGCACTCTCAGTATTTGGGGAATTAGCTGTGGGAAATAATTTTTGAACTCGCATCCCAGTGCCACGGCGATTTTCTCAATTAAATTAATTATTGTCGGCTGCAGAGGGGTATTAATTGTCCAAAACTCTTTGATTAGCTTGAAAATTTCGCCCATATAACTGATTATGTGCTGCTTGACGATCTCTATCAAGGTGTATAGCTGCTGGAAGAGGAACTCTCTCAAATTCATGTCCGCTATGCGAACATTTTCCAATAAATTGGGCAGAACTTGCGACAAATAGGGAACGCACTTGATGCCTAAACTGCGAAAGATAAATGTCACCGCCTGAACCACACTGGTGTGATGTTGACTCAAAGTGGGATCTCGTAGGATTCGCATTAGAGTGGCTATTGCTACTGCGGGGTAATACTCGTCAAGTAAGTTGCCCATGTTTACCAGCAGCTCTGCCGTGGAGATGTCCTGACTTTCATCGACTTTGAAGTCGGACAACGATATAAGAATGTTGTCCTTCTGGCTGTCAATCAGGCCTTTATTCATTTTATGCTTATAGGGGTCCATGGCTCCGAGCAGACCTAGAACGCGGATCGTTTCTCGACGGATTGACCGGCGTTGCTCGGTTTTAAGAAAGTTAATCAGTATGTCAATAAGGACAGGATATTTGTGATAGGGCGACACAACTCGTCCTGTGGCGCTTACTAGTTGGCCGAGAGTCCAAAGAGCTACTCCTCGCTTGTCGGAACTACTGGAATCCCCTAGCATTTCAAGTAGAATAGATAACAAATCATCGGCCCAGCGCTCCATTTCGTTCGAACCGCCATTTACCTCGGCGAGGTCACCTATTGCTCGAAGTACATTCAGAATCACTCCCGGATTAGAGTCTGGCTCACGCAGTTTCGGCACAAGAATTGTCAAAATTGGCCGCATATAAGAGGAGATTAATCTGCAATACAAAGTTTTATATCGACTAAATCTGCGTTATAATATAAAGCATATACCTTGGTGTACTGATGACCAAGTGGTCAAGCATCCTCGCACTCTGTTCCTTATTACGGCTCATTCCTGAGTGTTCCAACTCTGTCAGCAGCTGAATTAGGGTCTTCCGAAGTTTTGGCATGACATAAGCTGGATTCATAGCTGACAACCGGCCAATTGTTACGATTGCTAATTCGCGGATTTCAAACACTTCATCATTTAGAGTTACGAACAGAGCACTCAACGATTCTGGTTGCGCTAGTTCCGCATCAAAAGTCTCATCCAAAGACCGTAGGACCCTGAGACGAACGTTGCAATCAACGTCTGTGATTGCCACAATCATAAGACGCTCCAACACGTGCGACACAGTTTCACTGAGGGTTTTTGTACTCTCAAACTGAGACTCGGTCGATTGAATTGCCAGCCTCAGCAGTCTGGTGCAAGTTTGAACGGCCTCTAAACGAATGCCTTGCTGTTCGTGGTTGATGAAATAGTCAGCACATCTGAAAAAAACTAAACTCTGACCCAAAGCCCTTCTCTGTGGCGAAGCCGACTTACCTCTGAACAAAGTCCAACATGTTCTGCTCCTCAAAATTGAAACTGCCCAATGTCTTCAAAGCTAGTATAATCGTTGGGACGTCCTGCTGACCCGGATCGCTTAACGTAAGTGATGCAAACTGCGTGCTGATGTTGTGTTTAGGCGTACCCATTCCAGTAGGTGTCTTATTCATTAACACTTGGGAGAGAACGGCAGTTAGTCCGTCAGCGATTTGAATCTTTAAATCGGGCACATTATCAGCCAATTCCCGTAGGCAGACAGTAAGAGCGGGCGAAAGTCCAGTCGAGAACATTTGTTCCAGAAACACAGTCACGTCTCTTGTGATTCCCGACTTGACCGCGTGAGCTAGCAAAGTTATGCATGTGAAAATCGCCGGATCAATTGTTGGTTTCCTTTTCACTGGAGTATCCTTCGAAGGAAGTGCCGACTTTATAGCGTCCATTATGCTCTTCAAGTATTTATCAATGTCCCTTTCGACAGCTACCGCGATGTAACCAATCGTTATGTATGCGGTATTCCTATCCTTCTCCTTGCCTCGTAGGGTACCCAACAAGTGGTTGATAGCAGTCTTAAGGTACTTGAGGACAAACACCTCTCGATTGAACGCAGCCAATCGAGGCAAAATTTCCAGCAGTCCCTGCTGCACATGCAAAGACTTTGAAAGACGCTGTTCAAGCACACTGTCACAGATTTTACTGTAGTTCTCTACCAAAATTTGCCGGCTATGTGCTGACTCTTGGACATTCATGCCGGAGAACTTCACAGTTGAATGTTCAGGTTCCAAGTGTGATTGGGTAGCTCCCAGCTTCTCAATGAACGGCGCTTTCAAACGCGGCACTATCGCTGTAACCCCAATATCGGCATAATACTTGCGTGTATAAGTTTCTAGCTGTAGGTTTTTCAAGGCACTGTATCGACGTTCCCATACTGCGTTGGAGCAGCGAAACAATTCATTGTAGACAATCAGACCGCCGTGAATACGATCGTCTCGGGTGATTCCCTTCTCCTTGGAAACGGGCGTGTCGATGACGAAGCATTTATCAGCTTCTTCAAAACAAATTTTATACCATTGCGGCTTGCTGGATTGTTTTGTGTTCTCTCGCTGAGAGGTGACGATGAGCGCTGCACGAAGAGCCTCCCCCGCCGATTCGCGGATAGCTGGTTTCGGATCATAGATGGCGTTGAAGATGTTATCGAAGAATGTCGAAATGGATTGGTAGAAATACGTTGGCATGGCCAGGGCCAGCTCCCGAAGAATAAAAACAGCAGCATGACGGCGGTACTGAATAAGGAAGAATTAATTTACGTGATATACAATATATTCAAATTGTGAGCTTACCTCTTGTCTATCGCCAGATAACCATTCGAATGCTCTTTTTATATCAAAATCGAATGAGTCGGCCCCTTTGGAACCCGGCAACGAAGCCAACTTTACCAGGGTACGAGCTGCGATTTCCATAACTGCTACATCATTCGATGGCAACAAATTTCTTAAATTGGTTGAATAACGAGAGATACGAGTAGTTGTGTTCACCACATCACCGCTAATGAGACATTCTAAAAACAAGACAAATTTTATTCGAACTCTTATAAATATAGCAAGCAAATAACTAACTGATAGCTAAAACACCTCCTTTCTTCTCATTGATGTCTGAGCTCAAGACCATATCGTATATCCGATGATTGAAATCATCGAAAAACTTCACCAATTCCTCTTGCGACATTTCGCGAAGCTCGGTTTTAACATAGAGAAAAAGATCTTGGGCAGCCTTATGTTGTACTTCACGTTGTCGGGACTTAAGTCCCGAAACGAATTGCTGCACTATGGGAATAGACATTTTTACACACTATAAAACTAATAAATGTTTTTATTTTTTGATTAAAAATCGAGATAATGGGAACTCGAAGAACTTTGTAGGGAAAGAAGTTCACATATTTTTAGGTTAGCTTAAAGCAAGCACTTAAAACTGAACAATATTTTTGTTTCACACTATTATCTTAGTATCTTCCCAGATCTTTAATTATTAAATTTGTAGTTTTAATATTTTCAGAATAATTTCTTCACTGTAAAATGAACCTTCTTCACCGTAAAAAAATAAACGCCATAAATTTAGACGTAATTTTCAACATGACAGCGGTCACATATATGTTTTTTACGCTTGGAAGGAACTGTCAAAAAGTGTAAAAAAAATCGTGATAACCTTATTATACAAAACCCAAACAAAAGTAGTGGAATCAGCTGACGACTGGAAAGTAATACCAGACTACCTGAAATCACCTAAACTCCAATTAATTATATTGCTCATAGAGACGCGGTGTTACCTATAGCCACTTAAATAACTCATCTACTTCGGTGAGTTAGCTAGCTAAATGTTAATTAAATGTCATCAACTACAAAAAATTGCAGAAATTTAAATTTCACACTAAACTCTTTAGTTTAATATGATTCACCCTGAATTTGCATTTATTAATATTGTTCATAATGGGAATATCCTAAACCCCTTGAGCATTCACTAATGGGACTGCAAACTCAAATCGGGTTCTTATTGAAATCATGGGACAAATGGTTGCCAAACTTAATATAACTGTGTTTGGTCATATGAAATATTTATACACAGAACCTGAAAACGCAATTCCAAATTAAGATTTTGCTTGGTACTACATTTGTGAATGTCGAAAGCCAATAAACCGCGCCACAATGTTATAATATTCATTACACCTACTATCTCTGGCCCATTAATAAACAAATTATTTCTTCAATCATGTATCTGGCTAATGCCAACGTAAACAAAAGCTCGTTTCCATTTGATGTCTACGAACTGTTAAAACATCGCCAATTGTTTATATGTTAGTTTTGCAATCAGCTGTCTTGCGTTACAATATTGTAGCATGGTCACGAAACCAGTCGAAATCAGTGTCATATTTTATAATTAGCTAATAAAAATAATTGAAAGTAGTAACGCTGTCGGTTGGAAAAAACCCCACTCTCTTTACTTTCTTTATTGTAAAAACACCTGACAGGAACCTTCGTCGACTTCAATTCAATTGTCAACGTCAATTGTTATTATTTACTATTAAATAGTGGACGAAGGGTTTAAATCTGTAATAAGACCTACAATAAAGAACCAGATTGTTATAAATTATTAATTTGATCTCTTGTTTCGATATCCATCTTACTGTATATTATGTTGTTTCCAAATAATTTTTTATTTTTAATACTTGTCGGCGACAGTCTTATTTGACAAAAGATGATTTTGACTCAAATGTAATACCAAGATTGGCATTTAAGCTTGAGGTGGTCATAGAACAATTCAAAATTGTTTTCGATACCTGATGCTTTGTAGCACATCATCCCAATGTATGGAAGTCACTCAATCGTTCACATAAATCACAGCCTACCACATAAATGCTTAGATGTGAACGAGATAGCTTTGTGTTCTGATAATTTAAAGGAACTTGAGAACTTGTTTGGATTTGGCATCACTATTCGAATCCCATTTCTCTTTAAAATTTGAAAGAGTAGCGTTAATTGGCGCAGCTGATTTCATGCGTTAAATAAACATTCATCAAAACATGTAAAAAAGAATAACGTGTCACTTATGGATTTATTGTTTGTAGATCTACAGTATTAAACAATTTTTTTTAGTAATTAAGATAGTAAGTACCTACTATACTATTGGCATTTGGCTGGACGTCTTCTCTTCAGCAACTGATTGTTTATCTAATCAAAGTGCAAAGTGTATTCGCTGCGTCCGGAGTGTTTTTGTTTAACCATTGTGTACTGTATATTGGATACCTATCTACCTAGTTAAAAACTACAGTTTGTTTCTTTTTGTAAATACCATATCTTTGTATTTATGTTTTATTTGGAGCCTATCTGCAGCCTACCTAATAACATACATTTTTTCTTTTTTTAAAAATTAGTTTGTGCAGAACTTATTTTACCTTAAATGGTGTTCACCGAAACAACGTTCGGTTTCTTTCCTACCTTTAGTTTATGTTGAATATTTAAAAATTTGTGTACATATTTTGATTTTAGAATTGCGATAAGAACCTACCTGCCCACATTTATTACCTATATTTCACTATTAGGCAAAAGCTAAATATGGACCGCAAAGGAATATTAATATGTGCGGTCTTAATGGGTAAAGTACCTACTTACTGTCCTTAGGATAAGTGTAATATATGTACCTACCTATAATAAGGTTCTGTGAATCAAAAACGCACGACAATCTTCATTTCACTCATATATGTATATTGTATATTCTCATTGAACCACAGCATCAAATAATGTAACTATCATACATTTATAAATTTATCTGGTATAAAAGGTGCAACCATCCATATATTCACGGATAGTCAAGCAGCTATAAACGCCCTTAGCTCGCATACGATTGACTCCAAATCAGTCATGTACTGCTTCAACACCCTACAGGCACTCGGAACAAGTAACAAGACCAAGCTATGGTGGGTTCCGGGTCATGTCGGGGTGGAAGGTAACGAAAAGGCCGACGAACTGGCCAGAAAAGGTTCGGAAACACCCTTCATAGGTCCCGAACCCTTCTGCTGCACTCCTAGATCAGCAGCAACGGCAGCAATAAAAAGCTGGGAATACAGAAATATATCCATCTATGGGAAAGCATCCCAGGTTTAAGACAGACCAAACAAGCCGTTCGGCCTTTCAATAAAAATGCCAGCAAATGCCTAAACCTAAGCAGGCATGATATCAAAAACTTAGTAGGTTACCTTACTGGCCACCATGGTTTAAGATATCATCTACACAAAATGAAAATAGTAGACTCTCCTGAGTGCCGACTCTGTCTTGAAGAGGACGAGTCAGCTGAACACATTTTATGTGAATGTCCGGCCCTAAACGGAATTAGAAAGAAGATCTTTTTCAGGGAACAGATGTGCCCTGAGGACATAAAGAATTCTTCTACTAGTAGAATTGTCCGCTTTACACGGAAAGTGGAAACTCTACTAGTCTAAATGTTTCTGGCCCACACGGCACAAAAGATGTTTTTAGGTCGAAGTGCCCCATATTTAATCGCCTTAGCGAGCCAGAACTTAAAAAAAAAAAAAAATCTACATGGTCAGTTATTTAATTATAAATACCAATTATTGTCGTTACAGTAGATAAAGTAAATACCTACATATAAACTTAAAATTAAAAACGAATGTAAAAACGGAAAACACATCCACATGCTTCATTTTATTTGGCCAAAAGTAGCTACAGCATCCATACTCACTTTAAAATCTTTGATAAATGTTGGATTCTGTCTCTTGTCATGCATTTAGCTAGTTAGCAATTTAAAAAAAAAAAAAAAATCAATTCAAAGTTCGTTAATAAGATAAGAGTACAAAGATGAACTGGCGACTGATAATAGACATGTTGTTTAGTGAAATGTGTCCACAGAAATGTTCGAATTCACACGATAAACAAAACATCCTATTGACAGCCACTGTCGATAATAGGCGCGTTTCTTTGAGAAATGTATCCACAGGAGGGCTCAAATTTGCACGCTATATAACTGTGTTGATAGCTGTCGCTACTCAATATTTATCATCGTTTCGAGAAAACAAATTCGTGTGAGACGAAAGTCGTAGAACGTAACCCTTATTTTTGCACTGAATTTTTGTATCTTTAAACACAATTTCGCACGTACCGGGAATGTACCCCCGTGTTAAGAGATGCCTATCTGTACAATCTTTTTTACTTTTAAATTCATTTTTATTAATTATTAGCTTATATCAACTTACATACTAGACAAAAATGATTAAATCTAACTTAAAATTAACAGGATACTTATTCTAGATTATTGATCCTTATGCGGACGCCCTAAACTTAACTATATCTTATAATTATTGCCTTTCGGCCTAAAAACTATTTTACGAACTAATCTTACTATGTGTTCCTCGAGAAAATTAAATAAAACTCGGCATCATTATTTAAATTTTATATTTTTATATAAAACAAATTACAAACTACCTATTCTACTTACTTAAACTACCTAACATATTCTAACTATAATTAGGATTCTGAACACTCGTTGCCTTGCGCAACAAGTGGTCAAAATCCTAATTGCTTTCCGGGTGCCTGGCAGTCGTCAACGTGCACATGCACACGCGCCGCCGTGAGCCGACTGAGGCCTTACAGCGTCAGTCAACTCCCGGAAGCACCACCACACGTTGGCGAGCCCGGCCTCTCCCAAAAACGTCCTAGCTTACTTAATCTGACTTATAAGCTAAAAGGATGTTACCTAGAGTAACGCACCGCCCTGGGAGGGCATGTTCACCCCTCCCCCCTCAACAAGCCACCAAAACTCGGCGAATTGCTTTTCCGTGTCGAATTGATCCCTTTCCGATATTGCGGTACTAAAACGGAGGAGCTCATGAGCATTGGCGATGCCCTCGCCGCGGATGAGCCGCTTATCTCTCGCGCTGCGGTAGCGGTGGTATAATACCGGGATACCATCCCTCGTCTGTACCAGCCCTTTTGCATCAATATGGATAAATGCCTCCGGCGGGATAAAACCAGACCGGAGCGTACTCTCTATTCATTGGGGTAGTAAGCCCCAAAGATCAGGCTATTGTCGCTGGCCATCGCTCTTGCAACGTGCCTTCGAGTCACCGTAATAAGGAAATTGTCAATCCTATTCAACTGAGCCCCATCGTATAGGACCTTGTTGGGATAGTATTTTATATAGTTGGATTCAGGCGTTCAGAACAACCGGAGACAGGTCCTAAGACATTGTCTCTCCAAAACCCGAATCTTTTCCATATAGCTAGGCGCTATATTGAACCACAATGGACAACCATAAGCGATAATCGGCCTTATAAGGGCCACGTAGCAAATGACCTTCACTCTGGAGTCAAGTTGACTGCTATGAAACAGTCTCCTTGTCAGAGCATAAGCCTTCTTGGCCCCAGCAAGACAAGCAGCTATATGTCTATCGAAATACAGATACTGGTCAAGCCAGATACCTAGATATCTAACTACGCTTCTCACCGCCAACGGCTGCCCATTTTGTCCAATAATGGCAAATTTCTTCCAGTTTTTTCTGGTATCCCTACAGGCCCCAGCCAATGGAGTTCTGAACAAGATTGTTTCCGTCTTCTGAAAGTTGATTTTCAACTTCCAGTCGTCGCAATATCGCTTAATTTGATCGAAGTCACGCTGTAAAAGGATATTAATGACCTCGATTTTAGGACCTGATCTGTATGCCACCAAATCGTCGGCATACGCTATAGCATGTCTGAGTGAACCAACCAGATCACTCGTGTAAATGTTAAACAGGATCGGAGAATTGACCGCCCCCTGCTGTAAACCGTTTTTAATTTCAAAGACTCTGCTCGAAGTCACGTTGCCACATTTGACAACGAACTTCTTTCCCATAAGCATATTATAAATTACATATAGCAAAGGTTTGTGCATCTCCCGCCTGGTCAACTTGTAGAAAAGTCCCTCTAACCATACGGTGTCGAAAGCCTTCTCAAAATCAACCAGACAAGCACCCGTGCATTGGTTCTTGCATTTATTCCACTGAACGGAAACCAGTTTCGACGCGGCATGAATAGTGTCATGCCTCGCCCTGAAACCAAACTGGTTTTCCGGAATTATGTTATTGTCCTCGACCCACTTTAACAGGGCTCTATTGACAACCTATCTGTACAATCCTTAAGGTGCAGATTCACATTTCAGAATTCCAATTTTTGCCACCGTAGACTGCAATACTACGACACCTGGTGGCTAACACATCATAAGAGTTAGGCATGTAAATTGTCTGTCTCATAAGAGTAGGTATATCTGATCATCTAATATGTTAATGTAATTTAAACATTACATTTTAATTCATAAAATTAATATGCAAATTTAGAACTGAAAAAATTAACAATGATGAATGAAAGAAGTTTAGATCCAACGAGAGAGCAAATAATTTCCCCTCAGCTGAGTCCAGTTACGAATTTCTGTCCAAGTAATTTATTTGGGCAGGTTGCAAAACAGCTGTCAACAGTAATTTATATTATGACAGTTACAATTTTAGTTTGTTATTTTTTTCTTCCATATAAATGCAAAAATTGAAGCGTTTAACTGAAACTGAAACTGATGGAATTCCCATAAGTTGTCAGTTCAGTTAAACTGATGTGTAAATACGTTTCAGTTCAGTTGTCAGTTCAACCGTCATTTCAATTGCAGTTGGCGGCTTAGAGTTCCTGTTTTTTTTTTCAATATGTCGAAACGGAGTGATAATATGGTCGATTTCATTAAAATTTATCGGCTTTCATCGTCCATTACGCAATGTATTTCTTCTGACTTTCGACTGCTCACCAAAAAAATGAAAGCTCAACTGAACACCGGACTGACGTCTAAATGCACTGTCTTTTTGAACTGAACTGACAACTGAACTGATAACTGATCGTCTAAAAGGGCCTTTAAAGTTGCGACCACCGACTCGGAATTTCGGTAGTAAATTTAAATTATTTGTAAACGTTGTTCCTTCATGATGAAATTTCGGTAGTAAGTTTAAATTATTTGTAAACGTTGTTCACCATGATGAAAATGTTGATTTTACTGAATATTATATACATACTAGCTCACCCGGCAAACGTTGTTTTGCCATATAAATTATTTCTAGTGAATATTTTCGTAGGGAAATGAAAAATAACTAACTTATTGTAAGTGTGTGGGGATGTGGTCTATGACTGAAAGAGGAATTGAGCTCTGTGGACGTTTTGTCCCTTTCAGAACATTAGCGGATATTGGAGAGCGTCGTATGAACGGTGTGTATCAGCAATGAACTCAAGATTATTCATGCTGATTTTGACATTCGAATTCGAACGATAGTTTGTCGAATTAGAAGAATTTGTATTTTGAGATTCGATCGAATAGAAAATTTATTTGAGGAAAACCGGTATAATTCGAACGAAAATAGACATTCGAACGATGACTATTCACTCGAATCTCAAAATAAGCATAATTATTACTTCTTCAAATCACGATTTGTCGCGTCGCTGTACGGTCGCCAACCATGATTCCAGCAAAGTCGTCAAAAACAGGTGCATGAAATCCACGCATGTGCTCTCCAGCTGTTGTTTTATTAGGATTGATGACAATAGCGTGATTGTCAGTTTGTAATTTGTGCATGTGTGATTTGAATAATTTGAACAATTCATTGTGCTCATTTAATAGAGTACCTCACGACAACGTCAGTGGCAAATGAACACAACAAAAAAACCAACAGCTGAATGAAATGAAGGGAAACAATGGCGAATTCGCATGGTGGGAAATACGTTCTTCGCGAATATTTCCAAAAAAGTTTATAAGAAATCCAATTTTAACAAAAAAAAGTTTCGGAACTAAGAAGGAGTATCCAAACCACGTTTTGGAATACTAAAAATCTAACAAAATATTAAGATTCTATTTTTGTTTGGAAGCAAATAAGTTGAAAAGTTTTCTAAACAAACATTTTAGATATCTATATACAATTGAACAGGGTTTTCGGTCAACATATTAACTGTTTTTATACCCTATTCTAAGGGTATACTAATTTTGACGCGAAGTTTGATATTGCCCGTAGACCCCTAAAAGCTACTATATTTATCGATAGTAATGTCGATCTAGCCACGTCCGTTCGTCTGTCGGCAAAAATTGAGCCTTTAACCATATATACTCTCCAGGTCCCCGAAATAATAATCAAGTTAAAGAATTTTTGAAATCCGCCAACAGACACGTTAAAAACTCAAACTAAGAAAAACAATCAAATTTATCGAAAAAATCGAATTTTTAGCTAGAAAGCTGAAATTTTTTTTGATCTTTGACTCATAAAACTGCTTGGGAGATAAAATTTCTAAAATCAGCCCACTGACACGCCCACAATTAAATAAAACAATTTTATTGGAAAGTCAAAGTTTGAGCTATGAAACTGAAATGTATGATATAGACTCTTTAGGTGTCTGATGGGAATAAGAATAGGATAGAGCATAGTTCAGTGTTTGTTTTGCTTTAACATACTTTCTCACGTTTTTTCTCTATAATTTGTTACTTTTTACCCTTCAATAGCTTCTGTTTGCATTTTCATATTATTCAGTTCATTAACAATCACAATGATTATTCCATACGATTTGAGCAAATTTCTGCAATTTTATCATTCAATTTGTTTCTGTTGTTTAAGGATTCCGCACTTCAGAAAGGGATAGCTTGGTGAAAATGTCTATAGAGCATCCAGCTCGTCGACGATGCGTCTGGCATATGGTGAATTGAGGTTATTGTAGCCGCAACGTGCATCCACGCGATTGGCGAGTGCGTTTTCGGAGTCCCCACCGCCTATAAAGTAAATTTGTAAAAAATTATGTGGTTCATTCGGCATTGGCAGCAATGAGCCCACTTTGTGATAAACTTGGCCTTTGATTTTGAATTTTGAATGGAACTGTTGACCATTTGCAGCATTATTTTTAACTATTTCTGTTGCTTCGAACGATGTCATTATTTGGAAACATGAATTAAATGTTGACTTCAGGAACAGGTTAGAATCTGGATCCGTACCGATAAGTAAGCCGTTCAATCCAATTGTCTTTGTTGATTTCGTTCAGCTCGGGCCTCTTGTGATTGTGATTTACGAAATTGTGCCATGCTCATACGCCACATCTGCATTATCTTTGGACTCGTTCGTCTGATCTTTGGGCTCTTCTATTTCGCATGTATTTCGTTCTATTCGTTCGACGGTCCAAATTGTTCCCTTTGCGTCTTGCTGGCATTGTTTACTACACACATAAATAGATTAAATTGAAGTACTTAATGATGGAAAACAGTATACTGACAATGTATTCGTTCTTTTATTATTTCACCTTCATTTCACAATCATAAAACACGTATTTTATCTTTTATTTTAAATTGTTCCCCTTAAGATTTTGCACGCACTGAATAATAAACAAACTAATAAATGATAAATCAGTTATCGATCACTGAGAGTTGAAGATTATTACAGTACTAATATTGCTATTAAAAAATGGGGGTTGGTGGTAGATGTTTGAAAATCAAGGGTTATACATATGGTAAATCATAAAAAAATAAAACTAAAAATTTTTGTCAAAAAAAAGAAAAAAAAATGTTTATGGTAGACCACCATTATTACTTAGTGGTATAAAAATTTGTTATAAACCTATTCTCATACCTACGGAATGTACTTATAAAATTTCATCAAAATCGGTCAATCCGTTTCGGAGGAGTATAAATACTATAACTGTGACACTCGAATTTTATATATTAGAAGATATACATTGACAGTTCGGTAATCGGTTTAAGGGTGTGTTCACTATGAAAGTTTGAAGTTGTCAAGTCGCTAATGAAAGACCCTTTATTTTGGAGGAGAAATTTTTACCTGCGAGACAGGTGATCTGTCCATTCCAACGATAGACGTGATCAAAAATGCTCACAAAAAACTTTCCCCAGTCAATCAGACTTGATAAATAAGCCCCCTGCTATAGTCATGCGTAAAATGCAACTGAAAAACATTTTGCTGCGGATTGGAACATATATTCATTCCAAATCAGTTTTGACTAGATATAAAAGGTAAGATAATTCCCAGTAACTATTTATTGTTTAACTAGGTGTAAAGTTTCGCTTCACTAAGAAGTGAATTCTCACCAAAACACACCTCATGTTAACATAGCCGTTACAAATTAGGTGTGTTCGCGTACATTCCACAAATCTTTGAATACTCAATGGGACCAATCTACTTTCGCACTCATATAGTGGCTAGTGTTCTTCACGATCTTGACGTTCACAAATCCGCTTGTCCAGATGGTATTTCCCTTAGCGTTCTGAAGAGTTGTTATTCCTCGCTGGCAAAACCACTGCGTAAGTTTTTCTATCCATCATATTCTTCGGGCCTCTTTACGAAACGGTGAAAAAGGCATTTTCCCCAGCCCGTTACCAAAAAAAAAGAATTTTCTTCTTTCTCCTACCGACCAATTGCACTAACGACCCTTTTTACCAAGGTCATGAAAACGCAGATAAGCAGTAAGCACAGATAAGCTATAAAAGATAGTCGGCTCCCACATTCCCGTCCCTTAAGACCCGCAAATGTGTGGTGCCTTATCCTCGATGAATATTATGTGAAACATAAAAATGACATTATCTGACGTTTATTTGCAACAGTGCTGTCCAAAGATGGTGGAAAATTAAATTTTTTGGAGAACAAAAAATGCTTTTTTAGACTTGCTATGGATTCGGTACTTAGGTACGTGAGATTGATTACTCTATCATTTTTACTCTTAAAAATAAGATTGCTCCTAACTTCACACAAATTTTTTAAAAATTCTCTCCAATGAAAGCGACTAAACATTGAAGCTTTATACTAAATTCGGTATCAGAGTTGGCAAAAGAGGTGTCCCGTTTGGAAGGTTGCTACGATTAAGGAATGTCTTAATTAGGATGTTTCTCTTATCCGGCATTTAACAAAAAACTCATTTTGTCTGTTACTTCTGATATATTCCTGACTATAGCTTGTTTCTTATTCTTGAAGACAGCATAGACTTAGAAGAGTTCTTCATTAGACTTCGAGTGCTAATATATAACTAAACCTATTGATAATTTTCTAATTTAATCGCTTTCATTTAACTATCTGTACTAATTGTGTACATATGTGTTAATAGTTCATAGGCAATTAATTTGTTTGTGTCTAAAAAACGTATTTGCTTAACCTGAATTATACTAGAGATGTAACGGATATCCGGCGAGTAGCTGTTATTCAGTCTATCCGGCCCATTTTTTTGATATCCGGCACATCACCGTATAGTCTCACGTAGCATTTTACATTGATAATAGTCAAAGCAAGTACTCTCTATCTAGGTCCAATTCTAGAATTGCGTTTTTCATTGAAACATGTTTTGATTATGATCAGTTGACTATTCTGGTATTGGTGAGGGTGGGGGTATCACACACAGTGCCTATCTACGCTACCTACTGAAATTATTTCACAATAAATGAAAACCACTTCCTCTCTTTGACGTTTAACTCAATAAGGCTATTTGTATGTATGTATTGGTAAATTATAGAGCAAATCTCTCAAAAATTTGAGATATTCAATGAAACATGCAAACTCCAAAAAGATTTGATCCTTGAGCAAATCTTTTGTTCAATGAAAAACGCCATTAGCTCCTTAGTATCCGGGGAGTCCATGTATTGGTAAAAATGTTTGGAAAAAAGAAACATCAAAAAACATAGTTCAAAAGTTATTTTTCCTGAATAAACTAGCAGTTTAATAATAAAAGTAAATTAGGCCATTTAGTTCTGAAAGTTATTAATTAAACATGAATGAAAAGGTACGTCGCAGTCTGCGTTTCACCGCCAAATTACCAGCTTTATTACATACCGAATATCCGGTATCTGTGTACATTACTATCCGTTACATCTCTAAAAAATACATAAACGGATAAACGAAACGCATCTTAAAATTCAGCTTTCTGTATGTAATACCATTTCTAGCTCATGTCGTGGAAGTCTACTTTCTATTAAAATGTGCATTAAACTGTTTTTGTTTTCCCTTTTAACAGGTTTAATCGGCGATACTTTGGGCACACCTATCAACGGATCTACCCACGCTTATGAAATCATAGATTTTTCAGCAGCGATGACGACTTTGCAGACAACGAACTTGACTGAAATCACCTGGGCGCATGCAGTGAACAGCCAAAAAGAACTAGAAGATGCATTAAATAGTACGTATTTTTGTTAATGTTTTCAAATTCGTCTACAAAACAAAACGGTTGTCGAGGAAGTTTGTAATTACTCAAAAGTGAAGTCGAATCAAGTGGTGAAGAACGATCGTTGCACATTTATTCCTCCTGTTTTCCAAATCACTGTAAACATAGTTTTACGAGTGTAGAACTCTCACATGCTTCAGTAAATCCCCTTTCCTTTGAAACCCTATTTATTAAGATTGACTGGATGTATATACTATATATGATCCTTCTGAGAGCCGAGGCGTGTTTATATATAAATATAAACCTGATTTCTTCTACTAGCGACTAATGCAATAAAAATGTTTTGATATGACCCCACGGCTAGAACTCCAGGCAATAACATTCTAACAAAACAGATTGCATGAAACCGTTATTTAGTTTGGGAAATATTACAAACAGCGAATATTTCAGACCAAAAAAATAAAAATGCATGTCAGTTGCATATTAAAAGTCAAATTGATGGCCCGTGATTCAAGTAATAAGTGTACATATATTATTTTTTTTATATTATATTATCTACTAATTCTCACAAGGTAAGGTAGAAATTTGTGTTCACATAAAAAATGGAAGAAATGGTCGTTTTGATTGAATTCTTTTGTCTTGTCCGTTTTTTTACATCTTTGAACTTTGTGAAGCGTTTTAAAATTGTACCTTCACCCGCATGTATCCGTCGTGAAATGTTGTTTAGTACCTCCTCCTGTGTTTTGTCTATCAGAATCCATTAACTTTTTCTGCTTCTGAGCCACCATAAATTTTTCGTTAGGAAGTTATTAATATGAAACATCAGGCAATTTTCATCAGAAACATCAAAAAAATTGTTACATTGTATGCAAATGAAACCAAAAACATATATCTCCCATTACGCATGGTACTATTCTGCAAGCATACACAAATGTTCAATGTTAGTTTTAAGTACATATTTATTTATTTATTTATTTATTTATCTTGTTAATCTTAAGTCATTTGCTTGTATTAAGCGTAAATAAATTAAAAATTAAACTACTTACAAAGGACATTTTCCAAGCTTGTATATTGCCACTCGGGCAGCTGTCAGAGGAAGCTCAAGAAGCAAGCAATAAGCGGTACAGACGATATCGCGAGCATTTCAGCCGAAAATCTTCCAGGCCAAATACAAATAGGGATGTACTAAACAGATTTCTACTTTCTTGGGATCCATATTTATCGAACCGTAGGACTGCAATCCACAGAAAAAGAAATCAACTTTCTATCTAGGAAAGTATCGCCCTATTGAAAGCTCCTGAAGCTACCGAAGCTCAATGTAGCAGCAGCTCAAATGATGAGAGCGACTAATTTTTAATAAAAAAATAAATAAATAAATAAATAATAATAGGTAAATGAGAAATAAATACATTTTTTTTAGTTGCATACAAATCTTTGGGATGTTTAACTAGGTTGGAGGAAGTAAGGTAAATGATCTACGGATTTCTTGATCAATGAATGGGGTGGGTTAACAACTTCCTGAAACTTAATATATTACTCCATTAAACAAGTATCTAAGTCATGCTAAATGCGTGAAATTCCTCACTGTGCAGCGCCCCCAAAAACAGAGCTCGTCGTAAAAATGGACCAAGGTAGAAATCATATCTACGCAAGTTTGCCATTAATGAAACTTTCCCGCAAGTGTGCGTGCAAATTCGTGGGTTGACACCACAGATGAGCTATAAAAGATAGTCGACTTTCACATACCCCTTCAGCTAAGACGCTTAAATGGGCAGTAATCCTCTTTCGAAATTTCCCATCGGTGAATATAATGTGTAACATAAACATGGCATTAAGTGATGTTTTTTTTGCAATATCCAGAGATGGCTGAAAATTGCACTTTTTGGGGAACAAAAATGCATTTATTACATCAGCTATGTGTTGTAGTACTCACGTGAGAAAGATTACATTATATTAAAAATTGGCTGCACATCCTAAAATCTCATTAAATTGCCAACGTGTGTGAGATGAAATGCTTCCCATTTGATTTGCATGCAAATACATACAGATAAGCCGATAATGGGGGTTTTCAGCTGTTTCTTCGTTTAGTGGCAAATTTAGAGAAACTCTCTCAGTCGACTATCTCTTACAGCTCATCTGTGGTTGAAAGGACTGGAAATGGAGATTGCTTCACTGGTGTCGTAAGAAGATAAACAAAAATGGGAGCATGGAAGTGTCAAAACCGTAAACAAATGGGCAGGTCTAAAGACTTCTGCATCACAGATATGCAACACCGCCAGCATTCCGTACTTCAGGTACGAAGTAATCCGAAACGGCGCGGCTTGCCAATATTCATTGTGGTCAAGGTGAAAGGGCTGTACAAGAAATTCTGAGTCCGATTTTTTGGTTTGAGCTAGAGTTGCTCACTTAACATCGATACATCGGAAACATCTAAGTTTACTTTTTTGTTGTATCGAATCTGTTTGATAAAAAAACTCAATGAAAATACTTGCGCCCGCTATTGAAAGAAAACACGTTTTATTGAGGAAATCATTTACAGGTTATTTAGAAAAGTCGTTTTGAACATTTGATTTATATAAAGTTTTCTGCCATGCCCACTTTTAAGGGACATTTTTTTTCGATAAAAACCTTTAAATGCTGTATAACAAAACATGTATATCCTTCTTAAAAATTTGGCCATTCTTAACTTTGTGTCACGCCCACTCTTTGAGGGAGAGGAATAGCGTATCGGAACAGTTCGTCCAAGCGGATTGCGGCCTTTCCCTATGTTTAAAAGATATCGTTATACATCGATGTAACGTTTCCATGAATTACATCAAATAAAACATCAAGGTATTTTTTGTATAAACATCCAATTGGCAAATGGATCTTTTCCAGATTGACAATTATTAACAATATTTAAAAGTAAACATATGTATGTATTAACTTAAATACATCACTTAAAAGTTCCCGTCAATAACACATTTTCTATACCGAAGAACATTCAGGCAGCGACATGGATGCTACTGCTGATATTGTCACAAACATAATTCACCTGGGCATGAAGTCTTTCATTCCTAACAGGATAAAAAGTATCAAACCCAAGGTAAACGCGTGGTGTGACTCGAGCTGCAAAGAGGCTATCAGGTTACAAGTGGTAAGCTTTCGGTCATTCAAAGCCAACCTATCTGAGGAAAACCGTAAAAGTTAATCGTGTCACATTCTCCTATGACCAAAAGTTGTCCACACAGGTAGTAAAAACTTTTGGTCATTTGTTAAAAAAAACATCCAGAATTCGAACTCAACATCTTTCCCGACACTCATTTACAATGACAATCCAGCTGTCAGCTCTTTTGATAAGGCCAATCTGCTTTCTGCTTACTTTGCAATCAGCTCAACGCTCCCAGATTGTGCTTTGTCTCAACCTGTACTGGAGCGCGTATAATACTCCATGGAACCAATGCACTCGTACAGTGCCTAGAGTACTTCAAGATCTTGACGTTCACAAATCCGCTGGACCAGATGGTATTTCCTCTATCGTTCTGTAGAGGTGTTCTTCCTCGCTGGCAAAACCATTGCGCAAGCTTTTCTATCTATCCTTTTCTTCAGGGCTCTTCCCAAGAAGATGGAAAACAGCATTTGTTTAGCCCGTCCAAAAAAAGGCGATTCTTCGGAGAGGAATTTCAATAACGTCCCTTCTTTCCAAGGTGCAAGGTCTTGAAAACACTGATAAACCGTCAGCTCATGAAATATCTAGAATCCCGAAAACTTCTTAATGACAGGCAGTATGGTTTTCGCAGCAACAGGTCCACTGGTGATTTCATGACTTATCTAACCGAAAAGTTTAACCAATCACTTCATCGAGGTGGTGAAAGTAAGATCGTTGCGCTTGATATTTCAAGGGCATTTGACAGAGTTGGCACCAAGCTCTCTTTTCGAAAATGTGGCATTTGGAATCAAGGATACCTTTCTTCAATGGATTAGAAATTACCTTTCGGACCGTTCAATTCAAGTTGGTTTCGACGGTTTCAAGTCTGCAACTCACCAAATAAATGCTGATATTCCCCAAGGCTCTGTTTTGTCTCCGACTCTCTTTCTCATTTTTATATATGATCTCTCCTCTGCCGATGACAGTACCCTCAGCTTCTCATATTCGTTTCTTGGTTCAAGCCCCTTCATCTTCGGGTGTGGAACTGGAACGGCAACGTATGTTAAGCTCATTAAATTCTTATCTCGACAACATAACAGTGGGGTGTAACTAATATTGTGGACATTAATGCTTCCAAAACGCAATGCTGTCTTCTGTCATTAAAGCAAAGCCCAAACACCATGGCATTGTCCATGAATGGCACTTGCAGCGCAGAAACCGAACGGCTTTCCATTTCGGTATGTGTGTTAATGACAACTATCATGAAATGACCACATATTCGATGTCGCCAAGAACGCGCTTCCTTAAGCGCTGCAAAATATATTTAACCCCCTCCGATCTGGCTACTATTTATTAGACGTTATCCGCCCTAAACTTGAGTACAATGCTCATATCTGGTCTGGTGCACCAATAACTTATTTGGAGCTACTTGACAGGATCCAAAAACGCGCGATAAATTTCATTGGTGACCTAATATCGCGAGATCGCTTGACTCCCGTTGTCATCGTCGCAATGTCTCTTGTCTTTCGTTTTTTTTCTCGTTATTTGCATCATAAGTGCTCAAACGAAGCAGCCAGTTGCATTCCACCCCTAGAAAATTTCAACCGCAATACCCGCTGTGCAAGGAATGCGCATCAGTTTACCCATAAGCCTGTTTAGTGAGATACAAGGAATCTTGTCATAGCCGTACACAAATGCTCTTTCCCGCTCCATTTTTCCGACACATTGTAATCTACAAACATTCAAAACCAACGTGCATCGGCTTCTCTCCCTATTCTAACCCTAATTTCCCTAATGCCCACGCTGTATAGCTATTACATTATAAGGGTTTTCAAAAATCCCTTTAGTGCGAGTACATTATAAAAAAAAAATCCCTTCCTTGCCGTCCATTTATAATTCAGTTGCTTCATCTTCATCCAGGCTGGTAGATGCAAAGAATCTTAAAAGGGATTACTTTTAATTTATACATATGGCAAGAAAATGAAAAACATCCTCTCTTCCATTGAAGTTGCATATAATTATTACACAAAATTGGTATGCTTTGCGGTATAAAATACAGGCGTACCAGCTCCATTAAGCTCAACTTAAGTAAAGTGTTTATTTTATTCTTTGAGCTGGAATTTAAGAAATAGATACTTTTCGGAAGATGATATCTCAATTTACTATGGAATATCATGTGCTGGAATGGCTGGACTTCATAAGCTTGTACTAATCGTTTGCTCGATTTTTCAAGTAAAACCGCAAGTTGGTTTCTCATTAAAGTAGGCTGTACTTCTGCTGTAATGCATAGGTCAAAGCCACACTCCGACCCAAGATTCTGACACTCAGTCGTAGAATTTGCTAAAAATATGTGTAAGCAAAATGTTCGTCAAATTTTTTCATGAATTGGCATTCCTTTGACTATTTATCAAAGTCTCTCCAGTGGAAAGAAAAACTTAATTTCCTACTTAGCCGCGGTGTGATTTGAACTTGAGACCCCTTATCTAATTTCTAACAGACAAAGTCAAACGTGACAATTTATATGTGGTGTGCTGTGCACATATGCCATGGTAGCAATGGGGAAGTCAACTTAAGACAGTCATAAAGAATTTTCAATAATAAATAAACTGTGCACCAATTTCCAAAGATATGAATAAATCAGTATTATTTGAGGAATGTGAAAATAATTTCAATTACGATCTATTGATTCAATTACGATCTATTGATTCAATTAGACAGTAAATGCTGCCTTGCCATATTCATCAGAGCTTTCGTCTTAACATAACAGTTTTTTATTGTTACATAACATACCTAATAACATCCGTTCGCGTACTAATATGTAAACGTAAATTTATATTAACTTTCGTGAGAAAATGGTAAAAATATGAAGGAATGCAATAAGAACTTTCATTCATTTTTCTTCACACAGTACTTCAGCTGGAAAGAAACTGAAAACTGTCAAATTATGAAATCCTATTAGTTAGCAAGAATAATCGCGGTTGATTCTTTTCAAGCCAAACTTTGACGTTTTTCTTTTTCTTTGAAATGAGAGTATTCTCCCTGGATTTTAGAGATTTGACAGTTTTCATTTTTCTACACATAAAAGTACGCGAACGAACCTATATTGTTGTATATTTTTCGTGTTAATCCCATTATAAAGTTGATCTAACTTAACGAAAGAAGTTAATACGAGTATGTTCGACAAATCTGCACCGAACTGCTTTTTTGTGTGTTTATCAGGCACACGTTCTCTACTGATTTAAAACATTGTAAAACCATTGGAAAACTGTGTTTTTAGAGATAGATTTTTATAAAAAGAAAGTTATGGCCCTTTCATAATGCAAAACACACGAACTGATATTCATGCCGCGTCGAAGTGAATTAATGCAAGAACCAATGTGGTGCTTGCCTATTCAACTTTGCGAATGCTTTCGGAACCGCTTGTGAGAGAGACTTTTCTACAAGTTAAACAGGCGGGAGTGCACAAATCCTAGCTATGTATGTAATTTTTGGTATACTTTTGGCAAACAAGTTCGTTGTCAAATGTGGCAACGTGACTGCGGGCACAGTCTTTGGCACACTAAGAACGGTATACAGCAGGGGACGGTTAGTTCTCCGATTTTGTTTTACATTAGCACGAGTGATCTGGTAAGTTGGCCCTTGCGGATAAAGAAAATCAATTATGATCTTAAAAAGCGTTGTTGTTAAAAGATCAAAATGAAAAAAAGCGTGAGAAATACATCATCAAGCAAATGTGCAATTTATAAAGTGCAAGAGTAAATACTCGTATCGGGCTTTTCAATAAGAACATAACAATTTTATATTTAAACATAGCACAGAATTATTGAGATCTTCTTCTTGTTTTTTCTTTACCGAGGCTATGAAAAGAAAGTGATAATAGTTTTCCCACTTTACTGAATCCCTACGGATTCGCCTGTGGGCTACCCTGGCCGGTTCGACCTCAATGAATGTTGACAGGCCTATCGGTTTCGGATAACTTCTTAGGTGGAGCCAATCTGATGATGTTGCATTTGTGTGATTCCCATTAATTGATTATAGTTTGATCTTCCTTTTTCGACATCGATGATCGCAAATCGTGCCAACTCATGGATTCGCATGCACTATAGATTTTAAATGTGTCGCTAGGATCACACGAATGGTAAAATTGCCAAGATGTGATTTTTGAATGAGATAAAATTACGGTACGGAAATGCTCACTCACGAGCGCTCATAAACGGTTCACTGCTCATTTTTAACTCACGAGCGTGTGCGCCAGTGATGCCAGATCGTGGGTAACTACTCATGTGTGCATTAAGCATTTTAAAATAAGCCAATTGGTAAAAGGGCATTTGAAGACCTTTTAGAACAAAAACTCCTATCTCGTATAATCAGTTTATTAAATTATTTTTTTGATGTACTGCCATTATTCTAGAGAAGACGCTACGCTGGTATAGGTTCGAGAACCATTTGGGGGAAAAGTGTTTTTGAGGTAATAAATAAAAATAGTATTTTTCAGTTAACCATTCAATGTTAATTGACGGGTGCAGACCAATCGCCAATGCGAATTGACGGA
Source organism: Portevinia maculata (assembly GCA_949715645.1). NCBI lineage: Eukaryota > Metazoa > Arthropoda > Insecta > Diptera > Syrphidae > Portevinia > Portevinia maculata. The sequence goes on along the minus strand of OX454525.1, from coordinate 13,861,846 downwards.
AAGCTTGGCAGATGGCAGCCTCACTCCACGTGTGTTATAAAACCACTTGAACATTTTTTCTAAGTTTCTCAACTTATTTCTACATTTTATCAACTTTCTAACCTCAGTTAGATTGTAGATTATTATTAATGCTGAAACAAGGTGGCGCAAAAGTCATCATCCTATCGGAAGAAGCTATAATTTTTGCAAATGGCGGCAAATGTAAATTCTACTTTGACATTTGTGAAGTTAACTATACAGAAAAAACTTAAGACACCAATTAACATAATCCAAAAGAAGAACCAACGTTTTTCATTCATAAAAAAAATTACAGCGAAAGAACATCGGGTGACAACTTTTGCGCCACCTGACAACTTTTGCGCCACCTTGTATAAACATACGAGTAAATATGAAGAAAAAAAGAATATTTTTTTTATTTGTTTTTTGAATATTTTTGTGTTTTTTTATAAATATTTTCGTGAAGAATATTGTTGGTTTTTGCTAACGCCGGTGTGGGCAAAAGGGCAATTTTGATAATCGTTGTGGGCAACGAAAAGCCCGCAAAATTAAGGCATCACTGGTGTGCGTTTTCTAAAAACTAACTCGTCCTAACTAACTCGACCTAACAGTAGGCATGCGCACTTCGCTCTTGCTTTCCATTCTCTTTTCTGACTTACTCTGGGCTCCGAATTCAGCACGTTTAGTAATCCAGCTTTGGAAACTTCTCTTACCGACCTGGGACAGTCTTTCCAATCCAGTCTGATTTACTAGGCAATTTTACTGAACGGCCCTCAACCATAGCTTAAACCCACTACGTAACAATTAAAAGTGCGAAAGAAAAAAGAAACACAGGAAACGCCGTAAAGAAGAACGACGAACATCGGGACGGTTACAAATGGCTCACCCATTATGGCAAGTTAAACTCTAGCTATTGAGGGCGGACGAGGAAACAAAGTCCGCTACCTACCGCGCTAATTAGTGAGGAAATGGGGATATATCGATAGCGTGTCATACATTACAATATGTCAACATTTAGGATTATAGGGTGCGAGTGTGTTCGTGGTTAGCTGCCCACGATTATTTAGTGTTGCAGGGTGTACTATAACGTGAACGTGGCCGTCCGCCCACACGCATCTGCTGCTCCTTCGGTGCCCCCTTGACGGAGTTGGATCAAAAAGAAGCGTCGTCCCTTCCCTCATCGAACTTAGCTCACTACCGTGTTCGTGGTAGAACGTAATTCGTTTTTGGGCCTTCGACTATTCGTCCGCCCGCGCCCAAGAATTTAATTTTGCCTCGTTTGTTTTGTTTTTTGCTGGTGGATGTTTAAGTACATTGTGACGTGTCCACCCCGCCGTTACAGACCGTCCGTCTGGTTGCAGAGTGCTTTGGACTTGCACCCAGCCTTTACAGACTGTCCGCCTGTCTTTGATCTCCCCAGACCTTCCGTCTGTATCCGTTGCCGCATACCTTCCGTCTGTATCTGCATTCACAGGCCGTTCGTCTGTATCGCATACCCAGACGTCGTCGAGCATCGACCGAGCGGATTTCTACCTTTTTGGGCCTCCCACCCCTACAGGCTTCCTGTGGTCTCTAACTAGATTTGAAAAAAAATCAGAGAAATGTGCTCCAAAATCAAGGCATCATTTCGCGGTAATACAAAATTAAATTGAAAAATTGAAGCGCCACCGGAACGGTCGACAAATAATAGTTCAGATAGGAATAATTTACAAGTTAAGTTAAGTCAAGTTTAGTAACTCCGAAGAGAGAGGTCATATGGAGGTCGAAAGAACTACGATCTTATCTGGTGTATTTGGTAAATCACACATGAATGTGATCATCTTAAGATGTACGTATTTTTTAATATTGGTGCATTTACATTTAAACTTTGTTTTTGTTTTCAAAAGAAATGACTAATAAACAATGCTCTTTTGCTCCTTAGGGGACATTGATATGATAGAAGCAGACATCGTCCTTGGGAAAATAAACGGCAGCGGACCAGATATTCCCGTGATGGGACACCCACCAGCCGTTACCTCCGACATATCGCTTGATACATTTCTAAGAACGATTTTAAGCTTTAACAACAAAAGTCATAAAAAGAAAGGAGCGAAACTTGACTTTAAATCAATTGAAGTGTTCGAGGGCTCACTGGCGATTTTACATGAATTATGGGCAATGGTACGATATTCTTGTATTCCATGAACTTAAATTATTATTTCACTCCGCTTTAGATGAGGTATCCGATTTGGTTGAATGCTGATATAGTAAAGGGCCCCGTTCATCAAAACGACACAATACCTGTCGATCCAGATCGTTTCTTTGCTGCCTGCAAACATTTCACAGAAGCTGTCTTATCGATTGGGTGGACTACACGATGGGGGAATCATTTTACGGAAGGCTGCTATACTGATAGCGAAATTGCCGAAATGGTAGACGTTATCAAGGTGAAATTATTAGACGAAAAGCTTTAATTGCTTATAATAAAAATATTTTCTTAGAAAAACCACATCACAGAATCCAAACAGCCGATAACTTTTCCCGTGCGAGCTGGAATTGCGGCCAACAGTGAGAAACAGCTTCACAATTTGATAAACGCGGTCAATGACACCAATGAAAGCTCACTAACCATTTGGTCTTCGCCTAACGACCATGTTAATATTAAGAAACTTCGTAGTCTTATATTCTCTTTTGGCCTCGATCGAGTTTATTTGGATGTTCCTGAGGAAGTTTCTCGTGAATTGCAATTAAACAAGGGACCTGATAACTCTGCCGGACTTTCGTCATTTAAAAACTTCAGTCTGGTCAGCCTATGCCTGCTTGTGGCAACTTTCGCTGTGCAGGAATAAACCATAAAACGACATCAGTGGTATTAAAAAATCTTATATTTTAGCCTAACTAAATGCACTAATTGCTGAACAGTTGTCAATTATGCATTCCACTAAATAAATATTAAGCCTTATAATTTGTTTTTCCTTAAATATCTAAAATAATTTCTCAATTGTTATCTTCGGATTGCATCTGAAGAATTGCCCAACATAGAGAGTTTTTGGGGGTTGATGATAACTTTTCCGATGTCGCTCTTTGCCACGAAAGGTACTGCTTCGTGCTTTTTCTGAGTCGTCTTTCTTTGATCTTTCGGTGTGCACTTTGTTTTTATTGCGTGCGCGGGATACCAGAAGAATAGGGCGATACCGGCTAGTGTTAGGACAGCCGAAAAAACTTGTCCCCAATAAATGATCTGTGGCACTAGGTTAATATCAGCAGCTATTTCTGGTGAAACACGGACTCGTTGTTCACACCACATTATTGGAAGGAATATCCGAGGTACTTTATCATAGATTCTGAAAGGAAAGAAAGATGTTTTATTAAAATTGTGGATCCGCATCTGAAAATGCCAACCAAGATCACCAAGAACTAAACTAAAAACTAAAAGCAACTAATGACAAGGAATGGGGTACATACCCAGAAGGAAACGCATAACCTAACCTAGTTTAACTACGTAGCACGCTGTTTTAGTCATTTTTTAAGAAACATTATTATTATTTTTCACACCTTTGCCGACCGCGTCTCCCTAAACCACTCAGCAAGGCAATTCTCAGCTTCACCAGCATCAAGTACAGAGGACCAGTGGCAACACTGCCAGCGTGCCATTAATAGTGCCGCTACCGAAGTGCTGGGTTTCACTAGGCGACCACAACGAAACCCATGGTTCGACGAGGAATGCCGACGGGCACATGCAGCCAAGAACGAGGCGTATCAATTAATACTGCAGACAAGAACAAGAGCGGCTGAGAGTGCTGCCCGCGAGCTCTACGGACAAAATAGAAGGGAGGAACACCGACTTCTCAGCAGATAAAAGAAGGAGCAGGAGAAGCGAGCGATCGATCAACTGTGGGACGCTACGGCAGAGGCAATGTTCGAAAGTTCTACCAAAGGGTAAAACGATCCACCCAATGATACAAGGCCCGAACAGAAGCCTGCAGAGATGAGCATGGGAATACAGTAGTAGATTCACAGTTGGTGCTGAGGATTTGGAAAGAACACTTCTGATGGAGACTGTTAAACGGCGGAGACGGCCAACAACCCGCTTTCAGGCAGAATGATCTGTTCAGCTTAAACGATGATAGCCAAAACTTCCGTCCACCTGATCTACACGAAGAGAGGATAACAATATCCAAACTTAAGTCCAACAAAACTGCTGGATCGGATGGCCTTCCGGACGAGCTTTTCAAAGCAGCTCGAGATGGCTTGGTAAGGAGCATGCACCAACTCATCTGTAAAATTTGGTCGGATGAAAGCATGCCCGACGAATGGAACCTCAACATCGTGTGCCCATCCATAAGAAACCTCGGCCCTCAATAAGGCTCTGACTTCTGCCTGCCCGCTTACACGGCCTAGAGGCAAAAAGAAGCCGCATTGGTGGACCTCAGCACTAGGGCCTCTAAGAAACAGTTGTAGGAAACTGTTCAACCAAGCCAAGTTCATAAAAGCTGAAACCGACTGGGCTTCATACAAAGCATCTCTCAACGCTTACAAAAAGGAACTGAGGAAAGCCAAATGCTCCTCTTGGAGACTCTTCTGTGGAAAAATAGAGCAATCTTCGGAGGCATCTAGGCTAAGAAAAATCCTCTCCACCAACCCAGGTACCTATGCCTAGCTATTTAAAAAAGGCGGACGGCTCCTGGACCACTTCCAGCGAAGAGTCGCTCAATCTACTACTGGATAGATACACATTTTCCAGGTAGCTCCCACGTTACTAGCAATAAAAATCTGTCTAGGTCAATTGCACGTACCACTAACTTCAAAGGTCTGATTACCAGGGACAAACTGCTTTGGGCGATACACAGCTTCAAACCATACAAATCCGCGGGGCCAGATGGCATAATACCAGCTGAAATTCAAAACACCTCGGATATCATCTCGCCTTTGCTTGAAATAATCCTGAAAAGCTGCATAGAAATGGCTTACATTCCGCTGTCATGGAGAGAAGTAAAAGTAGTTTTCATGCCCAAAGCCGGTAAATGTTCCCATGTAAATCCTAAGGATCTCAGACCCATAAGCCTATCGTCATTCCTTCTAAAAACATTAGAAAGGCTGATTGATATCCATCTACGTGTTAACATAGATACAAGACTTCTGTCTACGGCTCAACATGCATATTGCAAAGGCAAATCTGTTGAAACAGCCTTACATACATTAGTACGTTCAATATTCACTTCACCATAAAGAGTACACTATGGTTGCATTCCTGGACATTGAGGGTGCTTTTAACAACGTCAATACATCCGCGATCGCAAATGCACTGTCAGATCTAAAGGTAGATGACTCACTGGTGAGCTTATTAATCTACTTCTCACAAGTCGGATTATAAACTCGAAACTGGGTATGACATCTGCCAGAAGATCTGTCAGTACAGGTACGCCACAAGGTGGAGTCCTATCCTCCTTTGGAACTTAGTGGTGAACAAGCTGCTGATGTGCCTAGAAAAGGAGGGCTGCTGGGTGATTGCCTATGCAGATGACGTTGCAATTGCCGCCTCAGGGAAGCACCTAAACATCCTGAAAGAATTTCTCCAAAACGCTCTTAACAAGCTAACTACATGGGCAGATCGTTGTGGGTTGGGTGTTAACCCCCACAAAACCGAACTTGTTCTATTCACTAGGAAACATAAAATTCCATACATTGATCCCCCCTCTATCAGGGGCACAAGTCTAGTCTTTTCGGACGAGACTAAATACTTGGGTCTCATTCTGGATAGAAAGCTCAGCTGGAAACCTAACATTCAAGAAAGAGTTCGTAAAGCTACAGCAGCACTCTTCTCCTGCAAAAAGCCATTGGTAATAAATGGGGGCTTCAACCCCGCATTACCAACTGGCTATATATCTCGGTAATAGGACCGATACTAATGTATGGGGTGGTTGTTTGGTGGACTGCCCTAGATAAAGCGATAAATCGCGATAGGCTAAGCAAAGTCCAACGAACAGCGTGTCTCTGCATGAGTGGTGCACTGCGCACTATCCCCTCTGCTGCAATGGACATTCTGTTTCACCTGACACCCCTGGACATCTTTAGCAAGCAAGTGGCTGCTAGTGCGCCTATCCGCCTCAAAACAACGTTCCAATGGCCCGAGAATGAAATCGGCCACGCATCTATTCTGAACAAATTTAGAATTCTCCCTAGTAACATAGACTACACCACCCCTCGGACGCTTTTTGACAAAAACTTCAAGGTCAAGATCCCTCCTAGAACATTCTTGGAAGGAGTCCCACCCGTCGGAAATAAATCGATCCACTTTTATACCGATGGATCCAAAACCGACGAGGGGGTAGGAGGTGGTGTGTTCTCTGACAGGCTGAATCTCAGCCTCTCCTTTCGACTCCCTGATCTCTGCAGTGTGTTCCAGGCAGAAATCTTGGCTATTAAAGAAGTCCTGTCGTGGCTTAAGAAAAACGTGATATCCGTTACGGACATGTGGATCTTCTCATATAGTCAAGCTGCATTAAAATCCCTGGATTCTGGGTCCACAAACTCTATCGTAGTCCGTGACTGTCGATCATCTCTAGTGGAGATGGCGAAGCATTTTAACATTCACCTATGCTGGGTGCCAGGACATACAGACATTCCAGGCAACAGTATGGCGGATGAACTCTCCAGAAAAGCAACTATACTGCCCCTTCTACCTGATAAGGGTTCATTAGGCATCCCAATCGTTACATGTAAACTCATGTTTATGAGACAGATCATTGAGAATTCTAACCTTAGGTGGACAAGTGGCAACACTTGTCTAGCGACAAAACATATTTGGCCAAAGCTTGATCTGATACGCTCTAAGTGTTTGATATCTCTAAACAGACTTCACATTGGTGCTATAATTGGTGTGATCACCGGACACTGTCTCATAGGCAGACATGCAACAAGGCTTGGCGTCCACACAAATGACTTCTGCAGAAGCTGTATGGACGAGGAAGAGGAGGAGACAATTCTCCACCTTCTCTGCACGTGCACTGCTCTCTCTCAAAGACGTAAACTCCATTTAGGATCCTTCTTTTACAATGATCTTAACGATCTCATTAACACCGACATTAAAAGTCTGTCAAGCTTCATCAAAAGCTCCAACTGGTTCAACGAGTAGGAGGATGATACATCCGTGTGGTATCACAATGGACCTGTCATTGGTCTAAGTGTGTCGGCCGCAAGGAGATACTCTGTACCGCGCCAACTACAGAGAGAGAAATAAGTCTCCTGAATGTCTCGTATAAGATCTTGTCGATTGTATTGTGTGAACGCCTAAAACCTTTCGAAAACAACCTGATCGGCCCATATCAGTGTGGTTTAGGCCAGATTTAGACCAAATTCCGACAGATCTTGGAAAACACCCAGGAATTTCAGATCGATACACACCATCTATTTAATCGACTTTAAATTCGCCTATGATAGCGCATATAGGGACGAATTATACAAAGCCATGTCAAGTTTTGGCATCCCCGCCAAACTCGTCCGTTTGTGCAGGATGTCGATGGAGAAATCTCGCTGCTCCGTCAAAGTCGGCAAGAACACCACCGAGCCATTTGATATCGAAAAAGGTTTGAGACAAGGCGACGCTCTGTCTTGCACTTTCTTTAACATCGTTCTTGAAGCAATTGTGCGGAACTCACAAGCCAACACCAGAGGTACAATTTATCAAAAGTCCGTTCAACTACTTGCCGATGATATTGACGTTGGGAGACCGCGGTGAGCTGCCAGTGGCGCATTTGCAAGCATCGAAACGGAGGCGGCGAAGATAGGTCTGGCTGTTAATGAGGACAAACCGAAGAATATGCTGTCAACGAGAAAGGATTCTCAATATCGGCGAATCGGACAACTTCGAAGTAGTTAAAGACTTTGTCTACCATCGGCGCAGAGATCAAGCGAAGAATCACTCTTGCCAATCGCTGTTTCTTCGGGCTAAGAAGGCATCTAAGAAGTCAAGCCCTCTCTCATATAACCAAGGAGATATTATATAAGAACTTAATCATCCCGGCCCAAAAGCGGATGAAAACCTTCTGGGATGCTTTGAGAGAAAGATTTTTCGAGTAATATGCGGTCCAGTTTGTGACGATGGAGTGTGGAGAAGAGGATTCAACGACGAACTATACCTGCTATAGAGTGACGCTGATCTGGTCAAAAAGCTAAAAATAAAACGGCTGAGATGGCTGGGACAGGTGGAGCGTAGAAGCAACAACGCACCAGCCTGACGAGTCTTCGAATCCACCCCTGAGGGTCAACGCGGCAGAGGAAGACCCAACCTTAGGTGACGCGCACAATTGGAGAACAACCTCAACCAACTTGGTGTGCGTAACTGGAGGCAGCTAGCGAGGGACCGAGCTGGTTGTAGGGGCTTGTTGGTACAGGCTGTGGTCCACTCCGAACTGTAAGCGCCACCAAAAGTAAAGTAAGTATTAATTATTATTTTTCACTCACCCCATTTCTGGAATTCGATCTATAAGCACATTCGCTTGAAAGCCACCTCCCACATCCATTGGTATACCCGATCTTGGTTCCACTGTCATAAAGAATTCATGTTTTTCTTTGACAGGTTTAAGGCCTTCAATTTGCTCCAAATAATACGGGTCAGCTTCATAAAAATGTGGATATGACATAAATGTTGTTGAGCCAAACTGGCATGGTCTCATATTCATAACACCAGCCCGTTCGCATTGACCGTCAACACAAAAACATTTCGTTTCCGGATACATAGTACCTACAAAATAGTTTAATAGGATTCTCTTAAATGTGTGATGTGATGATTATCATTAACAAACCATTATCAACTGCTCGTCTCCCACCAGCAAATTTTAAAGCTTTCACTCCATGAATTTCCATCGCTTCTGTGTAGTCTAACGGTACTGTCCGACACATGTTCGGAGGATACAATTCGATGGAATCTCCCTTCTTTAAATTTGGTGGGAAAAACTCGCCGAGTGATCCATTCACCATCCCACAATACGAATCGTAATATCCAGTATGGTTCTTGTAATTCCACGTGTTGATCTTACCCATGTTCGAAAGATCTGAGCCACCCGTATGCATATTAAGAAGCCCATTAAAGACTGAGCTTCCATTGCGCTAAGGTAAAAAGCAAAACGTTGATAATGCACATTCTATAGTTAAGATCGTTCAAATTACCATGTAGAAATATCCCACGCGATCGTAAGGAATCGTATCTTTTGAAAAGATTGTAAGGGCACCTCCGATGTCCACCAATGGATCTTGATAGCCAGTAAATAGTAATTCGTCCGCTGTCTTAGTAACCGTTAATTCTTCTTTGTAGAGTGACAGCAAAGCTAAAAGACTACGTCTTTCGAAGAATCCTGCATCCCTTTTCTTGTAAGCAGCTGCCTTTGAGAATTGGAAGAAATCGGTGTGAGTAGAAATATGAGGATACAATCATCTTGCGTACCCATGCAACCATATTAACCGTCGTGATAATGTCACTTAAGCTTCCATTGCTTCCTTCAGCATCAAAATGAAAGAAACTCTTTTTGCGGAATGTTACTGAGTCATTTTGTGGATGGAATACAATGTCAACTTTATCCGGTATCTCCTTAAATCGGTATGGGCCAAGTTCTTCAAACCTTGGCTTGATTGAGTGATTCGTGAATTCATGTGAATTTGTCCAATTGAAGAAGTAAACGTCAAAGTTTAAGGGTATAGGTGATTGCTTCCAACCAGCAAACGCGGGTGATGTTGGACTGAGGGACATTTCCTAGATATCAAAAGAAACGAAATATATAGTTACTTTCAAAGATTGTCAAAAGTTATCAAAACCAGAAATGGCAATAGTATATATGTACCGATGCATAATTTCCTTTTATCTAAGTCTTTTTAGTCTGTTGGAATTATATAAATACAAAATCAGGCTTAAAATTCTTTCTAAATAAAATAAGAAAGTTATGATTTTTAAAGATAAACGTTTTTCATATTCAACGCGTCAGGGTTTCAAATTCCGACTCCGTGATGAGATTTGATGAGGATGAATACACTAAAAGCTTTCAGAGAGAAATACATAACCTTCCATTTTTATTTCTTATACACAAAAATTAGCGGGGGCACAAATAAAGAAAACTGTTGCCTTCACGAGTTCCTTCTGTACAACACCCATTGCGGCACTGGACGTGTTTCAACATTTTCTACCTGTACATTTTCTTCTTTCCTTTTCGACGATGTTATGATCATAATTAAAGGAATCGTAACCCTACCCCTTATTCTCTTATCCAAGATGTAAGATTGGATGGTGCCAGTGCGGAGGCTTAAGTCGCAAAGATTCAACGGGCTATGCTGTCGACGACCAAGAGTGTCAGAAGGGTAACCCATGGCAGACAGTGTGAATGAAGAGCGACGACCAAGAACTAACCAGGACATTCCGTCCAACCCCTCTACTCCCCCACCCACTCCCCTCCCCATTCCCAAGCTCCAACATCCCCTGGCCCGGACTCAAGGTGTAACACGTTCCGTGCCGATGGTCAACTCGGCTGAGTGCCCAGTCTAAAAAAATAGCTCAGTCGTTAACGGAGTATTAGGATACCTGGCGACCTCCGGATTAGCTAGCCTTACATGCATATTGCGGACCTCTTTGCAGGCGGACCTCCTTTCTCCGCTACTCGTGGGATTTATAAATGAACTCAATACTTAAAAAATCAAAAACAATAGCAAAAAATAACCGGCACCTTTTCGAAACCGGCCGGTAGTACGGCGACTATGCTGTCTACTGGTACAGCTCCTGCAATGCAGAGAAGAACTGAGACTCTGATTAATCGTGGTCCAGATGCAGCCAGCAATCGCAGCGAGCTTAAAATAGGCAAACCTCTTCCTAGTAGCGGTAGGATTGTGGCACTTCTAGACCCTCCCGCTGCTAGTCAACCCAAAGGGTTTTCCCAAAAACCCACCACTATTCCTATGTCTCGCAGCGCATGTCGGCGACAACGCACTCCCTCGACGGCGTGCTATAAAGACCGGCGAAACGCCATAAGGACTCTCAAGGTCTTTGGAGATATTCTGCAGACCAACAGAACGCCGCAGCAGATCGCCAAATTAAAATGGGTTCAAGGCCTCCTGGAAAAGGAAACACGGACTAGCAAGGATTGCACGTCCAAGCGCCAGAGATCGGTGGAGGAAACCGATTCGGTTTCCAAAAAACCAAAGGTACATAACACCAGCACCACCTCACATTCTGCCTCTCCCACATCTGCGACGTCCGGAAAGAAAAAATCGTGGTCGCGGTTATCCAGAGGGAAGAATCTCCCCCGAATGGTGGCAAAAGTTTAGATTAAAGCTGTTATGCTGGTATCTAGGATTTATGAAGGACCATCCTGGACCAGCTCCAGAAAATAAAGATACCGGATTACATCAAGGGCATGTTCGGCTCGTCGCCTGTGACGACGTTAGATCTTTGGATCCATGTAGGATCGCCACAGGCAAACTTGGGGATGTTTGGCCTGGTGCGAAGCTTGAGGTTGTTGTGAGGGAAGATATTCCAAGCAGACCGATGGCTTGCTCTTGGATTCGTGTTGAACCCCGTCGGCTGAAGAAATAATGGCAACGGCGTGATTCGGATTGGCTGGGACAAGATTACACTTCGTGTGGTACAGAAGGATGATTTGGACGCCAACAAGCCTCTTTACCACTCTGATGCAGGACTTGACAGCCCTAACTCTTGCCTCCGATTCAATCAATCAGAAAATTCTGAACTGGAAAGTCTCGGCGGAGCACTCTTTTAGTAACCACCGTTACATTCGATTCAGTTTAACTGATGATTCTCCCTGCCAGCCAGTATTTAGGGATAATAGGAAAAGTGACTGCCTCAAGTACAGAGAAGTACTAAAAAGTTCAATGAACCGATTGGGCTTCATATAAAGCATCTCTCAATGCTTACAAAAAGAACTGAGGAAAGCCAAACGCTCATCCTGGAGACTCTTTTGTGGAAAAATAGAAAAATTATCCGAGGCATCAATGGTAAGAAAAATCCTCTCAACCAACCCAGCTCTCACGTTATTTGCAATGCAAACCAAAACAGATCAATTGCACGAACAACTAACTACACAGGTCTGACTACTAGAGACAAACTGCTGTGGGCGCTACACAGCTTCAAACCATATAAATCCGCATGGCCGGATGGCATAATACAGCAGAGCTTCAAAACACCTCGGATATCATCTTGCCTCTGCTTGAGATAATTCTGATAAGCTGCATCGAGCTGCCCCGCGAAGCACCTAAACACCCTGAAAGAACTTCTTCAAAACGCCCTCAACAAGCTAACGACATGGGCAGATCGTTCTGGCTTAGGTGTTAACCCCTTCAAAACCGAACTTGTTCTATTCACTAGGACATATAAAATCCCACACATTGACCCTACCTCAATCAGGGGTACGAGCTTAGTCCTGTCTGATGAAGCTAAATACTTGGATCTATTCTATTCTATTCTAAAAAAATGTAGAATCCTCCCTAGCAACTTAGACTATACACCACCCCCCTCAGCACCGTTTTGACAAAAACTTCAAAGTCAACATCCCCCAAGAACATTCCGAGAGGAAGGCCCCCCTTCGCGAAGATGAATCGATCCACTTTTTCACCGATGGATCCGAAATTGACGTGGGGGTAGGTGGATGTATTCTCTGACAGGCTGAACCGCAGCCTCTCTTTTCGTCGCAATAATCATGCAGCGTGTTCCAGGCGGAAATCATGGCGATTTAAGAAATCCTATCGTGGCTGAAGAGGTACGTGATATCCGCTATGAACATCCGAATCTTTTCAGAAAGCCGAGCTGCGCTAAAATCTCTGGATTCTGTCTCCACAAACTCCATCGTAGTCCTAGACTGCCGATCACCTCTCGCGGATATGGCGGAGCAATTCAACATTCACCCATGATGGGTGCCGGGACATAGAGATATTCCAGGGAATTGTGAGGCTGATGAACTCGCCAGAAAATTAACCATACTGCCCCTTCTACCTGATAAAGGTCCCTTAGGCATTCCTCATGGTTATGAGGGAGGCCATTGAGAGAACTAACCTTAGGTGGACAAGTGGCAACAACAACAATTGACAGAACAGATTTGGCCAAAGCTGGATCTGAAACGCTCTAAGTGTTTGATCTCTCTGAACAGACTGCGCATTGGTGCTATAATTGGTGTAATCACCGGCCACTGTATCATAGGTAAGCATGGCGTCTATACAAATGACTGCAGAGTCTGCTTGGACGACGAAGAGGACTAGACTATTCTCCACCTTCTCTGCACATGTGTTGTTTTTTATATACGTGAATACTGGCAAATTATAACGTTAGAGAATATCCCATTAGGCATGGAAAGTTGGTGGTTAGCTATCAAATTGGTGTTTATGGAACATAATATATTAGTAGCTGGCATATACAGATCACCAAGATCATCAGAAGCCAGGTTCTGCGAAATCTTTAGAGACTATTTGGATAAGTTGCCAACAAGTGTGAATAAAATCATAGTAATGAGAGATGTGAATATTGACTGGTTGAAATGTGATACGTATACATCAAGGATTAAGCAGTTATTAAGTGATAACGCATTAAAACAAACAAACATAGGGACGGGCTACAGTCCGCTTGGGCGAACTGTTGGATACCCTATTCTTATTCCTATCCCTCATAAGTGGGCGTGACAAAAGTCTGTATGGTAAAATTGTTAAGAACGCTCTACATATTTTGTTATATAACATTTAAAGGATTTTATCAAAAAAAACGCTCCCTAGCTCAAACTTGGGTGTTTCAATAAAATTGTTTTATTTAATTGTGGGCGTGTCAGTAGGCGGATTTAAAAAAAAATTAACACATGAGCATAAAGGGCCCCTAGAGAGTATATATTATAAATTTCAGCTCCCTAGCTCAAACTTTGGATTTTCAAAAAAATTGTTTTATTTATTTTTGGGCGTGTCAGTGGGCGGATTTTGAAAATATTTATACATGAGCTTAAAGGGCCCCTAGAGAGTATATATTATAAATTTCAGCTCCCTAGCTCAAACTTTGGATTTTCAAAAAAATTGTTTTATTTATTTGTGGGCGTGTCAGTGGGCGGATTTTGAAAATATTTATACATGAGCTTAAAGGGCCCCTAGAGAGTATATATTATAAATTTCAGCTCCCTAGCTCAAATTTTGGTTTTTCAATAAAATTGTTTTATTTTTTTGTGGGCGTGGCAGTGGGCGGATTTTGAAAATTTTATATCCCGAGCGGTTTTAGGAGTCATAGATCATATATAAAAAATTTCAGCTTCCTAGCTCAAAATTCGATTTTTTCCAAAATTTTGTTTTTTTGAGTTTGTGGGCGTGTCTGTGGGCGGATTTCAAAAATTCGTAAACTTGATTATTTCGGGACCCTAGAGAGTATATGGTTAAAATTTCAGCTCTCTAGGTCCAGTTTAAAGGCCTAATTTTTGCCGACGGACGGACGGACGGACGGACGGACGGACATGGCTAGATCGACATTACTATCGATGCTTATCATAAATATAGTAACTTTTAGGGGTCTACGGGCAATATTAAGGTATGTTACAAACTATGCGTCAAAATTAATATACCCCTAGAATAGGGTATAAATAGTGAATGAACCAACAAGAATTACCCCTGCCTCGCGAACTATTATAGATTACGTAATAACAAATAATGAAAACGTGAGTGCCAAGGTTGTGGATAGTCTGAAAATAAGTGATCATGAAAGTATCGAAATCAACGTTGAAATGAGAATTATCGTAAAAAGGGAAAGAAGGCTAATAGAAGTACTAAAAGACGATAAACGAAAATTTCGCGATCGTGTTCAGCGCAATATAGAATCGGTTGAAGTTGATGAAAGTTATGTGAGCTGTTCAGCGAGAAATGTAACAGAGTGTTTAAAGAAGGCTTTTGACTCTCTGAAATGTAAAAGAAAAGTTAACAGTTCTGGTGCAAATCTGTGGTTTAATAACATGTTTAGGTCAATGAAAAGGGACAAACTACATAAATATAGAATGGCGGTATGGTCAAATTCCGAAAATGACTGGCAAAACTACAGATTAGCTAGGAACAATTTTAAATCAGCACTTGATAGGGCAAAAAGTGAATATGTTTAACAAAAAATTCAATCAGCTAGAGATCAAAAATCGATGTGGAGAGCTATAAAAACACTTGTGTTGCATAAACAAAAAAGTACAATAAAAGGAGTTTTTTTTTGAAAATGTCTTGGTGAACGAGCGTAAAACGTTGTCGAGCAAATTTCATGTTTTCTTTGTTAACAGTGTGTGTGAATTAAATTATGCTATTCCCAGTATTCAATATGTGAACGTAATTCAGCAAGTGAACAAAACTTTTAAATTTAAAGAAATAACACTAAATGAGCTTAGGGTCATTTTAAAAAATATGAAAAATAAAAAAGATCCCAATATGTTGTTATGGCAGTATTGGTCCGAAATTGTAGAAAATTGTGCAGCAGCAGCTTAAAAAATATATGGAGGAAAATCATCGCTAATAAATGTCATCTTGGCGGAGTGGAAAAATGAAGTTCACTCAAAAAATAAAATTGCGGCAGTCTTTATCGATCTGAGACGAGCATTTGAGACAATTGACAGGGACATCCTAATAGATAGGCTCAATAAATATGGAATTAAAGAGAAGGAATTAAGGTGGTTCGAGTCATATTTGCAAGGACGCACACAGAGGACAAGGGTAGATGATGCAGTTTCGGAGGCAATAAATGTAGTCTTGGGTGTGCCACAGGGATCGGTTCTGGGGGCGTTGCTTTTTATAATATATATTAATGAAATGCCAAAAGTTGTCAAGTGCTCACGATTACGACTTTTCGCTGGCGATGGTCTCTTATATGTTTCGTGTAATAATTTAGAATAATGTATCGAACAGATAAACAGTGATTTAAAAGAACTGCATAAATGGTTTCAGATGAACAAATTAAGCTTAAATATAAGCAAGACGAAGTGCATGTTTATCAATGGGTTGTCCAATAGTAGAATAGTGATCAATGACGAATCAGTTGAAATTGTTAGTGAAATAAAATATCTGGGTATTATGATTGATGAGAATTTAAATTTTATTGGTCATATTGCATACATAGCAAAGTAAATTGGTAACAAAATTGGGTTTTTTGGCAGAATACGAAAAAGAATGTCAATTATAAAGTGCAATAAATGTATATAATACAATAATCAAGCCACATTTTGAATACTGTTCTACAATTATATATTTAGCGAACAATACTATGTTGGATAGACTGCAAAGGTTACAAAATAGAGCGATGCGCATAATTTTAAAATGCCACTGGCTGACTCCAATTGTGAACATGTTGAATGTGCTGAAATGGTTGAGTGTGCAACAAAGGACGATTATGAATGTGTTGTTGTTTGTGTTTAAAATGAAAAATGATTTGTTACCCAGATACCTCTGTGATAAAATAATATATGTCGGTAGTGTACATAACTATAATGTCCGTAACAGAAATAACTTTCGTCTTTCATACTTTACAACAGTAAAAGCACAGAATACATTTTTTTATAAAGGCTTTAAAATGTTCAACGAGCTGCCTAATGAATTGAAGTTAGAGAATCGACTTTTAAGTTTTAAGCGAAATGTTGTAAATTATGTTAAGATCAACTATGATTAGATTCCCTTAGTGTTTTATACTACTGGTTTAAACTTTCTTTGTATTACAATAGCTAAATATTGCTAGATAAACTAAAACTACTACTAAACACTACAAATTGAGCACCAGAGCCTAGTCCCTTCTAGGGCAGGTGAAAATATCCTACTTATGTAGAGATAGTGCGTAGTAAATCTATTATTTTGTGTCGTCCCTAATGGTTTACTTGTGGAGTTCGGCGGTTCGACTCCAATGAATATTGGCAGCCTCACGAATTCGGATAACTTCATAACTGAGGCTTATCAAATGATTGTGCTGCTGCATGTGGTCCAGGAGTTTTTAGGTCTGCATATCATTTTTCGATCTCGAAACATGGGAGCATGCCCATTATTTTAAATTGTTTGATCACGATACTGGGGATCTCTGGCCGTGGCAACCCTAGGATTTGCGAAGTGGAACGGACCTACAGTTTTAAGCCGAACTCGAACCTCAAATTTGTGAAGCGGACTTCTTCTAAAATTAACAAAACATATATATAACTCAATGGCGCCCGCTACAGAGTCATAATCAACGATTTTTTCAGATTGCGATTACAGAAATGGCCTGGCCTCCAATATCGTGTAATGTCGATAGTCTAACATAGACGGTCATAGCTTGACGTGTTTTGTTTTGTGCGCGTTCTATTTCTTTTATTTACCTTGTTTATTGTGAATTAATTAGTGTTTAGTGTAGTGTTCTAAACGGCTTTTTAATTTTTGATCATTTAGTTCCCTTTAATGATTCTTCTGATCATCCATTTGTTTAATAAAAGTTGTCTCTTTGTTTTTGCTTGGTAAGCGGTTGTTACTGTTCTTTTTTTTTTTTTTTTTTGGCTTTGCTTTTCAATTATATGTATGTATGTGAAGTTTATTTCTCTTTGCGTTCTTATTTGTAAAATTTGCCTTCAATTAATACTGACCCCTTTGGTGCAGCTGGCTAATTTGTCGTGCTTGTAATCCATATTGCGCGAGTTCAATACTGGCAATAACATTACTTTTTTTTTTTTTTCTCTGTTTCTATTGTTTTCGTTTTTTTTCTCTCTTTATAATCCCTGTTTTAAAATGGATTGCAGCGCGGATAAATGCTTGGAATCTAAACATTCCTCCAATCCTCTTTTTGCCTGTTATGGCCCTTGTGGCATGATGTTCCATGCTAAATGTGTTGGTTCAACCAATGCATTTATGGATAAAATTAAAGCTTCGGAGATCGCCTTATGGTATTGCTCCCCGTGTCGAAAATTGTCACTGTCCACCCTTGCTTTCAAGATGTCAGTCTTCAAGGCTGACATACTGAAATTATCTAAGGGGTTTAAAGACTTACTCGATAATTTCAATACAACTGTCTCTAACGTATCAACATTGTCTGACCCTCATCATTCGGCAGACGCCTCAACGTCTACTGACCTTGAGTTGCCGACTAACGTAGTAAAGCTGTGTACCCAACGGGCCATGGATACATTGACTCTGGTTGACACAACAGGTTCAGCAACTGTTGAATCTACCCCTGAGCCCATTTTTAATTTAGCACCGTCTTCATCTACTCTACCCGCAGGCAAAAGGAAACGTGACATGCCTTCCTCTGCGCTAAATCCAAACGCTAAACGATTTAATCTCAGGAGTCAACGAAAAAACTTAAACGATGCCCCCACCCTTAATTTTGGTCCCTCAGGCATCAATCATTCCTTAGGTACCGAATCAGGAACTATTGAATCGATTCCCAGGCCAAAATCTATTTTCATTTCTCGGCTAAAACCAAACACTTCTTCAGACGATGTCTTGAACCACTTGGTCTCGAGAAACTTGATTCCAAAAAATGACTCAATTAAATGCACCAAAATCAGCAAGGCTGATGGGTTTGTTGCGTCATTCAAAATTGTTGCCCCTTCAGAATATTTCGAAATACTGTGCAACAACACTGCATGGCCTCAAAATACGTTAGTTAAAGAATTTATACCCCGTCCGACTAAAAATCGTAGGAAAGTCTGTCCGTCCGTGTTAAAAAACCCAATAGGCTGTCCCTCTACTACCAAAATGTAAGGGGACTCCGCACAAAAACCGCTGAAATATATTTAAACTCCCAAGCCCTCTCTCATGATATCTTCTCCTTGACGGAAACATGGCTTAATGCCGGAATTTTAGACACGGAACTCTTCAATCATGAGTTCTCCGTATTCAGAAACGATCGTCATCAAAATGACCTGAAAGCGCTTGGAGGAGGTGTCCTGATTGCTGTTCGTTCCAACCTTGAGTCACGAAAGATTGACTTTCCATTTCCACTAACCGTCGAAATTATCTGTGTAAAAATTACACTTAAGAACAAACATTTATATGTTGTTAATGCGTACATTCCATCGTCTCGTCTATGTTCTTTGTATTCGGAACTTTCTATGGCACTAGACCATATTTTTGACATATCTTGTTGTGACAGCACTGTTTTACTTATAGGCGACTTTAATCTGCCACATATTGGATGGGTACCTTCTGAGGATGATTCTCATCTTATTCCATCCTTTGACTCTGCCCAACAAGAGCTCGCCTTATTAGACAACATTTTGTCTCTTGACTTACAGCAAACAAGCTGTATAAAAAATTTCAAAAATCGAACTCTCGATCTTGTTTTCTCTTCTGACTCTGTTAGTACTGTTGTTCTGGAATCCCACTTCAGTATAACTAACATAGATGACAATCATCCACCCTTGGATGTATTTATTGAACTGGGCGCACATCTGTACGAAAACAGTAATTCGTATGACCGTTCGCAATCTTTTGACTTTCGGAAAGCAAATTTTCAAAGGCTTTCTGATGAAATTAATACGAGTAGCCTTAATTTTAATCTTACTGCGTTATCTAATATTGAAGATGCAGTCGGTGCTTTTTATTCTTTGTTGGATAACTGCATGAAAAAAGTGATTCCTGTCAAATCCTCTAGGAATATGAAAACGTCCCATCCCTGGTATACTAAAGAGCTCAAATCGATACGAAACAGACGTAATAGGGCTTGGAAGAACTATTTAAAAAGTCTCTACCATTCAGATCTTGAACTCTATCTCACATTATTCAATGAGTTCAAATCTTTATCCTGCAACTTATATATTGACTATATAAGTAAAATGGAATGCTCTCTAAAATTGGACCCCAAACTTTTTTGGGGATTTGTTAATTCTAAGAAAAAAACCGATGGTTATCCATCGAAACTTACTTACAATAGCTCTACAACTGCTGATTCGCTAGATGCAAGCAATATGTTTGCAGATTATTTCAGTAAGTCGTTTAGGGTGACCCCTCTTCACATTGATGAGCAATATTTTAGTTATCTAACTAGCTGTTCCCAAATAAGTTTTAGTAGCTTCTCATTTGACTTGGAAACAATTTTAAAATTTATTTCTTCTCTGAAGAATGATTATTCATCAGGTCCTGATGGCATTGCACCGATCGTTCTTAAAAAATGTAGTCATGCAATTGCTCCATATCTTAAATATCTGTTTGAATTGTCCATTAGTACTGGTAAATTCCCTTATGTATGGAAAAGTGCTTTTATCACACCTGTATTTAAAAAAGGCGAACGTGGTGATATCACTAATTATAGGCCTATTTCAAAGCTTTCGTGTATCCCTAAGCTTTTTGAACAAATTGTTTGCGAAAAGTTAATATTTCTTTGTCGCAATTTAATTTGTATTGAACAGCATGGATTTGTAAGAAACAGATCCACTGTCACTAATCTGTTAAGTTTCTTGCATGATTGTTCTAATGCCTTAGAGAATAAGGACGAAATGGATTGCATATACACTGACTTCTCTAAAGCTTTCGACCAGCTGTCCCATGAAATAATCGAGTTTACGCTCAGGGCTTTTGGGTTCCCACGAAGTTTCATAAAATGGGTTAATTCATACCTTAGATCAAGGGTTTATCAAGTCAAATTTAGAGGATCGCTATCTGTATCTTTTACAGCTGAGTCTGGAGTTCCCCAAGGTAGTCACCTCGGACCAATTCTATTTATACTAGCCATTAATGATGTTAAAGCATGTATAAATCGCAGTAATATCCTGATCTACGCTGATGATATGAAAATATTTAAATCTATCACTAGTCAGCAAGATAGAATTTTTCTTCAATCTGACATTAATAGCTTCGCCAATTGGTGTGATAAAAACGGTTTATCCCTGAACCCTACTAAATGTCAACATATGACATTCTCTAGAAAGAATATACCTTCCACCTTTCAATATTCTTTATCTCAACATATTCTTTGTAATGTTGATAATTTTAAGGATCTTGGGGTTTATTTCGATCCCAAACTGGTTTTTGCCAAGCATATCAATTTTATTGTTAATAAATCTAATTCTATGCTGGGCTTCGTAAAAAGGTGGGCGAAAGAATTTAATGACCCATACGTTACTATGTCATTGTACAATTGTTTTGTCCGTCCGATTCTAGAGTATGCTTCACAAGTTTGGACGCCGTTCTACAACATTTATTCAAATCGAATAGAGGCCATTCAACGTAAATTTATTCGATTTGCACTTAGAGGACTTCCATGGGATGATCCTTTTAACCTTCCTCCTTACAGTCAGCGTATTAAGCTTCTTCAAATGTTACCCCTTTCTCAACGAAGGCTTAATAGCGATATCATTTTTTTACAGCAGCTTATATCCTTTCAAATAGATGCACCTGACTTGCTGTTGTCTATTGGCTTTAATTTTCGTGGTGGTGCCCATAATTTGCGCAGTGCTGAACTATTGTTTAGCCCCCATCATAGAACGAATTATGGGAAGCATGAGCCTATTAGTCGCATGAGTAGAATCTATAATCTAAATGATCATGTGATTGACTTGCATGTTAGTAAAATTAAGCTAAAAAATATTTTGCGTAATAATGCTTTAATGGCTTAAATTGTTTGCATTATTTTGTGTCTGTGTTAGTATTTTGTAGGTACATAATTATTGTATTTTTAATTGTTTTGTCCTTACTAACACCTGCACTAAATGATGAGCCTGTGAGAGCACTTTTTGTGCCGGCAATTTCTGCTCGTGATAGTTGCTTGCTTTAAGCACTCCACGACACAGAGCTGATAGTGTATTTAAAAAAAAAAAAATTTGGCGTGATTTCAATTTCAAATACTACAACTCTTGAAAAAAACTACCTTTATTGGTGTGGCTTGTCTTCACAAATCAATTAAAAGCTGTTTATCAAGTAATGCGTGGCACCAACAAATTGATAGGGTTATTGCCCGACCCGATACACTATGGTAGTAGAAATTGTATTGTTTTTTGGTCTATGAACAATTTATCAAACCGGCATTGTGTACTCGTATTTAAAACATTACCATGAATACCTTACCTATGTATATATGTATTTGATTCCTTTGAATACTGTCGCTGAAGATATTTTTCTCTTGAAAACAAATAGACATTTCTAGCAAAATAAACTCTTTGTTAACGGTTATAAAAGTGGCGATACCATAAAGTTAAGAAATTTTTAATTGCCAGCTGTCTTAGGAAACCTAAATCTAATCTCATAGATTATCAAGCCTTTATGTAGTATGAACGGAAAAAAACTAACTCTTTTATTCAGCAACTTATCGTTAAACTTATCTAAATCGGCTTCCTATAATCATTTAACAGCCAGAAATAAATCGTAAGTAAACACACACATTCAAACAAATGTATGCGATAACGTAGTGAATTGTTAAAGGCAGTTCCAAGTTCAGAAACGCACGACAAAAAACGATTGCGACTGATCAGATTGTTATGTGGTTTATTAATGTGTTTAAACTATATGTTCCCTCCCGATAAGTCAAACGTAATCAGTTCACCCTTTTCTTCCAAGTCTATACAAAATTCAAAACAATTTAAATTGAGAAGAAAATTTGCTCAATTTTATACTTGTCGTAGATAACACAAGTGCTTTATTTCATATGCTCGTGTATTTATAATATTTGTTATTTTTTATGTATGCACTTAAGTGGGCAGGGGGAGGATTTTCGATTCTGATATTGAAATTATGGAATTTTTGCACGGATAAAGGAGGATTACAAAAATGGTTATGACCTTGAAACGCTTATTGTGCAATATAGGTTTAAGTATAAGAAATGTAATGTTTTTGGCTGCAATAAAATAAAATATATAAAGCTCCTGCAAGTATCAATCATTTGTTTGCTGTCTTTACCGTTTCCTAAATCATACTACGAGGGCGGGTCAATAAGTCCGTGACTTTTTGAATTTCTGATCTCTTTACTGAAACGGCAACACTGCTCCTGTCAACAGACATCTGTCAGTTGACTCCTGTCAAAATTTAAACTTGCTGCGTCAGTTAGTTTGTGTTTGACAGCTATTTTTATCAGACTACTCACTAATTTGAGGAGAAAATGGAAAAAAGTGAATTTCGTGTGCTTATTAAGCATTATTTCTTGCGAAAAAAAACCATTACCGAGACCAAGGCTAAGCTTGAAAAATACTATGGGGACTCTACACCATCGATTTCAATGGTAAAAAAGTGGTTTACTGAATTTCGTTGTGGCCGTTCAAGCACTGAAGATGCCGAACGTCCTGGACGACCAGTTGAGGTCTCTACACCCGAAACAATCGAAAAAATTCACGATATGGTGTTGGCCGACCGAAGATTGAAAGTGCGAGAGATTGTGGAAGCCGTAGGGATCTCGCATGGCTCAGTGGTTTCAATTTTGAATGATCACTTGCGCATGAGAAAACTTTCCGCAAGATGGGTGCCGCGTTTGCTCACAGTCGACCACAAACGCAATCGTGTAACAACTTCACAGGAAGGTTTGGCGTTGTTTAATCGCAATATGGAGGAGTTTTTGCGCCGTTTTGTAACCATGGACGAAACATGGATCCATCACAACACACCAGAGACCAAACAACAGTCAAAACAGTGGGTTTCTAAGGGTGAATCGGCGCCAAAGAAGGCCAAGGTGGGTTTGTCAGCCAATAAAGTTATGGCGACTGTTTTTTGGGATGCACGCGGGATAATCCACATTGACTACCTTCAAAAGGGAAGAACAATCAATGGGGAATATTATGCCAACTTATTGGACCGATTCAATGACGATTTGAAAAAAAAACCGACCTCATTTGGCCAAGAAAAAAGTTCTTTTCCACCAAGACAATGCAAGGGTGCACACATGTGCAGTTGCCATGGCAAAAACCCATGAATTGGGCTATGAATTGCTCCCTCATCCACCCTTTTCTCCAGATTTGGCTCCGAGCGACTACTTCTTGTTCCCAAACCTGAAGAAATGGCTTGGTGGAAAAAGATTTGACTCCAATGATGAAGTCATCTCGCAAATAAAGGCCTATTTTGAGGACCTCGACAAATCATTTTTTTTGGAAGGGATAACAAAATTGGAGAAGCGTTGGACAAAGTTTATAGAGCTCAAGGGAGACTACGTTGAAAAATAAAAAATGTTTTTTATCAAAAAATCTGTGTTTTATTCCAAAAGTCACGGACTTATTGACCCGCCCTCGTATACTGGGTGACTTTAACGTCCCTAACTTTCGAGGCTAGTTCCCAGACTAGTGGTGCAGATAGCAGTCTACAAACACCAACTGACGCAAGCACAGAGGATGTCACTGACCGACTGACAAATAGGGTCAATGTTGGCACACATGACTTACTCGGACTCCGATGCGGCATCCATAGTTCCCTCGGGTGTGGGGGACGCGACAAGAGTCGAAACGGCCAGCTGCAGTCGTGCGCCTGCACACAGAAGAGGAGGTCTCAGTGACAAAAGGTATCGCACGAATCGCATGGCAAGGCTCCAACTCAACCGTATTCTTGCAAACTCCGATAATATGTGGAACCAGAAGGATAGGGACATGACCCGGTAGGTGAGAGATGTATTGACGGAGATGTCCGTACTCCTCCAGCCATACATGGCTCTAGCGGAACCACTGCAGCGCTGGACACCGCGAAGAGGGTTGCGAATCCTGATAACAGGAGACCTACCCTAAAGAGCGGTCAAAAGTCTGAACGGTCGGGAAAAGCTCTAAATGCAACAAGAATATCTTTCCGAACCGTATCAAACAAGTGAAATCAAAAAGACGAAGGCCATAAGACGATACATCTAAAGCTCAGAAGAATGCAAAGAGCGCTGAAACAGTGCACAGATTCTTCAACGAGATGGCAAACGACAGTCTAGTCTTTGGTATCTGCCATTGTAGCAACGATGAGCGGAGAATCAGTATCGAAAGCTGGCGCACGCTTAAAGCAAAATTAACTATTCACGTTCTTGCTTTCAACGACAGAGACCTTTCGGCAATGCTTGATACCTTCACCGACAACAGAAACAGATGGTACCTTAATGGTGCCAAGTTAGTGAGGTGCTTCGACAGGTATTGGTAGACTACCTGAAGGCGGTGGCCCTTAGACTTTAAAATTTATGGTCCAACGCCGAATTCACTGTCGCTCATTGTAGTGACATTCCGGTCCGCCAAAGGGCTCGCACTTGGGTGCACCCAGGACTAAAATACGCCTGACGAGATCCTACGTCTCATCCAAACGCAAAATAAGGATCTTCCAAAGCACAATTAGAGGATCATCAAGGCAGATTAATCAGTGGAAAGGGGTAGGCTAATCTCCTTCCTCTTCAGGAGTCCGTGAAGATCGTGCACAACAAAGGGTTCAGAATCTTCTACGATATGGACACCCTGGTCCTTGAGATACACGAGATGGACTACCGTCTAATCACATGCACGGTATCCAAGCTAAGTAGTCTTGACTTCTCCCGAATGTTCCTCTCAGGACCCACCAACAGCTGACAACCCAGCAACAAGATATGACGAACATCCACTGTAACAGAGGCTGTCTCTCCAATAGATTCATCCAGCTACTGGATTATGCGGACGATATCGACATCATCGGCCGTTCCAAGGGTGCCGTATAAGAGGCTTTTACGGCGATTGAAGAACAGGCGAAATTGGTTGGCTTGGAAGTAAACGAGGACAAGACCAACTACAGGCTTTCAACAAATAAACAAACACACGTCACTGTTGATAGCAATAATTTCGAGTTAGTTAAGGAGTTTATATCCTCCCCTAACCTACATCATTTCTACGAACGACACTTTAGTGGAGATCCGACGTAGAATTACCTTAAGAAACTGCTGCTACTTCGGTTTGCCGAAACTAATGGTTTTAAAACTCGTCACTCAAAGGACAAAATGAATGCTCTATCGAACCTTAATCCTGCCAGTCCTAGTTTATGGTGCCGAGTGCTGAACGATAAGTTTTTTTTTTTTTTTATAACTTGCGTGCGCTAAAGGGATTTCTTTTTTCTGTAGTACACATTACCCTTATAGGGGAAACCACAGCGCAGGCATTTTGTTTGTTGCTGTAAGTAGCTCCCAGCAAATGATTCATTGCCTATTTTAGGGTGCTACTTACTGTATGAAAGAATAGAAGGATAGGAAAGAAATTTGGTGCGATGGGATTTTTTTCTCCACAGGTGGCGCCTAAATTGCTTTTGGGAGATCTGTTTTTGTTGTGTGTATTCAATTTATAAAAATCATGGCACTGGTCGGGATTCGAACACACGACCTGCCAATCACTTAGTGTACCATCGCAACATTGCCACTGTAATAAAAGGGAGCTAATATTGGGTTCTTTTGAAAGAAACATACTCCGTCGGATATTTGGTCTTGTGTGCGAGGAGGGCGCCTGGAGGAGAAGATACACATTGAGCGAATGGACAAAACTTCTACAGCCAAGAGGATCTGCGACTCCCAGCCTTCAGGTTCGAGAAGGCAAGGAAGACCGAACCTGCGTTTTCAAGACCAAGCCATCGCGGGTGCCGGAGCACTTGGTCTGGAGAACTGGAAGCAGCGGAATCGCAG
Organism: Portevinia maculata; assembly: GCA_949715645.1. Classification (NCBI taxonomy): domain Eukaryota; kingdom Metazoa; phylum Arthropoda; class Insecta; order Diptera; family Syrphidae; genus Portevinia; species Portevinia maculata. Next base: position 13,835,358 of record OX454525.1, on the reverse strand, counting down.
AGAATGAAAGGCTGCAGTGCCTCGGGCAGCGGCTCTTCACGAGTCCGAAGCCCGTTAAGTAAAGTAAGTAAACATCTGTATGCATATTGTGCATACTCATACGTCACACTCATACCTATCAAATGCGGCTATAGTTTTATTACCCATTTTCGGCCTCTGCTGAGAAATAGAAAATTAAATTTCAAGATGTTTTTTTAATTATCCATTCACAAATGCAATTAAGACAAATCAAATATTGCTATCTACATGTAATTGACATAATACAATAATAAAAATAATAATAAAAATAAAAATATGGTATAATACCAGCTGAAATTCAAAACACCTCGGATATCATCTCGCCTTTGCTTGAGATAATCCTGAAAAGCTGTGTAAAAATGGCATACATTCCGCTGTTATGGAGAGAAGTAAAGGTCGTATTCATACCCAAAGCCGGTAAATGTTCCCATGTAAATCCTAAGGATCTCAGACCCATAAGCCTATCGTAATTCCTTTTAAAAACATTAGAAAGGTTAATTGATATCCATCTATGTACTAACATAGATACAAGACTTTTGTCTACGGCTCAACATGCATATTGCAAAGGCAAATCTGTTGAAACAGCCTTACATACGTTAGTACGCTCAATCGAATACTCCCTTCACCATAAGGAGTACACTATGGTTGCATTCCTGGATATTGAGGGTGCTTTTAATAACGTCAATACATCCGCGATCGCAAATGCACTGTCAGATCTAAAGGTGGATGACTCACTTGGTGAGCTTATTAATCTACTTCTCACAAGTCGGATTATAAACTCGAAACTGGGTATGACATCGGCCAGAAGATCTGTCAGTAGAGGTACGCCACAAGGTGGAGTCCTATCTCCCCTCCTTTGGAACTTAGTGGTGAACAAGCTGCTGATGTGCCTAGAAAAGGAGGGTTGCAGGGTGATTGCCTATGCAGATGACGTTGCAATTGCCGCCTCAGGGAAGCACCTAAACACCTTGAAAGAACTTCTCCAAAACGCTCTTAATAAGCTAACTACATGGGCAGATCGTTGTGGGTTGGGTGTTAGCCCCCACAAAACCGAACTTGTTCTATTCACTAGGAAACATAAAGTTCCATACATTGATCCCCCCTCTATCAGGGGCACAAGTCTAGTCTTTTCAGACGAGGCAAAATACTTGGGTCTCATTCTGGATAGAAAGCTTAGATGGAAACCTAACATTCAGGAAAGAGTTCGTAAAGCTACAGCAGCACTCTTCTCCTGCAAAAAAGCTATTGGTAACAAATGGGGGCTCCAACCCCGCATTACCAACTGGCTATACATCTCGGTAATTAGACCGATACTTATGTACGGGGTGGTTGTTTGGTGGACTGCCCTTGATAAAGCGATAAATCGCGATAAGCTAGGCAAAGTCCAACGTACAGCTTGTCTCTGCATGAGTGGTGCACTGCGCACTACCCCGTCTGCTGCAATGGACATTCTGTTTCACCTGACACCCCTGGACATCTTTAGCAAGCAAGTGGCTGCTAGTGCGGCTATCCGCCTCAAAACAACGTTTCAATGGTCCGAGAATGAAATCGGCCACGCATCTATTCTGAAAAAATTTAGAATCCTCCCCAGTAACATAGATTACATCACCCCTCAGACCCTTTTTGACAAAAACTTCAAGGTCAAGATCCCTCCCAGAACATTCTGGGAAGGGCCACCCGTCGAAAATAAATCAATCCATTTTTATACCGATGGATCCAAAACCGACGAGGGGGTAGGAGGTGGTGTGTTCTCTGACAGGCTGAATCTCAGCCTCTCCTTTCGACTCCCTGATCACTGCAGTGTGTTCCAGGCAGAAATCTTGGCTATTAAAGAAGTCCTGTCGTGGCTGAAGAAGAACGTGATATCCGTTTCGGATATCTGGATCTTCTCAGATAGTCAAGCTGCATTAAAATCCCTGGATTCTGGGTCCACAAACTCTATCGTAGTCCGTGACTGTCGGTCATCTCTAGTGGAGATGGCGAAGCATTTTAACATCCACCTATGCTGGGTGCCAGGACATACAGACATTCCAGGGAACTGTAGGGCGGATGAACTCGCCAGAAAAGGAACCACACTGCCCCTTTTACCTAATAAAGGTTCACTAGGCATCCCAATCGCTACATGCAAACTCATGTTTATGAGACAGACCATTGAGAACTATAACCTTAGGTGGACAAGTGGCAACACTTGTCTAGCGACAAAGCAGATTTGGCCAAAGCTGGATCTGAAACGCTCTAAGTGTTTGATTTCTCTAAACAGACTTCACATTGGTGCTATAATTGGTGTGATCACCGGACACTGTCTCATAGGCAGACATGCAACAAGGCTTGGCGTCCATGCAAATGACTTCTGCAGAAGCTGTATGGACGAGGAGGAGGAGGAGACAGTTCTCCACCTTCTCTGCACGTGCCCTGCTCTTTCTCAAAGACGTAAACTCCATTTAGGATCCTTCTTTTACAATGATCTTAACGATCTCATTAACACCGACATAAAAAGTCTGTCAAGCTTCATCAGAAGCTCCAAATGGTTCAACGAGTAGGAGGATGATACATCCGTGTGGCATCACAATGGGTCTGTCACTGGCCTAAGTGTGTCGGTCTCGGCCGACAGCCACTACAACCTAACCTAACCTAACCTATGTAATCGACATTGTTACGATTCTTTTTTCCTGATTGTACGAGTATAGCAAATGGCTAATTGAAAAATGTGATTTATTAATTATCATAAATACTAATCTGAAATATAAAATACTAAACTATAATAAAAATGTTTTTTGTTCTAAACTGTTGTCTAGTGATTTTGTTGGTGTAGACATTGTGAATAGTAGTGTAGATGATTTGGCAGATTTGTTCACTAACGAAATGTGTGGAATCGTTAGTAAAATGGTAATGGAAAAAAGGCTGCGAGGAAATGAATATCAATGGTACAATAAAAGGTTAGTACGTCTAAAAGATAGCAAAATAAAATGTTACGAAATAGCAAGATATAGCAATGATAGGCTTGCATGGGATGCTTATAAACTGGCAAGAAATATATACAAGAGTGAACTGCGAATTTTGAAGGATAATTTTATAAGAAAAAAGATTAACTCATCGCGAAATCAGCAAGAAACGTTTAAAAATATCAAACAACTTATTTTAAATAAAGAACAAAGTCATTTCAATAGCGTTTCATTTAGTGGCAATACTTTGCACGACAGTAAACAGATTTCATGTGAATTTAATACATTCTTTGTAGAAAGTGTAGAAAAAATTATTAAAGAGATACCGGCGTTAACTTACGATAATGATTTGATCCAAGTTGAAACAGTGTTTAAGTTGAAAAGCATACGTACGAAGGACATAGTAGTGGAATTCGAAAAAATTGGCAAAAAAAGAGACTTTAATTTTATGAGTGCAAACATGTTTTTAGATGGAATAGAAATAATTGGCCCAGTAATGAGAGAGCTCTTTAACAAGTCGATGATGACAGGTGTTTTTCCCAGTGGATGGAAGGAATCAATGATTAGACCTATTGAAAAAGTTGCGAATACCGTTCTACCTGAAGAATTCAGACCTGTTAACATGCTTCCCTTATACGAAAAAACATTTGAAAAAATAGTGGAGAAGCAACTCAGAAATTATGTAGAAGAAAATAAATTTATCATGGAACATCAATCTGGATTTAGGCAAGGATACTCTTGTGAAACTGCTTTAAATTGGGTGATCGAAGACTGGAAAAATCAAATAGATAAAAAAAAAAGATAATTGTAGCTGTATTTTTGGATTTTAAGAGAGCTTTTGAGACAGTGGATCGTGAAATCCTCATAAAGAAACTTTTTAAATATGGAGTTAAAGACAATGAGCTGAATTGGTTTAAGTCGTATTTAAATGGGCGAACACAGCGCACAGTCTTAAACAATAATATGGCAAATGCATGTGAAGTCAATGTAGGAGTACCGCAAGGCTCGGTATTGGGAGTATTCCTATTCTTAATCTACATTAATGATATTAACAAGGTTGTGAAAAATAGTAAATTATGTATGTTTGCGGATGACGCTCTTTTGTTTATTAGTGGAAACTGTGCAAAAGTTTGCATAAATAAAATAAATGATGATCTAAAAGCACTAAGTAAATGGCTAAAAATTAATAAACTAAGATTGAATATTAAGAAGACAAAATGCATGTGTATGAACAGCAAAGAAAGTATAGATGTGAACATCGATGGAGAGAGCATAGAGCCTGTTAATGAATTTAAATACTTGGGAGTTATTATAGAAGACAAAATCAATTTAAAAGCAAATATAGATTACATATGCAAAAAAGTATCGAAGAAAATATATTTCTTTACTAGGCTAAGAAAGAAGATTTCAACTAATACCGCAATACAGATCTACAATGCCATAATAAGACCACATTTTCAGTACTGCACAACAATTTTATATCTATCAATTGAAACAGATTTAACAAGACTACAAAGGCTTCAAAATAAGGCAATGAGAATAATACTAAAGTGTCATAGATTAACGCACGTGAAGTATATGTTAGATAAACAAGGGTGGTTAAATATTAGACAGCAAATAAAATTTAGTGTATTAGTGTTTGTTTAAAATGAAAAATGATTTGTTACCGGGATATCTGCTAAATAATTTAGAATACATTAGTGAAAGCCAACCGTATAACCTCCGTAATGGGCAAAACTTTAGACCACAATTTATGTCATCAGTGCGTGCTCAAAATACAGTTATGATTAAGGGACTAAATCAATTTAACAATCTGCCCAATGAACTTAAGACTCTAACAAATGTTAACAAATTTAAGGAAGAATTATTAAAAATAATAAAATCAGACAATTAAATATATTTACAAATAAATAAATAATGGAAATAAATGGCTTGTTTAATCCAAATAATAAGTCACACACTCTAACACTCTTAAATTAAAATAAAATGATAAATTAAATACATAAATCAAGGAATAATACAATATACATTTACTTATAAATAAATAAATAAAAGGTCCGTCCCGCGCGCGGGTTGGACGGGGATTGAGGGCGTGGGCATAATAATAATAATAATAATATTAATTTATTCATTTATTTATTTATTTATTCATTCATTTCATCTTACAAGTTCAACTTATTCTAGATTACTTTACAATAATTGGTATGAATATGGCAGTTTTTTTATAACTCACCTAAAATTCCGGATTGACAAAGTTCCCTACTCATATTGAAATCAATTAGGTTTTTGTATTTATTGTAATTAAAGCAAGCCACAGTTATATGATGTTTCTGACCGTAATTAGTTCTGGTGCATAAAGAAAAGATGTTCCCTAGGTCGAACAACACGAGAAGGAGCATAAACATTAAATAAAGATTGTAGAAACGAACAATCAATGTGGCCAGTAAAGCCAGCGGAATAATATATCCTTCTTTTAAAAAGAGGTTTCAAATTTATTAAAGAACATCTATCATTATAGGTTGGAAGATTATAGTTTTTTCGTAGATCATACCTAATACCCAGTAAACCTTTTTTGAATTTTCTCTAGGCGAGATTCAGCATTGCGGTAGAAAGGATTCCAAACAATACAGCAGTATTCCAATATCGAACGGGTCAAGGCATTATACAGAGTTGTAAGAGTATATGGATCATTAAAATCTTTGGAAAAATAAACCCTAGCATTTGATTAGCTCTGCCAACTATGTAGTCTATATGCAAAGAAAAGTTTAGTTCAGTGTCAAAGATGATTCCTAAGTCTTTTTGGTCTGAAACCATACTCAATGGCGTGTTTAGTATTTTATAATTAAATAGTATAGGAAACTTTTTTCTACTAAAAGTGAGAACCGAACATTTTCTTATATTGAAATAAAGACCATTAAGAACGCACCAATCATTTAATCGGCTTAAGTCATATTGCAACGCTAAGACATCTGACATACAGTTTATTGTTTTGTAGATCTTAAGATCGCCTGCGTACAAAATATATTTCGAGCTTGATACGAAAGAGGGTAAGTCATTGATAAAAAGAAGGAATAGAAGAGGACCAATATGACTTCCTTGGGGGAACACCTGATTTCATTTGAACACGCGTATCCAATTTTAACAAATTGTTTGCGATTGGCCAATCCTTTTTTAAATATTAGAATAAAATCCAAAAAGTTTAAGCTTATTTAAAAGAACATTGTGCTGAACACGATCAAAGGCTGTAGACAAATCAGTATACATACACGCAATCTACTTGAAGACGTTTTTCAATATTTTATTTAGTAAAAATAACAAAGTTTGTTTAGGTCGATCTACCACTTACAAACCCGTGCTGAAATTCGGAAATATAATTGCGAACAACTGAGTACAACCTTTTTTTTAACAGCTGCCTCGAATATTTTAGGAAACAGCTGCAGCTTTGCTATAGGCCTATAATTTTCGATATTACTCTTTGATTCAGATTTGAAAATTGGAGTTATGAGTGAATACTTCCAACAGTCAAGAAACTCACCAGAGTTAAAGATAAATTAAATATAATCCTTAGTGGATAAACTAGGCTATATCTGCAATTTTTAAAGAACAATGGTGGAAAGTTATCAGGTGCTACGCTAACACTCGAATCAAGTAATGACAATTCAGAGAGGATTTCATCATTAGTTAAGGAAATAAAACCAAGATCTGTTATATGATCAGTTTGATCAGAGAAACTGCAATTAATTTCCTCATTAACGAAATTCGACTGAAAAAATTTGGCAAACATGTTGCATATTTCGTTTACATTGACACTTGAAATTCCGTTCAGTGACATACAAGAAGGTTTTCCAAAAGATTTCCGTTTAGTATTTAAAAACGAGCAGAAAGATTTAGAATCACGTTTTATGTTAGTTTCAATGGTTGTACCTGTAGACGAACTTCTTTAAAAAATCGTATTGTTTTTGTCAAACGCCAAAGCTCATGACGCAGAGATGGATCGTTTTTACTTTGTCTACACATCTTATACGTATAATTCTTCTATCTAGACAAACTCCTATTAAACCATGCAGGTTTATTAGATCTTTTTACCTGTTTTGTTGGTACAAACATAGAAATCGCGCGTTCAAGTACTTTTTTAAATTCCAAAAACGCATTATTTAAATTACAAGTGTCAATGATATTTTCCCAGTCAACGCCATTAAGAAAATTATTCATAGCATTATAATCTGCTTTTAAAAAAATCAAGTTTTGTATTTTCATTAAATTGACCAGCTGACAGTGGATTCAATACCGACAGATTAAATGAAATTAGCAATTCATTATGGTGAATGCTGTTATCAAGTAATGGAAAATCGGCCTCAGTGACAGTAGCTTCGAACTCTTCACTAACAAAAACTAAATCTAATACATTTCCTACAGTGTTGCGAGATTCATTGAGTTGACCATACCAGCCGACATAGTGTCTACCACTTCAACTTCATTAGCTCTGTTTAAGCAAAAAGGTGACCACATGGGGTGAACATTTGGCTAGCACCGTTCCATGGGCGGTTGCGCCAATTATTATTTATATATTTGTTTTCATAAATAAAATAATATAAAGACAGTTAATCTATTCTGGATCATTCGCATTGTGCATGTTAACGTTTTACGATCCATTTGAATACTATTATATACAACCATAATTTATTATCGATATCATTTTATACAAATTTGGTTTTTCGCCCAGTGATGAGTGGAAATGATTCTATTGGATGGCATATCAGCTAAAAGCAGTATAAAATAGTATGCATTTGCCAAGTGCATGTACACTCATAGGCACTAGGACAGAGGCACATAGTTACTAAGGACATTTTGTAATCAGCTTTACGTGCTATTACTACGACTGTAAATTATATAATCAAATATTGTTAATAGTTTTAAAATATATTTGCCTTTACAAATTATGTGACTCAGTAACAGAATAGCAATTTTTTTTTTAATATACTGGCGCACAATACCCTGAAGATATTTAAAAGACTGCACGAGCGGGAGAGGTAAACGGGAGAGAAGAAGACGGGTGCAGGTGCCGAGTTGTGGGTCAAAGTGATGAGGAAAAACAGAGACAGGCAACGCGTTCCACATGTGTGTGGTAATAAACTGCCTTTGAAATGTCTTTACTTTTACAAAGACTTGAAAATATTTTTTCGAAGGAGTGGTAACTTGCCAAACCAAGACATTCCTATTTATCAACTTCGGAGTGCTAAAAGAAGAATCGCTTTCATTCCACCTCATAGTACCCAACAGTTTCTAAAATTCTATTCCTCGATAGCACCTAGATTATACAATAAATTACCGATTGCAACTCGGCATATTTCACAGTCCCTTTTATTTAATAAACAAGTTAGGCAATGGCTCTTCAACTTTGACCATCCCCAGATCGATACTCTGATCAGAATTGTTATGTAAAATTTAATATAAAACTCACCGAGTTTTTCTACTCATTTATCACCCCACAACCATCTCTTTTTTAACAAAATTTTGCTGTATAGTATTTATTTACTCAAATCACTACATTCACCACTAGGTGGCTAAAGGATTTTATCCTTAGTCTCTATAGAATGTAAAGTTATACAACAATGTTTTATTTGTAATTTTATAAAAAACACTTAACTTTAATCTGTCTGTAAATCTTCTTTTTTTGAAACTTTATTGTTTAATTAATTTTATAGATTAAAACTTCTTTGTAAGCTCTGTACAAGACACTGTTGAAATAATAATAAATAATAATAAAAAAAAAATAAAAATATATTCTCTATATTAAACAGTTCGTTTTCACTATGGCTTAACGTTCAACTGATGAGCATACAATGCAACTGGCTATTTGATCTGAGCACTGATGATGGAAGAAGCGATAAAACAGGGAGACAGGACATTGCAACGATTTTGAAGTGGATTAATCGTCTGCACTTTATTTGCGTCATCTATCAGCTTTATCGCACGTTTTAGTATCCTTTCAAGCAGCTTCCAGGTAGCTTTTGGTGCGCCTGACCAAATATGACTGTTGTAGTTAAGTCTTATGCGAATGGACGCCTTATAGATTCTAGCCAGCTCAGAAGGAGTGAAGAATTTATTGCATCGATAAAGGAAGCCTAGGCCTTTTGTCAGCGTTCTTAACGACTTTGAAAACGTATAGTCAGATCATTCCAACCAAGGTTGTCATTTAAACGGATACCGATAATAGAAAGTCTTTCTGTTTCAGCGATGCAAATGACATTCATGAATAACGGCAGACTATTAATATTTCGCTTTATAATTCCAGTCGGTATGCTGAACCTCGTGTTGCTGTCAAGGTCAGAACTTAATGTGTTTAACATGTGTTCACGTTCTATTTTCACCGCCGAAGAATAGGGACGAGAGTTCTGAAACGAATATGAGAGACTGAGGGTGCTATCATCAGCAATAATCTTCGTTTCACCAAATGGTGGAGAGATTGGTTCCACTTGACGGTGAGATAGACCATCAAATCACCACCGGACCATTTGCAACCAAAGCAGTACTGCTGATCATTTGAGAACTGTCGTGATTCGAGATGTTTCATGAGCTGACTGATTATCAGCATTTCCATTACCTTGAAAAGAAGGGATATAAGTTCAATTGGCCGTTTTTTGGGCCTGGGCTGTACAAATGCTGTTCGGACTAGACGAGTAGGAACGATGAAAAGCTTACGCAGTGGTTTTGCCAGCGTGGAAGAACACCGTTGCAGAAATGAAGGGAAAACATCACCTGGACCAGCGAGTTGATTTTTTTTAAGGGCTCTTGCAACTGAGAGCCTGCGAAAGTGAATTTATACCATTGAATATTCAACACACTGAAGTACAGGTGGAGACAAAGTAGGAAGCGTAGAACTAGCTGGATGTCATTGAAAACAAGAGTTGGGATGAGTTTAAAATTTCCTCTATACAAAGTTTTCTGGCGTGCCCACTTTTTAGGAGCGTTTTTTTGTACTAAAGTCCTTAAAAAAATCCTTTAAAAAACGTACAAAAAAGTTTCCTATAACAAAATATCCTTCATAAGAATTCATCCAGTTTCAACGTGCACTTGTTCGAATGAAAATACAAAAAATCGTATATTGAAGATCATTCCGAACCACTTGTACTATCGAGGTAAGTAAGTAAGTTTTATTGAGATTTCTTTTTGTTTTTACATTGAACCTTGAGATATAAATACACAGTTACAGTATTTTCTTAAAAGCTAGGATTGCCGACTTTGAATTGGCCGAGCTACACTATTTTTTGTATACCCTATTCTAAGGGTATATTAATTTTGACGCATAGTTTGTAACATACCTTAATATTGCCCGTAGACCCCTAAAAGTTACTATATTTATGATCAGCATCGATAGTAATGTCGATCTAGCCATGTCCGTCCGTCTGTCGGCAAAAATTAGGCCTTTGAACTGGACCTAGAGAGCTGAAATTTTAACCATATACTCTCTAGGGTCCCGAAATAATCAAGTTTACGAATTTTTTAAATCCGCCCACAGACACGCCCACAAACTCAAAAAAACAAAATTTTGGAAAAAATCGAATTTTGAGCTAGAAAGCTGAAATTTTTTATATATGATCTATGACTCCTAAAACTGCTCGGGATAAAAAAATTTCAAAATCCGCCCACTGACACGCCCACAAATAAATAAAATAATTTTTTTTACCCTATTCTAAGGGTATATTAATTTTTGAAAATCCAAAGTTTGAGCTAGGGAGCTGAAATTTATAATATATATTCTCTATGGGCCCTTTATGCTCATGTGTAAATATTTTCAAAATCCGCCCACTGACACGCCCACAATTTTTTTTTTTTTTTTTTGAAAATTCAAAGTTTGAGCTAGGGAGCGGAAATTTATAATATATACGAGTACTCTCTAGGGGCCCTTTATTCTCATGTGTTATTTTTTTTTAAATCCACCTACTGACACGCCCACAATTAAATAAAACCATTTTATTGAAACACCCAAGTTTGAGCTAGGGAGCGTTTTTTTTTGATAAAATCCTTTAAATGTTATATAACAAAATATGTAGAGCGTTCTTAACAATTCAACCATACTTAGACTTTTGTCACGCCCACTTATGAGGGATAGGAATAAGAATAGGGTATCCAACAGTTCGCCCAAGCGAACTGTAGCCCGTCCCTCTGTTTTTTAATTACTTTTTCATTCGTTTAGACGAAAAGAAATTGAACACATTTTAGGATTTATATCTCACTATTACATTTTTTTTTTAGAAGTCCACTCAAAAATACAACTCATGTTATACTAAAAACATAGGGACGGGCTACAGTCCGCTTGGGCGAACTGTTGGATACCCTATTCTTATTCCTATCCCTCATAAGTGGGCGTGACAAAAGTCTAAGTATGGTTGAATTGTTAAGAACGCTCTACATATTTTGTTATATAACATTTAAAGGATTTTATCAAAAAAAAAAAACGCTCCCTAGCTCAAACTTGGGTGTTTCAATAAAATTGTTTTATTTAATTGTGGGCGTGTCAGTAGGTGGATTTAAAAAAAATTAACACATGAGAATAAAGGGCCCCTAGAGAGTATATATTATAAATTTCAGCTCCCTAGCTCAAACTTTGGATTTTCAAAAATTAATATACCCTTAGAATAGGGTATAAAAAAATTATTTTATTTATTTGTGGGCGTGTCAGTAGGCGGATTTTGAAAATTTGTTATCCCGAGCAGTTTTAGGAGTCATAGATCATATATAAAAATTTCAGCTTTCTAGCTCAAAATTCGATTTTTTCCAAAATTTTGTTTTTTTTGAGTTTGTGGGCGTGTTTGTGGGCGGATTTCAAAAATTCGTAAACTTGATTATTTCGGGACCCTAGAGAGTATATGGTTAAAATTTCAGCTCTCCAGGTCCAGTTTAAAGGCCTAATTTTTGCCGACAGACGGACGGACGGACGGACGGACATGGCTAGATCGACATTACTATCGATGCTGATCATAAATATAGTAACTTTTAGGGGTCTACGGGCAATATTAAGGTATGTTACAAACTATGCGTCAAAATTAATATACCCTTAGAATAGGGTATAAAGAGATGCTTATAACCTAAAGTAGAATGGACAGAATGAGAAAAGAAAAGTATTTACAAACACCAGACAGAGACAACTTGAGGTTGTTTCTGTCATGACACAGCTTTATAAGTATGTGTATGTACTGAGAGTTTGATAACATAGTTCTATTCAGTCTTATACAAATGTTTTATGTTTTTGGCATGACACATTTTACGAAGTTTCATATTTTATTTACATTTTTGTTTTTATCCTATAGATACTTCAGCATCATTTGTTCATATACTTTGATATGATATATTGTCTTAAAGTTAGCCTAGAATAAATACTAATTCTATGGCACTTAAAGTAAATAATAAATAATCTAGGTAAAATATATGTTCACATCGAGAGTTTACATCAGGCACTTTATTTTATTGTTAAGCAAGTACATAATTTTTGGAAATATAATATATATTTAATTAGATTCGAAAGGTTGAGGACGCAGAATGCTAGCCTCTATAACCGCCCGGTAACTGCTTTTTGTAGAATGCGGAGAGAAAAGAGTTGTCCTCATCTGCAGTTTGGAAAAATGGATCCGAACCCTCATTCAGAATACTTATTGGTGACATGTAGTATCTATCGGTAACAGAGAACTGCATGCTTTCTGTGTATATATTTTGTAGTTCGGAATTTTCGTGGTTTTCTAATCGTGAGATTCTTTTTTTCGACAGAGAGATTAGGTACTGGAGCAGCGGGACTATTTTTGATTCCTCATATATTGTTTTGTTGCAAAACCATTTACCCGATGGCCAGGTAGAACCTTTGGAAATGCATTTTCTGATCACTTGCCTTCATCTGCATATAAGATTGCTTTTGAGTTATTGATTTGAATTGGGAAGTCATACAGATAAATATTGAATAAAAACGGTCCTAAGATGGAGCCCTGTGGGACTCCAGCTAGGATCGGAATAGGAGTTGAAGATTCTTCTTCAAAATTAATATAGAGACTGCGGTTAGAAAGATAACTGTGAATTAATTTTATGAGGTTTGGAGGAAAATTAAGCTGTGTGAGTTTGTAGACAAGACCGTCATGCCAATCGGAGTCAAACGCTTTGGTTAGATCTAAAGCGCAAGCGACTGTGCATTCTTGTGCCCTTAGCTTGTTTACTATATTATTTTGGAGGTATAGCAATGCATGCTCTGTAGAGTGACCTCTCTTAAAACCGAATTGTTGGTGCTGAGTTATATTTGAATCTATCAGGAAATCTCGCATTTGCCTAAGGATTACTTTTTCAAAAATTTTACCTATATTGGATAACATTGAGATAGGGCGAAAGTACTCTATGCTATCAGATCTAGCGTTTTTTTTTTTCAAAGGGATAAGCTTCGCATACTTCCATTCCAACGGGAAGTAGCCATTATTAATACAGTTGTTAAGTATTGGAGTTAGGTGTTTTGTCAATGTGGGTTTGATGTTTCTTAGGACGTAGTTTGGGATATTGTCTGGACCGGAGGACTTTTTGTTATTGAGAGAACCAATTATGGACTTTAATAGTTCGGGTGATATAAAATTTGAGTTATGTTGATGAAGTGAGCTGTTTAAAGTGGAGAAAGTGTCTATATGTAAATTGCTATTCCATGCCATAAATGCGCTATTGGAAGTTAAAACTGTTATATGATTGTCGTTATCCGCGTAAGGCACTTTTTTCAATTTTTTCTATCGGTGTAGTTAGAATTCTATTGCCTAGAACCAAGTTCTGATTAAGGATTTGTTGGGATTTTTTCCTGCCTGTTAATTGATTTATTGTTTTGAAGACATTGGAACACGGTTTTAGGCTATTGAGTTTTTCTCGGAATCTATTATTTATCTCACTCCTAACACTATCCTTTATTATTTTGCTCAGGCAGCTTATTCTTGCAGATAATTGGATATACTCTCTGCTCATTCGGCTACCAAGACGATGGAAGAGCCTTTTTAGCTGTTTTTTCCAGGATTGCCTGACTTTAAATAGTTGGAGTGTGATGTCCGAGATTGTGTGATGATTTACTTTATTTTCTATTTCCCTACTATGACTGTTAATAGTGGAAGATATGGAGTTACTTATGGCGGAGATAAAATCATCGATTTCCTGATTAGTTAGATTTCTATTTGTTGATATGGCCAGGCTTTCAAACTGAGAGTTAAGGGAACTGTTGAAGTTTGTCCAGTTAGTGTTTATGAAGCTTCTAGTTTTTTGGGGTATTGAAAAAAAGGGGAGGCATTTTGAAGCTGAATGCTCATAAAAACTGAGTAGTGATCCGAAACATTATCGAGGGTGATACAAGCAATATTCGGGTTTAAATGATTGGCAGTACGGAGATTAGATGAAATGATGAAGAAATCTATATGCGAGCCCGAACTGGGGCGGGGCTTCGGGAGCCACTATATCGAAATCAAGGAAACGGTCCCCGCTGTACCATTGGACCAAATGGTTGCCATTAAGGTTTGATGTGCTATCACCCCACAAGGGGTTGCGGGAGTTGAAGTCCCCACCAACTATGTACTATCGAGGTCAACATACTCTAGTTTGACAGAATAAAGCAGCTGAAATGTCAAAAAATGGCAGCCAGATCACTATTGAGCGTTTTTTTTATCTAAGCTTGTGTCAAAAAACGCACCTGACGTTTAGCTGCATCATTAACGTTTTGTCCTGAGCATCGGACAGGTGCGTCTTTTTTATTGACAGCATGTACTTTGTATATTATAGACAGACATGAATGTGCTCGGTTTTGTTCCAGTTCACTTCAAAGTTCTGTTGATAAGAATTTTTTTAATATTAAAAGCAAAAACATAATTATAATGATTGCAATACTGACCCAGAACCGCAAAAGCCAGCTTGCCTTTTATGATCACCAAATCAAATAGGTTTTCATTTGGTTAGATGTAGAACAAAAAATGTCAAATAAATAATTCACTGGGTGGGCGTTGAAGTGGAGTGAGCTAACGATAAAACAAGGTACGAAGCTATTCGTGCCAAGAATACAACCATTTACATACGAATATGTTATAACTACAAAGTCATTAGTTTTTTTGCTGCGTTTGCTTAACATATGTAATAAGTTTAAATAATTTGCTCTAGCAGCAAACGTGTTAAAACTACAAACATCTGGTAGTACACTCCTTATATTTATTGACTTCTACGTTCTAATTTCATAATGTAAGATTGTAAGTCCAATTTAAGAGTAGACAATGACGTATAATGTGGGTGAGTCTGCGTCGTTAATGAACAAAGCTGGAGTTAATATGACTCATTCACAATTTAATCTTAATACACCGTTAATTGCTTCCAAGAGCCCTCAAAATAATCGATATTCTTGTGTCTGAAGGTGTCACAAAACCATCTACTTAAGTTTAAACAACAAAACTGTAGTTAGTACCTATACACACGTGCAAATTAATTTTAAAGTCAAAATTGTATTTAAATAGTAATTTGATAGGATCCAAAAGTAAACAAAAATTAAACGTAGGTAGATAATTTTATTGTTATAATCATTGAATAAAGTCACAGTGCGTAAGTTTTATGCTTGCATATTAAATTAGCTATCCGCATATTTTATAAATCATTTGCATATTGACATTAAATAAATTTATTTTGTGCATGCATTCGGTACGAAACAAAAATACTTTTTGTTAGCAGCGATGACTTATTTGTTTGTTATTTTTATATATCGAAAACTTACCATTCCACGAAGTATCATAAACCAATTGATCCAATTTATGTACATTACTATCCCAAAGACAGTCAATGTTAAACCCAATGCTCCAACAGCAATTTCCTTGACGCAGGTACCTGAACTCATTGTTCTTGCGAAAAAAAACACTTAAAACCAATATTTAAAATGCTTAGGCCAATAGCATAACTTCACTGTAAACTATTTGTCAAGATACTTGTTGTTTGCCTCAAGCACACAAAGTTCCCAGACACAATCAACCGACGAACTGCAGTGCTCCTCTAAAGTCAATGGAAATGTGCTTGAAATTTTCTGACATTCCAATATTACATTGATTTTGCGTTATCGCGCAGTGTATTTGGTATCGCTCGTTTGTTTGTTTGATAACTTGTTCTCGTATTTTATAAAATGCTCATTTTCAAATTCATTTTCCGAAGGTTTGTGAACGTCTTTATTGCTTAGATTCCAGTTTTGTTTTGAATTTCTTGCGATCGCACAACGTTTACTTACACCAACCCAGCTTATCAACGATAATCCAAATAGTCAAAACTTGTTATTGTATAGTCGTACATATATACAATGTACCAACTAAAGATAGGTCAAACAAAGAGACCGTTTTTGCACATACTCTTTATTTAGATTTTAAGAGTAATGGTACCCAATTTGTATAGGGTATGTTATTGTTCATTATTCATTTGTTGAATTTTTTTAACATAAAGAAAGACATGCTGGTATGATACTACATTTTTTTAAATTTTTTTCACATTATGGTCGTTAGGGAAAGTGTTGCAACCGATCCTGAAACATCGACACGACGACATTCATCAGAGTTAGGCATACCGCGAATCACGATTCAGGGGATTTTGAGGAAAGAGCTGCACTTTTACCCTTACATAATCCAGTTGGTTCAACACCTCAATCCTGGTGACCCAGAAAAACGTCTGGAGTATCCCAGTTATACGTAGGAAAATTACTTTTAGGCCACCCTGTGTAATATAGCGTTTTTTTATTTTAAATTCGTTTTACTTTCACATTTACTCCGAGATGTTGGAAAGAAACAGCCGGATATTGTTTTTGCGCTCAAAAAGTTTTTTTTAGCTGTTTTGCTAGTTTTTAGAGTTCCGTAGCCAAATGGCAAAAAACGGAACCCTTATAGATTCGTCATGTCTGTCTGTCTGTCTGTCTGTCTGTCTGTCTGTCCGGGAATGTCACAGCCACTTTTTCCCGAAACTATAAGAGCTATACTGTTGAAACTTGGTAAGTAAATGTATTCTGTGAACCGCATTAAGATTTTCAAACAAAAATGGAAAAAAAAACAATATATTTTGGGGGTTCCCCATACATAGAACTGAAACTCAAAATAAGTTTTTTCATCAAACCCATACATGTGGGGTATCTATGGATAGGTCTTCAAAAATGATATTGAAGTTTCTAATAGCTTTTTTTTCTAAACTGAATAGTTTGCGCGAGAGACACTTCCAAAGTGGTAAAATGTGTCCCCCGCGCTGTAATTTCTAAAATAAGGGAGTGATAAAACTAAAAAAAATATATGATGTACATTACCATGCAAACTTCCACCGAAAATTGGTTTGAAGGAGATCTAGTAAGTAGTTTTTTTTTAATACGTCATAAATCGTAAACCGCAATTTACCTTTCATTCAATCAACTCAAATATAAAAAAAAAACATTTAATTTCATAAACATAAACCTTATGTTGTAATAGGTGCCTAAGTAAATAATAATTATAATTCGCGCGGAACCCTTCATGGGCGAACCCGACTCGCACTTGGTCGCTTTTTTTTCATTTATAAAGTGCAGTATTGTCCATGTGCCAGTTGTTTAAAACAAAAAGTTGTAAATGTTGATGTACAAAATGGCAGTACCGTGTACCTCGGAGCGAAATTTTAAGTGAACCTTGGAACGTTCTATGGTATAGGTACTGATATTCTATTTTTCATGTAATTTGATAAGAGGCATTATACGATATTGTTATTTTTTGCAAAGTCAGTCAAATTTGATCAAATTTCTATTTCTAAATTTAATTTTCTACAATACATTACCGAAGCTTAATCTGTATTTTGTTTGTATAAGTTTGTATTTCTTTAACCTTTTTGCTTAATAAGCACGACGTTTTCTTTGCAATTAAACACATAATATGTTACATTTTTGTTTATGTTCCAGGGTACACATCACATCAAGTCAATAGATGTAGCCGGGCAATCATCACGTAAGGTTGACGATAAATGCTTCACGCACCACTATCGTCTGAAAAATATCATTTCGACGATTCAATATTAACTTCAAATAACTCACTGAACGTCAAAACACCCTTGTCAATACCATAGCATTTGCGCGGTAGCCAATGAGGTATCGTCTCGCACAGATTTACATATTTAGTAGACTATTTAAGTATTTTTCATAGTTTTTAAAGTAATCAAGTGAAGTTTAGATATCTTTGTTTATTATAAATAAGAAACCCTATTCCATTACGATTTCCCTTGCAATCAAATAAATAATTGTATCCGCTGTTGTCAGTGGGTTAGCTTAGACATTAAAAAAGGGTTCGGATATTAAACAAATTTACCACCTTAGGCTGTGGCCACGCAGTGAGCGACGAGCGACTGAGCGATTGAGCGACGAGCGATCGAGCGACGAGTCTGAGCGATGGGTGGCCATTTACTGAGCGACATCGCTGAGCGATTAGTTGCAAAAATGCCATTGTCAAGTAAAGTTCGTCATTGTCTTTTAATTGAAAGTCGCGTTCGTATTTATAGAACTATTATAAGAAGGAGAAAACGAAGTGTTGGTATACATCCAATAAACCGATTTTGGCAATACTGTCGTATGTCAGTACCAACTTTTGATTTGCTGTTAGAAAAAGTTCGACCAAGATTAAAAAAACCATGGAAAGGAATTTTTATTTATTATTCTTTATTTTTATTTTTTAGTTTTGACAAAATAATATTTTGAAAGTCGTTTCTTATCTCTATCGAAATCGTCAAATTTAGTCATAAATGGCAGAAGACTTTTAAAAAATTGAAGGTCATCGTTATCCTCTTCTTTTTTGTCTACCTCTTGCTTTAAAATATTAAGTTTTTCTTTTTCCAAATGTAAAAATTCTGAGTCCAGATTGAGTGTGGCCCTCTCCTTTTTATTTTTTGTCAAATTATGGGAGCGATCAATATGAGAAATGAGTTAACACGATATTTTTGGGAAATCGAACATTGAACAAAAAACACTACTTTTATTAAAAATTATTTAAATAAAAATATACTTAAACAATTACAAATGTTTCCAACTTTTTTCCATTCCTTTTCAGTATGGCTGTCCTGCCATAGAACTGGGCGGTCTTGGACAGCTGAAATTACATCGTGAATTACATACATGAATACATCGACTTACTTCGTCGCTCAGCGATGAACTAAAAAATTAAAACAGATTTGATTGCGGAGCGACGTCGCTCAGTCGCTCAAAAAATTCGCTTGTCGCTTAGGGCTTGCGTGGCCACCCCCATACGATTTCATGTGTTTTAATTTTTTTGCGTCGCTCAGCAACATGTCGCTCAATCGCTCGTCGCTCAGTCGCTCACTGCGTGGCCGGGGCCTTAGGTGTTTTTCTTTTTAAGGTCTGAGCAGAGCACTGAGCTTTTACAAAAAATCTTTGCTTTTTTTAGCTCAGAGCGCTCAGGGCGCTTCTCTTGTTTTTCTTTTTTCGCTCAGAGCACGCTCCGTGCTCGATGCTGTCAAGCTTAACGCGGCCAGAGACAGACTGAAAGGAGGAAAAACAATTAAAATGGCTGTTGGGTGTTGTTTATCTGACAGTGAAGGGCACCAGTGTGTTCCATAAATAAATCGGACCGCTCTGAGCTCACTCTGCTCGGATCATACTCGACGTGCTCAGGCTCTGCTTAGAGCTTAAAAAGAAAAACACCTCTTAAAAACATTCATACTTATTCGCTTACAAGGGATAATTAGTAAAGATGAAAATTGATTTGGCCAAGAGTTCGGCCATCTAGCTAAACAATGCAAAAGCGAAGAAGACCGCTCCAAGCTATGTCGGAGATGTGGAGTTGAAGGCCACATAGCCAAGAATTGTGACAGGGAGCCATGCTGCATGTTCTGCTATAGCTGCTATGCAAGACCCAGCCTGACGGCCAGCGAATACCAGTTAATGCTGGACAATTTAACGGCGGACGAGCTCCAGAGAGCCCCAGTGGTTATAGGAGGCGATTTCAATGCATGGGCCACAGAATGGGGCAGCAGACTCACTAACACTAGAGGACAGGCCTTACTTGAAACATTTGCACCTCTAGCGATAAGCGTCGCTAATAAGGGCCGGGCAAATACCTATAGGAAGGCTGGAGTTGGCTCAATCATCGACATCACCCTAACGAGCAACTATATCCTAAAAAACATGAAGTGGAGGGTCAGCGAAGAATACTCACACAGCGACCACCAGGCGATAATTATGAAAATAAGGGATAACAAGAAGAACCCAGCCCACCTCCCGCAGCTTACAGGTCCAAAATGGAACGACAGATCCTTAGATAAGGAGATGCTGAACGGTGCTGTAACTCTGAGCGGAACATCGGACACCGCTGCACATCGTCTTACAGGCGCCATCACCACAGCTTGCGATGCATCAATGCCGAAGAAACAGCAGGAATGCAAAACCGTGCTACTGGTGGACTGAAAAAATAGGCTCACTACGGGCAAAATGCCTTAATGCCCGCCGGAAAGTCCAACGATCAAAGGGGAGAGCAGACTTCCAGCAGCAATTGGACATCTTCAGACTGGCGAGACGCAGCTTAAATAGAGCTATAAAAGAGAGCAAAACAACATGCTTCAAACGGCTATGTGAAGAAGCGGACGTTGATCCATGGGGTATTCAATTCAATTCAATTCAATTTATTAATACATATATCGGGCGTACATTAAGACATAGTCTTTTGAAGTACATTGGCATAAATTATTATGGATTGTTCTTAATATCTAAATACAACATTAAACCTTAAAATTAGCAAGAAGGGGGAAGTGAGAAATAGATTTAAAAGAGATAGAAAAGAAAAGTTTATAGAGTACTAAATAGGAATAAGAGAAAAGTGTTGTTGTAATAAATCTGCTATTGAGGTGTTCTAAAATAATTGTAAATTGCCGACCTGAAGATGGTTGTTCTGTTGATAGCTTTGATATGCGGAGGTAAAGAGTTCCAAAGCTTAACTGCATAGGTGAAAAATAACCGGGAAGAGGCAAGTTATTTATCAGTGGGAACATTGATGTTCCTCGTTCGTTGTGATCGCGAGAAGACAAGTTTTTCGTATAGGTATCGAGGTGATTTGGATACTATGACCTTGTGCAGAAAAATGCAGTTTCTGGCATTTATGTGTTGAATCAGAGTGCGTTATATTAGCTATTAGCATGTAATGATATCCTGTCATACCGACGAAGGCCGTGGATGTATCGCACAGCATCATTGAAGGCTACCTGAAGTTTATATTGGGAGAGCGAATCAGGGTTAGGATATACAACCTCGGAATAGGTTATTATTGGCATAATGAGACTGCGGACAAGCTTCTGTCGAGTGTCAGGTGGTGTATAACTGGCAGTACGCCAAAGCTTTCTCAAGCAACCATAAATTCGACCGATGACAAGGTTTGTATTGTTGTAGCACGAAAGTTTGCGGTTCAGAACGAACCCTAGGCAAGTCGCGGACTCAACAACCTTCAATTTGCTATTGGCTAATAAAAAGTCGGGAAGCGCGTCGAGTTCAAAGGACCGATGAGATATTGGCAGAACCAAGCATTTATTCGCATTCAGATGGAGCCCATTATTAATTGTCCAGTCATTAATTGCTTTTAAGTCCTCATTTACTCTTGACGCTAGCTGAACAATGTCTTTAAATGGAAGTGATAATCGGGAGTTGGGCATCGTCAGCGTAAAAATATGTAGAGGAATATTTGCACACCGATGGGAGATCATTAATGAACATACAAAATAAGATGGGTCCTAAGATAGATCCCTGAGGCACACCTTGTTTCAGCGGCATAAACTCACAGAATCTCCCACCAGATACAACTCTTTGCGATCTTTTGGTCAGAAAGTCACGCAGTAAATTAATGGCCCTATCACTAAATCCAAACTCGTGCTTTAATTTCCAGCAGAGTATGCCATGGTGTACTTTGTCAAACGCTTTTGAGAAGTCGAGCAAGCAGAGTAAAGTTACAAAACCCTTATCAAAGTCTGAGCGGATGTCCTCAAGGATATTGACAACAGCAGAGGAGCAGCTGTGGCCCTTCCGAAAACCAGACTGATAAGGGTAAAGAAGAGAGTTCGCAGCTAGATGGTCTTGAATTTGGCGAACTAGCACCTTCTCAAAAACTTTACACAATCATGGAAGAATGCTTATAGGCCTAAAGTCATTAGCGGTAGAAGCATTTACCTTCTTTGCAACTGGAATAACTTTTGCAAGCTTCCAAGCAGCAGGAAAAGATGAGGTTGTGATGCAAAAATTAATGACATGCGTGAGGGGCCTTATAATTTCGGGCAACAAGAGCCGAATAAAACGGAGGGGTAAGCCATCGTCGCCAACAGAATTTGATTTAATAGACGCAATTATTGAAATTATTTCGTTTTCAGACACAACTTCAAAATCAGTCTGTGTTTGCATGCTGATTTCAGTTTGTCTTGATTCAAAGTCAAAACTATTGGATAAAACACCAGTTTCCAAAAAGGTATTATTAAGAACATCTGGGTCTATGGTGCATTCATTAAGAATACTCCTTTTTCCCACCCCAATCTGACGGAGATTTCGCCACAAGACTTTAGGATGCAGGTTCGTGCTCAGTTTATCGGCAAAATAGTTGCGCTTCGACTGGCGAACGGTAGCAGATGCAATGTTACGCGCAACTTTATGAGCTTCCCAATTGACCTGGAACCGACTTCGTTTCCAGTAATTGTAAATCCTGTTTCTGTTTTTGATTGCATTGAGAACGTCAGAGGTAAACCATGGGCATGTATTATTGCGTATGGCAACGGTTTTTACTGGAACGTGCTCGTTAAAGAATGTTCCGATGAGAGATTGCAGATATTCCAGCTTTAAGTTAGGATCAGAGATCCGCCAACAGTTCTCCCACGGTGTTAAAGATGCAGCATTAAAAAGCGAACTTAGATTAATCGACTTGAAATCCCAGAACTTGAAGCACAAAGGTTCAGTTTGGCGCGTGAAGGTGATATTATAAGTGCAAAAAACTAAATCGTGCTCAGACACAGCTTCCAGAGACAATTGATCGAAAAGCAGAACGGAGAAGGGGTCGGTAACAAAAAAGAGATCTAAAAGACTAGGTATTTCGTTAGGGCGGAAGCAAGTTGGGCTACAATTGTTAACTATAGCCAACCCAAGAGAAGCAACAAAATCTTTAAACTGGAACACACGAGAATTGGTTCTAAGCAAATCGGCCTTTAAGGTACCGGCAATAATTATATTATCATACGTAGGTGCAAATTCAGAAATTGCTAAGAAAAACGGTTTAGGGGAAAATCTCCTATTCGGATTATAACAGCAAGCTATCAAGCACTTTTGCGAGCTGTCATAAACCTCACAAATAAGATACTCCACATCAGAATTGAAAGACTTGCACAATTCTCTACATTTAAGAGACGCAGTACAATACAAAGCAACCCCACCACCAGTTGTGCTAGTCACCCTATCGTTTCGAAAAAGATTATAGCCTGGGATCTCATAGAAATCATTTCTTACCTCAGGGTCGAACCACGTCTCATCAACAAAAATTACATCAATGCCGGAATCCACAAATAAAAATCGCGTGAAATCAAGCTTCCTTTCATTTAGGCTTCGAGCATTAAAATGCACAATTTTCAAACCATCCCGATAGTTAGTCAAAACATTCAACATCGTCCGCGTTAAATTTTCACTCACAGCAATTCTAGCATTCGTTATATTATTACTTCCCATGATATATTGAAAATAAATGCAACAGAAATACCGTCACAAGCCCGACAATTCACATAAGCATAATACTCGTAGTAATAATTACTTTGATGCAAATTCATTAACAACAGGAAAAAAATAAATGAATAGGTGAGAAATTTAAGATTAAGAAATTTAAGAAAGAGGAATAGGAAAAATGTAAAAAGAGATTGAAAGAAAAAGCGAGATAATGAGAGAGATAAATACCGAATTAAATACATCATTTCATATAATCTGCCCAGGTTGACGTTGAAGGTAAAGCGAGCATCAGCAGCAGGTACTCGTACAGTGAGAGAAGCTTTCACGATAGATTCGTTGTTGATGTTATGCGAATTTCAGCGTCATCAGCGCTCTTCTTAACATATACCAGTCCGTTTTTTTGTTCTTGCAGAGTGCAGTAGCCCCTCTTTGCGAAGGCGGACAGAATATCGCAGAAGGGAGCTATTCTCGGGAGTGAGACTCTCACTTATGTAGATGCCCGAATTATAAGTCCAACCCGTGCTTTAAACAAAAAAATACAACTTTATTCAAAGGATGCTAACAAGAGACTGACTATTTTTACAATTCTTTACTGAAATATATATCTTATAATTTGTGTGTGGTGGTCTTTGCAGATTGATCGTAGGAAATGCTGACTCCACAAGTTGATGGGATCGCTGGTCGATTATGATGTAGTGTTTATTTGTATTCTTCTTGCTGGTGCTGATTGTGCGGTATTACAATGTTAATATCGAATGTCGCCAAGGCATCAATGTTGTGTGCTGCTGTTGGGGTTGTTGTTGTTGTTGTTGCTGATCGTGGGATACTGTTGTAACTCGCGCAGAGGGGGCGGACGTCTGAGATAAGGTGACGGAATCATGATTGTGGAGATGTTTTTTGATTTGTGAGACTGTCATAGATCTGCTTGTACGGAAAGCGGAGAGTAGAGCTTTCTGTTCGGCGTGTGAGGAGAGCCGAATAAGAAGTGGATGAGGGTAATTATTGCCGACATTACGAGCTTTGAGGCGAAATGCATCGACGTGTAGCGTTAATTGATGGTTGAGTGTTGCGGCGATGCTCTTTGCAAGATCAATTGCGTTTTCCTTGGGTGAGTGTGGAACGCCGCGCACAATAACATCGCACATACGTTCCTTACGGTGCATATCAGCTAGCTGCTCTTTAACTTTGGTGTTCTCTTGCCTTAGCTCTAAGCAATTGATTCGGCTATCATAACATTCACTCTGCTTCCAAATTCAGATAAAAGCGATGTGAACTTCGAAGTTAAATTAACGTCCAGATCCTTGAGTTGGGCAGAAAGTTTTTTATCTGTGAGTTTGGAGGCAGCTGATGGCTTAGATGCGATGTTGGCAGGGGAATTGCATGTAGAGGAGGACTGTGCAAGAGAGCTCTTCTCTTTCGATAGGGAGCGGGTGACTGATATAATGATACGGCAAGAAACAAAGAAAGTCGAATGTTTGCACTTTTTCACTGGTATATTTATGATTTAAAGGCACTGATAGTAATTATTCACTTTGAATGTTTTCGTTGTACAAAGTACTTAAATTTACGAGAAACTTTTTGCGTAAATGGCTTAGAGTTTTGCTAGCAGCGGTTTGTAATGTGCTTAGTGTCGGGAGCAGATAGAAAACACGTCTAGTTTGTTTGCATTCTAGAGTAGCACCCAACGGCTAATAAAGTGGTGATGACAAAACTAAAGGGCTACAGAACCCCTATAATAACATGCCCTAAAATAATGAGGTCCATAGTGGATATCCCACGAATTACCCTGGAGGAGCTGCTAAGGGCGTGTAACAAGATAGACGACAACAAGGCGCCTGGCCCAGACGGCATCCCGAACAGGCAGTAAAAATTGCTTTAAAAAAGAGGCCAGACCTCTTCATGTCGACTATGCAGAAATGCCTCGAAGAAGGAACCTTCCCTAAAAAATGGAAAACACAACACCTGGTCTTGTTACCAAAAGGGAAGAAACCTCCAGAAGAACCATCGTCCTATCGCCTAATATGCCTTTTGGACACTATGCGAAAAATACTCGAGAAAATAATATATAATATATTACTCGCTGTAGCAGAAGAAAAAGGAGCCCTCTCAGATCGTCAATTTGGCTTTAGAAAAGCGCGATCTTTTGTTGATGCCATAAAAGCGGTAGTTGATATCGCAGAAAATGCCATCGAAATAGATAGATGGCTATATGGCACAAAAGAGTACTGTGCCGTAGTAACATTAGATGTAAAATATGCCTTTAATTCGGCGAACTGGTCGTTCATCAGAAGAGCACTCGCCAGAATGGAAACACCGTACTATTTGCTGCGAATAGTGACGAATTATTTCAATAATAGGAAGCTTAGGTACAACACTGGTGAAGGAGTCAAATACTACAAAGTCACCGCGGGAGTCCCACAGGGGTCAGTCTTAGGGCCGCTGCTGTAAACCATAAAACAGAAGCCGTACTTATATCAAGTAGAAAATCGTAGAGTTCGCTAATTTCCAGGTGGGTAGCCAAACCATCAGGTCAAAAGAGGCGGTTAAATATCTTGGAGTAATGCTGGACAATAAGCTGCAGTTTGAAACTCATGTTGACTACCTGACCAAAAAGGCAGCGCAACTACAGGGAACTCTTTCGCGCATGCTGCCTAACATCGGTGGACCTGGCTACGCTAAAAGGATGCTCCTCTCCAGAGTAGTCACCTCCGTATTGTTATATGTCGCACCAGTCTGGGTGCAGGCACTAAGGACAAAGGTGACTAGAAAAAGATTGTCATCTATATATCGACTCTGCGCGCTAAGGACAATTAGCGGTTTTCGTACCATCTCAGACGAGACCGCATTTGGTATAGCTGGAATGGTGCCCATCGACATTCTCGCAGATGAGATGTCCAGGATATACAGCAGAATATCTCTGAACTAACGCGATACTACTACCATTCAGAGGATAAAGGTCGAAAAAAAAGCAGCGTCAGCAGCTACTTGGCAAACGCGTTGGACCAATACCGCAAAAGGGAGATGGACGTACAGACTTATCTTCTATAAAAGACTGGATATGTGGCAAACACGGACACTGTAATTACCATCTTACACAGTTCCTATCCGGTCATGTAGGATATCGCAAGTACCTGTACAGATTTGGACACGATACCTCACCACTTTGCCCTGATTGCCGAGAAGAAGAAGAAACAACGGAGCACGCAATATTCCACTGCGGGCGGTTTGCACACGGAAGAATAGAAATACATAGCCCATCGTCTATAATCGACCATATGCTGTCTTTAGAAGTGACTTGGGAAGAGATTGGCGCATATGTAACGAATTTGCAAAATGAGCTGCGAAGAATTGAGAAAATTCGCAAAGCCGCAGAAGCAGTAGAAACAGATCAAGCTGTAACGGGAGAAGCAACAATAGCTCCATAAGACGAATAGCATGATATGCTTACCAGCCCCGCGAAGTAATACCTAACGGCAGTCCCGCGGGGAGAGTGGTAGAAGTCTGCTGGGTGTGGATTAGTACGTAGGCGCATTCCTGGCATCGATTATTCGGGTCTGCGAATCGTGCATGCCATCTTTCGAAGATTACCACATCCATTGGCGCAGCCCAAAAAAAAAAAAAAAACGCTCTCTATAGTTGCGTAGAATATGATTCCAATTCTATTCTTAGCAAATTTCTTATATGGAATCATAAGCGATTGACTATAGACAACACGAAGGTGATAGAGTTGCGCGAAGCAAATTTACGACGATCTCGTTCCATAGGATCGCTTGGACGACAATCGTGGGTCAAACTACATGATGAGAGCCCTGTCAAAAATGAATGCATGAACATCCAGGCACACGATTTGCTAGTGCGAGCAGTTTTATATGTGAGTTTGCAAGCACATAAATACAATTTGGAAGTTTTTTCGTGAGTACAGTGCTCGCAAACATTTACGATTCTCGCAATTCGTATGTACATAGCTTTAGTCTTGATTCTAGAGCCCTTAACATTTCTATATTTGAGATAAGCATCGAAAGTTATGTCGACCTAGCCATGTCCTTCATCCACCAATTTTGAGGAGCTAAAATTAAAGCTAGAAACCAGAAATCTGCAACTTAATAGTCTCGGGACCGGAAATGATGAGGTGTAAAGATTTTTTCAAAATCCGCCTACTATTTACAATAAAACTATTTTATCGAAGCGGTCGATGTTCTTCGATGTTGTTTTCCACGCCCACTTTTGGGGGGTGTGTTTGACAAACATTTTGTATTTGTGATTAATTGCTTAAAATACTAAAATAACAAATAAGCAAAATATGTAGACAATGCCCGTTTAAATAACTTGTCTTAACAAAGTTTTGGCAAACAACTTTTGGTTGCTGTGTTTGAAACAAAAAATGTAACAAAATGGACAAGGACTCTTATCAAATTGCCACGTCCACTTTAGAACATAGGGATATAGATAGATTATCAAACAGTTCGCCCAAACGGACTGTAGCCTTTCCTTATGTTTTTTTTTTATTTTGTTTATTTTCATTATTTATTGCACACTTCTAAATGTAATTCACTAAAAAACAGTTATGAGGCAAAAACAAATCATATTTTATTTGATATTTCCAAATAAACTCACGAGGCAACAATAGAAACCAAAAAAAAATATTAAATACTGTCAAAAGCAAAATGCTCAAAATGAAAAAGTGATTTAATTTGTTTGCCATTTTTTTTACGTTGCTATATAATTTCTCGAAGTTTTGTGACTGTTGTATATACACTCGCATTTATTGTTATTTTGTATGTTAAATGTTTGTACTGTCCCGTAAAAGCTAAAATCTCTGGTTTCTGCCTCCACAAACTCCATCGTAGTCCTAAACTGCCGAGCATGTTTCGTGGAGATGGCGAAGCAATTCAACATTCACCTATGCTGGGTGCCGGGACACAGAGATATCCCAGGGAATTGTAGGGCTGATGAACTTGCCAGAAAAGGAACCACACTGCCCCTTCTACCTGATAAAGATCCCATAGGCATTCCAAATGCAAACTCATGTTTATGAGGGAGGTCATTGAGAGCACTAACCTTATGTGGACATGTGGCAACAATTGACCTTTTTATTAGTCTAAGTGTGTCGGCTTCTGCCGACTGCCACTATAACCTAACCTAACCATACCATACCACGTCGAGTTAATCGGTTCTCGTCAGATCACCGTAATTAAACGACGTTGGGGGCGGTTAGTACGTAGATGGGGGACGGTTTGAGAACAACCGCGTGTCGTTGGCCAGTCCCATCCACAGAGTTGAGGTAGATAATATATACGTGGTATCACAAAGGACCTAAATTGGTCTAAGTGTGTCGGCTTCTACCGACAGCCACCTAAACCTAACCTAACCTAACCTAACCTTACCCGTGCAGGCATGGGTTAAGAATATATCAATTCTCACCCCGTCCCACCCAAACAAAAAAACAGAACTTGTCGTAAAGGGCGACTAAGGAGAGAAATCACTTTTAGGTAATTTTTACATTCAGGTAAGCCTCGCCCAACGTTTAACATTTTGAAACTCCCCACAGGTGTGTATGCAAATCCGTGAAGATCACCGGCGTCGTAAAGGGACGATCAAACAATAACCCTTTCAGGACAACCGTTGCTTATAAGCAACTTCTGATTTGTGACCTTCGTAGTCTCGTTTGGGAGGCCCCAATTTAAAATAGTTACTTGCAAACATTTGTATTGTATTTTGTAAGTGTGAGATACGAAAAAAAAATTTATAAAATGCGTTTGTGTTTAGGGGTTTGGAAAGTTATTCAGAGTATGTTTGCGTAGGCGAGAGTTACAGTAAAAAAACACAAAGCAAAAAGTAATATTTTGAAATATTTCAGAGTAGATTTTAGATTTTTAAATGTTGAAGTACAAAGGTAAGTTATTTTATTTATGTTTTCGTTAAAAAAAAAGAAAATATTTAGTCAGCTAGAATTTTTCTAAAACGAAAGTTGCTTATAAGCAACTTTTGTCCATAGTGGACGTAAAGATTAATTATAAATTTGATTTGAAGGAAATCGTTCGCAGAGGAAAGGTCTGACTGACGCTGAAATAGAAGATATAGCCAATTATGATTGGGATCAGTCATCCGATGAAGATGAAATTGATGAGGATGGGGATGATCCCGATTTTTTGGAAGAAGCAATTGAAGAGATTTTAGCTAGAGGAGAGGAGGTAGATTCAGAAATGATTGAAAATTTGCTGAACGATGACGAGTGTAGAAACTGCGATGCTGAAGAAGAGGTAAGTGCTGGGGTTACTTTTGAGAAAATTGAAGCGTCCACATTGAAGTGGCGAAAACGGGAAATGTTGACCGTCGATGCAACCTGGAGAGGAAGCGCTAAGGTTGATGACGTGTATGAGGATAAAGCACCCATAGAGTATTTTGGACAGTTTTTTGACGAAGAAGTATTTCACCTTATGACAACGCAAAGCAATCTACACGCAATGGAAACTTTTGGCATTGAACTGAAATGCGCACCATTTGAAATGCGGCGTTATATCGGTGTACTTTTATATATGGGTATCATCAAAATACCTCAGATAAGAATGATTTGGTCAAAGCAGTTGAAATTCAATTTTATAACTGATGCTGTCACGATCAAGGTTTAAAAAAATAAAAAGTTGTTTCTACTTGAACGAAAATTCAAAACAGCCAAAAAAATGTGAACCAAACTTTGACAAACTGTATAAAATATGCCCATTGCTGTCATTACTAAAAAAAGAGTCAACGAATTGCCTCAAGAAGAATTCCAATGCGTTGATGAGCAGATTATAGCTTTCAAAGGGAGATCAAGTCTTAAGAAGTATAATCCAGCAAAGCCACATAAATGGGGAATGAAAATGTTCACCAGAGCAGGGACGTCAGCAATGATATACGATTTTGCTTTGTATGTTGGCGATGGTACATGTCCAAAATACGGCCTCGGCATTTCATCCGATATAGTTTTGTTTTTGGCTTCAACCGTTCCTAAAGATCAAAACTATAAACTATACTTTGATAACTGGTTTACCTCAATAAGTCTTATGATTGCTTTGAAGCAAATGGGAATATTTGCAACTGGAACCGTACGACAAAATAGAATGGGTAAATGCGATATTCTTTCAGAAGCCGAACTCAAAAAACGTGGCAGAGGTTCGTATGATAAAAAATGCGAACTTACTCATAATATATGTGCACTCCGCTGGTTCGATAATAAAGGAGTGCAGCTCTTGTCTACTCACATGTCGGTCGAACCATTAGGATCCTGTAAGCGCTGGTGCAGCAAGGAAAACAAAACTATCCATATTCCCCGACCAGCTATAGTTAACGACTATAACCAACATATGGGAGGAGTTGACCTATGAGATATGCTTATGGAAATATATAAAATAAACCACAGGTCAAGAAAATGGTATATGCGTATAGTTTACTGGTGCATCGGAGCAGCTGTTGTAAATGCCTGGCTACTGTATCGCAAAGAATTTAAAGTCGTCAAACCTATTTGTAAACCAATGGCACTAATTTTTTTCCAAATGGAAATAGCACAATCTCTGCTAAGCGCTTCGCCTTCCTCCAATATAGTAAAACGCTCACGAGGCCGTCCTCCTACCAAAAAGGACATTGGGTTCTTTGGGGTCAAAAAGGTCGCTGCCGTCTCTGCGAAGCTGCAACCACTCTTTCCAAATGTTCCAAATGTGAAGTTCACTTGTGTTCCAATACAAGTAAAAATTGCTTCCTTTTATATCACACATAAACATGCATTTTTCCATGAGAAATATGAAATAAAGAATATGAACTCTTCCGTTTATATGTATTATTTTATTTACCATTATGGACGAATGTTGCTTTTAAGCAACTTTCTACAGGACCTCGTAGGAAGAACATATGGCTTTCAAACTTTGTTAACGGAATTTTTAGGTCTAAAATAGGAAACCCACCAAATTTTGTAATTTTAGTATTATTAAGTCAAGGGCTGTCCTGAAAGGGATAATCAATAAATGGAGCATTCACGTTTCGAAATCGTATTATTTTGTATTCATAACAATGACAACATGATTGTGATCTTGCTTTTTCTGATCTGAAAATTCGTTCGCGGTATCTGACTATTATCAAGCATGTGCCAGATAAGAAACTGAAATATTGATTTGCTAACCAAATATTATTCAGTAATTCTAATTTTCGAATAACTTTACTTTGTGGTCGTAGTGGTCAAAGATAGATAGATAGATAGAGTTTTTTTTATTCATTTCATTCCAACTTAATCTATGCCAACACTATTTAATGATAAATCTATGAATAAATAGTTAACGTTCTATAACTTAAGTACAATTTGTCTTAAGTTAGTGTTGAACGCAACTTCAAAAAATTCTCAAATAATTCTTCTGATGTGGGGTGACAATTCGAATTTGTTAATGAAATACAATCATAAGATAATCTTTTAAGATGTGTTTCTTATTAAAGGCTCAACATTAGCATAATCCAGAGTAATTAACCATTTTCTTATTTGTTTAATGTAAGCATTAAAATTGTTAGTAATTCGGATGGAATGCGGAAGCTTATTAAAATACTTGGGGGCTGTAATTGTGTAAAAGTGAGAAAAATGAGAAATACGTGCGGCTGGTACGATAACATAAGCCATGCTATTTATTCGTAAGGTGTGTGTTTGATTACTTCTGCTTGGAATGTTACCACTTTGCTTAAAAAATTCCCTGAGTACTTTAAAAACATACAAGTGTCTTACAGGTAAAATGTTTAGTCTTTTAAACAAGGGCCAGCTATGACTATGAGTGCGACGATTACAACTAGAAATAATGCGAACTAGATGTTTCTCTGCAATTAAAACAGGTTGAAGCGCATTCATATAGCAACTGACAATGCCATACTGCAACTTCGAGTGTGCGAGACCATAATAAATTTGTTTAATAAAGCATCCTTAGAGCAATAAGGTTTGATATGATAAAGTTTCCGGGCCACTAGATTCATATGTGATTCAATTGATTAGATATGGTCCTTCTATTTCAAGTTGCTATCTGTTGGTACTCCTAAGTATTTAAAGTTTTTTACGGATTCAATTTTGAGACAATTCTCAGAACATGTGCTATTACATTCATGTGAATGAAAATAAAGATTAAAATCAGTTGAAGCACAACTTGAAATTTTAAAGGGCAAAAGTTTGGTTTTTTCGCTGACAATCAACCCATGAGCAGCAAACCACTGACTTAATTTTTCCAAGTCTTCTGCAATCTTGACAGTACATTCGAAAATATTTTTAGATGTATAAGTTAACGTTATGTCATCAGCGAATGCAGTAGCGAGGCCATTTAACCGCAGCTTAAAGAACGAATTGATGTATATCAAAAAGAGAAGAGGTCCGAGTACAGAGCCTTGGGGGACGCCAGATTTTAGAACCCGAGGCTTACTAAAGATACCGTTAACTTTAACTCTTTGATTCCTGTCCTTTAAGTACGACTTCAACCAATCGTATATTGTTCCTCTAAACCCAGCATTATATAATTTGCTTAGCAAAAGCTGATGATCAACCTTGTCGAATGCTTTTGTCATATCTAGGAATAAAGCCACTACGGATTGATTAATGTTAAGCCCTTCATACACTTGACTACACACCCTGAAATTAGCATCCACAGTTGATAAACCAGACCTAAACCCAAATTGATTACTAGAAAAGAAATCATTACGTTCCAAAAATTTAAGCATTCTTGCCTTAAGTAATTTCTCAAAAATTTTTGTGAAAGTTGGTAAAATGGAAATAGGTCTATAATTGGTAAGATTTCTTCTACTACCTTTTTTGAAAAGTGGTGTTACCTCAGCACACTTGAGAGATTGAGGAAAGCAACCAATGCAGACACTTAAGTTAAACACATAACACAGTACCTACATCAATCACTTGCCAGACAATGTTTTTTAACAGAATACTAGTTAAACCATTACTTGTGCACGAATTTTTATTTTTTAAGGTTATTATAACCTTATAAAGCTCCCCTGAAGAAATAGTATCAAAAACGAAACTATTTGCTTTAATATTTTCAACAATGACTGGTGGAGGTAAAGTGCAGGTGCAAGATCTGTACCTATTGTTTAATAGATGGCTTTAAGTTCTCAGAGACTTCAGTGAAGTATTCATTAAACATACGAGTATTTGAGATAATTTCGGAGTCCGATGAAAGAACTCCATCTACTTCTAGATCTTTTATTACTGTGGTAGGCCTATGTATACCTAAAATGCTATCGACTACTCTCCATTCCTCTCTAATATTACCATTTGCCCTTTCAATCTTATCAGCATAATAATTGTCGCGTGTTTCTATAATGTTTTTATGAATCTGTTTGCACATCTTCTTATAGTACTTTTTTAATCTTAAGTTTTGCGGATGTTTTGCACATTTGGCAGCATAAATTTTTTTTTCTTTTTATGTGCTGTAGAAGCGAGTTGGTCATCCACGGTTTTAAGTGTTTTTTTCTTATTAGAAATAGTAGAATACACAGAGCATGCTTTTATATGCTTTTGTAATATGGATAGAAATAAGTCAAATGCAATAGAAGGATTACTTTCAGCATAGACAGGCTCCCAAAACTCATAGGTCAACATTTCCTTCAGCATTCTATAATCTATGATTTGTTTTTTCCTTTGATTGGTAAACACATTTTTTTATACCCTATTCTAGGGGTATATTAATTTTGACGCATAGTTTGTAACATACCTTAATATTGCCCGTAGACCCCTGAAAGTTACTATATTTATGATCAGCATCGATAGTAATGTCGATCTAGCCATGTCCGTCCGTCCGTCGGCAAAAATTAGGCCTTTAAACTGGACCTAGAAAGCTGAAATTTTAACCATATACTCTCTAGGGTCCCGAATTTTTGAAATCCGCCCACAGACACGCCCACAAACTCAAAAAAACAAAATTTTGGAAAAAATCGAATTTTGAGCTAGGAAGCTGAAATTTTTTATATATGATCTATGACTCCTAAAACTACTCGGGATATAAAATTTTCAAAATCCGCCCACTGCCACGCCCACAAAAAAATAAAACAATTTTATTGAAAAACCAAAATTTGAGCTAGGGAGCTGAAATTATTAATATATACTCTCTAGGGGCCCTTTAAGCTCATGTATAAATATTTTCAAAATCCGCCCACTGACACGCCCACAAATAAATAAAACATTTTTTTTGAAAATTCAAAGTTTGAGCTAGGGAGCTGAAATTTATAATATATACTCTCTAGGGGCCCTTTAAGCTCATGTATAAATATTTTCAAAATCCGCCCACTGACACGCCCACAAATAAATAAAACAATTTTTTTGAAAATCCAAAGTTTGAGCTAGGGAGCTGAAATTTATAATATATACTCTCTAGGGGCCCTTTATGCTCATGTGTTAATTTTTTTTTAAATCCGCCTACTGACACGCCCACAATTAAATAAAACAATTTTATTGAAACACCCAAGTTTGAGCTAGGGAGCGTTTTTTTTGATAAAATCCTTTAAATGTTATATATAACAAAATATGTAGAGCGTTCTTAACAATTTAACCATACTTAGACTTTTGTCACGCCCACTTATGAGGGATAGGAATAAGAATAGGGTATCCAACAGTTCGCCCAAGCGGACTGTAGCCCGTCCCTATGTTTTTAACTCAGTTCGTATAAATACTTAAAGCAGTCATATGATGGTCAGTAATTTTGTAGTCACAAACTGTACAAAAAAAAAATGTTTTTAAAATTTATATTTACGCGAGCAAAAATGTGGGCGATACAAATCGAAGAAGAATTCACAACGCGAGTTGGATCATTGACAAGAATCTTCAAACCATTTGACGCCATGAGAAACATATAGTTCTTTGTAAAGATATCAGAGTGATTTAAAATATTTATGTTGATGTCACCCAAAATTATCAATTTTTTTTCTTTAATTGTCCTTAATATACCGTCTAGAGCATTAATAAAGGTTGCTTTATTTACTTCTTGCAGTCTATAAACAACATCTGCACTTGAAATGTTAATTTTAGAAAAATCGCACGCACAATCATTTCTAACATACACCATTACACACCCAGACCTATAAGACTCATTACAGTTGCCAAAAGGCGGCAAGTACCCTGGAATGTTGTACAAATTCAATTCCTTTTCGTAAATCCATACTTCACTTAACACAATTACAACAGGTAGCTTTTCGAGCGCATCGATATGAGCTAATAAAACTTGAAAATTTTTTCTAATACTTCGAATGTTTTGATGTATACAAAATAATACATTGGACGAATTATAAATAACATTTGGATAATCACATGCAATGGGGTGACGAGGGGCACTACAAACAGAATTCATAATTTATCAAAATCAGAAGCAGAATAAATACGTATAAAATTGTCACCCTCATCCTAAAGATTATTAATAAACTGAATTTCTGGAACCTAATGAGTGAATAGAAACCATTTTTTATGAATTGTTACCGGTTAAATACACATGGTCAAAACTCATATGTATTAAATAAACAAAAACAAAAGCATTAACTATAAAATATTGTATTTGTTAATAAAATATCTATAAACAATTTCCTCATAAAAGAACTAGCGCATTCGATTTTCATCAAAGAAAAAGTATTCAGTCGTATGACAACTTCGCGCTTAACTTCAAAAGGAAAAAATTATCTGTTGGGGGGGGGGGGGGGACTTCGAGCTTTCAGCGTTTAAGAGCGAAATAACGAATGGGATGGTTTCGTTACTTTTACCTTCGCTTTTAAAAAGGAACTATCAACAAAATAAAGAAATACAGACTGGATTTAGTTAATAAACGATTAAAGTTGTGTCCATTTGTGCTTTTAGTTTTCTTTAGACGTCAGTTTTTGACAGGATTGGTGGTTAATTATTCATAATCATTTCAATACACAATTTTGTTGATCTGGGCTATTATTACTATCGTCGTGTGATGGATCATGGGTCATTATTAAATACTTATTCGCATCCAATTTAAAAACCCTTACAAGCGATCACAGCCCGGCGATGACAGCCGAATCGCGTATCTGATGTAAGCTGAAGTGCCAAATCTATGTGTAATTATTCAATGACACCAACAAGCAACCTCCGCAATTCAGCGCCGTCTGCAGGTTAGGTTATGTACTATTAAGCAAGTGTAAGCCAGTCGACGTATTAGATTGATTTTACTTGGATTTAGTTGTGTGATGTCGGTTAAAACAAAAAAACTGGCTAACGACTTTGGCGAAAATAACAGCTCAAATAACCGAAATGTACTTTATACTTAAACAGCTTTGCAATATCGAAATATTTATTATTTTATATACTTTATTTTTTCGTTTGGTTGTTGTGATTCTTTTAATTAAATATTTAACTTATGTTAAAAATATTGTGATCGATATTACTTGGACTTGAACTCATTTGGGTTATAAAAATTGTTTTTCAGTTATAGGAACTCCAGTTAAGTGAAAATTTATTTCAGTGCTCCGATCCAGGAGATACGATTGATAGCATCAGGTATGATGAAAAGGAAAAATTGCGTCATTTATTACAGCTGCCATAAAAGGTTGCATATGTTAGCGTGCGGATTCGTCGTGGGAAATTGCCTTAGGACAAAAGTAATAGATTTCAAGCCGATAACTGATCGCCTGGCTGTGCCAAAGCTGCATATCAAAACATAAGCCTTATATGTGCACACGCCACCAACGAGGCTGAAGATCCCATCAAGGAGGAGTTCTATGACCTCCTGCACGGAACCTAAACAAGAAATTGAACGTTGGACCCCTTAGCACAGCTGGAGCGCCAACAATATGTGGAACCGATATCGTGACATCATCAAGGAGGTAGCCCAAACCACCGTAGGTTACCAACCACCCCTGAGAAAAAGCCCGTGGTATGATGATGTACATATATACTTATCGGAAGAAGGTGACAGAAGATGCACATTTAAAAACGCTGCAGCGCAAAACAAGGTCAGCGAGGGAAGAATATTGAGCCAATAGAAGGGAGGAGAAGAAGATCCTGCGTAGACAGGATACGTACGCGATATCCCAGCTCAAGGAAATCGAAGAGTCTCGTGATCGAAAAAGCATCCGGAGGTTTTACAAGAAAGCGAAGCAACTGGCTGCTGGCTTTGACAGAAAGCAGGCTCTTCGAAGCAGCGAGGGAAACTTAGTCACCGAAGGGCAGGGAATAGGAGATGTATTTAAGCAGAATTTCCAACAGCTGCTAAATGGGCATCATGTAGAGAGAGTGATAGGGCAAAAAGAAATCCCACGCCCTGTCAATGAAGAACAGATTTCAGCACCCGGTAAAGAAGGGGTTGGCATAGCTATAAGAAAATGAAAGAACAATAAGCCGCCGACTCTGATGGTCTACCAGCGGAGCTATTCAAATATGGAGGTGATGTTTTGGTATCGCGCATGCACCAAATCATCAACCAAGTATGGGTGGAAGAAAGCATGCCCGATGACCGCACTATCAGTTCCATATGACCCATCTTCGAACAAGGTGATCCTATGTCTTGTAAGAACTATCGCGGCATATCCCTGCTTAATGTCGCATATAAGATCCTATCCAACGTAATGTGTGAACGTCTGAAGCCGTTCTGCAACACACTAATCGACACGTACCAGTGCGGCTTCCGGCCCGGCAGATCGACAATATATCAAATATTCATACTAAGGCAAATCCTGGAAAAGACCAATGAATTTCGAGTCGAGACCCACCACCTTTTCATTGACTATAAAGCCGCATATGA
Source organism: Portevinia maculata (assembly GCA_949715645.1). NCBI lineage: Eukaryota > Metazoa > Arthropoda > Insecta > Diptera > Syrphidae > Portevinia > Portevinia maculata. The sequence continues at coordinate 13,796,935 of OX454525.1, read as the reverse complement.
CAGCATTCATCGTCAGGAGCTCTACGTGGCGATCGCCGAATTCGGGATCCCGGCAAAACTGATCCAGTTGTGTCGCGTGACACTTGAAAACACGCGGTGTAATGTGTAGTTTGGAAGCTCCTCTTCCGAATTATTCCAAACTTGTACCGGATATCGGCAAGGAGATGCGCAATCATGTGACTTCTTCAATCTTGATCTGGAGAAAATAGTGCAAAGGGAAGGTTTCAACACGGAAGGCACTATCTTCAATAGCTCCGTCCAGCTAATGGGGTATGCGGACGATATCGACATCATCGGCCGTTCCTAGTGCGCCGTTTTAGAGCCTTTCACGCCGATTGAAGAACAGGCGCAATTGGTTGGTCTTGAAGTAAATGAGGACAAGACCAAGTACATGCTATCAACAAACAAACAAACATCTGTCCACCGCTTAAGACAAAACTTCACTGTTGAAAGCAATAACTTCGAGGTAGTAGGAGTTTATCTACCTTGGAGTAAACATCAACTTCACGAATTAAACCTTAGTGTAGTTCCGGCGGAGAATTACCTTGGGAAACCGCTGCTACTTCGGTTTAGCGAAACAAATGGGTTCAAAACTCTTCACTCGAAGGACAAAATGCATGCTCTATCGAACTTTAATTCGACCAGTCCTGCTTTATGGCGCCGAGTGCTGGACGATAATTAGAAAAGGGGAGCTATTATTGGGTTCTTTTGAAAGAAAAATACTCCGTCGGATATTTGGTCCTGTGTGCGAGGACGGCGAATGGGGGAGAAGATACAACCGCGAACTCTATAAGCTGTTCCAAGATGTGGATGTAGTCCAAAAAGCTAAATCAGCTCCAGCCAAGAGGATCTTCGACTCCCAGCCCCCTGGTTCGGAAGCAGCGTGCACGGAATCGCAGAGGATGCAAGGCTGCAGTGTCTCAGGCAGAGACTCTATACGGGTCGGGAGCCCATTAAGTTAGTAAAAAGTTTTTTATAATAAGGCGGAAACGACAAATTGAATGTAGTACCTACTTAAATTAATGTACATTTTGTTGTTTTTGTCTCCAGTTGTGTGTTATCTGTTAAATTTGATAATAAATTGAAACTAATGTTTTTATTTTCCTTAATATCTTTTTATTTTAATATTTTAATTTCACAACTTTTTTGTTTATTTGTTAATACTGCCACGCGTTTCGAAGCATTAGTTTCAATTAATTAAATTAATGATCCACTTCATTTAAAAATCCTTATGCATATGAGTGAAAGGAACTTCAAATTTAAGCTTTACACTAATTTTGTTATAAAGGCCGAATATAGATTTCCTTGGACAGCCTACTTTTATCTTCTTTCTCTTTTTTTTTGGGGCCGCTACAGGATCGTCCTGAACGGGAAGGCAGCCACTGTAACCTACCTTATTACGTACAAAATTAATAATTATTCAAATCTAATAGGTTCTTTTTGTGAGTATAAAATTAGAAATAATTAACATAGACATTCACAATTTATTTTCTTTGCAATATATTTTTTTCCTGAACATTTAAATCTACAAGTTTGTATAATAATTTCATTTACGTACTCAATACAAAAATCGGTATAAATTTAACACTTAAACAATATTTTTTTTTATTATTATTTTGTAAGAATATTCTTTGTATAAGCAGGACATGATTATTAATTTTAGACTTATTACATAATGTAATTGTATAACGTGATATCAATGCCTTGTTTTGTATATAATATCAAATATGTATACATAATTATTCAAAAGACCAAAAGAGTCAGAGATACTTTTACAAAAGTACCTAATTCAATTTGTAATCTATAATACAATTTTTATAATAACTGAAACTTGGCACGAAGCTCGGACATGGAATGACTTTTTTTTAAATTAAGACCTTAGTATTGTTAGGTAGGCAGGCACTTGGGCGAATTTAGTTTGCTTATAAAAATAACGTTTTTTCTCTTTATTTGGCAATGTTTGATCTTACAAAGTAAAGTATTCTTTTTTGGAAGGAGATTTTAGATAGAAGTCTTAAATGATATGTTCATGATTTTTTGCTGGACGGCTTTTCGGATGCAGTTTGTTTGGTTGGGATTATTTTTATATTCGAAAGATAATTCTGCGACTTGTTTAGCAGTGGAGATCCTTCCGGCTGAGCTCCAGCTTCAACTGATTTCTTATAAGAAGCTACCAGAACTGGTTCTACAGCCAGTGCGGACTTTGGAGCAAATTTGGATTTATCTGTGTCAGCTCTTAATTCTCCTCGACATTGGGATATAACGTATTCTAATGGATACCAACAAAGGAGAATCAGTCCAATAGCAAAAGTTACGCCAGCTGCAATATGTCCAATGGTGAGTATTTTAGGAACTATTTTTAATTCAGCCGCTAGTTCTGGGGAAATTCGAACTTTTTGTTCGAACCAAATTAAGGGAAAGAAGGTTCGTGGTATGCCGTCATAGAAACTGCAAGAAAGTTAGAATATATTAAAGAATGCATTGGAAAACATCACTTATTTACCTTATATGTTTTATGGGTTCCACCATCATATTAACCTGGAATCGAGCCGCAACTTCTAGTGCAATACCAGTGTTCGGTTCTAGAACCATATAAAATTCATGATCTTTTTTCTTTGGACTAAGGCCTTCAGCTTGGTTTGCGTAAATTGGATCGGCGTTGTAGAAATGTGGGTATGACATAAATACCGGTGATCCAAATCGGCACGCGGATATGTTCATTATCCCAGAAGGGACGCATTCTCCCCCACAGAAACATTTGTTTTCTGGAAAAAGTGTTCCTGAAATTTAAAAATATTAACTATTACTATTAGGGTAACGTATTAGCCGAAAAAAATTAAATACTAATGCCCGTTCTCTGATCCACTCCGACCTATTCCAGACATTAATATTAATGAAAGAGTAATTCCCAAGTGCCAAAGGTTCGAATATCTGTGATCTTTGAACAATAGCGATGCAACCTGTGATGTTAACATTTAGCACCGCGAAAGCGTTGGGTGCAGGAAGTGGCAGGAAAACTCAGACATCTTCCGTGACCGAAAAATGCTCCCTAAGCTGAATGGAAGTATGGGGTAGGTGGTGGAGTCTTCTCAGAAAAGCTAAATCTTAGCCTCTCTTTCCGTCTTCCTGATTACTGTAGCGTGTTCCAGGCGGAAATTTTGGCGATAAAAGAAGCCCTGACGTGGCTGAAGAGGAATGTGATATCCTCAAAGGATATCCGTATCTTCTCGGATAGTCAGGCCGCGATTAAGTCCCTGGACTCAGTCTCTTCAAATTCCATCATAGCCCAAGACTGCCGATCATCTCTTTCGGAGATGGCAGAGCAGTTCAATATTCACCTCTGTTGGGTGCCGGGGCATAGGGACATTCCAGGTAACTGCAGGGCTGATGATCTCGCCAAAAAAGGAACCACATTACCTCCTTTACCTGATAAAGGTTCCCTAGGTATACCAATCGCTACTTGTAAACTCTTGTTCAAGCTATCCGCAATCGAGAGAACAAACCTTAGGTGGACGAGTAGCAATACATGTCTAGCGACTAAGCGGATCTGGCCAAAGCTGGATCTGCGACGCTCTAAGTGTCTAATCTCATTAAACCGACTGCATATTAGCTCCACTATAGGTGTTATTACAGGTCACTGCTTAATAGGCAGGCACGCATCTAGACTCGGTGTGTGCTCAAATGACTTCTGCAGAAGCTGTATGGACGAGGAGGAGGAGGAGACTGTACTTCACCTTCTCTGCACGTGTCCTGCGCTCTCCCATAGAAGAAATCTCCATCTAGGGGACTTCTTGTTCAATGACACAAGCGACTTAGCCAGCACTGGCGCTAGAAGTCTTTCGCGCTTCATAAGAAGTTCCTATTGGTTCAACGAGCAGTGAGGGTAATCCCCAGATCTGTGTGGTACCACAATGGACCTATCATTGGTCTAAGTGTGTTGGCTTTGGCTGACAGCCACGTCTACCTAACCTAACCTAACCTAAATGGAAGTCTCAACACCGCAGTTCTGCGCCTGGCGCTCACACACGGTTCACAATGTTGAACAGCGTTATAAAAATATAACATTTAATAAAGATGCCGAGGTATTTAACAATTTTCTTAATGAAAACATAATATGTAAGATTAGTTCGTAAAATAGTTTTTAGGCGGAAAGGCAATAATTATAAGATATAGTTAAATTTAGAGCGTCCGCATAGGGAGCAATAATCTAGAATAAGTATCCTGTTAATTTTGAGTTAGATTTTATCATTTTCGTTGCTGATATTTAATAACCAATAAAAAATTAATTTAAAAGTCAAATGTTGGACAGCGTACAAGAAGTATGAGACCAATTAACGGCAACTGAGATGAAGATGCTTCGCATGACAGCAGGAGTAACAAAAGTTGATCGAATAAGAAGTTCTAAAATCCGAGGAAGCCAGCACGACTGGCTTGGTTGTTTCTGTCATGTTCAAAAGAGAGATCCTACGAACCCTGTCAAAAAGGCAATATCATACAACGTTCCTAAACTAAGAGAGGCAGGCAACATCAGCATTTGATTGACCTCAGTGACGAGGTGATTCGAAATTGGGAGGCCTGAAGATACTTTTTGAGTTCAAACAGGAGGACCCCAAAGGCGAACCAGTAGAGATGCAGTCAAGTGGGAGGGCTATGATCCCTTTAGTCCGGATCATTACCTTGTCAAGAAGAAAACCAGAATAACCACAGTTTGTTGAAAACGCCCCCAAATGTGAGCGTGGGAATACACTTTGTTTAGGCGACATTTTGGGAAGGACATTGTCTACATATTTTGATTTCGCTGTTATTTTCGTTTTTTAAGCAATTAATCGAAATATCAACGTTTTTATTAAAAACGTTCTCAAAAATGGATGTGGCAGGCACAATTTTGTTAATAGGTGGACATTGTGAGAGAAGTGAAAGTGGTTTTCATACCCAAAGCTGGCAAATACTCCCATGTAAGTCCAAAAGACCTCAGAGTCATAAGTCTATCATCATTCCTCTTTAATACGCTGAAGCGACTGATTGACATAAGTCTTCGTACGAATGTAAACTCGCAACTTCTGTCTGCGGACCAATATGCGTACTGCAAGTGTGATTCAGTGGAAATCGCCCTTTTCTCTTTGGTACGCACCATCGAATACTTCCTTCGTCATAAGGAGTACAAAATAGTTGCTTTCCTAGATATAGAGGGCGCCTTCAACAACGTTCTTCCTTCTGCGGAACTTAGTGGTGAATGAACTACTGATATGCCTGCAAGGTGAGGGCTGCATGGTGATTGCCTATACGGATGACATATGACACTTTAAAGGAACTCCTACAAAACCCTCTCGACAAGTTAACAAGATGGGCAAATCGCTGTGGCCTGGGCGTTAACCTCCACAAAACCGAACTTGTCCTCTTTTCCAGGAAAAATATAATCCCTCATATCGACCCACCCTCTATTAACGGTACAAGCTTAACTTTTTTCGATGAAGCTAAATTCTTGGGTCTAATCTTCGATAGAAAGGTAAGTTGGAAGCCCAACATACAAGAAGGAGTCCAAAAAGCTACATTAGCAGTTCTCTTGCAAAAAAGCCATTGGAAACAATTGGGGTCTACAACCCCGCATCACTCACTGGCTATACGTATCGGTCGTAAAAACGATTCTAACATACGGGGTTGTTGTCTGGTGGACTGCATTGAACTAAGCGGTAAACAGTCATAAACTGAGCAAGGTCCAACGTACAGATTGTCTTTGCATCAGCGGAGCACTCCGAACGACTCCCTCCGGTGCTCTGGACATTTTAGTTCATCTGATACCCCTCGATATATTAAGCAGGCAAACAGCTGCCTATTCCGCTGTCCGCTTAAAAGCTACCTCACAGTGGATCAATAAGAATATTGGACACTCTATCAGAATGCACTCATTTGGGTCTCTACCAAGGAACAGAGACTACCATACTCCAATTACAGTTTGGAAAGTACTTCCAAATCACTATCTTACCACCAGATCATTCTGGGAGGATGATGCATTTACGGAAGATAAATCGATCCACTTCTACACCGATGGATCAGAAACTAGTGATGGGGTTGGTGGGGGTGTTTTCTCAGAAAGACTGAATATTAGTCTCTCTTTCCGTCTTCCTGATCATTGTAGCGTGTTCCAGGTGGAAATAATGTCGACTAAAGAAGTCTTGTCGTCGCTGAAGAGAAATGTGATATCCACTAAGGACATCCGTATCTTCTCGGACAGCCAAGCCGCCATTAAGTCCCCAGGTTTTCTAGGTATACCTAGTGCTTCATGCAAACTTATGTTTGCATGAACCGCTATGAAGTCGAGAGAACAAACCTAAGGTAGACAAGTAGTACTACATATCTAGCGGCTAAGCATATCTGTCCAAAACTGGACCTACGACGCTGAAAGTGTCTAATCTCACAAAACCGACTGCACATTCGCTCTCCTATAGGTCTCATTACAGGGCACTGTCTAATAGATAAGCAAGCATCAAGGCTTGGCGTTTATTCAACCGTTTTCTGTAGAAGCTGCATGGACGAAGAGGAGGAGGAGACTATGCTTCACCTTCTTTGTACATGTCCTGCTCTCTCGCATAAAAGAAATCTCAATCGACGAGCCTTCTTGCTTAATTATCTTAGTGACTTGGCTAACACAGACGTCAGAAGTCTATCGCGCTTCATTAGAATCTCTAAATAATTTGGGGAGAAACTCCCTATATCCACGTGATATCACAATGTACCTCACATTGGTCTAAGTGCGGTTGGCAATTCAACTGTATTCACTTGCTGTGATCGGAATTTTGCGTGTTTAAATCCCGGGGATGTCCATGAAGCAAAAATCCGCAGAATAAAAATCAATATAAGCGCAGCGAATGCTTGCTCATATGTGCAGTTTAATTATTGTATAAGTTTCTGCGAATTGAACTTGGATACAAAACTTCAACATTATGCTCCCTAAATTATTTAGACGCCACCCGTGGAGAAAAAACCAAACCCAATGCACACACCTATCTTTCCTATCATTCTACATCTTTCTAGTTCTGCCACCTAATATTAGGCAATGAAATACGTCCACAATGACATTGCATTTGTAGGGGTTGAATTGAAAAATGCCTGCGCTGAGTATACACACTATAAGGGTACTACTGTATTAATTACAGAAAAGAAACCACTTTAGCCCTTGAGCGCACGCTAATTATAAAAAAAAAGTGTGTCGGCTTAACTGAAAACCACCTCAACACAACCTAACCTACAAATTAGAGGTCAAAACTAATATACTCCGCATTAAAATTTATTTGTTAGCCGAATGTTCTAACGATCATACTTTTACTGAACGGACATTCAGTACCTATACCTTTCGAAATTCGAGCCTATAGCGAATTAGGTCATAGGTCATAGGTTAAAAAGGGGTATGCAATTCGCATACAGCACTAGGCACCAGAAGGGCTAATCGCGATCCCTAGGGAAGCACTTGAAAAACTTCAATTGGAGAAAAAGCTAAAAACCTAAAAAACTTTTCCTAGACAGAGCCCAATCTTCCTGCAGAACTTTACCAGCTTCCTGTGGTCTATGCCGCTCAGCTCCCCTAGTTCCTCGAAGCAGTATTCCCCTAGAATCCTCCTACGATTCCGTGCTATGCCCTCGCATTCACACAATATGTGTGTTATGTCTTCTTCGGCTTGTAGATCACCACAGAACCTTCACGTGTCCACATCCACCAGACCAAGTCGCCTAGCATGCTTTCTTAGAAGACAGTGCCCTGACATAATCCCAATTACTGTTCTAAGCTATTCCCTGCTTAATTTTAGAATTTTCTTAGATCTTTTCTTATCCAAATGGGGCCAAAGGGCTCTAGACACCCTATGTCCCTCTATGTTCTGTCATCTGCGGTCAGCCATTTTTAAGATCTTTTCATTGATAGTAGCGAATTAGTTTTTACTATATATCTTCATAACCTCATTTCTTTCTTTAAATCAGCTTCATTGGTTGGTTGCCGCCAGATCTTAAATTTCATTTGGTTCATAGATTTTTGTGCAAATTATGTAAATATTAAATTTCACCTTACCATTATCAACAGATCTTGGTCCCCCACTGAACTTGTATCCCTTCAATCCCTCTACTTCAACTGTTTCTGTATAATCTAAGGGCACACTGCGGCACATGTCTGGTGTAAATAGCGATATTGAACCGCCTGTCTTCAAATTTGGAGGATAAAATTCACCCGCTGATCCATTTATCATCCCACAATATGAATCAGCAAAGCCCGTATGGCTTTTAAAGTTCCAAGAATGCATTTGTCCAATTTTATAAATGTCATCAACGCCAGTGAACATGTTAAATGTTCCGGTCAAATCTGCACTTCCATTCCTCTATAAATAATCAATAACAATAAGTTTTGTTTCATTTGAACCCTAGTATCTGAGCTTACTGTGTAAAACCATCCAAATCTATCAAACGGCACCTGCACTTCATCCCCGAATAATGGAACGGATCTAGCTATGTCAATCATATCGTCTTGATAGCCAGTGAACAGCAATTCATCGGCAGTCTTAGTCACAGCCATTGGCTGATTGTAAATTTTCAAACTGACGTCAACCATATTTCTTCTTATAGCGTCCCACCCCTTAGCCGAAGATGCTGCAGACTGTAAGTAAAATCGGTTAAAATAAAGTTCACCTGATGTTAAATAATCTTACCAAGGCAACTGCATTCAAAATAGTTATCTCATCGTCTAGACTTCCATTACTGCCTTTAGCATCAAAATGAAAGATGCTTTTCTTTCTGAAACTTACAGTGTAGTTTTCAGGATGCCACCTGATGTCAACTTTGTCTGGCTTCTCTGTGAAACGATACGGACCTAATTGCTGAAGGATGGGCTTTGTTGATTGGTTTGCGAAATCATCAGGATTCGTCCAATTAAAGAAGTATATATCCAAGCTAAGAGCTAATGGTGGAATTTTCCACGAATCAAAGACTCTTGTGTCTGGTCGGAGGGCCATTTCCTGTAAAATTAAACAATGAAAACGAAAAGATTAGTAACATACTCGTATCGTGAATGAACATAGTGTATTTGTACTATGTTTATGAAATGTTAGTATCTGGTATGTCTTAAGTTGGGGCTCCTAACAAATAAAGGGGGAATATGGACGAAAGTAAAAGAACCAAAAATTTAAGAAGGATGAACATATTTAGAGGGCAATCTCAAGCCTTTGCACTTACACTTACACAATGCAATTAGAGAAAATCTCAATCGTTTTTAAAATTCCGCGGTTTTTTGAAGAGTTCTTGCAGAATTTTCGATGGGTTATAGAAACTGATTCTGGAAGTAAAAATTCCGATCTGAAGTTACTCACTGATAGTGCATCGAGCGCATTTTGAATATCTTGATCAGAGATCCGTTGCCTCCACATTCTGATCTCTGAGATGAAATTCCTTTCTGAGCAGTCCAATATTTCGTCATAAAACTTGTAAAGATCTTCGCATTTTTCCTCAACAAAATCCTGCTTGGAAGGAAATAGTTGTCCGAAACTGTGGAAGATCGTTTTGTGTTTTTTGGACCGACTTTGGAGATGAAAAATGTAAGTATCAAGGAATGGAATGTAGAAGGCAATTCTGTAATAATCTTCGACATTTTGTGTTTCAACGTTGCTACGGTTTTTCTGTTGACTGCAACGACGAGGCAATTTCATATTAATTTCGTATTCGGAACAGATTTCAGCAACATTATCGTAAATGATACGAAAATTTGAATCAACGTTTTCCCGCTTTTCCTTGATATCATTCGTAGCATCATCAGATAACTTTGTGGCTTCTCCTAGATCTTGATTTTTCGTCTGCAATTCCCGACTCAGAGGCAAGACGACAGAATTGATCGATTCCATTATATGACAGGAGATTTGGAATTCGATCGTCAAAATCGCGGTCAAAAGCTAAGAAGCCATTTGTGAAGTCTCTCGATCTTTCCCCTTTTTTATTTCTTCCAAAGCTTCTATAACCGGTTGAAGTTCGAGGTAAGTTGAAAATGCTTCATGAGACTGAGCCCATCTTGTAACAGCGAAAGAATTAAATTTTTCTTTTCTCCGGTCACTCTTTTTCGGCATTTTCAAAATGTCTTCCTTTAAAATGCTTTGTCTCTTCGGCCAGTGGAAAAATGCCTTGATTGCTCCGATAGTTCCTAACGCATTTTTTTATACCCGATACTCCGCAAGCGGCATTGATGACCAAACTGAAGCTATACGCTGCACTATGAACGTAGATTGCAAGAGGAAAATGAGACCTGATATGGGCTTGTACACATAACTGGTACATATAGATATCTGTATATCAAAAAATTACCGACACTGTGTCGCGAAGTAGATGTTCCAAATTAAAATTGTTTGCAGTGGTAACCGTGTGTCCACACAAGCGGCACTATCGTAGTTTTACACACAAATTAAAAGGGGACAACAATTTGAGTTGCACGGATTTTGTGATGCATCGGAAGCAGCGGCAGTAGTGAGAGTAGTGATTCGAGAGTAGCTTTGCAGAATGGACTCTATGCAACAACGTTACTGACTGCGAAAGCAAAGGTGGCATCAATCCGAAACAAGCTTTCTATGCAAAGGTTGGAACTTTGCGGAGCCCATTTACTCTCACATATCTTGGCAGAAATGATGCGAATGTACGGATCACAAGTGGGTGAAGCATTCTCCTGGACCGATTCAACCATCACAATGGCCTGAATTCAAAAATGTCCATCAACTTGGAAAACATTTGTCGCAAACAGGGTATCCGAGATATAGGATGGGACAAGGCCCGATTCATGGAGGCATATAAGTTCATCAGATAACCCCGCCGAAAACTTGAAGGATTCAGGTGTTGTTGATTATGAACTACCAGGGTGTGCGTTCAGTCCGACTGAAATAGGCTCGGTTCTCATTCCTACTTCATCGAATGTTTGCTATTTTAACCTCACTGACTGTTGCTGATTGAATCAAAAAGATTTTGTGCTATTGCACCGAGAATGAATGATAAAACGAGTTGGTAGGAAATGCAATATACAGATTTGATTTATTAAATATAATTTGAATTGGGTACTTAGCTGCTGATGGGGAGATGTGTTAGCTTCCACGAACGAAATCCAAGTAAAGTGATAAAAACCAAAGAAAAGGTCAAATAGACCACGCATAATTATCATCTCGCCCATCTACAGCTTCGCACACGCAATTGCTGGTGTAAAGCTGTGCGAGCTTGCAAAAAAAAGAGAACATTTACAATCATTATACAAATCAAATGCAAAAACAATAGTAAGAAACAAAAAGAAATACATATTAGGCAAAATTGTTGGTTTCTTCTCAAACATCCCGGCACCCCTGGAACGAGTTTCAGGATACAGGTAGAGGAGCTAGCTTAGTGATCGGGCGAACTAAGGTTCCTGATGTTGTTCTCACAGTGGCGACTCTGACATGTTGATCTGCTCCAGGGTTTACACATTCGATTCGGCCTAGTAACCACTTTTGTTGTCAGATACTCCATATGCCATCTTTTCCAGAATCCTTGGGTCATACTCTGGATATGGTTCCAATGTGAAAGGCGACTGGGAGGAGTGTCTAAATGGTTTGGTTCGGGAACTGCTGTGAGTGGTTCACCTACAAGAAAATGAGCTGGAGTTAGTGGGTTTAAATCAGAGTCAGACATAGAACATAGAGGACGAGAATTCAAAATTGCTTCAATTTGACTAAGGACAGTATACAATTCTTCGAATGTTAACATAGAGCTTCCAATAACACGCCGTAAGTGCAGCTTGACTGACTTGACACCAGCTTCCCACAATCCCCCAAAGTGCGGCGCTGATGGAGGGATACAGTGCCACGCAATGCCATCCTTGGCAAGCGCTGCTGCGATTATATCACTGTGTGTTTGTGACATTAACAATTTATGCATTTCCGTAAGACAGCGACGAGCTCCTTGGAAATTTGTCCCGTTATCACTGTAGATGTTGCTACACTTGCCACGGCGAGAAACAAATCTACGAAAAGCGGCGATGAAGGCGTCGGTGGTGAAGTCACTCACCAGCTCCAGATGGATCGCTTTCGTTGACATGCACACAAAAAGAGCAATGTAGGCCTTGGACGTCTTTGGCTTACGACAACGGGATAGCTTGATGGTAAGAGGGCCAGCGTAATCGCACCCAGTATTTGAAAATGGACGACTTGGTAGGATGCGATGCGATGGTAAATCACCCATGATCTGCTGGCTTGTTAATTTTCGCTGCATAAAACACTGCTTGCACCTGTGGATGATCTGACGAATGAGATTTCTGCTGCCCATAATCCAGTACTGCTGTCGAACGAAAGCAAACGTTTCTGATGTTCCTGAGTGTTGATACCGTTGATGAATATCTGTTATTATCATAGAAGATATCAGATTAGTCTTAGGGAGAATGACAGGATGTTTTATATTAAATGACACACTTGCGTGCCTGATACGTCCACCGACCCGTAACAGCCTATCATTGTCCAAAAACGCGGAGTATCTTAGAAATTTTGATTTCGTTGGAAGTTGATTTTTAGTATACGCAGATGCCGAATGTCTTCTTTGAAATGCTGGGATTGTACGAATTTTATGATAGCAATCCTAGCAGCGTTGATTTCAGCATAAGTCAAACCGCGATGAGTTCGAGCTAAGATGGGAATGCGATACTCTGACGCCAAACGTAAACAATGAGCAACTATCCGCTGCAATCGCTACCATGACGAAATGTTCTTTACGAGTATTAAGTCCAAGAAGATATGACTGTCAAGCGACATGATAAGCACATGCCTTGAGGTTGGCCTTTCTTCGGTTTGAAGTAACGCACTTTTGAACTGACTGAACGCAAGTTTAGATTTTGGCCATTGATCGTTGGATAGGGACAGCCAGGATGGACCGGTCCACCAAAGACTGTGGTTTATGAGATCAGACGGCAATACACCACGCGATGCACAATCCGCGGGGTTCGATTCTGACGGGACATAACACCAAGAGTACCTGGGTATGGTTTCTAGAATGGCTGCACAGCGGTTAGCTACAAACGTTGTCCAGCGACGAGGGGGTGATGAAAGCCAATGCAGAACAATTTCGGAGTCACACCACGCCAATGTCTTAATAGTCTTAGTATCAACCGATCGTTCCCCAAGAGTCAATAACCGAGCAAGCAGCAGTGCATAACAGAGTTCGAGACGAGGAATGGAGATAGGTTTGAATGGGGCTACCTTATTTGTTGCCACAACGATGACGATAGTAACCTCACCAGTAATAGATACTGAGCGAGCATAAACGACAGCGGCGTACGCCAGCGACGAAGCATCCGAGAAACCGTGAAGCTCTATGGTGTCTGCGGATGGAAACACATTTCGTGGAACCCGAATTTGCTCGAAACAGGGAAGTTGTTCGCGATAGGTCTTCCATTTTTCAGCGATCACAGAAGGTAGGTTATCATCCCAGCCAAGTTTTAATTCAGTAGACCACAGGTGCTGAAACATCATTTTAAATAAAACTACTGAAGGGGCAAGGAGTCCAAGAGGATCAAAAATACGCGCGATTTCGGAAAGTAATGCTCTTCTTGTTATTGAAGGACAGGGGTTAGATTGAGTTATTCGAAAGGAGATCACATCAGCAGCAGGATTCCAGACCATTCCCAACACCTTAATTAGGGATTGTGAACGTTCTGGGTCAACAAAGGAATATTCGCAATCTTCCGGTTTTTGTTCTGCGAGAAGAGCCCAACAGTTGGATCTCCATTTCCGCAGTTGGAGCCCAGCTAGTGATAACAATGTGACGAGTTCTGACTGCAAATCTAGCAATGACGTCGACGTAGACGTCATTTAGGAAGGTTAAAGCTGCTTTGGGATGTTTTGATGAGTAATCTTCCGCGAGTTGCTGTAATACGCGAACCGACAAGTATGGAGCAGATGCAGTTCCATACGTTACGGTTCGTAAGCGATAGTGTTGAATCTCGTCGCGAGGGTTCTGACGCCATACGATTCGTTGAAAGTCCATGTCTTGTTGGCGGATCCATATTTGGCGGAACATTTTAATGATATCGGCCGTAAAAACAAACCGATGTTTTCGAAAACGTAAACAGACACCGATTAAATCACGTTGAATTGGCGGACCGATTAAGAGTTGGCTATTTAACGATTGTCCGTTAGAGTCCTTTACCGAACCATCGAATACAACGCGTAATTTGGTTGCCGAACTGTCCGGTTTTAATACCGCGTGATGGGGGAGGTAAAACTGCTTAGAAGAATCTACATTTAGTTGATCGCGAGGGATTAGCTCCATGTGACCAAGTTCGAGATACTCTTGCATGAACCTTGAGTATAATTGATGCAGATTTTTATTTTTTTGAAACCGACGCTCCATCGAATGTAACCGCGAGACCGCCGACTGCAAAGTTTCACCAAAGCTGGGTGAAGGAACCTTGAACGGAAGAGAGACGACGTATTTTCCGTCTGAAGAGCGCGAGATTGTTTTTTGAAAATGCTGTTCAGCTGGATCGTTGAAACCATCATGAGCGCTACTAGGAGTAACTTCTTCCAGTTCCCAGAACCGCTGCAATAGACCGTCCACATCAAGAGCCGAATGGAATGAAGACAACTCCTGACCGAGAGAATTCGCTTCGAATAACTCTCCCGAAATGACCCACCCAAAGGACGTGTTGAAAGCTATAGGACTGCCTTCAGGTCCATGAATTCGTTCTGGACCTTGTCAGCTCCCAGGAGAACATCGATCGAACTAGATATGTTAAAGTATGGATCTGCTAAGTCCAACTTTCGAATATGTTCCCATGTTGATGAATCAAAGGATTTCGATGGTAAATTCGACGTCAATTTACTAAGAACGAAGGTATCGAGTGAAAGATAGGTGGAGTTGTAACGAGAGAAGATTTGGATTGATACGCATCCTTTTGTTATTCCAGCTTCTATAGAAGACAGTCCCATGATTGGGACCCGAGCGTGTTTTCTTGGAAGACCTAGCCGTTGTGCGAATGACTCAGCTATGAACGAGGATTGTGATCCTGTATCCAATAGGACTCGACAATCGATAAGCTGGCAAGATTGTTTGCTTTCGAACGCTAAGCTCAAGCGAGTGGTTAGTAACCAATGGAGAAGCAGAAGTGGAGGGAGTCACCGCAGGCTGGTGCGAAACTGATGATATCGACGGCGATACTGAATCAGATTTGGAGGCAAGACTTGGATGTTGTGAGGGTAATGACGAGGTATTGTTTCGTACGTCATCTTGATGAACTGACGAATGGTGACGAGCTTTGCAGACGCGACAACGAAACGTTGACCGACACTTGTTCGACGAATGACCTGTTCGAAGGCAATTGAAACACACCGATTTGGTTTTAACGAAGGATCTACGAGCAGTAATGTCTAATGCTAAGAATTGATTGCACTGGGATAGGACATGGTCACCTTTACACATAGGACACTGTACACTATTTTCCGATGCTACATGTGCTCAGATGTGTCCCGTATGTTTACCCCGAGATGTGACCGAACGATTAAGAGTTTGGCACGATTCGAGTGCGACACATCGCAGTTCAAGGAACTCAAGAAGATCGGCTATACTATCAACACGAGAACCAATTTCTTCTGCCCATGCATGCTTTGAATCACTATCGAGCTTAGCTAATAGCAGGTATATTAACCATGGATCCCTTTCATTCCTATCCAACGCGTTAAGTCCACGAATCACTTCATCCGCACCGTCTGTAATCTTTCGGAGCATTTGCACGTTTGAAATAGTCATAGAAGGAAGCGAAAGAAATGTTTGAACGAACGATTGCAGGATTAAATTACCCCGGTCGTAGCGTATTTCAAGCCGATCCCATGCTTCGGTATAGTTTGCATCCGAAATCGAAATATGTTTGACTAAGTTACCCGCATCTTCCCGCAAGAAAGATTTCAAATAGTGAAATTTCTGAGTTGTAGTGAGATTGGGTTTATTGTCGACCGAACCCAGGAATAAATCTTTAAAAGATGGCCAATCTTTATAATTGCCCGAGAATGGCTGCACTACAATAGGAGGCAAATTTGTTGTCGAACACGTGTTCGCCGAGGTATCGAGTTTCTTAAAAAATAAAGCTTGCTGATTAGCGAGGGTTTTCAGAACGGAATCGTCGGGCTCGTCTTGACTGGCGGATTGTCTCTCTCGAATGGCTTTTTTTAAACCTGAATGTGCCACGAAATATTTGTCTTCGTATGTACCAAATTCTCTTTCGAAATCTCCTACTTCATTGTCTTCTAAATGCTGCAAACATTCGTTGTGCAGTGAAGAAAATTCCGACCATGCTTCCACGACCCTGCTTAGTCGAATCTCTAGCATCTCGATGGTAGTGGATTGTTCGATAGATGCAACAAAATCTACCGCACGTGTTATGCAGGCCTTTGCATTACCACGTTTTTGCTTTAAAGCACTCATATCAGACTACAAAAAATGAAACTGTCCGAATGAAAGAATACGGGTGAAATGCTTACTAAATGCGCAGAGACACCTTAATAAAGTATAGATAAGTGCGCTATAATTATAAAGCAATCTGCGACGAGGGAATTAAACGTAATTGATTGTCTTGGTAGTTTTTATCTATTCCCGCACAAACGAAGCACGATATTCACACACGAGGACTTTCTATAAATTTCAGTAGTCTTTAAAAAAAAACACTCCATGCACATGCACATGCAATTCGTAATATTCATTAATCGTTAGGTTAATGTTTCATTAATTTATTCGGCTTCTGAAGGACCATACAATGTTGCTGATTGAATCAAAAAGATTTTGTGCTATTGCACCGAGAATGAATGATAAAACGAGTTGGTAGGAAATGCAATATACAGATTTGATTTATTAAATATAACTTGACAAATTACCTTAAAAACTTGACTCCAACATCAGAAACAAACTACTCACTGTGGAAAACAACATAATCTCTAAAAAATCAGACCAAACACTGTCCACCTCTACAAAAAGCAGATGGAACCTGGGCCCGAGCAAATCGTGACAAAGCAACTGAGTTAGCAAACTACTTTAAAGAAACGTTCTCAAACGACGCTGACAATGCTCAGTTACCACATTTTCCGACTTATACGACTAGCGATATTCAAATAAAAAAATTGAAGCTAAAGGAAATAAAGTACATTACAACTAAAATGAATCAAAAGAAAACTCCGGGCTATGACCTACTTACAGGAAAGTTACTCAAAGAACTACCTAATATACGAGTAGCATTCTTATACATACGCAACCTATTCAATGATGTAATAACACTTTAATTCTTTCCGAAAGTGTGGAAAGTTGCAGAGATAATTGCTATACAGAAACCAGGAAAAGACGCAACAAAAACATCTTCTTACAGGCCGATTAGTTTATTTCCCATTCTCTCCAAAGTATTTGAGAAGATTTTGCTTGATCGCCTAGAACCCATCCTGACCCGATCAAAGTTAATTCCCGACCATCAATTCGGATTTAGAAAACAACACTCAACAATTCAACAAGTACATCGAGTCATAAACAAAATATCAGCAGACCTGGATGAAAAAAATGTTTGCGCAGCAGTATTTCTTGACGTGGCAAAAGCTTTTGATAAGGTATGGCATGCTGGCATTCTACACAAACTCGCGAATCTACTCCCAAAAGACTTCTACCTTTTAATCAAAAGCTATCTAACGGATCGACAGTTGTACGTAAGATACAATAATGAATCATCAGACCCTAGGACCCTTACTTTATGTCCTCTTTACAGCTGACATTCCACCTCCTACCAGGGCATTCTCCATGATTGCAACGTTTGCTGATGACAATTCGGGCAAATGCCTTCACGATACAACTACTCAACTTCAAAAATATCTCGACGTAATAATGTTATGGTTTAAAAACTGATGATAAATCAGTACAAGTTATTTTCACAACTAAAACAAAGTTTACACCCATAGCGTTAAACAATAACAATAAACCCATCGTTATAAGTTCAGTAGCAAAATACTTAGGAATGTACTTAGACTCCAAATTGACATGGAAACATCACATTGAACAAAAACGCAACCATGCGAAACTAAATTTCAGACAACTGTACTGGCTACTCTCTAAAGATTCCAAATTATCAACAAGCAACAAACTATTACTCTATAAGGCAATAATCAAACCTATATGGACCTATGGGCTGCAAATATGGGGCACATCTAAAATATCTAACATCAACATAATTCAAAGACAACAATCTAAGATCCTACGGACTATAATTAATGCTGAGTGGTACATCTGTAACAATGACATACATCATGACCTTCAAATACCAACAGTCAGGGAGGAAATAATAAAAACCAGCCCGAGATACATGACAAGAAATCTTTCGCATGCGAACAACGACATCAACACGTTATTTGACCAAGAAACTACAAGAAGACGGAGACTCAAAAGAAGACGACCAAGTGACCTTATAACCTGAGTTCCAACACTGTACATAAGTATGTAGTTATTAACAATCATTTAAGTAATTATTAACAATCATTTCACTTATCAATAAGCATATCATATAATACCTACATAACATCAGATACTAGCATTATATAAAATAGTATAATTTCACAACAATTGTACCCATCAGAATTAACAAAATGACTTTGCTGACAATGGTCACAAAGATCAAGAATATATCCTTTCAAATTGTTATAAAATATACTTAGTGTCGTAAGACAGATGTATAATTCATGGAAATAAAAAAAAAAAAAAAAAATTTAAGAATTATTTTCTTGTAGTACTCGTATCATGTAAACTTCAAACAAAATAAATAAATAAATGAAATGAAATGAAATGACTCTGCATCTAGGGCTTGTGTACCAACATAAATCAAAAATAATTCATTATGGTGGAATGCTCCCGAGTCCCGAGTGGTTACAATACAATTCAGCCTCTTGGCCTGCACAATCTAATTATGAAGCAAATGTTCCTGAAGTAAAGGAGGTCAGCATTATCCGAAACATTGAACATTACGGAAAGAATCTCTTGTAACAAAAATCTCATAAGAGTGGTCGCTTACTGCAGACGATTTATAGCAAACTGCAGAGAGAAAAAATCAACGAAAATTGAGGAATTGACAGCGACCGAGATCGAAGAAGGTGCGTTGTCCTGTTGAAAAATCCATCGTTGTCCACCAAACAATTCGGAAAAATGAGACAAAGCTCTTTCCAGTGTAGATTTGTAGGTGATTGCGGTCATTATTGAGCTTTGAAAATCGAGGTTTGCAGTTCCGTAAAAGCTTACTGCTCTACATACCATTACTCCACTTCCCTTGCTGTATATTCTATCCAAGGTTATTGCATCCTTCCTTAAATCATGAAATTAATAATTAAATCCATCAGGTCCATCCAAATTAAACTTTTTTTCATCAGAAAAGACAACGGTATGCCACTGACTTATCGCAAAATCAAGTCGCTGACTTTTTCGTGCTGCGTTCAATTGTGGTTTCTTTTTCATTTTGTTGTGTCTAATATGGTTGGACTGCTGTATCACGTGATAAACAGTTGATCTACTAGCTTCAACTTCAGTTTCTGCCCCGATTTTACTTAGGGAAAGTCTTGAATTAGAAGCACCTTTCAGTATCGCCTGACTTCAGTTTCGATACTGACTCGTCTTTGCTCTGATTATTCCTCCTTTCTGTTTTTTTTTTCATAGTTCTCAGGGTCCGTAAGATAGCTGTAAACAACAGTTGGTCCTCTGCCAATAGTACCGGCTATAAAACGGATAGATTTGCCTTGCTCCTTGTAAGCTCGAATTCGGCCTATTTCCTTCTTGGTTAATGAATTTCTTTTACCCATAGTTGTAGTTTCTATGAAGTTATGTTAGATTGAATACTGTTAAATTTAGTAACTGTTCGTTAACAGGCGGAACGAAAAAAATGTATTCTAATATAATAATAAATAAACAAAAAAAAAAAAATAAAAAAATAACATAATAAAATAAAAAATATTTATCTGCATAATCCGATTTTTTTTTTTAGCATAGGTAAACATAATATGGCTTTCTTTCATGTTGCATTTGGTTTTTCCCATATTATCGAAGGATTTACAAAATTTCGTAAAATTAAATCAAGAAACTGCCCGTTGGTATAGACGTGGATAACGGTGTATGTATTGCATCCCTTATTTCTAGGGTCATAAAATCGCTGATAAATCGCCAGTTTATATCAACAGGCGCAAATTCCGAAAACATCTCAACGATGGGGTACGATTTTGGCAGCAACACGACCACTAGTGGTTTGATAGCATAACTCACTGAAAAGTGGAACCATTCTCTTCACCATGGTGGCGAATAAAAGGTTGAAATTTTAAAAGCTTTTTTCAGAGTCTGGCGATCACAAGGATGAGGCCATTCATTTTGCAATCGATTTTCAGTCTTTATACCTGTTGGAAATTTTATACCCAGAAACTTTTTTCTTCCTGTGAACAGGTACATATTTTCCCAACAGTAAGTCATCAAATTAAAGGGTAAATAAGAAACGACCGCTGGAATTTCCCAAGATCAAACAATGAACTACTTGAAAAGCGTATAAAAAGATGCGCCACTAGGATGAGGCCATTGCTCATTTCTCTATTCGTCCACCGATTCACGTGCTGTTTGACATGTAGCTCAAAATTGTACTCTCCGTATGGACTACTTAAGCCGTAGTCGTGGTCACCATATTTTTTGGACAATTAAAAACCCAACGCTTAAAAAACCCCCTATACAAAGCTTAGGTGTATTGTTTTCTCTGCTACTACTTTTTATTGTTGGATGAGCTCTATATTCGTAGAATCCCACCCCACATCGACTGAAACGAAAGCAACATCGTCAACTATATACACAGGGTTCAGAATATGAACTTGAAAGATACATTTTCAGAAATTGTTAAGCTTAGATCTTTAATGGTTACAACAATACCAACAACAGCAGTTTAGGTGAAAGACCGATGTCTGCACTTACGTGAATAAAATCTTGTTCTAGAAACATTATTTCTTGAACAAAGATTATCGGGACTAGCTTTGATTTCCATAGAAAAAGACATTGCTTAAGGAAATAAAAAGCTAGAACAGTTTCTATGATTTTGTAAACTTTTGTCAAAAAGACTAGACCTAATGAACTTACGTACAAATAATACATACACATATTATGGTGAAATATTGTTTCTTAGAACAAAAACTAAATAATCAAAGGAAAATAAATTATAACATTTAAAACCAACGTGCATTGGCTTCTCCTCTGCCATCCTTACCCCAATTTCTTCAATGCCGGCACTATGTGGCTATAAACATGTCCACATTACAAGGGTACTAAAAATCCCTTCAGTGGGACAAAATAAATTGGTCCAGTATGGAACAGTTTACCCTAATTCGTTTTGTTGCGATTTGAATCTGCATCTGATGATTAATTTAAGGCAATCCACATTATTAAACTCACCTTTCAATGAGCGCAACAACCCCCAACTACATGTTTTCAATTTGAAAACTAGCAAACATCATGCATGCCTTTGAAAAGTCTTTGAAATAGATTGCAATCAATTAAAGACATAACATAAAGTAAAAATAAAAATCACGGCTCTTCACTAAAGCATGCAATAAAACAACGGCAAACGCCCACTGTTCTATTACTGCACGGGATGTTTCTCTTAATTGACGGGATTACTAGATTTCTACAAAAAAAATTGTAGGATAAATTGTAGATAATAAATAAATAAAAGCTAGTAAGCTCAATTGTTCATTAAATGTCAATTGAAAATCAATTAAAAAATCGCATGGATTTATTCATTGTGACATTCATAAAATCAGCAACTAGCTAAGTGTAATATAAATTGAGTTTACCTTTCCCATTCCATATGTTAATAGATCCGCCCAGAACAAACCACATAGTAGCCCAAGGAGCGACAACAGAAATCCTGCTCCAATTATGTACAGTCTTCGGTTGCACAACCCCCGAAGGCTGAGTTTATCGCTCTTTGTTGGCATTTTATAGAAGTTGATCCTGAAAGAAAATAAAAAAATATTAAGGTTATAAATCGAGCAACATATCAAAAGATTACCATAATATATAACTTGACTATCACTTAACATAACCTAATCAACAGATAGTGGTCAATTAAAGAACAAAGTACATGTGCACATAGCCATACACAACTTGATGCTGAGAGTAGGTATAACATTCAGCGCACTCAATCTACATCGTTATTGATACTTGAATGAAGCACCAGTGATGCGACCCATGAAGATCGATATGTTCTGCTTTCCTTTGAGGCCAACGCAGGCCATAGGGTCAATTGAGTTTTCTTCTCAATAAAAACGCTAATTGAATGAAAGAAAGAAATAGCTTTCGTTCGTGACAGTTTACCATACTCATGTGGCATTTTTTTATATTCATCTTCTTAGCGCCCACATGTGGTTACATAGGTAAATTAAATACTTATTTGAATTAAAGTAAATAATTCCTACTTGTGAGGTTTAATTACAAAAGCTGTATGTGGAATTCAATTAAAATAATATCAAATCCATAGCGTGTCATCTTATTATAATTGACTGGATGTACCTTTTTACTTGCAAATTTTAACACTTGGAAAACAAAAAAATTATAAGTCAATAGAGTATAGTTATTTTTTCCACTGCTCCAACTCTTGCGAAAGTTTGACAAGCTTGAGAAGCTTCTCAAATTTTCCGTTCGTAGTCGACATAAAATTGAAGGTCACTTCCAATTTGCTCACGCAAATGGTGGGAGACAGGCGCATATTTACACATGAGCTGAAAGAGTATCTAAATAAAGACTAACCCCACTGTTGCCCATAGAAAAAGAAATAATATTTCTGTACCACACACTGAATAAAAATACATTTTCTCCATATTTAACGATAAACGCAAACCAAACAACTGTGGCATGAATGTAAGTAGTGTATTCGCTTAGTGATTGGAAGGTCGTGCGTTCAATCCTGGCCAAATCCATTATTTTGTTTTTTTTATGTACAAATTTGATCTCCCTAAGCAACTCAGACAACACCCGTGGATAAAAACCATACAACTGCACCAAAACTCATCTTTCATATCTCTCTATTCTTTACAAAGTAAGTGGCCCTGAAAATCATGCAATGAAATATGCCATTTGCTAGGTGCTACTTTCTGTTTACAAATGCTTGCGCTGTGTTCATATCACAATAAGGGTACTGTAAGATTTACGGTTTCCACTGCCCAACTTCTTGCGGAAGTCTGACAAACATCCAAGAGTATCAATTGTCATGAGAAGCTTCTCAAATTTGCCGTTCGGATTCGGCGTAAAATTGTAGGTCCCTTCCACTTCCGCAAAGAAAGTGGTTGGAGAAGCTAGGATTTAGGCCCTCTATGGGTTAATGCCTAATATTTATTTATATATTTTAGGATTTACGGTAAAACCCCTTTAGCGTATCTATAAGCAAATTATAAAAAAAAAATATGACACTCGTCGAAGAAACTACGCAACTGTCTCTCTATATACTTATTCGTTTTCGGGAAACTCTCCCGAACGTTTTCAACATCATGCAACCCCTTTCAGGACAAGGTTCTGATCTGGACTACATGGATTATAACCCTCCCACTTCACTGCATCCCTACCGGTGACTGTAGGGTTCAGCGGTTTGACCTAAAAAAACGGCAGGCTCCCGTCATCACAGCGTCACTGAGGCCAAACAAATGCTGGTGTTGCTTCAATAGTGTGATCTAGGAGTTTTTTGGCCTGCCTCTCTTTCGCGATTGTATAGGAACTCTGAACGATATTGCCTTTTTGACAAGATACGTGGGTCTCTCCTTTGACCATGACTGTCACAGACAGCGCACTCAATGAATACTGAACCATACCACCAGAGGGCGGACAGACACGGTCGGGTGCCGACATTTTGACAGGAGAACAAAAAGGCGTTGTTGGAGAAGAGGAAAAAAACGACCAATTTTAAAGCTGTCGCTAAATATTTTAATTATTCAACTAAAACTATTTTGATATTAATAAAGCCTTTGCTAATAAATTCGTTTTGTTCCACCTTTGCTAATAAATTCGTTTTGTACCATTCCGCAGTAACAATGACAGTAGCCACTGAACCGGTCGTGCTCTATTTTCTTAGCACGTAGGCTTCTTTGACGTGAAGGCTTTCTCGCATCTTGGAACTGCTTATTCGATCAATCTTTATTACTCCTGCTGTCATGCGAAGCGCTTTCATCTCAGCTGTCGTTAATTCGCCCTCATACTTTTTGTACGCTATCAAACATTATAAACCGTGTGTGAGCGCCGGACACACAACGGAGAGCCTTCCTTTCAGCTTAGGGGATATTTTTCTGTCCCAGAAGATGTCTGGGTTTTCAAAATGACAAAAACAGGACACACAAATAAAAGAGAACACAAAAAGTAATGGACAAAAACAGAAAGTGGACAAAAAATTTCGATAAAAGAACACATGTTCTCTTAAAAAGAGATGTTATGGAAACCCTACTGTAGGTGGGAAGCAGTTGTACAGTTCGTACCGTGCAGATAGCTTGGTCGCCGTTTGTGAGATAAGTACAACGACTTAGATGCGCACAACGCGTAAAGGTTCCAGTTCATAGAATCCGTCGCATCCGTTTTTACGACGGATCCGTCGACGTTAACGTACTTAACGGAAGGAACCGTGGAGTCCGGCGCCAACTTTGTCAGCCGAAAACACATTGGTTGCCTTTTGCATACCCTATAATTGCCTAAATACCACTGAATGGTTCAACTACCTAATGTCAGTACAGTACAATTGTTCATTTCTCATTAACTTACTAGACGAATTTAAAAGAAACAAACATCCCTACAATCTGAAGCCATTTTAAAACTGTGCGCTGTGGTATACAGAAATGTCTTTCAATCGGCAATGCCAGAAAGTAGTGTAGTTTTTTATCAATTTATGTTTATGCCTCTCAAATTTTTAATCCGTGAAATTGAATTCTAGAATGTGTGAACTTCCATTTCCGAATGTGTGCATATATCGACGGACAAAAAAGTAGAAATGAGACCTACTTTACCCGTCGACGTGCATGGGTCCCGTTGGTTATGGGTCACCTTAATATGGCGTGTATTCTGTATTGATCTCCGTTGGTTCAACGGATCCGACGCATCAGCGGATTGTATGGATTGGCCCCTTAGGTTGTAGGGAAATTTGTCCTTATCACATGAGCTCGGCAGTTTCCACAGCCAAATGTTCTCATTCATTCGTAATCGCATTAAACGGATTCTTAGTACACCTACCTCGATGTGTTTTAGTTTCAATTCATTATAAATAGAAGAGAATTGTTGCTTCACCTTGAGTGACGTCAGAAGACTGAGTGGTTCACAATACAAAAAAAATGTCTGTAGAAAAAAGTGAGCGGCAACGCAGTATTGTAGAAAAGAGTGCAGAAGTAGTGACAGTGCTTTATTTAACAGTGAACAATCTACTTCCACAGCCGTAGTACCGACCAGCATCCCGTTAACATGAGAGATTCAATCCGAATTGAATTCCATATAAACGCAGATTGAAAGATTGAGGGATTCACTCAATCCGATCACAAAATTTTTTGCGATTGGATTGAAAATCAGCATGTAAACGCAAATTGAAAGATCGAGAGATCGAGTGAGAGTGTGTGTGCGTGCCCTCTTTGTTTTCCTTTGTTATGTTCACTTGACTGGGATTTTTGTCGCCACAAAAACAAGGCTATCCAAAATATAGTAGTGACTACCTATATAGGTAATCTGTGGTAGGAAGTGTAGAATTGAATTCTACTTTATTTCAATCTCTCAATTCGGTGAGAGCGAAAACCCGCCTCGAAAACCAATTCAGTTTCAATTCGATTCGGTCATGTAAACGTACTAATTGATTCTTCTCAAAAAGCGTTTGCTGGCTCTGGGGGTTGCAAACTTTAAGCAGCTTATGGTGGTACTAAACCTTAATATGCCACTGGTACTGGCTGGGGAAGCTAAGCCCTGTATGGGCCATTAATGAGTGGTAATTACCAATAACAAATTTCATGTGGAGTTTAAATAAGTCGTGCCATACTTTTGAATTTCCGTTTGGATAGGGGTGAAAGGGACTACAAGTTGAGTTGACATGCGTTGCCACGCTCTATAGTAACATCAACATTTCATATCAGAGTGCGCGAGCAACAAATTTGCAAAACAAAATGCCGGGCGTTTAAAGAGCACAAAGGCGATTCTGTTTACATTTGTCTAACAAAGCAGAAGATAGACTGCGAGTCTACTCCATGTTTGCCTTATTACTGTTATTTGTAAGCACAAAGTAAAATATGCTTAGATAATAGTATAATAAAGCAAACAACAAACTTAACACGGAAACAAGGCCATTTGATTATATTTTTTGTCCCCCAAAAATTCAAAGGCAAAAAGTAGTAACATCACAACAAACTAATATACACTTTTCCACACACTTATAAAATTAATTGCTTTGATAAAATCATACTATGGCTATTAAAAAAAATGAGGTAACTTCATAGTTTGCATACTCCATTGCTGTAAACAAAATATCAAATCCAACAAGTCAAACACCAAATGAATTGAACTGACTCTACGATATTTACGATCTAAACTCGAACAAACACCTGAAGTCACGTTTCAGATTACACCATATTATCACGATGATTCTACACAATCTGTTAACGCAAGCAGGCGCCGTACGTAATATGTGCCTTTATACATAATTTACGCAATGAATTTAAACATTAGTCTGTTGTAAATGATGTTAATAATTAACTTATAAATATATTACCAAACCAGATATATTAAAAGACTAACGAATTTCAAGTTGAGACTCACCATCTTTTCATTAACTTTAAAGCGGCATATGATAGCATTTATCGTCAGGAGCTCTACATGGCGATGGCAGAATATGTGATCCCCGCAAACCTGATCCAATTATGTCGCGTGGCACTTGAAAATACGCGGCGTAATGCGCAGTTTGGGAGCAGCTATTCCGATTTATTCCAAACCTGCACGGGATTTCGACAAGGAGATGCGCTATCATGTAACTTTTTCAATCTTTTTCTGGAGAAAATAGTGCGCAGGGCAAGTGTCAACACTGAAGTTACTATTTTCAATAGACCCGTGCAACTACTGGGCTATACGGACGATATCGACATCATCGGCCGTTCCCAGCGTGCTGTGTTAGAGGCTTTTTCGGCGATTAAAGAACAGGCAAAATTGGTTGGTCTTGAAAATACCAAGTACCTACATGCTTTCAACAAACAAACAAATACTGTCTACCGCCTAGGACAAAACGTCACTGTTGATAGTGATAACTTCGAGGTAGTTAAGAACTTCACCTACAATCGAGTAAACATCAACTCCACAAATGAGACCTTAGTGGAGATCATACGGAGAATTACCTTAGGAAACCGCTGCTACTTTGGGTTGGCCAAACAAATGGATTCAAAACTCCTCACTCGAAGAATAAATTGCATTCTTTATCGAGCCTTATGCCTGCCAGTCCTGCTTAATGGTGCCGAGTGCTGGACGATAAGGCGGAAAGGGGAGCTTTAATTGGTTTCTTTTGAAAGAAAAATACTCCGTCTGATATTTGGTCCTGTGTGGAGGAGAAGATGCAACCGTGAACTCTATAAGCTGTACCAAGATATAAATTGGCTCGGCCACACTGAGCGAATGGACAATAATGCTGCAACCAAGAGGATCTTTGACTTACAGCCCCCAGGTTTGAGAAGGCAAGGAATACCGAACCTCCGTTTTAAACACCAAGCCATCGCGGATAGCAAAGCGCTTGGTCTGGACAATTCGAAGCAGCATGAAAGGAAACGTAGAGGATGGAAGGCTGCAGTGTTTCAGGCAGAGACTCTTCGCGGGTCGGGAGCCCGTTAAGTAAGAATAATTTTATCCAAACTTCACAGAACCAACAAAGATTGCTTGGTTTGAGGTCAATCGGATCGACGTTGAAAACCTTTCCTCCATATGGCTTAGCCCGCTCGCGAAACTTCGTTGCTCTCCTAAGGGAAAGTGCTAGTTGTCTTGCAGGCGCCTATGTCAGCATGCTTTTTTGAGTCAAACAGCAGTACGAAAGAAATAAAAATCGATAGAATCACACCAATTGTTATCGAAATTACCGATTTGTGGTGAGAAAAACAACTTTCCGATGTTCATTCAGCGAAAAAAGAAGCAACCACAGAAAAAAGTTGCGAACAAACAAATGTCAGAGCAGTTGAAAACTTTATCTCGCAATGCCATCTAAATCACTGTTATATCAACAAAATACAAAATTCCCATTCAAAACGCAAATTTGGATTTCTTAGGCCGAAAGGCAACTAGTTTCAATGATTAATTGATAGAGCCAGCAAGCCATTATAACTCACATCATTATTTTAAATTATATGTACTAATGTTTGTCCAGTAAGATAGACCACTTCGCCAAGCTAACTCTTTCTGAAGTGCCGAATCCCTTTCTTAAACGTCAGAAACAAATTGATTGATAAAATTTCAGAAATTTGCACAAATCGTATAGAAAAATCATTGGGATTGTTAATGAAGTGTATATTTAAGTGAAAACAGGAGCTATTGAAGAGAAAAAAGTACCAAATTATCGAGAAAAAAACTGTTAAAGTATGTCAAAGCTAAAAAAACAACAAAAACAGTGAACATTTTGACCAAAAACGCTTGTGCAGCTCTTGATGCAGCCATTAACAGGCATTTTTAATATTTTTTTGTACAATTTCGTTATTAATTAATTGTTGTTGTTAGTTTGTATTAATTAGTATAAAATGTATGTATAGAAAATTGTTAAATCTAATTTATTTCCAATCAAAAATATTTGTTTGCCACAAAAACGCGATTCTCACGGTTTCACTTATTATCTTATTTTTTGTACACAATCCTTCTATATTGTTTGCTTTTTAGAATTCAAAAATAGTGTTTGGATACTCGTTCTTAATTCTGAAACTTTTTCGTTGTTAAAATTTGCTATATTATGAACTCGCGCAAACCTAGTCTTCCGCCATACAAATTCGCCATTATCTTCCTTCATTTCATTCTGCTGCAAGTTTTTTTATGTCATTTGCCACTCACGTTGTCGCGAAGTACTCTATTGAAGTAATTAATTAAAGGTTTTCATGCAGGTTTCCATGGATCTCCCTAATCCTGATCATAACCGCGGCGTTTACAAATAAAGAAAGAAAAAAACATGAGGACATGACAAAATGACTTAAAACTCAATCATAGGTTATTCCACAATGTTAGGATTTTGGGCAGACTCAAATTTGACATTACTACAGCATTTCTCATGGCATGGATTATTCGAACAAAATATGGCAGTAGCTAAAGCTAACCAAAATATATAATTTGAAAGATGCACTTATAGTCCTCCATCCTGAGCAGTGGTCTTAAAACGTGTCAGGAAACCGGATACCAACCACTTTACCTACTTACCTATTCCGTCAGTACTCATAACAGCATCCTCCTACACGCGCTTTATTAAATTATAGTCCCTAATGTTATAACAAATTAATTTCGATCAGAATCAGCTTTTCTTTTCTTTTTGTTTTGTAGAGTACAGTTTACTTTCTCACTAACCTCGTCTTCTCTAAATAATATAGTCTTATTCTATTGAATAAAGTAGCTGTATTTTATGTCCGCTTAAAATGATTTCTGCTTTTTTAAAACACGCTCATCTTAATCTGAGTGCTAAAATATTCCATAGGTTACAAGTATGACTAGATCGACAAAGAGGATCTGCTACGACTTGAGAACTGCAGTTATCATCCCAGTTTTTCTTCTCTTTTTTTTATAACTTGCCAAATTAATACACAAAAACACTAGTAGCGGACTGTCACTCACTCACGAACAGATTGAACTCAAGAGAATAACAATTCTGTCCGCTATGTTCACCTCTGACTCTGACGAAGTGCCACACTTGGGATGAGAAGTCCGATAGATGAATTAAGCGACTCACTAAATGTGCACAATATAACGTTCATATGTATATAATTCCTTAATTTTAATTTATGCATAAGAGAAACCACTGAAGACAGTTGCTTATAAATATGTAAATGGGTTCAATTGAGTTATGATTTCTGTTTTTAGAAAATTTGTTTGTCGTTCAAAATAAAAACAAAACTTTTTGGAATGGATAAAACTGAAAGATTTGCAAAATATTTATTTTATTTGCATCAAATTTTATTTATAAATATATTTCCATAAAATGTTGATGGGTTAAAATAAAAATAAATAATTATTAGGCATTATCGGACCATCCATGGTCTAAAAGCTAGTTTCTCCAATCGTTTGTGTGTGCGAAGTTATATTTTTTTGTTGGCGACTTGAAACGGAACATTTGAAAGCATCTCATGACAATTGGTACTCTTAGATATTTGTCAGACTTTCGTGAGAGGTGGGGCAGTGGAAAAAACTTCAGGGTTACTGTTTCCCGGCGTGATTTGAACCTGAGACTGCTTGGTCAGTAGTCCAACGCACTTATACCGAATGACCCACTGTGCACAACTTCTTTTTTACAATTTAACAACTATAGAATGGTTTAAAAAAAGGGTGTCCCGTGATTTCGTCGATCTGTCTATCCTTAGCAAATAGGTAGACGGGCGTTTTCCTAATTTCGTATTTTGTGCTGTTGCCTATATAGGGTTATTTGTTGTATTATGCACCTGTATTTTTTTCTTTGTCTATTAGGATTACCAAGAAAACACAACTATTTTTCCTAATTCCCAATCAAGAGGTTTTACTGCAAAAGTGAAAATTCAATTTCAAAATGAACACTGAAATGCATCTCCGAGAAATGTCTACCTGGTATGCGTATATGGATGGCTGTTATAGAGGCTGGTCCATTACGGTGGGTCTCAGCGTTAACCCATTCAAAACCGAACTGATTTTATTTACTAGGAAGATTAAGATTCCGTCGATAACAAAACGTCAACCTCAAACCTCAACAACGAGCCACTCTAATTTTCCAACCAAGCTAAATATCTGGGAATAATTCTAGATAGCAAACTCAGTTAGAAACTGAATATACAAGATCGCATAAGGAAGGCGATGATCGCCATCTACTCCTGTAAAAAAGCTCAAGGCTCCAGATGGGGTCTACAGCCATAAAAAATCGACTGGCTTTACATGGCGGTCGGCAGGGCTATCCTTACGGTATCATAGCATAGTGACCTGCGCTATCAAATAAATGCCACGCCAGCGCCCTGGAACGAGTCCGGAGGTCAGCCTGCATCTGCATAACAGGAGCCTTAAGGTCTACACCTTCGGCAGCTATAGGGACTATCCTAAACCACCTCCCTATTGGCATCTATGGGAAGCTGGTGGCCACTAAGGCAGCCCTATGATTGGGAGAATCGAATTCGTGGAAAAGCTTACACATTTTGCACAGAAGCATCATAATTGCCCTCAAAATTCACAAAAATATGGACTACCTAGTCCCAATAATTGATTTCAGCAAGAAATATAAGACAGTCATCCCAGATCGAACCGGCTGGGAGGATGGTCAAATCATAAACAATGAAGCCCTAGAAATATACACCGACGGGTCAAAGACAGCGGACGGCACGGGGACAGCTGTCTTTTCAGAAGACCCTGCTCTCAATGTCGCGCTACGACTGCCTGATCAGTGCAATGTATTTCAGGCGGAAGTCACGGCTTTCCGTTAAGCAGCATGCAGACTATCTATGATCGATTTCAGAACTATCGTGATTTATATAGACAGTCAGTCAGCGATAAAAGCCCTAGAATCACCAACAAGATCCAAGTTGGTAAAACAATGCCGCGAATCTCTTAACGAGATCGCCAGCAGATGCAATATTTTTCTGTCGTGGGTCCCTGGTCACAGGCGAAATTCCAGGCAACTGCAAGGCGGACGAGCTAGCCAGACGGGGTTACATACACCTCTCTTACAACGGAGAGTCACGAGCTGTACCCATTCAGACGTTGAAGCTTAATCTATCAGACAGCGCATCAATAGAAGCAAACAACAGATTTATTGGCATCAGCACATCTGCGTCCTCAAAACAAATATGGACAAAATACGATGCAAAAAGAGCAAACTCCTCTCCATTAGCAGGAAAAATATCAGCTCGGTAGTCGGAGCAATAACTGGGCACAGTCTTTTGAGCAGACACGCCACCAGAATGGGAGTACCATCAAACAGCTTCTGCAGATGCTGTAGAGACGTTGAGGAGGAGGAAACCATCATACACCTCCTGTGTAACAACAAATTCTTGGCAACTATTTCCTCGAAGAACTAAGCGATCTCAGCGAGATCTAGATGTTACTTTGCCACGGCGGTAATTGAACCGGGGACCTTTCGATTAGTAGTCCAACACACTAACCATTGAGCCCGACTTTCAGGTATTTAAATAATATACCCAACATAGCACCTACCCCCTTATTTCATAATTTCGTATTATTATACGAGTATACTTCATT
Source organism: Portevinia maculata (assembly GCA_949715645.1). Taxonomy (NCBI): domain Eukaryota; kingdom Metazoa; phylum Arthropoda; class Insecta; order Diptera; family Syrphidae; genus Portevinia; species Portevinia maculata. The sequence continues at coordinate 13,764,490 of OX454525.1, read as the reverse complement.
ATATGAAATTAAGCCCCAAAAAAAGTAAATTACACACAAAATACGTCATATTTTTATTACTGTTACACTGTGTACATTTTTGGGCCTTATTTCATGTTTCCCTTTCGGCCGTTATTTCCTTGGGCGCATTGGACGTAGCTCAGTATATACATATGTACACCGATGGCGATTAGCTCGTACTGAGCGTTCCCTTGAGTTTAATTGAGCACGCCACTTTCAGTGAAATGGTCAAAAAGTAATGGTCTGTTCTTTAATTCCAATAAGTCCAATCGTATTGTAGGCTCAAGAAAGCCTTTAGATATAATATACTTATCTTCCACTAACCATAGTAATGCTCTTGTAGGGTTTGTTGAATTGGTGAAAAGCCTCGGTATGACCTTTAGTCGTAATCTTTCCTGTTATCCAACAAGCAGTTGGTAAGACCTATGGATGCCTCCGAACATCATGGGTCTCGCACACCTTAACTCCGATCAAGACATCTACCTTACTTGCAAAACCATTGGCTGTGCCTCTACTCACTTACTGTTGTGAAATTTTTGGCAACTGCAGTTTTGAGTCTAAAGAAAACTTAACATTTCTTTTTCTAGCATTGTTGTCTTTGTCTTTGGATTGCGTAGATTTGATAAAGTTTCTGGCTATTCAAACCATTTATACAATATGACCTTAATAATAATAATATTTAGTTAGGCTATATTAACCTGCGACCTATTGGTATATTGTGTCCCCTTGCTTGTGTCTCGGAGAGGTTCATGCCCTCTTTCAGAGCCCTCTCTAGATACTTCTTAGTGAAGCGTGTCGAGGCATTGCTCTGTTTTATCCTTGGCAGGTCACACTCCTTAGAGCACAGCGTCCAGTCCAGTTTCTTTAATGAATCTCAGACTGAGCTGTGGGTCCATGGTTTGTATGTCCTTGTCTGTTATTTGGTGCCTGCCCAAATATTTCATCCTTTTGTGGGTCAGTGCCCCACAGGATTCCAGTATGTGGTCTGGAGTTTCGGCGGTTTCACTGCAGAATCTGCAGAGCCCTTAGGTTGTTTTTGTTAAGGCCGATACAAGCTTTGAATCTCTTTTGGTTGTAATTTCCCAAGAGTTTCTTTGCTTGCCTTAGACCTTGGAGGTTGAGAAAGGTTTTGGCCCTTGTTTCTTCCTCCAGTCTCCTGAACTCTTCGCGTATAGTGTGTTCCCCTATCCCGCAGAACGGTTCAGGTCCTATAAAGGGTTCCTCTGCCCCTTTTCTTACCAGAGAGTCCGCTGCCTCATTGCCTGTAATGCCAACATGGCCATGTACCCAGCAGATGGAAATTCTGTTATTCTTGCCTAATCTATTCAGTCCGTGTAGGCATTCCCACACGATTTTTGACTTGATAACGTAGGCGTCAAGAGCCTTAATAGCTGCTTGGCTGTCAGACATTATTGCTATGTTGCAATTTCTATAGTTTTTCTCGAGGTTGATTCGAACGCACCTGTCTATGGCACATATTTCTGCCTGAAAGATGCTGGTACATTTGCCCATGGATTCGTAGTGCTTAGTTCCTGGCCCAAACACTCCTGCACCAGTTCCCTCCTCGGTCCTCGAGCCGTCCGTGTACCACTTTGTTGTGTGGTTGCTCAGTCCATAAGTTATGGATTCATTGCTCCAGTTCTCCTTATTGCTGAGCTTTATCTGGAAATTCTTCTCGAAGTTGAATTTCCTGATGCTGTCGTCCCTAGGTATGCCAAGAAGTGGGAGTTTTTTGAGTAAGTCACCGTGTTCTTTCGAACCGATGCATTTCCCTCTCCCAATTCCCTCCTTTGCCATCCTTAGGATTGTTTTGTCTGCCTCGTTCATCACCATGATGTGTAGAGGGGTCAATTCCAATAACACCTCCATGGCTACGGTTGGGTAGCTACGCATTGCTCCGGTAATGCACAGGCACGCCAGTCTTTGCACTTTGCCGAGTGTTTCTCTTGTTATGGCTAGACTGGTTCGTTTCGCCCATGCTACCGCTCCGTATGTGATCATTGGTCTCACGATTGCAGTGTACATCCATCGCAGGATGTTTGGGCTGCATCCCCATGCTTCCCCGCTAGGCTCCTACATATCATGAGAGCGCGGGAGGCCTTCTTGGATATCTCCTCTGTATGTTTTCGCCAGAGGAGTTTACTATCTAGATGGAGGCCCAGATATTTTACTTCTTTGACTGGTATCAGTGTCGTGCCTGATAGGCTAATGTCCTTAAGTCTTTGAAGTTGTCTTTTCCTTGTGAATGGTACTATCGTTGTTTTCGCCGGATTGATGTTAAGTCCGACAGTATGGTACCATTCCTTGGTTACTTTAAGCCCCCTTTGTATGATGTCCCCAAGGGTTTCTTCGAACTTGCCTCTGGCAATCAATACAATGTCATCGGGGTACGCCTGACAGTTGATGCCGAGGTTGGTTAATTTTTCCAGCAGTTCGTCTACAACTAGGCTCCACATTAAGGGTGATAGTACCCCTCCTTGTGGACATCCTCTTGTTGTGTTTACTCTGATGGTTCCAGATGGTGTTTGAGTCTCTGCTGATCTGGTGCTCAGCAGCTCACACATCCAGTTGGATACTGTACTGTTAACTCCTTTCCTATCCAGGTATCGTTTAATCGCCTCATGTGAGGTGTAGTCAAATGCTCCCTCTATGTCTAGGAAAGCGCACAGTACTATTTCTTTTGCTTCCAAGGCACTTTGAATTATCTCCGTCAGCTGATATAGGGCAGTCTCTGTTGATCTGCCCGCTCTGTATGCATGCTGCCGATGATGTAGGGGGGATGTGTTCAGTACATCTTCCCTTAAATAATTGTCCACAACCTTTTCTGTCATCTTCAGAAGAAATGACGTAAGGCTGATGGGTCTGTACGATTTTTGCTGTTTGGGGTCTTTTTCCCCGCTTTTGGTATAAACACAACCCTTGCTCGTCACCATTGCATTGGTATGTGGCCCAAGGCAATACTACTCCTTGTTATTTTTAGCAGGTGTGGTATTAGTACATCTTGCATTTCTTGTAGTAGGGCGGGTATAATGTCTTCCACTCCGGCAGATTTAAAAGGCTGAAAGGAATTTATTGTCCATTTCAGTCGTCCCTCAGAACAGATGGTTGATGTTCTTTCCCAGTCTTCCCTCCGAGGTCTGATTGAAGTGGTATTGATTCCTGGCTCAGTACTAGGCGAGCTGCCAGGAAAGTGAGGTTCTAGTAGCAATAGTGCCGTTGATCCTCATCTTCCGTGAACTCGCAATCTGGTTTCTTCAGAGACATCGGCACTCCTCCTGACTTCGCAAGAGCTTTGTGTAGCTTCCCCGCTAGGCTCCTACATATCATGAGAGCGCGGGAGGTCTTCTTGGATATCTCCTCTGTATGTTTTCGCCAGAGGAGTTTACTATCTAGATGGAGTCCCAGATATTTTACTTCTTTGACTGGTATCAGTGTCGTGCCTGATAGGCTAATGTCCTTAAGTCTTTGAAGTTGTCTTTTCCTTGTGAATGGTACTATCGTTGTTTTCGCCGGATTGATGTTAAGTCCGACAGTATGGTACCATTCCTTGGTTACTTTAAGCCCCCTTTGTATGATGTCCCCAAGGGTTTCTTCGAACTTGCCTCTGGCAATCAATACAATGTCATCGGGGTACGCCTGACAGTTGATGCCGAGGTTGGTTAATTTTTCCAGCAGTTCGTCTACAACTAGGCTCCACATTAAGGGTGATAGTACCCCTCCTTGTGGACATCCTCTTGTTGTGTTTACTCTGATGGTTCCAGATGGTGTTTGAGTCTCTGCTGATCTGGTGCTCAGCAGCTCACACATCCAGTTGGATACTGTACTGTTAACTCCTTTCCTATCCAGGTATCGTTTAATCGCCTCATGTGAGGTGTTGTCAAATGCTCCCTCTATGTCTAGGAAAGCGCACAGTACTATTTCTTTTGCTTCCAAGGCACTTTGAATTATCTCCGTCAGCTGATATAGGGCAGTCTCTGTTGATCTGCCCGCTCTGTATGCATGCTGCCGATGATGTAGGGGGGATGTGTTCAGTACATCTTCCCTTAAATAATTGTCCACAACCTTTTCTGTCATCTTCAGAAGAAATGACGTAAGGCTGATGGGTCTGTACGATTTTTGCTGTTTGGGGTCTTTTTCCCCGCTTTTGGTATAAACACAACCCTTGCTCGTCACCATTGCATTGGTATGTGGCCCAAGGCAATACTACTCCTTGTTATTTTTAGCAGGTGTGGTATTAGTACATCTTGCATTTCTTGTAGTAGGGCGGGTATAATGTCTTCCACTCCGGCAGATTTAAAAGGCCGAAAGGAATTTATTGTCCATTTCAGTCGTCCCTCAGAACAGATGGTTGATGTTCTTTCCCAGTCTTCCCTCCGAGGTCTGATTGAAGTGGTATTGATTCCTGGCTCAGTACTAGGCGAGCTGCCAGGAAAGCGAGGTTCTAGTAGCAATAGTGCCGTTGATCCTCATCTTCCGTGAACTCGCAATCTGGTTTCTTCAGAGACATCGGCACTCCTCCTGACTTCCCAAGAGCTTTGTGTAGCCTTGCCGCAGTAGGAGTACTGGTGATTGTCTCACAGAATTTCCTGAAGCTATTTCTTTTAGCTTTTCTGATTTCCTTATTATATGTAGTAAGGGCCATTTGGTAGCTTTGCCAGTCTCCGCTGCGCTTTGCTTTATTGAAAAGCTTCCGCACCTCGGATCTTAGTTTTGACAAGTTATCGCTCCACCATGGCGTCTGTTTCCTGTCCCGTTCTCTACTTATAGGACAGTTTTCTTCGAATGCACAGATGATGGCGTTTGTTATGCCTTCCACTGCGCTCTCTAGCTGTAGGGGGTGGCCCGGAGCCTTCATTAAAACAAGGCGACCCAGATTGCTCTCGAGAGCAGTTCTATAGGTTTCCCAGTTGGTTTTCCTTGGGTTTCTTACTGTATTTCTCGTGATACTTGTGCTGTCCAAGTCGAATACTATTATTCGATGGTCAGACAATGACGGCTCACTAGATACTCTCCAGTTGCTAATTAATTTACTTACGCTTGGTCTCCCAAGCGTGAGGGCGAGTACTTCCTCCCTGACTCAATATGACATTTGATAAAGCTCTCCAGTTTCGTACACTTGTTCGTTTTTCGGATATTTCTTTTCGGATAAATAAGATTTTTTTCCTCTAACAGATCCGGTAAGATAATTGTACCTAGGTACACCTGTCTTTTATCTGGAAGTCAATTTTCCACTGGCGATCACAAGGATGAGGCCATACGTTTTGCAATCGATTTTCAGCCTTTACAGCCGACAATTTTATACCCGGAAACGTTTACTTCCTGTGAACAGGTACATATTTTCCCAACAGTAAGTCATAAAATTAAAGGCAGAATAAGAAACGATCGCTGGAATTTCCCAAGATCAAACAATGAACTATTTGAAAAGCGTATAAAAAGATGCGACACTATGATAAGGCCATTGTGAATATTTCGTTATAGGAGTTCACATCAGCGATTTTTTTGAAAGTTTTCTTAAGAATGTTTAAAAAAGCGTTGAAAAGAACTGTTTTATTTACAGTTAAAAAATTGGGTTCCGGAAAGATTTTGACAGCGACAGAAAAAGGAAAAATAGACGCTTTCAACCAGTTAGGACTCAGGCCGAGAAATTGCAAGGAGGCTAAATAGAAGTAAGACTATTGTAAACAGTCAAAAATCAAAATGGATGCACGGCAGAAGCAACAACATTGCGAGAAAAGCGGGTTATTCTACGAATTGCCTCAAATTCTACTCTACCTGTGACTAAAATAAGGGCCAACAGCGGAGTATCAGCCAGCATAGCAATGGTCCGAAGGATAATACGAAAAAGTGTTACTATACAGAGAAGAAAATTTAAAAAGGAACCAGTTTTAAGGCAAATACACAATGAATTTTGCAAGAGAACATGTCGCTTGGAGCAGTGAATCGAAACACGTTATCTTTTCGGATGAAAAAAAGTTAAACCTTGACGGCCCCGATGGTTACAACTTTTATGTTCATGATCTAAGAAAGGAGGAGCCGTACAACAGGTGTAATGGTATGGGGAGCTATTGCCCACTGTGGCACAATCGAGTTGGAGTTTTTGTTCACAACAATGAACGGAAACAACTATCTACAAATGTTTGCTGGAATGGTCATTTTCAAAAGTGAAAAACATGTCTCTTGGATATTCCAACAAGACAATGCCCCTATCCACACTTTCAGGGTTGGTAGAAGTTCGATTCAATCAGAAGACGTGGAACTTTTGCTATGGCTGCCCTATTCACCGGACTTAAACATAATCGAAACTGTTTGGCGGCAGACAATTTGAAGACAAGGACACTTTAATCGAAGCCGTGATGCCTGGGCCCGAATTTCTCTTAATTATTTAAAAAAAACATAGGGACGGGCTACAGTCCGCTTGGGCGAACTGTTGGATACCATATTCTTATTCCTATCCCTCAGAAGTGACAAAAGTGTAAGTATGGTTGAATTGTTAAAAACGCTCTACATATTTTGTTATATAACATTTAAAGGATCTTATCAAAAAAAACGAAGCTCTTGTAAAAAAACGCTCCCTAGCTCAAACTTTAGTTTTTCAATAAAATTGTTTTATTTAATTGTGGGCGTGTGAGTAGGCGGATTTAAAAAAAATTAACACATGAGCATAAAGGGCCCCTAGAAAGTATATATTATAAATTTCAGCTCCCTAGCTCAACTTTTGGATTTTCAAAAAAAGTTTTTTTTTTAAATTGTGGGCGTGTCAGTAGGCGGATTTTGAAAATATTTACACATAAGCATAAAGGGCCCCCTAGAGAGTATATATTATAAATTTCAGCTCCCTAGCTCAAACTTTGGATTTTTAAAAATAGGTTTTTTTTAAATTGTGGGCGTGTCAGTAAGCGGATTTTGAAAATATTTACACATGAGCTTGAAAGGCGCCTAGAGAGTATATATTATAAATTTCAGCTCCTTAGCTCAAATTTTGGTTTTTCAAAACAATTGTTTTATTTAGTTGTGGGCGTTTCAGTGGGCGGATTTTGAAAATTGTATCTCCCGAGCAGTTTTAGGAGTCATAGGTTAGGTTAGGTCAGGTTAGAGTGGCTGTCGGCCCAAGGCCGACACACTTAGACCAGGGTTAGGTCCATTGTGATGCCACACGGATCGAGGGGTTTCCCCACTACTAGTTAAACCATTTAGAGCTTCTTATGAAGCGCGATAGACTTCTAACGTCAGCGTTAGCCAAGTCGTTAAGATTATTAAGTAAAATCTCCCAGATAAAAATTTCTATTATGGGAGAGAGCTGGACATGTGCAGAGAAGGTGAAGTATAGTCTCCTCCTCCTCCTCGTCCAAGCAACTTCTACAGAAATCGTTCGAATAAACGCCAAGTCTCGATGCGTGCTTGCCTATCAGACAGTGCCCTGTAATTGCACCTATAGTGGAGCTAATATGCAGTCGGTTTAGTGAGATCAGACTCTTAGAGCGTCGCAGATCCAGCTTTGCCCAGATGTGCTTAGTCGCTAGACTTGTAGTACTACTTGTCCACCTTAGGTTTGTTCTCTCGATTGCAGACAGCTTGAATAAAAGTTTGCAGGGAGCGATTGGGATACCCAGAGAACCCTTTTCAGGTAAAATGGGGAGTTTGGTTCCCTTTTTGGCGAGTTCATCAGCCCTGCAGTTTCTTGGAATATCTCTATGGCCCGGCACCCAACAGAGGTGAATGTTTAGGAGTCATAGATCATATATAAAAAATGTCAGCTTTCTAGCTCAAAGTTCGATTTTTTCGAAAATTTTGTTTTTTTTTTAGTTTGTGGGCGTGTCTGTGGGCGGATTTCAAAAATTTGAAAACTTGATTATTTCGAGAGTATATGGTTAAAATTGCAGCTCTCTGGGCCCAGTTTAAAGGCCTAATTTTTGCCGACAGACGGACGGACGGACATATCTATATCGATATTACTATCGATGCTAATCATAAATATAGTAACTTTTAGGGGTCTACGGGCAATATTACGGTATGTTACAAACTAAACTATGCGTCAAAATTAATATACCCTTAGAATAGGGTATAAAAAACTGTATGACTCTATTCCAACCCGTCTTATAGAGGTCATATCGAAAAATGACGGGCATACTCATTATTAATGTAGAAAAACATAATAAATAAATGTTTTAAAACCATAAAATGTAAACATTTTATTATTGTAATTTTTTCCTTTCTTTCGAAGATTTTGCATGTGGCCTCATCCTAGTGTCGCATCTTTTAATACGCTTTTCAAGTAGGACATTGTTTGATCTTGGGAAATTCCAGCGGTCGTTTCTTATTTACCCTGATTTACTGTTGGGAAAATATGTACCTGTCCACAGGAAGTAAACGTTTCTAGGTATACAATTTCCAACAGTTATAAAGACTGAAAATCGATTGCAAAATGTATGACCTCATCCTGTAAGTCTATTGACCTTACATATACAGACCTTTGTTTTGCTTACCGCCTGCAGCAAACTTTATTCCATCATTTGAAGATGAAGGTAATGAATATCAGGTTCTGAAGTGCAATAAAATTCGCCGTATTTAAATTTTTGATATAGCGCTTACATTTTTGGTATCGGGTTTTTGTCATTGAGCATTTATGGTAATTTTGTAGTCGGCGCATAACCTGATTGCCTTCAATCAGAATGTTCTTTTCTTATTTTATTCAACTTCAACTTGTTTTTGTATTTAACAACACTTTTGTGGGTAAAATCTGAGAATCAGGTCAGTAAGTCGTTAATGTGTCCTAGTTCATTACGGAAATCCCCGCTCCCAATGTCAAATTCCTTATCGAATGTTAAACTATTTATTTTCAACGTGATATATTGCATACTCTTGTCACTTGTATTGTTAGACTTAAGGGGCAGATCAACAGAATATACCTCCTGATTTCCGATTTTTATACCCTATTCTAAGGGTATATTAATTCTGACGCATAGTTTGTAACATACGAGTACCTTAATATTGCCCGTAGACCCCTAAAAGTTACTATATTTATAATCAGCATCGATAGTAATGTCGATCTAGCCATGTCCGTCCGTCCGTCCGTCGGCAAAAATTAGGCCTTTAAACTGGGCCTAGAGAGCTGAAATGTTAACCATATACTCTCTAGGGTCCCGAAATAATCAAGTTTACAAATTTTTGAAATCCGCCCACAGACACGCCCACAAACTCAAAAAAACAAAATTTTGGAAAAAATCGAATCTGGAGCTAGAAAGCTGAAATTTTTTATATATGATCATGACTCCTAAAACTGCTCGGGATATACAATTTTCAAAATCCGCCCACTTACACGCCCACAAATAAATAAAACAATTTTATTGAAAAACCAAAATTTGAGCTAGGGAACTGAAATTTATAATATATACTCTCTAGGGGCTCTTTAAGCTCATGTGTAAATATTTTCAAAATCCGCCTACTGACACGCCCACAATTTAAAAAAAAACTGGGATTGAGTTTTGATACCTACTGAAGCTTCGTGAACTCCTTTCTTGGAACGTTCTAAGGTACATTTGGAAAGTTCCAAGGTACGCTCGTTGCGATATATGGTTTTGTATTGCGAAGCATTTCCAGTATTGTTTTTTATCTTTATTTAAAAACTTACGATGCCACGGAGCAAGTTAGGCGTTAAAAGAACTGCTCTGGACAAAAAGTCGTTAGGGGAGGCAAAAAACGAAGTTTTATTTAATAAAGAAACCATCGGCCAAGCTGCCAAAATCCACAGTATTAAAAAAAACAACTTTGTTTCGTCATATTTAACTTCACGGAAAGTCTGACAATGCAACTTTTAGCTATAATTCTAAAATTGCTCACAAACGAATACCAAGTAATGAAGAAGAACTTTCATTAGTCGAATATCTAACTACAGCAGCTAAATTGCATTATGGTCTATCGAAATATGATACGAGGACTTTTGGAAACCCGGTTCCTATCCATATCCCCCACAAAATGGGCGTGGCAAAAGTCTATATATAGGATAACCTATGGCCACATAAAAATTATAAACAAAGCACATAGAAACATCCAAACACCGTCGAAACTTTGAAATCGAGAAATGGTCGAAAAACAAGTCAAAATCATTTTTGAATTTTGGTAAAATGTTGTTTAACCACCAAGTGAATTGAATATGAAGGTTCGATCGCATAACAGAAATCACGTAGATTAAATCTAAAAACTTGGAGAAAAAAATGGCTGTTTTTATTGCAAATTAGTATAGCTAGAGAAAAAGAAATAATAACAAATTTCTTAGGTACAGATATAGATTCAACTGCTTGAAATCAATTAAATCAAAACAAATGGGCATAAAGAATCGAAATCGACAAATCGATGGGCATTTTTATTCCTCATACTAGAGTTGGCTATTTTTTCAATTTTGGCTCCATACCTTAAAAAATTCCAATAGGCGTTTTTCTTTTTTAGTTCAGAGCAGAGCCTGAGATGCCAAAAAAAGTTAGTGTTTCTTTTTTAGCTCCTACACCTCAGACGTTCAGACTGTGTTTTTTTTCGTTCAGAGCCTGATCAGAGCACGCTCTATGAGCTCAGAATAAATTAACTGATCAGCCTGAGTAAAAAACTGAACACAGCCAGAGACAGACTGAGAGGAGGGCAAATAAAGGAAAGCGGAATCAAAAACAAATAATAAAAATAATTTAATTTGTATTTAAAAAATAAATAATCAAATGATATCCGAGCCCTCAAGTGATTTTCATATACAAATCAGAACACTTTGAGCACCTTCGGTTCAGAGCATGCTCTACTTGCTCACGCTATGTTCAGTGCTCTGCTGTGAACTTAAAAAGAAACATAGGGGCGGGCTACAGTCCGCTTGGGCGAACTGTTGGATACCCTATTCTTATTCCTATATCTCATAAGTGGGCGTGACAAAAATTTAAAGGATTTTATCGAAAAAACTAAGCTTTTGTAAATAAAAACGCTCCCTAGCTCAAACTTTGGTTTTTCAATAAAATTGTTTTATTTAATTGTGGGCGTGTCAGTAGGCGGATTTAAAAAAAATGTAAGTATGAGCATAAAGGGCACCTAGAGAGTATATACTATAAATTTCAGCTCCCTAGCTCAAACTTTGGACTTTCAAAAATAAAAAATAAAAAATTGTGGGCGTGTCAGTAGGCGGATTTTGAAAATATTTACACATGAGCATAAAGGGCCCCTAGAGAGTATATATTAAAAATTTCAGCTCCCTAGCTCAAATTTTGGTTTTTCAAAAAAAATATTTTATTTAATTGTGGGCGTGTCAGTGGACGGATTTTGAAAATTTTATGTCCCAAGCAGTTTTATGGGCCAAAGATCATATATAAAAAATTTCAGCTTTCTAGCTCAAAATTCAATTTTTCCCAAAATTTGTTTTATTTAATTGTGGGCGTGTCAGTGGGCGGATTTTGAAAATTTTATGTCCCAATCAGTTTTATGGGCCATAGATCATATATAAAAAATTTCAGCTCTCTAGCTCAAAATTCGATTTTTTCCAAAATTTTGTTTTTTTGAGTTTGTGGGCGTGTCTGTGGGCGGATTTCAAAAATTCTTAAACTTGATTATTTCGGGACCCTAGAGAGTATATGGTTAAAATTTCAGCTCTCTAGGTCCAGTTTAAAGGCCTAATTTTTGCCGATGGACGGACGGACGGACGGACGGACATGGCTAGATCGACATTACTATCGATGCTGATCATAAATATAGTAACTTTTAGGGGTCTACGGGCAATATTAAGGTATGTTACAAACTATGCGTCAAAATTAATATACCCCTAGAATAGGGTATAAAAACGCCTAATAAATGCCTAAACCCTGCAGTTCCACGGTGTAGTTGACCGTGGTCTGTCCCTCATGCTGCAGCCTCAGTATTAATTGGTGCTTTGTTATCTCGTTTGTCATGCGACTAAGATGAGCTTTGAGATATTTAATCAAATCTTCGTTGGAATCTGGTAATTCTGACGCTGTCATCTTTAATAAAAGCTGGTAATATATTGCTCCGATGGAGCTGATAAATTCTTGCCGCATTTTTGTGCCATCTGTGATAATCATTCTCATTGTTCTGCTCGAAGTGTAAGTTAAACTTAAATTCTCATCGCCACTGGTATATTTGTACCTAAGCAAATATTTATGATGTAGGTTCAAGAACGCTGTCAAATCAAAAGACGTTTCCTTTCATTCACAATATAAAACAATTCACATTGATGTTAGTATAAGCGCAGTCTGAATCCAAACACTTTTGGATGGCCAATGCACTTTTTGGAGCGTATGGTGAAATTAGATTTTTTCTTTGTTTTTAGCTTTTACTTGCTCAAAAGTAAAGTAATCTTTAATCAAGAAAAAGTACACACACTAAAAGCATTACAATAAGTCACAGCTCCATAGCACTTTAAAGCCTGTGTAAACATAAAAGGTCCGTTCGCGTACTTTATGTGTAGAAAAATGAAAACTGTCAAATCTCCAAAATCGAGAGAGAATCCTCTCATTTCCGAAAAAAAGTACGCGAACGCTTTTGTGTAAAAAGATGAAAAACGTGTTAGCTTGGCTAGAAAAGAAGCAACAGCTGTTTTTTTTTTGCTGGCAAACTCATAGGATTTCATCGTTTGACAGTTTTCATTTTTTTAGGAGCTGAAATTCTGTGTGAAGAAAAATGAACGAAAGTACATTTTTCTTTCGTTCATCTTTTTACCATTTTCTCAGTACGCGAACGCGTTTGTGTAGTTTTGCACGAACGTTTATATAAATTTACATTTGCATATTAGTTCGCGAACAGACCTAATATGATTTAATTGAGCATAAATTAAAGGGATTTTTCTATAACACTTTCAGTGGATATAAATACTGTATTATAATAATAATATAAAATGTATTTTACATAATAAATAATGAAACAGAATTTCTTGTCTTTAATTAATAATCATCCGTTTCAATGATTTATTCGATTCAGGAGGTTTTCCTTCGAAACGCTTTTTTTACAAAAGCTCCGTTTTTTCGATTAAATCCTTTAAATGTTATATAATAAAATATGTAGAGCGTTCTTAACAATTCAAACATACTTAGACTTTTGTCACGGTCACTTATGAGGGATAGGAATAAGAATAGCGGACTGTAGCCCTTCCCTATGTTTTTTTTTTATTTTTTTTTTTCATAAAAAATGTACGTTGGCGCATATGAGAACAGCAATAGTGTTTTTGTTCGTCTTTCGTTTGAGTGTGTTTTGGTTTTAACTTATTTTTTTTATTTCCGTAAAATACTGTTTAGGACCTCGCCTTCAAATAATAACGATTATCAGATAAAATTATTAAGAAAAAAACATTGGTGTCTTCCAGCTGACTTCGGGGTTCTGAAAGGAAGAACAAGTTTTATGTTTCATGCATTTAAGATAATACTATAAGCTATTAGGTAATATTCAGTATACTGAACAATGGATATTGTCCTATTGTAACAGTATGTACTTTTCGACATTATCATAACATAGTATAAAACAAAGTCGCTTCCCGCTGTCTGTCTGTCTGTATGTATGCTTAGATCTTTAAAACTACGCAACGAATTTTGATGCGGTTTTTTTTGATAGATAGAATGATTCAACAGGAAGGTTTATATGTACATTATAATATATGCATAATATAGTAGAGAAACACTAATAATTTAAGAGGTTTCTAATGTCATGTCCTAAACAAACACATTTTTCTGCGCTTACATTGCAAACGCTGGCTGAACCATACGAGATAGATCAAAATAATATACTACAGTATTGTACACCTTAAAAAAGTCTACAAAAAAACCTTCATGATATATGTCTATCTCTTAGGGATAACCCACAATAACCATTTATTATCCTTTACTTTTTACGAGAAATAATGGCTTATTTATGAAGCGATTTTAAGCAATACAGCATTAATCCTTATCCAAATAAGTACTGATAGTATGTATTTAAATACTAAAGTGAATTCTTTTTTAAGACAAAACATGGTTTTCAGCGCGACAATTTTTTCGAAATTGTATGTTCGTACTTTAGTTGGTACTCGTATTAAGGTTAATTTTTAAACCGCAGTCATATAGTAAGTACATTAGGGTAGATAGAATTAGATTTCAATTTAGTATTAAGGCAATTATTTTGTAAGTATTTTTAATTATCGAAAATCGTAGTAAGCTAAGGATCAATCGAGACTTACAAAATATAGCTCAAGATGAGCCACGATTGAACATCGATCAGAAGAAAGTATTCACTACATTACTATCATCAGTTGATAACAATGAAGGAAAATTATGATTTATTTATTTATTTCATCTACCGAGTAAATAAACTCTAACAGATTACAAAAGTTCTTAAATCTAGGTACTATATAAAAATAATATTTACAGAGTATAATTTAATTGCGTGCATTGTAATAATTTATTTATTTACTTTTAATTTAATACAAATATATCTTTCAATTTAGCTTTAAATTTTGTTATCATCGTAAGTCTGAGCATTTCAAATTATAAAGATGAATACATTTTGTAATGGGTTCATTCTCCCCATATTTAAATACATGTAGAGGAGCATACAAAAAATTTCGCTGGCGAATTACTCTTTCTGGAGCATAAATTAGAAATTTTTCCAAAATGTAAGGACATTTAATACGGTACGAGAAGATATCGTGAACAAACATAATACAACTAACATTTCGTCTAGTTTCCAACGAATCCAAACCAACTAATGCGCACCTAGTCGAATAAACGGGCATTTCAATTAAGTTCCAATTAAGTTGTTTAACAATAAATCTAGTGAAGGACTTTTGAATGCGTTCCAATCTCATTTGATAAGTTACAAAAACAGGACACCAAATAATAGAACAATACTCAAGTAACGGGCGCACCAGAGACACGTACACAGATTTTATAGCGTAAGAATTTGAAAATTCTTTACAATTTCGTTTGAGAAATCCAAGCATTGAATTCGCTTTTGCGACAATGTAGTCTATATGAAACGAAAAAGTCAGTTTATTGTCAAATACCACTCCAAGATCTTTGACTATGTTTTCAACATTTAAGACATAGTTTGAAATTTTATATTCATGTACAAGAGGATTTCTGTTTCGATAAACAGAGAAAGAGTGACATTTACTAGCATTTAAACAAATATTGCTGCGTTTACACCATTCAACTACTTCATTCAAGTCTTTTTGAAGTAATTAGCAATCTTGAACATTTTTAACATGTAGGAATTTCTTTAAATCATCGGCATACATTAAACAATAAGCATTTTTTAACAACAATGGAATTTCATTTATAAAGATAATAAACAACAACGGGCCCAAATGTCTTCCCTGGGGGACACCAGATGAAACCTCAATTGTTCTAGAATATACATTCTCCAATTTAACAATTTGTTTACGACTATTTAAATAACTAGAAATCCATTTTAATAAAATAGAGTGGATTCCAAAAGAACGTAGTCTATTTATTAAAATGGCATGTGAAACTGTGTCAAACGCTTTTACAAAATCGGTGAAAACTACATCTACTTGACCACCTGCTTCCAGGGAATCCGAAAGATATTTCGTAAATAAAACCAAATTAGTTGCTGTCGACCTGCCTGACACAAAACCATGCTGATACGGAGATATATGTTCTTTAACATTAAAATACAACTTTTTAGTAACTATGTGTTCAAATAGCTTCGGAATAGCTGAGATCTTGGATATCCCTCTATAATATTCAATTTGTTGTCTAGGACCTGCTTTGAAAATGGGTGTAATGAAAGAAATTTTCCATTCCTCCAAAAATATGCCTGTAGCCAATGACAAATTGAAAATTATTTTTAAGGGGTCAACTATAGATTGACAACATTTTTTCAATACTATTGATGGAATTCTATCTGGCCCTTGACTACTTCCACAACTTATTGATTTTATGCCTTCTTGGATGTCTTGAGTTGACAGGTAAAGAGAACCTATATCAGCACTGGAAAAAGGAATGTTATCAACTACAGAGTTATTATCTTTATGTCTTACATAAACACTTTCAAAGAAATTTGCAAATAGGTTACACGTAGTTTGAATATCAGTAGACGAAATGCCATTGTATTCCATATTTCTTTGAAATCCATAAATCTTCTTTTTACCTTTCATGAATGTCCAGAAACCTTTCGGATTACTAATAATTTCAGATTCAACATTCATAACATATTGTTTATATAAAAATCTATTTAAAAATTCAAACTCACGACGTAATTTGCAAAAATGATTCTTATCATTATATTATATTTCATTGATGCCCCAGGAGGTACAGGAAAAACATTTTTAATCAATTTGCTTTTAACAAAAGTGAGATCTACCGAAAAAATTGCATTAGCTGTCGCGTCATCCGGCATTGCCGCTACGCTTTTAGAAGGAGGCCGAACCGCACACTCTACATTCAAACTCCCGTTGAAAATCGCCACCGATGATAATAACAGCGTCTGGAGTGTTTCTAAACAGAGCAATACAGAAAAATTGATGTGTGACTGTTCATTAATAGTCTGGGACGAAGCAACCATGTCAAACAAGACGTCTGTATAAGCACTGGATAGGACAATGAACGATTTGCGCAGCAAAAATTCATCTATGGGTGGATGTACAATTCTTTTCTCAGGAGACTTTCGTCAAATCCTACCAGTTGCGACTCGAGGAACACGTGCTGACGAAATAAATGCTTCCCTAAAAAGATCCAACCTTTGGCCACACGTCAATAAATTAGAGCTTAAAACTAACATGAGGGTTTCATTGTCTCCACGTGAGAACAAGATTTTTTCAGAGATGCTGCTAAAAGTAGGCAATGGAGAGTTAACACAAAGTGATGGAAGGATTAACCTAGAAAACCTTTGTGTTTTGATAGACAACATCGAAGAGTTGGTCAACAATGTCTATCCCGACATTGATAATACAAGTTATAAGACTATATCTTGGTTTAAAGAAAGAGCGATTCTGTCACCAAATAAAGAACAAGTAGATAAGGTAAATAACTTGATTCTCTCAAAGATTAATGCGCCCACGCAAATATACTACTGGGTCGATACTGTTCTGGATTTGGAAGAAGCTGTTCATTTTACTACAGAATTTCCTAATTCTTTGAACCCGTCTGAACTCCCTCCTCATAAAATGGTGTTGAAAGTATGTTGTCCTGTTATTTTATTAACAAACCTGAATCCACCTAAACGTTGCAATGGCACGCGTTTGCTGGTAAAATCACTAAAAACTTTTATAATAGTGTGCACAATACTCACCGGATGTGGTAGCGGAGAAGATGTATTAAACCCCGAATTCCTCCGATACCATCGGATTTACCGTTCCAATTTAAACTCCTACAATTTCCGGTAAAGATATGTTTTGCAATGACCATTAATAAATCGCAGGGTCAAACTTTCAACGTGGCAGGCTTAGCTTTGAGCGTTGAGTGTTTTTCGCATGGCCAATTATATGTCGCTCTTTCAAGAGTAACCTCTAAAGAAAACATGTTTGTATGGTCTAATGACAAAAAATCTGTCAACGTTGTATATAAAGACATTCTGTAGTATATTTAGTATCTGCATTGCACTCAGGCGAAGCCGGGGCGGGTCGCTAGTAAACTTATACCTATAATAGAATAAAACAAACTCGTGCTGTTTTATTTTCTTGCTCATGAATTAACACCCCAAAATAAGTATCAATTTCAGTTGCTATACGGATTAAAGGTAATTTCGTATTTACATTATGTATGTACATATTCGTTCAACCCCTAACTTCTTACAGTAAACTTGTATGTATTCTTTAAAGGAGCTAATAATTTGTGAAGGACTAACATAACGAATTCCATATATGGGCTAATTAATTTATTTAATTTGGAAATACAACTGACAATAGACTTACAGCCCTCTAAGAGCAAAATTTGTATTTTGAAATACAATTTTTATTGGATGAATATATACCCACGTGACGTCTTTTGTGGCAGCCGAAGAACAAGTGAAATTGGTTGGTCTTGAAGTTAATGAGGACACGACCAACTACATGATATCAACAAAAAAACAAACATCAAGGACACACCGTCACTTTTGACAGCTATAATTTGGAGGCAGCTAAGGCATTCTACCTTGGAGTAAACTTCAACTCCACAAATGACACCTTAGTGGAGATCCGACAGAGAATTAGCCAAGGAAACCACTGCTACTTCGGTTTGGTAAAACAAATGTGCTTAAAACTTTCTATACAATCGCGAAAAAGAGGCAGGCCTTAAAACTCCTGGATCACACAAGTTTTCAAGCTTATCTCCTTTTGGAAAATATTCTATGAAACTTGCTTTCAATGTATTGCTCAGTTCATAGGATTCTATGGATAGTATTCTATGGGCTGCGATTTTTGCGACGTGCTTTACTCTGCGAAACTTCAATGATTTAAACAGTATGCCCGGCCTTAATGTTATGGCATTCTATCTTTCTTTCTTTCTATGAAAGGTGCCAAATGGTAAGCTATGAAATATTGACAACTAAGAATATTATAGTGAGTTGGTTGGCAGAGCTACAGGAATGCTTTTGTGAAGGTAGGTAGGTAGGTAGAGGTGGCGGTTCGGCCTGAACCAATTAGCACTTGTTGTGCCTTTTTGTTACCACGACTCGTGTGACCTATGCTGTAGTGGTTATAGAGGATTTGATGTGTGGCTATATCCAACCTGTGGAGTTGCGAAAACGGATAAGATCTTGTATCCCTTTGCCCGATATAGCGCTAAGGTCGTCGAAGAATGTTTGATTCAATGCCCGCAGTCTGGCTCTTGCTAGCGCCGGACATTCGCAGAGGAAATGGAAGAGAGTTTCTCTTTCATTTACATTCCCGCAACATCAGCAGTGGGGGTTAAATGGGATACCTAGTTTGGCCGCATGGTCTCCAATTGGCCAGTGCCCGGTGATTATCGTCGAAATTCTGGAGACGTCGGGGCGGGTTCTGTTTAGAAGATCCTCTGTTCTTCTTTTGTCATAAGTAGGCCATATCTTCATTGATATGATGCAGTTAGTTAACCTTCTCCATTGAAGATTGGCTTTCTGCAGGAAGTATGAGTGTATTTGTGTCTTGACCGCACCTAGCGGAATGTGAACCCTTGCCGCGAGTAAGCCGTCCAGAGCTGAGCCCTGCCTGGCACTAAGTGACGTTTAGTTTCCACAAACTCACGTTAACCTGGTTATTATCGTTTGCTGCTGAGAAAGCCATCCTGTGGAGTTTAAGAAAATTATTTGTTCCTTTATACTCTTCTCGGAGACTTCCTTAAGTGTGTCAAATAACTGTTTTCCTATTGCTGGTTGTATGGTCCTAGCAACTGTTGGACAGGCGTATATATTTTGGAGTAGGGTCTCTCTTTCAGACCATAGACCAATGTCCCGTGATGATCGCTATCAATCTGGCAAAATTTCTTTGGGTTCTACATAGGAGGTCGGTTGTTTTTACCTTGTTGTAATTTGGCTATATCTATCTGTATATGACGCTTGTTGTCAGCCTTATCCACCTGAAGTTGGCTTTCGTGAGCTATTTTGACGTGATATTTGGCTGGTGTACCACAAGGCAGTGTGCTAGGTCCAGTTCTATACCTACTTTTCTCTAGCGATCTTCTTGAAAGTGAAGAAATCACCATAGCTACTTTTGCAGATGACACAGCTGTCCTTGCTGTGGGAGCAACTGTCGAAATAGCAACAAAAAAGCTTCAAACAGCAATAAATAATATTTCAGAATGGACTAAGAAATGGCAGATTAGATTAAATGACCTTAAGTCAGTCCATATTAATTTTACGTATAAAAACGTACCACACATTCCAGTCTACATTAACAACAATGTAGTGGAATATTCAAACACAGCCAAATATCTAGGCCTGACTCTAGACGCTAAACTGCATTGGAAAGCGCACGTAAAGAAAAAAAACATGAGTTAAACATGCGATACAGTAAAATGTATTGACTTATTGGGAGATTCTCATCCCTGTCTAACTACAACAAGTTATTGCTATACACGCAAGTTCTGAAACCAGTATGGACCTACGGGCTCCAGTTGTGGGCATGCACATGCCAAACAAATTTACAAACAATTCAGGTTTTCCAAAATAAAGTACTAAGGAACATAGTTAATGCACCTTGGTACATACGCAATGCCGATCTGCATAACGATCTAAACGTCGAAAGGGTTGAAGATGAAGTTAAGAAAGTTGCTCAAAGGCACAGAAGTAGGCTTCTTAACCACGTAAACACAGAAATAACAGAACTTTTGAATAATGACAATGCAATCAGGAGATTGAGACGGGTAAAACCTCTTGATCTATAAGAGGTAGCTGGGGGCTAAGAAATCAGGTATTGATTTCAAACAAGAAAAAAGTTTAGAAATCCGACAAACGGCGGATTTATCTGTTAAATTCATCAAATATGTAGTTCAAAAACAAATTGCCGATTAGTCGTCGACTAGGAGTAATCTCATTCGGGATGGCGAATGTCAGTCCCCCGGGAGTTTTTTTAGATGGGTTAAAGTCTCTCACTATTGCAGAAGCATCCCTCGCGTACTAGCTCTGCAATGTCTTTCGATGATTTTTTCTTCCAGCGAATTCCCAACACAAAAAAAAAATATTTGACTTTACTGCTCCGAGTGGAACATGGACTGGTTGCGCAAGTGAACAGTGAAGTGAACAGTGGAGGGCTGAGCATTGTCTGGCCAGTTGTCAGTATGTTCGTTTCCAATTGCTAGCTCATTTCGGCATTTTAGTACTAACTTATAGGATAAAGTGACGCTTTGATGGCAGCCTGGCTGTCGATGAGTATAGCGATCTCTGTCTCGGTGTTATGCTTGAGTGTAGTTTGATAAGACCCGTCTGACGGCGCTGTAGAGCGCCTGTGGTGCCTATACATGATGTTCTTTGTAGCTTGTTGTTTTGTAAAGGAATTATAATAGAATATTTTACCCAATCGTAGGGCTATATTTATTTTGACTCAAAGGAATTTACACCGAAAAAAATGAAATAACTTCCAAGAATTTTTATATAAAGTTTATTTATTTATTTATTTATTTCATCAATTGATTCAAGATCTGCTGATTACAAAAAAAAAAAAAAAAACAAAGTTAAAATACATTAAAAATAATAAATTAATAAATTAATAAATACTACAATAGTTATATACAATTTACTAATAGTTTTTTTTTGAAAACATCTCTATTTATTGAAACATCAATATCATTGCACATTTCATTGAATAACTTTAAGGAACGCGTAATTGGTTCATTCAAACCGTAGTTTGTCCTATGATGAGGAACATAAAAATAAACGTTACTATTACGAAACAATCTTGGCACATGAAAAGGAATTAAAGAAACAAGGTCGATAGATGTGATTCTATAGTCCAAAATATCTTTTACGAACATAACGCATTGAATTTGCCTACGACATTTCAGCGTTTTCATATCGATGAGAGAACATCTCGAATTATAGTCAGGCATAGAACCAACCCAATTTAATTTTCTTAATGCATACCTCGTAAACCGCTTTTGAATTCTTTCTATCCTCATTGTTCCAATTTCATAATATGGTGACCAAACAACACAACCATATTCCAACACTGGAACAACAAGAGACAAGAATAATGTTTTTAGCGTATATGCATCCTGGAAATCTTGTGAATTTCTTTTTAAAAAACCTAGTAATGAGTTACCCTTAGAGACGATGTAGTCAATGTGTGACCTGAAATCCATTTTTGAATCGATATAGACTCCAAGATCTTTGATACAATCAACTCTAAGAAGTTTAAAATCATTAAAACAATAATCAAATTTAACGATAGACGCAGACCTAGTCACACTTAAAATTTTGCATTTTGAATTATTCAACTCAAGATGGTTAAAATTACACCATTCCAAGAAATTGTTTATGTCTTCCTGCATGAAAAAACAGTCTTGAGACAAAGAAACCGGAAAAAACACTTTGACATCGTCGGCATACATTAAACAACTGCAGTATTTCATAACAGAAGGCAAATCATTTGTGAAGATGATGAATAGAAGTGGACCTAGATGACTTCCTTGTGGAAGACCCGACTTAACTTCTATTAGATTGGATTTACAATTTTCAATCTTTACTATTTGTTTCCTTCCAGTTAAATAAGATCTCAGCCACTTAATAAAGGATGAATTGAAACCCAATCTATCTAATTTCTGTATAATAAGACCGTGATGTACACGATCGAAAGCTTTAACAAAATCTGTGTAAAGAACATCAACTTGTTTGCCCGATTCCATTTGGTTGCAGCAAAAATTTGTGAAAAGACTTAAATTAGTGCCAGTTGATCTACCCTTCAAAAACCCGTGTTGGTACTGGGATAAAGTTTCTTTTAACGAGAAATAAAGCTTTTGGGTTATAATTTTTTCAAGCAATTTAGGAATGGCGGAAAGCTTAGAGATGGGTCTGTAATTTTTGACTAAATGTTTAAGTCCATTTTTAAAGATTGGATCAACAAAAGAAATCTTCCATTCATCCAGAAAAACACCATCTTCTAGGGATTTATTGAAAATGCAAGTGATCACATAGCTCAAGGAAGTTGCACATTTCGATAACAACAACGGAGAAATTTTATCATACCCAGCTTTTTTGGTAACATCAATATCTTTCAAACTTACCAGAATCTCTTCTTCAGAAAAACAACTTAGGCAAAAATCAGTGATGGGATTTATGCAACGATAGTGTTCATTAATGTTAGAAATTGCATCACTGTTGTAGGATGTTTGGAAGAACTCCGCAAAGAAGTTACAAGATGACTCTAAATCATTAGATATTTTGTCATTGTATTCCATACATTGCGGGAATGACGAAACTTTCCTTTTAGAATTAAGGAATATCCAAAAAGATTTAGAATTTCTTTTAATGTTTGATTCTGTCTTAATAACGTATTGCCTGTATAAAAATTTGTTTAAAAAGTCGAACTCTTTTCGTAACTGACGAAATATTACGTAGTCATCGGTGTTATTTTTAGATTTATAACGTTTAAAGGCCTTATTTTTGGCATTTTCCAAATTTTTTATCCTTTTATTAAACCACGGAAATTTGAAATTAATTTTTCTTTTTGTGGTAGGAATAAAACGCTCCATACCATCGAATAAAATACCTTTAAAACGAGAATACATATGTTCCAAGGACACATCCTTCAATAAGTCCTCCCAGCCAAATGAGCTATAAAAATTATTCAATGAGATGAAATCTGCTTTTGCATAATTATACATTAAAAAATCATCTTTACTCGATGATACAATGGAAAAATTATAAAATTCAAAAGATAAACAAATAGCTTTATGATGAATAGAATTTTTTAAAAGTGGAAAATCAGATATTTTTAAAAAGTATTTTATGTCATTATTTATAAATATTAAATCGAGAATTCTATGTAAATCATTTTTGATATTATTGATTTGAAAAAGACCCATAGCAGAGAATGAGTCAACAACTAACATTTCTGTATCTTTATTTAACCTTAATATTGCCCGTAGACCCCTAAAAGTTACTATATGTATGATCAGCATCGATAGTAATGTCGATCTAGCCATGTCCGTCCGCCCGTCCGTCCGTCCGTCCGTCCGTCCGTCCGTCGGCAAAAATTAGGCCTTTAAACTGGACCTAGAGAGCTGCAATTTTAACCATATACTCTCTAGGGTCCCGAAATAATCAAGTTTACGAATTTTTGAAATCCGCCCACAGACACGCCCACAAACTCAAAAAAACCAAATTTTGGAAAAAATCTAATTTTGAGCTAGGAAGCTGAAATTTTTTATATATGATCTATGACTCCTAAAACTGTTTGGGATATAAAATTTTCAAAATCCGACCACTGCCGCGCCCACAAAAAAATAAAACAATTTTATTGAAAAACCAAAATTTGAGCTAGGGAGCTGAAATTTTTAATATATACTCTCTAGGGGCCCTTTAAGCTCATGTATAAATATTTTCAAAATCCGCTCACTGACACGCCCACAAATAAATAAAACAATTTTTTGGAAAATCCAAAGTTTGAGATAGGGAGCTGAAATTTATAATATATACTCTCTAGGGGCCCTTTAAGCTCATGTATAAATATTTTCAAAATCCGCCCACTGACACGCCCACAAATAAATAAAACAATTTTTTTTAAAATCCAAAGTTTGAGCTAGGGAGCTGAAATTTATAATATATACTCTCTAGGGGCCCTTTATGCTCATGTGTTAATTTTTTTTTAAATCGGCCTACTGACACGCCCACAATTAAATAAAACAATTTTATTGAAACACCCATGTTTGAGCTAGGGAGCTGAAATTTATAATATATACTCTCTAGGGGCCCTTTAAGCTCATGTATAAATATTTTCAAAATCCGCCCACTGACACGCCCACAAATAAATAAAACAATTTTTTTTAAAATCCAAAGTTTGAGCTAGGGAGCTGAAATTTATAATATATACTCTCTAGGGGCCCTTTATGCTCATGTGTTAATTTTTTTTTAAATCCGCCTACTGACACGCCCACAATTAAATAAAACAATTTTATTGAAACACCCAAGTTTGAGCTAGGGAGCGTTTTTTTTGATAAAATCCTTTAAATGTTATATAACAAAATATGTAGAGCGTTCTTAACAATTTAACCATACTTAGACTTTTGTCACGCCCACTTATGAGGGATAGGAATAAGAATAGGGTATCCAACAGTTCGCCCAAGCGGACTGTAGCCCGTCCCTATGTTTTTTTATAGTTTTCCTTAAATTCTTCAGTTCATTTTTGTCGCTATCTGTCAAATGCGTCTTTCTTCTTAGTTGCTCCCTTCTGTCAATGAGTTCTTTTGTTTGGTTTGATATTTTCGTGTCTTTTTTATGCTTTGTTTCCATTATTATTTTTGTTGCCGTTAATTTTATAATGGACTCCAGCTTGTCATAAGTGTTTTGTATGTTTAAGTGTATATTGGAAATGTCGATAAGATGTCTTATATGCATGTCAAGATTGTTGTTGTAAAGTAGGATGTTTTCTGCTGATACATTTCTCGGTATATAAAGACATTGTATATAAACCTTATAGTAGTGCAACCGTGCGTAAACGACGATACGCCACCAGTGCGCATTCGCCCGCAACAAATCATGATAGTCTAGTTCTACACCATTCTCGTGCTGGGAATATGAGTAGGAGGGTGATGCAGGTATAGTCCGTACCAAAACAGTTGGCCAACGGTCGATTGCGCAGAGAGAGGATTTAAGAGAACAAAAATGACGCGAAAGAGATTTAATCACTAAGCGTTTTTGCCTGTAATTTACAATGCGTAACCCAACTTTACAGTGCTTAGAACTAAAATGCTGTTGAATATCTAAATAAACTTAATTTTTTATTATGAGGTCGACTTTTATACATTTCTACCTAGAAGTCCGATTGTATTTGAAAGGGTTCCCAACCCTTTTTATGGTTGAACATTTCGTGGTTTAGCGCTAGGTACCTGTATGGGTGGTGTGCTTGGTTAGCATTAATTTTATGATGTTTGATTTTACCTGTTTGACTTAAGTGTAAAAGTTTTACGACATGATTAGTGTTTGCATTTGGTTACCTGTAGGGGCAAGGAATAAATTTGTTGCTTGGTTTTTAGAGTTGTTTATTTTAAGATAACGCATATATATTATGGATTTCCTATTTGGAATTCACTTTCACGAAAACAAAAGCATTGCTAGGACATAAGTTTATTAAAATAAAATAAATTGTCATGGATCTTTCAAGAAAAGGAAAACCAATAGGAAGTCTAGGACGTAAGATCGTTGTTAGGATATATTACAAAAAAATTGAAGAAGCTAGGAATTTATGTATAGATAATCCCATCACATACGCAAATTCACAGACAGAGGAGTTTACGGGAATTTCGGCCCGAACAATAAGAAGGATAATTAAAGAATATGAGAAGAAAGGCGCTATTGAATCTCCAACTAAAAGAGTACCACATACAAAATGGACCACATTGAAGAATGATAACATTAAAAATGTTAAGACAACGGGTGCAGGAAGATTTGGAGCTGAACCTAAGCAATATGTCGCTACATAGGATTTTAAAAAGAAATGGATTTTCTTATAGGAAAACGGAGAACAACCGTAAATTTCTTTGCGAAAGAAATGAAATCAAACTTTTACGAGTGAAATATCTGAGGAAGGTGCGGGAGTTCAGGTCAGAAGGATATGAGATTATTTATTTGGACGAGAGCTATATTCACAGCTCTCACACAAGGCCAAGGGCATGGACTGACGGCACCAGTCAAGGTTTAAAGGCGCCAATTTCAAAAGGCCAAAGGCTGATAATGGCGCATGCAGGTGGAGCGAAGGGCTTCGTGAATAATGCCTTGCTTTTATTTAAATCTGGGTCGAAAACAGGAGATTATCACGATGAGATGAATTTTGAAAATTTCTCCAAATGGATGAAGGATCAAGTTTTAAATAACCTAGAGGAACCATCAGTTATTGTAATGAACAACGCATCATATCACAACAAATGGGAACACAAGCAAATCACTTCTGCTTCCGTTAAATCGGAGATGTTAGAATGGCTTTCCGTCAACAATATACCGCATTCTTCAAAAATGCTCAAAGTCGAACTTTATGACCTTATAAAGCGACATCGGACTAATCACCACCCCAAGCATAAGATTGACGATATGATTCACGGCGCGGGACACGAAGTACTACAATTGCCACCCTATCATCCAGATCTCAACCCTATTGAAAAGATCTGGGCAACAGTCAAGGGAAGAGTCGGAAGCCGAAATACAACGTTTAGATTATCGGATGTTCAGAAACTAGCTGAAGAAGAATTTTCAAAAATAACAGTTGAAAATTGGCGCAAAGTTTGTGAAAAAAATGTAAGGACAGAGGAGGAATACTTTTCACACGAGCAGATGTGGGACACAATGTCGGATGCAATAATTATCAATCCAGGAGATGATTCTTCAACCGATTATGAAACTGACAGTTCTTCGAATTCAATTTAATATACATTAATATTAACTATTTCATATATAGGTAGCAAAATCAATAAATATTTTTATCTTAGTACTAAAACGTGTGTGTTTTTACTTCTTAATTCAAACCAAACCGAACCACCCATTTGGTATACTGGTGTTTTGTTTTGCTGCTCGCTGTAAATCTGTTTTATATTTGCAATTCATCGTCAATTTTATCTCGCTATAATTTACACTTTTAATCAAGGTTACAAATTTAAAAGTGGTGGGTAGTTCAATAAGTTTTAAAAACTGCATTTCTTAAAAAAAATTATTGAAGAATCAAGAACGTTCACCATTTTGTCTTTAACGAACCGTTTAATACCCCATCCTCTTTTTTGTGACTGAAAATCGTGCCTATTGTTATTGAGCATAAAATCGTTTACGTTTCCAAAAAATTCCCAAAATGTAAATTTTTTATTAAATTTACCTACCTCGCCCAAATTCAATGATATAAACAAAAAAAATTTGGTGTGACACTGCAATTTACTTTACTTTGCGTGCCAATATCAGTACCTACATGATCAATATGCACGACACAATTAATAATGATCAACGAAAGCATAATGAGCAAATAGGGTTTAAATCTAAAACCGTACACCTTCATACAGACACAGTCACACAATCAATTCATGTGCAATGTTTTGCTTAATCTATCCGACCGTGATCACATCATACTCCTACAAAGAACCGACAAGACAAAAAACGAAACAATATATTTGCCTCCAAGTAAAGTTGACATATAATGGTCTATATTTTTCCTCCGCTCCTAATTTCAGTATAAAAGAAGGAAAATGAAGAAACCACCCTCAGTGAGATCGCGACAGCGATCTTGAACACAAGGCAGGGTATACGTCGTTTTTTATTATGGCTCCGCCCATTTTCGTCTCTTTATGCTTGTTTTTGCAATTTAAGAGATTGTAAAACACATTTTAAGAGACCTGCGCAGTAGAATGGCCAACTGTTTTGGTACGCACTATACCTGTGCTGCTAAACAACAAAAATGCCTGTGCTCCTTCTTACAAAGAAAAAAAATACAACATACATGGGAATGCAATTATGAAAGGTTCGATAAAGAGAGATAAACCAGTTTATTTGGTTTTCTTTCTTCGTTTTCAAAGTGTGTATTTAAAATGAAGATGACAGCAAAAGTTTAGACAGAAACATTCTAGCTCAATTCATAACGCCATCTGCATTTAGTCGGCTAAAACAAAAAATTCGACATGATGGCACTACTATAAAGTGTATATACAATGATAAAGAGGATGAATGTTGCGTCCTAAACTTTTGTGGTCAATCTTTATTTTTGCACGTACCATTCTGTGGTCGCTTTCATATGTTAATTTATTTATAACTGATACGTCTGATATAGTTTTTAGTTTATTTGTTAGAATGAAGTCAATTTCGTTTAGTATTGTTGCATCGGGTGATCTCCACGTCCATTTTCGTTTCTTCTTCTTATTAAAACATAGGGACGGGCTACAGTCCGCTTGGGAGAACTGTTGGATACCCTATTCTTATTCCTATCCCTCATAAGTGGGCGTGACAAAAGTCTAAGTATGGTTAAATTGTTAAGAACGCTCTACATATTTTGTTATATAACATTTAAAGGATTTTATCAAAAAAAACGCTCCCTAGCTCAAACTTAGGTGTTTCAATAAAAATGTTTTATTTAATTGTGGGCGTGTCAGTAGGCGGATTTAAACAAAATTAACACATGAGAATAAAGGGCCTCTAGAGAGTATATATTATAAATTTCAGCTCCCTAGCTCAAACTTTGAACTTTAAAAAAAAAAAAAAAAAATTAATTGTGGGCGTGTCAGTGGGCGGATTTTGAAAATATTTACACATGAGCATAAAGGGCCCATAGAGAGTATATACTATAAATTTCAGCTCCCTAGCTGAAACTTTGGATTTTCAAAAATTAATACACCCTTAGAATAGGGTATAAAAAAATTATTTTATTTATTTGTGGGCGTGTCAGTGGGCGGATTTTGAAATTTTTTTATCCCGAGCAGTTTTAGGAGTCATAGATCATATATAAAAAATTTCAGCTTTATAGCTTAAAATTCGATTTTTTCCAAAATTTGGTTTTTTTGATTTTGTGGGCGTGTCTGTGGGCGGATTTCAAAAATTCGTAAACTTGATTATTTCGGGACCCTACAGAGTATATGGTTAAAATTTCAGCTCTCTAGGTCCAGTTTAAAGGCCTAATTTTTGGCTACAGACGGACGGACGGACATGGCTAGATCGACATTACTATCGATGCTGATCATAAATATAGTAACTTTTAGGGGTCTACGGGCAATATTAAGGTATGTTACAAACTATGCGTCAAAATTAATATACCCTTAGAATAGGGTATAAAAAGGAGTTTCCACATTTTAAATTCATTTCGTTCAACCATTTAACTAATGTCTTTCCCCGTTTGTTTCTTAATCCTATGATGTCCCAATTTAATTTCGTTAATGCGTTTCTTAAATCCTCTTTTCGTTCGTCCGTGGATAATGATCTAACGTTGAGGGTGCAGATATTTAATGTGTTTTTTAGTTTGTTATTTCCTTTTGCTTGTATTTTACTATTTCTGTCGCATGTTGGGGGGTTATAGCCTTTGTCCTTCACGGTGGCTAGCCGGCTGGAGGACATGTATTTTGTGGTCTTGAAAATTTGTTCTGATTTTGTTTCATCTAGACTTTGTCGCGTTTGTTGCTAATTTTCGTTATTGTCAGTTTTCTCTTTATTAGTGGTTTGAAAAAAGTTATAAATCCTGTTTTTTGTCCTTTATTTTCGTTGTTGGTTATTAGTTTTTCAGTTTGTCTCTGTTTTTTAGAGCCACTTGAGCATGGACTCTCATTGTCGTTTTTGTTTTGGTCATTTCCGTGCTGCATTCGTCTTCTCTTTGGGTTATTTTTGTATGTTTCGTGAGTCTTTATTTCGCTTTGCTGTTTTTCAAGGGGCTTCGATATTCCTTTCTTTTCTCTGATTACTGCGTTAAGGTCTTCTTTAGTCTGATCGTCCTTTATGTATATTATTGCCTTTTTGTATGCTCTTAATTTTGTCTTACTTTTCATTATCATGTCTTTTTTGATTTGTGTTGTCAATCCTATTAAAAGTGGTCTGGTTTTGTCTCTTTTCTTTCCAATGCGTCTTATAAAGTCAAGTTCTTCTTTTTTCGTTTCTACTCCCAGTATTTCATTAAAGAGATGTAGTATGCATTTTTGAAGATCTATGACATCTGATTCCTCTTCGTTAATATTATATAGCACTATGTTTTTTCTTCTTAATGTCTTCTCTAAGTATTTTATTTTATTTTCTAAGTAGCTTTGTTTTTCCTCTAAGTATCGGTTTTTTTTTCGGTTATACTGTTTAATTTTTGTTCTAATTGGTTAGTTTGCTTGTTAATTTTATCTGTCAGCTCAGTTTTTAAATTGCTCAAAGCAATTAATATGGTGTGCAGTTTTAGGTCGAAGTAATGACCAACTCCACACCAAATGATATCACACTTGAAGGTATAAACATTAATTATGTTGAAGACTATATTTATTTGGGACAATTGAAATCATTTAAAAAACATAGGGAAGGGCTACAGTCCGCTTGGGCGAACTGTTGGATACCCTATTCTTATTCCTATATCTCATAAGTGGGCGTGACAAAAATTTAAAGGATTTTATCGAAAAAACTAAGCTTTTGTAAATAAAAACGCTCCCTAGCTCAAACTTTGGTTTTTCAATAAATTTGTTTTATTTAATTGTGGGCGTGTCAGTAGGCGGATTTAAAAAAAAATTAAGTATGAGCATAAAGGGCACCTAGATACTATAAATTTCAGCTCCCTAGCTCAAACTTTGGACTTTCAAAAATAAAAAAAAAATAATTGTGGGCGTGTCAGTAGGGGGATTTTGAAAATATTTACACATGAGCATAAAAGGCCCCTAGAGAGTATATATTAAAAATTTCAGCTCCCTAGCTCAAATTTTGGTTTTTCAAAAAAAATATTTTATTTAATTGTGGGCGTGTCAGTGGGCGGATTTTGAAAATTTTATGTCCCAAGCAGTTTTATGGGCCAAAGATCATATATAAAAAATTTCAGCTTTCTAGCTCAAAATTCAATTTTTCCCAAAATTTGTTTTATTTAATTGTGGGCGTGTCAGTGGGCAGATTTTGAAAATTTTATGTCCCAATCAGTTTTATGGGCCATAGATCATATATAAAAAATTTCAGCTCTCTAGCTCAAAATTCGATTTTTTCCAAAATTTTGTTTTTTTGAGTTTGTGGGCGTGTCTGTGGGCGGATTTCAAAAATTCTTGAACTTGATTATTTCGGGACCCTAGAGAGTATATGGTTAAAATTTCAGCTCTCTAGGTCCAGTTTAAAGGCCTAATTTTTGCCGACGGACGGACGGACATGGCTAGATCGACATTACTATCGATGCTGATCATAAATATAGTAACTTTTAGGGGTCTACGGGCAATATTAAGGTATGTTACAAACTATGCGTCAAAATTAATATACCCCTAGAATAGGGTATAATCAAGAAGAAAAGGAAATAGATAGACGAATAACAAATGCATGGCGACAGTTCTGGAATATGAAGGAGATACTCAACGCAAAACTAAACAAAGACACAAGAAAATATATAATAGACTCTGCAATTTTACCAGTTTTGACATATGGGCTTCAAACACTGGGCTGACAGAGAAATTAAGGATTTGTCAGACAAAAATGGAGAGAAAATGGAGAGAAAACTCCTTAATATAAGATTAATACAAAGAGTTCGGAATGAAGATATAAGAAGACAAACGAACTTTATCGACGTAATAAACAGGACGAAACAACTTAAATGGAGCTGGGCAGGACACATATCAAGAATTGAAGACAATAGATGGACAAAACTTTTGACCAAATGTACACCACCAGAAACAAGAAGGCCAACAGGACGACCAAGAAGAAGATGGGTTGACGACATCAACCAATTCAACAGCTATTGGTATCACGACGCTAAAAACAGAGATTTATGGACAATTATGGACGAGGCTTATGCTATTTGCAACTAAATTTTAGAAAAGAAAGAAGGACTGATTTAATAATGTTTAGACTTTGCCAAATTATAATTCAATTTTTTCTTTGTATTAAACACAGGCAAATAAATACTAAATATAATAATTTAAAAATGTGAAATGTATGTAAAAACAAAAAGATATGTATTTTTATAGTAAATAAAAGCTTATAATAATAATAATAAAATGTCAAATAATAATTATACATTTCTGTTGCTGAGATAATTTATCAAACAAATCTTCAGGTTCAGAAAATGCACATAACTACATGATACAAATCGAAACAGGACTACCGCCTTTATTCATCAAAATCGCGAAGCACCTATCGAGCAAAAGGTCAAATTTTTTAATGAATGGTCCAGGTTAAGCAACGAACACACAGTTGTTTTAACGGAATTTAATAAAACTATGTACTTGGAAAGCCAGCCTATGACAACTGATGATGAATATGGAGTTATCCTTTCGTAACGTCAAACACGGTGTTCATATCGCGTGCGACCTGGGAGAGAAAAAATATTTTAGCGAACGGAATAGTATGAATACAATATCTACGATTTTTAAAGCTAGAAGCGAAATTCTGCAGTGAAAATACGTGCCGTACAGAACCGACCAAAATGAAGAGTGCAATCTACGAGCCAAAGAAGTGGTACTGCACTTTAGCACATTACTCAACGCAATAAAAAGCACCCATTGGGGAAAAATGTGCTATCGACCGAGCGAAATGGGCGAAATTGGAGCTTGTTATATAGTCATCTTAAGTGTGCTTCAAAGTATCGACAGTAAATCATAGATGAAGCGTTTTAAGTACACATACTTATTAAATTATTATATCTTAACTTTAAATTATTATCTTATATTGTTAATTCTCTTGTTTCTGGCTGACGGTATAAATGCCAATGCCACCTATATTTTGTGAATTTTTGAAAAATAAAATAATCTTTTCTAAATAAAAATTCTAAAATTCTGTTACGTATGTAAATTTATTTATGAAAGATTATGTGCTCGACACTGATCCAAATCTCATAACTGTAAAATAAACCTGATGGTATTCTTGTTTCAATTTTTTTGCAAGTAATAGATGTCACATTTCTAATTTTGTAACGTGACGGCATAGATTATTTTCTTAATTTTCGATTGAAGCAGTCATAACGGTAATTTACTTACATATACTAAAATAACCCTGACGGAAACTAAGAGTGCAGGGATAAAGTAAACTTGTTTTGTTTGCATTAGAAAACACACAAACAGAAGACCATTAAAGGCAAAACAGAAAGGTGCAGCTAATAAAAATGTTTTGTTAAAAACAAAATTAAAAGACTGGTTTCTCATCGATCTACGATAATTATTTATTTGTTAGGTTAGATGGTATGTATGACACTGGCATCTACATATAAGTACATATATGACCAATGTGGTTTTATATGACATTACTAAATATTATAATTATATTGGTACAATTTCTATATATTTAACAAGGGGTATTACACTATGCCAAACATTTTATAACATGAAAAATGTAAATGGCAAATAGCTTTACCAGTTAATTTTTGTTCATTCAAGCGAAAGAAGCCTATTATACTTTAACCCTAATTTGGTGATCTATGGCCTGAAGAATATGAAATGTGTCAAACTACATATAAATTCATACATACATGTGGCGAACATATAACATTGAGTCATGTAGCGTTTCGCTAATTTGTTTTTTTTTGCGATGATGTTTATCCCAACACATCTTTGCGTAAAGAAACGCTTATCTTTGAAAATTAACAAAAATCTATGAAAAAAAACGTCTGCGTGATTTCATTGCCGGGCTTGTATTTGAACCGAAGCTAACCTTTGTGTGAAAGAAATGAAAGGGGAGTAGAAGTTGCTTAGTTAGTAATTAACACTTGTTTGTCGTCTCGAGTATTGTTGGATCGGAAAGTGATCAATAAAATTCAAAACAATTGCTTTGTATGACAAACAAACAACACATAAAACAAGTATTGTTTAATTTTAATACGCCTACATTTCACAAAACTTACATATACTTCTTGTATGTATTATAAGTAAGCATTGTATGAAATAAATATTTTGGTTTTAGGTTTTCGGCATATTTTTCCAATTTTTATTAACCCTCTAACGGGCAAACTTGTAAAATTGGTTAGATCAAACTTTTATTACCTATTTTCCAAGTAAATATAGGTAAAAGAAGCTTAAGTTTAAATTTTCAGGCACAAGTTTTGTGTATCTTGAGACGGTCTGTATCAAACAAGTTTGATTCATAAAAGGGGTTGGATAAGATATAAAATATATTATTTTCTATGTTGTTTTTGTTTTTCATAATATGCACGCACTAAAGGGATTTTTGGGACCCTTATAATGTAATAGCTACACAGCGCGGAAATTAGGGTGAGTTGAAAAGGAGCGATGCCGATGCACCTTGGTTTTGAATGTTTGTATGTTACAATGTATAGGAAAAACGATGCGTGGAAGAGTATTCCGCATTCGTGTTGTAAGGCTGAGGAAAGATTCTTTGAACTTCACAGTACGTCTGAACACAGGATTGAGGGTTAGGTTAGGTTAGGTAGGTGGGCTGGCATAGTGCCACACTCAAGTCAATGCTGACCCATTGTGATGCCCATCGGGGGAGGAGGGTAGTCCCTTACTCATTTTTAACCCTGTCTGTAAACAGCTGAGATTAATTACTCGCTGTGCTGTTCGATACAAACCATCCTGTAGATTTGATGAACTTCATTATTTTGTCTATCGGTGTGGTGGAGAGCTCGTCTAGGTCGTGGAAGAAGTGTCTCCCCAGGAATCTGTATCTGATGTGTTGGAGACCCGGGCAGTGACACAGGAAGTGGGTAGTGTTCTCCAGAGCTTCCTCGTCGCCACAGCTTCTACAGAGTTCTTCCTCCGTCAAGCGGAATTTCTTCATATGGTACCGCAGTGTGTTGTGCCCCGTTAAAATACATACGAGGGTGGATAGTGATGTTCTATCCTTTTTCATTAGACTCTCGGTTCTGGCCTCATTGTAGGTTGGCCATAGCGTTCTAGTGGTGTGGCAAGTATCTAGTGCCGTCCATCTAAGGTTCGCCTCTCTTATTGCATTTTTCCCTGCTTCAAGCCTGAGTGAGCAAGGCGCGATGACGGCTTGAGGGTGAACTGATGAGCATTCCTTTTATGGCGGGTATTGCGGTTGAAATATTCAAGGGGAGAATGCAACTGGCTATTTCGTTTGAGCACTTATGATCCTGTCAAGTAGCTCCAAATAACTTATTGGTGCACCGGTTGTACTCGAGTTTCGGGCAAATAAACGCCTTATAAATTGTAGCCAGATCTGAAGGGGTGAAATATTTCTTACAACGCTTAAGGAAGCCTAGATATTTCGCGGCGTTCTTAGCGACATCGAATATGTGGTCATTCCAACGAAGGTTGTCATTAACACACATACCAAGAATGGAAATTCTTTTGGTTTCAGCGATGCAAGTGCACATTCATAGATAATGGCAGTGTGTGTGGGTTTTGCTTTAATGACAGGAGACAGCATTGTGTTTTGGAAGCATTAAATTCCACTCTATTGGTTTTACCCCACTGAGTTATGCTGTTAAGCTCGGAATTTAATGAGCTTAACATACGTTGCCGTTCCAGTTCCACACCCGAAGATGAGGGGCGTGAACCAAGAAACGACTATGAGAAGCTGAGGGTAATGTCATCAGCAAAGGAATGGATTGGATTAGAAGCAACAGACAAGAGATCATTTATAAAAATGAGAAAGAATGTCGGGGACAGAACAGAGCCTTGGGGGACACCAGCATTTATTTGGTGAGTTGCAGACTTGAAACCGTCCAAAACAACTTGAATTGAACGGTCCGAAAGGTAATTTCTAATCCATTGAAGAAGAGTATCATCGATTCCAAATGCACACATTTTCGACAAGAGAGCTTGATGCCAAATTCTGTCAAATGCTTTTGAAATATCAAGCGCAACGATCTTACTTTCACCACCTTGGTGAAGAGATTGGTTCCACTTTTAGGTTAGATATGTCATCAAATCACCACTGGACCTGTTGCTGCGAAAACCATATGCCGGTCGTTAGGAAGTTTTGGCGATTCAAGATATTTCATTAGCTGATGATTTGTTAGCCTTTCCATGACCTTAGAAAGAAGGGATGAAAGTGCAATTGGTTGGTAGGAGGAGGGAGACGAACATTCGACTTTTTTGGTACAGGCTGGACAAATGCTGTTTTTCATCTTCACGGGAAGAGTCCTGAAGAATAGGACAGATGGATAAGCTTACGCAGTGGTAATCCTAGAAACAATTTGTATCGACTGTACCAAATAAATGAAGGTTGCCTTTGGAACAAATGACTTGTGTATCCGACTATTTACAATGTTTGCACTTTTTTTACCTTTTCTATCAACCCAAATTGGAAAATGATTTTAGCTATCAAACCGAACATCCGCAACTTGATGAACAGCTCTTTTCCCAATACTTGATGTGCAAGGCATTAGTTATATTGTCCGATCAACAATTTGAGCCGATAATGGTCGACCTACAGGCCGTTTTTCTTTGCAGTTAACAAGCCCAGCAGCGATTTCCTCACGGAATTGCGGAAGCTGCAGAAGGTGTTCTTCTTCGCACAAATGGTTGGAATTATTTGATTTCTCGCTGTGTATACGTTTATATAAAATTAATGCATTCGTAGCAGCCATGTCCACAAAATGTTAGAGGAGTTAATCGTAATATCACGACCGACCCAGAATGCTGTCCATAAGATTAACTCCACCCATGTGAGCATTATAGTCTCGGATGATTTGCGGGCAGTTCATTTCAATGATTTTCTGCTTTCTATCATACCGAGGTGCCTTCGCTGTTTGTTGATCACACTTGTTATCTTGCCACAAAACAGTGTTCACATCGATTCCTTGGATTGTGGTCATTGTATTCTGTGGAAAATCCTCTATTCTCTTTGCTCACGTCTCTGTCAGTCGGCAGCTTACACGCTGTTGTACGATTAATAATGTAATTTTGATCAACAAAATTACTAAACAAAAAAAATCCTAAACTGTGAATACCTCTGGCTCGTAAATAGACTAATAGCGGCAGTGACGTGTAAAAGTTATCAAAGTAAAGGATGTGGTGAACGAAATCAGGAATTGTTTATGATAAACGAACAACAACATTTGATACGGCTCAAAGGTCCGGTGTGCCAGGTAAGATAACATTGTCGCCTGCACCATTGTACACTTTAAAACGGTAGGCGAATCTGTTTAAATCGCAAAGCACAAACAATTTGAGCCCCCACTTATGGGGTTTGTTTGGCATATATTGACGACGATGGTGTTTCGTCTTTGTGCTGCACATCTGTTCATCGACACAAAGCCTAGCCGTTTCTGGCATTCAATCGAAGCGACTGTTGAGTTTGTTGGATAGTGTACGGATTCGGAACAGTGGATCATAACCCGGTTCAAGTTTTTTTCTTTCGTTGCGATTCATCTGGAAATTAAAACCGCGATGAGTGCAAGAGATAACCTCTATCGCCGGTGGAGACCGTACCTCAAATGTTGACCGAATTTAAAAGGATGAGAAATAGAGTTAATTTGATGATTAAATCAGCTAAGTCCTTGTATTATAATAATAAATTTAAATCAAACCGTTCTTCGTCCTACCTTTGGAAGCAAATAAAAAAAATCGGGGTGTGCAATAATACTAACATGCAATCTAATAATGTTATCGATATTGAAGAACTGAATAGGACTTTTACTAAATTGCCTTTGTTTTCTGATGTCCCTTTGTCCCCGTCCGAAAATGTTACTGTAAATGACTCTGACACTGCTTTTCTGTTTGATATAGTTGATTCGTTTACGGTTGAAATGGCGATTCGGTCCATAAAATCTGACAGCGTGGGCATGGACAACATCTCACCGAAATTCCTTAAAATTATTTTACCTTATATCATTAAATATGTAACGCATATTTTCAATACCATCCTTATGACTTCCACCTATCCACAGCTTTGGAAACAAGCCAAAATAATTCCAATCCCCAAAAATAGAAACGGAACAGAATATCGACCCATTGCCATCCTACCTTTTCTATCTAAAGCGTTTGAATCAATTATTTGTGCTCAAATTAAACATTATCTCCAATCAAAAAACTTGTTAACGCCTATGCAGTCTGGTTTGCGCGCTGGTCACAGCTGCGTAACCGCTTTGCTTAAAGTCACAGATGATATAGCTATGGACCAGGATGAAGTAAGTCTGGTACCGTTAGTTGATTTTTCGAAAGCATTCAATTCTGTTCGTCCTGATATACTTTGTAATAAACTTCTGACTAACTTTAAATTTTCCCACCTTTCTGTAAAGTTAATACTGTCTTATTTAACTAAGAGAGTTCAATCCGTCTTCCACAATCAGTCCTTATCGTCTGCCTTACCAGTTCACTGTGGCGTCCGCCAAGGCTCAATAATCGGTCCTTTCTTATTCTCTATGTTCATTAATGACCTACCACTTGTGATTAAAAATTGTCGTTTTCATATTTATGCTGACGATGTACAAATTTATATTCATTTTCCAATTGGTTTGATGGACGACGCTGTGAAAAGAATGAATGAGGATCTCGCTTCGATAGTCAGGTGGTCTTCTGATAACAAGCTTCTCCTAAATCCCTCTAAAACAAAATCTATCCAAGTTTATAAGCATTTACCTTCGTCTCCCCTTCCTCCAATTTTATTAAATGGTATTCAAGTAGAAATGGTGTCAAAGATTAAAAATCTTGGCATTATCTTTAACAATAACCTCACTTGGAGTGACCACATTAACTCTGTGATATCCAAAATTTATGGTGCTCTGCGGGGTCTATCAGTTTGTCGGGACAACTTACCTACTACTGTCAAACTCAAATTGGTAAAAGCTTTGATCGTACCTGATCATGTATGGCTGTGAGTTGTTTGCTAACACAGATGCTAACTCCAGGCGTAGGCTAAACGTTGCTTTCAATTCAATCGCACGATTTGTATTCAATCTACGTAGATACGATCATATATCGAGGCACTCTCGACAAATATTGGGATGCAGTCTTGAGCAGTTTTTAAATTTTAGGGCTTGTGCAATGATATTTAAAATTTTAAACGAAAAACAACCATCTTATCTGTACAGTAAAATCGTTTTCTCTCAGTCTCTTCGTTCTAGTGGTATCAGGGGCCTATTTCACCAAACTACAAATTACAATCACAAATTTGTACTTGTAAATCACAATTACAAATGTGTAATCTGGTTTTCCGTTCCACCAAATACAAATATATGAATCCACAAATTTGTGATTAGACAAAAAAAAATTGTAAGAATAAACATGTTGATTACAAGTGTAAAAATTCCTGTTGCACCGGGTTTTTGTGCAATGTGTAATCTACAAGTGTTTTCTCACAAATTTGTGGAATATCGTCGTGCAATCCCGGAATTAAAATGAATGGGCAAAATAAGATATTTTGTTTGTCTCCTTGATTAGAGAAAAGAAGGAGGTTTTATTTGGGTGAAATAAACGCGTGAAAAGATATTTTAATTTCATTATCCTCTTAATTCAAAATGGAAAGGATTGGAAATATCTTCGAGATATTGCGTGGTAAAATTAAAAACGGGCTACTCTGCTAAGTACATAATATGTAGGTATACATATAAATTTAATTTTTTAATTTTTTTTATATTTTAGCTTAAACTTGATAATTCAAAGAAGACTGGTTCATCTAACTGAGCTGGAAGAGAAGAGAAAAGTGTTGAAAGAAAACACTTTGGAATTAAGTGACTACTAAAAATAAAAACAAAATAAATAAACATATATTTCATTTAAAGTTGAAAAGCTATTTAATATGATATTTGCTTATGAAAAGTGATTTAAAAAATATTCTAAGGTAGCCCGGCCATCAACTTTTTCATTATTTTGAATTGAACATTGAACATAATGAGAAAAAGGTAGAAATCCACTTTAAAATTTTTGAAGAAAAACTGGACTTCTTCGTAAAACCCTTGAATTGTTCACACTTAGGGCCAATTCACATATGCGTTATAAAAGCTATAGTCCGGCCCACATACCAACATAAAATGTATGGAGTTTTGTCCATGTCTGCCACATATGCAGATTCAAACTAGCTAGGGGCATCTTTGTTTGTTAAGCTTCCGTCTATACATCCGTAAACACATGGCATACCTCGTAAGAAAGAAAATTGTATGTAAAACTTACGATATTAAACATTTTTTACCAGCAATATTGTAAAACTTTTCACAAATACTTCCGTGTTCATTTGGCCAACATACAACACTTTCAGACAATAAATTAACATGGTATTGCCCTCCATTTCCAAGCCAGAGTAAAGCTGTGAGAAACTGCTGCATTGGTGTTAATGCAAAGTTTTTTTTCAGTCGTGTCATTCATTAAAATTAAATAACTCCGAATTTACATAGTTTGCACGGCCATTACATTTTTTACTTAAAATTAAAACATGATCGTCACTTCGTTGCAAAGACATATTTTAAGTTACTTTCAATATGAAACAACATTTTTAGGAGGAATTACACGTCTAGTTTCAGTTGTAAAATATTCTCACATACTAAACAAAATTTGTAAATTAATTTTCTTTGGTGAAACGGTAACTCACAATTAAGTCAACTTTTCACAAATTTGTAACTTGTAAATTACAACTATAAATAACTTTCGGTGAAACGAAAAGTGAATTATTCGCACAAATTTCCCTTTGTATACTCGTATATACAACTACAAATTTGTAATACCCAAAGTTTGATGAAACAACATAAATCAACAAAATCACAAATTTCGTTAAAAAATGCTTGTAAATACAAATTTGTAAGTTGGTGAAATAGGCCACAGGCCTAATGTTTACACTTGCACGTTTACTTTATCACGTAGTCAATTTTTCATTCATGCCATTCGCCTTTTTAATCAACTTCCTCTTAATATATGAACCATGGTCAAGCACATGAGTGTTTTGTCTTTAGTCTTTTCTTATCTTAGTACTCTTCATTGATGTTTTTCCCGTCTAACGTAACTTAACTTTTCTTTTTAATGACAATGTCCATATTATTTATTAATTTAGTTTTACTTAAAATGTTCCCAATTTGTTTTTTTTTTATTATTGTTTTATTATTATTTTTTTCTATAAACGTAAAATATGTCGCCATGTATATCCACATGTTAACTGTGCACTCTTAAAGAATGTAGTTCTTATTGCACAGCAAATTATTATGATAAATAAATACAAATACAAATACAAAAATCTGGGAAAGATAAATATCTCTTGATAGCAATAAATCGTTTCACTGGCATACACGTTTGAATTGGCAAAAAAGCATTTTTACCCCAATAGCTATCTGTATTGGAATAGCGATTGTTATTCCAATGTAGTCCAATTTAGTCCAATTTCGGAGGCAGATGTTTTAAATGTGGTGTTTATATTTTCTGTCAAAGCATAACGATTTGTCTCTTCAGCGATCAAATCAATAATTTCGTCAGTGAAAAAGTAATTGAAGAGTTGCATTGGTGTTTGAAGTTCTTTAACATTCAACGGAAGTGATAAATCGCCACGAAAAGCCACTTCCTTTACATGTAAACGCATGGAGCGTTTGCGCCACATCAGTTTGGATAGCTCTTTCGAGTCCTTCCTAATTTCGTTTAGAGCTTTGAGAAAAAGAGATATACCTCCTCCAGTGTATCCACCAGTAGTAGGTTGGTTGAACTGATTGTCCAGTAGCTTCGAATGTTGGCAAGGGATATCGGGCTTTTTTGGGTGGTTTGAGGCGTGAGTTGGTTATAATCGCAGTTGATGTGGATGGTTCTTGTTCAAATGTTGAAGAAGCTGCTGGATTCCCGATTTCACTAATATTTATAGACAAATGTATGGCCTCTACAAATGCATCTGTTGTCTCAGCTTCATTCATTTCGTGGATGCATTCTTCAATTGCCTGGCCATCGTTCTTTGGCAGCTCATCTAAGCTACCAGGCTTAATGACAACAGTCCGGATCAACAACACTGATATCACTGCTATAGATTTCATATTCGCTTTACACGGAATCGATGAACTCGATGAATTGATCATCCAAAAAATTTTCCAAGTTGAATTTTTTATTATAATTACGCTTACAACGATCCATTTACCACACACAAATTTCAATAAAAGGGGGATAAAATAATAGGTATACAATGGTGTTTCTTAGCATCAAAGACGTGAACACTAATGAAACAGAGGGCGACATTTTTCACACGCAAACAGGCAAAGCCGTCTTGAGACGGTCTTGCATTTTTCGTTTCTAAGGCACCTTTCACATTTTTTTTTTCATTTTAACTATAACATATAACTCAAATATAATATAGATAATATCTACCTACGGTAAAATTATAGATTCGGTCACTTGATTTTACATTATGTTAATTTAATAATTTAAAACAAAATTTTTTACGAAACAATTTTTGGTGCTATTTCGTTGACTTTTTGCACATGACGGATGATAACACCTAAACACGTGGTCGAATTGCAATCATGTGTTGTCACAATGCCAATCAGACCACACTAACAAGGGGCATGCGCCCCCATTTATTCAGCTTAATACAAGCTATAATATGTCTTAAAACAAAACTAAAACTTATAACCAGACTTAAAAACTAATACTTACAAGCTAGAGATAAAGTTAGGGTTTATGGAGAAGGAGGCTAAGTTTAATGGAGAGAGTGCTGCGGTTGA
Organism: Portevinia maculata; assembly: GCA_949715645.1. Classification (NCBI taxonomy): domain Eukaryota; kingdom Metazoa; phylum Arthropoda; class Insecta; order Diptera; family Syrphidae; genus Portevinia; species Portevinia maculata. The sequence continues at coordinate 13,721,697 of OX454525.1, read as the reverse complement.
AATCAAAAACGGAAATGTTTGAATTTACCTTCCGTAGCATATGGGAAATTGGTTCGTTGGAGCCATAGAATGTGCGGTGGGTTGGTAGATAGAAGAGACGGGGATGTCTTAAATTACGAGGGTTAGTATTAAAGGAGATGGAGTTGTAAGAGGACGGGCAATCGATGGAGCCTGAGAGGAGGCGATGAATGAAGAGAATGTCTGCTGCATCCCTGCGGTCTTCAAGGCTATTCAAGTTAATGAGTTTAGATAGGGAGGGAGGCAGAATTAGGGGATCGTTCCAAGAAAGTCCGCGAAGGGCAAATCGAAGAAAACGTCGTTGTATGTTTTCGATTCTTATTTTTTTTTTTTTTTTAATTCTGGCTCGCCAAGGCGATTAAATAGGTGGCACTTCGACCTAAAAAGATCTTTTGTGCCGTATGGGCCAGAAAAATTTAGACTAGTATAGTTTCCACTTTCCGTGTAAAGCGGACAATTCTACTAGTAGAAGAATTTTTTATGTCCTCTGGGCACATTTGCTCCCTGAAAAAGATCTTCTTTCTAATTCGGTTTAGTGCCGGACATTCACACAAAATGTGTTCAGCTGACTCATCCTCTTCAAGACAGAATCGGCACTCAGGAGAGTCTACAATTTTCATTTTGTGTAGATGATATCTTAAACCATGGTGGCCAGTAAGGTAACCTACTAAGTTTTTGATATCATGCCTGCTTATAGGTTTAGGCATTTGCTGGCATTTTTATTGAAAGGCCGAATGGCTCGTTTGGTCTGTCTTAAACCTGGGATGCTTTCCCAAAGATGGATACATTTTCTGTGTTCCCAGCTTTTTATTGCTGCCGTTGCTGCTGATCTAGGAGTGCAGCAGAAGGGTTCGAGACCTATGAAGGATGTTTCCGAACCTGTTCTGGCCAGTTCGTCGGCCTTTTCGTTACCTTCCACCCCGACATGACCCGGAACCCACCATAGCTTGGTCTTTTTATTTCGATTCTTATTACATGAACTTGCTGAAAGGGTGACCACGTTTGGCTCGCGTATTCGAGGAGGGGGCGGACAAAAGTAATGTAGAGAGATCTGGTCACGTATGGATCAGAAAATTCCTTTGACCACCGTTTAATGAACCCAAGGGATGAATTGGCTTTACGAATTATCTCGTCAATGTGCGAACGGAAATTAAGCTCGCTGTCGTACAATATGCCAAGGTCACGAAGAGACTGTACGATAGGTATAGGTTGATCATTAAGAAGGTAAAGACGGAGAGGGGACTTGTTGTATTTACGTGATAAGGTTATGAATTGTCATTTCGCAACATTGAGCTCTAGGCTATGTGGCTGTTTAACGCTTTTGTATGATAAGAGGCCAACCACTAGATGTGGTTGAATTGATCTTTTTGAAATTGCTCAGCGCAATTCACTTTTTATAATCCTTTCCGATACAAACGGGCCCTTTACATCATTTGAATATTTTCCTTATCTGCTTGTCAAGTCGTTTTTTCGGGTCAGCCACCTTGGTGAATGGTTTCCAAAGAACCAGAATCACGAAAACGGGAGATAACGCGAGAAATAACGAAATTATTGAATCCAGACTTTTTTGCAATAATTAATGTCACCTTTATTAAAATTACTCACGATTATTTCTTACATTTGTGCCAAAAAAATGTAAGCGTTATGTATTTCAATTTATCGCCTGATTTTACGCCATATATTTTACCCTATTAACTTGTCTTTCACACTTGTATGACACCTGTGCGTCACATGTATCTGGCCGAAATTGACATATTTTATACTACACCTTTAATTTAGACTTAGGAATCGAAAAGACTATTTTAATCTTGGTCATTTGCACTGCCAACCGTTTTCCTTAACAATAAAAGTTCCAAGTTTAATGAAGTTCAATCCATTTTAGTGGTCATATTAAAGCTAGTGACCGAATGATTTGAAGAATCGAAACATAAGTATTCGAATGATTTGACGAATCGCATGATCATTCGGGTAAATAAAAAAAAAAGGATTTGATATTGTTTTTGTTTTTAGGAAAAAAGGGCTATTTCATTTACATTAAAAAATAAGAAAACAAAACGAGAATAATTAACGCAGGAAATGTTTTAGTCGCTATTACGCATTCCGAAAGTTCGAATAGTTCTTAGTTCATAAATCTACATACATAAATATATTTTTTGAGAACAAAAAAATAACTTAAACAAAGCAATACCTAAAGCTGAAGTGGAAATATTGTTATGTCACGAAAATAAATAAAACCTTAAATCTTCAGTTTTCAAAAATAGGAAAGCAACTTAATACCCCAATTTTGTTGGGAAGCTATCCATAGTGAAGTAGGAATTCCCACCAAAACCATCCGCAGCAGCCTGGCTATAATTTTTGAAATTTGGTACTCTTACTAAGATAACAGCTTCGTTAACAAAACTGGCTAGAATTTTTGATAATAAACAAAATCTAACATTTTTATTCAACTAGAATGGATATTTTTTTTAATTTTGCCCTTTTTCGTGTTTTGAGAATTTTTTTTCGTAATGATATCAGCTGTTTTATATAAACAAGACCACCAAAGTGGGGGGAGCACGTCCGTAGAGTATGTTCCAAATGGAAACTCGTCGTATACTCGACATTAGAGTCTTGAGTTGAAATTGATTTCGTACGGTTGCATGAGACTGTGTAGAAATACATTTATAATGTTGATAAGTACGCGTACTAGGTACTATGTTGTAAAATAAATAGAGGAATCCCATTCCTTTTTTTTATCATTTTTACCAATTTTCAACTCAACTCCAAATCCATCTTAACTCATGAGTCGAAAACCTGCATCGAGAATTTAACGCTGCTCTACGAACGAAGCATAAAATGTATCAATCGTGCCAACTTATAAGAACGAACCAACCATCACTAAGTTCATTCGATGTTCGTTCAACCTATCCGCAGAAGGAGTTCACTTCTGCTTTTGTCCGCAGTGTTCCGCAGTGGGATCTTGTATTTATAATACATGTAAAATCCTACTTCAGTTCGGATAGCTTTTCAACTAAACAGGGGTAATATACAAAAAAAAAAAACATATAAAAATATCTCGAGAACTTCTTGAAAATCTATCACTCATTGTGTTCTCCATTCATTAAATCAAAGCACATAACTGACATAACAGCAATCATTCATTCGAGATATGCTATGCATATGAGATACAAGTGACCAAAGTAAGGACATGAAGAAAATCACTCGAGATCTTTTGAGTGAGAGAATAGAAGTGAGTAATGAATTGAAATAGGAAGAGAATGTATTGCGCACTTCGCCACTGCATTCGTAAGAGAAAGAGAACATAACCCAAAACTAGTAAGCAAATGCGAGAGAAGTAAGAAAATAGAAAACCAAATCATTCGAATGATTTTGTGTGAAGAATCGAGATATCTCGAGATACTTTCATAAGCGATAATAATCGATTTTTTTTATTCGAATGCGCCCATCACTAATTAAAGCATTATTAGCGTCTCTGAAACATGGCTATTACAGTGACATGGATTTGGATGTACCTGACAATAAAATTTATTGAATGTATAGACCACGAGTTAGAGTTGGTGTTGTAGCACTGTACAATGTACATTGACCAACAAATTCGGTCTAAAAAAAGATGGAGCAAGGTTCTGGGCATGGTATTTATTATGATTCACAGAAATCTCCTCTCATGATAGTAAAATGATCGTTGGTGTTACTTATCATCACAAGGTGACATTTTAGAAATGTGATCAAGCTTTGACTAATCTCACGCAAAAGTTGTTCAGAACAACATTGGCTTTGGCCTCTGGACAAAATTGGCCATTATTAAACAAAATGGGCAGCCATTGGCGGTGAGAAGCGTACTTAGATATCTGGGTATCTGGCTAGACCAGTATCTGTTATTTGATAGACATATACATAGTTGCTTGTCTTGCTGGGGCCAATAATACTTATGCTCGGACAATGAGACTGTTTCATAGCGGTCAACTTGACTCCAGAGTGAAGTTGATTTGTTACGTGGCCCTTATAAGGCCGATTATGATTGTCCATTGTGGTTTAATATAGCGCCTAGTTATATGGAAAAGATTCTGGTTTTGGAGACCCAATGCCTTAGGGCATGTCTCCGGTTGTTCCGAACGCCTGAATCCAGCTATATTAAATACTATCCAAACAATATCCTATACGATGGAGCTCAGTTGAATAGGATTGACAATTTTCTCATTAAGGGACTCGAATTTGCGTTGCAAGGGCGATGTCCAGCGACAATAGTCTGATCTTTGGGGCTTACTACCCTAATGAAATGTACATAGAGAGTACGCTCCGATTTGGCTTTATCCCCCCAGAGGCATTTATCCATATTAATGCAAAAGGGCTGGTACAAACCAGGGATTAGCTTATAAGTTAGATTAAGTAAGCTAGGGCGTTTCTGAGAGAGGCAGGGCCCGCCAACTTGTGGATGGACTCTGTAAGGCTTCAGTCGGCACAAGGCGGTGCGTTTGCACGTTGACGACTGCCAGGCGTTCGGAAATCAACTGGGATTTTGACCACTTGTTGACCCAATTATAGCTAGAATACGTTAAGTAGTTTAAGTAAATATAATAGGGAGTTTTTTAATTTTTCTTTTTAATTTGTTTTATTTAAAATATAAGATCTAAATAATGATGCCAAGTTTTTTTTCTTTAATTTTTTCGATAAATAGGTACATAATGTAATTTTAGGTCGAAAAATAGTTTTTAGGCCGAAAGGCATTAATTATAAGGTTATAGTTCAGTTTAGAACGTCTCCATAAGGACTATTAATTTAGAATAAGTATCCTGTTAGTTTTAAGTTAGATTTAATCTTTTTGTCTAGTAACTTTAAATTGTTTGGTGTCTAATGTGGTTGGACTGCTTTACCACGTGATGAACAGTTGATCCACTAGCTTCAGCTTCAGTTTTTGCCATTATTTTGCTTACGGAAAGTCTTGAATTTAAAGCAGCTCTCAATATCACCCTGATCCTGCCTTTTTGTTGCTTTGCTTACCCTTCCTTTCCAGATTTGTCCATAATTCTCAAGGCCCTTTAGATAGCTATGAACAACAGTTGGTCCTCTCCCAAAAAAAGAAAGGAATAATTAATGTATAGGTACTTAAAACACAAAAAATGACATGAAATAATACCAGACTTCTTTTATCATCTTCAACATCCTATCCTCTCTCTATCTTTAAGTAATTATAAAGAATTATATAGTAGTATGTATAGCCAAATGTAACCGTATTTTAAGGTACTATAAAAGACTAAGTCTTATTTGTACACCAAATTATAAATACAATTGAAATTGAAAATCTTACCGGGTATAAAGCGGATACATTTGCCTTGTTCCTGGTAAGCTCGAATTTGGCCTATTTCCTCCTTAGTTAATGCATTTTTATACCCTATTCTAGGGGTATATTAATTTTGACGCATAGTTTGTAACATACCTTAATATTGCCCGTAGACCCCTAAAAGTTACTATATTTATGATCAGCATCGATAGTAATGTCGATCTAGCCATGTCCGTCCGTCCGTCCGTCCGTCCATCCGTCGGCAAAAATTAGGCCTTTAAACTGGACCTAGAGAGCTGAAATTTTAACCATATACTCTCTAGGGTCCCGAAATAATCAAGTTTACGAATTTTTGAAATCCGCCCACAGACACGCCCACAAACTCAAAAAAACAAAATTTTGGAAAAAATCGAATTTTGAGCTAGGAAGCTGAAATTTTTTATATATGATCTATGACTCCTAAAACTGCTCGGGATATAAAATTTTCAAAATCCGCCCACTGCCACGCCCACAAAAAAATAAAACAATTTTATTGAAAAACCAAAATTTGAGCTAGGGAGCTGAAATTTTTAATATATACTCTCTAGGGGCCCTTTAAGCTCATGTATAAATATTTTCAAAATCCGCCCACTGACACGCCCACAAATAAATAAAACAATTTTTTTGAAAATCCAAAGTTTGAGCTAGGGAGCTGAAATTTATAATATATGCTCTCTATGGGCCCTTTATGCTCATGTGTAAATATTTTCAAAATCCGCCCACTGGCACGCCCACAATTATTATTATTTTTAAATAGAAAACCAAATCATTCGAATGATTTTGTGTGAAGAATCGAGATATCTCGAGATACTTTCATAAGCGATAATAATCGATTTTTTTTATTCGAATGCGCCCATCACTAATTAAAGCATTATTAGCGTCTCTGAAACATGGCTATTACAGTGACATGGATTTGGATGTACCTGACAATAAAATTTATTGAATGTATAGACCACGAGTTAGAGTTGGTGTTGTAGCACTGTACAATGTACATTGACCAACAAATTCGGTCTAAAAAAAGATGGAGCAAGGTTCTGGGCATGGTATTTATTATGATTCACAGAAATCTCCTCTCATGATAGTAAAATGATCGTTGGTGTTACTTATCATCACAAGGTGACATTTTAGAAATGTGATCAAGCTTTGACTAATCTCACGCAAAAGTTGTTCAGAACAACATTGGCTTTGGCCTCTGGACAAAATTGGCCATTATTAAACAAAATGGGCAGCCATTGGCGGTGAGAAGCGTACTTAGATATCTGGGTATCTGGCTAGACCAGTATCTGTTATTTGATAGACATATACATAGTTGCTTGTCTTGCTGGGGCCAATAATACTTATGCTCGGACAATGAGACTGTTTCATAGCGGTCAACTTGACTCCAGAGTGAAGTTGATTTGTTACGTGGCCCTTATAAGGCCGATTATGATTGTCCATTGTGGTTTAATATAGCGCCTAGTTATATGGAAAAGATTCTGGTTTTGGAGACCCAATGCCTTAGGGCATGTCTCCGGTTGTTCCGAACGCCTGAATCCAGCTATATTAAATACTATCCAAACAATATCCTATACGATGGAGCTCAGTTGAATAGGATTGACAATTTTCTCATTAAGGGACTCGAATTTGCGTTGCAAGGGCGATGTCCAGCGACAATAGTCTGATCTTTGGGGCTTACTACCCTAATGAAATGTACATAGAGAGTACGCTCCGATTTGGCTTTATCCCCCCAGAGGCATTTATCCATATTAATGCAAAAGGGCTGGTACAAACCAGGGATTAGCTTATAAGTTAGATTAAGTAAGCTAGGGCGTTTCTGAGAGAGGCAGGGCCCGCCAACTTGTGGATGGACTCTGTAAGGCTTCAGTCGGCACAAGGCGGTGCGTTTGCACGTTGACGACTGCCAGGCGTTCGGAAATCAACTGGGATTTTGACCACTTGTTGACCCAATTATAGCTAGAATACGTTAAGTAGTTTAAGTAAATATAATAGGGAGTTTTTTAATTTTTCTTTTTAATTTGTTTTATTTAAAATATAAGATCTAAATAATGATGCCAAGTTTTTTTTCTTTAATTTTTTCGATAAATAGGTACATAATGTAATTTTAGGTCGAAAAATAGTTTTTAGGCCGAAAGGCATTAATTATAAGGTTATAGTTCAGTTTAGAACGTCTCCATAAGGACTATTAATTTAGAATAAGTATCCTGTTAGTTTTAAGTTAGATTTAATCTTTTTGTCTAGTAACTTTAAATTGTTTGGTGTCTAATGTGGTTGGACTGCTTTACCACGTGATGAACAGTTGATCCACTAGCTTCAGCTTCAGTTTTTGCCATTATTTTGCTTACGGAAAGTCTTGAATTTAAAGCAGCTCTCAATATCACCCTGATCCTGCCTTTTTGTTGCTTTGCTTACCCTTCCTTTCCAGATTTGTCCATAATTCTCAAGGCCCTTTAGATAGCTATGAACAACAGTTGGTCCTCTCCCAAAAAAAGAAAGGAATAATTAATGTATAGGTACTTAAAACACAAAAAATGACATGAAATAATACCAGACTTCTTTTATCATCTTCAACATCCTATCCTCTCTCTATCTTTAAGTAATTATAAAGAATTATATAGTAGTATGTATAGCCAAATGTAACCGTATTTTAAGGTACTATAAAAGACTAAGTCTTATTTGTACACCAAATTATAAATACAATTGAAATTGAAAATCTTACCGGGTATAAAGCGGATACATTTGCCTTGTTCCTGGTAAGCTCGAATTTGGCCTATTTCCTCCTTAGTTAATGCATTTTTATACCCTATTCTAGGGGTATATTAATTTTGACGCATAGTTTGTAACATACCTTAATATTGCCCGTAGACCCCTAAAAGTTACTATATTTATGATCAGCATCGATAGTAATGTCGATCTAGCCATGTCCGTCCGTCCGTCCGTCCGTCCATCCGTCGGCAAAAATTAGGCCTTTAAACTGGACCTAGAGAGCTGAAATTTTAACCATATACTCTCTAGGGTCCCGAAATAATCAAGTTTACGAATTTTTGAAATCCGCCCACAGACACGCCCACAAACTCAAAAAAACAAAATTTTGGAAAAAATCGAATTTTGAGCTAGGAAGCTGAAATTTTTTATATATGATCTATGACTCCTAAAACTGCTCGGGATATAAAATTTTCAAAATCCGCCCACTGCCACGCCCACAAAAAAATAAAACAATTTTATTGAAAAACCAAAATTTGAGCTAGGGAGCTGAAATTTTTAATATATACTCTCTAGGGGCCCTTTAAGCTCATGTATAAATATTTTCAAAATCCGCCCACTGACACGCCCACAAATAAATAAAACAATTTTTTTGAAAATCCAAAGTTTGAGCTAGGGAGCTGAAATTTATAATATATGCTCTCTATGGGCCCTTTATGCTCATGTGTAAATATTTTCAAAATCCGCCCACTGGCACGCCCACAATTATTATTATTTTTTTTTTTTTGAAAATTCAAAGTGAGCTAGGGAGCTGAAATTTATAATATATACTCTCTAGGGGCCCTTTATGCTCATGTGTTAATTTTTTTTAAATCCGCCTGCCGACACGCCCACAATTAAATAAAACAATTTTATTGAAACACCCAAGTTTGAGCTAGGGAGCGTTTTTTTTGATAAAATCCTTTAAATGTTGTATAACAAAATATGTAGAGCGTTCTTAACAATTCAACCATACTTAGACTTTTGTCACGCCCACTTATGAGGGATAGGAATAAGAATAGGGTATCCAACAGTTCGCCTAAGCGGACTGTAGCCCGTCCCTATGTTTTTACCCATAGTTGTTGATTCTATGAAATTATGTTTTGAAATAAGTTCTCTGGTACTCTTAATGACTTTAAAGTTGATTTAAAATGTGATAACAGGAAGATTTAGTTGCTCTTTGTAATCAATTGAAAAGAAATAAAGGACTAATTTTAAGACCTTGGAAAAAAATCATAATAATTGAATTTAATTACTTATTTCCAATTTTTTCTTAGTTCATATTGCATTTGTTTTTTTTCCAGTTTTAAAAAAGGTCATAATATTAAATCAAGAAACTATCTGTTCGTAATCAAGTGAAAAGAGGTGTAATTCCTTTAATGATCGACATTGAAATAAAAATAATGGATTTCAAAGCTATCAATATTTAAGTGACTCTTCTGAATTCATTCTAAGTTGATGTTCTTTGCTTTCTATCATTATAAATTTTAATTTCTTAACTTGTCATCGGTTAGTTACATGCATGCCATCTGATTGTAGGTGTTGGGTGCATTTACTTGAATGACAATGAACTAATTTTTTATAAATTGAACGCAAATTTATTTTGGAATGGCAACAATTGTCTAGCGAATTCTCTTTCTGTTTGTATGGCTAAAAAAATGATTTTTTAATTACTCTTAGTGAGCTAAGAGAAGAGTTAATGCAATTTAAATATGACCAACGGATCCGTGAACGTCGACGGATAAAGTAGGTTTACTCTCTACTTTTCTGCCCATCGACATAATGCACACATTCATTTAATTGCAAAAATAATAACTTCATGCTAGGGTTCCTTATTCTTAACTCTAAGGACTTTGTTGACTCGAACACGCTTAAATCCTTATATAAATCCCTTATTCATCATCTAATTGAATATTCTTCCGTGGTTTGGTCCCCGTATAATATAAATAGTATTAAGAGGATTGAAAGAATTCAGAGAAGATTCCCAAAATACGTGCTTCGAAAGGTAAATGGTTTTCATAATGTTTTCGATTATAATGTCATATGTCAATTGATTTACTGCCTTTTTTAGAGAAGTAGAAGTCATATTGATTGTTCCTCATTACTTTTTTTGTTAAATATTTATTCACTTCTCGTTCTCTCAGACCCAGAGAAAACATCATTTTTTTACTGATTAAACACACTACGAATTATGTACAAAATAATCCAATAGCTAATGCTTCAAACTGTTTTAATAAAATCCAACATTTAATTGATTTTACTATAAGCAGATTTAATTGTAAAATTGTAATGTTTATATATTTTTGACATTTATACAGTATTTAAGTTTTGTTTTTACCATATCTAATATATAAAATTCTTGTGTCACAGTTTTAGTGTTTATACTCCTCCGAAACGGCTTGACCGATTTTGGTGAAATTTTTTATGTATATTCCGTAGGTATGAGAATAGGTTTATAACTAATTGTTATACCACTAAGTAATAATGGTGGTCTACCACAAACATTTTTTTTTGTTTTTTGGACAAAATTTTTTTTTTTATATTTTTTTATGATTTACCATTTAAAAATACATATAACCCTTAATTTTCAAACTTCTACCACCAACCGCCATTTTTTAATAGCAATATTAGTACAGTAATAATCTTCAACTATCAGTGATCGATAACTGATTTATCATTTATTGGTTTGTTTATTATTCAGTGCGTGCAAAATCTTAAGGGGAACAATTTAAAATAAAAGAGAAATATATATACGTGTTTTATGATTTTGAAAGGAAGGTAAAATTATAAACGAACGAATACATTGTCAGTATATCATTAAGTACTTCAATTTAATCTATTTCTGTGTGTAGTAAACAATGCCAGCAAGACGCAAAGGGAACAATTTGGACCGTCGAACGAATAGAACGACATACATGCGAAATAGAAGAGCCCAAAGATCAGACGAACGAGTCCAACAAGATAATGCAGATGTGCGTATGAGCATGGCACTATTTCGTGAATCACAATCACAAGAGGCACGAGCTGAACGAAATCAACAAAGACAATTGGATTGAACGGCTTACTTATCGGTATGGATCCAGATTCTAACCTGTTCCTGAAGTCAATTCCAACATTTAATTCATGTTTCCAAATGACATCGTTTGGAGCAACAGAAATAGTTAAAAATAGTGCTGCAAATGGTCAACAATTCCATTCAACATTCAAAATCAAAGGCCAAGGTTATCACAAAGTGGGCTCATTGCTGCCAATGCCGAATGAACCACATACATTGTTACAAATTTACTTTATGGGCGGTGGGGACTCCGAAAGCGCACGTTGCGGCTACAATAACTTCAATTCACCATATGCCAGACGCATCGTCGGCGAGCTGGATGCTCTATAGACACTTTCACCAAGCTATCTCTTTCTGAAGTGCGGAATCCCTGTCTTAAACAACAGAAACAAATTGAATGATAAAATTGCAGAAATTTGCACAAATCGTATGGAATAATCATTGTGATTGTTAATGAACTGAATATGAAAGTGCAAACAGAAGCTATTGAAGTAACAAATTATAGAGAAAAAACGTGAGAAAGTATGTTAAAGCAAAACAAACACTAAACTATCCTCTATCCTATTCTTTTTTCCCATCAGACACCTATATCATACATTTTAGTTTCCTAGCTCAAACTTTCCAATAAAATTGTTTTATTTAATTGTGGGCGTGTCAGTGGGCTGATTTTAGAAATTTTATCTCCCGAGCAGTTTTATGAGTCAAAGATCATAAAAAATTTCAGCTTTCTAGCTAAAAAATCGATATTTTCGATAAATTTGTTTTTTTTTTTAGTTTGAGTTTTTTAGCGTGTCTGTGGGCGGATTTCAAAAATTCTTAAACCTGATTATTTCGGGGACCTGGAGAGTATATATGGTTAAAGGCTCAATTTTTGCCGACAGACGAACGGATATGGCTAGATCGACATTACTATCGATAAATATAGTAACTTTTAGGGGTCTACGGGCAATATCAAACTTCCCGTCAAAATTAGTATACCCTTAGAATAGGGTATAAAAACAGTTAATATGTTGACCGAAAACCCTGTTCAATTGTATTTAGATATCTAAAATGTTTGTTTAGAAAACTTTTCAACTTATTTACTTCCAAACAAAAATATTTTTTTGCCACAACGCGATTGTAATGGTTTCACTTTTATTTTTCGTACAGAATCTTAATATATTGTTAGATTTTTAGTATTCCAAAACGTGGTTTGGATACTCCTTCTTAGTTCCGAAACTTTTTTTTGTTAAAATTGTTAAGTATGAAGAAAAAAGACCGACCGACTTCTATGAAGTATAAAGAGAAACTAACTTTATTAGAGACTAAATTCAATATTTTAGTTTTAGTACAATGATTAAGTGGGAGCCACTATTGCCAGACTTCAATTTTTCAAATAGATTATAATTCATTATTTTTAACACTCCCACTTTTGAATAAATTAAATCAAAACATAATAAGCTTTACTTTATCTACTTGAAACTCCAATCAAAAAACGAAAATTCTCAAATTTGTCTTTACTCAATGGTTTAGTTAATATATCTGCTATTTGAAATTCAGACGGAACATAATTAATTTTAAAATCTCCTCTATCATAACGCTCTCGAATGAAATGGTAACGAACATCTATATGTTTTGTTCGTTTATGGAATTCAGGGTTTTTGACAAGCCTGATTGCTCCCTGATTATCCATATTCAAACTCGTATCGCCAATACCAGTTGGAACCAATTCCAAAAGCAGCTGTTGAAGCCATATCATTTCCTTCACTGCCTGTGATGCCGCTACGTACTCCGATTCCGTTGTGGATAAAGACACACACTTCTGTCTTTGTGATGACCAAGACACTGGTCCATTTCCAATCGTAAAAATGAAGCCAGTGGTAGAACGTCTAGTTACAGGATCACCGGCATAGTCAGCGTCACTGAAACAAACCAAAGCAAATTTATCAATTTTGTTAAAAACTATACCCATTGTCATTGTCCCGCTGATGTACTTCAGAATACGTTTGACTGCATTTATTTGTGCCTGATTTGGTGCATCCAAATAACGCGAAACGACTCCCACTGCAAAAGCTATGTCTGGTCGAGTAGCAACTGCCAGGTACATGAGACATCCCACCGCTTCTCTGAAGGGAAATTTTACGCCTTTTGAAGATATAGATTCAGCATGCAAACAGGTTTCAGCTGGAGTTGACACCGGCTTACAGCAATCCATGTTAAATCTTTTCAGAACACATTCCGCGTACCGTGTCTGACTGACGAAAAGCGTACCATTAGATCCCCTTGCTAATTCCATTCCCAAGAACATCTCTGCATTTAATAGAGTGATTTCGAAATGCTGCTTTAAAAATGTAACCAGGTTCATGACATCATTCTTTTCCCGCGCAGCAACCAATCCATCATCAATGTATATTGCCAGAATCATACGCCTGTTAATATCGCCCGAGATGAACACACACGGATCTGTTTCGCTTGATTTTAGGTTAAACTCCTTCAGAACATTAGTAAACTTCTTGTTCCAACAACGAGAGGCTTGTTTCAACCCATACAGGCTCTTCCGAAGTTTGCATACTCTCCCAGATCCGTCATCAAAGCCTTGTGGTTGCTTCATGTAAATCTCCTCCTAAAGGTCTCCCCGTAATCAGTTCCCTGTTTTTGGCTAAAGCCTTTTATTACCAACCTGGCCTTGTATTTCTGCTGTCCGCTCAAACCCACGTTTTTAAGCTTGTAAACCCACTTGTTGTCTATGGCCTTCCGTTTTAATGGACGCTGCACCAAGTCCCAGGTGCGATTTTTGCTAAGGCTGTCCATCTCCTCTGCCATTGCTTCTTTCCAATGAGCCGCATCATCACAGGTTGTTGCATCACTGTAGCTGTATGGTTCACCCTGCACAAGGAAAGCATGTTTTTCAATGAGATTACACATACCTGAACCTTTATTTTTACTGCTACGCAGACGGTCTCTCAAAGGAAGCGTCTTATCACCGACACTAACACCACCGCTCAAATCATCATCTTCGCTTGCTGACTGAAAATTGTCTTCTCTTCCATTTGGATCCTCTTCATCGGGATCAGCTATAGATCCACGAGTATCACCGATCGGTGAATCGACATCCAAGGCTGGTAAAACCATAGCTTCTTCCGGTTTCTCATCATCCCACCTCACCATTTGACGATATTCATTTTCTTCTTTCTCCCCGAATGTGACATCTCTGACTATCTGAACTTTCTTCGCTGCAGGTATCCAAATCCTGTATCCCTTGGTATTATCCGCGTAGCCCATAAATAAGCCCTTTTCTGATTTCTTATCCCACTTTTTGCGTTTTTGGTTAGGTACATGTACAAAAGCATCGACGCCAAAAACTTTGAAATCCTCAACCCTTGGCTTACTGTCCCACCACAACTCATAGGGATTTTTATCTTTGATAGAACTATTTCCAGTCCGATTCAGCACATACACCGCAGTATTCACTGCCTCCGCCCAGAACTTCTTTTGTAAATTCTTCGCATGCAACATTGTCCTGGCGGCTTCGACTATTGTTCTATTCTCCCTTTCAGCAGACCCATTTTGCTCTGGAGTATAAGCCACAGTAGTCTCGTGCCGAATACCATTTGCTAGGAGAGATTTCACACTTTCGTTGACAAACTCTGAGCCATTGTCCGTTCGAAGTGTTTTAACTGGATTTCGTGCTTCACATCTTGCCCGATTAATGAACTGTTCAATCCAGTAGCAAACCTCTGACTTTTGCCTCAGAAAATAAACCACTTTGTAATGCGAAAAATGGTCCTTAAAAAGCACAAAATATCTAGCTCCTCCTATGGAGTTTTCTTCCATTGGACCACATACATCGGCATGCACAAGCTGACCTGGTTGGTTTGCTTGAAAACTACTCCTCGGGAAAGGTAATCTGTGTTGCTTACCGAAAATACAAGAATCGCACATGAAACTAGCATCGTCCTCGAATGCAATCCCTTCCTTTTTTAACTGAGAACGTACGTGTGAAACATTTTGATGAGCCATCCTCTCATGCCACACTTTCAGTGACAAAATTTGATTAGCTGCAATATTCGCCGCTTTACCAACAACACTTTGTACCCTAATACACATTTCAAACAATTGCAGCCTGCGCTCTCCCACTGCTTGGATTGTACCCTCCGAATCCACAAATTGACATCGCACACTATCTGAAATAAATCTCAAACCCTTGTCTAGTGCACGACTTTGTGAAAATAAATGCACGGAAATCTTGGGGACATAAAGCACATTTGAAAGGTGTTTCTCAGTCCACATTTTACCATCCGAAGCTAGAATATTAATGTCTCCAACGCCCATCGCCGAAATCTTTTCTCCACTTCTAATTCTTATGCCAATTGGATCAGCAAAACTCCGATAGTTTATTAACCACTCCTTTTTGTAAGTCATATGATCGCTCGCTCCCGAGTCTAAATACCATCGATTATTAATTTCTCGATCATCATTGACCATCAGCGCGCTTGCTGTGAGTTTTACTGCCCCCTGTTCCTCACTTCTAGTTCCAGTCCTCCTTCGATCATCAGCATCTCCCCTTTGCAGCTCGTCGACACTTCCAGCCTTCACTTGATCAGCGATCTCCAAACAATTGCTAACGAGTGCGTTTCCCCTGGGTACTTCACTTCTACTTCCAGTCCACAAGTGATTATTAACACTTTCTCGCTCACTTACACTTCTAGTCTGGACTCGATCATCGATCGCCACAGAGTTGCGGTTGCATGTCAGTGCGTTCCCCTTTGGACCATCACTTCTTTTCCCAAGCTTTTTCCGCTCAGTAATCTTCTTCGGACATTCTCTTTTCCAATGCCCGAACTCATTGCATGCAAAACACTTACCAGGCTTAGAATTCTTTTCTTGCTGCTTTCGCCCTCTTTGCTTTGCCAGCAGTGCAGTTGTATTTAAATTTGTATCAGAAGAGTGAGATGACATACGTGTCTCTTCCATCACTAGTCGTGACGTCAAATTCTCCAAAGTTTGCTCTTCTTTGACTGACGACTCCCACGCACAAAAAAAAATGTTTGAAATTTTCTGGAAGAGTCATTAATATTTTTGTAATTACCATACTCTCTGAGACTGTCTCTCCAACATCTCTTAGCTGCCTGACTATGTTCTGCAATTTAGATATATGTGTTGCAACGTCATCATCTGGATCCTTGTTGAAACTATAGAAACGTTGCAGCAACATATGAACATTCGCCTTTGATGTTTGTTCATATACAGCCCGCAACTTCATCCACATTTCCTTTGCAGTTGTGCAATTGACGATATGTCGAAGTGGTATTGAACCAATGCTTGTTGCAATGATTCTTTGCGCCTTGCTATCCGATTGCATCCACACATCTAAACGTTCGTTGAACTTAGCTTGTTCCTCATGCTGTGCCTTTATTGGGAATGGGTTTAACCCATTTGTTTGCCCAAGAAGTCCTGATGCATTTAACAAAATCGTTACTTGGAACTTCCACACCGAATATTGCTCGGAATTCTGCAATTTTTCGACTTTAAAGAGTTCACTCTCCATTTTCTCTTTTCTCACAATACAATATACTTTAATTGTAACAATACGTTTTCCCAGCAAAAAGGCGTACAAAAAAAAACGATTTTACCAAGGTGACCTTTATATAACCTTATCGAATTTATTTTTCAGCGCGATCTGGGCCCATAACCTGTTAAGTATGAAGAAAAAAGACCGACCGACTTCTATGAAGTATAAAGAGAAACTAACTTTATTAGAGACTAAATTCAATATTTTAGTTTTAGTACAATGATTAAGTGGGAGCCACTATTGCCAGACTTCAATTTTTCAAATAGATTATAATTCATTATTTTTAACATTTCCCACCATGCGAATTCGCCATTGTTTCCCTTCATTTCATTCAGCTGTTGGTTTTTTTGTTGTGTTCATTTGCCACTGACGTTGTCGTGAGGTACTCTATTAAATGAGCACAATGAATTGTTCAAATTATTCAAATCACACATGCACAAATTACAAACTGACAATCACGCTATTGTCATCAATCCTGACAAAAAACATCAGCTGGGGAGCACATGCGTGGATTTCATACACCTGTTGTTGACGACTTTGCTGGAATCATGGCGACCGTACAGCGACGCGACAAGTCGTGATTTGAAGAAGTAATAATCATGCTTATTTTGAGATTCGAATGAATATTCAAGTCGTTCGAATATCTATTTTCTTTCGAATTATACCGGTTTTTCTCAAATAAATTTTCTATTCGATCAAATCTCAAAATACAAATTCTTCTAAATCGACAAACTATCGTTCGAATTCGAATGTCAAAATCAGCATGAATAATCTTGAGTTCATTGCTGATACACATCGTTCATACGACGCTCTCCAATATCCGCTAATGTTCTCAAAGGGACAAAACGTCCACAGCGCTCAATTCCTCTTTCAGTCATAGACCACATCCCCCTACACTTACAATAAGTTAGTTATTTTTCTTTTCCCTACGAAAATATTCACTAGAAATAATTTATATGGTAAAACAACGTTTGCCGGGTCAGCTAGTTTATATATATTTATTCACATTCATATTTTGTATTTTATTCGATTTTTTTATATGAGATGTCTATAAAGGGCTGCCTGTCACTGGGAACCATACTCGATATTCGGTTCGACATAAAAGCGGAATTCATACCAAATACCGACAAGACATCACACACAACTCCCAAAGATCTAAGGCCAATCAACCACACGTCTTTCCTACTAAAAACTCTTTAGAAAATCGTAGATTTCTTGATCAACGAGTCAGTGGATAGTAACGTTCAATGCACAATGGACCTACTTCTGGTCTAAGTGCATCCTCATCGAAGGCCGGTTTCAACCAACGTTCTATCCAAGTCACAACACGCCTAGCAAAATGTAAATCAGTTGAGACCAGTGTCCACTCGTTAATAAAGCCCATCGAAAAATGTCGCAGACAATGTTTCTATCTCCATATCAGGGAAGTTCCCACAGACAGTTGCCGATGTCCATTAATCCGACGAAAACTGAGTTGGTCCTTTTCACTAAGGAAAATAAAATTCCACTATTCTCGCTCCCATTCACTTTAAGAGGATCCACTCCTAAACTCTTAAACAGTGTTAGCTATCTAAAACTAAAGTTGGGCCGAAAGCTAAACTGGAAACCAAACGTTAACGAACGTACCAGGAAAGCCATCGTTCTCAAAAACCTACAAAAGGGCAGTAGGCATCATCTTACAACCGCATATAATGTATTGGCTGTACACCTCGGTAGTAAGGCCGATTCCCTTATACGGAGAAATGGTCTGGGTGACCGCACTGGAGAAGATAACGATTCTCATAAAAATGGGAAAATCTCAACGAGTGGCATGTCTCAATATCACGGGACACTGAGAACCTCTCCAACAGCGGCACTTCAAACCATGATACATTTCCTTCTCATCGACACAATAGGTAAGCAATGGAGGGAGCAAGACACTGGTCATGCAAACATACTTTAGATGCACCGCTATCCTCCGCACTCCACGGATCGACTGCCTACTGAAATGAACTTCACTCTGAGGCTTCAAACACTCAATACCGGACAGCACAAAGTGAATGCAACGCGATTCAAAATCAAAAATTACTCGCAGTCAATTTTCAAGGATTGGTCCAAGATCCAAGGAGTCGGTGACAGAGTCTCCTCAGAAGGCCTGGACATCCACCCCTCCTTCAATCTCTCAAACTATTGCAGCGTTTTCCAAGCCGAAGTAACAGCAATTCGCGAAGCCGATGAGTGGTGATATCGTCGTACATATTTCGACATCCAGGTAGCTATCAAAGCCCCTTCATCCACCTAAATAAGATAAATGGTAGTGAAGGCCTATCGCGTATCTCTTAACGAAATAGTTGCACGGTACAACATCAACTTTGCTTTTAGATGAGGCTCCTCTGGTATAAATAGCATAACTATAGACAAGATTGATGTACCAATCTACCAATGTCTTCTGCTGAGTACCTCATCCACGCCGATGCGATAAAAGAATAAAACCTCCGATGGACCCAGCTTAGACAGTGGAGCACCGCTAGACAATTAAGGCGAAAGAAAGCAGGACCAGAGAAGATCCAACGGACTTCTAAGCCATAAAAGAGGAACCCTCTCTACTCTGACAAATATAATCACTGCAGGTAGACATGCTCAGTATAAGGCATCCCCTACAACGATTTCTGCAGAAGTTGTAGCGATGAGAGAAAAGAGGAGACTCTAGTGTGATTCAGTGCAAGGGCAAGCACACGAAATATGAAAAACAATTGGATAACATGGAATCTCCGCGTATAGGGTATAGCACTGAGAATGTCGCATGACATTCAATTGCTATCGGAAGTGATTCACGATTATGTGAGGGTTCACCTCAGTTCATGTGTTTGTCATTGTTTACATTTTCAGTTTTTGCTTTCTCCATTCATATTGGAGAAAACTCCTTCGGTTTCTCTGCCCCAGGTAAATTAAAAAACATGCACAACACCGTTGGCTCCCATTTAAGCATAAAAAGTTTTCAAAAAAGTAGTGAGGATACGAATCCAACAAATGTTTGTATCAGGAAGTTGAAAAGTAAATCTACGGTTCCTCAGGTGAGGAATCATATTCTCACTAACGGAGTGGAACTGGCCTATTGTATTGCTTTTGTCTTATTCCTGTATATTCCTTTGTGCTGATGCTGATTTTTAATGGCTGAAACACATGTGCAGCAAGAGCCGTGCAGCAAGATCATTTTCTATGTAAAATGACACATTGCTTACTGAATGCCAGTTATTGATGCATGTTGTCTCTATTGGTAGAAACAGATCAACACCTCAACTCCGACTTCGGCTTTGACAGAAGCGAGAACTTCAGCGTTTGAAGTCTAGTCAAACAAATTCAAAAATACAACTTTGAGAGTGAAACAAAAACTGGTTTTAAACAAGGGAGAAAATTATGTCAATATGCAAACAAGAGAGACATTTCGCTCAAAATATAAGCATTTGCATGTTGGGAAAACTAAAAACATCGCCGCAAGGTTGGTGGGGTTTGCACTTCAACGTAAAATTTAGGATTTGGGTCTAACGTTGACTTCAAAGTTGAGGTTGACTTATGTGTTGGATCCCATTAAAAAGCATTGATTCTAAAACGTGCGGCGTGGTTGTCAGACTTGAAGTCGAAGTTCAAGTGTAGATCTCTTTCTACCATATTTCTAATCTTGATGCACCGATTGTAGTAGAACAGCACAATTTGGTACAACTTTTCCGGGTTGACGATTAGTGCTGCGAAATTCTATGACAATACCTAACATCTTAGTCTGTTTGGTCGTTCAGTGATATTTAGGTCAAGCAAAAAGCATACTAAATGGAAACGGTGGGCGCGTTCAATTTGCAAGGCAACTGACAGTTCCTAACTAGTTAAACCTCTGTCACTTGCCAAATAATGGTCACGTGAGTTATTCGATCAATGACGAAGGGTAAAATAGTAGCGACTGGTAGTTGCCTTGCAATTGAACGAGCCCTGTCGCTGATGTGTTGGCAGCTTAAGAACAATTATCATTGAACTTGCATATAAGACGACGGAGGAAGTCATCTCTTTCTTATTATAATTTTCTTTCTCTTTCTTTTTTGGACAAGTGGGATTCAAATCTTGTCGTTGGTTGTTGGCTTGCAAAATGGCGAGGTGAAGACTAATTTTTTAGTTTGTTATAGTTTTGTTATTTAAGTTGATACTTTCAATAAATATTAACCTACTGTATAAAAGTCTTTCAATGTTGCTAGGAGCAACAAGCCCCGTTCCTTAATGCACATGTGTTTCATGTGCGTTGATCCATGCATTTGTGCGTACGTTCCTGCTGCACTTGTGTTTCAGCAATAAGGCTTTTGTTTTCTATTGGGCTTACTAATTTTTGTATGTGATTAAATGAAGTATAAATATATGCCTGCATTCAGCAAAAGCCGCATCTAAATAAATTATACTCACAAGGCTTTTTAATAATAAAAATAATATTTTTAATATATATTATGTACTTAGATACCTATTTTTTCTTTCAATTTACTTTTATTCGTTGTGATTTTTCTACCCCACTTAAAAACTAATTTTTGATCCAACTTTGCAATAATAAAATCAATCAGCGTATAAGTATCTGTGTACTGTACTTGCACAATTTGTCTTTGTTATTGCGCTTTTAATGATAAATGAGTTATTAAAGTGTAGTAATGCGTAGTAGAAAAAAACTAACATTAAATTCTAAATTAATTTCACAATATAAAAATCATCAAAGCTTCAATTCTTAAATCTGCTTCGATTATTTTCGATCTATTTGTTACACCAATTTGTAGTTCCAATATTTTTTCGTGAAGTGGTAATGCTGGTTACGGAGCAGCTATTTGCAGATTAATTTCGATGTTTTTTATAGTACGAATAATCCCAGTAGGCAAGATAATTTTTTAAGTGAACACTTAAAAATGTGTATATAGCTAATGGCTTTGGCTTTGTGCTCCTAAAAATTATTAAATCAATGCTCTTTCTTTCTCAGGTGTTGCTTATGGTATTAATCTAAGAGAACTTTGCTAAAGAGCATATCGCGGCAGTACCCTTGCGAATTCATTGAAAACGTTGGTAGTAAAAGTAACAAATTAGATACCAAAATTATCTCAATTATGTAGATATGATGTTAGTTTTTTTTTTGACAATCTACGATTTACGAATACATGTGTACGAAGTTTGTTTAGTAAACTGTTTTATAAATGGGAGAATAATAAATTTTCAGACAAATAGGTTTCTGTTACGTGATGTTTAGATTATGATGACGTCATATACTGCTGTTCAATTTATAAGTTCCAAGAATTCAGTTTAGTTTGTTTATATGATTCAATATTTTACGTTGGTAGAAAACCGCACGCTTTTGAATGCAGTGATAATTTGTTATGAGTCTCGTTTGCTTCTTATTTTGCGAATTTACTTTGCAGTTTAAGAACTGGGATTAGTTAAAAATTCTTTAAATATTGATAGTTGGGGTATTCATGGCATTTGATCGTAATCCCTATGTAAAAGAAAATTTTAACGAGCTGTTTTTAGCTGCGCGTTTAATTTGTTGGGTACGGCCTTTGGGTATTTATTTTAGTTATCAATTTCTCCGAAGGTAGTTGTCACAGTGCACGGAGACCGAAAGGTAACCTGTCTCATCGAGCACATGGATTTCAATGTATATATATATACAGCAATAAGTGGCAATAGCTTAGTCCTTATTTACATACTACCCTCCTTTTTTCTTTAAAAGCGAGGCTATGATCATAACTAAGGGAATCATTGCCCTCCCACTAAACTCCATCGCTACTGGTCCGCCTGTGGGGTTCGCCGGTTTGACCTCAAAAAATATTGGCAGATCACTTCTTTAATGAGGTCAATTAAATGCTGCTGTTATGACATTTGCATGTTTTCAAGTCTGTTTCTTCTTTAAAATTTCGACACGGACGGATTATTGTTTAATTGTCTTTTTACGACACCGGTCATCTCCAACTCATGTAAACCCGCAAATTTGTATGCACACTTGTGGGACAGCTTCAAAATGTTAAATGTGTCGTTGGGCTCACCTGAACATTGCAATTGTCTTTTACGACAAGCGCTGCTTTATGGGTGGCATTCATATTCTTAGCCAAAAAAATATGCAGGCAAGATTTGACTAAACAATTCGACCGTACAAAGTCTTTTGGCACGTACAATTTTTGGGGGCGTTAGAACAAAAATGTTGTTTTTTTCGATGTTTAGGGTAAGCATTGAAAGGCATCAACCTGGCGATGCACAATAGCCGTAACTGATACTACACATCAACTGTGCTTATTTTACCTCCGAGTGGAACCACCAGGTACTGGTCATGGCTATTCAGACATGACTTGCTAAATTTATTAGTGGAAGTGTTGAACAAGAAGAATACTAAAATTTGTACATGATGCTCAATAATTGAAATGAAATGAAATGAAATAATGCTCTGTCAGAAAGGCTGGCTGGTGAGTCTCAAAAGTCTAATATGAGCCCCTCAGAAAGAGGACGTACGGCGGATGAATTCTCTAGATTGAATCAACGGTGCCGTCGACAGTCAGAATGACACGTACCTCACATGAGCTACTTCGACTTATTTGGAGCTGGGGTCAGTGAGGAAATTTCAAGACTAGTCAAGGTGGTGGCGGATGAACCCAATGGGCCAACGGCAGCTGTCACATCCGCGAAGTGGGGTACTGGCACCGGAATATGCAGCCCGCTGCCCTAGTTTGAAAACAAGTGCCTAGCCCACCAGGTTGGGGATTGTGCCGTTGGGGTAACTTCCCGACCACGTCAAACAAGTTTAGTTAACAGAGAGACACAAGAAGCCTCAGATAACGAATACCCTCATATGTCCACCAGACCCGGAACGTTAACTGACTACGACATAAGATTGTGCACCTGGAACGTGCGGACGCTGTACACCCCAGGTGCTACTCGAAAACTTGAGTCTGTCCTCGAGCGGCATATGCCAGATATTACCGCGATCGAGGAGATACGATGGATATGATCAGGTATGATGACATGGAAAAATTGCGACATTTATGACAGCTGCCATAAAAGATTGCATATATTAGGTTGCGGATTTGTCGTGGGAAATCGGCTTATGGCAAAAATCATAAACCTCAAGCCGAAAAGTCATCGCCTGACTGTGATCCTCATCAAAACTACATTTCAAAACATAAGCCTAATATATGCAGACACCTGGTGTAGCCAGAGTCTACAGAGCGGATGAGCGAGAGACTCTCCTCTGTGCAATCACCACCCACAATCAACAATATGTGAAACCGATATCCACCAAAGAAACGGTCCATGGTATGACGATGTATGCGTTTACCGGAAGAAGGTGAAGGAAGCTTGCCCGATGAGTAGACCATATGGCCCATCTACAATAAAGGCGATCCTATGTCTTGCAAGGAACCAACGACCATACCACGACCAACTGTTTGACACAGCCATTAACAATGCAAGACAAAAAGAGACAAACATAAATAAAATTAATAGCCCCACACCAGAACAACAAGTGGCCCCACGCACATAGTACTCGCCCGAAGATGAAGCAGGAGCTTTGAAACGCGTCGCGAACGAAAAACAAAATTAAAAAGTTGTAACATTTATAAAGCAAATAAAAATTTTAAGTACAATTAAAGTTAATTTTTTATTCAAAAATAATATATTAGCTCCCTATCTCAAACTTTGGTTTTTCAAAAAAAGTGGGCGTGTCTGTGGGCGGATTTCAAAAATTCTTAAACTTGATTATTTCGGGCCCCTAGAGAGTATATGGTTAAAATTTCAGCTCTTTAGGTCTAGTTTAAAGGCCTAATTTTTGCCGACAGACGAACGGACGGACGGACATGGCTAGATCGACAGTACTATCGATGCTTTTAGGGGTCTACGGGCAATATTAAGGTATGTTACATACTATGAGTCAAAATTAATATACCCTTCGAGTAGGGTACAATTAGTAGACGGAACTCTAACACCATCCTATCGTCTATACTCAATCGCTTATGTATCCATTTAAGAAATTTGAAATGAACCCAATTGGAAACGTACTCCTACTCAACTATAGACGGCGTTCTTACCACACTTTTGCGAAACAGCTGATTTTCGGTGAAACTAAAATATGTTTTTGTACGTAGGTATATATACGAAAGCAAGTCTCAATTTTAATATTCCATTACACTTTTTCTAATTTGTACTTTCCAAATCAATTAATGATAAATTTGTTTTATGTCAGAACCTTTTTTAATGTCTTCGCTTACTCACTGACGACATCAGCGGATAAATATATTTGTTTAACATTTCTAAATCGCAAGGAAAAAGCAATTAAATAGTGTCTTATTAATAATAAATTGCATTGACAATATTTTGTAGTACCTAATTAAAGGAAATATCGAAAGCCGATCGTCAACTTTAAAAACCATGAAAGTGCTTTAATGGTGTGCTAAATATGTAAATCGATGCGATGTATTAGCTATCGAGCAAATGCTATCTTCTCGACATCAGTGTTTTGTCGTTTCCTAGGTTTTGTAAAGTAAATATTGAATTGTCGTAACGATATCATTCAGACGCGAGTGTAACAGGAAGCATTGCTATCGAAGTCGATGTCGAAAACGAGGTCGTCAGCCTTGCGTAATGAGGGCCCTGATCTCCAACGACAGTAACGCCGCCTACCGGACAGTGTTCGTGTGGGGATTGAGTATTTCTCGATGTACATACTTTCCTCAATGCACATTTTGTAAAAATATCGTATCGGATAGCCAACATACAATCCGTAACAAACTGTCCATTCCAAAATAATTTGGAAAATGGACTAAATAAATTTTTAACGGCAACAATCACAAAATTACAAAGATTTTTTTATGTATTGCCTAAACAGCTCAAATTAGCTTTTTTAAATGTAAAGTAAGGCCACAGATAGGAACTCGTTTCGGTGCAAATATCCATTAAATTGGTTTGCATATGAATTTCTATAAGCCCAATCATGAGTCAAGTAAGCTCAATAAAAAACACAAATAACCTCTTTTGAAATTGTTCAATATTTCTCTATCCTCCTCCTCTGTCCACTATTTAAACAGATCGACCAACAATAAAAACCACTAAAGGTACATGTTTGCACTTTAATGTTCCCCCATAATTAATATGTACATACGACTCACGTGTCAGTCCATCTGTACCTACTCCTACACTCGGCAACAACATTTTAATGAATACTTCCTTTGGATATCTTTCTTTGCATCTACCATTTGATTATATGTAATTGTTGTAGATATATGAAATGAATACATTTTATTTACTTACACTATGATTAATTTGCCAATTGACATAAGCTCCGAAATTAAATCAATTATTAACCAGTATTACCTGTTTACCGTCAGTCAGTTTACAACCATCAACCCCCTAAACCACTCCTTTTTTTAAATAGGATACGCTTCCTTGAAAACATGATCTTTCTAAGTACATTATGTATGTACTCATTTGCACGAATTGTGTTATCCATTAAATGACGGCAATTTTCTATTCACCGAGCTTACTTAATGCGTTGGGATTTTATTTGCTGACGATGCTGATGATTTGATTTGGACAGTTCAGGGTTTTGCATTGAAGAAAAGATTCGCTCTTTTGCTTAAAAGAGTAACGATTTTTCGGTTTTGCATGTTTCATTGAAGAAAAGAGCAATTCTGGATTTACCCCTTACACGAAAGATGCGATTACAAATTTTTGAAAGATTTTCTCATTAATTTACCAATCCATACAAATATCCAGCCTTATTGCGAAGATGATAGTTGATCTGAACCGATTGACGATTGATAGAATTTATCAATTCAAGCAAAAATCGGTATTGTGAAAATGAATTGATAAAAATTGTGCTATTGTAAATGCGTTCAAAATGTTTCTATAATTTTGAATGGGAATGTGCGTCTGACAGATGTTTGTTTTTTTTTTGAGGAACTTGCAAAGAAAATCAAAATCAATAAAGTTACAAAATGACCTCAACAGAACTTTTTTTTGGTGAGGAGGAGTTTAATGATTCTGCTATCAGTGAAATGTCAAGAATGCGAAGAAGTTTGAGGAATGCATCCAATACTTTGGAAATGGAAAACCAAATGCAAGTCTAATGGTTTCAATTTTCAGATAAAAATTAATAAATCTAAACCGTTTCTAGTTTTTTAAAAAACTTCAGGCTATCAAAGGATGCATTTTTTGATCTCCTTCAAGAAATTGAGGACAAATTGAAACGTTCGAGCTGTGCCATACATTTTATAACTAGCAGCAGTGCTACGATTCTGTGCACATGGGAACTACCAGTTGAATTTCCCAATGACTTCCCACTCGGTATTTGCCACAGTTTTAGAACAACATCCCTTGGCGAGTTCCTCGTTCTCTTCCATCAACTGGACCAATCTGCATAACTCTTTTTTGCTACTCACTACCTTCTGAGGGCTTTGGAAATAAAAAAAATAAACATTTTATCACTTATTTAATTCGAAACTCACATTTCTTTTTAATTTTTTTCACCAGCACGAACTCATCGACTGCAAATTTACGATTGAAAGAAAAATTGACAGCGAACAAGAAAATTGATGAAAATAGTTTTTCACAATACCGATTTTGTTCATTCAAAATAGAAAATTCACAATTTATCGACAATATTGACAGTTGACAGTCACAATACCAATTAATAAAATTAATTGATAAATGTCAATTGTTAATTGATAGTTGATCTTCGCAATAGGGCTCATTCTTACATCAAACGTCAAAGTGAGGAAAACGTGGTTTTGATGTATTGTGAAATATTTGGAGTAGGAAGGACAGATAGTGTGTGTGATACCCCTACCCTCAGAATTGCTGGACTACTCAACTAGATAAAACATGTTCCACGTTCCATTGAAAAGAGCAATTCTAGATTTTGGCAGCAACTCCTTCGATTTTCAATGAAAAACGCTACAAGTTTGGGATATCAAAACTACTCGTACGTATTATGTAGGTTCTTGCATATTCTTCTTGCATATTCGGTTCGTACAGCTTCTTTCATATATTTTAATTTATTGTGGCATTTGCTAAGTTCTTAAGCATTTAAGAGTTCCGCAAGTTAGGGTATTAGTGTCTACGTACATTGATTTCGATCAATAACGCATTGCTGAATGGCTAAGACGGGCAAACTCGATTTAATGTAAAAGCCCGAGTTTAATTTGAAAAAAAAAACGTACAATTCATTTACGAATTAAGAAAATACGATCATGTCTAACATTTGCGTCTGAAACTTCTTATGTCATTTGACACACATCAAAAAATACTTTTTATCCCCCCTTTAGCTACGGCCCTACGACACTGTTTATCTGTACAACAAATATGTGGCCACTGAAATTCCGAAAAGAAGTTTTTACAAACTTTTTTATAGTGCAAAGTTATTTAAACTTTTTTTTTCAAAGCATACTTTTAACTTTTTAAGCTTGTATTCTCACTCAAGAAATCTGCGTGATAGTTTTATGGTAGAAACATATCTTCAAATTCGACTTCGACTTTGACAAGAGCGAGAACTTCAGCTTTTGAAGTCGAGTCGAACACATTGAAAAATGCAACTTCAAGAGCGAAACAAAAATTCCTGTAAACAAAAGAGAAAAATGTACACCAAATGCAAAGAGGAGGAAAAAATCGTTCAAAATATAAACATTTGGATGTTGGGTAAACTGAAATCGCCGCCGCAACCGCAAGGTTGGTGGGATTTACTCTTCATCTTCGAATAATTGCAGTTGGATTTAAAGCTACGTTTGCGTTGCGTTTATACGAGTAGACTGCACGAATATAAATAAGGTAATTTTATTGTTGAGTTAAGCAGTGTGTTAATGATACCAAGAATTATTTGATTTTCATTTCGTCAAATGGTCTAGACTCTAGAGAGTTAGATAAATGAACCAACCCGTGTTACTAATTTGTCAAAGAGCTGCATCGCATATTTTTATTCGCCTGCACAAAAAACAACAGGAATATGTTAGAGATGTTGTGCATGATTTAAAATTAACAGGGGCATCTTCAATTATGGCTGACGATATTGTTTTTGACATCGATTTCGATAGCAATGCTTTACTCCCGTAACACTATCGTCGGAATGATATCGCTTTGACGATCAAATATTCTCTTTACATAACTTAAGGAACGTCAAAACACAATCGCTAAGACGAAAGCATTTGCGCTAAAGCAACAGATAACAATGGTGTTTGGTCATATGCTGTAGTCAGGAATTGTGTACATATGCCACAGAAAGACCAAAATGATTTTTTGAGGTGGGATATTATATAAGTATAAGCTGTCAAAATACAGCTACCTGGATACTTTCAAAAAAGAAAGATTTTGATGATTTGGATTAGAAAGCTGTTTTGGACGGTTTCAAGTCTTCAACTCACCAAATAAATGCTGGTGTTCCCCAATGCTCTGTTCTTACCCCGACTCTCTTTGCCATTTTTGTAAATGATCTCCTGTCTGTTACTTCTAATCCAATCCATTTCTTTGCTGATGACAATACCCTCAGCTTCTCATATTCGTTTCTTGGATTACGCCCCTCTTCTTTGGGTATGGAACTGGCACGGCAACGTATGTTAAGCTCTTTAAATTTCGATCTTAACACCATAGCTCAGTGGCGTACAACCAATAGAGTGGAATTTAATGCTTTTAAAATGCAATGCTCTCTTCTGTCAATAACGCAAGACCCACACACACTGTCATTATCCATAAATAGCACTTGCATCGCTGAAACCTAAAGACTTTCCATTCTCGGTGTGTGCATTAATGACAACCTCCGTTGCAATGACCACATATTCGATGTCGCCAAGAATTCTGCGAAATGTCTAGGCTTCTTTAAGCGATGTAAGAAATATTTCACCCCATCTGATCACGCTACAATTTATAAGGCGTTTATCCGCCCGGAACTCGAGTACAACGCTCATATCTGGTCTGGTGCACCAATAATTTGTTTGGAGCTACTTGACAGGATTCAAAAACGCGCCATAAAACTCATTGGCGACCGAGACATCGCTGGATCGATTGGCTCTCTTTGTCATCGTCATAATGTCTCCTGTCGTTCGTTATTTTATCGTTATTTTCATCATAAGTGCTCAAATGAAAAACCAGTTGAATTTCACCACTTGAACATTTCAACCGTAATACCCGCCATGCAAGGAATGCTCATCAGTTCACTTTCAAGCCTGTATTCGGACGTACAGTGAAGATCAAGGAATCTTTCCTCAGTCGTACAACACGAATGTGGAACACTCTTCCACGCTACGTTTTTCCTTCACATTAAAACCTACAAACATCTAACACCAACGTGCATCGCTATCTCTCTTTTTCTTCTAATCCTTATTTCCTTAACGCCTGAGCTGTGTAGCCATTATATGATAAGGATACTAAAAAATCAAAATTTGCCCCATTTTTGTATGATCTCGACCTGTCTCTTTTTTACGTTTCGACGCGTTCATGGTCATATTATTGATTTTTGTTAAGCCGCCATTTTACAATACAATTGTATTGTATTTTTAAACATATTCCAACCGGCTTTGTATCGGTGTAATGTGGAGGTTCTGAAGTAGCAGGTGTGCACAATAATATCAGTTTCCCGAGTTTCCGTATAATATTTTGGATGTTTTCTTGAATTTTTTTATACATATTCAATATTGCATAAATTTCATAAAACTTCGCAGGGTTGGTGTAGTATTTTAACTAAAGTTTCATTATGTCAAATCAATAATTCGAAAACTTACGAAATAGTTGACTATGGCTAAAATTAAAAGAAAAGTGAAACATAAGGAACGACTAGAAAACTTCGTTCGTTGGGCGAACTGTTATATACCCTATTCCAATCCCACAAAAAGTGGGCGTGGCACAAATCCAAGTAGGTATGGGTAAATCGTTAAAAAGGATATGGTCTACCTTATTATTTTGTTATACATAACAGTTTTGCATGTTTTTTAATAAAGTTTTTGGTGAAACAAATAAAGCCCCGAAAAAGTCGGCATGTCAGAAAACTCTGTATGAAGGTATTGGTAAAAACGGCTTTATCTACATACTTTGCAAAGAAGAGTGCATTCATTTTCAATGGTTTCTTCAATAAAACTTTTTTTTCTTTTTAATAGTGTCCAAGCTGGGAACAGAACAAAGTGGATAAAAACTTTGGAGTAACTTGCGTTCGGTTGGAGTTGGTAAAAAAGATGTTCTAATCACCATGCCTGATGCAGATGAATTAAATAACGCTTTTCTGACTAACCCAGTAAGTGGTACATCATTTACTCCTAACGATCAGCTCTGTTTTGAACCGTTGTCAGATTTCGACTTTGAGTTGTATCTGAAATTGATGTTGTTAATTACATACGTTCTATGAAGTCAAATGCGATTGGAGATGATGGTGTTCCCATTCGTTTTGTAAAAATGATTTTGATCCATATTTTGAAATGTCTTACGAATGTTTTGAATTTTTGTATCACGTCATCCTTGTTTCCTCTCAGTTGGAAGTGTGCCAAAGTCACTCCCATTCCCAAGAAACCAAATCCATCTTCGGTAACAGATTTTCGACCAGTCAGCATTTTGCCATGCCTATCAAAGGTCCTGGAAAAAATTCTTGCTAAGCAGATTTCTAGGCACCTTGATCAGTACAGTTTGCTATCTCCGGTTCAGTCTGGCTTTAGAGCAAAACACAGTTGTTCTACGGCTATGGTTAAGATTCTTGATGATATTAGGGTTTGTTATGACATGGACTATGTTACTGTGCTTTGCATGCTCGATTTTTCTAAGGCCTTTGATAGTGTTAGTCATGCCATCCTTTCGAGAAAATTAAGTGATTATTTTGGATCTAGTCACAGATCTCTGCGTTTTATAACAAGTTATTTGAGTGATCGTTTTCAAAGGGTTGAGGTTGGCGACAAATCTTCTCACAGTAAAGAGATACTTGCCGGAGTACCACAAGGGTCAATCCTAGGCCCTATTTTGTTTTGTATTTTTATTAATGACTTGCCCGGTGTATGTTTGAACACTAACGTTCATTTTTATGCAGATGATGCTCAAATTTACTTGTCCAGACCAATAGGACTAGTAGACGACCTTGTTTGTAGGATGAATGAAGATCTATCAAAGATCGATGAATGGTCGAGGTGTAATGGTCTTCAGCTTAATCCATCAAAATCGCGGGTAATCTTAATATCCAAAAAACCTCATGACACTAAAGAACAACCTCCAATTGTTCTTAACAGTGTACATTTGAAATTCATGGAAGTTGTAACTAATCTAGGTTTTCGCATCAATCGTTCATTATCCCCAGTTGACCTATTAACTGCACAGTAGGGCGAATTTACGGTGGTTTACGTAAACTGTGGTTATTTGCGAGCTTTACTCCAGTTGAGACGAAGCTCAGGCTTATAAAATCCCTTCTTGTGCCTTACATTGAGTATGCTTCCGCTGTTTATTGCAAGCTTGATTCTTTATCGCTGCATAAACTTACCGTTGCTTTCAACGATATGGTTAGGTATGTTTATGGCCTTCGACGATATGATCACATGTCAAACTATAACAAAAGAGTGCTCGGTTGTACACTTCAGCAGTTTCTAGATGTTAGATGTTGTGTCTTTCTGCACAAAGTAATTCACAATCAATCGCCACCATATCTATTTGAAAAGATTCAATTTGCCCGATCTTCCAGAACTTTTAATATAATTACACCCCCATCCAATTATTTAATCACGTCTCGCCATTTCTTCGTTCATGCAACAAAACAAATAACTGGAGCTACTAAATTCAAAAAATCTACGTTGGAGCACTTTTCTTAAAAAAACAAAAAAAAGAAGCAACAACTCTCAATTCAATTTCTT
Organism: Portevinia maculata; assembly: GCA_949715645.1. Classification (NCBI taxonomy): domain Eukaryota; kingdom Metazoa; phylum Arthropoda; class Insecta; order Diptera; family Syrphidae; genus Portevinia; species Portevinia maculata. Next base: position 13,689,178 of record OX454525.1, on the reverse strand, counting down.
CTACTCATTTTCCCCTTTCTTCCTTCCTGCAATAGTGTTTTCATTATAATTTTTATTTAATTTTTTTTGGGTCAGTTAAGAATCTATACACATGAGCATTTCGGGTAGCTAGAGAGTATACATATATTCAAATTTTTAGCTTTCTAGCTCAAACTTTGACTTTTTGATACAACTGTTTTTTTTTTAAATTGTGGGCGAATCTTTTGTTTTAGGGAAACTATTTGCAGTTTTTTCAATTTCATTATTATTTTTTAGTAAGTCATTCCCTATCCATTTATTTCCGATTTCACTAATTTCAAACTGAAAGTTATTTAATAAGTATAACTGTCTTAAATATATTAAACATCAATTGCCAAATCGGCAGACGGCATTTTGTTCGCTATGGTAAGCTTTATTGAAAATCATTGAAACTTTTTTGGGTTTCATAAAAATAAAGAATTATAAATAAAAATAAATTAAAATAATTTCCAAAATAAAATTTAACTAGCCGAACTAACTGAAAATATAAGTCTATTACTTAATCTTTATATAACACTTAAAATATTTAGATGTATAAAATATGTGGTACTGATTGCTATCGTATTGTGTCGAGGTGTTTTTTTCATCTCCGCATCTACCAACTACCTACGTACCAAAAACTGAAATCAGAACAAACAAAAAACCCACCCAGATTAAACACCATTATAAATTTGTCTAAAAGTTATAAAATATGTATACTCGTACATACATATATTGTCACCTATCCACTATTCTAAATGTTGTCGAACTGATTTTTATAGTTCAGACTGAAAATGTTTGTTTATATAAGCAAATTTTTGATTGAGAGTCATTTATTACTGAAATTAGTTACTAATATCTGCGGTTTTATTTTTCGTTTAGTTTTCTGAACAATTTTCGGGAAGGGTACAGTTGCTTTGTTGTTTTTCCCCATTGTGTATTAACTGGTTTACACACTGGAATATTTTTGTGTTATTGTTTATACTATTCGAAAAAATATTACCATAGTATTCTCTATATTTCGTTTGTTTTTCAGCCGTATTTATACTGTCACATATTTGGTGAACTTGGATGAACTTTGGTGTAAAGCATATACGCTCATTAATAAACATAAATCATAATCAATAATCATAAGATGCAAATAAAACAAGGCTTTTCTTGTTCTTAGCAATAAAACACATGCAAATTCAAATTTTAATCTATTAGATTTATTGTATACGAATCTAAAAAAAATATATATACATATTTGGATTACTCCTCGGCGCGCCGCCTAAGAAAGAGCTTCGCCACACGTTTGCTTGCGCGACAACCTTACAAGATGAAAGTGACATTTTAAAGGTGTTTAGAAACAGTTTTGTGAATTTATACTTCATAAATATTTTTTCCTGGGAATCTTAGTATGTGAATTTGTTCCAATTTATAAGGATTGATTGTCAATTTTTTATTTAAATGTCTCCACCGGTTTTTGAGGTATAACTATTTTTCTAATGTGCCGTTACTCTAGTCTTTTTCTAAAGTCTGAGTATGCCATGTTTTTACATTTACTCCAAATATTAAAAACCCCAAAAATCATCAAAATCGGTTTAGCAGTATTTAGAAAAAACGCTATTTTGTCAAAATTTTAGCAACAGTTATAAAAGAGTTATAAAAATGTTTTAAAAAAGTATTTCTTAAATCTGAGTATGCAGATTTCTTCTTCACATTAGTAGCTAGTAATATAAATTTTGAAGTTACGTTGCCCGTTTTTGAGACCTTGCTGGTTTCTTAAAGTGCAGGTAATCGAGTCTTTGCAACAAGCTTAGTAAGTCACCTTCTTACCCTTAACCCAAGTATTCAAGACATAGAAATAATTGATCGAAATCGTTAGAGCCGTTTTCAAGAAAAGTGAAATTTTCAAAAATTAAAAAAAACTTATATGAACCAAAAATATATAAAACAATATTTAATTTTTTGTATATACAAATTCGTTCCAAATAGGAGTATAAGTCGGTGTGCAGCATATTTGTAAATAACCTTTATTCTACTATTTTCGTAAAAACTGAGTAGGCCATTTTATATTTCAATTATTTTATGTTTCAAAAATGATAAAAATCGTTAGATCCATTTTTGAGAAAATCGGTACATTTGTATGGTACCTAGGAATCGTTATTTTAAATGATAGAATAAAAAAAAGCTGCGAGATAGGTACAGGCCTGGAAAACATAAATACGAAGTTTGAAGTAATTCCGTCCACCCATTGTAGCTGGAGCTTCGATGACAGACGGACGGAAATTCGGGACACACTTTTTGGACTTCTTTATAGTCGTTATATCATACCTGATACCTCATAGGTACTCAGTTTGAGTTCGAAATTTCAGCACGATTGCACGATTCTCTTTTGTATACTAAAGTATACGAGAAAGTTAAAAAGTGGAATACAACAAACAATTCCAATTGGAAAAAAAATGAATAAAGTCATTGGAGAAATGATTGCATTTCAAAATGTCTTGTTTAATTCCGCGGAAGGAGTAGGATTTCGCAGACTGATTCAAAGAATAACATCAAAATATAGTTTAAGGAGTCGCAACATATTTATTGATTTTTTGTGCAAGGATATCGAGGAGTGAAAAAGAATTGATTGAAAAATTTCATTTCATTTCACTTACTACCGAAAGTTGGACGTTGGATCCGTCCAACTTTCTCTTACTTCTTTGCTTAGGATTACTTGTAATGGAATAGCAATAAACTTTTGCCAAAAAAAAATTTCATAATGCTCAGTGAATGGACTATTTTAAGGGACAAGAGCATTGAACGATTCGCGCCGAAGGGCCCAACATATAAAGAGCTAAATATTAGCAGCATTAAATGGCTTCGATTGTACAGTTACTTACAGTCGCTGAAAAACACAAAAGGCATCAAATCCAAAATGTAAAAAAACCGATTCATTTTAATCATTCTACAATTGCTCAAAAACAACTGCAAAAACTTCAGGAGAGATTAAATCAATCGCTTCTCAGAGTGTTCCAGTAACAGTTTTTTTATGTTTGAGCGATGTTTAATACAAGGTGGCGCAAAAATAACCTTCCGATGTTTTTTGGCTGTAATTAAAAAAAAAAAATAATAAATAGTCACCAATATTCCGCGTTCTGGAGCATTGCGGGTGGCATTGGTGCGATGGTAGTGTATTCACTAACTGATTGGCAGGTCGTGCGTTCGAATCCCGGCCAGTGCCATGATTTTTATTTGAATTCACATAAATAGAATCTCCCTAAGCAATTTAGGCGCCACCCGTGGAGAAAAAAAATACTAAGCACCAAAACTTCTTTCCTATCCTCCTATTCTTTCGAATAGTAAGTCATGCAATACAATACTTCTTTGTTAGGTGCTGCTTACTGTTCAACAAAAATGCATACGCTGTGTTTAACACTTTAAGGGTACTGTACACATACAGAAAAAACAAAGCCCCTTTAGCGTAAGCGAATTATAAAAAAAAAAAAAAAAAAAAAAGTGTAGCGTAACATTGTTTATTAACGTGTATTTCGCATGTGTTTACTACACAAATGTCAAAACAGAACTGACATTAGGGGCCAATCGCAAAATTTATAGCATTTTCTGATAGGAGGACTACTTTTGCGCCACCTTGTAGTAATAGATGCCTGAAGTCCTTATAGTAACGAGAGTGATATGGACGCAATTTTGCCGGAAGAGTAGAAATTTATAGAAACACTAAGCAGTTCTCAGACCCCCATATAATCGGTTTTTCCAATAATTCATTATTAAAAAACTGGATGACCATTTAATAAGATCACAGGATTTTGATCCAATGCGGCGGGTAGTCACGACTCTGAAAACTGCAGTTACTACCAAATTTTCTGGTTCGGGGAAGAACAATTTATTTGCCATATTCACCTTGCTAGAACCTCGCCATAAGCACACATTTTTCAAATCAATGACCGAAGAAAGGATAAAATATTAAAGGAGAATCACATTGATGATGACGTTACAGATTCTTCAAATGTCCAAAAAGTTAAACTAAATGAGAATGACCTAATTCACCTTTTTAATCGTGAATGTTATAGCCAAGTTTGTGATCAGATCAATTAATTGAAAGTTATTACACCTTATTGACCGCAAAAATCGTAATGAAAAGAAGTAAAAACTAAAAACTAAACCGAAAAACTTTAATGTTTGAAATAATTATTTTTTATTAGCACGTAACGTATGCATTTCGGTTCTCAGCTGCCGAAATGCATACGTGCTAATAAAAAAGAATTTTAAAATTTCAATTAAAATGAGAATGATTGATTCCTTGGAAACGGATACAGAATAACCAGCAGCGACTTCCGGTACGACATCAAACAATAATCGCCCTGGTGCTATTCCAAAGAAGCTATTGCACTCAAATCGCAAAAAAAAACTAAGTATGGGTGAATACATTATATTGTTACCCAACATTTAAAAGATTGTATCGATTCGAAACAACAAAGTTTTTGTAAAAAAAACGTCCCTTAAAAGTGGGCATTGCAGAAAACTTTATAAAGGGTCCTTCATTAAGGATTTGACAGAATGAGTCATTCGACGATCCGGCAGAAATATTTTGGCCATGTACCAACTACGGACTACTACCACGCCATACTTAGACTTCAAAAGACCTTTCTCGAGTGCCTATCCCAGCAGGGAAAAATGGAGAAACGGACTCGTCACCGACACGCAAGCCATAACCGTATTTACGGAGTCAAAGATGGCCAGGCGTCTTTTCTGCACCACTGGGCTTATCAAAATCGGTACGCCTCCCCGAACACAGCAGCGTCTTCCAAGCAGAGGTCCTGGCAGTTACAACAGCAGTCCGTGAGTCTGTGGTAAGGACAATTCCACCCGATGGTATTACCTTCTGTATCGACATCCAGGCAGCAATACAAGCCTTAACTGCACCGGTAATAAAATCAAAGCTTGTGAAATGCTGTCGCGAAGAACTCAAGGTTCTTGGTATTCGGGATAAGGTATCGCTCAGGCATTCCGGGCAACTGTGGCTCTGGAGAATACTACCCACTTCCTGTGTCACTGCCCGGGTATCCAACACATCAGGTGATTCAGAAGACATTTCTTCCACGACCTAGACGAGCTCTCCAGCACACCGATAGACAGAATAATGAACTTTGCCAAATCCACAGGATGTTTTGCATCGAACAACACAGTGAATAATTAATGGCAGTTTTTGTAGACAGGGTTTAAAAAATGAGTAGGGGACCACTCTCTCTCCCCCGATGGGCATCACAATGGGTCAGTATTGACCTGAGTGTGTCACTAAGCCAGCCCGCCTATCTAACCTAACCTAAGGACTTGACAAACTTTTTTTTAAATAAAATGCATACTACTTGAGATATCTAAAAAAAAATATTGGCTTGAATTACTATCAAAACATTTATGAATGGAATTCGATTTCGTTCATATATCCACCAGGGGAACGTATGCAGCCGTCAATACGTTGAACCCGATTTTCGATACCTCTTACGTCGCCGGCTTGTTGGCATAGCCCAATGATTTAATGTAGCCCCATAAAACAAAGTCTAGAGGCGTTAAATCACACGATCTCGGCGGCCAATAGACGTTTAGTCCGTTTCTCGAGATTGTTCACCGAACTGAGACTTCAATAACTCAATTGTTGCACCCGCTGTGGGGCTTGTGGCAACCACATATCGACTACCAAAGATAAATACCTCCTATCAGCATTTTTTTCAAATTTTACATTTCGATTCAACTCTTCGCGCAACTGAATTCTGCGTCGTTTAAATGTATTATGTTTCCACCTTAATGGGTAAATCTAACCGAAATGTCGAATTAAAATAAACCACTTATCATTTTGGCGCCAAAAATACCTCGTAACATCTAGTATTCCTTCAAAAGTGCACGAGAAACAATAGTGCTGGTAAGTATTTGTTAGGTTTTTCTTTTACTAACGATTTAATATGGTCATAAACTATTACAAAAGTAGCCTTAATGTGTTTATTGTTATTTAAATTGTAGATAATTATATTATATTTACAATTTTCCCAAGAATTTATATTTTAATTAATGCTTGCTGATAGAAGGTATTATAATGTTTGAATTTTCACTCATACCTTATTGAATGCCACCTATCAGCATTATTTTGTATTACAAGCTGTTAAAAATTCAAAAAATAATATTCGTTACAACTGAAATATTACTCGTATATTAATTCTAACAAAAACAGTGGTTATCATTTTTGCTAGGCAGATGTATTCTCGAGGAAAACTGTTTGTAGAGCTTGCTCTAAGAAACCCAAAAACTAAAGAATTGTGTCTTGTTAACACTGCAGATCCAAATGTTTTTATACATACTGTGGAATCTGTAGAATCTCCAAACGATAATGGAAGTACTACAATACTAATCAAATCCAATATTGCATCAGTAGATCAAACTAAAAAAACTAAGGGTAAAGAATTGACTATGTTATAAATTGAGTCTAATTTGAAATATTAACAGGTATCGACAAAGTTTCTATAGAATCAGTAGAAAGGGTGTCCTTCTCGGGAAATGAGATATCGGATTTATTTTTCCGTAGTGCAATTGATCATACAGAAAATTCAACGAATTCTTTAAAAGAATTTGAAAATGATTGCTGTTGTGATTATGCCAAAGATTGGGGTAATGATTTTGATGAAGGTCGCGCTGATGAAGAGCGCGTTGATGATTGTGATGAAGACCGCGTTGATAATTATGATGAAGAGCTCACTGATAATTTTGATGATAATAACATTCCACTAGATCGGAAGCGGAAGCGAAATGGTAGTCCTGGCACACAATCATGGAAACTTAAAAAAAAATCAGTTATTAAGAATGAAAGGAGAAGAATACCTAGGTTATACTCGCAATAAGGGAGTTATTAAACATACCAAAAATAGGCAGGCAAGAAAAATGAAAGAATTCTGTAACTCGCCGTTATGTAAAAAAGCCAAAAATTGAAGCTGTTTTTTAATAACTGAAGAGCACAGAACCACAATTTTTAATAATTTTTGGAGCTCAATGGATTGGAAGCAGCGAAAGGTTTTTTGTTTGTGGTCATGTTTCATCGGCTCCAGCTAAAAGGAAGCAAACTGAAGCCATTTCAAGAAGACAATCTAGTTTAATTTATTCATTGCCATCAGATACTGGAAAAAAAATTGTCCGCCAAAAAATGTTTTTAAACACATTAGATCTAGGAACATGGTCTGTACAAAATTGGGTTAAAGAGGGTAAGTCTAATATGCACCCGTGTAAAGAGGTTAAGAAAAATCGAATAATGCATCCAAGGTCAGCAGCTGAAAAGAATTTCCTTGATCGTTTTTTAAATAGTCTTCCAAAGCTACCATCTCATTACAATAGAAAAAATACTACAAAACTATTTCTAGAGCCTCTTTTCCATAACATGGTAGAACTGTATCAGTTTTACAAAACTGAATGCAAAGTAAACAATGAAAACTGCTTAAGCGTTACGAAGTTTACAAACGTTTTTAATCAGAAAAATATATCATTATATCAAACTAAAAAAGATCAGTGTGATACTTGCGCTCAGTTTAAAGTTGGTACGCTATCATCGATCTTGTTTGACGAACATCAAAAGGCTAAAAACAGAGCAAGAACTGAGATGCAAAATGATAAAGAATTAGCTGTGAACAGTTTGTGTATTGTTTTAACTATAGACTTGCAAGCAGTTAAAATCTGTCCATCCTTGCAAGTGAGCTCCGTGTATTACAAAACAAAATTGTCGTGCCATAACTTCACAGTTTTTGACCACAAAACGCATCATGCAACATGCTACTGGTTTTCTGAAGTTGATGCTGAACTTGTTGCTTCTACTTTTGTTTCTTGCCTCATTAACTACATAGAAATCCATTGCCTTCCAAAAAATCTACCGATAATAATATACTCAGATGGATGCACTTACCAAAATAGAAATAACACTATGTCTAATGGTTTGTTACACTTTTCCGAAAAACATAACTTGCCAATCACACAGAAAATATTAGAAAAAGGACACACTCAAAATGATTGTGATTCAGTCCATAGTTATATAGAACGAAAATTAAAAAATCGTGATATTTATTTACCTTCGGACTATATTAAAATATCAAAAGAAGCAAGAAAAAATCCATCAGCCTATGAAGTTAAATCTTTACAATACGATTTTTTTAAAGACTACACCAAAAATATGGTGTACACCTCAATACGTCCAGGAAAAAAAACCGGGGATCCCACTGTAACAAACTTGCGAGCAATCCATTATGAAAATGGGCTCTTGAAGTTCAAACTGGCATTTGATGATGAATGGCAGGATCTTCCTGCGCGACCCAAAAATCTCGATGTCAATTTCCAATTTCCTCAACTGTTTAAAAACAAAATTCCCATCACAAAGCAGAAATGGAATCATCTTCAGCAACTAAAGCAGGTTATTCCTGAAGATTGTCGACACTTTTACGATCAGTTACCATACCAACAATGAAGTTATTTAAGTCATTTTATCTTATTAACTATAATAACCTCGAGTATTTATTGAGTTTATCTTTTATTTTATCGTGGTACGAAATATGTCTGTGATTGAATTAATGACTAATTGCCTTATGTTCCTTTTTATATAATATATTTTATTTATTCAAAACTTCATTAAAAAATAAATACATTTTACTTTGTGAATCGAACACATCGGTTTAGTATCTACGTTTTACTTTTATTATTAAAAAACTACCCTTTGACTGAATTAATTACCTATGTTAAGTTTTTATCTTTTTCCTATGTTTTAAATTTTTTAAATTCAAAGTGTATTTTCTTAACTCTTAATAAAACAATGCACAAATTTATGAAAACTCGTTTAAATAAAGATTTCTCAACAGTAATGCCTCCCGCTACCTCCTATCAGAAACCCGCTAAAAGAAAAATACCTTGTATCTGCTGTAATTAATAAATTTTATAAACAAATTGAAACGCACTATTTCTAATAGGAATCTGTGCCAAAAACAAGTATTGTGTTGAAAAACTTTTTCAAATATATGTTAAACTTTAATAAATATACAGTTTTTTGTACCTCCTCAACATTTCCTATTTTGCTGATTGGAGGTATTTATCTTTGGTAGTCGATATCACTGATACCCAATTCATGCATGAAAACCACACCAAAGAGTGACTTTGGGGATGAAGTACTGCTTCATGAAGCACATGAGCGTTCTCACCTGTCCAGTAACGCATATTTTGCTTATTGACGAAGCCGTTTAACCAAAAACGTCCTTCATCGCTGAAGATAATTTTGCGATAAAATTCTTCATTTTCTTCCATCATGTCCAGAGCCCATATGATCAAGTGACTAAAGTTCTTGAGTCAGCTTGATCTTGTAAGGGTGTAGGCCTAGATCCTTACGCAAAATTTGCCAAAATGCGGTCTGGGAGAGGCTCAATTCCTGAGAACTGGTTTGCGTCGGACGCCTCTACGGTAGCAATATTCCCCACACCTTAGGCGAAACGTAGTTTCACTGCCACGGCAACATGAAGCAGCGAATATTCTAACTCAAATTTGTTCACTAGATTATGAATTGCTTGTCTACTGGGGCGATAATTACGGCAAAAATTGGCGTTAACGCTCTTAAAGTTGCGGCCACCGACACGGAATTTCGGTAGAAAAATTTTAATTATTTGTAAACGTTGTTCCTTCGTGTACTTCACCATGATGTGAAAAATTTTGATTTTACTGAATATTTTGACATTGACAGTTCGGTAATCGATTTAAGGGTGCGTTCACAATGAACGTTTGAAGTTGTGAAGTCGCTAATGAAAGACCCTTTACAACTGTTCACCATGAAATAAATAAATAAATAAAACATAGGGACGGGCTAAAGTCCGCTTATACCCTAATCTTATTCCTATCACTCATAAGTGGGCGTGACAAAAGTCTAAGTATGGTTGAATTGTTAACAACGCTCTATTTATTTCGTTATATAACATTTAAAGGATTTAATCGAAAAAACGAAGCTTTTGTAAAAAAAACGCTCAAACTTAGGTTTTTATAATAGAATTTTTTTATTTAACTGTGGGCGTGTCAGTAGGCGAATTTAAAAAATATTTAAACATAAGTATAAAAGGCACCTAGAGAGTCTATATTATAAATTCGCTCAAATAAAGCTCAAACTTTGGTATTTCAAAAAAGGTTTTTTTTTTAAATTGTGGGCGTGTCAGTGGGCGGATTTTTAAAATATTTACACATGAGTATGAAGGGCCCCTAGAGAGTACATATCATAATTTTATGCCGATAGCTCAAACTTTTGTTTTTCAATGGGGCGGTCTCTAGGTCCAGTTTAAGGCCTAATTTTTGCCGACAGACGGACGGACGGACGGATGGACGGACATGGCTAGATCGACATTACTATCGATGCTGATCATGAATATAGTAACTTTTATTGGTCTACGGGCAATATTAGTGTATGTTACAAACTGAGTCAAAATTAATATATGTACCCTTAGAATAGGGTATAAAAAAAAGTGTACAATCATTATTTTGACTCACCTGGTTATCAATTCAAGCTAAATCTTCAATTTCTAATGATATGATATCTCACAAAACCTTCATTATACCATAAAATAGTTAATATTTGATTGTATTCTTCAATTTAGGCACCGCGTTGGCTTACTGCCCTAAGTGAGGGCGACACTTTTGATAACAAATAAAATTCACTTGTTGATGATTCTCTTTCTGGAGCAATTCCAAGTAAGTGTGAGTAATTGTGCACTCTCAACCGATTTCACAGAACCACCACGTACTTGCCAGATACTATTATCTGAATGTAATGCACAATAAAGAACTTAAAAGTCGGTTAAGTAAAAAATCACAAATTCGGGGGACTGAAAGCCAACTGCAATACACTATTATTATTAGCTATTTAATTATTTTTAAACCGTTCCGGGGTAATAAATGCTATTAAGCTATATACTTAAACCGAATGATTACTGATAGGTACTGGGTAAGACATTGCAGTGATAAAATCAAAATACAAAATATGAAAACAAAATCGAACGTTTTATGGGGGTTACCTAACTTAAATGAACGTGAAATAGTTCTCTCCGAAAACGACAACTCGTGTTCATTGCTTGATACAGACTGTTCAACGAGCTTAAATAAGATATATTTTTAAAAGAGTTCCGTCCGCGTTCTATACTGGGTCTAAGTCCAACGTTCTGCTCAGTGTATATCAATTTGAATGGACTAGGGAGGTTTTATTTTGTGTATTTTATCACATCTGGCATTATATACGCATGTTCTGTATTTCTGTACTCGGTCTCAGTCAGTCTACTGAGACTGGTGAAGAACAAACAAAAGGCAACCGAAACGACACTTCCAGTTTCATTTTGAATTCAAGAATTCAACCCTAATTTGTTTGCGTGCGTATGTATGGCAGGGATGGAAAAGTCGATACAATTGTATCGAATTCAATACAAATGAATTTGTTCAAGTACAATTTGCCTTTATTCCATACAATTTATCAATGTGCATCTTTTCAGTTTCAATTTTGCAATCCGTATTTTCCAAAAAAAGAAAGTAAAAGAAAATCGAATCAATAATCGATCTACGAGTATTTATTTAAAGTTTTACATTGACTGTGTACAATTTTGTACGACCTACCGCTCTGAATGCATTATTCCAGTCTTCGTTCCCAAATAGATATTTTGGTATATTTGGAAGACAAATGTGCAAAATGAGGGCATTAAGCTTGAAGACCAGAGATGACAGGGTAAACTACCTCCCGTAATCTTCAAACTTAACTACGCGTAGTTAATATGTAAACTACTTTCCACCGATAATCTCTCTTTAACTACGGTTACTGATTGTCTAACAAATTGATTGTCCTGTCAGTGATTGTCAGTAGCTTTAAAATGTTAAGTTGACAACTGAACAACTACACATGACATATGTTTACTACGTCTGCTAAAGTTATCTACGTTGTCTACGATAACTACACGAAAATGTAGTAGACGTTGCAAATGTAGTTTTCCAAAAAAATTGCATTTCAGCCATCTCTGTTTGAAGAGCTCATAGAAGATTTTAAAAACTATAAACTCAAGATATGTAAAAACCAATTATTTTTGTTTGTAAGGTTTTGTTACGAAGTTATTTATGTTTAATTTTGTTAGTGTATTGTTTATTTATTTTTGCTTATTTATGTTTTTGAAAATAAAATACATTGAGTTCACTTTATAATATTTGCTCATGTGAAAAAGAGTTTTCAATACGAGTACAATTGGCTCCATTTCAGTACAATCTTAGAACAGTTTTAAATACAACTAAAGTATATATACAAAGGAGACAAAGGTATCGCCGTATTGCTTCAATAAGTTTTCTGATTTGCAACATGCGTGTTGAGTTAGAATAACATGTTGCGAGAGTGCTGTGCAGCATAAGCACAGTGTATAAGTTTATATACAATGTACGTACGTACAAAATGTTTTTTTTTAAGTTTTAATAAGTTTTATTTGTTAAATTGAATGAACGCACATAATGTAATACACTGCCGGCGAATAGAATAGGTTCTCGACTTTCAAAAACAAAAAATACTTTTTTCTCTAAATGATTTAGAAGAAAAGCTTTTTTTATAGCACTTTAGAGAGGGTTCATTGACAAACTTTTTGCCGAAAAATATAATTGATACGAGTATATGTATCACCGCTACTTATTTGTATATTCCCTTCCTGCTGGCAGTAGAAGAAAATGGGTTATTTTGTTGTGCCAATAGAATAGGTTCACTGCTTCAAGGGCTGTTTTTTTGTTTTGACTTTGATACGATCAGTGCAAAATCGATAAGTTTTGTTTATTTTAGGTAGGGTAGGTAGGTATAGGTAGTCTAACCTCCTTTATGCTGAAAACCCTAGAGCGTGTCCTAGACATCTACATGGGAAGTTCTCTGCCAGAAACATCGCTCTCCAAATCACAGCACGCCTATCTCAATCGCAGATCCACGGAAACGGCTCTCCATGAGATAGTGCGAACAATTGAAAAATCCATACACTACAAAGAATACACCCTAGCATCCTTCTTGGATATAGAGGGAGCCTTCAACAACGTACACACGGAAGCTATTCTTGAATCTCTGGTCGAACTGGGCATAGAGGAATCTAGTAGGCAATGTATAGCCTCTATGCTCAGAACAAGAGTTATTCACGCAACACTAGGCAACAGTCACTTAATCCAATTTGCCCATAGAGGAACGCCACATGGTGGCGTCATCTCTTCGCTACTCTGGCTAATGGTTATGAACAAAATTCTCGTAAAACTAGACAGGGAAAGGGTCAAAGTTGTCGCGTATGCGGACGACGTAGTGATGCTAGTCAGGGAAGTTTCCCTCCATGATAAGTGAAATCATGGGGACCGCCTAGACAAGGTAAGCATCTGGGCTGCAAGTTGTGGCCTCGGCGTTAACCCGAGCAAAATCGAACTGATGCTGTTCACTACCAAAATACCCGATTTTACCCTACCCCACCTAAACGGTCAACCACTTACACTATCCTCCAGCGCTACGTATCTGGGTATTACGCTCGATCCAAAACTGAACTGGAAACATAACATGGAACACAGAGTGAGGAAGGCGTGTATTGCCGTCTATACCTGTAGCAGAACCTTTGGAAAGAAGTGGGGAATTCAACAAAAGATGAACCTGAGGATGTATACAACTGTGGTACGTCCAATCATCACCTATGGATCACTAGTATGGTGGCCCACGTTGAGTAAAGGTTACAACCTCACAAAACTGAAAACATTGCAAAGAACAGCCAGTGTAGACAACACGGGTGCACTGAGGTCGGCCCCATCGGACGCCCTCACTGTGCTCTTGCACCTTTTGCCTCTTAACCTACGCACAAGGGATACCGCACTATGCAGTGCACAACATAGTACTGATTGGGTTCAGGCCGAACCGCCACCTCTATCTACCTAGCTATTTTAGGTAAAATGGTCTAATTTTTATTTTATTTTAGCAATCAGAGTCTTAACATTTTGTGGAAAATTAAGATTCACTTTATTTTACTATCGATTTTTATTTAAATTTTGTTCGCTCAGGAACACAACCTTACAATCTCAAATTTCGACAAGAAGTGTTTTTCTTCCTTCCTCGGTTCCTAGACAGAGCCATCGGAAAACATCTTCATCGAATACATCTTCCTTAGGTACACGGAAGGATCGACGGTGGTTGTTGTTTTTAGCAAACGGTTGTTTGTCATCTTAGATCCCTTAGAATACCTCTGCACTAGGTACAGGAATGGATCGACGGTGGTTGTTGTTTTAGCAAATGGTTGTTTGACATCTTAGATCCCTCCAAATACCTCTGCACTATGTACAGGAATGGATCGACGGTTTTTTCTTGTTTTAAGGAATAGCTGTTAAGTAAATTGTGTGTCGCTAATAATATATTCAATTCAAGTTGGCCTCGACATTCTGGTCAGACAACACCTGAAGAAAGATACGTTGAGATCTTTGCTGAAGTAAATAACCTGAATCAGATTGTAACTGAGCCGAGTACCGGACATCAGCAAAATTGTCGTACTCCAACCATATAGTTAAAGAACAAAATCCTAAAAAAACCGTGTGGCAATACGAGAAATCCAATTGGGAAAAACTAAACGGTTTCTGTAAGAGTTTAAACGGGTCGCTATGCTCGTAGTTGAGAGCGACGTGGATGCTGCTGCTGATATGGTAATAAACATAATTCACCTGGACATAAAGTCGTTCATCCCTAACAGGATAAAAAGTATCAAGCCCAAAGTTTACGCGTGATGTGACTCGAGCTACAAAGAGGCTATCAGGTTAAAAGAGGTAAGCTTTCATTCATATAAGGCTAATATCTGAGGAAAACCGAACAAAGTTCAAACGAGGCAGAAATGACTGCAATGCCCACATTAATCGTGTCAAATTCTGTACAAAGTCCCACGGATAGCAAAACTTCTGGTCGTTTGTTAAAAACATCAAGAATTTGGCCTCATCATCTATCCAGACACTCATTTACAATGACATTCCAACGCTCCCTGATTGTGCTTTATCTCCCGCTGTACTCGAGAGCGTACAATAATCCATGTGACCAATCCACTTTCGCACTCGTACAGTGGGTAGAGTGCTTCGAGATCATGACATACACAAATCCGATGGTCTATTAAATTTGTTCTCCTATGGTTTCGAAGAGGTGTTCTTCTACGCTGGCAAAACCACTGCGTAAGCTTTTCTATCTCTCCTATTCTTCAGGGCTCTCTCCGAGAGGATGGAAAACAGTATTATACCAGCCTTTCCCAAAAAATGGTGAATCTTCTTCTCCCTCCTCCTACCGACCAACTGCACTTTCGTCCCTTCGTTCCAGGTCATGAAACGCTAATGAACCATAAGAATTGAATCCCGAAAACTTCTTAATGACCGGCAGTACGGTTTTCGCATCAACAGGTCCACTGGTGATTTGATGACTTATCTAACCGAAAAGTGGAACCAATCACTTTACCAGGGTAGTGAAAGTAAGATCGTTTCACTTGATATTTCAAAGGCAAAGAGTTTGGCATCAAGCTCTCCTGTCGAAAATGCGTGCATTTGGAACCGATGAGACTCTTCTCAAATGTATTAGAAACTACGTTTCGGACCCCCCAATTCAAGTTGTTTTGGACCGTTAAAAGTCTGCAACTCACCAAATAAATGCTGGTGTTCCCCAATGCTCCGTTTTGCTTCCGACCCTCTTTCTCATTTTTACAAATGATTGCCTGTCTGTAACCTCTAATCTAATTCATTCCTTCGCTGATGACAGTACCCTCAGCTTTTCATATTCGTTTCCTGCTGCACGCTCCTCATCCTCGGTTGTGGACTGGGTCAGCAAAGTATATTAAGCTCATTAAATTCCGATCTTGACAGCATAGTTCAATTTGGTACAACCAGTAGAGTGGAATTTAATGCTTCCAAAACACAATGCTGTCTTGTGTCGAAAGACTTTCCATTATGTGGAATGACCACATATTCGATGTCGCCAATAACGCTGCGAAGTGTTTAGGCTTCTTGAAGCGATGCAAGAAACATTTCATCCCTTCTGATCCGGCTACAATCTATAAGGCGTTCATTACCCCCAAACTTGAGTACAACGCTCATATCTGGGCCGGTGCGTCAATCAAATTTTTGGAGCTACTTGACACAATACAAAAACACTCGATAAAACTTATTGGCGACAGAGATATAGCGAAATCGGTTGACGCTCTTAATCACAGTCGCAAAGTCTCCTGCCTATCGCTCTTTCATTTCATTTCATTTCATTCATTTATTGAATATCATGTACAAGTAAGACTTAGTCTTTTATAGTACTTAACAATAGAGGATAACATTTGATGGTTAGACCTGGTGTGGTGGTAGGTACACTATACCTAAGTGCTATACAAGTGCTCAAACGAAATAATCAGCTGCATTCCATAGTTAAAACATTTCAACCGCAATGCACACCATGCCATGAATGCACATCAGTTCATCCTCAAGCCTTTTTTCGAACGTACAGCGAAATACAAAATATCTTTCCATAGCCGTTCAACACGTATGTGGAATGCTCTTCCCGGCTCTATTTTTCTTTCCCATTATAATCTGCAAACATTTAATAACAAGGTGCATCGGTTATCCTTATTCCCATTTCCTTATTGCGCGCACTATCTGACTATCAAAATGTCCATTACCGGGGTACTAAAAAATCCCTTTAATGCGCGCAAATTATATGAAAAAAAAACCAACAAGTAAGATTATAATGTGTGTTCTGTAACTATCAAAATAACGCATCAATTCGTTCTGCGATTGTTTTACAACAGCGCCTCCGCTGCGTCCTTAATTGCAAACAAGAATTTCCTGACAAAATATACTATGTAGTACTCGTAAAATAGAACTAGGTGCATTAATTAAATTACAATGAAGTTACTAGTGGTTCACTTCACGCCAATCCGCTTTAAATGAGTGAAATTCAATACACCATGCAACCACAAGAAGAATTTCACCTGCAACCAAGCAGCAATTCAATTTCTGTTGAGCAAATTTTAGCTCACGCCATATTCACCCCAAAGCGACAAAACCTCTGCACTACATAACCGCAAGAATGAATGTGTTTTATTTTTTTAATGAAAATGTAACGATTTCCGGTTGAAGATGAAGCATTCAATGATGACATTTTTTCGTACATATACTGTTTTCTTTTATTTTTTTGTAACTTGTTCATTAGACTTGAGCCTATCGACTCTTGAAAATAGGCCGTCGCATATTAGCTATAATTTTATTAATAAATTAATTAAAAAAAATGGAAGTTTAATTCTCTGCACGTTATGTGTTTTATGAACTTAAGTGTGCCACCGCGAAACACCGAATCCAGTTTTTATTTCTCATTCATAAATAATTAATTCAATATTTATAACCTGATTCGCAGAAACTGAAGTACATAAATTATAGATACGTATATAAAATGCCAACACCTGCATTAATAAAGGCAAACTAAGGGTGGGTTATCGTTAATTTCATGAGTTAAGTGATAAATCCTATTAGCAAACACTTTTTTAAGACGCACTTCTTAATCGCGGTTCAAAACTAGAATGTCTTGGGTGCTCCTGCGACCTCTATTTATATCTCTCGAAATTTGCAGATTCGTTAAGTTCAGAAGGTTCGAGAACAACATAATTTGTTATTCCATAGCTATTCAAACTGCTTTTCAAATGCTGCCAATTATCGGTAATATGGCTCTCTACTAGATGGCGGTGCGAGTGACTAATGGATGCTGAATGTCACAGTTTGAGCAAACATGCAACAATATCCCCCTCTTAAACTTGTTCGTCCCGAACAAGCACGTCAATATTTTCCCCATGGTAGCGATGGAGACGATCCACATGGACAACTTTCAGCTTGCCTCTTCCTCGCTGGATCCGGTAGACAACATCGTTGATGCGCCTCACTATCTTATAGGGTGTTTCCCAATCCTGCTGTAGCTTAGGTGACATGCCTTTTCGACGATGAGGGTTGTATAGCCTTACCAGATCTCCTTCCTGGAATCCTGTGGTGGATGCTTTGGTATCGTACCTTGTCTTCATGCGGTCGCCGGATATCCGATGAATGTTTCTGTGGATTTCAGTACCCGGTACACACTTCCCAACCACCTCACCTTGCTTCAATTTGACGCTTTTGTGTTCCGCATTAAGAACTCGTACGGGAACAATATTGTTCTTCGGCTCGACAAGCACTTTTCCAACCACGCAGTTTCGGTAGTGGTTGTCTTTTGGCTCAACTAGAAAGAATCGGTGGCTCATAGGATCACCTTCCAGCTTTGTCCGAATCAGTGTCTCTGAAGAAGGTGGTATGACCTCGTCCTCACTAATGACTGTCCTCAGCAATGCGGCGTTCTCGTTCCCATACACCATCGGAATCTCCACGTTTCGATACTTGATTACTTGCATACCAAAGCCCAATACTACATCATGCGCCTTCATGAAATCGATGCCAATGATGCATTCGTCACTATATATCGGCTACTAGGAAAGCGTGGGAGAATGCTAGTCCTGCCAGATTTATTGTTAACATGACCTCTCCATACACTTTCGCTGTCGCTCCTGTTGCTATTTTCAGACAGTAACTGCTGGTGTTGTGCAACCAAGACTGACGGACGATGTCCCTCCTTATAATGGAAGCGGTGGCACCGGTGTCGATGGCTGCCACGCACTTATTTTGACTGATATAGGCTTCCATTGTTAGACTCTGGTTTCCTCGTTTGGTTTGGGAGACTTGAATTGTGGTCCTGGAGTCGTCTATTCCGGAAACCCACTTCTGCCCCGAGAACCTGCTCCTTACACGTTTCCCTACTGCTGGTTCTGCGAAGCTATATCTGCCAGATACTTCTTCGTTGCGCCTCCTAGGCCCGCAATGTGGACAACTGCTTTGTCTGGGTGGAGCTCTGCACTGTCTCTGTAAGTGTCCTATTTTGTTGCAGTTCCAGCAGCGCATTCGACCTCTGTTGTCTCTGTTCCGGTCTACGATGCCCGCGCTTTGACATGAGCATTCAACGGCTGTCATTTCCCTTACGCGGTGGAAAACATGCGATGCCTGATCAGCAGCATGCATTGTTAAGGCAAATGCTAGGGCCTCAGCGAGAGTTCTCTTTCCAGCCATTCTTACGGTCATTTGCAGTTGTCTATCTTCAATGGCTTGGATAAATGCCTCCACAGCCATTTCATTGATGAGAACCTCACCAGCATTAGGATATGACAAATGTGCCAGACGTTCGATATCTGCTTGCAGCTGTTGGAGTGTTTCTCCCCTCTTCTGGACTCTGCTGCGTAGCTGGACCCTGTACACTTGCTGCATATGCCCATTACCGGAGCGCATCTCTACAGCCTTGACCAAGGCGTCGTAGTTGTGTTGCGGCAACTATGGAATTCTTTTGCTCTTCGAATTTAGAGTCCATAGACTCGAATTTAGAATCAATAGAATTTGTCTGTTGCTGCTCTAGGGAATTCTTCTGTTCATCTAACTTAGAGTCCATAGAGTCGAATTTCTGATCGAACTTGGCCAGAAGTAATTCCATCATAGCAGTCATATCAACGCCTATACTTACTTGTTCTTCTGCTACGTCGAACAAAACGGACTTGGGGTTTTCTCCTTCGTTTTCAACAGCTTCCTGCAGTCGAAGCACCGCACAGTTATAAAAAAAAATTAATTTAATTGTACCGAAAGTCAAATGTTTCACAAAAGAGTAGAAAGAACCGCACCTATAGTTAAGCATTGTGTATGATTCCATATGTATTCCACAATTGGCATTTAAATGAATCATTGTGTGAATCTCAGGAGTTTCTTCAGCTATAAAGCAGCCACATCCTCCAGCTCCTCGAAGAAGTAGCTGCCAAGGATCTTCAATATTTTTGTTCTAAGGGCAGGGCATTCGCATAGCAGGTAACGTATAGATTTCTATTTCTTCAACGTCCCTGCAACTCCAGCAGTAGTCGTTGTGCAGTATGCCCAGCCGCTCCGCGTGTAGGCCACTACACAGTATCCTGTATCAAGGTTGATCCAACATAAGTTAGCTCTACTCATGGATTCGGTGTCGATACTTAGCATTAATGTGCTAAGCGGGGCTCTTATGGATTTTAGCATAGGGTTACCGTATAGACAGTTGATATATCGTCAATATATTTTTTGCCTTTCAACGCCGCCCTTGACTTGATTACTGCTGACTCAATAGAATAGAATGTGATGTGTTTGTCAGCTATTTTTCGCCTCTGCACCTCCTTGAGGTTTTGCTATGAGGTATTGCAAATTATTTTATTTACAACAAAATAAAATAAAATATTCGTTTGGGTAATCTTTGCATCAAATGCTGTGTTAGATATGCACTATGCAGCCTCTATTATCGAGGAAAAAGAAGTTATATAAAAGCGATTCAATCGAATAACTAAGCTGAGCAAAATATTATACACTCGACAGCAAATAAACCGGGCCACCCGCTACGTTCAAGCTCTGATTCGATTTTCTTTAAAAGTATAACACATATAACTAAAAAAGTGGTGCCTACAGAAAGTGCTTTTCATGTCAATTAAAATGATTTTAAATTTATTCTTAAGTACCGTTAACCCACCTTCGCGGGGGTCAGTCACCTTGACGTGTGTACCATCATTGCGTTCGATGGTGCCGGTGCGAAGGCTTATGGCGCAGCTTCAACGGGCTATGCTGTCTAAGGGCCACTCATGACAGACAGGCTGCTGACAAGCGTCAACCAAGTATTGACCCGGACTCTACGTCCCCCTCTCCTCTTCTCTTTCTCAAGGCGCAAGTTAAGTACGTGTACTACTATGCGGCCTTTACAGGACAATACGTCCTTCCCCTTTCCCCTCCTTTACTACCTGGGCTGGACGTAAGGTGTCATACGACCCGTGCCGAGAGTCAACCTGGCTGAGGGCCCAGTCATCAAATAGCTCAGTCGCGCACGGAGTATCCGGATACCTGGCGCCCTCCGGATTGACTAGCCTTTTCTGCACAATGCGGATCTCTGTGCAGATGGACCTCTTTTCTCCGCTACTCGTGGGACTCACTATGAAAACCAATAAAACAAAACAAAAAAAATTTACGGCCGGTTTCCCTTTAAAACTGGACGGTAGTACGGCGACCAAGCTGTCTACCGGCAAAGCTCTTGTGGCACCAGCTAGGATTGGGACTGTGGATACACATGGTACCTCCACTAGCGGTTGCGAGCAAAAAAAAACCCTTCCCAACAGAGAGAGGACTGTGCATCATGGTGCCCCCTCTGCTGGCCCCTCAACCACCACCGCTTCTGCAAGGCTGAACGAAGGAGGGACTGTGCCTACTCATGGTCCTTCTGGTGTCAGCAACAGCAGTGGCGCTAGACCCACAAAAAAACCCAGTTCTGGCGGGGGTTGGACTGTGCATCATGGTCCTTCCCACACCAACAGCGCCGGATCGCGTCATCGCAATCCGTCCTCGGCGAATTACAAAAATCGTCGTAATGCCATCCGGATCCAGCGTATGTGTGGCAACGCTGTTTATGCAAATTCTGTCAATCAAACAACTCCGAGTTATATAATATTTTGTATATGACAATTTTACGCCAATCAAGCAACTCCAATTTATATCATAATTGTTACGAATATTGAGTAACTTATTGACCTCAATAGTGGGCCGTGAGTTACTTATTGGGTTATTGGGTTGTTGTGTTGCATAAGTTGGGTAATGGAAAAAAGACGAAAGAAAAACAGGAAAATACATAATAAGCAAAATTGTCAATAGTATAAATGGAGTTAAGAATCGAAATAAAACTGCCAGTTCTTATACCTAGTACAAAGTGTACATTTCTTAATTAAACAATCGCGGTGAAGGATAGGACCCCGGACCAAATCGCGAAACTGGAATGGGCCCTACAAATCCTCAGACAACCTAGCGGGGATCTGTCAACAAAGATCTGTCAACAGAGATCAGTGGAAGGGACCATTTCGGTTCCCAAGAGGCAGAGGGTGCACAACACCGGCAACCCTCCCACTGTCATATCTCACAGGCCATTTAGCGAGGTCCTTAAAGACAAAATTGTGGTCGCGGTTATAGACCGTACTCACATAGACGGCACTATCTCCCATGAAAGATGGGATGATGTTCTTTCTGCGCTCTCGGGAAACTACGCCTCATTCGTGAGAGAAAACCCGGGACCACCTCCGCAAATTCACGAAGGCGGGTGGCATCAAGGCCACATTAAGCTGGTCGCATGTAGCGATCAAAGATCGGCTGACCTCTACAAGCTTGCGATCAAAGCTCGAGGTCGTTGCGAGGGAGGACATCCCCTGCCGGCCAAGAACGCGTATATGGATCCCCCCAATTCCATCCACCCCAGAGGGCGTCTTAGACATTCTAAGATTAAGCAACCCCTCACTACCGACCCATAACTGGAAGGTGGCGAAACTAGAGGAGCAAAAGGGTTCGGTCAGATGTACGGTAGTCATCATCAATCAGGAAATCCTGGCTCCTCTTGCAAAGACCGATGGCCTCATACGATTTGGCTGGATCGAGGTCAAAATGAGGGTGTATAAGAAGGACGAACTTGAGGCGGGAAAACTTTCTCCTCCTTCTCATCACCCTGAACCCTTGAACGATGAGCCATCTACCTCGTTCCCTTCGCTGGAGGACGATGAATCCGCCGATCGTGCGGCAACAGCAAAATCGTCACTCTCCGTAAGCGATATCCAATCGGATATGGAGACTGACGATTTCCTTGATAGGGTTCTTCTGAGTGAAGATGAACTTCTCAGTTCGTCTTCGGAATTGGAAGGCCTAAATAACACCGTGGTGGAGGTGCCTCTGGATTGTAGCGACAATGCTGCAGTTAATCCAGATTAACCTCCAACACTCAATCAAGGCTTCTGCCGCTCTAATTCTTCGCCTTTCTAAAGGCGGAGAAGATGTCGTCTTGATCCAAGAACCATGGATGGTACACAACCTGGTTCATGGACTCAAGACTCCTGGATATTACTCACTGTATGTAACCGACAAAGGTAAACCAAGATCGTGCATACTAGTGAAAAGAAACCTGTTATGTATCTTCTTTGATGGTTTTAGCATCAGCGTCAGGTGCGCACGATGTGATTTCTCCATGCTGCTTCAGTCTGGGTAGGGTTCTTTAAATTTGCACCTTGATACATACAAAACTTATCGTGCAACAAAGAAAAAGGAAGGAAAGGACAGGGATCTGAAAGAAAAAAAAATCGAACGAAAGAAACGACCGAGGAAAGAAGAAAGAAATAGACCGGGGAAGGGAAATCCCATCCACACACACTTGCAGGGGATTCTGGTGGACGAATCCCTCGCCCTCCCAACCTTAGATGACCACATTCCCATAACCAATGAGAACACCACCCAATCGATCAATTCAAGTTACCATTAAAGTTTTTTTTTTTATTTCATCATAGTACTATAATCTAGATACATTTTTTTTTTTTTTTATATATATATATATATATACAATATGGAATTTTTACCCGTTCATTACTCTCGTCCTAACTGGACGGCTCTTGCTGCGACCAACCCCTCCGATGACAGTACTATCTTCGTTGAGTTTGATCTGAAACGAAAATTAATGTGACCAAAAAGGAATATTCTTCCGCCACTAGAACTATGATCAGTCCTTGACAATCGGGACTTTCGAGAAAAAAATTGCATTTATATATATTATTGAAACTTACGCACTAAAAAAAATTTATAGGTATAGAATTACCGACTAAAGTAGTAGCCTTTTATTTAAGTATCTTTTACTGAATCCGGTATTTTTAATTATGTCAGGATTATATTATAGGTACCTGTTATCAACTCACTATTTTAGTTTTGTAATTTTATATTTATTTTTTTTTTTTTTTTTTTTTTTTTTTTTATCGTTTAACGTTATTTATTTAATTTGGATAAGCCATTTCGGTTAATTTCAATTTTGAAGTAGGTAAACTCCTTTAAACTTAAAACTAGAATACTTAAACTTTCATCTGCAACCTGGTACCGCTGCTGCTGCTTCCGCCTGCCGTCGATATTTGAACCCACAAGTCCATTTGGTTAATGCTCATATTTCAGCACTTATTTATCACTGTTCTGCGCCTTTACTTTCAGATTTATTTATCTTTCAATCACAGTTTCTTTTACAGTTTGATTGTTAGTCACTTAGTTTTAATTACATAAGATTTGTTTCTAGGCACTACGTATGAATCATTTCTTTACTTATGTCTAGGCGTTAAGTATTTAAGTTTGATCACTAATTTACGGGTTTATTAGAAAAAATATTTTTTTTTTCTTTACTTTTGTCTAGGCGTTAAGTATCACTAATTTACGGGTATATTAGAAAAAATATTTTTTTTTTTTTTCTTTACTTTTGTCTAGGCGTTAAGTATCACTAATTTACGGGTATATTAGAAAAAATATTTTTTTTTTTTTTTCCCTTTTTTTTTTTGTATTTTACGAGGAGCGTTAAGGAATCCCTGGACTTGGATATATTCCTTGAGTCGGAGGTGATATTCCTGATATGGTTCGAGCTTAAAAAAAAACATAAAAACCTTTGGCACTTTGCCCAATAAAAAAAATATTTGTTTGCACTTTCCGTAAATCAAAAAAAATTCAACAAAAAAAAAAAAACTTGGCACTTTTCGCCAATAAAAAAAACAACAACCTTTTGCCAGGCCACAAATACTTTTTCTCCCAGTCACACTTGTCGGTCTCTTCACCAAATCACAACTTTTTTTTTTGACCGACGCGCATCTCCTTTTTATAACCCTCCATCCAACAGACTATCCGGTACCCTGTTTACGAACTAATCTTGTTTACGAGCAAAAGTTGTTTTCGAGCAAAAATAGTTCATAAGCATGGTACCGATATAATCCCTTTTGCCCTGCAATTGTGCACTTGCTAATCCTCCATGTTTACCGCCAACATAAGTTCATTCTTCCCCTTCGCCTTCCCATACCTCATAATAACATTCATTCCCTTGTTCAGCGTACTCACGCGGTGGTAGGTACTCGTACTGATTGTGAGGAGCTTTTCCCCTTTTAAGAGTACCGTGGCGTGATATCGCAGAGCTCGCATTATAATGTTTGTTTATTATTATCAATTTTTTTTTTTTCTTGACCCAGACATGCTTGGATCGAGCTTACGTGAGTACATCCCCGCAAATATTTTCTGTTCCAAAGCTCGTTGAGACATTTTTTTTTTTTTTTATATTTAATAAAGACGAATGGACGAACTTATTACTTTTGCAAACACAGCTTTGTGCCTTGCCGGATTCGCCGCAAGTCTCCACACATCTATTGGCCAATGATGTCGTTTACATTTTCCCCTTTTAAGGGAATGATATGATTGACCATGCAGCTTTCTTTGGAACCTGGTCAGCGGGGGCGAATTAAATTCATTTTATTTCTTGCGTCAGGGTGCAGAGAGACGCTCTTGTATCACCATTCTAGTATTGGTGCCCTTAAATCTGCGCACACATTCGATTCCGTGTTTAAATAAATAAATTCAGAATAAAATTCTGCGGCAGCGTAGGTGATGGTGAGAAATGAATGCTGATGATCAATTTTTCTACCAGTATATGAAATGAACTATGGACGTGCATACAGTGGGAAACAAAATTTGTCTCTGCCCAGCACAAAACAGATTGGGGGTGAGCCTTGTATAAGGTGAAACGCGAAATCTGAAAACTTAAGCCCGAATGTCTTTCGCATTATAGATTGCTGTTTTTCCGTTCCCATCTTTTAGTTCAAAATTATTGTTACCACTTTTCCTAAGGACGGTTGCTTTAATGAATTTTGGAGCTAATTTGGCGTTATACTTCTTGGAAGCATTGCTCAGAGAAAAATTCCGTCGGTAAACAACTTGACCAGGCGTGAAAGTTATTTTGGAGCTACGGGTGTTATAGCGCTTAGCACTGTTGAGGTAGGCTTTTTGGATGTTCTCCATCACTTGGGTACGTATTATTGGCAATTTGTCGGGTCGGGCCAAGCCCTTTTCCCCTGTTTGCATGGAGCCCAGGTGACGCAACAGTTCGTAGGCCTTGCCGTGCGTTACCATTTGCTGCCCGAACAGCGCAAAGTAAGGAGAGAATCCAGTGGATTGGTGGTATGAACTTCGAAGCGAACTACCTATCAGCGAAATTTTTGAATCCCAGTCACGCTGGTCTTTCCCCAGATATGAGCGAATTCCTGCGATAATTGATCGATTGACGCGCTCTGAAGCGTTGCTTTGTGGCGAGTACACAGCTGTAAGGGTGTGGTGGATTCCATGCTTGTTCAAGAACGTTTTAAAAGCGTCGCTCTTGAACTGTGGACCATTATCCGTGCGGACGTCTTCGGGCACGCCAAAAACGGTGAACACACTATCTTCCAAATATTCCATCACCGCTGCGGAGCACAACTTTTTCAGAGGCTTTAAAAGCGGAAACTTGGTCAGATGGTCAAGAACTATGAGAACCCCTATGTTGCCCGATTTGGATCTAGGGTATGGGCCCAGGAAGTCCATGTACAACTTCTGGAAAGGTCGGTCGGACTGTTGTTGGTTCCCCATCGGAGCGCGTAAGACCTGGTTGGGAGCTTTGCATTGTTTGCAGGTTGAACATTCACCGATGAACAGTTTCACATCTTGCACCATTTTAGGCCAGTACAGATTTCTTCTCAGACGTTCGAGCGTTTTTCCGATACCTCCATGACAGAACTTAGGTGGGTCGTGAAACCGCTGAATTATTTCAGGTACCATTGAGGAGGGGATCCACAGTTTCCATGCAGTTCCCTCTTGTTCTTCATTACCACTAAAGAATTCGGTTCTTTTGTAGATAAATTTGTCAATGACCTTAAGATCAGGCAACCTATCTTGATTTTCTTCCACCCGTTTTCGCAGTTGGTGGTATTCTGGTGTGTCAAAATGATGGGATAAGATATCGATTTCCGGAGAAGCTGAGACAATGGCCGAAATACCATTCTCATTCGCACGTGAGAGAACATCGGGTACTACGTTTTGGGTACCCCGCCGGTGTTCTATCTCAAATGTGTAGCCTTGTAATTTTAATGACCATCTAGCCAGGCGTCCTGATAGATCCTTTTGATTCCTGATCCACTTTAAACTCGCATGGTCAGTCACGATTTTGAAAGCTTGTCCTTCTACATACGGTCGGAACTTTTTGAGGCTCAAAATGGCTGCTAATAGCTCCAGTTCTGTTACACTATACTTCTTTTGAGTGGAGCTCAATTTTTGCGAAAAGTACGCAATCGGGAGTTCTATGCCCTCGTCATTTGCCTGCGTGAGGACTCCTCCAACACCGCATAGGCTGGCATCGCATTGGATGACGAAGGGCTTTGTGTAATTTGGGCTGATCAAGACTGGGGCTGTCGAAAGTTTTTCTTTAATGCTCTCAAAAGAGTTTTGTGCGTCCGTTGTCCATTTAAACGTGTCGGACTTCTTCAGCAGATCGGACAAAGGTGTTGTTATACCAGCGAAATCTTGGATGAATCTACGATACCACCCCGCCATTCCAAGAAATCGTCTCACTTGACGAGCGGTGGTGGGCTGTGGAAAATCCGTGATGGCTTGGACTTTCCCGGGATCAGTACGAATGGTACCATGACCAACAATAAATCCCAGATATTTTACTTCGGTGATACAAAAGTGGCTTTTTTCGATGTTTAGAGTCAACCCGGACTCTCTCATACGCTGGGCTACTTCCACTAGCAACTGAAGGTGTTCTTCGAACGTCGTGGTCAAAAGAAGAAGGTCGTCCAAGTAAACAAATACCCTTTCTCGTAGTCTTGGCGGGATGACTCGATCCATTAATCGACACATGGTTTGCGGGGAATTGCAAAGTCCGAAAGGCATCACCTTGAAGTGATACAGAGGTCGGTTTGGCACTGTGAAAGCAGTTTTCTCTCTAGAGTTGACTTCGAGGGGAATTTGCCAAAAGGCATCTTTGAGATCCAGACTGGTTATATATTTAGTTTTCGGCAATCGACTGAGGATACCCTCGATATGCGGCAAAGGATACGCATCCTTTATGGTAACTAGGTTAACCTTCCGTGAGTCTAAACACAGTCTGACCTTCCCTGGCTTTCGTATCAAGACCACTGGACTACTCCAAGGGCTCTGCGATTCCTCTATCACTCCTAAGGACAACATTCGATCCACCTCGGCATGTATCAATTTCTCTATGGCCGGTGACGTTGAAAAGTATCTTTGTTTCACTGGACGAGCGTTCGGTTCAATTTCAATGACGTGTTCGAGGAGAGAGGTTTTACCTAGTCCTTCCTTGGCAAAAGATGGGAACAATGCTATGGCGCTGTCTAACCTCAGACTTTGAGTCGGTGTAAGTGCATGCTTTAGGGAAATATTTTTCTCAATCGCGGTGTCATCGTGCAGAGACACTTCGCCAATAATGGAGGGTGCTATCTTGAATGCTGACCAAAAGTCTACTCCAAGATATAAATCTTGTGCAAGCGACGGGACTATAAAAATGGTTAAGTTGTGTGTAACGCCATTGTAAGTGACATCCGCTTGGATGCTACCTACTACATTTTGTGCTGCGCCATCAGCAGTGCTGACTGAAGTTCTGAAAATTTTTCGCTTCAGGTCTAGCGAAACGATTTTGGCGGCGGCTTTGCCTCCGAAACACGATATCGATGCACCACTATCCAATAATCCTAGATAAGGCCGAGCATTTATAACGACTTGAGCGTATGGCCGAATATCAGCTTGGCTTTTAACCAAGGTGGCAACCGATTGACGAATCAACTTCCGGTTCGTACGGACGTGATTCCAAAAGGAACGTAATCTGTTGGTCGAGCGTCGTGAAGGGGATTTAGGTGTTGGTACCGAGTGCAGAATGGGAGACAGCGCCTTTACCGAGTGGATGATTCTACTTTTCGCATTGGCGTAATTTGCCACTTTAGTGTGGTATGGAACTATTTGATGTAGCTGTGGTTTTCGTAATGGCAGGTTCTCCGAGAGATCATCTCTCTGTAAAATTTTTATGATTGGAGAGGCAGGTGCAATAATTGGTGGAATGGCTGATGTGGTCGACAACAGCTTAGAGGATGCGGCTAGAATGATTTCACCGTCAGAAGTTACTGCGGACGAAGGGGGGTGCCCGTCCCTCCGTCCCTCTTCAGGTTTCCCTGAACACTGTTACATCTCGAGCAGGTGGGTTTGTAGGTATTAGCGAGGCCACATCCATAGCAAAATACCGTACGTTTCTCCAAGCATTCTTGGTATACATGACCTTCCTTGCGACAATTCCAGCATCTTAGCCTTGAGATTTCTGATGCCCGTTGGATGGGCTCATCCGTCATCATGTCAGACTCTGGGGAGGAAATTTCGTGAATGGGACGGCGAAAATTTCCCTGTCGTTGGAAGGGGTTAGGTCTTAGAGGAGCGTCTTGAAAAACGGTTTCTCTTCGTAAGCAGAAATTTCTCAGATGGGCTACTGAAGAGAAGGTCATGTAAAACGTTTGCTGACGGATGTCAGTACGAAGGTTTCTATGAAGTACTTCTACCAGTTCCGAATCTCGCATTGGGACTAGGAGACGATCGCACAGTTTCATTACGGAGGTGTAGTATTCCTCGAACGGCTCTTTCTCCCTCTGCTTTCTGTTGCAGATCAACTCTCGAATGTCAGTGTCTGACATGTGATCTTGAAATTGTAACCTTAAGGCT
The DNA here is from genome assembly GCA_949715645.1 of Portevinia maculata. Lineage (NCBI taxonomy): Eukaryota > Metazoa > Arthropoda > Insecta > Diptera > Syrphidae > Portevinia > Portevinia maculata. Next base: position 13,659,478 of record OX454525.1, on the reverse strand, counting down.
CGGCAGAATGGGACCCAATAGACCTTGTCGACTGTTTTACGGTATCTCCAATACCAGTCTCTAGCTCTATCGGTGAACAGGGAGTGTAAATGGTCGCACAGTAAGGAAAAGTCGTCGTTCAGGCAATCCTTGGTCAGAGCGGATAGTTGGTAGATGAAATGGTCAATGGTCAAACCGAAGTTTGATCCGTCGAATCGCAAGTTCCAACTCTGAATTATCTGAGCGGCACGACTGCTGTCTATTCTACTGGGGGGCTGCGAAAATCGCTGATCACCGAATTGAGCGGACTGTCGAACAGAGTCCATATGTTGTTGTTGATTTATGTGCCGAGAATCTCGGCTGATAAACGGATCCTCCCGTGGCCAAGTTGGTTCTCCTCTGGGCAGTTGGTGTTCAGAGGTATGGGAATTGTCAAAGGGGTTTCGAAGAGACAGTGAATTTTCGAACCGAGTTACTAGTTGTTCGAAACCTCGTTGTAGTTTCAGATCAAGATTAGCCATGATCTGGGAAGTCATGCTTATGATTGCCTCTGAACTGGTAGGGGGCATTGCAGAGGCGGTTATGGTCGGGTCGATAGGGTGAGCACCGGCGGTTTGATTAGAGATACCTTCGACATCTTGTGACTGTTCTTCCTGTAAAGGTAAACTCACATTTGATGTTGGGTAGCGGTGGTCATCCCCAGTGGAATGTAGAGTTGGGAGAGTTTTGGGTATTGCACCAGTTGTGCGTACCATAGCTACCTCAGGTGGAGATGATGGCAAAGTCCAATCCAAAGGATTTTGAACTCTTTCTTGTGAACGGGTCTGGTACCGTCTTTCGACGTTAAATGAAGCACTTGTTCCGTTCACTTTCGTCAACTCTTTAGGGGTGCATTTAAACCCACATTCAGGACAAGCGGCAAAACGCTTCAAGTGTTCCCCTATGCATTTTTGGTGGAAGAGATGGTTACACTTGGTTACTGTCAGGTCCGTCGAAGCCCCAAAAACCTTTTTGCAGACACGGCAACTATTTTCAGCTGCCTTGTTTGGAGGATTACCATCTAGGCTATGTCGCAAACTCATGGTGAAAGTTTTAAATGTCAGAAACACAAACAAAAGAACCAGTTGAAGAAACAAAAGCCTCGAAACTAAACCCTATTTACTTCTGAGAAAATATAATTTTAATAATAAAACAAAAAAGAATATAGTGTTTATACTTTAAGGAATATTAGGTTACCTTTTGCCTAAAAAAAAAATATCTAATGGTTAAGATGTATGTACAGATTCTAAACCTGTACCTATAGTTGGCAAATGAATAGAGTTATTTCTTTCAAATTGGAATGTCTTTTTATGGAAATAAATTCTAAGAATTATTTGGTTATATTGGTAATATGATCAATGGTAACTTGTCATCATAATTGTTAGTGGTGTTCCCTTGGTTGGGCAAGGGTGTGGATGGGTAAGGGAACAGAAAAGAAAATCGAAAGTAGAGCCGAAATTAAATTTTTGATGGTACGGTGGATGACGGTTTCGTGGAATGGAATACCTTCATTATTCCAGCCGTACTGGAATTTTGTGATGGTGACACAATTATAGGAGGTCGAATTACATCTCGATTGAATGAAATGAATCCACAATTCCAATACTAGTATTGTGACCCAGTAATAAAAAAAAAATTGTTCTTCAAGTATCGGACGTACAGTACTTCCAGAATATATAGTCCGTAATTCCAGATACTGGAGAGACAATCGAAAAATTTGGTTCGTGATGCCAGAAACAGTGGTCGAAGGATAGATTCTACGAATCTATCGTTCGCAATTCCAACTGATTTGGCCCACGTATAAGTTAGAGGTTTTGGTGGAACCCTGAAAGCGGATAACGCAAGCGCTAACCACTTTCGGGCCCCACGTTGGGCGCCATTTGTTATGTATCTTCTTTGATGGTTTTAGCATCAGCGTCAGGTGCGCACGATGTGATTTCTCCATGCTGCTTCAGTCTGGGTAGGGTTCTTTAAATTTGCACCTTGATACATACAAAACTTATCGTGCAACAAAGAAAAAGGAAGGAAAGGACAGGGATCTGAAAGAAAAAAAAATCGAACGAAAGAAACGACCGAGGAAAGAAGAAAGAAATAGACCGGGGAAGGGAAATCCCATCCACACACACTTGCAGGGGATTCTGGTGGACGAATCCCTCGCCCTCCCAACCTTAGATGACCACATTCCCATAACCAATGAGAACACCACCCAATCGATCAATTCAAGTTACCATTAAAGTTTTTTTTTTTATTTCATCATAGTACTATAATCTAGATACATTTTTTTTTTTTTTTATATATATATATATATATACAATATGGAATTTTTACCCGTTCATTACTCTCGTCCTAACTGGACGGCTCTTGCTGCGACCAACCCCTCCGATGACAGTACTATCTTCGTTGAGTTTGATCTGAAACGAAAATTAATGTGACCAAAAAGGAATATTCTTCCGCCACTAGAACTATGATCAGTCCTTGACAATCGGGACTTTCGAGAAAAAAATTGCATTTATATATATTATTGAAACTTACGCACTAAAAAAAATTTATAGGTATAGAATTACCGACTAAAGTAGTAGCCTTTTATTTAAGTATCTTTTACTGAATCCGGTATTTTTAATTATGTCAGGATTATATTATAGGTACCTGTTATCAACTCACTATTTTAGTTTTGTAATTTTATATTTATTTTTTTTTTTTTTTTTTTTTTTTTTTATCGTTTAACGTTATTTATTTAATTTGGATAAGCCATTTCGGTTAATTTCAATTTTGAAGTAGGTAAACTCCTTTAAACTTAAAACTAGAATACTTAAACTTTCATCTGCAACCTGGTACCGCTGCTGCTGCTTCCGCCTGCCGTCGATATTTGAACCCACAAGTCCATTTGGTTAATGCTCATATTTCAGCACTTATTTATCACTGTTCTGCGCCTTTACTTTCAGATTTATTTATCTTTCAATCACAGTTTCTTTTACAGTTTGATTGTTAGTCACTTAGTTTTAATTACATAAGATTTGTTTCTAGGCACTACGTATGAATCATTTCTTTACTTATGTCTAGGCGTTAAGTATTTAAGTTTGATCACTAATTTACGGGTTTATTAGAAAAAATATTTTTTTTTTCTTTACTTTTGTCTAGGCGTTAAGTATCACTAATTTACGGGTACATTAGAAAAAATATTTTTTTTTTTTTCTTTACTTTTGTCTAGGCGTTAAGTATCACTAATTTACGGGTATATTAGAAAAAATATTTTTTTTTTTTTCCCTTTTTTTTTTGTATTTTACGAGGAGCGTTAAGGAATCCCTGGACTTGGATATATTCCTTGAGTCGGAGGTGATATTCCTGATATGGTTCGAGCTTAAAAAAAAACATAAAAACCTTTGGCACTTTGCCCAATAAAAAAAATATTTGTTTGCACTTTCCGTAAATCAAAAAAAATTCAACAAAAAAAAAAAAACTTGGCACTTTTCGCCAATAAAAAAAACAACAACCTTTTGCCAGGCCACAAATACTTTTTCTCCCAGTCACACTTGTCGGTCTCTTCACCAAATCACAACTTTTTTTTTTGACCGACGCGCATCTCCTTTTTATAACCCTCCATCCAACAGACTATCCGGTACCCTGTTTACGAACTAATCTTGTTTACGAGCAAAAGTTGTTTTCGAGCAAAAATAGTTCATAAGCATGGTACCGATATAATCCCTTTTGCCCTGCAATTGTGCACTTGCTAATCCTCCATGTTTACCGCCAACATAAGTTCATTCTTCCCCTTCGCCTTCCCATACCTCATAATAACATTCATTCCCTTGTTCAGCGTACTCACGCGGTGGTAGGTACTCGTACTGATTGTGAGGAGCTTTTCCCCTTTTAAGAGTACCGTGGCGTGATATCGCAGAGCTCGCATTATAATGTTTGTTTATTATTATCAATTTTTTTTTTTTCTTGACCCAGACATGCTTGGATCGAGCTTACGTGAGTACATCCCCGCAAATATTTTCTGTTCCAAAGCTCGTTGAGACATTTTTTTTTTTTTTTATATTTAATAAAGACGAATGGACGAACTTATTACTTTTGCAAACACAGCTTTGTGCCTTGCCGGATTCGCCGCAAGTCTCCACACATCTATTGGCCAATGATGTCGTTTACATTTTCCCCTTTTAAGGGAATGATATGATTGACCATGCAGCTTTCTTTGGAACCTGGTCAGCGGGGGCGAATTAAATTCATTTTATTTCTTGCGTCAGGGTGCAGAGAGACGCTCTTGTATCACCATTCTAGTATTGGTGCCCTTAAATCTGCGCACACATTCGATTCCGTGTTTAAATAAATAAATTCAGAATAAAATTCTGCGGCAGCGTAGGTGATGGTGAGAAATGAATGCTGATGATCAATTTTTCTACCAGTATATGAAATGAACTATGGACGTGCATACAGTGGGAAACAAAATTTGTCTCTGCCCAGCACAAACCTTAATGCTTATTTATTTACTCCCTAATTTCAGCGATCGGGATATAACTGCTGCGAAACTGGAGACTGCAGGCAGATCACTCTGGTTGGCATCGGCATATCTCACCCACGACCACGTGGGGTCTCTGCCTGGTGATAACCTGGAGAGACTGATCGAAGAAGTAAGGAGGCAGAAGGCTGAACTCATAATCGGTTGCGATGCTAACGCACATCACACCGTATGGGGCAGCTCGGATATCAACAACAGGGGTGAGTCACTTTTTGATTATATATTAAGCACTAACCTCATTGTATGTAACATAGGTAATGAACCCACTTTCATTACCAAAAATCGACAAGAAGTCCTTGATATTACTCTTGTCTCCGATACCATCAACGACATGATAACGGGTTGGAAGGTCTTGGCTGATCACTCCTTCTCTGACCACCGTTATCTTCAATTCAACCTCAATGTTGAGCCTCCCTGCCAACCTATTTTCCGCAATCCTCGGAAAACCAATTGGCCCAAATACAGAGAAACTCTTCTGAACTTTTAAGTCCACCCTGCAACTTGTCCGAGCTTGACTGCAAGGTCAATGAACTTACCTCGGCTCTCAATAAAGCGATGTCCGCTTCCTGTCCCCTCATACGACCTAGGGGAAAGAGAAAGCCACACTGGTGGAACCAGGAATTAGGACCACTAAGAAATAATTGCAGGAAACTCTTCAATCGCGCTAAAAGCTCGATATCACTTACAGACTTGGACTCCTATAAGGAAGCCCTCAAATTATATAAAAAAGAGCTAAGGAAAGCCAAAAGATCATCCTGGAGACTCTTCTGTGGCAAAATAGAAGAATTCTCTGAGGCATCAAGGCTAAGAAAGATCCTAGCTTCAAATCCAACCATGCCCAGCTGTCTAAAGAAAGCTGATGGAGCTTGGACGACATCTAGCGAGGAATCGCTAAATTTGCTACTTGATATTCACTTCCCAGGTAGCTCTAACATTACCGGGTTCACTGATCTGAATAGATCACTGGCACAGATGACTCACTCTCAAGGTCTGATTACAAGGGACAAGCTGCTCTGGGCACTAAATAGCTTCAAACCCTTCAAGTCTGCAGGACCAGACGGCATAATACCTACCGAATTACAAATGTCTTCCGGATATTATCACACCAGTATTGGAGATGATTCTGAACAGCTGCTTGAAAATGGCATACATTCCTCAGGCTTGGAGAGAAGTGAAAGTGGTTTTTATACCAAAGGGCGGGAAATAATCCCATGTCAGCCCAAAAGATCTGAGACCAATTAGTTTATCATCATTCCTCCTCAAAACGTTGGAGCGACTGATTGATATCCATCTACGTACCAACATAGATACACAACTTCTATCTGCGTCCCAACATGCATACTGTAAGGGTAAGTCAGTTGAAACCGCCCTTCACTCTCTGGTACGCACTATTGAATACTCCCTTCATCACAAGGAGTACACTATGATTGCTTTTCTGGATATAGAAGGCGCCTTTAACAACGTGGGTACATCTGCAATCACAGATGCACTAACAGCACTCGGCATTTCATCCGCCAGGAGGTCTGTCAGTAGAGGTACACCGCAAGGAGGGGTCCTTTCCCCCCTTCTCTGGAATTTGGAGGTGAATGAACTACTGATATACCTGGAAGGGGTGGGCTGCAGGGTGATTGCTTATGCGGATGACATTGGTATGGCCGTCTTCGGAAAGTACCTCAATACTATAAAAGAAATTATGCAAAACGCTCTCAACAAGCTAAAGAAATGGGCTAATCGCTGTGGCTTGGGCGTCAACCCCCACAAAACAGAATTAATCCTCTTCTCCAGGAAACACAAGATTCCGCACATCGACCCACCCTCTATTGGTGGTACAAGATTAGCATTTTCTGACGAAGCTAAGTTCTTGGGTCTTATCTTCGATAGGAAGTTAAGCTGGAAACCCAACATACAAGAAAGGGTAAGAAAAGCCACTGTGGCACTTTTCTCTTGCAAAAAAGCCATTGGCAACAAGTGGGTCAAGTCCGTGGATTCAGTATCTCTAAATTCCATTGCAGCCCTCGACTGCCGTTCATCTCTCATGGAGATGGCGGAGCAGTTTAACATTCACCTCTGTTGGGTGCCGGGGCATAGAGATATTCCTGGAAACTGCAGGGCTGATGAACTCGCCAAAAAGGGAACCAAACTCCCCCTTTTACCTGAAAAGGGTTCTCTGGGTAGCCCAATCGCTACCTGCAAACTTTTATTCAAGCTATCTGCAATCGAGAGAACAAACCTTAGGTGGACAAGTAGTAATACATGTCTAGCGACTAAGCACATCTGGCCAAAGCTGGATCTGCGACGCTCTAAGAGTCTGATCTCACTAAATCGACTGCATAGGTGCAATCTCCACTCCACTATAGGTGCAATTACAGGGCACTGTCTGATAGGCAAGCACGCATCGAGGCTTGGCGTTTATTCGAACGATTTCTGTAGAAGTTGCTTGGACGAGGAGGAGGAGGAGGAGACTATACTTCACCTTCTCTGCACATGTCCAGCTCTCTCCCATAATAGAAATCTTTATCTGGCAGATTTCTTGCTTAATAATCTTAACGACTTGGCTAACGCTGACGTAAGAAGTTTATCGCGCTTCATAAGAAGCTCTAAATGGTTTAACTAGTAGTGGGGAAACCCCTCGATCCGTGTGGCATCACAATGGTCCTAACCCTGGTCTAAGTGTGTCGGCCTTGAGCCGACAGCCACTCTAACCTAACCTAACCTAACCGTTAACTCACATTGTAATCAAGCAAGAAACACAATGCTAACGATATGCTTTGTTTTGTATAGATTTCGCGATTACCGTTCTTTTTTCTACAATGAGGTTAGTCAGTGTCTGTTATAAGTTTTTTTTAGATTTAGTCCAGTGTTTGCACAGCCGCATGTGTTTTTGCGTTTTTGTTAAGTTGTTAATAATGGATACGACACCTCAGCAAGCAGCTCAAGCTGTAGCACTTCAAGCAGGCCTTGCGCAACAGGTCGCTCGAAGACTTCAAATTAGCAGATCTTCGGTCCAACGAGTTTACAGAAGATACCTGGAGACTGGGGCATTCGATCGACGTCCAGGTACGGGCAGACCTGGGACTACATCAGCAGCAGATGATCGGTTTATTAAACTTACTGTTCTGCGAAATCGCCGCGTAAATGCAGTTGAAGTCCAACAAAGTCTGCGGGACGAACACCAAGTGTTCATAAGTTCAGATACCGTCAGAAGGAAACTTTTTGAACAGAACCTGACTAGAGAGCTGCAACAGGCCCAGCATTAACTGTAGCACACCGTCGAGCACTCCTTGAATTTGCTCGAGAGCATAGGGATTGGACGTTGTAGCAGTGGGGTAATGTACTTTTACTGGTGAGTCCAGGGTGAGTCTACATGTAAGTGATCGACGTCAGAGAGTATATAGTCGCGTTGGTGAACGATATTCTCAATGTTGCATCCAGGAAACTGTGGCTTATGGAGGAGGATCTGTAATGGTCTGTGGCAGCATCTCCTAAAGCGCACATACAGCTTTGGTTTTCATCGAACCAATGCGCCGTACACGTGAATTGACTTCTCAACGCTACATTTCCGAAATCCTCGCAGACCATGTGTTACCTTTCGGAGGATATATCGGGCAGCATATGCTGTTAATGCAAGATAACGCACGGCCTCATGCTGCATATGTGGTGACCCAGTATCTACGGGACGTCGGCATTCGTACGATGGACCGGGCAGCTCGAAGCCCGGACTTGAATCCGATAGAACATTTATAGGATGAACTGAAACGTCGAGTTCGAGCCCAGATACCTGATCCAACAAGGCTTCCAGAGCTGCGAATCGCACTTGAAGAGGAGTGGAATGATATTCCTCAAGATTTCATCGTCAGGCTCGTGAGGTCGATGAATGCAAGGATGCTGGCAGTTATCCAAGCAAGAGGAGGTAATACCAGATATTGATATATTTTTTTATTTTATGATTTCATTAATTAACACAACTGGAAAACGACTCTTTTTTGTATTACCTTAAATAAACACTAAATTAATTGATTCCCAATGAGTTTCCATTCATTTTATTCAACACATATAACGCACTTCCTGTTGGTAATACTTTTTTAGTTGTATGTTTTATACTTTAAAAGAAAATCGAATCAGAGTTTGAACGTAGCGGGTGGCCCGGTTTATTTGCTGTCGAGTGTAGATTCTCCAAGAAGATTTTGCAAAAACTGTTCCAAGAAGAAAAAACGAGAATCTCTCGTATAGTTAAAATCTGGATCGATAGTAAAAGCATTAAATTTTTGTCGTGATCATCTTATTCCCCGCATCTGAACACTATTGAAAACTTTGGGGCTGGCTATCATGTAAAATTCAGTCAGGTAATGATCGAAGCAGCTTGGGCCTATATTTTTATTAGACACAAAAACTCCTCTTATTATTTGATGAGGAATAAAGTTTTCGAGGTAACTATTAAATAAGGAGGTAGAACCAGAACTACCGAAAACTTTTAAAATTGTTTTATTACAAAAATTTTAGAAAAGATGTTGTCTCGTGTTTCTTCTTACATTTTGTAGGTAGACGCACCTCATTAAAGGAACCAAAATAAAAACATAGTGACGGGCTACAGTCCGCTTTGGCGAACTGTTGGATACCCTATTCTTATTCCTATCCCTCATAAGTGGGCGTGACAAAAGTCTAAGTATGGTTGAATTGTTAAGAACGCTCTACATATTTTGTTATATAACATTTAAGGGATTTTATCAAAAAAAACGCTCCCTAGCTCAAACTTAGGTGTTTCAATAAAATTGTTTTATTTAATTGTGGGCGTGCCAGTAGGCGGATTTAAAAAAAAATAACACATGAGAATAAAGGGCCCCTAGAGAGTATATATTATAAATTTCAGCTCCCTAGCTCAAACTTTGGATTTTCAAAAATTAATATACCCTTAGAATAGGGTATAAAAAAATTGTTTTATTTATTTGTGGGCGTGTCAGTGGGCGGATTTTGAAATTTTTTTATCCCGAGCAGTTTTAGGAGTCATAGATCATATATACAAAATTTCAGCTTTCTAGCTCAAAATTCGATTTTTTCCAAAATTTTGTTTTTTTGAGTTTGTGGGCGTGTCTGTGGGCGGATTTCAAAAATTCGTAAACTTGATTATTTCGGGACCCTAGAGAGTATATGGTTAAAATTTCAGCTCTCTAGGTCCAGTTTAAAGGCCTAATTTTTGGCAACAGACGGACGGACGGACCGACGGACATGGCTAGATCGACATTACTATCGATGCTGATCATAAATATAGTAACTTTTAGGGGTCTACGGGCAATATTAAGGTATGTTACAAACTATGCGTCAAAATTAATATACCCTTAGAATAGGGTATAATTATTGTTTTGAAATCATTTACAAAAAAAAACGGTGGCTAGGCTCCTCTCTACCAGGCTTGTGTTCATTTATATTTTATTGAGTATTGACTACTCTTTCTGCTATCTTCTTAAATATACTAATAGGGTAATCTTCAATATAGGTTAAATTAAATAAACAGTTTTTTTGATAAATATACAAGTAGGTAGTCTAATCAAGAGGATTGTATGTATTTATATTTTAAATTTCCTTAAAATAAAAGACTAGCTTTGTTTGATTCATATTTTGTTTCTATCTGCTAATATTTGTTAATCTAAAAATAGTGTACTGTGATCTGTGACATCACACGAATGACAAATTAAATGATAACACATATGTAAGGCCACAAATCTAGCTAGCGATTGTAAGTATCATTCGAGATATTCTGACCTCTTGAAGTTAATGATCAATACTGCACCTTTATTTTGTAAGTCATAATAAGACAGTCTCATAAAAAAGGCTCCCAGAAGTTGTTCAGCGGGACAATATACATACACTTGTATTTGTATGCTCAACTGAATAATCGGAGATTTTTTTTTAATTTCCGGAGACAAACGTTTTTAGGATTCGCCTCCTCACTCGCTTTTTTCAACCACTTTTTTTCGCATGCTATTTAGTGTATGTGCGGCAAAGAAAGCGTAGAAGTTTTCTTTGGTTTGCTCTGACAGAAAGATAAAATATGTGGATACGTTCCTCGTCTACTCAGAATGTTGGTCAGCTTAGGTCCGTTCGCGTACTTTATGTGTAGACAAATGAAAACTGCCAAATCTTCAAAATCGAGAGAGAATCCTCTCATTTCAAAGAAAAGTACGCGAACGCTTTTGTGTAAAAAGATGAAAAACGTCAAAGTTTGGCTTGAAAAGAAGCAACAGCTGTTTTTTTGCAGGCATAGGAGTTCATCATTTGACAGTTTCCATTTTTTTATCAGCTAAAATTCTGTGTGAAGAAAAATGAACGAAAGTAAATGTTTCTTTCGTTCATCTTTTTACTATTTTCTCAGTACGCGAACGCGTTAGTTTTGCACGTAAGTTTATATAAATTTACGTTTGCATATTAGCTTGCGAACGAACCTCTTATTATATTAAATCTCAACGTAGACAGTAGTGTAGGTAAATATCAGACGGACCCTTATGACATGTTTTAAATCTTTTCTTTATCACCGAAACTTAGAGTAGGTATGCAACAGAAATTTATAAAGACAATTTCTTAAAACTCTACAAATGTTCTAACACACAGATTTTCTCCACTGCCGCTAAGATTTTTTATTAAGTAGAACAACATTCTCAGAAGAGGAGAAATTTGTCTGTCAAACAATGTTTTTTTTTCTGCTGTCATTTTGTTTCTTCTGTCAGGAATTTTATGCTTCAAAATTAAACAAGAAAAATACACGTTTATATGTCTTAAACGAAGTTAAATAAAGAATTAAACTAAGAAAGAAAAATAAACCATAGAAAAATGGAAATTCAATGAAGGGAAGATGAAAGCGATGAGGAATGTGCTAATCAGAACAAAACATACTTTATCGTGGTATAAAAAACATAGTCTAAAAGTAAAATTTATGAAGGAAATTATTATGAATATGCAATCCCAAACTATACAGAAGATGAGTTCAGCCTTAATTTCAGAATGAGACGGAAGAGTTTGAAGGTATAAATGTGGCTATTGAAACGAGTCGAACATTTGTTAAAATAGTTTCATATAATACATAGATACTTTTTTAAAACGAAAGCTGCTCTTACCACGCACATCGATCGAGAATAGGAGAATGGTACTGTTACCAATATATGAAGACTTATAATGAGAACCTTCGGTTGGGCTGTTCCAAATTTGGTCTTCCTGCATCAACAAGTCACCGCATATTTAAAACAGTTGTCACTGCCATCACGAACGTGGCCATCGCCAGAGAACTTGAACATAACAACATCGGGGAATTGTGTCTGATTCTTAAGAAATTGCTTTATTTTACATATGGTATCATCCCGGATAGGATTCGAAAAGATGTATTCTGTTAGTTTATCTTAATTAGTTCTCTTTCAATATCTTTGTTCTATATTTTGCTGGTAATTCACTTATTTCATACAAAAATGCACTTTTAAATCAACAAATTAAATAAACAATTAAATTTCTTATTTAGCATTTCCTTCGTTATAATACAGACCCGCAATTGAACAATTCGCGATGAAATTTATAAATTTAGTTTGCCCGTTTACACTGAACCTATAACATTTCATATAACAATTTACGCTTTTGTTTTTCTTTTCAAAGCAGAAGAAAATATTTGATGCTCTAGCAAAATTAACTTAAATAAGCATTGATGGCTTTATATGAGTGCGTTTCTGCCCACTTTCTTCTTTTTATAAATACATAATATATTTTTCGGTCCATCTTTGTTTTTATGTGACGAATTTATATTTTGGCCGCTGTTTTCTATCCGATTGGTTTTTTATTCACCACTGGCTGAGTGACGTGTGGATACTTTAATGATTTGTCTGACTTGACAAACTTTCAAATGCAGAAACGAAATTCAGCGTGTACCTAGCTGAAATTTAACATTTCGAAATGGAAAATTTATGGTGAAATGATTAACAATTCGAGTAAAATGTTGAATTTAGCTGAAATGTGGAATTTCGTGTCCGTTTACTATTAAACTACTATTACTAATACTGAACTATTTATTAAACAATCAAATCTCTTATTCGGTATTTCCTTCTTTTCTCTATTACCACTACTGTCACCTATCGGCCTATCGCGTATAATAAAATAATTTAAATTCTTCGTCGCTGTTTAAAAGTACATGGTTTTTATTAATATTGCAAAGAAAAAATCTGCGATCTGATGATCCCAATGGAAAAGTACATTAAATTATTACGTGTACCTACTTCTGCTTACAAAAAAAAAAACATTTTCATTTCTGAATGCATTCATGCGTTTGACAAATTGCTTCCACCGAGCCGACTAATTTGTTCAGAAAGAATAGCCAACAATTTGTTTTTGGCAATGAATTCGAATATCCTAAATAATTCAGTTGACAAAACACAGGTACGCAATTATTCGTCTGCTTTAAAAAAAGCAAACAAAAAAATTGTTTTGCATTCATCAATTTCAGATACCACCGCTCCATCAAAAACGTATTCTTGCCTTCGTTAACCACTTTGTAATAAGTTCTTGTTCTTTTCTGAACGATTTCGCGTCAAAATGCGAAACCAAATTCATTGAAGTAGAGAGAAAGATACAAAAAGTTGAAGCATCCTTGATAATCATCGAAGCTAAGGTGGGTATACACGAACCGATTGACAACGAATAAAACTTTATGATCATCTAGCTTTCGTCGATTCCCGGCTTAAAAGATTGCCCTGGGAATGTAGAAGTTCAGATAGCAGCGCCAGCTACCACAGTTAATCAAATCGATGATAAAGTGGAATCCAACAGTGGGACTAATGTAGAGGAATCCAGTGCTAAGCAGGAGGAAGAACATTTGCCTACAGAACCAGAAACTGAAGTTAAAGCGTACAAAGATGCTCGATACAAGAAATTCTTCAAAATGGTGCAAGTTGGTGTGCCAATCACTGCTGTCAAAATGAAAATGCAAGTCGAAGGGGCTGACCCAAACATTATCGAGTAAGTTCGCAGATTCCAAGCAAACTTCCTCCAGTCAATATGCTTTGTTCTTTCAGCACACCAAATCTGTTATTGCCGGACGGAGTTGCAATTTAACTGTTTTAAGTTACCTAAGCAATAAATTTAGTTTCTCTATTATGTCGCTAATGAAAGCCAATTTAGCCACTTTTTTATATTTAAAGGATCCACAAGTAAAAACAACTGCTTAATTAATATAAAAATTAATTATATTAATCTAGAACTGGATCATCTGCCCCTTCCTCTTCTTGTCCCCACCCAGCTCGAAATGTTTGCAACGCTTGAGGGGAGTTTGTTTACGGTACTTGCATTCGGTGCACTCCATACGCAAGACAATCTTTTTGGTGGTCTTAGCCTGAAACAAGAAAAACATTAGTTTATAAACGACTCAATAATTATGTATTTAAAATTAGAAGTAAATCTGTACGAGACTGCCGCAGGAATGCAAAGCGACTTGGCGCTCAGGGCTCCAGTTGAGCAAGTCTCACATTTTTTTAGCATATTTTTTCCCACCAAATGGCTTTTGGTAATTTTAACAAGCCGTTCAGTTCTACAACTATGCGAACCAGTGAACAAAAAATCATCGCTTACCTTCTTCCTGAAGATTGGCTTAGTCTGACCGCCGAAACCTTGTTGTTTCCTGTCGTAACGCCTTCGGCCCTGAGCACCCTTGCGTTCCTTGGATTTTTTGTACTGCGTCACCTTGTGTAACTTATGAACCTTGCATTTCTTGCAGAAGGTACGTCTCTGTTTTGGAACATTCACCTGAAATTACGAGATCACAAATTAATCCGATCGCCCGTACAGTTTGCATCAACAAAATAATAAAATATTAATGACAAATGAGAGTTTCAAACATTTTTGACACTATTTCTGAGAAACAATCTTTGGATGAGGGCAATTGAATGAGATAATTTTGAGATTTCGTTACAAAAAATTAATGTATTATTAAGCATACCATCTTGACGAATTTCAGTTGTTAAAGGCCAAAACCAAAAGAAAGGGATGGTGACATAAACGGAAGTTCGACATTTCGTAATGTCAAAATTGACATTTAAGTTCGAATTTCGATAATAACTCAGGAATGTTACTCGGCGTCTCCCCAAGACTGAAAAATGTCAGACTTATGGTAGAAACACATCAACACTTCAACTTCAACCAATGCTTTTTAATGGTTAATGTGATAGAACACATTAGCACTTCAACCTCAACTTCGAGCCAGCCTTAAGGCGATGTTTTCAGTTTTCCCAACATGCAAATGCTTATATTTTGAGCGAATTTTCTCTTGTATTTTGACATAAATGTTATCTGTTTCGCTCTCAAAGTTGCATTATTCAATGTGTTTCACTCGACTTTAAACGCCGAAGTTCTCGCTCTTGCGAAACTCGAAATCGAAGTTGAAACGTTGATGTGTTTCTACCATTAGGATGGATGTCGCTCTTATTTGACTTTTTTTGGCTGGGTTAATTATGTTATGACATTTCATTCCTCACTATTTTGTCAAGAACAAAACAATTCAGAGTGATTCTTGCTTTGAAAGTGTTTGTTGCGAAAAATGTTGCCGCAGCAAATCCGAATTAAACTATTCGGAAAGCATCAAAAATAAAAGAAGTCAGTGATTGTCGGTGAGGTGAATCAGGTGAATTAAAGCAAATGAATTAAATTGACATAAGCTGCACTAAAGCCTCAAATGTCAAATTTCAGTCAGACAGAGATGTCAGGAAATAAAGGCTGATTTAAAAGTCCAGACTTATGTTACACGGCGTCTCAAAATTTGAAAATGTCAGGCTTTTCAGTCAAGATGATTTTCAGACATTTTTGATTTTCTTTTGAAGTTGAAGCGATTCCTGCTTTGAAAGCGTTAAGTTCAAAAACTGCTGTCAAGCTTCAAATGTCAAAATTCAGTTAGGGCTTATGTCCACAGACATGTCACGAAACAAAGTCTGGCTGAAATATGTGGACTTGTGTTTAGTCTATATAAGTACACGAGACTTATTTATGTCATGACATGAGTTTGACTGAAATTATTTTTCGCCATATATTGATAGTATAGGATAATGCATGCTGTCATTATCTCAAGTGGAGACAATTATAGCAACTATATTTCTATAGTTTCGATAGAAAACATGCTTAGCTCGCATATGTACTCTTTATCGCATGCTAAAAAAAAGAGCAGGGTGATGCTATTTAACACGTAGTGCATGAAAAGTTATTAAAGTTTTCCTCAATAAAATCTAAATTGGAATATTTCCATCCCTTTCGCTTTGTTCTTACTCTTGCACAATGACTGTGGATCGTGATTGGTAATTTTTTTAGTAGTTGATGACTCGAGAACTAAGGGCTTCGCCAAACAGAAGCCATTTTTAAAGCCGCACTGAGGCCATTTCGACGCGGCGTTTGAACAGCCGCATTAGAGGACATCACATAGGGAGTGGTGAACACTTTATATAAATATACCGTTATCTCTATTATCCAACCGGATGACGAATGACGAGAATGCAAAAAAATAATATTGAATTCATTTTGCTATTATATCAAACTAAAGAAAATATCCACATGATATTTAACGCGTACGTGTCAGGAAATAATCTGTAATCGCTGTTTTACCGCAGCGGTGTTAAAAATGCTCTCTGCGTGACCGGTGGTATATATTGCAACTCGGTGGTGAAACGCGGCATTAAAACGCGTTATGTGTAGGAAAGCCTTAATAGTGCATTCACATCGTAGCCATGCGACATGCTTTGCATGTCATTTATCACGTTTACATGAGAGATTCAATCCGAATTGAATTCCATGTAAACGCAGATTAAAAGATTGAGGTATTCACTCAATCCGATCACAAAATTTTATGCGATTGGATTGAAAATCAGCATGTAACCGCAAAATGAAAGATCGAGAGATCGAGTGCGAGTGTTCACTTGTGCCTAATATAAAACGTTTGAGTTTTGCAAAAACATTTTACACGCCGCCTTTATTATTTCGTCCATTTTTATTAATTTTTCCAAAGAATTTTAGATAACCGCAACCAAAAACCACTGTCACTAACACAACTTAACGCGAAATACCTATTTAGTACGAATAGGGAAACAGAATTCTATTTCAATTCAATATCTCTAATCAATCCGGTGAGAGCAAAAACCTGCCTCGAATCTCAATTCAGTTTGAATTCGATCTTTCAATCGGTCATATAAACGTACTAATTGTTTTAGATTAAACTGTTGTACATAATGACACATGCCGTGTTTCTTTGCACGCGGATATAGGGAAAATTTGAAATTTGCATGTAAAATACAACAACAACTTATCCTATATACGCTAACTTTAGCTGGGATAGCTATCGCCGCTAAGTCCATAAGCGGGGATAAACAGTGCTTCCAAAACCCATTTTCTTCGTTTCTGATGAATCGTTGCGATAAATTTTCTAGGAAATGTCAAAGTTTGACATCCCGCTGACCACTGGCACATCCCGCCGAATATTTTGACCGGGATTTTATTATTATTTTTTTCCAAAATTTAGTAAATCTGTCAATGTGAAACTGTTTTTTATAATTTTAGAATATTGTTTCATGTTTGCTCAAACTGTGACATTTAGCATTCATTAGTCACTCGCACCGCCATCTAGTAGAGAGCCATATTACCGATAATTGGCAGCATTTGAAAAGCAGTTTGAATAGCTATGGAATCTTCTGAACTTCTGAACTTAACGAACCTGGAAATTTCGAGAGGTGTCACTAGGAGTTATAAATATATGGATTTAAAATAAAAGAGATTCCTTTTGTATATGTTCACTGACTTTACTTTTAATTCCAATATTTTTACTTTATATTATTGTGATAACAAGCTTTTGCAACTATCTAGAAGAGGCAGTTCCTTTTAGAATATACATTATACATATTTGAATTTTGAAAAACATCTGTCTAGCAGACTACAATGTCAAAAATATTTTCGTGCAACCACTAATTAAATGGTGTTAGGAGCCATGTATCTTTTAATGGCTCATAGATGGATTGTTGGCGCTGGTACGACTGCCACAAATAGATGTCGCAGGAGCACCCAAGACATTCTAGTTGTGAACCGCGATAAAGAAGTGCGATAGATGACAGTAGTGAAAAGTATAGAGAAAAAGTGGAAGTATTGAGAAAAGTGATTGTTTATTTAAAGTGATTAATCGTGAGAGTGAAATGTTGAATTAAATAAGTGAATCCTTGCCTGAATGTAACATTGGTGTCAGAAGTGGGATAAAACGTATTCAGTGTGAAATTAAAGTGAAGTGAATTAGTTAAAAAAAAACAAAATGGGCGTTGATATGACTGCTGTGATGGAATTACTTCTGGCCAAGTTCCATCAGAAATTCGACTCTATGGACTCTAAGTTTGATGAACAGAAGAATTCTATGGACTCTCAGTTCAATGAACAAAAGAATTCTCTAGAAGAACAGAAGAATTCTCTAGATTCCATAGTTGCCGCCCAAAAGAGCGCTATGGAAGATTTTACAAATGTTCTCGAAGGAAAACTCGAAGAAATTGACTACAAGTTCGAGAAGGTTGAAACCAAATTCGACGAAATCCATCAGACGTTTTGCAAGCATGAAACAAACTTCGAGAACTTGGCTAAAGAGCTGGAGAAAGTGAAGAAGCAGAAGGCTCGGGAAAATTCTGCGGACTGCCCGAGAAGGAAAGAGATGCAGCCTCCTGTTTTCGATGGTCAAACATCATGGCCATTTTATAAGAAACAGTTTGAAGCAGCTGCAATGGCGAGCAGCTGGGACAATGAGGAAAAGTCGATTGCGCTAACGCTCGCACTAAGAGGTACAGCTGCGGAGTTACTCCAAACCGTGTCAGAAGAGAAGCAACACAACTACGACGCCCTGGTCAAGGCTATAGAGATGCGCTTCGGTGATGAGCATATGCAGCAAGTGTACAGGGTTCAGCTACGCAGTAGAGTGCAGAAGAAGGTAGAAACACTCCAACAGCTGCAAGCAGATATTGAACGTCTAGTACATTTATCATATCCTAATGCTGGTGAGTTTCTCATCAATGAAATGGCTGTGGAGGCGTTTATCCAAGCCATTGAAGATAGACAACTGCAAATGGCCGTCAGAATGGCTGGAAAGAGAACTCTCGCTGAGGCCCTAGCATTTGCCTTGACAATGCAACCTGCTGATCAGGCATCGCATGTGTTCCACCGCGTAAGGGAAATGACAGCCGTTGAATGCTCATGTCAAAGAGCAGACATCGTAGACCGGAACAGAGATAGCAGAGGTCAAATGCGTTGCTGGAACTGCAATAAAATAGGGCACCTACAGAGACAGTGGAGAGCTCCACCCAGACAAGGCAGTTGTCCACATTGCGGGCCTAGGAGGCGCAGCGAGGAAGCATTTGGCAGGGATGACATCCATCCTGCAGATATAGCTTCGCAGAACCAGCAGTCGGGAATCGACGACCCCAGGACCACAATTCAAGTCTCCCAAACCCAGCGAGGAAACCAGAGCCTAACAGTGGAAGCCTATATCGGACAAAATAAGTGCGTGGCAACCATCGACACCGGTGCTACCGCTTCCATTATAAGGAGGGACATCGTCCGTAAGTCTTGGTTGCACAATACCAGCAGTTACTGTCTGAAAATAGCAACAGGAGCGACAGCGAAAGTGTATGGAGAGGTCATACTACCAATAAATTTGGCAGGATTAGCATTCTCCCACGCTTTCCTAGTAGCCGATATATGTGACGAATGCATCATTGGAATCGATTTCATGAAGGCTCATGATATAAATAGATAAAAATACTAATTGTTCTAATTTATATTTGAACGCTATTATTTATTCGTTTATTTTTGTATTTTAATTTATTTGCTGTTAATTTGTAAGTATCTACTTAAGGTTTAATTTTAAGGAGTACAAGTTGTCGATGCAGACGCTAACTAAAGACTAACTTATATACAAGCGACAAAGCGCAAATTAAGCTCCAGCTCCATCTTCTCACGAAGATGATGTTGGAGAGCCAACAGTATGAAAATTGTTGTTCGCGACACTTGGTGTTTGATTGCCAAAGACCAAATGTTGCGATTATAAATAATAGTTTTACAGGCGGTTTCTTTGGAGTCATTTTATTATATGACACCTGCCCCCCAAGAATTTTTGGTCTCCAAAAAGTATGTATAATAATATTTTTTTTTTATAAATATTTCAGTAACAAAAATCATTTTAACTCGTACAAACCTTGAATTACATTTAATAATTTTTTTTCTTATATTTTAATCTTACAAAACTCAGTAACAAAAATTATTTTAACTCGAACACTCTATAAAGACTATGTCTTACTTGTACTTAATGTTAAAATAAATTGAATTGAATTGAACATACCTTTAATTACATTTAATAATTTTTTTTCTTATATTTTTATCTTACAAAATTCAGTAACAAAAATCATTTTAAATGGAACAAACCTTTAATTTTACGTTGGAATACATTGAAATAAATTTGTAAGAATGGCGAAAACTTTATTTAATTTAACTAATCATAAGAGTACAATTGTCTTTTCATTCTTATTTTCCTTTCACTGTCAACCACTTTCTATTTGATGAACTTTCTACATTTTTATTTTTTCGTTTGTTTATAATCTACTCGATTTCGTAAAATTTAATCTGAAAGGCCCAACGAAACAAAACCATCAGCCACAGAAATTCTAGCATTAGAAATCCTGAACACATTATTTAAACCCTACAAATGCAAATCCATTCATCTGAAATGTTTAACTTTACTACACAGACGCATAATCGACGTAACTTCCTTTCCTTTTTCCATTGATAAACAATTTGAGCGAATAATCACTTTGCAAAGGTTCTAAAAGGTGCTTTAAATAAACCAAATGTCGAAGTTCTTGCATTGTCAGAAATTAAAATAATCATCTATTGCATAAGGCTCGTACAAAAATAGGGCGAGAAAAACAATTTCCAAATTTCAATTTTGGCAAAATCTAACGGTCATCTATGGAATAAGCAAAAGCATTAGATGTTTTAAAAGGAGCAAGAGTCAAAAGAAATGGGAGGCAGATTTATTCTAAAAAATGGAAAAGGAGCACTAAAAGGTATCGAGAAGGAATCGTACGTAAATTATTGTTGATATTTATACCTACGTTTTATGTTTTTTTTATAATATTTCGTGTTTCTTTTTGTCGTCATATCAATTACGTAGTTTCCGGCCGTTTTAAATCTATTTAATTTTTTGTATTTTGGCCTGCTTTTAATGACTGTCCTATTCTGAACTATGTTCATACATTGGTTCAGTCTAGAGTCCTTTTTCAAGTTTAAACGATTTATTTTTGCTTCCTTTTTTTTAAATTTGCTAGCCAATGAATGAATGGTATCATTATAAATGTTAATGATTTTGAACAATTTGTCATCCAACTCCGAGCTGTCATTGTCTGCATTTCTAATTCTCAAATGTTCATTCAACGTCCCGTGCAATATTTCAATATCGGCATTGCCAGTTTTGTGAGAAGCCGTTGTTTTGTGAAACAAAATACCATTTTCTTTCAAAAACTCTTCAACTGCAGAATGTACTATACAAGTATCTCCATCAGAGATAAAATAGCTATCCAATTTTTGTTTTCGAGTTTATGAATAGTCGCGTATTTTGAAAACTTGTCAATGGTGGTAAGATACATTTTATTTCGTTCGGGGAACCAGATATCTACGTGTATTATGTCATTAAAATGTTTGGCTGGTTCGGTTAATTGCAAAGGAATTTGAAGTGGTTGTCGATCATGTTTAGCTAAATTACAGATCTCGCAGTTGTTTATGAGTTTTTGTATTTCTATGCTTAAGTTTGGGTAAAAGTACATGGTCTTTAATTCCGAGAAAATTTCATTTATTCCCCTATGGTTTTTGTTTATGTGTTCATTCTTAATTATAGTTAACATCTGGTTTTTATCAACAATGTCCTGGAGCTTAATACTCGATTTAATAAGCTTTAAATTGGCGTTCATAGAAAAGTATTTGACATACAAGTCCTGAAATCTAAAAAACAACGATAAATCTTCGCAGTGTATGCACATAAGTCCTTTGTCGATCAATGACTTTTTCATTATAAGTACATAGTAAGTCGCTGTTAGTTTCGTTTAATCTTACATGGTTTTGAACTTTTTTGTGTATAATTTTCAAAGTAATTTTTTCTTTTGTGGCATAGAACAGATATATTTGGTTTTTGTACAAATTTATGGGCTTTTCGGTAAGATAAATGTATCGGGTCTCGTCTTCTATAGCGCTGTGAACCGTAGCGCCAGTGGACGAAATATCGTTGCTAGTTGGCCTGGTACCTGCAGGTGCAAATATGGCTTCATCGCCATTACCGCAACTATTGTCCGAAACGACTTCGTTTCCGAAAATGTCTGCTAAATTAACTTCATCGTTAATATCCGCGGCATTTTCTTTATCGCCCAGCTCAATAATCCTGCTAAGCCCATCGGCTACACAGTTTTCCTTTCCCGTTAGATAAACTACATCAAAATCGTACTCGTTTAGGGCAATTTTCCACCGCTGCAATTTCATATTTGGTTCCTTTATCCCATTCAACCACGCAAGGGGCTTATGATCGGTTCGAACTGTGAACTTTCTGCCATATAAATATGTCCTAAAATATTTAACTGACCAGACGACTGCCAGGAGTTCCTTCTCGATGGTCGAATAGTTGCGCTCGTGATTGTTGAGTGTGCGCGAAGAATAACATATCGGGTGGTTACCTTGGCTTAAGACAGCCCCTAGTGCATAGTTTGATGCGTCTGTAGTCAGGACAAAAGTTCTATTAAAGTCAGGGGTGATCAAAATAGGGTTGGAAGTAATTAAAATTTTAAGGGTTTTAAAAGCTTTAATGTATTGAGGATCTAACATGTTTATTTTTTCCGATTTTTTTAAGTACCTATCTTATCATGGGATATGCTACCTTAGCGTAATCTTTAATAAATTTACGGTAGTAACCGGTTATCCCTAAAAATTGTTGTATTCCCTTTATTGTAATTGGTAAATTCATCGATGTTATTGATTTTACTTTATGTTTCATCAGGCTTGATTCCGTTATTTACAATAGTGTGTCCTAAATAATTGGTAGATACGAGATACGATAATTGGTCGTAAACTAGCAAAGCAGCACTTATTTACTTGAATTTTTAAGTTATGTTCTTTTAATATTTGAAAAATTTTCTTTAAAGAATCTAAATATGAGGATATCGTTCAGGTATACGACGCATATTTTGTTTATGAACTCCTTTAAGATGTTGTTCATCAATCTTTGGAATGTCGCAGGGGCATTTTTTAGCCCAAACGGCATTCTTAGGAATTCGTAATGACCCCTTCTCGTCGAGAATGCATAGTTTTTGGTCTATCTTGGGGTTCAACTTCGATTTGATGAAAGCCTTTAACAAGATCTATGGTCGAGAAATAATTGCATTTACCGAGCTTGTCAAACAGATCATCGATATTGGGCATCGGAAATCTATCGTCAATTGTTTGTTCGTTCAAGTTTCGATAGTCCACTACAATTCGCCATTGCTTTAGTCCGTTTTTGTCGTCTTTTTTTGCGACTACCCAGATGGGAGAATTGTAAGGACTATGGCTCGGCGCTATTATTTGTTGTTGCCACATCTCATGGATCTGCCTGTCGACTTCCTGTTGTAACGAACATCACTCCCCGGCCCATCTGTCAAGAAACGAACACAAATTACCTCCACTGCATCCACAGCAACCGCAAACGGCAGTGGGCATGTAAGTGCACCTTAATGGCAAAATCACCGCTGTGCCGAGAAAGTCAAAGTTCAGCTCAGGCTGAACGAAGGCAGCCAGCCACGTGGAAACGTCAGAGGAAACCTTCTTGCTAAGCCTACCCGAAATAAGCGATGGCCGCATTTGGAAATGGAACCGCCAGAAAGGCAGACGAATAGTGTGAAGTTTCAGTAAAAAGATTGAATAGAAACACACTTTATAAAAACAAAAAAAACCGAAGAAAACCCGGGAAATAACGTAAATAAATAAAAACCTAAAGCAAAGACACACAAAAAGGAAGGGTAAACCACCAACGGACCCATAATCCACGTGCCACCAGCATACATCTGCTAATTGGGAAAAAAAAGGAAAGTTTTTACCCAGCGGCATCGTTCGTGAAAACCACCTGAAGAGCGGTAAACGTGCAGCGCATATTGCGCGGCGGAATAAAGGTAAGGCACATACTCCGCCCAGGAAGTCGCTATAACGTTTTTCTCGTTTAGTACAGTCATCACTCGGCCGCGACTGTGCAGCGACATTTTTGAGAGTCGTGCCAGCCTCGGTCGATAGCGAACCGAAGCGGGCAGCGAGTCTGACTCCACCTGGAGAAACATGGCTTACCACCACGCCCTCAACATCCACGAGGTCTCTCGTGTCGCGTCTGCGCAGTACCGGCATCCGAAAAGGCCAGCCGCGCTGCAGGCGTATCTCCACCGTCAACATCGACTGCTACGTACACCATCCCAGTCACAAGAGACTGGTCAACCATCTCGACCCTGCCACGAAAGGCAGAGGCTCCTTCGCCAGCAGTACCGATCACCAGAGTCCGGATTGCACCGAGGCGTCACCAGCGACGGCCACAACAGTCCAGCAGCAGCACAGCCTAGTGCCCAACACAGTGATAGTTTATTTACGTATCTGTAGTTTTCTCTCTTTATTTTTAATTTCGCTAAGTAGACTTAATTATTAAAGAAAGACCACCTTAACTTTACTTCAGTCGCGAGACGACACCATCTCTCGTCCAAGGCGCGCGCGTTCCTCGCTTCAGTGGGATTTCCAATTGAATCATTGAATCCTGCACGGAACCAAAAGTCAATATCCCCGCGATCGCAGTCTCCGTCTCCGGAGAACCCCTTATCATAAAAGAATTCAGGCGTTCCTGTAAGTCAGTGGCGAGAGAGAAAAAAAAACAACAGAAAAAAAAAGAGGAAAACAAAGATACATATTAAAAGTAAAGAACAAAAAAATATAACCGACTTAATAAGTTTCTCCCCATCGTCGGTAACCACCCACTTGGGCGGATAATTTTGTCGACGCAGTCGGATCCACGGAGATTCGATTCGATTATAAACCTCGGACGTCGGAAAGCCGACCGTACCGGCGCTATCCCGTGTTGTTCTGCGTTAGTAGTAGGAGTAGGGTGGGAGCGAACTATAACAATCAACAAATTAAAATTCTTCAGATACAGGAGCCGTCTACGCTGTGCGCACATCGTCGAGGAGCATCCCAAGTAAGTACGATCTACACCTAGTAGGTGGCCGTATCGACAACGCCGCGTCTTTATCATTTAATGCAAGGAGGCCTATCATCTTACCTAAGTCACATATAATCTCGAAGATGGTACTTCAACATTATCATGAAGCGTTTCATCATCAAAACCAAGAAGCGATAGTCTGTTCAAAATTTTGGATTCCAAGTCTGCGTCGAATGGTTCGAAAAGTAAAGTCAACGTGTCAACTTTGTAAAAATATATCCGCCGTCCTAAAACCAGCACAAATGGGACAATTACCCGCCGATCGTGTAACAGCGTACGTTCGGCCATTTTCGTTACTGGTCTTGACTATTTCGGTCCAATTCAAATCACCATTGGACGTCGAAACGAAAAAAGATGGGTTGCACTGTTTACTTGTTTATCCGTACGTGTGATACATTTGGAACTGGCTAAGGACTTATCGACCGACGCAGTAATCATGTGCTTGCGCAATTTCGTTAACCGACGAGGCGTTCCAGTTCATTTGAGAAGTCACTGTGGTACGAAACGCCGCAGGTTGGTAGTGGTACACATCTTCGCAAGCAATGGCATATATTACAGCAGCTAAAACAAACCTTTTGAAAGAGGTGGGTATTGGAGTACCTTCCCACTCTCGCCCGTCGAACAAAATGGCATCAACCAATCAAGCCGCTGGAGGTGGGGGACATTGCTGTTGTCTGCAATGAGAATGAAAGCAGAGGTGAATGGAAACGTGGTAGAATCATCAGTGTTTCCAGCGCCGGACAGCCAAGTCAGATCAGCTCTAGTGAAGACATCTACGGGCACTTTACGTAGACTGGTTTCCAAACTTGCTAAGTTGGATATTGTTGGTGAATCTTCCTGATCGATTCACGGGGGGTGGAAATGTTGCTGCCCAAATAATATCCTTTTAATGACTCTGTTTTAGCCTTAAGGTTTTCTCTGGTGGCGCTGTCAGACGGCTCTCATTGAAACTAAAATTGACATGTAAACCCGTAGGTTCTAAAACTGATGATTCATCATTTGTTTCGTTCCAGTTCTGTTTCTTTATTCATTCCATTCTGGATATTCCGCAGTAAAAATTAAGAATGCTGTATTCTTTATTCCTGAATCCGGAGAGCTTGGTTATAGCGGATTCGTTAAAAATGGAAGAGTCAAATAAAACTGAAAAAGTGAGAATCGCGTGGCAAAAATTGTTTTTGTTGCGAAAACCTCATAATAAGTTTATATTAAAGCGAATTATAGCAAAAACTAATTCCCAGAACTAAGAAAACTGACAAAAAAATATTTTTGTTTGGAAGCAAATAAGTTGAAAAGTTTTCTAAACATACATTTTAGACATCTAAAAACAATTGAACAGCGTTTTTGGTCAACATATTAACAATCACAATGAATATTTCATACTATCCCCCCTAAAGTTAGCGTATATAGTTTTTGCACAATTAATTAATTATAGAAAAAAACGTATCAAATTCCTTAATTCCCGCTATTGGCGGTATTCCGAAAAAGAAGATAACCGAATCATTGCGACCGCCCGAGGAAAAAATAAATCGAATTGATTGCAATTTACAAACTGTCAGATGCCAGAGATCACTTGTGCAACGAATAGCAACAATTTGCTATTTCCCGGTAGCTCAGTGGTAAGGGGTGGGTTCGTTCAGCATTAAAGCGGAGATTTGCCAACAAAGTTGGTACGAGGAGACAATCTGAAATATGTCTAAGTACATATGTAGATACCTACTTACTAAAATGGGCGCCACACAAGTTTATGGTGAATTGTGAAACCGAATAAATTCCTCCTGAAATAATAAATGAACAGAAACACCAGATTTTTAGAATGTTATAAAGCTCCGTTGGAGCACGGCCGTTTATTGCTGCGGTTTGAAATCCCCAGAAATTAAATATATAAGTAGAAAGGGACGGGTGGACCGTTAGTATGACCCGCTATCGCTTGTCCCGAACTCGAACTTCGCAAATATTTTAGTGGGTCGCGCGTCCCGGCTTTTCTCTTAAATTTTTCGAAACCGAATCATACCAAACTAATACTCAAAATCCTATCCAACCGACTGAATTACACTACAAACACTCTACTTATCTGCTTTTCAAGAAAATCTTCCTTTGTTTCTTTGTCTCGTCCTGCGCTCACTACTGTGTTGTCCTGCCGTCTGTATCTTCTAGTCCTCTCTTATATTTCTTTTTCCTCCTTATTTTTTTTTTTTCCAAAATTTAACTTTAACTTTCTATATTTTTTTTTAATGCTTTTCCGCGTTCATCAAAAAGGCTTTTTCTCACTTTTCAAAACTTCTTACTTTTTCGCTGGTCAACCAAGAAGTGGCGTTTCAGATCATTCCTTTGTCCAAAGTCGGTCAGAGTTCTACTCTCACACTCCCACTCATACATTGGCAGCTGAATTCCACTGACAGACGACCACCTTTGTATTGGTGTCTATCCGCCATATTCCACTGCCCGAACACAACGACAGTCACAATTCAGCTCCTCCAAAGCATATTTGCGATGGTGTGCGCGTGCCTGCCGTTACCCTCTCGCTCTTGTTTTCCATACTCTCTTTTATTCCACTCTCCACTACTAGAAGTTCGTTCGTGGCCTCCGACCGACCAAAAAACTTTCCAATCCATTCTGATTGATCTCTGGCTGTCTTTCCAGAAAGCAACTTTGCTGAAGCGCTAACTTTCCGCTTAACTCCCAATTGAACGGCAACGTTTATTTCCGCTAACAATATTATTAAAATCCCTTAACGAAGCAGGAAAAAGCCTAAGGAGGAGTTGACAAAGAAGAAGATAAGACATTGGGACGATTCGTATCACCCATTCTGCTGAGTTAAATCGTAGCTAGTACGGAAAGACAAAGAAACAAAGTACTAAGTTCTAACCGCGTAAATGAAGCTATTTGGTAGAATTCGGTACAGGTTTGGGGACAAAGGGAAGTGCCTATAGCGGGTCATACCTTACATCGGGGTACAATTTAGGTTGGGCTCCCGGCCCTTCTGGTTCCAGGATTCGCTTGGGTTGGGTCAGCTTGACGTGATATCTGTCAATACCAATCGGCTTATAGGGTACGATTATTTAGTGTTGGAGGGTGTGTTATAACGTGGCCGTCCGCCCACACGCCTCTGCTGCTCCTTCGGTGCTCCCTCGACGGAGTTGGATCAAAAGGAATCGTCGCCCCTTCCCTCATCGAACTTAGCTCACTACCGTGTTCGTGGTAGATCTTAATTCGCTTTTGGGAATTTGACTATTCGCCCGCGCTCACGAATTTAATTTTGTCTCGCTTATTTTGTTTATGCAGGGTGGATGTTTAAGTACATTGGGACGTGTCCACCCCGCCGTTGCAGACCGTCCGTCTGGTTGCAAGGTGCTATGGACTTGCACCCCGCTTTTACAGACCATCCGTCTGTATTAGCTCTCCCCAGACCGCCCGTCTGTATCCGCTGTCACAGACCGCCCGCCTGTACCCTTGTCGCAGACCGTCCTTCTGTATCTGCCTTCACAGACCGTCCGTCTGTATCGCATTCCCCGACCGTCCGTCTGTATCCGTCGCCACAGGCCGTCCCCCTGTACCCTTTTGGGCCTCCCGCCCCAGCAGGTTACCTGTGGTGGTTGCTACTCCACGGATCTAACGACGTGGACCAATGGCTGATGGCACCATGGTTGCCCCTACACTTCTTCAGACCATGGGGATCGCATACCAAGAAAAGAGGCAGTGTGTTAGGAGGGTACAGGGAAAAGAGAATAGCTCTTGTTGCGGAAAATTTGACCGCAACAAGGTGTTGTATTTTACATGCAAATTTCAAATTATCCCTATATCCGCGTGCAAAGAAACACGGCTACTAATGCATGCTGCCATTATCTCATGTGGAGACCATTCTTGCAACTATAGCCGTGTTTCTTTTCACGCGGATATAGAGATAATTTGAAATTTGCATGTAAAATACAACAACAACTTATCATATAGGTATACGCTAACTTTAGCGGGGATAGCCATCGCCGCTAAGTCCTTTGGCGACATCCCGCCGACCACTGACACATCGTCGCCTGGATAAAATATTGTCGCATGTTACATTTGACAACTTTTGGGAAAACGCAATCAAAGTTTAAATATTTCCTGTTCGAAAACCCTACGGCCGATTTTTTTAAAAATTACATGATAGAGCACAAAACATTTGTTAATTCAATCTTGTTTAAATTATGTCATTAGTTCAATTTAGAAAAAATAAAAGCAAATTTTGTCCAATATGCCGTTGTCGTATGTAACGTTTTCACCAAAACTAATTGTAAGCTAAGCACATACAACAAAGCTATGACACATACGCCAAAAAATTAACAAGTTTAATGCGATAAAAGTGTACATACGACAAAATGAAAACAAATTTAATTTGAGAGAAAACACATAAAGTATAATTTTTTTCTTAAAAAATCTAGATTTCATTTCTTATTTCTAATAACAAAAACTTAAACACATTATCTTCAAAAAAGAAATACATAATAAATTATATAATGTAATTAAACAAAATATTCGTTTTGTATTTAAACACAAAAATAAATATACTTTTTTTAAAGTGAAATCACATTTAATTCACAGCAAAACTTAAGGTTTTAATTAAAATAATAAAAAAAATGTATTTTAAATACTTATGGTATATTGAGTTTTAAAATAGCACGATAAAAACGTCTATCCTCAGCGTTTTCCAAATAAGGAATCATGGTATTTAAATCGTTTGTTTTTTTTATTAATTTCAATATTCTTAGAAGGGGCTAAGCGAAGCTCTTCCTCCCATAGGTTGAGGTTTGAATCTTTTAGCTTTGAAAAGCGTCCTCTCTTTTGTTTGGATAAATTGTAAAAATTGTAAGATAAATCTTTGAATGAAGTTTTTATTCCTATCTTATACATATCACTTTTCTTATAAATGAGAGATTTGCTTTTGAAGTATTGTATTTGTTTGAACACTAGGTTTTCAGATTTCAACGCATAATTTTTAAAATCCTTTTGGTTCATTTGTAATATTTTTAAGGTCACGTTTGGGAAATTCATATTTTTTAAAAGCCGAATCAAGGTAACTTGGCTTGTATTTCTATGTTTCTTAAATATTTTTCGATGACACTATGCACACAGTCAACTTCCTGCAGACAAGAATTGATGTGTTACTTCTTCAACCAAATTCTGATGATCATGAATAAATTGAAGGATGGCAGTCGATGTGGGGGGTTATTTCATTGGGGGGTTATTTTCTGGAGCCGAAACATCATTACAACTGGAATGAAGACTCGCACCTGTATAAGAATCATCATCCCCTAGTACTTCGTTGCGCATGCTAAAAAAATTAAAAGAATTATTCAACGCTCTCTTTTGCCTTATCATGCATTGTCATACGCATAGAGTTCCTCAGATACACTTGGTGCAGGGGACTCGTCCAACCTCTGCGACATCTTGATCATGACTAAAATTACACCAGTCTGTGCTTTATCTTATGAGACATACGACAAACGTTTACTCTATTTCAATAAAATACTGTCGTATGTACACATACTACAATCATTTACCAAACTTTCACTGAACAGATTTTGTATGAAAAAAATGTCGTATGTTTTTATTTTGGCGTATGTATAGCATTTTGTATACACATACGACAGACAAAGAAATACTTAAATGTTGGCGACCTTGCACATACGACAACTTTTAACGATATTATTTTGGAAACTAATGCAGATATCGGAAAACGGATTTCACTAGGTGGTAGAGAAAAATTTAAATAACAAAACTGCATTTAAATCTCAAAACCTCAATTTTTCACATACCACAATATTTTATCCAGGCAACGACATCCCGCCGAATATTTTATTCTATTATTATTATTTTTCAAACCTACATTTCCTCACATGTGAACCGTCCCATAGGGATTATGGACATAATGAGCATGTTCTTATTTTCCTATAGCGATGTTCCATGCAATTTTGTGCACCTATAAAATAAAATTGGGACTTCTACCCCATGTTGAATACTGCCAAAACATCAAGGTTTTTTGTTTGTTTTCTGTTTTGCTTTCATTTTCGATTTTAACACAGCCACTCAAGTCATGACATAAATATGTACATTACCCTGTAGACCGCACTTTTGTAATTTTTACATGTCTGGACGTTTCAGCCAGATTTTATTTCGTGAAATCTCTGTGAACATAAACCATGACTGAAATTTGAAGCTTAACAGGAGCTTTTGCAAATCAAATTCATTTGTATTAATTTTTCTGGTTAGGACTCGCGCGCAATTAGCGTGTTCATTAATCTGTTTTCTAAAAAAAAATTGACTTAGTATTTAAAAGCAAGAATTGTTTTTGGTTGTTTTGTTGTTGACAAAATGGTTAAGTATGAAATGTCGTAAGATAATTTGCCCGGCCTAAGAAAATCAAATATGGCCGACAACCATCATAACTTCTGATACCTCAGTGACTTCAGTCCCACGGAGACACAGTTAGAAATTGATAACTGCATGAAGTCGACAAGGACAAGACACATTTGTTTGTTGTTTTACATCGGATTTGTCAAAATCTCAATGAAAAAGTTATAGCGGCTGAATTTATGTTTGACTTGTGATCTCACTCTAACATATTCATTAGCATTGACTGCAGAGATAAGGATTTCTTTCTCTCTAATCTCATGCATGTGACAGTATGCGCAACCGAACCATGAAACTAATGTCGCTAATGTCATTCGATCAATAAAATTCACAAAAGAATGTAAACTCCACTCCGCTTAACTGAAAGGACCATTGCCACAACTTTTTCAATAAAACTATATTTTCACTGATGTGAATTTCGGATAACTGAAATAATCTTTTTTGTAAGAACAACTTGCACTACGAAACAAATATACCTAAGGCATGACGCCCCATATAGTACATACAATATTGTCAGGAATTGTTCATTTTCCACATTGTCAATGTGTGCATGTTGAATACGAGTGCAGTCCCTATTCTATCGCCAGTGGCTTCGCTTCCTTATCTTCTTCCATGCCTTCAACATAATTGTGCTGAAGTGCCCTACCAATTTATGTCAGCTGCAACCAATAACTATTAGAATTTTATTGGCCTCCTATGTTTGTAACAATTTCCATAGTTTTATAAGCATTTTTAACAGAAGGCTCAATTCCGGTCTTAATCGTACAATCTCGCCTAACAGATCTACCAGCTGAATCGCTAAATTCTGTGCTGATCTAGGTCTTAGAAGATGACTTAACCTTCATATCGAAAGTGGTGTGTTTTCTTTCGGGCTTGTTTGTGTGGAACGTGTTTTACCTTTTGCAGTTAAATTCGTCGTTATTTGATCCGCTTGGAGGGCATCGGTGTAAAAACAACCAAACTAGTTTACTAAAAACTTGCAAGAAGGATCTGCCACATCATTTATGATACAAAGACCATTTAATACGCATACGAGTACCTATTGTCGAGAAAATTATAGCACAGTAGAATTTTTAAACATGTGTACGAATACATTCCTGATTCTGAAACGTTTTAGCAGAAGTCTTTATTTGACTGATGTTAACAGCTCATTAAAATAAGCTTAACTTGGATGGTGGTCCGAAGGTAAGTTTTGATAAGATAAGATTACGTTGAAGTGGCAGTCGGCGAAAACCGTCACAATTAGATCAGTATAAGGTCACTTGTGAGGATCTTAGTCCACCCTTATTCACTGCACCAGTTACAGCTGTTTATGTAGCTAAAAAAGATCCCTAATGCAGTTTTCGTAGTTGAGCGAGACCGGGACATGCACAGAGAAGGTGGACAATATGCTCATTCTCCTCTTCATCCAAGTAGCTTTTGCAGAAATCATTTCAGTATACTTCAGCCTTTTTGAATGCTCGCCTATTAGACAGTGTCCAGTGATGATGATAGAGCTTAGCCAAATTTTGTTTTGTCGGTAGACAAGTTGTACCACTAGTCCAATTTAGGTTAGATTTATCGATAGTATCCAGCTTAAACATGAGTTTACGTGTAATGAACATTAGGTAAAATCTGCAGTTTAGTTACAGTTATGTCCATTGAAACATATATGAATGATGAATTGTGTGAAAAATGAAAACCAAACCATTCACAATAATAGATAGAGCGAGTTCGAAAAATCGGCTTTTGCTAACCAATAAAAAATATGTTAATATTTAAAAAAAGGTCACTTGAACAAAAAGGTAGTCGCTTGATCGCTATTCCAAGAAAAGGTGGTTAATAGCGACTTCAGTATCTTAGTGGTACCACTGGTTATTACTACAGAAATTATTAGTTTATACTCAAACAGTATAAACTAATCATTTCTGGAGTTCTTTATTTTATAAAAATATAATTACCTATATTATAAAGAACTCCTCCTAACTGAAAAAAAAAACGGTTAACTGACAAAGTTATTACTACAGAAATTATTAGTTTATACTTAAACAGATGCCCACAATTGAAATTAAATAACCTACTTGGTACACCCATCAAATTATTCACACTGCTATTGTTTCGTCAGATCACGTCTTTACAATATTCATATTATGAAAATTGTTAAAAAAAAGTCCTCCGTCATAGGTATATTTTCGTGTTTCAGTTACCCGATTTTTTCAGTTAAGCATAGTTCATATAAGTGTAGTTTACTGTTTTCATAACAAGTTTGTTATGACGTGGAAGACTGCAAAATATAATGGCACATTTTTCGCTGGCGATTTCTTGTGAATTTATTTTATTTATAGGTACCTAGGAGATTTTAGGAGACATAATATACACTTCGTTCGAATTACCCAAAAGATTTCCTTTTATTAGTAAGTTATAACGTTTTACCGTGTAGGGTGGACATATAATAATGGAGTAGTGATGCTAATGATGAAAGTGGCAGAGTAGTTTGTTTCTTGAAAGTAAAATTGATAAAGTATTTTTTTTAAAACATCCAGAGAGAGAGAAATCACTTCGTCCCCACCAATATGAAAATATGTTTATGCTTGTATTTTTCAATGAAACCTAATTCGCTTACTTTATTACCGACATCCGTTCACTTGGTTTCCGGCGATTTCAAACTTAAAAAAGCAGGTGCATCTAACGTCTGAAACTCTTGACATAAAAGAAGCAACCAAAACATCACTTCTCAAAAAAAAACAAAAAGTAGGTATTACATAGGCTGCAGTCTATAAGTTCTTGACGCTATTTTTAACCATGATCACAGGTCGAACCTTATAAATAGCATAAGAAATGTGCTTATTAAACACAATGCTCAAGCACTGTGGGTACCCAGCCACACTAGAATCCAAGGGAAGGAATTCGCCGACGCAAATCTAGCCAGCAGATCTCCCCTCAATCTACCTAACGACCAACGACTCTTAATAGGATCTCCAGAGACTGATCAGTAGTCTTATTCTAAAGAGGCGTCTCCTGTCTTGGAATTGCAACTCTACTTAAAACTCTCACGTCAACCCAGACTGGCACGTACCTCGCTATCCAATATCTACGTCTTATGCACCCAACACCACCTTTTCTCGCCTCCAACTGGGGCACACCGTAACTAGCCACCAGCACACATTAAGATGAGAAAATCCACCTAGATGAACTACCTACATGCAATACATACCACCTGAATATATCACACCTGTTGGGCCAAACACCATCCTTCCCAACAACCAAACATTCCACGCATCTAACACATTCCATCAGGAAAAGATCCTCAAAATCTCAAATTACATTAATAACGCTAAACTTATATAAACTAAACAATTACTCACTATTCTATCTACCTACCTACATCAATCATAAAATCTTCCGATAAAACTTAGAGCTGAAAGCCTTAGCTGCTAGGCTCTTCTTTTTTTCTGTAATTTAAATCACATGTAATTTTTTTTTTGTAAATAAATAATAATACCTAATAATTTGTTCGTAAATATTACCATTGTTTGCTGCTGTTGCTTCTTATATTTTATTCTTCGACTCAACCGGCGGGGTTATAGGGGTTTGCGGGATCGACCTCAAAAATGATTGGCATGCCTCCCTGTTTCCGTTCACTCCATCACTGAGGCCGCTCAAATCCTGTGTAGCTACATTGTGTGATCTTGGAGTTCTTATACGTTTTTAAGCTTTCTGTTGTCCTTTCGTAGTTACCTACTAAGTTCCCTAATGGCTCCCTGTAGATAAAGTGTTATTTTCAGATATTATTATTTGAAATTTGATTCAAGGACCGTTTCACTTTATGTCAATTAACAAAAGCAGAAAGACTGATCAGAATATTGTACTAAAAGTCGACGTAAGTTTACTCTCAAATAAACCATAATCTACCCAAAACATAGTGTACAAACTTCAAATACACACATCCTCACGCACAAATCTATGCTCATTTCGGCAAGCATAATATTTATGTCCTTTTATTGATAAATAGGTACAATGAGATACGATAAGGCGTTATTTTCTCAGGCTCTTCACGGCGAAAACAAACTACCCTTCATAGAGTATGTAAGTAGGCTTGTACATCAACACGTTTGCTCAATTTGGGCATGGCACACAGGCAAGCAGCTAAAAAAAGTCGATTTATGAAACAAAAAGAGAACACAAATTAATTAAAATTTTACACAAAAAAAAATAGTTCTCTGTTATATGTATTAAAAGAAAATAGTAATCAATTCAAAAAGATGTTTATACATAGATCATCATTAAATTGCAAGCCATTCGATGTAGACTCACTAAATATTCACTTCAAGTGTTGATACTTGATAACAACTCCAGCACAAGAGGGTAGATTTAGATTCATTGATAGCTCACGCGATACAATGCGAAATATCATCGGCCCGCTTAGTACAACCGCACAGAAAAACATTGCTCTCATGACTGCTTAGAGAATGGGGAGTGCGTCTTGTCTAATCCGGCATACTACAAACCTCCGACAAACAAAACTAGTATGTATATCAACTCAAAATATGACCTATAAATAAAGGTACAACTAATGCTTTAGTTTCTGCAATTATGTACCTAGTTGTAAACTAATGACGTCAGTCATGTCCACTTAGAGCTTACCTTAGCCAATACTGATGACATACTAGCCAATCATCCAAAGTTAATCAATTCTTACATTCAAAAAACTAAACTCCATAAGAAAATATTATTATTGTTTGTTTGAATAGGTATTCGATCCGGATAAAACATTTTCAAATTTACCGCCAAACACTGCTATTACAGGGTTGCAGGCCAAACTCATGACACCCAAGCAGTTTTACTATGAAAATACTCATGAAACCCTCTTAGATGGTCGTTTTGCCAAGTATTTTTAACTTTATTTTGAAAATAATAAAACCAAAAAAATCCTTAAAAAATTACCCTTCGAACTGCATGGAACATTTTGAGCTTTAAATTAAATTAACAACAGAAAAAATATTTACAAATTTTATTCATCTACTGCCATGAAATTTCAAATGGCGCGCTCCCTTCAAAATGTATTTCACACTCTAGAAGACGCCTTCAGTCGATTTCGAACATTCAGCGGGTGAACATCGGTTAAAGGCTAGCACACTAGTTAAATAAAAAATAAAGTAAAAAGATTAAAACAAAAATAACAAAGTGTTATAATAAAAATCTATATCTCTAGCCAAATAGTTTCCATTTGAAATCTAAGTGTGTGTAGGATAGTAACTACACTGTATTTATTTATATATTTAAAAAACCAAAACACGTAATATAAAAATGAGTTCAGCAACAGAAAATAATGGAGAGGTTGCGGTTGAAAAAGTTGCCGCCGAAACCCTCAAAGAGGAAAAACAAATAAAAAAACCAGTAGCCGAAGAAACAGCAGCCTCAGATAATGGTACTACAAAACCAGCAGTGACAAAAGACCATGTCAAAGGAACAAAACGACCTGCAGATGTAAGTAAACTTTAAAATTATAAAAAAATCGTCAGTTATCTTGTGGGAATGAGCGTACGCCGGATTTAATTTACACCTATCTATTTTTGAAAAAAAAAAAAATCATTTTTACAACGTATGATAAAGGGCAGCAGCTTCACTTCCTCTCTATCTAGCAGTCTGATATCTCTGAATTGTAGCAGAAGTAAGCATGTAAAGCTCAATCTTAAAGGCAGCATGGGGGTGGATACGTATTTGCTGAAGCAAAAGGACACCCTGGACACTGAAATATGTTTTGTATGTTGTGACTTGAAAACTTCGACTCTAATGAGAAATTCGTCCTGAACGGGAAGAAAAAATTACACTAAGCGCGCGCATTTGTAATCGATGGACACACATTTTTTAGTTGTCACTCTACATCTACACCCGCAAGTTACCTACCAGATACCAGAAGGCACACATAAACATTATCATTAGATTGGGAGCGATTGTGACACACTCAGTTCATTGAGCGGGGGCCTCGATACGGATACACAACGATAACAACAATCAATATCAGTAGCAGGAGGTGAATAACACAATTGATTCTGAGTGTCTTTAGCGTGATTAACGCCTTCAGACTTAACGTTGACCCAACTTCTACTACTGAATTAATTACGGGTATGGCTGCTCCAATAATTCACGTAATCTCTCGAACTCGAAGTGAGAACATACGTCGGTGCATAGAGCAGATAATTAAACGTTTATTTTTTCTTGTTTTTACTTTCATTTCTATCATGCAATTTATAAAAATAACACTTGAGAGAAAAAAAATGACGCTACCCCGGCGTCGCCACTCTATCATTTTTCTCAAACAAATTGTTTTGATGTCGGCACGAATTCAGCCACAGCATTTTCCCCCACTCTTTCCGTGTTATTTGAAATTATATTCTATTTCTAGAAGTTTTTTTCAAGTTAATGCCTGCTGTACACAGAACTATATCCATCCACACGGCGACGCTTAAGTTGCTTCTTGCGAGCAAACAGAAACATATTTCAGCCTCACTTTGCCTACCGTCACTTCTATACACTTCACTGCGTTTTACAACCTGTCAAGTTAATGACAGCAGCTAGCGGCAGAGAGAAAGGTACAGGTACCT
This sequence comes from Portevinia maculata, assembly GCA_949715645.1. Lineage (NCBI taxonomy): Eukaryota > Metazoa > Arthropoda > Insecta > Diptera > Syrphidae > Portevinia > Portevinia maculata. The sequence continues at coordinate 13,621,686 of OX454525.1, read as the reverse complement.
GTTCGTGTTGTATGTACATACACATAGGTACCTACTCGCATGTACGCTCTAGCCCATTCAATAAATGTTAAAACTGCGTTACCGCGCCATCGTCACCACCTGCATTCAAACATTGCTGGCGCGAGAGCATAACGCAAAAAGGGGAAGCTTGACTTAGCATCTTTTTCTCCCCGCTCCAACGTTTGTAACAAGCGTTGCTCTTTTGTGTTGGTGCCGTAAACTGCCGGCCGGTATCCCCACCACAAATTGATAAATGTTTTTTTTTTTGTCAATTCGTTATCACTGAAGGAGACAGAAACATTTATACATTAAAAATTATAGTTTACTGTAATTTGATCACTTCCTTTAATGTGTTTAAGTATTTATCTACATATCAAATTCGATGGCGCGAATTCGTCATATAATAACATATTTTAACCATCGTAAAGAATAATTAAAATGGGAACAATTTTATTTTTGCTCTCTTTCATTGCGAGCCAGTTATAAAATCAGCTTTTCTCTTTGAAGTAGGTACATTCGTCTCTTTCATATTATGTATGTCACCTTCTGCTTTCTTTAAACTGGTATATAGATACACCTTACCTTTGCATACGCAAGTGAACGAAAACAAAATAACAACAGTTTGGAATGATATCGGAAATGTGATTACACAAATAGCATCAGGTACAGTTATACTTTAGTATAACAAGTAGAAAAAACAACTCAACGCTCAAGCGATTCCGCCATGACACGCAATATTTTGATAAATGACAATTTAATGCCCTTGATGAAGGTGGTAATCAGTTTTTGACCCCCATTCAACTGTTTGTACACACTATCGTACTCGTATCATTTTTGACATCCATCAAGTCAACCCAAAAACATTGTTAACAGACTAACAACGATAACATCGAGACGAAACTGTACCCAAGTTGATTCATATTAAATTTCCTGTGCCATAAAACGAAAAACACCAACGTGTAAACTACATGCACAAACGTGTGCTTCCTATAAAACTCGTAGTAGCGTGTGCTGCCGATGTTAGCCGTTACTCGTCAGTGTGATGAAAATGTGCCCAAACGTTTTATTGCTTTCCTTTATTTCCGTAACTACGAGTCTTTCAACGGAAATTCTAAATGAGGGTGAGCACAGCATAGCGTGGCTATGTGGTATTGATTTAAAGGTGGGATAGGCATACCCTTCGTGTGAACACGTACATATAATGCCTTGTTTTTACCCTGCCGGTTGACTCTTTCTATTATTTACTCGATTCGACCGTAAAAAGAACGCGCATTGCGCACAATTTATAATGAAAAGAGCAACACATACGAGGTATTATGGTGTTAGCAGCTGCAATAAGCTAACCGACGCGACGGTCTCTGGCGCACAACAAAAAACCGTTGAGGCGCGCGTGTCACATGCACTTTTTGTATGAATCTATGAATATGTTTCTCTCGCCGCTGCTTCTATTTGTCTAGATATTGAGTTTTTATGAGGGTAGTGGTAAAACGTTTCGTCTGAATTTTATTGATTCCCCAAGATTTAAACAGTTTTAGTTAAATCATTTTAAACAACAACGAATTTGTTATTTTTTCAGGAAAAACCACCAGCATTAAAAAAAGCTAAAAAAGATAATTCTCCCAACGCAAGTGACTGCTCCGAAGAAGAAGAAGTACTCGAAGAGGAGATCATTGGAGAAATTGATAGTGAAATTGAAAGCGACGAATATGATCTCCCGTATGACGGCGAAGAAGGTAAACGAAGTAATAAAAATTTATTAATACATACTACAAAATAGCTAAATCGAACTTGGTCTCCTATTTGAGGGGTTAACATAATATGTATATAGACTTTTGGGCTCCTTGAGTGGCCTACAGAGCTTAGTAACATGGCATTCTCTTAACTTCATTCAGTTGTCAGAGTGCCATCTATGTATAGCGTGCATATTTACAAAATAATTAATTTTCTTTTTATTTTAACCGATAAATAGTTCCTGTTGTTGGGTTACAAATTAATAAAAAAAAACGAACAGTAAAGAATAAAAAAAACATTTTCATGAAAAAAATTGGGAGTCACATTTAATTGGTTTTCAAATGTTGCGAGAGTGTTGTCAGTGATCCTGTTGTGAATGAACGAACATGATTATAACCGAATTTTTGCATATCACGTAAATGTACCTTTTCCTTTCGAAAGTCTGGACCAAATAATAACGTGACTTTTCTGTGTGGAAATAAAATAAAACTAAACTCATACAGCTGCAAGTAAAGCAGTAGGTCTGTTCGCGAACTAATATGCAAACGTAAATTTGTATAAACTTTCGTGCAAAACTACACAAACGCGTTCGCGTACTGAGAAAATGGTAAAAAGATGAACGAAAGAAAATTGTACTTTTGTTCATTTTTCTTCGCACAGAATTTCAGCTGGTAAAAAAATGAAAACTGTCAAATTATGAAATCCTATGAGTTTGCCAGCAAAATAAAAACCGCTGTTGCTTCTTTTCAAGCCAAACTTAGACGTTTTTCATCTTTTTACACAAAAGTGTTCGCGTACTTTTCTTTGAAATGAGAGGATTCTCTCTCGATTTTGGAGATTTGACAGTTTTAATTTTTCTACACATAAAGTACGCAAACGGACCTAATAGCAGCAACCATCAATCACCCTTTTAACGAGTCGCGTTAAAGTTGATCGACTATTGTCATTATTCGAGGTGTAGCTGTTTTGTGTCGGTATGACGGTAGCCAAATATTCCGAGTGTCGTTATATTAATATTCCACATAGAGTCCAACAAGAGTCGATGAACTAAAACGCTACTCGTTATTGGGTGATTTGTCTTCCACGATAATAATAATAATAACCTTCTACTGTTATACTTTACTCATCAACAACAATACGTTTAGTTTGTCGAACTCGAAGAAAATTTACATCATTTAATTCGAACGAATGGACTGTTGATTCAAATCTTAAAATAAGCATGATTACATGGATGTAAGACCCAAAAAAGAATGTAATCCTACGAAAACCATAAAACATCGTGGATCCTAATATCCTGGCTTAAAAATGTTTTTCGTACTATGGTGTTGGACCACTATATTGGAATAAAATTAAAACTATTATAAACCGCCACTTATACGTAGACGTAATTCAAAATGTCATTCCCTTATATACGAAAACGAATGCTAATATGTTACGTCCAGCAGGACAACGACTCTAATAAGCAGTGGTTTCAGCTGATCTCAATCCTATTAAATTTATTATGGCCGACATAATAATGAATTTTATTTTTGTTTATGCTATTTCCTTAAGAACTGCTTTTTGCTCACAACTGTACATATAAGACGCTCTTTTTTTAGAACTTCAGAATTGTATTATTTCTGGTATTTTATAAATGTACATTATTTAAATTCCAACCAAAAATATATATACACACATTACGACGAATTCGAATTAGCTATTTGCAATTTTATAAAATCAATTTTATCAAACAATTTTAATTATAATTCATTTTTATACCAATTTAATGCTAAAGACAAAGACAAAACAAAAAAAAACTTATCGTAGATTTGTATGTAACTTAAACGCTTTCAAAAAACTTTCGCTTTCAGATGACGAAGAAAATGATGTCTCAGGCTCCGACGACCAAGCGTAATAATAATGTAGTCAAAAAAAAAAAAGAAATAAATAAAACAAAAAAAAATTATATATATTAATGATAAGAAATAATTTTTAATTTCTTATTTTTTTTTATTATGTAATTTTTTATTTAAAACAGAAATAAGAAAAAAACAAAACTTACGATGCAAGATTTTTTCCTTTATATTTAAGTTTTAATATATTAAAAAAGATAACAGAAAAACTAAAAAAAAAAACGTTAAAAATAGAAACAATAGCAGTTAAAACAAATGAAACAGAAAAAAAAAGTATTTGAGAAAAAAATAAAAATACATTTTAAAAACTAAAAATTTACTCTAATAGATTTTGGAAAAAAATCTGAGAAAAAAAGTTACTCGAAACGTATTTGGGGAAATCGTTTCCGTTTTCTGTTCGCCTGTTTCTTTGTGTATAAAGTCTCTTATGCTGCCACACGTTCTTTTTCGTTGTTTTTTATATCGATTATTCCATTTTTTTTAAAAAATCTAGCATAGAACAATATTTTCGTATGAAACAAAAGTTCCACGGACCTAGGTAAGTGTTTAGTTTTGTGACGATTATTTGTTTTATAATTTCACTATCAGTGCGCGCCCCACCATTCGCCCTGATTAATTTATCGATTCCCTATTTCAAAAATGATATATACTATGATATTCGGAAACGGGTTTTCTAAGCTGCACTCAGACATAATATATTGATACAGAATACTTATGACGACAATTCACTTATAGGCTGTGTTGTGTGTGCGGACTGAAGAATGGAGACATTGCTCTGAAGTTTTTCTCTGGAATCTAGATACATTTTTATATATCCCTTGTTTCGTTCCTTGATTTTTCTCCTTTTCTTAGTTCACAAAAAATAAACGTTAATTGATTGTCGTGCAGAACAAATAAAATTCCAATAATTTGATTTACATATTGTTCGCTTCATAATAGTATTAGTTTTACCTAGGTGTTGTTTGGGTACTTTATCCAATTGTGCGAAGAGTGTTAATAATAATAATATGTAATGTAGATACTAGAAGTAGTTAAAGTTAGCATTAAGTTTTTAATTAAAAATATTGAATAAGTTCATTACACCCGTGTTTAGTTTACAATAAAAATAGGGTTAAGTTATAACGATTAATACATATGTACAAATTATACAAGAAATAAATAAAATGTAAATGTTGAAAGAATAAAAAGGAAAAAAAACTGTTATTAAGAAAAACACGAGGGTTTTTTCTCTGACTGAACTGTAACCAAATACTTACTAGTTTAATTTTTAATTCGAAAAAATATATATAATAATACAAAGCATTGGTTTGCTAAAAAAAAAGCATGTTCTAATACTGTATCCATGAAATTAATACAATACATGTTTTTCATCGTTGTAACGATGTTACCAATCAAGAGCAATAAACTTTGTACCATGAATCTATTTAAACGCAAAAATGAATATATATTTAAAATGAAATAAACCTAATGTTAACCTTTAAATATTTATATTATTTTGTAATTAAATATCATTGTGTAAATAAAACCTAAAACGATGACCTACTTAAGAAAAAAAAAAACATTTGTGTTTTTTAAACAAAAAATTAAAAATGTGTTTCAATTTCTAAAAATATAATAATTTTACCTAAACGTCCACTTAAAAATTAATCAAAATTGTGAAGTGCGTAGTTCCTTCAAAACGATCGGGTGTTATTGGTTTCGTGTAAGGTAGGTATTCTCATAGTAGAAAAAATATAATTCCAGCCTACTGAGATATCACCCAAAAATTAATGCTTTTCTTAGAAACATTATTCATTTGGTTTCTTTCTATCTTATAAAAAAAGAAAACTGAGTGACGATTCGATAAAACGTGCTTTCATTTAATATAATATGTAGATACAAAAATCTTCATCATCTGTATGTGTGCGAACGTCCTATTTACATTATTTGAATATGAACACGATCATTTTGAAGAATGCGAAAGAGCAAATGCCATGACGAATTCATTCATATCTTTTATAATACGTGACATTTTGTTTCTATCTTTGTTTGACTACAGATGTAAAACGCGCGAATGCATGTATAAATCCTTTTTGTTTTGAAAACAAGTATCAAGGAAGAATTCTATTTTGTTTTGTCGAAACGAATGAATACAATTGTCGTTTTCGTCGAACAATCTCGTGTTGGATATCAATTGAAAAACGATAGGACATGACAAGCGATTTTACCACAGTAGCATTCAAGATATCCCGATGACAAAAAAATGTGTACCGTAAAAAAAGATTTAGTCTTGCCATTAAGGGGCAGCCGAAATTTATTAGTTAGGCAATCAAACATGCTAACATTACATATGTGTATGGACACTGTAGTTAGAAGCATTCAGCAAGAATAACAAAAATACAAAAAATAGTTAATTATCTAGTTTAGCAGTCAAAGCTCAAAATTTCGAGTTTTCATTTCTTCAATCAGTCACAGCTCCGTTGGGTATACTGTTATTAAAACATTTATTCGGATTAATACAAGCTAAATGTCTAAAAACTAAACAAAAAAAATGCAAAGCATATGCAACCTTTGCTTGCGGTCACTGTCCGATTTGTGGTATGTGCTATGTTGGGTGGTATGTGCTATGTTGGGTGGTATGTGCTATGTTGGGTGGTATGTGCTATGTTGGGTGGTATGTGCTATGTTGGGTGGTATGTGCTATGTTGGGTGGCATGTGCTATGTTGGGTGGTATGTGCTATGTTGGATGGTATGTGCTATGTTGGGTGGTATGTGCTATGTTGGGTTAAAATTCTTAACGTTTTTGTAGACTTGCGTTACAAAGAATCTTTTTTTTTCTTAACACATATCGCAGCGTCGTGTCTCAATGTTGAAAAACTATGCTTAGTTATAATTTCGGCGGCCATCGTGAAAATGATCGGCATCCGCATCACCTCTACAACATACTAAAAATCCAAGGTCATCGGAGTTGTGACTAACTAGATAATCGGACATACCAAAAAAAATCTAAGAAATAGATGTTTAATGTAACTGTCCTCGTATAAATTGCAATAAACCAATGAAATTTCATGATTCGTTACAAGCAACAATATATTAAAATCAAGCTGTAGTATTTGTCAGTTCTGGTAGTAACGAATGCGTGACAGACAATTAAAAAAAGCTTAGCAACCTGAGCACATTAAGATTAAACAAACAACAACAAAATTAAAAAAATATATGATTCGCAATCGCGTAGATATACGATCACGATGTACGCCATGATGAGGCACATAATTAAAGATTTCACATTTGAGTAGGGGAGAAGAGGGATACTTGATCAACCACTTAAATCTCCAAAAGTAGAAGAGTTTAGAAAGTAAATTTGGCAGCATGTTTGGTCATTCAATATATTACGCGTTGATTTGATTTTAGTTGGGGCTGGTTTTTTATTTAGTAAGTTATATTTTATAAAGGGTGTTAAAATTTGAGGTATCATTTTAAATGAAAGACATAAATTGTGTGAAATCTGTATTTATTTTTATTGAAAATTAATGTACAGTGGTTCCGGTTAATAATGAAAAAGAATGTCGTCCAAGTGACCTCCTCTGCTAGCTCGGCAGACTGTTAAACTTTTACAAAATTTTGAATCACTTTTTCGCATAATGATAGCTCAATAAGTGATATTTGCTCGATGATGTTGCCTTTGAGGTGTTCAGTTTAAGGATTATCGGCATAAACTTTACTCTTCAAGAAACCCCATAAGAAAAAACCCAGTGGTTTTAAATCGCATGATCTTGGTGACCAATTCACTTATGTTCTTCGGGAAATTATGCAATTGTCAAACTTCTCTTTCAAAAGATCGATTGAGTTCGTTGCTGTGTGGCATGTTGCACCATCCTATTGAAACCACATATTCTGCACATCAATATCTTCCAATCCTCTAGGATTTTCTTCGGCCCAAAAGCGACAGTTTTGTTTATTGATATAACCGCCAATTTCCAAATGACCGCCTAATCGGTGAAGATAATTTGCTTGAAAAAATTGTAATTTTGGAGTTGCTTCTCTACGGCCCAATTAACGAATTGCAGACGCACTGCTTAGTTGGCGTTAATTCTTGTGTTAACTGAATTTGTAACCCCCGTATTAATAAACAACGGATAGCGGCGAGTTAGCACTAGCATACGTGTTAACCTTAATTTTGATTAATAAACGTGTGTTAGCTTTCACTGACATGTGATAACGAGTGGATAGATAACTTAACTCACCGAATTCGGCGTATAAGGAGCGGATAACTTCACACATTCTCAGATTGTAGTGAAGTGAATGCATGATTCACAAAATGAGAGGATGCGCATGTATGTGTAGAAACATTGAGAGGATGAGAGAGAACACTGTCCCCCATTTGGGCATATTACTCTTTCATAATGCGTTGACTCCACAGTAGTCCCATCGTTTCGAATGGAATACACAGAAATGAGTGTCAACTGATGAAATATGACAGATACACTCGATTTTTGAATATAATTTGGTTAAGTGCTACCGTATTGTAGGTGATAAAGAGCAAACAGCTAACACAGCGGACAAATATTTTTATTAATCAGAAAAGTTATCCTATGGACAAGTTCGCTATCCGTGTGCCAGCTAACTGGTGTGTTAAGGAGCGGATAGTGTTTTTCTATTAATATGGCTGTAAGCCTTTACATGCAGATATTTGTGCAAAATGTTAAATAAAGTTGTTGATTTGAGGTTTAATTGCTGTGACGACGAAATTACGTCCTCGGCTGTTCAGCAACACTTCTGCTAACAGTTGCAATATTTCAACTCGAATGACCACTACGATGATAGGCTTTACTTCACTGATCTTGAACCGAACCAGGTTCTTCAAAATTATGAACGAATTTTCCTTTTAACTTCTGCAAAACTTTCACCCGAAAAACCTTCGTTGTAATTTAATAGCTGTAAAAAAAAGTGGCGGCCAATTTAAAATGATACGTCAAATTTGAACACCCTTAATGTTCTTAATTCTTTTTTTTTAATTCAAGATTAATTATTCACGAAAATAATATTTATTTTTTTTAATTTGTCTAAACTGAGACTTGATCCTCTCGATTATGGGAGACTTAATCATCTAATATTGTAAGCTTGTAGTGTAGATTGCTTTGTTTTTTTGAAAAAACAGAATCCTTTAAAAGTCGTATAAAGATTTCTGATTTTATGGTTCCTCCATATTTTTTATAAGAATTGTATATTCCTTTATTCCTTTTTCGTGTTTAACTTGATTTGGTTTTGATTCATTAATGGAATGCCTTAAACCCAGCTACTCCAACCAATTGCTTGTGCGAAGTGGAAGGGACCTAACATTTTAAGTCGAATCCGTGCGGCAAATTTGAAAAGCTTCTCATGAAAACTGATAGTCGTGGATGTTTGTCAGACTTTCGCAAGAGGTGGGCAGTGGAAACATTTAGATGTTAATTTGCCCAGGCGGAATTTGAACCTGAGACCTTTACATTAGTAGTCCAACATACTAACCTCTGCGCCACTGCCCCCACAATATATTATTTTACTTGTTTTTAATTATTGAAAATGAAACATTGCACGTTTGATCTTGGAATAATGTCTCCCATAGTTCAGCGATACCTGATCACTTTGACTCTTTTCCGTTCTCTTTAAAACAGCTTTTTAACTATCTATTACTCAGTGATGTGATCTGTGTCAAATATAAATCTAATGCTTCCACTTTACGTGGTAGCAATTGTAAGATGTGGTTGTTCATTAAACAACACAAAAGAAAAGTGACGGAAGCAGCCTAAATGCAATTGTGTTATCTATCACACAAAATACCATTTCGAATGTAGCTTTATTTTGAAATGAATACGGGCCTTGTAGGAGGCTTAAATAAAAAGTAATGATGGAGAAACCACAAAAGAAACCAAGTCGCCCTCTTCTCATTCCTTTTCGGCGAGGTCATGATTTTGTTTAATAGGATCATCCCACTTTACTACATCCCACCCAATATTGGCAGGCCTCCCGGCCCGTCATCACCCTCCCGGTTTCGGATCATTTCATCACTGATCACTGAGGCCAATAAAATGCTTGTTTTGTTGCATTTGGTGTGGTGCAGGAGTTTTTAGGCATGCCTCTATTTCGACACGTGCATGCTCCCATGATCAGTACAACAAGCAATCCATGATTATCTTCGTAATCAAAACAATGGACCTTAACAGTCACAAATTTAACATGGTTTAGATTAGAAGTTGCATAGGTGTGAAAGGGACTACAAACTTCAGCTTCATACTAAATTTGTGATTGGCCCCGGCCAATAAATCGCAAGTTATCAAGAGACAATGTCTAAATTGACAGAAAATATAAAGTAAGTACATATGCAATCTACAAGAATTTTCTTTTATGACAATCAATACAAAATTGCCATAGTACACTTTTGAACGTATGTACAAACGTATAGCATCACACACCATTCCATACCATCTTCATAATCGATATACGAGAGTCACAGTAAGTAAGATAAGTAAACCAAAACAGTTCAGGCACAAATACAATTGTTTGAAGCCCTCAACAACATTTTTTTCTCTCTACGTGTATAATAATGCATTCCCTACACGTTCTGTAACCAGCGAAGATACATACGCCGCTCACAATTCGGCAAGGGTAGCATATATAGCCGCAGCCCATAATATGCGAAACACACCCTTACCGGATGGCATTGTTCTAGAATTTGATTTCCCAGCAATCATCCGAGACTGTACTCTTTCTTATATAAGGGTAAAGATATGGGATGTTTATGCGCATGAGAACACCAGAAAAAGTATACATGGAGTGCATAAAATTGTCTATAGTTGAACCATTTTGCCTTACTGATTTAGGTCTCCAAACCATAGGTCGATTGATAGGTTGCCCTCACTCTTATTTTGCGAGTGCTCGTAAAGTAGGCTCATAGAAAGATGAAACCGACGCGTTTCGATAGATTAATGCAAGCTAAAAAGAAACAATTTCTGAAAAACGCGTGTCCTTCAACTGTCCTTGGTATATTTGTATACCTGCTTATTGCTAAACGCAATTTATAATAATCAATTGGTTATAAAGTTTAAATATCTATTACCTATTCTTAAATGAATACAAACATGCAAGGTGATACCTGATACAAAAATATATCGTATTCAGCCTTTCTAATATTGACAGTTGGATTTCAAACTTTTCTCACGCTTTTTCTATTATGCCTTATAATGCTGGTGTTGTGTCCCTAGTACATTGTTTCTTAACGTTGCGGTCGCGAAATAAGTTCAAAAAATAAGACCCGTATATGAAACCTACTAATGAAATAAAATAATCGCGAAAGTTGCTGGAAATATTTAATAACTAATAATTAATGCGAGGATTGGCTTTCTTTTTCGCTTATGAGTTTTTCGATACATGGGTCGACATTGCAACCGCACATACATAAGTGAATTGTTTTCAAGGGATAGTAGGTACACCTTTGCTATATTTAATAACAAACAGCGCTATTAAGTTTCCAAATAGAATGAAATTTTCTTTATAAATCTAAAACCAAGATACAATTAATGTCAGCAACAGTAGTGTCAGTAGTAACAAGCTCCGTGGTGTAAAACAACTACTCTTTATTTTTAATGGCTGAAACAAATGTGCAGCAAGAAAATTTTGTATGTCAACTGACACAATGCTTTTTGCATGTCAATTCTTGCTGCAATTTGTGTCTCTCGCTGCACCAACTGTACTAGAACAGCACAATTTAGTACAATTTTACTGGTTTGAAGTTTTGTGATGTGAAATTCTACATTACCTAGCATTTCAGTCTTGGTCGTTCCGCGATATTTAGGTCAGTTTAAAAGCATATTGAATAACTGCAATTTCTTACTACACATTCGTTTCATGTATAACTAATGGTTGAACAAAGAGAATCATAAAATTTTTCCTTCAGGAAAGTGAAACAATCCCCGGTTCCTCAGTTGAGGAAATCAGTTTTATGAATAAAACTACTATAATTAATGAAACTAACGAATTACGTGTAATATTGTTTCTTTTAACATGCACAACATTTAATGCAAGAAAGGTGTGTTGCATTGAATGCTTACAATGGCTTAATAATTCCATAATGATGGATGCCCCGAGTCCCGAGTTCCAGAAACTGGAACATATACTATCCGTAGAAATATAATACGCTCAGACGATAAATTGAATTTATCGATCCGTCATAATACTTGCAAATTTATCTTTGTAACAAACCACCACCACCAATAATTTATTTATATCCACCATGACCTTAGTCTGACAATCCAAAGCATGCTTTGAAAATATTTACCACTTCGCAGTGTAAACAGCGGCGAAACAGCATATTCTTAACGACGTCCAATTTCGACGGCTGAACGCTACCTTTGGCAAAAGGCTGCCCGTTCCTATTGTAAAATGTGAAACCTAATTCCTTTTTCACAAAATCACTCGCAGTTAGCAGACACCATTTTCTCACCGTAGATTCTCGCCCCAGTAAGAGGCAAATCGCGTTCAAACGGCGGAAAAGGTAACAAAAATAATAAAATAAAAACCAAAGAGATAATTCGCAGCTGAAATAAAAACAAAAAAAAAATAAAGAAGTAAAAAGAGAAAAAAAATTATTTGTAAAAGCGTAAATCGAAACAAAATATATATACAAGCGACGAATCCGTCTAATCGGATATCGCGTCGTGCACCGCACGCGCCCGTAAGATTTTGCAAAGGATTAAGGGATTAAGCACCCACGCGACGAAAGAAGAAACAAGCGAGTAGAGACGCCCTGCGACTCGCGTAGCACATGCGGCTGAGCGCAGGACGCCCTTCTACGTCCCCACTCGTCTATTCCCAGCGTCATCGTTGACCATACACCACACGGCACAACATCGAAGCCAGGGAAGCACCATCGAGGCGCACTTAATCTCGTCCTCGAAGTCAAGCGCACGCGTTAGCGACGCAAGCAGTCGAGTACCCGAGAACTCGTCAGCCATAGGCGGTCGAGCCTCGTGGGAAGGTGACGCAAACACTCAGGCAGAGCGCGCACGAGGCGCCGAATCATATCCTCGGACCGCGGCGGCTAGGTAAGTCTTCGCCGGCCGAGCTATATTGCCCAGGTCACCTCTACAACGCGCTGTACTTACCGAAAATTTCTCTCCTAGTGATACAGGTACGACGCCGCAGGCGGCTCCACGAAGGGGTCGAGAGATCCACAATCTCCCCGCTACCAGCAGTACGACAGTCATCAGCAGCGAAAGCTATACACCAGCAGCGCACCGCCATCCGCAGCAGCACGTGACAACAGCAGCAGAAGGGAAAGGGGCGTGGATTAGCCACGTTATGTACCTAAATTATCATTAGAAATTAGATCGTGCATTAAAAAAAATTCAGAGAGACTTATTCTCATTTGCATTTAGATACTCCACCTTATCTGTATGAATTTAGCGAGTGGCTCAATCACGAACCTCGAAGATAGGAAAAGGCGTGTTCGCGATCTCAGTGTCGTTAGGTATACGAAAGACAAATCGATAGTCGTCGTTTTTCAACCCTCGATCCGCATATCGAGGCGAGTTATCTCGCGGTTATAAATTCTATTCTTTTCCAATCGGCTTTTTTTCAAGGCCGCACACTAATCCGCGCAACGTCGCGAAGCGAGTTAAAGTTTTCTTGTCGATCCATGTCATCGAAGGCCACAGGGCATTTCCTGCATTGACGCGAATGCATTGCTAAGTTAATTTCTTAGAAGAATCGGTAATTTTTAATCCGAACCTCTCGCGCGAGTAAATTTTTTTTTGTATTGCTTAGATATTCTATTGCCTCCGCTGAAATACAAGCGGTAAACAGTAAGTCAGTACGCGAACAATCGGTAGAACCCGGAACCAGTGCATCCGTAGGGTACCCTCAACGCTAGGGATACTCTCTTGGAAGTGTCTTTTCTTTTTTTTTATATATATATATATACTAGAGACAACATCTATGCAATTTAACAGGTTAACAAACAGGGTGGATCGTCAATGTGCGCACATCGGCTGGAAGCAACCTCACGTAAGTCGTTATATACTATATTACCTTTCGGATTGTAATTGCATTTTTATATTTATAATATATTGAAAACCATAATACATACATATATATATATATATTGAGGCCTACACCGATATGTCGGCCTATACATAAGAATAAAAACGCAACAAAAGAAAAAGGAAAGAACGTCCATGCAGTGACCCTCAGTACCTAAGCACGCTGCAGTACATTTTGCATCCGAGTAGACATCCCAACTCGAAGTAGGATCGTGACCTACTTTCGTAGCACAGGTCAGTGACCTCGAAGCACCCATTACGCGCGCGTAGTAGTTTCGTTACTTTATTGCGGGACAGCCTCCGTGCCACTACGGGAATGAGTCGCGACGGTTTCTTTCGCAGGAGGGTCGAAACGTATATATAAACTTAGATATATACCTATACATTTATAAATATAGATACAGATATACCCGTATACCTCCTAGGCATATGAAAGGATGATGGTAGAATGTCTGTACAGGGCTGATAATAGTCCTGAAGCCAATCGTCAGTCGAGTTTCTTCGTGTTTCGTGTTTCTTTTTGTTGTGAACGTCGCTCGTCATTCCGAGTAGTCTCAGAGCGTATTCGCCGATCGCGTTAAATTTTTGCGGTGAAGCCCTAGCTACAGTTTTAGTGTTAGTACAAACGGTCTCTTAGCATTAAACCTTCATTTTTTTTACAGTAAGATATCTATTAATAATCCTTTCTTTTCTTACCACTAAGTTCGTTTACCATAAGATTAGTAGTAGTAGCAGGGTTGTCGTGACCTCGGTCCATCTGACAGTCAAGTTCAATTTCCGAGCTTATATTTTGTAAATGGACCGAACGCCACCTAAGTAGTGCTAAGATTCAATATCCATATATTCCAGTCCGGGAGCATTCAGAGTTTCTGGATTTCTTCGTAGTTCTAGAATATTTAGTGCCCTAGGTTTTCTTTACATTGTTTTTATTTTATTCTTCCCCGTATTTTTTTTTTAGTTTATAAGGATTAGATATCGTAAGACTAGTTCTTAAGATGAATAAATGTCCATAACGCAATGAAGCGTCCATCGCCTACATTAATATTTTTCTTTTCGCTCGGAGCATCGTCGGCCTTACACGTCATGGTTTAGATCCAGTAGCGGTCGACGGAGGGAAGTCGAGGTAGTCCTCCACCCATAGCGGTGTGGATATTCACATGGGGTAAGGTGTCCTAAAACCTTTAGGGGACCTCACTCCTTTTCGGAGCAGGGGCCATCGCGAGTGAAGCGATGCGGTGGCCAAAGGTGTCCGCAATACTTATCCTTATTGCGGCGGGGTGGGCCAGCTTGGAAGAAATACCACATCTTCTTCTTCTCTTACATTCGGCAAAAGTCCCAACTTTCTTGTATTCTTCTTTTATAGACCTGGGGGTCCAGGTCAGCCCCTACAAAATTTTCAAGTCGCGTCTTCTTCGGGCCGGAGAGGCTATCCTTTGGGATAGTGGAGGGTGGACTAGGACTCTTTTGGTACCGGCGACGGTTCATCGTGTCGTCCGAGGTCTAGTCCACCACGACAATTTCAGGCATGTAAATAACGAGGTAACCCCAGTTCGAGCTCTATAGCAAGTTCCCGCTCCCGCCGACGAGCTAGCACGGGGCGGCCATGCCTGGCTATGAGTGGTCGAACAACCCCTCTCTCTTATTAATCCGTTGACGACGGCGGACTCTTGGCAGTCTGTAGGCCAGAGCCGTCGACGTACTAGGCGAGCGACAAGCGTTGCCTGATACCTTCCGTGCCAGCAGGATGCCAGCTGTGCACACTTCAGGGATGGCAGCGTGTGTGGGTTTTTTTTCTTTTCGTATGCCGATGCCAACCAGACAGAGGAGGGGGGAGTATGCATTGGCTTTGCATGCGGTCGTTATAGATGGCAATGCAACGTAGGGCATACTCGTTTTATTGTTACAGAGGGCGGCCAACGTGGGGCAAGTAAGCCATAGGGAAAAAAAATATATCATGGCCCTCACATTGTTGGTCCGCGCTGTAGCATTCCGTTACAGATGGCGCCCAGAACGTGGGGCCCGAAGAAGCAAAGTAGTGCCTTGAGAATGCTTATTGTAGGTTCTCAACAGCTTTGTTTTTGGAAATTTTTTTTCAAAATTTCATTTTTCTTCAAAAATTTAAATTTTTTTTTAGAGTTTTCTCTGAGAATTTATTCTCCGGGGATAGCTCAACGTTATCATCACCTTTTAACGCAACTTTTGTATGGATGCAACGATTTCGACCTCCGGGATCGAACCTGGTATTAACAGGTCGTGTGATCGGTTCGCCGTGCGACCGAATCCATCCGCCTTCGCAACTTCAGCTCTGACCGGATCGTGGAAGGAGTAGTTCGCTGCGATCGTCTGATGCGGATGCTGAAGGAGTGGAGTCATTTACGCACATCCACGGAGAGGAGTTGGAGCCTTGACCGGACTTCTAGCAAGAGGTTTGCTTGAGTCGTCTGCCGCAGGGTTTCCTCTCTATCCCAGTTCGGCGAAGTTAGGCTTCGTAGAGCAAGGGACAGACCCCTCGATTTCGAGGTTAGCAACGTTCTGACGTTCACGTAGGCCGGTGCCTGGGTGAAGTTGTTCCCCGAGCACGTCTGATGCTACATGACGACAGAGTCGCGCGACCCTCTCAGTGTCTTTACGAAAGATACACCTTACGTTGATTGAGATAACCCAGTTTTGAGGAAGGCGAAGAACAAGAAGGTAGACTGACCGAATAGAATCGATTTCCACACCGTGGAGACTCGACTTCTCTTCCGACCAACAAAAGTATTTTTTTTCCATTAAGCAGTATTTTCCATATCATCTTTTCTTATTAGTATTACCATTTTCGTTTTCTTAAGACAGTATTAGTATTAGGTACTTCTATTTCCATCGTATAATCATAAGCTTAGACATATTACTTTAAGCTTATTAACACTATCAAACAAACCATTTGTGAATTTTTATTTTTGGTTCGTGGAAGCAGCGGTCACCCTAAATAAGGACCAGTTCGCCACGACCTTTTCTTTTTTTTTGTAGAGTTAAGAACACATATAAATATCTTTTTCAGCTTAGGTTTTAAGAGCTAATTTCTAATTCTAAGAAGGCAGGAGCTTACCGTTTCGTGAGTTGCCTACCGGAATTATATATAATTTCTATAAGTACTACGCGTTCCCGGACGGAACGCTAGTCAACGACCTCCAATCAAAGGAAGTCGAACCGGACATTCACCCAACCGGCTATGTCAAATCCGTCTAACGGCGGACAGCTCGACAAGTCGTGGAAACAGCCACGCCGAGTTGCAAGAGGACTGGGAAGGGAAGTCTCAGCTTCGAACCGTGCGTCAACCACGCCACGGCCCGAACATTCAGGTGCTCCTAGCATCAGGATGATCGAACCTTCAGACCAACCGAGAGGATCTCTTGATCCACAAAGAACCCTCACCAGCAACCCTCAACTACCAGCTAAAGTCACTGGACCAGCACCTCTTTCCGAGAGGCTGGGTCCATTTCCAATTACTACTCATCCCTCCGGGGATACCGATAGTCTGTCCGCAGGTCCCTCGACCGCGGCAGTAATTCACTCACACCCAGAGGCGGGACCAAACCCCTGCACGGGAGATGGCGCCGCCGGATTCGTTTCTTTACAAGACGACCCGAACGAAAGCGACAACTTCGAACAGTATGTTCAACAGGTCGTAGCAGCAACAGTAGGAGCAAGGAGAGCCAATGAACTGCGCTTCATCCGCGAAGAGCTAGACCGTAGTCGTGCCGTTATGAGGCAAGACATAGCCGTGGTTCTTCGAGAAGCAGTCATGGGACCAAATGCACTGCGCATTCGTGATCCTTACGGAACTGACCCGACTCACCCTCAGCAAGTCGGCCAACCTTCATCTTCTCCACCCCTACGAAACCCGCAACCGCATACAGCAGGCGGAGACCATTCGGACAGTCGTCCGGAATATATTCTAGGAGCGAGCACGCCTCCAAGAGTAGCTTCTAACGTCAATCGGCAAGTGTACCCCGTACACATGGCCAGAGGCGCAAACGTGGACAATTTCCTGGCTCAATTGAGTCATATGAATCTCGACGATTCAACGCCACGTCAAGCAGTAGCGCAACCTATTTCATCGCAGGGACCCTCGCATGCGAGTTCGTTCCCGCGATATCACAATATCCCCAAGTGGGATCTTCATTTCGACAACGAGGAACTTTCAGTCGACGATTTCCTGCTACAAGTGGAGCGACAAAGGGAATCGTGTAACGCGACGTGGGCAGACGTCGTCCTCAATTTTCATCATTTGGTGCGAGGACAGCCCAAGGTATGGTTTTGGGGCTGGATAAAGAAGAATCCACACGCCTCATGGGAAGCTTTACGCTTAGCCCTTTTGGAACAATACCGCAGCCTCGAGTCGGATTTCGATATTTTCCGACAGATGTCGGCTAGACTTCAAGGCGAGCAAGAGACCTTTGATGCCTATTATGGGAACCTGTTAAGGCTGAACGCCAAATTAAAGTATCCCAAAGCGAATCGCGAGCTCATCGAGATCGTGAAGCGGAATGTCAAGAGACAGATCGGGCAATATTTGCTTACCTTCTACACGTCGGACATGGCAGAACTTGTCTATGTCTGTCGTAGCATTGAGCGTTTCCTCGCGGAAGCTCAAGGTAGCCACTCGAGCAAGCCCCGATTTACGACAGGCGTACCGTTTCGTCGAACAGTCAGCGAGCTCACCGATTCGGAATTGCAAGAGACCGGCTCCGCAGACGCAAGCGTGGAGGGCCTAGCCTTTCGCCAGCGAGACCGGAGCACCCTGATTTGTTGGATCTGCAGAGAACCGGGACACTCGATGTACGAGTGCCTCAAGCTCCCGCAGAAACCTTTCTGTCTTCGTTGCGGCAACGAGGATGTTTACACGCCAAACTGTCCTAGATGTCGGGAAAACCCGAGGGCGAACTACTCTCGAACCGGAGAGAGCAGTTCGAAAATATTCAGACCGGCCCCACAACACTAGACAGATCTCCACCACCTTATACCGCAAATCAGAGAACACCAGACGTACCAAGTCGGATAGAAACCCCGACAAAACCCCAGACAGAACCCCAGACAGAACCCGATAGAGTAGCGTCTGAGCCATCCATTTTTAAACCTGACACCCCAGTCAAGTTATCTCACCACCACAAGTCATTCGACCAGCGATGGTCTGAATACCAGGAAGCCCGAAGACGCATCTTCGGCAAAACCATTCCATCTCCCCGAATTCAGAATTTACGAAAGCGATTTCAGGGAAAAAGGAAGACTTACGCCGCGATAGCCGCGACGACTCTACATGCCAAACCACGTACAGACGGAGACCCGCGTCCCTACGCGGTCGTTAACCTGTTTGACCGATCTTGGTCAGGACTCCTCGATACGGGAGCGTGCATTAGTGTCATCGGACGGGCGGGCGTAGAATACCTTAAAGGCAACCGTATCCCTTGGAATCCGTTTTCAGCCGCAGTCACAACAGCTGACGGCAAAGCTCAATCTATTGTGGGAATCGTTTCCACCAAAATTTCTTTCAATGACCGTACAGAAGACATCACTCTGTACATCGTTCCGACCATAGCACAAGATTTGATCTTGGGCGTGGACTTCTGGAAGGCCTTCGAATTAGCACCGAACGTCATACCCGACACAACGTTCAAAGCCTTCGCCGTGAGTAGCCTCGCGGTGGGCATCGATATGACGGGCGACTCGATACCAAAAGCCGAAGTCCTCTCCCAAGCTCATTTGTTAACGCCTATGGAACGACAACTCCTAGACGATACATTGGCATTGTTGCCATCTTTCGCCAACTTAGGCTTAGGACGCACGCACCTCACAACGCATGTGATTGACACAGGCGATGCTGAACCAATCAAGCGACGGCATTACCCTGTCTCTCCAGCGGTGGAGGCCCTTCTGTATGAGCAATTGGACCGTATGCTAGCAATGGACGTGATCGAAATCAGTCCCAGTGCATGGAGCTCTCCCGTCGTCTTAGTCAGACGCGGAGATAAGCACCGATTATGCCTGGACGTCCGGGAGCTAAATCGTGTCACGAAAAAAGACGCATATCCGCTGCAGAATATAGAGGGCTTGCTAGCTCGCCTTCCGGACACGTACTTCATGTCCAGCGTGGACTTGAAGGACGCGTTCTGGCAAATACCGCTGGATGAGCAGAGCCGCGAGAAGACAGCATTTACCGTCCCTGGTAGACCACTCTACCAATTTAAGGTCATGCCGTTTGGGTTGTGCAACGCGCCCCAGCGCCTTTGTCGACTGATGGATCAAGTCATTCCCGTTGAATGGCGACACAAAGTGTTTGTGTACCTCGATGATTTACTCATCATATCGAGCACTTTGCAGGAACACCTCGAATTATTGGCAGGAGTAGCGGAGAAACTCAAATCCGCAGGGTTAACGATCAACCTAGAGAAATCGAAATTTTGTTACAAAGAGCTCAGATACCTAGGATTCATAGTCGGAAATGGTGTGCTCAAAGTAGACCCGAGTAAAGTAGATTCAATCAGGAACTTCCCCATACCAGCGAATGCACGGCAAGTCCGAAGATTCCTGGGAATGGCGGGCTGGTACCGACGATTCGTGCCAGATTTTTCAACCTTGGCTGGAGACCTATCGGACACACTCAAAAAGGGGAAAACCTTTAACTTCACAGACAAAGCAGCCTCATCTTTTAAGGCTATAAAAGACATGCTATCGAGAGCACCAGTTTTGGTGAATCCCGATTTTAAAAGGGACTTCATAATTTCATGTGATGCCAGTTCCACCGGCATAGGCGCCGTACTGAGTCAGAAAGACGAGGAAGGGAACGAGCGTCCCATTTACTACTATTCCCATAAACTGAACTCAGCGCAGCGAAATTACACCGTGACGGAGCAAGAATGCTTGGCAGCCCTCATTGGCATCGCCAAATTTCGGCCCTACATCGAAGGGTACCGATTCAAGATTATTACTGACCATGCAAGCCTGCAGTGGTTAATGAGCAAGCGAGAACTCAAGGGCAGATTGGCTCGCTGGAGCTTGGAGCTTCAGGGGTACTCGTTTGGCATCGAGCACCGGAAGGGAAGTCTCAATGTCGTGCCAGACGCGTTATCACGCGTGCACGAGATTGAGGCTCTACATTGCGGCGACTCGGCGCCAAACCTCGTTTCCGACGTGTTGCACATCGATCTGGCGGATCCGAGCTTCCACTCGGAACCCTACCGTCGGATCATTGACAGCGTCGAAAACAACAAAGACCAGCTACCGGACCTCCAAGCACGGAACAATTTCCTGTTCAAGAGGATTCCGCGTAGCACAGGAAACCCCCTTAGAGACGACAACGCCTGGAAGCTTTGGGTTCCGGCAGAGCTAACCGACCACCTGACCAAGCTAGCTCATTGCCCTGCGAAAGCCGCGCATGGCGGTATAGCCAAGACATTGGACCGTTTACGTGCGCAATTCTATTGGCCTAACATGGCCACTCAAGTCCAGAAATTTATCGGAGAATGCGAAGTGTGCAAAACCACTAAAGCGCCGAACACCATTCTGCGAACTAAAATGGGAAAAGCCTTTGTAGTTGACAGGCCTTTCCAACATCTATATTTAGATTTTCTAGGTCCATACCCTAGGTCGAAACTCGGAAACACTCACGTGATTCTCGCCCTCGACCAATTTTCAAAATTCATATTTGCAAAAGCAATACGACGAGCAACTTCGGAAGCAACGATCAAGTTCCTTCGAGACGAGATCTTCTCGATCTTTGGAGTCCCAGAATCCTTGCTGTCTGACAATGGCAAACAATTCGTCAGCAAAGAATTTGCCTCGTTCGCATCGTCTTTCGGCATACGACATCTAAAAACAGCATCGTACTCGCCGCAAGCTAACGCCAGCGAGCGAGTCAACCGCTCGATCATAACCGCCATTAGGGCATACATCAGTCCCGATCACTCGACGTGGGATGCACACTTGAGCGCAATAACTTGCTCCCTAAGGACCGCGATTCACTCGGCCCTAGGAATGTCCCCGTACGAGGCGGTATTCGGGCAAAGCATGATCGAACACGGAAGCGGATACCAGTTGCTAAGAGATTTGAACGGGCTTAATAATTCAGAAATAGATCTGATCCCGAAGGCAAGCCGTATGAACATACTTCACTCCTTCGTGAAGGAATCGCTAAGCAAATCTCACGACAAATATGAAAAGAGATATAACATTAGAAGTGCCCCGAGAAAGTTTAAAGAAGGTGATTGTGTGTACAAGCGTAACCATGCGCTCAGCAATTTCGAAAGAGGCTTTAACGCAAAATTCGCCCGAAAGTTTATTAAGGCCAGAGTCGTTAAAGCTCAGGGAGATTTGTACCACTTGGTAGATGAGAAAGGAACGGACTTAGGTCTAGTCCACTCAAAGGACATAAGACGCTAATCCCAGAAGGGAACGACTACGGGAAATACAACTCTATCTTCTAATTTCATATCCCACCTTTATCCCATCCCCAAACAAACCGATTTCATCCCAACCTCCCACGCCTTTAAAAATTTACGATTTAACAAATATAAAAAAAAAAAAAAAAAAAAAAAAAAAAAAAAAAAAACCCCTCGAACATTACTCGAGAATCATCTGAAAATTACAAGACGTCGTCAACATCTATTAACGACGAACATACGAGTGCAAGGCCCGGATAGCCCAGCCTGCGCACGAGACTCGACGACAAAGAATACACTCCGTCTAACCGTCAGGCAGGCAGAGGCCGAACAGGGGATGGTTGTGTCCTCAATTTTTTCGCTCCCGATACTCGTGAAAACCTCGAGGTGTGTAACAAACCACCACCACCAATAATTTATT
The DNA here is from genome assembly GCA_949715645.1 of Portevinia maculata. Taxonomy (NCBI): domain Eukaryota; kingdom Metazoa; phylum Arthropoda; class Insecta; order Diptera; family Syrphidae; genus Portevinia; species Portevinia maculata. The sequence goes on along the minus strand of OX454525.1, from coordinate 13,599,169 downwards.
TATATCCACCATGACCTTAGTCTGACAATCCAAAGCATGCTTTGAAAATATTTACCACTTCGCAGTGTAAACAGCGGCGAAACAGCATATTCTTAACGACGTCCAATTTCGACGGCTGAACGCTACCTTTGGCAAAAGGCTGCCCGTTCCTATTGTAAAATGTGAAACCTAATTCCTTTTTCACAAAATCACTCGCAGTTAGCAGACACCATTTTCTCACCGTAGATTCTCGCCCCAGTAAGAGGCAAATCGCGTTCAAACGGCGGAAAAGGTAACAAAAATAATAAAATAAAAACCAAAGAGATAATTCGCAGCTGAAATAAAAACAAAAAAAAAATAAAGAAGTAAAAAGAGAAAAAAAATTATTTGTAAAAGCGTAAATCGAAACAAAATATATATACAAGCGACGAATCCGTCTAATCGGATATCGCGTCGTGCACCGCACGCGCCCGTAAGATTTTGCAAAGGATTAAGGGATTAAGCACCCACGCAACTCCGACGAAAGAAGAAACAAGCGAGTAGAGACGCCCTGCGACTCGCGTAGCACATGCGGCTGAGCGCAGGACGCCCTTCTACGTCCCCACTCGTCTATTCCCAGCGTCATCGTTGACCATACACCACACGGCACAACATCGAAGCCAGGGAAGCACCATCGAGGCGCACTTAATCTCGTCCTCGAAGTCAAGCGCACGCGTTAGCGACGCAAGCAGTCGAGTACCCGAGAACTCGTCAGCCATAGGCGGTCGAGCCTCGTGGGAAGGTGACGCAAACACTCAGGCAGAGCGCGCACGAGGCGCCGAATCATATCCTCGGACCGCGGCGGCTAGGTAAGTCTTCGCCGGCCGAGCTATATTGCCCAGGTCACCTCTACAACGCGCTGTACTTACCGAAAATTTCTCTCCTAGTGATACAGGTACGACGCCGCAGGCGGCTCCACGAAGGGGTCGAGAGATCCACAATCTCCCCGCTACCAGCAGTACGACAGTCATCAGCAGCGAAAGCTATACACCAGCAGCGCACCGCCATCCGCAGCAGCACGTGACAACAGCAGCAGAAGGGAAAGGGGCGTGGATTAGCCACGTTATGTACCTAAATTATCATTAGAAATTAGATCGTGCATTAAAAAAAATTCAGAGAGACTTATTCTCATTTGCATTTAGATACTCCACCTTATCTGTATGAATTTAGCGAGTGGCTCAATCACGAACCTCGAAGATAGGAAAAGGCGTGTTCGCGATCTCAGTGTCGTTAGGTATACGAAAGACAAATCGATAGTCGTCGTTTTTCAACCCTCGATCCGCATATCGAGGCGAGTTATCTCGCGGTTATAAATTCTATTCTTTTCCAATCGGCTTTTTTTCAAGGCCGCACACTAATCCGCGCAACGTCGCGAAGCGAGTTAAAGTTTTCTTGTCGATCCATGTCATCGAAGGCCACAGGGCATTTCCTGCATTGACGCGAATGCATTGCTAAGTTAATTTCTTAGAAGAATCGGTAATTTTTAATCCGAACCTCTCGCGCGAGTAAATTTTTTTTTGTATTGCTTAGATATTCTATTGCCTCCGCTGAAATACAAGCGGTAAACAGTAAGTCAGTACGCGAACAATCGGTAGAACCCGGAACCAGTGCATCCGTAGGGTACCCTCAACGCTAGGGATACTCTCTTGGAAGTGTCTTTTCTTTTTTTTTATATATATATATATACTAGAGACAACATCTATGCAATTTAACAGGTTAACAAACAGGGTGGATCGTCAATGTGCGCACATCGGCTGGAAGCAACCTCACGTAAGTCGTTATATACTATATTACCTTTCGGATTGTAATTGCATTTTTATATTTATAATATATTGAAAACCATAATACATACATATATATATATATATTGAGGCCTACACCGATATGTCGGCCTATACATAAGAATAAAAACGCAACAAAAGAAAAAGGAAAGAACGTCCATGCAGTGACCCTCAGTACCTAAGCACGCTGCAGTACATTTTGCATCCGAGTAGACATCCCAACTCGAAGTAGGATCGTGACCTACTTTCGTAGCACAGGTCAGTGACCTCGAAGCACCCATTACGCGCGCGTAGTAGTTTCGTTACTTTATTGCGGGACAGCCTCCGTGCCACTACGGGAATGAGTCGCGACGGTTTCTTTCGCAGGAGGGTCGAAACGTATATATAAACTTAGATATATACCTATACATTTATAAATATAGATACAGATATACCCGTATACCTCCTAGGCATATGAAAGGATGATGGTAGAATGTCTGTACAGGGCTGATAATAGTCCTGAAGCCAATCGTCAGTCGAGTTTCTTCGTGTTTCGTGTTTCTTTTTGTTGTGAACGTCGCTCGTCATTCCGAGTAGTCTCAGAGCGTATTCGCCGATCGCGTTAAATTTTTGCGGTGAAGCCCTAGCTACAGTTTTAGTGTTAGTACAAACGGTCTCTTAGCATTAAACCTTCATTTTTTTTACAGTAAGATATCTATTAATAATCCTTTCTTTTCTTACCACTAAGTTCGTTTACCATAAGATTAGTAGTAGTAGCAGGGTTGTCGTGACCTCGGTCCATCTGACAGTCAAGTTCAATTTCCGAGCTTATATTTTGTAAATGGACCGAACGCCACCTAAGTAGTGCTAAGATTCAATATCCATATATTCCAGTCCGGGAGCATTCAGAGTTTCTGGATTTCTTCGTAGTTCTAGAATATTTAGTGCCCTAGGTTTTCTTTACATTGTTTTTATTTTATTCTTCCCCGTATTTTTTTTTTAGTTTATAAGGATTAGATATCGTAAGACTAGTTCTTAAGATGAATAAATGTCCATAACGCAATGAAGCGTCCATCGCCTACATTAATATTTTTCTTTTCGCTCGGAGCATCGTCGGCCTTACACGTCATGGTTTAGATCCAGTAGCGGTCGACGGAGGGAAGTCGAGGTAGTCCTCCACCCATAGCGGTGTGGATATTCACATGGGGTAAGGTGTCCTAAAACCTTTAGGGGACCTCACTCCTTTTCGGAGCAGGGGCCATCGCGAGTGAAGCGATGCGGTGGCCAAAGGTGTCCGCAATACTTATCCTTATTGCGGCGGGGTGGGCCAGCTTGGAAGAAATACCACATCTTCTTCTTCTCTTACATTCGGCAAAAGTCCCAACTTTCTTGTATTCTTCTTTTATAGACCTGGGGGTCCAGGTCAGCCCCTACAAAATTTTCAAGTCGCGTCTTCTTCGGGCCGGAGAGGCTATCCTTTGGGATAGTGGAGGGTGGACTAGGACTCTTTTGGTACCGGCGACGGTTCATCGTGTCGTCCGAGGTCTAGTCCACCACGACAATTTCAGGCATGTAAATAACGAGGTAACCCCAGTTCGAGCTCTATAGCAAGTTCCCGCTCCCGCCGACGAGCTAGCACGGGGCGGCCATGCCTGGCTATGAGTGGTCGAACAACCCCTCTCTCTTATTAATCCGTTGACGACGGCGGACTCTTGGCAGTCTGTAGGCCAGAGCCGTCGACGTACTAGGCGAGCGACAAGCGTTGCCTGATACCTTCCGTGCCAGCAGGATGCCAGCTGTGCACACTTCAGGGATGGCAGCGTGTGTGGGTTTTTTTTCTTTTCGTATGCCGATGCCAACCAGACAGAGGAGGGGGGAGTATGCATTGGCTTTGCATGCGGTCGTTATAGATGGCAATGCAACGTAGGGCATACTCGTTTTATTGTTACAGAGGGCGGCCAACGTGGGGCAAGTAAGCCATAGGGAAAAAAAATATATCATGGCCCTCACATTGTTGGTCCGCGCTGTAGCATTCCGTTACATCTTTGCATTTATTTCAACCACAGGAAGCTAGTCCTCGGCATTGTTCGTCGTACGATTCGTATGCCAAATTCAGGATCCATACTCCAAAACAATTTCACATGTGGCACATGATGACTTCCGGAAAATAGGATTGTTTCCATGAAACGTTGGATCAATTTTTTTTCGCATGACTGCAATATTGTTTTGTGTAGCATAACGATTAGTCTCCTCCACAATTTTGATTAAAAATCACATTATGATCAAAAAACAATTCAAATTAACTGTTAAATATAGGTTAGAATAAGATAGATGTTATCTCTCCCATTCTCGATAATATCTATTAATTCCTGAATTGTTAGTACTTTCGGCGCGACATTTTCCTTTTATTTGCTTATTATAAAAAACAATTTAAGTTCGCACTTAATTGAATGGAATAGTTACAAAAAAATAATAAAAGAACTTTAAGACGCTAGGGTTCGCCCACAACCGGACCAAAAGAGAAATAATAATGATCATTCAACACATTTAAGTTTTATCTTTTTATAAATTTCAGCCTTAATGTAACAATTTAAGCAAAGGCATCCTCTATTTGCCATGAGAATAAAACGAACCCCATGGTGATGAACACACTCCATTAAATTACTGTCAAGTTACCAAAACGTATAAATGGCTGACGTTTCTTGTTTTAAATAATTGTTCAATAATGGCCGTATTCAGTTCTTTGCCTAACATAACCTATCACTGGATGACTAAAAAGACCACTCCTTCAAGCAAGAGACTCCGTTTTACGTCTGCAAACAGAGTCAATCACATGGACTACTCCGCATACCAATTAGTATGGAAATTGTAATAGCCGCGGACTCACGTGTCTATGTATTGTGAGAGTTAGCTCGCTGTGCTCAGAAAAAAATGAATCCGAAACTGATCCAAAAAAAGGTACAAATCGAGGCTAGATAAGAAGAGAATCGAGTATCGCTATAATAAAAATCTAATTTTTGTTAGTTTAGAGAAAAGTGAGGTTTGCCACTGCCATTTGGTGAACTTTAAAATATTATAACAGAAATCTCTTTAATAAATCAAATACATATCCAATAAAATATGTATGTATACGATTTTTCCTCGTAATACAACGAGTATAAGGCAATTCTCCACCCAAGAGTGGATCTAACGTTTCATGGGAACAATCCTATCAGCATTACTACATTGACATTCTGATCTTCAATACCTTTGTCACTGTCATAACCATTTGCTGCACCCATTTTTGTGTGCATTGACCCTAAAAGAAAATGCAATCACAGGGGTATGGTAAAAATATTTGTTCGCTGAAATGGCTCTGGCAGCATATTGCCACTGAACCTGTTGTGCTTTTTGTCTCTCAATTTTTAAAACTAAAGGGAAAATACATTTATTTTAATTATAAGACTAGACTTTTCCACCAAAGACACTTATGTACCACTTTAACGATATTAAGAAAAAAATGTGAAAAATTTCGAATGAAAATTTTGCAGTTTTTTTGTGAATTTAATACTCATTTTTAAAACAAACCAAAGTAAGAAAAAACAATCGTACATTGTTCGTTTCTTTTATGTCTGATGTTTTTGATATTTTTCGATTTCCTTTCATTGCAGGCAGAATTTCTTACCTCAGGTAACCCTTACTCAATTGTCAAAAAAGCCCTACAACCTTAGCCATTTCATCCAATCAGCAGCCAAGCAGCAGTTAGGCTGTGGCGTATTGAATGCCCCATATTTGTATTTGTAGTAAAATTGCATTCCTGGAAAGGAATTTAACAAAGTATTGTCTTCACAATGGACAAAGATTCTGATAGCACAGTCACTTCACTAGACGAAAATACTGAAAATTTCTGCAACAATCCTACACGAGATATTCTAGCTGAAGGCATTATAAATTTATTCAAACCATCAGTAGATCGCTTAGACGAAAGAATAACAGCCACAAGAGCTGCGCAGGGAGAACTCAAACTACAATTGGATTCCCTTGCTGAACAGCTGCGGGAAATCGAAAGAGCCCAAGGAGAAATTCCAGAATTCTCTGACAAAGTAAAGGAGTTAATCAACGTAAAACACAAGGTCACAGTGATATCAAACATTCTCACAACCAGCCAGGAAAGACTTACATCGCTGCACAAACTTATCGACAAGGAACAACAAAGAAGAAAAGCGCTGCTAGAGTCAGCTATTGCATCCAATATATAACAGCAACTGTAAAAAGGATACTTGTTTAAAATCATGGAAACGCCACGTTATGACCACATAAAACAAAAAGACTATGAGAAGGTGTACGAGCCAGCTGAAGACACGTTTTTACTTCTTGACGCACTGGAAGACGACTTGGAATTCTTCGATAAGGTGCAACCTAAATTATGTTTGGAAATTGGATCAGGCAGTGGCATTATTATAACAGCTTTATCAAATAGATTACCAAATGCCTTGTGCTTGTCGACAGATATTAACCCGTGGGCGTGTAGCATAACAAAAAGAACTGCTTTGCGAAATGGAGCCACCGTGGATCCAATTCAAACAAATCTCTTGGACAATATAAAACCGAATTTGATTGATGTGTTGCTATTTAATCCACCATACGTTGTTACAACGGATAAGGAGTTTGAACATACAAACGAAAATTTTGAATCGAACCTCACCGACAAGAATTTGATATCCTCTTACGCTGGTGGTATAGATGGAAGGCGTGTAATTGATGCTCTTATTCACAAATTAAACAGTATCCTCTCTCCAGATGGGGTTCTTTATCTCTTAGTACTGAAGGAAAATAAGCCAACGGATATAATACGTGAATTGGCAAAGATTAACTTCTTAGGTGTTCAGTTTAAAGAACGTAAAATTCCCGGCGAGCATTTATTTATTTTAAAGATAACTCGCTCCTAATTATTGATATCACATAAAGTAGTTGCAAAGGCATGCAAATAAATATGTTCGCGAAATTGACTTACCCAGGCTAGATTTTTTTTTCACTTTTCTTTAGCAATAAATTGTAATTACTATTAGATACCACCACAGGAAACAATCTTCCGAGCAAGGCAACAGTGAGGGCTCAAAACATTGACACCACTGAAGGGATGTGCAATTTCAAAGTATTCGATATTTTAAAACCGTTTATATGAATTTATGTTGACTCTGCTAAATTACCAAGGATTTTAGTGGAACACATTAGATTATCTTTTTTTCAAGATTTGCGCTAGCAGCACATCCAGTACGAGTTTGAGCAATAACTGAAACGAATATTCTTTTGGTGTGGTTTCCCTTAACAGTTTAAAACGGTCAACAATGATTTCATTAATTTGCTTTTAAACACGGCGAGCGTCAAGTTGGCTAACATGCGCGAATGTTTGTTCGTTTTGTGTGTTTTAACATTTCACAAGGCGATAGGACAGCGAACGTGACCCCTTTCTTTTACTTCCTTGATGGTGAAGATATGGACAGAATAAAATACTTCGCGAAGCTATCTCTTTCAAAAGTGAAATAGTAAAGGGAAGACATTGCTATAGTTAATAAAATGTATATTTAAGTAAAAACAAAAGCCATAGAAGAGATAAAACTAATAATTCAAAGCGAAAATCCTGAGAAAGCGTGTTAAACCAAAATAAATCTATAGAAACAGTGAAATTTTGAATAAACGGACTTGTATGTATGTATAATTCTTTATTAGTATTTTTAATACTTTATAAAACTTACAAATTATAAACTTTTCAATTCAGTCTTATTGCAGTTACATATTTTTAAATATTTCTTTTCACAAATTCAATACATTTTCTTTTAAATGATCTAAAATTGTTATCATATTTAATGTCATTTGGTAGCTTGTTAAATAATTGAAATCCTTTATAGATGATCGTACTTTGGGCGCCCAATGAGTTCTGCCTTCTCAGTCTAAAGACATTCGCATTTCGAAGTTGGTAGGGTTGCACCTCATTAACATGTCTGACCTCATTTAGTAAATATCTTGGAGCATCACCATATTTTATTTTGAAAACAGTAAAAAGCGTATTCAGCTCCCACCTCTGCTTAACGTTGAGCCACATAAGAGCTTCTAGCATATCCCTTACTGGAGTAAATCTGTTGCACCTCAGGATGCTCCTCATAGCTTTGTTTTGTAGTTGTTGCATCCTTTCGATCTGACCCTGGTTGCAGCAAGAAAACAATATAGTGAGGAAAACTCAAAATGTGGTTTGACTATTGTATTATACACTGTAACAGCTGTCAAATAGTTCATTCTTTTTCGAATCCTTTTAATCATATTTTTTTACCAATTTTTTGCAGATATAATCTATATGGTCGTGCATTTTTAGATCCTTATCGTTTTCAATAGCTTTTCCGTTTATTTCTATATTTGTTGTGCCATTCATATTTATCTCCATTACCTTTGTTTTCTGTTCCTTCAATTTTAGTTTGTTCATTTTTAGCCATGTGATCAATTTATTTATATCTTTCATAAGTTTATATTTGCACTCCTTTTCGCCTGTTCCTTTTGCGTATATCAGGGTATCGTCAGCGTACATAATTATTTTGCAAAATTTAACCATTTATGGCATCATCATTTATGTATATTATAAATAGCAGCGAGCCTAATATTAAACCTTGCGGCACTCCTTGATCCACTTCAATAAACTCTGAAACGCTGTTATTTACTTTCGTCCGTTGTATTCTATTTGTTAGGAAAGATTTAAATCACTCTAGCTCCTTATCTTGTACACCATAAATATATAATTTTCTTAACAGAATTTCTCTATCAATTGTTTCGAACGCCCGCTTAAAATCTAAGAACAACGCCATTGTTTTTTCTGCTTTCCGCCATCTTTCCATTCATTCACTACGTGATTAACTGCTGCTTCACAGGAATAATTCTTTCTGAACCCCGATTGATATATTGAGAGAATATTGTTCCTCTCAACGTATTCCATCAGTTGTTGTTTAACCACCGTCTCGATAACTTTCTCAATTGTCCTAAGTGTATTTATTGGTCGAAACTCTTCACTCTTATTGCTTGTTGCCACTTTTTCTACAGGTGTCACCATAGAATCTTTCCAAGGGCTCGGAAACTCTCCTAATAGTAGCGATTCGTTGACTAGCTTAAGTATTGCTTGTCCTATATTACTCCAGTTATCCGTACATTTTCGCGGACTTATTTATCCGCTTTGTTATTTAGTTTTCTGCATATTGTTTTAAGTTCGTCTATTGTTATTTGATGGAATTTGAATCTACTTTCTGATGGCTTTATGCAGTTAACATATTCGGTGTTCTCGATTGAATTGCCGATTTCTTTTACACTTTTTATGAAATACTTGTTAACTACAAGTCCAACAACACCTCCATTTATGAACACATCCCATTCATCCGCAGCTGTCAACATTTTTCAATTCTCTCGCGATCATTTTCCGCATTAAGAAGAAGTCACTGCACAGCATTACACGTTGCAAGAAGAGTGCCTATCCAATATTAAAATAAACATATTCGTTTTGTTATATGTATAGTCGAGTCGCGAATTAGATCAATTGCATTCTTTTCTTTTATATTCAATAATAAAAATACAATTTAACATTCTTTTCTTTTGTATTCAATAATTAAAATACAATTTAACATTCAGAAGTGGGATTACATCGAATTTCATAACCGCGTCATCCTTTTGCAAAATTTCAAGGACAATAAATCGTCGTCGGTCTATGAAAACTCCCTAAGTCCATTTTTCTCAAAACTGAGATAAATACACTATCTATAATCAAATAACAAAATCTGTGTTCTGTGAAAACTCCCTATGTCCTCAGTATCTCTATTAATACTCGTAAGTTATACAAAATGAAAACTCCCTAAATCAAAGCATTTTGAATTTCTTGTCAGTGAAAACTCCCTTAATGGACTTAGGGTTTTTTTGACTTGCAAACGTTTTGCATTTTTTTGTTGGTTTAAATTCACTTGGCCTACTATATCGATTGTGAAACGTCATATTAAACAGAATTGCGGTTGAATCTATATTCAGTTGTGAATGGGTATCAAAGGAAAGCTGTAGTTTTATTTAATTTCGTTGCTAAGTTCTTATTGCAGTGAATTTTAACAATGGAAAGCAGGGGAAAAAGAATGGTAAACTTAGCTTTACAAAATACAGGCAAAGCAGAAGTACAGGCATGAACAGAAAAAGAATATAGATGAGTAGTTCGTACTAAGATAAAGTTTTAATATTATATAGATAATATAAAGTTGTAATAATAATGATGTAAGTGTGAATTCCTTTGAGGTAGAAGTCGAACAATCGGACACGGTAAATTGACCTGCTTATTTTAGTTTTAGCTCAATACAAATTATCTGTTCTTTAGCATCAACAGGAAGACTTTGATTTTGATAACGATGATGTAGATGGAGATTTAAATTTTGTACCAGATGATAAAAGTTCATCTGATTCACCTGAAGAGATCAACTTACCCATACAAAAACGGAATAGGTGGAACAAGGCAGCTCCTGAGAGTTGGTTGTACAACGTGGAGAAAAAAAACGCAGTTTGCGACAAACCTTCGTTTCTAAAAATTCTATAGTTCCTGCGAAGTCTCCAAAACCTACTGATTGTAGCAAATGCTACTACAAGTGTACTGACAGCTTTACAAACAATGAAAGAGAAATCATTTGAAGGGAATATTGGAAAATCGGGGATTATAACCGAAAAAAAGATTTTATTCTGCGGAGTATAATATTCAATGAACCGACAAGACAAAGGCCTCGGGGAGAGAATTCAAGGCATAGAAAACGAGCGATCAAATACTTTTTTTTTGAAAAACGAATCTAGTGTTCGAGTTTGCCGCAACTTTTTCCTTAAGACGTTATCGATTAACGATGGACCTCTTAGATCTGCTATCAAAGGAGCAAACTTAGTAACTGGTACATTTGGGGGATCGGAAAAACGAGGCCGCCATGCTCCAGGAATAAAAACAACAGAAGCCAATAAAATTGCAGTAAATAAAAATTTCCAGATTCGTTGAGAAGGTTCGTTTAGAAGGTTCGAGAACAACATAATTATGTATGTACTGGTTATTCCACAGCTACTCAAACTGCTATTCAAATGCTGCCAAAATCGGTAATATGGCTACTTTCTACTAGATGGCGCCACAAGTTAACTAATTAATTTGAATGACACACTGTGTCATTGAGCATCAATTAGTCAAGTTGCGCCATCTAGTAGAAAGTAGCCATATTACCGATTTTGGCAGCATTTGAATATCAGTTTGAGTAGCTGTGGAATAACTAGTACATACATAGTTATGTTGTTCTCAAACCTTCTAAACTCAACTAATCTGGAAATTTCGAAAGGTGTCACTAAGAGATATAAATAGATGTCGCAGGAGCACCCAAGACATTCGAGTTGTGAACCGCGATAAAGAAGTGCGATAGATGACAGTAGTGAAAAGTATAGAGAAAAAGTATAAGTATTGAGTAAGAGAAAAGTGATTGTGTATTTAAAGTGATTAATTGTGAAAGTGAATTGTTGGATTAAATAAGGGAATTATTAGAATAATAATTAAGAATTACATTGAAAGAGAACTAATAAAGATTAATTAAATAGAATTACGTTTTATCTTTTCGAATCCTAGCCTGGATGTAACAATATTTTATTTGTTAATGGTTACCCAAAGTTCCTTATATATGCGAAACTCAAGATCGAACACTTGCGAACATTTTCGGATTTTTAATATTGATTATCAACTTTAAATGCAAATATCTCAAAACCAATAAAATGGATTTAGGGAGTTTTCATAGAACGACGACGATATCTGCATTTTTGCTTGCTTCTAAATATTGACCATTTATTTTATTTTAATTTTTTATAAAAATATTTATTTAAACTTATGAAATAAATTTTTATGTGTTTCTGGTTCAGAGGAAACGAAAAATAAATAAAAATTTTGCGTTATTCTTCCAATTTGAAAACAAACATACAATTAAAAACTGAACACGAAAAGTTTGAAATCTGAGAGAAAATTTTGTAGTGCCTAATGGAAAACCAGATAAGATTATATTTATGATATTCCGGACCCATTTCCATCTCTATCAAACAAAGGCGACATCTGCTGTTTAAATAACAAAGAACTTTTCAAGTCCCAACTCCCAAGCAAGCATTCTGCACAGCGGCTCTTCGCTCTTCCCACATCTTTGACAGTTGTGACGTTTGATTTTCTGGTAAATACATCCCAATTTCCAGCCTAGTATAAAGTAAAAAAAATGTTTAAAATCTTCGCTTCATAAAAAAATGTGTTCAAACTTCAACCCTAGAAAGAAAAACATTTTAGAAAGTTGACTTGAATATAATATAAACCAAACGATACAGAACTTATTCACGAAATTCATTGCGGAATATTTAGACAAGAAAAAAAAAACACTGTCCGGCCTTAATGTTGAGTTGTTAATTTTTTCTCGAAATTAAAAGATATAAATTTCTGTTATTAAAGAAAGTCATAAATTCAGAAATGGAATCGGCCCCATCAATAGATGTCGTCTATCAAGGAATCTATACTCTTTTCAACAATCCAAATACAAGAGATAAGGACAAAGCATCTAAATGGCTTGATGACTTCCAGAAATCTGTAAGCTAGTCGGAATTTATTATACATATATTATTCCTTATTTATGTACTGTTAACAGATATACTCATGGACGATAGCGGACGAACTCCTTCAACAAAAACGAGATTTGCACTCGTGCTACTTTGCAGCTCAGACAATGCGAAATAAAATCCAAAACTCATTCAATGAACTTCCCACAAATTCACACGAAAGCCTACGAGACTCCTTAATTGCTCATATCTGTCAAATAACCAGTGAGACTAATCCAATAATCGTAACCCAACTCTGTTTAGCCGTCTCCGATCTGGTTCTGCTTATGGCATCCTGGAAAGATCCAATTTTAGCAATGGTTGAGAGTCTGTCGAAGCACCCGGAAACAGTTTGGCCTTTAATTGAAATACTCACACTAATACCAGAGGAAATTGATTCTCGTTACCTGCGATTGGGTGCAAATCGTCGCGAGGAGATCCACAAACAACTGGACTCAAGTGCATGCACTGTAAACGACTTCTTGGTGATTTGCCTCTCCACATATATGCAAAACGAGTTCATAATAAACAAGGTTGTGCGGTGTTTCACGTCGTGGATAGGCATTCATGCGATTCCATTGACCACCTTTCCAGAAAGTCCCATAGCTCAACATGTATTTAACATACTCAGTATATCGGACACAACGCGGAAATTACATGACTCTGCTACAGAATGCCTCTGCACTCTGCTGGGATGCTTAGAGAGCAACAACAACCATTACAACGTGGATCAGATGCTAGAGCTGCAGATATTCAATGGAGTACTAGCGCTTGAGAATGCTTATCACAATAGCATTGCGCACGAGGACGCTGAAAAGACGGTCAATTTTTGCCGCATTTTTACTGTTCTGTCGGAGTCATTCTTAGTTCTGATGACATCCAACGAAGATCCACCGCACTATTCACTCAAAGGACTAGATCTGGTACTTTTATGTGTGGGGCATTATGATTATGAGGTAGCTGAGATTACCTTTAATTTATGGTATCGCCTGAGTGAGGAATTGTATCAAAAAAACAACGATGCGTTGACAATGCATTTTAAGCCACACATTGAACGGCTTCTGGGAGCCTTATATCGGCATGCGCAAATGGATGCTGATCACGATGGACTTATTGACGAATCTGACAATTTCAACGTAAGTAGATGTGAACAATATATTATATAATAAAATTATTGGTGCGTATGTGTGAGGCATCATCACATCTAAATTACTCGAACGATTAAGTTTACAATACAACAATGTTAAGTTGTGAGAATGGTTCATAGTTCTATTTGACCCCGGTAGGTAAAGCCATACATACCAATGGGTTGATTATCTTACGAGAAAGCCTTACAGTTCAGATGCCACCAATATTCGGCTACTATTCGCTATTCGGCCACTTATTTCAATATTCGGTTCGCCGAAAAGTACGCAATATTCGGCCAAATACCGACCATCAAATCATTAACAAAAAAAAACTCATGTAATTTAAAAATAAAACCATTTTATTCATAAGTTATTATTTTAATATTTGAAATCTATCAGTGGTAAATTGTGATGGATGAACAACTTTTTCAGCATTTGTTGGTAGCACACGCCTCATAAATAATGTCAGCTTCCAGTCACCACCAGTCACTCAAACTGATGTCCCACAATGAAGATCGTTGAGCGGGTATAAGATAGCCGAATGCGGAAAATAATACGGCTATCTGAAGACCAGTGAGGGTTTGTAGAAGGTACATCAACCACGGATGCAATCCAAAGTATACGGATCATATTGGAAAAATATCGTGATTCCTTAAAGGATTTGCATATATGTATGTTGTTGATTGATTTTCAAAAGGCCTTTGATAGGCAACCTAGGGATCTGTTATGGTTGGCGCAAATACAGCGAGGAAGTCCAGAAACCTACTTAAATATGATTATGGACATGTATGAGGGAGTAAAGACATAAGTAAGATGCCCCGCCCCGTTGGCGTTACCGAGATATTAATTACAGTCCTTGATTATCTGCTTGAAGGAAAAGTGACGGAAACGGCATCAGTTATTCTTTGCTGACGATGAAGTTATCATTAGCGAGGATCAAACATCCCTGCAACGATCACTTGATGTATGTGTGGAAGTTTTGGAGTGGAATGGGTATTGTATTAGTAAGCCCGTTCTCTAATCCACTCCGACCTATTGCAGACATTTATATGAATGGAAAAGTGATTCTCAAGTGCGAAAAGTTCAAATATCTGCGATCAATGATCAATAGCGAAGAAAGCTGTGATGACGACATTAAGCACCGCGTAAGCGTAGGTTGGATGATGTGGCGGGAAAACTCGGAAAATGCCCCTAAGCTGAAAGGAAGGCTCTACACCGCAGTTGTGCGCCCGGAGCTGACATACGGTTCACAATGTTGTTCAGCGTCATTAGCGAGAAGAAGATTGGGCACTCTGGCCGAGAGTGTTGCCGAATATTCGGTATTCGGTTAAATCACTATTCGTGACATCTCCACTTCACATATGGGTGCTGCTCCGTTAGATAACTTAAATTTCATTGCGTATAATATTGTAAAAAAAACTTTATTTACGAATGTGGGCTAGGGCAAAACAACGTTCGCCGGGTTTTGCTGGTTTGTTATGTATTTAATGCTGATATTGCCGTAAAGGAAGAAGAAAATACCTGGACGCATCAGTTCGATCTCTGAGCTACACAGAGTGAAGATTTTGTGGCTATCATTCGTTCTGTTTGAGTACCTCCATGTGCCTCAATTAGAAGCGTCTGATGACTTGCGTGATTCAGCTTTGACGATGTCACCAGCGTATCTAACAGATAACTTTTGTCGGGCTTCACCGCTCAGAGAATCTTAGCATTTTTAAATTAGACACAGTTCTGGTTTAATTCTTAAATTATTTTAGAAAATTATGATGTTATTGGAAATGAAGTACTAGAAATAGTTTTTGCATCAATTATTATTGGAATATTCCCGGATACCCAGTAGTGCCAATACCACAAGTAGATAATTTGTCTCAACCAAAAGACTAGACCAGCAAATACTCACCTCGATTACCTTTGTCGTTTCCAACTCCAAATTATAAGACTCTTCCAAATCACAATTATGCTTGTCATTTTTATACGACATTGTTCAGATAACAATGTCGAATGTCTTTCTGTCGTTTCCTAGTTTTCTAGTCGTCCCACAACTTTATTTTGATAACCTAAGAAAATCCAGCACGACTACTGGCCTTAATAACAATCTTTTCCGTCGTTTGCAATTTTGCTATAGAAATGTAGCTGAGTGGTTCAATTAGACTGTGTTTGACCGTTTTGTAATCGTTTTCTTTTTTTTAAAGCAAAATTCATTTCTTCTGAATTGAAATATGAGGTTAGGTTAGGTTGAGGTGGCTGTTAGCCGAAAGCTAACACACTTAGACGAAAGAGGTCCATTGTGATGCCACCAGGATCGGGAGTATCTACCACTACCCGCTAAAACCATTTGGAGCTTCTAATGAAGCGTGATAGACTTCTAACATCTGAGTTAGCCAAGTCACTAAGTTCATTAAGGAAGAAGGCTCCCAAATAGAGATTTCTTTTATGGGAGAGTGCAGGACATGTGCAGAGGAGATGAAGTGTAGTCTCCTCCTCCTCATCCCTGCAACTTCTGCAGAAGTCGTTAGAATAGACGCCAAGCCTTGATGCGTGCTTGCCTATTAGACAGTGCCCTGTGAAGACACCTATGACAGAGCTAATATGCAGTCGGTTAAGTGAGATCAAACTCAGAGAGCGTCGCAGGTCCAGATTTGGCCAGATATGGCCAGATATGCTTGGTCGCTAGACACGTATCACTACCTGTCCACCTGAGGTTTGTACTCTCGACTGCGGAATTGAAATATGAACGCACCATAGATTAAAATCATAACAATCCATTGGTTTGCATTTTATTCGTTGAAATTGCTCGTTTTTCCTCTATACCCGTGAATCAAATTATGTACTTGGGATCGACAACAACCAACGAAAATGGCTATCCAACATGATCAAACTTATAAACCTGACCGAACCTCTATACTCGTTTCCAAACTGATTCACTAGCAGGCAGTGTTTTCTTCGAATACTCGCCAACAAGCCAACTGTTTGTAAGGATTTACCAATACTCACCATCATTTACCAAAGTTCGAACCAACGAAGGTAATGTCGACTACGATTGGTAACTTTGTTTTACCACGAGTGCAAAAATCACACTCCGTGCACTCTGGGGGCACTCGGTTTTTACTCCACATAAATAGCGAGAGTAAACACGTACTAGAACTCAAACTGCTATATTTGACATTTCTCCCGTGCTTGCAATGACCGACAGTGGTAGACAACTAAAACCAAAAACAAAACATATACCAATACATACAACACCAGCTTTATTAACGTCGAGTCGTTTTCCCGACGACACCCATTTTTTGAAGTTTGAGACAATTACCAATCGAAATCGACATCAAAATACATTGCATAAAGTTTTTGTTTTGGGTTACACTATTGTTAGGGTAGGTACTAGGTACACTGGCTTGTTTGCTTAGTGTGCGTGTATCCTACAATTAATTGTCTGCCAGCCAACATTACCTCGCGTACAAAATATTGATTTACTTACTCAACGGGCTCCCAACCCGTGAAGTGTCTCTGCCTGAAACACTGCAGCCTTCCGTCCTCTGCGATCGCGGGCACGCTGCTTCCAGTTCTCCAGACCAAGCCCTCTGGCATCCGCGATGGTTTGGTCTTTAAAACGGAGGTTCGGTCCTTTTTTCTTTCTCGAATCTGGGGCCTGGGGGATTGGAGTCGAAGATCCTCTTACCTGGAGCATTATTTTCCATTCGCTCATTATGACCGAACCAATGCAGTCGACGTGATTTAGCTTTTTGGACTACATCCACATCTTGGTACAGCAGTTGTATCTTCTCCTCCATTCGCCCTCCTCGGAAGCAGGACCAAATATCCGACGGAGTATTTTTCTTTCAAAAGAACCCAATATAAGGTACCCTTTACTACTTATCGTCCAGCACCCCGTACCACAAAGCAGAACTGGCAGAATTAAGGTTCGATAGAGCTTGCATTTTGTTCTTCGAGTGAGTTTTGAACCTATTTGTTTCGCTAAACCGAAGTAGCAGCGATTTGCTAAGGTAATTCTCCGCTGGATCTCTACTAAGGTTCATTCGTGGAGTTGATGTTTACTCCTAGGTAGATGAACTCCTTAACTACGTCGAATTTATTTCTATCAACAGTGACATTTTGTCCTAGGCGGTGGTCAGATGTTTGTGTGTTTGTTGATAACGTGTATTTAGTCTTGTCCTCATTAACTTCAAGACCAACCAATTTCGCCTGTTCTTCAATCGCCGAAAAAGCCCCTAACACGGCACGCTGATGTCGATATCGTTCGCATACCCATGTAGCTGGACAGATCTTTTGAATATAGTGCCTTCCGTGTTGACACCTGCGCTGCGCACAATTTTCTAAAGAACAATATTGAAGAAGTCACATGATAGCGCACCTCCTTGCCGAAATTCGGTGGCGATTAGTGTGTTGCAGAAAGGCTTGAGACGTTCACACAGTACGTTGGATAGCATCTTATATGCGACATTTAGCAGGGATATGCCTCGTAGTTCTTGCAAGACATAGGATCGCCTTTCTTGTACATGGGGCATATGGAGCTAATAGTCCAGTGACAAGAGTCTTTTAACTCTCCTTACTATTACTCTTCCCTTGCTAAAATGAGGAAGCACGGAACTAATCCGTCAACAAACTACTTCCTAATACTATGCTGAATTTGAAATAAAAAAAAAACTAAAAATTACTATTTTTTTATTCGTTATTGTTGCATATTTTATTTATTTGGGAAACATTTCAATGATAAATAGATTGCAGAAATTACAGAACAAAGCAATGAGAATAATTTTGAGATGCAACTGGCGTACCCCGATTATTGCTATGTTAAATGTACTGAAATGGTTAAGTGTAACCCAAAGAACCTTAATGAATGTGTTGATCTTTGTACTTAAAATGAAAAATGGGTTGTTGCCACGTTACTTATGTGATAAATTGTCTTATGTTAGGGATGTGCATGGTTATAACGTCAGAAACAGATGCGATATAAGGCTTCCATTATTTAGAAACCAGTCTGCACAAAACAGTTTAATGTTTAACGGTTTGAAGGTATTTAATGAACTTCCCAATGAATTAAAATGTGAGAATAACCTAGTTCGATTTAAACAAAATGTTGTTAGTTATGTTAAGAATAAATATGCATAAATATTTATAGAAGCGTAAGTGTTATTTATTAATTTATATTTTTTTTTTTGTTTATCTGAAATTGTTAAAATAGCTAAATATTGCTAAATAAACGTATGAAATGAAAATGAAAATATTTTGATATGGCCAACGACCTTGTCACGTCGAATTAATCGGTTCTCGTTAGATCACCGCAAATAAACGACGTTGGGCGTGGTTAGTACTAAGATGGGGGACCACTTTGGAATACCGCGTGTTGTTGGCACCTCTTGCGAACGTCTGACAAACATCCAAGAGTATCAAATTATCATGAGAAGCTTCTCAAATTTGCCGTTCGGATTCGGCGCAAAACTGTAGGGTCCCCTCCACTTCGCATGAATGTGGTTGGAGAAGCTAGGTTCTAGGCCCTGTATGGGCTGTTAATGGCCTAATATGTATGTATGTATATTTTGATATTTTTCATGCATATTTTTAGAATTTTTCACTCATACTGGCCTTAGAAGAAAACATAAAAATAATCTATAAAATATAAAAAGCATTAAATTAAGATAAACTACTTATTTAATTATGTATTTATTTACTTTTCTTTATTAATTTTCTCAAACCCTATTTTTATTTACATTTTCAGTTTATAGTTCCTGTAGCTACACCTATAATTTGTATTATTCTGTAATTAATTACATTGTTATAAAAAAAATAATAGTAATAACCTAATATTGAGTCTTCTGGAAGGGCATACAGATATTCCGGGGAATTTTAGAGCTGATAAACTCGCCAAAATGGAACTACACTGCCCTTTCCACCGGATAAAGGTTCCTTAGGTATTTCAATCGCTACATGCAAACTCATATTTAGTATGGTGACAAAGCAGATTTGGCTTAAGCTGGATCTGAAAGGCTCCAAGTGCTACAATTAGTGTCATCACTGGACACTGTCTCCTAGGCAAGCATGCAACAGGGCTGGATGTATATTCAATTGACGAAGAAGATGAGGAGACTATTATCCACCTTCTCTGTACATGCCCCCCAGTCTCTCAAAGACGAAAACTTCATATGGGAACTTTCTTCTATAATGATCTTAATGATCTTATCAACAATGACATCAAATGTCTCTTATGCTATATTAAAGGCTCTAACTGGTTCAACTAGTAGGGTCGATATAGATCTTGGTATCACAATTTTCCTTTTGTTGGTCTAAGTGTGTCGGTCTGGACCGAAGTTCACTTCAATCTATAATTGAGTCTCGCGTGCATCAATTTTCCAATGTATTTTTCTTTGAATATTCTTTTTTTTTTGTTTAAGGATTTTCGAAGAAAAGTTTCGGATCTTATTAAGGACGTAATTTTTATTGTTGGATCAGGCGCTTGTTTCAAACAGATGTTTATCATATTACAAAACCCCGCAGCGACATGGGAGAGTACTGAATCGGCTCTTTTCATTATGCAGAATGTCGCAAAGAATATTATACCGTAAGTTCCTCTTAACTGCTTCCACTTTAATAAATACAATGTTTAATATTTTCTCTTTGTAGTGACGAAAATGAAGTTATACCCAAAGTAGTAGAAGCTATATTAAATCTTCCCGAAAACACTCACATCGCCGTACGTTATACGTCCATAATGCTGTTGGGAGAACTTAGTGACTGGATTGAAAACCATCCGGAGTCCCTGCAGGCAGTCTTAAACTTTCTGTTGTATTGTCTGCAACAAAAAAATGGGTTGGCGGCCGCCGCTGCAATATCCCTTACTTCAATATGTTCTTCCTGCCGCCAACAAATGAGTTTCCATCTCCCTGGTCTAATTGAAATCGCTCGCAGTCTTGATAGCTTTGAAATATCAAACGAGCTTGCAATTGGGCTATTAAAAGGAATCTCGGGGATTCTGTCTCGACTGCCGCGTGATCAACTTGAACCGGCACTGAGAGAGGTGTGTTCCTTCCAACTGAACCCTTTAGCTCAAGTCGTTGATACAGAAAGTGTGGTAGTTAAGAAAGGGGAACGTACAGATCCAGCTTACTGGATCGATCGTGCTTGTGCAATAATCAGGCATACCGATCCGGAAATTCAACCCGAGGACGTGCATCCCACCCTACAAATCTTCACCGACGCTTGGCCATTAATCTCGAGAGTGATGGAGAAATATCAAAGCGATTTGCGAGTAATGGAAAGAACTTGTCGCATGATTCGCTATGGAGTGCGAATGGTTGGTAAACGTGCATCACCACTAGTAGAACCGCTAGTAAAACAAATGGTTGGCCTCTACGTACTACATCATCACAGCTGTTTCCTATACCTCGGTAGCGTGCTTGTGGACGAGTTCGCTAAATCGGAAGAGTGCATTGCTGGACTTTTGGAAATGCTCAAAGCATTTATTGAACCCACTTTCAACATGTTGCAGGTGGAAAATGGCCTGAAAAATAACCCCGACACAGTGGATGACTTTTTCAGACTCTGTTCGAGGTTTATTGAATGTTGTCCGGTGCCGTTCCTTCAGAGTCTTCTAATAACGCCCATATTTCAATGTGCTCTACTGGCATGCACCCTCGACCATCGGGAAGCGAACTCATCGGTTATGAAATTCTTCTGCAATCTCTTACGTTGGGGCCGAACAACATACCGGTATCCAGAATGTCGTCCACTAGTCAAGAGCATTGCTCAACAAAATGGTGAAGCGCTGGTCATGAATTTAATACATGCTTCAGTGTTTTGTCTACACTCGTACATGTTGCCAGATGTTGCCGAGGTTTTGACTGAGATAAAGGCAATCGAAAGAGAGAATATGGAGGCATATCTCAAACGAGCACTAGATGCACTGCCAAAGAAGAACAGTGGAGGTTATGTGACGGCAACACAACAGCAATTAGATGAATTTAGTCATACTGTATTGAAGTAAGATTTGCATTCATTTAAACATACATGGCCTGTAACTTGTTTCATCTATTTACAGAGAGGACACAGCAAAAGGCGTGACAGTAGCGCTTAAGGAATTCACCAGATTGTTTCGATGAAATTTATTTTAATGTTTTTGAAAAGAAAATTCTGTTTTCTTAATACAATTGCGTTATGTGGACTACGATACTAAATAATAAAGAGTAAACAAAATTGACCCGTTTAATCTGTTGGTTTCCTGTTGTGAGTTCTTCCTCCTCGACTGCTGCATAACGATGAGATTATAGGGATCGCGACGTCATAATCAATGTCATCATCTAAGGTTGCTGTGTGATCAAGGCTCCCTATTCGCACTTCGGAATTATTTTTTTATGTTTAATAAATGTCTGGAATAGGACAAAGTTGATCAAGGAACGGGTAGCACATAAATTGAATTGAGGGCTTATGTTGGGTCAATCGTTAGCAAAGAATTATTTATGCAGTTTTGACACCATCGCACATAATCAAGGACTGCAAAGAACCGCTAATAATTAAAGATGCTTCCCTGGTGTACACCTACTTTGATTGGGAACTCCTCAGTGAGTATAGTGGGGTGGCTACCATGTCTATCATCCGATAGTAGATTTCTGGAACTCCTCATCGTTTTAGCAGCGCCTATAATAGACCTCTTTGATAGATAATCAGAGGATGTTTCAAAACCAACCACATGTGCAAATCGCTTAAGGAACAAAGAAGTTTTTCCATTGTGATCCTTATACTTTAGATCCTTGTTAAGAGTCTTTGCCTGACACACTGCAGGTTTTCATTCTTCGCAATCCCGGACTTGGAGGCGAAGATTCTCTTCGGTGGAGCATTCAGGCCTATCGGCAATTCCGAGGGAAAAAAATTCCCCCCGAACATTTTTTGTTCCTTGGAAATTATTCCTAGTATCGTGAATCTCCATCGGAATTTATTTCCCCCGGAATTTTCGAAGTTATGTTCGAAGGCGTTGACAGTTGTCAATCGCAATTAATTCAATTATAATTTAAGCTCATATTTGAGAAGATTTTGGTAATGTATGTTTTTTAATAGAAAATTGTGTTAATGTTATTAATTATTTTATTATACTCGCGTTCGATTTAGTGAAGTGACATAAATAATTGACATTGGAGGTTCTACGCTGCTCAAAGCTTCATTAGACATTCGTCGCGGCTTTCATCACATAAATGTACTATCATTTCCAATTGTCTTTGATTAGTTGAGTTAGACCTATATGTTTATTTTTATATAAAATTATCAAAATAAGACTTGCATAAGGACAAAATTCTTCTTCTTTTCTAAATATTCTTTTATTTTGAGCCACAACAAACCAATGCAACTCTTATTTCACTTTTTTTTTTATTTAAAATAGAAACTTAAAAGCAACCGACTACTTATCCACATACAAATTGCTTAGATTTTTGAACTTCCACCAGCATACTTGCGAAGGAAATATTCCGGAGGGAATTTCGCGAAATTCCGGGGGAATTTTTGTCTACGATACCAATTTATTCCGGAGGGAATTTTTTCCCTTTTTTCGAAATTCATGCCGATACCTATTTTTGAAAAATGGGAAATATTCCGGAGGGAATTTTGTTCACGATAGCCCTGATTTGTTTATTCGCTGGGTGTGGTCGAGCCAATGTAGGCGTGCTTACGCTGATTGGAGTACATCCACATCTTGGTGCAGCTCTGAGAGTTCGCGGTTGTATCTTCTCCTCCACTAACCTTCCTCACACACAGGACCAAATAGGCGAATATTTTCCTTTTAAAATACCACCATTCTCTTCGCAATATCTTTGCGATGTCTATTCCGATTCGAGTTGAGATTTTAACGCTTTCAAAGTTAAGCAAGCTATATCTGCACGATTTCATATAGACCTAGACAAGATTTTTAAGTCCAGTACGTGCCATTTTCCAACAGAAACAAACCTATGTTTGTAAATTTCGATGCGTACTTCCATTGAGGAGGTAATACTTTACTTGAAATGGCCTTCTTTAGCAACGAGGTTATGATATAGATTACTGGTATTATAACTTCACTGCATTTCTACTGGCCCGCGTGTGGGTTTCGCTGACTTAATGAACTATAACCCGCTTTAAGTTCAATTTAATAATTATTTTTACGAACTTTAATAAAACAATTTTTGTTTAAAGTCACTGTAACTGTTTTTATTTAGCCAGTTTAGCGAACATCTTGGGAGTTAAATGGTTAACGTAGAACTAAAACCCAAATCTAAGCGTAACACAAATCTCTAAAATGTGAGTCACTTAGCAAATACAATGTTTATCTACAAGTGATAAACCTCTTAAAGGATAGCGCTGACCCACCAGCTACAGTGAATGCTAACAAACCCGTTGCTACTGTCACGAAGAAGTTAGTACTCAACGATGCCGCATACAATTCAGATTTATTCAAAAATGTCATACCAGAGACAAGTAAATGAGTGGCGAATACATACGCAACATGAAGGTACCGCGAAGTGTCCATGGCGTTGAAGAAAATTATACTCCAAAATGTGTGCAGCAAGATAATTGATAATGCTTGGGAGGCAGATACAAGGAAGAATATTTGCGTACCACTTTTCAGGCCCATTGTTGCAGGCCCAGTCTATAAAGACAAATCAGATTTGTAATAAACTTTGTTTTGAAGAGCTTTAAGTGTTCTTACCATATCTGCTAGAACATTAACAAGTGCAAATGCTGCACTTATTATACCGAATCCAAGACCCGACACATACGCTAGTATGTGCTTGTTGTCAGTGACACGGGTATCATCGGCCACTTCCTGTAAGCCTCTTTCAGTACGACGGAGGATTTTGTAAATGACGTATCGAAAACATTCCTAGAATATTGTTTGTATATTTATGTATGTTTACGTGGGTGTATCGATCCGATAAATTACCTGAAATATTATGGAAAAAGTCACTCCAAAAGCGAGATGCTCTCGTAATGGAACTATTGCAAACCACAGCAATGACGAAACTAGTAAGGAGAGTAACCAAAAGAATGAAGCTGCTATGAGTATTATAATCCGAACTGGATCGTGGGCGATGGTAAAGATGAACATAGATAGTGGTGGCCCAAAGGCGATCAGAGTGCAACCAAAAAACTCTGCTAGTGTCATAATGTATAGTTTTTTTTATGTGTTTTACCGTCAAATGAAAAGGAAGCTAAAATAATTTTGTTTGTGAAATGTAATTTGTTTGAACAAATGCAGCAGAAATTTGCAATTAGTTGTTTAAACTGCAAAATGTCAAAAGACGAATAGAACTGCCATTCGATTTGCAAGTTGTACCAAAAACGTATTCAGTGGTGCCAAGACCTCTGTTGTAATGCGGTTGCGTTCATCGCAGTAGAGCAAAACGGCCCTTACACGGTCAATCGGTTGGTATCATACGTCGTGTATGTGTGGATTGACGCTATCCCTTACACAGTTCAGTCGATTAACATTTAACATGAAATTTTTAGTTTTTGTGAGTTTTCGTGGCGTACGGATGTGCGATGAGTGAAACGGACGATTGTATTGCATATATTACTCTTGCACTTTATACTTTTGCAGTAAAACTTCATATTGTTGCATTTTTTTGTTTCAGTCGCTATAATCTTTCCCTTTGACATCCCATAAACTCGGTAATGACCGATATGTTTCAATAATTTCCGATACAAATGCTCGGTCTTCATCGTCCTTAAATTTTCCGCTAGCGCCAGACATGTTTTCGCTTCCGTGACACAAAACACAATGAAGTAATTACGTTAATCCAACCCTTGCACATATCATTCAACATGACGTTCATCTTGCAAAATCAAACTTGCTTTGATTTTCGTCAATCAGACTTCATCATAATGTGTTTGACTCTGACTCGTGCAGATACATTTACACAAACACATGCTAGTAATTGATGTCATTCGATTGACCGTGTAAGGGCCGCTTAAGTGCTACCGGTTCTTTTTTATGAGTTTAGTACCTATTCTAAATATCAAATATTTCGTATCGATTCAACCAATTGGAGCAAGCCGCCCTCGAACTGCGTTTGTGTGAAACTGCAAAGAAACATAAATTCGTATTTTTTTTATTTATTTTTATATTAAATCGCAATTAAGGGTGTTTTTTTAACCCATTATTGGCTTATACGACAATTATATCTGTCAAACCAATATTGTCAGACAGCAAACTGTGTCATTTTCCTTCAGTAGTCTGAAATTTTATCGTGATCGATTTAATCGTCAACAAGCGCGCATAACAAGTGTCTTTGAAAACTAATAACATTGCAGAATGTACTCGTATTCTCTTGATTGACCGGAAATTAAATTGCATATGTTTTGTTCAAAATAGATAAAAGTTGGTAGTACAGGTCGAAGAACGTTGTATACCGGTAGCACAGCACTACGAACCCTTTTCAATACGTTTACCTTTCATCCGTTCGAACTCAATGGATGTACGACAGTAACATAGTAGCTTTTGATAATATTACCAAAGCGTACTATTAGTCCGAGGTCATTTTATCGCGACGTCACCGACGATTATTCTTTTGTTGCTTAATTTTTCTTATTGTGGAGGTTCAGTCCTTAAAGGCTCGAACCAGGCGGACAAGCGATTTAATTGTTTAGTGTACACCCTTCACTAAGTTGGAGTAGTCCAGTCATCGTAATTCGTCTTATTTGTAATCATCTCGACCCGAATCTTCCGAGCGAACGTCAAGACACTTGCGTCAGGTTCGCAAGATTTTGAATTTAATTTAGTTGACTCGAAATACATTTTGAAACCTTATTATATATATATTATTGACGTTAGTTTAGCATAAGTAGTTAGACATAAGAATACAGGGAATTACTCGTAGGATTATATCTAAGCGTATAGATACAATATTTTATTTTGGAGTTCGTATGAACCTTTTTATATTAAGATACTTTAGTTATAATCAGCTGTTAATAAAAACCGTGATGAAACGGAACCTCATTTCGGCACTTAAATTTATTTAGTCAACGTTGAGTGAGGCCATGGAGGCCTGAAGGAGCTCATTTCGAGGGATGGGTCGAAGGACATACGAGATGGTGGTGGTGAGAGTGTGAGTGTGAAGTAAGTCAGATGGGAGCAGGCATCGGCAAGCTATAGAGAGGCCTGTCTCCATCTCCAGAGTAGGGGCCGTCGCCAATAGTGCGGCGCGATGGCCAAGGCGTCCACGTATACGCGTGGCGGGGTGGGCCAGCACACGGGGAGATACTCCATCTCTTCCTCCCCGATCCGAGGCGGCTACGCATCGGGGCCTTGCTCTTCTTCTAGTTAAAGGAAGACCCAAGCTATCACGAAAATCGAGGGGATATTTAAGAATTTCAGTTCCTACTTCTTTCTTATTCGACCAGGGTTTCGCAGTGGTGGTCCAGCTTACATTGTGGGTCGAAAGAAGGCTTAGGATGTGGGTATGCCTGCGGTATGCCCCATCTGAGAAATCTGGCACGTTAATAATGTAACCCCAGTCCAAGCTGGTAGCAACATCCCACTCCCGCCGACGAGCTAGCGCGGGGAGGTATCGTGCTCAGCTTCCAGTGGTTGGACAACCCTTCACGGTCCACGGAGCGGTCGTGCCCTAAGCGCCTGTATGCGGGGTCAGGTCGGCTTCGTGTCATCGGATGACAGCTACTGTCATCATGGGACCGGAAGGAGCGTAGAGTGTTTACAGGTGGCGTCGCACATGTCACGAGGTAGTCGTTACAGGCGGCGCACATCATGTAACCTCCACACTCATGCACAGGTATAGGCATGAGAGAGAGAGAGTCGACGTGGTGGCGGCCATCAAGGGGCAAGATAAGCCATAGAAAGAGGAACGATGCCCAAACATCGATGGTCCGCGCTATGACGTCAGAAGGCAATCCGGGAACGTTACAGGTGGCGCCCAACGTGGGGCCATTGTTGGAGGTCCTTCGGGATGCCGAGGAGGCCTGAAGAAGTTTACGCTACGGCACTTGTGCCGGCAGCAACCCCAATTATAATTTTTTTGTTTGTAGAATACATTTTCCCTCGGAACTTTAGTTTCGGTATGGGGTTTTCTAAAAGTTTTTGTCTGTGAATATTTTGATAATGGTAACATCATCTACCTTCAAGATGAACCCTGGCAGACGAGCCATTGGCGCGAGAAGTGTTTCGCTTTGCGGAGCATAGCCATCCGTTCTCACTACTCCAGCCTTGACCGGGGCGTGGATTGATTTTGTTCTCCACGTTCGCCAGCTGCAGGTGCTGGAGGAACAGGGACATACTCGTGCAACCCTTGAAGAGGAGTGGGAGAGCTTTAGTCCAGCTTCGGGCAGGAGATTTTCGCCTGAAGCTCGTGTGCGAAGTCGTCACTCGATCCCAGCGGGCGAGGTGAAGCCTCGGCGCATAGGAGATCCTAAAGGATGGAGGAAGAGGAACTTTGGTACGTGCGAGCTTGGCTCGTGGGTTGAACATTTCCCCGCAAGCGCATCTGTTGCCGTACGTCCAAAGAAGTTCCAACTTTTCTCACCGCCACTCAAATTCACGAACTAATATTATTCCGACGAAGATTATATAACGATAGCACGGGAAGAGCAACGAGCAGAGGAAGTTTATTTTCCTCTGGAGAAACTCACTGGAGATCGACGCAGACTCCAGGACACACCCTCAGAATTCGACCATATCCCTCAACCCATGTATAGTAGAAGTAAACAAATTTATTAAGCATTTATTATCAACCTTTATCTAAGTAGATTAAGTATTATTAGTGTAAGTAAGCTTATAGTACTTAACATATTCAATATTTACTCAGTTTTTTTTGTGAAGTCAGTCGCAGTGTATATATCATTATTTTTCTTATATATACACAGCTGCGATCCATAAATTTAAGTAAGCAAGATCGCAAGCGATTCGTTCTTGCTGCGTTTGAATTTTTTTTTTTTTTGTCCAACTAATTTCATTCGCATAAGGAACTGTGGTCACCTTGACTAAGGACCTCAGCTCCTAGATTTATATATTTAAGTAAGTGTTTACCCTTTTGGCTCGCATCGGTTCCCTTTACCAACCGAAGCGAGCATACAGACCTTTTTTTTTGTTTTGACCAGATTTGTAAGTATCAGTATGTCTAACCCGTCCAACACAGGTCGGCCGGATAGCTCTTACAAGCCATCACGCCGTCCAACCAGAGGTACGGGACGGGAAAGAACTCCTTCAAGCCGTGGAGCAATCCCAAAGCAACCGGGACTGCACAGCGAGCAAGGGCTCGCTAGACCTGATAATCCCAGATTAGACAACCCAGACAACCCGGGAGTACCCTCGGATGTCCTGGGAACCCAGACGTTAAACGATTTTCGGCAAGCCAGGGAGGCAGATCCCGTATCTCATCTCGGTATACTGGGACTTTTTCCCATAGACGAGCCACCGCACGAACCTAACGACAGTCAGCCTTCGGGCATAGCTTCTGCATCTGCAGCCATTCCAGTTCAGGAAGTCCATCGACGACCCGAAGCGGGAAGCGCTCCAGAACCAGACGGTTCCGTCGCAGGCGATGCTAATGACAGCGCTCGCTTCGAGCAATACATACAACAAATTGTTACGGCTACAGTGGGGGTGAGGCGCGCCGAAGAACTTCGCCACATACGCGAAGAATTAGACCGCAGTCGAGCCGTCACGCGGCAAGACATGGCAACCATTTTGCGGGAAACGATCATGAGGCCTAATCCTCTTTTCCCCCAAGTTCATACCGGGCTTGGTAACGCGCAAGCGAGAGGAGGTAGAGAACCACCAGGCACGACAACCCAGCAATACCAATTACCGAATATGACTACGGCGCGCAGACCATCCGCGGGCCGGAATACATACTTAGTTCGAGTCCTCCTCCAAGAGCGACTCAGACTAGTAATCCTCCTGTGTACCCCGTACACATGGCAAGGAGCGCCAACGTAGATAATTTTCTGGCGCAACTTAGTCACCTGAATTTAGACTCATCGTCACCTCGACCCAACGCGGAGAGACAAGCTCCCTCCCAAGGGCCGTCGCAGGCGAGTTCATATCCCAGATATCACAACATCCCCAAGTGGGATATACATTTCGACAATGAAGATTTGTCTATTGACGATTTTCTGCTGCAAGTAAGCAGGCAGCGCGAAGCTTGTAACGCTTCATGGGCAGATGTGGTGTTGAACTTCCACCATTTGGTGAAAGGGCAACCCAAGCTCTGGTTTTGGGGGTGGATCAAGAGAAACCCTCACGCATCTTGGGAAGCACTACGCCTGGCTCTACTCGAGCAGTACCACAGCCTCGAGACGGACTTTGACATCTTTCTTCAAATGTCGGCTCGTCTTCAGGGCGACCAAGAGTCGTTCGATGCATACTATGGGACTCTTCTAAGGCTTAACGCCAGATTGAATTTCCCAAAGCCGAACCGCGACTTGATCGAGATAGTCAAGAGAAACGTAAAGTGTCAAATAGGGCAGTACTTGCTCACATTCAACACCTCAGACATGGCAGAGCTCGTGTATGTTTGCCGCAGCATAGAAAGATTTCTAGCAGAATCGAGAGGAGACCCTATGAGTAAGCCCAGATTCACCTCGGGAGCCCCAGTACGGAGAAACGTGTGTGAACTGGAAGAAGGAGAAGGTAATGGACCTACTCTAGGCGAAGCCGGAGTAGAGGCAGTAGCATTCAGGCAGCGCGATGGCAGCACCCTGATATGCTGGATTTGCAGAGAGCCCGGACACACGATGTTCGACTGTCTGAAGCTGCCAGATAAACCCTTTTGCTTTCGATGCGGCTTAGAAAATACATTTACAGCGAATTGTAAAAGATGTCGGGAAAACCCAAGGACGAACTACCCTCGTACCGGGGAGAGCAGTTCGAAAGTCCAACGACCGGCAATAGAACCGTAAACAACCCAGATTTATTAAAACCATATACCATCCTTAAAAGACCAGACGATCCAACCGGGGATACGTCACGCAAGCATTCGGAACGTCAACCGGAACCAGAGACAGCGTCCGCTGAGACTCTCATCTGAAGCACCCGCATCTCAGGTAAACCTAGTCATCACTACAAAACCTTCGACCAACGATGGTCGGAATATCAGACAGCTAGAGCCCGTATTTTCGGGAATACCAAGACATCCGCCCGAATACGAAGAGTACGAAAACGATACCAACGATGAAGACAGTCCATTGCCGCAATAGCAGCTACAACCCTGCAGGTTTCGCCACGGACAGACGGAGATCCGCGACCCTACGCGGTCGTGAAATTTTTCGAACGATCATGGTCAGGTCTCCTGGACACCGGCGCCTGCATTAGCGTGCTAGGAAGAGCGGGCGCAGACTATTTGAAGGCCAACCACATTCCGTGGAAACCATTTTCTTCGACAGTTACCACTGCCGACGGCCGAGCGCAAAATATTGTCGGGATCCTTCATACGAAGATCTCATATGCAGACCGAGAGGAGGAACTCACTTTCTACGTGGTTCCCTCCATTGCACAAGCCGTTATTCTAGGAGTCGACTTCTGGAAGAAGTTTGACCTAGCCCCGAGTGTGATACCGAGTTCGCCTTGCAAGCCTTTCGATGTCAGCAGCATCAAGGTAGGCATCGATATGACCGGGGACTCCATTCCCAAAGCTGAGATTTTGTCTCAGGCACATATTCTTTCCCCCGAGGAGAACCAACTCCTCGAGGACACCCTTAAGCAGTTTCCGTCGTACGCCAATCTAGGCTTAGGACGCACCCATTTAATGACGCACGAGATAGATACCGGAGACGCCGCCTCCCTTAAACGGCGTCACTATCCCGTTTCCCCATCTGTAGAGGAACTCCTCTATGCCCAGCTGGACCGCATGCTTTCTATGGACGTGATTCAGATCAGCCCAAGCGCGTGGAGCTCTCCCGTGCGGAGAGGAGATAAGCACCGCATGTGCTTGGACGTGCGCGATCTCAATCGCGTCACTAAAATTGATGCGTACCCGCTGCAAAACATAGAAGGATTACTCTCTCGTCTGCCAGACACCTATTTCATGTCTAGCGTAGACCTTAAAGACGCATTTTGGCAGATCCCGCTGGATGAAAAGAGCCGAGAAAAGACAGCATTCACCGTTCCAGGACGACCCCTATACCAATTCAAGGTTATGCCCTTCGGGTTGTGCAACGCGCCCCAGCGCTTATGCCGCCTGATGGACCAAGTCATCCCGGGTGAATGGAAGCACAAAGTATTCGTCTACTTGGACGATCTGCTCATTATTTCAAGCACCTTCACGGAGCATCTAGAGCTTTTGTCCGGAGTAGCCCGTAAGTTAGCCGAAGCAGGCTTAACCATTAATTTGGAGAAATCCAAATTGTGTTTTCGAGAGTTGAAGTACTTAGGTTTCGTAATAGGAAGCGGAGTACTTAAAGTGGACCCCAACAAGGTCCAAGCCATCCGAGATTTTCCGATCCCTCAGACTGCACGACAAGTTCACAGATTTCTGGGATTGGCCGGATGGTACCGCAGATTCGTTCGAGACTTTTCGACATTGACGGGAGATCTCTCGGACACGCTGAAGAAAGGTATTAAGTTCCAGTTTGGCAAGAAGGCGATTGCATCATTTCACGCTATCAAGGAGATGCTGGCAAGCGCACCCGTCCTGGCCAACCCAGACTTCAAGCGACCGTTCGTAGTTTCGTGTGATGCAGGTTCCACAGGCATTGGAGCAGTGTTGAGTCAGTTTGACGAGGAAGGAAACGAACGACCAGTTTTCTATTACTCTCATAAATTGAACTCAGCCCAGCGAAATTACACCGTAACAGAAAGAGAATGTTTAGCAGCGATCATGGGGATCGCGAAATTCAGACCATATATAGAAGGCTATCGATTTAAGGTCATCACGGACCATGCGAACCTGCAATGGCTCATGAGTCGGCGAGAGCTTAAAGGCAGATTAGCGCGCTGGAGTCTAGAACGTTTGACATAGAGCACCGGAAGGGAAGTCTTCACGTCGTTCCAGACGCGCTTTCACGCGTTCACGAAGTTGAAGCTCTTCGAACCGGCGACTCTATGTTGAGCGAACTCTCCGACGTGCTGCACGTAGACCTGACGGACCCTAGTTTTAACTCGGATCAATACCGTCAGATCGTCGACAGCGTCGGTAATAACAAACACCGGCTACCGGATCTTCGGGTCACAGACAATTTTGTGTACAAGAAGATCCAATCTAGTACAAGTAACCTCATAAACGAAGAGCATCCATGGAAGCTCAGGATCCCGCCAGAAGCCTCGCATGGGGGCATAGTCAAGACCTTATACCGATTACGAGCCCAATGTTATTGGCCCAATATGGCCGTGCATGTGAAAGATTTCATAGGCAAATGCGAAGTATGTAAGACCACGAAGGCTCCCAATTTCACTCTCCGAGCGGAGATGGGGAAAGCATTCGCGGCAGAGAGACCGTTTCAGCACCTATATACAGACTTTTTAGGACCGTACCCTCGATCGAAGCGTGGAAACACCCACATAATCATCGCACTCGACCAGTTCAGCAAGTTCGTGCTGATAAAAGCGATACGTCGAGCGAAGACCGAGGCGGCGATTAAGTTCCTTCGAGACGAATTATTCTCAATCTTCGGTGTGCCTGAAACGATGCTCTCTGATAACGGCAAGCAATTTACAAGCAGAGAATTCGACAAATTTACGAGTGCTCATGGCGTCAAGCACCTAAAGACGGCGGCATACGCACCTCAAGCTAAAGCGAGTGAGCGGGTGAACCGCTCCATATTAAGCGCTATCCGAGCCTATATCGGCTCAGACCATACAACTTGGGACTCTCAACTCCAACCCATAGGGAAGGCGTTGAGGTCTGCAGTTCACGCCGCAATCAAAATGGCACCATACGAGGCTGTCTTTGGGCATCGCATGATGGAGCATGGAAGCGATTACCAACTCCTTCGCCAGCTCGACGGGTTAAATAACTCGGAGATCGATCTCTTGCCGAAGCCCAGCCGCATGAACATCCTTCACGCGCAAGTGAAAGAATCATTGCAGAAAGCTCACGACCAGTACGAGAAGCAGTAAAACCTTCGTTGTAAACCGACGAAATACCAAGTGGGAGACGAAGTTTATAAGCGGAACCATAGCTGAGTAACTTCCCCAAAGGTATCAACGCTAAATTTTGCCGCAAATTCACCAAAGCGAGGGTCAGGGAAGTTGTAGGAAACTTATACCAATTGGAAGATGACCAAGGAAACGACCTGGGAATGGTGCATTCCAAGGACATACGG
Source organism: Portevinia maculata (assembly GCA_949715645.1). Classification (NCBI taxonomy): domain Eukaryota; kingdom Metazoa; phylum Arthropoda; class Insecta; order Diptera; family Syrphidae; genus Portevinia; species Portevinia maculata. Next base: position 13,565,385 of record OX454525.1, on the reverse strand, counting down.
AGATGAAGGCATCCGCCTCCTCCTAAACCGACTCAGTCGAGCAGTGATTCGAGACACCCCCTTATCATATCCCATCCCCGGAGTAAAACATACATTTCATCCCAACCGTCCCTCATAAGAAACCAAAAACAATACATAGTACAAGATCGACCACCTATGGTTTGAAATAGGAACGTAAAAACAAGACAAAATCCAAAAAAAAAAAAATCTAACAACGAGAAAACGAAATTCTATACACGTTACAACCGAAGAGATAACAAGATAAATCACGAAACGGAACGAGAAGTAGGCAGGTGGCCCGACCAGCTCAGCCTGTGCACGAGACTCGAAGGACAGACAAGTGTCAGCAAGGGGCAGGTTCCGTGTTCCTTGACGGTTTCCGTCGCAAGACTCGGAAAGCCTAAAGGTGTGTAACGAACCATGTCACCACCAAAGGAATGCGTTTCAGATTTCCCAATGGAAACCGAGTGTACGCAATGTTACACAACCCCTAACGCACCCATCCACTTGAGCAAAATTCCGAAATGAGCGCATCTCGCTGAACACAGCGCTTTGCTGAACTACCTAACAATTCAGAGGAAAGGCAACTTACAGTCAGTTTTAGCAAACACATCGTCAAGCACAGACTTGAGCGGCGGAGAACGTTCACCACCGCACTTTCTTTTATTTTTAAAATATTGGAAGCGAGGAGAAATCGACTCCCATCGTCGACATCCGGACTCTTAAGTGCCGGAAAAAGGGAAGGCCGTTGGAGGCCGCACCAGGTACGTCCGTGCGCAAGATTCGCACAAGGATTGGCAAAAAAATCGACCGCCTTGGCATAGCGACGCCACCAAGGGAATTTGCAAAAAAAGGAAATCCTAGGCCACAAGCACTGCAGACAAAGGAAGTATACGCATCCAGCGCGAGCATACGCGGAGGAAGCCCCGGACGTTAGTTCCCGGGAGGAGATCGGACGGTCTTGCACGCAGCCGCGGGGGACGTCTTAACACAAGCGCTGGACGTGGAACATCGTCCATGTGCTGGCAGCGGATCATACCAGGTAAGATTGGCTCTCACCGCCGCATTTATTTGTCCCTATCTAATGGAATTCATTTCCAACAAGATTCGGAACTGCGACAACGCTTGCACGGCAGGCGACACACAGACGGACGCGGAGGATCGTTCGTCCACTGAGACGAGGGAAACGCAGCGACTGCATCGTTCAGGTAAGCTTTTATCTGTGCATGCAATGCAGGATTTTTCTGGGAGCAATCCCGAAAGTAGAAGCCTGTACTTACGCGTCTGTCTCACTTTCCACAGATCGGCAGCGTTAATTCGCATTTCGTCCACCATCGTCACTGTCACAAGCGACACACGAGCATCTATAGCACCGTCACTGTCACCAGCGATAAACGGGTATACAAATATATATTATATAGGCTACGGCGTCACTGTCTCCAGCGACATACGCGCCTCGACAATCGCGTCACTGTCCCAAGCGACATACGCATCTTAACGACACGTCATTGTCACAAGCGACATACGGTTCAGCAGATCCAGTTCACCAGCACCAGCGCAGAGCAGGAGCATCCAGTGTAGTGGTAGTGCGGGAGTGGAATAGCCGCCCCCGCATATTAGTTATTCGTATTTGCTATTTTATTAGTGTGGTAGATTACTTAACGTAGCTTTATAATAAGAGATAGTTTCATTCATTAAATTATCACCTCCTGAGGGTAGACTTGAATAGTAATTGCAGTATCCGCTATCGGACAAGAAGATAATTTGTTATCATTTGACCGTCCCGCGCGACGGATTAGTTTTAACATCAAGCACGTCTCGGTGCCGGTTCTTGTGATTTCAGTTGCGGTTAATTTCGTCATAACGCTCGAATCCGAACAGTATTAGTGCATCAGTCTCCGCGAAGTATGTATTTTTCAGTCAGAGCCTTCACGACTAGTCGAAGATTGTCATACCCCTATGGTACCATTAACGCTCCATTAGACGCGTGAATTAGTTGCATCTAGAGCAAGCTCGACAGTATTCGGAACGTTAAAAGTATTTTCAGTCACCTTAGGTGTAGGGTAAGGCGAGGAGGATTTGACGAAAGGAGGATTTGTCATTTCCAAATATTCTTTGACACCTTATGCGCAGAGTGCGCAAAAATCAAAACAAAGAGTGCCAGGCGTGATATGACTCCCTCATATGAATATGTCAGTTGTGTCTCTGCGTTTTTAGTAAACACACGTGATTTTTGTTTTGTGGTGATTTTTTTTGTTATTTTGCTATTTTTTCTTTTCGGATAAAATCTTTCTGCGCCAAGTTTCTTAATTATACGAAAAGTTATAACATCTTTCAATAAACCAGTGTTGACAATAAGTATACGGTTTGGTAGAGTTTGTTCCAGAAATTTGGTAAGTTGAAAAATAATATTCAATGTGACAAAAGGAGGATTTGACAACTGAAAAGTAGGATGATTTGACAAAATGTCAAATCCTCCTAACGGTTTTTTTTAACGATATTTAGTAGATAAGTAGTTGAAGAATTAAATTTGGACATAATTATTTAGGAAAATATGCCGAATATCTACAAAAGAAAATATCCTGATAGGGTTCTTGACGAAGAGGCTCTGAGACAATCATTGAAGGATATTCAGAGCAAAATTGAAACACCAACAAGTGCCGCTCGGAAATACAATATTAACCGAACTACAATTATATATCGCCTTAAGCTTTTGTCGGAAAATCGTGTTCCAATTGAGCTTCAGAGCAAGACAAGTAGTAAATATTCTGTTGGCCAAATCTTTACGACTTCGTAAGAAGCAGAGCTGACGGAATATTTTAAGAAATGCTCAAATCTTCCTTACGGGCTTACGTTTGATATGGCGAAACGATTCGTTTACGACTATGCCATAAAAAACAAAAAAAATGCTATTCTTCCTGGGATAAGGAGCAAGCAGCTGGAAAAGTTTGGCTGTTAGGGTTTATGAGGCGAAATTCGTCCATAAGTCTACGGAAACCGGAGAATATAAGCTTGGCTCGTCTTCGCGCTTTCACGAAAACTGCTGTGACGAATTTTTTTTGCAAGCTTAAGGGTCTCCTGTTGAAACATTCTTTTAAGCCCGAAAATATATATAATCTTGATGAAACTGGGCTAACAACGGTCATGGACTCAATTAGAGTAAGTTGTAAAAGTTTTTGTAGAAAGAGTGTATTGTGTCGCTAAAACCACTAACTTTTGTAGATCATAGCACAAAAGGGCAAAAGAACAACCGTTTCAGGTGAAAGAGGCACTTTAGTGACAATGGTTGCAATCGTCAATGCAGCTGGAAATCATACTCCTCCTGTCTATGTATGTCCTCGAAAGAAGTCAAATCCTTTGTTCATGAGCCTGGAGCCATTGGTTTGTTTTCTGACAGTGGCTGGATGACATCAGAAATGCACCTTAAAGTTTTAGAACACTTAAAACATTTTTCTAAGTGCTCAAAAGAAGATCCCATTCTCCTTCTTTTGGACAACCATGCCTCACACTGTTCGCTGGATGCTATTTTGTACTGCCGCGATAATGGTATTATTTTGCTATCTTTCCCACCGCATACGTCTCATCGTCTGCAGCCTTTGGATGTGGCCGTGTTTGGGCCCTTTAAGCGACAGTGCAAGGTATCATTCAACAATTATTTGGTCAACAATCCGGATATACCTACGGGAATCACCATATATGACATCCCAGCACTTTCATCTCAACCCTTTCTCAGAGCATTCTCTCCAGAAAACATTACGAAGGGATTTTTATCAACAGGAATTTCACCTTTCAATTCTGATATCTTCGAGGATAGTGAGTTTTGTCAACCTGAGGGATTTGAAGAAACCATGGAGTCAACTGCTGCTTCCTCCATAGTTCCATCAACACCAATTGTATCATTTAATAACTTTGCTACAGCAGTGCTTCCAATATCAGAAGCCAATGAAGACGAATCCGCTTGTATAGTCTCTGCATATCAAGCTCCATCGCCGTCAACATTAATTAGCGAACAACTTCATACAACACCTGAAGCTATTCGGCCATTCCCAAAATTAGGGAAAAAGAAACACACAGGTCGCCCAGCAGGAAAGTCCCGGATATATACTGATACTCCGGAAAAGAACCGTTTAGAAGAACTTGCAGCCAAAAAGAGCCTTAGGATGAAAAAGCTGAGCATCCCTAAGGCAAAAAAACATAAAGTTGTGAAACGGGTGCTCCATGATTCTTCTAGTGAAGATTGTGATAAATATAGCCTTAGGGATTCGGATACATCACTACAATGGCAATGCAGCGATAACGAGGAAATTGAAGAAATTAAGTTCAGCAAGCATGTAGCCGCCAATCCTGGAGATTTTGTTCTCATAAGATTTAGGGATAGAAAAGAGTTCTTTTACGTTGGATTGGTAGCAGCTGTTGAAGAAAATTCCGATTTACCATATACTATAAAATATTTGCGAAGGCAAAGCAAGTCCAACATTTTCTACGAGCCAATAGTGGAAGATGTTAAACTGGCAATGTCAGTGGACTTGGTAGTCAAACTCCCAAAGCCTGAACAAATGCCAGGTACCTCCAGATCAAAGGAAAAGATACGATTTAACGTAAGCTTCGCAGATCTCGACATACGTTAAAATGCCTTTTAAAACCGTTAAAATACATTTCAAATACATATCTTTTTTAATTTACAACATAAGTAATGAAATTAAAGCTTTAATTTGCAAGAAAAACCTTTGCCACAACAGTGTTAACCTTTCAGCATTTTATTAAATAAAATTTGTTTGTTCTCTTGTAACGATCCGCGGCCGCCTAAAGACTACATCAAGTTGCTGGAAGCATTTCCGAGTAGTCTAAACGACAGCAAAAGTTACTGTCCTTAAATGTAACCACGGCACAGGCGAACACACCCACAGTGCAACGAAAAAGCGAGTCTGAACGCTTTCACTCGTGGTCGTGCCAAAACCCGAAATAAAAAAAAATCAACAGACGTCAGATACGAAGTAAAGTTGAACGTGCATGGTCACGACTCCCTCCCATCACCAAAGGAGACACGGCGTAGCAACGAGGAGCAATCATCCCACGAATCCGGAAACATCCCGTCAACTGCGAGGAAGATCAACCTCCTCACAAGCTGGAGAAGTCTCCCATCGTCGGTGCCAAGCATCAGGACCAGGATTTCGGTGGTAAAAGCGACTAGTCCCGAGACACGTAACCTCGACAAACGTGTAGCTAGGGCGAGGACCAAGGCCCGCGTAAACCACGTTTCCTGGGTCGAGTCGTTCCTCTGCACAGCGGAGGAACTTGACTCCTCGGAGGCGAGTCGGTCGTCATCCCTTTGGGACGAACAACCAGCCGCCGAGGCGAAGTTCTCTGGTCATCCACGCGGTGAGGAAGAATCCCCAAGAGACGCGGTCTATAATCCCAGCGAAGGAAACGCGGTGGTGCGAAAGAGCCCCCGAAGAGGTAAGAACAGTCGGAGCGAATGGCGAGGCAAAAAAAGTACTCCGTTTTATCCTGGTTTTCTCGAGTTATAGGCAGGCATAGCACGAGTTCACTCGGGCGAGCACCAGTTCACGACCTCCGCGACGTACGGCACACGCGGCCGGCGACACGACGGACCACACGGCCGGTGCCGAACCAGCACATGGTCCACCACCAGCGCGATTTACACCACGCGCCCGAAACCCAGACACAAGGTAAGCCTTCGTCGACATGCAGGAGGAGAAGTCGAAGGAAGATCGCTATCTTTCATGGGCATTCCTGACTGACTGCCTATTCTTTTCCTCCACAGTGTTGCGGCGACTCCACTCAGCCTGGGGCCGGGTAGGAAGCAGCGCGGACGTCAGCAGCAGAACCCCAGCCACAAGCGGCTGTGGCTAGAGGGTTCGCCCCCAGCAATCCGACGACACCGACACCAGCGTCGAAGGGTAACAGGAGCTGCCACCCGCCGCAGTCACCCACACACACACACACACACCATTCGTCAGCGGTAGCTCCAGCACCAGCACACCAGCTCCAGCAGCAGGCGAACTTCGCCGACGGCTCAAGAGCGTCGCATCACCCGCGCCCCATCGCATAGCATTAGTGTAGTAGTGTAGATATATAGATCTAGACTTAGTCGGTAGTAGTGTTTAGTGTTATAAATATCAGTTCCGTAAAATCATTAATTAAATTTTATCATTTGCATTTCGTGTTCGGCATCTCGCGACCCTCGCCATTAATATTCCGTCAGAATACGTACTCGTACTCTCGGGCTGCGCCGTAAAATTAGAGCCTTGTTCGGTTTTGTGGTTTTTCGCGAGATTTCGTTAAAACATACCGGGCCTCACCCTAGCCTAGCACCTTCGTGCTAATTTTAATTAATCGCCCTCGATCCGGGGAGGTAGTTCCGATACTCAGTAGTGTCTTCCACGAGAGACTTTCTTTTGTTGCCAGAAAAGGGGCTGCAATCACGTCCGTAAGTTCCCACCCACTCGGCCTGGGGTCATCGACCCCCCGTACACACGCACACATACACAAGAGGGCGGAGTGGATTAACATTAGCGCGACTGTAATGAATCGCGTTAATTTTTTTCTCTTTTTCGAGTGGCAAACGGATAGGGGTCGGGTTATAGGTAGTGCATTTGTTCTCTTAATTAATTTGTTCCTCACAGGGTGGATACATCGCTATGTGCGCACATCGGGGATGGATAAATCCAAGTAAGTTTGTTGTATTGCTTTCTTTTTTTACTATATTGATACAAAATGCACTAGATATTACCTGTAGTTATATTATATACATTTGCCCGTATTGGTCGTATTGTATTGATTCTCGTTCGTGGTAGGTTAGTGGACTCGCGATCGTCGGTAATACTTTCCGTTTTTTTTGTGGAGGAAATAAAACGATTCAACGACAACCAGGTACCTTTGAGACTTCCCAATTCTGGTGAAGCCGAGGGATTATTTTAATTTTTTTTTGTTTGTTGGCCCTTTTGGCATGGGAATAGTGTAAGCTGAGGATATCTCCGATCCTTCGACCTAGTTCCACATGGTTTTAGTCGATTAAATTTTTCTTTTGGCTGAAACGAGGCTAAGAGTCATCGCATCTCATAGACTTATCGGAAGGGTTTTTTTTTTCTCCCTCGATGCCAAATAAGAATAAAATACGGTAACGCGGGAGTAGGTTAACTTAATATTAATTATCGTAGATTATCTTAAATATTTTCTCTTTGTTATCATGGAATAAAATGTGTTGAAATCCACTGAACTATTTTAGTGTTGGACATTTATTCACGAGGGTCTTCAGAGAAGTTCTTTTGGGCGGAATGCCTGAGTAAATTTAGTTGTCTGGGAAGGTAGGGAGTTGAAGGAGCAGCAGATATGGGAAGGCGATTCGCGCGTATAAGGCGCTAACGGGACTTTATGTCGCTTTTCAGATTAGGGGCCAGCGCAAGCAGAGCGATGCGGTGGCCAAGGATCCGCAAGTTAATGTTGCGGTGGGGTGGGCCAGCTCAGGGGGAGAAACAACAGCATCTACCTCCCCCAATCCCACTCTCGAGATTCCTCGGGCGTGGTCTTATTTTCTTTCGCGAGCCCTGGTGGTCCAGGTCGTCGTAGGCGCTTATTTCAAGGCCAAGTCCACTTCGGGCCGGGGTCTACCGTAAGGTAGATCGGGCTTCTCCGGTGGTAGTAGAGGTTACCAGCCCCACACCACCGGGTGGCTGACTCCGTGAGAAGCGATGGATGGTAGTGAAGTTTAGGCATGTAAAAAGAATGTAACCCCAGTCCGAGCTCGCAGCAAGTACCCGCTCCCACCGACGAGCTAGCGCGGGACGCTGTCATGCCTAGCTGCGAGTGGTCGGACACCCCCCAACCCTCTTTCCAATCAGGCCGATCGTCAGTGCCCTGGCCGAGTGTAAGCGGGGGCCTGTCGAGAGGTTTAGTGGGCCGCCATGGTTCGAGCTTTTTCGTAGGGAGTTTTTCTCTTGCGGGAAGCGGTTCATTCTTTTGGGAATTTAGGTTTTTTTTCGGTTCTGGAAAGGAGGGATAGCGGCGTTGCAGGTGGCTGCCATGGTGGGGCAATTATCACAGGGATGGTTTCATCCATGGTATAGATGGCAGCACGGTAGCAACGTTATTAAAGGGGGTATTTACTACGTTACAGGTGGCGCCCAATGTGGGGCCCGAAGTTGGAGATGTGGGGCCTTGAACGTTAAGCCTATCTTTCAAAAAAAAAAAAAAAAAATTCTTGTCAATTTTTTTTTTGAGCTGATTTTCTTTTCCCATCGAGTTTACTCGAGAGGAAAGGTTCCTCCCCAGCTCCAAAACTTTTTGATTCGTTAAATTTTTGACATGGTGTGACAGAGTTACCGTCCTCCGGGAGGGATCCTGGCACAGATTAGTCAGGGACGCGTGTCCGGTTCGCTTTGCGAATCGGGGACAACTGCCCTAGTGACTTCAGCCCTGGCCGGATCGTGGAGGAAGTTGTTCGCCGCGATCGTCTGATGCAGGTGCTGAAGGAGCGAAGCAAGCGCGCATATCCCCGGAGAGGAGCAGAGCTTTGACCGGTCTCGAACAAGACGTAATGTTTGAGGCATTCGATGAAAGGTATCCCCTCTTCCGTCGCTCAGTAAGGTTAGCCTTACCGCGCGAGGGACTTACAGTATCGAGAGTAGCAACGCTTTGGTGCACACGTAGACCGGTGCCTGGGCGAAGTTGTTCCCCGAGCACGCCTGAAGCTACGTGGCGCCAGAATTGCGCTATTTTCGCCGTCACCTTTGCAAATTAAAACATCTTACGATGAAAGTATTTTTTTTTGATTAGATGCGACACGAGAGAAGATAAGAGCCCATTGAAGTCGGATAGTAAGTCTGAACCTCCCAGAGTAGACTCCAGACCTTCCCGACCAATTATGTTTATAAGCAGTTTATATATATCGCACCCTCAGAACAATAGAGCGCTAAGTCAAAAAATATCATTTTTGAGTTAATGATGAGGAAATTTCGCTGTCAAAATTTCCTTTATTTGAAGGGGCTTGTCGTTGCCAAGCTCAAAAAAATACGTGTGGTAGGGCAATTTATAAAAAATTATAATTAAATACGTTTTTACTTTTTCCCCGTTTGCCAATACTAAACAGAGCTAACACAAAATGTTTCCTTATTTTTCATCCAAATTCGAGAATTATTCAAATGCAATAAGAATACAACTCAAAATCATTCTAAAAATCCAATTTTATTTTGATGTTTACTCAAAAAAGTCCGTGCAATAGAGAAACATTTCCAAATGTGTCATTTTGAATTTAATTTCGTTCCAGTGCAACAGAGATACAATCTAAAATTGTTCAATTCTTTTAGTGCAACAGAGAATTAAACCGAAATATTTGCTTATGTCCCTTCGATTATTTCAGTGCAAAACAGCGATATTTCGACTTGTCGCTCTTTTGCATTTAAATGTTTTCTTAAAATTTTTAAGACTAACTAAAAATACTAATTTATTTGTGTTAACTAAAATTCTTTAATCAAAACGTTTGCTGAAATTCAAAAGCTAATTGTATTTTCTTTTTGATTCAATTTGGTTATTATTAATAGCAACTTGCTGGAAAAATCTACAAGGTAAAGTATGTTTTCGAAATTTGATAGTACACGTATCTCAAAATGCTATTTTTTGAGTTATCGCTCTATTGTTCTGAGGGTGCGATATATAAGTTTTCCTAGTATTATCTACACTTCATTCTAGTTTCGTACGGTAGGATAAGGATCATAATTTTTGTTTGAGGAGTGATTCTTTTATCCTCGTATCCTTAAGAGATTAATCTTAAGAGCAAACTACACCCAGTGAATTTTCAACCTGTATAGTAGCAGCGGTCACCCTGACTAAGGACCGTTACTCCACCGCAGGTATAAAAGTTTTTTTTTGGATTAAGGTAGTCATAAGCGCTTGTATTATTAGAACTGGAATTAGATTAAGCATCTTCAGTAATTGTAGCTTTAAACTTGTTTATTTTTCTATTCGTAAATTAGTACGCGATCCGTAAATAATCGCAAGCGGCCTTCGAAGCAAGGTCGTATCAGACAGAGTTAGCAAGCGACGATGTCGAATCCCGACAACGCCGACAGGCTTAACCGCTCGTGGAAACAGCCACGACGACCAGCCAGAGGACTGGGCAGGGAAATTAGCTCCTCGAGCCGTGCGTCTAATGAACCGCGGCCCGGACAACCCATCGCCCGAGGCACCATAATGCCCGTAGATATTCAAGGGCCCCGGAACAGTCCCTCTGCTGAACCGGACAGAACTATGGAACCAGCACCTCTTCCTGAGAGACTGGGACCATTCCCTATTATTACGTCACCCTCCGGGGACAACCAGGAATTTCCTATCGCGGGACCTTCGACCGCCGCCGCAATTCATTCGCGAGCACCTCCCTGTACGGGAACGGTCGATGGCGCCGCGACATCCAGAAGCGACGACCCGAACGAAACCGGCGATTTCGAACGATATGTTCAGCAGGTCGTATCGGCGAGCGTAGGAATGAGGCGAGCGGAGGAGCTCCGCTTCATTCGGGAAGAGCTGGATCGCAGTCGTGCCGTGATGCGGCAAGACATGGCCGTAGTCCTCCGAGAGGCGGTCATGGGGCCTAACGCGTTTCGCATTCGCGATCCCTACGGACCAGGCCCGGCAAACCCCCAGCCCTTCCACGAACCACCCATCTCCTCATCTAGACGCATTCCTCCTCCCCATACGGGAGCAGAAGAACACTCGGACAGCCGTCCGGAGTTCATATTAGGAGCAAGCCCTCTTCGGCAAGCTGCTCCAGTAAATCATCCGCCCGTGTACTCAGTACACATGGCCAGGAGCGCCAACGTGGACAACTTTTTGGCACAGATGAGCCGCATCAATCTTAACGATTCCTCACCACGTCAGGGCGTAGAACAACCGATACCATCGCAGGGACCTTCTCAAGCGAGTTCGTACCCGCGGTATCACAACATCCCTAAATGGGACCTTCATTTCGATAACGAGGAGTTATCGGTCGACGATTTCCTGTTGCAGGTAGAGCGGCAGCGGGAGTCGTGCAACGCGACGTGGGCTGACGTAGTCCTGAACTTCCACCATTTGGTGAAGGGTCAGCCCAAGGTATGGTTCTGGGGATGGATCAAGCGCAATCCCAACGCTACGTGGGAAGCATTGCGCTTGGCTCTCCTGGAACAATATCGCTCTTTAGAATCGGACTTCGATATTTTCCGGCAAATGTCGGCCAGACTAGTCAGGGACGCGTGTCCGGTTCGCTTTGCGAATCGGGGACAACTGCCCTAGTGACTTCAGCCCTGGCCGGATCGTGGAGGAAGTTGTTCGCCGCGATCGTCTGATGCAGGTGCTGAAGGAGCGAAGCAAGCGCGCATATCCCCGGAGAGGAGCAGAGCTTTGACCGGTCTCGAACAAGACGTAATGTTTGAGGCATTCGATGAAAGGTATCCCCTCTTCCGTCGCTCAGTAAGGTTAGCCTTACCGCGCGAGGGACTTACAGTATCGAGAGTAGCAACGCTTTGGTGCACACGTAGACCGGTGCCTGGGCGAAGTTGTTCCCCGAGCACGCCTGAAGCTACGTGGCGCCAGAATTGCGCTATTTTCGCCGTCACCTTTGCAAATTAAAACATCTTACGATGAAAGTATTTTTTTTTGATTAGATGCGACACGAGAGAAGATAAGAGCCCATTGAAGTCGGATAGTAAGTCTGAACCTCCCAGAGTAGACTCCAGACCTTCCCGACCAATTATGTTTATAAGCAGTTTATATATATCGCACCCTCAGAACAATAGAGCGCTAAGTCAAAAAATATCATTTTTGAGTTAATGATGAGGAAATTTCGCTGTCAAAATTTCCTTTATTTGAAGGGGCTTGTCGTTGCCAAGCTCAAAAAAATACGTGTGGTAGGGCAATTTATAAAAAATTATAATTAAATACGTTTTTACTTTTTCCCCGTTTGCCAATACTAAACAGAGCTAACACAAAATGTTTCCTTATTTTTCATCCAAATTCGAGAATTATTCAAATGCAATAAGAATACAACTCAAAATCATTCTAAAAATCCAATTTTATTTTGATGTTTACTCAAAAAAGTCCGTGCAATAGAGAAACATTTCCAAATGTGTCATTTTGAATTTAATTTCGTTCCAGTGCAACAGAGATACAATCTAAAATTGTTCAATTCTTTTAGTGCAACAGAGAATTAAACCGAAATATTTGCTTATGTCCCTTCGATTATTTCAGTGCAAAACAGCGATATTTCGACTTGTCGCTCTTTTGCATTTAAATGTTTTCTTAAAATTTTTAAGACTAACTAAAAATACTAATTTATTTGTGTTAACTAAAATTCTTTAATCAAAACGTTTGCTGAAATTCAAAAGCTAATTGTATTTTCTTTTTGATTCAATTTGGTTATTATTAATAGCAACTTGCTGGAAAAATCTACAAGGTAAAGTATGTTTTCGAAATTTGATAGTACACGTATCTCAAAATGCTATTTTTTGAGTTATCGCTCTATTGTTCTGAGGGTGCGATATATAAGTTTTCCTAGTATTATCTACACTTCATTCTAGTTTCGTACGGTAGGATAAGGATCATAATTTTTGTTTGAGGAGTGATTCTTTTATCCTCGTATCCTTAAGAGATTAATCTTAAGAGCAAACTACACCCAGTGAATTTTCAACCTGTATAGTAGCAGCGGTCACCCTGACTAAGGACCGTTACTCCACCGCAGGTATAAAAGTTTTTTTTTGGATTAAGGTAGTCATAAGCGCTTGTATTATTAGAACTGGAATTAGATTAAGCATCTTCAGTAATTGTAGCTTTAAACTTGTTTATTTTTCTATTCGTAAATTAGTACGCGATCCGTAAATAATCGCAAGCGGCCTTCGAAGCAAGGTCGTATCAGACAGAGTTAGCAAGCGACGATGTCGAATCCCGACAACGCCGACAGGCTTAACCGCTCGTGGAAACAGCCACGACGACCAGCCAGAGGACTGGGCAGGGAAATTAGCTCCTCGAGCCGTGCGTCTAATGAACCGCGGCCCGGACAACCCATCGCCCGAGGCACCATAATGCCCGTAGATATTCAAGGGCCCCGGAACAGTCCCTCTGCTGAACCGGACAGAACTATGGAACCAGCACCTCTTCCTGAGAGACTGGGACCATTCCCTATTATTACGTCACCCTCCGGGGACAACCAGGAATTTCCTATCGCGGGACCTTCGACCGCCGCCGCAATTCATTCGCGAGCACCTCCCTGTACGGGAACGGTCGATGGCGCCGCGACATCCAGAAGCGACGACCCGAACGAAACCGGCGATTTCGAACGATATGTTCAGCAGGTCGTATCGGCGAGCGTAGGAATGAGGCGAGCGGAGGAGCTCCGCTTCATTCGGGAAGAGCTGGATCGCAGTCGTGCCGTGATGCGGCAAGACATGGCCGTAGTCCTCCGAGAGGCGGTCATGGGGCCTAACGCGTTTCGCATTCGCGATCCCTACGGACCAGGCCCGGCAAACCCCCAGCCCTTCCACGAACCACCCATCTCCTCATCTAGACGCATTCCTCCTCCCCATACGGGAGCAGAAGAACACTCGGACAGCCGTCCGGAGTTCATATTAGGAGCAAGCCCTCTTCGGCAAGCTGCTCCAGTAAATCATCCGCCCGTGTACTCAGTACACATGGCCAGGAGCGCCAACGTGGACAACTTTTTGGCACAGATGAGCCGCATCAATCTTAACGATTCCTCACCACGTCAGGGCGTAGAACAACCGATACCATCGCAGGGACCTTCTCAAGCGAGTTCGTACCCGCGGTATCACAACATCCCTAAATGGGACCTTCATTTCGATAACGAGGAGTTATCGGTCGACGATTTCCTGTTGCAGGTAGAGCGGCAGCGGGAGTCGTGCAACGCGACGTGGGCTGACGTAGTCCTGAACTTCCACCATTTGGTGAAGGGTCAGCCCAAGGTATGGTTCTGGGGATGGATCAAGCGCAATCCCAACGCTACGTGGGAAGCATTGCGCTTGGCTCTCCTGGAACAATATCGCTCTTTAGAATCGGACTTCGATATTTTCCGGCAAATGTCGGCCAGACTACAAGGCGATTTCGAGTCATTCGACGCCTATTACGAGAGTCTGTTGAGGCTAAACGACCGATTGAAGTACCCGAAGCAGAATCGAGATCTAATCGAGATTGTGAAACGAAATGTGAAGCGGCAAATAGGTCAATATTTACTTACCTTTAACACCTCGGACATGGCAGAGCTAGTGTACATCTGCCGGAGTATCGAACGGTTCCTGACGGAAGCGCAAGGAACCCATCCGAGCAAGCCAAGACCTGCTGCAGCCGCGCCATTTTGCCGAACTATCCATGAGATCGACGAACCGGATTTACAACGAAACAACTCCGCTGACGCTGGCGTGGAGGCCGTAGGCTTTCGCCAGCGCGAGCGGGGAACCCTGATATGTTGGATCTGCCGGGAGGCGGGTCACACTATGTATGAGTGCCTAAAGCTCCCGCAGAGCCCCTTTTCTCCAAGATGCGGTTTGGAAAATGTCTTCGCCGCAAATTGCCCTCGGTGTCGGGAAAACCCGAGGACGAACTACCCTCGCACCGGGGAGGGCAGTTCCAAGACCTTCAGACCGGCACCGGAGAAGTAGACCTTCCTAAACCAGGCATTACAAAAATTCTTAAAAACCCAGACGTACATACCCGGGGAGAACACCTGATACCCCCTAAATCTGAACCCGAGATACCCGCCCAGCCAAAGCAACCCTACAAATCATTCGACCAACGATGGTCCGAATATCAAGCCGCCAGAAGACGAATCTTCGGAAAAACTCTTCCGACGGCTAGGATACTAAAAGTTCGTAACCGTTTTCGTAGTAAAAGGATAACCCATGCTGCAATTGCCGCGACCACTCTGCAAGTTTCGCCTCGATCCGATGGAGACCCACGCCCGTATGCGGACGTGAATCTATTCGGCCAAGCCTGGTCAGGACTCCTCGACACGGGGGCCTGCATCAGCGTGATCGGCAGAGCAGGGGCAGAATACCTCAAGTCCAACCGCATCTCGTGGAAACCCTTTTCGTCCGCTGTTACTACCGCTGATGGGAGAGCTCAGAGCATTGTGGGCGTCATTCTCACTAATGTCACCTATCGCGACCGCACCGAAGATATCACGCTTTACGTCGTACCGACTATAGCGCAAGATCTAATCCTAGGGATTGATTTCTGGAGATCTTTCGAACTAGCTCCAGACGTCGTCTCGAATTCGATATCCCAAGGCTTCGACGTGTGCAGTGTCAACGTAGGGATAGACATGACGGGAGACGCGATCCCTAAAGCCGAGATTCTCTCGCAAGCTCATACTCTCTCAGCCGCGGAACGCAAACACTTAGACGAAACCCTGAAACTTTTTCCGTCCTTCGCCAACCTAGGTCTGGGACGCACGCACCTCATGGAACATGAGATAGACACCGGAGACGCGGAGCCAATTAAACGTCGGCACTATCCTGTTTCTCCAGCGGTGGAAGCCCTTCTTTACGCGCAGCTGGATCGTATGCTAGCCATGAACGTCATCGAGATTAGTCCCAGTGCCTGGAGTTCTCCAGTCGTTTTGGTAAGACGCGGGGACAAGCACCGGCTATGTCTCGATGTTCGTGAGCTAAACAAAGTCACTAAAAAGGACGCATACCCGCTGCAAAATATCGAAGGGTTGCTAGCTCGCCTACCAGACATATACTTCATGTCCAGTGTGGACTTGAAGGACGCGTTCTGGCAGATTCCGCTGGAGGGAAAGAGTAAGGAAAAAACAGCCTTCACCGTCCCCGGTAGACCGTTGTACCATTTCAACGTCATGCCTTTCGGCTTGTGCAACGCGCCCCAGCGCCTATGTCGGTTGATGGATCAGGTTATTCCCTCCGAGTGGAGGCATAAAGTGTTCGTGTACCTTGATGACCTTCTCATCATCGCGAGTACTTTCGAGGAGCACGTAAAACTTCTAGCAGTGGTAGCGGAGAAATTAAAAGCGGCAGGTCTCACCATCAATTTGGAGAAATCCAAATTTTGCTACAAGGAACTTAAGTATCTTGGTTATCTCGTGGGAAACGGAGTCTTGAAGGTAGATCCTAGCAAGGTTAACGCCATCAGAGATTTTCCCATGCCGGCCAGCGCTCGGCAAGTCCGACGATTCCTAGGCATGGCGGGATGGTATCGACGCTTTGTGCAGGACTTCTCTACCCTAGCAGGAACTCTATCCGACACCCTCAAAAAGGGACAAAAATTCACCTTCGGCGACAAGGCAGCCTCATCGTTTCAGGCCATCAAGGAAAGGCTATCGAGAGCACCAGTTCTGGCGAATCCCGACTTTAAACGAGAATTCATCATCTCGTGCGATGCGAGCGGCACCGGCATCGGTGCAGTGTTGAGTCAGTTTGACGAGGAGGGGAATGAACGACCCATCTTTTATTATTCCCACAAACTGAACTCGGCACAACGCAACTATACGGTGACCGAGCAGGAATGCTTGGCGGCCATCATGGGCATCGCAAAATTCCGGCCATACATCGAGGGGTACAGATTTAGAGTAGTAACCGACCATGCCAGCTTGCAGTGGTTAATGAGTAAACGGGAGCTCAAGGGGAGATTGGCTCGCTGGAGTTTAGAGCTCCAGGGGTACTCGTTCGACATAGAGCACCGGAAGGGAAGTCTCAATGTCGTACCAGACGCGTTGTCGCGCGTCCATGAGATTGAAGCTCTCCATTCCGACGACTCTATGCCGAGTAGTGTTTCCGACGTGTTGCACATAGACCTGTCGGATCCGAGCTTTCGCTCGGACTCCTACCGGCAGATCATTGACAGCGTCGAAAACAACAAAGACCAGCTACCGGACCTTCGGATCCTGAACAATTTCTTGTATAAGAAGGTCCACCGTAGTACAGGAAACCCGTTGCGGGACGAGAGCGCCTGGAAGCTCTGGATCCCAGCGGAGCTAACCCCTCACTTGATCGACCTAGCTCACTGCCCTCCGAAAGCCGCGCACGGCGGCATAGCAAAAACCTTAGACCGTCTAAGATCACTTTACTACTGGCCCAACATGGTCACCCAAGTCCACCAGTATATAAGACAGTGCGAAGTGTGCAAGACCACTAAAGCTCCCAACACCACCTTGCGAGCAGAAATGGGGCAAGCGTTCCAGGTAGACAGGCCTTTTCAACACCTGTACCTGGACTTTTTAGGACCCTACCCGCGTTCAAAGCGTGGCAATACGCACTTAATTATCGCACTGGACCAATTAACGAAATTTGTCCTCATCCGAGCCATCCGGAGAGCCACTTCGGACTCGGTCGTCCAATTCCTCCGCGACGAAATCTTTGCAGTATTCGGCGTGCCGGAATCCTTGCTATCCGATAACGGACGACAATTCATCAGCAAGGAGTTTAGTTCTTTCACGGCATCTCTCGGGATTAAACACGTGAAAACCGCAGGCTACTCGCCTCAGGCGAACGCAAGCGAACGGGTCAACCGCTCGATTCTGGCGGCGATTCGAGCGTACATCACCCCTGACCACTCGACGTGGGATTCCCAACTGAACGCCATCGGCTGTTCTTTGAGAACCGCGATTCATTCGGCGTTGGGAATGTCCCCCTACGAAGCTGCGTTCGGCCAGAGGATGGTAGAGCACGGGAGCGAGTATCAGCTGTTGCGTAACCTTAACGGGTTGAATAATTCCGAGATTGAGCTATTGCCGAAAGCGGCCAAAATGAATATCCTTCACTCGTATCTTAAGGATGCGCTGAGCAAAGCTCACGCGAAGTACGAGCGACGATATAATCTCCGATGCACCCCGAGGAAGTTCAAAGTGGGAGACCTAGTCTATAAGCGAAACCACCAGCTTAGCGATTTCGCCAGAGGCTTCAACGCCAAGTTCGGACGGAAGTTCGTCCCAGCAAGAGTCCTAAAGGCTCAGGGGAACTTATATCATTTGGTGGATGGCCAAGGGAATGATCTTGGATTGGTCCATAGCAAGGACATTCGACGATAATACCGAGAGCGCGTCTACTCGGCACCATCTATCTTTCTACTTTCACATTCCCACCTTATTCCCATCCCCAAACGCATAAATTTTCTCACAACTACCCCTGTCTATAACAATTTCAAAGTCTCAACTACCTATGGTTTTTAAAATAGGAAAAAGGAAAAGAAGAAGAAAAAAAAAAAAAAAAACTCCACTGCCCCCTTTTGAAGGGAGAAACCCAGAGGGAAAAGTACGCTAAGGCGAAGGCAAGCGGCCCGACCAGCACAGCCTGCGCACGAGACTCGGAAGCTCAACACCAGACCGGATCACGGCGGCGGCAGCGTCGCGCTTTTCCGTGTCAGTTTCTCTCGCAGAGACTCGGAAACCTCAAGGTGTGTAACGATCCGCGGCCGCCTAAAGACTACATCAAGTTGCTGGAAGCATTTCCGAGTAGTCTAAACGACAGCAAAAGTTACTGTCCTTAAATGTAACCACGGCACAGGCGAACACACCCACAGTTCAACGAAAAAGCGAGTCTGAACGCTTTCACTCGTGGTCGTGCCAAAACCCGAAATAAAAAAAAATCAACAGACGTCAGATACGAAGTAAAGTTGAACGTGCATGGTCACGACTCCCTCCCATCACCAAAGGAGACACGGCGTAGCAACGAGGAGCAATCATCCCACGAATCCGGAAACTTCCCGTCAACTGCGAGGAAGATCAACCTCCTCACAAGCTGGAGAAGTCTCCCATCATCGGTGCCAAGCATCAGGACCAGGATTTCGGTGGTAAAAGCGACTAGTCCCGAGACACGTAACCTCGACAAACGTGTAGCTAGGGCGAGGACCAAGGCCCGCGTAAACCACGTTTCCTGGGTCGAGTCGTTCCTCTGCACAGCGGAGGAACTTGACTCCTCGGAGGCGAGTCGGTCGTCATCCCTTTGGGACGAACAACCAGCCGCCAAGGCGAAGTTCTCTGGTCATCCACGCGGTGAGGAAGAATCCCCAAGAGACGCGGTCTATAATCCCAGCGAAGGAAACGCGGTGGTGCGAAAGAGCCCCCGAAGAGGTAAGAACAGTCGGAGCGAATGGCGAGGCAAAAAAAAGTACTCCGTTTTATCCTGGTTTTCTCGAGTTATAGGCAGGCATAGCACGAGTTCACTCGCGCGAGCACCAGTTCACGACCTCCGCGACGTACGGCACACGCGGCCGGCGACACGACGGACCACACGGCCGGTGCCGAACCAGCACATGGTCCACCACCAGCGCGATTTACACCACGCGCCCGAAACCCAGACACAAGGTAAGCCTTCGTCGACATGCAGGAGGAGAATTCGAAGGAAGATCGCTATCTTTCATGGGCATTCCTGACTGACTGCCTATTCTTTTCCTCCACAGTGTTGCGGCGACTCCACTCAGCCTGGGGCCGGGTAGGAAGCAGCGCGGTCGTCAGCAGCAGAACCCCAGCCACAAGCGGCTGTGGCTAGAGGGTTCGCCCCCAGCAATCCGACGACACCGACACCAGCGTCGAAGGGTAACAGGAGCTGCCACCCGCCGCAGTCACCCACACACACACACACACACCATTCGTCAGCGGTAGCTCCAGCACCAGCACACCAGCTCCAGCAGCAGGCGAACTTCGCCGACGGCTCAAGAGCGTCGCATCACCCGCGCCCCATCGCATAGCATTAGTGTAGTAGTGTAGATATATAGATCTAGACTTAGTCGGTAGTAGTGTTTAGTGTTATAAATATCAGTTCCGTAAAATCATTAATTAAATTTTATCATTTGCATTTCGTGTTCGGCATCTCGCGACCCTCGCCATTAATATTCCGTCAGAATACGTACTCGTACTCTCGGGCTGCGCCGTAAAATTAGAGCCTTGTTCGGTTTTGTGGTTTTTCGCGAGATTTCGTTAAAACATACCGGGCCTCACCCTAGCCTAGCACCTTCGTGCTAATTTTAATTAATCGCCCTCGATCCGGGGAGGTAGTTCCGATACTCAGTAGTGTCTTCCACGAGAGACTTTCTTTTGTTGCCAGAAAAGGGGCTGCAATCACGTCCGTAAGTTCCCACCCACTCGGCCTGGGGTCATCGACCCCCCGTACACACGCACACATACACAAGAGGGCGGAGTGGATTAACATTAGCGCGACTGTAATGAATCGCGTTAATTTTTTTCTCTTTTTCGAGTGGCAAACGGATAGGGGTCGGGTTATAGGTAGTGCATTTGTTCTCTTAATTAATTTGTTCCTCACAGGGTGGATACATCGCTATGTGCGCACATCGGGGATGGATAAATCCAAGTAAGTTTGTTGTATTGCTTTCTTTTTTTACTATATTGATACAAAATGCACTAGATATTACCTGTAGTTATATTATATACATTTGCCCGTATTGGTCGTATTGTATTGATTCTCGTTCGTGGTAGGTTAGTGGACTCGCGATCGTCGGTAATACTTTCCGTTTTTTTTTTTGTGGAGGAAATAAAACGATTCAACGACAACCAGGTACCTTTGAGACTTCCCAATTCTGGTGAAGCCGAGGGATTATTCTAATTTTTTTTTTGTTTGTTGGCCCTTTTGGCATGTGAATAGTGTAAGCTGAGGATATCTCCGATCCTTCGACCTAGTTCCACATGGTTTTAGTCGATTAAATTTTTCTTTTGGCTGAAACGAGGCTAAGAGTCATCGCATCTCATAGACTTATCGGAAGGGTTTTTTTTTCTCCCTCGATGCCAAATAAGAATAAAATACGGTAACGCGGGAGTAGGTTAACTTAATATTAATTATCGTAGATTATCTTGAATATTTTCTCTTTGTTATCATGGAATAAAATGTGTTGAAATCCACTGAACTATTTTAGTGTTGGACATTTATTCACGAGGGTCTTCAGAGAAGTTCTTTTGGGCGGAATGCCTGAGTAAATTTAGTTGTCTGGGAAGGTAGGGAGTTGAAGGAGCAGCAGATATGGGAAGGCGATTCGCGCGTATAAGGCGCTAACGGGACTTTATGTCCGTTTTCAGATTAGGGGCCAGCGCAAGCAGAGCGATGCGGTGGCCAAGGATCCGCAAGTTAATGTTGCGGTGGGGTGGGCCAGCTCAGGGGGAGAAACAACAGCATCTACCTCCCCCAATCCCACTCTCGAGATTCCTCGGGCGTGGTCTTATTTTCTTTCGCGAGCCCTGGTGGTCCAGGTCGTCGTAGGCGCTTATTTCAAGGCCAAGTCCACTTCGGGCCGGGGTCTACCGTAAGGTAGATCGGGCTTCTCCGGAGGTAGTAGAGGTTACCAGCCCCGCACCACCGGGTGGCTGACTCCGTGAGAAGCGATCGATGGTAGTGAAGTTTAGGCATGTAAAAAGAATGTAACCCCAGTCCGAGCTCGCAGCAAGTACCCGCTCCCACCGACGAGCTAGCGCGGGACGCTGTCATGCCTAGCTGCGAGTGGTCGGACACCCCCCAACCCTCTTTCCAATCAGGCCGATCGTCAGTGCCCTGGCCGCCTGTAAGCGGGGGCCTGTCGAGAGGTTTAGTGGGCCGCCATGGTTCGAGCTTTTCCGTAGGGAGTTTTTCTCTTGCGGGAAGCGGTTCATTCTTTTGGGAATTTAGGTTTTTTTTTCGGTTCTGGAAAGGAGGGATAGCGGCGTTGCAGGTGGCTGCCATGGTGGGGCAATTATCACAGGGATGGTTTCATCCATCCGCCCATACCTCGAAGTCGAGTGGATAGATGGCAGCACGGTAGCAAAGTTGTTAAAGGGGGTATTTACTACGTTACACTCTATTAATATATTTTTGCATTTTATTATATATCAAAACCTCCTATGAATCTGTCTTTTGTAGGAGGATTTGTCACTTGCTCAATATTGGTTTATTAGCTTAATATCATAAAACCCTTTTTGATTATATTATTGTAATATAGACAATATTGAAGTCAAATAACTAAGGAACATCTCCTACTACGAAATTGTAAGCTATCGGTTCAATGCTGGTTCCGAAGTGTGAAAGAATATTTTTGTGTCAAATCCTCCTCGCCTTACCCTAGACCGTTGAGATTTCTGCCTAGCGTGTCAGTAGCAGTATATGGATATAAGTATGTTTCGTAATCCAACATTCACAGGTACAGGATCATCGGCAAATGTGCGCACATCGACTGGAGTTATCCACGTAAGTCATTAACTATATTGTATATCCTATATTCATATTGTCGTATTACACTATATTACCAACCTACTTTTATACCTGCATGTATACATAAATACGCTTTAGCGCGTAGGCGAAAGTATTTCGAAAACATCATAGCGATACCGTGTACAGGTCGAAGAACGTTGTATACCGGTAGCACAGCACTACGAACCCTTTTCAATACGTTTACCTTTCATCCGTTCGAACTCAATGGATGTACGACAGTAACATAGTAGCTTTTGATAATATTACCAAAGCGTACTATTAGTCCGAGGTCATTTTATCGCGACGTCACCGACGATTATTCTTTTGTTGCTTAATTTTTCTTATTGTGGAGGTTCAGTCCTTAAAGGCTCGAACCAGGCGGACAAGCGATTTAATTGTTTAGTGTACACCCTTCACTAGGTGGGGGAAGTCCAGTCATCGTAATTCGTCTTATTTGTAATCATCTCGACCCGAATCTTCCGAGCGAACGTCAAGACACTTGCGTCAGGTTCGCAAGATTTTGAATTTAATTTAGTTGACTCGAAATACATTTTGAAACCTTATATATCGGTTCATCGAGATAGCGCTATAGAAGTGCGGAGTTTATGTTAGTCCGACGTACACTTTAGTACATATTGTTTTATGAAATCCGTAATGACGTTAGTTTAGCATAAGTAGTTAGACATAAGGATACAGGGAATTACTCGTAGGATTATATCTAAGCGTATAGATACAATAGTTTATTTTGGAGTTCGTATGAACCTTTTTATATTAAGATACTTTAGTTATAATCAGCTGTTAATAAAAACCGTGATGAAACGGAACCCCATTTCGGCACTTAAATTTATTTAGTCAACGTTGAGTGAGGCCATGGAGGCCTGAAGGAGCTCATTTCGAGGGATGGGTCGAAGGACATACGAGATGGTGGGGGTGAGAGTGTGAGTGTGAAGTAAGTCAGATGGGAGCAGGCATCGGCAAGCTATAGAGAGGCCTGTCTCCATCTCCAGAGTAGGGGCCGTCGCCAATAGTGCGGCGCGATGGCCAAGGCGTCCACGTATACGCGTGGCGGGGTGGGCCAGCACACGGGGAGATACTCCATCTCTTCCTCCCCGATCCGAGGCGGCTACGCATCGGGGCCTTGCTCTTCTTCTAGTTAAAGGAAGACCCAAGCTATCACGAACATCGAGGGGATATTTAAGAATTTCAGTTCCTACGTCCGAGTAAACCAACAATGGCCCAACTTCTTTCTTATTCGACCAGGGTTTCGCAGTGGTGGTCCAGCTTACATTGTGGGTCGAAAGAAGGCTTAGGATGTGGGTATGCCTGCGGTATGCCCCATCTGAGAAATCTGGCACGTTAATAATGTAACCCCAGTCCAAGCTGGTAGCAACATCCAACTCCCGCCGACGAGCTAGCGCGGGGAGGTATCGTGCCCAGCTTCCAGTGGTTGGACAACCCTTCACGGTCCACGGAGCGGTCGTGCCCTAAGCGCCTGTATGCGGGGGCAGGTCGGCTTCGTGTCATCTGATGACAGCTACTGTCATCATGGGACCGGAAGGAGCGTAGAGTGTTTACAGGTGGCGTCGCACATGTCACGAGGTAGTCGTTATAGGCGGCGCACATCATGTAACCTCCGCACTCATGCACAGGTATAGGCATGAGAGAGAGAGAGTCGACGTTACAGGTGGCGGCCATCAAGGGGCAAGATAAGCCATAGAAAGAGGAACGATGCCCAAACATCGATGGTCCGCGCTATGACGTCAGAAGGCAATCCGGGAACGTTGCAGGTAATAGTCCAACAATAAATCAACAATCAACTGGAGCTCAGGAGCAAATATCATAGTCTGCCAAATCGTAGAAAAAACTTAACCACACCGAAGGAAACTCTAAATGATGTTGCGAAATTCCTTTTCCGAATGTTGAGAGGACCTCGTGTAGGGTAAGCGTTGAATATCTGCATTTAATTGCTGAGGTCTCATAAATTTGCAGCAAAATTTGGATGGCAACAGTCTTTTTGCTATGTCGCTTGAAGCTAAGAATCAAAACAGCAAAGTAAAATCACGATCTGAATGTGGATAGGAAGAGACAGCATGACGAAATGATGATGATTATGGTGGGCCTGTGAAGAGTGTTAAAACAGCATTAGTTGATACAAGTTGCATCGAGGATGAATCAAATATGACTAAAGTGGTTCACAAAGAAAATCTTAAAAATTCTGGCTAAAATGAAAGAGGAAGAAATTCTAGCAGAGCGGGAAAAATTATTAAAGACTGCAGGTAAGTGATCTAAGACCAGGTACTGATCAATTGTAGATATAAGTTGCTTTTAGATCCAGGATTACTGGAATTCCTCGCTATGAAATGGAAACAAAAATTATCACAGAAACAAGCAGCGTATAGTTCCTTTTCAATTAAAGAACAACGATGACGCAGATGACAAGGCAAAGGTGTTATTCGTCCATATTCCGAAGAGACAAAACGACAGACAAGAGGGAACTAAATATGAATGGTGAGGAGCCTTTCCGACCGGGATACACATTACAGAAACGACTTGCACGGTAAACAAAAATATATTAGAGTGATATTGCTTCCTTTAGATATTGGATAACTTTTCTTCCAGTTACATGTAATTCAACAGAGTCTCAGCTTTTTCTGCTATTGGTGGATTTCTAAGCATTTACAATCTAAGGGTTGGCATTTATGTTCTACAATGAAACAGATTAGGTAATCCAGCATGCGATGTATAGTAAAAATAATTTTTTTAATTGTATATTTCTTTGTAGACCATCTTGGATTTTATCTATGAAAATACGGGCTGCTAGTGGCAGTCTACACTTGAAGTTAATACAGTAAATGGAACGGATGATCCGACGTCGATTGAAAATTTGCAAAAGCAAATGCAAACATTAAGAGTTACTTGATCTATTAAGGCAAATGTATGAAATCAGAAGAGGAACGTAAAATGTAAATAACCGATTTTGAGAAATCCCGATCAGATTGTGGATAAATAAAGTTTTAATTTACTTGAATCTGCTTTTGTTTATTATTTTGAGATATTTCATTAGTTTTCTTTTGTAATGAGAGAACGAGAGCTGAATATTGAAGGATATTTTTACCTATCGAGATAAATTATGAATCTTTTGTTACATTTCTAATACATACAGAGTATTTAAATCTAGCTGTGTACATTTTGTAAAATATAATAGGTCTAAACTAAAAGCCAATCAATCTTCTTGATTTATTTCGTTCCTTTCTCTACTACGCATAGCGCAGACCAGCAGTTCCAGAGTCCAATATTTAAGCATTCACTAAAGTACTCAAATATTCAAAACTGTTACCAAGATGAGCAGTTCGATCAGAATATTCCCTTTAACTTTTTGTCAAAATCAATCAACAGCTTACTTTAAGTGATAATCAAAATACAATATTCAACACGAGTAATATTTCGCTTAAAACAAAAAAAAATATTTATTTTATTGTCAGAGTCTTAACCAATTTACACTTAATATCTTCCCTAACAATTTCGTCCATTAAACTTTTACATATTGTGCACTTGCCGTCTACAATCAAATTGTCAAATTTCACCAAGGCACTAGATAGATTGTCCTTAACCCAATACTATTCCATAGCTCCATTGTCTGAGCAAAACCGTTTAGAGGGACGAAACGTTTCCGTGTGATATATCCTGGACATGTTTACTATGCTTTCGAAAATGTAGTCGTTGTTTGCAACACCACCAGAGATAACTACAGTCGGCCTTACATTATCGAAAAGTCCCTTTCGTATGCAAAATTCCAGCGCTCGTTGTGTGCGATTGTCTGGTTGCTGCTTTTAATAATCCCACACAGAAATCGCACAATAAACGTGTTGGACGAACTTACTTTCTTCTTCCTCCACAGTTTTGATGCAGCGTATAGTTGTTTTTCAGCTTTTTGAACAAACACAATTTGACTATGTCCTCCTTTGTTCCATGCTCACTGCTAAGGCGTGAGTTTCCATGTGATGAACTGGTATTATTGGCTTAGAGTACTGACGTGCCAAGTACTTTGCATAGCATAAGCCCCCCATAAGACTCATCGGTAAACCTTAAGGACGGAATTCTACATTCTAGTAGCATAAATTCGTAGTTTATTTTAGATAATAAAAACCTGGCTTGGTTGTAACTGCAATTGCTCCTATACTGCTGGGATCTATACCGGCTGCATGCAAACATTCCTTATAAACGTTCCTATACTGGATCCACAGACTACCTATATTTCTTGAGCTCTGGGTGGTATAATGCCTCCACATCTGATAATAAATATCACCATTTTTGGCTATTCTAATGGTTGAAAATAAAAATTAGGCTGTATACAGTATATCTCAAGTGAATATCTTGTTGCTTCAAAAGTAAATAAATTTATATTTGGCTTGACGATTTCTTTTGACGTTTGCCAAAGTTCTTGATTTTGTCTTGTGGTGAGATTGGGGATATGTTTGCAGGTGTGTTCGCACGGTTTTCAGTAACACTGTGGTAGCTTTGGAAAAACAAATAAAGAAAGGAACATATAAAAATTGTTGCAAATGTTTTTTAAACTTTTTTACTGATTAATTTGACTTATGTTTTATCATTTCTTTGTTAATTATTCTTATTTTGTTTGAAAATTATTTTTTTCGCACAATTTGTTGACCTCGAACGAACAAAAACCAAATGAAAGTCACTTTTAATGCATTTATGAAAATAAAATTGCGCATTTTACTATTCTAAGCGTACTATAGCCGCGTTTTATTATCCCAATGATCTTGATACGGATCCGATCTGATAATAAAACGATCTGGATCATCAGTGGCAAGTTGTGTCAACAGTTGTTTTTAACACATAACAGACGATACCAGGTATTTCAAGTTTCGATTGGCACTCAGCCATATTGCAAATATAGGGTACAATGTGACGTCACAATATGATCGCTTGTTGTGTCGGGGGTGTTGCCATTTGAATACAAATCAACATACATTTTGCACTCAATAATTTTTTTTCAGAAACTATCTTCAAATGTTATGTTCAAATATGCAACATATTAACAGTATTGTACTGCTAATATTTCCATTAATTTTTGTGTATTATATTACGAAGCAAAACGTCTCAAAAGTCGCAGTGGTAAATTATTCGAATATAAAAATATGCTAATTGATTTTTTGTGTTATTAATAGTGTTTCATATTTTGGTCTGGCAATATTATTGTGTTCCTATAATTTCCTATAATTTAAATAAGCAACGCCACGAAAAAACAGGTAGTGAGTTTTGTAGTTACAATTTGGATCACGACTAATGATCCCGATAAATAGCAAGATCCTGTGTTGTTTTTGTTTTACGTATTAAATTGATCCAGATCCAGATCCGCATGGATAATAAAACACAGCTTATGATAAATTAGTTTATGAATCTGTGACAATAAATTTAAATTTTTGGTACGACGAAATAGATTAAGCTAAATATGTGTAAAAGCTTTGTATATAGACTCTATTGTACTATCATCAACACGAATTTGAAAACGTTGACCTCGACGAAATTGGCAACAAAACAATGGCGTTTGTAGGTTTGTGTCTTAGTTTGATGATGGTATACAAGAAGACAGAGGTAAAGGAAAACGAAGAAAGAAAACCAAATAAACTGGTTTGTTTCTCAAAATTCAAATATATACTAGCATTTTGTAGAACCTTTTTATAGCTTTTTTTAATGACGAACTTACGTCGTTTGGTGGCGTATCGTCATATTCACAAAGTGAGAGTACTATAGAGTCTATATACAAAGGTAAAAATTAACGCTGTATCTTAAGTGACAAGATGATTTAACAAATAAATAGTGAATACATTTGGAGCACTTGGAACTTTGAGAATAATATTCAATTCAACATAACTTCAAAACATTTTAAGCTGACTTATGCAATCACACTTTGAAGCGTCATGTTGAAAGATAAATGTCATTGAAAGTTATGAAAGCAACGAAATAAAAATGACAAAACTTGTATTAACAAATTTATAGTTATTTTTTTGCCGATCTTTTCACATTATGACGAGAATAATTCAAAAGAAATAAATTTTAAAACGGCTTATGTTGAAACAGCCGCATTGAAAGACGCATGAAGAGTAATAATAGGAAATCAGTGAAACCTATAACAAAGCTGCGTTCTACTTCAATTTTCAAATGGTATTCGTGAAACCAAAGCCTTATGTTTTTTAATGTTGCTGTCAAGCGTTGTATGTCAACGCGAAAGCAGAGAATAGTATTGACTGTCAAACTTTTTCTTGTGTCTTGTAATATTTGACACAGGCTATTTTTCACTCTGCTATAAATGGTCATTAATTGTGTCCCACTCATATGTTTCAACAAAATCATAAACAAAATAAAATCGGTTCGAAATGTTTGCATTACCGATTTGTTTCACTTTTATATATACGAACGTCAATCAACACACAATAACTATCCAATTATTAGCTGTGTTTTATTATCCATGCGGATCTGGATCTGGATCAATTTAATACGTAAAACAAAAACAACACAGGATCTTGCTATTTATCGGGATCATTAATCGTGATCCAAAATGTAATTACAAAACTCACTACCTGTTTTTTCGTGGCGTTGCTTATTTAAATTATAGGAAATATAGGAACACAATAATATTGCCAGACCAAAATATGAAACACTATTAATAACACAAAAAATCAATTAGCATATTTTCATATTCGAATAATTTACCACTGCGACTTTTGAGATGTTTTGCTTCGTAATATAATACACAAAAATTAATGGAAATATAAGCAGTACAATACTGTTAATATGTTGCATATTTGAACATAACATTTGAACATAGTTTCTGAAAAAAAAATATTGAGTGCAAAATGTATGTTGATTTGTATACAAATGGCAACACCCCAGACACAACAAACGATCATATTGTGACGTCACATTGTACCCTATATTTGCAATATGGCTGAGTGCCAATCGAAACTTGAAATACCTGGTATCGTCTGTTATGTGTTAAAAACAACTGTTGCCACAACTTGCCACTGATGATCCAGATCGTTTTATTATCAGATCGGATCCGTATCAAGATCATTGGGATAATAAAACGCGGCTATTGTAAGCCATAAATTCAAAATCAATTTTACCGATCATATGACCTGCATAGATAATGTCATTGATATTTATAGTGTTGGTGTAACGAAAAGATTAGTAATGACAAACTTATTTCAGATGTTCGGACACATAAAACTCATTTCGTACGAATTACTGAAAATAATAATTTTGTTAGTAAGTAATCAGGCTTTAGTAATGACCGTGGTGAGTGGAGAGTTTCATCATTACTAGTAACAACAATATGTTTGACCATGTAGGAGCAGCCAGTACAAACTTTTATATATATTCGACCTATATACGACAAACGATCCTACTTGCTACTGATTTAGGGAGTACATAGCGGACAAAATTAAACTATTTTCGTTTATGCTGTGATTTATATTTAAGTCTTTTAAATTTTTATTTCTCTAAAAAAAGTATTATAAATGATTTAAAACATTATTATGTACAATTTATACTATATTTTACACTTATTACTAATTCACCACGGAACGAAGAAATTTGCAGGCACTTTATTAAAATTCTACAAATCCACCTCGAAACGAAGTGGTTTGTTAACACAGCGCATTTTCCATCATTTTGAGAGAGGATTTCGATATTTTTCCTTATTTGCGCCTAACTTACCACTTGTCCCCACTAAATATCCTCTGTATGTATGCAAGCTTCCCATTTGATTTGCATGCAAACACTAATACAGATAAGCGTTTATCGGGGTTTTTCAGCTGTTTTCAGCTTGTAGTCAATCCGAAAAAATTCCTCTCAGTTGGCTGTCTAATATAGGTAGTCTGTGCTGGTAACACAATGACAATCCCACTTCTGAAATTACTGTACAACATTCCAAGGAAGAAAAACACAAAAGTCGACTGGTTGACGTGAAAGCGAAAGGCGCTTATTTACTGTACTGCTTAAAGTTATTAGGTCCGGGTCCGTTCGCGAACTAATATGCAAACGTAAATTTATATAAACTTTCGTGCAAAACTACACAAACGCGTTCGCGTACTGAGAAAATGGTAAAAAGATGAACGAAAGAAAAATGTACTTTCGTTTATTTTTCTTTACACAGAATTTCAGCTGGTAAGAAAATGAAAACTGTCAAATGATGAAATCCTACGAGTTTGCCAGCAAAAAAAACAGCTGTTGCTTCTTTTCAAGCCAAACTAAGATGTTTTTTCAACTTTTTACACAAAAGCGTTCGCGTACTTTTCTTAGAAATGAGAGAATTCTCTCTCGATTTTGGAAATTTGCCACTTTTCATTTTTCTACACATAAAGTACGCGAACGGACCTATAAACTTTCGTGCAAAACGTTCGCGTACTGAGAAAATGTAAAAAAGATGAACAAAAGGAAAATGTACTTTCGTTCATTTTTCTTCACACAGAATTTCAGCTGGTAAGAAAATGAAAACTGTCAAATGATGAAATCCTATGAGTTTGCCAGCAAAAAAAAAAATGCTGTTGCTTCTTTTCAAGCCAAACTAAGAAGTTTTTACACAAAAGCGTTCGCGTACTTTTCTTAGAAATGAGAGGATTCTCTTATAACACCACGACAACAGTCAGCAACGAATGCTCACCGATAAGCTGATGAAGAAAAGAGATACGGGCATTCAACATTCAAGGTAGAGGGTTGCACGCGGTCGGACGTGTGAGTTGAATATTGAGAAGGAATAAAGTTTTATAAAGAAAAGTAGAAATCAGTGTTTTAGAGTCAGAAGTGGGATTTACCTGAAGCAAAAGGAAAGTGAAAGGATTTGAAATATTAAAAAAAAAACTGTTATTACTTATTATATTTAAATGCTAAGAAAGAAACGTAAGTTTGAAAAGTGTTATTGTGTGTGGGTGGGGTAAGTCCTTTTTGAAGTTTATTCAAATTAAGGGAAGAGGCTCAATTTTGTCTTAGATTTAAGACAATATTTTGAATGAAAGTGCTAGACATATTTGAAATGATATTATTCAAATGCCTTATTTGGCCAAACGAATAAAAGGTAAAAGGCACGTAACGCAGGATCAGACATGGCAGCTACGGTTCACGTAGCAGTTATTTTGTATCCATAGATAAATAAAACCAACGAGATAAGGATGAAGTAAACCTTATCAGGACGTTAGGTGTGAAGAGAAGGAGGAAGAGATAAGTAAGCGTCTGCGGTACACGCAGATGTTGAACTGCGCACTTTATATTTGTATACGATAAGAAAAGGGAAAGATAAACTGAGATTGTGAGTAGAAATATAAAATTCATTGTATAATTCATCAATTGGACATGAAAATGGTGAAGGTAGAGTCTCAAAAGTGGACTCGTAAATAATATGGATGACTGAGCATTTGAAAAAAAAAAAAGATAATGAAAGGGAACGTTGGGTATTGCATGTGTGTTGAACACATGGAATAAATGCATAGTTGATAAGGAATAAATGCATAGTTGATAAGGAATAAATGCATAGTTGATATGCAAGGTAAACTTCATGTTGTTGTACGACTCAAGTCCTAAAACAATGAACAGATATTGGGCCTTACCAGCGGCAGATTTGATGTGGAGTTTGGATTACTCCTAGGTATATGTAGGATTAAGCAACTGGTTTACGTGGTGATAGAATATAGGTATAGATTTGGACTGCGGCGCCAAAAACCTGGGTTTATTGAATGTATGTTTAATACATGCGATAAACACAGTCTAGTAAACAGTTATTGAGAGCTGTATGTTTGTTTTCGTCCGCCGAAAATTTGTATGATCAGTAAATCTAACAAATAGTGGATCATTAAGAGATGGTGGTAGTTATACCAAATAAACACACACACTTTAACTGGTAATGTTAATAGATAATTATTAACAAACATAAAATTAAATAGTTTTGACAGAATGTTGAGTTCAAGGATTGAGATGTTCATGATTATTACATTGTTGTATTAGGCAAAATGTTTTGATAATTAAAACTTGAACTCTGCACCGAGTAAGGTTCCCTGGTTTATTGATGTGTTTATTTAATCGTTCTAGCAATGGAGAATCAAAGCGTGAAGCAACTCCAAATGGAACTGAGGCAGAGGAAACTTCCATTCAGTGGCTCGAAGAGAGTCTTAATAAAAAGACTGCAAGCTGACGATAAGGAAAATGGGAAAATTGGAGTCACTCATCAAGTGATGGCAGAATCTAGCCCGAGGAGTATAAGAACAGAAGGATCGTCAGTATCAGGAATACCAGAAGGCCAACAAATGGATATTCAAGAGGAGCCAGTGAGTTCGGAGGTAGCAAGCGACGATGAAACTGACCGAAGAACGAGAGAATGGGACAATTTTAAAAAGGGAAAGGGAATTAATCGAGAGAGAGAGAGCTATGATGAGAAAAGAAAAAGAAATAGCTGAAAAAATCAAACTGTTAGGAAGTAGGCATACTTCACTCGGCGATACAGTCAGACCAAAAGTCAACTATGGCATCAGAGAAATTGCTGATACACTGCCAAAGTTTACCCCTGGAGAAATGTCCTCCATTTCTGCAGAAGGTTGGGTGAAAAGGGTGGAGAATCTCATGAAGATCTACGATTGGGATGAGAGAGCTTTAATGATGGTCGCTGCTTTCAACTTATGTGGACCAGCTCGATTCTGGTGGGATACCGCTCAAGAGGTATCATCCACCTGGAGGGAGCTTGCGAATGGTATTACTAAGAATTTTCCGCAGCATCATAGTGAGGTAGAGATACATCAGCAGTTGGTAAACCGAGTTAGAAAACCCCAAGAATCCATCGAAAATTATTGCCACGAAATGAATATGATTGGGAAAATGATACAGCTAAGCGACAAAACAATAATTTAATATATTTTAACACGATTAAAGACTTAGCGGAGGTAGTTGAAAAGGTAAAATGGTATGAGAGCATTAGAGCTAGTTTTCGACAAGTTCCAAGTACTAACATCAAAGCAAATATAAAATCTATCAATCAGCCATTGAACTGGCATCCCAGAAACAGACTTCCGCTCCAAAGGAGAAACAGCGGTGTGAGTTGTTACAACTGTAACCAGCCTGGTCATTATGCAAGACAGTGTTTGCAAGGTCGAAAACGGTTCTACCAAAGCAATCGTGACAATAGCAACCGAAACCAGATGAAGGAAGAAAGACCTGATAAAAGATTTAAAATAAACACGGTGCGTAGTGATGCAGACATCGATTGCTACCGTAAAAAGGTAAGCATCCAAGGTATGGAATATGAAGCACTTCTTGACTCCGATAGCGAACGGACGATCATAACACAAACAGTTGCAAATTCTCTAAAAACAGGAGTTAAGAAGGAAAACGCAACATTACATGAGTTTGGAAGAGGAACCTGCCAAGTAACAGCAAGTGTCTCGTGCGCAATAACGATTGATGGGTCGCTATTTTCAGTTACCGCACTTGTGGTCGACGATAACTACTAAAGGAACCGATCTTAATTGGAAAAGATGTACTTAGCCACCCCGGATATATTATGAATAAGCGAGGAGACACTCTAACAGTTAAACGCATTGAAGAAGTAAGAGCACATGAGCAAGAAAAAAAAGCAGCAGGGGTTAGAACAGAGGAAATAGTAAAAGAAAATCTTCAAATGAATGCAGAGGTTAACCCAGAGGAGCTTCTAGAGTTGCTTCAAAGATTCCGCGGATGCATAGCCATGAGTCAAAAGGAACTAGGGCGTACGAGCCTATTGGAAATGGAAATCGTACTCGAGAAAAACGTTAAAGTAGAATATGGCCCTAACAAAGTACCGTACGCCAAAAGGCAAACGCTTCGATCGATGATCGATGAGATGTTGGAAAACGGAATCATCAAGGAATCAGTGTCCAACTTTTCATCTCCGGTGATCCTTGTAAAAAAAAGAGTGGCGAAGATCGCATGTGCGTTGATTACAGGGGACTCAACCGAATCACTAAGAAGATTAGATTCCCGATGCCATTAATCGATGAGCAATTGAATGATTTACAAGGACATCGATACTTTATAGTACTTGATTCGGCTTCGGGGTACTACCAAATACCTATTAAACCAGAACACACACACTTCACTGCATTTATAACTCCGGATGGCTTGTATGAATTTGTAACAATGCCTTTTGGTCTTTCGAGCGCACCGGCAGTGTTTCAAAAGATGATGAACAACCTAGCTAGGAAAATAAAACCAGAACTCATGGTATGTTTTATGGATGACGTGGTCCTCGCATGCAACTCCATTATGGAAGGAATGAAAAAACTGGAAAAATTCCTGACTTT
Organism: Portevinia maculata; assembly: GCA_949715645.1. Taxonomy (NCBI): domain Eukaryota; kingdom Metazoa; phylum Arthropoda; class Insecta; order Diptera; family Syrphidae; genus Portevinia; species Portevinia maculata. The sequence goes on along the minus strand of OX454525.1, from coordinate 13,530,857 downwards.
GATGGAAGAGGCAAACTTGACACTAAACCTAAAGAAATGTTATTTTTTAAAAACACGAATAGAGTATTTGGGCCATATAGTAACGGAAAGCACCATCACACCGGAACCTGTTGGTCGACTCTTTGTTGAGAAGACTTGATGGGGAAGGTCACCCTGTTATTGGGTACGCTGACGATGTGTGCATTATTGTCAGCGGCAGGAGTTTACCAACTCTTTGTGAGCGGATGGAAACAGCGCTCAATAGTGTTGGGAGTTGGTGCCGCGAGCAAGCTCTGTCAGTCAACCCCGCGAAGACTGAGATGATGCTGTTCACGAGTAGAAGGGCAATACCTCAAGTGAGGTGGCCTTACTTCCAGGGCACTCAACTAAAGCTATCAAGCAAGGTTAAGTATCTGGGTATTGTTCTAGATCCAAAGCTTAACTTTTCTGAACATTTGGTTGCTAGGATTTCGAAGGCAACTAACATTCTCTGGCAGTGCCGTAGGATGTTCAGCAGAACCTGGGGACTTAGTCCCAGGCGGGTTCACTGGATTTACACGTGCATTGTTAGGCCATACCATATGTATGGTGCGATTGTATGGTGGGCTAGAGCTCACATCCTCAAACGTCAACTGTCGAAGCTACAGCACCTTGCGTGCTTATGCATTACAGGTGCGATGAGAGGAACTCCCACTGCTGCTATGGAAGTGTTGCTCTGTTTACCTCCCTTGCAGTTCCTTGCTGAAAGTGAGGCCAGAAAATCACTATACCGCATGTGTGTAGTACTTGGACGACAGGTCAATCTCGGCGATGGGGCCAGAGGTTCTAGGTACAGAGCTCTCTATGACAGCCTACCTGGCCATCGGGGAGGAGCACTTGACACTGTGTGCATGAAGCAAGTCTTTGAGCGCCGTTTTCAGGTCATCCTTCCTGAACGGCAGGAATGGAACAGTGAGGGGTGGAATGGCTTTAGGCCGGGTGATGTCATCGTCTATACTGATGGCTCACTTATTGACGGTATCTCCGGAGCCGGGGTCTACTCTAGAGACTGTCGGATAAATCTATCTGCAGCCTTCGGTAGACAAAAAACTGTTTTTCAGGCAGAAATCTTTGCGATTGCCACTGCCGCCAATATCCTGTTAAGGAGAAGGATTAAGGGTAAAACCTTATACATCTGCTCAGATAGCCAAGCCGTTATCAAAGCTTGTTCGGCTGGCTCTCTCAACTCAAAAATAGTTGAGGAAACCATGGTTAGGCTTGACCGTCTCGGAAGATGTAACTCGGTATCACTTGCCTGGGTTCCTGGGCACACAGGTATCGAGGGTAATGAAAGAGCGGATGCTCTGGCCAGGAAGGGCTCTTCAACAGCCTTCATTGGGCCACAACCATCCATAGGATGCTGCTCATCCGTCCACAAACGTGAAATGGATTCGGCTCTACGCCAACAACATTCCGAATACTGGCATGACCTGGTCTCATGCAGGTATTCGAAGAAGCTAGTGGACAGTCCAAAAATCAGCAGAGCTAAGTTTTTACTTGGACTAAACAGGAAAGACTTGAGATCCTTGATTGGTCTCGTCACCGGTTTCAGTCCTCTTAACGAGCACCTCAAAACCATTCACATTAGGAGCTCGGGCCTATGTGAGTGCTGCATGAAGGCGGATGAAACGGCATCTCACTTCATCTGTGAATGTCCGGCTTTCGCCAGAACCAGGCTCACCACTATAGGCAAACAATTCGTTAACGAAGATGAGATGGGGGAAATTGAACTTGCAAATATTCTTCGCTTTGCCAAGGCTACTGGCAGGTTCTCCCTCACTGAATCTTACTAATCGCCAATAACCAGCGAGCGAGCAGCTATGCTGAAGTACAATGGACCAATAGGTCTAAGTGCTTGTCATCTACTGATGACCCCACTGCACATACAATACAATACAATACCATCACACCAGGAAGGGAAAAAACTTTAGCAGTAGAGAACTTTCAGGTACCGACCAATGAGCGGGAGGTACGCCAATTCATAGGTTTGACCAGTTATTTCCGAAAGTTCATACAAAATTATTCAATAATTGCGCTACCACTCACGGAACTGACAAAGAATAGCTGCGCGTTTAGCTGGGGAGAACAACAACAAAAATCTTTTGAAAGTTTAAAAAGAAGTCTTGTACAAAAACCAGTATTGGAGCTTTTTGACCCTGAAGTGGAACATGAGTTACACACCGACGCCAGTAGCAAGGGATTGGCAGGCGTGTTGATGCAAGGGAAGGAAAATAACTACCACCCCGTTGCTTATTTCAGCAGGAAGGCGACTCAGGAAGAAAACATGTATCACAGCTACGAGTTGGAGGCCCTGGCAGTGGTTGAGTCAACTCAACGTTTTCGGCAGTATTTGTTGGGAAGAAGTTTTACCGTCTTAACCGACTGCGCAGCGTTAAAAACAGCAATGAAAAAGAAAGAACTGATCCCGAGAATAGCTAGGTGGTGGCTCAAGCTGCTCGAATATGATTTTGAGGTGAAACATCGCTCAGGGAAGGTGATGGGACACGCGGACGCACTCTCTCGACAGCCATATGAACCTGAACCGCCGGTTGCGGACATGAATGTTCTCAAAGTTAACATTATAGACTAAGACTGGATATACTCGTTACAGCTGCAAGATGAAGAAATTGCCAATATTGTACAAGTACTCAAACGAAAGCCTGAGAAGGATTGTGAGACACAAATTCATAAAGATTATGAATTGCACGATGGGCGAGTTTATCGTAAGGTGAACGGAGAGCTGAGATTATTCGTTCCAAAAGGGGTCCGTAATCGAGTAATGCGTAGAAGTCATGATCAAATGGGACACTTTTCCGAAGGAAAGACGGTGAAACACATCAAAGAAAGATATTGGTTTCCGAGACTTATACAGTTTGCAAAGAAGTACATAAAGGCTTGTGTGGAATGTGCTTATGCTAAAAAGGAAGTACAACCACGAGGAGAATTATATCCAATAGAAAAGAGAAGTATTCCATTCGACACGATACACTTGGATCATTTAGGCCCCTTCGTCAAATCCACAAAAGCAAATATGTACGTGATAGTACTCGTTGATGCCTTCACGAAATTTGTACAAATGAAAGCTGTACAGAACACTCAAACGAAACCGGTCCTAAACTTCCTGACTGAAATTTTTTACACATTCGGAACCCCTAGGCGTATCATTACTGACAGGGGTACGGCGTTCACATCCAAAGGTTTTGAAGAGTACACCAAGAGCCGTGCAATGTGATGAACGCAATCAAAACACCCCGAGCGAACGGGCAGGTGGAACGTTATAACCGCACCATTCTCAACGCTTTGCTTGCTACCACTGAAGACGAAAACAAATGGGACCAACAAATTAAACTTGTCGAATGGTGGATAAACAATACACACAATGAAGCAACTGGCAAAACAGCACATCAAATTATGATGGGCTACATACCAAGGGATCCATTACAAGATCGCTTGGCGGATGGAGTAAAATTAAACCAACATACACAAGACATTAATCAAATACGTAAAGAGGGAGCTGCTGTTATAGAAAAAACACAAACCAAACAAAAATTACAACACGATTCAAAACAACGTAAGCCTAAGAAATATCACGTGGGAGACCTGGTCATGATATTAAACGATAGTCCAAGCAGTACCAGACAGTCACGCAAATTGGAGCCTAGGTATAAGGGCCCTTATGTCGTTACAACAGTTTTATCAGACGACAGGTATCAATTGAAGGACATGCCATATGCACCGCGAAGTCAGAAGCCGTATACTGCGATCTGGGCAGCCGACCGAATGAAACGGTGGATCACATTGAACGTGGAATTCGACGAGGACGTCGAACAGGTCAGGTTGGACGAATCTATAACACCACGACAAAACTCAGCAACGAATGCTCACCGATAAGCTGATGAAGAAGAAAAGAAAAGAGATACGGACATTCAAGGTAGAGGGTTGCACGCGATCGGACGTGTAAGTTGAATATTGAGAAGGAATAAAGTTTTATAAAGAAAAGTAGAAATCAATGTTTTACTCTCTCGATTTTGGAGATTTGACACTATTAATTTTTCTACACATAACGTACGCGAACGGACCTATTGTTCACCTTATAACGGGTGAGAAAACGGTGCATGTGCATGCAAATTGAATACGGGACAGATCACCCTTCACCCACTCTTCGCTCTTGTAGGTCAATCATTTTTTTTGGGTAAGCGTTATCCATGTATTGCAAAAAGTAAATAATACGCATACACTAATAGGCGAAGCGATCAGAGTCGTATCAGAATTTTTTAACCAAGTAACATTGTGATGTGTGATCTACGACAAAGTATAGGACAGTTAAAATGTCTATTTATTTCCAAATTTAATTTTAAACAAAGTAATTTGGTTTTCTAACTGTTATTCCATAGTCAGCCAAGGCGGGCACCATATCCTCCATAGTCAGTGTATACTTTCGATCCTTGGATATTTTTTGCCCCTTAAATGATTATTAACATCTAATCAATCTTTATTTTAATAAGAGAGCAATACCTTTGGCATTCCATGAGTTGTCGGTGGTTGATTGTTACTGCGAACTTTGCAATGTTGAAGGGAATCATTTGCTACGTCCGAAATAAACTTTTGGGCTGCTACAGATATTAGACGCACGATGCGTGGATCTGTGGACTCAAATCCAGCAGAATTAAGGTAATGAGCTGTTACCGCGTCTGGTACAGTCGGAACGTAATCTTCAAGTTGAAGTAGAAAATCACTTAAGATTTGCCCCTGTGCACGTTCTTCTTGTCCTTGGTTCTTAGAACCTCGATATATTCCAAAATTATCTCCGGTTATCATCGTATATATTTATATAATATTCTCAACGCAAACACTATTCAACAAACGTATAAGATAAGAACGTGCTAAAAACGACTATCTGAAAAAATAAAATGACAACTCACTTCGTTTCGATTCTATACTTTTCAGTTTTGTTTATTTGTGTTTCAATTTCAGCGGAACGAAACCATAGAAATGTGTGTATGTAAACAATTTTTTTTTTTTTTGATTACTAAACAAAATACTGTGGCTTCCGTACAGTGATACCATAATCTGCCAATGCTGGGGTCAAGTCCTCCATAGCGAGAGTGTATTTTCGATCTTTCAATGGCTTCTGGCCCTATGTATGTTCGGTTTAACATTAACTCGCACAAGTAAGCTGTTCAATTGTTCCTTACCTTTGAAGAACCATGTCCAGAAGAATGTTGGGTGTTGCTGGTTCTAGTCTTACAATGCTGTAAGGAATCATTTGCAATATCGGAAATAAATTTTTGCGCAGCGACAGACATCAAACGAATTATTCTTGGATCAGTAGCTTCAAATCCAGCAGCATTTAGATATCGGGCAGAAACTGCATCTGGGACTGTTGGTACATAATCCTCAAGTTGAACAATCAAATCGCCCAAAACTTGGCCGGGTGCTTGTTCATCATCTGTTACTGCAATTTCATAAACCATTTTTCCTAAACAATTTAATGCACTTGATAACAAAAATTTGCAAGAACTGATCCAATTACTTAATTGGTTTCACCAATTTTAACAAGAACGGTCTGAGAATAATCGAATTCACAATATGTATATTTCTTTTTAATAAAAAAATTGAATATTATTTGAAACCCATATTATATTAGTCGGTTTTCTTTTTTAGTTTAGAGTAGGTCACTGACCAGAGCGTGAGCACCACAGCTCTCTATTTGATTTGAAATCATGTTTATTTGTTAAATTAAAATTATTTTATTAAATTGTTTTACTTTCTACGGGGCGGGTTTCCATTATGAACATCACCCAACTTTTTTTGTTTTGCCTTCTAATGAATAAAAAATATAATGGTGGAAACGCATCTACACTTCAAGCTTCAACCTCGGCTTGACTTTGACAAGAGCGAGAACCTCAGCGTTTAAAGTCGAGTCAACACATTGAAAAATGCAACTTCGAGAGCGAAACAAAAAATGATTGTAAACAAAAGAGAAAATTATGTCAAAATACAAGCAAGGGAGAGAATTCCCTCAAAATAAAAGCGTTTGCATGTTTTGGAAACTGAAAACATTGCCCCAAGGTGGGTGGGATTTTCACTTCAACTTTGAATTTAGAGTCGAAGTTGAGGTTGAAGTGCTTATAGGTTCCATCCCATTAAAAAGTATTAGGTATGTAGTTCTAAGAGATGCGGCGTGGTAGTAAAAGTTGAAGTCCAAGTTAAGGTGTTGATGTGTTTCTACCATGAATATAATATGTATTTTTCTGCGGAAATAAAACATTTTTTGATGATTCGATTGTGTAACATATGCAAAGGAAATAATAGGATTCTAATTAAAAATTATGAATAAATGCCCGTTTTCTTTAATGAGCGAAAAAATAAACAAACTGAAATACTGAGCATCATTGAATTTAAATGCAAAATAATTTTGATTGGCTTTTTTTTTACAAAATTCACATTTATAACTTGAAAGGTCTTGGAAGTCTATTATAAATGTTGTTACTGATGAATAAATAAATTTGAAATATGAAATATGATTTCTCTGAGCCAAAGAGAGAAGGAGAAAATGGTGTTTCGATACAAAAGCATTGTTATACAGAATCTTATCAACCTCCAAACGCATTCAGCTTACGTTGCCTCTATACATTGTTTCATAAGTTTTACTAATAAAGTGTTTGCGTTAAATGGCGTATTGGAGCCTGCATAACTTTATGCGCTCTTTATATTACGTTTATGGATAATTCTGACAGTGTTTACTACATAATACACCGGTGTTGAATTATTAATTTCGAAGATCGTCATCAATGTCCAAAACAGATTTTAAAATCTCTTCAAATAGATTTTTTTTTCTTGACTTAACTCCTCCGTTGTCAATAATCCGTTTTTTTACTTACACTTAACACGCGTTAATATAGTAGACAGTAGAGTATCACAAGTAGATCCCATAAACGTTGCAATGTATATGTGGGAGTATGCTGCCCCTGCCTCCTCCCTGCTTGGGCTTACTGTTGGATTTGGCGTATGTGCGAGGTTAAGTATATCCAAAGTTTCTTGAAATCCACGCAAAACATGGAAGTAAACGTCCATTTGTGCAGTTTTAGTTAAACAAAATTAAAAAAAAACTTTAAAAATAAAAAAAAGGAAGAATAAGTTTACATAGGAAAAATCTTCTGCAGAACATGTTAGAATGCAAAAGTCTTTACAATGGAAACCTCAGCAGTCCTTTTTCTCTCCGGAAGATAAAAAGATTACTTCGAGTGGTCCAATTGAAAGCGACATACGTTGCCATTTTTTACATATTGCTAAAACTGAACAATCTTTCTCAAGTATCCATTGTGAATTTTGTACCGATTCCATTTATTGACATTATGTATATTTTATGAAATGAAACTACACATCCAACTGAAGTTTCAACCACAGGGGATTAAATTGTTGTTAACAAATTAAAGGCAGCTTCACCGGCTGTAAAACATTTATAATATTGTGCTAAAAGTATACCACCGGGTCATTTAAAATCAATACTATCCAAAATGTCGCAATGTGAAGAATTAAATGACGAAGATCGTCCATCGAATACTCTAGAACTTTTCTTGGAACTTGAGGAAGTCTTTCAGATGATTGATTCTATAAAGGTGTGTCATTCGCCAAGTTTTGAAAAGGAGTATGAGCATTTTATTGAGATTCTTTCAAGGTAAGCTTATAAAAACAATGCACATTCGTTCGGATTCAATTTTAAATCTTTAACAAAGGTATCAAGAACAACCTCATCTCCTTGACCCACATCTAAATGTTTTGCTCACAAAACTGATGAACAAAATTCGAGATACTACCAGTGAGCCGGATCTTGTGCACGCATGTTTTAAATTTTTATACACAATATGTAAAGTGAGAACTTATAAAGCCTTAGTGAAGTTTCTTCCGCATGAACTAAGTGATTTGGAGTTCGCTTTGAACTTGCTGGAACGTCAAGCGCCTAGAGAATTCGAAAACTGGGAAACTCGATACATTCTCTTGCTGTGGATGTCGATTCTTGTGCTAAATCCATTTCATATGTCACGACTTGATGCGTACATTACAGAAGGCGATACCAATTGCAATAACCACATAGGTGCCAAGACTAAAATGGAAAGGATTTTCGATATATGTAAACTGTATTCGGAAACGAATGACACGTGTGCCAGCATAAATGCGTATCTATCGGCAAAATATTTAATTCGATCGGATATCAAAAGTGTGTACTTGGAAAAGTATTTTGATTGGGTTATTGAAAATAACAGTGCTGACCAACAAAATGTGAAATTTGGTCAGCTGGCAGCTGTAGCAGCCATACTTAAGCATGGAAAGCGTGAAGATCTGCTGCCATATGCCCAACGATTGCAGGTGTGGATTTTATCTTGCAACTACAAAACTAGCTCGGACTTTTTAAAGTACAAGTATTACATTAAAATCATTCAAAGAATTGGATTGGTTTACTTAAAGCCAAGAATAGCCGCTTGGAGGTATAAACGAGGTGAGTGTTGTAACGGTTTTTTATTTTATATCAGAGGTAACGGGCTCTTGACCCATGGAAAGCCTCTGCCTAAGAAAGTGCAGCTTTTCATTTTTCCCGATCCTGCGCATGCTGCTTCTAGCTGTCCCGACCAAGCGCTTTGGCATCCGCAATACTTTGGTCTTTAAAACGGAGGTTCTTCCTTGCCTTCTCGAACCTGGAGGCTGGGAGTCAAAGATCCTCTTCGCTGGAGCATTATTGTCTATTCGTTCGATGTACCGAGCCAATGTAGTCCACGTGTTTTAGCTTTTTGGACTACATCATCTTGGTACAGCTCATAGAGTTCGCAGTTGCCTCCTCGCGCACGACAAAATATCCGACGGAGTATTTTTCTTTCGAATGAACCTAAAATTAGCTCCCTTTTCCTGCTTATCTTCGAGCACTCGGCGCCATATTTGTTTGCCAAACCGAAGTAGCAACGGTTTCCTAGGGTAATTCTTCGTCGGATCTTCACTAAGGTATCATTTGTGGATTTGATGTTTACTACAAAGAAGGTAAACTCCCAACAGTGATGTTTTGTCCTAGTAGGTTGACAGATGTTTGTTTGTTTGTCGAAACCAAGTACTTTTTTTTTGTCCTCGTTGATTTCAAGGCATACAATTTTAAATGTTCTTAAATCGCCATGAGCGATGATGTCTATATCGTCCGCGTATCCCAGTAGTTGGATCTATTTGTTGTAGATAGTCCTTCCGTGTTGATCACTGCTCTGCGCACTATCTGCTCCAGAACAAGATTAAAGAAGTTTCATGACAGCGCATCTTGCCGGAATCCGGTGCAGGTTTGGAAGAGCTGTTTCCATACTGCACATTGCACCGCGCGTTTTCCAGCGCCACGCGACACAACTGCATTAGTTTTGCCGGGATCCCGAATTTGACCATTCCCACGTAGATCTCTTGGGGATAAATGCATTCATATATGGCTTTAAAGTCGATGAAAAAATGGTGGGTTTCGTGTTGAAAGTGTGAAGAATTGGTCTATTGTCGATATGCCGGGAAGGGAGCCACATTGGTACGTGCCGAATAGTGTGCTGCAGAACGGCCTAAGACGTCCACACAGTACGTTGGATAGGATCTTATATGCGACATTTAGCACGGGTATGTCTCGATAGCTATTGCAAGACATATAATATAGAGTTTCTGCATACCATCCTGGCTGAAGCCAAGAGTACCTATCTTTGCATTGCAAAAGATTAGGCTCTATACTATGCCCTAGATAAGTAAATAAAAGAAATAATATTATTAGTTAAAAAAAACTTTAAAATAAACGAGTATATGTACACTATCACAAAATGGCTAAATGATATTGTTGTTCATAAAAAAGCTAAGTTTTTACTTGAATTGATTTATTCCACTTTCATTTTTAACATCACTCGGGAGGTTATTAATATAATTGATACCGTCAACCAATACGGAATGTTGAGTACTGCTTAGATGACATCTCTCTGGTCTGAAGTTGCTATTATTCCTCAGATTGTATGGCTGGGCCTCAGAGACTTCTAAGATTCCATCAGCAATGTATTCAGGTAGCATTCCATTTTGCATTTTAAAATTAAAAACCATATCATCATACGTCAGCTTTTGTTTCACATTCATCCAGTTAAGGCACTCTAGCATAGCACGAATCGGTGTGTATATATTCATCTTTAAAATGACTCTCATACCCTTATTCTGCAGTTTTTGCAGTCTTAATTTAACATCTGCATTACAACCGAAGAGTAAAGTTGAGCATTAAGTAAAGTGTCATCACAAGAGCATTATATAAAAGAATGGAAGTTTCAAATGTCAGATGCTTTCGTATTCTACTTAAGAAATATATTTTCTTTGACATTTTTGCACAGACATGACTCGCGTGATCCTTAAAATTGAGTTTTTTCATCTATTATTACGCCTAAATATTTCAAACTTTGAACTATGTTGATTGACACGCTATCCATACGCATATTAATTTCGTTGTCTATCCTAAATTTCATGCACTTAGTTTTGCCCACATTCACCTTAAATTTGTTCATTTTCAACCAATTTTCCACGCTTTTCAAGTCCTCGTTACGTTTTCTGCACATTATATCACTATTATCTCCACAAATATAAATAAGACTATCATCTGCAAGACTAAGACTGCAATGTTTTAGGCATTTTTTAAAGTCTTTAATATACAAAAGAAACAGAAATACTCATAACACTGAACCCTGTGGAACAACCAGGTCATTATTAACTGCACTCGATTTCACCTTCGTTCTCTGACTTCTATTATTTAAATAACATTTAAACCATTCCAACTCTCGACCACGAACACCATACAAGCACAACTTTTTTAATAAGATTTGTATACAACACAATTAATCGCACTTTCAAACGAATGTCCTCTTCTAAATCCAGACTGTTCCTTAATCAATATATTGTTGTGCTCTAAATAGTTTTGAAACTGATTTGCAATAAATTTCTCCAATATTTTTTCACACGTAGGTAATATATTCACAGGCCTAAATTCTTCACATGTATTCGTATTTTTGACCTTTTCCACCGGCACCACTACTGATTGTTTCCATATTTCAGGAAACTTGCCAGTTTCCAATGAGGTATTTATCAATTTTATGAGCACTGGGCCAATGATCTCTATTGATTTCCATATCATATCTCTATTAAGTCCAAAAACATCCTTCTTATTATTCAAGTTTTGAATTAATCGATATAATGTCCTTTCATCACAATACCTAAAAGTGAAAATAGAGTTATATCTGGCGACACAAAATTAACATCAAGAATTGATGCATTTATTTCTCGAATACTATTCACAAAGAATACATTTAGCTTATTCGCAATTTCATTAGCAACGACTGACGTCCAATTTTTCCCAATTTTAATACTTTCAATATTATTTGATTTTGTATTCTTTAATACAATTTTTTTTTAGAGTTTTCCACATTTCCCTTTGATTTCCAGATTTGGCTGTTATTTGGGAGGTTATATACTTGTTCTTAATAACCCTTATTTCACTTTTGTACTTATTGCGAATAAATATATATTTTGACAAATTTTGCACCGAGTTATTGAAAACCGCGTTGTTATAAGCTTTAACCTTTAAGTTGTTCAACTTTTGTAAATGAGAGTTAAACCATGTAGTATCTATTAATTGTTTCACCTCTTTTTTAACCGTTAAGGCTTCACAACATGTGTTTATTTTTTCACAAAAAATATTCGATAACAAATTTATATCATCCTCATAGTATAAGTCTGAGAAAACTCAGGCATTTAGAAAAAAGTCAAAACGGTCTTTAGTGTAACGAATAGATTTATATTTTTGCACTTTTGTAACAGATTTATTTTTTATTTGAACTTCCACTCTGATAGTTTCATGGTCTGTTATCTTGTCGTCTGCATTTAATACAACTTTAACTTTGGATGTTAAGTCCCTATTCGTAACGATGTAGTCTATCAATGTTGCGGAAACTTCAGTGATTCTAGTAGGTTGATTCACTAACTGAACAAGTCCTTGGTCAGCAAAAACCTCCAAGACTTTCTTCGTATTACGATCCTTTGTAAGTAGATCTTTATTAAAATCTCCGGCCATTAAAATGTTGTTTTCGTTTTCAAATGAATGATAACACCAATCGGGCAGAAATGCCAAGAAATCTGTACTTGAAGAACTAGGAGATCTGTACAACACTACCAACGTAACGTCAACTTTTCTTCATTCAACCACACATACACTTTTATAATCCAGACATAATTTTGATATTTTGACATAGGAGTATGGAGCTGATAGGATGGAGCTAATAGTATAGTCATCAGACATGCTTTCTTGACATAACATCCGTATTTGAAAAGCTCAGCGGGTAAACCATCAGAGCCAGCAGCCTTGTTCTTCAGCTTTTTTACAGCTATGCAAACATCTTCAATACAGGGTGGGTGGTGGAACCGGTTCTTCGTTGGCTGGACTTGGGTTCTCTTCTGCTCTATCACTCTCTCTATATGATGCCCATTTAATAGGTGCTGGAAATGCTGCTTTTATTTAAACACATCCGCTGTGACTCGGTAACTCGGTTTCCCTCTTACTCAGCAGCCAGTTGCTTGGCCTTTTTATAAAACCTCCGGATGTTGTTTTGATCGCGACAGTCTCCGATCTCCTAGAGCTGGGAGACTGTTTATGCCCTCTTCTTTCTATGCAGGATCATCTCGATCCTTCTTCCCTTGCTGCCCTTATTTTTGTGGTGAAGTGTTTGTGGGTGTGCAAGTTCTGTCAAATGAATATTTTTTTCTAAATCCCGACTGATATTTCAACAAAATATGTTTGGCTTTAACGTACTCCATCAGCTGCTGTTTAATCATCATGTCCAAGATTGTCTGTATGCTTCTTAAGGTATTAATAGGTCGAAACTCTTCAATTTACTATGTTGGGTATTTTATTTATGTAAATTAGAAGTAATAACGCACCCAGATCCTCGAGGTATCCCGTAATCAACATTTATGGGATCAGAGATGATGTTGTTTACTTTTGTGCGCTGGGTTTGCTCTCAGATATGAGTAAAACAATTTAAGTTCTTTATCCTCGACCGACTTTCAACCTCCCCAAACTAAATAAAGAAACACTCTCTTTATCTTCCGAAGCTAAATATCTAGGAATCATCCTAGATCCAAAGCTGAGCTGGAAGCAAAACATAGAACACAGGGTACGCAAAGCAAGTGTCGCTTTCTATCCCTGTAGCAGAAGTTTTAGCAAAAGGGTGGGACTCTGGCCTAGGATGGTGCTGTGGATGGACACGGACGTTATACGTCCTATCATCACCTTTGGTGGCCTGCCCTAAGTAAAGCCTAAGCTCAATCGAATCCAGAGGTCGGCTGGGATTGGTGCAACCGGGGCACTTCGGTCGAATCCGACCGACGTCCTTGGTGTACTTCTAAACCTCATTCCTCTCGACCTTCTCGTTAGATCTACTGCACATTGCAGCGCAGTAAGGCTCAGGGAATCTGGGTTCTGGTCACATAAACCGTACGGTCTTAGTAAGGTGCTTGACTTGCTACCCGGGAACCTCGCTGCGACTGCCACTAACTACACAACGCCCAAACACAACCTCAACAAAGCTGCTCAATTTTATTTCCCATCCAGAACGGAATGGAAAAATGAAGGGTTACCATCGAACCTCCAGGTAGCCATCTATACCGACGATTCAAAGATGGAACGCGGAGTCGGCGCGGGTATCTTCTCAGCGGAACTGCATATATCCAAATCCTTCCGACTCCCGGACTCCTGTAGCGTATTTCAGGCGGAAATACTTGCGATCCGGAAGGCTTGTAGGATGCTCACACTCTTTCCTATAACCAAGAGAGACGTTGCCATCTTCATTGATAGCCAGGCAGCTATTAAAGCTCTCGACTCACACTCCTCACACTCCATATCATCCAAATTAGTCGCACCGTGTAAAGATGCAATCAGTTGTCTACACGGCCACTTCAACATAACTCTTCTGGGTTCCCGGCCATAGTGGCATAGAGGGAAATGAAAGAGCCAATGCGCTGGCAAGACACGACTCTACCTTTGATAGTTCCCTTGCAGAGACAGTCTCTCTTCGCATTGCAGTTGTCAAGGGTAAAATACCCCAGTACTTTCTTTCACGGCCGAACTAAAGATGGAGCGGCCTAAATAGCTGTATCATGTCCAGGAAGATGTGGCCCTGCTTCGATGATAAAAGAACCCACGATCTAACAAATAGAACCCGTCAGGAGATTGCCAGAATTCTGGCGGTCGGCAGTGGACACTGGACTGTCGGTACTCACACTGCAAGGTTGGGCATCCCATTCAACCAACACTGCCGCAGCTGCAAGGATCAAGTGGAAAAGTAGACCCTCCCTCACTTCCTTTGCGAATGTCCGACCCTAGCTAGAGCTAGACATCGCACACTCGGCAAAACATTCTTCGACGACCTATCAGAATTGAGCAATACTAACAATATTGACAACTTGTTTCAAAATATTTCCGAAGGTGTTTAAAGAGTTAACCGGTTGGAATTCATCACTCTTTTTGGTTTTTGGTAGTTTTTCCACAGGTGTTATCATTGAATCTTTCCACTAAGCTGGAAAAACTCCTGTTGAAAGCGATTCTAAGCGACTAACTGGGAAACGGTTGACTCCAATATCTTGGATTTTCTTTGAAGTCTGCTCTATTCTCCAAGTATTTTACACGTTTTTTCAGTTAATGCAGTGATATTAGTCGGAATTTAAATTGGCTTTCCGGGTGGTCTATATAATTTATGTATTCAACATCTTCAACTGATTCACCGATTTCTTTTACTCTTTTAACAAAGTAATCTTAAAATTTGTTGGTAATAAATGACTCATCACTATATCTTCAAATGACACATTCTTTTTTTAACATGTTTGTTTATTTAGAGCCAATTTTTTTATTTCAGTCCACATTACTTTCTGCCTGGTTAGTTTACTAATTTTTTGCATTTTTATTGCTAATGAATTTGGGTGATATGATTCATTTTATTTGGGCGTTGTTTTATTTTGTCTTAATTTTTCTAGGTGATATTTCTTGTTTTGGGCATTTTCTCTCTTTCAAATATTATTTTGGATTTTATTGATTGTTATAAAAACGAAGCCTGACAAGAAAATAACCCAAACTGAGTTTTACAACTAGTTGTTTAAGATTTTTTATATATGTTATTTCCATGGGCATTAATGCCTATCGCCATCGAACACCAATGCCTTTTACCAAACCAAAACAACTGCACCACGGTACAAAGATTCTTTAATATAATAAAATCTGCTTTGCTTCGTGAATTGGGTTCGGTTTTAGGTTTTTTTTCGCCAACGCAAACAATCTGATGAGCCGAAAAGCTTGGGTTACCCAAGAATAGAAAATGTCGTTGTGTTCTGTTTTTTCTGCTTTTTTCCTACAGAAGGTTTTGTGTTTTTGTTAAAAATAAAAATGTTTGTTTTTTTTAAAGCCTAGTCGGATAACTTATTTCCTCATACCCCATATATGTACTCAACGGACTACGGTATGAGAGTTTGCACCTGGAACATTTGGACGCTGTACACCACAGCTGTTACCCAAAAACTTGAGTCTGTCCTCTAGCGGTACAAGGCAGATATTATCGCGATCCAAGAGCTACGATGGACAGGGTTAGGTATGAGGAAATGGACAAATTGTGACATTTATTACATCTGACATAAAAGATTGCATTAGGGTGCGGATTCGTCGTGGGAAATCGACTTAGGAGAAAAGGCATAGACTTCAAGCCGATAAAAGATCGCCTGGATCCGTATCAAAGCTACATTTCGAAACATAAGGTTAATATTTGCATACGACTCTACCGTAGATGCTGAAAATACCATCAAGGAGGAGTTTTAGGACCTCCTGGACGAAGCCTACGGAGCATGTCTGGAGTACGATGTCAAAGTTGTGCTCGGGATTTTAATGCCAAAGTTGGCACGGAAAACATCTTTGGCGAATTATTTGGTAAGCACATCATCCATGACACGGCAACAGATAACGGCTATCAACTAATCGATTTTGCAGCTCGTAATACGGTGATAAGTAGCACTAGGTTACCTAGACACAGGATGCACACAGCAACCATGGCGGTCTCCTAATGGGCGAACCGCCAATCGAATCGCCCATGAGCTAATCGATGCAAGGCACGCATCCAACATCTTAAACGTACACACATCCCGAGTGGCAAACGTCGACACTGACCATTTTCTTGTTGCGGCTTAATTAAAAGATCAACTGTCCAACGAGAAGAAGCTGTGAACTGCCCAAAAGCAGAAATTCGACGTTGGACGCCTTAGCACACCAGGAGTAGCCAGAGGCTACAGATAACGGATAAGCGAGAGACTCTCCTCTGTGCACTCACCACCCACAAGCTCCAACAATATGTTGAACCGCGACATCATCAAGGAGGTAGCAGAGCAAAAGCCCGTGGCATGATGATGTATGCGTTTATCGGAAGAAGGTGACAGAAGATGCACGTTTAAAAACGCAACAAGGCATTAGTTTCCTGTGTAGAAAGAAGAGGGCGTACACAGTCAAGAAAGCATGGCAACTGGGTGCTGACCTTAAGACTGGGACGTAGGCTCTTCGAAACAACGACGGAAACCAAGTCTCCGAAGCGCAGGGAAAAGTAAATGTATTTAAGCAGCGAATCCAATAGCTGCCAAATGCGCATCAAAGAGAGACTAATAGGACAATCAAAAAATCCACGTCCTGTCAATAAAGAATAGATTTCACCACCCAGTATAGAAGCGGTTGGCCTAGCTACAAGAAAGCTTAAGAACGAAAAGGCCGCCTGCTTTGATGGCTTACCGACGGAGCGTTTTAAATACGGAGGTGATGTTTTGGTTGGGCGCATGCAATAAATCATCAGCCAAGTATGGGTGGAAGAAAACATGCCGGATGACTGGACTATCTGCTCCATACGCCTACAAGAAAGGCGATCCTATGTCTTACAAGAACTATCGAGCTATAACCCTGAAAAATGTCGCATATAATATCCCATCCAACGTACTCTGTAAACGTCTGAAGCCGTTCTGTAACACATTAATCGGCACGTACCAGTACCAAATTTACACACTGTGGGAAATCCTCAAAAAGACCAAGGAATTTCAAGTCGAGAGTCACCATCTTTTCATTGACTTTAAAGCCGCATATGATAGCATTCATCGTCAGGAGCTCTACATGACGATGACCGAATATCCAGATGTGCCGCATGGCACTATAGAGCACGGGGTGTAATGTGCAGTTTGGAAACAGCTCTTCCGAATTATTCCAAACGTGCAACAGATTTCGGCAAGACGATGCGCTGTCGTGTGACTTTTTCCATCTTGTTCTGGAAAAAAGTGCACAGGGCAGGTGTTAACATGGAAGGCACTATCTCCAATAGATCCATCCAGCTACTGGGGTATGCGGACCATATCGACATTATTGGTTAGTCTTAATGTTAATGAGGACAATACCAAATACAAGCTATCAACAAACAAACAAACATTTGTCCACCGCATAGGAGAAAACGTCACTGTTGATAGCAATAACTTCGAGGAAGTTAAGGAATTCACCTACTTTGGAGTAAAAGATCAACTCCACAAATGACACCTTAGTGAAGATCCGAAGGAGAATTACTTTAGGAAACCTCTGCTACTTCGGTTTAACAAAACAAGTAGGTTCAAAACTCGAAGAACAATATGCATGCTCTATCGAACCCTAATCCTGCCAGTGCTGCTTTATGGTGCCGAGTGCTGGACTTTGAGAAGCAGTTTGATGCCAGAGTTTATATGTGTTAGTGAACCGAGTGTCTGAAATGAATTCATAAAGTAAAAACACTCCCAAAAGAGTACTCCAAGTAATGGAACATTTGGGAGTGTTTTTCCTCTTCTTAAGACAAAAATAGTACTTCTTTTTGCCCAACGAAAACGACATTTGTTTCACCAACATATACTTTTCGAACGTCACTCAACATATTCTTTTATCTCAGCATTCAATTTGTTTTCTCCATTTAATATTTTGCCGATATTTACTGTATGTTTTTGCAGCTTTTGAATTTTTCACTGATTATGGTCGCAACTTCTCCAACTTTTTTCATAGCTACGTTAACATAATCACGGCACGGGCTACACATAATCAAAACAATACATTTTTCAATTATTAATTTCGCGCCATAAAAAATTTAAAAAAAATTTTAATTCAAATGTTTAAAAAACGACTTGTGCTGAGAAATTCCACGTCCGCTCTCGATGAACGTCAAATACACACTTCGCCATAACTCTGAGTTCTATACTATTTTCTCATACATATTTTCCGGGCTACTGCAGGCTTCCTATAAACAGCACTTGTTGTAAAAGGCGACTAAGAGAAAATTCACATCTGTGCAATTTTAACATTAGGGTGAGCCTAGTGACACATTTAACATTCTTAAACTGTGCCTTAAGTTTGCATGTAAATCCATGGGTTAAATCGCCTGGACCCGGCGAACCCCAAAAGCGGACCAGTGGGGATTCCGAAAAGACGGAGGGTAATAATCCCTACAATCGAGATCATAGACATATATCCCATAACCTTATGGTTTATGTACTCATTAAGTGCTGAAAATAATATAGAACATTTTTATAACGTTTGATTGATTTCTAATTCTTCCATACCTTCAATATTCTAGGTACCCGGTCACTAGTTTTAAATCTTTCCCAAGCACCCGACGGAAGTGAACCAAGTGCCAATAATGATGACGCTGATTGTAACATGGAAGATGGCGAAGAAATAGTCGTGCCTGATTTCGTAGAGGACGTAATCGAAGAACTTCTTCAAGGTCTACGCAGTGCAGGTAGTGATATCAGGTGGAGTGCTGCTAAGGGTATCGGCCGAGTTACCAATCGGCTATCACGTACCCTAGCCGATGAAGTAATTGGATCAGTTGTAGACATTTTAAACCCACTTGAATCTCACGAAGCTTGGCACGGGGCATGCCTGGCACTGGCTGAGCTTGCGAAACGTGGTCTTCTGTTACCATACCGTTTAAAAGATCTTGTTCCACTTCTAATGCAAGCACTGTTCTATGACGAAATGAAAGGCTACATGTCAGTTGGCCAGCACATCCGAGACGCTGCTTGCTACATGTGTTGGGCATTTGCTCGCGCATATAACCCCGCAGATCTACAGCCTTTCGTACATCAAATATCAGCTGGTCTTCTGACCGTCGCTTCCTTTGATCGGGAAATCAATTGCCGACGAGCAGCCTCAGCAGCGTTTCAAGAAAGCGTTGGTCGCCTTGGGAACTTTCCATATGGAATAGAAATTTCAACAACCACAGATTTCTACACTGTTGGATTAAAACAGAATTCTTATCTGCAAGTGAGCGACTACATTGCACAATACGAAGAGTATCAAGTGCCTCTGATTGAACATTTAATTGAGAAGAAAGTCAACCATTGGGACACATCGATTAGGGAATTGACTTCCAAGGCACTGCATAAACTTTCATTTAGAGCACCGCTGTATATGTCTGGTGTTGTCCTTCCGAGACTCTTTTTGAAAACAAATTCAATAGACATCAATATGAGACATGGGTCTGTAATAGCGATAGGTGAAATTGTTCTTGCGTTAAAGTTGGTTGAGGCCACGTCAACGGAAACTCTACTCACGAATCAGATTGTAAACGAGTTGAATGAATTAATTGGAAGGTTCCTTACGCGTGACCAATTCAGGGGTAAGTGTGTCTGACAAAACTTCACGTGTATCATAGAGAAATACATTTGTTTGCATTTCAGGAATGAGCGGAGAAATAATGAAACATTGCTGTGTGGAGTTTATACGGAATTGCAGTGTTTCCAAAATAAGTACCAACCCTAAATGCCTAGGTAATAAATTATTTTAAATTATAAAAAAATTGTATTGCCTAATTGTTTAAAATTTCTAGAAACTTGGCAAGCAATAATCGACAAATGCCTAATTGGCCAAACACGCGATGCAGCCACATCTGCTCTTTCTGAATTGTGCAAGGCATATTACTGCTCACCCGAGCGAAGCGATAAGAACGATGTCATTGTCGCCTCATATTTAAAAGGAGCTGATAACGATTTGGAAGAGCAAATACGGATGGGTTACTTATGTGCACTTGGAGCATTACCAAATTTCATGATACT
Organism: Portevinia maculata; assembly: GCA_949715645.1. Taxonomy (NCBI): domain Eukaryota; kingdom Metazoa; phylum Arthropoda; class Insecta; order Diptera; family Syrphidae; genus Portevinia; species Portevinia maculata. The sequence continues at coordinate 13,510,667 of OX454525.1, read as the reverse complement.
ACCGCAGATCGACAAAATAATTGATTGTTTAGTAAAACATTCTCTGACAACAGTGCGTACAGTTTTACAAGCGACTACTACTGGCCAACAAGAACAGGAATATGAAAATGTTATTACATGCAAATGGAGTGAAGCACGCCGGGAGAGTGTACGGGCGCTTTCTAATGTGGTGCAGACAATTGGATTTTCTGATGCCACCGAAGCTTCTATAGCAAATCCAAAATATTTTGAAAAAATATTCCAGTGCTATTTGAAGGCGCTCGAAGAGTACTCGGTCGATAATAGAGGAGACATTGGAGCGTGGGTTCGAGAAGCGGCAATGAATGGTACGCCAATTCATCAAATCAAATTATGTTCTTACTAAGATTTGATTTCTCTAAGCTTTATATCACTTGCTGACAACGTGTCCTAAGAGTATTCTTAAGCCACAACATGTTCGTCTAGTGTTACTAGGCCTGGTTCAACAGGCGGTGGAGAAAATTGACCGTACTCGCGGTCTTGCTGGCCGCTTATTCTGCAGTATTATCAACGCCGATCCACCCATACCATATATCAGCGACCATCAGCGACTAAAGGAAGTATTTCCCAAAGATTTTACATCCATTCTTTGGCTGTTCGCCGATCATACATTCCCCATGTTTTGTTCATTACTAGAGCTGCCGGCATATTCGCAAAAGATTCTTCTCGGGCTTAGTGCAAGTATTGGACAACTTACGGAGTCATTGGTACTGAATGGAATGTTGCTTCAAAAAATTTAGGCACAATTGAATTTTTTTTAGATAAAATATTCTTCTGGGGCTTTGTTTAAATTTTTGCGCTCTCATCCGAATGAAACTCCAAGACTTTGCCAGGAGATCGTTATCAATTTTGAGGAACATTTCCAGATTGAACGGGTCACTCATCCAATGCTGAATTTCTTGGATATTTTAATTGGTTCAGGTAATCTTAGTTTCAAATGAATTCTATTTGTCCAGCTATTTAATATGTTTTATAAAAAAGGTACCATAAACGACGTTTTGATGAGTGAAGAATCTACATTTGCTGCCGAAATATTCCGTCTAGTGAATGCCGAAATCAAAGAACACAAAAAACTTTATAAACTTGTGTCGAGTATCAATGTGTATTGCCAGCTGATTCAAGTTCCTCGACTATGTAAGAAAATCCTGGCCAAGATGGCAATATTTTTAGGACTTTCTCATGTACACGTGCGTAAGACGACAGCAACAAAACTTTATGAAGCTCTGGCGCTTTATGGTGATTCCTGTGACATTCCAGAAGAAAATATGGACGATATATTGAATATACTGTCAGAGACTGATTGGGGAATGCCACTGCTTGAGATTCGACCAATTCGCAATGAATTGTGTACTTTGATGGGTGTTAAGCCACCAGTTAGTGGAGGTGTGACTAGTTCTGCAAATTAAAATATTTAGTTATAAATATATACACTCTTTTTTTCACTTTAAATTAAACTTATCATGATAATATTTACACATAAAATTGCAAGAGCTTTGTTATTTAGTAAATGTGCGGCTTAGAAGGACGCATTTTTTCTTTTAATAAAGACATTTATTGTTTAACAGAAAAAGGAAGTTGTGCTTTGTGCTTGTTTGTCATAACTTCTCGGCAAGCTCAATGTAGTGATACTACCGTCGATTTCGGCAGAAGAGAAGTTACGAGAACCAACGTTGTGCTCAGACAATTTTACAGATGGATTCATGAACGCAAATTAAGGGTCTGGATTTTGAATCACTTCCTCGCTGAGGCAAATCAAATGCTGGTATTGCTGCATTTGTGTGATCCAAGAGTCGGAACTTTAATTGATATTGCCTTTTTGACAGGGTTCGTATTATCTCTCCTTTGAACATGACAGTACCAACTGAGCGGCTCGTGCTTCATTTTTTCGAGATAGGTGGAAGCATCTTCATCTCAGCTGCCGTTGCCATCAGACTTTTTGTACGCTGTCCAACATTGTGAACCGCATGTGAACCCCGGGCGCACAACAGCGGTGTAGAGCTTTCCTTTTAGCTTAGGGGACATTTTTCGATCACAGAAGATAGCTGAGTTGTCCCGCCACTTAATCCACCTTACGCTTACGCAATGCTTAATGTCATCATCATAGCTTGCTTCGCTATTGATCATAGATCCCAGATATTTGAAATTTTCGCGGTTAGGAATCACTCCTCCATTCATATAAATGGCGAAGTGGATCAGAGAACTGGCAGTACAAGTATTCTGTTTTCTTCCGACTAATACGATATCCATTCCCTTCCAAAACTTCCACCCATACATCAAGTGCTCGTTGCTGGTACTTTTAATGCTCGCTAATGACGGCTCCATCGTCAGCAAAGAATAACTGATGCACTTTGGAGTCTGACACTTTTCCTTCAAGCAGATAATGAAGAACTGGAATAAATATCAAGGGACTTCCCTGGTGTACACCGAATTTTATTGCGAAATCCTCGGTGACGGGGCATCTTCCTCTTGTCTTTACTCCCTCATACATGTCCATGATAATCTGTACGTAGGTTTCTCGAACTGCTCGCTATCTTAGCGCCAGCCATAACATCTCTTGGTTGTCTATCAAATCCCTTTTCAAAATCAAGTAACACCATATGCAAATCTTTTAAGGAAGCACGATGTTTTTCCATCATGATCCTTATACATACTGTTGCATGTTTGCTTGAACTGTGTCATTCAGCATTAATTAGTCAACTACGCCATCTAGTAGAAAGTGGCCATATTACCGATTTTGGCAGCATTGGAATAGCAGTTTTAGTAGCTGTGGTATAACTTGGTATGTTGTTCTCGAACCTTCTGAACTTAACGAACCTTCTCAACGAATCTGGAAATTTCGAGAGGTGTCACTAGGAGATATAAATAGATGTCGCAGGAGCACCCAAGACATTCGAGTTGTGAACCGCGATAAAGAAGGGCGATAGATGACAGTAGTGAAAAGTATAGAGAATATTGAATAAGAGAAAAGTGATTGTTTATTTAAAGTGATTAATTGTGAAAGTGAATTGTTGAATTAAATAAGTGAATTATTAGAATAATAATCAAGAAGTAAAAGACATTGAAAGAGAACTAATAAAGATGAATTAAATAGAATTACGTTTTATCTTTTCGAATCCTAGCCTGGATGCAACATTGGTGTCAGAAGTGGGATAAAACGTATTCAGTGTGAAATTAAAGTGAAGTGAATTAGTTTTTTTTTAAAAAAAAAAAAATGTATTTAGTGAAAAAAAAAGGAAAGGAAAATGGGCCGCACATTGAAATTACTACAGCTCAGTATACCGCAGTTAAAAGCTGAGCTAGAAAAGCGGAATCTCTCCACAGCTGGAGGAAAAAGTGATCTGGTGCTTCGACTGCAGGAAGCTGTTGAAAACGAAGGAGAAAATCCCAAGTCCGTTTTGTTCGACGTAGCAGAAGAACAAGTAAGTACAGCCGTTGATATGACTGCTATGATGGAACTACTTCTGGCCAAGTTCGATCAGAAATTCGACTGTATGGACTCTAAGTTAGATGAACAGAAGAATTCTCTAGAACAACAGACAAATTCTCTAGATTCCAAACTGCAATCAATGGACTCTAAATTTGATGAACAAAAGAATTCTCTAGATTCCAAATTGCAATCAATGGACTCTAAATTCGAAGAACAAAAGAATTCCATAGTTGCCGCCCAAAAGAGCGCTGTGGAAGATTTTAAAAATGTTCTCGAAGGAAAACTCGAAGAAATTGACCACAAGTTCGAGAAGGTTGAAACCAAATTCGACGAAATCCATCAGACGTTTTGCAAGCATGAAACAAACTTCGAGAACTTGGCTAGAGAGCTCGAGAAAGTGAAGAAGCAGAAGGCTCGAGAAAATTCTGCGGACTGCCCGAGAAGGAAAGAGATGCAGCCTCCTGTTTTCGACGGTCAAACATCATGGCCAATTTATAAGAAACAGTTTGAAGCAGCTGCAATGGCGAACAGCTGGGACAACGAGGAAAAGTCGATTGCGCTAACGCTCGCACTAAGAGGTACAGCTGCGGAGTTACTCCAAACCGTCTCAGAAGAGAAGCAACACGACTACGACGCCCTGGTCAAGGCTATAGAGATGCGCTTCGGTGATGAGCATATGCAGCAAGTGTACAGGGTCCAGCTACGCAGTAGAGTCCAGAAGCGGGGAGAAACACTTCAACAGCTGCAAGCAGATATCGAACGTCTGGCACATTTCTCACATCCTAATGCTGGTGAGGTTCTCATCAATGAAATGGCTGTGGAGGCGTTTATCCAAGCCATTGAAGATAGACAACTGCAAATGGCCGTAAGAATGGCTGGAAAGAGAACTCTCGCTGAGGCCCTAGCATTTGCCTTGACAATGCAAGCTGCTGATCAGGCATCGCATGTGTTCCACCGCGTAAGGGAAATGACAGCCGTTGAATGTTCATGTCAAAGAGCAGACGTCGTAGACCGGAGCAGAGATAACAGAGGTCAAATGCGCTGCTGGAACTGCAACAAAATAGGGTACCTACAGAGACAGTGCAGAGCTCCACCCAGACGAGGCAGTTGTCCGCATTGCGGGCCTAGGAGGGGCAACGAAGAAGCATCTGGCAGGGATAACAACCATCCTGCAGATATAGCTTCGCATAACCAGCAGTCGGGAAACGTGTAAGGGCCAGCTTCGTGGGGCAGAAGTTGGTTTCCGGAATCGACGACCCCAGGACCACAATTCAAGTATCCCAAACCAAACGAGGAAACCAGAGTCTAACAATGGAAGCCTATATCGGACAAAATAAGTGCGTGGCAACCATCGACACCGGTGCCACAGATTCCATCATAAGGAGGGACATCGTCCGTCAGTCTTGGCTGCACAACACCAGCAATTACTGTCTGAAAACAGCAACAGGAGCGACAGCGAAAGTCTCCATACACTTTCGCCACACTAACAATAAATTTGGCAGGATTAGTATTCTCCCACGCTTTCCTAGTAGCCGATATATGTGACGAATGCATCATTGGAATCGATTTCATGAAGGCGCATGATGTAGTATTGGACATTGGTATGCAAGTACTCAAGTATCGAAACGTAGAAATTCCGATGGTGTACGGGAACGAGAACGTCGCATCCCTGAGGACAGTCATTAGTAGGGACGAGGTCCTACCACCTTCTTCAGAGACACTGATTTGGACAAAGCTGGAAGGTGATCCTGGGGCCCACCGATTCTTTCTAGTCGAGCCAGAAGACAACCACTGCCGAAATTGCGTGGTTGGAAAAATGCTTGTCGAGCCGAAGAACAATATGGTTCCCGTACGAGTTCTTAATGCGGAACACAAAAGCGTCAAATTGAAGCAAGGTGAGGTGGTTGGAAAGTGTGTACCGGTTACTGCCATCACGAAACTATCACAGGAAGGTGTTGCGAAGCCTCGTTCACTAATGGGAATGACTGAGGTCAAAAGAACTTTATTCCAGCACTGCGATCTGAATCGGGAGCAGCAAGCCATGGCAGGGAACCTCATCAACGAGTTTGCTGATATATTCGCTTCGCGGGACTGCGAGTATGGCCGAACACACCTTGTACAACACCGGATAGACACTGGAGATGCGAGAACGATTCGTCAGCCTCCCAGACGACTACCATTGGCTAAGCAGACGGAGGTTGCAGAGATGGTGTCGACGATGGAGAAGGAAGGAGTAATCGAATGCTCTAAAAGCCCATGGGCATCTCCAATTGTCCTAGTCAAAAAGAAAGATGGCAGCACTCGGTTCTGTGTAGACTATCGCCAACTGAATAATGTCACCAAAAAGGATAGCTACCCTCTACCAAGGATTGACGATACGCTGGATACACTGTCCGGAGCTCGATGGTTTTCCACTCTAGATCTGAAGAGTGGCTACTGGCAAGTGCAGATACATCCGGAAGACCGTGAGAAAACAGCTTTCACAGCAGGAAACGGGCTCTGGCAATTCACAGTTATGCCATTTGGACTGTGTAACGCGCCGGCAACCTTTGAGCGACTAATGGAGCGTGTTTTGTTGGGGCTAACATGGAAAACGTGTTTGGTCTACTTGGACGATGTCATCGTGGTTGGAAAAACGTTTGAAGAACATCGAGATAACTTGAAGGAAGTGTTCCAGGGACTACGAAGTGCACAATTAAAGCTTAACCCGAAAAAGTGTGATCTCTTTAGATCTGAGGTAAAATATCTGGGGCACATCATCTCGTCCGAAGGAGTAAGGACTGACCCAGAGAAGGTCGATGCGGTGAAAAATTGGCCCGTTCCCAAAGACAAACACCAACTGAGAAGCTTCCTGGGACTTGCAACTTACTACAGACAGTTTGTGAAGGACTTCGCAAGGATCGCAAAGAGCTTGCATCAACTGACGGAAAAGGGAAAACCATTTAAATGGTCAGGTGAATGCGAAGCGAGTTTCAAGAGTCTCAAACACCAACTGTGTGATGCTTCAATTTTTAGCGTACCCTACTCCAGGAAAGACATTTATTCTAGTAATGTTGGGATCGGAGCTATCCAAGCCGGAGAGGAACTATTGCGTGACCAGGCGGGAACTCCTGGCTTTGATCCTGGCAACAAAGCACTTCCACAAGTACTTATATGGGCAGAAATTCATCCTGCGTACAGATCATGCGTCTCTAAAGTGGCTGCTGCAGTTTAAGAACCCTGAAGGACAAGTCGCGAGGTGGATTGAGCGGCTGCAGATGAATGACTACGAGATACAGCACCGAAAGGGAACTCTTCACTCCAACGCAGATGCCCTCTCCCGGCGACCCTGCAAGGCTGATTGTAAACATTGCGTACGCCAGGAGGAAAAAGATAAAGTGTCAGTCCAACGGTTGAGAGCTGAGCCCATTAGCGGCTGGAGTGCACGGGAGATCCGGAATGCTCAACAGGAAGATCCGGATATCGAGCCAATTCTCGCCTGGAAGGAACATGAGGGCAAGCCGGACTGGCAGCAGATCTCCAATAGGAGTCCGGAATTGAAGGCATACTTGGCACAATGGGACTCACTTCATGTCCAGGATGGCATTTTGAAAAGAAAATGGGAAAGTTCGGATGGAACATCAGCCGTGATGCAACTTGTGGTACCCAGATCGAAAGTCAACGAAGTACTTAGGGAACTACATGATGGAGTGTCCGGAGGTCACTTGGGAGTAAATAAGACACACGAAAAAGTGCGAGAACACTTTTACTGGATCCACGCAAGAGACGATGTCGAAAACTGGTGTCGAAAATGCGCCGCTTGCGCAGCCAGTAAAGGCCCGAGAGTAAAAATGCAAGGCAAGATGCATCAATACAACGTTGGAGCGCCCTTTGAAAGGATTGCAGTTGACATCGCAGGACCGTTTCCAGAAACCAACAGTGGAAACCGCTATATCCTCGTAGTGATGGACTACTTCACTAAATGGCCTGAAGCCTTTGCTATACCTAACCAAGAAGCTAAAACCGTGGTAGAGCATATTGTCCACAACTGGGTAAGCAGATTTGGCATACCAATGGAATTGCACTCGGACCAAGGTCGCAACTTCGAGTCGAAGATCTTTCAAGGAGTATGCCAGCTACTAGGGATTAAGAAGACAAGAACAACCTTGCTTCATCCACAATCGGACGGAATGCTGGAACGCTTCAATAGAACCTTAAACGAACACCTTTCTAAGGTTGTTGGCGACTGCCAGCGGGACTGGGACAAGCACATCCCCATGTTCCTATTAGCTTATCGAAGCGCAGTTCATAACACAACAGGACATACTCCATCCGAAATCCTTTTTGGTCGAACCATCCGGTTACCTAGTGAATTGATGTTTGGATCTCCGACTGATGAAGCAACGAATGAAGATGATTATGTGGCGGATCTCAGAGAAATCATCAGAAACATTCATCGGAAAACTAGAGATAAGATTCGGATATCCAGCGACCGCATGAAGACGAGGTACGATACAAAAGCGACCACCACAGGATTCCAGGAAGGAGATCTGGTATGGCTATACAACCCTCATCGCCGAAAAGGTATTTCACCTAAACTACAGCAGGATTGGGAAGGACCCTATAAGATAGTGAAGCGCATCAACGATGTTGTCTACCGGATCCAGCGAGGAAGAGGCAAGCTGAAAGTTATCCATGTGGATCGTCTCCATCGCTACCATTGGGAAAATATTGACGTGCTTGTTCGGGACGAACAAGTTTAAGAGGGGGGTATTGTTGCATGTTTGCTTGAACTGTGTCATTCAGCATTAATTAGTCAACTACGCCATCTAGTAGAAAGTGGCCATATTACCGATTTTGGCAGCATTGGAATAGCAGTTTGAGTAGCTGTGGTATAACTTGGTATGTTGTTCTCGAACCTTCTGAACTTAACGAACCTTCTCAACGAATCTGGAAATTTCGAGAGGTGTCACTAGGAGATATAAATAGATGTCGCAGGAGCACCCAAGACATTCGAGTTGTGAACCGCGATAAAGAAGGGCGATAGTTGACAGTAGTGAAAAGTATAGAGAATATTGAATAAGAGAAAAGTGATTGTTTATTTAAAGTGATTAATTGTGAAAGTGAATTGTTGAATTAAATAATTGAATTATTAGAATAATAATCAAGAAGTAAAAGACATTGAAAGAGAACTAATAAAGATGAATTAAATAGAATTACGTTTTATCTTTTCGAATCCTAGCCTGGATGCAACAATACTTTGAATTGCATCTGTGGTGGATTTTAACTAATTCACCGAAGTCTGAATTAAGGAGTAATTAAGTTGAAATATAACTGACAGCAGTCTTTAGTGAATCTTTGAACTGAATGCTATGTAGGGTATGGATATTCTATCAAGGAAACGGAAGTTACCTATATTAAAAGTGATTTAATCCAATTAATGAACCAATTTGTACTTATTATAATAGATTCAGTAATGGATGTCCATACAATATATTACTTAACGACAGTTAACTAATGCATGAACATTCATTTTTTATTAAACAGAAATTTCAATCCGTCAATTAACAATTTATAAAAATTTTATATAATTTATGTCAATTAGAGGCAAATTAGGTATTTTTTATTACTATGGCTGCAAGTGTGTTCATGCAATGTCGTACAACCGCCGAAAAATTTACTAAACTGTCAAAATTTGGCCTTTGGCAGTTCATTTACCACTTTCTTAATTTGCCACGATTTCGACGGATTTACGGCGTTGCATGAATACCCTATGCTTATTCCCTGCGCTAAAGGTATATTAATTTTGAGTCAAGGTAAAATGATGTAATATTGGTCGTATACCTCTAAAAGTAACTATTATATATATTCCAATGGCTTATATTAATTTGCTATCATTTGCCTCATCATTTTTATCGTTACCATCACGTGATGATGAAGCGGTTGTCGTTCAACGTTTACGAAGGAAACAAAAAATACAAGTGTAGAATTTCTTTGACGATGTCGATTATCTGTGTTTGTCGTCTCACAAATAGGGGCGGGTTTCCATTATGAACAGTAAGGGAATTTTTTTTTTCTGACTTAAAATGGCCCAAAAAAGATAAATATAATATTTTTTCCTTGAGGAAATGCATTTTTTTTTATTAAATTTTAACAATTTTTTTTTAATAAAACGGTGTTTATGTAATTCATACACCTAGATTACAATCATTTTTTGCGGAATCTAGGCCATTTTAAGGTGTATTTAAAGTATAGAGTGGGTGGCTCGCTTCGCTCGCTAACAGGATTTTAACCCTTTCTTCCGCAGGGTTTAGCCGCTCACGCGACTTCGTCGCTCCGCTAAGGGTATGCCAACAACTGTCAGGCAGGCGCCTGTAAGAAAGTATGGTGTATTTAAAGTATGGAGTGGGTGGCTCGCTTCGCTCGCTAACAGGATTTTAACCCTTTCCTCCGCAGGGTTTAGGCGCTCACGCGACTTCGTCGCTCCGCTAAGGGTATGTCAACAACTGTCAGGCAGGCGCCTGGAGCTAAAGTTTATATATACTGTTGCATGTTTGCTTGAACTGTGTTATTAATTAGTCAACTACGCCATCTAGTAGAAAGTGGCCATATTACCGATTTTGGCAGCATTGGAATAGCAGTTTGAGTAGCTGTGGTATAACTTGGTATGTTGTTCTCGAACCTTCTGAACTTAACGAACCTTCTCAACGAATCTGGAAATTTCGAGAGGTGTCACTAGGAGATATAAATAGATGTCGCAGGAGCACCCAAGACATTCGAGTTGTGAACCGCGATAAAGAAGTACGATAGATGACAGTAGTGAAAAGTATAGAGAAAAAGTATAAGTATCCAGTAAGAGAAAAGTGTTTGTGTATTTAAAGTGATTAATTGTGAAAGTGAATAGTTGAATTAAATAAGTGAATTATTAGAATAATAATCAAGAAGTAAAAGATATTGATAGAGAACTAATAAAGATTAATTAAATAGAATTACGTTTTATCTTTTCGAATCCTAGCCTAAATGTAACATTGGTGTCAGAAGTGGGATAAAACGTATTTAGTGTGAAATAAAAGTGAAGTGAATTAGTGAAAAAAAGAAAGAAAGAAAAATGGGCCGCACATTGAAATTACTACAGCTCAGTATACCGCAGTTAAAAGCTGAGCTAGAAAAGCGGAATCTCTCCACAGCTGGAGGAAAAAGTGATCTGGTGCTTCGACTGCAGGAAGCTGTTGAAAACGAAGGAGAAAACTCCAAGTCCGTTTTGTTCGACGTAGCAGAAGAACAAGCAAGTACAGGCATTGATATGACTGCCGTGATGGAATTACTTCTGGCCAAGTTTGATGAACAAAAGAATTCTCTAGAACAACAGACAAATTCTCTAGATTCCAAACTGCAATCAATGGACTCTAAATTTGATGAACAAAAGAATTCTCTAGATTCCAAATTCCAATCAATGGACTCTAAATTTGATGAACAAAAGAATTCTCTAGAACAACAGAAGAATTCTCTAGATTCCAAATTCCAATCAATGGACTCTAAATTTGATGAACAAAAGAATTCTATAGACTCTCAGTTCAATGAACAGAAGAATTCTCTGGATTCGAAATTGGAGTCAATGGACTCTAAATTCGAAGAACAAAAGAATTCTATAGTTGCCGCCCAAAAGAGCGCTGTGGAAGATTTTAAAAATGTTCTCGAAGGAAAACTCGAAGAAATTGACCACAAGTTCGAGAAGGTTGAAACCAAATTCGACGAAATCCATCAGACGTTTTGCAAGCATGAAACAAACTTCGAGAACTTGGCTAGAGAGCTCGAGAAAGTGAAGAAGCAGAAGGCTCGAGAAAATTCTGCGGACTGCCCGAGAAGGAAAGAGATGCAGCCTCCTGTTTTCGACGGTCAAACATCATGGCCAATTTATAAGAAACAGTTTGAAGCAGCTGCAATGGCGAACAGCTGGGACAACGAGGAAAAGTCGATTGCGCTAACGCTCGCACTAAGAGGTACAGCTGCGGAGTTACTCCAAACCGTCTCAGAAGAGAAGCAACACGACTACGACGCCCTGGTCAAGGCTATAGAGATGCGCTTCGGTGATGAGCATATGCAGCAAGTGTACAGGGTCCAGCTACGCAGTAGAGTCCAGAAGCGGGGAGAAACACTTCAACAGCTGCAAGCAGATATCGAACGTCTGGCACATTTGTCATATCCTAATGCTGGTGAGGTTCTCATCAATGAAATGGCTGTGGAGGCGTTTATCCAAGCCATTGAAGATAGACAACTGCAAATGGCCGTAAGAATGGCTGGAAAGAGAACTCTCGCTGAGGCCCTAGCATTTGCCTTGACAATGCAAGCTGCTGATCAGGCATCGCATGTGTTCCACCGCGTAAGGGAAATGACAGCCGTTGAATGTTCATGTCAAAGAGCAGACATCGTAGACCGGAGCAGAGATAACAGAGGTCAAATGCGCTGCTGGAACTGCAACAAAATAGGGCACCTACAGAGACAGTGCAGAGCTCCACCCAGACGAGGCAGTTGTCCGCATTGCGGGCCTAGAAGGGGCAACGAAGAAGCATCTGGCAGGGATAACAACCATTCTGCAGATATAGCTCCGCATAACAAGCAGTCGGGAAACGTGTAAGGACCAGCTTCGTGGGGCAGAAGTTGGTTTCCGGAATCGACGACCCCAGGACCACAATTCAAGTCTCCCAAACCAAACGAGGAAACCAGAGTCTAACAATGGAAGCCTATATCGGACAAAATAAGTGCGTGGCAACCATCGACACCGGTGCCACCGCTTCCATCATAAGGAGGGACATCGTCCGTCAGTCTTGGCTGCACAACACCAGCAATTACTGTCTGAAAACAGCAACAGGAGCGACAGCGAAAGTGTATGGAGAGGTCATACTAACAATAAATTTGGCAGGATTAGTATTCTCCCACGCTTTCCTAGTAGCCGATATATGTGACGAATGCATCATTGGAATCGATTTCATGAAGGCGCATGATGTAGTATTGGACATTGGTATGCAAGTACTCAAGTATCGAAACGTAGAAATTCCGATGGTGTACGGGAACGAGAACGTCGCATCCCTGAGGACAGTCATTAGTAAGGACGAGGTCCTACCACCTTCTTTAGAGACACTGATTTGGACAAAGCTGGAAGGTGATCCTGGGGCCCACCGATTCTTTCTAGTCGAGCCAGAAGACAACCACTGCCGAAATTGCGTGGTTGGAAAAATGCTTGTCGAGCCGAAGAACAATATGGTTCCCGTACGAGTTCTTAATGCGGAACACAAAAGCGTCAAATTGAAGCAAGGTGAGGTGGTTGGAAAGTGTGTACCGGTTACTGCCATCACGAAACTATCACAGGAAGGTGTTGCGAAGCCTCGTTCACTAATGGGAATGACTGAGGTCAAAAGAACTTTATTCCAGCACTGCGATCTGAATCGGGAGCAGCAAGCCATGGCAGGGAACCTCATCAACGAGTTTGCTGATATATTCGCTTCGCGGGACTGCGAGTATGGCCGAACACACCTTGTACAACACCGGATAGACACTGGAGATGCGAGACCGATTCGTCAGCCTCCCAGACGACTACCATTGGCTAAGCAGACGGAGGTTGCAGAGATAGTGTCGACGATGGAGAAGGAAGGAGTAATCGAATGCTCTAAAAGCCCATGGGCATCTCCAATTGTCCTAGTCAAAAAGAAAGATGGCAGCACTCGGTTCTGTGTAGACTATCGCCAACTGAATAATGCCACCAAAAAGGATAGCTACCCTCTACCAAGGATTGACGATACGCTGGATACACTGTCCGGAGCTCGATGGTTTTCCACTCTAGATCTGAAGAGTGGCTACTGGCAAGTGCAGATACATCCGGAAGACCGTGAGAAAACAGCTTTCACAGCAGGAAACGGGCTCTGGCAATTCACAGTAATGCCATTTGGACTGTGTAACGCGCCGGCAACCTTTGAGCGACTAATGGAGCGTGTTTTGTTGGGGCTAACATGGAAAACGTGTTTGGTCTACTTGGACGATGTCATCGTGGTGGGAAAAACGTTTGAAGAACATCGAGATAACTTGAAGGAAGTGTTCCAGAGACTAAGTGCACAATTAAAGCTTAACCCGAAAAAGTGTGATCTCTTTAGATCTGAGGTAAAATATCTGGGGCACATCATCTCGTCCGAGGGAGTAAGGACTGACCCAGAGAAGGTCGATGCTGTGAAAAATTGGCCCGTTCCCAAAGACAAACACCAACTGAGAAGCTTCCTGGGACTTGCAACTTACTACAGACGGTTTGTGAAGGACTTCGCAAGGATCGCAAAGAGCTTGCATCAACTGACGGAAAAGGGAAAACCATTTAAATGGTCAGGTGAATGCGAAGCGAGTTTCAAGAGTCTCAAACACCAACTGTGTGATGCTTCAATTCTAGCGTACCCTACTCCAGGAAAGACATTTATTGTAGATGCCGACGCTAGTAATGTTGGGATCGGAGCCGTTCTTTCGCAGATCCATGATGGCCAAGAGAGAGTAGTTTCCTACTTCAGTAAAGTGCTATCCAAGCCGGAGAGGAACTATTGCGTGACCAGGCGGGAACTCCTGGCTTTGATCCTGGCAACAAAGCACTTCCACAAGTACTTATATGGGCAGAAATTCATCCTGCGTACAGATCATGCGTCTCTAAAGTGGCTGCTGCAGTTTAAGAACCCTGAAGGACAAGTCGCGAGGTGGATTGAGCGGCTGCAGATGTATGACTACGAGATACAGCACCGAAAGGGAACTCTTCACTCCAACGCAGATGCCCTCTCCCGGCGACCCTGCAAGGCTGATTGTAAACATTGCGTACGCCAGGAGGAAAAAGATAAAGTGTCAGTCCAACGGTTGAGAGCTGAGCCCATTAGCGGCTGGAGTGCACGGGAGATCCGGAATGCTCAACAGGAAGATCCGGATATCGAGCCGATTCTCGCCTGGAAGGAACATGAGGGCAAGCCGGACTGGCAGCAGATCTCCAATAGGAGTCCGGAATTGAAGGCATACTTGGCACAATGGGACTCACTTCATGTCCAGGATGGCATTTTGAAAAGAAAATGGGAAAGTTCGGATGGAACATCAGCCGTGATGCAACTTGTGGTACCCAGATCGAAAGTCAACGAAGTACTTAGGGAACTACATGATGGAGTGTCCGGAGGTCACTCGGGAGTAAATAAGACACTGGAAAAAGTGCGAGAACACTTTTACTGGATCCACGCAAGAGACGATGTCGAAAACTGGTGCCGAAAATGCGCCGCTTGCGCAGCCAGTAAAGGCCCGAGAGTAAAAATGCAAGGCAAGATGCATCAATACAACGTTGGAGCGCCCTTTGAAAGGATTGCAGTTGACATCGCAGGACCGTTTCCAGAAACCAACAGTGGAAACCGCTATATCCTCGTAGTGATGGACTACTTCACTAAATGGCCTGAAGCCTTTGCTATACCTAACCAAGAAGCTAAAACCGTGGTAGAACAGATTGTCCACAACTGGGTAAGCAGATTTGGCGTACCAATGGAATTGCACTCGGACCAAGGCCGCAACTTCGAGTCGAAGATCTTTCAAGGAGTATGCCAGCTACTAGCGATTAAGAAGACAAGAACAACCTTGCTTCATCCACAATCGGACGGAATGCTGGAACGCTTCAATAGAACCTTAAACGAACACCTTTCTAAGGTTGTTGGCGACTGCCAGCGGGACTGGGACAAGCACATCCCCATGTTCCTATTAGCTTATCGAAGCGCAGTTCATAACACAACAGGACATACTCCATCCGAAATCCTTTTTGGTCGAACCATCCGGTTACCTAGTGAATTGATGTTTGGATCTCCGACTGATGAAGCAACGAATGAAGATGATTATGTGGCGGATCTCAGAGAAATCATCAGAAACATTCATCGGAAAACTAGAGATAAGATTCGGATATCCAGCGACCGCATGAAGACGAGGTACGATACAAAAGCGACCACCACAGGATTCCAGGAAGGAGATCTGGTATGGCTATACAACCCTCATCGCCGAAAAGGTATGTCACCTAAACTACAGCAGGATTGGGAAGGACCCTATAAGATAGTGAAGCGCATCAACGATGTTGTCTACCGGATCCAGCGAGGAGGAGGCAAGCTAAAAGTTGTCCATGTGGATCGTCTCCATCGCTACCATTGGGAAAATATTGACGTGCTTGTTCGGGACGAACAAGTTTAAGAGGGGGGTATTGTTGCATGTTTGCTTGAACTGTGTCATTAATTAGTCAACTACGCCATCTAGTAGAAAGTGGCCATATTACCGATTTTGGCAGCATTGGAATAGCAGTTTGAGTAGCTGTGGTATAACTTGGTATGTTGTTCTCGAACCTTCTGAACTTAACGAACCTTCTCAACGAATCTGGAAATTTCGAGAGGTGTCACTAGGAGATATAAATAGATGTCGCAGGAGCACCCAAGACATTCGAGTTGTGAACCGCGATAAAGAAGTACGATAGATGACAGTAGTGAAAAGTATAGAGAAAAAGTATAAGTATCCAGTAAGAGAAAAGTGTTTGTGTATTTAAAGTGATTAATTGTGAAAGTGAATAGTTGAATTAAATAAGTGAATTATTAGAATAATAATCAAGAAGTAAAAGATATTGATAGAGAACTAATAAAGATTAATTAAATAGAATTACGTTTTATCTTTTCGAATCCTAGCCTAAATGTAACAATACTTACTTTGGGGTATTTACCAGTATATTTTCAGCCAAAAAAAAAAAAGACAAATTAACTTAAATTGTTTCAACTTTTTGACATATGGCAATACCTATAACATTCACTGCATTCACCACCCCACCCACCCCCCTCCACACCTACAGAAAACACTTAGAACAAGCGTTATGGAAAGTGAACGCGTCATTTGTGCAGTTTGTAGGTGCACTTTTCAGTGAAAATTGAAAACTTTAAAAATAAAAAAAATAGAAAAAAAAGTTTCCTCAGAAAAATTCTTTTACAGTACATCTTAGAATAAGTAAATTTAAATAAAAAAAATGAATTTGCTTACTGTTCATAATGGAAACCTCAGCCGGACAGTTCTTCCAGATTACCAATTGAAAACGACATAAGCCGATAGAATAGGCGCGTTCAATTTGCCGGACAACTACGAGTCCCTCCTAGTTAACACTCTGGATAGATTACGTGGATATCGGCTGTTCAGCGAAAACTTGCTCTTTGAGCAAGTGAAAGATCAACCCCAACGCAAATTAAGGGTGATCCATCTTTGATTCACCGAAAGCTTTTAATACTTAACAAAAATTGGATGGACAATATTTTTTTTATTGATAAGCCTTGAATTTTGAATTAACTTTTAATCCACATTTCAGTTGCTTCTTGATTTGACTTGTTTTAATGAACTTAAACCGACTGCCAAATTATATAACTTGTGGTCGGACATTAATTTCGGATGGAAGCGGATGGGATATTTCCTCTGCTCCACTTGTATGGATTTTTCAGGACTATGAACCTTTGAATTTAATTTGACTTCTTAATTTGGTTTCTATGTACTAGTCTTATGTTTCCATTATTATTTATCAAATATGTTAAGCGGCTGACTACTTTCATGACTTTAACTGGAATCCAATGTACAAAACTTACTTCATGGTTTCTGTACCATATAATCGTTCCCCCTTTAAAAGCTTGTGTACTATTTTCTAAAAATATTTTTTTGTTTTTTTTTTAAACAGAAACTATCCTTTGTATTGCTATTTTGGCCTTCAAGTTTTTGACAAATCAAATTTAACTTTCTTTTTGATATTAACATTATTTAAAGCAATTTTAGGCTTAAAGCTAAATATAATTTCGAAGGGTGACTTGGAAGTAACCGCAGATGGGGTATTTATAAAATTTAATAAAAATCTTTCAATTTTTTCGGACATTGCCATGGTTGGGGACGTTCTAATATAAATTTGTAAAAGACTTTTTTAATTGTTTGCAATATACGTTCCGCAGAACCATTCGATTGTGTGTGATAAACAGGGCTCTTAGTTCAAATAATACAATTTCGCGATATAGGATGCATTAAACGGAGGACCATTGGCGGGGACAATTTCAGTTGGAAATCCGAAAATGCTATTGTCTCGACGATGGTATTTCAACGTTATGTGAAGTAAATGAGGTGTGTTTAATGAACCTGAGCTTTTTTTTATATCGTACTCGCACTAAAGGGATTCTTGAATACCCTTATAATGTAATAGCTACACAGCACGGGCGTTAAGGAAATTAGGGTTAGAAGATACGTTGGTTTTAAATGTTTGTAGGTTATAATGTGAAGGAGCTGCACAAAAAAGTACAGGATTTTGTGTTCCAAGAGTAAAAATCTTGCCCCAAAGTGTTCTACATTCGGTC
Source organism: Portevinia maculata (assembly GCA_949715645.1). Classification (NCBI taxonomy): domain Eukaryota; kingdom Metazoa; phylum Arthropoda; class Insecta; order Diptera; family Syrphidae; genus Portevinia; species Portevinia maculata. The sequence goes on along the minus strand of OX454525.1, from coordinate 13,492,847 downwards.
ACTTTGTGTTCCATTAAGCTGTGGTGATTAGTTTAGCACAAGATTTTCTGCACCTAGTTGTGAGGTTTGGCAAGTGAGTGAAGAGCGTCAAATTTGAAAATTCAAATTGTACTGATGTCAACTGATTTATATATTTGGCATGAGATTAAGTATTTCTTAGTTTAATGTTACAAATATTGTGATATTTTTAAAAAAATTCCAGAGAATAACATAAAACGATCATCTGTTTTAAGAGAACATATGACTCGAAACTGTACTTATCTGTTAGCCGTCGGCTTTACGTGCTTCAGTGTTCGTAGTATTGTAAGGTCTCCTACACACGAGAGTCTCGTTTTCATTGATGCGCTTTAGATGCAATGTATGGAAAGCATGCGCTTTTATTAAAAAAATTTAGTGTACTTATCTGTTCTGATTTGATTTCACTCACTTGTGCTGTTCTGTTCTGTTCTGATCTAGTTTTCGTTTATTAAATACAAATATTGAATCGTGGACACGATGTCATTCAGACGATAGTGTTACGTGAAGCATTGCTATCGATATCGAAAGTATTGTAATGGCTCCTACACGCGAGCGTCTCGTTTTCATTGACTCGCATTATATGCAATATATGGAAATCATACGCTTTTATTAAAAAAATTCAGTGTATATGTATGTATAGTACATATCGATATACCCGTTTTAATGCGTTATTTGTGCAATTGGTTTTTTTTCGTTGGTCATATATCTTAATGGATTTTTCGTAAATTTTTATTTTGTTCTAAGCCGTGTTAAGGCTCAGCTATAGCAAAACGTCAAAAACGGAACAGTAAACACATTGAAACTAACACATTATAGGAACGATTTGTATCATTTCTGTTAAATGACAGTGAAGTTGAACAGACAAAATTGTCCGTATGTCAAAATTAAGGAACTCGTTTTCTATGCAATTTTATGTTAATTTTTTAATTATTTGTGACATAATGACTATGAATTCATAAGCAACATGTTAAGACATAGAATGTGTCGATCTACTCATTTTAACTGCACCAAAAAAGCAAATCGAAATTTGTATGTTTAAAATGAATAGACCGAAGCAATCTTTGTCTTAAAAAGTGTATATTGGCGTTACGGCAAATCAATTTCGGGGTGACGAAATCTCAAATGTTTCGGTATTGGTATAAGTTTATGTAAACCTTGCTTCGAAATGCCAAAGTGTTCTAAAACTGACAAAAGATGCTTTTTTTCTGTCCAATGGAGAATGAAAAAAATTATATAAGAGCAAAAACCACTGCTCTAAATTTGAAAAAGATTGCTTTTTCTGCCTAATGGAAAACGACCTAAAGAAATAAAGAAAAATATCGGGTTCCTCAAGTGACTAACGGATCCCTCGAAACTCTCCTAATTGCGCACCGTTTACCAACGTGTGCTATGCACGGAATCTACTACAAACTAATTCTAATTTTGACATTTCAAATTTTTGTCGAAAGTCTCCGTTTTAGCAAGTCTCAATCTCAACCCAACCCGAACACGAAACCAAGTAAAACGTCCTCTACTCTTTCTGATTCCTAGTTCGCTCGTTGTTTATAACGCTGATAGAAAGAATAAGAAGAAATTAGAAACAAATTCTTTTCCTCGCTTGGTTTTTATTCATCAAAACACTTAATTTACTTAAAAGCTAAATAAAATGGTAAGTATGACACATAAAAACATGAAATTTTCAAGATGACTAATTGCATTGTCGTGTTTGTTGGTCGACAACGATAAAAAATGATTTAATTATCCCGTATATATACATTATTGTTTAAAAGGCTGAAGGGAAAATATGCGATATTTCCGATGAGGTACGAGAGGAATTAAAAAAGTTTCGATTCAGAAAAAGTACTACAAACTCTGCACTGATATGTAAGTAGCAAAAATGTCTATAAAGGACAGACTTTCCTATCGTTTGCACTATGGCCTTATGCTTATCATTCGTGTGTATTTGTTTTTTGATTCAATAACGTTCTCTAATCGTTCTCTTCAACCCGCAGTAAAAATCGACCGTGAGAAACAAGTTGTGGTTTTGGGTGAATTAATCGACGGCATCGCAGTCGATGAGCTGCAGGATATTCTACCAGGCCATCAACCAAGGTATGTTATTTACACATACAAGATGGTGCACGATGACGAACGAATTTCATATCCAATGTGCTTTATATTCTACACTCCAAGAGATAGTCAGGTAAGATGATTATTTCATGAAATTGTGTACTCGGTATGAAAGTATCGTCTATTTCCACAGATTGAACTACAAATGATGTACGCTTGCACTAAAAGTGCTCTTCAGCGTGAGGTCGATTTGACAAGAGTTTACGAAGTCCGAGAGTTGGATGAGTTAACTGAAGAATGGCTAAAGGAAAAACTCAAGTAAACAAACAATCAATCGCAGGTTATCTGTGTTTAATATCAAATTCCAATACCAACGACAACATACCAAAATATTTTTTTATTAAAAGTATTCGCACGTAACCAATTTTTTACGGTATTGATTTTGTAGCAAAGCAAATAACAGGTCTTACAGTACTGTTTGAGTAGTTTTCCATAAAATGTCCAAATCACATTCAAGACAAGAGTATAAGAAAAATAAATTTCCATGTTTAATATAGAATATACACGTAATATAAGGCCTTAGGCTGCGATGAACAGTTGGGAAAAAAGCTGTGCTTGCCAAAATTGTTTTTTTTTCAGACGTAGACACTGTGCATTGTAGATGTAGTGTTCTTTATAGTTTCAATACACAATAAAACAATGAAAGTAGAAAAGTTGAATATGTTTGCTTTTTAATATATCATGTTGTGTATGTATATCCAAACGTGGATAATGTTTAAATGTTCGTATCTTATCTGCATACACGTGACATTTCACATAGAGTTGAAGATTTGATAATACCCCGGCGGATAAAAATGATAGTTGACTGCGGGGCACTCAAAATCAACTTAATCAGGCGGTAATGCAAAAGCCTAATCGTTACAAGCGGAATGGGGTGTTAACAACAGAATGAGCACAGAACGTTCCAACACTTTTCAACGTAGGGCGATTTGTTGAAGATTACAGAGATTATAACCCTCCAGGTCCGCCTGTGGTGTTCGCCGCTTCGACCTCATAAAATAACGACAGGCCTCCCGGTTTGAATCACTTCGTCACTTAGGTTAATCAAATGCTGGTGTCGCTGCATTTGTGTGATCCAGGATTCTTTAGACCTGCCTCTCGCGATTGTATGGGGACGTAGATTGTTATTACCTTTTTGACAGGTTTCGTATGATCTCTGCTTTAAACCTGACAGTACCAACTGAGCCGGTCGCGCTCCATTTTGGTCGAGATAAGGTCTTTGACGTGAAGGGTTCCTCGGATCTTGGAACTTCTTATCGATCAATGTGCTGTCATGCAAAACACCTTCATCTCAGCACCAGTTAATTTGCCCTCATACTTTTTGAACGCTGTCCAACCAGCCTTCGTTCACGCCATGTTTGATGGCGTCATCAAAGCTTGCTTCGATATTGACCATGGATCCCAGATATTTGATTTTTTGCAATTGGGTATTATTCTTCCATTCATATAAATGTCTGGAATAGGTTGGAGTGGATCAGAGAACGGACAGATTCTCGCTTATGATGGCTCCATCATCAGCAAAGAATAACTAATGCAATTTGGATACCATCACTTTTCCTTCAAGCAGATAACAAAGACTGTAATAAATATCAATGGACTTAAGACGCTTCCCTAGTGTACACCGACTTTGATTGCGAACTCCTGCAGGGCATCTTACTCTTGTCTTTATTCCCTCATACATGTCCATGATCATCTGGACGTAGGTTTCTGGATCTGGTTTCTTAGCGTCACCACTAAAAGATCCATTGGTTGTTTATCAAAGGCACAACAAAAAATCACAATGTTTTTCCATAATTGCATCTGTGGTTTATTTACTTGCGACAAACCCGCACTGAACTTCAGACAGCCGTAAAATTTTCCACATTCGGCTATCTTTTACTCGCTCAACGATCTTCCTCAGGTTGATTGAACGGCAATTATCAGTCTGGCGTATCGCCTTTTCCTTTGTACAAAGGAAAAAGAAAATTTACCCTCCACTTAGTTAGTTACAATAGGCGTTCGATCACCTGTCATCAGTTTGGAGATGAGAATCATGAGTCATTTGGACCCAGTTTCAGCCCATCTTTTTTCCAGAACTCGTCCGGCCAATTGCTTTTCGTTTTTTGGAGTTTTTGAACGCCTTCCTAACTTCTTCGACACTAATGTCGTGCACTTCTTCATTGTAAGGAACCACTTTCGGAAAAAATACCAGAGGAAATAGTTCATTCAGAAGTCCTTCACAACACTGTTATTGTATTTTTATGTCACTGAAATCAGAGTCTCGGTATGTACACATCCTGAAAAGGTTCACTGATACATTGTTTATATCTGAAGACTGCTAATAATATCAAACTGTATATTGCTGTATTAAACGCTATAAATGCTGGGAATGGTTAGGTAAAAGAATCTGCTTCCTAGTTTCATATTGAACCTATCCTGAGATGATCGTTTGTATTTCTTCTGTATTTAATTGTACGTATACAAAACCTTCATTAAATACACGTTTATTCTTTGAAATAAATATTTACACAACCGCAGTACGATTGTAAATACCTTATGATACCTCTAAGGTTCCGTCACAGCCAGCTTTATATCATCCAAATGTGTATCGATTTGTTTCTCCAGCGACAAAATATGGCCCGTATTGCAGTTTTCCGCTCCGACAAATGTTAAAATTATTGGCAATTTATTCATTTGGACAACCTGCAAGGAAACCATTCAAAAATCATTTGTTTTACGGTGCATGCCGTGCAATTACCTGAAAGTTGGAATACATTGAAATGATTGTTTTATTCCTTCCGAGTCCTAGTTTTCCAGCTTGATCGCAAGCTGTCGTAAAAGTTGGTATGAACGAAGGCATTAGGGCAAAATCGACACTTTTCTCCTGACTAATTTTAAGGAGTGGAACTCCATCTCGATCTGTGATTAGAATTAGATATAATCCGTTGACCCTAAAAATATAAATGTTTTATGAACTATGCACAGGTAAAAACAATTCATCGTGAAATACTTTTGCAGGATACTGTTAAAATACTTCTTAATATCATCGGTCATTTTTCTTTATTTCAAGAAAATTAAATTTGCTCCAAGATAAAGAAATCACAACAAATGTACATAATATATTAGCTGTCAAAACGTTTTGTTCATTTTACAATATAATCTAGTACTTTTATGTGTTTGTGGCAAAATAGTTTGTAAACAAAATAAAAGTTCCGGGTAAGGCATATGAAAGCTCTTATAGAAATTAATTGATAAAAAAAAAACTAAGAACCGACCCTGCCAGGAGTCGAACCTGGAATCTTCTGATCCGTAGTCAGACGCGTTATCCATTGCGCCACAGGGCCACCTGAACGAAGATGTGCAAACTTATATTAGAACTTCCGCATAATTTTCTTGTACGTATTTATATTTTGCCTAATTAACGCCGTTTTCCACATCATTCTAGCATTGTATATAGGTATACCAAACAAAGAATACATGCATACATATAATGATTCTAGTATTTTTTTAATTAAGTTTAATAAAACAAACAATTCTATAATTTATATTCAAATAGCTTATGTTAATAATGCTATCAGCATTGTGTATATACTTAAAAATTAGTGATGATAGTGACAGTCCAATAGGTATCTATGTATAATATATCAGTTGTTAGGAGGTATTCATAGTTGATCATCGATTATAAACTCCGTCATCTAAATCGGCCTATTTGCCAACGCCATAAATGATACAGAGGATCCTATTGTGGTTGACGATTCTTGGTCGACAATCGACAAATCCAAATATTGCTATTGCCAGTGTCTTTAGTGCCCTGAATTTTTGAAGCCAATGCGGGACATTTTTTGAATAAAATCATTGATTTAAAATTTGAAGACATTTTTACTTATGAATAAGACAAAATGAAGCAAAACTATTTCGTTTATTTGTTGACATCAGTCTAGCTAAGTGTAAAGTCGCCTGGTCCTGGCGGCAACTTACTGGTTGGAACTCCCACCCTCTCGGTAAGGCGATTATCCTCGCTTCGGCTAAAAACCCAGTCGGCTCGAACCTCTGATGCACTTGTGCTTCCTTGAGGTGGATAATCGACGAGGGGATTTTTCAGCTGAACAGCTATATCAGAACTACTTGAAGTCGATGGGTACTCAGTTCCTCGTCTAAAGAATGAGTGATCTTTATTGCAAAATTACTTGTCTTTTATACCCTTTCTTAATTGCTAGGTAAGCTTAAATACTAATTTGATAATTTCTAAATCTGCTTAAAATATTATTAACCAGTTTTTTCGCCTGTTGCAAATACCGAACCCATAGTAAGAATATTACTTAATTGCCCAATCGGCATATCCATCAATAGCCTCATGATCGTTTCATAGCCCCTTGTGGAAATGCACACTCAGCACACAAAATACTTCCAAGCGGTTGGCAGAATTTCGTATATGTAGTGTGTTACCCAGGCAGTGTATATGAAATTGTAATATGAGTGCTATTTGTCACGGCCGGCTATTTGCCGGCCATACGTAGTGCCTCTTGTTGAACACATATTTAATTTAATTGTTAGTACGGTGTTGTGTTACCTGATACACTACGGTGGGATTGATTCAAAGGTTGTTGACACATGTCGTGTGCCTTCCGGGTTCCGTATTTGAAACTGGGGGAACGCAATTAAGTGGACGCTAGAGTGGTCCCTTCACATAAGTTTAACATCAGGTACAAACAAATATGCATACTTGTTTGGGTATATTTTTCAATTATCATTAATTTTGTATAAACTATGTTTTAATCCATAAGGGAACTTGTTATTTAAGGTTGATTCAATGAAGTCAATTTTTGTTGAAAATAAATAAAATTTATCAAATTCGCCCCTTTCGGGAAAACTATTGGATACGTTAGTTCTCTTCCCCAAAATGTGGGTGTGGCCAAAATCTTAGTGTGGGTGAATTGTTAAAAAGGATATTGTCCAAAAGACGAATTAATAAAAAATACTAAATTTGCTTCTAATACACAAATTCACTACAATGTGGATTAAAAGTTAATTCACGGCTTATTAATTTAAAATCATGTTCATGCATTAGCTAATTGTCGTTCAGTAATAAATGGTATGGAAATTGGGAATCGTTAAGTTATAAATTATATGGAGATACCACATCCAACATCCCATTTGGTTCAAAAATTCGCCGTCAGTTGTCTAAAATGCTGTCAGTTATAACTTTTAGTGTGAACTCACCCTTAAACCGATTACCGAACTGTCAATGTCAAAATATTCAGCAAAATCAACATTTTCATCGCGGTGAAGTACACGAAGGAACAATTTTTACAAATAATTAAAATTTACTACCGAAATTCCGAGTCGGTGGTCTCAACTTTAAGAGCGTTGACGCAAATTTTCGGCCGTAATTCTCGTCCCAGTAGACATGCGATTCATAGTCTAGTGAAACAATTTGAGTCAGAATATTCGCTGCTTGATGTTGCCGTGTCAGTTAGACTAGGTTTTGCCCGAAGTGTGGAAAATATTGTTGCCGTAGAGGCGTCCGTCGCAAACCAGCCGTATCAGGCAATTTCAGGGCATTCTCAAGAATTGGGCCTCTCAAGAGCCTTACAAGACCAAGCTTTTTTAAGAACTAAAGCCACTTGATCATATGAAGCGACGTACATTCTCGAATTGGGCTCTTAACACGATGGAAGAAAATGGAAAATTTTATCGCATAATTATCTTTAGCGATGAAGCGCATTTTTGGTTAAACGGGTTCATCAAAAAGCAAAATACGCATTACTGGACAGGTGAGAACCCTTATGTGCTTCATGAAACAGCACTTCTTCTGCAAAAAGTCACTGTTTGGTGCGGTTTTCATGCCGGTGGCGTCATTTGGCGGTTTTTTCGTCGATGAAAATAACGGCCACGTTACGGTAAATGGTTTTCGCTATAGAGGAATGTTGGAACGTTATTTTTTTGAACAATTACATGAATTGGACATCAGTGATATGTGGTTATAACAAGACGATGCCACAAGCCACAAATCGGGTGCAACAATCGAGTTATTGAAGTCTCATTTCGGTGAACGTGTTATCTTGAAAAGCGCACCAGTCTATTGGCCGCCGAGATCGTGTGATTTTACCCCTCTAGACTTATTTTTATGGGGCTACGTTAAATCATTGGTCTATGCCAACAAGCGGTGTTGGAGGAGACAGAGACAATATTGAACAAGAAACAGCGGCAGTATTGTCATCGAAAATTGGGTTCGTATCGACCGCTGCATACGTTCCCGTGTGGTGGACATATGAACAAAGTTGAATTGCATTCAAATTCAAACGTCAAATGATGCAATATTTGAAGGTCACCTTAAGTCGCTAAATAAGACATCAAAAGTTTTGTCATATTGGTATCTTGTTTGGGTTCCGTAGCCAAATGGCAAAAAACGGAACCCTTATAGATTCATCATGTTTGTCTGTCTGCCTGTCCGGGAATGTCACTCACACTTTTTTCCAAAACTATAAGAGCTATACTGTTGAAACTTGGTAAGTAGATGTATTCTGTGAACCGCTACTAAAATAAGGGAATGATAAAACTAAAAAAAATATATGATGTACATTACCATGCAAGCTTCCACCGAAAATTGGTTTGAACGAGATCTTATAAGTAGTTTTATTTAATACGTCATAAATCGTAAACCGCAATTTACATTTCATTCAATGAACTCAAATATGTATAAAAAAAAGCATTTAATTTCATAAACATAAACCTTATGCGTTAACTGTGAACCATTATTTTCTAATAATAAATCTGTAATATATGCCTAAGTAAATAATAATTATAATTCGCGCGGAACCCTTCATGGGCGAGTCCGACTCGCACTTGGCCGCTTTTTTTTATAATTGGAGTCACTAGTTGCAGTAGCTCCAAATATACGCTTTTACTCATACGTATATACGAGTAGTTTGACCAATCACCATGTTCAAACCTCAATTCCCTCATTAAATTTACGTGTGATAGGGTTCGTCTTTTTAAGTACCAATCTTTGCTCCATTTCTTTCTTCTTTTTTTTGATTTATTAAGCGACAAAACTATAGCTATTGCAATTAGGCTTTCATCGTCCATTACGCAATATATTTGTCTGACTTTCGACTGCTCACAAGTTAAATGAAAGCTGAACTGAACACCAGACAGAAGTCTAAATGCTCGGTTTTTTTTAACTGAACTGACAACTGACCTGATAACTGAACTGATAACTGATCGTCTAAAAGGGCCTTAAATGTAAACTAAATATTAATTTATTGAATATAAAAAGTTTGTTGTTACTGATAAAACAATTCGTCGAAATGCACGAACAAATTGTTCGGTAAGAAGAACTAGAAAGACTCCTGGAAATAATGTTTTTGTCTGGGAAACTAGTTAGCATTCTGATAGATGTGTTCAGCGCTGTCTTTACAAATACCAGCTGACAGATGTCGCCACATATTTATTCTTCTTCAGACTCCGAGTCACGGATGAATTACTGATCAATAATACTTCGCGAAACCAGAAAAAACAGTCAGAAACAATAGAGTACTTCAAGACAACGTCAGTGTCAACTGAAAAAAAACATTGGCTGAATAAATTGCAGGATCAAATAGGTGAATTTGTATAGCGGGAGACGAGTTTTGCGAGAATATTTAGTAAGAAAGCGAATTATAACAACAAAAATTGTTTCCGAATTAATTTGGTAGTTTTTGCTTCTCAATAGCTTTTGTTTTTACTTAATAATACACTTTATTAACAATCGCAATGATTTTTCCATACGATTTCTTAAAATTACTGAAATTGTATCAATCAATTATTTTTTGACATTAACGAAAAAGATACGGCACCTAAGAAAGAGACAGCTTCGCGAAGTACTGTACTGTAATCCAACTGGAGTGAATTCTTGAGTGACACCAATGGAAAACGACACAGGTGAATAGAATTTTTTGCTATGATGTCCGACATTGCCTAAGATCTTAGTCAGTTTGCTCGTTCAGTGATACTGAGGTTGGAATAGGTAATATACATTCTGAATGCGATATCATTCAAATTATTATAAACAAAGAATGGGTTGTAAAATGTAGATATTAAAACACAGTGCAATTCATTTGATTGAAGGTGTTTGTATTATTGTTTTGCAAAAATATGTGCATTGCAAGAATATCGTCTTCAATGCATTTGTGAATCAGGAAACAAACACTGAAGTTTATTTACGGAAGAGATAACCTCCATTTCACAATCATGTCTGCAGATAGAACGAAAAACAAAACTGCAACTTCACAATTAAGGTAGTTCGTGATATCAATAAAGCAATGATTTATATTATATTATACTGACTACTACTCTTTGTAGCAAGGACCAACTTATCCAGGCTGTAAAGAAAAAACGAGAATGCACAACGATTGCAAATAATATTGTCGAAGAACTTCTCAAGACTAGCATCAATCCCGACGAATTTCTGAAACTGGTAAACTAATATTGTCAAAGCAGAACTTTTTATCAGCTCTTCTATTTGCAAATTAGTAGATAAAATCTATAAACCAATGCCACTACGACGATATCGTTGAAGAACGACAAATTTTAAAATTGTGCGGTTATCCCTTATGCGACATTGTGCTGGTTAAGTGAGTAGCTGGGGTCCGGGTGGGTGGACTTCAAATATTAAATAATAATTAAAATTTTAGTATACCAACGAAGAAGTATCAAATTTCAACAACGGTTAATAAGGTATATGACATCACGTATAGGAAAATGTACTGCAGTACAAAGTGCTTCAAAGCTTCGGAGTACATAAAGTCACAATTATTTACAAGCCCTCTATGGCTTCGAGATCACGAAATTATTCCCGAGTTTGTACTTTTAAGTGAAACGTAGAATAAAATTAATTTGCCAATATACATACTGCCGTCAGTTTATATTCTTGGGCTTGGAAACGAAATTTTTCGAAAATCAAGGTAAATGGTTTATGGCAAATACAGCAATGCTCTTGTCATCTCATTGTGTTTCTTGCGGGTTCCCAAAAATGTAAATCAAATTATAGCAGTCATGAACCCCACACATTATAGAACAGTAACAATGCCGTTAACTATGTAACCTGCCATCCCCACTCTCTCTCTCTGAACGCCATCGCCTTGAATTACACGTGCCTCGCTTGTCCCGACTCTTAATCTCAGGGTCGGGTCGTAGGAGCTGAGGAAAAAAAAAGAACCACAACCAAAACTGATTGCCCCACGCTGGGGGCACATGTAACCAAAGCCAATATGCCTCCCTCTCTTCCGTCTATGTATACAAGATCCTGTGACATTAGGGCCACACTTCCATTTATACCCGTTCCCGCAGAACACTGCCTTTGCGCCCCTCCTTTTACCGCCGCAGTACCCAAGGTACCACTGCACTCGGAAAAAGGGAGAGGCACTGGTCACCAGGTCGTCTCGCCCCCGCTTACAGGCGACCAGGACGAGAGCACCTGTTCGTAGGAAAGAGAGGGGTTATCTGGCCGCTCGCCGCCAGGCATGGACATTCTCCCGCGCTAGCTCGTCGGTGGGAGGGGGTTCTTGCTGCGAGTCCGGACAGGGGTCACATTATTTTTACATGCCTGTCTCCATACCAAAAAAAACTAGAAGGATAAACGTCGGTTCCTTCCTTCAAGATCACGAGTCCAAACGAGTACCAGCGGCCACGATGGGCTGCCGCTGCAACCACAAGAGTACCCGTTCAGACAATCCCGCAGAAGCGGAATTATATCAAACAAAACTAACGGGCCCGAAGGGCCACGCCTTACCACTTTACACACTGCTGATTCCTTGAAGTTCACCTAGCTGTCCACGGAAGAAGGCAGGAGGGGGAAGATAAGCTGGTGAATATCCCCCTTAGGGGCTGGCCCTCCCCGCTGTACGAGTCGTACAGACACCATGGCCGCCACACCGCTCCATTAGTGGTGACCCCGAACGCTGACGGGAGTAAGGACCTCTCCCTCTATGAGACGGTGCCTACCCCTTGCTGCTCCTTCATACCCCCATTGTGTCTCGCCCCCTTTTTACCACCCTTCCAGCCCGACTTCCCGGGTCTGAGGTTCTAGCACATGATCCCGTCCGGATCAGCGCAGTTTAGAAAGAAAGAAGAGGAAAAAACTTTTCTCGCGCCCCTGACTCCGACTCGTCGATCCCGAGGTCAATGACCCATTCAATAACAAGAATCAAAATTTCATTAACGATTCTATACAACGATTCAGCAATTTTTTATTCAATTAAAGTTATAAATTAATATTAACGGGCATATCTAAATGTCTAACCTTATGATAACAGCGCTTAAGCGCGTAGCCGTACGCAGGCTAGGGCATATACTGCCGTGGAGGTATTCTCCGACTTAAAATTAAGGAATCTATCCATACGATTCTGAATCTTATACCATAAAAGAGAAAGTCTAAAGAGAAAAGATAATTTCCTCTTGAAACTAGCTTACAGGATATTTCTGGGCTTATGTAGTGTATGCTTTAGCATTCCCAAAACATGTACGTAGTTATGTTTAAATTACCTGACGGTAGGTTTCTTATCTATGACGTCGAGGCGTACATGGGTAATCTTATTTGCAATAACACTAATACTAATTTATTAATGAGTATAAAAAAAATTAAAATATACAAGACAAAACTTAACGATTAAAAGAGAATTTCAAATAAAAGTTGTAGACGACACGCGTTGGGACAAACGTACATTGAACGACGGAATGACTTCAAATTCTAGGCGAGAGGCGTTGGTAAAGGAAGAGCGACCAAAAGTAGTCACTTGACCCGCATTTGTAGCCGATCTTGGGCGGTAATCCCAGGTCCGAACGAGAAGAGGCCCCGCTCGACTAGTTAATCTAGGCGAACGAGTCGAGGATACGGGAATCTGCGACGTATCCGTCTCGTATTGACACCCTCTCAAAGACACCATGCGCATCCCTAGTAATGGTGGCGTGATGGCTAAGGGAGCGGTGAATCGTCGAAGGGTTCGTAGACGCGGATTATTGACTCTGACTCGCGAACCGAAAACTACTATGCATCTGGATCACAAAGATGACCCGTGCAGAACGGTAACACTATTGTGCGTGTGGGAGGGTATATCACTATAGAATCGGGCTCAAAACAGCCATGCGTTTATATATACAGATGTATGTAGGGTTTCGAGGTACATATATAATCTCACTTCATGAAGATAGTAAATATATACAAATAAATATAGTTATTTAATGAAAAACTTACATGGATTCCGCTGTCGATGTGCGCACAGGACTGCTTCTCCTCTGTTTATCTATTAGTATTGAGTGAGAGTGTATATTAGCTGTAATGATGGGTGCCCTACCACTGCAAGTGAAGTGAAAAGAAAAAGCGATGAAGAATCCTCACGTACCGACTTGGAACAGTATACACGACCGAGAAAATTGCAGAAATCGTACTAATAATTTAAAGGCATAAAACTAACATAAGACCTTTAGCCTGTGTAGCCATTGGCAACAATTTATATGCATTTTCACTTTTTTTTGTATTATTTTGTTTTTAAATAGTTGTTTTTGTTCGTTTGTATTTAGAGTATAAAATGTTTGTGTATAAATTTTTTCAACTTTTTTTGTTTCCAAACAATAATATTTTTCTTTTGCCACAACAGCGCGATCATCACGGTTTCAATTTTTTTTTACACAATACTTTAATATTGTTTACTTTTTAATATTCAAACATAGTTTTTGGATACTCCTTAATTCTGGAACAAATAGAAGTGGAGACGAACGAAATCATTGGCAGTAGAATCATAGGAATATAATTTATATGTCTTAATAAATTGCCATAGGCCTGATATAATTACTGGACGAGTCTGAGTATTTACTCCCAGCAAACGCGCCAAACTTGGGTGCAAACTGAAATGCAATAGCAGATAGTCAAATAGAAAGCGAATTGTATAATGAATGTTTATATCAATAGGTTGTTTCTCTTGGACGGCATCAGTTTCTGGAGTAAAATACGTTCGATGTCAATCTACGAGATGATTATCGGGTCCATATAGGTCTTTGTCAAGTTCACTGACCAGCCGTTTGAACAATGATGAGAATTTTCTCTTTGTTTTGGTATTTGGATTACCTTTACCTTCAAGAAGACTGCTTTTAACACTTTACTCCCACGAAGATACCGCTCCTTCTTCGCCATCACCTGAAAGTTTGCAAATAAAGACAACTTTGCAGATCAGTTCTTTCTATTTACTGCTTCGAACTTCTTTGCATATTTTAATGAATCCATTTACCTGAAAATATATCGAGAAACTATTGATTATTGATAAAAAAAACTTACTTTTCTTTACCGATTCCTATGATTCTCCCTCCTATTGGTTGAAACCGGCCCTCGATGAGGATGCACTTAGACCAGAAGTAGGTCCATTGTGCTGCCGATGTGTAAGGTGGGTGGGTCACCCTCTTACTCAGGGAACCATTTGCTCCTCTGAAGATCGTTTAGATCATTGAAAAGGTATTCATCCAATGTAGCCTTCCTAATGTTGGCGAGTGCAGGACACGTGCAAAGGAAGTGACTGATGGTCTCCTCTTCTTCCTCGTCTCTACAGCTTCTGCAGAAGTCATTGTAGGGGATGCCCAACCTTCGGGCATGTCTTCCTATAGCACAGCGCCCGGTGAGGGCGTTTACTAATTTCGAGAGGGTTCCTCTCTTATGTCTCAGAAGTCCGATGGATCTGGATTTGTTTAATGTCAGCCAGAGTAGCCTTGCGGTGTTGCACTGATCGAGTTGGTGCCAACGACGGTTGGCTTCGTTCACCGCATAGGTGTCTATGAGGTTTTTAACATAAGACGTTGGCGCCTCGATGTCGGTGACGCTTATGCTATTTAAACCAGAAGAGCCTCGTCGGGCCAGTTCGTCAGCTTCACAATTCCCTGGTATGTCACAGTGACCCGGCACCCAGCAAAGGATGAGGCTATACTGACCGGCTATCTCGTTAAGAGATGCACGGCAGTCTTTCACTGCCTTGGATCTTGTAGTGCTGGATGCAAGGGATTAGATGGCCGCCTGTTTGTCGATGTATATTACAATATCTGATTTCGATATCGTATTAACCGACAGCCAGGCAGCGGCTTGGCGGACGGCGGTGACTTCGGCCTGAAAAACGCTGCAGTGTTCTAGAAGGTTAAAGGAGAGGTGAATGTCCAGGTCTTCAGAGAAGACTCCGGCACCGACTCCGTCCTCCGTTTTGGACCCATCCGTAAAAATTGACAGCGATTCGTGGTGTAGGACATGACGTTGTGTCCACTCGATTCTGTCTGGGATTAGATGTTTGTAGCCCAGGTTTTAAGTTGTATTCAGTGGGCAGGTGGTCGGTGACCTTAGGGAGATGTCGATACATCGATAATAAATTGGCATATCCAGTTTTTTGCTCTTTCCATTGTTTGGAGCTTCTCAGTCTTATTGCTGAGCTGGCAGCCAACTGTTTGCCGACGATGTCGGTCGGGAGAAGGTGGAGCATGGCTTGGAGCGCCGCAGTGGGAGAGGTTCTCAGCGCACTGGTGATGCTGAGGCATGTAACTCGTTGAGTTTTGTCCAGAAAGGTTAGGTTGGACTTCTTCTCCAAGGCGGGCCACCAGACCAGTACTCCATAGAAGAGAATCGGTTTAACTACCGACATGTATAACCAGTGCATAATTTTTGGTTGTAGGCCCCACGTGGAGCCTACCGCCTTTTTGCAAATGTAAAGAGCAGCTAGGGATTTCCTGGCACGTTCGACTACATTTTCCCTCCAAAGTAGCTTGCGATCAAGCATCAGGCCTAAATAACTAGCGCTATTTGAGAGTGCCAGAGGAGTGCCTCTAATCTTCGGGGGAGTGAACTCAGGGAGTTTATGTCTTCGTGTGAACAGGACCAGCTCAGTCTTTGTTGGATTGACGGACAGGCCGCATCTTTCGGTCCAACCTGTCAATATGTTGATAGCAGATTGCATGACATCGGTCAGCGTCTGCGGGTATTTGCCTGTTACAAGTATCGCGACGTCGTCCGCATAGGCGATAACTTTGCATCCAGTATATTCAATGTTCAGAAGGGCTTCGTTGAGGACTAGATTCCACAGTAGCGGAGACAATACTCCCCCTTGGGGGGTGCCTCTGTGTGCACGTCGTTGGACAGTGCTACTTCCGAAGGATGCGGTTATTACCCTGCTTTTGAGCATGTATTCCACAAAGCAGCAGATTGAGTCGTCGATGTTGAGCCTACGTAGGGCGTTGGTGATCGAATTGGTTTCAACGTTGTTGAAAGCTCCCTCTATGTCGAGAAATGTCACTAAGGCAAGTTCTTTCATAGATAGGGATTTTTCGACGTGGTAGACGATAGAGTGCAGGGCCGTTTCAACAGATTTACTCTTTTGGTAAGCGTGTTGTGACGTGGATAGCAAGTTGCTATCAATGGTGGCCTTAATGTGAAGATCGAGAATTCTTTCTAGAATCTTGTGGAAGAAGGATGTTAGGCTTATGGGTCTAAGGTCCTTCGGGGAAGTGTGCGATGTTTTTCCTGCCTTGGCTATGAATACCACTCTTACTTCAGTCCAGGCGGTCGGCATTGTTCCTAGCATCAAGCAGCCCCTCATAATACAGGACAGGTGCTGCCTATTATGCTGAGGGCCGCCTGAATTTGTGCCGGAAAAATGCCGTCTGGCCCCGGGGACTTGAATGGCTCAAAGCTGTTCACTGCCCATTTCAGTCTTTCCTCGTTTATGAGGTCCGCAGGTGACGGTGGGCGTGCAGCGTTTACCAGGGCAGGGTTTTCGCTAGGCATAGGCGTGCAGCCGGGGAAGTGAGTGTCCATAAGCAGACCAAGCGATGCTTCATCTGATTCTGTCCATGATCCGTTGGGATTCATGAGGACACTTGGTATGGTTGGGTTCGTGGAAAGGACTTTGCGTAGCCTAGAAGATTGAGACGTGTTGTCAATACTCTCACAGAAACTACGCCAGGATCTACGTCTGGCCTTACGAACTTCCGCTTTGAAGCTCTTAAGGCTTGCTTTGTAGATATCCCAGTCCAGAGGTAGCCTCGTTGTTTTGGCTTTGTTGAATAACTTCCTGCTTGTGTGGCGAAGCTTGTTTAGTGCTGCATTCCACCACGGTGGACGATTGTCTGCCTTCCTCGTAGTAATGCGACAGGATTCGTCGAATGCTTTAATTTTAATGCGAAGGTTAGAACAGCGTTAAGCTCATCTAGTTCCAATTGTGTTTCTGGAGTCTTATGTACACGATTGGACAGTTTAGCAGAGAGGATTTCATTGTGTTTACACCAGTCAGTTCTTAGTCGATTGCGAAAAATTGCTGGTGAGGTGTTATGGCGTATTTCTAGTTCATATTCGAGATAGCGGTGATCGTAAACGGAGTGGCTGTCAGACACAGTCCACTTAGAAATCGCAGGGTACAAGTTCATAGAGGCGAAGGTAACATCTAGTACCTCTTGCCGGGTTCTGGTTATGAAGGTGGGACTATTTCCCCTATTGCACACTATTAGGTCGGTGCCTACTAAGAATTCAAATAGGGACTCACCTCGGGGGTTAGTGTCGGTACTACCCCACAGTTCGTGGTGCGCATTGGTGTCGCATCCCAGCAAAATGTCTTCTCCTCTCTTCCTGGCTTCTTCTACCACTACTCTCACCTCCTCTCATGGCGCTGAATTGGGGTCCTCGTAGGGTAGGTATCCTGAAGCTAGCCAGATGTGGGCTTTTGCAGATTTTAGCAGTGTTACTGCCAGGTCATTCGTGCTGCGGTGAGGAAGAAAGGTTAAGTTTAGTGTAGATTTAGCGAGAATGCAAGCTCGAATGTTACCTGCGTGTGGGTCCCTCAGTCCCATGACGGTGTCATTTCTTATCCAAGGTTCTTGGATGAGGGCGATGTCAAGGCCTCCTTCATTGAGGCGGAGCATCAGGTTAGCGGATGCTAAGGTGGAGTGATGGAGGTTAATCTCTATCAGTTTCAGCATCATTGCTAACTGATACAGACCTCTCCACAACGGTAGCGTCAAGGTTCTCTGGCGATGATGGATCATCATCGGGGATCTTGTCGCAGGGGGAGGCGGGTGTCGCCGGTTCAGAGGGGCCAGCAACGCTGTTGCGGTCCGAAGCAAAGAGTCTTACCTCCAACTCTTTAAGACCGCATCGGATCTTAAAGTCCTTAGCCCGGAGCAAGGGGAGCGACTCGGTGGTCAGCGAGACGACCAGCGAACGGCCAGTTTTCTTCACTTCTTCCGGTTTCTTGGAGCTCGATGTCTCCTCGATAAATTTCCAGTCTTTGACTGGACGATCCGGGTTTTGGTACGTGACCAGACTTTGTAGTTTGGCTGGCTCGCTGGGTTCGATTGGAACCCAGATCCTAGCTCTTGGCCTGTGGGGGATTTTGCTCCGGTCCACCGCCTTAAGCTTGGCACCTGGCCAGATTTCACTAATACCTGCAATGGCGGTGGTGATGAAATCGACCGAAATTTGGTCGTCACAGGCTAGCAGCTTTACGTAGCCCTGGTGCCAGCCAGCGTCCTTAAAGCTTGGAGGAAAGTTTGGGTGGTAATACGCTCTCAAAGGCAGTTCATCACTCTGCCTTCAATGAGCCTCCATTTCTCGTATCAGATTCTCCCTTCATCGTCAGACAGATCCACTATCGCGACGACGAGGCTATCCTTTACCGCCTCAGAGAAGGGTTTGGAGCTCGTTGAGCTCTTGGTCTTCTTCGAGGCGTTGGATTCCTCATCTACGGATCTACGCCGTTTGGGCGCAGCTCCTGTCGCGAACACGGATCGGCTCCCAGCTTGGTTCGTTGAACCATTGCGACTCGTTGAGTCCTTAGCTTGGGTGCTGCTCTTCCGATGAGAGGGATTCACTCTTTGATTGGTGGGGTGACTAATGCCACGAATGGTGGGTTGGTGTGGGTCCCGGGTGGTGGGGTGGCGTTTGCCACGAGAGGGGGGCGTCGTACGCCATGGGTGACTGGGCGTCCGGTTTTGAAATGCCGTAGAGGCTGCAGCTTAATCAGTTCGTTGAAGTGATTTGCCGTGTCGGTTGCCCAGGTGTGGGATTCTCGCTCCTGCTGGCTCCAATCCTTTTCCGGCTTTTTGCCTAGTCGGTCTAGGATACGGAAAGCCGCTGAGGTCTCTCGACTTAGCGACTTCTTCTCATGGCCAGAGAGCTTGGGGAGAGTTGGAAGAGCTGAACTGCACGACGGTGTCGTGTCAGTGAGCTCGTCAGACACAAAAAAAAAAAAAAAAAATTGTCAGTCACACAGTGATCTCTGTATGGCGGATCTTAATGAAGCAATAAGATGGGCCAGCCATTTTGCTTGAAGGAAAACGTTTCTCAACTGTCAACAATTGTACTGCCTTTGACAGTTCGTTTTGCGGTTTAACGACGTTGCATAAATACCCTTGTTATTAGGTATATACCATATTTTAAATGAAATAGTTTTTTGTGTGATAACACACTTGCATGTTTAGGAAGCTTTCTACAATTTCCTTTTTGAGTTGTTTTAAATGAACAACCATATCTAACAATTGCTACCAACTGAAGTGGACGGCTATAGCTACAGCGCTGTTTCTCGGTTCGCCACAACCGATCATCCGACTCCGTCTTTCTGTGGTGCTGGTCTGTTTTTTTCATTCAGTATTTCCAAAATCATCCTTTAACTGTACTTTGATTCGAACCTTTTTCAAAAGCAGTTTTGAATTTTGTTTGCAAAGAACTGCCAATACTTTGAGTATCACTATCTCTTACTAGATCTCGCCACTAACACTTTAAAGTATGTCGCAAGTGACTTGACAGTAATCGTCAACAAAATCTAGGGTGCTGTCAAATAAATGTCAACTGAATAAGCACCGAGAATTTACAAAAAATTGCTTAATCCAGTCGTGAAAAAAACTTAAAAAGATTCTTTTAAAATGACTTTTAGTTTTTCTGCATTAACATATATCGTGGCTCTAATTGGTGATGCATTTCTGATATTCTTTGCCATTTTCCACGTAATTGCTTTCGACGAACTCAAAACAGACTACAAGAATCCCATTGACCAGTGCAATAGTCTTAATCCGGTAAGTTCCCAAAATTTATACCGTCACACATTGTGTGCGTGCCCTTCAATAATTTGGTCATTGCAATTAATTTTAGCTGGTGCTCCCAGAATACCTCCTGCACATCTTCCTCAATTTATTATTTTTATTCTCGGGCGAATGGTTTTCGTTATGCATAAATATACCATTAATTGCGTACCATATATGGCGGTAAGTTATTACATTTGGATGCCAATAAACACAAACAGCATGACGAATCCCAACCACTCTGTATATTTCATTGTAGATACAAAAATCGACCTGTAATGACTGGACCCGGCTTATATGACCCCACAACAGTTCTTAGCACAGATAATCTTTCCAAGAACATGCGTGAAGGTTGGATAAAACTGGCAATTTATTTGATCTCATTCTTCTACTATATTTATGGGTACGTATAGTTTCTCTATTGCTTTGGAACTATCTAGTTGAATGATTGAAATTTTTCAGCATGGTCTACTCACTTATTTCAGCGTAGGAGTGTCCAAATTCATTCACCATAGAAGTAACATTCTTCCCAAAGAATTTAATCGAACAAACAAAGTTTAGGGAAACATTGGAACCACTTTTTGGCTCACTGAACAAAGTTTTTTTTTTAAAAAAAAGCAATATCCACACAAACACACACTACAATAGAAAACACAAGAGAACACATGGATGTGTAACAAAGTTTAGTTTGATTGTTGATTAAAGAATTTTCATACGTCGCAATTTTTCATATACTCACTTTTTTCATAACCCGAAATAAAAAAAAGAATAAAAAGTAATAACGAAACTCAATCTAGCCTAGAATTTTATATGGATTTGTTTGTAGACAATTGGCTGGTTCGATAGATTAAGATAAGATATGAACAAATACAATTTGGGGCTTGAGCCTATTTCAACTGCTTGCGCTCCGAGATATAGCGTACATCATTTCATAACACAATGATAACATTTTTTCTTCAAATGAAAGCGACGTAAAAAAAAGTAGGATATAAAATGAATTCTAACGTTCGGAATGCGAAAAATTATTAACAATTTGAATTATTTGTGTCTGAACACGGTAATCAATGCCTGCCAGGAGGCAATATTATGTTAGTAGAGAACGGCTAACAAGACAAATCATATCAATTTAAGCACCAAGGTGAGCTTAGCTACACCATTTAACATCTTGAAACTCTCGCGTAAGTGTAAGCAAATGTGTGGGTTGAGAAGACTTGACATCACTAGTGTCGTTAAAGAACTGTAAAAACAAAATCAATTGTAGGAGCATGCACGCGTCGTATTCCTAAAAAAAGAAAAAAAAAACATCATTTGATTGGATTCAGTAAATAAAACGAGTCTGAAACCGGGAAGAATGCGTTGTTTACTGAGGTCGAACCGATAAATCAGTACTGATCATAACCTCGCCGTAAGGGAAAAGAAGAAGAATAGAGCGCTGTGAAACAGAACAGTGATTTCGAGTTACTCGTAACCAATTGATGGAATCTGAAATACAAGAATTCATAAATAATTTATTGAAGCGACACATGTTGTCTGGTCATGAGATATGAAACAATTTTATTTGTGTACTTTTCATTACACATAATCACGCCTACCATTGAAAAAAAATTAATTGAATTGAATCCCTTGCGGATGTACAGACGTGAATAATTTCCAGTTTTTGCATTTCACTATTTGACACTTGTGAATTAAATAAAAATAAAATCACCTTCAAAAGCATTCAGTCAAAACCACTCCATTAGTGCTGACCTTTAATAACTGTACATTAGAGTTAAGAAATTTCAAATTGTAAATTTTAGCATACCCTAGCTCTAGTAAGGATGAAGTCGTTGAGAGTGCATCATTGACAAAGTCCCTTGGGTATGGCTTAGCATACTTAAGCTGCCCGGTGGGGGTGGTGGTGGTGGCATTCCCATTGGAATACCACTTAATGTTGGTGGCGGAGGTGCTGTAGGTGGACACATATTTCCGCCAATTGCCGTTGGAGCTATAGGTGCCGGTAGTGGAACTTGAGGTAACGAAGTCTGATGCACTAATGGCAAGGAACTGCTATTACTTCCATGACTGCGGAAATGCAAACTTAAGCTGCTAGATGTAGCAAAGACCTTATGGCACTCAGGACATTTGAAATTCCCTGTAGACATTTCGTTGAGATGAATCTTCTTCTTATGTGCCACCATGTCTCTATTTCGACTAAATGTCTTTCCACATATGTCGCAGTGGTGATTCTTTAGACCCGTATGAGTGACCATGTGTTTTGATAGATCGCCAGAGCTGAAGAAAGCCTTATGACAAACGGGACAAATCTGATCACGTACACCAGTGTGAATTTTCTGGTGTGCCTGAAAGTTGCCTAGAGCAGAAAACTGTTTACTGCAGATTTCACATTGAAATGGACGTTCGCCAGTATGCGTCCTAACGTGAATCTGAAGATTATATTTCTGGGCAAATCGGCGCGGACAATAGTTGCAGACGTATGGTTTCTCACCCGTATGGGTACGAATATGCATTTGCAATTGAGCTGAACACCTAAAAGTTTTATTGCAATCATAACAAGTTTGTGGCAACTTTTCTATAGGTTTTGGTCCGCGTTTCTTGTGATCTTCAAGAGCTTTGCGCTGGTAACGTGACTTTCGTTTACTAGAATCAAATGAATGAAATACATTGGTAAACAACGACACACCTAAGATAAGAACCTTTTTCGATTTTTGCTATCGTCTTTCTCATCGTTATCATAATCTTTGTCGTCGTCGAGGAACAGTTTTTTAGTCTCTCGCTGTGGAACGGGATCTGTCATGGTTTCAGCGTCACAAAAACTACAATGATATGTTTGATAATATAAGCGTCTTAGAAATAGCGACAAACCCACCCATAGCCTCTGTCCAGAATTCCCATATACTGTCTCAGTCTTATATCCGAATTTTCGCACTCTTGTTTAAAGTGGTACGCAACACCCAGACGGTATATACAATTGTTACAAATGACTGCTGGTAGCCCATCGGTTTTATAAACCTATGGAACACAAATTGTGATGAAGGCTGATTTGGAGGAATACTAAAATACATACTCTTATTTTTGCGCACATCATCATCATGGTTGAGGGCATCATAGCAAACTCGGTGCTATAAATTGAGGTGAGAGCACCTTCCTCCAGACATACGCGACAGATTTTGTGAATGTTATAATCCATGGTTTGAATTTTGTTTGAATATTTTCGGTTTTTTGTGTTGGGAATTGAAAAAATTGAATTATCTTGTATTTTGTTCAGCGTGCAGCAGCTGATTTAGAAAATCGGAATGTAGAAGAATTAAAATGTAATAGATTATATTGTAGAAAAAACATTTAATTAGTAGTGAACTTGCAGTTGCCTTGCAAATTGCAAGTGCCAATTGTTACATTCATGTTAGGATTCGAAAAATAAAATCTGGTAGAAACTGATCAACACTTCAACTCCGTCTTCGACTTTGACAGGACCGAGAACTTCAGCGTTTGAAGTCGAGTCAAACCCTTTAAAAAATACAACTTCGAGAGCAAAACAAAAAATTATTGTAAACAAACGAGGAAATTCTGCCAAAATACAAACAAGAGAGAAAATTGACTTAAAATATAAAAATCTGCAAGTTGGGAAAACTGAAAACATCGCGGCAAGGTTGGTGCGAATTGCACGTCAACTTTAAATGTAGGACTTAGTCTAACGTGAAAGTCGAAGTTGAGGTTGAGGTGATTATGTGTTCCATCCCAATAAAAAGCATTGGTTCTTAAAGGTGCGGCATGGTTGTCAAAGTTGAGGTCGGAGTTGAAGTGTTGATCCCTAATGTTAGGGCTTTTTCCTTTCTGATAGAGATGACAGTTCCCAAATGTAAACAAACTCTTCTGGAGGGTAAACGAACGAAAAAATTGACAGTAATATGCGGGAGCTCTGTAATTTAGGGCCAACAAGTTTAATAATTTTGCAATTAATAAATGGTGTTAATTTTTTTCTTATAATTTGCGCGTGCAAAAGGAATTTTATGGTGGATTTACACCATCACGCACGCGCATTTTTGCAACAAAACCGAAAAGAGAGATCCGTTTATCCGCAGTCAATGCTAATAAGGTGTAAGAGTGAGATCACTTACTTTAACTTGCTATAACATTATTATGGAGATTTGACAGATCACATGTAAACAAACAAATTTATTTTCATCGGTTTTGTTGTAGTAGAATTAAAAAATAAATAAAAACATGGATCTCGTAAAGGCTGCCGTATTAATAGTGTTTTCCATCTTGGGTAGGTACAATCGGCGATGTGAAGCAGAGAAATGTCAAAAATGTATTATGGCGATTAAAACATATGATAGCAGCGCCCATTTTGTTTTATAGGAAATCGAAATTTCGTAAGCCATCGCTATAAAAATATCAACATGCATAGCTTTCCCATAATTCCTACCACGTAAACAAGATGGCCGACCTGAATACGTGTCACGTTTTTTTGCATGTTAGGTAATGCTGTCCCTTTCAGTCACACGGATATTTAGTATTTAGCATCCCTTTAATCTTACATGTTAGGAATGTGTGACCGTGTAAATCCACCATTAAGCACTTTTATAATGTACATAATTACATGGTATTATGGAAAGGAGGAAATATGTTGCGAGAATGGTCTCCACATCTGATAATAGCAGCATGCAATAGTGTATGCTATCAATTTAAAGTACGTGGAGACCGCGTGTTACAGCTCTGTTTCATGGCTCGCCATAACCGATCATAAGATTCCCTATAGTTGGCGTGGGACTCGAACCTAGGAAAGTGTCTTTCCAGGTAAATGCACTACTGAATGGGGTTTTTTGTTTGTCGATTTTAATGAAAAAAAAAAAAAATTAGGCATTAACGGCCAATACACGGCCCTAAACCAGCTTCTCCAACCACTTTCTTGTGCGAAGTGGTAGGGACCTACAATTTTAGGCCGTATCCGAACGGCCAATTTGAGAAGCTTCTCATGACATTTGATACTCTTGGATGTTTGTCAGACGTTCGCAAGAGGTGGGACAGTGAAAAAAAACTCAAGATGTTACTTTGCCCCGGCGGGATTCGACCCGGGGACCTTTCGATTAGTAGTATGACACATTGCGCCCGAATCGACACGTACCGGTTTCCCTCTTTTTCACCATAGGGTACATTAGCCGACAATTCATTGGACTGGCAGAGAAAGGGGAGAGGGTGAAAGAGTTGACACGGTCATAAGTTAATTACAACTCAAGTAGTTTTTGTGTGATAAGTGCTAACACACCATGTAGTTGGGCTGCCAAGCTTCCGTGAATTCATGTTGGACTAACTTCCGTCACTTAACACTTAGTGGTCCTAATGGGCTTTCAATATCCTTCCGGGCCAAGTGGCTCAGTGGTTAGTGTGATAGAATACTAATCGAAAGGTCGAAGGTTCACGCCGGGCCGAGTACATAACACCTACAGTTTTTCCCAACTACCCCACGTCTTGCAAACGTCTGACAAACATCCAAGTGTCGTTCGGATTCGGCTTTAGGAAAAAATGTCAATTTCATTTCGCAAAAGCAAATGCGTGTAGAGGCTAGGTTTTAGGTCAGAAATTATTGTATGATGATAATCGTTTCGGTCGCGGGTAATTGGTCGCTCTCATATGAATGGTCCTTAACTCGCTTCTTGAGAGTATCACCTCAATGCCTGAACACTATTAAATACGTGCGCTAGAAAGTGAAAGCATGATTTTTAGGTGACGTGACAGTTGTTTGATTAGACAAAATAGAAGAAAAAAGAGCACCTCCAGCAGAAAGTTTTATTTGGAACTGATTTTCCACCTTCCTCGCCTTTCGGGATGTCGAATTCTTTCTAATCGTAAACAAAAATATTTCTAAATTTAAACCTGAATACAGTGCTTAAACAATACTCAAGTGTTTGTGTAATGTTATGAGTACAATAATTGTTTTTCTCACATTTAAAATTAGCATAATATTCATGAGGATTCTGGGTGTTTATTTCCATAACAAAGCCAGTTGCGCGACTGTTCAGCAATATTTAAGTTTTGGATCAAGGATAATCGGATGATTCCATTCCGCAACGTCTAAAAATCCAGTCAATAGTGTGTGTATTTTCCGAAGTTTTAGAGAGGTACCGCATCTCCTAAATACGAGTGAAGTTTTCATTCATATTTTGTGGCATTCGTAAAGGCTTATTTTATATTTTGCCCTTGCAGATAGCCTGAAAAATGTCGAGTGAAACGCTTAGAGTTCCCTTGCTCTCCACCAATTCCGTGGACAAGAGTAAATGTAATGCTACATCATCTGACAACAACGGACAGCAGGAGCATCTGGACAAAACCGTTTCTAATGGAAAATCAGCGCAGGTGGTGCGCAACCCATCTACCCACCATCATTCAGGAACATTTATGAAGCTTAAAACATATTTACATGCTTTGCGTCCGTGGTCACTGTCGGCGAGCTTAGTTCCTACTCTAATGGGTTCGGCCCTAGCATATCGGTCCCAGTGGGCATCAGGTTTCAATTTCATAACATTTGTGTTGACTATATTTACCGTTGTGACTGTGCACTGTGCGGGCAATGTGGTAAATACGTATTTTGACTTCATAAAGGGCATTGACAATTATCGCAAGGCTGACGACAGAACTTTGGTTGATCACATACTTACTAAAGATGAGGTGAGTGACACTTGATATTGATAGTTTATTCCCGTTGTGCATCTAATAGAAAGAAATCCTTTCAATTAGTATTACTTATTGGCCACCTATGCTTGCGTGGGGCCTGTTTCGTATCATGGGGTGTCAGTAAATTGGGAATTCAAATACACAAAAAAAAAAAAACAGCAAAGGTGAATTTTAGCCGGCGGTGCATATTTTTTTGTTTTGCGTAAATAATTGAATTTTGAGAAAAAGTTGTTTATACAATTTGCTTCACTTATTCAAATAAACATGTATTTTTCATCGGAAAAGAATTTTAAAAATTACATTGTACTCGTATACTGAGGTTACCAGGCCGTAAATTGTACGTATGCCGCAATCCAGCACATTTCTTTACTGATATTTAGATATCCTAATTGTTCAAGGGAACAATTTTTTCAATTTTTTTTTTCTTAATCTATTTTAAAGGCTATTCAAACCATTGGCCTTTTACCACTTCATCGACATTATGTTGCATTATGTGTTTTTCTTTCTTTCCAACCGTGAAGCATTATTTTCTTAGATTACCGTTACACTTGACAGGCGGAATAAAACTAGGTCCCAATGCAAAATTTCTCAAAACAGTGGATGGATAATATTTGTTTGTGTATTTGTGTTATTGCCCCCCACACCATATAATTTCTTCTTTAAGGTTATTGAACTTAATCTATTTCCTTTTTTATTTTGCAGGTTGTTTCCCTCGGTGCCATTCTCTATATGGCCGGCTGCATTGGATTCATTTTTCTGGCTATACTTAGCCCTGCAAAAATGGAACATTTGGCTCTCATTTATTTTGGAGGGCTTTCATCGAGCTTCCTTTACACCGGCGGCATTGGTTTCAAGTACATTGCTCTCGGTGACCTTGTCATCCTTGTTTTGTTTGGACCGCTTTCGGTACTATTTGCTTTTATGACACAAACCGGTCATGTGGACTGGAGAACAATCTACTTTGCAATTCCATTGGCTCTCAATACCGAAGCGATTCTACATAGTAACAATACGCGTGACGTTGAAAATGACCGCAAAGCTGGCATCGTCACCTTGGCAATTCTAATCGGACGAACTTCATCACATGTTCTCTATGCCCTGCTCCTATTCACTCCGTACAGCATTTTTGTAGTATATGGCTTAAAGTACTCCCTGTGGTTCCTACTGCCCCTTATCACAGTGCCCCATGCGTTCAAAATCGAAAAGCTCTTTCGCAATGAGCAAACAATGAATTCTGTTCCCCGACAAACGGCAAAATTGAATTTCTTCTTTGGGATACTCTACGTAGTAGCATGTTGTTGTGCTAAAACGCTACCCGCATTCAGCTTTAGAAGGTATTAGATATTCACAATCACAAACATTAATTTGCTTTTGAAAAGAGAACATTATATTATGCTCAAAACAAACATGATTGTAGCCAACTAGTGTGTAACGAACAAGAGAAAAACATATTTAATTTAATTTCTGGACACCAAAAGAAGGGAAGAATGTTCACTTTCTTTCTAATCTCAACATTTTTTATACGGCAGCTGTTGTGATTGGTGCTTGACGATCATTGTTATATTATGATGATGACCAATCGATGTGTGAGCTTTATTATTAATTATTTATCGTAAAATTCAGCTTCGAAGTAATAAATAAGCGCTTTTGTCAACAACTTGATTAACTTTTCTACGTTAAAGTGGTAATATTAGCAAAGTAATTAGTTGTTAAAAGATACATTAAACTAAAGAGAAACTCGACAATAAGTAATTTTAACGACGCTGAGCGAAACTGATACTGATACTGATACACCTTTTTTTGAAAGACACCATTGTTCTGCGTTTAAACCATGTTGATTGTACCTTATTGTAATTTATTTACAAACTGTTTTCCCAAAGTTGTTTATTTTATTTATACATTATGCATAAATCTATTTTTTTAAATTAAAATAAAATCTCATTAATCGCTTTACTGCATAGAATACAAAAAAAGAAAGAAATACGTTGCCATGCTTTGCAAGTTGATATCATGAAAATTTAATTCTTTTCAATAACACGTATTGTAATTGTAATATTTCTTCCCAGTGTTTATGTAAATTTTATTGATAATAATGAATCATTTTATTTAATTGTTATTTATTGAGAGCGATATCGTCTTTACACTTATACTTATAATAAAGAAAAAACTATTCATAGGAGTTTTACATTTTTTTAAAGAATCAAATGAAATTATAATTATACATGTAATAATGAAACATAACCTTAAATAGAGTTTTACTACAAAATGAGGAATATATCATCAATTAAATTCTAACAAACGATTAGATGTAAGTCTATTTACTCAAAAAAATATTTATATTATTATGTAAGTCTAGCAAAAGTAAATGGTAGTTGAAAAAATAAACGAGACTTATTGTGAAAACTGCTGAACATTATTATTCTTATTAAGCTTTAAAGCGCCAGCTAACAGGGCTTTCGGCTAGTTTAATACATTGGGTAAATTCGGCAACGCGTCACTGCAACGTTTCATTATCAATCAGCCCTGGCACTCGGTGTTAAACGCAAACATTTTGCATCCTAGAATTGCATTTTTTAATGAATACCTTTTCTTTCAATTTAAAGGAGCGATAGTTGGAATTGTGGAGCTGACATAAACGACAGGTGGTTTTGGTGATTAAGTGCTCGTGGGTGAGCTATGTCAAACGACCTGACCTTGCCTTGCCCGGACTAAACCGGGAGGTGACCTTAAGACTACCTACCTCATCGGGGTCCTCAAAAATTTGCACTTAAACTAAAAGTCTACGAACCGGCATTTAAAAAACTGTTGGTCGGATAGGTTTTTCTTGGCGGGTTATGCCAAATGTGGCACTTCCCGTACATTTTTTCGTATTTAGTTATAATATAAGGTTCTCCCCATAACAAGAGAAATGTTGCCATCTTTATTGATAGCCAAGCAGCTATAATAGCTCTCGACTCACAGTCCATATCATCCAAATTAGTTGCACAGTTTAAGGATGCAATCACTTGTTTGGCGCACAGGAATATATGGCCCTGCTTTAAAGCAAAAAGAACTCACGGTCTAAGAACCAAACAGAAGATTGCCAGAATTGTGTCCATCAGCACCAGATATTCGCCTTTCGGCACCGACACTGCCAATTTGTGCATCCCATTCAACACACACTGAAACCCTTCACCATTTACTTTGTGAATGTGTGGCCCTAGCTAGAACCAGACAGCGCACACTAGGCAAAACATTTTTTGATGACCTACCTTAACTATAGAGTTAAGTAATTTTAAATTGTGCGATATCATTGAATTCCTCAATTCCACAGCTTGGATTTGAAACAAAAATTGACACCCTTCCTCACTTGAGTGGCGGCATCAAAACGGCGTCTACGCGCTAATTGCGTCCTGGTGTACTACCAGGCATTTCCTCCTATCTACCTACTTATACTATCAGGTGCTCGAAAAAATATAATTTTACAAAAGAACCAACGACCATACCACGTCGAGTTAATCGGTTCTCGTCAGATCAACGCAATTAAACGACGTTGGGCGCGGTTAGTACGTAGATGGGGGACCGTTTGAGAACAACCGCGTTTCGTTGGCCAGTCCCATCTACAGAGTTGAGGTAGATAATACATATGTGGTATCACAATGGACGTAAATTGGTCTAAGTGCCGACATACTGCCGGTAGTCACCTAAACCTAACCTAACTTAACAAGAATATAATTTTACAAACAGTTGGTCGAAAGTTTACTATGTAAAAAACTAACTTATTTTATTGTAAATCTTAACATATTTGGTTTCAAAAGTAAGATTACAAAGACCTCTTTGAAAATTATTAGTTCGGACAGACCTTACCATTCGGAGACTATGTGTCCGACCACATTGTTAGAAAGTCAAAATGTTGTTACTCATTACTTGCACTTTAACCAATAGTTTATTCTTGCCTCATTGGATACCTTTAAATATTTTGTAACAAATGAAGGCGAACAGCGCCCTATTTAAAAATTGAGTGGTCGGAGCTAGAAAGTTTAAAATTAATAATATATACTTTCTAGGGGGCTGAAATGCACACGCGTAAAGACTTAAAATCCGCCAACTGACATTTGAAAAATCGTTTTATTGAAGAACTCATTGGTACCATTGGAGCTGGCGAAAGCTGCAGAAACGTATTTGCGTGAAAGTTTATTCCACCAAACAACCGACGCAAATGGTAGAAATGGTCTTATCATATCTTAAATCCCGTGGAAATCCAAACAACTTTTTTCGATGATAAGCCCCATGTCTTGCCGGAAATGGCCACCCACTGCCAGAAAACAAGCAAAGTCTTGTCAGTCTTCAGATCAACATGCTTTGACCATGTTTGCTGTATCCAATATGACTCCCAAATATTTAGCTTCGCTGGAGAGAACAAGCTCAGAACAATTTCTGTTCTGAGAGGATTGACTGAGAGCCTATTTCAAGTGCACCATTTGTCGACCATGTTCATGGCTGCCTGCACGGCGGAGTCGACGGAGAACGGAAAGATTTCCTTCATTCGAATAGGATGATCCTGGGAATCGTGATCAGCGGCCAAAAGAAGTGCACGAAATCTGGAATAGTCCATCTACACCATTTGTATTTTCGCAAGACGTTAAAACTTCCTCGAGCTTTTCGCCTGCTCATTTTGTCTCATTCAAAGTTTTAAGAAGATATAACTATCGCTAAGCAACCTTTGGAGGTAGAGGCACATACACTCCGCTTCAACTGAATAAGCACAAACATTTTCTAAGCTACGTTGTCCATTTTTTCAAAACGTTGTGCCGTAATATAACATTTGATGATGCAAACTGTTTGCAAATGATGTTGACAAAATAAATCGGAAAGAATATTTCAAAAAGTACCTACCGGTATTTTTTCCCTGGTTCCCTTGCAAAGCATTCAATATGGAAAAATGCAGTTTTATTTTGCGTCAACTGAATAGACACAAAGTCATTATTTTCGCTGGTTATGAGTTTTCTGTGTAGATTGACACATTAGATCAACAGTTGAAGTACTTTTAGTGAATTTTGTTTGATTAATTGTATTTCAAAGAAAAATGGGTAGATCAAAATCTCTAAATAGTGTTGAAAGAGCTCAAATCGATTTACTAAAAGACGAAGGACCAACCGGGCCTTCTATCGCTGACAAAATTGGACGAAGTTCTAGTGTGGTCTATTCTTATTTAAGGAGCAAAGATTCGCAAGGAAACATGAAAGGAGGCCAAAAAACGGCAACCAGCGGTTGATCGAAGACCAATTTTAAGATGTGCTTCCAATTCCTGCGACTCTGCGGCAAAAATAAAGCAGAAAGCCGGTGTTACTGCAAGCGTTTCAACAGTGCGAAGGGTTATCAATAGTACCAAACATCTGAAATGGTTAAAATTTCAAAAGAAACCACCATTTAAGGTTTTTAACTTAAGCTCAATAGTGCCATAGTAGCTAACTGCTCCCCACACCATAACACCACCTTCTCGACTATGATGCCGCGCTAAAAATCGTTCTCCATTCCTCATATCGTGGAAGTAATAATTAAACCCATCAGGGCCATCAAAATTAAACTTCTTTTCATCCGAAAAAGCTACGTGACGTCATTTATTTTTAAAACTCATATGGAGCCTGGAAAATTCTAAGCGCATATACTTCCGTTTCTCGTTAAATAAGAATAGACTACACTAGAACTTCGTCCAATTTTGTCAGAGATAGAAGGCCCGGTTGGTCCTTGGTCTTTTAGTAAATCAATTTGAGCTCTTTCAACACTATTTAGAGATTTTGATCTACCCATTTTTCTTTGAAATACAATTAATCAAACAAAATTCACTAAAAGTACTTCAACTGTTGATCTAATGTGTCAATCTCCACAGAAAACTCATAACCAGCGAAAATAATGACTGTGTCTATTCAGTTGACGCAAAATAAAACTGCATTTTTCCATATTGAATGCTTTGCAAGGGAACCAGGAAAAAAATAGCGGTACTTTTTGAAATATTCTTTCCGATTTATTTTGTCAACATCATTTGCAAACAGTTTGCATCATCAAATGTTATATTACGGCACAAGGTTTTGAAAAAATGGACAAAGTAGCTTAGAAAATGTTTGTGCTTATTCAGTTGAAGCGAAGTGTATCTACCATCTATTCCGTCCATGTGTTGTGGGAAATCTTGAACTATGCAAAAATCAAGATATTCAAATTAAGCTAATGTTATATCATTAAGTATTGCTGAGCACTTTATATAGTTTTTAACTATTAAACTATAAATTTAAATATCACAAGCTAGGGAAAACTAGGAAGAATAGAAATAGATTAATTCAGATATACAAAATAAAAATAAAAGCACTCGGGAATTTGCTGACATTATTCAAGAGTCTATTTTCCTTTAACTACAATTTACATGAAAATTGTTGCGTGCACGCACACGCAACAACTTGAAAATCGTACACTTTGACAAATAATCAAATTAGGCTATAAAATCGTTTCCTGCTGTAAAGACTCTTATGTGAGAAACTAATATCACATTCAAACCGAATGTCGCCACTCCTTTGCAACTGCTATGCCATATTATGTGTATGCATGCTCATAGATTTTCTTGAAAATCAAGAAATGTGTACCCTGATCCAATGCCACAAATGCGACTATGCTACAATTGGTGACGGTGCAACAAACCGGTTCGCATGCACAAAATTTAAGATTTTCTGCAAGTGTGTTATATCATCGGCCGCAAACTTTAGTCCGGAAAAACATCTTCGTCGGTAGCTTCCGGTTGAGGATTTGTATTGCAATTGAAACCGAAAGCGCATTCCGCAAATGGCCATTTAGTTTGTGTTCAAAGTTTGTCCAGTGTGCATAGTGTTAGATAGGTACTACCGCTATGGGATTTAGGTGAATTTGTTGATAAAAGTTTGTTAGGAGTATTTAATAAAATTTTTTTTATAAGGTTACTTCTTCTGGGAGTTATGGGATTAGGAGCACTGTACATGATGCATCTCTTGGCTCAAGACTACGATCGAATCCGGCGACCAATTACAAAAGCAATCGAACGGGCCTTACGCGGGAAACGAGATGTGGAAATTGACGATTTAGCTGAAATGAGCGTGGACTGGAGGAACGTTTTAGATGGAGATTCTTTCAGCTGTTTACAGTCTTTAATTTGCCAGATAATTTCAGGAGCACAGGCTGATGATAGCGAAGCCGTAAAGTTCGCATATTTTCTACAGTTGACTTATCGCGATGCCCCATCACCTGTGCAGTCAGCATATGCAAAAGGAGTGGCTTACAAGGGCACCAGTGAGCGTTGTTATTCAGAGTATCCGTGGTGTTGGTATTCAGCTGCAACTATGCTAAATATTTTGCGTTGGTTTACCTAATCTCCTTTACAGTTTTATAGTTTCGTTCAGTTGGAAAAATAGTGTACCTACTAAATTTGTTAATCTTAAAATAGGCGTAATTGAGTATGTTTCTTTATTCTATATTAGAATTTCAGGTGTAATAAATTAATATCGTTAGGCAAATATTCAAGTGTTGTTTTATTTAAAATATGATGTTTGCTTGTCTGCGATTCAAATGGTTTTTCTAAAACTCTTCTGAAAAATGCCATTACCAGTAGCGCCTCGAGATATTTGCAGCGGCTCTTAAATTGTTGAGAGCAAAATCGTAAGTATGCTTGTGCTGTTACATGTTTTGGAATACCGATGTTCCCACGGCTATCAAGTGCAACGCAAGATGATGTGACATAGTTTGTTTCTTCGATGGATTTAAATTCTATTTATGCCAACGTTTTGTACGGCAGCATCTTAAGCATAAACAAAGGTTAGAGGCAAGTCTTATATCCTGGATGAGTTATGCCTAATGCCCAAACTACAATGACGCTTTGCTTTCATGACGTCCAAAGGGTTTACGTACGCTCTGACCTTTGACTGAAACCAAAATATTACCATTTGCCAAGAAAAGGCTTGAGAGTCCATACGAAACATTACGTCTATTTTTACGAGTCTCATGTTGATGTTGAAAAGCAACTCAAAGCAGCTTTGTGATAGGTTTATTTGATTTCCTATGGTTCAACTTGATGCGTTTGTCAACGCGAATGTCTACAGCGTTATTGTGTTTTAGGCATTAAAAACGCGACCTCTCGTCGCTGAATGTTGTCGATATTAGCTTTATTTTTTTATGCGGTGCTGCATATCTAGGAGACTATCCATTCGGGTGAAGTATATAAAGGGTCTTTCATTAGAGACGAACGCACTCTTAAACCGATTACCGAACTGTCAATAATATTGAATAAAATCAACATTTTCATCATGGTGAAGTACACAAAGGAACAACGTTTACAAATAATTAAAATTTACGAACCCCAATTTTCGGCCGAAATTCTTGTCCCAGTAGACATTCATAGTCTAGTGAAAAATTTGAGTCAGAATATTCGATGCTTGATGTTGCCGTGCCAGTGAGACTACGTTTTGCCAGAAATTTGGAGAATATTGAATATCCCAGACCAAATTATGGCGAATTTTGCGTAAGGATATTGGGCTAAACCTTAACAAGATCAAGCTGACTCAAGAACTAAAGCCACTTGATCATATGAAGCGACGTACGTTCTCGAATCCGGAAGAAAATGAAGAATTTCATCGTAAAATCATCTTCAGCGATGAGGCGCATTTTCGGTTAAACGACTTCCTCAATAAGCAACATATGCGTTACTGGACAGGTGAGATCCTTCGTGTGCCTTATGAAACAGCACTTCATCAGCAAAAAGTCACTGTTTGGTGCGGTTTTCATGACGTTTGCGTCATTGGGCTGTTTTTTTCTTCGATGAAAATGACCGTCACGTTACGGTAAATGGCATTCGCTACAGAGACATTTTGGGACGTTATTTCTTTGAGCAATCACATGAATTGGACATCAGTGATTTGTGGTTGCAACAAGACTGTGCCACAAGCCACACAGCGGGTGCAACAATCGAGTTATTGAAGTCTCAGTTCGATGAACGTGTTATCTCGAAAAACGGATCCGTCTTGTAATAGGTCTTTAGGGGGATTATGGAGGGCGTTAGGAGCAGGTCAATGGAAGGAAGAAGTGATGTGGAGGGGACTTAAGGAAGGAAACGGAAATCGAAGGAAATGGAATGTCAAGTGCGAGGAGCGTGGCATGCTTGCGAGGCACGGCTCTGCTCGCCGGATGGGGTGGTTCTTGCGCGACACACTTAACTAAACCTATAACAAAAACAAATATCATGCCAACAGGTACTTACTTTTACCAAAATCGGACGGACGTCCACCACACTGAAGGGCGCTGCTGGTGAAAATGCAGCGTAGCCATTCCCTCCCAACCTGGAAATCCGGTGGCCAGTTATTGGATTTCCCCAACGTGAGCAGTCGTCGTCGATCAGTCCATCTTTATCGCCGAAAGAACCAGAGCATACCTTACCGCACCCCCGAAAATTCCCTTACTGAGCCATTAAACCCTCTTGAAACGCCACACAATATGAAAAACACGATATTTTCGACCCTTATTTGACGTGATCATATCATTTTTTTTTTTTTTTTTTTTCTTATTTTATTATTTAAATAAGAATAAATTAAAAGGATCAAACAACCAAAATTATAAATACAAATTAAGAGAAAAATACATTCAAATACAAAAGAAAAAGGGAACTAGGTATAGTTAAACTAAAATGAATAAATAACTTTGAACCAAAAAGGATATTGAAATCAAGAGAAAATTAAATTTTAAACCACGTTTCACCTGTTGAATTTTGAGGTTTTGTAACAAACCACCACCACCAATAATTTATTTATATCCACCATGACCTTAGTCTGACAATCCAAAGCATGCTTTGAAAATATTTACCACTTCGCAGTGTAAACAGCGGCGAAACAGCATATTCTTAACGACGTCCAATTTCGACGGCTGAACGCTACCTTTGGCAAAAGGCTGCCCGTTCCTATTGTAAAATGTGAAACCTAATTCCTTTTTCACAAAATCACTCGCAGTTAGCAGACACCATTTTCTCACCGTAGATTCTCGCCCCAGTAAGAGGCAAATCGCGTTCAAACGGCGGAAAAGGTAACAAAAATAATAAAATAAAAACCAAAGAGATAATTCGCAGCTGAAATAAAAACAAAAAAAAATAAAGAAGTAAAAAGAGAAAAAAATTATTTGTAAAAGCGTAAATCGAAACAAAATATATATACAAGCGACGAATCCGTCTAATCGGATATCGCGTCGTGCACCGCACGCGCCCGTAAGATTTTGCAAAGGATTAAGGGATTAAGCACCCACGCAACTCCGACGAAAGAAGAACCAAGCGAGTAGAGACGCCCTGTGACTCGCTTATTACATGCGGCTGAGCACAGGACGCCTTTCTACGTATCCAGATTCATCCGTTCCCAGCGTCTGCATCGGCACGGGAAATACACCGCACGCGTGATACGCGAGAGGCGGCCATCGTGTTGCACGGCCAAGCATCGAAGCCAGGGAAGCACCATCGAGGCGCACTTAATCTCGTCCTCGAAGTCAAGCGGTCGCGTTAGCGACGCAAGCAGTCGAGTACCCGAGAACTCGTCAGCCATAGGCGGTCGAGCCTCGTGGGAAGGTGACGCAAACACTCAGGCAGAGCGCGCACGAGGCGCCGAATCATATCCTCGGACCGCGGAGGCTAGGTAAGTCTTCGCCGGCCGAGCTATATTGCCCAGGTCACCTCTACAACGCGCTGTACTTACCGAAAATTTCTCTCCTAGTGATACAGGTACGACGCCGCAGGCGGCTCCACGAAGGGGTCGAGAGATCCACAATCTCCCCGCTACCAGCAGTACGACAGTCATCAGCAGCTGAAAGCTATACACCAGCAGCGCACCGCCATCCGCAGCAGCACGTGACAACAGCAGCAGAAGGGAAAGGGGCGTGGATTAGCCACGTTATGTACCTAAGTTTATCATTAGAAATTAGATCGTGCATTAAAGAAATTCAGAGAGACTTATTCTCATTTGCATTTAGATACTCCATCTTATCTGTATGAATTTAGCGAGTGGCTCAATCACGAACCTCGAAGATAGGAAAAGGCGTGTTCGCGATCTCAGTGTCGTTAGGTATACGAAAGACAAATCGATAGTCGTCGTTTTTCAACCCTCGATCCGCATATCGAGGCGAGTTATCTCGCGGTTATAAATTCTATTCTTTTCCAATCGGCTTTTTTCAAGGCCGCACACTAATCCGCGCAACGTCGCGAAGCGAGTTAAAGTTTTCTTGTCGATCCATGTCATCGAAGGCCACAGGGCATTTCCTGCATTGACGCGAATGCATTGCTAAGTTAATTTCTTAGAAGAATCGGTAATTTTTAATCCGAACCTCTCGCGCGAGTAAATTTTTTTTTGTATTGCTTAGATATTCTATTGCCTCCGCTGAAATACAAGCGGTAAACAGTAAGTCAGTACGCGAACAATCGGTAGAACCCGGAACCAGTGCATCCGTAGGGTACCCTCAACGCTAGGGATACTCTCTTGGAAGTGTCTTTTCTTTTTTTTTATATATATATATACTAGAGACAACATCTATGCAATTTAACAGGTTAACAAACAGGGTGGATCGTCAATGTGCGCACATCGGCTGGAAACAACCTCACGTAAGTCGTTATATACTATATTACCTTTCGGATTGTAATTGCATTTTTATATTTATAATATATTGAAAACCATAATACATACATATATATATATATATTGAGGCCTACACCGATATGTCGGCCTATACATAAGAATAAAAACGCAACAAAAGAAAAAGGAAAGAACGTCCATGCAGTGACCCTCAGTACCTAGGCACGCTGCAGTACATTTTGCATCCGAGTAGACATTCCAACTCGAAGTAGGATCGTGACCTACTTTCGTAGCACAGGTCAGTGACCTCGAAGCACCCTTTACGCGCGCGTAGTAGTTTCGTTACTTTATTGCGGGACAGCCTCCGTGCCACTACGGGAATGAGTCGCGACGGTTTCTTTCGCAGGAGGGTCGACGCGTATATATAAATTTAGATATATACCTATACATTTATAAATATAGATACAGATATACCCGTATACCTCCTAGGCATATGAAAGGATGATGGTAGAATGTCTGTACAGGGCTGATAATAGTCCTGAAGCCAATCGTCAGTCGAGTTTCTTCGTGTTTCGTGTTTCTTTTTGTTGTGAACGTCGCTCGTCATTCCGAGTAGTCTCAGAGCGTATTCGCCGATCGCGTTAAATTTTTGCGGTGAAGCCCTAGCTACAGTTTTAGTGTTAGTACAAACGGTCTCTTAGCATTAAACCTTTATTTTTTTTACAGTAAGATATCTATTAATAATCCTTTCTTTTCTTACCACTAAGTTCGTTTACCATAAGATTAGTAGTAGTAGCAGGGTTGTCGTGACCTCGGTCCATCTGACAGTCAAGTTCAATTTCCGAGCTTATATTTTGTAAATGGACCGAACGCCACATAAGTAGTGCTAAGATTCAATATCCATATATTCCAGTCCGGGAGCATTCAGAGTTTCTGGATTTCTTCGTAGTTCTAGAATATTTAGTGCCCTAGGTTTTCTTTACATTGTTTTTATTTTATTCTTCCCCGTATTTTTTTTTTTTTTAGTTTATAAGGATTAGATATCGTAAGACTAGTTCTTAAGATGAATAAATGTCCATAACGCAATGAAGCGTCCATCGCCTACATTAATATTTTTCTTTTCGCTCGGAGCATCGTCGGCCTTACACGTCATGGTTTAGATCCAGTAGCGGTCGACGGAGGGAAGTCGAGGTAGTCCTCCACCCATAGCGGTGTGGATATTCACATGGGGTAAGGTGTCCTAAAACCTTTAGGGGACCTCACTCCTTTTCGGAGCAGGGGCCATCG
Organism: Portevinia maculata; assembly: GCA_949715645.1. Lineage (NCBI taxonomy): Eukaryota > Metazoa > Arthropoda > Insecta > Diptera > Syrphidae > Portevinia > Portevinia maculata. Next base: position 13,453,119 of record OX454525.1, on the reverse strand, counting down.
CGAGTGAAGCGATGCGGTGGCCAAAGGTGTCCGCAATACTTATCCTTATTGCGGCGGGGTGGGCCAGCTTGGAAGAAATACCACATCTTCTTCTTCTCTTACATTCGGCAAAAGTCCCAACTTTCTTGTATTCTTCTTTTATAGACCTGGGGGTCCAGGTCAGCCCCTACAAAATTTTCAAGTCGCGTCTTCTTCGGGCCGGAGAGGCTATCCTTTGGGATAGTGGAGGGTGGACTAGGACTCTTTTGGTACCGGCGACGGTTCATCGTGTCGTCCGAGGTCTAGTCCACCACGACAATTTCAGGCATGTAAATAACGAGGTAACCCCAGTTCGAGCTCTATAGCAAGTTCCCGCTCCCGCCGACGAGCTAGCACGGGGCGGCCATGCCTGGCTATGAGTGGTCGAACAACCCCTCTCTCTTATTAATCCGTTGACGACGGCGGACTCTTGGCAGTCTGTAGGCCAGAGCCGTCGACGTACTAGGCGAGCGACAAGCGTTGCCTGATACCTTCCGTGCCAGCAGGATGCCAGCTGTGCACACTTCAGGGATGGCAGCGGGTGTGGGTTTTTTTTCTTTTCGTATGCCGATGCCAACCAGACAGAGGAGGGGGGAGTATGCATTGGCTTTGCATGCGGTCGTTATAGATGGCAATGCAACGTAGGGCATACTCGTTTTATTGTTACAGAGGGCGGCCAACGTGGGGCAAGTAAGCCATAGGGAAAAAAAAATATATATCATGGCCCTCACATTGTTGGTCCGCGCTGTAGCAATCCGTTACAGATGGCGCCCAACGTGGGGCAAGTAAGCCATAGGGAAAAAAATATATATATCATGGCCCTCACATTGTTGGTCCGCGCTGTAGCATTCCGTTACAGATGGCGCCCAACGTGGGGCCCGAAGAAGCAAAGTAGTGCCTTGAGAATGCTTATTGTAGGTTCTCAACAGCTTTGTTTTTGGAAATTTTTCTTCAAAATTTCATTTTTCATCAAAAAATTTAAATTTTTTTTTTAGAGTTTTCTCTGAGAATTTATTCTCCGGGGATAGCTCAACGTTATCATCACCTTTTAACGCAACTTTTGTATGGATGCCACGATTTCGACCTCCGGGATCGAACCTGGTATTAACAGGTCGTGTGATCGGTTCGCCGTGCGACCGAATCCATCCGCCTTCGCAACTTCAGCTCTGACCGGATCGTGGAAGGAGTAGTTCGCTGCGATCGTCTGATGCGGATGCTGAAGGAGTGGAGTCATTTACGCACATCCACGGAGAGGAGTTGGAGCCTTGACCGGACTTCTAGCAAGAGGTTTGCTTGAGTCGTCTGCCGCAGGGTTTCCTCTCTATCCCAGTTCGGCGAAGTTAGGCTTCGTAGAGCAAGGGACAGACCCCTCGATTTCGAGGTTAGCAACGTTCTGACGTTCACGTAGGCCGGTGCCTGGGTGAAGTTGTTCCCCGAGCACGTCTGATGCTACATGACGACAGAGTCGCGCGACCCTCTCAGTGTCTACGAAAGATACACCTTACGTTGATTGAGATAACCCAGTTTTGAGGAAGGCGAAGAACAAGAAGGTAGACTGACCGAATAGAATCGATTTCCACACCGTGGAGACTCGACTTCTCTTCCGACCAACAAAAGTAATTTTTTTCCATTAAGCAGTATTTTCCATATCATCTTTTCTTATTAGTATTACCATTTTCGTTTTCTTAAGACAGTATTAGTATTAGGTACTTCTATTTCCATCGTATAATCATAAGCTTAGACATATTACTTTAAGCTTATTAACACTATCAAACAAACCATTTGTGAATTTTTATTTTTGGTTCGTGGAAGCAGCGGTCACCCTAAATAAGGACCAGTTCGCCACGACCTTTTTTCTTTTTTTTTGTAGAGTTAAGAACACATATAAATATCTTTTTCAGCTTAGGTTTTAAGAGCTAATTTCTAATTCTAAGAAGGCAGGAGCTTACCGTTTCGTGAGTTGCCTACCGGAATTATATATAATTTCTATAAGTACTACGCGTTCCCGGACGGAACGCTAGTCAACGACCTCCAATCAAAGGAAGTCGAACCGGACATTCACCCAACCGGCTATGTCAAATCCGTCTAACGGCGGACAGCTCGACAAGTCGTGGAAACAGCCACGCCGAGTTGCAAGAGGACTGGGAAGGGAAGTCTCAGCTTCGAACCGTGCGTCAACCACGCCACGGCCCGAACATTCAGGTGCTCCTAGCATCAGGATGATCGAACCTTCAGACCAACCGAGAGGATCTCTTGATCCACAAAGAACCCTCACCAGCAACCCTCAACTACCAGCTAAAGTCACTGGACCAGCACCTCTTTCCGAGAGGCTGGGTCCATTTCCAATTATTACTCATCCCTCCGGGGATACCGATAGTCTGTCCGCAGGTCCCTCGACCGCGGCAGTAATTCACTCACACCTAGAGGCGGGACCAAACCCCTGCACGGGAGATGGCGCCGCCGGATTCGTTTCTTTACAAGACGACCCGAACGAAAGCGACAACTTCGAACAGTATGTTCAACAGGTCGTAGCAGCAACAGTAGGAGCAAGGAGAGCCAATGAACTGCGCTTCATCCGCGAAGAGCTAGACCGTAGTCGTGCCGTTATGAGGCAAGACATAGCCGTGGTTCTTCGAGAAGCAGTCATGGGACCAAATGCACTGCGCATTCGTGATCCTTACGGACCTGACCCGACTCACCCTCAGCAAGTCGGCCAACCTTCATCTTCTCCACCCCTACGAAACCCGCAACCGCGTACAGCAGGCGGAGACCATTCGGACAGTCGTCCGGAATATATTCTAGGAGCGAGCACGCCTCCAAGAGTAGCTTCTAACGCCAATCGGCAAGTGTACCCCGTACACATGGCCAGAGGCGCAAACGTGGACAATTTCCTGGCTCAATTGAGTCATATGAATCTCGACGATTCAACGCCACGTCAAGCAGTAGCGCAACCTATTTCATCGCAGGGACCCTCGCATGCGAGTTCGTTCCCGCGATATCACAATATCCCCAAGTGGGATCTTCATTTCGACAACGAGGAACTTTCAGTCGACGATTTCCTGCTACAAGTGGAGCGACAAAGGGAATCGTGTAACGCGACGTGGGCAGACGTCGTCCTCAATTTTCATCATTTGGTGCGAGGACAGCCCAAGGTATGGTTTTGGGGCTGGATAAAGAAGAATCCACACGCCTCATGGGAAGCTTTACGCTTAGCCCTTTTGGAACAATACCGCAGCCTCGAGTCGGATTTCGATATTTTCCGACAGATGTCGGCTAGACTTCAAGGCGAGCAAGAGACCTTTGATGCCTATTATGGGAACCTGTTAAGGCTGAACGCCAAACTAAAGTATCCCAAAGCGAATCGCGAGCTCATCGAGATCGTGAAGCGGAATGTCAAGAGACAGATCGGCCAATATTTGCTTACCTTCTACACGTCGGACATGGCAGAACTTGTCTATGTCTGTCGTAGCATTGAGCGTTTCCTCGCGGAAGCTCAAGGTAGCCACTCGAGCAAGCCCCGATTTACGACAGGCGTACCGTTTCGTCGAACAGTCAGCGAGCTCACCGATTCGGAATTGCAAGAGACCGGCTCCGCAGACGCAAGCGTGGAGGGCCTAGCCTTTCGCCAGCGAGACCGGAGCACCCTGATTTGTTGGATCTGCAGAGAACCGGGACACTCGATGTACGAGTGCCTCAAGCTCCCGCAGAAACCTTTCTGTCTTCGTTGCGGCAACGAGGATGTTTACACGCCAAACTGTCCTAGATGTCGGGAAAACCCGAGGGCGAACTACTCTCGAACCGGAGAGAGCAGTTCGAAAATATTCAGACCGGCCCCACAACACTAGACAGATCTCCACCACCTTATACCGCAAATCAGAGAACACCAGACGTACCAAGTCGGATAGAAACCCCGACAAAACCCCAGACAGAACCCCAGACAGAACCCGATAGAGTAGCGTCTGAGCCATCCATTTTTAAACCTGACACCCCAGTCAAGTTATCTCACCACCACAAGTCATTCGACCAGCGATGGTCTGAATACCAGGAAGCCCGAAGACGCATCTTCGGCAAAACCATTCCATCTCCCCGAATTCAGAATTTACGAAAGCGATTTCAGGGAAAAAGGAAGACTTACGCCGCGATAGCCGCGACGACTCTACATGCCAAACCACGTACAGACGGAGACCCGCGTCCCTACGCGGTCGTTAACCTGTTTGACCGATCTTGGTCAGGACTCCTCGATACGGGAGCGTGCATTAGTGTCATCGGACGGGCGGGCGTAGAATACCTTAAAGGCAACCGTATCCCTTGGAATCCGTTTTCAGCCGCAGTCACAACAGCTGACGGCAGAGCTCAATCTATTGTGGGAATCGTTTCCACCAAAATTTCTTTCAATGACCGTACAGAAGACATCACTCTGTACATCGTTCCGACCATAGCACAAGATTTGATCTTGGGCGTGGACTTCTGGAAGGCCTTCGAATTAGCACCGAACGTCATACCCGACACAACGTTCAAAGCCTTCGCCGTGAGTAGCCTCGCGGTGGGCATCGATATGACGGGCGACTCGATACCAAAAGCCGAAGTCCTCTCCCAAGCTCATTTGTTAACGCCTATGGAACGACAACTCCTAGACGATACATTGTCATTGTTGCCATCTTTCGCCAACTTAGGCTTAGGACGCACGCACCTCACAACGCATGTGATTGACACAGGCGATGCTGAACCAATCAAGCGACGGCATTACCCTGTCTCTCCAGCGGTGGAGGCCCTTCTGTATGAGCAATTGGACCGTATGCTAGCAATGGACGTGATCGAAATCAGTCCCAGTGCATGGAGCTCTCCCGTCGTCTTAGTCAGACGCGGAGATAAGCACCGATTATGCCTGGACGTCCGGGAGCTAAATCGTGTCACGAAAAAAGACGCATATCCGCTGCAGAATATAGAGGGGTTGCTAGCTCGCCTTCCGGACACGTACTTCATGTCCAGCGTGGACTTGAAGGACGCGTTCTGGCAAATACCGCTGGATGAGCAGAGCCGCGAGAAGACAGCATTTACCGTCCCTGGTAGACCACTCTACCAATTTAAGGTCATGCCGTTTGGGTTGTGCAACGCGCCCCAGCGCCTTTGTCGACTGATGGATCAAGTCATTCCCGTTGAATGGCGACACAAAGTGTTTGTGTACCTCGATGATTTACTCATCATATCGAGCACTTTGCAGGAACACCTCGAATTATTGGCAGGAGTAGCGGAGAAACTCAAATCCGCAGGGTTAACGATCAACCTAGAGAAATCGAAATTTTGTTACAAAGAGCTCAGATACCTAGGATTCATAGTCGGAAATGGTGTGCTCAAAGTAGACCCGAGTAAAGTAGATTCAATCAGGAACTTCCCCATACCAGCGAATGCACGGCAAGTCCGAAGATTCCTGGGAATGGCGGGCTGGTACCGACGATTCGTGCCAGATTTTTCAACCTTGGCTGGAGACCTATCGGACACACTCAAAAAGGGGAAAACCTTTAACTTCACAGACAAAGCAGCCTCATCTTTTAAGGCTATAAAAGACATGCTATCGAGAGCACCAGTTTTGGTGAATCCCGATTTTAAAAGGGACTTCATAATTTCATGTGATGCCAGTTCCGCCGGCATAGGCGCCGTACTGAGTCAGAAAGACGAGGAAGGGAACGAGCGTCCCATTTACTACTATTCCCATAAACTGAACTCAGCGCAGCGAAATTACACCGTGACGGAGCAAGAATGCTTGGCAGCCCTCATGGGCATCGCCAAATTTCGGCCCTACATCGAAGGGTACCGATTCAAGATTATTACTGACCATGCAAGCCTGCAGTGGTTAATGAGCAAGCGAGAACTCAAGGGCAGATTAGCTCGCTGGAGCTTGGAGCTTCAGGGGTACTCGTTTGGCATCGAGCACCGGAAGGGAAGTCTCAATGTCGTGCCAGACGCGTTATCACGCGTGCACGAGATTGAGGCTCTACATTGCGGCGACTCGGCGCCAAACCTCGTTTCCGACGTGTTGCACATCGATCTGGCGGATCCGAGCTTCCACTCGGAACCCTACCGTCGGATCATTGACAGCGTCGAAAACAACAAAGACCAGCTACCGGACCTCCAAGCACGGAACAATTTCCTGTTCAAGAGGATTCCGCGTAGCACAGGAAACCCCCTTAGAGACGACAACGCCTGGAAGCTTTGGGTTCCGGCAGAGCTAACCGACCACCTGACCAAGCTAGCTCATTGCCCTGCGAAAGCCGCGCATGGCGGTATAGCCAAGACATTGGACCGTTTACGTGCGCAATTCTATTGGCCTAACATGGCCACTCAAGTCCAGAAATTTATCGGAGAATGCGAAGTGTGCAAAACCATTAAAGCGCCGAACACCATTCTGCGAACTAAAATGGGAAAAGCCTTTGTAGTCGACAGGCCTTTCCAACATCTATATTTAGACTTTCTAGGTCCATACCCTAGGTCGAAACTCGGAAACACTCACGTGATTCTCGCCCTCGACCAATTTTCAAAATTCATATTTGCAAAAGCAATACGACGAGCAACTTCGGGAGCAACGATCAAGTTCCTTCGAGACGAGATCTTCTCGATCTTTGGAGTCCCAGAATCCTTGCTGTCTGACAATGGCAAACAATTCGTCAGCAAAGAATTTGCCTCGTTCGCATCGTCTTTCGGCATACGACATCTAAAAACAGCATCGTACTCGCCGCAAGCTAACGCCAGCGAGCGAGTCAACCGCTCGATCATAACCGCCATTAGGGCATACATCAGTCCCGATCACTCGACGTGGGATGCACACTTGAGCGCAATAACTTGCTCCCTAAGGACCGCGATTCACTCGGCCCTAGGAATGTCCCCGTACGAGGCGGTATTCGGGCAAAGCATGATCGAACACGGAAGCGGATACCAGTTGCTAAGAGATTTGAACGGGCTTAATAATTCAGAAATAGATCTGATCCCGAAGGCAAGCCGTATGAACATACTTCACTCCTTCGTGAAGGAATCGCTAAGCAAATCGCACGACAAATATGAAAAGAGATATAACATTAGAAGTGCCCCGAGAAAGTTTAAAGAAGGTGATTGTGTGTACAAGCGTAACCATGCGCTCAGCAATTTCGAAAGAGGCTTTAACGCAAAATTCGCCCGAAAGTTTATTAAGGCCAGAGTCGTTAAAGCTCAGGGAGATTTGTACCACTTGGTAGATGAGAAAGGAACGGACTTAGGTCTAGTCCACTCAAAGGACATAAGACGCTAATCCCAGAAGGGAACGACTACGGGAAATACAACTCTATCTTCTAATTTCATATCCCACCTTTATCCCATCCCCAAACAAACCGATTTCATCCCAACCTCCCACGCCTTTAAAAATTTACGATTTAACAAATATAAAAAAAAAAAAAAAAAAAAAAAAAAAAAAAAAACCCCTCGAACATTACTCGAGAATCATCTGAAAATTACAAGACGTCGTCAACATCTATTAACGACGAACATACGAGTGCAAGGCCCGGATAGCCCAGCCTGCGCACGAGACTCGACGACAAAGAATACACTCCGTCTAACCGTCAGGCAGGCAGAGGCCGAACAGGGGATGGTTGTGTCCTCAATTTTTTCGCTCCCGATACTCGTGAAAACCTCGAGGTGTGTAACAAACCACCACCACCAATAATTTATTTATATCCACCATGACCTTAGTCTGACAATCCAAAGCATGCTTTGAAAATATTTACCACTTCGCAGTGTAAACAGCGGCGAAACAGCATATTCTTAACGACGTCCAATTTCGACGGCTGAACGCTACCTTTGGCAAAAGGCTGCCCGTTCCTATTGTAAAATGTGAAACCTAATTCCTTTTTCACAAAATCACTCGCAGTTAGCAGACACCATTTTCTCACCGTAGATTCTCGCCCCAGTAAGAGGCAAATCGCGTTCAAACGGCGGAAAAGGTAACAAAAATAATAAAATAAAAACCAAAGAGATAATTCGCAGCTGAAATAAAAACAAAAAAAAATAAAGAAGTAAAAAGAGAAAAAAATTATTTGTAAAAGCGTAAATCGAAACAAAATATATATACAAGCGACGAATCCGTCTAATCGGATATCGCGTCGTGCACCGCACGCGCCCGTAAGATTTTGCAAAGGATTAAGGGATTAAGCACCCACGCAACTCCGACGAAAGAAGAACCAAGCGAGTAGAGACGCCCTGTGACTCGCTTATTACATGCGGCTGAGCACAGGACGCCTTTCTACGTATCCAGATTCATCCGTTCCCAGCGTCTGCATCGGCACGGGAAATACACCGCACGCGTGATACGCGAGAGGCGGCCATCGTGTTGCACGGCCAAGCATCGAAGCCAGGGAAGCACCATCGAGGCGCACTTAATCTCGTCCTCGAAGTCAAGCGGTCGCGTTAGCGACGCAAGCAGTCGAGTACCCGAGAACTCGTCAGCCATAGGCGGTCGAGCCTCGTGGGAAGGTGACGCAAACACTCAGGCAGAGCGCGCACGAGGCGCCGAATCATATCCTCGGACCGCGGAGGCTAGGTAAGTCTTCGCCGGCCGAGCTATATTGCCCAGGTCACCTCTACAACGCGCTGTACTTACCGAAAATTTCTCTCCTAGTGATACAGGTACGACGCCGCAGGCGGCTCCACGAAGGGGTCGAGAGATCCACAATCTCCCCGCTACCAGCAGTACGACAGTCATCAGCAGCTGAAAGCTATACACCAGCAGCGCACCGCCATCCGCAGCAGCACGTGACAACAGCAGCAGAAGGGAAAGGGGCGTGGATTAGCCACGTTATGTACCTAAGTTTATCATTAGAAATTAGATCGTGCATTAAAGAAATTCAGAGAGACTTATTCTCATTTGCATTTAGATACTCCATCTTATCTGTATGAATTTAGCGAGTGGCTCAATCACGAACCTCGAAGATAGGAAAAGGCGTGTTCGCGATCTCAGTGTCGTTAGGTATACGAAAGACAAATCGATAGTCGTCGTTTTTCAACCCTCGATCCGCATATCGAGGCGAGTTATCTCGCGGTTATAAATTCTATTCTTTTCCAATCGGCTTTTTTCAAGGCCGCACACTAATCCGCGCAACGTCGCGAAGCGAGTTAAAGTTTTCTTGTCGATCCATGTCATCGAAGGCCACAGGGCATTTCCTGCATTGACGCGAATGCATTGCTAAGTTAATTTCTTAGAAGAATCGGTAATTTTTAATCCGAACCTCTCGCGCGAGTAAATTTTTTTTTGTATTGCTTAGATATTCTATTGCCTCCGCTGAAATACAAGCGGTAAACAGTAAGTCAGTACGCGAACAATCGGTAGAACCCGGAACCAGTGCATCCGTAGGGTACCCTCAACGCTAGGGATACTCTCTTGGAAGTGTCTTTTCTTTTTTTTTATATATATATATACTAGAGACAACATCTATGCAATTTAACAGGTTAACAAACAGGGTGGATCGTCAATGTGCGCACATCGGCTGGAAACAACCTCACGTAAGTCGTTATATACTATATTACCTTTCGGATTGTAATTGCATTTTTATATTTATAATATATTGAAAACCATAATACATACATATATATATATATATTGAGGCCTACACCGATATGTCGGCCTATACATAAGAATAAAAACGCAACAAAAGAAAAAGGAAAGAACGTCCATGCAGTGACCCTCAGTACCTAGGCACGCTGCAGTACATTTTGCATCCGAGTAGACATTCCAACTCGAAGTAGGATCGTGACCTACTTTCGTAGCACAGGTCAGTGACCTCGAAGCACCCTTTACGCGCGCGTAGTAGTTTCGTTACTTTATTGCGGGACAGCCTCCGTGCCACTACGGGAATGAGTCGCGACGGTTTCTTTCGCAGGAGGGTCGACGCGTATATATAAATTTAGATATATACCTATACATTTATAAATATAGATACAGATATACCCGTATACCTCCTAGGCATATGAAAGGATGATGGTAGAATGTCTGTACAGGGCTGATAATAGTCCTGAAGCCAATCGTCAGTCGAGTTTCTTCGTGTTTCGTGTTTCTTTTTGTTGTGAACGTCGCTCGTCATTCCGAGTAGTCTCAGAGCGTATTCGCCGATCGCGTTAAATTTTTGCGGTGAAGCCCTAGCTACAGTTTTAGTGTTAGTACAAACGGTCTCTTAGCATTAAACCTTTATTTTTTTTACAGTAAGATATCTATTAATAATCCTTTCTTTTCTTACCACTAAGTTCGTTTACCATAAGATTAGTAGTAGTAGCAGGGTTGTCGTGACCTCGGTCCATCTGACAGTCAAGTTCAATTTCCGAGCTTATATTTTGTAAATGGACCGAACGCCACATAAGTAGTGCTAAGATTCAATATCCATATATTCCAGTCCGGGAGCATTCAGAGTTTCTGGATTTCTTCGTAGTTCTAGAATATTTAGTGCCCTAGGTTTTCTTTACATTGTTTTTATTTTATTCTTCCCCGTATTTTTTTTTTTTTTAGTTTATAAGGATTAGATATCGTAAGACTAGTTCTTAAGATGAATAAATGTCCATAACGCAATGAAGCGTCCATCGCCTACATTAATATTTTTCTTTTCGCTCGGAGCATCGTCGGCCTTACACGTCATGGTTTAGATCCAGTAGCGGTCGACGGAGGGAAGTCGAGGTAGTCCTCCACCCATAGCGGTGTGGATATTCACATGGGGTAAGGTGTCCTAAAACCTTTAGGGGACCTCACTCCTTTTCGGAGCAGGGGCCATCGCGAGTGAAGCGATGCGGTGGCCAAAGGTGTCCGCAATACTTATCCTTATTGCGGCGGGGTGGGCCAGCTTGGAAGAAATACCACATCTTCTTCTTCTCTTACATTCGGCAAAAGTCCCAACTTTCTTGTATTCTTCTTTTATAGACCTGGGGGTCCAGGTCAGCCCCTACAAAATTTTCAAGTCGCGTCTTCTTCGGGCCGGAGAGGCTATCCTTTGGGATAGTGGAGGGTGGACTAGGACTCTTTTGGTACCGGCGACGGTTCATCGTGTCGTCCGAGGTCTAGTCCACCACGACAATTTCAGGCATGTAAATAACGAGGTAACCCCAGTTCGAGCTCTATAGCAAGTTCCCGCTCCCGCCGACGAGCTAGCACGGGGCGGCCATGCCTGGCTATGAGTGGTCGAACAACCCCTCTCTCTTATTAATCCGTTGACGACGGCGGACTCTTGGCAGTCTGTAGGCCAGAGCCGTCGACGTACTAGGCGAGCGACAAGCGTTGCCTGATACCTTCCGTGCCAGCAGGATGCCAGCTGTGCACACTTCAGGGATGGCAGCGGGTGTGGGTTTTTTTTCTTTTCGTATGCCGATGCCAACCAGACAGAGGAGGGGGGAGTATGCATTGGCTTTGCATGCGGTCGTTATAGATGGCAATGCAACGTAGGGCATACTCGTTTTATTGTTACAGAGGGCGGCCAACGTGGGGCAAGTAAGCCATAGGGAAAAAAAAATATATATCATGGCCCTCACATTGTTGGTCCGCGCTGTAGCAATCCGTTACAGTTTTTACCAGAGGAACCTTTATGTTCTTACTTGTACCGCGTTTACCGCTACTCTTACGCGCGTTCCTACCTATGTAGAGCTCTAGATAGAAGGCTTACGTTCGTGATTATTCCTATGGGCTATAAACACCCTACCCAAAACAACAACAAAAAAATGAAAAAAACGATGAAACGAAATTTATCACACCAAAAAGTTGCTCAAAAAAAATTTAAGTATGATGCAAAACTACACATGTTACTAAAAAAAGAGAATATGACTCGCGTCAACAAAAAAAAGAATGTTTTACAAAGACTTAAATCTAATAACTGCTACCAATGTATTTTATTACGACGATTAGCTGGCAGTGACAACAAAATGTCCTCCATTACTTTTTCTGGCTGGTTCTTTATACCGATTTGCAAAAAAAAATCTCGGTAAGCTGTTTTTGCAATTTACTTAATTTGTACGAAACCAGCATCAGGCAGCACTTTATCTTTACTTATATGGAAGGTTCCTCACCGCACACTTTATTTTTAGAGGATTTGGCTGACCCTGTTTCGAGTATGTGCCAAAGGAGCACCCTCTGTTTGGCGGAGTCTCAATATACCTTTTTAAGGCACCTCGTGAGTGTGCCCATACGGAATTTTATTTGATTTATTTTATATTTGTTGGCGTTATGCTCCGTTCTTGTAATAATTTTTTTTTTTTCTTTTTTTACAGCCTTTAAAGGGTTAATTTTGGCGGCCACGACTGTGCCAATCACATCTGACCGCCAGGTGGAATTTTAATTTAACGCACGCCCAGTACCTACATAAATTTCGTTAGATAAATTTCAAAAAAAAACGCAAAAACTATGTATTGGCTTAGTAACTACACTCACCAATATTGTACTGCTATAATTTTATTTATTTGTTTCGTATATGATTTGCCATAAAAGAACTTTAAACTTTTATATTTTTTTACTTGTGTTATATTCGGTTTAAAAATTCCGCACTGCACTTTCTTTACGAGTTTGGTTAGGTACCTTCCTTCTCCTATGAAAACTCTACGCACAATGGCAAATCAAGGTCAATTTACATTGTAAAGACACTCTGAGATTCCACAATACGTTCCATCGTTCGATTAAATGCCCGTTTTTTTGAAACTGCTCTTCGTCAATGCTTTGTTATAGTTTCCCTTTCTTTAGAAAACTTTCAGCTTTTGGGGGTTCGGGTCTTTACTGTGTGCGCACTTCAGCTTTTTAGACCGCGTACATCCCTGCAGATGGCGAACTTCAGCCAGTTGACGGCTCACAGTCAAAACGTCATTTGGCACGCTGAACTTCAAAACCAGATCGAAGGTAATGTCGGCAGTGTTTTAATTTCTGCCTAGATTTTTCCTTTTCAGGTAACCGCAACAGTCTATTGCCTGCCGAGATCGTGTGATTTAACGCCTCTAGACTTTTTTGTATGGGGCTACATTAACCCCCCTATTACGGTAAGCGAATCGAACGTTCAACTCGAATTGAATTAACATCTAAAAGTAGGCAATACGTTTAACACTAACAACTGAAAAAGGTTGTGTCATATAATATGAAAAATGTATTCAGTTGTTTCAAAGTTGAGTTGTATAAGATACATTTCAGTTGATTTGCAATTGTTACAAGTGCTGCTTTCTTTTAGATGTGGATTCAATTCAAGTCGAACGTTCGATTCGCTAACCATAATAGGAGTGTAAATCATTGGTCTATACCAATAAGCCGACGACGTTAGAGGAGTGCAGAGCCAATATTAAACGAGAAATAACGGTCGTATCGGTCGAAATGTGCGGTCGAGTTCCCGTGGTAAATATATGAATTAGGTCGAATTCCATTCATAAATGCTTTGATAGTAATTCAAGACAATCAATTTTTTTTTTTAGATATCTCAAGTAGTTTGCAATTATTTGAAAAAGGGGTTATCAAGTTATTAATGAAATACCCTTTATTTGCTTGCCTCCCCACAAGTTGAGTAAAATAGATGGTAAATGTGTCATCTCGACTTACATACATATCTCCACCTCCTTGCTCTCCGATCCGGGATCGGGATGTCAATCCAACAAGCAAACACAACCAAGCTACATGAGAGTAGTAACATCAGAAGAAAAATCAAAACAATTTGAGAAATCGAGATTAATAAAAATATTTGATTGAAAGTGAATAAGGGAGAAATGTTTAATTTACTATCGTTGTAAGTTGGACGATCAAGTTAATCAGAATACAGTCATACGAATTTATATAAAAGAAAAAATATTAAACTAAAATATATGCAATTATTTTGTGTCAGGAAAATCGTTAAAATTATATTCCTATGCATTTCGGTTTATTTCAACTGCAACCAGTTTTTTCCTAACTCCCGGAAATGGTTTATAAATTCAGATATTCTATTCCATATTCATATATTCAGATATATCTATTCCATTTCTGATTTGCAAATGGTCTAAAATATTTCCAGATATGCATCCACACAAATGTCAACGTAAGCTGTCAGAGTTTTCATTGTTTTTTACTTCTACAGCCATAGCCAATCGGTTTGGTTTTTTGTGTTTTCATCACAAATCTCTGTACTCCCTTCGAAAAATACTGAAATAATTTAAAATGGGCTCTCCAGAACTACCCGGTGATTCTGGTGAAGACGACCTTCGTTCACATCCTGCTCACATAATAAATAATGGAGGAAATAATAGCGACGATAGCGATGGGGAGGACATAAACGAGTACGATGGATACCAGCCACTTCCCATCGCCGATCAAGGTGACGATATCATGGAAATAGACAATACCCTCTCCGATACCGTCACCCATGGCGATCCAAGTTTTCCAAACGTTGAAAGTGTCGACATCGAAATAGAAAGAGAAGTATGGAGCCAACCTCGACCACGGGAACTCGAAATTGAGTTAGATAGTTCCAGAACAGAACAGGTACGCTAAACTTTGTAAGCAAAACACCAAATGCTTAACTCATTAAGCATTTCAAGATTATGTCGGCGATGGCTGGCATCACCCTGCCCGACGTCGCCATTCCGGATTGGGCACAAGGCATTCCCGAAGAACGCTGGAAAGAAGATCTCCTCGAAAGAATACGACAGCGCAAGGAAATCTCACCAAATACAAACACAATTTCTCGCTGAACCTCATAAATATTTTATTCACTTAATTTGTCTATCTCACAGAAGACAACAACTGCCCAAAATCAACAAAAATAAGTGTAAATATGTTCCATAAGCGTGTTACAATTAAATAAAAATCATTAGTTAACTGGAGATAGTGCCTTATTTTTATAGAAGGCAACAAGGAGCTTCTTGGCCGCCTCATTTAGCTTCTCGAATCCTTTTGACTGCGGTGTGTTGGCAAATTCACAAATCTTTGCCGTAACGGAATCAACTGACACCACTTCAGCACTTGCTGTTTCTCCGTGTGTTGTTGTTGTTAAATTGCCAATCGCCTGCACGGATCGATAGCAAGCTTCCAAGTCGACACACCACTTAAGTAGTTCTATAATTCCCTCGGTAATAAGGCGACATATATCACTGTTGGCAAAAGACAGTTTCTGCGAAACAGTAGCGTTAAAGTAAAAGGTGGATATCGCTATTTGAAGATTAGGACTGCCTGATTTTATTTCCTTGACGACCTCAATGATTGGTTCCAGAAGTGACTCTACCTCCTTGCGACCACTTGAATGTTTCATCATATTTGCTAGACAGCGAATTATCATAAGTTGATTGGGTGCGGAAGTATTGAGATTAGGTAGGATAATATCGAGGAATTTGTATGAATTAAGGAAGATGAAGATTTGTTCGTCTCTGATCGCCAAACGAGTGATGTCCAACACAGGGAATAGAATGTCGCTCGGCCATCTTAGAAGATGACGTAGTGCTTCAATTGCAGTTTTATCGAAATCAGGAGTATCAGCAGCTAACTGCAGGACTGTATTCAAAAGATTATCGCTGACGGCTGCACCATCGAGTTGCTTTCCATTGAACTCTCTGTAAAAAAAAACGCATTAGTTTGTAAGTTAAGAAAACAATGTGGAGACCTCTTAAAAATGTTGACGGTCAAAAGGGCAAATTTTGAACAGGCCAATCATAAAAAGCAGGTATGTAACTAGTAAGGTATATCAGGAAATGTATTCCGATAAAGGAATTAGCGCTTCATGATAGCGACTAACACAGACTTCATAGAATTGGAAAAAGAGAAACAGCCTTTACAGTTAGACATCTTACAGCTGTTGGAAATCTTTTTTTGTCGCTACACTCAGTGAAAGCAAAGAGGAGATGCCAGAGCTCTTAACCAAAATATAGACAGCCACACGCCAGCAAAATTGTACCTTAATTTCTCAAAGACTTTCTGTGGATCACATTTGTCAAAGGTCAGGAACTCTCCAATGGGAAAATGTGTTTCTTGAGTAAAGTTCACATCATTTTTAGGCAGGGCAGTTGTGGAATAACTTGAGGCGCCAGTGAACGGGTCAACGTTACCACCAGACGAAAGACTATTTGCTGCCGATCCGGGCAAATAGCGTGATTCACCAGTAAATGGATCGTGATATCCGCTGAAAAGAAAAACTATTAAACCAAAAAAATGGAACCGAGATACAACTTCTACTACGTTTCGGGAGCTTGGGCTGCAATTGGAAGATTGTCCGTTGCGTTTTTTATGATGAAATTTGCAACTTGATCCAGATATTCCTGAGGTAGAGCGTTTTTATGGATAAAGACCTGTGCCATCTGCCACGGATCCTCTCCACGATTGTATGGCAACTTGAGGGGGGGTGCATCATCAGAAATATCAACGCTAAACACGAAATCATATTCCTGAAACAATAACAAGAATTGTGAAGGGGCCAGTCACTCAAACATCCGATTTAAAACACACCTTGCCTTCGTAGAGGATTTTCTTTGAAGCCCCAGTAACGTCCCCTATAAGATTCCATTTGCTATTTTCCCAAATGTAACACTTTATCGAGCCATCTGGATGCTGTATCATTTTTTTCTGACCATCCGCCGTGCCATCTTTAAGCAAAGCGTGCATTCCAGGCAAACTGCAAACTCAATAATTAGTTATCAAAGATGCAAGAAACAGAAAACATACTCATTCTTTTTAATGCCTGCCAGCTCCTCATTCATATTCTGTAGCCGAGCATTCACTGCGACTTTGTAGGCAGTGAGTATTTCCTCGCTGGCATACCTGGAAGCGTCTCTGGTAAAGACTCGCACAATGCCATCACTGCTGCCAGTGATAATGTCTCCATTTTTTAGGCATGTAACCGACCAAACCGATTGAGCTGGATGAACAATTGGAAGGCCCAGTTCATCACCGGATGTTAAACTCCACATGCGCAGAGTGCTATCTTCTCCGCTCGAGACAATCACGTTGTTACCGATGTGCGGGTTTTGCGCAATGGAGTAAATATAGTTGGAGTGACCATACAGCTCACGAATGCATTCTCCTTCATCATTCCAAAATCGAATCACGGCATCATTAGCGCAACTGACTAGACTGCCATCATCGAGGCCAATAAGTCCACGAACACAATCCGTGTGTCCTGCAAGAGACATAGATTCACTATAAAACCAACCAAGTCATGTCACTCACCTTTCAAGATCCTCAACCGCTCTCCTTTTGCGTTCCAATACGCAATCGTTTTGTCCGCAGATCCAGTGACAAATTGCTTGTTCGGCAGTGTGGCTACAGCCCATACGGCTGCCTCGTGTCCCTTGAGAACAACAATATTTGTCGATCCAGACTGGTCTATAGTCCATATACGAGCAGTCTTATCCCAACTGCCCGATATAATACTCATAGACTCGACACCTTTACTGATAGAGCAAACCGTCGATTCGTGTCCTTTAAGCACTAAAGTGGGTACATAAGCATCCTCCTTGTAGATGCATATTGTCGAATCATTGCTGCCAGTACAGATCAATCGATCTGCCTCGAGGTAGTAAACACACGATACAAAGTTCGAATGATCTTTAAGAGTTTTACCTTCCATGTATTCATTGCTAAAAAAAACAATTTTTACAAACCCAGTTTGAGAATGCTTGTTTCTATATTACCCAGCTTTTTTCCATATTTTCACCGATTTATCGCGTGATCCAGAAATAATATCCTCCCCAGAACCCGGCGAAACAGCGCGAATGTCTAAGCTATGACCATACAGTTCGCAACTTAATTTGTAATCATCTAGTGTGCTTGACTGGTCCATTGTGTGGAAAATATGCGCAATTTAACTTATTTCAAGTTGTTTTCTCTATAATTTTACTTAAAATCAAATTAAAAATGCCTTAACAAACGAATTTGCCTATGCAGTCGCGTATTTCAATGAAAAATTCAATTATTCGCAAATTTTTGACATTTCTTTGTATGATTGGTGAAGCACTGCCAGTAATAAATTTTCCAATTGACTTTGATTGGTATAAAAAGATAGTATCAATCTAGTGACTGGCAAAATTTATGAAGAATGTACAAGTTATCTGCGATATCTAGCTGTGAAAAAACGAACCCTTCCAGAGATGTACATTCTACATGCCAATGTACGAGTACGACATCAGTGTATTGCTATATCTGAATCCAACAATATTTTCGTTTTACTTAATTTAATTTAATTTATCTTATGTCGCTTTCGATTAGGCAAAAAATCGATTATTTTTGATATAGATTACTTTTTTTGATCTCAGATCAGTTTTATTTTTTGATTGGGCATAAGAAATTTATTTGTTTTTGTTTTGATCTAGATCACTTGCTAACTAACCCTAAAATATTAAGCATTCGTCCTTTTGAAGTTTCTCGATAAACAATTTGTCGCTGATGTGTTGGCAGCTTAAGAACAATTATCATTGAACTTGCCTATAAGATGACGGATGAAGTCATCTCTTTCTTATTATAATTTTCTTTCTCTTTCTTATGTTTTCACAAGTTGGATTCAAATCTTGTCGTTGGTTGTTGGCTTGCAAGATGGCGAGGTGAAGACTAATTTTTTAGTTTGTTTTTTGATTTGATTCTTTCAATAAATATTAACCTACTGTATACAAGTCTTTCAATGTTGCTAGGTGTTGCCAAACCTGGCAGCACTTAAATGCGAGTCAAGAAACAGCAACAACGGCTCAGACCAAATAAGGTCGACGGTCAGAAGAACAAAGCGAGAAGAACTTTGAAAACCACGCCGTGTTCATTCTAGAACTAAATTCAATGAAGAATAACGAATCTTTTAATTACATATACTTTATTATACCTTTTATATTATAAAAGAAAGAAAAAGAAAACAAAACATAAAATTATACTATATATTGTATAGCCTAGTTGGAATACTAAAACGTACGTATCTATATTATGAATTTAAATATTTCTGTATAACCTATATTTATATACGTAAATCAACAGGAAATAAAAGTCCTTGAAAAAGTAAAGAGCATTCACCACTTAATCGGGGCTAAAATTCGGAAAACCAAGTAGGCAAATACAACGACAACATAGCTTTTATTTCGTTTTATCTGCAAAAGTTGCTCCATATACAAATACTGATACAATTACCTCGTGCCAGAAACGATTTGCTACCGACGCCACCATCCTTCGCAAAGAAATTGCATATTCACCAACCACCACAAGAACGTAAGGTAAGTCGTTAGTAATTGTTGATTCACCCATAATCTCTACCTCTGCCACGTAAGCCACTTCTGCTAAAAATGTCTGTCAACTGCAAGGCATGCAACAAAATTGAGAGCGGCGATATGGTCCAATGCGACTCCTGCGATGACTGGTTCCATTTCGCCTGCGTTGGAGTTACTGCTTCAATACAGGAACAGGAATGGTGTTGTTCTAAATGCCAAGCAACAGCACAAAAAGCTGCAGTGTGCGAGTATGATCACATAGTCGCCACTAGCCAACGGAATGCTTCAACTTCTTCTGCCCATAGTGGCCCCAATCCACAGCGAACTCCGACCACTCAGAAACCTCCACCAACAAAAAAGCATCTCGACCCTGTTCAAGGCACAAAGAAGGACGCTTCAAAAAGACGTCTGCTACTACTACAACAACTTGAGGAAGAGAGGCAACTGAAGGAAAAGCGGGATAGAGAAACGGAAATACGCGTTGTTAAGGGAGCTGTCATCCGACACTTCGGACGACGACGGCAAGGATGGCACGGCAAAACTAGTACAAGACCCAAATAGCATGTTAGACCAACATAACCACCGAAAGTCGTCGAGTTCATCATCCAACAACAAACCGATTGTCGAAACACCAACAGATACTCAGCTCGAAAATGGCACATCGTTAGAAACGCCAACACTGAGCAAACGGCAACTGGCAGCACGACAATTAATGTCAAAGGAGCTAGTAACATTTAGTGGACGGTCAGAGGAATGGCCTCTGTTTATCAGCTGGTTCAACAGTTCAACGACATCATGTGGGTACACAAACATTGACAATCTGCGGCGACTACAAAATTGCTTAAAGGGAGAAGCACTTGATGCGGTGAAATGTAGACTGCTTATCCCAGAACAAGTTCCAGGTGTTTTAAGCACCCTACAAATGCTCTTTGGTCGGCCAGAGGCAATCATTAATAGCCTCATAGATAAAATTAGGAAAGAACCAGCACCTCGTGCGGAAAAGCTGCAATCTATAATCAAATTTTCACTTGCAGTACAAAATATATGCGCCGTGATGGAAGCAGGTGGACTACATAACCATCTAGCAAATCCATGCCTGCTCCAGGAACTGACCGATAAGTTGCCACCGCAAATACGTTTAAACTGGGGTAGTTACCGAAAAACAGTAAGTGCGCCTAATCTTTCCGTTTACAGCGCCTGGCTATCCGATGTGGCATACTCAGCTTCTGAAGTAACACCATTGAATATTACCAGCTTTACCTCATCTAAAGCAGCATTGAACGTTCATCAAGACGCTAAATCACATTCAGAACCAAATCAGCGAAAGTGCCCACTCTGTCAATCAAACTGCAAGTCGATGGATCAATGCCAGCATTTTCTGGATATGAATTTAAACGACAAATGGAACGTCGTTAAACGATATACAGTCTGCCGATCATGCCTTCGCCAACATGGTATGAATCGTTGCCGTCTTGTAAGGGATTGTGGCATTGATGGATGTAGCTACAAACACCATAGGTTGTAACATAAAATGCGTGAGACCAACACATCAGGCACATTTACACAAAGTAATACAAACGCCCAAATGAATTGTTATCACCAATTAGAAAAAGATAGCATTTTATTTAGAATAATTCCGGTAACATTGTACAACGGGAGCGTGGAAATAAACATATTTGCCTTTCTCGATGATGGCTCCTCGATATCTCTCATGGAAGACGATCTCGCTGCGAAACTGGGCACTGTTGGAGAGCCGCAGCCTCTGTGCCTTAAATGGACAGCAAACACACATAGAACAGAAAACACCTCTAGGAGAGTGAACATACAAATCTCACAAAATTCAACCAGTAAGAGGTACAACATTTTCAATATACACACTGTTAAGTCGCTCGACCTTCCACAACAAAGTATAAACGCACAAGAATTAGCAAACAGATATAATTATTTAAAGAAAATTCCAATCGACTCGTATTCGCATGCAAAACCACGTATCGTGCTTGGCCTGGATCAATGGAGGCTGAGCATTCCACTGCGATCACGAGAAGGAGCCGGGAACCAGCCCGTTGCGTCAAAAACGCGTTTAGGCTGGACGGTGTATGGGCCATATAAACGGGAACTTAGAGCAGGCGATAAAAAACAAAGTAATTTCAACTTCCACATCTGCGACTGTCAGCGAATGGAAGATGAAAATCTTGACGCGTTGTTTAAAGAGTTCATATCAATTGAGTCGACCGGTACAAAAACAATTTTGCGCTCATGTAATGACGAAAGAGCTATATCACTCATCGAAAACAACATAACAAAAAAAGGTAAACACTTTGTCGTTCCGTTATTGTGGAAGTATGACACAAAAGAACTGCCCGTTAGTCGTCCAATGGCAGAGCGACGATTGTTATGCTTAGAAAAGAAGATGTTAAAAGACCGCAAACTGTTCGATAACATGAACAAGCAAATGGATTATTACGTGGAGAAAAAATATGCAAGAAAATTAGGCCAAGAAGAATTGCACCAAAAATTGTCACCAACTTGGTACCTTCCGATTTTTCCGGTCTTCAACCATAACAAACCAAACAAACTGAGGATAGTATGGGACGCTGCGGCAGCGGTAAACGGAATTTCTCTTAACTCAATGTTGCTATCTGGTCCCGATATTGTGCCATCTCTTTTATCGGTTTTGTTTCGCTTCAGAGAGCGTAAAATTGCAATTTGTGCGGACATAAAAGAGATGTTTCACCAAGTGTGGATAAAAGAATCGGACCAACATGCTCAGCGTTTCTTATGGCAAAATCACGAGAGTAAGATAATAGAGGAATACGCAATGCAAGTGATGACCTTCGGCTCGACTTGCTCCCCGTTTTGTGCGCAATTTGTTAAAAATTCAAATGCAAAATGTTATGCAGATAAGTATCCACGAGCGGCGAGAGCAATTATCGAAAATCACTACGTAGATGATTACCTCGATAGCGTTGACTCCGAAATCGAAGCAATACAATTAGCAAGGGATGTCATCTTCATACACGAACAAGCTGGTTTCGATATTAGACATTTTTTATCAAACTCTCGAACGGTCGTCAACAACTTAAAAGCGAAAGATAGAGACGATGAAAAGAATATTAGTAACTGGCGGGTTCTATCTGGCCCAGAAAAGATTCTGGGAATGTGGTGGTCCCCCTCGTCCGATTTATTTTCCTTCGCAATTAATACACATACACTCAAATTTGACGTGATGGCCGAAGATTGGTGGCCCACTAAGAGAGAAGTTTTAAAAGTATTGATGTCAGTTTTCGATCCACTCGGTCTAATAGCCAACTTCTTAGTGCTGCTAAAGATTTTATTAAAGGAAATCTGGGCTTCTGCAGTGGAGTGGGATGAAAAGATCAAGCCGGAACATGTGGAAAAGTTCAAAAAATGGAAAAGTTTTATCCCAAATATAAAGAATATTTTAGTGGAAAGACCATATATGCAGCAGCTTTCGTTCAACAAAAATTGTGTAGTAGAGATGCATATATTTGTCGATGCAAGCGAAGTCGCATACTCAGCAGTGGCTTATTTTCGGGTATGCAGTGGGAATACTGTCGAGTACAGTCTGGTAGCTTCCAAGACAAAGATAGCGCCCATGAAAATTATCTCGATACCTAGACTGGAACTAGAAGCAGCTGTTCTGGGGACAAGGTTGTCAAAAATTATAACGGCCGGACACTCGATAGATATAAATGAAAGATTCTTTTGGTCTGATTCCAAAACCGTATTGAGTTGGATAAATTCCGATCATAGAAAATTCAAGCAATTTGTTGCATTTCGCGTGGGAGAGATTCTTGAAGAAACTTCAGCAAAAAACTGGAGGTGGATTCCAAGTAAGCAAAATGTCGCCGACGAAGCAACCAAGTGGAAAACCAATAACGAATTTCACTCAGATAGCAGGTGGTACCGCGGGCCCAGCTTCTTATACGAATCCACTGACAAATGGCCAGAAGAATTTAGACTCTCGGAACCAGTGACTGCGGAAATAAGACATATACACCTACATCACACCGAAAAAGTCGAGCCGCTAATAGATGTATCGCGATTTAGCAGGTGGAGC
This sequence comes from Portevinia maculata, assembly GCA_949715645.1. Classification (NCBI taxonomy): domain Eukaryota; kingdom Metazoa; phylum Arthropoda; class Insecta; order Diptera; family Syrphidae; genus Portevinia; species Portevinia maculata. The sequence continues at coordinate 13,429,853 of OX454525.1, read as the reverse complement.
AGACTCCTTCGGACCCTAGCGCAAGTTTTTCGGTTTATAAGGAGAACTAAACAGAAGATCAAAGAAAAGTTCAATAAATATCTTATATCCGTCGATTTTATCAACGCCGAAAATTACCTATTCAGATTGTGCCAAAGAGAAGTGTACGATGAAGAGTTCGCTGCTCTCAATAACAACAACAACGATACTGAAAGGCTGACTGTGGATAAGTCAAGTTCATTGCATAAACTGTCGCCATACATAGATGAAGATTCAGTTATGCGCGTGAGTGGTCGAATAGATGCCGCTTTAGGAGTGCCCATTAACATGAAAAGACCAATTATATTACCTAGGCAACATTACATCACTCAGTTGATCATCACCGAATACCACTACCGATTCTCTCACCAATACAATGAGACAGTGGTGAACGAACTACGTCAAAGGTTCTATATCCCGAAGCTTCGTGTTGCATTAAAATCAATTTCAAAAGTCTGTCAGGCTTGTAAAAACCGGCAATGTGTCCCAAAACCACCGATAATGGGAAACCTACCACCCGCAAGACTGCAGGCATTCACTAGGCCCTTCTCCTACATAGGGATCGACTATTTCGGACCGCTCTCCGTTACCGTAGGAAGACACTCGGAAAAAAGATGGGGAGTGCTAATTACATGCATGACAGTACGAGCAGTGCACATCGAGGTAGCATGTACTCTGTCAACAGATTCGTGTATTATGGCGTTGAAACGCTTCATCGCACGTAGAGGGTGGCCCTTAGAAATATTTAGCGACAATGGTACCAACTTCCGGGGAGCTGATAATGAATTGAAAGAAGCAGTACGTAACATCGAGGTAAAGCAGATGGCAGATAACTTCGTTGGACCAAATCTGAAGTGGAACTTTATTCCTCCTGCCTCCCCACATATGGGAGGTAGCTGGGAGAGATTAGTTCGCTCAGTGAAGCAAACTTTGAGTAGTATCTCCCCAACAAGAAAACCTTCAGACGAATTATTGCTTACGTTGATGGCTGAGGTAGAGAGGGTCATCAATTCGCGTCCCCTTACTTACGTTCCCTTAGGTAGTGACGAGGGAGAGGCGTTAACACCCAACCATTTTTTACTGGGCTCATCGAATGGGGAGAAACTTACCGGTTTGTTAAGTGACGAAGGAGTTCTACTGCGGAAGAACTGGCTAACCAGCGAGCAATACGCAAATCGTTTCTGGCGACGTTGGATTAGCGAATATCTTCCTGACCTCACAAGGCGTACGAAGTGGCATTCTCCATCAACGCCAATAAAAGAGGGAGACGTCGTTATCGTCGCTGATGCAGACAACCCACGCAACAGCTGGCCAAAGGGAATCATCATAAAAACCCTACCGGGCAAAGACGGTATAGCAAGAAGTGCCGTGGTAAAAACTACAAGCGGTGTTTACACAAGACCTACAGCTAAACTTTGTATACTCGATGTAGGCAGGTTTGACAGGAATGGAAAGCAAGTTCTTGGAACTAGCTTACCAGGGGGGAGTGTTGCCAAACCTGGCAGCACTTAAATGCGAGTCAAGAAACAGCAACAACGGCTCAGACCAAATAAGGTCGACGGTCAGAAGAACAAAGCGAGAAGAACTTTGAAAACCACGCCGTGTTCATTCTAGAACTAAATTCAATGAAGAATAACGAATCTTTTAATTACATATACTTTATTATACCTTTTATATTATAAAAGAAAGAAAAAGAAAACAAAACATAAAATTATACTATATATTGTATAGCCTAGTTGGAATACTAAAACGTACGTATCTATATTATGAATTTAAATATTTCTGTATAACCTATATTTATATACGTAAATCAACAGGAAATAAAAGTCCTTGAAAAAGTAAAGAGCATTCACCACTTAATCGGGGCTAAAATTCGGAAAACCAAGTAGGCAAATACAACGACAACACTAGGAGCAACAATTCTAAAAAATTAGCAAGAATTCCAACAAAGAATAGCTGCAAAGCTATTCGTTAAGCTGTTTCGGAAATTTTCTGGAAAATATTCGTGTTTGTTCCTGTTTCCTCACAAAATTTCGAAGAAAGCAGATTGTAATTTCTGCACGGAACCAAATACGGCGGACAACATGGTACGTTGTGATGGATGCAAGGTCTGGTTGCACTATGGATGCGCAGGAGTTGACGATTCGGTTAAGAATCGACAATGGTTCTGTCAAAAGTGTAAATCAGAAGTGTCTTCGGCGACGGCAAGGAGCGTCAGGTCTGCGGGATGCACACCGACCTCGGTCGCCAATATCACTTTAGTACCAGCCAGTAGGAGTGTTCGCAGTGGTGCTTCTTCTCAGAGTCGACGAGTATTGGATTTCGAATTGCTTCGACTGAAGGAGCAAAAGGATTTGGAGAAGGAGTTCCTGGATAAGAAATTCGAATTACTGAAAATAAGAGAACAGCAGGATGACGATGGTAGTAGTATTTGCAGCGATGGGCGATCGGTGGTGTTACGTTCCAGGGTTGGCAGTGTCCAGGGTGATGGGGGCACTATTGTTCGGCGAACAAAGGACTGGGTCACACACACAAAGATGGAACGAATTTCGCTGGTACGGAAAAGGAGTTACGAGAACAGTTCCAGCTGATCAACAAAGAGGCGCTTGCTCGCAAATTCACAACTCCGCGCACGAAGTGGTTTTTCAACCCCCCAGCTGCTCCACACATGGGTGGCTGTTGGGAGCGACTCATCGGTAAGGTGAAGAAGATCCTGAAAGAAGTCATGGGAAACAAGCGTTTAAATGATGAGACGTTCCAATCAGCATTAGTCGAAATAGAGGCTGTGGTCAACTCACGCCCGCTTACCTACGTCACCAGAGGACGATGAAGCATTGACACCCAATCATTTCTTCTCGGGTCGTCGAATGGAAATATGGGGCTTGTTGAGTTCCAGGATCGGGAACTCGTGTCACGCAAAGATTGGAGAAAAGTGCAGCAGGTGGCAAACGTTTTCTGGAAGCGATGGGTACGTGAGTACCTCCCAACCCTTACGAGGCGAACGAAATGGTTCGAGAAGGTGGAGCAAGTAAACGAAGGTAATGTGGTAATTATCATCGACGAAAATCTACCGAGATGTACTTGGCCTAAGGGGATTGTTGTCAGTACCATCATAGCCCAAGATGGTCAGGTGAGAAGAGCGACGGTGAGGACGGCAAACGGAGTTTTTGACCGACCAGTGGCCAAGCTTGCAGTATCAGCTGTGGGACCGAAAGCAAGGCAGCAGATGATGGAGCTCCCTTGCTGGGAGGGGGGGGGGGGGGGGGGGAGGGGGGGGGGGGGAAGAAATGTCGCTAATGTGTTGGCAGCTTAAGAACAATTATCATTGAACTTGCCTATAAGATGACGGATGAAGTCATCTCTTTCTTATTATAATTTTCTTTCTCTTTCTTATGTTTTCACAAGTTGGATTCAAATCTTGTCGTTGGTTGTTGGCTTGCAAGATGGCGAGGTGAAGACTAATTTTTTAGTTTGTTTTTTGATTTGATTCTTTCAATAAATATTAACCTACTGTATAAAAGTCTTTCAATGTTGCTAAGAGCAACACAATTCGACGCGTTTTTTGTTTTTGTGGAGATTAAATCAGTTTAACAATAAATACCAGTGTAAATTCTGTGGAAAATAAAATAAGTGAAAGGAAAAAACATAAATATAATATAAAAAACAATAAAAAAAGTCTTGTATTATATGTATACCAAATTTTTTTGCGGTGAGATTTTTATAAGATTAGAGCTGTTTTCTAAGAAAAGTGATAAGAACTTTAGCAACTTTTCGGAAATCTGAGTATGCAGATTTCTTATAAATATTTATATCAGGTAATATGTATATCCAATTTATTTGAAATTACGTCACCCGTTTTTGAGATATTGTTGGTTACCTAAAGTATTTTTAATCAAGTCTTCTGGAAAAACCTGAATAAGATATCTTGTGACACTCAACCCAAGTATTGAAGACATCGAAATTGATCAAAATCATTAGAGCCATTTTTGAGAAAAGTCAGATTTACAATAATTCAAAAAAACTGTTTATATGAATAAAAAAAAATATTAAAAAATATTGTAAGAATTTCAACATACAAATTCCTTCCAAATGGTCGCTGTGTAAATTTTCTCCTAAATTACGTAACGCATTTCTGAGATATGTAAAAGCATTTGTGTAAAGAACCGTTATCCGACTATTTTCGCAAAACTGGGTACGCCATTTTCTAACGCTCATCTCAATTATTTCTTATTTTAAAAACGATCAATATCGGTATTTTAAAAACCATATGTGGGGTAGGTAATTTTATACCTCCATGAAGGGTCAGTCTCCTTGTTGAGTGTACCATCCTAGTTGGATGGTGCCGGTGTGGAGGCTTAATGATGTTTCAAACATCCACTAAGAACAGCCCAAAGGACATTCCGTCCAACCCCCATTCTCCCCCACCCTCTCACTCTCCTGATTTCCTCCCTCTCATTCCTCCTTTCCTTCTGCCTCTCCACTAATCCCTGGGCTGTACCTAAGGTGTTAGACGATTCGTGCCGATGGTCAACCTGACTGAGGGCCCAGTTATTAAATAGCTCAGTCGGTCACGGAGTATAGGGATACCTGGCGACCTCCGGATTTGCTAGCCTTACCTGCATATTGCGGATCTCTGTTCAGGCGGACCTCCTTTCTCCGCTACACGTGGGATTTATTATGAACCTTTTAAAAAAACAAAAACAAAAAAATACAACAAACATAAAGACCGGTATCTCTCCGAAACCGGGCGGTAGTACGGCGACCTTGTTGTCTACTGCCACGGCTCCTGCAACGCAGAGCAGCACTGAGACTGTAATTAATCGTGGTCCAGTTGCAGCCTGCATCGCAGTGAGCCTAAAATATCCAAACCTCTTCCCAACAGCGGTAGGATTGTGGCACTTCATGGACCTCCCATTGCTAGCCAAACCTAAAAACCCACTTCTAATCCTAGTACGTCTCGCAGTGGATATCCGCGACAACGCACTCCCTCGAGGGTCTACTACAAAGACAGGCGAAACGCCATAAGGACTCTGAAGGTCTTTGGAGATATTTTGTAGACCGACAGAACACCTCAGCGGATCGCCAAATTAAAATCGGCCCAAGGCCTCCTGGAAAAGGACAAAAGTGCTAATAAGGACTTCACGTCCAAGCGCCAGAGATCGGTGGAGGAAACCGGTTCGGTTTCCCAAAAACCTAAAGTGCATAACACCAGCACCACTTCATATTTCGATTCCAAATCTCAAAAGTCCTTCAGTGACATCCTAAAGGACAAAATCGTGGTCGCGGTGATCGACCGCAGCGATCCCGAGGGAAGAATTCCCCCCAAACGGTGGCAAAAGATTAGACTGCACTTGTTGAGCTTCTATCTAGCCTTCATGAAGGACCACCCTGGACCAGCCACCAGCTCCAGTAACTGAAGACGCCGGACTACACCAAGGGCACGTTCGACTCTTCGCCTGTGACGACGTTAGACCTCAGGATCTATATAAGAACGCCATAGGCAAACTCGGGGAGGTTTGGCCCGGAGCGAAGCTTGAGGTTGTTGTGAGGGAGGATATCCCAAGCAGACCGAGTGCTCGCGCTTGGATCCCTGTTGAACCCTGTTGAACCCCCCTCGGCAGAAGAAATATTGGCAGTCATTTGACTCGGGAGTCCCTCACTCCCGACCCACGACTGGAAAGTCGCGAAGCTGCAAGAGCAAAGGGGATCCTTCAGATCAGCTATAAAAGTGATCAACCAGGAATCCCTGACTATTTGGTGAAGACCAACGGCGCAATCCAGTTTGGCTGGGATAAAATTACACTTCGTGTGTACAAAAAGGACGATTTGGACGCTAACAAGCCTCCTTATCCCTTTCACGCAGGACTTGACACCCCTGACCCTGGAGCATCAATCTTCCTTCCATGGGAGAATGGAAGATGATGACTCCAAAAAGGCTGCTCCCACTCAACCTTCTACGTCCATTGAAAACACCTTGTCAAGTATGGACACGTAGGACTTCCTCAGCAGGGTCCTTCTAAGTGAAAACGAGCTCCTGGGCTCATCTTCTGATTCTGATCTAAACAACACCGTGGTGGAGGCTCCTCTGCCTGATTGCGAGTCATCAATGTTGCGATTAGGACAGATTAACCTCCAGCACCCCAATAAGGCTTTGGCCTCCCTTTTTATCCGTCTTTCTAAAGATGGAGAAGATATCGTCCTGATTAAAGAGCCATGGATTGTTAACAACCTGGTTCGGGGACTCCGGACTCGTGGATACAAATTGATGTATGCAACAGATAAAGGTAAACCTAAAACTTGCATACTGGCAAAACGTAGCTCAAATGTATTTTTACTCCCTAATTTCAGCGACCGAGATGCATCCGTGGTGAGTCTAGAGAATAGCCTCAGCTTATCTGGCCCATGACCACGTAGGGTCATTGTCTGGTGTCAACCTAGAGGGACTGATCGCGGAAGCAGAACATCAGAAAACTGAACTCATTTTTGGATGTGATGCCAACGCGCATCGATAGCAGTTCCGATATCAACGACAGAGTTAAGCCTCTTTTTGATTATATTCTTAATTCTAACCTCATCGTGTGCAACACTGGTAGTGAACCTACCTTCATAACAAAAAATAGACAAGAGGTTCTGGATATAACTCTGTCCTCCGATTCAATCCATCAGAAAATTATGAACTGGAAAGTCTCTGCGGAACACTCTTTTAGTGACCACCGTTACATTCAATTGAGTTTAGATGATGACCCTCCCTGCCAACCAGTATTTAGAAATTATATATATGGCTCAACTATAGAGAAGTACTCAAAAGTTCAATGAAATCTGAACTCCTAAGTCCCATCTGTAACACCATGGAGCTAGACAAGAGGTGCAGAGAACTCACATTGGCCCTTAATAAGGCACTGACTTCTGCCTGCCCGCTTATACGGCATAGAGGTAAAAAGAAGCCGTATTGGTGGACCTCAGCATTAGCACCTCTAGAAAGCAGTTGTAGGAAACTGTAAAACCAAGCCAAGTTCACAAAAGCTGAAACCGATTGGGCTTCATATAAAGCATCTCTCAATGCTTACAAAAAAGAACTGAGGAAAGCCAAACGCTCGTCTTGGAGATTTTTTTGTTGGAAAATAGAAGAATCATCCGAGGCATCTAGGCTTAGGAAAATCCTCTAAAACAACCCAGGTATGCCTAGCTTTTTAAAGAAGGCGGACGGCTCCTGGACCATTTCCTGCAGTGAATCGCTTAATCTACTACTGGATACACATTTCCCAGGTAGCTCCCACGTTACTAGCAATGTAAACCTAATTAGGTCAATTGCACGTACTACTAACTACACAGGTTTGATTACTAGGGATCAACTGCTTTGGGCGCTACACAGCTTCAAACCATATAAATCCGCGGGGCCAGATGGCATAATAACAGCAGAACTTCAAAACACCTCGGATATCATCTTGCCTTTGCTTGAGATAAACCTGATAAGCTGCTTGGAAATAGTTTACATTCCGTTGATATGGCGAGAAGTAAAAGGAGTTTTCATACCCCAAGCCGGTAAATGGCTGATTGATATCTATCTACGCACTAACATTGATACAAGGATCCTGTCTACGGCTCAACATGCATATTGCAAGGGCAAATCAGTTGAAACAGCCTTACATACGTTAGTACGTTCAATCGAATACTCCCTTCACCATAAAGAATATACTATGGTTGCATTCCTGGACATTAAAGGCGATTTTAACAAAGTCAATACATCAGCGATCGCAAATGCACTGTCAGCCTTGAAGGTAGGTGACTCCCTTGGTGAGCTTATAAATCTATTACTCACAAGCCGGATTATAAACTCACAACTGGGTGTGATATCTGTCAGAAGATCTGTCAGTAGAGGAACCCCACAAGACGGAGTCCTATCTTCCCTCCTCTGGAAATTATTGGTATACGAGCTGCTGATGTACCTGGAAAGGGAGGGCTGCAGGGTGATTGCCTTTGTAGACGACCTTGCAATTGCCGCCTCAGGGAAGCACCTAAACACCCTAAAAGAACTTCTCAAAAACGCTTTTAACAAGCTAACGACTTGGGCAGATCGTTGTGGGTTAGGTGTTAACCCCTACAAAACCGAACTTCACTAGGAAATAAAAATTTCCACACATTGATCCCCTCTCTACCAGCGGCACAAGCTTAGTATTCTCTGATGAAGCCCAATACTTAGACTCATTCTGGATAAAAAGCTTTGCTGGAAACCTAACATACAAGAAACAATTCGTTAAGCTACGGTAGCACTCTTCTCTTGCAAAAAGGCCATCACTAATAAATGGGGCTTTCAACCCCGTATTACCAACTGGCTTTATATCTCGGTAATAAGACCGATACTTTTGTACGGGGTGGTTGTTGGTGGCTGAAGACGAACGTGATATCCGCTATGGACATCCGAATCTTCTCAGATAGCCAAGCTGCCCTAAAATCTCTGGATTCTGTCTCCACAAACTCCATCGTAGTCTTAGACTGCAGATCATCTCTCGTGGAGATGGCGGTGCAATTGAACATTCACCTATGCTGGATGCCGGGACACAGAGATATTCCAGCGAATCGTAGCGCTGATGAACTCGCCAGAAAAGGAACCATACTGCCCCTTCTACATGATAAAGGTCCCTTAGGTATTCCAATTGCTACATGCAATCTCATGTTTATGAGGGAGGCCATTGAGAGAACTAACCTTAGGTGGACAAGTGGCAACACTTGTCTAGCAACAAAACAGATTTGGCCAAAGCTTGATCTGAAACGCTCTAAGTTTTGATATCTCTGAACAGACTGCACACTGGTGCTGCAATTGGTGTAATCACCGGACACTGTCTCATAGGAACCTTCTCTGCATTTGCACTGCTCTCTCTCAAAAACGAAAACTCCATTTAGGATTTTTCTTTTACAATGATCTTAACGATCTCGACAATAAAAGACTTTCAAGCTTCATAAAAAGCTCCAACTGGTTCAACGAGTAAGAAGAGGAAGATCCGTGTGGTATCGCAATGGACCTTTTTCAATGGACAACTTTCACATGGAATCGAAAGTAGAATCAACCTGCATAGTAGAGCCTAATGCCATAGGTTTTCTTCGATTGTATAAAAGTTTAATTACGCACATGCGTCAAATGCTGTTTTCCTGTTTGTACGTTTGTAGCGTAAACATTAACTTTTGCATACCATCATTTCCAAACACCTCATTTCAAATAAAACAATAAATTCTCCTAGTTAACAAATTTGATTTATTTCAAATAACTTTTATATAAGAGCATTAAAATAATTACCTATAGAATAGCGCGAATGGCATTAGATGTTTTATTAATTTTTCTATTACTTTCCTTTACGAAGGATTACATTAATATTTTTGTATTGTATAACTTACTTTTAATAAATATTTATTTTTCAATTTAAGTTTTCTAAAATCTGCTCTTCATTAATGATCAATTTTGCAGCTAAGGTTGTATAACTACGAGCTTCCGAAAGTATCAGTAGCGATACTATGAAATACAACAATATTTTATAAAAGTAAATCATTTGCTTCAAGTAAACAATGGAATAAATGGGTTCTTTTATTTTGTACAAAATGTTCGCTTTCATTTATAACAAATTCTTTTATTTTTTTTTTAAATTGTTTAAAGTTAATGTTTCTTTTAATTTCATCTTATTACTTTATATTAAACGTATTATAAACTAAAACTAAAAATACTTTATTTAACTTTTCTACTAATTCTATTTATACATCTAATTGGCATCCTTAGTCTACATAATATATATTTCATTAATATATTGTGCAAATAATGTTTGGTTTTATAAACAAAATTAATTTATCTTATTAAAAAAAGGAACAAAGGAGTAATCAAATGAATGGAATACAAATTCGGACACAAAAATGTTAACGAGAAAAATAGCTTATACCAAGGGTTTAGTAATTACATAAATCAAAATCAAATTGCAAAATGAAAAAGCTTAGCTTGTATAAAAACAAACATTTGTAGGATTAACTTTGCCTTATTACGAGCTGCGAGAAGTCAATGTAGACGGCATTCGTCACAGCACTTTAAGAAAGACTTTAAGAAGAAGGAACATTCCCAAACATAAACTACGCAATGATCTAGGCTGTTTGCAGACTGCTTCTCAACCTTCTAATTTAAAAATTTTATAATGTAAAGGGTGTTTTCTTAAACACAGTTCCAACTTCAGACAGTTATTTCTGTGAAACCAGCTGTCGGATTGCAAACTGTCAGTATCATTTTTATTCAGCAGTGCAATTTTATCATGATGACATACACGCTTTACAACGTAACCAAATCATAGAAATTTTGCCCAAAACTATGGTTCTGTGCAAAAAATTTATAGAACACTTGCACCGTATTACACCCGACTAAAAGATCATCTGAGACCGTTTTCGCAAAACAATTTATTTGCAAGATGCAGAGACGAGAATATCGCATCTGTTCAAGAGATTCGACGTCGTTTACAACAGCTTGGTCTTCTACCGTCCATTTTAGGGAAAATTTTACACAAAATTCAGCTCATGCAAGAATTGATGCCGAACGACCATCGTTTAAGTCGAAATTTCGGTGAATGGGCTCAAAATCAACTTTAATCGGATCCGCTGTTTTATCGAAAAATTGTGTTGTGGTCATTTTTGGATCAATGATTATGTCAATAAGCAGAAGTTTTTGGAGCGAAGGTAATCCACATCAGATTATAGAAATGCCGTTATATCCCAAAAAAATCCCAGTTTGGTGCGGTATCGGACCATATTTTTGCTTAACGTTGTTAATCGGCGTGTTACCGTCAACGGTATTCGCTAGAGAGAGAGCCATGATTAATGACTTTTTTGTTCCCGATTGAATGGAATGAATGGGGAAGAGATGTGGTGGGCATATGCCCGAAGTTGTATTTAAAAACTAATTGCAGAATACACTTTTTTGATTGCTTACAAATAAATGGCTTTTTAATACAATTTCATGTGTTTTGTTTAAAATCAAAGTTAGTACTGGCTTAAAAGAACACTATAAGATTAATTACTGATGATTCAAATCCAATAAATGCCATCTACAGTCGAAGTGAAGTACATTTTCATTCATTTTTTGACAGAACAGACAAAGTGATTGAAATATGTCAGATCAAGTTGTGACGTTTTTGATTGATAATCCGGAAAAAAACACTCCAATACGCGATCGGGATCCCAATCGAACAAGCAAACACATCTTGTTTAATTTTAAGGTCAAGTGCCGTTGTATTTGTGAAACGTGTAACGCAGATGCCAAATTATAATTTATTTCTAAACATGGTTGACATAAATATGGATGCATTTGACATTGGAAATAAAGTAACCATTAGGCAATAACGTACCTTATACGGTCTAAAATATACGAGTAGCTTCTCCAACCTTTTGTGTGAGCGAAGGCTTCTTTTTGATACGAATGGAAGGGAGCTGTCGCTTAGTGGTTAGTGCGTTTGAGTAATGAGCGAGGGGTTTCAGGTTCTAATCCTACCTAGCAACACCTATCACTTTTTCCACTCCCGCACTCACAAAAATTGACAAATAATCTGCTTTGCAGACAAAAATTGTTCCCCAAAATAGAATGGGTTTGTAAACATAACCAATTATGTCCTTATGTCGTCAAAATTGTAAAATTATCAAACGTGACAGCACAAGGATGTCATTTATCGACGTTGGCGTCATATCAACCTTCATTTGAAACTACACAAACCGTTCGCTTACTGAGAAAATGGTAAAAATATGAACGGAAATAAAATGTCCCTGCCAACTTTGGATTATTTGATTTATATAAATTTATATAAAATTAACTTTATTGTTGTCTCAAAAGGTGGCCTGTCTCTCATCTTACCAGTGTGTGATTAAGTGCCAAAAATAAACCAAAACATAAACAAAATAGAAACAAATAAACAAATCGAAACAACAGTTGTCGTTCGACATCTATCTGTCTTCCTTATATACGCTTGACATTAATTCATATTAAATGAGTTAAAATTTAAGAATAAAATGTAGTAAATACCAGCTAATGATCGGGTCACGCATGATATCACGTGCACGAGATTACAGAGAAAGAGAGATCAATTCGTCTGGAGTCAAAGCTGATGAAGATGTAAGAGTGAGATCACAAATCAAACACAAGTTCATCCGCTATAAGTTTATTATGGAGAATTTGACAGATCAGATATAAACAAATGTTTTTTTGTCGGATTTTTTTTTCATTGGAAATATAGAGCCTATAGAGCGATTCTAAAGGATTTTGTCAATCGCAGTCAATCAAAAAAATGCGATTGACAAAAATACCAAATGAATCGTTCGTTCACAATAGCACACATTGAAAATAGTCAATTATCAATTGTCGATTGATCTTCGCAATAAGGCTCATAATTGACGATATTTTATCACAAGTAAGTTATAAATTTCGTTTTTATAGTTATCCAAGATAAAGTTAGCGTAGATATGTACGCCTAATGTAGCCATAACAGAAAACAAACACAAACTCTTGGTATTATGGCAGTATTCAATATGGGAGCAGTGTCCATTTTAGTTTACAGGTGCACCAAATTATGCCTACCATCGCTTTAAAAATATGAACATGTTAATAATGTTCTATAATCCTATCACTCAAAACAAAATTGTCGATCACAAAAAAATGTCACACATTTTTGCATGTTATTAAACATGCTGCCCCTTACCGTTACCGTCTGCTGACTATTTAGTATTGAGTATCGCACTCATCTCGCGTGATATGTTTGCGTAGCCATGTAAATCGACCATGAGGACTGAGGTGGTGCAGAAGGTAGGTTTATTCAACTCAATCGTTTGCCCAATTCACAATAGGCATGTTCGAGTTCAAAGGCAACACAAGTCGCCTGCAAGTTAACTTACGACTAGTTATTTGAACGCGTTGCCCAGCATCTGTTATTTTATTACTGTCAAGTTCACAGATGTAGTGAACACTTATAGCTTCTGCACATGGAGCGGGTCATCAGGCGAATACAAGATTCGTCCTAAATCAAAGTTTCTCTCCGCCTAATAATCAACAAACGAATCTTCAATATTCTAGTAATGTATTTTTACATATGTACTGATTTTTTTCCTAAAACAAGCGTATGCCTTCCATTCATCGCATCCAATGCGTGTCAACAACGACGAGACGCTCGTGTGCAGGAGCCCTTAGAATACTACGAACACTGACGCAAAAGGTGTGTTCCCTTATTTTTTCAAGTAACTTTAAGCTACTCATATAGTTTCTGAAAATTGCTTAAAGTAGTTTCCTAACACACAAATTTCGTAAAAAAGAGAGGCAACGAGAGAGCGAATCATTGAGTGATTCGCTCTCTCGTTGCCTCTCGCCTCTCTGAAAAATTTACGAATTTCTGCCCAAGAAATTTCTTTGGGATGATTGTAAAACAGCTGTCAACAGTACTTAAAATGACAGTTGATATTTCAGTTTGTTATTTTTTCTTTCATGTAAGTCCGTATGACTTTCTTCTGATTTACTTGATTTTTTCCCTTAATCATTTGCTATCACAATAATTCTATTAATCTCGATTTCACAAATTATTTTGATTCCTTATTGATGTTTCTGCTGCAGTGTAGTTCGGTTACTACATCTTACTACAAAAGCGTTCCCTTACTTTCTCATAACTTCTTTAATCTCTGAGGGAATTCACCCCCACTCCTCAAAATTTCACAATTTGAAAAGTAAGGGAACACCGCTAAAATGAGTCAGATGTTTTTGACAGCTATACCTAACAGAGGAATTAAGGTTGATTTGTGATTTCTTTCACCTGCTCGAAGGGGAGATTTTCAGCTGACGTGATATGTTATTCGTTGTGTGATATTCGTTCAATCAGAGAGATTTAACTATCAGGGACTCGTAGTTGCCTTACCAACTGAACGCGCCCAATATTGCGTTGTGCGCGCGCGTGCTTTAAAAACTAGTAGATATGTATTATACATAAGTCAATCTATAAAACTCCAACAATGAAATTCATACTCTATTGGTTTCAACATAATTTCAAAGCTGACAGGTCAAACCGAGAATAAAATGTCAAAGTTTTCAAACTCGTCCAAGTAGCTCTACTTAGGCGTTGCGATGGGCAGTTTTCAAATTTGACACATTTTACTCACTTTTGCCTTACCTCAAAACTGGGTGCAGAAAATCTTGTGCTAAACTGATTCGCACAGCTTCGTGGAGTGCGAAGTGACAGAATGTAGAACAGAGGGACAATATTTTTACTCATGGACCAAATCCTGTACTTTTCTGATCTTTTGATCTTTTCAGTACTTTCCCGTGCAGCTGAGGTTCTTTAAACACAACTCATATAAACGATAAGGGTGGCGACGGTGTAGAGGTTAGTGTGTTGGCTTGTTACCCGTGCGGTGCAGGTTCAATCCCCATGGGAAACAACAACATACGCCACCCATTCACATGCCTCTACACCAAAAGGAGTAATTCTGCCTGGTAGTACAAGGGACCGTTATCGAGTCTGAGTGCTCTAGGATTTGGAATTCCTTTATAAAAAAAAAAAAAAAAAAAAAAAAATATATAAACGATGTTAACTCGATCAAAAGCCTTATGTCGCATTTTGTGTTTCACCATATGAAAATGTACTTTCTAATTAATCTGTGAACGCACGCTCGTCGGCGACATTGTAAGTTGGGCATAATTCAACAGATTCGTGGAATACAACGTGACGGCATGGAGAGCACTTTAGGGAAAGTTTTGTGCTTATGGAATATTAAACCCTTTCCTATATTTTCTGTATGTATTTTTTTTACAGCTTAGATTTATTAAACATAATCTACTTTTATTTATACGAATTCCCCCAAATGCGGGCTTTTAACTGAAATAGATTTTGATAATACGAAAATGTTACCAGCATTAAACTAAAAAATAAAATTTCTTAGATTGAAAGGAGGAATGAAACAGTGGGTACATGCGTATTATATTAAAGAGAAAACATATTAAATAAAGTGTTTTTTTTATCGATTTGATAGAAGCTCAAAGAACGTTGCAAAATAAAATAAATATATTTATGTGAATCTATGAACAGGTCGCCAAAGCACACATTAATATAAGTTTGTCAACGTTTTTGTCAACTCGTTCTTCCCACGAAAAAAATAAAAAATAACAAAAGTGGTAGAATTAAACCTAACGATATAGTTTTCACCGATATTCTTTAAACACAAAACACACACAAGGCTGTTCGGAACATCGTCATCGAACAACAAAAATCTGTACTTGACATTTTTATTCTGACGGAAATGGTTTATCACAGCTACAGTAAACAATTTTTTTTTCAACAAAAACGCTTTGTGTATACGAAAACACATTATAAGAACCGTATTCTTAATTATGTTTAAAATGTTCAATTTGCGCATTTGAGGATCCCAATTTCTGATCTTTGCAAATCGCCTTTAAAACGAACAAACTCTTCGATAATTATAAAAATACAAAACCTTATACATAAATACTTATATTATGCATTGAATATGTATAAATATTTTATTGATTTTATTGATAAGATGCGACTCCATGGGAGACATTAGTGTCAACAACAATACAGCGCAGCGGTCTGATTCAAATATGCCTGACATGTTATTCATTTTTGTTTAAAAAAATGTCTCGTTTCAGTTGACATTGTTTGAATAAACTTAAGAATAAATATTATATTTAAATATGTATTATCACTATGGTTCTCTGTTTTGTATGGCGAATGTCAATAACAACAAATATAATATATACCAAATATAATATAAATAATTATTTGTTTTTATGACATAATTATGTATGCCACTATCAGGAGAGATCAATATTTCACATAGCCATTCGCATTCTATTTGTTATTAAAAACCATATTTTAGTATGATTTACAATTTAAAGAATAGTACATGTTCGATTTTGTTTGGAAATCTTTGGCTGTTCTTGTAGAGCTATCTCAACGTGACGTTTCGCCAGCCAAGACTGCTTTTGAAGGCGATTAATAACAATCCTATAAGCTCCTATAATATCACTTCGAGGACCGCTTTCAGTTGCATTTCGTAACATTTCTGACGTTACGCCAAGTTCATCGAGAATTTGTCGAGCTTCCGCTTCAAGTGGACTCAATTGTTTTAGATCATCAGTAGCAGTTGGCAACATTATAAAAGATCCTTTCTCTTCATCGTAGTTCTTGAATAAAGGCGATTCTGAAGCAGCATCTGCATTCCAACGTCGATTTTCACAACATCTAGAGCCATTGCCACTTATGATTGTCTTTTCCTTTGTCGTATCCATGGGGCTGATTTTTTTCTTTAAAGTACTGCCAAAGAAGGACTTGCGGGGAATGTTAGTATGGGAACACTCTGCCAATGAATTGTCGTAATTAATCTCAATAGGTTGTAAAAAGTTGTCTATAAAAACTCCATCCGTCTTCTTTGTGTTTACATTTAGTGGAGGCTTATTTGAGATTTCCATGTAGCGCTCTCGCAAGGAGTAACTTTTTCGTATCCGTCGGGACTTGGTGCGAAGCCAAAACCCGGACCGTTTAGTTGGTTTCGTTCTAAGATTGATTTCGTGTTGCATTAAATCGGTGCTGAGATTTGGACTTATTACCCATTGACTTGCTAGTATATCGTCTAAAGTTGGTCTTCGTGCTGGCAGGTGGACTAGAATTCGTTCTGTGAAATACAATGTCAAGCTGTTGGAAATGGGAAGTGTTACTTAAAAAACCTACGAATAAGTCGAATGCATGGTAGACTGATGTGTCCAGGAAGAATATAGTCTCCTTTCAGTACAGCGGATCGGAGCGCTGGAACAGTTGGCGCACGGAATGGCATATTCCCTACGACCATGAAGTATAGCAGTACACCAAGCGCCCAAACATCCACTGGCCCTCCAATGTAATGGTCATCTGAGAATAATTCTGGAGCTGCATATGGTGGGGAACCGCAGAATGTATCAAGTTTTTGATTGGCACCTAAAAGACAAATAAAAATAAATGTAAGAAATTGCTTTGCAAATACTGCCGTACAGATACTGCAACGCCTTTTCAAGCATTGATAGTTGCAAAAAGGAATTCATGACAGGAATGGAAGAAACTTATCAAACATTCGCGTCTGTAAAAAAACGTGTAGGTATTACGTGTTATTCTTTCCTCGAACATCTTACCAAGTAATCTAACGCAATAACCACTGAGCCTCTACCCCCTCATTACTTCGGATAAACGGAAATCCGTATAAATGTTCATTCTTATTCTTTTCCTGGATAAGTAATATTGGCAATATGGCAAAACACACGCAACCTTCCTGCTGATATACGCCCCTATTATTAACCCGACGGGGAAAACTGAAATCCGCAATGATTTACCTGGTTGTGAGTAACGTCAAACTTTGTATGAAGGGATTAGAGCCGTGCATCTTCATTGATCGAATTTCGGCGTTATATTCCCTCGGAAGATTTATTGATAGATTCATCTTCCATTGCACGACAATCTCTTATATTTACATATGTAGGTACATTTACATATATATATACAGGGCTGTACAATCCTTTAAGGGGAGATTCCTGAAGTTCCGCCGAAAAAAAAAATGTATGGCAGGGGGTTCTATTTGTCACAGCATTTCAAGTTATAGCCCATCAAAGTGGGTGGCCTCTAATTTGGAGGTTTAATCACTTTGAACGCTACCAGATTGCGCTTTCACCATTGATATGTTGAATTTAATCGTTTGTATTAGTAGAGTAAGGTACTGCCTGGTTCCAAGCCTAGCTGTCTATGTAGATTACAATAGTTCTACCGTCTATTGGGCTTCTCGGATAGCCATGACTTCCGTCTGAAGTATGCGGCAGTAGTCTGGAAGCCTCAGGCCTGGAGACGGAAAGAAAGTGTCATACTCAGTTCGATTTATCTCTTTCTTATTAACATTGATTATTTATTGTATTATTTTTTTACTTTTATTAAAAACTATGAGTTGGTCTTTGAAAAAAAACTAATAATTTTAGGTATGGATTGTCACCAGCAGATATTAGATTGAATAAATATTTCTCAATAAATTCTAAAATCCATTTGTTTCAGTTTATTTGTCTAAGCAAAAAACGGCCGGACCGAGTTAGGTGTAATTTGTCCAGATCATATCAAGGCAAATACGCGCCGATCAGCACTACAACGAAGTCGATATCATTTTTTAAACGCGAGATATCGTAAACATAATAAAATGTTTTCGAGCGTACATAAATTTTATTTTTAAATTGTAAAATTGGTTGCAAATTACGATTTTCATTTTCGGACCAATTACAATAACTTCCCTAATGCTGGGAAGTTAATCAGTCTTTTTTTTAAACAAAAAAAATGGCTGGACCGAATTCAGTGTTATTTCATATTATCGCGCATACACGTACACGCACACATTTTTTAAACAAAATCTTGTAAATCAAGATTTTCATTTTCGGTCCGATTACAATAACCTTATCGGTACTGGAAAGCCTACAAGTAGCCATACATATCCTTAAAAAGTGATCGAAAATATACAAAAATCGACGATGGGAAATCGTTTTTTCTGTTAACAAATGCTCACAATTAGATGAACAAATTTATTGAAATAATGGTAATGAATCTTCATACCTAATAAAAAGTGTTACCACTTGTCCACCTAAGGTTAGTTCTCCCAATGGCCTCCCTCATAAACATGAGTTTGCATGTAGCAATTGGATGGAATGCCTAAGGGACCTTTATCAGGTAGAAGGGGCAGTATGGTTCCATCGGTGAATGTTGAAATGCTCCCCCATCTCCGCCAGAGATGATCGGCAGTCTGGGACTGCGATGGAGTTTGTGGAGGCAGAATCCAGAGATTTTAGCGCAGCTGGGCTATCTGAGAAGATTCGGATGTTCATAGCGGATATCAGTGGTGAGGGAGACGAAAAGATAGGCTGAGGTCCAGCCTGTCAGAGAACACACCTTTTTATACCCTATTCTAAGGGTATATTAATTTTGACGCATAGTTTGTAAGATACCTTTAATATTGCCCGTAGACCCCTAAAAGTTACTATATTTATGATCAGCATCGATAGTAATGTCGACCTAGCCATGTCCGTCAGTACGGCCGTCCGTCCGTCCGTCCGTCCGTCCGTCTGTTGGCAAAATTTAGGCCTTTAAACTGGTCCTAGAGAGCTGAAATTTTAAGCATATACGAGTACTCTCTAGAGTCGGAAATAATCAAGTTTACGAATTTTTGAAATCCGCCCACAGACACGCCCACGAACTCAAAAAACAAATTTTTCGAAAAAATCGAATTTTGAGCTAGAAAGCTGAAATTTTTTATATATGATCTATGACTTCTAAAACTGCTCGGGAGATAAAATTTTCAAAATCCGCCTACTGACACGCAAACAATTAAAGAAAACAATTTTATTGAAAAACCAATATTTGAGCTAGGGAGCTGAAATTTATAATATATACTCTCTAGGGGCCCTTTATGCTCATGTGTTAATTTTTTTTAGATCCGCCTACTGACACGCCCACAATTAAATAAAACAATTTTATTGAAAAACCAAAGTTTGAGCTAGGGAGCGTTTTTTTTTTACAAAAGCAAATTCAACCATACTTACCTTTTGTCACGCCCACTTATGAGGGATAGGAATAAGAATATGGTATCCAACAGTTCGCCCAAGCGGACTGTAGCCCGTCCCTATGTTTTTTTTTTATAATTTGCGTGCGCTAAAGGGATTTCCTTTTTTCTGTAGTGACACAGTATCTACCCTTATAGTGGAAACCACAGCGCAGGCATTTTTGTTTTGTTGCTGTAAGTAACTCCCAGCAAATGATTCATTGCCTATTTTTGGGTGCTACTTACTGTATGAAAGAATAGAAGGATAGGAAAGAAGTTTGGTGCGATGTGATTTTTTCTCCACAGGTGGCGCCTAAATTGCTTTAGGGAGATCTGTTTTTGTTGTGTGTATTCAATTTATAAAAATCATGGCCCTGGTCGGGATTCGAACGCACGATCTGCCAATCACTTGGTGAATACACTACCATCGCACCATTGCCACCTGCCCCCTCGTCGGTTTTCGATCCATCTGTATAAAAGTGGATCGATTCATCTTAGACAGGGGGGCATTCATTCTTTAAATTCCTCTCACTCCTGTGGTACGATTATATTTGAAATGCTATGCTAAAAAATATTTCTTACAATATTGTGGATATTTTGGAATATCTCTTCAACCTGAGTGTCCTGTCTGGTAGTTTTCCGGATGCATTGTTATTCCTCTATTTAAAAAAGCAAGCAGAAATGACTTAAAGAACTATAGAGCTGGGCTATCAACAGAAAGGATTAGATAAAAAAAGATCGTGTGCCGGGCTCTTTGTTGATATAACAAAGGCGTTTGATATGGTCGATCACAAAATTCTTTTAAACAAGCTGTTTCATGTGGGTTTTCGTGGCTCAATACATAGTTGGTTTACATCCTATCTGAAAGACAGATTTCAAATCGTAAAGATCGAAGCTGAACCAAGTAACTATATGGTAATAAATCTTGGTGTTAATCAAGGTTCAGTTCATGGACCTATCTTATTTATGATTTATATCAACTCTCTATTTAGCCAACTATTCGTAGGAAGGGTCAGAGCATTTGCTGATGATCTTGGTATTGCATACAATTCCGTCAATCCTTTAAATCTAGTGGCTGATATAAATAATGATCTTGAATTACTAAGAAACTGGTTCGCTGAATATAAGCTATTAGTAAGCGACAAAATAAAACTTATGTTTTTCAGTCTTGTTAACCAGGAGTATCCGGATATAGAGTTCATATTCCATGCTTCTAGATGTGTAAGATACAACCCGTTTCATAGTTCGTTTTCTGTTCCATGTTCCAAAGTATCTTTTGACGTTTGTGTTCCCTGTCATGTCAATTGCTTTAAAATTTAAAACGTAAACGATTTTAAGTATCTATGTGTCATAATTGACCGGAGTTTGAGTTGGTCTAATCAAATCCAAAGTTTGAAGCAATATCTGCTCTCCATTATTCGTTGTTTTTACCTTCTGCAGAAGTTCTGTGATTTTAATGTTCTAAAAAGAATATATTATGGGATATTTCATTCGAAATTACAGTACGGTATAAGCTGTTGGGGAAGTGTCTATCTGAGTAAAATTCAGCCTCTGATTGTACTTCAGAAGTGTGTTATACGAAAGAACTGCAATTCTTCACGTTTAGCCCACGCAATGGTATTATTTAAACGCATGGATATCCTCGCTGTTAGGCATCTATTTTATTTTAAGGTCCTAAAGATATTTTTCATTAGAAGTGGTTACTTGCAAAGTCCGATCTATGGCGCTTATAGCTTGAGGAGCCGTCATCAACCTCTTGTATCCATTCCACCCTTTCGTACCAGTTGCTATAGAAACTCATATTCAATTCTTTCTTACAAATTGTTCAATAATATTCCTGAAGATATACGGATCATAGCAAATTTACTTACGTTTATGAAAAAAGTTGTAAGGAACATAATGATATGAATTTAACTTAATAAAAGCTATCCATCCGCCTCATAGATCCAGATCCATGCACCTGCATATTCGTTAATATAATATGTACATATTCTATAGAGTATTCTATGTATAACCATCGGACGATATCACTGTTAAAGCAGTTCTTATAATTTTCTTAAAGTTATCGTACCGTATTTTGTTAAGTTCTGACGATTATAAAATAGACTAAGTTCAGTTGCAATAAAGACACGAAGTAAGAAACATCGGCTATTGTTTCGTTTTAATTGGTTGGTTCTCTTACAAAGTAAAACAATGGCTTCTTGGCTTTAATCATACTGATATTGAAATTTTGCTGTACTACATCGTGTAATATTTTATCTTTTGTTGTAATACTTTTTGTTTTTGTTATTAATTTTATTCTAATTAATGAATTAATCTTTGTTCTTGTATATTAAAATTATTGTTATTATATTAATTTGTTCACCCCACAATTAATACTTTTATATAATGTGATATTTGCCTCTATTAATATTAATTAATACAAAATGTCACTACCTATTCTCAAAACTTTGCTGCAATATTTACTATTTTGAATTTTATAAATTGTAATATGAGGATAATGAAATAAATAAATAAAAAAAATAAAAAATATAAAAAAAAAATCCTCCCAGAATGTTATGCGAGGGATGTTGACTTTGAACGGAGCTGATTGGTGGTGTAGTTTAAGTTTCTAATTTTGTTTAGAAAAGAGGTGTGGCCGATTTCATTCTCGGACCTTTGGAGCGTTGTTTTAAGGCGGACAGCCGCACAAGCAGCCGATTGCTTACTGAAGATGTCAAGGGGTGTCAGGTGAAACAGAATGTCCATTGCAGCAGAGGGATTAGTGCGCAGTGCACCACTCATGCAGAGAAACTCTGATCGTTGGACTTTGCTTAGCTTATCGCGATTTATCGCTTTGTCTAAGGCAGTCCACCAAACAACCACACCGTACATCAGTATCGGTCTTATTATCGAGATCTATAGCCATTTGGTAATGCGGGGTTGAAGGCCCCATTTATTACCGATGGCTTTTTTACAAGAGAAGAGTGATAACGTAGCTTTACGATCCCTTTCTGTATGTTAGGTCTCCAGCTA
This sequence comes from Portevinia maculata, assembly GCA_949715645.1. Taxonomy (NCBI): domain Eukaryota; kingdom Metazoa; phylum Arthropoda; class Insecta; order Diptera; family Syrphidae; genus Portevinia; species Portevinia maculata. The sequence goes on along the minus strand of OX454525.1, from coordinate 13,407,215 downwards.
AGCTTTTTATACACAATGAGACCCAACTATTTGGCTTCATCAGAGAAGACTAAGCTCTTGCCCCTGATTAAGGGGGGATGAATGTGTGGAATTTTATATTTCCTAGCGAATAGAACAAGTTCCGTTCTGTGGGGGCAAACACCTAACTTACAACGATCTGCCCATGTCGTTAGCTTGTTAAGAGCGTTTTGGAGAAGTTATTTCAGGGTGTTTAGGTGCTTCCCTGAGGCGGCTATTGCAACGTCGCCTGCTTAGACAATCACCCTGCAGCCCTCCCTATCCGGGCGCATCAACATCCTCGTTCACCACTAAGTTCCATAGGAGGGAGGATAGGACTCCGCCTTGTGGGGCACCTCTACTGACAGATCTTCCGGCTTTATTTATTTTATTTAAGTCTTTATTCCATGACTGATATATTAAGACTAACTTACACTAAATGAGAGTTCATTATATAATATTGTAGTAAACAAAACATGTATACACATTCATATGTACGTTTGATATCATAACAATGATAAGAAAGAATTATTAAAGCTTAAGTACTCACCATTTATCAGTTCCGTGCTAAATCCAAAATCGGCCAGTTTGAGACGATTTTCGGATACAAGCAAAACATTTTCAGCCTTGATATCGCGATGAACGAAACCCAAACTGTGCTAAAATAAAAGATAAGTAAAAATGCAACGTTAAACAAATGAACAACTAAATCATCATCAATAAATTGCCAATCATTGAAGGCAATAAAGCAAATCATTATGTATCGCATCTTTGAATTGTAAATAGATGACGATGATGACCTACGATTGAGTTTTGTGTGATGTTACCACTGTCGTGATGGAACCTCTATTTCTCAGAAAAGATACTTACCATGTGCTTAACAGCTAGAAGCAACTGCTTGTACAATGGTGAAGCATGCATCTCTCTGAGGGGTCCGTTTTGTGTAATGTGATTGTATAGCTCTCCACCCCGCACCCATTCGGTGACCAGATAGACACGACCAAGGGTTTCAACAACCTCAAATAGCCTAGAATACAAAATATACAAATACATGATACATATGTGCGATATATCTACTTACCTCAGTATATTGGGATGATGAACACACTCGAGTGTGGCGACTTCTCTGGACAGCATCCGGAGTGCTCTGGCATCTAGACCACCCCTGTCAACTACTTTGATGGCAACTTTGTCTGCAATATTACAAAATAATAAAGATTTTGTTTTGTTTTGTTTTAGAGATACAACGTAGAGAAGGATGCATATTAGGTATCCTTTTATCGGTTGGTTAAAATGCAGAATAATGGGATTACATCGTCCAAAGATTTGCATTGTGATTCGCCTATAATGGCAACAGCATGATATGTGCTGAGAAGGTTAGGAGCTTCATGTAGTATCATAAATCCATCCCAAGAAATTAAGTTAAGTTGAAAGCAGAATGTGTAACATGCGATAGCGTAGCTACTTGCACCAGCATTTCATTTTTTCTAACATGGTTGCATTGCTGACAAGGATTATCAACCTTATGGGAAAGGACAGAACGCTAAGCTGCGTATGTATATATTAAAAACAATTAAATGCAGTGTTCGATGGCCTCCATCTGCGCAAATAGGATTAAAGATGTATCTTAAGAAGTAGGTAAACCGACTGTTCAACTGACAAGAACGTTGGGTATTTAAATATTGCGATTCTTGTTAAATTCTCGACGCACTATGTACCAGCTATAATTAAATAGTAAATATAATTTAGTAAATCGAAAAAGGATTTTTTAAACTAATTACTTGCGTTAACCTTTCGAGTGTTTGTATGTTGTTGTCACGATTGGAAAGCCCCACACCCACTATCTTATGCTTTATTTTTACACCCATACAAAAGATGTTTGTTTATAAGCCTATTGCACTAGGCACTGCGCGTCAATAGCTTTAAGATTTCCAGAAATATTCGTAATAACGGTAATAGTCACCGTTCTTGTATCGCCTTTTTCTTTATACAAAGAAATAACATAACTTTCCCTACACTGGTTAGGCATTGGATCGCTTCTCATCAGTTTGGAGATGAGAATCATGAGCCATTTGGACCCGATGTCTTTCATCTTTTTACAGAAATTAGAGGCTATCTCGTTGGGCCGGTCTTTGACTGCCATCCTAACTGTTTCGACATTAATGCCGGGAACTTCTTAATTTTTAGGAAAGGCTCTTGGAAAGTTTATCCGAGGAAATTGTTCATTCAGTGGCCCTCCACAAGAAGCAGCCCTTCCTCATGGTTGATGAACTTTGGCCAACGGATGGTAGGTTTAAGTGGCTGTATTCCTAGTTACCTGACGAGGGAAAAAAACAAATAACGCATTGAGGGCCGTTTTGGTACAAAAACTAACGGAACCTGAAATCAAAGCGGGAGAAGGATGTTGAGCGAGCTCAAAACCAGCCTGTGGAGTTGAGAAATTATATGATATTGTTGAAGTGGATGCTTTGGATGGCCGAAAGGTCATCGTTAAAGGGATGACCTAGTGCGCTGCGTCTGTTTTTAGCTAGGGCCGGACACTCACAGAGAAGATGGAACACTGTTTCACTCTTGTATTTGTCATTTTTTCATTTTTAAAATCATTGCCTTGGTCGGAATTCGTACGCACGAACTGCCATTTGCTTAGTGAACACACTAACATCGCACCATTGCCACCCACTTTTGTTTGTTTAATTTTGTTCGTATCCGCCTACACAAAAATTTCTTTCAGGAGGAGGCGGTGTTTGCTGGGGAAAAGTCTATCCAAGAACCACTTTGTAATCTTTAACCAGAGGATTCATAAAACGTGCTACCAAATGTAAATCAATCTGGGATTTATTTCAGCCGCTGCTGTAAGTGACCAGGTGCAAACTTTGTTTAACGAACATGGTATTTAGAACCATAAGGCCGTATGACTTGTACATGCTTAGGATATCTTCACCGGAGAGTTCATGGTGCCGTATCCCAATCCTTCATGGCAGTCTCCATAGTCTTCGTTTGCCTTCCCGACATGCCCGTTCAAATCTCCGCCAAACCAATAAAAGTTCATCATTTGGGATGTTCTTGATGAGGTTGTGAAAAACTGTCCACAATGTATCTTTTTTCTCTGCTCGCATCCGACTTGGGAAGCGTATGCACTGACAATATTCACGCTCCCAAGTAGCTCTGCCACAAGGATGATACCGATTCCATTCCTACCTTGTTCCGTTCCATAGTAAAACATACTGAAGCTTTTATCCCCACATCCAAGAAGCGCGCCCGATTTCTGGTGTTTCGCCATTTTGTTTTCTTGAAAACACAAGATGTCACTTGCGGCGCAGGGACATAAGTCCCGAATTCATTTTTCGGGACTTATGTCCCACTTAAATCAATTAGGGCCTTATGACCCACTTAAGTGGGACATTAGTTCCGAAAAATTAATTCGGGACTTATGTCCCACTATACATTTACTAAATATACGCCTAGAGAGAAACTAAGAAGACCACTCCAAATGCTACAACAAATATTCAAATCGGTTTCGTTACCTCGATGTTGTTTTTGAGTATTACCTTGAAAAAAAAAAATGCAGTTTGCTAGGTACAGCAGTTGGGAATCATGCAAATCATGTAATTTTGTATTCTTTTTTAGTCGAGTTTGCATCGTGACAAAGAAAGTAAGCCAAGCAATTAAAAAACATAGGGACGGGCTACAGTCCGCTTGGGCGAACTGTTGGATACCCTATTCTTATTCCTATCCCTCATAAGTGGGCGTGACAAAAGTCTATGTATGGTTGAATTGTTAAGAACGCTCTACATATTTTGTTATATAACATTTGAAGGATTTTATCAAAAAAACGCTCCCTAGCTCAAACTTCAATAAAATTGTTTTATTTAATTGTGGGCGTGTCAGTAGGCGGATTTAAAAAAAATTAACACATGAGAATAAAGTGCCCCTAGGGAGTATATATTATAAATTTCAGCTCCCTAGCTCAGACTTTAAATTTTCAAAAAAAAAAAAATTAACGGACGGACGGACGGACATGGCTAGATCGACATTACTATCGATGGTGTTCATAAATATAGTAACTTTTAGGGGTCTACGGGCAATATTAAGGTATGTTACAAACTATGCGTCAAAATTAATATACCCTTAGAATAGGGTATATAAATGATTTAATGCCATTTCTCAGTTCTTATGCCTACTTCTGAAATCAATGTTCGGCGATTTCTTTATTTTTATTTGATCAAAATCTCAAAAACATCGAATACAGAAAAGGATATAAGTGCTGAGAAAAGGTATTAAATCGATGTTTTTGAGAATTTGATCAAATAAAAAGAATAAAATCGTCGGGCGCGCTTCTTGAATGTGGGGATAAAAGCTTCAGTATGTTTTACTACGGAACGGAACAAGGTAGGAATGGAATCGGTATCATCCTTGTGGCAGAGCTACGTGGGAGCGTGAATATTGTCAGTGTATACGCTTCCCAAGTCGGATGCGAGCAGAGAAAAAAGATACATTGTGGACAGTTTTTCACAACCTCATCAAGAACATCCCAAATGATGAACTTTTATTGGTTTGGCGGAGATTTGAACGGGCATGTCGGGAAGGCAAACGAAGACTATGGAGACTGCCATGAAGGACTGGGATACGGCACCATGAACTCTCCGGTGAAGATATCCTAAGCATGTACAAGTCATACGGCCTTATGGTTCTAAATACCATGTTCGTTAAACAAAGTTTGCACCTGGTCACTTACAGCAGCGGCTGAAATGAATCCCAGATTGATTTACATTTGGTAGCACGTTTTATGAATCCTCTGGTTAAAGATTACAAAGTGGTTCTTGGATAGACTTTTCCCCAGCAAACACCGCCTCCTCCTGAAAGAAATTTTTGTGTAGGCGGATACGAACAAAATTAAACAAACAAAAGTGGGTGGCAATGGTGCGATGTTAGTGTGTTCACTAAGCAAATGGCAGTTCGTGCGTACGAATTCCGACCAAGGCAATGATTTTAAAAATGAAAAAATGACAAATACAAGAGTGAAACAGTGTTCCATCTTCTCTGTGAGTGTCCGGCCCTAGCTAAAAACAGACGCAGCGCACTAGGTCATCCCTTTAACGATGACCTTTCGGCCATCCAAAGCATCCACTTCAACAATATCATATAATTTCTCAACTCCACAGGCTGGTTTTGAGCTCGCTCAACATCCTTCTCCCGCTTTGATTTCAGGTTCCGTTAGTTTTTGTACCAAAACGGCCCTCAATGCGTTATTTGTTTTTTTCCCTCGTCAGGTAACTAGGAATACAGCCACTTAAACCTACCATCCGTTGGCCAAAGTTCATCAACCATGAGGAAGGGCTGCTTCTTGTGGAGGGCCACTGAATGAACAATTTCCTCGGATAAAATTTCCAAGAGCCTTTCCTAAAAATGAAGAAGTTCCCGGCATTAATGTCGAAACAGTTAGGATGGCAGTCAAAGACCGGCCCAACGAGATAGCCTCTAATTTCTGTAAAAAGATGAAAGACATCGGGTCCAAATGGCTCATGATTCTCATCTCCAAACTGATGAGAAGCGATCCAATGCCTAACCAGTGTAGGGAAAGTTATGTTATTTCTTTGTATAAAGAAAAAGGCGATACAAGAACGGTGACTATTACCGTTATTACGAATATTTCTGGAAATCTCAAAGCTATTGACGCGCAGTGCCTAGTGCAATAGGCTTATAAACAAACATCTTTTTGTATGGGTGTAAAAATAAAGCATAAGATAGTGGGTGTGGGGCTTTCCAATCGTGACAACAACATACAAACACTCGAAAGGTTAATGCAAGTAATTAGTTTAAAAAATCCTTTTTCGATTTACTAAATTATATTTACTATTTAATTATAGCTGGTACATAGTGCGTCGAGAATTTAACAAGAATCGCAATATTTAAATACCCAACGTTCTTGTCAGTTGAACAGTCGGTTTACCTACTTCTTAAGATACATCTTTAATCGTATTTGCGCAGATGGAGGCCATCGAACACTGCATTTAATTGTTTTTAATATATACATACGCAGTTTAGCGTTCTGTCCTTTCCCATAAGGTTGATAATCCTTGTCAGCAATGCAACCATGTTAGAAAAAATGAAATGCTACGCTATCGCATGTTACACATTCTGCTTTCAACTTAACTTAATTTCTTGGGATGGATTTATGATACTACATGAAGCTCCTAACCTTCTCAGCACATATCATGCTGTTGCCATTATAGGCGAATCACAATGTAAATCTTCGGACGATGTAATCCCATTATTCTGCATTTAACCAATCGCGCGATTTTATTATTTTTATTTGATTCTCAAAGAAATCGAAACGAAACACTATATTGCTGTCTTTCTTTCGAAAATTCTCGAAACATACTTTTACAGCCTTGTAATCACTGTAAGATGTGTAGTTGCTGTTTCACGAAGCTAAATGAAGAGGCGATTGCAAATAAAAATGAATTGTTGTGTCCTTTCTGTCGTAAAATGATAAAAAACAGTTGTTTTATTTTTTTGTAAAACGACCAAGTTTTAACAGTTTGTTGAAAATGTTTGTTTAATTTGTTTCGATTTTTGTTCTCGTTAATTATGTTTTACTTATCAATTTGCATGCACACTTGCGGGACAGCTTTAAGATGGCAAATGTGTCGCTAGGCTTACATGGATGTTCGAATTGCCCAAATTTGATTTCTGCGTTAGTCGGCTTTTACGACAAGTGCTGCTTATCGACGTGCGCTGTTGTGATATTCTTTACTTTCATCAAATATTAAAAAAAAAAAATGCTTTAGCCCTTACGGCTTGACCACATCGAGCACTCCCTTTGTCTACACCATAGGCCTGACCAGACCTATATGGAATATTAATATTATAAAGAGAAAAGATTTGATTGTTTGTTTGTTTTGAATAGGCTCCGAAACTACTGGACCGTTTTGAAAAATTGTTTTACCATTAGAAGCCGACATTATCCCTGATGTACATAGGCTACTTTTTACCGCGGGAAAATGCTTCATTCCTACGGGAAAACCGGTAGGGTTGTGACCGATATATTAGTAGGTATTCATTAAGATTAAGATATCCTTACTATAATAAAACTGTAACTTTGTTTCTGGGTGTAAGGTGTTTGACCGGATTTGATTAAAAAAGTACCGCACGAAATTGATTGCGGTTTTCACAGTTGCATTGAAAATTGTAGAGATTACAGGATAGGATATGTTTTACCATTATCCGCTCTCCGGAAGCGGAGATCTAAGCTGATATCTAAGGAAAGTTGTAACTCTCGAATGCTTTCCAGCTCCTAGCTTTGGAATGACTCATCCAAATGAAATAGGATTTTTTTAATTTAAAGTTCAATTATGTACAAAGATTTTTAAATATAAATCATCCTTGTAGGTTATCCTGAGGTTGAACAATAAGCATTAAACTATAAATTTTATACAATTCAAAAAAAGTAAAATGTTCGATTGAAGCCAGATCGTTGGATTTTCCCAGCGTTGAGTGGAGGGCAATTTGTGTGTGTGTGCGGCACAAATCTGTTTCTCTCTCTGTATCTTTTGTGCTATGTGATTTTTCTTTCCTTTTTGTATGCGCCTTTTGTAGTTTGTGTTGTTTTTTTTGTGGCGCATGGGATTGAGAAAGATAGGGTATGAAATGTAATTGAGATTGAGAGGGAGTCACACTGAGAGTATATCCACATAATGAGAAGGGACACTCTCGACGTTTTCTTTATCAGTTCTTATCAGCAAGTATTTTGTTTTAAATTTGAGAAGTGGCAGAATGGCGAAGCAAGGCGAGCATGGGTCAGCTAGTATGGAATATATGAACATGTGAAGATGAATAATTGTTGTAAAAAGGTATTATAACAATACGTTTTTAGGTAACAGTAAAAATAGCATTTATTTATTTCTTCACTCAATGAATTGCACTTGAATCTCAATCAATAGGTGAACCTGAGCTGCACAGAAAAGTACAAAAAACATCTGAAAAGAACAGGATTAAATATTGCATGAGTTAAAATCTCTCCCCAAATTGTTCGACATTCTGTCACTTTCTGTTCCATGAAGCTGTTCCGATAAGTTGAGCACAAGGGGTAGAGCAATTGAGTTGAAAGTGTGAAATTTGAAAATTCTAATTGTACTATTTCCAACCTATTTGTTAATATTGGCATTTTTTTAATTAAAAAAATAGTATGGAACAAGTATTCATCAGGCCAAACATGCAATGCCAAATACGTACTCAAAACCGGAAGTATATAAGAAAACGGCGAGGACTATCTATTTGAAATTTTGTAGCCGAGAGGAGAACATAACACTCGAAGCTATACTTTTCTCTTCGTTCTGACTTGATCTGACAGTTTAAACGCTTTTCTGCTGTTCTGTTTAGTTCTGTTCTAGTTTTTGCTCATTAAGCACAGCTTATATGACAAACTGTAATGAACTGCTATAAAACTCAATGCCATAAAGTGTCACCCATAGAGCACCGAAAGTGGTGTACGATAGTACAATTGAATTACAAAAATTGTAAGCAAATGAAAACAATTGTTTTAATTTTTATTTTCCGCTAAAAATCTGTTGCAAAACGCTTCTTTGAGGGTATCCTTGAGTATTACGTCAAAACATCAGATATTCTTTTTTGAGTAATCAACTAAAAGGAGTCAAAAGACGTCAGACCTTGGTGAGAGTGGGCTTAAAGGACTATCCATAAGCAAGGACAATACTATTTAATTCTCATTAGAAATCAAAAATATGTACATAATTACTGCTGGGCATGAATAAATTAGTAGATACACAAACCATTGTAACTTGAATTTCAATTATATTATACGATACATTTGTAAGCCATTGTTTTTAATAAAAAATATCCTTGTTGAATAAGGCGTCTAAGCGCCACGATTCGCCATATTTATGTAATTAAATATTTTGACTTTGAGAAGAAATTCACTTATAAAAGAAGGTGACAATAAAAATTTGGGGAGAATAACTTTGTGAACGCTTTCTATTTCACTTGCCTTGAAATTCGATAGTCGTTATTCGTTCCGCAAAATCCATCGGCTTTTTTGTATCGCAAGTTAGGAAGGAAGTTTTTGGCACTTACAGTTAAAAACACGTGACGCGATGTAGGAATCATTGATTGGATATGAATTTGAAGATAGCATGCTTCGATAAATATATATTTAAGGATATCGTAGAGTTAACGCCAGCGCTTTAAACGTATGTGCGCGGAGTGGCGCAGAGTTTAGCGTGTCGGACTACTAATCAGAATCTCTCAGGTTCAAATCTAGCCGGGATCAAGTAACATCTAAATGTTTTTTTGTCCTTTGCTCCACCTCTTGCAAACGTCTGACAAACATCCCAGAGCATCAATTGTCTTGAAAAGAATTGAATGGTCGGAGAAGCTAGGTTTTAGGCCATGTATGGGCCGTTTATACCTATAATATATATTAGAATGACCGAAATATATTTTTATTCTTTTTTTTAGAATTCCTCTTAAAACAAAATAATCGAAATAAATAGGTACATCGTAAACGTACCTATAATAACCAATAGCACCCCTATTTTTATACCCTATTCTAAGGGTATATTTATTTTTGACGCATCGTTTGTAACATACCTAAAGTTACTATATTTATGATAAGCATAATGTCGATATAGCCATGTCCGTCCGTCCGTCCGTCTGTCGGCAAAAATTAGGCCTTTAAACTGGGCCTAGAGAGCTGAAATTTTAACCATATACTCTCTAGGGTCCCGAAATAATGAAGTTTGCGAATTTTTGAAATCCGCCCACAGACACGCCCCCAAACTCAAAAAAACAAAATTTTGGAAAAAATCGAATTTTGAGCTAGAAAGCTGAACATTTTTATATATGATCTATGACTCCTAAAACTGCTCGGGATATAAAATTTTCAAAATCCGCCCACTGACGCCCACAATTAAATAAAACAATTTTATTGAAAAACCAAATTTTGAACTAGGGAGCTGAAATTTATAATATATACTCTCTAGGGGCCCTTTAAGCTCATGTGCAAATATTTTCAAAATCCGCCAACTGACACGCCCACAATTTAAAATCAACTTTTTTTGCAAATCCAAAGTTTGAGCTAGGGAGCTGAAATTTATGATATATATTCTCTAGGGGCCCTTTATGCTCATGTGTTAATTTTTTTACAACCGCCTACTGATACGCCCACAATTAAATAAAACAATTTTATTGAAAAAACCAAAGTTTGAGCTAGGGAGCGTTTTTTTACAAAAGCTTGTTTTTTTTTTTGGTAAAATCCTTTAAATGTTATATAACAAAATATGTAGAGCGTTCTTAACAATTCAACCATACTAAGACTTTTGTCACACCCACTTATGAGGGATAGGAATAAGAATAGGGTATCCAACAGTTCGCCCAAGCGGACTGTAGCCCGTCCCTATGTTTAAATACTACTTAACTGCATTAGGATTATGTTTAGTTAATAGGATGAGCCAAGAAATGGGTACAAGAGTGACTGAGTCCAGCATCGGAACTGCTGAAGAAGACTGGTAACAGAATTCACCACAAATTTATGGTTTAAACTTAGTCATCCCAATATATAGTTAATTTAATTATTCAATGTGGCGCAAAAGTTACCATCCGATGTTCTTGGGCTGTATTTTTTTTATGAATGAAAAATGTTGGTTATGCAATGGAGTTATGTTTATTGATGTGTCAATAAACATAATCCAAAAGCAGAACCAAAGTTTACATTCGAAGAAAAAAACAATATGAATCTGGTTCTAAAACATCTCAGCCTAACAAAATACTAATTAAATTTTTATTCTTGATTAAATAAATAATAATACAAAAACAATACATAGACTGATATTTACATCTATTATTACATACTCTGTTCTTATAATAAATTACTTAAGAAGAAATTAATTAACAGATTCTTTAATGACATATCTAACCGAAAAGTGGAACCAATCTCTTCACCATGGAGATGTAAGTCAGATGGTTGCGGTTGATATTTCAATGGCATCAAGCACTCTCTTCGAAAATGTATTTGGAATCGATGATAATCTTCTTAAATGGATTAAAATTAGCTGGAATTCAAGTTGATTTGGACGCTTTTAAGTCTGCAACTCACCAAATAAATGTTGGTGTTCCCCAAGGCTCTGTTCTGTCTCCGACTCTCTTTCTCATTTTTATAAACGATCTCCTGTCTGTTACTTCTAATCCATTCCGTTCCTTCGTTTCTTGGGGCAAGCCCCTCTTCTTCGGGTGTGGAACTGGAACGGCAAGGTATGTTTCCTTTTTTTTCAATACTTTTGAATATTTTTTTTTATTAAAAAGCATATAACAACCCTGATGGCAGATCTAAGCTGCCGTAGACAACTTCAGTTGGAAAATTGAAAATGTCACGTTTCAAGGAAGCAACCAAAATGAGATTCGTTGACATTCGCTGTGAATACGACGACGGTTAAATTTATAAAGATAAAGAGAGACACACCAAATCCGAGGTGCAGAAAAATTCAAAAATGAAAAAATATGTAGGTAACGCTTACGCCAGATTTGGAAGCCGTTTTTCCGTATATTAAAAAAACTGATGATGTTTCGAAATTAAAATGTGAAACGTGTCGTACAATTTTAACTATTGGGAAAAGCCGTACGTAGAACAGACGTCATAAAATCATTCGCAATGAGTGAATTAGCTGAAAAGGGATATTTCAACATTGTAAAAAGTAATGAGCTTTTTGATCAAACTAATTACGTACGAACGTATGTCACCGTGGAAAAAATAAATGAGTGGACTCAGGTGCAGACAAATTATGATCAGCTTTGCATTGAGGTACTTCAGCATTTCAAAACAAGGAATAACCTACACAACGAGATTGAGACTTCCTGGAACATCAGCGATGGTTGAACGAATTTTTCTCTAATGGATAAAAATTGGTGACGAGAGAAAACTCAACTGGAAGTTGGAACTATCAAATCTATTCTCTACTTTAAATATAATATCAAATATCTTCTGTGCAGAGGTATGAGCGTTTGCCGATTCCGCAGTTGCCAGCCGATGATGATTCCGATTTATCGAATATGGCTGCAATGGACTCCGATTCCAAGGAACAATAAAAGAATCCAAACCAGATAGCTTTGAAGAATATAAAATACCATTTAAATTATATAAATACATATAATAAGAATTTATTTTACATGAATCATTGCAGTGTAAACATAATTTTTAAAGAATTATATTAGATTTTACGTGACAATACGTGAAATAAACTGTTTTCTACTATTTTGCACGAAATTTTTCAGGTCAGAATCTCCTTTGGGAAACCCGCCAAAACAAGCCCGCTTTTAGCTTCAAAAAACCCGCCGCTTTTCGCCAAAAAATAAATGGTCACGTTAAGACGCAATGCTTTCTTCGGTCATTAAAGAAAAACCCACACACACTGCCATTATCCATGAATGGCAATTGCATCGCTGAAACTGAAAGACTTTCCATTCTCGGCATGTGTGTTAATGACAACCACCACATATTCGATGTGGTATTCTGTTAGCGATGTAAGAAATATTTCACCCCTTTCTATCTGGGTACAATTCAAAGAGCTTTTATCGGCCCGAAAGTCGAGTACAACGCTCATATCTGGTCTGGTGCACCAATAACTTATTTGGAGCTACATACTTGACAGGATGCAAAAACACGCGATACAACTAATTGGCGACCGAGACGTTGTAATGTCTCCTGTCATTCGTTATTACATCGTTATTTCCACCATAAGTGCTCAAACGAAATAGCCAGTTGCATTCCACCCCTTGAACATTTCAACCGCAATACCCGCCATGCAAGGAATGCTCATCACCATCATTTCACCCTCAAGCCTGTATTCGGACGTACAGTGAAGTTCAAAGAATTTTTCCTCAGCCGTACAACACGGATGATAAGGATACTAAAATACTAAAAAATCCCTTTAGTGCACGTACATTATAAAAAAAAATTAATAGTCTTCGTCTTCCGTTTATAATCAATATAAGCCAAACAAAATAATCCAGAAAAGCATAATCCATGAGCAATTATCAATCCATAAGAACCACAAACTCCTCAATAAGTTATTGTTATTAGGCCTCTTAAAACAATTCCTATATGTGCAACAGAAGAATAAGCATTTTAAATCTGTTTGACTTAACAAATTAAACTAACTAATACACCTCCTACTAAACTTAAATCATTTGTAAAAAATAAAACACAAAAATAAAACCTCCTAGTTTTAATAAAATTTTTACAAAATTATAGACCCAGAAACTGGTGGCTTAACATGAGCTTTAGGTTATCATAAAAGAACAAAAAATATTGGTTTCTTTACTTAAAAAAATAAATTATAAAATCTAAATTTCTATTATTCAATACATAAAAAAATTAATATTGGTAAAGAAACTACTAAGGTATAAAACTCTACCAAACTCAGGACGAGACAAAAGGTAGAGGAAGCTGTTCAAGACCTGAATAGTGCCATTACTAGCTGTTTTGAACTGACGTGCCCAGTAAGCAAACCCCCTGGCAGAACACCGGTTCCCTGGTGGAGCTCGCAACTGCAAAGAATTCGTAGAGAAGCTAGAAAGCTTCTAAATAGGTCACTCAAGACTGATTTGGAGACAGACTGGAATCTCTACCGATCGAAGCAGAAGGAATATAAGAGGCTAATTCGGGTATCGAAAAGTGCTTCTTATAAGAAGTTCTGCGAAAAGATTGAAAAGCTGGCTAGTAGGTTGTTTAAAGCTCTGAAAAAGGGCAAACCAGCCAAACTGGACTCACTTAGAAAACTTGATGGCACCTTCACTGAGACGAAAGCGGAAACTCTTAGTTATCTGCTGGAGTCTCACTTTCCAGGTAACCAGATTACAATTGGTTCACAACCAGCCCCGATTACCGATACTATGAGTGAGCCAAGACAAACAACTCGGCGTAGCTGGTATATTGCGAAGGCCGTGGTGACGGACGAGGCCATTAAATACGCATTTGCGTCTTTTGACGGCTTCAAGTCGCCTGGTACGGACGGAATATACCCAGCCATGCTGCAACAATGTACAAACCAGCTGCTACCGATTATGAAGAAAATCTTCACCGCTGTCCTAGCACTGGCATACATTCCAACACCCTGGCGTACAGTTAGAGTGGCATTCATACCAAAAATTGGCAGAAGTGACTACTCGCTCGCCAAGAACTTCAGACCAATCAGTCTGACTTCTTTTTTGCTGAAAAGCTTGGAAAGACTGGTCGAGCTTCAAGTGCGCAAAGGTGCTTTGCGATTGCACCCACTATCTCCGATGCAACATGCATATCAACGCGAAAAATCCTGCGAGACTGCGCTCCAAAATCTAGTTGGTAGAATTGAAGGCGCGCTTGACAGAAAAGAATACGCGATGGGCATTTTCATCGATATTGAGGGTGCTTTTGACAATGCGACTTTTGATAGCATGTGCAGCTCCGCCAGACAACACGGAGTAGACGAACCATTGGTGTTGTGGATTAAAGCAATGCTAATGAATAGAACGTTGGTTGCGGATGCGGATTGTGGCCGCTATGTTATGGCGGGGGTAAACAGAGGCTGCCCGCAAGGCGGCGTCATGTCTCCACTGCTGTGGTGTATGCTGGTCGACTCTCTGTTGAACGCACTCAACAGTTCTAATATTTACGATCAGGCGTACGCGGATGATGTTGCCGTGCTTTCTGTTGGATCATGCCTAGCGACTGTATGCGCCAAGGCGCAGGCGGCCCTTGACCTGATCGACGAATGGTGCACTAGGAATGGGCTCTCGGTCAATCCTCTTAAGACTGAGGTTGTTCTCTTTACGAGAAGGAGGAAGCTGGTCGGGTTGACTCAGCCAGTGCTAAAAGGCGTCACAATCCAACTCTCCAATGAAGCAAAGTATCTGGGAGTCATCCTGGATAGCAAACTTCTTTGGTCCAAACATGTTGAGCTGAAGACAGCCAAGGCGCTGTCTATTTTCTGGCAGTGCAAAGGCATTTTCGGCAAGACATGGGGCTTATCACCGAAAAGAGTCCTATGGATTTATACGGCTATGATAAGACAATTTAAAGCATACGCATCGGTTGTTTGGTGGAATAAGCTTTCACGTATATACGTCACTGCTGCTTTTGCCAAACTCCAAAGGCAGGTATGTCTCGGCTGCACGGGGGCCTTCCCCAGCACGCCTGGCTCCGGCCTAGATGCACTATTGAACCTTCCCCCCCTTGATGTTTACATCATGGGATGTACAATCAAGGCTATCTCACGTCTTACAAGAGGTGGCTTTTGGTATAACTCGCACTGGAGTTTTGATGAACTTGCGCAACGGTTGTCCTTCGACTCCTGTCTTATGGATATGCCATCTGATGCGATGACACCGGAACTTCGGCTGAGCGCAAATACGAGGTCGACTTTCCTCGCGTCCAGGACTGGCTCTGGCCGGAATTTGAACCTGGAAGGGAATGCAGTCGAATCTTTACGGATGGCTCCAAAACCGATCAAGGATCTGGTGCTGGTGTCTTCGTGGAGAGCGATAGCGTTAGACTTTTCTTTCCGTTAGGCAAACATGCGTCAGTCTTCCAAACAGAGACTTATGCTATCCTAATGGCCATGGACTATGTTACGAGGAACAGGTGGAGGGGGCGAAGTATCTGCGTCTGTAGCGACAGTCAGGCTGCGCTTAAGGCCTTACTCAAACCCTTAACTACCTCCAAAATAGTACGTGAATGCAAGATATCTCTGAATTCGGGCGGAAGGCTGAATTCACTTAAACTTGTCTGGGTCCCGGGTCATAACGGGATCACGGGAAACGAGATCTCCGATGAACTTGCTAGACAAGGCTCAGAGGGGGACCTCTCAGGACCTGAACCAGCGATCTGTCTGCCTGCGTCCTCGGTCAGGGCTGCCATTGACGGTTGGGTTTCCTATGAACACAATCGCCGTTGGCATGACTCTCCAGGGTGCAGACAGACTAAGCAAATGCTCCCCGACGTTTGTGGGAAATCCGCGGCATTCTTGTTGTCTCTCAACAGAAAAGACTGCAGACAGACTACTGGCGTTCTAACGGGACACTACGCTTTTGCCAAACACCTTAAGGTGCTAGGCCTAAGCGACACCACCAACTGCGAAGCCTGTGGAGAAAGCGACGACACTGCGGAACATTTCCTCTGTGATTGTGCTGCTTTTGCTCGTATCAGGTGGCAGGTATTTGGTGCGGATATGGTGAGTGCTGTAAACCTAAGCTCCTTATCATTGAAGCGCCTTCTCGTTTTTCTTAGAAAAACGAGTAAATTCCCACAGTAAAATGTGGTGTGTCTGCCTAGCAGTACAATGGACCAGTATTGAGTCTGAGTGCTCCAGTGCAAAAAGTTTCACACATCCCGACAAAAAAAAAAAAAAAAAAAAAAGGTATAAAAGAATAAATATATACCTGTTTGCCACCTTGTATAAACTTTTGATAAGCAATGCAATATCTTAAAGATAAAAGGTGAACTTTTGGAACTTAATGTTATTCCACACCGCCCTCTAGTTTATTGTAAAAGTAACTGCATAGATATTTCCTTCTACTCGTGGAGTGGGTCGGGGTAGCTAATTGTGTGGAGTAGGTAGGTGTGCGCGGTTTAAAATTCGTTTAAGTCTTACAAGAATTGAGTTTGTTTAAGAGCCTGCTCACACTTATCCCTACATAGGCGCAAGTGTACGCAATTTGACTTGGTTTGGTTTTTTAATAAAAAAACAATTGAATATCTATATATTAATACGGAGTTGCCTATAACGTGTTTCCCTCCTTTTTTGCTATTATACGTCACATAGATATGCCAACACTATATATATTTGGGTAGGGGGCAATACATAGAACTGCACAATAAAAAAATTATCCACACATTATGAATTACAGCAGGTAAAATGAAGCGAAGTGGATAAAATTACAAAAACAACAACATTGCTGTGTGAGGCAATAATCTGCCAATCGAAACGGAAAAATTTTATATCATGAAGTTACTTGAAAATGCTTGAAGTTACTTGAAAATGCTTGAAGTTAGTTGAAGATGCTTGAAAATACTTGAAGTTACTCAAAAATGCTTGAAGTTACTTGAAGTTACCTGAAAATGCTTGAAGTTTCTTTAAGTTACTTGAAAATGCTTGAAGTTACTTGAAATTACCTGAAAATGCTTGAAGTTTCTGTAAGTTACTTGAAAATGCTGGAAAACTTGAAGTTTCTTGATAATGCTTGAACATACTTGAAATTATTTGGACATGCTTAAAGTTACTTGAAAATGCTTGAAGTTACTTGAAAATGCCGGGAATTTTTTATATCATGTGAAATCAGAGAATGCAATGTCGAAAAATTTCATTCTCCGATTAATAACAGTCGACTTTGTTTTTTTTTTCAACTTATAGAATAAATTGGTCGAATTTCGACCATGGGCGACCCCTAGTTAAAATTAATTGTATCTTCTTTGTTAAAATGTTAACAAAACATGCACATTTGAGAAGGAACTCAGCTTTATTTTTTAGAATCTATATTTTACTTGGAATTCGTCTTCAAAGTCAAAAGTGCACACACTTGCCCCGATCGACTGTACAACAGTCACACAAGATATTACGTATATTAAATCATCTTTGTGAATCATCACAGTATCTCTTCTGTTTCTGGAAACTCCAGCCTCTATGGCATGCTCCTTGAGAAGACAGTGTTCAGACAACAGGCACAGTGTTATAATTAATTGATATTTAATGAGAGGTTTAATACGATGCTAACCGCTATCGTGCATGCCGACACTTCTACTTGTAGAATATAATTTTATTTAATAAACAAAACTTACCTCGTGTCAACTGGTGCACGGCTAATTTGACTTTTGAAAAGTTTCCACGTCCGATGTCGCCGCAAAATCTGTATAGACCGACACGCCTCCCCAGAGCCACCTTAAAAGGGATAAAGCAAAATTCAGTTAGTCAATCAAAAGCAATAAATTAGTTTCTGAGAAATTCCTCTATCGTTTCTAAAATACCAAACCTCAACTATCAGACCGGAACATGGACCTGTTGGAAAGTTTTCCACACGCTCACACAGCACCGGAGAAGTCATCCAGCAAACAAATGAGCCAGACACAGCATGCTGCCAATGTAAATTAGATTCCTCAACTGAAACCAATTACACCGGACACGATGGAAGGGGGTAATTCAGTAGAATTTATACTCGTAGTGGTCACTACCACTTGTTCCTCTGAAACAATCGACTGCATATCATACGGAAAAAAAGTTGGCCCGTGCTCAAGGAATATAAACTTTCTCACATTTGGAATAGATACCATTCAGGATAACTTGGTCTATGCGTAGCACCACCGACCGTAGCTACGTAGCTACGTACATGTACAAGGTCACATTATCGGTAAGTGAAGGGTCTTTTAGCAAACAGACTGTGTGTGTTCCGTATGGGTCCCGGGGCGGTGGAAAAGTCGTTAATTACAAAAACCTATTATACACCCTTGTCTGTGTTCACTACCGCCCTAAGCTTCGTAAATTTTGCATAATTGAATACTGTTGCCAAAAAGTCTCTCTCAATTTAGAACCCATTCGCTGCCTACAGCCTACACTTCCATCCCTTGCAGAGTTGGATTTGGTTGTGGCTGAATTTTATGTTGAAACTAAGTCCAAGGTTAAGGATTAAAGTCAAGGGGTAATTCCAGGCTTTGAACGGAAAGGCAAATATTTTACAGAGCCGATTGGATTGTTTTGCTGTATCGGCGGCTGGTGGTTTCAAGGCAATGTGTTTCTGCAAAAGGGATAAGTTCCGATTATTAAGCGCCTATATGCAAACTGAAAAGGAGTTACAAAATGGCTTTATCGTATATCCACACAGCGACAGGGATGTTTTTAGTGGTAATTAATATTTGAGAAAGATATTAAGAAATAAGTACATTTTGGGAAATTGTATCCAAAGATACTCAGTAAGTAGAGATGGGAAGTGACACCACTAAGATCCTATTATTGGATGAAACTTTGTATAACAATGGTGATGTGTGGTGTTTTCAAATGGCTTACGTATCAGTAAAATTGTTGAGGCTTTGATACTTTGATACCCACCTGTTCTTGACGTCTAAGATTTTGTTGCTGCGTAATTTTGACAATCGACACTAAAGAATAATAATGAATTGGTGTCAAAATAATTCAGTCCAGGAACTTTAACAATATTCATGCAGATACAATTTTAATCCGATCAAGATGAGTATATTTACATATATTTGCTCCGGCAATATGATGGGGCTTATTAAATTATTGAACCTGACCGACGTGAAGGTAAAGTCTTAAAAGGGGCCGCCCTAATACAACACTAGGCGCTTAAGCCAAGCAAATCAGCTCAAATCAGCTACCTATCCGCTAGTATGAATTGCTTAGGACATTGAACATTTCCCAGAGCAGTCGAACAGGGTTGTACTCATGAAGCTTACAAGTGGCGGGATCAATAAGAGAGAATAAAATATACGAAAGTGCAGTGAATTAACTGTAGAAAATACCTGTAGAAAGGACCCGTTATTGTTTTTGAAAATCCATACTAATATTATAAATGCGAAAGTAACTCTGTCTGTCTGTCTCGCTTTATCGCCAAAACTACTGAACCGATTTAAATGAAATTGAAATAATTGGTACGCAGATAGTCTAGAGCCTGAGAATGGACATAGGCTGCTTTTTACCGCGGGAAAATGCTTCATCCGCTGTCCAGAAGCGGAGATCTAAGCTGATATCTAAGAAAAGTTGTAACTCTCGAATGCTTTCTACCTCCTAGCTTTATAAGGCGTTTTTCTTTTTTAGCCCCGAGCGGGGAACAGAGCGGGGCCCGAGCGATCAGAGCTCGCTCCGAGCTGAACGTAACCTGAGCGCTCCGAGCTAATTAAGAAACAGAAATGAGCACTGAACTGTCATTAGATAATTTTTTTTATTAATTTTCAAAATAGTCAGGTTTGCTTCTGAAATTGGTGTTTGTCAAGGATTGTTCCATTTAAATTATAATTTCTAGTAAATAAACTATGGAAAAAGCACAAAAAATGAATGAAGTCAGCCGCGCTCAGCTTTTCGCTCGATGTGCTCGGTCATTTTCAATCGAGCTCATCGAGCGACCCCGAGCTAGCTCAGAGATAAAAAAGAAATACAAATTTTGTGCTCAGAGCGCTCCGAGTTGAAAAAGTAACACAGTTCTTTTTTTGACAGCTCAGTGCCCCGCTCGGAGCTAAAAAAGAAAAGCGCCTATAATAGCCGCGTTTTATTATCCCAATGATCTTGATACGGATCCGATCTGATAATAAAACGATCTGGATCATCAGTGGCAAGTTGTGGCAACAGTTGTTTTTAACACATAACAGACGATACAAGGTATTTCAAGTTTCGATTGGCACTCAGCCATATTGCAAAAATAGGGTACAATGTGACGTCACAATATGATTGCTTGTTGTGTCGGGGGTGTTGCCATTTCAATACAAATCAACATACATTTTGTACTCAATATTTTTTTTTCAGAAACTATGTTCAAATGTTATGTTCAAATATGCAACATATTAACAGTATTGTACTGCTAATATTTCCATTAATTTTTGTGTATTATATTACGAAGCAAAACGTCTCAAAAGTCGCAGTGGTAAATTATTCGAATATGAAAATATGCTAATTGATTTTTTGTGTTATTAATGGTGTTTCATATTTTGGTCTGGCAATATTATTGTGTTCCTATAATTTCCTATAATTTAAATAAGCAACGCCACGAAAAAACAGGTAGTGAGTTTTGTAATTACATTTTGGATCACGATTAATGATCCCGATAAATAGCAAGATCCTGTGTTGTTTTTGTTTTACGTATTAAATTGATCCAGATCCAGATCCACATGGATAATAAAACACAGCTAATGACTCATTCAAATGAAATAGAATTTTTTTTAATATAAAGTTCAATTATGTAGAAAGATTTTAAGATGTAAATCATCTTTGTAGGTTATCCTGAAGTTGAACAATAAGCATTAAACTATAAATTTTATACAATTCAAAAAAAGTAAAATGTTCGATTGGAGCTAGATCGTTGGATTTTCCCAGCGTTGAGTGGAGGAAAATTTGTTTGTGTGTGCGGCACAAATATGTTTCTCTCTCTTTACCTTTTGTGCGTGTGCTGTTTCTTTCTTTTTTATACCCTATTCTAGGGGTATATTAATTTTGACGCATAGTTTGTAACATACCTTAATATTGCCCGTAGACCCCTAAAAGTTACTATATTTATGATCAGCATCGATAGTAATGTCGATCTAGCCATGTCCGTCCGTCCGTCCGTCCGTCCGTCCGTCCGTCCGTCCGTCCGTCCGTCCGTCGGCAAAAATTAGGCCTTTAAACTGGACCTAGAGAGCTGAAATTTTAACCATATACTCTCTAGGGTCCCGAAATAATCAAGTTTACGAATTTTTGAAATCCGCCCACAGACACGCCCACAAACTCAAAAAAACAAAATTTTGGAAAAAATCGAATTTTGAGCTAGGAAGCTGAAATTTTTTATATATGATCTATGACTCCTAAAACTGCTCGGGATATAAAATTTTCAAAATCCGCCCACTGCCACGCCCACAAAAAAATAAAACAATTTTTTTGAAAATCCAAAGTTTGAGCTAGGGAGCTGAAATTTATAATATATACTCTCTAGGGGCCCTTTAAGCTCATGTATAAATATTTTCAAAATCCGCCCACTGACACGCCCACAAATAAATAATTTTTTTTTTTTGAAAATCCAAAGTTTGAGCTAGGGAGCTGAAATTTATAATATATACTCTCTAGGGGCCCTTTAAGCTCATGTATAAATATTTTCAAAATCCGCCCACTGACACGCCCACAAATAAATAAAACAATTTTTTTGAAAATCCAAAGTTTGAGCTAGGGAGCTGAAATTTATAATATATACTCTCTAGGGGCCCTTTATGCTCATGTGTTAATTTTTTTTTAAATCCGCCTACTGACACGCCCACAATTAAATAAAACAATTTTATTGAAACACCCAAGTTTGAGCTAGGGAGCGTTTTTTTTGATAAAATCCTTTAAATGTTATATAACAAAATATGTAGAGCGTTCTTAACAATTTAACCATACTTAGACTTTTGTCACGCCCACTTATGAGGGATAGGAATAAGAATAGGGTATCCAACAGTTCGCCCAAGCGGACTGTAGCCCGTCCCTATGTTTTTATGCACCTTTTGTAGTTTGTGTTGTTTTTTTGTGGCGCATACGATTGAGAAAGATAGGGTATGAAATGTAATTGAGATTGAAAGGGAGTCATACTGAGAGTATATCCATATAATGAGTAGAGACACTCTCGACGTTTTCTTTATCAGTTCTTATCAGCAAGTATTTTGTTTAAAATTTGAGAAGTGGCAGAGTGGCGAAGCAAGGTGAGCACGGGGCAGCTAGTGCTACCATATTTTGAAAACCATTCAATAACCTGGGAAAACACTTTTTTTTTCCAATAATATTATAGAATGTACCAGCTTTTTTTTGTATCAGTTGTTCAAGGATACAAGGAAGATCTACCTGTTATGTAATTCGAATGATATAGACGCGAGTGTAGAGTATAAGGGCATTAGTTACTGTGTTCAAGAAATCATTTTATTGTGTCAGAAACTATGGGGAAACGAAGCCTCCATCGTGTGGTGGCCAAAAGTACTTGAACGTACTACGGCTAACAGGCTCCAAAAGCTACAACGTGTTGCCTGTCTGGGAATAACTGGTGCCATGCGCACATGCCCTACGGTAGCACTCGAAGCCATTATTGGACTGTCACCGTTACAAGTATTCATTCAGAAGACAGCTGCTAGATGCGCCATCAAGCTTCAGCTTGAATACAAGTATAACTCAAATGACCATGTGGGTCACCTGAAAATACTCAACTCAATCCAAAATTTGGACATGTTTTACACCATCCCTGACTTAATGGTAAGGGAATATAGTTTCGATAAACTGTTTGAGGTGGAAATACTAGACCGTTCTAAATGGGTCTCGGGAGTTCCCGCTGTGGACCCAAAAAGTCTGGTATGGTACACCGACGGATCAAAAATGGAGTCTGGAGTTGGTGCTGGTGTCTTTGGACCCAACACCAGGGTCTCGATACCTATGGGGATGTGCCCTACAGTGTTCCAGGCGGAGATCCATGCCATTGAGATCTGCACTATCTTAAACTCCAACAAAGGAATTAAGGGCGCAAAGATACATATCTTTTCAGACAGTCAGGCGGCACTTCAGGCACTGTCGTCCAACACAATAGACTCTCTGACTGTAAAAAACTGCTGCCGCGCTTTACAAAAGCTAGCCAAAAATAACAAATTTAAACTCGGATGGGTGCCTGGCCATCGAGGAATTGTAGGGAACGAATCCGCAGATGAGCTCGCCAGAGCCGGTTCTGAAGCCGCTTTCGTCGGTCCCGACCCATACTGCAGTGTCAACTGGACTACTGCTCTAGGGCTTATCAAAGATTGGGAGCAACAGACCCGCCGTAAACATTGGGAAAGCGCCACTGGCCTGAGACAGTCCAAACGCTTGATTAAGCCCTACTCCTATAAGGAAATCCTTACACTAAATAAGGAAAACATTAGATTGCTGGTTGGCTTTCTCACTGGCCACTGCGGTCTGAGATATCATCTCAACAAAATAAATCTTAGTCCAACGTCAGAATGTAGATTCTGCATCGAGGACGAGGAAACCTCAGAACACATACTCTGTGAATGCCCGGCTCTGCACTGGCTGAGACGACGCCTCCACAGAGAGCTGTTATCACTGGTGGAGCTTCGCAACTCTACCACCAAAGACGTGCTGAGTTTCATTAGGGAAGTCAGTCGCCTTTTGGTGTAAGTCAACCTTGTGATACAAAAGATCTTTTAGGTCGCAGTGTCGGCCCTTGGGCAAGGGTTATAAAAAAAAAAAAAAAAATGGGGAAACGAAAGACCATAACTGAAGGAGAGACCGAATCCGAGCTTATAACACAAACGATTGGAAGAGAACATAAAGTTGTACATAACTACCTCAAGGACTCTGAAAGGGAGGATCATACAGAGAACAGACAGA
Source organism: Portevinia maculata (assembly GCA_949715645.1). Classification (NCBI taxonomy): domain Eukaryota; kingdom Metazoa; phylum Arthropoda; class Insecta; order Diptera; family Syrphidae; genus Portevinia; species Portevinia maculata. The sequence goes on along the minus strand of OX454525.1, from coordinate 13,383,138 downwards.
CAATACTAACTCTGCAATAAGTCCGGAAAATGTCACATCAAACGACGGTTTTTTCCTGGCCACGGACTCACAGGAGAAAGTAGATTTTCTGGGCGCTTGTTTCGAGTCGTGTAGCGTAACGGACACAATGGTTGGCACCCCTAAGTAAACTTTGAATGCGCGTAAATTGCTCATTGATAGAACTAAGAATATGGTAAATATACCAAATTAAAATTACAATTTTTTTTTATTTAGAAATATTTTTTAATTTGTATTTTATTATTAAAAAAGGGATACAAATGGGATACTAAAAAAAGCTTACCAAAAACTACAATTATTGGCATCCGACCACAATTGTCGGCTTAATTTATTGATAATAGGAAAAAATAAACATAAAAAAGAACATACTAGTTTTTGTCCTTTATAAACTGCTAGTTTATAAAGGACAAAAACAAATAAATGTTAAGTTAACAATAAATAAGTGTTATCAAAAAAAAAGTCTAGAACAAAAAAAAATTAATCATTACAAATTCATATAGCAACGAGGGGCGTTCAATATATTCTCGGTATCGATATGAAGGAAAATGCGAATTCAATTTAAATTGTCTTTATTTTTCAATATAATTTCCCCTAACATCAATGCATTTGTTACATCTTGAGATAAGCTTTTTTAAACCCTCAAAAAAATAAATTTCCTCTTTCTCTGCAAAATACCCATTTATTGCCGACTTGAGTTCTTCATCATCCGAAAATCTTTTTCCACGAAGACATTTTTTCAAATCCGGAAACAGGAAATAATCACTAGGGGCAAGGTCTGGACTATAGGGTGGGTGTTGGATTTCTTCGAAACCACAATCTCGCGCAGCAGCCTTGGAAACTCGCGCCGTGTGAACAGGAGCGTTGTCATGAAGAAGCAACACACCCGCTGCGAGTTTACCCCGTCTTTTCTTTTTAATTTCCTCCCGAAAATTATGCAAAGTGGAAGCGTAGGATGTGGCGTTGATGGTTTCACCTTTTTTTTTGTACTCAATCAGCAAGATTCCCTTTGAGTCCCAAAAAACTGTGGCCATGAACTTCCCGGCCGACGGAGTGACTTTGAACTTCTTCGGGTGGTCTGTTCCTTTTTTATGCCACTGCATGGACTCTTGTTTGCTTTCAGGGTCATAGTGGTGGACCCATGTTTCGTCCCCAGTAACAATTCGATCCATAACACCGTCCGCGTTCTTACTATACATCTCCAAAAGCTCTCTACAGCATGCGATTCTCACTTTTTTCTGAGGCGCTGTGAGCATTCGTGGCACCCACCTTGCACTGACCTTTGAAAGGTTAATATGGTCATGAAGAATGGTGTGAATGCTACCAATTGAAAGCTTGGTGATCTCTGCCATTATTTTTACCTTTATTCGGGCATCCTCAAGCACAAGTTTTTCGACTTCTTTGATGCTTTCTCCCGTACAAGCAGTAGCCGGGGCGCCGGAGCGGGGGTCGTCTTCAATGCTCTCTATGCCTCTCTTGAACTCACTTGACCACTTTTGCACAGTTGATAATGAAGGTGCGGAACCCCGGGAAACCACCACCATCTCTTCATGAATAGTTTTTTGACTTTTTCCTTGCTTAGTGAGAAATTTAATTACAGCGCGATGCTCAATTTTCACCATCATCGTCTCAGTTGCCATTATGATTCTGTTTAACTAGAGATAAAACGCGAATTAATAATTACATTTATATGAAATTTTACATGAATGCACTAAAATAATAGTATTACTAAAATAAATAAGTCAATTTATATATACAACCACAACTTCACCCCGATACCGAGAATATATTGAACGCCCTTCGTACATTTTTAAATAAAAACTTAGGATTACTCATTTAGTAATAACTACACAGCGAACAGGTAAAAGTTGGGAAAAATTTGTATTTGAGTATTATTAAACATTTTATATGATGCACCTTATAGCACAATTTTCAGTTCCAACTGTTTTGGTCATAAAATTTGTACAGGAAAAGCACATCTGTCCACTACAAATTTTATTTTTTCCGATTTCTTCGACTGGATTCGAAAATAAGTTTCTGATATGATTTCCTGCCTTAGGTATGGGCTGAGAAATAACATCTTCCTGGCTGAGTTTGTTGTACATTTCAAGCAACATCTGTTTTTCGGGAGAGGTTTGGGGCAAGATCTGTTTTTCGGGAGAGTTTTCAAGCAACATCTCTTTTTCGGAAGAGTATTCAATTGAAGCCAATGCAATTGTTTGTAAAATAGGTTTTGGAGCAGGAAGTTTTTTGCGAGTGTAATTTTCCTCGGATGCTTTGGAACCTTCCTAGTTTTTATTTTATCTCTTCCAGTTCTTTAGCTTTTTATACCCTATTCTAAGGGTATATTAATTTTGACGCATAGTTTGTAACATACCTTAATATTGCCCGTAGACCCCTAAAAGTTACTATATTTATGATCAGCATCGATAGTAATGTCGATCTAGCCATGTCCGTCCGTCCGTCCGTCCGTCCGTCCGTCCGTCTGTAGCCAAAAATTAGGCCTTTAAACTGGACCTAGAGAGCTGAAATTTTAACCATATACTCTCTAGGGTCCCGAAATAATCAAGTTTACAAACTCAAAAAAACAAAATTTAAAAAAAAAATCGAATTTTGAGCTAGAAAGCTGAAATTTTGTATATATGATCTATGACTCCTAAAACTGCTCGGGATAAAATTTTCAAAATCCGCACACTGACACGCACACAAATAAATAAAACAATTTTTTTATACCCTATTCTAAGGGTATATTAATTTTTGAAAATCCAAAGTTTGAGCTAGGGAGCTGAAATTTATAATATATACTCTCTATGGGCCCTTTATGCTCATGTGTAAATATTTTTAAAATCCGCCCACTGACACGCCCACAATTTTTTTTTCTTTTTTTTGTTTGAAAATTCAAAGTTTGAGCTAAGGAGCTGAAATTTATAATATATACTCTCTAGGGGCCCTTTATTCTCATGTGTTTTTTTTTTTAATTCCGCCTACTGACACGCCCACAATTAAATAAAACAATTTTATTGAAACACCTAAGTTTGAGCTAGGGAGCGTTTTTTTTGATAAAATCCTTTAAATGTTATATAACAAAATATGTAGAGCGTTCTTAACAATTCAACCATACTTAGACTTTTGTCACGCCCACTTATGAGGGATAGGAATAAGAATAGGGTATCCAACAGTTCGCCCAAGCGGACTGTAGCCCGTCCCTATGTTTATACCCTATTCTAGGGGTATATTAATTTTGACGCATAGTTTGTAACATACCTTAATATTGCCCGTAGACCCCTAAAAGTTACTATATTTATGATCAGCATCGATAGTAATGTCGATCTAGCCATGTCCGTCCGTCCGTCCGTCCGTCCGTCCGTCCGTCCGTCCGTCCGTCCGTCGGCAAAAATTAGGCCTTTAAACTGGACTTAGAGAGCTGAAATTTTAACCATATACTCTCTAGGGTCCTGAAATAATCAAGTTTACGAATTTTTGAAATCCGCCCACAGACACGCCCACAAACTCAAAAAAACAAAATTTTGGAAAAAATCGAATTTTGAGCTAGGAAGCTGAAATTTTTTATATATGATCTATGACTCCTAAAACTGCTCGGGATATAAAATTTTCAAAATCCGCCCACTGCCACGCCCACAAAAAAATAAAACAATTTTATTGAAAAACCAAAATTTGAGCTAGGGAGCTGAAATTTTTAATATATACTCTCTAGGGGCCCTTTAAGCTCATGTATAAATATTTTCAAAATCCGCCCACTGACACGCCCACAAATAAATAAAACATTTTTTTTGAAAATCCAAAGTTTGAGCTAGGGAGCTGAAATTTATAATATATACTCTCTAGGGGCCCTTTAAGCTCATGTATAAATATTTTCAAAATCCGCCCACTGACACGCCCACAAATAAATAAAACAATTTTTTTGAAAATCCAAAGTTTGAGCTAGGGAGCTGAAATTTATAATATATACTCTCTAGGGGCCCTTTATGCTCATGTGTTAATTTTTTTTAAATCCGCCTACTGACACGCCCACAATTAAATAAAACAATTTTATTGAAACACCCAAGTTTGAGCTAGGGTGCGTTTTTTTTGATAAAATCCTTTAAATGTTATATAACAAAATATGTAGAGCGTTCTTAACAATTTAACCATACTTAGACTTTTGTCACGCCCACTTATGAGGGATAGGAATAAGAATAGGGTATCCAACAGTTCGCCCAGGCGGACTGTAGCCCGTCCCTATGTTTTCTTTTCAAGTCGTTCAGCTTTTTTTTCTTCTATTTCTTTTTCAAGTGGTTGCTTCTCCTCTTTTGTTATTTTTCGATCCATGGAGAGTTAGTGATAACAAAGCTTTTATTTTGTTTTAGGTTAATCTAAGGATTGAGAAAAAAATCGTTTTTGATCAAATAGTCCTGTATGGAGTCAAACCAGCCAAAAATATCTGTTACCGCTACATTTGCGCTTGCTGATGAAACTGGATCAATTGCTCTAAAAGTCAAAGAGGTATGACGCTTCAGAAAAGATCTAAACCATTCTTTTCCTGGTGTTGCCTCGCTTCCGAATGGGTGCTCCCTGTTACTTTTCTTTAGAAATTCCTGGACAGAAAAAATTACATCTTCTTTTCTTTTCGGAAATCCTTTCTCTTGCGGAACTTTTAGCCATTCAACAATAGCCGATTCGTGCTCTTCAGTTAAAACGGTTGCGGGCCCGACGTGCTTTCGTAAAATGTTCACTCAATCGGAACTGCAGAGTAGAACCCGGAATTTTGTAGATTTTGGAAGCTGCCTTTTTAGACATTTGTCCATTTTTTATGGCCGGTAGAGCTTCTTGACCATCCTTTTCTTGATAAGTCTTTCTTGTTTTCGGCATTTTTTCAATCTTTAAAAAGTAACGATTTAATTCTATAATTAGCTATTGGCAGTCCTAAAAGTATATTTATTGTCAGTGCCAATAGTTGTAGTTCCATAGAACACCTACTTTTATTGGAACCAACTATTGGCATCCATTTTTTTTTTTAAATAATCAATTAATTTAACAAAAAAAAATAAAAACGAATGATTTATTATATTCTAATATGAAAAAACATACATTTTTAATAAAACAAATATATATTAATAACCAAATAAGGCTTACCAAATCTTTGGTCCTTAGCAGGAACAAACAAAATTTTGCTAATTTTGACTTTTTTGAAACGTATTAGCACCTTCACTACCACTCACTGACTGAAGACGCATTCGTCAAAAAAATGGTGCATAGCTAATTGTGCGGAATAAGCTACAATTTAAGAAAAAAAAATGGCTTGCTTAGATAAATAATTTTTGGAAAAATCGCTTATAAATGAAGGGGTGCCAATAGTTGGTGGAAAAAAATTTGATGCCAATAATTATATCCATTACGCTATGTCAATATGGTGAACAATCCTATTCGTCGTAACCGTGGCATTGAGAATAGGCTAGTGGTGAGTCACCTATTTCATTCAATGATGAAAACCATGGTAATGGTAGTTAGCCAATGGACGAGATACTTGTTCGTGTTGAAAGATGATCTTCTGTGCATCTTCGAGTCACTAAGGAATTATCAGTTGGCGGGGGAAAATTGCGTCCCAAAACTTTTATTAAGATACCTGCCTCTGGAGGCTGATGATATTTTTACTACGCTGTTTAACAGTGCGCTGAATAATGCACCCTATCCACCCTATCCCAAAAAAGGGTTAAGATACCCTGCCAATATCCGGTCGATTAGTTTGTTTCCGAATAATAATTTATAAAAAAAAGTTGTCAATAGAGCCCTGTTAAAGCGGGTCGAAAGCAATAACATCATTTTGGAGAACCATTTTGGTTTCAGGACGGGGCATACACTATTTATGCCGCATCGAAATTGGTTTCAGACATTTAGTGGAATAAATGCATGAACCAATGCAAGGGCGCTTTTCTGGTTGATTTGGAGAAGGCTTTCGACACCGTTTGGTAAGATGGATTTTTCTACAAGTTGATCAGGCGGTGGATGCACAAGCCTTTGCTATATGTAATTTATAATATGTTTTTGGGAAAGAAGTTCGTGGTCAAATGTGGCAAAGTGACATGGAGCAGAGCCTTTAATATTAAAAATGGTTTACAACAGGGGCGGTGAATTCACCGATCCTGTTTAACATTTACACGAGTGATCTGGTAGGCAGGTCCTAAAATCGAGGTCATTAACATTATTTTGCAGTGTGAAGTCAGTAAAATTATTGGATATTGCGACGATTGGAAGTTGAAAATGGATTTTCAGAAAAAGGAAACAATCTTGTTTAGAATAACATTGCGACGAACTCTAAGGATACCAGAAAAAAATGGAAGAAATCGGCCATTATTGGATAAAACGAACAGCCATTGGCGGTGAGAAGCGTAGTTAGATATTTGGGTATCTGGCTCGAAAAGTATCTGTATTTCGATACACTTCTTATCATTGAAGCGCCTACTCCTCTTTCTTAGGAAAACGAGTAAATTTAAACAGTAAAAGTGGTGTGTCCTCCTGGTAGTACAATGGAGCAGTATTGAGTCTGAGTGCTCCAGTGTAGAAAGTCCCGCACCCCGACAAAAAAAAACTATTTCGATAGACATATAGTTGCTTGTCTTGCTGGGCCCAAGAAGGCTGTTCAAGACAAGGAGACTGTTTCATAGCAGTCAACTTGACTTCAGACTGAAGGGCATATGGTACGTGGCTCTTATTAGGCCGATCATCGCTGGTTGTCCATTGTGGTTTTATAAAGCGCCAAGTTATATGGAAAAGAAAACGGTTGTTCCAAGCGCCTGAGTCCATCCATATAAATCACTATCCCAACAAGGTCCTATTCGATGTGACTGAGTTGAATGCGATTGACAATTTCCAAAAGCCACGACTGTCTTGATATTTTCAAGCGCCATTGCCAAATGCTGAGCGGACTTTTTTTTGGTTTTCTTTACACAACAGCTTGAAATTTGTGTGTGCTTGCTTGTACATGGTTTTTGCAAAGTTTCTCTTACTAATCGCAAATAGGTGAAAGACTTTTTCCTAGCTGCCACTCCCTCACAGTCATACCACAATTGCTTTCTTTTTATTTCCCTTCCTGAAGATTGTAAAGGTGTTGCAACGTCACTGTTGATAGCAATAATTTCGACCTTGGAGTTAACATCAAATCCATGAATGACATCTTAGTGGAGATCCGAAGGAGAATTAACTTAGGAAACATCTTCTACTTCGGCTCGGCAAAACAAATGGGTGCGAAAGTCCTCACTCGAAAGACAAAATGCATACTATATCGAAGCTTAATCCTATCAGTCCTGCTTTGTGATGCCGAGTGCTAGACGATAAGTAATAATATTGGATTCTCTTGAAAGAAAAACAATTCGTCGGATATTTGGCGAAAGGACAATAATACTTTAGCAAAGATCATCTTCGACTCCTAGCCCCCAGTTTCAAGGAGGCAATGCAGACTGAACCTCCGTTTAAAGACCAAGAAAATCGATTTCCGCCACAGAAATAAAATCGAAGCTTGTAGGTCGCTGTCGCGAAGAGCTGCGGGCTCTTGGCGCGCAGCACAGTGTAAGACTCTGCTGGGTCCCCGGACACAGTGGTGTCCCGGGAAATGAAAGAGCCGATGAATTGGCAAGAAAAGGATGCTCCCTTGAATTAAGAGAGGCTGACACAACGGTAAAAACCCCACCCTGTTACCTTAAACAGGTGATCGGTGATAAAACGCTGATGACAGCTAACGAAAGATGGAGTGCCCTTGACTCCTGTGTCAATACCAGGAAAATGTGGCCACTATATGACAAGCGAAAGACCGAGAGAATCCTTCAAATGAACAAAAAGTCTCTGTCCTCTCTCACAGGTGTTATCACCGGACACAACATGCTGGGCTACCATGCAAAGAAATTGAAACTCAGCACAGACGAGCTCTGCAGAGGTTGCGGGGACGAGGAGGTGAACGAGGATACCCCTCATTTCCTCTGTCACTGCCCTGCACTCTGTCACATAAGAAACAATGTCCTTGGCAGATATTTCTTCCAGGACTTAGAAGAACTCTCCGGCAAGTCTGTAAACGACTTGCGTAAGTTCATCAGCGCATCGGGATGGTTTGTAAGCCCGCTAGGTTTTTCATAGGTCCCAAGTAAGGGAATCAACCTCCAGGGTATCACAAAGGGTCTACATAGACCTAAGTGTGACGGGAGCAGGACTCTCTTGCCCCGTCAACCCAGCAACCTAACCTAACCTAACCTAAAGACCAAGCCATCGCGGATGCCAGACCATTTGGTGGGGACAACTTTAAGCAGCGTGCCCGGGATCGCAAGGCATGGAAGGCTGCAGTGCCTCAGGCAGAGACTCATCACGGTTCGAGAGTCCATTAAATAAAAGTAAGTAATTTCTGAAATAGGCAATTTTAAGGGCCGCTTTTTTACTAAACTTCGTTTTTTTCGATAAAATCTTTTAAATGTTCTATAACAAATTGTACATAGATCCTTCTAAATTCACCCAAACTTTAGGTGTTACTGGGTTCCGTCGTGTTTTGAATTTGAGACCGCTTGTTTGCTATTTGTTTAAGTCCTTGGTTTGAGATTGTGTTGTATGTAAGCTGTATGGGGTATTTAGTGTAAATTTTGTATTTGTATTCGCATGTTGCGTGCTATGGGGTAGGAAGTGTGGTTTTCGGCCCATGAGATCGACAATAGACCACATTTTTACACTGACGCAAATCAACGAGAAGATCAATGAACTTCAAGTCGAGAACCACCATCTATTCATCGACTTTATCCGCATATGATAGCATATATCGTCAGGACTTCTATATGGCGATGGCCGAATATGGGATCCCGCAAAACTGATCCAGATGTGTCGCGTGACGCTTGAGAATACGTGGTGTAATATGCAGTTGGAAGCAGCTCTTTCGAATTATTCCAAACTTGCATCGGATTTCGGCAAGGCGATGAGCTATCATGTGACTTCTTCAATCTTGTTCTGGAGAAAATAGTGCGCAGGGCCGGTGTCAACATGGAAGGTAATATCTTTAATAGATCCATCCAGCACCGCGGGAATGCGGACGATGTCGAATTCATCGCCGCTTACGTCGATTGAAGAACATGCAAAATTGGTTGTATGTGGTATTTTTTGTAGATTATGTGTTTGTATTTGCAAGTTGCGTGCTCTGGGATAGCCCCCGCAGAGCTCCGAATGGAAAACCACTTAACCTACGGAATTACTCACCACAGAACCTTACATCATGGCTGTCTTATTCCCAATCGGATTGTACCGACCCATCTGCAATGTTCCCAAATGCTATCAATACAATTTAACGGAACCTATAACATATGTGGTGTTATCTAACCAGGCGGCAAGGGGATGGGGTCGAGTCTACTTGCTACCAGCACATGCAAGAGAAGCAGCAAAAAAAAAAACCAAATAGTTACATACTGCGTGAGGAGAATAATAATTAAGTAGATTATGCCAATAGAAAAATGATTACGCATAAGGTTGTCGAAAAAACACAAAAGTGCAAATTTCTCCCTAAATCAACAAGTTGTGCTTGGTAGCAATTTTCTTCAGAAGTTATGTATCTTATCGCATGAATCGTAAGCAAACATGCTAATTAGGCAATTTGCAGAACCCCTCGGAAACAATAAAACAAAGCGCCAACAATAAAAGGAAATTCAGCAAATACGAGTCTCCCGTTAGTATACACTTGATTAAAATGGTTCCATTATCATCATCCCTTCTTATTTAATCTTTAAGGATTGTCTTTTATAAAAAAATGTGTCAAAATTCTAACAAGACATCACGTTAATTTGTGTGCTATAAGCAAGTGAGTGTAATATATACTTTCCTCCGTTGCAAATTAAATACATTAAATGTTTTTCCCTATATAAAGCAACGTTTATATCCACTAACATCACTCCTGGATTAATGTTAACACCGGAGAAAAAGCCACCATAATTATATAGACTTTAAAATCATCCTTCAAAATCTATCGACAATAAAACATTCCCAAAAATAAGTTCATTACATTAAGGCAATTTTGATTCACCACCCATCACCAGCCATCACGAACACCAATCTGACTCTGCAAGTATCCAAAAGTGTATAGAAATTTAAAGGCCTTATAGCGTGGGGATGTTGTAAGACAGAAAGTCATAACACATTAAAAGGGTTCAATTTAATTGCTTGTGGAAATTTCGGAAATACTTTTAGTCCTTAGAGGCGATAGCTGTTTTGAAATACATACATGTATACTATATCGAAAAATTAGTTTAACATGCTGCATATAATAAAATATACATGTACTAGTACATAATATTTTTGAATGGAGTAAACTTTTCCTAGTTTTCCCCAAAATAAGTTCGATTGCGTGACATAGTACATCAGAAACTTGTCGATAATTTGAGTTGCGCTCAAATGTTTGTTTGTTTTTAATAAAATGTTCATTGGAACACTTTAAAAAATGTGTGTGTTTTTTTATGAACTTGGGAGCTTATACATAATACTAAAACACTCCTGTGTTCATTGGTCATTGACTTCCTTAACCTTCAAAGGTTAAGCAAGTTGTACGCCGATGACATGTCATCAATTCATCATATAAGGGGAAAGAGGCCAACGAAGTCAAAAAAATTTATGAAAAACGACCTTAAGAGAGCCCTCGACCGCTGCACCTGTGGAAATCTTTCCATCAACCCCGGAAAGGCTGTCGTAGTTCCTTTTACTAAGAGAAAAAAAATATAAAAATACTTCGAATTTCTTAACACGGTCGTCGAGTACTAGGAGAAAGTCATATATCTTGGTGTAATCCTAGATAAAAGGCTGCATTGGAACTCTCACATAAGCAACAAAATATAAGCTACCAAAGCTTTATGGGGCTGCCTTCGCATGTATGGTAGGATCCATGGGACATCTCCGAAGATCACTTAGTGGATCTATACAATGTGTGGCGGTCATCTTTATCGTAAGTTTCGTAAAATTTTAAATTTAACTGCTGCTCCCCTTTTCCTGGACTCGAACCGGATGTTCTTTCCAACGTATCCCAAAAATCTTTACGATCAGCTGCAAATAACACTGAACTATAAGCGTCGATGCACCGGAATCGACCATATTTCAGGCGATTCCGAAAAAAAACCTCTGGGAAACTAAACCAAAAGAAACCAATAAGTGGATTTCAAATAACTCCCAATTCCATCCATAGGTAAGAGTGGCATCTTTCTTCTTTTCCTTTTTTTTTTTGATTGTATGGCAAAATGGTTTTTGTGCTCCTAGGATTTCAAATTATATTTCTCCCAAGTTGTCCCAATCAGCAACTGTTCCTGATTTGATGCTACTAAAACTCACCTGCGGTTCGAAAAATCAATACGAATCGCCTTAACCAATCGTGTATTAAATTAAATATACAAAGATACTAAGGTAGGTACAAACTAATTAACTGCAGTGCAATGCATAATTATATGTTTCTGTTGTCCACAGAAATTGCGGACGTCCAATAAATACTCGTAGTTTCGGGAGCGCGGCATCACACTTGAATATATATGCATGTATGCGCAAACCGAAACATAGCGTCCGCAATAATTTTGTAGGCTCTCCGCAAATTCCATTAATTTTCTTTGCATTACGGAGCAGACAGCTTTGACAAACAAACCCGAACCGAACCCGAGTCTCATCGCTGCGTGTTAAACTCACTTTCTGTCTTTCGCGAAGATTGACGCATGGGCACGAAATTTAACTCACACACCCACCAGAGAATACACGCATCAGCGAATCACCCTTACCCTCAGGATACCGCGAGTGATGGTGTATATAATAGAAAATCAGTGCTAGTGTAAAGATTATTTAATGGATTAATTTAATCTACACAGTGTTTTACCTCCTTTCCAATACCGGTCTAAATACATATATGTCATTTTGCCTAATCGTAAAAGCACACCATCGTAATGGTTAAATTGTTGCTATAAATTTTGTTGGTTAGATAAATTTAATATTGCCTTAGAAATTTATCAAATTACGTTACCTTAATTTGTGAATACATAAAAAGTAGAAAGAAAAAAAAGGGGGAAAAATACACCATCATAATCACTGCAGTATCAGTGACGGAAACATGTGGCCACATTTTTCAGCGTGCAGAAAACTGTAAGTACTTTCATACGTAATAAATAAAGTAAGATAAATTTCTTTGACAAACAATTATTTCAAAATAAATACATTTACTTGAATACTATTTTCTACTAGTTTACATATTATATCCTATTGATATCCTTAAAACTAAATACATAAACTTCTGCTCAACAAAAGAACGTTAACTTCTATATATTCCTATACCTACCTTTTTTTTATTTTATACCCTTAAAACCGATTAAACAAAATATATTTATATCTAAGGCTAAACCAAGTCTACCAAAATATACCCCGGTAATATGCATACGAAGTGGATTAAGTTGGAAGTTAAGTGTCTCACCAGATGCAAAGGGGCACAGTCCGAAATGTTTCACAACACCCGAAACATCGTCAGCCGCATTCAATTTTTTTATAGCATTTCTAGTTTCACATTAATTCGCTCTAGAATTCTCTTCTCCTCTCTTCTTATAATTTCTTTTCCCTCTGTCAAAACCAAAACTATAAGGCACGATAAAATACATGTGTGTATAGGGAGGCAGCAATCTCCCACCCCACCGACGAGTAAACGCCGGGCAACCGCAAGCGTGCCTATTGCTGTCATGGGATTTAGGTGAACCACCACCTCGTTTTACCCACCCACCTACCAGTACATCACAAATGATGATCAAACCCATCTTAAAATTTGATCCTCTATTATGGTGGCCACGCAAAATACAGCCATCGTATTCCTCAAAAGGGCTTGCATGTCTGGGTATCTCCGGAGCCATTCGAACCTGCCAAATAGCAGCTATAGAAGCAGTAATAGGATTAATACGTTTGCATAGGAGGGGGATGGGGAGGGGGATGGGAGGGGACTCGCAGCTCAGCAGGTTTGGTAAAAACTAAAGGGGGAAATCACCCAGAACGTATGAGTATGTTCGCTAAAATTCCAGAACTTGACATGAACTTCGCACTCACAGAATTCCTTCAAACGACTTAGTCCTTTAATAAACGCATCTCCACAGAGATTCCCAATAGAGAAGCATGGGTTAACGATAACCCACCAATCAACCACAACAGCATCAAGTGGCACACGGCTTGTTTTCAAATGGAACCGGGTGTATTAGCTGGCATCTACGGATCTAATCACAACACCAATGAGAAACTCTAATGTGATTCAGGTAAAGCTTTAAGCCATTTAATAATGCGCCAACCTTAACAACAGTGCTATCTCGGAAATACTTTTGGTCTTTAGGAAGCGCTCAGAAACTCGCTTTTTTATGAATCCGTCTTCTGCACTCCTAATTTGAGAGCAAATGCAGCTACCAGAAGCTGGGAACATATGAAATATATCTCAGGTTTAAGACAGGCCAAACTATTCAGCCCTTCAATAACAACGCCACTAGATGTTAAAATCTAAGTAGGCATGATATCAATAGCTTTTATTTTTTTAAAAGGAAATCCAAATCCCAGAGCACTCAGACTCGGTAACGGTCCATTGTACTACCGGCCAGAAATCCTCTCTTTGGTGTAGAGGTTGGAGAAAAAAGGTGTTATTCGTTTCTCTCCTTTAATGGGTGGCGTATGTTGTTATTCCCAATGGTATTGAACCAGCGACGCACGGGTCACAGACAGCACACTTTCATCTACACTTCTATCAACAGCTTAGTAGGTTATTTTACACTTCATCACAGGTTATGGTACCACATTAACAAGATGAATAAAGTCGACTCTTCAGAGTGCCGGTTGGTGGAAAACCAGGAGCCCTGAGCTTTGGTTAGGTTAGGTTAAACAGGGGTATGCACTTCGCATACACCACTAGGCACCAGATGTCCCATCGCAACTCCTAGGGAACCAATTGAATCCAAAACTTCAAAAGGAGTAAAACCTAAACACTTTCCCTAACAAAACATCCAATCTTCCTGCAGAATTGTACCAGCTTCCTGTGGTCTGTGCCGCTAAACTCCCCTTATTCCTCAAAGAAATACTTTCCTAGAAACCACTCACATAGTATGTGCGTTATGTCTTCCTCGATGGAAGCAGATTCTAGTGCCTTAAGTGTTGCCTGACTGACAATGTAGATTGCGATATCCCTTCCGGACATTGATCCCATCTGCACTATCTCTGCCGCCCTTAGAACAGTCAGAATTTCCGATTGGAAGAGACGGCTTGAGTCCGGTAGTCGTATAGACTTTTTCAAGTCCGGATCAACAGAAAAGATGCGAGAACCCGTTCCCTCCCTTGTATAAGAAAAATCAGTGTGCCATTCTTCCCTTCCCGGATATGATACATCATACGGGATGGTCGAAGTCGACCAAGGGGGAAATTTCATCAGGGGTCAAGTTGTTGTATTTTTAAATATAACGGGATAAGAATGGTATCCAGTGCACCTGTAATGGCTTCCAATTATAGTTATTTTGTTAGTTGCCCTCCACCGTCCACCACCGAAAAGCCTTACATAAGTCAGTGCATATAATAATAATATGTATTTAATTAGGGTATATTACACTGCGACGTATTGGTCTATTGTGTCCCCTGCTTGTGCCTGTTCATGCCCTCTTTCAGAGCCCTCTCTAGATACTTCTTTTATGAAGCGTATTGAGGTATTGCTCTGGTTTATCCTTGGCAGGTCACACTCCTTAGAGTATAGCGTCCAGTCCAGTTTCTTTGGGTTAATGGTTTGTATGACCTTGTCTGTTATTTGGTGCCTGCCCAAATATCTCATCCTTTTGTGGGCCAGTCCCAACAGGACCCCAGTGTGTGGTCTGGAGTTTCGGCGGTTTCACTGCAGAATCTGCAGAGCCCGTCCTCAGTTATACCCATCTTCCTCAGGTGCTCCTTGAGTCTGCAGTGCCCCGTGAGGAGGCCTGTTAAGATTCTTAGGTTGTTTTTGTTAAGGCTGATACAAACTTTGGTTATAATTTCCTAAGAGTTTCTTTACTTGCCTCAGACCTTGGAGGTTGAGAAAGGTGTTGGCCCTTGTTTCTTCCTCCAGTCTCCTGAACTCATCGCGTATAGTGTGTTCTCCTATCCCGCAGAACGGTTCAGGTCTTACGAAGGGTTCCTCTGCACTTTTCTTGCCAGGGAGTCCGCTGCCTCATTGCCTGTAATGCCAACATGGCCAGGTACCTACCAGACGGAAATTCTGTTGTTCTTGCCTAGTCTGTTTTGTCCGTGTAGCCATTCCCACACGAGTTTTGACTTGATGGCGTAGGCGTCAAGAGCCTTTATGGCTGCTTGGCTGTCAGACATTATTGCTATGTTGTAATTTCCGAATGCACCTTTCTATGTCACATATTTCTGCCTGGAAGATGTTGGAGGTTGACATTTGCCCATGGATTCGTAGTGCTTAGTTCCTGGCCCAAACACTACTGCACCAGTTCAATCATCGGTCCTCGAGCCGTACGTGTACCACTTTGTAGTGTGGTTGCTCAGTCCATAAGTTGTGGATTCATTGCTCCAATTCTCCTTATTGCTGAGCTTTAAATCTATCAAACATATTCTTTTAATAGTATTTCTTCCCGAATACACTTAAGTGTTGAGACTTTTGAAAAACCAAATCACTGCCAGCGCACAAATACTCAAGTGGTAGACATATAAAATTTAGTATTAAATGGAAACATCTATTCAAACTGAAAAACTATTATAAAAACATAGGGGCGGGCTACAGTCCGCTTGGGCGAACTGTTGGATACCCTATTCTTATTCCTATATCTCATAAGTGGGCGTGACAAAAATTTAAAGGATTTTATCGAAAAAACTAAGCTTTCGTAAATAAAAACGCTCCCTAGCTCAAACTTTGGTTTTTCAATAAAATTGTTTTATTTAATTGTGGGCGTGTCAGTAGGCGGATTTAAAAAAAATTTAAGTATGAGCATAAAGGGCACCTAGAGAGTATATACTATAAATTTCAGCTCCCTAGCTCAAACTTTGGACTTTCAAAAATAAAAAAAAAAAATTGTGGGCGTGTCAGTAGGCGGATTTTGAAAATATTTCCACATGAGCATAAAGGGCCCCTAGAGAGTATATATTAAAAATTTCAGCTCCCTAGCTCAAATTTTGGTTTTTCAAAAAAAATATTTTATTTAATTGTGGGCGTGTCAGGGGGCGGATTTTGAAAATTTTATGTCCCAAGCAGTTTTATGAGCCAAAGATCATATATAAAAAATTTCAGCTTTCTAGCTCAAAATTCAATTTTTCCCAAAATTTGTTTTATTTAATTGTGGGCGTGTCAGTGGGCGGATTTTGAAAATTTTATGTCCCAATCAGTTTTATGGGCCATAGATCATATATAAAAAATTTCAGCTCTCTAGCTCAAAATTCGATTTTTTCCAAAATTTTGTTTTTTTGAGTTTGTGGGCGTGTCTGTGGGCGGATTTCAAAAATTCTTAAACTTGATTATTTCGGGACCCTAGAGAGTATATGGTTAAAATTTCAGCTCTCTAGGTCCAGTTTAAAGGCCTAATTTTTGCCGACGGACGGACGGACGGACGGACGGACATGGCTAGATCGACATTACTATCGATGCTGATCATAAATATAGTAACTTTTAGGGGTCTACGGGCAATATTAAGGTATGTTACAAACTATGCGTCAAAATTAATATACCCCTAGAATAGGGTATAATCAAAAGGAAATGATGTCTCGTTCCGGCATCATAATTCAGAGAGGGTATCAGAATATCACAAAAACAAATGAACTGACTTTGCCACCCCGCTGCGGCGAAAAATAACTTTTAATTAAATTTTGCAAACGAATGATGAAAATCACATAATGCTTGTTAAATTGATTGCACGAGTATGGGTTGGAGTACCTACGTTGTTTGAAATAGAAAAGTAGCTTTTTGCATGCTGGCCCTGGTAGTTTCCAGATGAGGTGGACAAATTGTGCACAAACGAGATAATTCTGCCCACGCTTTTTATAATTCATTGAGAAGAATATAAATGCATCTATTGGATTAAATTAGCGACGTATTCTTTATGAGTGCCCTACTTTACCAATGTTCCAATACATAATATATAATTTCCTCTTAGAAAGCTATGAGAAGAAAAACCCAACAATTGAAGTCCTTATCATTACTTACCTCGTGTCCACATCTTGGATCAGTATGTAGGGCTTTTGTTAGCCGCTGATATGGTGGTGTTGTAGGCGATGGTGGTACGGGTGACTCCTGAAATTCACTGACGGTATCCACGACTGCAAATTTTATGCAAAACGTTTTTATTCTTTATATGAAAGAGGAGAATCGTTTCTTCTTTCTAGCGTGGCCTTCGTTTTTGTATTACTTCCTTATTTCTATGGGGTGGACGAAGAGAAAATTGCCACAAAATCTCTCGGTATTTCCAGATTTTCTCCTCTTACCGGATATGTCTGGCTGCTGCAGTTGTACTTTTATTCTTCGTTATCTCACTAGTCTTCAATTCGGTCCATTGGCTATTTTCACGAGAAGTGAAATTGAAAATTTATAGTCACCGTTGTAGCTTTCAACTGGAGCATATCTTTTCAATTATTTATATGATATGTTGACGAAAGTGTGAGTTCGTTGTGAAGTTAACGTGTGGGGAAAAAGGTTCAACAATTTATAACGACATTATTAAGGCCATCACTTCAGGGAACCACTTACGTGAGTTGTTTGGCGCAGTATCTGAAATATGGAAAAAGGAGATTTAGTATTATCTAGTATTATAACAAGTGGCATCTTTTTTATATTTATGGTTTGTGAAGGTCACATAAAAATATGAATGCTTAAAGGAGGAGATAACAGTCCCTTGACCTATGTAAAACTATTCGACTTCCGGTAGGAATTTCTCTAAGAAATACGAATTTTGGGAGTAATTGTTTAGGTGCTCCAGAACATGCTTCTAATTCCAGAGCCATATCAATGGATTAATATGTACTTGTAACATTCGCTTTTGTTTGTCTGAATTTTAATGAATTTTTCTTGTTTCCTACAGGATGGCGCACCAATCATGCTACAAAAACAACACGTAATAACTTTTTTTCTGTGTGAGTAATCGGTTTTTTTTTGCAGGTTACTATATAGATTTATTAAAATGATTGCTTGGGATACCGAAAAGAGGATTTGGATAGTGCAGCGGTACCATGCTTTGCAGTCCTTCATTTCCGTCCAAAGGGAATTTAGGCGGGAGTTTGGCGGCACTCCCCTGAGTAGAAGGACCATTATGAGGCTGGTAAACATGTTTGCCGAATCAAGCATGACACGAAGACCGTTCCATCGAAATCCCTATGTTCGGGTTCAAGACACAATCGCAGCTGTAGCATCTTTAATTCAGGCAAATCCAAGAGTTTCGACTCGAAACTTATCGGCGCAAATTGTAGTTAGCATACGGTCATTGTAACGGATAATTCATGATAACTTGAACTTGTTTCGGTACAAAGTCCAAATTGCAAGCAAGTTAAACCCTCTGAATGTGCATATTCGCCTGGAATTTTCCAAAAGAATGATTGAAATGACCGAAAAAGACAACAGCTTGATAAATTGCTTGTTTATGTCTGATGAGGCTGTTATATATTGCATTTACTCTGACATTGTGTCGTCAGCTTTATGGTTTAAAGCTTTTTCCAAGCACTTCCTTGTTTTACGTTTTTTGATGGCTCTGACAATGACTTCGATATCTTTTTGCTCCAGCCTCAGAACAAGAAACTTGTGCTTCTAGATTATTTATTAATTACTTCTTTTATACTAATAAATCCTAAACATTTATCATGTGAGCGTTTTATTCAACATATATAATAGAGGCCAATTTTGATCTAAACGGCAATGTAAATAAGTAAAATTGCGTATATGGAGGGAGTCTAATACAGAAATTCTCCATGAGACGGTAGGGGGAGATGGGGGACATTGATATATGGGGCACATAGATACAGTCAACATTATTTGATGATTGCGCACAACGCAATCTGTCTATCAACGCATATACATGTTTGTCTGACATCTCTGTTTAGTCATCGTATTTCGCCCAACGAGAACAAACCTGGCTTACCAGTCCGTAAGTATATTTTTTTAGTTTCTTTCGAGTGATTTTTTGTAAAGAATATTTTGTATTATCAGTTTCAGATGTCATTGATAATGTGATATTTACCTAAAAAGTCGTTTTCAACCGTTATTTTAATTGCAATTATGTAATATTTATATCGTGTGAGGACAGTTGGGGTACATTGATAAACCCAACCGCGGGGTTCGATACGTATCAATGTGCCCCACAAATCTTTTCTGTGTTGTATGTAAGTAGTCAAATATGCAATTTGTATTTCTTACAAGGACAATGGTGCACACAAAGGTTGGCGACGGTGTAGAGGTTAGTGTGTTGGCTTGTGCGGTGCAGGTTCAATCCCCATGGGGAACAACAACATACGCCACCCAATCACGTGCCTCTACACCAAAAGGAGGATTTCTGCCCGGTAGTACACTGGGCCGTTACCGAGTCTGAGTGCTCTGGGATTTGGATTTCCTTTTTATAAAAAAAAAAAAAAAAAAAAAAATGGACAAAAACAGGAAGGAATAACATCATTGAAGGTGCTGTGACTGTTGCAATATCCGAAGTGCTGAAAGGCAGATTATCAATTAGAAAAGCAGCAGATAAATATAATTTGAAGCCCGCTACTCTTCAACACAGAATCAAAAAAAAAAGACAGATGAAGAACACGTAAGTTTTTTTTTTATCTAAGAGTACCGTTAGCATTTAAACGGATACATAATAAAATGCAGCAAAATGTATCATGGTTTAACAATAACTGAACTACGAGAGCTTGCATTCCAATAGGTACGCAAAAAAACTAAATGCCAGATACCCAACATCCTGGGAAGATAATAAAAGTGCCGGTTGTGATTGGGTTTATGGTTACCGTAAAAGAAACCCTAACATGAGTTTAAGAAAACCTGAGAGTACACGTATTGATCGATCATTTTCTTTCAATAAGGCTGCTGTGGACATATTTTACAAAAATCTTATTTTAACCTCTGTTGACATGGATTACAAAACATTTAAATACTGGTTGTATTAATATATGTTATGAAACAATTTAAAACTTGTTTTATTAACTGAAAGTTTTTAATAAATACTGATTTTTGGCTATGAATCAAAGTGCCCCTGATATGTATTAATGTACCCCGTGAGTGGGTCAGCTTGATACAAATACCATTTTTTAGTAAAAAGCTCTTAAATTTGTTTGTAGATGAATTTAAGAGTACATTCGTCTAAAATAAGATAGTTAAAACGACATTGAACACAATTAATATTTTACTCTGTTTTTATTGTCAATACGCTGCCTTTTTTTTTGAGTTGCAATGAAAATTGTATCAAGGTGCCCCATCTCCTCCTACTGCACCCAGAACGAGTCACTGTGTGGTGCGCAGTTTCATCAAGGTGCATTGTAGGGCCATACTTCTTTGAAAAAAACTGTATAACAGTAACTGTCAATGGGGACCGTTATTTAAAGATGTTGAAGGAGTTTTTTTTACGCAGAACTGCGTTGAAGAAGTATCCGCTTCAACAGCCCTTGGTTCCAGCAAGATGGAGCAACAGCACACACAGCTAGACCGGTTATGGCGGAGCTCCAAAGAAAATTCCCAAACAAATTAATATCCAGAAACTCCTCTTTCCGCTGGCCCCCATGGTCACCTGACCTGACTGCACCAGACTTTTTTTTATGGGGTTATATCAAGCAAGAGGTGTTCAAAACGAATTGACTGAATTGAAGCAGCCAATTGAAACAATAATTGAGCCGATCCCGACTTCAACCCTTCAGGCAGCAATGTATAATTTTCTGACCAGGTGTCGCATAATGCGTTATGAGCATGGAAATCATTTACGGTCTATCATTTTCAAAAACAATTAGCTATATAAAATAAAATTGAATTTTCTATACAATAAAAAAAGAAACAGAAATACATTGTTAAAAAATAAAAAAGTTATTTGAATTTCTTATTGTAGCACAATTGGTGCTCCTCCCTATATTTCTTTAAATTCCGCCATTCAATCAAGGTGTTTGTCAAGAATTCTTAACGGGATGTATAGAATGTTTCCCCCTACAATAGCTCGAATATCTAGCCATTGTCCAACCACACTGAAAAATTGCCATGATGTTGTTGTCGTCGGCACCGCCGGGCGTTTCTTTTGCAAATCTCGAGTCTCATAGTCGTGCCTTCTCTTAACTGTAATTAAATGCTAATGAGCATTTTTTTGCTGCGACTGTTTGTTTGCTCTTTAATTTCAAAGAACATTATTTTCACACGATGTAAACGGTGATTAGGAACTCCATTGCAGGGGAGGCTATCGTATAGCTATATCAATAGCTCCTGCTACAGTGCTACTACTCGTTATTTCATCTCCTATTTTCATTATAAGCGGATGGAAAATGCTCCACGTTTTCTCGGGATACCTACTCGTCGTTGAATGAAATAAAAATTAAAATTCCTACTGTTAGTTTGAAGTCTTTTGTGACATTAGTGACAGCTATAAACGCTGTGGAAGCATTATTTCCGCATGTTTTTTCTATATTTTTTAATTCTTTTGAAAGGTAAGTGTGTCGAATAAAATTTAAAATAATTTTATTCTTTAGGTGAACTTTGAAAGTGACATTTAGTTTGTAACGTATATAGTATATAACTATTTAGTACAAATACTAATTTTTAAATTATGTATTGGGTATTTACCATTTTATTGTAAAGTTGTTTACATTTTGCTTTTCATTTGGTATGGACCCATCAGGCAAACGAAAATCTGAACCCAAAACTGCGTTAGGTATATGCGATATTAGGCTATTAGGGGAAATAAACCGTCAATTTTTGTTTTTGTGTAATTTGAGCGCGTTCAAAAGGGTTTTTAAATCCTTGTTATGTAAAGTTACCTATATTGTATATAATGACCAGGGCAAACAGAGTTCCACATTCGTGCTGTACGGCTAAGAAAATATTTATTGTATTTCACCCGACCAGGCGGACATGTTTTACTCAAGTTTAGGGCATAGCATCACATTATATATTTTGTTGCCAGAACAGAAGGGGCAAAATATTGTCACGAGTACGATAACTAGGGCGCCGAGAATTGATAACGGTTTTTTGTAGAAGGGTCAAAAACAAGCATTTTTTATTATGTCAGGGGGGTCTATCTTGTCCCGTCTAGAAGGTAGGGGCAATTTTATAAAAAAGGACTTCAATTGAATAAAAAAATATTAAAAAACAACGGCAAATCTTACAATAAAGTTCTATACCGGTTTTGAAAGCCAGAAATCTGTTCTATAATCCTAAATTCAAATAAAATTATTTATGGCAATAGTTTTAATAAAAAAAATTAAAAAAAAAGTTTAGGCCACTTTTTTTTCAAAATTGTGAAATGAAGTGCTAAATTGACTTTTAGTCGTCAATGTTACTATCAATTCTGAATCGAACACAAAAAGCGGCCAAGTGCGAGCCGGACTCGCCCATGAAGGGTTCCGCGCGAATTATAATTATTATTTACTTAGGCACCTATTACAGATTTATTATTAGAAAATAATGGTTAACGGTCATAAGGTTTATGTTTATGAAAATAGGGACACACATTTTACCACTTTGGAAGTGTCTCTCGCGCGAACTATTCAGTTTAGAAAAAAATTATATTAGAAACCCTCAATATCACTCAAGACCTATCCATAGATACCCCTCACGTATGGGTTTGATGAAAAAAAATTTGAGTTTCAGTTCTAAGTATGGGGAACCCCCAAAATTTATTGTTTTTTTTTTTTCTATTTTTGTGTGAAAATCTTAATGCGGTTCACAGAATACATCTACTTACCAAGTTTCAACAGTATAGCTCCTATAGTTTCGGAAAAAAGTGGCTGTGACATTCCCGGACAGTCAGAAAGACAGACAGACATGACCAATCTATAAGGGTTCCGTTTTTTGCCATTTGGCTACGGAACCCTAAAACCCGAATGGTTTTGTGACTTCTAGTTTTTGAGAAAATTGAAAATTACTAAAACTACGTTTTTATGAGAGCGCATAGGTAGATCCATAACCACCAACCTGGTTGGCTTTGTTTTCGTCACACTTTCTGCATTCGAAAGTGGGAATGAAGTAGATTTAATTGCTAATGACTTCAGTAAGGCCTTTGACAAAATATCTCATTGTTAGATTCTTTGATAACTCTCCTTCCTTGGTTTCGATCCCCTACTTTTGAATTGGTTTTCTTCTTACCTTAAGAACCGATCTTATAACGTTCGTTTTCGCTCTATTCTCTCTTTGCCTTTTAAAGCCAACTTTGGTGTTCCCCAAGGTAGCCACCTTAGACCTCTGATTTTTATTCTGGCAATATATATATATTAATTTTTGACTATCAGTCATAGCCATACACTAGGCTGAATAATCATTTCATTTGTTTATTCTTCAAATTGAAGGTAACATTTGAAATGGAAAAAATAGTTCACACTCACTCGTGAGTTGTGACTACACATATACCCCTGGTATAAACTTTCACAATAAATGATATTGACAACTTTGTTAAGTTCTCCTCCATCTCCCTCTATGCCAACGATGGTCAATTCTTAAAAAAAACATTTCTTCTCTACACGACTCTGATCTTCTTCAACAAGACCTCAATAATTTTTCGGTCTGGTGTCAAAAAAACTTTATGGAGCTGAATATTCATAAATAAGAATTTCTTACTTTTTCACGTAAGCGGACTCAGTCTTCCCTCAGATAATACTTGTTGAACAACCTACCCATTTTTACCATTCTAACCATCCGCTACTTAGCTGTACAATGTGACAGGGAGCTTAAGTTTAGGTCACATATTGGCGAAATAATCAATAAGGCGAACTCGGCCCTTGGTTTCGTCAAATGGTGGTCAAAGAATTTACCAATCATTACGTTACAAAATCCCTTTACATTACCTACGTCCGCCCTATTCTAGAGTACGCTAGCCAAGTGAGGGCAGGGCACCATTGCACCGGGTGCGCATTACTATAATTGAAAGCATTCAACGTCGACTTCTCCGTTTTGCTCTTCGTGGGCCCCCGTGGAATAATCACCTTATCCTACCACCATATCACGAACGCCTTAATTTAATAAACCTTCAGACCCTTCAAAAAAGAGGAGATATCGCTGACATTCTGCTTATACATCGTCTTCTCACTGGCTCCATTGATTGTTCCTTTCTTTTAAATTATATTGCCTTTAACACCAACCGTCGCAATGTAAGATCCCCCCTCTTTTCTACCTTACAACCCGTCGCACGTCGTACGGCTTAAACGAGCCGATATCCCGTTTGTTGCAGAAGGTCAAATCTAACCATCTCCTCTTTGATTTTAATCGCTGCACCTCTTCCCTCAAATCTGCCCTCATCCACCCCTCACCATCCACTTAATTAGTTTTAAGTATTAGTTTTAAGGCCTAGCTATAAGTCTTAGTTTTGTAAGTAGTTTTAAGACATATAGCTTGTATGAAGCTGAATAAATGGTAGGTACGCCCCCACCAAAATTAAAAATTCAATTAAATTAATTTTTTGATTGGTAGTCCAACACGCTAACCACTGAGCCCCTGTGCCCATCCTAAGCAATTATTAAATCTAATAAATAAAGGAAAATCAATTGTAGATAAAACGAAGAGTGAGGACCTAGATGACTTCCTTGCGGTACACCACTGAGAACGTTGAAAGATTTTTTCCAATTTCACTTGTGATTTCTTTTAGTCAAGAATATCTCTTACTCTAATAGAATGATATATGACTGGATCTCAGCTAAACCTGTGTGGTTGCAAATTTGAATCACTAAATCTGACACATTATAATCTCGAACATACAAAACCATTTAAAAATAAAACATCACAACCAAAACTTGGAAAATCATTTTAAAATACGTAATTGAATTTAAACAACTTTTTTAGACGTTGTGAGTTTTTGTTCCCCAGCGCCACATGGTCGAAAAAATTCCATTAAAAATAGAAGCAACACCTGCGATATATCTAGGCTTCTCGCGGTACTTATGTACCTTTGACAAGATAACACAAAAAAAATATTTTTGCGGTTTACATTTAATTTGTTATGTAATTTGCCATTGCAAAGCGCGGCCAAATCTACAACTCAAAGTAAAATTCTTAGTTCTTTGATGCCCTTATATTTTAAGGCCCCTCTCATGATATTGTTATGCAACCAACCCTTTTTCCAATTTTCAGTGAACAAGATTTCCTTACACGAAAGTTTGTGCGATACGTCAGAATTAAGGCAGACGATTTCTGCAATTAAACCCACCCAACTTCACATCAAAGTTAAGGCGGTGATAAGAGTGTCAAGTGATTCGCATAATTTGCGCTACACGAACACGAAGGTCGAGAATGAAAATGGAATCGTCGTGAAACGGAAGTGGGGTAAGCCACCTTCCTTAAGATCATGCACACAATCATCGCATCACCGTCGTTATTCACCTTCAAAGTTTAAATGCAATGGCAAAGGGTGTTGTCTTGCCTTCAACTCTACAGCAACTATTGTGTAGGGTTCAGGGTGCGCCGACTGTCTACATGTGATACACCCCTTTTTACGTTCAACGTAGGCAGGCAAAAAGAAAACAACCCTTTGATACTACTGTCATGAGCAGCAGAGAAATGCATATTTCACTCTGTTGTATTTACTGTTCTGCCCGACGAGTCGCGCCGCCCGCCTGTTTGGGGGTGGATAGGTGGCCGGATATCAAAACAGAATTTTACAAAAGCTTGAAATATAAATGTGCTTTTAATTGTTATGTGTTGTGGCTTTCTTTGACTGTGGTAAAAATGGTGCACAACTTTAAGGAGCCTTTATGTGACCATAAAATGGAAATGCATGCATTTCGGCAGACGACCGGCAAAGCCAAAGTGATGTAATATTTTTTCGAAAATAATATTTAAAGATTATCTTGAAAACTCATGCATATGCAGTTAAAAAAGGCTAATGAATCAGAAGCATAACTATATATTCTACTTCGGTGGTCAATAAATCCGACGTAAAAGTAAATAAAGTTTTTCAGAAAATATATGTTTTTCAAAATTTTAGAAACTTATAAAAATAATCATACGGAAATTATAAAGCATTATTTCGAAAATATGAGTATGCAAATTTGTTTTAATTTGAAGCACGAGTTTAAATATATTTTTGAAATCACTGAATTCTTTTTGAGGTATATCCGTTTTTTAAAGTAAACTCCGTTCCACGTGTTTACGAACATGTAGTTATCAGATATAATTTTTATATATTTTTTTAATACGAGGGCGGGTCAATAAGTCCGTGACTTTTTGAATTTCTGACCTCTTTACTGAAACGGCAACACTGCTCCTGTCAACAGGCATCTGTCAGTTGACTCCTGTCAAAATTTAAACTTGCTGCGTCAGTTAGTTTGTGTTTGACAGCTATTTTTATCAGACTACTCACTAATTTGAGGAGAAAATGGAAAAAGTGAATTTCGTGTGCTTATTAAGCATTATTTCTTGCGAAAAAAAACCATTACCGAGACCAAGGCTAAGCTTGAAAAATACTGTGGGGACTCTGCACCATCGATTTCAATGGTAAAAAAGTGGTTTACTGAATTTCGCTGTGGCCGTACAAGCACTGAAGACGCCGAACGTCCTGGACGCCCAGTTGAGGTCTCTACACCCGAAACAATCGAAAAAATTCACGATATGGTGTTGGCCGACCGAAGATTGAAAGTGCGAGAGATTGTGGAAGCCGTAGGGATCTCGCATGGCTCAGTGGTTTCAATTTTGAATGATCACTTGGGCATGAGAAAGCTTTCCGCAAGATGGGTGCCGCTTTTGTTCACAGTCGACCACAAACGCAATCGTGTAACAACTTCACAGGAAGGTTTGGCGTTGTTTAATCGCAATATGGAGGAGTTTTTGCGCCGTTTTGTAACCGTGGACGAAACATGGATCCATCACAACACACCAGAGACCAAACAACAGTCAAAACAGTGGGTTTCTAAGGGTGAATCGGCGCCAAAGAAGGCCAAGGTGGGTTTGTCAGCCAATAAAGTTATGGCGACTGTTTTTTGGGATGCACGCGGGATAATCCACATTGACTACCTTCAAAAGGGAAGAACAATCAATGGGGAATATTATGCCAACTTATTGGACCGATTCAATGACGATTTGAAAAAAAACCGACCTCATTTGGCCAAGAAAAAAGTTCTTTTCCACCAAGACAATGCAAGGGTGCACACATGTGCAGTTGCCATGGCAAAAATCCATGAATTGGGCTATGAATTGCTCCCTCATCCACCCTATTCTCCAGATTTGGCTCCGAGCGACTACTTCTTGTTCCCAAACCGGAAGAAATGGCTTGGTGGAAAAAGATTTGACTCCAATGATGAAGTCATCTCGCAAATAAAGGCCTATTTTGAGGACCTCGACAAATCATTTTTTTTGGAAGGGATAAAAAAATTGGAGAAGCGTTGGACAAAGTTTATAGAGCTCAAGGGAGACTACGTTGAAAAATAAAAAAAAAATTTATCAAAAAATCTGTGTTTTATTCCAAAAGTCATGGACTTATTGACCCGCCCTCGTACGATAACATGGGAAAAACCAAATGAAAGAATTCTATCTAATATATAGGTTAGGTTAGGTTACTGGGCTGACGGGGCAAGAGAATCCTGCGCCCGTCACACTTAGGTCAATGTAGACCCTTTGTGATACCCTGGAGGTTACGCTTCCCTTATCTGGAATCAATGAAAAAAAACCTATGAAAAACTTAGCGGGTTTACAAACCATCCCGATGCGTTGATGAACTTGCGCAAGTCATTCACAGACTTGCCGGAGAGTTCTTCTAAATCCTGGAAGAAATATCTGCCCAGGATATTGTTTCTGATATGACAGAGTGCAGGGCAGTGACAGAGGAAATGCGGGGTATCCTCATTCACCTCCTCGTCCCCACATCCTCTGCAGAGTTCATCTGTGCTGAGTTTTAATTTCTTTGCATGGTAGCCCAGCATGTTGTGTCCGGTGATAACACCTGTGAGAGAGGA
The DNA here is from genome assembly GCA_949715645.1 of Portevinia maculata. Classification (NCBI taxonomy): domain Eukaryota; kingdom Metazoa; phylum Arthropoda; class Insecta; order Diptera; family Syrphidae; genus Portevinia; species Portevinia maculata. Next base: position 13,355,049 of record OX454525.1, on the reverse strand, counting down.
CAAAGAATTTTTGTTCATTTGAAGGATTCTCTTGGTCTTTTGTTTGTCATATAGTGGCCACATTTTCCTTGTAATAACACAGGAATCAAGGGCACTCCATCTTTCGTTTGCTGCCATCAGTGTTTTATTTCCAATCACCTGTTTAAGGTAACAGGGTGGGGTTTTTACTGTGGTGTCAGCATCCCTTGATTCAAGGGAAGATCCTTTTCTTGCCAGCTCATCGGCTCTTTCATTTCCTGGGACACCACTGTGTCCGGGGACCCAGCAGAGTCTTACAGTGTGCTGCACGCCAAGAGCCCGCAGCTCTTCGCGACAGCTTCTTACAAGCCTCGATTTTATTTCTGTGGCGGAAATCGATTTTATTGCCGCTTGGCTGTCAATGAAGAAGGTAATATCAGCATGTGGTATTGCCGTCATTGCAGCCTGCTTAGCGGCTGTTGTCACCGCCAGAACCTCAGCTTGGAAGACGCTGCTGTAGTCGGGGAGTCTGATCGAGCCAGATATTCCGAGCGTTTCTGAGTAGAAACCTGCACCAACGCCGGTATCCATCTTGGAGCCATCTGTATAGATGGGGATCGTTGTTGCATGGATTGGTACTTGATTATCCTGCCATTCTTCCCTACAGGGAAAAGAGACAGTAAATGGTCTTATAAAATCTAGTTTGGGAGTAATGTAGTCTGTGCATACATTTCTACCCGTAAATTTCTCTAGAATCTGTGCATGCCCTGTTGTACTGGGCTTCCAGTTTTTTGTTTGGCTTAGCCGCAAGGCACTGTTTGCTGCAGATTCTTGTACGAAAAGATCTAGGGGTTTAAGATTGAGAATTACCTCCATCCCCGCTGTAGGGGTGGTTCTCATAGCCCCAGTAGTGCCAATACAGGCAATTCTTTGGACTCTAGTCATAGTCTTAAGGTTGGTGGCCTTACACAACCCCTGCCACCAGACTAAATTACCGTATGTGAGTATCGGTCTAACTACCGCCGTATACAACCACATGATAATTTTGGGACTAGGTCCCCAGGTTTTGCCGAAGATTCTATTGCAGGCGTATAAGGCTACCGATGCCTTCTTTGCTCGTTCTTTTATGTTGAGGCTCCAGTTTAATTTTCTATCCAGAATCACGCCAAGATACTTTGCGTATTCTGATGTTTGTAGTGGAGTACCCTCAATAGTTGGCGGATTAAATTGCGGTATAATCCTTTTATTGGTGAAGAGGACCAGTTCTGTCTTTTGTGGGTTAACCGCAAGTCCGCAGCTACTGGTCCAGTTACCAACCATAGATAAGGCGTTCTGTATTTGTTCACTTAGAGTGGATGGGAATTTTCCTGTCGCTAGCAGTGCTAAGTCGTCAGCATATGCTACTGCCTTGACTCCACTAAGTCTAAGTTCAATCAGAATCTCGTTTAAAACGAGTACCCAAAGAAGGGGTGATAGGACTCCGCCTTGAGGGGTTCCTCTAGATGCTGACACCTTAATTATTTCACCACCTAACTCTGAGTAGATGCATCTTCTTTTAAGCATGCACATTATCCATTTAATTATGGTATTCTCCACATTTAGGTTGACTAGGGCTCTTTCTACCGCTTCCCCTTGGACGTTGTTGAAGGCACCTTCAATGTCCAAGAAGGCGGCTAGAGTATATTCCTTGTCCCTTAGTGTCTTTTCTATGGTGCTGACGACACTGTGGAGTGCTGTCTCTACACCTTTGCCTTTCGTATATGCATGCTGAGCTGGGGATAAGACCTCTGGACTCAGTTTGCTACGGATATAAATGTCCATCAGTCTCTCAAAAGTTTTTAAAACAAAAGAGGTTAAACTGATTGGCCTAAAGTCTTTGGCGGTAGTGTGACTAGGTTTCCCAGCTTTGGGTATGAAAACCACTTTAACTTCTCGCCAAACTTTGGGTACATATCCCCATTTTAGGCTACTTAGGAAGAGGTTCCTCAGATGTGGGGTTATATGTTCTTCACATCTTTGTAGCATCATAGGGAAAATGCCGTCAATACCCGGAGATTTATATGGAGAGAAGGAATTAATGGCCCATTTTATCCTTTCTTCCGTTATAATCTCCGCTGTTGTTATGTGCTCCGTGTAGTGCTCTTCTTCCGGATTGTTATGCTCATTAATGCATCCCGGAAAGTGAGTCTCAAGGAGGAGCTTGAGTGTTTCATTGCAGGATTCTGTCCAGTTGCCGTTGGGGCCCTTGAGAGATCCCAAGGCTACTGGTTCCTTAGCAAGTAGTTTCCTGAGCCTAGCTGATTCCGCGGTGCTTTCCATTTTACTACAGAAGGATTTCCACGAAGATCGCTTTGCTTGTTGCGTTACTGCTTTGAATTTTCTTTGACTGGATTTGTAGGTTTCCCAGTCATGGTCAGATCTTGTACGTTTTGCTACATTAAAAAGTTTTCTAGTTTCTTTCTTAATGTCGTACAGTTCTTTTGTCCACCATGGAGGAGTCGATTTTCTTTTACTCCTCGTTTGTAGGGGACATGATTTTTCGAGCGCTTTACCTAGGATTTTTCCCAGATTCTCGGCATTCGTGTCTGTACTCTCTGGTGCATACGCAGCATCTGTCTGGAGAGTTCTTAAGTTCTTTCCCACTTCCATATTGAAAAGGTCCCAGTTAGTTTTTCTATGGTTCCTATATGATATTGGGGGATCGTTTGTGTCTGGTATCAGGAATTCAATGATTTTGTGGTCAGAGAATGTTTCCTCCTTTAATACCTTCCACTGATCTATTGTGATTGTATTCGAGTTACTTAATATTGTAACATCGATTACTTCTTGCCTATTTCTAATAACAAAAGTTGGTTCTGAACCCCTATTAGCTATAAGTAAGTTATGATCTATAAGAAATTCAAAAAGTGACTCACCCCTTGTATTTGTATTTGAGCTACTCCATAGGGCATGGTGGGAGTTAGCATCACATCCCATCACCAGGTCCCATTTTTCCCGTGTAGCACGTTGAACAAGAAGGTGGGTCAGATCTGACGGTGGTCCTTCCGTTGCATCATAGGGCATATAGCATGATGTAAGAATCAGCGGAGGGAGCCCGTTGCGCTCAAGTTTTACCGTCACGTGGTCGTTATCACTGTAGGTAGATAGAAGAAAGAGGTTAATCTGTTTCCTAGCTACTATACAAGTTCTGATCTTACTATTTGGATCTGTCTGCACTGTTTTAAACAGGACAAGTCCCTTCGAGTTTAAACCCCTTATTCTGCCTCCTGCTACCCAGGGTTCTTGAATAAGGGCTAGGTCTATTTTTCTATCCTCCATGAGGTAGATTAGGTTGGCGCTGGCCGCCTTACTGTGATGAAGGTTTATTTGTATTACCTTCATCACGGTTTTTTGGCTCCCCATCCTTGTTGGTTTTGTTGACTTTGTTCGCGATAAGCCTAAGCTTGCATCGGTTTATGCCGACGCGTACTTTAAAGTCGATCTTCTTCAACAACGGAATGGATTTGTGACTAAGCAACACTATCACTTCCGTGCCTGATTCACGGTATTCTCCCATCTCGATCATCTAAGATCTAATATATAAAATTCTTGTGCCACAGTTTTAGTGTTTATACTCCTCCGAAACGGCTTGACCAATTTTGATGAAATTTTATATGTATATTCCGTAGGAATGAGAATAGGTTTATAACTAATTTTTATACCACTAAGTGATACTACAAAAATACCACAAAATTTTTTTTTTTTTTTTGACAACATTTTTTATTTTTATTTTTTTATGATTTACCATTCAAAAATACATATAACCCTTAATTTTCAAACTTCTAGCACCAACCCCCATTTTTTAATAGCAATAGCCGTGTTTTTTTGCACGCGGATATAGGGATGGCATCAGAAAACGACTATCGCCGCTTAAGAATTCATCAAAAAAAAAACTTGGCAGCACACATGCACCTATGACATGCACCGCGACACAGCTATAAGTTGTAGTTAAGAAATTTGTATTGAAAATCCTGAAATTGAAAAATATTTACTTCCGCCAATTGAAATTGATGCCAAAATATTCTAAAATTATGAAAAACAATTTCACATTAACAGATTTGCTAAATTCAATTACCTCTATAATGAGGTTTGAAAAATAATAATAATAAAATCACGAACAAAAAATTGGGCGGGATGTGTTAGTGGTCGGAGGTATATCAAACTTTGACATTTCCTGAAAAATTCATCGCATCAGTTCATCAGAAACGAAGAAAATTAGTTTTGGAAGCACTGTTTATCCCCGCTAACTGACTTAGCGGCGATAGCTATCCCCGCTAAAGTTAGCGTATATAGGATACGTTGTTGTTGTATTTTACATACACATTTCAAATTATCCGCGTGCAAAGAAACACGGCTATAATTAGTACTGTAATACGCTTCAACTCTCAGTGATCGATAACTGATTTATCATTTATTAGTTTGATTATTATTCAGTGCGTGCAAAATCTTAAGGGGAACAATTTAAAATAAAAGAGAAATATATTGGTACGTGTTTTATGATTGTGAAAGGAAGGTAAAATAATAAAAGAACGAATACATTGTCAGTATACTGTTTTCCATCATCAAGTACTTAAATTTAATCTATTTATGTGTGTAGTAAACAATGCCAGGAAGACGCAAAGGGAACAATTCGGACCGTCGAACGAATAGAACGACAGACATGCGAAATAGAAGAGCCCAAAGATCAGACGAACGAGTCTAACAAGATAATGCAGATGTGCGTATGAGTATGGCACAATTTCGTGAATCACAATCACAAGAGGCACGAGCTGAACGAAATCAAAAAAGACAATTGGATTGAACGGCTTACTTATCGGTACGGATCCAGATTCTAACCTGTTCCTGAAGTCAACATTTAATTCATGTTTCCAAATGACATCGTTCAGAGCAACAGAAATAGTTAAAAATAATGCTGCAAATGGTCAACAATTCCATTCAAAATTCAAAATCAAAGGCCAAGTTTATCACAAAGTGGGCTCATTGCTGCCAATGCTGAATGAACCACATAATTTTTTACAAATTTACTTTATGGGCGGTGGGGACTCCGAAAACGCACTCGCCAATAGCGTGGATGCACGTTGCGGCTACAATAACCTCAATTCACCATATGCCAGACCCATCGTCGGCGAGCTGGATGCTCTATAGTCATTTTCACCAAGCTATCTCTTTCTGAAGTGCGGAATCACTGTCTAAGCAACAGAAACAAATTGAATGATAAAATTGCAGAAATTTGCACAAATCGTGTGGAATAATCATTGTGATTGTTAATGAACTGAATATGAAAGTGCAAACAGAAGTTATTGAAGTTATTGGGTAAAAATTAACAAATTATAGAGAAAAAAACGTGCGAAAGTATGTTAAAGCAAAACAAACAATAAACTATCTTCTATCCTATTCTTATTCCCATCCGACACCTAGTCTATATCATAAATTTCAGTTTACTAGCTCAAACTTTGACTTTCCAATAAAATTGTTTTATTTAATTGTGGGCGTGTCAGTGGACTGATTTTAGAAATTTTATCTCCCGAGCAGTTTTATGAGTCAAAGATCATACAAAATTTCAACTTTCTAGCTAAAAATTCGATTTTTTCGATAAATTAGTTTTTTTTTAGTTTGAGTTTTTATCGTGTCTGTGGGCGGATTTCAAAAATTCTTAAACTTGATTATTTCGGGGACCTGGAGAGCATATATGGCTAAAGGCTCAATTTTTGCCGACAGACGAACGGACATGGCTTGATCGACATTACTATCGATAATTATAGTAACTTTTAGGGGTCTACGGGCAATATCAAACTTCGCGTCAAAATTAGTATACCCTTAGAATAGGATATAAAAACAGTTAATATGTTGGCCGAAAACCCTGTTCAATTGATATCTAAAATGTTTGTTTAGAAAACTTTTCAACTTATTTGCTTCCAAACAAAAATATTTTTTTGCCACAACGCGATTGTCATGGTTTCACTTTTATTTTTCGTACAGAATCTTAATATATTGTTAGATTTTTAGCATTCCAAAACGTGGTTTGGATACTCCTTCTTAGTTGCGAAAGTTTTTTTTGTTAAAATTGGATTTGTTATAAACGTTTTTGGAAATATTCGCAAAGAACGTATTTCCGCCATGCGAATTCGCCACTGTTTTCCTTCATTCTCCTTTCCTTCATTTTCCTCATGACGTTATCGTGAGGTATTCTATTGAATGAGCACAATGAATTGTTCAAATTATTCAAATCACACATGCACAAATTACAAACTGACAATCACGCTATTGTCATCAATCCTGATAAAACACCAGCTGGAGAGCACATGCGTGGATTTCATGCACCTGTTATTGACGACTTTGCTGGAATCATGGTTGGCGACCGTACAGCGACGCGACAAATCGTGATTTGAAGAAGAAATAATCATGCTTATTTTGAGATTCGAATGAATAGTCAAGTCGTTCGAATGTCTTTTTTCGTTCGAATTATACCGGTTTTCCTCAAATAAATGATGTTCTATTTGATCGAATCTCAAAATACAAATTCTTCTTATTACACAAACTATCGTTCGAATTCGAATGTCAAAATCAGCATGAATAATCTTGAGTTCATTGCTGATACACACCGTTCATACAACGCTCTCCAATATCCGCTTATGTTCTGAAAGGGACAAAACGTCCACAGCGCTCAATTCCTCTTTCAGTCATAGACCAAATCCCCATACACTTACAATAAGTTAGTTATTTTTCAATTCCCTACGAAAATATTCACTAGAAATAATTTATATGGCAAACCAACGTTTGCCGGGTCAGCTAGTATCTATATATTAATACGGAGTTGCCTATAACGTGTTTCCACCCATTTTTGCTATTATACGTCAACACTATATATATTTGGGTAGGCGACAATACAAAGAAGTGCACAATACAAAAATTATCCACATATAACACACATTATGAATTACAGCAGGTAAAATGAAGCGAATTGTATGCAATTACAACAACAACACATTGCTGTGTGAGGCAATAATCTGCCAATCGGAACGGAAAGATTTTATATCATAAAGTTACTTGAAAATGCTTGAAGTTACTTGAAAATGCTTGAAAATACTTGAAGTTACTTGGAGTTACCAACAACAACATTGCTGTGCATGTTATGCATTTGATAATGCTTGAACATACTTGAAGTTACTTGGACATGCTTGAAGTTACTTAAAAATGCTTGAAGGTACTTGAAAATGCTTGAAGTTCCATGAAGTTACTTGAAAATGCTTGAAAATACTTGAAGTTACTTGAAAATGCTTGAAGTTACTTGAAGTTACCTGAAAATGCTTGAAGTTACTTTAAGTTAGTTGCAAATGCTTGAAGATACTTGAAAATGCTTGAAAACTTGAAGTTACTTGATAATGCTTGAACATATTTGAAGTTACTTAACCATGCTTGAAGTTACTTGAAAATCCTTGAAGTTATTTGAAAATACCTACTTAAAGTTACTTGAAAATGCCGGAAAAATTTTATTACATGTGAAATCAAAAAATGCAATGTCGAAAAATTTCATTTTCCGCTTAATACTCGTATGTATAACAGTCGACTTTGTTTTTTTTTCAACTTATAGAATAAATTGGTCGAATTTCGACCATGGGGCGACCCCTAGTTATGTTTATTCTGTAAAAAAAATTAGGTTTAGGCAGATAAATTCAATTTTTATGATGCTTTTCCCAATAAGGGCATAAAATTAGTCCTTTTTCGTTTCACCTGTTTACGAACAGTGACTAAATCTACCTGTTATCATATTTTAAATCAAATATAAAGGCATAAAGAGAACCAGTGACCTTAGTTCAAAACATAATTTCATAGAAAAAACAACTATGGGTAATAGAAATATACGAGTATTAACTAAGGAGGAAATAGTCCAAATTCGAGCTTACAAAGAGCAAGTCAAATCTATCTGTTTTATAGCCGGTTTGATTGGAAGAGGACCTACTGCTGTTCACAGCTTTCTTAAAGACCCTGAGAACTTTGGAAAAAAACCGGGAAGGGGGAATAATCAGAGCAACATCAAGTCGGGATCGACAGCCGATACTGAGAGCAGCTTCAAATTCAAGACTTTGCCTAAGTAAAATCAATGCAGAAACTGGAGTTGAAGCTAGTAGATCAACTGTTTATCGCGTGATATAGCAGTTCAACCATATTTGACACAAACAAATTAAAAAGAAATCACCATTGAACGCAGCACGCAAAAGTCAGCGACTTGATTTTGCAATAAATCACATAAGCTGGAGTCGAGGTTGGCATATCGTTGTCTTTTCAGATGAAGAAAAGGTTTAATTAGGATGACCCTGATGGATATAACTATTATTTCCATGATTTGAGAACGGATGAAATAACCTTGGATAGAAGACATAGCAACGGAGGTTGAGTAATGGTATGGGGAGCAATAATATTTTACGGAACTGCAAACCTTGATTTTCGAAGCTGAATAATGACAACAAATACTTACAAATCTATTCTGGAAAGAGCTTTCGCTCATTTTTTCCGAATTGTTTGTTGGACAACGATGGTCTTTCCAACAGGACAATTTACCGATACATACCGCAACAACAACCAAATTTCAGAGTCAAAATGTAAACCTACAACCGATGCCGGACCCGAACATCATGGAAAACGTGTGGGGATGGCTTTCAAAAAAGGTCTACGAAGGAGGAAAGCAATACTCCAACCCGGAAGAAATAATTGAAGCCATAAAACAAGCCTGGCCCAAAATTTCATTTAAGTACTTGAAAGAACTGTATAAATCTCTTCATAGTAGGCTTCTTAAAAAGATACAGCGATCGGGAGGTATACACATTATTAAAAACTATTGTTACGATCTTAATAAAACCCAAATGTATTTATTCCAAAAAAATCTGTGTTGTTTCATTACCTTTTAAGCATCTATCAGGTAGATTTAGTTACTGTTCGAAAAATGGACTAATATTATGACCTTATTGGGAAAAGCATCATAAAAATTCAATCTATCTAGATAATCAGCTTTCAAACGAATATTTCCTTTACCATAAAGAATACACTTTGGTTGCATTCGTGGATATTGAAAGAGCTGTTAACAAAGTCAATACGAAGTGGGCAGATCGTTGTGGGTTAGGTGTTAACCCCACAAAACGGAACTTGTTCTATTCACTAGGAAATATAAAATTCCACACATTGATCCCCCCTCAATCAGGGCACAAGCTTAGTCTTCCCTGATTAAGCTAAATACGTGGGTCTCATTCTAGATAAAAAGCTTAGCTGGAAACCTAACATACAAGGAAGAGTTCGGAGAGCTACGGTAGCACTCTTCTCTTGCAAAAAGTCAACGGTATTAAATGGAGCCTTCAACCCCGCATTACCAACCGGCTATACATCAGGGTAATAAGACCGATACTTATGTACGGGGTGTTTGTTTGGTGGACTGCCTTACACAAAGCGATAAATCGCGATAAGCTAAGCAAAGTCCAACGATCAGCGTGTTCAATTTCAATTCAATTCAATTCAATTTAATTTTGTCTTTATTCAAATACTTATGTACATATAGTATAGAAATTAGTTTACAAATTATTCAAACAATTTTACGAGAAGGTAATGCTCATACACACAGAATAGTTAGTGGCATCTATATTTTTAGAAAAAAAAATAGAGATGATACCACATTTGGAAATTGGTACTTTGTGCGGGGTATACAAAGGCAGATAAAAAGAAAAGGATGGCGTGAAAAGGAAGTTAGAAAAAATAAAAATTACAGCAATTTAGAAGGAAAAGCAATTTATAACAAAAAGAAAAGCAAAAACGGATAAATTCAAATATTTAAAAATTAGGCGTCTAAAATAGATAAATAGAAGTAGGCAAATCATTTTTTTTGTGTGTGTATTATTATGCAGTATAGCGCAACAGGGTCGCGATTTCAGTATGGCCAAAAGCAAGAAGCCAAGATCTCGTTACTTTTGTAAATATGCGTAAGTTTCTTATGGAACGAATTTCTAAGGGCAGTGTGTTATAAAGTTTGCATGATATAATGGAGTAAGAGTTTCTGTAACTTGTAGTGCGAAAAGCATGAATATTTACAACAAAGTTTGAATGGCTCCGCAAGCCGCGAGTGCCCGAAATCGGCCTTTCCCAATACCCGCATCTCATAAAAAAGACCTTCAGAACTTTGAAGTAAAATAGATGACGCAAAGTCAGTATTTTCAAGGACCTGAACAGGTCCATAGTGTGAGCTGAACGGTGGGAGCTACAAACTTTTCGTATAGCAGATTTTTGACTGACAGTAAATTTCTGCAACTTACTTAAATAAGCACCACCCCAACTGCAGAGTCCATATTGCAATCTTGAATGAAATAAGCCATATTAAACCATTTTCAATTTATTCGAAGAGCAATACTTTCTAAGAAAAAAAACAACGAGTGGAAGAAAGGAGATATTTTTTCAAAAGAGAAATGTGCTTGGACCAGTTCAAATTTTGGTCAATAGTAACGCCAAGATATTTAAAGCTATCAACACCTTCAATTTTGAAGCAGTTAATACTGCAATCAGCGTTTCTATTAAAAGATGGTTAATTTTGGAAACTGTATATATATGTAGTTCAACAGCTCATGGCTTGCACAATCATGGGAATGAAATATTATATCTGAGTCTGGGTACTCATGTCCAGTAAGACTGAAATACATCAGTTTGGTTTTGTTACTAACAATAAGCCCTTTTTGTGCAAACCAGCATCTTAGTAAAAAAACGTCATGGTTTATGTTAGCTACCAAGTCTAAGGGACTGACTGAACTAAACTACTCCCTCTGCATTCTGTTTGTTGTTAACACCCCCCTCAACATTGTGGGAGGAAGGCCACCCTATCGAAGATGAATCGATCCACTTTTACACCGATGGATGCCAAACCGACGAGGGGGTTGGTGGAAAAACATTTTCGGACCCCTGTCTTTGATATTCCAACAGGACAATGCCCCTATCCTTCCAGGTATGTTAGAAGTTGGATTCAATCAGAAGACGTGGAACTTTTGCTAATGGCCGCCGGACTTAAACATAATCGAAAATGTTTTGGCATGGTTATCTCGTAAAGTGTATGATGGCGTCAGACAATTTGAAGCCAAGGACCCAAATTTTTCTAAATTATTTAAAGAAATCTGTATGATTCTATTCCAAACCGTCTTATAGAGGTCAGTAGTTTATTGTTTGATCTTGGGAAATTTCAGCGGTTGTTTCTTATTTACGCTTTAATTTTATGACTTACTTGTGATTGCCAGTGTATAAAGATTAAGATAATAAAATAGGTACTTTTGTATAATGCGATTCGAAAATGCCTTTAATAAAAGCGAGGAAGTTTCGCACAATCCAGTCGTGCACTTTACTTAAATTGGTTAGTCTAAATTCAATCTGTTCACCAACAAACCAGATGCCCTTTGCCGTCTTCAATCGACCACGTGCTGCAAGGACAAATTGCAATCTGCAATTTTTCGGTTTTGACATTTTAATAAAAAATAATGGCTGATTGGTTTCAAGGTGCATCAATATGCTTAATATGTTGGTCACGTAATAAATGGACTTTATATTAAAACGTAAGGTGACTCCATGAGTTAATTGGATAACCACCTGATGGTTATTAATATGAAAAAGGGCGGTTGAGTGAGATGTTATGGTTGCTGAAACTGAAACCCAGCACAAAGTTGTAACAAATTTATATGGTTAAGTTGCATGTAACTTCCACGCAGTTAGGAATCTAGTACTTGTTTTATCCTCTCATAGTTTTCCCATTTAAATCTAATTAAAAAAGCAGGCATCTACAGTATTATGGGTGGGTTCCAAAATCCGATAAATCGCCACAGAAGATATTCGAAAATTCGGCAAATAGCGACGAACTAATTGCATTCCGAAATCCGGAAAATGATTCCGTTACAATTGTAATTGCACCAAAAGAAGTATAACTTAAAAAAAAACTTTGGGCATCCCTTCGACCCATACACCAGACGGCCTTCGGCCTCACATGCACGTTCTCAGGTCGTGATACGCGCGGTGTAGTCCAATAAATCGACTAACGATTACGGATCCTATGTAATCGTATGTATATAACGTTATGTATGGTTAATAACAATTAATTGTGAACTTATGTGCGCTCCTACATTTGGAGACACGGAGCACGACGATGGAATGATTGTGGCATTATTAATTCCGAATATCATGCATGTATTTCTAATCTTACCAATGTAAATTTATAAACATACATACAGTTTTCAACTCGGACGGGCATTTCTTACACCTGTTATATTTTAGTTGACTCAATAAATATTTTTATTAAGGTTTTTTTCCAAATCCAAATTACCTTGCTGTGCCAAAGTTTTAACAAATATAGGGCATTAAATAAACAAATGCTGAAGACTGAAGAAATAGTTTAAGTTCTTAATTACATCTTTAGTTGGGACTTACCTATTTGTACTATACAGGGTGTCCCTTAATTCGTTGGCAATGTTTTAGGGCATGATTTATGTGTGTATTCTAAGGAAAAAAAAATTGTTCTACAGTAAGGGCCTATCTCTAATTTTTATATCATTTATTGAGGATTTAAGTAAAGGCTTACTTGGGTGTACCCTGACCCATGTTAACGGTAATTGCGCTGTTAGTACTAATGATAGAAATTTCGTTTAGGCCTCTATTTTTAGAAGAAATATTAGCTTTTGTAATTGCATTTAAATTAATTTTATATCTCAACGTAAATTTATTCGATTTGCACTTAAAGGACTTCCATGGGATGATCCTTTTAACCTTCCTCCTTACAATCAGCGCATTAAGCTTCTTCAAATGTTACCCCTTTCTCAACGAAGGCTTAATAGCGATATCATTTTTTTACAGCAGCTTATATCCGGTCAAATAGATGCACCTGACTTGCTGTCGTCTATTGGCTTTAATTTTCGTGGTGGTGCCCATAATTTGCGCAGTGCTGAATTATTGTTTAGCCCCATCATAGAACGAATTATGGGAAGCATGAGCCTATTAGTCGCATGAGTAGAATCTATAATCTAAATGATCATGTGATTGACTTGCATGTTAGTAAAATTAAGCTAAAAAATAATTTGCGTAATAATGCTTTGATGTCTTAAATTGTTTGCATTATTTTGTGTCTGTGTTAGTATTTTGTAGGTACATAATTATTGTATTTTTAATTGTTTTGTCCTTACTAACACCTGCACTAAATGATGAGCCTGTGAGAGCACTTTTTGTGCCGGCAATTTCTGCTCGTGATAGTTGCTTGCTTTAAGCACTTCAGGACACAGAGCTGATAGTGTATAAAAAAAAAAAAAAAAATATATTAACTCAGTCTTAAGATATCCAATTTTTAACCTGTTCCATTTTTCCTGCCCATGCAAATTTTTTGAATTTCCGTTCAATTTTCTCCAGAAAATGCGTAATAAACATAACGTTTTAATATTTTTTTTTGAATGAAGGTAACAATAATAAAAATAAAAGCTTACGACAAGTTTGTAGAAAAACCCATAGATTTTATGATACTTGGGAAAACATGGAACAGGTAAAATTTAATAAAAGGCACGATTACAAATTTTCTCCATGCAGGACATCAGAAATTTTATGTCTGGAAACATTGAATTGCAAAGCCAAGCATCTGATGCTGATTGATGGCTCATTTGTAACAGCTTCCAGTATTCTCTGATTAATCGAAGTTCTTCTTACTCGTGGAGCCCCGCGTTAGGTCGTGTATTTGAAACTGATCCCGTTTCTCGAAGCCTTACATATGTATTTCCAAATACATTTCTATTAGGAAGTCGTCGGTTTGGATAAAGTTCATGGTATCTTTGTCGCGCACTATTTGAAATTCCATTGCACAGCACATAAACGTAGATAATGTCTGCGTATTCTTCGATTGTGAATGAAGACATTTCAATAAAAAAATTCTTATCAACTAACGGCTTGCCTTGGCGTTTAAAATTAAACTAATGAATTAATTTTGATTTTAAATCTTTTATACCATTTTTTTTTTAGGTAAGTCCTGACAGGTACTCAAATAAACCAACGGAAAACAGCTCTTATTGTCAACTGTTGTTAGAAATGTAGGTACAAAATCAGAAACCCCTTTTTTACCTGCTGCAGGATTTCCTAAGTATCATAAAATCTATGGATTTTTCCTGTTAAAGTACACACATTAAAACAAAAATTACCTAAACCGGAAAAAAATCGTTTTCATTCATAACTTTTGCAACTTAAAGCAATAAAACCTTTTTTCGCATTTTTACCTGTTCCATGTTTTCCCAAGTATCATAAAATCTGTGGGTTTTTCTACAAACTTGTCATAAGCTTTTATTTTTATTATTGTTACCTTCATTCAAAAAAAAAATATTAAAACTTTATGTTTATTAAGCATTTTCTGGAGAAAATTGAACCGAAAGTCAAAAAATTAGCATGGGCAGGAAAAATGGCACAGGTTAAAAATTGGATATCTTAAGACTGAGTTAAGATATAAAATTAATTTAAATGCAATTACAAAGGCTAATATTTCTTCTAAAATTAGAGGCCTAAACGAAATTTCTATCTATAGTACTAACAGCGCAATTACCGTTAACATGGGTCAGGGTACACCCAAGTAAGCCTTTTCTTAAATCCTCAATAAATGATATAAAAATTAGAGATAGGCCCTTACTGTGGAACATTTTTTTCCTCAGAATATACCCATAAATCATGCCCTAAAATATTGCCAACGAATTAAGGGACACCCTGTATACTGCATAACTTTATTTTGTAGCAAGGAATGATTATTTTATTGCAATGGCTTGGATTCAAACACGCAATCTTCTAATTTTGAATTTCATTATATAACTATGGCTGCAATACTGTAGAGGCCAGCTATGTCAATTAGGGGTAAATAGGAAAACTATGAGGGGATAAAACAAGTACTCAATAGCAACGTACGTCCTCCCCTTGAACATTTCAACCGCAATACCCGTCATGCAAGGAATGCTCATCAGTTCACCCTCATGCCTGTGTTCGGACGTACAGTGAAGTTCAAAGAATCTTTCCTCAGCCGTACAACACGAATGTGGAATACTCTTCCCCGCTCCATTTTTCCTACACATTGTAACCTACAAGCATTCAAAACCAACGTGCATCGGCATCTCTCCTTTTCGTTTCACCCTAATTTCCTTAACGCCCGCGCTGTGTAGCTAATACATTATAAGGGTCCCAACAAATCACTTTAGTGCGCGCTTATTATAAAAAAAAAACGTACTTTATATTCAATTTTTTGCGAATTTCATCATGTTTACGCATGAAAATACAACAAAAAGATGGTCGACCGTCAAACAATGGCATTAACCATACACTTCTAAGGGCATTTCGCGAGCAAGGCAAGAGCAACCAAATCTAAAGCTATCAGAAAGTCCGGAAAATACTCAAAAAACTTGGAAAAGTATTGAAAATTGTATTAAATAGTCGCCTGAACAGTATTAAATCAAGTTTGAAAGGCCTCAATAAGGCCTACAAATTTTTAAACTAACCAATACATTTTGTTAAAGAATCTTTATTTGAGTTTTCAAATTGGAATTTTAAAATGCTCATTCATTTGAAAGTTATTAACAATAAACTTGGACCCCTTTGCAAAAATCAGTTCATAAAAAACAGGTATTTTTCATTAAATTATATAAGCACCGTGACAATATGATGTTGGCGATTTGTGGTATGTGTATGTGTATGAAGAGCCAACGACCTTCCCTCGTCGACTCAATCGGTTCTCGATTGATCACCGCAATTAAACGACGTAGGGCGTGGTTAGTACTTAGATGGGGGACCACTTTGGAATACCGCTTACTGACGTCTGACAAACATCCAAGAGTATCAAATTGTCATGAGAAAGCTTCTCAAATTTGCCGTTCGGATTCGGCGTAAAAAAGAAGATATTTTTCCGGAATGTCCTTAGAAACCACGTTAATTTCACTAAATTGAAGTTTTATCATTTCTCATGTCCCTACTTGGTATCCGGGTTTTAAAACGTATTTACATAAAAATCAAGCCAATGAGGTAAACCTTCTAACGCGCGTACAAGTGTACATACAGACTTTGTTTATTAGCGCCACCAAAGTGCTGTTTGAATCACCTAGAATTATTATTTTAATAACTTTGGCCATATTTTGATTATTCATTTTAAGAAATTGATAATTGTGTGTTTAACCCTTTAAAATAATTTTTCATGGTCCCCTTTGGCATCTTTCCAAATAAAGGACAAGTTCATATGCGTCAACAGTACCTATGATTTAAATTGCGCTATTTTTTGTGGGTCTATTTTCCGGAGCCTTGTGTCTTGTGTGGGGAAACCAAAACACTTTTTTTGCTTGAAGTTGGTGAAGTTTTATTAAGTGACGCATTTGGAATAACCGACAATCTAGCTTTTACTTGATTTAGCTAGTTGACAGGCCACATAAGTTACCATGCTCATAACAAGTTGATATGCACGTGTCGTAAGAAGTCAATGATTGGTTTTAACCTTGGCAAATGGAATAAACAGATTAAAATGTTTGCCAACAGCTTTGGACGAGCAGCACCACCACGTCGACATAATGTAAATGAATACTCGTTGCTTTCGAACAATACGTGAATTGATACGCGTCCGCTAAGAACGTCCACGAACAGCACTAATGAACTTGTCACTCAATTTCGACATCAAATGGTTAGCAATATACCTGCCGACCGCTAGATTAGGACCTAAAAATATACTCATTTATTTGATGTATCACATTACAACGGCTCGTGATGGAAAAGCCACAGAACCTACGAACGACCCACGGCTAACGTATTTCATACTCCTTACGTAGGCGTTTATGAGCATGGTTTCTGGATTGTTATCCGGAATCAGTTAGTTTACTTGCGTGAGGACTTTAAATTATTAAATTACTTTCAACGACCGTTGACGCAGCAACTTGCATTATCCGTCAATTATGTACGCCCCCACTTTACATATCGCACTCAATTGAGAGCTCTGCCTTAGGATGGTCTGCTTGTAGTCCGGCGAGACAGCAGCCACTTTTCACTGATTGTTTAGTCAGTCGGTCGAGAAATTGCTCATCTCCACCAGCGCCACTGCCACCCGTTCGCCTTTATTCTAATTTCATTATTTACTCGTCTAAAGACCAGCGATTGCTCTTGCTCCCCTTTCTTCACCAAATTTTATGTTAGGGGTGATCAAATCATTACCACTTGTTTACATGATGACGCGTTGTCGAATGTGCATCACATCCACAGTGATTATTTATAAAAAAAAAAAAAAAATGCATTGTCATCGGAACAGTTGAAGAATGCATGGTTGTTTGAAGAGAAGAGATATGTATGGGGGGGGGGGGGGGGGGCTGTAGCTATAATAAATTGGTCATTTGCACTGACGTCGGTTTTAAGCGCATATCATACCAACATCAAATTAATAATAGCTTTCTGGCAGTTGAATAACAACGATGCAATATTTTCTGCGCACAAATTGTGGATTTGGATTTAGCCAACTTATGCAATGATAACAAAGAATATTGAGATTCTGAATAATAATGAGGTCGTCAGTCTCATTAAAAAATTGTTCACTCGTGGAGGATGACAGTTTTCGAAACTTTACCTCGACAAAGAATACAACTGCAGTTTTCCGCATCAGTTTCTGTTTGCCATTGTACTGCTGCTATTGGCGCTACGCGTTTGTTTTGTTCTGAAATTTTGCGCAAAGTCTTAACTGAAACTGTGTCATGGCCCCAAGAACAATATTTTCTCATGTTGATGTCAGTTTGATGTTTTCCTTTTCTGGTCCTTGCTTTTATTTCTTTTTTATGGCAACAAGTTGTTTTTATTTTATGAAACACCCTAACAAAACTGCTGAAAGACCTCCATGTCAAGAAACCTTCGCAGTCTAAATCATTTAACGGAATGATGCATCTCATATTTGGGCAAAATTGGAGGCCATTGGCGGAGAAGCGTAGTTAGATATCTGGGCTGGGTATCTGGCTTGACCTTGCTGTGGTCAAGAAAGCTTATGCTCTGACAAGAGACTGTTTCATAGCAATCAACTTTACTCAAGAGTGAAGGTCATTTGTTACGTGGTACTTATAAGGCCGATCACCGCTTATGGTTGTCCATTGTGGTTTGATATAGCACCTAGTTATATGGAAAAGATTCGGGCTTTGTAGAGACAGGGTCTTAGGTCCTGTCTCCGGTTGTTCCGAACGCCTTAATCCAACTATTTAATATACTATCTGGCTTTATCCCCCCGGATGCATTTGTTCATATTGATGCTAAAGTGCTTTCCAGGCGAATGATGGTATCCCGGTATTATACCACCTACACGCAAGAGATAAGGGGCTCATCCGCGGCGAGAACGTCGCCAATGCTCATGAGCTCCTCCGTTTTAGTATCGAATAGCGGAGAGGGATAATTTCGATACGGAAAAGCAATTTGCCGAATTTTGGTGGCTTTTTGAGGGGGGAGGGGTCAACATGCCCTCCAAGGCGGTGCGTTACTCTAGGTTCTTCTCTAGGTCCTCTTAGTTTATAATTTGGAATAACTTAGCTAGGGCGTTTCTGGGAGGGGCTGGGCTCGACAATTTGTGATGGTGCTTCCGGGAGGTGAATGACGCTGTAAGAGTTCAGTCGGCTTACGTTGGTTCACGTTGCACGTTGACGAATGCCAGGCGCTCGGAAAGCAATTATTTTGATTTTGATCACTTGTTGCGTAATGCAACGAGTGCTCTAATTATAGTTAGAATATGTTAAAAAGTTTAAGTAAGTAAAGTAGGTAGTTTGTAATTTGTTTCTATATAAAAATATAAAATTGGATAAAGATGCCGAATTTTCTTAACAATTTTCTCGATGAAAACATAATACATATGTAAGATTAGTTCGTAAAATAGTTTTTACGCCGAAAGGCAATGATATTGTTAAATTCAAAATTAGCAACAATCTGCATGCGCATATTTTAGCTAGTCATTTTAGAAACCTACTAAATCTATTAGAAATTGAAGAACCAATACAATTCGCTGAAAATTTCATAATCGTTGATTCTTTAGATCGGGATATCACCATACAAGAAATACAACGTGTTTTACGCTAAGCTAAAGATAACAAAGCCCCAGGCCTTGAGTTTTTCAAAAACGCCCCAAACAGCTTTTTGGAAAGTTTAGCGAGGACCTATTTAAATATATTGCAAACGAAAGAAGTACCGGAAGCTTTTAGAAGGTCAATTGTATTTCCGATACACAAAAAAGGGGACATAAATAATGTGGAAAACTATAGGGGCATCTCGTTTCTGAATGTGATCGCGAAGATATTTACAGGAATTAAACTAAAAAGGCTTGAATTGTGGGTTAATGAGAATAATTTGCTAAACGAATTGAAAGCAGGTTTCAGAGCGTTATTCAACAACGGACCACATTTTCTCCATTCAAAATATCGATTATTACGCATAAAATGGGAAAAAGCTGTATACACTATTTATTGATTTCAAGGCTGCTTTCGATAGCATTGATCGAGGTGCTTTGTTCTAAAAACTAAATCTAATGGGCTTATCCTCTAAGATTACTAAGAAAATTATACGAGGACTCTGTCTTAGCGGTATGGGATGGTGAACATATGTCAGAATGGTTTGAAACCAAAAGTGGAGTCCGTCAGTGATGCCTTTTATCCCTCCTGCTGTTTGCGCTTTTTATCAACGACATAGTTGACGCCTTGCCAAACGGTATTAACATTGCAGGACTTGTTATAAAATGCCTTTTGTATGCGGATGATGTGGTTTTGTTTGCAGATTCTTCAGAAAGCCTTCAGCTCATGATAAACTGGCTAGACAGATACTGTAAAATGTGGGATCTGGTAATAAATATTTCAAAATCAAAGGTTATGATATTTAGAGCAGCGCGAGGACGGCACAGTAGAAATGAAAGATGGCTTCTAAATGGTGAAAACATTGAAGTTGAAAACGAATTCACTTACTTGGGAATGATTCTCACAACGCAATCAAATCCAAAAAAACACTTTCAAAGTAAATCGAAGAAATCTTTATCTGCTATAAACTCAACCTGGCAAAACTTGTTAAGGAACAAAAATGTTGCATATAGTGTAAAATTTAAAGTGTTTGATGCGGCTGTGAGAACCATAATGACATATGGATGTCAGGTATGGGGATATCAGCAGCATGATAAGGTTGAACAACTGCAACGGCTCTTCCTAAAAAAACTTTTCAGACTACCGAAATCAACACCTAATTACATGCTGCTGCTTGAAACAGGTCTTCCACCTATTTTTATTTTCACCTTGAAAATGCACCTTGCTTATGTAGCGAAAATATTTACTTATGATGATGATCGGCTACCTAAATTATTAGCAAAACACAGTATACGAAAAAATATAAGCTGGTTCAAGAAATAGGAGGATATATCCATATTGAGTGGGGTTTCGGTGCTTCCCTGGGAGATGGAAGATGGGAATATGAGAGAAAAAATCAACTGCCTTCTCGAAAATCTAGACAACAAAATTAGACTTGATCTAATAGGAGAAGCAAAAGGCTCCCAACGCAGATCTCTATATCCAAAGCTCGATTATAATCTGAGTGAGCGCAATTATTTTACAGACCAAATGAGCTTGTATGAAATTTCTATAATTTTTCGCATTAGGGGAAAGCTTCTTGACTTAAATTAAAGACCTTATTTTAATAGCCAAATAGCGTTCTGCTCTTTATGTAACTTGCGCGAACAAGAAACCTCCTATCACTTTTTACCAATGCGCCCCATTCTAAAAGAAATAAGATTTGTATACTTTGAGAAGTCAATACTAAGCGAATCAGACTCGATAAGTATCTTCAATGGAAGCAACTGGAAACTCATGCCCAATATTGTATTGAAGCTCACAACTACAGAAAAGATTTTATAAATTATTAAGAGATCCGAACCCAAAAATATATCCAATCTAGCTTTATAGCGTACAAAATAAAACCCATTTTTGTATTGTAATTTATTAACTTCCCAGTGGAAGTTCTTGTAATGGGGCCGATTTTGTGAATCGCGGATTTTTACATATTTCCACGTTTGAAGGTCACCAGAATCCAAATTCAACGTTTTTGTAGAGTTGTCTTTCCGTGTGTATGTAAGTAAGTGCGTATGTACGTATGTGCGTTCGGAATTATCTTTCGCCACGATTATCTGGAGAACCAAAGATGATATTGACATGGGACCCGGTTTATTCTAAGCTTAATTACGTAACTCAGAACTGATTAAGTTTTCAGCGAAATCGGTCCAACCGTTTTTTGTTAGTTAATAAATAACTAAAATAATTTGAATTTATTTGTACTATTTATTTTCATTTGTCATTGAGCAAATCATTATTACATTGTGCTCCGTTATTTCGTATACATACAAATCATATTGATCCCACTGAGAAGTTAGTCGTGTGGGCCTTGCGGGTCGCACCGAGACCACTTTTTTCATTTCATATTTGTTTTTTTTCTCTTAAGCTGTTTATAAATTACTCTTAGAAATTGTTATACGAACAATGTTTAAAATAATAGTAAAACACATCAAAAGCTTACTTGAATTTATTGTTATATTAATAAATATATTTGGAAAGTTCTTAACGGAAAAGAGAGATGGCATCTGGTGGACGGTTATAAAACCAAGGCCATATATTTATTTATCATAATGTTGAATTTGTAAAATAAATTGTTTAAAATCGAAAAAATAAAATAAAGCTATTATTATTATTATATCATTTTTGTCTAGTATGTAAGTTGATATTTAAAAACCAATAAAAATGAACTTAAAAGTAAAAGTAAGGAAAAGCTTGATGTCTTATATGATTGCTTTTGTTGCCATCGCAGGAAATATGGCGGTATGAATATGTGGTTCCATGGAATATTGATTTAAATCAAAGTATGGCCCAATTGTTGAGAACGCCGTGACTGATTTGGCTGGTTTGCGACGGACGCTTCTACGGTAGAAATATTCTCCACACGTCGGGCAACATCAAGCAGCGAATATTCTGACTCAATTTTTTTCACTAAACTATGAATTGCTTGTATACTGGGACGAGAATTACGGCCAAAAAGTGGCGTTAACGCTCTTAAAGTTGAGGCCACCGAGTCGAAATTTCTATAGTAAAAATTAATTTTATGTAAATGCTGTTCCTTCGTGTACCTTACCATTATGAACATTTTGACATTGACAGTTCGGTTTTCGGCTTAAGGGTGCGTTCACACTAAAAGTTTGAAGTTGTCAAGTCGCTAATGAAAGAACCTTTATTATTTACTTGTTATTATTTACAAATAGTGTTTGGATACTTCTTCTTAATACTTGTTTTGGTTATAATTCGCTTTATTATAATTTTTTTAAGAAATATTCGCACAAATTCACCGATTTCATCATACAATTAATTTAGAAGATGTTTTTTTTTCATTTGACACTGTCGGAATGGCTACTCTAGAAGTTTTTGGCCACTTTGCCGAGTACTGGGCTCCACATAAAGCAATAACCTCACCAAATTTTAAAGCTTAATTTGCAAGGAACAACAATATTTAGTTTCAAATTAATGCCTTTGCTAAATAATATTTGCATTCTTTTACACAACTTCATAGTGAATATTTAGTTGCATATTTACATTATTTGCAGATCCGCATATTGCAGTTTTCCTCGGAACAATTTATTTGGCTTAATTTTTTTTTTAAAATATGGTTAAGTAAGTTGCTTAATGATTTTGATTTATTCTTAGAACTTAATTTATATTGAAAATGCTTTGTTAGTTAAAGATTTTTAATTAGAAAAACAGAGGAATCTGCGCGGATAAAAACACTACCGCCAGCCAACATCGATATAGATCGAAAAGTAAGCAAAAAATCATCTTCTAGCTGATAAAACTTAGACCTTGCATTTTAAGTGAGGTGACGACTGAATTTGGTTGAAAACCTTTTATTTGATATTTGATACTTTTTCAATGGCTCTTCTTTCAGGGAAACGGCTTCCCAAAATCTTGGGCTCCTTTTTAAAATTGAATAACGAAAGAACTGGGTGTGAATTGATAGCACTCCTGCTTCAATTTTCGCATTGGTTTCCTAAATGCCTTGAAAAGACAAATTTGCAAATTGTCAAACAAATCCGCAAACTGAAATGAAAAACCCACTTCGACCCTAATAAAAAAAAGTTTAACAAATAAAAAAAATTTTAAGAACAAAAAAAGTTTATATTTTTAAATCTTAAGTAAATAACTTGCATCTGAAAGTTAATTGTCTTTACTGTCTTTCTATATTGTTGTTGTTATGCTTTAAGTTTATTAAATTTATTATATTCCTAATTGAAACGCAAAAATCACTGCTTGTACCATATGTTTACACCATATAGTCCACCATAAACTTATATCCTGCAAATGCACAAAGACCTGTCAGACCAACTGTGGATGCAAAAGAGTAGGCCTCAAAAGTTCCAATATGTGCCTGAACTGCGAAAACAGCTGCAACAACATGCCCATTGCAGAAATTGAAGGAGAAAGAAAAGAACAATTGGACCTCCCTGAAATACTTGAAGGTATCTACTTCATTTCTTGACTCGCTATAGCTACTCACTTATACTGCTATCGGATCTATTCACTAAATTATGAGGTATTTGGAATTAGGTCACTGATTATTTGTTTATCCGTTTCAGGAATACAACCGGAAGGGTGCCCTGAATAAATTATGGAACCCGTGTCTAGGACTCTTATCAGTTCTTAGAGAAAAATTTATGGTTGCATCTTTAAAAATCGTATGAAAGAAGATTTTCCTACATGGAATTAAAAATATATATATATATGAATAGACATTTTTTTTTGTTATTTTCGAAACATTTCAAAAACAAACTACTCCAAAAATGAAAATTACGACTCCCCAACGCGATGTGCCGTTAATTTGAAGGGATGGTTCAAATTAATGATGTAAGTATTTATTTTTTGGTATTTTCGAAAAATTTTCGTTTTGCTTGATAGTTTGACACTCTTTTGCGTGAAAACAATTGAGCGTACAAAAAAATGTTTGTTACATAAATTGTAGGTAATTTCTTCTTCTTTATTTTACCCTCAGAATTTTTTTTCGTAGAAAGCTTAGAAAACCACAAAAAAGCCTTATTATCAGCGGTTTTTTGACGATTTCTCATATTTGACATTCGAAATTTTGTTGGAGAAGTTCAGATTCGTGTTCAGCAGCCCCTAATCCATAAAATAAGCCACTAAACACAATTACACCAGAACTTTCCACTTCGACCCTTTTTTTTGTACCATTTGACTGGACTAATATTCTAATGGCATATATTATTTTGACACGAAGTAAAAGTTACTATATTTATGATCGATAGTAATGTCGAACTAGCTATGTCCGTCCGTCTAGTCTGTCGGCAAAAATTATTCCTTTAAACTTAACCTAGAGAGCTGAAATATATGAACTGAATAACGGAATACTTTCTAGGGGCCCGAAATAATCAAGTTTAAGATTTATTGAAATCCGCCCACATACACGCCCACAAACTCAAAAAAACAAATTTATCTAAAACATCGAATTTTTAGCTACAAAGCTGAAATTTTTTATATACGATCTTTGACTCCTAAAACTGCTCGCTAGATAACATTTCTAAAATCCGCCCACTGACACTCCCACAATTATGTAAATAAAACAATTTTATTGAAAAGTCAAAGTTTGAGCTATGGAGCTGAAATTTATAATACATATATACTTTCTAGGGGCCTTTTATGCTCATGTGTAAATATTTTCGAAATTCGCCCACTAACACGCCCACAATTTAAATTTTTTTTTTTTTGACAAAGTTTGAGCTCGGGAGCTGAAATTTATAATATAGACTCTCAGGTGCCCTATATACTTATGTTTAAGAAGTTTTTAAATCCACCTACTGACACGCCCAATTTTATTGAAAAACCAAAGTTTGAGCTAGGTCCTTTAAATGTTATAAAACAAAATATGTAGAGCGTTCTTAACAATTTAACCGTACTTAGATTTTTGTCACGCCTACTTATGAGCGATCGGAGTAAAAATTGGGTATCCAACAGTTCGCTTAAGCGGACTGTAGCTCGTCCCTATGTTTTTTTTTTTAAATCTGCTCCTGGTTTTCCTCATGTACCTACTTCAGTTTGTTAAACAATTCTAATACGGGCACATTTTTTCAGAAGTGTCATTGCTAAACTAAGGTTCTCTGAGCCAAAGAGCTTGTAAGATACTTTAAGAAAAACAATACTGGCAAGCTAATTGAACTTCAATGAATATATGTTTCTAATGTAAGAACGTCGATGTATGAAATAAACTGGCAAAAATAGTTAGGTATCTCTGCCCCACCTGCGTACGCCCCTGCTTCGGGTAAGTATTTTTTTATCGAACTGAACCTATTGCTCGCTGAATCAAGGAAGCCGATCCAATTATAATTTTAATGATTTATTATTAAGTTGTAAGTAGTAGGTCTGGTTTCCATGCAGCCTTTTGTTTAGCTAGTGTGAAGGACTTTACTTCACTTTCTAATTGCTCCATTGTATTAATTGTTGTGGATAGTTCGATGCGTTCATCTATTAAATATTTAAAATATATTCAGTGAGTTAGTTTGTTTACTAGACGTGGGTTTTGTTCCTTCAATATAATTGTATTACCAAGTGTAAGCAGCACAAATGAGTGATCTGAGTCATGATCTGGCCCTTCCTTAACTTTGGTAGTATTTCAGGAGATATTCATAGTTAAGAAGAAGTAGACAACATCCGGCATTTTGTTCCTATTTGTGGGCCAGTAAGTATATTCAAGGAGTTCTCTTCCTCTTGTATTTGTTAATCTTGATCCCCAAGATTTGTTTTTGGCATTGAAATCTTCTCTTGTAATAAAACCATTTCGAAATATGCGGAAAAGGATTTTAAAAACATTTTTTAAGATTATAGCTGAGTGAAATTGACTCCTAACTCGAAGGAAAAAATTCATGCTCTATCGAACCTTAATCCTCCAGTCCTGCTTTATGGTGCCGAGTGCTGGACGATAAGTGGAAAAGGAGAGCTAATATTGGGTTCTTTTGAAAGCACGCTGGAAGCAGCGTGCCCGGGGTCGCAGAGGATGGAAGGCTGCAGTTTCTCAGGCGGAGACTCTTCATGGGTCGGGAACCCGTAAGTATTAGCATTCCATTCTAGGATTTTTATATTATCCATCATGTCTTTTTGGTGCAGCCTTCTTATTGCAGCTTTGCCTTCCAAGAAACGATTTTCTTTCCAGTATAGTCTTAATGCTTTTTCCATGCTTTCCATTCTGTCTAGAATTTTTTGCATAAAGGTTTCCATACTAGTATTTGTTTTTTTCGTTGCAGTTTGCAGATTTTAGTGTTTCTTCTCTTTGTCTCATACAGATTTTGGTATGTGATTTCCTGCACACGTTACTCACCTTACAACCCTTATTTCAAGTAAAGGAAAAATTAGCTTTAAAATCATTTACTTATTCAAATCAGTTTTTTGACTTTGCTTTTCTGTATAATTAATTTCTATATTCTCTGACTAACATTTTGTTGTTACTAGTCTAAGACTAGTGCATTTTCTATTGAAGAAATAAATTCAATAAAAAACTATTTTCCTAATTTAAAATTTCTTTGCGGAGGCATTACTAAAGAAACCGAATACTGTTCGTCCCTTTAATAATTACTAACATAATGAAAAAAGTCACAGAGTTTGCTAAACAAATTGATAATAAATCAATGGTAGTGCCTTCCTGACCTTTTAAGGATTACCAACACAAGACAAAGAAATCCAAATTTACCGCTAAACACTAGAAAAAGATTTATTCCGGTCCCGCAAGAATAACAGCTTAAAAAAAGAACTTTACAAGACAAATTAAGAGCCATTAGATCTTGAGTAGCTAAGTAATTAATTCTCCATGGAAGCAGGAGATGCATAAATTTGTCAGGAAGAGGGTTCGCTGTATGGAAAGTGAGATTTTGTCGCAAACTCTTAAAGTTTCATCATAAATCAATCAAAAGCATTAAAATATTAATTATATTTAAATAATGTGAAAATTCAACAGAGGAATTTTTCGCAATTTAATAGATATGACCTACTTTTACCGCGATATTAATTCAAAAGTAACCCTGCTCATCGTATGACAAACTCATTGGGGCTCTGGAGAGTTAAAATGTCTTGCGAATTCAAAATAATTTCTCTTACCCTCTTTTCATCTAATTGCTTTTTAGAAATCATACTTGATTCTAATCGATACACCATATAATTGCACTGAATGGCCAGGAGCAGTCCCAATGGGCCTATAATTGCGCCTGTAATTTGCAAAAAATATCAATGGTACGTCCTTAGCTTATAATTGCAGAAACAAACGAAAATTTAACGATCCGAACTTGTTAGGACTTGTTGTTGCTTATAGAAATCGGATTGGGATACTAAATAAATAAATTCATTCGTCCGTCGGACTGTGCATACGTATATTTTTCTATTAATCATTCTCGTAAATGACGTGAAGTGAGTTCTCGACAAAGAGTTTATAGTTTTCACCTTGATTCTACTTTGCTCCATTGCTGTCGTTTGTCGGTCGTGTATTGACTAATAGAATTGTAGGCGGCCATCTTAAATGTTTGCATAGTCAAGAAAGCAAAACGTTTTAAGTGAAATCAAGTGATATTACATTGGGTTGAGACGCGTGAGCGCGAAATATTTGAAATGCGAAATTGGAATTTGAAATTTAGCACATTGCGTGTATTGAACACATTTGTTAGTGGGTGAGTCAGACGACTGTCTGGGAATTTTATTTAAAGAGTTTTGAATGATATTATATTACATTGCGAATGAATTAGGCTATGACAATATAAGGGAACACTAGGACTGCTGGTATTGAAGGTAAGTTTTATTTCAGTGACGCACAGTTAGGAACAATTACTATGAAGACAGTAATTCGCCGAATTTTGATGGCCCGTTGAGCAGCGGGGGGCAACATGCCCTCCCAGAACGGTGTGTTACTCTAGTTTATAAGTTAAATTAAGTTACCTGGGGCGTTTCTGGGAGAGGCCGGGCTCGTCAAATTGTAACAATAATAATATTGGTTAGGGTATATTACACTGCGACCTATTGGTATTTTGTGTCACCTGCTTGTACCTCGGAGAGGGGTTAAATCCAATAGCACACCAATAGCACAATTGCAAATTACATCCATCGCAGGATGTTTGGGATGCATCCTCATGCCTTTCCCGCTAGACTTCTACATATCATGAGGGCGCGGGTGGCCTTCTTGGATATCTCCTCTGTACGTTTTCGCCAGAGGAGTTTACTATCTAGATGAAGTCCTAGACTTTACTTCTTTGACTGGTATCGGTGTCGTGCCTGATAGGCTAATGTCCTTAAGTCTTTGAAGTTGTCTGTTCGTTGTGAATGGTACTATCAATGTTTTCGTCGGATTGATGTTGAGTCCGACAGTATGACACCATTCCTTGGTTACTTTAGGCCCACTTTGTATGATGTCCCCAAGGGCTTCTTCAAACTTACCCCTGGCAATCAATACAATGTCATCGGCGTACGATAGACAGTTGATGCCAAGGTTGGTTAATTTTTCCAGCCGTTCGTCTAGAACTAGGCTCCACATTAAGGGTGATAGTACCCCTCTTTGTGGAGTACCTCTTGCTGTGTTCAATCTCGTCAACTTGTGGTGGTGGTTCCTGGAGATGACTGACGCTGGTAAGGCTTCAGTCGGCTCACGGCGGTGTGTATGCACGTTGACGACTGCTAGGCGCTCGGAAAGTATTTGGGATTTTGACCACTTGTGGCGTAAGGCAACGACTGCTCAGAATCCTAATTATAGTTAGAATATTTTTTTTTTTTTTTTTTTATAATTTGCTTACGCTAAAGGGATTTTTTCTGTTGTTACAGTACCCTTATAATGCTAAGAACACAGTGTAAGCGTGATATGTTAAGTAGTTTATGTAAGTAGAACAGGTAGTTTTTAATTTGTTTTATACTTAAACTTACTAAACGGGCTCCCGACCCGTGAAGAGTCTCTCCCTGAGACACTGCAGGTTTCCATCCTCTCCGATCCCGGGAACGCTGCTTCCAGTTCTCCAGGCCAAGCGCTCTGGCATCCGCAATGGCTTGGTCTTTAAAACCGAAGTTCGGCCTTCTTTGCCTTCTCGAACTAGGAGGCTGGGAGTCGAAGATCCTGTTGGCTGAAGCGTTATTTTGCATTAGCTATGTAAGACTAGTGACGAATGATCCGAGTTTAATAAATAATTTGTGGGGTAAAACGTAATTTTAAAAGTTTATTCAGCGAAAAATGGCTCTGTAAAATTTAATAAAGAAAAAGTATTTTTTTTTATTTATGTATGTATATAACCAAAGAAAAAAGAAAAATGAATGAATTGATTTGACAAATGCATATATATAATATAATATTGAAGTTAAAGTAGGGGTATAAATAAGTGACAACATTTTTTAGTTGTTACTTAAACAATATTAATGAGTAAATTTGTGACTTGTGAGCTATCCATTTCGAAAAGCCAATTTTTTAATTTAAAAAAAAATGTTACATTTATTTAAAACTTTTATGTCGTGTGGCAGTTTGTTAAAAAGGTGCAGTTACAGTAAAAAAAATTGAATAGTGAGTCTTATTTGAGGTTGGCACATTAACAAGAGCTTTAGTATTGACTCTTAAGCTATATACATTTGAGCTCGGATTGTCGATGTTAAACCACTGCGGATGAAGAACACTTTAAGTACTTTATAAACGTAAAGATGCTTAAGGGGTAAGATGCGGAGTTCCTGAAACATGGGCCAACTGCTGGCTAACCTATTCTTATTGCAAATAATCCTTAGTATATGCTTTTGGGCTAATACAAGAGTCTCAATGGTATTGAAATAAGTCCCTCCCCAACTCGATATACCATACTGCAGTTCGAGAATGTACGAGTCCGTAGTATATCTTTAACATCAGATTTTTAAAACAATACGGTCTTAACATGAACATGTTTCGAGTAACAACCATTATATATTTTTGTAACTCAGCTGTATGTGCCTTCCAGTTCAAATTAGTGTCGATTAAAACTCCTAAATATTTGAAACTATCAACTGATTCAATTTTAAAACAAGTCGAAGAACAGAAAGCATTTGTATAAAAATTTGTTGTATCACAAGTGTGCAGGGACATGCTAAGTTTTTCACATGCAGCAGAGTGAAAGTATACCTCACATTCAATCGGTTCCAAATTTTGAAGACTGCAAACCATAAGCTTTGTTTTTTCGCTTATCAAAAGTTCATGTTTTGCAAACCACTGCCTTAAAATTTGTAAATCCCTTTGTAATTTGATTAAGGACTCAAATAAATTGTTGCTTGTGTAAGTAAGTGCCATGTCGTCAGCGAAAGCTGTCATATTGCTACTAAAATTTTGTTCGAATATGGAATTCACATAAATCAAAAATAAAATCGGGCCCAAAACAGAGCCTTGTGGTACACCCACTCCTATTTCCATCTCTTCACTGAAGACATTATCAAGTTTGACTCTTTGAGACCTATTACTTAAATATGAGGCAAACCAATTATAGACCGATCCCCTGAATCCAGCTTTGTAGAGTTTATCCAGCAGAATATTATGATTGACCAAATCAAATGCCTTGGTCATGTCAATAAATAAAGCTAGACGAGAACATAATTCGCTGCACAATTTCAGAATGGCATCCTCTGTGGACATACCTTCTCGAAATCCAAATTGTTTATCGCTCAAAAAACTATTTTGTTTTAAATGACCATATGCGTGGTTTCATACGCTTTTCAAATAATTTAGAAAAGGTGGGAAGTAGGGAAATAGGTCTATATTGGCATGTTTGTTTTCGATTGCCTTTTTTATACAAATTTGTAATACCATCGGATGTGCATGATTGCTTATTGTCAAAACACATAACATATTTATAAACTTCATATGAAGTAAAAGATTCGAACACAAAACTGTAACTTTGAAACCGATCGCAAAATATATCTGAATATAGGTCACAACTACAATCAAATTGCGTAGAGCAGGGTTTTGATTCAGTGGCAACATATACAAAGAATTTATTAAAAGCGTTAGCAATATCCGCTGGGTTTGAAACTACAGTCTTTTCAATTTCGATTTCTATTATTTTTTCCCTAATGACTTGCCTATTAAGGATATTATTAACCACGCTCCATTCCTCCTTAAAGTTTCCTCTGCAATTCTCGAGCTTCATAGAATAAAATTTATCCCGACAAGCTTCTACTTCCTTCTTAACATCCTGACTAAATTTGGTGAATTTTTGCTTGAGTCTTAGGTTGCGAGGGTTGCGTTTTAATTTTTTCCGCAACGAGTTTTTTTTGCCAATCATTTTTAGAAGGGTTTCCGTAATCCACGGCTTTAGTCGTTTTGATTTCAAACTATTTTGCGAGGTAGACTGAATTACGGTGGATTTTTTGATGTTTGTTTGTTTGTTGATAGCATGTACTTTGTATTGTCCTCATTTACTTCAAAACCAACCAATTTTGCCTGTTCTTCAATCGTAGTGAAAGCCTCTAACACGGCACGCTGGGAACGGTGATGTCGATGTCGTCCACATACCCCAATACCTGGACGGATCCATTGAAGATATTGCCTTCCATATTGACACCTGCACTATTTTCTCCAGAACAAGATTGAAGAAGTCACATGATAGCGCATCTCCTTGCCGAAATCCCAAACAAGTTTGTAATAATTCCGAAAAGCTGCTTCTAAACTGCACATTACACCGTATGTTCTCAAGTGTCACGCGACACAACTGGATCAGTTTTGTCGGGATCCCAAATTCGGTCATCGCCACGTAGACCTCCTGAATGCTATCATATGCGGCTTTAAAGTCAATCAAAAGGTGGTGGGTCTCCACTTGAAATTTATTGGTCTTTTCCATGATTTGCCTTAGTGTGAAGATTTGGTATATTGTCGATATGCCGGGCCGGACGCCACACTGGTATGTGCCGATTAGTGTATTGCAGAACGACTTGAGACGTTCACACAGTACGTTGGATAGGATATTATATGCGACATTAAGCAGGGATATGCCTCGATAGTTCTTGCAAGACATAGGATCGCCTTTTTTGTAGATGAGGCATATGGAGCGATAGTCCAGTCATCGGGCATGCTTTCTTCCACCCATACTTGATTAATGATTTGGTGCATGCGCTCTACTAAAACATCACCTCCAGAGCTCCGCTGGTAGCCCAGCAAAGCCGGCGGACTTATTGTTCTTTAGCTTTCTTATAGCTAAGCCAACCACTTCTGTACTGAGTGGTGAAATCTGTTCTTCATTGACCGGAAAGATAGGGCAAGATTTTTGTTTCAAAATAAGCCAACAGGGGTACAGCTGTTGATTTTGTGTAGGAAACCATTGTTCTTATCGGAAGACATCTAAAATTAACTTTCTCCCAAGTGTGTGCTTACAACAAATTCAACATATCTAAGCGCGATAGATCCCCTAACTCAGAGCACAATCAACTGTCCTCGAATAAAATTTTTCGTCGAGCAATGAGTAATTTTAACAGTGCACGTATAAAGGACTCTAGTTTTAAAAACCGAAGTCCATTACAATGTCTACCAGATAAGGAAAAAAATGATGATATGGACGAATTAGGCTCGGCTAGTAATCAAAAGGTTTTTATACCACCAATCGAACTCCTCCAAAAATTTAGTGATTATGTTCATAGGTTAAATAAGGTTAGGAGGGTCGCATACACAATTGTATATGTATCACCCAAAGACCAAAAGAGGCCCATATCTACATGATACCAACATGCAGCCAATAAAATCATTAGGATCTGTTAATGAATTGATTAATATCCGTTAGAGGTAACTCTGCTAATTCGCCCAAGCAGTCGAAGAACCATGCCCCTATGCAGGAAAACCGCCCTTCCTGGAGAGGTTCCACAGATTCTACTTTTTCCAAATCTCTGCAGCTTCAGTAGAAGTCATGTGTGGGGATAATTAGCCTTCTGTCCATGTTCCCGATGATGAACACGGGTTCACTGTCAGAGGATACAACTCAAAACAGAGACGATCAAAAAAGAAAATAGTTCGAAATCACTGACATACCGGTAGCACCGATTATTCATAACGCCGTTGGGATAGACCATGAAAACGTTGTTAAACGACAGATCGACCGGAAACGTTCAAAACTTTACTTCAGGTGCACTTCTCATGTTTGTCTTTTCGCGCAATAGCCGAAGACTCAACGGACCACAGGGTCTCGATAGCCAGTGGGGTTAAACGTTTATCTGGCAACTATTTAAGTATAGATAAAGTTAAATGGTCTTTCAAATCATTTAAAGCCACTGGTAGAGACGGTCTGTTTCCAGCTCTAGTTTAGAGGGTTATGACAGCCATGCTGCCGGTAATCGTCGCTTTATTTAACACAAGTTACAACTGGGGAAACATACAATTTATCTGCAAACAGGTGAATGCCATCTTCAACTCACAGCCCTATCAGTTTAACATCTTTAGTTCTCAAAAGCATGGAATGAAATATTTGTGTTCATAGCAGAGGAAGGGTAGTAACAACTATCGCTCTGCAGAGGGTGGTCCAAACATTTTTTTTTCTTTTTTCAGGTTGGCCACCCCGTAAATTTGTTACACGTGTCTAAAGTATTAATGCTGTAAAATTTCAGTTGGCTATCTTTAGTGGAAGAGAGTGCTCAATCGATTGCTATTTTTGATTTTTTTTGTAAAGAATTTATAATTTATAATTTATTTTATCTGCTTTGATGTTAAAATAATTTATTATATACAAGGTGGCGCAAAAGTAATCCTCCTATCAGAAAATGCTATAAATTTTGAGATTGGCCCCTAATGTCAGTTCTGTTTTGACATTTGTGTAGTAAACACATGTGAAATACCCGTTAATAAACAATGTTACGCTACACTGCTCCAGAACGCGGAATATTGGTGACTATTTATTTGAGCAATAATCGGTCGGTGACCAAAAAACATCGGAAGGTTATTTTTGCGCCACCTTGTATAAGGTACCAGTGCAAAAAATGAGTTATTCAACACGTAAACTAGATGAAATATTCTTACTTGGATGCCGGGACCTTGAGCCGGTGCTAAGGTTAAATCAACTTCCGACTCTTCGGCAAGTTTTACTACGTTTTCACCAGCTCTTAAGCGAAACAAAAAAAGTGAAAAATTCTGCGCATTTACTCATTCAAGAAGTAACAGAGGTGTGGAAAAAATCTGGTAGTCGGATTAGACAAACAAACCATTGCATTGAGAAAGTTCTTAAGCTACACAAAAACTGGCTGCTTCTAAAGAAGAATAAAATAAGAGCTTCAGAAGCACAAAATAACCGAGAGAATTCGTTCACAGCAGAGCTGGATAAGCTTTTCGATATAGCCCATTCGGAAGCTATGCATTTAAACAAAATTGGAGAAGACCGAGACTTTCCTATAGACCAAAGAGACGAGCGCAAGTTGATTATGACATCTATCGACAGGAAGCTAGAAAAGGTCAAAGAACGTTCTCTACGTTACCAGTTACCAGTGCTCTTGATCGTAACAAAATAACCGATCGGGAAGCAGTAAGATTGATTATATCTTTGTCCGCTGCACTTGGTTGCAATCTTGCTTCACTCCCAGTTTCACGAAGCACGATTCGACGAGCCAGAAAAAAAGCTAGGATAGAAATCAGCGCACATTTGAAAGAAACATTTAAACCATCTTATCCACTAATAATACATTGGAATGGAAAACTATTACTTGATATTACGGATAATAAGAAGGTTGACCGCCTACCGATTCTTGTCTCTGGATATGGTTTTGAAAAACTGTTAGGTGTACGTAAACTGGCTGCATGGACGGGAGAAAACACATCTGATACTGCTTTCGACACCATGGAGCAGTGGAACGTCACAAATCAAGTTCGAGCTATGAGTTTTGACACTACTGCGGCTAACACCGGTGCCAAAAAGGAGCATGTGCTCTCCTAGAAGCGAAGACAGGGCGTGATCTTTTATGGCTTGCTTGTCGGCATCACATGTTCGAAATAATGCTTCCAAAAATATTCACACTCTGCTTTGGACCATCCAGCTCTCCCGAAATTCTGTTATTCAAGAGATTCAGAGATTCCTGGGACACATTTTCCCGAGATCACTACGACTGCCTTCATTCCAGTACCAGTACGAAACAGTTTTCTGAAAGTACTTTTAACAGTCTTACAACTGCTTTAGCTGGAGAAAAACAAGTCCGGGATGATTACAACGAGCTGATAGAGCTCACAATGATCGTTTTGAACAAGTCACCTGCGAGAATTCATTGGCGTTCTCCGGGACCAACTCATCGTGCTCGTTGGATGGCAAAACTGCTGTATGCTATAAAAAATGTTCTTTATCGGAGTAATTCAGACACATTCAAGCTGACCAAAAGAGAAGAAAAACAAATTATTAGATTTGTTACTTTTGGTGCACTTATTTACACAAAGATTTGGATAGAAGCGCCTTTGGCAGCAGATGCACCAATGAATGACTTACAACTATGGAAGAGATTGAAATCATATGAAGCAATTGATTCCGGAGTTGGTGCAGAAGCGAGATGTGTTTTAGAGCGTCACTTGCGGTACTTATCCGATGAGCTAGTAGCCTTTGCCCTATTTTCCGACAAGGTGTGTTGTGATGACAAAAAGGCTATTGTTCAAGGAATGTTAAGGACGGCCCTCGTTAACTCTTCTAAACTATCAATCGAAACCACCTTGGGCGTCTTTGCATCGGAAAGAACATTGCAAACACTCGCAGTTCTTGACATGAGATATTCGTTCTTGAAGCTACGACCTGAGACTTGGGGTGGGAATGATGATTACCTTCAAGGCAAAAGTTGTATAAGAAGTTTGCGTGTGGTGAACGATACTGCGGAAAGTGGTGTAAAATTGTTTGAAGATTACAATACGATACTCAGTAAAAATGAGGAGGAAAAACAATTTATGCTTCATGTTGTGGAACAATACCGGAAAATAGTCTACTGAGACTTCGAAAAAAGCGTTAACAAATTTAGTTTTGAGTTGAAAAAAATATACCTGTATTAACTTTAATTTATGTTCTGATTTGTTTCTATAATTTTGTACGTACCTATTTATATAATATTTTACAATAAAATATACTAATTTTTGAAATTAGCTTACATTATTCATTTCTGAATTTTTTAGGGTTTTTTCGTAGAATCAACATATTTCAAGGTCGATGAGCACCCCCTTTTACGTAAGGCGGGGGCTGAAATTTTAAACAGGTAATAGAAAGGGCATGTGTAACAAAGTAATGGGGTGGCGGGACTTCTTTTTGTGTAAAAAGTTGTTGCCATAGATTTGTGGACCACCCTGTCTACACCCAAATCAGTATGCGTTCCGAAAGGTTAAATCTACAGATCGTGCCCTTCACAATCTATTTAAAAAGATAGAAGAACACTTACATCTAAGGAAAAAAACCTTTGCACCTCCCTAGTCATTGAGGGTGCTTTAAATGGTGCAGGGAAATAAGTCCACGGGAACTAAGTCCACTGAGTGACTTAGTTCCCACTTAGTGGGAAATAAAACCACTTTCGCGAAGTGGACTTAGTTCCCATGTTAAGTGGGAACTAAGTCCATTGTTTTATGGGAACTTAGTCCACAGTCAAATATAAGAAGAGGGAACTAACATCCAACATTTAGAATTAAACAAAAAACTGTAAAGTGCAGTTAGTTATCACACTCTTTAAGCAAAGTCTTAAGCTTATCATGGTGACATAAAGCCAAAGTTTCAAAACCGTACCTCGCACCTACTCCAAATC
The DNA here is from genome assembly GCA_949715645.1 of Portevinia maculata. NCBI lineage: Eukaryota > Metazoa > Arthropoda > Insecta > Diptera > Syrphidae > Portevinia > Portevinia maculata. Next base: position 13,318,264 of record OX454525.1, on the reverse strand, counting down.
AAACAGTGACCCCAAGCAGGGGGGTTGCAGGGGGGCAGCATGCCCGCCCATATGCATTACACTATTTATGGAATCTACTTGCGATTTCGTAACTAATCTCATAAACAGTGCAATGCATATGGGGGGGCCTGCTGCCCCCCTGCAACCCCCCTGCTTGGGGCCCCTCAGTGGACTTAGTTCCCGTGGACTTATTTCCCTGCGCCCTTTAAATAACACCGGTTACGAGTTAATTGCAAGGACAATCAGTTGTTAAAGTATCGAGAATTCGAACAACCTGTGGATCAGAGTGGAAAGGCGAATCATAAATTCTTTATATGGAGGAATGTTGGTCTCTGCTAAGGCAGTCAAAGGGTACCCCAAAAGAGGTGTACTATCCCCTCTATTATGATCTGTTCTTATCGACAGTTTTTAAGTCAGCATACATGGACTAGGCTATACCATTATTTATGCTTATGGTCTGGGGATAATAATAAGTGGTAAGATCAGCACGACTGGATGCCAAAGCCTTTAGCATCACCATTTTTTTTGTAGAGGAAATCGAAAGGTTAATGTCAATCAAATTAACATAACATATTTACATTGTACAAAAACATATGGCAGCATTCATCGCCAGGAGCTCTACGTAGCGATGATCGAATTCGGGATCTCGGCGAAACTGATTCAGTTGTGTCGCATGACGCTGGAAAACACGCGGTGCAATGTGCAGTATGGAAACAGCTCTTCCGAACTATTCCAAGACTTAACCGGATTACGGCAAGAAGATGCGCTGTCATGAGACTTCTTCAATCTTGTTCTGGAGCAGATAGTTTGTAGGGCTACGGAACAGAACCGTCCAACTACTTGGATACGCGGACGATATCGACATCATCGGCCGATCTCGTCGTGCCGTATTAGAGACTTTAATGGCGATTGAAGAACAATCAAAATTGGTTGGCCTTGAAGTTAACGACGACAAAACGAAGTACTTGCTTTAAACAAACAAACGTAATTCTGTCCACCGATTAGAACAAAACGTCACTGTTAATAGCAATAACAAACATAGGGACGGGCTACAGTCCGTTTGGGCGAACTGTTGGATACCCTATTCTTATTCCTATCCCTCATAAGTGGGCGTGACAAAAGTCTAAGTATGGTTGAATTGTTAAGAACGCTCTACATATTTTGTTGTATAACATTTAAAGGATTTTATCGAAAAAAACGCTCCCTAGCTCAAACTTGGGTGTTTCAATAAAATTATTTTATTTAATTGTGAGCGTGTGAGTAGGCAGATTTAAAAAAAATTAACACATGAGCATAAAGGGCCCCTAGAGAGTATATATTATAAATTTCAGCTCCCTAGCTCAAACTTTGGATTTTCAAAAAAAAAAAAAATTTAATTGTGGGCGTGTCAGTGGGCGGATTTTGAAAATATTTACATATGAGCTTAAAGGGCCCCTAGAGAGTATATATTATGAATTTCAGCTCCCTAGCTCAAATTTTAATTTATTTAATTTAATTTAATTTATTTCATCAATAGAGTACATTTCTCTTACAGACTAATAACAATATGATTTGTTGAATATTAATAGATAATTCATAAACATATAGACGAAAAAAAAAAAAAAAAAAAAAAAAAAAAAAAATAAATAAATAAAGAAAAAGAGATAACAATAAGCAATAAGATTTCAATAGTGCAATTAAACTAAACTAAGTCTGTCTTAAGGTTAGAAGAAGATTGTTTTTAAAATCCAACCTGCTACAACTCCTGAACAAATCGATAGACGTCATTATAGAGTTTGCTTCTTTGATGCAGCGGGCAATAGGTTCATTACGAGAAAAATTGGTAGTAAGAAGATTTTCATTCATATTGATTTATCAATAAAATTGTTTTATTTATTTGTGGCGGATTTTGAAAATTTTATATCCCGAGCAGTTTTAGGAGTCATAGATCATATAAAAAATTTCAGCTTCCTAGCTCAAAATTCGATTTTTTCCAAAATTTTGTTTTTTTGAGTTTGTGGGCGTCTGTGGGCGGATTTCAAAACTTCGTAAACTTGATTATTTCGGGACCCTAGAGAGTATATGGTTAAAATTTCAGCTCTCTAGGCCCAGTTTAAAGGCCTAATTTTTGCCGACGGACGGACCGACGGACGGACGGACGGACATGGCTAGATCGATATTACTATCGATGCTGATCATGAATATAGTAACTTGTAGGGGTTTACGGGCAATATTAAGGTATGTTATGCGTCAAAATTAATATACCCTTAGAATAGGGTATAAAAATAGGTAGTTCAGGAGTTTATCTAAAGGGTCTTCCATTAGCGACTTGGCAACTTTAAACTTTCAGTTGAATACACCCTTAAACCGATTACTAAACTGTCAATGTCAAAATATTCAGTGAAAGTAACATATTCATCATGATGAAGTACACTACCGAAATTCCGGTCGGTGGTCGCAACTTTAAGAGCGTTAAAAGAAATTTTTGGCCATAATTCTCGTCCCAGCAGACAAGTAATTCATAGCCTAGTGAAAAAGGTTGAGTCGGAATATTCGCTGCTTGATGTTGCCGTACCGAAGTGTGGAGAATATTGCTGCCGTGGTGGCGTCTATTGCAAACCAGCCAAATCAGTCAAGTTCATGGCGTTCTCAAGAATTGGGCATCTCCGAGACCGCATTATGGCGAATTTCGCGTAAGGATCTTAGCCATCACCCTAACAAGATAAAGCTGACTCAAGAACTAAAGTCACTTGATCATATGAAGTGAAGTACGTTTTCGAATTGGGCTCTGGATATGATGCAAGAAAATGAAGTCGCAAAATCATCTTCAGCGATGAAGCGCATTTTTGGTTAAACGGGTTCGTCAATAAACAAAATATGCATTACTGGACAGGTGAGAACCCTTATGTGCTTCATGAAACAGCACTTCATCCGCAATAAGTCACTGTTTGGTGCGGTTTTCATGCCGGTGGCGTCATTGGGCCTTGTTTTTTCGTCAATGAAAATGACCGTCACGTTACGGTAAATGGTATTCGCTACAGAGACATGTTGGAATTATTTCTTTGAGCAATTGCATGAATTGGACATCAGTTATATGTGTTTCCAACAAGACGGTGTTTAACAATCGAGTTATTAAAGTCTCAGTTCGGTGAACGCGTAATATCGAGAAACGTACCGTTCTATTGGCCGCCGAGATCGTGCGATTTAACGCCTTTATACTTTTTTTATTGGGCTTCATTAAATCATTGGTCTATGCCCACGAGTCGGCGACGTTAGAGGAGCTCAGAGCCAATATTGAACGAGAAATAGCGGCCGTATCGGTCGAAATGTGCAGCCGAGTCATCGAAAATTGAGTTCCACGTATCGATAATTGCATACGGTTTCGTGGTGGTTATATGAACGTAGTCGAATTCCATTAATAAATGTTTTGATAGTAGTTCAAACCAATACCATTTTTTTGAGATATCTCAAGTAGTTTAAAAAAGAAGTTGTCAAGTCCTTAATGAAAGACCGTTCACCTAGGAGTAAACATCAACTAGACGAATGAGACCTTAGTGGAGATCCGGCGGAGAAAAGCCTCAGAAAACAGCTGCTACCTCGGTTTTGCCAAACAAATCTGTTCAAAACTCCTCACTCGATGGACAAAATGCATGCTCAATCGAACCTTAATCCTTTAAGTGCTGTTTTATGGTGCCAAGTTCTAGACGATAAGTAAAAAATTCGAGCTTATAAGGGAGTTCACCTACCTCGGAGTAAACATCAATTAAACAAATGACGTAAAGCATAAAAGAGAAACCCTCTCTATTCTACCAAACTTAATAATTTAACACCTCCACTATACATTTTTCAGAAGCTGCAGATATAAGAAAGAAGAGGAGACCGTCCTGAACTTTCCGTACACGCGTTTCGCACTTGCCAATATTAGGTGGGCTTCACTTGGTCAATACCTCTTCCGTGCTCTAAATGATTCCAACAATGCTTGCACGGCCAAAATTGATATGTAATTCCACTAAGAAAAGCTATTTTTTCTAGTAGCATTCAGTATGACCCACATACCCCTTTGCAATGGCATCACAATGGAGCTATATTAATCGCCTCCTCGAAATCCATTTCAAATGAACTAACCAACCACCTACAGATATTCCAAATGGCGCGATTATAATAACTATACCCGCATGAGTCATACCGAAATCCATCATGGTCTCAGCTGGCCGCTATTTAATCCAAGTGAGATCCTTTAAGCTCATGCATAATCAACGGAAAGCATTCGTTCGGTTTGATTTCAAATGGTTTACTAGTTGTACAGATAGTTTTTGTAAAATTCATTCATTAATGAACCACTTTATCTTAATCCATCATTTGCAGTGTGTAAGTCCATTCAAGATAGCGAAATCATGTTTTAGCTCCTTTCAATATGTTCACCATAGCGTTAAGGACGAGTTTTGCAATTTCTACTACCGTTATTCAAACTGTTTGTTTTTTTCCTCCCACCGGAAATTAAGAAGAGTGCATTTAAAATTATATGGGACCCATACCACTTTGATGAAGTAATTTACGGCTTTGTCCTTTTATCTGAGAATATATTTTCAGAATGTTGAGCATTTGCCAATTCCGGAAAAAGCAGCAGGATGTCTAAAATTGATTGCATTAAGCAGCATCTAAAGTACACTAAAGCTCCAAACTTTCCTGTTTTATTTTTGTTTGTTTGTTTTCCTCTAAAAGCTAGTGCTACACAAGACCTGAAAGAGAATAAATAACATTCAAAAAATGTACTCGTAATACAGGGGGTCTTCATTGCACTTTTGGTTAAACTTATATAAACGATATTTACCTAGTATTGCTTAGTGCAAAATCGCCGGATGTCCTTATCTCTGGTGTAGAATAAATTATGCAATCAAATAATTCGTGGTGTAGTGCAAAAGTTACAAACTTTTGAATGAAATGTTCAAATTGGAGGTTATGTGATTTTATTCCTCGAAAAATCCAAATATAATCGTATGTCTTCGAAAGGATGAAGGGAATTCATATCTTCATTTCAGAAAACTTTTGAATTGAAATGCTTCCTTCGATAAATTAATTTCAAGAATTCAAAATATTCCTTTATTGTTTCGACTGGGTTGGGTGAGAACTGGTTAGTTACGTAGATATCACAGTGCATCAATAAAAGCTACTTAAGTAATTATAACTGGCATAGGTTGCTTTATTTATCAAGGACACAATGCAGTATTGTTTAATGACATTATTGTGTATCCCCTACTTTCGACCCTTCCTCTATTAACGGTACAGGCTTAACCTTTTCCGATGAAGCTAAATTCTTGGGGCTAATCTTCGATAGGAAGTTAAGCTGAAAACCAAATTTACATGAAATATTAAAAAAAGGTACAGTAGCACTTTTCTCTTGCAAAAAAGCCATCGGTAATAAGTGGGGCCTACAGCCCCGAATATTTCACTGGTCATACGTATGAGACCGATTTTGACATGTGGACTGCTCAAGACAAAGCGGTTAACCGTGATAAGCTTAGCAAAGTGCAATGTACAGATTGTCTGTGCATCAGCGGAGCACTGTGAACGACCCCCTCCGCTGCACTGGACATTTTACTGCATCTGACACCACTTGATATTTTTAGCAGGCAAAGCAGGCTTAGCTGCCTGTTTCGCTGTCCGCTTAAAAGCCACCTCACAGTGGATCAATACGAATATTGGCCACTCTATCATTCTGGACTCATTTGGGTCCCTACCAAGGAACATCGACTACACCATACCCCAATTACAGCTCGGGAAGAATTTCCAAATCACTATTCGCACCAGATCATTCTGGAAGATGTTGCTTACACGGAAGATAAATCGATTCACTTTTACACACGGATCAAAAACTAGTAATGGGGTAGGTGGGAGTGTTTTCTCAGAAAGACTAAATATAAATAAATAAATAAATAGCGTGTTCCAGGCGGAAATCATGGCGATTAAGGAAGTCTTGTCGTAGCTGAAGAGAAATGTGATATCCGCTAAAGATATCAGCATATTTTCGGATAGTCAAGCCGCGCTAAAGTCCCTATACTCAGTCTCTTCAAACTCCATCGTAGCCATAGACTGCCGTTCATCTCTTGAGGAGGTGGAAGAGCAGTTCAATATTCACCTCTTTTGGGTGCCGGGGCATAGAGACATCCCAGGGAATTGTAGGGCAGATGAACTCGCCAAAAAAGGAACCGCATTACCTCTTCTACTTGATAAAGGTTTTCTAGGTATGCCTATCGCTACTTGTAAACTCATGTTTAAGCTATCCGCAGTCGACAGTACAAACCTTAGGTGGACTGGTAGTGATGCGTGTCTAGCGACCAAGCATATCTGGCCAAAGTTGGATCTGCGACGCTCTTTGAGTTTGATCTCACTTAACCGACTGCACATTGGCTCTGCTATAGGTGCCATCACAGGACACTGTCTAATAGGCAAGTGAGCATCAAGGCTTGGCGTCTATTCAAATGACTTCTGCAGAAGCTGCAGCGATGAGGAGGAGACTACACTTCATCTCCTCTGTACATGTCCTGCACTCTCCCAAAAAAGAAATCTCTATCTAGGAGCCTTCTTCCTTAATGAACTCAATAACTTAGCTAACACAGATGTTAGAAGTCTATTTAACCAACGACCTTACCACGTCGAGTTAATCGGTTCTCGTCAGATCACCGTAATTAAACGACGTTGGGCGCGCTTAGTACGTAGATGGGGGACCGTTTGAGAGCAACCGCGTGTCGTTGGCCAGTCCCATCTACAGAGTTGAGGTAGATAATATACGTGGTATCACAATGGACCTAAATTGGTGTAAGTGTGTCGGCTTCTGCCGACAGCCACATAAACCTAACCTAACCTAGAAGTCTATTGCGCTTCATTAGAAGCGTTTAAGCGAGTAGTGGTCGAAACTCCCGATTCATGTGGCATCACAACGGACCTCATTGCTCTAAGTGTGTTGGCTATCAGCTAACAGCCACCTTAACCTAAGCTAGCCTAACCTATCCCCTACTTGTACTATATTGGCAACATAAGGTCAGATCTTACCTCCTAGAAACTTTAATTGACATTTATTTGTTATGGGGCTTTTCTTTTGCACTAAACCTGTCTGTCTACCCTTAAAATCTTAATTCCTAGCACTTTGAATACAGCATCTATCGCATAACATTTCGATTTTTTGTTATTTACACTTCAAAATACGAATTAATTCGTCCTCGGTGGCTTCGGTACGCATACGTTTTGTTTTGTATTCACAAACGTTTCCGCCAGTCTGTTATTACCCATTAGACATTTCGCCTTGACATTGTAGCATATAACAAATCTGTCTACTGTCATTTACTTGTCTATTACACAACACTCTGATTACCCTCACCGGTTACGTTTTAAGGCTAAACAAGAATAGTTGATGCCATCCCCATCCTAACAGATTAGTGGTGTTGTGGTTTTCTAAAACAAATTTAAACCATGTGGAGGCAAATCGATTACCATTTATACAACGTACTGTGTACACCTGGAACTCGAGTGGCGGTTGATTCAAGTAAATTAAACATAAACATAGACATAGGGAAAAGCTACAGTCCGCTTGGGCAAACTATTAAATACCCTATCCCTATTCCTATCTCCCATAAGGCGAGCATGGCGAAAATCTAGGTATGGTCGAATTGTTAAGAAGGATGTACATTAGGGTGGAGCACGGATGTATGAAATTTTTTTTTTTTGTGATTCGGAATTCTAATAGGGGGGATTGGTGCGTTATGCTAAAAGAAAAATAAATGTTGTTTTTTGATTAGATTGGTAAAGATCTTCTGCCTCCGCACTGACTTGAAAAATCAAAATTTGATACAACATTTTAGTAAACAGATGTGACTGAAAACAATATAAAAGTAAATAGATAGATAAAAGTGCGTAAAATATACTATTGATAATTAGAATTTTAATTCAATATAAACAAAAAATAAATTCATTCGTAACAATAAACATTATTTTTTTTATAATTAAGATGCTTTAAAATCTTGTTTTGTCTCAAATTTGGGCATTGTCTTCCGTGATTCTATTTTGGCCTTTATTGCGCCTAGTCGGCCCTTTTTGGTGTACTGAGAAGTGGCAGCTTCTGTTGTTATCTTTACAGCTCGTTCAACAGCTTTGGTATAGCACGGGAGCCTTAAAAAGAAAACTTCACCTTCACCACCAGATTCCACGATGCTCCGAATGTCTTGGTCACACAAATTTTGCATAATCGGTGGGTCAGAAACCTTTTCTTGCCAATTTATTAAATCGATATACGTTGATGCATTGAAGTTAATAAGCGGCACTTCAAACAGCCTGGGTGTTGAAGACCGAGGCATATTACGTGCTTTTAATATGCGCCGAGCTGCCACTTCTCTTATATGTTTATTGTTATCTGTTACCATAGCAAGAAGAATGTTTTCAGGATGCGCAAAATAACCATTCCGCTGAATGACAGGATCGATTACGTTCTTAAGTTATCTGGAAGATATCTGGAGGCCATAACTATGTTAAAAAGATGGTGTGTACCATCCTTGCACGATAGTTTATTTTTGATGGAGAACCAAGATGGCCCGTGTGAGCCAACGCACATGAGACATTTTGCCTTGAGATTTATTTGACAGATCTTGTAGGAACTCACCTGATAAAACCGCTGACACAATCTTGTGCAAGTACTGTTGATCTGTACTTAAATCTTTAGCCATTTCTGGTAGAACATTCCCTTCAATACTTCGAAATGTTTTAACAGGTAATTGTTCACAGGTTTCAAGTGCTTTTCCCAAAGGTCCAGTGTAAGAGTTAGGTACATCCCTCAAGATGTCCAAATAAGTGTCTTAAGGGTAGTTCATTCATGTGTAGTAAGCATATTATAAATTGAAGTGGTTTTTGAAGTTCTGTCTCAAGTAGTTTTATAATACCGCTGTACTTTTCTGTATTCACATTTGTACCGTCACAACCGATAGCCATAAGATGATGTTGAGGAATTTCTTCATCTGATAGAAAACTTCGTATTGAAATTTGTACTTCTTTGGCCGAACCAGTCTTAGCAACTACATATCCCATGTACAAGGTGGCGCAAAAATAACCTTCCGATGTTTTTTGGCTGTAATTTAAATTATTGCTCAAATAAATAGTCACCAATATTCCGCGTTCTGGAGCAGTGTAGCGTAACATTGTTTATTAACGTGTATTTCGCATGTGTTTACTACACAAATGTCAAAACAGAACTGACATTAGGGGCCAATCGCAAAATTTATAGCATTTTTCTGATAGGAGGATTACTTTTGCGCCACCTTGTATATACGAGTAGACCCTGACTCTTGCAGTAAAGAGATGAGCTCTTCAACAATTTTAGTTTTGTAGATTTTTTATGGTTTTGTCTTTCCTTCCATCAAAGTATAATGCAAATAATTCTGCAGAAGTCTTTTCGTTCAATAACTTCTCTCTGGTTTTATTTTTCTCTCTTCGTATTTTATGTCTGTCGATGACCCCGACTTCAGACCCAATATCAAACGAAACAGACGACGCTATCGCTGCTGCTGCCCTATCTGATACTCCATACCTATCACATGTCTTCGATAATGTAGGAAAATCAACGCTTGAGGAAATTATTCTTTTCTTCTCAGGAATGTGTTTTTGTTTGGGCTGAATGAAGTTATCCGTACTTTTGGAACTTTCAGGCGCTGACGATGAGGATGTCATAGAAGAACTAATCTCCAAAACAGCAGGGGTAGCAGTATTTATAGCAGTTTGGTATTTCTCTCGAGTCTGTTTTCTTCCCAAACTCTTTCGCAGCCTTTTAGTGACAGTAACATCAATTCCACCGATTGCCATACTTCGAACATTTCTTTGGTCAACTAAAAAAGCTTGTTCTTGTTTCGGAACCTTTTTATCTTTGGTTCTGGTGGCTGAAATCCCAACTAGATGAAGTCAATTTCCCAGGGTAGGTCATTGATACAATCCATTTTCTGTCTCCTTTCTGGTTGAATTTATTAGTCTCTGTGTTGTGGATACATCTTAAATGTCGCAAAAGCTTCCTCGAGCTGTCTCTGTCACTCTAGGGACTCAACGGGACTCTGTCTGTCATTTCACTTACGCGAGCAGAATAAGGGAAATATGTGCGAATATTATAATTTCAGTGAGGTTATCCACCCATCTCTTTGGTATTTACAATTCGAGTTATACAGGGTTAGCCAAATAAGATACGTATAATAATCATTTATTTAAATAATCTTTTTTTTTATATATTAAATATTTTTTTAAATAAATAAAGGCACTATGTATGAAATATGACATCAGGGCGCAGTTAAATCTTTCCAACGTGGTGGCCAAGAGAAATCGGGATTTTTTGAAACCATAGGTTTGGTTAGGTTAGGTTATAGTGGATGTCAGCCTAAGGCTAACACACTTAGACCAATGTTAGGTCCATTGTGATACCACACGGATCAAGGGGTTTCTTTCACTACTCGTTAAATTATTTGGAGCTTCTTATGAAGCGCGATAGACTTCTAACGTCAGCGTTAGCCAAGTCATTAAGATCATTAAGCAAGAAATCTCCCAGATGATGATTGCTTTTATGGGAGAGAGCAGGACATGTGCAGAGAAGGTGACGTGTAGTCTCCTTCTCCTCCTCGTCTATGCAACTTATGCAGAAGTCGTTTGAATAAACGCCAAGCCTCGATGCGTGCCTGCCTATCAGACAGTGCCCTGTAATGGCACCTATAGTGGAGCTAATATGCAGTCGGTTTAGTGAGATCAGACTCTTAGAGGGTCGCAGGTCCAGCTTTGGCAAGATGTACCTAGTCGCTAGACACGTATTACTACTTGTCTAAGGTTTGATCTTTCGATTGCGGATAGCCTGAATAAAAGTTTGCAAGTAGCAATTGGTATACCCAGAAAACCCTTTTCAGGTAAAAGAGGTAGTTTGGTTCCCTTTTTGCCGAGTTCATCAGGCCCGAAGTTTCCTGGAATGTCTCTATGCCCCGGCACCCAACAGAGGTGAATATTGAACTGCTCCTTAAGAGATGAATGACAGTCAAGGGCTGCGATGGAATTGAAGGAGACTGAATCCACGGACTTGATCGCGGCTTGACTGTCCGAGAAAATACGGATGTCCTTTGTGGATATCCCATTTGTCTTCAGCCACGTCAGGGCTTCTTTTATCGCCATAATTTTCGCCTGGAATACGCTACACTGATTAGGAAGACGGAAAGAGAGGCTAAAATTTAGCCTTTCGGGGAAAAGGCGATCACCAACCCCGTCACTAGTTTTTGATCCATCGGTGTAGACAACAGATCCATAGCTTGCCTAGAAGTGTGCGCAGTCGTTTGTTGGAATCATGGGTGTGACTGATGCAGTTGTGTTGCCCTTGAATGAGCCCCACAATCTAAAGTTTTGCTATATATAAATAAAAAAGTTATTCGTGTTTACCATTGGTTGGTTGGTCTTATTTGGCCCACCCTGTATAACAAGTTGCCTCCCTGGAATGAGTGGAATAACCTCGTTCCAAAGGAGCATTTTTTTTGTTTTGGTTTTGACTATATCTTGGTTCCTGTGAAGGGCATATATTAAAAATTGCATTTTCCGTCAAATGTGTGTAGAAATCCTACTGCACCGAGGGTACACAAAATAAGGAAGTTAAGGGGCCGAATCCTCTACATCTTATTGGCGAGAGGGATTTTTTTAGTTCAATTATAAGTGGTAACTTTATTCAGAGAGCTTTCACTGAATTGCTATTCGTAAGTTCAAATGTTAATGTTGACGTGACCATTTTCATGAATTTTTATACCCAACGGTATTTGAATACAGTCTCATGAAAGGGACACTATATTTAAGAACATTTACCCAATCAGCATGACCTGGGGCATAAGGTTGACATATTCATTCGATGCCTTGGACGTTGTTGGTTTTACATGCCACATGGAAAATAAAGAGGACTCCGTATAAATATGTGTACAATATGTTTTTTTGTTAATAAAGATGTAGGTACTTTGCTGTGGGCCCTTTGGCTCGTCGTTAAATGGTTCCAAGGAAATAATGTTGTCAGCTTCATTATATGCATGAATAATATTGTTTATAAAGTCACATTGCACTAAAATTAAGTGGAGTTAAGGAAGTAGCACAGCCAGAGATGAAATTTACGCTGTAGATGATGTCGGTTGCTTTTTAAAAGAGAAAGGGAAATACTCTGAATCCGCGATGTTATTTGTGCTGATTGTTCTAGTGCGGATGTACTAATAGCTTCCATTGAAATTAACCATGCGATCTATGTCTTTTGTATGTTTATACACTCGACAACAAATAAACCGGGCCACCCGCTACGTTCAAGCTCTGATTCGATTTTCTTTAAAAGTATAACACACACAACTAAAAAAATGGTGCATAGAGAAAGTGCTTTTCATGTCAATTGAAATGATTTCAAATTTATTCTTAAGTACCGTTAACTTACATTGTAATCAAGCAAGAAAGACAATGCTAACGATTTGCTTTGTTTTGTGTAGATTTCGCGATTATCGTTCTTTTTTCTACCATGAAATTAGTCAGTGTCTGTTATAATTTTTTTAGATTAAGTCCAGTGTTGCTCACCCGCGTGTATTTTTGCGTTTTTTTTTATATTGTTAATAATGGATACGACACCTCAAGAAGCAGCTCAAGCTATAGCACTACTTCAAGCAGGCGTTGCGCAACGTGAGGTCGCTCGAAGACTTCAAATTAGCAGATCTTCGGTGCAACGAGTTTACAGAAGATACCTAGAGACTGGGGCATTCGACCAACGTCCAGGTACGGGCAGGCCTTGGGCTACATCAGCAGCAGTTGATCGGTTTATTAAACTTAATGTTCTGCGAAATCGCCGCCTAAATGCAGTTCAAGTCCAACAAAGTCTGCGGGACGAACACCAAGTGTTCATAAGTTCAGATACCGTCAAAAGGAAACTTTTTGAACAAAACCTGACTCCAAAGAGAGCTGCAATAGGCCCAGTATTACCCGTAGCCCACCGTCGAGCACACCTTGAATTTGGACATTGGAGTAGAGGGGTAATGTACTCTTTACTGATGAGTCCAGGGTGAGGCAACATGTAAGTGATCGACGTCAGAGAGTATATCGTCGCGTTGGTGAACGATATTCTCAATGTTGCATCGAGAAAACTGTTGCTTATGGAGGAGGATCTGTAATGGTCTGGGGCCATCTCCTTAACCGCACATACAGCTTTAGTTTTGATCGAACCAATGAGCCGTACACGTGGATTGACATCGCTACATTTCTGAAATCCTCGCAGACCATGTGTTACCTTTCGCAGGATATATCGGGCAGGATATGCTGTTAATGCAAGATAACGCACGGCCTCATGCTTCACATGTGGTGACCCAGAATATACGGGACGTCGGCGTTCGTACGATGGACTGGCCAGCTCGAAGCCCGGGCTTGAATCCGATATAACATTTACGGGATAAACTGAAACGTCATGTTCGAGACCGGATACCTGCTCCAGCGCTGCGAATCGCACTTGAAGATGTCATCTTCAGGCTCGTGATGTCGATGAATGCAAGGATGCTGGCAGTTATCCAAGCAAGAGGAGGCAATACCAGATATTGACAAACATTTTTTTTTTAAATTTGTTCTTTGTTATTGATTACATTTTTTTTTCATTTTATGATTACATTAATTAACACAATTCGAAAACGACTCTTTTTTGTATAACCTTAACTAAACACAGAATTAATTGAATAATCCCAATGAGTTTCCATTCATTATACCCTAAGGGTATATTAATTTTGACGCATAGTTTGTAACATACCTTAATACTGCCCGTAGACCCCTAAAAGTTACTATATTTATGATCAGCATCGATAGTAATTTCGATCTAGCCATGTCCGTCCGTCCGTCCGTCCGTCTGTCGGCAAAAATTAGGCCTTTAAACTGGACCTAGAGAGCTGAAATTTTAACCATATACTCTCTAGGGTCCCGAAATAATCAAGTTTACGAATTTTTGAAATCCGCCCACAGACACGCCCACAAACTCAAAAAAACAAAATTTTGGAAAATATCGAATTTTGAGCTAGAAAGCTGAAATTTTTTATATAGGATCTATGGCTCCTAAAACTGCTCGGGATAAAAAAATTTTCAAAATCCGCCCACTGACACGCCCACAAATAAATAAAATAATTTTTTGGGTATATTAATTTTTGAAAATCCAAAGTTTGAGCTAGTTAGCTGAAATTTATAATATATACTCTCTATGGGCCCTTTATGCTCATGTGTAAATATTATCAAAATCCGCCCACTGACACGCCCACAATTTTTTTTTTTTTTTTTTGAAAATTCAAAGTTTGAGCTAGGGAGCTGAAATTTATAATATATACTCTCTAGGGGGCCTTTATTCTCATGTGTTAATTTTTTTTAAATCCGCCTACTGACACGCCCACAATTAAATAAAACAATTTTATTGAAACACCCAAGTTTGAGCTAGGGAGCGTTTTTTTTATAAAATCCTTTAAATGTTATATAACAAAATATGTAGAGCGTTCTTAACAATTCAACCATACTTAGACTTTTGTCACGCCCACTTATGAGGGATAGGAATTAGAATAGGGTATCCAACAGTTCGCCCAAGCGGACTGTAGCCCGTCCCTATGTTTTTATTCTAACTTTCTTTTGGTACTACTTTTTTAGTTGTATGTTTTATACTTTAAAAGAAAATCTAATCAGAGTTTGAACGTAGCGGGTGGCCCGTTTTATTTGCTGTAGAGTGTAGATTGCGTATCTTTTAAGTTTCGACGTTTATAGAAGAATTCACCGGCCTTCTAGAAAGCAAAAAATCAAAAAAAATTATAATATTAGGCAAATTTAAATTTTAACATATATTTATAGACGTTTCAAAAAAGGTTCGTTCAATAGTTCTTAGAACTGCGTTCTTGATTTAATACTAACGGATCACTCTATGTCTGGATTCTTGTTTAACGTCTCTGGAAGTTTACGTAGTATCAGTGTAGAATCTCTAAACACTGTAAGAATCACAAACTATAGAAAGCTTAACTACTCTAAAAGGCTTAAACCATGAATTTTCAAATATTTATTGAACAAAATAAAAGCTAAGAACAAAATTTAGAGTTGCATTGAACCCTGCTAATCTTAGTCTGAAAAAAAATATAAAAAAATATGGACTGAACTAAAAAAGAAGCTCCAATTTGTCGAGATAGAAGTTTCCGCTCTTAATTCATTTCTGCCAGGGTTGGGGTGGAAGTGGTCGTAAGGGGTGGACCACGGCCTCAATCAACAAGCCCCTCCAACCACCTCGGTCACTCGCTAGCTGCCACTAGTTACGCACACCAAGTTGGTTGAGGTCGTTCTTCAATTGTGCGCGAGTTATAATATTTATCTGTTATCCACAGATTATTTTATTATTTTTGAATTAAAATGCTACCAGAATCAGAGCATGACAAATACCTTCTTTATTATTTGGCTTCTACGTTCTGACTGCCAGATTAGCAGCCACAGCATGTTAACGTGAACATACTTGTATAAATATTAGCTTAATCATAAACGGTTTATATAATTATGTTATTGTGTGAGTAGAGAATATAAAGTGTTATTCAGATAAATACATATTATTAGCTGTTACGGTTTAGAGAGTGTAAATCTCTCTTTTAGCAGCTGAATTCTGATGTTGATAGGATGATGAAAATGTCCGGTCTTGTGTTGCGACTTGATGTTGATGTATGTGTGTATCGTAACTCCTCCCGCTTAAGAATAGACCGAGAGCATCGAGCGTCGTTGTGTTGGGCATGATGATAGAATAGCTGAATTATTTTATTAACGTTCATCTTTACATTTTATTTTGTTTTTGATGTTTCTAACTCATTGGTTTTTCGGATAGGAAAAGGGGAGGCGGGATGTGTAAACTGGTTGTTTCTTTTTAACGTTAATATATACGTTAACTATTTTTATTAAACAAACATATATATAAATGATTGAGATTCGTATTAAATTAAAAACGGAAAAATAACATTCAGTTCGAAATCCAAACTGCAGACCTTGCTTGTTGATCTGTTAATTAATATCTATGCCTCATTACGGTGTGTTTTATTTGCTTACAAACATATCAAAGAGTTCTTTATTTAATGTAGCGAATTTTTTCCTTTTCTTTACCTTTTGCTTATGGACTTTTCTTTTGTTGGAATCAATAGTTATTTTATTATTATCGGAGCTAATTTATTTCGCCTATCGTTGAGTTCGTATATCTTTTCATTTTTGCTAAAGTCTGGTGGGCCATTTCGTTTATCTATTATGTTTTTATTGTATGCAAAATTTCGTTCGTAAATTATATTACTTAGAAGGTTATAATTTCGTATGTGTTCATTTAAGTAGTCTTGTTCCGTTTGATTTCTGTAAGGTTCGTTGGAGTCTCAGAAAGTGTTGTTTTTTTTATAATATGGCCAGTTATCACACAAATGGTGTCAGCTTTGTTACCGAGTGAATTGAGTTATTGTATGTTAAGGCAGCCTCGTCAATTATTTCAGATATCTGTTTTTAGGGGTATTGCGATTTGATGATTCTTATCAACTCGGTTAGCGTAGAATGAAACCTCTCTACAGGCGAATTACTTGTTGATGTTTTTGCACAAGTTAAATGCAATTCTATGTTATATATCGTTAAAAATTCTCGAAACAGGGTTGAGAGGAACTCACTGCCGTTGTCAGTTATAACATTCTTCGGGATGCCGTGGTGAGAGAAATAATGTTTTAGCTTCTCAATGAGGATAATGCTATTTCTACTGGGTAATATATAAACACAAGCAAATCTACTAAACTTATCTAATATTGTTAAACAGTTTTCCTTGCTTATGGAATAGATGTCCAGGTGAAGTATTTCCAGAGGCTTGGTTGGAGTCTCAGTAAGCTCATAAAGCAGAGGTTTCCTTAACCGATCATATTTGTACTTGTGACAAATTTAGCAGTTATTTATAATTTTGGTGAAAACGTTTTTAATATTTGGAAAGTAGTACTCCCTCTTCAGATGTTCAAGAGTTTCTGCTATTCCTCTATGGTTACACTTTTGATGGTAATTTCTTACCAAAGATTCTTGCTCATCACGTTCTGTGATATCATCTAAGAGCACAGTACATCGAACCAATTTAAGACGGCTATGATTAAAGAACTTTGAATATGCAGACTGAACTGCTTTTTTTGGTCCTGAATTTCCTTTTTGTGTACGTAGGGGTACCGATATGATTTAGCATAGATTGGGATATTGTCTCGCGTCTTTATTTCATGTTTTATTTCACTTAAAAAACTAAGGTTTTGATCATTTTTAAAAAATATATGCTCGAATTGTCGACAAAGTGCTTTAATATGAGTTTTCTCTTCTTCGTTTAGGTGATCAGTGCGAATCAATTCAAATGAATTAGAGCTTTGCAAATTCTGATTGTTATTAATGGACAAATTGTGTATTTCCAAAAACTTGTTTTGGTCAATTCTTTGCGATTTAATTGGTTGTTCGACAGTGAATTTTTTGTCCAAACAGAACTGTTTACTACTAGCAAGGTCTCAGAATCCTAATTATAGTTAGAATATGTTAATTAGTTTAAGTAAGTAGAGTAGGTAGTTTGTAATTTGTTTTTTTATATAAAAATATAAAATTTGATAAAGATGCCGAGTTTTCTTAAACATTTTCTCGATGAAAACATAATATGTAAGATTAGTTCGTAAAATAGTTTTTAGGCCGAAAGGTAATAATTATAAGATAGAGTTAAGTTTAGGGCGTCCGCATAAGGATCAATATTCTAGAATAAGTATCCTGTTAATTTTAAGTTAGATTTAATCATTTTTGTCTAGTATGTAAGTTGATATAAGCTAATAATTAATAAAAATGAATTTAAAAGTACTACTAGCAAGGAATACCACCTAGATGCTTTGTAAATACCTTCAGATAGCGATAAATTACCTCTTGTCTGCGTTGGTTTTACATAAATAGTTTCTTCTTCGACATCAACAGGCAAACGTACAACAGTCTTAGTGAGTTCAGGAATAGTGAATGGTTTCGACATAAAATTGGGCTTATAGCTCAAAGGAACCTGTGTATTATCGTTTTTTAAAACAGAATTTTTTAAATCAATACTCATGTCTAATTCCAGTAACATTTCTGTCAATATAAGACAATCGAAATAGTTGTGGAACTTGAAAATTAAAAATGAAAGTTCACGGGTGGTGTTTAGTTCTGGTAGTCCATTTATTTTTATTTCTTCTTTTATAAATTTTGTTTCAAAAATTGTTTTTATTTTTATAGGATTTGTTAATTTCGTTTTTTCATTTGATACTATATCTGGTCTGATAAAGGATTTATTACTTCCTGTGTCAATCAGAAATTTTAGCGGATTTTTGCATAGGCTGTGTATTGTGATGTATGGCAACACGTTTGAATTAATATTGTTCATTTCTATATAGCCGACTGATTCTCGTAGGCTTATAACCGAAAATTTGAATCGTCGATTTCATTGCAATGTTCATGCTGCGGTAGCTGTAGTTGTGGAATATCTGGTATATTAAAATGTTGGTACAAGTTTTTAGGGTTGTCGTTAGAATAGGATTCTAAATTTGGTTGGAGGTTGAATACTAGTATTTGTTGGCGTATGTGTTAGAAATGAGACGTGTGTTGAAAAACTGCGAAATTGTGGTCTGAAAGGCTTAGAATAATAGTTTGCAAAGTGGTTGTTGGTTAGTCTTTTGTTAGTAGATGTCTGTGGTATACGTTGTGATTCTTGAAAGTACTGACAATTTTGTTCTTGCAAACAGAAATGGTACGCTTCAGAGAGCTTTTTGGGTCTCATAGATCTTACAGTTGAACCTAATGGCTCTCTAAGCCCTGATAAATATGTGTTTAAACACATTTCCTCTTATAAATTGAGCTAAGCTGCGATTACGTTTTGGTCGGTTTCATGAACCTTAACATGGTTTGTCATTGCTGACAAAATATTTATTACCTTCGAATACAATTGCTCGAGGTTATCTTGATTCTGTCGTAATTGATGAAGGTCGCGAATGAGACTTGTTTCATTCCTTTTGTCAGAGTAATGAATTATCAGATTGTTTTTTATTTCATTCCAATTAATAACTGTTCCATATAGATTTAGTATTTCATTTGCTTGGCCAATAACTTTATTTCTTATAGCGCGTAAAATGATTTTGTGATACGCAGATCCTTCTATTTGTGGCATAACATTTAGTATCTCTTCCACATTTGTTAAAAAGTCGTAAAGCAATCGGGGGTTGCCATCAAATGTGGGCAAATCTTTAACGGCATCGGGTATTCTTAACGAATTAAAAATATCAGCAGCAATCAAAGCTTGAGTTGACGTTCCCGCACCGTTATTCATACCGATACTCTTGGATATGCTTTGATCAGAAAACAAAAAACCCGTGTTTGACCCAATTCAATTTTCTTAAAACTGACTAAATTGTAATTTAATCCTATTTTATATACCACTATTTTATATTTTAATGAAATTATCTAAATTTGTTTTAACTTTTTTCGAACTAAAACTATCTGAACAACTAATTTTCAATTTGATCTTTTGTTTTTTGGAAAATGGAGACATAGGAAAAACCAATGAGTAGATCCAATAAATAGGACTCACCTTGCAGAAAAAAAATTTTAGATGCTGGGTTGGAGATCTTCTAGCGATGTAGACAGGATAATGGGTGTCCTCAGGATACTCTCACGCCTATATTCCGTAGACATGCGGTCTTCAATATCTTCCTCGATATTTTAACTGTATAGTTCTTTACTGCTAACGGATTGATATCCTCCACATCGATGTTTCTTCGATATATGCTTTAATGCTTTAAACTCGATCAATTATAGCTACTAATTTTTCACTTTAAATTGTCGAAAAAGCATCATATCGACTGCGCCAGTTATAATCTTTATCTGTTATCCACAGATTATTTTATTATTTTTTGAATTAAAATGCTATCAGAATCGAGCATGACAAATATCTTCTTTATTATTTGGCTTCTACGTTCTGACTGCCAAATTAGCAGCCACAGCATGTTAACGTGAACATACGAGTATAAATATTAGCTTTATCATAAACCGTTTACATAATTATGTTATTGTGTGAGTAGAGAATATAAAGTGTTATTCCGATAAATACATATTATTAGCTGTTACGGTTTAGAGAGTGGAAATCTCTCTTTTAGCAGCTGAATTCTGATGTTGATAGAGATGATGAAAATGTTGCGAACAACGTCGATCTTCTGTTGCGACTTGATGTTGATGTATGTGTGTATCGTAACTCGCGCCACCTACGGTGGAGTCTTCTTCTGCTGCGTTGACCCTCAGGGATGGATTCGAAGACTCGTCGGGCTGGTGCGTTGTTGTTCATATGCTCCACGTGTCCCAGCCATCCCAGCCGTTGTACTTTTAGCTTTTTGACCAGGTCGGCGTCGCTGTATAGCCCGTATAGTTCGTCGTTGAATCTTCTTCTCCACACTCCATCGTCACAAACTGGACCGAATATCATACGAAGAATCTTTCTCTCAAAGCATCCCAGAAGGTTTTCATCCGCTTTTGACAGAGTCCATGCTTCTGCACCATACAGCAGGACTGGGATGATTAAGGTCTTATACAAGGTGGCGCAAAAGTAATCCTCCTATCAGAAAATGCTATAAATTTTGCGATTGGCCCCTAATGTCAGTTCTGTTTTGACATTTGTGTAGTAAACACATGCGAAATACACGTCAATAAACAATGTTACGCTACACTGCTCCAGAACGCGGAATATTGGTGACTATTTATTTGAGCAATAATTAAATTACAGCCAAAAAACATCGGAAGGTTATTTTTGCGCCACCTTGTATAATATCTCCTTGGTTCTATGAGAGAGGTTTTTGCTTCTTAGATGCCTTCTTAGCCCGAAGAAACAGCAATTGGCCAGAGTGATTCTTCGCTTGATCTCTGCGCCGATGTCATTTTGCGAAGTTATAGTGGAGCCCAGGTAGACAAAGTCTTTGACTACTTCGAAGTTGTATTTGTCCATCGTGACGATTTGTCCGAGTCGCCGATATTGAATGTCCTTTCTCGTTGACAGCATATACTTCGTTTTGACTCAGTAACAGCCAGACCCATCTTCGCCGCCTCCGTTCCGATGCTTGCAAATGCGCCACTGACAGCTCGCAGCGATCTCCCAATAATGTCAATATCATCAGCATAGGCAAGTAGTTGAACGGACTTTTGAAAAATTGTACCTCTGGTGTTGGCTTGGGAGTTCCCTACAATTGCTTCAAGAACGATGTTAAAGAAAGTACATGATAGAGCGTCGCCTTGTCTCAAACCTTTTTCGACATCAAATGGCTTGACAGAGCAGCGAGATTTATCCATCGTCATCCTTCACAAACGAACGAGTTTAACGGGGCTGCCAAAATTTGACGTGGCTTTGTATATTTCGTCCCTATATACACTATTATAGGCGACTTTAAAGTCGATAAATAGATGGTGTGTCTCGATCTGAAATTCCTGGGTTTTGTCCGAAATCTGTCGGAGTGTGAAAATTTGGTCGATGGCTGACTTTCCAGGCCTAAAACCACACTGATATGGTAGTTGGAGAAAGGTCTTAGGCGTTCACACAATACCACACGTTTCGCAATCCATAACTTTAAATAAATAGCATCAATTCATATTTGAAACTATAAACGTTTGTATAGTTATGTCACTCTTTTAACAAACCAAATATATTTAGTTACAATCCCCCTTAGCCGAACTGACATGAAGGGATTTGCGAATAAATTCGCTTTATAATCTCGAAATATTGTGCCGGATTCATTTTATGCCCAAAGAGTGAACATGCAACGCACATGTTAGTTCCTAGCACCAGGACTATTATGTAATTAAATTCAGTACCAATTTGTTATAAGTCCTCGGGGTGTCATAAATATTCTACATCTAAAGGACTATGGTGCCGTGCTTTGCTGATAGCTATGGTAATTATGACTACGATACCTGTGGGATGGTTGGCTTTGACGCTGACATTTAAATAATCCTTTTTTTTGCTAAGCTCCTGCTAATACTATAATACTGAAACGAGAGAGCTTTAAGTTATTGAATCCACGATAAAGTGATTTGCTTTTTGCTTTTTATGTATAATTAAATCGAGGTAAAGTGACTTGTTTTAAGTGAACTTTGGAATCTCACACCTTGCTACATAACAATAAAATTAAATGTAGATGTGTGACATATATATATTTGTCATATGTATCATTTCGTTTATTTTGTTCTGCCTTTATACATAGACTTTCTCTTTATTTTATTTTAATTTTACAGAGCTCGTTTAATAAACTTTTTAAATTACGCTTACACCACAATTTCTTTATTAACTAGATTGTTTAAGAGGATCATTCGCCTCTAGTCTTACATGGAATGAATTCCTGTTATCTTTTGTTATCTTGTTTCAATTTATAATGCACTTAGAATTGTGACATTAGTATGCATCAGGAAACATCTTCCCATCAATCCCAGTAAGGTAATCATTGTCCCTTTTGTCAAAAGAAGAAATTTAAACATAGGTCAAATCTCACTTAACGACACGATTGTAGAGTACTTCGACGAAGTCAAATGTGTTGGAGTAATCCTGGACAATTGACTGAATGGAAACTCTCACAATAAAATAACAAAAGTTACTAGAGCTTTATGGGCCTATCGCAGTACGTATGGTAGAACCTGGGGAATCTCTCCAAAGATCATCTAAAGATCTGTCTAAAGATCATCTTTACAGTGATGATAAGACCCCTAATTACATACGCCTCTATAGTATGGTGGACGAAAGCCACACACAAGATAGATAATAGCGAAGCTCAAACAGGTACAACGGCTTGCATGCCTAGGTATCTCCGGAGCCATGCGAACCTGCCCACCAGATGCCAAAGAGGTAATAACAGGATTTACACCCCTGCACATTCACAAAGTGGCGACTCGCAGTGCGATAAGTTAAGTGCAGTTAAATGAGATAAGTCCTAGCGACCGGAACTAATGACCCTTCTCCCTGAACTTCCGGAACTTGATATGAACTGCGCGGTGGCAGACCTCCTTCACAAATAATAACCCACCAAACGGAATAAAGATGGTTCCAAATAAGGTCACCTGCTCACTGAACACAGTTTCAACTTGGGCTAACAACATCTAATCGCAGACAAAACAGAGTGGACACAACGTCATGTCCTATACCACGAATCGCTGTCAATTTTTACGGATGGTCCAAGACCAAAGACGGAGTCGGTGCCGGAGTCTTCAACGAAGGCAACGCACTTCAGTAGACAGTCTGAACAAGAAATCGGTCGCCTGGCTCTGAACGTACTCCCACGGGACACTTTCGCCGCTCACGCTTGGAACCATTCCCTTTTTCGCCACCACCACCCATAAGCATAACACCACGCTTCATCAGAAAGTGGTAAACCACTGTTTTATCGAACAAATTGATGTCGTGTTCTTCGCAAATTATGTAGATAAGGTCTTTCCTAACACTTCGCCAATAAAAACTTTTTTGCCACACCCACTTTTTGGGGATGGTTGAGACATAAGCGTATTTTTTTCAATAAATCTCATTGAGATCGTAAAAACAGTAGTTACAAAAAAGTTTTTTTTTCCATACTAACTTTTGAGTGCGTTTTGGATCAAACTTTCAATTTCATTGTAGTTTTGCTATGAAACGTCTACAAAAAATAATAGATGAAAAATCGCTAGTCCCAATTCACCAATTTGGATTTAGAAATAAGCACTCTACCATTGATCAGGTGCATAGAATCACAGATAGAATCGAAAAAGCATTTGAAGAGAAAAATGTGTGCTCTACAGTATTTCTTGATATAGCACAAGCTTTTGATAAAGTCTGGCACAAAGGACTGATACACAAACTACAAAAGCAACTGCCGAAGCAGTATGCGACAATTCTTATATATCAGATACATTCTTCAGAATTAAACAAGAGGCAGAGTACTCAACATTAAGAGAGATTAAAGCTGGTGTACCACAAGGCCTACCTACGTTTCACTAGCGATCTTCCTGAAAGTGAAGAAACCACCATAGCTACTTTTGCAGATGACACAGCTGTCCTTGCTGTGGGAGCAACTGTCGAAATAGCAACAAAAAAGCTTCAAACAGCAATAAACAATATTTCAGAATGGACTAAGAAATGGCAGATTATACAAGGTGGGGCAAAAGTTGTCAGGTGGCGCAAAAGTTGTCACCCGATGTTCTTTCGCTGTAATTTTTTTTATGAATGAAAAACTTTGGTTCTGCTTTTGGATTATGTTAATTGGTGTCTTAAGTTTTTTCTGTATCAGTTAACTTCACAAATATCAAAGTGGAATTTACATTTGCCGCCATTTGCAAAAATTATGTTTCTTCCGATAGGAAGATCACTTTTGCGCCACCTTGTATTAAATGACCTTAAGTCAGTCCATATTAATTTTACCAGTCTACATTAACAACCATGTAGTGGAATATTCAAACACAGCCAAATATCTAGGCATGACTCTAGACGCTAAACTGCGTTGGAAAGCGCACGTTAAGAAAAAAAAAGATGAGTTGAACATGCGATACAGTAAAATGTATTGGCTTATTGGGAGATTCTCATCCCTGTCTAACGTGTTATTGCTAACAAGTTATTGCTATACACGCAAGTTCTGAAACCAGTATGGACCTACGGGCTCCAGTTGTGGGCATGCACATGCCAAACAAATTTACAAACAATTCAGGTTTTCCAAAATAAAGTACTAAAGAACATAGTTAATGCACCTTGGTACATACGCAATGCCGATCTGCATAAAGATCTAAATGTTGAAATGGTTGAAGATGATGTTAAGAAAGTTGCTTAAAGGCATAGAAGTAGGTTTCTCAATCACGTAAACACAGAAATAACAGAACTATTAAATAATGACAATGCAATCAGGAGATTGAGACGGGTAAAACCTCTTGATCTATAAGAGTTAGCTAGGGCTAAGAAATCAGGTATTGATTTCAAACAAGAAGAAAGTTTAGAAATCCGACAAACGGCGGATTTATCTGTTAAATTCAACAAATATCTAGTTCAAAAACAAATTGCCGATTAGTCGTCGACTAGGTGCAATCTCATTCGGGATGGCGAATGTCAGTCCCCCGGGAGTTTTTTTTTAGATGGGTTAAAGTCTCTCACTATTGCAGAAGCATCCCTCGCGTACTAGCTCTGCAATGTCTTTCGATGATTTTTTCTTCCAGCGAATTCCCAACACAAAAAAAAAAAAAAATTGTAGTTTTGCTATAAAACCAAATTGGAATATTTCAAAATGGACAAAGACTGTCAACCCAGCGCCACGCACGTAAAAACGATATCCAAATCCCAGACCACTTAGACTCGGTAACGGTCCATTGTACTGCCATGCAGATATCCTCTTTTTGGTGTAGATGTGGGAGAAAACGAGGTGTCAATCGTTTCTCTCCATTAATGGGTGGCGTATGTTGTTGTTCCCCATTGTGAAACTAACCTCTACACCGTCGCCTCCCTTTTTGGGGTAAGAAATAATGATAGGGTTAGAGTTGGCTCAAGTCGCCTGCAGCTGCGGCCTTTATTTTCTTTTGAGTTGACTATTTTTATACCCTATTCTATTTTGACGCATAGTTTCTAACATACCTTAATATTGCCCGTAGACCCCTAAAAGTTACTATATTTATGATCAGCATCGATAGTAAAGTCGATCGGCCTTAAAACTGGACCTAGAGAGCTGAAATATTAACCATATACTCTCTAGGGTCCCGAAATAATCAAGTTTACGAATTTTTGAAATCCGCCCACAGACACGCCCACAAACTCAAAATAACTAAATTTCGGGAAAAATCGAATTTAGAGCTAGGAAACTGAAATTTGTTATATATGATCTATGACTCCTAAAACTGCTCGGGATATAAAATTTTCAAAAACCGCCCGAAAAAGCAAAATTTGAGCTAGGGAGCTGAAATTTATAATATATACTGTCTAGGGGGCCCTTTAAGCTCATGTGTAAACATTTTCAAAATCAGCCTACTGACACGCCCACAATTTAAAAAAAAAACTTTTTTTGAAAATCCAAAGTTTGAGCTAGGGAGCGTTTTTTTTTACAAAAGCTTCGTTTTTTTTTGATAAAATCCTTTAAATGTTATATAACAAAATATGTAGAGCGTTCTTAACAATTCAGCCATACTTAGACTTTTGGCACGCCCACAGTTCGCCCAAGCGGACTGTAGCCCGTCCCCATGTTTATATATCCCGATAGGAAGTAAGTTAAATCAAGTTTCATTTGTTCATCTTTTAATTAGCTTGCGAATTGCGGTGTTTGTCGGTTTGAAAAAAAATTCTGCTTATACTGGATGACCATAATGGAACTCAGCCGCAAACGCATCCGTGCGATCTATCAGAAGCAGACTAATCTATCTCAAGTGGATTATGCCCGATGGAAATAGGTTAGCACAGCAACTTGCACTTCGATTCAAACACATTTTTTCAAAATACAAACAAGTAAGAAAACTCGAGACAACAAAAGGTCGCACACCAAAAGTTAAAAGATGGTCAACATCTGCGGCTCCGCCTGTACATTATGCTTAAAAATGATCCTATGGTTTCTGCAAGACATGATTTCTTGTAATTCTGACGGATTAGAAAAAAAACATTTACTCAGGCCGAGGTGCTGCAACAACTATGGGTTTTAATTTCCACAGACATTTTATTCAACTAAAAACTTACCTTTAAAAGTTAAATAACAATGATGCATGTAGGTTAGGTTAGGTTTATGTGGCTGTCGGCAGAAGCCGACACACTTAGACCAATTTAGGTCCATTGTGATACCACGTATATTATCTACCTCAACTCTGTAGATGGGACTGGCCAACGACACGCGGTTGTTCTCAAACGGTCCCCCATCTACGTACTAACCGCGCCCAACGTCGCTTAATTACGGTGATCTGACGAGAACCGATTAACTCGACGTGGTATGGTCGTTGATGATGCATGTAACGATCCTAAAAAAAAACCAAAAAAAATTATTTATAATTTTCATCATACTACTTCATAAAAGGTTAAAATTTTTGCTCTTAAAGTCACAAGAACGTGTACAACTTTCCTACATCAAATCGTGTGACTTTTTGAAAGGACAAAAATAACGAAAATGGACAAAAACTACACGGTTTTAATGCTTGATTCAACGAAAAATCAACAAGAATACTTGAATACAAAATCAGCACTAAAGCTCATTGCTACATATTTTGTTTGGAATACAACATGCACGTATATATACTGACGTCCTTATGGGGAGGGAATGCTCATGAAAAACTGACATATTTTTCCGAATTGAATGATGTTACGCAATCGAGCTGTATACGAGTACGAACGCATTTCTCGCTTGATGGATTGTTTTAAGTTCAATGAAC
Organism: Portevinia maculata; assembly: GCA_949715645.1. Classification (NCBI taxonomy): domain Eukaryota; kingdom Metazoa; phylum Arthropoda; class Insecta; order Diptera; family Syrphidae; genus Portevinia; species Portevinia maculata. Next base: position 13,290,853 of record OX454525.1, on the reverse strand, counting down.
AACGCTTTCCGCGGACAAATTAATTGAAGAGCATTGAAGCTTAGTGAATACAGTTTTAAATTAATAATTAATTGTATTCATGTGATTTGAATGCTTCAATTAAGGTTTTATTTAAAAGTAGTGTATTTTAAGGTGGTGTGGCAAATGCTAAGCTATTAACACGAAACTCAGAGAATGAACCAAGAAGCGGGATACGCTTGTTTATAGAAACGCGATCACTTTTGATCTACAACCATAATGAATTATCACAAAATATTGGATTTGGTTTGAGTTTCTCCGAGTTTCCACCGGTATTAAAATAACAATACCCTAGGAGCTGGCCACGCAGTGAGCGACAGAGCAGCAGAGCGATATAGTGACAAGTTCAAACGACAACGGACCACATATTGACCGGCAAATAGTGCTAGTAGAAAACCGTTTTCATATTAAAGGGTCTGCCATAATGTATGACCCTATTCTCCTAAGCTTGAAAAAAGTACAAAGGAAGCATCGCAAACGTTTTTACGTTACAAGACACTCTACGTCATGTTATTGTAAGTGCTCCACATTTATAGCTTACAAAACTATACAAAAAAATCACCGCTTCATCGACTCGCAACAACATAACTCAGTGGGGTACAACCAATAGAGTAGAATTTAATGCTTCTAAAACGCAATGCTGTCTTCAGTCATTAAAGCAAAACCCACACACTGCCATTATCCATGAATCTCACTGGCATCGCTGAAACCGAAAGACTTTCGATTCTCGGTATGTGTGTCAATGATCTGGCTACAATTTATAGTGCATTTATCCGCCCGGAACTCAAGTATAACGCTCATATCTGGTCTAGATCACCAATAACTCCAAAAACGCGCGATAAACCTCATCGGAGACCGAGACATCGCGAGATCGATTGACTATCTTAGTCATCGTAGGAATGTCTAATGTCTTTCGTTATTTTATCGTTATTTCTACCATAAGTGCTCAAACGAAATAGCCAGTTGTATTCCGCCACTTGAACATTTCGACCGTAATACCCGCCAGCAAGGAATGACCATCAGTTCACCCTCAATTCTGTTTTGGGACGTACACTGGAGTTCAAGGAATCTTTCATAAGAACACGAATGTGGAATACTCTTCCAAGATCTATTTTTCCTTCACATTATAATATACCAACATTCAAAACCAACGTGCATCGGCATCTCTCCGTTTCTTCTTATCCTAATTTCCTTAACGTCCGCAGTGTGTAGCTCTTATATGATATGGGTACTAAAAAATCTCTTTAGTGCGCATACATTATAAAAAAAACAAAAAACAGCACCTTGAATTTAAAAAGGGATCACATGACATGGGATGTGGACATTGAAGCGGGCTGAAGAAATTGGAGCTTTCATGATCTCCGAAAAGAAAATAAGGTTTCGAGACAATTAGGAGTTATGGGTCGCAATTTCATACTATGGCGCTTTGGAATTGGTAATCGCTCGCAACATAATGAACACTTTTTCCTACATACCTCTTCTTTAAGCAGCTTTTCCCGCAATAAAAGAGCTTTTTGGACACTTTCCGTGGATATTCTAGCAAGATAATGCGCATATACACAATTCACGCGTTGTTAAGGAGTGGATTAAAAGTGAAAACATTCAAATATTGCCCTGGTGGCCGTATTAGCCTGATCTTAAATTATTGAGAATGTTTGGGGATGGTTAGTGCGTAAAATGTATAGAGGATTCAAGCAGTATCAAGACAATCAAGAGCTGATTGCGGCAATTAAAGCTTCTTGGGCAAACATTTCTTTCAATTACCTTAAAAGCTTTTATGACTCTATGAGGAATAGAATTTTATTTTTATTTTTATTTTTATTTATTTAGTGATTTACCTATACACAGTAAGATACAATATCTTATAAACTAGTGAAAGGCATACAATAGTTGAAGCGAGTATAAAAAGCTACATGAGTTACAAAACGAAGAATTCATGTTGATGAGAAAAAAGAAATAATGAAAAGTAAAGCATAAGCAATTTTTACACGAAATTATACAAAAAATCAATACAAAATTTTAAGAATTCAAGGAGAGATACGATTTTAATTCATTTTTAAGTTTAGTTGTGTTATTTAAACTTCGGATAGCGTAGGATAAGGAGTTACACAACCGTGTGGAGTGAATAAAAAACTGACGCTCAGAAGTTAAGCAAGAGTACCGAGGTGGGATCAATTGAGCAGATCTGCTTGAGGTGGGATATCTTATTTTTTCATATATATAAGTCGGTTGATGTGTTAAAAGTATGTCCGAAAACACGCAAAGAGTTCGAAATTTGAGAAGATTGTCGAAAGTCATATTTAAAAGTTGGCTGGAGTAGAGTGATATTCGATCAAATTTACGCAATCCGAACACATATCGCACAATACAACTAAATGCCACATTAAGTTTCCTCTTGGATGCAAAACTACAGCTCGCAAAAATTTCACAAGCATATGTTAAGACTGGCATGGCTAGAATTTTAGCAAGTAAGACTCGTGTTTTAAAGGGTGTAAAGGATTGGGTCGCCCACAACGTTCGGATAACTCTATAAGTCTTGCCGACTGCAAGATTATTGTGGTTGTCCCAAGTTACGAATCGGCTTTCGCGAAATCACGATGCACTTAGTTTTATCTCGATTTAATATCAGTCCATTTTGTTGAGACCACTGCACTATATCGGCAAGATCATTATTTATCGATTGCGCGGCATGCTCTATTAAACCCAGAGGACAGCTTAATACGAACTGAGCATCATCAGCATACAAATGAATTGAGCTGTTTTTGATGACATTAGGAAGATCGTTGACATAAAGGGAGAACAACAAAGGCCCTAGTATGGATCCCTGAGCGACACCACTTATGATAGGCAGGAGGTTTGAAAGGGATTTGTTAACTTCTACGGTTTGAAATCTGTGAGTTAAGTATGACGATACTAACTTTATAGCACAAGGCTCGAAATTATATATATGAGACAACTTGCGGCACAAAAAAGAGTGGTCAACCAAATCAAACGCCTTAGAAAAATCAAGAAGGACTAAGAAGGACACTTTGTCTTCGTCAAGAGCTTGCCGACAGAGACACACCTATCACATCAGTAATAGAACTGTGTTTTTGTCGGAAACCAGATTGCTTAGATGATAATAGGTTGAACATGGCGAGATGACGGCTAATTTGCTTTTGGAGGATCCTTTCAAAGGCGTTTGTCAAAAAAGGGAGTATTGAAATCGGCCTGTACTCATCACACTTGGAAGATTTTAGGATGGGGATAATTTTCGCTGATTTCCATTGCCTAGGAAAGATCCCTGTAGTCACCACAGTTTTATAGATATGGGTAATAAAAGGTAGTAAAATGGGTAATACGATTTTTAGAAAAGATGGATGAATGTCATCAAGGCCAACAGCATTCGATTTGATAGATAGAATGCTTTCAACAACATCAGCGCTGTTGAAAGCTGTGAAGCCGAAACTAGGACAGCAAGCGTAGGGAGATGGATTGCCACTTTGTTGAAATGACTGCAAACTATTTGACAATTTCTGCGACGAAATAAATTTTGAGTTGAGTTCATTAGGATCAGGAGCATCAACGTCATTGTTTTTGGATTTACCAATGCCAATATTGCGCAGATTACTCCACAAGTGCTTACTTCCTAATGAGGCGTTTAGTTTACTTGAATAAAAGTTAGATTTTGCGGCTCGTATTGCAGTAACAACTTTATTGCGAAGTACACAGTAGGCTTTTCGATACCCTACCAAACGGAAACGTTTCCAACGAGTGTAAGCAAGGTCACGCTGCTGCATTAGTGAGCGGATTTGTGGGGAAATCCAAGGAACATTACGAGGCAACACGATTTTAGTCTTTAGCGGAACGTACCGATTGTATAGGGTTTTAATATTGCTATTTAAAAACTCAACTTGTTCGTTTGGAGAAGGAAAATAGTAGATTAAATTCCAATCGATACTTCTGGTATGTTCCTCTAGCAGCGCATAGTCAATATTCTTAAAATCTCTATATTCGATAGTTCTTACAACACTCACAGTTTCAAAGTCAAAGGCAAGATATATTAAATCATGCCTAGAGAAAGCAGGTGCCTCGAGCTGGTCATAGAAAATGATTTTGTTTCTATTACTGACTAAGAATAAATCCAGCAGCGTAGAAGACTGATCAGAGAAGTGAGTAGGAGTTGTAGTATTGACTGAGACTAAATTAAGAGAAGACATCTCATCTGTAAAATGGCTGTCAGACAGGAGATTGCTGTTGAAGTCTCCACATAAAACAACATTAGGACACGTAAGAGAGATTTCTTGCAAGGTCGTGATGAATTGTGAAACGTTAATATTTCTATTAGGCCGATAAGCAGCACCAATCAAGAGTTTTGATTCGTCATTAACAAGTTCAACAAACACATGCTCAATCTCACAACCATCAGAGGAAATGCTGCGAAGTCTGCATTTGATATTGTCCCTGACGTAGATTGCAGCGCCACCACCCAAGCGATCATTACGATCAGAACGAAAAACCCTATAACCACCTAGACAACACATTTCATCACTAAACGAAACCCTAAACCAGAATTTTTGAGGTTATATAAAATGGTGGAGGCAGCACACATTATTAAAATGGCACAATTAATTGAAATAAATAAAAAAATAAAAATCTATTGTTTTGCTGTTATTTCTCTTTTTTTGCAGGAGCGACTATTCAAATGAACCGAAAAAATGCATGCATTTTAGCATTTATCTTATTTATTCGTTCTAAAATACTTTACAAAATTTTAATATTAGCATGATCATGTTTTACCATACAATTTATTTACGTATCCTTATACTGACATATGTATTTGACCATAAAAAAACACTTTAGAACTAACACTTTGTGGAAACTTGTTCCCGTGGCAAGTGTTTAGAAACTTGTTAAATGAGACGCTATTAAATGAGGAAAAGGTGGAGACCTCAAACAAAAGTCTTGTTTTTTTTTCATTAAATTAGTAATCATGGTGAGAATGAAACGAACTTTATTTTAAGAAAGAGAGTAATGAAGATCGCAATAAATACATAACTGGCTTACGTTACCACTTGCAGGAGAGTTTCCACTTCGGCCCTAGAAAGCAACCAATTTTTCAATGCTCTAAAAAATCTATGACTGCTGCCAACCAAACTGCACACTTCATTAGGTAATCTTGTGTAGATAAATGGAGCAATTGCTGTTAGAAAGCGCATGTAGTGTTCTTTTTTAGCTCTAGGAACGGCAATATCAGTTCTCGATCTAAATATGAGGTTTCAAAATTATTCTACCGACGTAGTGGGTAGAATACTTTTGAAACCTCATATATATAGAGCTGTCGACGGGGCAAAATCATAGCTGAGGCGAATAAAGCATGCGATCTAGATTTAAATCGCATGACCCTAACAACTTTCTTTTGCGCAATGAAAAGAGGCTTTAAATTACTCATGTACGCACTACCCCAACATGTTATTCCATATCCAGGAGTTTATAGGAGCATAGTAAATTGTCTTAAGCACAGTTGAAGGAATTAATTATATTCTGTTTAGTGCCACGTATACATTATCTTTTAATATTTGTTATATGAATCTACCAATTGAGGTTACAATCCAGAGTAACTCGGAAATACTTGAATTCGGACACTGATTCTATGTTGATGCAGCCATCGCAATTATTATCGCAGCCGTTTATGGGTAATGAGCTAGTGAGGGAGAAAGATATGAGTTTTGACTGAGTGCAAAGAACCATCTTATGATGAAGGAACCAGTCCATTAGCATTAATATATCGAGTCTTATTTGGTTTCTTATCTCTTCAACACTTAAACCAGTATAAGATAGTCCCAAATCATCAGCGAAAGCCACAACACTGTCATTAAGAGGTAAGTAAAAGAATGAATTTTTATAAATGACGAACAGTAGCAGGCCAACAATGGAACCATGAGGGATGCCAACACATTTTGCTTATTTTATTCAGTATTTATGTACCTTTCTAATGAATGCGTTTTCTTTTTCGATTGGTGCAAATAACACAAACAAATTAAGTGCTAAAACATAACTCAGGTGCGACTATTCAATTGAACCGCATTAAAGATATACAGTCTTGTGTTTTCTCTTTTGTTAATATTAAATATGTATGCACCGTCTCGCCATCTAAGGAAACAATTCCTATTTATGGAAGATGAACAAAGGGCGATACATAAAAATGCACTCAATGACCCAATAACGTATTGTGTCATGGCAACTAATGGCATTTCATATGTTATTGACTATATTAAGTATATTCTCTATTATAGTAGATTATAGTAGATTCTCTATGAAACCTAAATTACTGTTGTAATTTGCGATGGTGCGATGGTAGTGTATTCGCCTCAGTGTACCTCACATTCGACTCACTGGCCCCACCTCCAACGGTGGAACTGGTAAGGCTTGTCGAGCATGCCCGACGAGGTAACAAGCATTTGATCGTTGGTATGGACGCGAACGCGCATCATCGCGTTTGGGGTAGTACTGGCTCAAATAGCAGGGGTGAATCCCTACTAAACTTCTTTGCTGCCAGCTAGCTCGATATACTGAACACTGGTAATGAGCCAACCTTTGTCACTCGGCTGAGGCGGCAAGTTATTGATGTAACAGTAGCAACCGCTGCTGCGTTATTTTTAAGCTAAGTGCAGATCGACCGATCAGAAGCAAAATCAGGAATGTGCGGCGCACTGACTGGGACGTCTATTCCACGGAGTTGCGGGGTCAGATAGGTTCCCTGCCTATCAGGATCCTTAGTAGCGATGACTTGGATAAGGCGACCGACACGCTACACAGCGGTATTATTACGGCCTTTCATACTGCTTGCCCGGAGAAGGAGGCTGGCGGTGTGAAACCAACCCGATGGTGGAACGCTAAGCTATCCCTTCTCAGGAAAAGAGTGGGGCCAGGAAGTCTAACCTGGTAGCCGATTGGTCTTCTCATGCGGATGCGCAGAAGGAGTACAAGAGGCAAATTAAGAGCGCTAACAAGGTATCTTGGCAGAGGTTCTGCGGAGAACTGAAGGATGTTAGCGCGGTTTCGAGATTGCAGAGAGTCCTCTCAGCTGATCCGGGAGCCACGCTTGACGTCCTTCGGAAGCCTGATGGCACCTCGACCAACTCCAATGAGGAGGTACTTCAACTGCTAATGGACACCCACTTTCCTGGCTGCAAAGCCGTGGATAGTTGCGTGTGGCCAAACAAAAGCAGAGCTACCACTGAGCATTGTTACAAGAGAGAGAGGGCGAGAGCCATTATCCTGACCTTTTCTCCTTTTACTCTTGCAAAAAGGTATCGAGATTTTGCTCGCACTGATAACTAGAATCTACAGAGCTAACGTGGCTCTGCGACATATTCCTTTGGCCTGGAGAAGAGCTACGGCGGTTTTCATTCCCAAACCGGGAAAGGACGCCTATGATCTTCCCAAAAGCTTCAGGACTATTAGCCTTTCATCATTTCTGCATTGCAAAACTGATTGACGTACGGCTTAAGAGTATTCCAGCTTCACTGGGTATTCATGATAGCCAACACGCCTATCAAAAAGGCAAGTCCACTGAGACGGCATTAACGGATCTGACGGCCAGAGTGCGTAGGGCGCTCGACCGCAAGAACTATGCTCTTGCTGTCTTCATGGATATTGAGGGTGCCTCTGACAATCCCACCTTTTGCAGAATTGAGTCTGCCTTAACACTGAAGGGCGTCGATTCTACAACTGTGGAATGGATCCTGGAAATGCTTAGGAGCAGAGAAGTTACAGCTGCTGTTGGCGGCTGTGTCAGAACTGTGCGCGCTGTTAAAGGCTTTACGCAGGGCGGTGTACTTTCCACTACATTGTGGAACCTGTTGGTCGACTCCTTGTTGAGAAGACTTGATGGGGAAGGTCACCCTGATGATGTGTGCATTATTGTCAGCGGCAGGTTTTTACCAACTCTTTGTGAGCGGATGGAAACAGCGCTCAATAGTGTTGGGAGTTGGTGCCGCGAGCAAGCTCTGTCAGTCAACTCCGCGAAGACTGAGATGATGCTGTTCACGAGTAGAAGGGCAATACCTCAAGTGAGATGGCCTTACTTCCAGGGCACTTAACTAAAGCTATCAAGCAAGGTTAAGTATCTGGGTATTGTGTTAGATCCAAAGCTTAACTTTTCTGAACATTTGGTTGCTAGGATTTCGAAGGCAACTAACATTCTCTGGCAGTGCCGTAGGATGTTCAGCAGAACCTGGGGACTTAGTCCCAGGCTGGTTCACTGGATTTACACGTGCATCGTTAGGCCATACCTTATGTATGGTGCGATTGTATGGTGGGCAAGAGCTCACATCCTCAAACGTCAACTGTCGAAGCTACAGCACCTTGCGTGCTTATGCATTACAGGTGCGATGAGAGGAACTCCCACTGCTGCTATGGAAGTGTTGCTCTGTTTACCTCCCTTGCAGTTCCTTGCTGAGAGTGAGGCCAGAAAATCACTATACCGTATGTGTGTAGTACTTGGACGGCAGGTCAATCTCGGCGATGGGGCCAGAGGTGCTAGGTACAGAGCTCTCTATGACAGCCTACCTGGCCATCGGGAAGGAGCACTTGACACTGTGTGCATGAAGCAAGTCTTTGAGCGCCGTTTTCAGGTCATCCTTCCTGAACGGCAGGAATGGAACAGTGAGGGGTGGAATGGCTTTAGCCTGGGTGATGTCATCATCTATACCGATGGCTCACTCATTGACGGTATCTCCGGAGCCGGGGTCTACTCTAGAGACTGTCGGATAAATCTATCTGCAGCCTTGGGTAGACAAACAACTGTTTTTCAGGCAGAAATCTTTGCGATTGCCACTGCCGCCAATATCCTGTTAAGGAGAAGGGTTAAGGGTAAAACCTTATACATCTGCTCAGATAGCCAAGCCGCTATCAAAGCCTGTTCGGCTGGTTCTCTCAACTCAAAAATAGTTCAGGAAACCATGGTTAAGTTTGACCGTCTGGGTAGATGTAACTCGGTATCACTTGCCTGGGTTCCTGGGCACACAGGTATCGATGGTAATGAAAGAGGGGATGCTTTGGCCAGGAAGGGCTCTTCAACAGCCTTCATTGGTCCACAGCCATCTATAGGATGCTGCTCATCCGTCCACAAACGTGAAATGGATTCGGATCTACGCCAACAACATTCCGAATACTGGCATGACCTGGTCTCATGCAGGTATTCGAAGAAGCTAGTGGACGGTCCGAAAATCAGCAGAGCTAAGTTTTTGCTTGGTTTAAACAGGAAAGACTTGAGATCCTTGATTGGTCTCGTCACCGGTTTCAGTCCTCTTAACGAGCACCTCAAAACCATCCACATTAGGAGCTCGGGCCTATGTGAGTGCTGCCTGGATGAAACGGTATCTCAGGCTCACCACAATAGGCAAACAATTCGTTAACGAAGATGAGATGGGGGACATTGAACTTGCTAATATTCTTCGCTTTGCCAAGGCTACTGGTAGGTTCTCCCTCACTGTATCTTACTAATCGCCAATAACCAGCGAGCGGGCAGGTATGCTGATGTACAATGGACCAATAGGTCTAAGTGCTTGCCATCTACTGATGACCCCACTGCACATACAATACAATACAATACAATAGTGTATTCACTAACAACTGATTGGCAGGTCGTGCGTTCGAATCCCAGCCAGGGCCATGATTTTTAATAGAGATCTCCCTAAGCAATTTAGGCGACACCCGTGGAGAAAAAATACTTAGCACCAAAACCACTTTCCTATCCTCCTATTCCTTCGAATAGTAATTAGCACCTACAATCATGCAATACAATACTACATTGCTAGGTGCTGATTACTCTTCACACTAAAAGGGTACTGTACATATACAGAAAAAACAAAGCCCCTTTAGCGTAAGCGAATTCAAAAAAAAAATTATGTTTAATGCTTTGTATACTATAAGCTTACATTGTTGTTTATTTCCAAATTCTATAAGATAATTGTGTAGAGGTATTATGCCAGCTTGTAACCCATGCGGTGTAGGTTCAATCCCCATCGGGAAGAATAACATACGCCACCTATTAATGGAGAGAAACGAATAACATCCTTTCTTCTCCAACCTCTTCACCAAAAAGAAGATTTCTGCCTGTTAGTACTATGGACCGTTACCGAGTCTGAATGCTCTGGGACTTGGATTTCCTTTAAAAAAAAGTAACATCTTAAAGTTGCGAACGTCTAACAAACATTTAAGAGTATCAATATTGTCATGAGAAGCTTCTCAAATTTGCCGTTCAGATTCGGTTTAAAATTTTAGATCCCTTCCACTTCGCAGAAGCAAATTCAACCATTTGCTAGGTTTTAGGCCCTGTATGGTCCGTTAAATCCTAATATATATTTTAATAAGATAATTATATGTGACTGATTGATTACATAAATAAATAAATGTATGCCTTGGAAATTCTGCACTCCGTTGCTGCAGTTTACGCATTAACTTGCAGTAATAGCCTAAGTGGGTATATAATATCAGTATATATGATTTTATTTATTTAAATTTGCTCAACTAAAATCATGCGACATTATTCAGTGCGTTCCAAATTGATAATCTTAGTTCAATCAGCTGAAATAAAATAGCAAACACGTTGTTAATGTCAGAAAACCTTTCCTTGGCGGATCTATTGCTATTTGACCCAACAAGCGAATAAAACAAATATCGTTATAGGTCGCAAAATAAAAATGCTACTCGTTGTATTGATGTAAAAGGAGGCTTATCAATTAAGCGCGGGTGTATCATGCTGTCAACTACAAGTTGAGCGTACGGAGAGACTACGACGAACAATGAGCGCTGCTCCGTATGACAATCTCCTTGGGGTTATGTAAATCCAACCCCTCACTCTTGGAGCAGATAATTGAATAATTTTGTAAATATTTTCTTTAAGTGTTTATATAATATTCTTGACTTTTACCGTTTTCACGCTGATGACGATAATATTTTCGTGTGGAAATAGTCTTAACCCAGTGAAAGGCAAGCAAAATATGTATGCGCCCCACCATCATAAATATAAGCAGTAGGTAATTGTGGCGAGGTTATTTATATTCAATTCGATTCCATTTTTACACACGATCTGTTTACTCTCTAAATAGAATGGAATGGAAAACTTATTGTTTGTACTAACTAAGCCGGTCGTAATTGCTGGCCTCTCGAGCAGTTGAAAATTGACGACAATAACCGACGTCATCATTCTTGATAGCCGGCATTGTGAAAGCGAGAATTTGTCTTTCAATTAAAGGCACGCGGAGAACTTAATAACCTATTGAAATGAATAACTGAAGAGTCTCGAGATAATATAAGTATGCATGACTTAGGGCTGTCGAAAATTAATTGACAGTTAACAATAATATTATAAAGAACTGAAAATGAAGAGGTAAGAGTACAAATGAAATATTCCGGTGGCGTTAATTGGATTAATCAAACGAAACGAAAGTCATATGCACATCAGGAGGGCACAGCAATTGTTTGTCCTTACGGAAGACTGAGCTCAATTGTGGATTAAATTGAGGTTGCTTAAGCGATTACTTTGTTACCATTGTGTGTTCGCTTTTTCACTTGGACTGAGTTCATTGTATGAAACGATTTAATTTGAAATAACATCTTCAACAGGATGCCATGGCTACAATTTCGAAGCTTTACATGGACAATCAAATCGTTGAAAGAAGACGCCCATATAAAAATTAGGCACAATAAATTTGGATACATTTTTTGTGGTTTAATTCATTATTTTTGTTTGAATTCCCGTGCAGGAACGGACTTGGAATATCACTGCAGGCCCCCCAAACAGCGCTTTTCCTAAGAGGCGATTCACTAGACAAAACAAATCTGGCAATTTTACAATTCAGGTGAGCCTGGCGACGCATTCGTCTTCTTCCTTTATTGGCGGTAAGACTATATGATCAGGATTAAAGGGATCATAGCCCTCCCACTTAAATGCTTTCCTACTGGTCCGCCTGTGGGGTTTGTCAGTTTGACCTCAGAAAATGGCGGCGGGCCTCCCGATTTTGAATCATTTCATCGCTGAGGCTAATCAAATGCTGGTAGTGCTGCATTTTTGTGATCTTGGAGTTCTTAGGCCTGCCTCTCTTTCGCATTTGTATTGGTAAGTTGATTGACATTGTCTTTTTGACAGGATTCGTATGATCTCTCCTTTGAACATGACAGTACCAACTGAGCTGCTCGCGCTCCATTTTTTTCGACATATGTTCGTTGACGTGAAGGCTTACTCGAATATTGTAACTTCTTATAAGATCAATCTTTGTTACTTCTGCTGAATTGTTTTTTACACTATTATATGAGTATTGAGTATCTAAACAGTATTCCAAAATTAACACAACATTTGAATTTGCCGCCATTTGTGTAGTAAAGTGTTGGCAAACCTAAATAAAACAATTTGACAGCTGACAGTTTAGGGTTAGTGAAAATGGAGCATTACACGAGAGATCAACGTGTTTTCATTTTCATTGATGAACAATATTTCAAAAATATTGACTGTTGGAAAATTTCGTACAAAGTAGGGTCGGCATATTGATTTAACTTCGTCAGCTGTGAAGAGAGTAATTGAAAAATTCAGGAATTTTGGATAAATTGGTGATGCTAAACACATTGGTCTTTCAAAAACAAGCCGTTCAAATGTCAATATCGAAGAGTGTTGAAAGTCCAAATTTCAAGAAGCTTTCTCACGGTCTCCAAGCTTACAAAGTTCCAACTGCCACAAAAACTAAAACCTAATGACAATGCACAGCAAAGAGAGTTCGTTCAACAGATTACTGAACATCAACAAATGTATGCAACATTTACATAATGCAAAATGGTCATGGAAAATTTCGTAAAAAGAGTGCGTATGTGCCAGCAAAACCGTGGAGGCCATTTCTCCGATATGCTATTCCATATACAAGGTGGCGCAAAAGTAATCCTCCTATCAGAAAATGCTAAAAATTTTGCGATTGGGCCCCTAATGTCAGTTCTGTTTTGACATTTGTGTAGTAAACACATGCGAAAAACACGTTAATAAATAATGTTACGCTACACTGCTCCAGAACGCGGAATATTGGTGACTATTTTTTTCATTTTTTTTTTAAATTACAGCCAAAAAACATCGGAAGGTTATTTTTGCGCCACCTTGTATAACCCTATCATGTGTACTTAATGATTCAATAAAAAAATAAAAATGCAAAGAAAACAACTGTTTTTCGTATTTACTTCAAATATTGCGTTAATTTTGGGACACCCTTTAGTCTAAAGATATGGAATTTGAATTACAAGTCGCAAGGCTAACAAATTGTAAACGAAGAGTCTTCTTGGAATCGTCCTTCTAGTGTTAATTATCATGCCTGAGGTTATCGTCACAGTTTTTTTTTTTTGAATAAAGATTAACAAAATAACGAAAATAGTTATAAATGTATCTATCGTATTTAGATTTTTTTTATTTTATTCTATCTTTAACACAAAAACTTGTTTCGTATTTTATACGCTTTAATGTCAATTTTAGGCAGACAGCAAACTTGTCATGCTAATGTTTTTATGTATGTTATCCCAATGTAGGTAGTTGAAGTGACAGTTGCAGAAAGAGGTACCTAAATGTACTAATAAATCTGGATTCGTAGGTGAATTTAAAAAAAGTTATAATCGCAATAAGCTCAAATACAACATCTGTGACAAGGATACTTAATCATCAGTTAAATCTACACTGGATATAGTGAATTGGCCAATCAGACAAGTGAGTTATCTACTCCTCCAGAGCCAAGAACTCTGTAAACAATCGAAATATTGCATTTAGCTTGGAAATTAACATGTGGTTGGTATTTGGTCATACTTTTCTAGATGAAAGCAACTCCAAACTAATTCACTCAGACCTGGTTCACAAACTCGATAGGAATGAAATACTAGAAATAACGTTTACTGACAACTGCCTGAAAAGGTACAACTGCAATCACAACTTCCAGGTAACCCTCCCGGAACGAGAGAACTGGGATCGTAATAAGCATACATTTGTTAAAGTCTCACTCGTGTGGTTCACGGATGGATCCAACACAGATGAAGGAGTTGAGCAGGAGTACTCGGAGCAACGATATCTCTATACGCGAGTATGGAGAAAACCAACTCAATTTTTCAGATTGACATACACGCAATAGAACTCTGCATCAGGAGTGACATCATCAACAAGATCATGTACATCCTTTATGATAGCAGAGCGGTATTAGCGCCTTCGAAATTACCTCAAAAGTAGTCTGAGATAGCCTCTACTCCAGATATTAGCCAGTATAAATAGAGTCCACATGATCTGAGATCCTGGCCATTTTGGCTTTGAGAATAATGAAAAGTAGACAAGCTTGCCAGGAAATGATATTTAACATCATTCATGATGCCAAGAACATTCTGTGGTTTACCTATCAGCTCTGCTAAAAGCTGCATTACTGGAAAAATACTGAAGGTAATATAAAGGGCAAGCAGTTCTTACATACCCCATCAACCAAAAGAACAAAACAACATTGATTCTTAAAACATCTTCTCGCCATGGGACTTTCTGAAGAAAATAGCCGCGTTTTTTTAAGAAATGTGTCCACAGTTGCTCATAAGAACGATTAGAAGAATTATGGCCAGCAAACATACATTTTTGTTTGCAACAAAAATAATCCACACTAATATTATAAATGCGAAAGTAACTCTGTCTGTCTGTCTGTCTGTCTCGCTTTAACGCGAAAACTACTGAACCGATTTAAATGAAATTTGTTACACAGATAGTCTAGAGCCTGAGAATGGACATAGGCTACTTTTTCCCCGGGAAAATGCTTGATCCGGTGTCCAGAAGCGGAGATCTAAGCTGATATCAAAGAAAAGTTGTAACTCTCGAATGATTTCTAGCTCCTAGCTTTTTAATGACTCATCCAAATGAAATAGGATTTTTAATATAAAATTCAATTATGTACAAAGATTTTAAGATAAAAATCATCTTTGTAGGTTATCCTGAAGTTGAACAATAAGCATTAAACTATAAATTTTATACAATTCAAAAAAGTAAAATGTTCGATTGAAGCTAGATTTTTGGATTTTCCCAGCGTTCAGTGGAGGAAAATTAGTGTGTGTGTGCGGCACAAATCTGTTTCTCTACCTGTACCTTTTGTGCAATGTGCTTTTTCTTTCTTTTTTTATGCACCTTTTGCAGTTTGTGTTGTTTTTTTTATGGCGTATCGCCATGGGATTGAGCAAGATAGGGTATGAAACGTAAATGAGATTAAGAGGGAGTCACACTCAGAGTATATCCATATAATGAGTAGGGACACTCTCGACGATTTCTTTATCAGTTTTTATCAGTAAGTATTTTGTTTTAAATTTGAGAAGTGGCAGACTGGCGAAGCAAGGCGAGCACGGGATAGCTAGTTGTATGTAAATCCTACTAATCGACAGCTATCCCCAATATTGCTGGCAGTAAAATGGTGTTGTTGTTTAACGTGTAAATAGGAGCACTCCTCTGGATACATTTCTTAAAGAAACTCACCTTATATCTGTCGAATGTGCAATGAAGAAGAAGAAATAGTAGAACACATTTTATGTTACTGTGACTGCCTAACAAAAAACACGTCTGCGCATCCTAGGTAAACCCTACCTTGAAACACTTGATATATCTGTCAGCTCACCCGAAGATCTATCCGAATTGATCAAGAAATCCGGCCTCATGAGTGAGCTTTAAACCAGAACGATGACAGCTCCCAAAGGTCCAGTGTGGCCAAGGTGATAAGGGTCCCACCTCCTTAACAATCTAATCTTATCTAACCAACGTGCATCGGTTTCTCCTCTGCCATCCTTACCCTCATTTTCCTAATGCCCGCACTATGTAACTAAATTACGTATCTAAACGACGTATCTACATTATAAGAGCACTAAAATCCCTTTAGTGCGCGTCAAATATATACAAAAAATGAACTCAAACCAATGTTCAATAAAATAAATTGTCAAATCATCATACATATGTATCATCAAGCCCTCGTAATAGTTATTGTTTTTGCTTATGTGCTTCCTAAATCCACTTTGCCTTTTTGCCTAATTGGCAACATTTTTAGAAATTTGTCGAATCTTACTTTAATCTCAAAATTACTTTCGTCTCTCTCTGTTAAAAGAGTTAAATTAGAAAACGTTTAAGTTTTTAGTGTAGCGCGAATTCGTTTACACCGCAATTAAAAATTATTCATGTTACGCATTCCATTGGAAACCATGCTGCTGCGTCAGCTCATTCCAATCGACCATGAGTAGCTTATTTGCTCGTCATTGGAAACCACGCTCACCTGAGCGTGGGATACGACAAGATTCTATTGTATACATTACGTTAGAGGCATAGCCGCATAAGATTATTTTATTATTCTTCAAGAGATTCAATAAAGAACCACTAGTGAAACAAGTTGACTTTTTATTATCATTACATGGCGATCCTGCCAAACTTAGAATTAAAGAAGTTCGGAAAAGCAAAATAATGTGGAAACGTTAAAACTAAGAAACTTAGAATTAAAGAAGTTCGGAAAAGCAAAATAATGTGAAAACGCTAAAACTAAGAAACTTCGAATTAAAGAAGTTCGGAAAAGCAAAATAATGTGAAAACGCTAAAACTAAGAAACTGAGAATTAGAGAAGTTCAGACAAGCCAAAAAGGAAAACGACACAGCCACCAAAAGACGCGGAGGTAAAAAGGCAAGAGACAAGAAGACAGCGACAACGAGCGGTAATGGTGAATAGAAGTAAGTAGAATGATGATGTAAATTGCTTTAAAATTGTAAACACATGCAAGTAACAAAAAAAAAAAATTGTAAATATAACAAATAAATGTAAAGAACATTTAATTTAAAATGGGCAAAGAACAATCAAAAATAGAGAAGCCAAATGCCAATGTGATTAATGAGGTTGAAATAACCGAAAAACAATCAAATAACGAAATGTACTTAATGTTAATCATTGCACTTTTAGCTGCTCATCTAGCACTAAAACTGTATACAATGCACAAAAAATCCCTAAAAAAAACATACATGGCAAGAGCGCAGTCTCTTGCACAAATTTAATCAAAATTTTTTTGAGTTCAATATATCAATATTTAATAAATTACATAAAGCATATACGACTTTAGTTACATGTACGATTATACGATGACGACATAAAGTGCATTATAAAATCTTTTTTTTCTCTTTCTCCGATTTAATAATTTGAAAATGTTCTTCAGTTTACTCATTCAAAGGAATTTCTTATATTTATGAAATAGCCAATTAAATGGAATGGTTAAGGATTGTCGAAAAATTGCGACAATCAAAAGAAGTACTGGACAAATCCTATAAGTCAATCAATCAAGATAGACCTATAGGTAAGGAAACTTTAAACAGGCACTTAGAGGTATTGGTAACCAGCTTAGAAAATATTAGAGTAATACTAAACGTTAACTACTCAAAGCTAACCAATCTACATAAAGACAATGCTCACAAGTTCTTTAACGAATGCAGAGACAAAGTCTCTAGAGCAGCTTCTCGTCACTCAGTAGACCTCAAATTACCTGTCTCACTCCACGAGAAAGTTTTCATAGATACCGACGAGAACCAAGAAATTAATAGTAACAAAACCAGTACTTCAAATACAAACAAAATGCCACAAACACCTGTGGAATCTTATGGCCAGGCAAATGCAATACTGCATTTTAGAAATAATAGAGGTAGGAGTAATAGATAGATAGATAGATAGATAGATAGATTCTTTATTTTTTCATCATAAAGTTTACAAATTGGTATACTTAAGAATAAGGACATGGCAATACTGCCGTCTGCCTGAGATGACATTTCATAATATGATTTAAAAATAAAAGAAATAATAAAAAGCAAAAATTTTAAAATATAAAGAAAAGGAAAAAAGAAATGGTAGGAGTAATAGTTATTATCACAACAATAATCGAACTAACAACAACTTTCGCGAACGCGGACGCGGCGGAGGTCGTGGACGTGGACGCGGAAGTTATAATGAACGCGGCAATAGAAATAGTTATAACCAGTACAGAAATAACTCCAACAATGCAAGTAGAAACGTCAGAATGACACAACAGGTTACGGAAAACGAACCAACCCCAAGTACTCACTAGGAAATAATAATATAAGTAGTAAAATCTATAATATACGACTAAACTTAACATCATTCATAGCATTAAAGACTTCAATAAATAATGATATAACATCGTTCATTATCGACACAGGCGCGGACATTTCTATAGTAAAGAAAAAGCAAATAGATCAATTCCATACTTTCGACAAATACGAAACAACAAGCCTACACGGCATAGGTCAGGGAATAACTAACACACTAGGTAAAGTTTACACTGATTTAAAGATTGCAAATATACTATTAGCTCATGAATTTCATGTCGTTAGCGATGATTTTCCAATTCCATCCGATGGAATGATTGGGCTCTACTTTGTCAAGAAATATAATTGTACACTTAACTATGACAGAAATCAAGATTGGCTAGTAATAAGACCAGATGGTTTTAACGAAATTGAATTACCAATGTCTTGCTCACCAGCTAATAATGCAATAGCAATACCTGCAAGATCAGAAGTTATCAGACAGGTCAACCTCCAATGTCAGGAAAAAGAAGTGCTTATCCCACAACAGCAACTTAAAGATGGGATATATGTGGCAAATACAATCGCAAAAAGTGCAAGAGCATTGGTCCGTGTAATAAACACAACAAATGAAAATGTATTGATACACAATGTTACATTAAAAACAGAAAGTCTAAACGACTATGAAAACATATCAATAGAAAATGTCAATCCCAGTGACGTTAAGCTACAAAAATTGTCCAAACATTTTCCCGACTTCATAAAGTCTGACCTGCATAAACTCTGCTCAGAGTATATTGACATATTTGCGCTCGAAACAGATAAAATAACGGTTAACAACTTTTATAAACAAAAGCTTCGTTTAAAAACCGACGATCCAACATATAATAAAAACTATAGAATACCGCACGTTCATAAAAGTGAAATAACAAAACAAGTTGACAAACTAATAAGAGACGATATAGTGGAACCATCCGCATCAGAGTATAACAGTCCAATACTGTTGGTACCGAAAAAATCTTTGCCGGGTAATCATCAAAAACGATGGAGATTAGTAGTGGATTATAGGAGTATAAACAAAAAGCTAATTGCGAACAAATTTCCGTTGCCAAGAATAGATGATATTCTCGACCAACTAGGAAAAACTAGGTATTTCTCTTGCTTAGACTTGACGTCAGGATTTCATCAAATTGAATTAGATGAAAACTCAAGGGACATCACGTCATTTTCAACTGATAAAGGTTCATACCGATTCAAGCGTCTACCCTATGGCCTAAAGATAGCACCAAACTCATTTCAAAGAATGATGACAATTGCGTTTTCTGGTTTATCACCAATGCAAGCATTCTTATATATGGATGATTTAGTCGTGTTGGGCCGTTCAGAATCACACATGTTAAAAAATTTAACCGATGTATTCAAAACGTGTCGAAAATACAACCTAAAATTACATCCTGACAAGTGCACATTTTTCAGTCACGAAGTTACATACCTAGGTCATAAATGCACGGACCAAGGCATTCTCCCAGATGATAGCAAATTTCAGATTATCTTAGACTATCCAATACCCAAAAATGCAGATGAAGTCAAGCGATTCGTTGCATTCTGCAATTATTACAGACGATTTGTTCCAAATTTCGCTGAACATTCAAGGCTATTAACGAGACTTTGTAAGAAAAACACCCCCTTTGAATGGACCATAGAATGTGGCAATGCATTCCAAACAAACAAATGCTATTAAGCCCTCAAATCTTGAAGTATCCAGACTTCCGGAAGCAATTTTGCATAACCACCGATGCAAGCAAATACGCATGCGGTGCCGTACTTAGTCAAGAGTACAATGGATACCAACTTCCAGTTGCATATGCCCCCAGATCATTCACAAAAGGTGAAAGTAATAAATCCACTATTGAACAAGAACTAGCTGCTATTCATTGGGCAATCAATCAATTCAGACCCTAAGTTACATACTTTAATTAATAAAGCTGCAGCAGTCACTAGGTGACGATATTTTTGAGAAGATCCGGATCAATGAATATAAAGAAATAGGAAATAGAGCTCTAACAAACCTTCGAATTACACTGACGCCTATAATTATAAAAATAAGAAATGATGACAAAAGAAAAATGATAATACAAAAGTACCATGATGATCCAATCTGTGGTGACCACGCAGGGATCACACCTACATTAAAAAAGATACGATAAAAATATTATTGGAAAAATATGACTAGGGATATTATAAAATACGTTAAGAGATGTGACAAATGTCAAAGAAATAAGTCACTGAAAAACGTAAAAGAACCAATGATTATAACTGATACCCCAACAACCGCATTTGATGTAGTACTGATAGATAAAATTGGACCATTACCAAGATCAGAAAATGGCAATGCGTATGCAGTCACAGTAATATGTGATTTAACCAAATATCTGGTATCGGTACCCATCGCTGATAAAAGTGCAAAGACAATTGCGAAAACAATCTTTGACCATTTCATACTAGTTTACGGTCCAATGAGGAAAATAATCACAGATATGGGCACCGAATATAAAAACCAAATATTTGACGAAATATGTAAACTATTGAAAGTGGAAAATGTCACCTCTACGACATACCATCACCAAACGTTAGGAACTGTGGAAAGAAACCACAGAACATTTATTGAGTATGCTCGCTCATACATTTCAATAGAAAAAACTGACTGGGACGAGTGGCTAAAATACTTCACGTATTGCTACAATACTACGCCATCAGTGGTACATAACTATTGCCCATTTGAATTAGTATTTGGTAAATCCCCAGGTAATTACGACTTTCTTTGTGATGCAAAAGTAGACCCCATTTATAATGTGGACGCGTATGAGAAGGAAGTCAAATTTCGACTTCAAACGGCTCATAAAAGGGCCGTAGAAATTATAAAAAGTAAAAAGCATAATGAAAAGGCTTTATACGACAGGTATTTTTTTTTTAATAAACCCTTGCCCAAGGGCAGGCACTGCGACCTGAAAAGATCTTTTGTGCCACTGATATACGACAGGTATAGTAATAGCATAGATATTGCAGTAGGAGATCTCGTTCTAATGAAACAAATAGGACATAAGTTGGACAATATCTATAAGGGACCATTTAAGGTAGTAAGCATTGACAATAGGAACAATGTAGCCTAAAAACCGACAACGACAAGACGACAATTGTGCACAAAGACCGACTTAGACGTTACAAAACAAAAGAATATTGAAAATAATGAATACTGTCAACTTAAACTTTTTTTATATTTAAGAATAAATTCATTTGAAATTAAATTAAAATAAATTAATCAAAATAACTTAAGAGTAAATTTATATAGAATTAATTCATTTGCTTTGTGAAATAAAATTTAGAATTTAAGATTAAACTTATATTGAATAAATTCACTCTTCTAAAAAAGGGAGGTGTAGCGCGAATTCGTTTACACCGCAATTAAAAATTATTCATGTTACGCATTCCAATCCCACGGGTAACTAGGCTGCTGGTCATTGGAAACCATGCTGCTGCGTCAGCTCATTCAAATCGACCATGAGTAGCTTATTTGCTCGTCATTGGAAACCACGCTCACCTGAGCGTGGGATACGACAAGATTCTATTGTATACATTACGTTAGAGGCATAGCCGCATAAGATTATTTTATTATTCTTCAAGAGATTCAATAAAGAATCACTAGTGAAACAAGTTGACTTTTTATTATCATTACATTAGTATTTGTCAAAAACGTGCCTTTGATCTTTAAAAATATATTGAATTTGTAATTTGTATACCCTATTCTAAGGGTTTTATTAATTTTGAAGCGGAGTTTATAACGTACTTTAATATTGCCCGAAGAATTCTAACAGTTACTATATTTATGATCGGCATCGATAGTAATGTCGATTTAGCCATGTCCATTTTCCGTCCGTCCGTCCGCCTGTCGGCAAAAATTAGGCCTTTGAACTGGACCTAGAGAGCCACATACTCTCTAGAGGCCCGAAATAATCAAGTTTAAGAATGTATTGAAATCCGCACACCCACAAACTCAAAAAAAAAAACAACAAATCTATCGAAAAAATCGAATTTTGAGCTAGAAAGCTGAGATTTTCTATATATGACCTTTGACTCCTAAAACTGCTGAGGAGATGAAACTTCTAAAACCCCCCACTAAATAAAACAATTTTATTGAAAAACCAAAGTTTGAGCTAGGGAGCGTTTTTCTTACAAACGCGTTTTTTTCGATTAGATCCTTTAAACGTTAAATAACAAAATATGTAGAGCGTTCTTAACAATTCAACCATTACCATACTTATACTTTTGTCACACCCACTTATGAGGGATAGGAACAAGAATAGGGTATCCAACAGTTCGCCTATGCGGACTGTAGCCCGTCCCTATGTTTGAATTTGAGTCATAAAGTTTAGCCTGTACTGTTCAAGGTTAAATAAAATTAATTATTTCTTGATAAATTCTAATTTAAATTAATCTTAGATAGGTTTCATTTCCACACTGATTGTAAACAAAATATTAGGCATTAACGACCCATGCAGGGCCTTAAACCTATCCTCTCCAACCACTTTCTTGTGGCAAGTGGAAGGGGCCTACAATTCAAAGCTGAATCCGAACGGCAAATTTGAGAAGCTTCTCATGACAATTGATTCTCTTGGATGTATGTAAGACGCTCGCAAGAGGTGCGGCAGTGGAAAAAAAACTCTAGATGTTACTTGGCCCCGGCGGGAAGTGAACCGGGAACCTTTCGATTAGTAGTCCGACAAACTAACCATTGAGCCACTGCGCCCGACAACACCAATTGTAAGACCAAACAAATACTCGTACATACTTGTCAAATTTTTATTATAATGTAATAAAAAATTTCAGAAAATAAAACCGAATTATTTCCAAGACGGTTACTTGTTTTGAGCTTTGGATTCCGCTCATCGAGGCTTGGGTTCATATTTATCATTTGGAGAGGATTCTTGTGCGGTGAAACAAAAATACACTTTTTCCATTTTTATTATACATAGTTCTTCAAGAGAAACTTATTTCCAGATAATTTTTTTTTACAGATACAGTTTTTATCTAAAACATTTTCTAAAATTTCCCCTAAATACAGCCTTGCTTTCAAACAATCAGTAACTGAACAAAAAAAAAAAATCCAAGTTCTTTTAATTACAAAATGCTTTTTGTTTTCCCTTGCAAAGTGCTATTTTGTGTAGGGTGTTATCTTTTAATTTCGCCAACTGCTGCTAAGAACAATGACAAGCAAAAATGCCTGCTGATTGCATTCGTACATTTGAAAAGATTCTTTTTCTAATTAAGATGTGATCAAAGCAGTTAAAGGAATATTATGCACATGAAACGCCCAGATAGGAAAGTACTCCTATATGAGAGGGAAAAGCTTCAAAAAATAAATTCTCACACAATAGCAATAGCTTTAAAAAATTTAAGAACATTTTATTGTCGTTCCTCTTTTGCTTGCTATTGCGGTCGACAGTGACCAAAAGACCTGTCAACCACTCCAAATCCAAATAACAGGTGGTGTATGGTTTGCAAATACAATGTATCAACATTTTGTAGTTGCTTTCCCTTTTTGGATGGCTTTTTAAAAAAAGCGCACTCAAATAGAAAAACTGAAAAAAATAATGGATACAAAACTAGCTATTTGGCGAATAGGAGGAATGAAAATTTTTTTCTAGTGATGCCTGACACTAACTGCCGCTGGTCCTTTTCTGGTCTGCTGGTGGAAGCGATTATATGAATTATATTAAACAGCCTAGTAGCGTAAGACGACGGTTTCATAAGCCGCTTATTCATAAAAGCAAGAAACTTCGACATTTCTCGCAACGACTTGTTTGTTGATGTGATTTCTTTGACAATTTCTTTCAGATTTCGTTTTACTGACGAGTTTGCAGATCTCCAGGGATTTAAAAAAAAAATCTGACTGAGTAGAGACTATACTCTATCCAACAAAAATTCTCAGTACAGGCCTTATGGAGGACCTTTTTTCTACCAGTGGTGCCTGTAGATACTCTCACGGCACTCAAACGCAAGAATTGCCACTGAAATAAAAACCAAACCACTGTCATACCAAGAAATTGTTGTTGTAATTTTCCTAAAATTCGCATACAACCCACCACAACCAGTCTCCCACACAGCCGAATGGGGAATAAGCAGTGTGTGTGACAGAAGCACATCAGAAGAGTATTACCATCTCTACAATGAAGCATATCATTAAGGGTTTTTCTATGAATTTTGTCAAAGAACTTTCGGTTTTGGAGCTTTTGAGAACGAATTATTACGTGGGGTGTTGCCATTCGGTTTTAATTTGATTGTATTTATATTGTACAGCTGCACAAGTGCAGTTTTTTTTACCATCTGTTTAGGTATATGACATTGCGTCCTGGTTATATAATTTTGTATTCTAATTGCCTGATTGTGTCTACCTTTCACAATATACATATAGCGGAAAGGACTGGGAAATGTTTTTAGAAAATCTTGCTGATTGAGTTTATGTCGCAAACTGTTTAAATAAAATAAAAACATAAATACATCCTTTCATCTCATTATGTACCTGTTTGTATGATGTCTTTGTTTTTCCGATGAATGACGCCTGTTTTACCAATGAATACGGGAATTCCCAAAAGGAAGATCTTAAGTTAGGTAGGGATGCAATCATACAATGGCTTGCTTGAAATCGTTAAACGTTACAAAGCCAAGTATGAAACATACGTCGTGGATGAAATGGCTGAAAATGCTTGCCGCCTTATCACTGTGACCTTAATCGAGGTTTGGGCTCAAGTGAAAGGGTTTGTAGCAAGCCAAAACAAAGTCATTTAAAATGGCTGAAATAAGAGACTTACTAACGACAGCACTTACAAGGGTTGACAAGGAAAAATTGCATCGAAGTGTCCAACACGTTGAACACGTTTTTGCCGATGTGTTACGAAATTCATATATTTTGTTGGTCTACTGGAGATACCCTTAAAAAACGCGCCTATTATTATCTTACCAGAAAAGGAAAAAGATATACGGAATTTATTTCGTTCCGCAATATTTTTATTTTAAATTGGAAGATGGTAACCCTAATAGAATTGCTCTCTGAGTTATGGCGAATTATCATACACACTACGGCAACCCTGTGAGAGCTTTAAAGAGGGACCGATTCATGTAAGTCATTGCAACCAGACAGAGACAAACATCCTATCTTCCCTGTACTGACAATTTTTGTTGGAAAGAGTATAGAGAAGTTCAGCATCAAATGATGCATAGGGCGTTTTTTATGGAGGTATAAAATTTCTGATTGGGATAACTGTCAAACTACCTGTCATACTAATAAAATGTGTTTGACTTTTGTTTTCAGTATACTTGCAAATCACCATCGAAAGACTTACACCAGAACAACGTTTACTAATCGTGGAAATTTATTTCCAAAATTCGCGCTCTGTTTGCCAATAGAACACTTCATCAAGTTTACTGTGCTCATATTCGCCCATCTGAGCAGCTAATACGCAATACTATAGATCGATTTATGACCACATTTACTCTTTGTGAAAATATTCATGGAAATCGAGCCCGTACCGTGCGTACAGAAGAAGCCATCGACGCTGTAGAATTTATCGATCCGACGCCGTTCTCAGCAACTTGGTCTCTGCCCGTCCACTATTTGGAACAATTTGAGGAAAGAGCTTGGCATACATCCATATAAGACCCAACTGGTGCAAGAATTAAAGCCAGCGGACCATCGATTGCGTCGTGTTTTCTGTGAATGGGCTGAGAATCAACTGGAAGTTGAACCAGATTTTTATCGTCAAATCATCTTCAGCGATGAGGCTCATTTCTGGCTTCACGGGTTTGTAAACAAGCAGAATTGCCGTTTTTGGAGTGAGCACAGTCCTCATGAAACTCTTGAGACTCCCGAAAAAATCACTTTTTGGTGTGGTTTACATGCCGAAGGCGTCATCGGCCCATTAGTCTTTAGATCCGAAACCGTTGCCAACATTACCATGAATGGCGAACGCTACAGGCAAATGATTCGTGATTTTTTTATTCCTCATGTCATTGGAAATCATTTGAAGGAGAAATGGTTCCAACAAGACGGCGCAACATGCCATACAGCGCGTGCAACCACGACTTTGTTGAGCCAAACGTTTGGGGACAGAATCATCTCAAGAAATGGACCTGTGCGTTGGCCACTTCGTTCGTATGACTTGACACCTTTGGACTACTATTTGTGGGGGTACGTCAAATCTCTGGTCTATTCTGATAAACCAGCAACGATTGGTCACTTAGAATCCAACATTCGAAGCACTATTGACGAAATAAAACCTGGTGTGTTCGAAAAGGTGGTGCAAAATTGGACATGATGGCGTTCATAAGGTACAGTCGCGGAGGCTATATACCAGAAATTATTTTTAAACATTAAATGCTATAAAATTTGTGAGCTAATAAAGCCAAAATTTGGTCATTCCATTAAATTTGTTATGTTTTATTTTTAAAAACATAGGGACGGGCTACAGTCCGCTTGGGCGAACTGTTGGATACTCTATTCTTATTCCTATCCCTCATAAGTGGGCGTGACAAAAGTCTAAGTATGGTTGAATTGTTAAGAACGCTCTACATATTTTGTTATATAACATTTAAAAGATTTTATCAAAAAAAAAACGCTCCCTAGCTCAAACTTGGGTGTTTCAATAAAATTGTTTTATTTAATTGTGGGCGTGTCAGTAAGCGGATTTAAAAAAAAGTAACGCATGAGAGTATATATTATAATATATTTCAGCTCCCTAGCTCAAACTTTGAATTTAAAAACAAACAAAAAAAAAATTAATTGTGGGCGTGTCAGTGGGCAGATTTTGAAAATATTTACACATGAGCATATATTATAAATTTCAGCTCCCTAGCTCAAACTTTGGATTTTCAAAAAAAATGTTTTATTTATTTGTGGGCGTGTCAGTGGGCGGATTTTGAAAAATTTTTTGCCGAGCAGTTTTAGGACTCATAGATCATATATTAAAAATTTCAGCTTTCTAGCTCATAATTCGATTTTTTCCAAAATTTTGTTTTTTTGAATTTGTGGGCGTGTCTGTGGGCGGATTTTAAAAATTCGTAAACTTGATTATTTCGGGACCCTAGAGAGTATATGGATAAAATTTCAGCTCTCTAGGTCCAGTTTAAAGGCCTAATTTTTGCCGACAGACGGACGGACGGACGGACATGGCTAGATCGACATTACTATCGATGCTGATTATAAATATAGTAACTTTTAGGGGTCTACGGGCAATATTAAGGTATGTTACAAACTATGCGTCAAAATTAATATACCCTTAGAATAGGGTATACAAAGTTGTATGCCTTTATAAAACAGGGTGTACATTAACTAGGCAGAATTTTTCAGAACCTCACATGGTAGTATATCGAGAACACTCACAGGTTTGGAAAAAGTCGTCGATACGGTTGGAAATTTGATAGCAGTTCTGCTCGCCTCGCCTCTGAATAAATATTATTAACCGAACCTCAGATGTAGGAGGAATACTCAATCGCTGACCGCGTTTATGTTTAATAAAGCATAAAACCTGTTGCGGGATGAAGAACTTCTTCTCGCTTTAAAAAGATAATTCAATTTCAATAAAGCAGAAATGCAAATTTTTCTTGATTGGTTAGAGATAGACCTAAGTTCACCGGGACACCAAAAGTCGAAGTATTCTTTCGACAGAACGTTGACAATTGCGTTTTCTTCGCATGGAATATAACTAGATTTGCTCTTGGCCATTCGCGTACTTTGTCCAGAATTTGGGAAGCTCTTTATTCGGGAACGAAAATGTAAATTTGCCGTAATCAGCGAAATTATACATTTTATTACTTGTCGACAGAAGATTATTGTTATGGAGTAGAAACAAAGCTTGCAAACATCTAAACAAGTATAATAATCCTGGAGGCACACCTACGTTACTAGCAAAAAAGTCAGAAGACACTCCACCGGCCGTGATTTGAATCGACTGATCCTGAAGAAAATATATATCTACCTATATGTATTTATATAGATATACCTTCATTATGATGGCAATGGTACCATTTACTTAATTTGAAATTGAGAGCTTCCTTATCTTGATTGAAAAGCCATCAACAGCTGTCACGACTCTACGAAGCCGTCGTTTTCATTTTGGCGTTTATTAATTGGATGTCATAGATAGTGCAAAGTGTAAACAAATTAGTTATAGAATACAAGCAGCCGTGAACTGTTTTTAACGACATCAATTAGAGATCTACTTATTGCACTGGCAAAAGATGTACATACATAGGTACTACTAAAGAGGTGTTTTGTCGGCAACTCAGTAGTAACTCACTCTTTGAGATAAAAAAAGCGATTTATATTCTCTCCAAACTCACTCAATTTTCATTGACAAAACGAAACAAAAACAGTTTTACAAGTACCCACCAGGGTTATCGATATGCGACTTCTGTCGCCTTTTTTGTGGCCGTCGTCGTCCCCTTTTTTGCGGCTTTCGTTATTGAAGTATAATTCGGAATGTTCATAATTAAATATAAGTAGTTACGGTATCATTTGGCACATAAAGTGGCTCGATAGATTAAAGCTTTTGTGATATTGTAAGCCAAGTGAAAACATGTTTGGTCATATTTGACAGAAATCTATCAAATACGTTCATGTACACTGTCATACAGTCAATCAGAAAATGTCATATGGCTCGAGTTTCATTTCTCCATACTCACGTAAAAAGAGGCCTTAGTGGTCGTCCCGTGTACCCCTCCTTCATCTGTTTTGGATCCATCCGTTTACCATATGAATGAACCTTTCGAACATTTCGCTCCCAGCTCTTTCGTCTTAAATAAGCGAAGTTTTCACCTTTTATTGGTTTTAAAATATAGTTTATCATACTCTGTTCTCACCGAATCGAAAGCATTCGAAATCTACATCGAAATCGGAAGATTTTCCGTAGGTATATTTGGAAGATTTCGAAATCTCTTACTCCTGGAATTAAATAATTCACTGTATAAAATGGACAGGACATCATTTAGAGATAGATTGGCAAATTCAAAAGAGGCCTTGCTTAGATAGGCGTTAATTTTGTTCAAGCTTGCCTTGTGAAAATCGTAAGAGGAGGGAGTTTTGACTGTACAGCGAAGTCGTGAAAAAGAGCAAGATGAAGTGCGGGTGAAAATTATAAATAGTCGACATAGATAGGGGTGAAAGCGGAACAGTTAATGGGATCAGTAGAGAAAATAAGGTCTAGTTGCCTACCCATATAATAAGAGACGCTACTAACTTGGCGACGACCATCCGGAACATAAAACCCTTCTCAAGGAACTGCCATAACTTAACATGAACTGCGCGGTCACAGATCGCATTTAAAAAACACTATGCTTCAACAAACTTTTCTTCACGGAGATCCCCAAGCATGGGTTAGTAATAACCCACCAAAAAGCCACAACTGCATAAAGTGGTAGACGGATGGTTCTAAAATGGAAAAGGGGGTGAGCGGGAATATACGGACCAAATAAACGCTTTACGATACCCATTGGAAAAAGTCCCAGCAAATTTCAAGCAGAGTTCCACGCTATTTAAGAATGCGGCAGCCACATTTATTAATCTGGCATAAAAGGTGCAATAATCCATATATTCACGGATAGTCAAATATCTATAAACGCCCTTAGCTCGCATACCATTGACTCCAAATCAGTCATGTACTGCTTGAATACCCTTCAAACACTTGGATTAAGAAACAAGACCAAATTATGGTGGATTCCGGGTCATGTCTGGTAGAAGGTAACGAAAAGGCCGACGAACTGTCCATAGGTCCCGAACCATTCTGCTGCACTCCTAGATCAGCAGCAACGGCAGCAATAGAAAGCTGGGAACATAGAAAATGTATCTATCTTTGGGAAAGAATCCCAGGTATAAGAGAGGCCAAACGAGCCATTCGGCCTTTTTTTATACCCTATTCTAGGGGTATATTAATGTTGACGCATAGTTTGTAACATACCTTAATATTGCCCGTAGACCCCTAAAAGTTACTATATTTATGATCAGCATCGATAGTAATGTCGATCTAGCCATGTCCGTCCGTCCGTCCGTCCGTCCGTCCGTCCGTCCGTCCGTCCGTCCGTCCGTCGGCAAAAATTAGGCCTTTAAACTGGACCTAGAGAGCTGAAATTTTAACCATATACTCTCTAGGGTCCCGAAATAATCAAGTTTAAGAATTTTTGAAATCCGCCCACAGACACGCCCACAAACTCAAAAAAACAAAATTTTGGAAAAAATCGAATTTTGAGCTAGAGAGCTGAAATTTTTTATATATGATCTATGGCCCATAAAACTGATTGGGACATAAAATTTTCAAAATCCGCCCACTGACACGCCCACAATTAAATAAAACAAATTTTGGGAAAAATTGAATTTAGAGCTAGAAAGCTGAAATTTTTTATATATGATCTTTGGCCCATAAAACTGCTTGGGACATAAAATTTTCAAAATCCGCCCACTGACACGCCCACAATTAAATAAAATATTTTTTTTGAAAAACCAAAATTTGAGCTAGGGAGCTGAAATTTTTAATATATACTCTCTAGGGGCTCTTTATGCTCATGTGTAAATATTTTCAAAATCCGCCTACTGACACGCCCACAATTATTTTTTTTTTATTTTTGAAAGTCCAAAGTTTGAGCTAGGGAGCTGAAATTTATAGTATATACTCTCTAGGTGCCCTTTATGCTCATAGTTAAATTTTTTTTAAATCCGCCTACTGACACGCCCACAATTAAATAAAACAATTTTATTGAAAAACCAAAGTTTGAGCTAGGGAGCGTTTTTATTTACAAAAGCTTAGTTTTTTCGATAAAATCCTTTAAATTTTTGTCACGCCCACTTATGAGATATAGGAATAAGAATAGGGTATCCAACAGTTCGCCCAAGCGGACTGTAGCCCGCCCCTATGTTTTTAATTAGTTTTATTATGAATACATTAGTTTTACATACATTTTTTACCCGCAAAGCAAAATGCTTATCTGCAGGTGGTTGTTAAACAAATTTGATTTTGAAGTGATTTAAAGTTTAAATTCATTGTAGTAACGTACAATATTTGTTGAGACACGCGGAATTTTTGATTAAGATTTAAAAATAATTTCAACTATCTCAATATTTATAATTTAATTTATGAAATATAATTCAAGTAAGTACTTTTTTATCTATTTTTTTCTTTTCTTAAAATTTAAAATGACTTTCAAATGTTGAGGAAGCGTATTGAGTAGTTTCAGGATAACATATAGTAGTTCTCGATTTCCGTAGGTGTTGTATGTTGCTGGAACTTCTAGTATCTCTTGGGCTCGTCTTCTTGCATTAAGCGTATGTATGGCGTATGGGTTGCGGAAAACGCTGGTCATACATGTAGTGCAGCAATGTTGTCATCTGGAATATTGCTTTGACATCTAAAACTTTAAGACAGGAATTACTAGGTCTAACAATTTTAATGAGCCGATGTTGTAGCTTGGATATTTTGTCTAAATGAGATTTCGCTGCGTTTGCCCAAGCCAGTATCCCGTATCTTATGCGCGACTCAGCTAGCGAGTAGTACACCTGCTTTTGCACTTCGAAATTTGAGTATCGCTTAAGATATACCATTGCGAAAATAGTACTTTTTAGTTGAATGCGCAGGACATTTACATGCTCACCCCATAGGAAATGCTCGTTGATCGTTACTCCAAAATATTTTATGTTTCCGACAACTTCAATTGGTATGCTATTGGCTGATAGTAGAGAGCAGTAATTTCGATGGTAGATTTGGACAGCTTCCGCTCGTTTGGATGGGGCGCATATGTGCATTACTTTTTTTTCGATGCATTTATGATAAGGCCGTTATCATGACACCAATTTGAGACAGCGTTAAATTCATCTTGCAATATCTCCACAGCAGAATTGAAGTTCTTGTGCTTGACCACGATTGCTATGTCATCGGCATATGCATAGGTAGTACATTTTTAAAATAAACGCAAAAGTTCGTTGGTAAACAGAAAAAAGAGGATAGGGCCTAGTTTTGAGCCTTGCGGTACACCGTATTCACTAGATTTTTCTTTACTGATTACACCAGACACTTTGACTTTTATGGTTCTATCAGTCCTCCTAAGCCAGACACTTTCCAAAAGTTTTCCTTCAACAAAAATGCCAGCAAATGCCTAAACCTAAGCAGGCATGATATCAAAAACTTAGTAGGGTACCTTACTGGTCACCATGGTTTAAGATATCATCTAAACAAAATGAGAATAGCAGACTCTCCTGAGTGCCGACTTCGTCTTGAAGAGGACGAGTCAGCTGAACATTTAATGTGAATGTCTAGCCCTTAATGGAATTAGAAAGAAGATCTTTTTCAGGGAACATAATGAGCCCCGAAGTTATTAAGAATTCGTCTACTGGTAAAATTGTCCGCTTTACACGGAAAGTAGAAATTCTACTAGTTTAAACTTTTTCGGTACAAAAGATCTTTAAGGTCGAAGCGCCCCCCTATTAAATCGCCTTGACGAGCCAGAAGTTAAAAAAAAAACTGGCATAGACTTGAATCTGAAAAGGCACTCCTTCGTTGAGTTGGAATTAGAAGCCAGGCAAATCGATCCATAATCTGATGGAATCAAGTGGAGAAGTCGCCAAAAATGATGATGTATTGAAAGGTTCAGTGAGCCATTTTGTGACAGATTTTAAAAATTACCTCCATTGACTTTTTTAAATTTTGAATGGACGAGCAAAAATGTGGCTGATAAACATACGGCGAACGTATTGGTGAAAACAATCCGAGTGCTAGTTTGTCAAACGAAAAATAAATCATACGTTCGAATCACTTTTGCATATTTATCAGGAACGCAAAACAACCTACTTATCTATCTATCTACCTCTTAGTTGTTTATACGTTTTATACAAAAAGTCATAATGAAAACATTTATGAGGAGCCATTTCATTCCAGCAAAAAAGATAACAACTTATAACTGACAATGGTTTGCGTCACCACATAATAAAAGCGTTATTATCCATCATCAACCCTCCCATAGGTACTAGAAATGACCACTTTATCCCATATTAAACTAAGTCCCCAAAATATTATGTTTCATATCCATAACGTTTTCGCAAGGTTTACGATTCAATCGAGGAAATCAAATAAAATTTAGTCCCACGTTTTTTTGGTTTTCCTAAAAACATATACTTTGCTCTGTCGTAAAATTCTTTATTATTTGTTGGGCCCACTTAAACACACGAAAAAAAAACAAATTCAAGACATCACATACAGATAAATTTACTTGGTGTCTATCTGCGCTTAAGTATACATTTCCCTCCTAGACTAAAGAAATTCCTGTATCCACTTATTTTCAGAGTAAAACATATTTCTTGGCCTCGGGTCCTTTCGTATTGTCTGGTATACGTGAAGCAAAGGCAGGTGGATGTAATACTTAAAGAGAAGATATAAATAAATAAACCAATCGAAAGCCGCGTGTGCTGGGATTTGTCTTTTATGGAACACAGACATTAGATAAAAACCATTAGATTGCCTTGTATTGGCGAAGGTCATGGCTCAAACTGATTGAGAGTGGGCGAATGTCAACAATAAAGATTAAAAAACTCAATACTAGGGGAGAAGCTGAGGTATTTTTGTGAAAGTGCTTCAATACCGGAGGGTATAGCAAATTGAAAATTAATCAAAGGTTCATTCCGGAAGTTAGGGACAACCACTGAGTGAAGCAGTATTTCTTTTATATAAGACTGTCTTTCAAAATTGAACCCTCGGGAAATTTTTATTGCTTTTTCCTTTTTGATACACTGTTACACTGATGTCACGACCTTAGTTCAATAGGGCTGGAAATGACATTTTTGTTTAAATTGAGATATATTGCACCATACTAAATTGGCTTCGCTCATTCCAAAGTCGCTATACTTACAATAGGGTACCATGGAATTTTCTCATCACACTTTCAATTTGAAATTCAGTTCACAAAACGCCAGATAGAATTTTGCGTCCCAATCAAAAAATATTATTTTGAATATATAACTTTGTGGTAATGTATGGAGTTGCTTCAAATGCTTATTTATAGAGAAATACAGAATACTCTTCTGTATGAAATAGCAATAATATATAAAAACATAGGGACGGGCTACAGTCCGCTTGGGCGAACTGTTGGATACCCTATTCTTATTCCTATCCCTCATAAGTGGGCGTGACAAAAGTCTAAGTATGGTTGAATTGTTAAGAACGCTTTACATATTTTGTTATATAACATTTAAAGGATTTTATCAAAAAAAACGCTCCCTACCTCAAACTTGGGTGTTTCAATAAAATTGTTTTATTTAATTGTGGGCGTGTCAGTAGGCGGATTGAAAAAAAATTAACACATGAGCATAAAGGGCCCCTAGAGAGTATATATTATAAATTTCAGCTCCCAAGCTCAATTTGAATTTAAAAAAAAAAAAATGTGGGCGTGCCAGTGGGCGGATTTTAAAAATATTTACACATGAGCATAAAGGGCCCATAGAGAGTACATATTATAAATTTCAGCTCCCTAGCTCAAACTTTGGATTTTCAAAAAAATTGTTTTATTTATTTGTGGGCGGATTTTGAAAAAAAATTATCCCAATTCAAGTCATAGATCATTTATAAAAAATTTCAGCTTTCTAGCTCAAAATTCGATTTTTTCCAAAATTTTGTTTTTTTGAGTTTGTGGGCGTGTCTGTGGGCGGATTTCAAAAATTCGTAAACTTGATTATTTCGGGACCCTAGAGAGTATATGGTTAAAATTTCAGCTCTCTAGGTCCAGTTTAAAGGCCTAATTTTTGCCGACGGACGGACGGACGGACGGACATGGCTAGATCGACATTACTATCGATGCTGATCATAAATATAGTAACTTTTAGGGGTCTACGGGCAATATTAAGGTATGTCACAAACTATGCGTCAAAATTAATATACCCCTAGAATAGGGTATAAAAAGAAAGAAAGAAAGGCTCCAGTCCGTTTGGGCGAACATTCATATTCATGTCTGTAAAACGAGTGGGCGTGCAAACATTTAAGTATGGGTGAATTATTAACCCAAAATACGTCTTATTTTGGTTGCACTGCGAGTATAATTTTTTGGCCTTTTTTATATTTTTTTGGGGTTATATTTGAAAAATTACCTAATTTCGCAAAGCCGGCTGTGTAACGCCAACTCGAACGTCAAATTTGAGAAGTTTCTTATGACAATTGATACTCTTGGATGACTTTCGCAGGAGGTGGGGCATTGGAAAAACTAACGCCATACTGTGGTCATTTGAACCAACAAATTAACCAATGCTGAAGGGGCTTTGTTGTTTCTGTATATGTACAGTACCATTATAGTGTTAAACAGAGCGCAAGCATTTTTTGTTGAACAGTAAGCTGCACCTAGCAATGTAGTATTGTATTGATTTTAGGTGCTACTTACTATTCGAAAGAATAGGAGGATAGGAAAGAAGTTTTTGTTGCTTAGTATTTTTTTTCTCCACGGGTGGCGCCTAAATTGATAAGGGAGGTCTCTATTTATGTGAATTCAATTAAAAATTATGGCCCTGGCCGGGATTCGAACGCACGACCTGCCAATCAGTTAGTGAATACGCTGCCATTGCACGAATGCTGTGATATAGAATCGGCCTTAAAGAAAATATTCGATAGACTTTTTGGAGAAAACGATATCGCTGAATTTGGTCCACTTTCTGTGTTCCTTAAAACCGTCATGGGGCTTATGCGTTATAATGCGATTTTGTCAATCTTGTTCAGAAAAATATAATGGACAAGGCAGATGTCAACACTGAAAACACTATCTTTAATATATCCGTTCAAGTACTGGCAAATCAACACATGATCAGCCGCTTCTGGTGTGCTGTAGTCGAAATAAATTAGTCTTGAAGTTAACGTGCGGAACGAAATAAGAAAATAAGATATATAAAATGTTGCTCCTATTTCGTTTCCAAAAACGAAATAACTCCATCGAGCCTTTTTTTCTTTACTATAAAGAAATTTTGCCAAATTTTTAGCGCGGCCCCCGTGCAACCAGCTAACTGTTGGACTTGGAGTACGTGCGAGGTTAGATATATGCAAAGTTTCTTGAAACCATTCGAAGCATGGACATATTTTGTTCAACCTCATTCAGTTGGGGACGCCAAAAATCTTTTTTCATATGGATTTCTAGAAGCTTTGCATATGCCCAACTGCGCACCTACTACAAATCCAAGCGTGAGGCCAAGCAGTCCCGCTGCACATTGCTCTGTTTATGGGATCTACTTGTATTTTACAACTCTACGTCGCCATAAAAAATGTTAATCCCCAAACACTGTTTGATTCACAAATTCCTGATGTAATCAGTTTAAATTCTTATATCAATTTCTTTATTGAAATAAAGTCAAACTTCAAAATTTGATCCTATTTTGTTATTAAAATAGCAATAACGCCAAATTGGGTGATTGGGTTTTATTTCGTTTGGCGTTACTTCACGTCACCGGACAAAACCTATTACATGCTTTCAACAAACAAGCAATCTCAAACTAGTACAAAACATCGCTGTTAGAATCAGTGACTTTGAGGTAGTCGTGAAGAATTACTCTAGGAAGGTTAGGTTAGGTTAGGTTAAGGTGGCTGTTAGCTAATAGCCAACACACTTAGACCAATGAGGCCCGTTGTGATGCCACGAGAATCGGGGAAGTTTCGACCTCTACTCGCTAAACCATTTGGAGCTTCTAATGAAGCGCGATATACTTCTAACATCTGTGTTAGCTAAGTCACTAAGTTCATTAAGGAAAAAGGCTTCTAGATAGAGATTTATTTTATGGGAGAGTACAGGACATGTACAGAGGGGATGAAGTGTAGTCTCCTCCCCCTCCACGTCCCTGCAGCTTCTACAGAAGTCATTTGAATAGACGTCAAGCCTTGATGCGTGCTTGCCTATTAGACAGTGTCCTGTAATGACACCTATAGCACAGCCAATGTGCAATCGGTCGTTTTGGCCAGATATGATTGGTCGCTAGACACGTACTACCTGTCCATCTAAAGTTTGTACTCTCGACTGCGGATAGCTTAAACATAAGTTTACAAGTTGCGATAGGTATACCTAGAAAACCTTTATCAGGTAGAAGAGGTAATGCGGTTCCTTTTTTGACGAGTTCATCTGCCCTACAATTCCCTGGGATGTTTCTATGCCCCGGCACCCAATAGAGGTGAATATTGAATTGCTCTGGCTCAAGAGATGAACGGTAGTCAGTCTATGGCTACGATGGAGTTTGAAGACACTGAGTCCAGCGACTTTAGCGCGGCTTGACTATCCGAGAATATACGGATGTACTTAAAGGATATCACATTTCTCTTCAGCCACGACAAGACTTCCTTAATCGCCATGATTTCTGCCTGGAACACGCTACAATGAT
This sequence comes from Portevinia maculata, assembly GCA_949715645.1. NCBI lineage: Eukaryota > Metazoa > Arthropoda > Insecta > Diptera > Syrphidae > Portevinia > Portevinia maculata. The sequence goes on along the minus strand of OX454525.1, from coordinate 13,253,321 downwards.
CAGGAAAATGGAAAGAGAGACTAATATTTAGTCTTTCTGAGAAAACACCCCACCTACCCCATCAATAGTTTTTGATCCGTCTGTGTACTCTAGGAAACCGTTGCTACTTTGGCTTTGAAAACTCCAAGTCTGGAGCCATACAAGACACAGATACTGCCAAATTTTGCCTTGCAGCGTTGAGTGCTAGAAGACAAGTAGCAAACGAGAGGTACTACATACAAATTGCGTTTAAAAGAAAAATACTTTGTTCTATTTTTGGTCCCATGTGCGATGAGGGCAGGGCGAATATAATACATTTGCGAACTATTTAAGCTGCACCAAAATGTGGATGTGATTTGATCACATCGAGTGAATTGCCAATAATCCCTCTCCAAAGAGAATCTTTGACTCTCAGCCTAGCTATTGCGGATACCAGAACCCTTGGTCTGGGTAAATGGAAGTACATAAAGTCGGAGAGTCACAATTTATTGTTTACCTGCCTTAAGACCTCATCTGTGTGACCTCCGGCTTTATTTTCACTTTTCATTTTTTTTTTATTTTTCTTACATCTTTATTATTATTAGCATTTTGAGAAGTAAAGAAGAAACGAAATAAAAACTTATTTTTGGAAAAAAACAAAAAATATTGGCGTATTGTACAGTAATCAATGCGGAAGTGATCCCTTAGATTTTTCAGGTTAGAAAAAGAAACGCAGCAACATGAGACTGATGCTGTCTTCCAAATAAAAGCGTGACAAAGTTAACCTACCTTTCGAAGGGGTTTTTGCTAAATTCAAATCGGATTATTTTGCGCGGCGTTATAGCGCTTTGAAAGTCACCGTTTGTTTGAGTTTTTTTTTGTTAATCCTTTAAATAAGTTGAGAAGTCATATGACTGACTCTCAAAAGGATTTTCAAAATTGAATAGAATGGAGAAGGCTATAAATGCATGACGTATGGGTATGAGCATTGAAGTAACGCTCGAAAGAAGACCTTCTCAGCTACGCAGCTATACGTACTGAGTTATATACTATTTTGGCCCAGCCCGCATACATAGCTTCCACAGATGTTCGTGCGTGTGAATTTCGACAATAGAACGGTACCTGCAGTCCTACGCCAATTCCGAGTACGCCGTCGAATTGAAGAAGTTTCCCATTTATCATAAGTTAGGTTGGCTAAAAGTCAGATACTTAGACCACTAAAAGGTCCATTATGATACCAACTGGATCTGTCGCCGCCATACTCGTCAACAGTTTAGATCTTTAAATCTAGCGCCAGAGTTAATGTTAGTTTTGAGCATCTACAGAGAAGGTGGATAATAGTCTCCTCCTTCTCCTCGTCCATGCAGCTTTTGCAGAAATAATTTCAGTAGACGCCAAGCCAAGTTTGTTTGGCGAGGTCATGGCTCCATCAGTTCCCTGGAATGTCTTAAGGTACAGGCACCCAGCACAGGTGAATTTTGAATTAATCCGCGATCTCCGCATGAGATGATCAGCAGTGCAGATATTCTACGGAATTTATAGATACTGATTTAGGGATTTTGTTGCTTGACTATCCGAGCACATGCGAATGTCCTTTACGTATATTATGTATCTTGAGAATAGCAGAGTGGCTCGGCCCACTGAAGAGTTGAGACGAAAGCTGCTGTTTGCTCACCTAAGACGTCGATTGGGGCTAGGTGAAGAAGAATGTGCATTGCTGCGGAGGAAGACTAGTGGTTCAAAGTGCTTCGCCCATGCATTACGATTTATCGCTTTATCTACAGCAGTCCACCGGTCTTACTACCGAGATGTATAGCTAGTGAGTAATACGGGGTTGAAGGCAATATTTGTAACCGATGGCTTTTTGCAAGAGTCTGCAGGTGGCAATGGTGCGATGGTAGTGTATTCACTAAAGTGATTGGCAGGTCGTGCGTTCGAATCCCGACCAGGGCCATGATTTTTATAAATTGAATACACACAACAAAAACTGATCTCCCTAAAGCAATTTAGGCGCCACCTGTTGAGAAAAAAAAATCCCATCGCACCAAACTTCTTTCCTATCCTTCTATTCTTTCAGTAAGTAGCACCCAAAAATAGGCAATGAATTGCTGGGAGCTACTTGCGCAACAAACTAAATGCCTGCGCTGTGGTTTTACCATTATAAGGGTACTGTGTCACTGCAGAAAAAAGAAATCCCTTTAGCGCACGCAAATTATAAAAAAAAAGAGAAGTAGCTTTCCAAACTCTTTCTGGTAAGGCCAAAACCTAAACTTTTCATCCAAAATGAGACAAATAAATTATGACTCTTGATAGAGGGTGGGTCAATTTGTGTAACTTTGTATTTCCTGGTGAAGAGGAAAAGTTCCGTTTTGGGCAGGTTCACATCTAAACCACAATTAACCGCCGGTCGCGATAGTTTTTTAAAAGAGTTTTGAAGAAGTTCTTTTAAGGTATTGAGGTGCATTCCTGAGACGGCTATAGCAACGTCAGGGTTCATACTACTGGATGTTTGTTAAGCCTTCGCAAGAGGCATTGTATACATTTGTATTTGTTTGCGTGTACAAACCAGCAATCGAGCTCCTTATTCACTATAATGACCAAAACACTGAGCAACTGAAACCAAATTTAACTTCCTATGGAAAGCAAAATAATCGTATTTGAGGTAACACTTTAGTTGAACAAGCACTAAAGTGTTACCTTAAAAACAACAATGAATATGTTTGCAAATATACATATCTAGAATTGTATCAAGCCCTCATTTCCTTGCATAATTTTTGGCAATATACTTGCTAGTTACACTCACTCGTAATTACTCATTACTTGTATGTATAACTAAGAATTACAGTATTCCGCTAATAGGTTGTATTTGTATCACACCACCGTGATCAAATCGGCCACTCTTTAAGTAGGTATATTATTTTTCTATGGTCAGTTCCTGTTCGACACTCACAAAATAAAGAACTATTTAGAAAAAAGGTAATCTCTGTTTTTTTTTTACTTTTGTGTAATATATATTTCAGGGTAGTTGAAACCAAGATTCTCAACCAAATTACAACGGCTGGAAATCTGAGCAGCCAATAGGAAACCTCAACTTCAGTCCAAACTGCAACTCTGGGAGCACCTTCGCACCCACCCTAACAGCTTGTACTGATTTTATTTTAAGAAAATAAAAGTAAAAATTCATGGATTTTTAAAAAAAGGTTCACATAGATAAGTAACTAAAGGGTCGTTCATTAGCGACTTGACAACTTCAAACTTTCAGTGTGAACGCACCCATAAACCGCTTAAGAAACTGTCAATGTCAAAATATTCAGTAACATCAACATTTTCATAACTACACAAAGGAACAAGGTTTACGAAAAAAATGAGTGTGCTTAAGACCACACGACTGAAGTAAAACTTCTTTCGCTCCATCTAATTTAAATTGTGGGCAAATTTTGAAAATATTTACACATGAGCATCAAGGGCACTGGAGAGTCTATATTATAAATTTCAGCTCCCTAGCTCAAACTTTGGTTTTTTGCCGTCCGACCTGAAAATCTGACGGTCTATATTTCCAACTTATGAACTGCGGTTCATGGACACAATGACTTTACTCACTTCCGGTAAATTCCATCTGTTTTCCTTTGAATGGGTTTAGATAGATGATGAGCTTAGTATTGCCCTCTATTGAGAAGATTCAAGGGTGTTTACCCATTCCACGAACCTTTCCCCCGACTAAATTGTATGGGTTGTAACAAAAGAGTGTACGTTTGTCTACACTTCCGTTGTCGGAAGTCTACGTTTGTCTACACTACCGTTACGCCGGAAGTCTACATTGGTCTACACTTCCGTGTCGCATTCACCAGCTTACTCACCAAGTTGAGCATGCGTAAAGAAGTTTTACTTCAATAATTAAATTTTACTACCAAAATTCGGAGTTGGTGGTCGCAATTTTAAGAGCGTTAACCACAATTTTCGGCGTAATTCTTGTCCCAGTAGACAAGCAATTCATAGTCTAGTGAACAAATTTGAGTCAGAATGCTTGAAGTTGCCGTGCCAGTGGGCCTACGTTTAGCCCGAAGTGTGGAGAATATTGATGCCGTAGAGGCGTCCTTCGCAAACCAGCCAAATCAGTCAATTTCACGGCCTTCTGGAGAATTGGGCCTTTCCCAGACCACATTATGGCGAATTTTGCGTAAGGATCTTGGCTTGCAACCGTGCAAGATAAAGCTAATTCAAGAACTAAGGCCACTTGATCATATGAAGCGACGTACGTTCTCGAATTTGGTTCTGGGCATGATGGAAGAAAATGAAGAATTTAATTTTTGGTTAAACGGCTGCGTTAATATGCATTACTGGACAGGTTGAGAACTCTCATGTGGTTCTTGCAACAGTACTTCATCCGCAAAAAGTCACTGTTTGGTGCGGTTTTCATGCCGATGGCGTCATTGGGCAGTTTTTTTCGTCGATAAATGACCGTCACGTTACGGTAAATGTTATTCGCTACAGAGACACGTGATTTCTTTGAGCAATTTCATGAATTCGACATCAGTAATATGTGGTTCTAACAAGATGGTGCCACAAGCCACACAGCTGGTGCAACAGTCGAGCTATTGAAGATTCTGTTGGGTAAACGTGTTATCTGGAGAAACGGACCCGTCAATTGGACGCCGAGATCGTGTAATTTAACGCCTCTAGACTTTTTTTTATGGGGCTACATGAAATCATTGGGTACGCCAACAAGCCGGCGACGTAAGAGGAGCTTAGAGCCAATATTGAACGAGAAATAGCGGCCGCTCGGTCGGAATGTGCGGCCGAGTAATCGAAAATTGGGTTTAACGTATCGACCGCTGCACACGTCCCATGGTGAACATATGAACGAAGTCGAATTTCATTCATAAACGGGTTGATTTTATTTAAAAAACATAGGGGCGGGCTACAGTCCGCTTGGGCGAACTGTTGGATACCCTATTCTTATTCCTATATCTCATAAGTGGGCGTGACAAAAATTTAAAGGATTTTATCGAAAAAACTAAGCTTTTGTAAATAAAAACGCTCCCTAGCTCAAACTTTGGTTTTTCAATAAAATTGTTTTATTTAATTGTGGGCGTGTCAGTAGGCGGATTTAAAAAAAATTTAAGTATGAGCATAAAGGGCACCTAGAGAGTATATACTATAAATTTCAGCTCCCTAGCTCAAACTTTGGACTTTCAAAAATAAAAATAAAAAAAATTGTGGGCGTGTCAGTAGGCGGATTTTGAAAATATTTACACATGAGCATAAAGGGCCCCTAGAGAGTATATATTAAAAATTTCAGCTCCCTAGCTCAAATTTTGGTTTTTCAAAAAAAATATTTTATTTAATTGTGGGCGTGTCAGTGGGCGGATTTTGAAAATTTTATGTCCCAAGCAGTTTTATGGGCCAAAGATCATATATAAAAAATTTCAGCTTTCTAGCTCAAAATTCAATTTTTCCCAAAATTTGTTTTATTTAATTGTGGGCGTGACAGTGGGCGGATTTTGAAAATTTTATGTCCCAATCAGTTTTATGGGCCATAGATCATATATAAAAAATTTCAGCTCTCTAGCTCAAAATTCGATTTTTTCCAAAATTTTGTTTTTTTGAGTTTGTGGGCGTGTCTGTGGGCGGATTTCAAAAATTCGTAAACTTGATTATTTCGGGACCCTAGAGAGTATATGGTTAAAATTTCAGCTCTCTAGGTCCAGTTTAAAGGCCTAATTTTTGCCGACGGACGGACGGACGGACGGACGGACGGACGGACGGACGGACGGACGGACGGACGGACATGGCTAGATCGACATTACTATCGATGCTGATCATAAATATAGTAACTTTTAGGGGTCTACGGGCAATATTAAGGTATGTTACAAACTATGCGTCAAAATTAATATACCCCTAGAATAGGGTATAAAAAAGAAGCTGTCAAGTCCATTGTTGTGTATTAAAAATGCTTACTCGTTCGATTTGTTAATCCATTTGATATATTTATTGACTTCAATTCTTTATCTTACAAATATGCAATCCGCGTGGATACAATCCGAATGGATACAAAAAGAATGCACGAAGTAAAAAGCAAGTTGAAAAGCAACGTGGAGAGTGAGCTGTCAGATGACATTTGTCCGGAGGGTTTGTTCAGACGCAATATGCAGTGTTGCCAGGAGTTTGTGTTACAGTGATATGACAACTTTCCTCTTCGCGATGAGTTTATAAGTCCAAGCGGTTTGGTGGTCTCGTTGTGCGCTTGGATCTCCGAAGTTGATGATCTTCCTCTTGTGTTGTAGAGCTTCGATTTTCATCTTTACTAAGGTTGTCGCAATTCGGTTTGGATCTTAGGCGTTGCGGCATCACATCATCTGGTTTGCAATGCGGAAATTCTTCTTCGTTACTATTATCGCCTTTCTCCTCTGATGGTAGACAATTCATGCCCTCAACCGGTGTCGCGAGCAAGGAGCTGTGAGTTTGGGGGTATAGAGGTTTCTAATACTTGAGGGTCCGTATGTTCGGTCTTTGTCTGTCGTCTGTACGTATTAGGAGTATGGTTTATTGTTTCTTTATTGTAAGAAGTTTTATTGCTATTGTTTGGCACACATTCAGTTGCCCTGAGCTGATCAACATGCCGCGTATGTTTCTCGGCTTCTATAAGAACGTCGTAATGTTTACTCCCACTTGTTCCCACTACTATTCCGAATTTCCATTTTATTGTTTTGTTGTTGTAGAATCGAGCTTGGATCCTATCACCGACTTTTAATACCCGAGTTGTTGGGCTCATGGGCATATTTTGTTCGTTCAGCTCGCCTCCGATTTCTCTCTTTACTAAATCAAGCTTTGTTCTTATCGATCGTTTAAACATTAGTTCAGATGGGCTCACGCCCGTAGTTGAATTGGGAACTTTGCGATACTGCATCAGCAGGCGGCTAAGCTTCTCGTGGATATCGCCCTTGTCATTCATCATGGTTCGAAGTCCTTGCTTGATGGTAAACACAAAACGTTCCGCATGGCCATTGGATGAGGGGTGATACGGAGCGCAGAATTTGTGATAAATGCCGTTTGATTTTGTGAAGTTTTGGAATTCTTCGGATTTTAAAGATGGTGCATTATCTGTAACTAACGTCAGTGGCAATACGTATCGGGCAAAAGTTTCTCGAAGTCTTCGGATCATCTCTTTGGAGTGGAGCTAACATCATAGTCAACAAACGTTTACTAAAAACTTTGAGAAGAAGAGAAAATATGTGTGATGTGTGGTTTGCTGTCATGTGAAACACCAGGCAACCATTAAAATTGCAACCCCAAGCACGAATGTATTCAATATTTGAAATGTATTCTTCGACGTAAAAAAAATATTTTCCGTTTTTGAACTTCCGTTTCAATCGGAATTTTCCTCGATAGCCGAAGCAAAAAATAGAATTGCATTTATTATTCTCATGTACGGATTTCCAAGGTCTTAAATTCCACAAGTGATTATATTTATTTCTCCTCCGATCCCACTTAACTCTACCACAATAATTTAAAATTGAATTCCAATGTTATCCCCTTTCCACATTTTACTGTGTGAAATATTATAATTTCACCAGATGATCTGTATCAAGTTAAGAATCAACATCAACCTATCCCAACTAAACGAACATTGGTTTTCCAACACATTTGAAACGTAATGGGTTGGATTGATGTATGATCGCTCTGCGAAATAGAATACAATTGTGCATGAATTATTCACAGAATTGACAATATCTTACGGTCTTTTGAACACAGGTTTCTTTGTTGCTATAACTTTTTTGTTTGAAAAATTCTCTTTCAAAAGTTTCTAAATGTTTCCGATTGCAATAAAATAAAAATGTCCCTTCCCTAATTGTGCTATCTAGGTACCATAATACTTCAGAAGGTTACTTTGCAGACCTAACTCAATATCTTCATATTCAAAGGATTATTTGTAACAAAAATTAGATACCCAAAAAAATTAATATAACAGAAAAGTAAAGCTGTATAATCGCAGAGATACTCCATTCAAACAGAGGAAAAAGATTCTTTGAAGTATATCAGCATCATTTTTTTATGTAACAAATACAATTTACGCCCGAGTTAGGAAATTAAGCACTTCACCTACACCGCCCAATACTTACGCCAGGATAAAACAATGGAATTATCCGTTTATGTCGTTTCCTGTTTAGAGAACGAACAATCACCTTCGTTGTTTTGGTAATCCAATTTCAAGGAGTGATATATGCAAATTTTGTAAGAATACCAACATCAACAAGAGACCGTCCCGATGTAGAAAGATGTACACAAACAGTATTTTATATTTCACCAGCAGATGGGGATCAAACTCATTAGCCACTCAAATGGAAATGCACAATTATCCGCGGCAGCACATGTAATTTTATATTTCCCACAATTATCCTGTAATCGTTTTCGCAAGAACAAATACTCTAACACTTTCCCGAATAAACGACAATGATCCCCAAAACATGGAATTGCCCGTTTTTATATCCCCCTCATTCGAGTATAGGATGACAAATTTATCTATTCTATTGAGTTTCAACGAGTTAATATGGACCGTTTTCGCGTTCTTCTCAAAAACAACCTACTGACACAATTTTAGAACGCACTCTGTGCAACCCTCTGAATCTCGGTTCGATAATGCGGCGGAGATAATGGTGCAGCACCGCGCGGAGAGTATGGTTAAACTCGAGGCGGTTATCTATCTGAGCCGAGCGGTGTGTGTGGCCAACAAGAAATGGAGCAGTCTTACCAGACAGAGTGGCACGCTGAAATAAACTGAGTCCACAGTAAGAGAGAGAAGTCGGCAAAACCATAAGCACCCGGCGTGATACTTTGCAAACAATTTAGTCTTTTTTTGAACGTGAATATGGAACAACAACAATAAGCAGCGCACCACAGTGGAGATGTGGAGCATGCTGAGAACTTAACAAAACTACGTTCTCACAGATACAATTGAAAGCGATGGGGATTAATTCTATTACTGAGTGTTATGGTTGCTGTTGGAGGGGTTGGGGTTTTGGGAGGCAACTTTGAGTGCGAATTCCGATTGAGTTAAGTGACGTGGTGTTTTTGGTATATTTCTTGAGAGAAGCTCCAGCTATGTAAAGGAGATGGAGATCAGCTCTCAAGATGACTCGTAAATACAAGGTGGCAGTGTAGTCGTGGTATCATTGGCATTCCAATTCTAATGTTAAGAGTTAGCAGGTGTTGTACTTTTACACAGGTGTTTTGGTATTGAGCTCTTTTTGAGAGAAATTGATAATATTTCTCAAGCGCATGTCAATATGCAGTATTGCCAGTACTGAATTTTCGGAGAGAGAGATGATATATACTTTGAGCAGCTTTTTTCTTTTCAATGTAAGTAAATCCCTCTCGCCGAAAGTTGAGTAGAAAATGTTTCAACATACGGCGGTAGTTATAGGGATATTATTGGATTAGTGCTTAAAAGAGTATTGCTCAAAGAGTATTTGCAGGCCTCGTGGTTTCAAATCAGTTCGGCACTGAGGTGTTATTGCATTCGTGTGATCCACGAGTTTTGTGGGGCCGTCCTCTCTTCCGCGATTGTAAAGGAACGTTCATTGACATTGTTTCTTTGACAGAGCTCGTACGATATTTCCTGTAAACATGACAGTATCAAATAAGACGGCCGCCCTATATTTTCTTTGATATAGATGATTTGACGTGACGTCTTCTTCGTATCTTTGAACTTCTTATTTCCTACTCCTGTTGTCATGTGAAGCAGCTACATCTCAGCTGACATAAATTTACCCTCAAACTTTGTGTACTGTCCGATATTGTGAACATTATGTGAGCCCACAATAGCATGGGACATTTTTCGGCTACAGAAGAAAAATGAGGTTTTCTGACACTTCATCATACATTCTAAGTTTACGTGATGATTGATATCGTCATCACAGGTTGCTCCGCTATTGATCTCAAATATTTGAACTTTTCGCACTTGGGAATCACTATTTCTTTCGCATAAATGTCTGGAATGGGTCAGAGGATGGTCAGCACAGGTATTCTGTCTTCTTCGAACAAATATGATACCCATTCCCTCCAAAAACAACCATCGACATTGCAGGAACGTTTGATCTCGCTTATGATTGCTGCATCATCATCATCATCAGCAAAGAGTAATTATTATACTTTGGAGACCGTCACTTTTCCTTGAATCAGATTATAATTATGGACTGTAATACATATTAAGGTACTTACAACGCTTTCCTGGTGAACACCGACTTTGTTTTCTTGAGACTGTTTTTAATTAAGGAAAACGATAAAAAATACTTTCAGTTGAGCTACTCTAAGTACCTATATCAAATGCGAAATGATACCTTTGGCGAGTGAAAACCTCCTCCACTGGAGCAGATCTGTTTGGGGATAATTCTGAGTGGATGTGGACCTATTAAAAGGGTGAATTTATAAATATAATAATAGCGTGTTCATACTTCCTTCGGGCTGATTCAAGTTTTGGTAGGTAATTAGCATTTCTGTGTGAAGCGTGCCAAAACAATTAGAGAATTAAGACAATTTTCAAATTGAGAAACTTAAAACGTTCCCAGTGAAATTTCTGATTTAGATATTTTATTTTAGATATTTATTTATTTAATTAAACAACCATATACAAAAGATTACAATTAAGTATCTATAAAGTGTAGATGTGATCAACATGAAATTATTTTAAATAAACTGATTATAAAAAAAACTAAAATAATGATTATAAGGTGTTTACATTTTAATGTGCAATTGAATATTATAAATTTAGGAAAATAAACCTATCCTAAGCCCTACGATCCATTTATCCTATTATTGCCAGCCAAATATGTGAAGAGAGAATCAACAAAAGTGATTGAAAGTGATAAATGTTTTGGTTGAAATGGTTTAAGAAATAAAGAAAATATATAAATTATTAGCAAATTGTATTCAAAATGCCTTGCAAATTAGCTAAGAAAACTAAAATATGAACAGAATCCAAATATATACATAGGTGCATTAAAGTTAATTCGAATGTACGCAACTGCGATGATCAAGTACTGACATTAATACCCAATGTCATAAAATCGAAAAATCATTATCAAGAAAACCATTGTAGCATATTCATATCGAAACTATTTCGCATGTTTAATTTATCACCAAGTTCTCCCCGAACAGTTGTATAAAATAATAGAATATTATTTACAGAATAGACTCTTTCGTGTCAAACACGGAAACGAATACTCGAATTTAAAGAAATAAGGGCAGGTGTGCCACAAGGAAGCGTTCTTGGGCCACTATTGTATCTGTTATTTGCGTGTGATATATCGCAAAGCGAAGGTACTACAGTAGCCACGTTCGCCGATGACACTGCTATACTATCAGTTGGTACAACGACCAAAGAAACAAAAAAAAAATACTACAAGGCGCGCTTAACCGGGTCAATGAATGGACAAAATCATGGATAATCGCTCTTAACGAAACGAAATCGGTTCACGTGGATTTGACATATAAACAATCAAATAACTTGCCTGTTTTTATAAATATGGTCCAAGTTCCGTTTGCAAATGAGGCCACATATATCGGAATGACTCTCGACGCAAAGTTGAAATGGAAGTCGCATATAAAAAAGAAATGCGAATAACTTAAAAACAAATATAGAGAACTTTATTGGTTACTCGGAAAATATTCCAGGCCTAACCTCGAGAACAAGCGTTTATACTATAAGCAAGTGCTAAGGCCCTATGGGGTTGTATCAGTGAATCAAATGTAAACACATTACAAACTTTTCAAAATAAAGTGATAATATCATTCGTCAATGCACCGTGGTACATTAGAAACGAAGATCTCCATAGAGATCTCGGAATTCACACGGTTAAGGAAGAAACTAGATACTGCCCTATAAAGCATAGAAATCGTTTATTAGGACACGTCAATAACTCTATACTTGAAATTCCAGAGGAAACAAATTTATTGCGGCGATTACGACGAACTAAACTTTCCTACTTAACCCGATATCCTTCAACCACAATAAAATTGCGGAACTAGCAGGAACAGGTAGAGGACGAGGTTAATAAGGTCGCAAGAAGACATGAAGTTAGGCTTCGCAACCATGCCAATTTAGAAGTAGTCCAAGGTCCAACTACTTAATAACAACAATTTAGTTAAAAGATTACTTAGAATTTTTGAACTTTGAACTAGCTAACTAGGCAAAAAGGAAAGAAATATATATGTAACAACATAATCACACGAATAAAGTGATAATGAACTAAAAAACAGAAGGTATCAAACCAAAGTTAGTTTATCAAAACAGTACATATGTACATAAGTCAATATTAGAACAAAATTGCTGATTACTCTGACGACTAGGTGCGATTACGCAGGGATTGTAAATACAGCTTTTAGACCACATTACAATTTTAGTTTGATATCGAAATTAGGTTCCATTCGTTTCCGTTCGATAAGGAAAGCTATTTAAGCCATCGCGAATCGTCCTGTCCTTCATTTTACTTTTAAACCACACCACTCGGCTGAACGATCTTGTAAAACGTGAGTAGCCAAAAGTTTTTTTTCTTAATTTTTTGTTAGGTTATTTGTTCAATTATAATAAATATAATAAATCGCTGCTGAAAAATATAAAAAAACATAGGGACGGGCTACAGTCCGCTTGGGCGAACTGTTGGATACCCTATTCTTATTCCTATCCCTTATAAGTGGGCGTGACAAAAGTTTAAGTATGGTTGAAATGTTAACAACGCTCTATATATTTTCTTATATAACATTTAAAGGATTTTATCAAAAAAAAAAAAACGCTCCCTAGCTCAAACTTGGGTGTTTCAATAAAATTGTTTTATTTAATTGTGGGCGTGTCAGTAGGCGGATTGAAAAAAAATTAACACATGAGAATAAAGGGCCCCTAGAGAGTATATATTATAAATTTCAGCTCCCTAGCTCAAACTTTGGATTTTCAAAAAAATTGTTTTATTTATTTGTGGGCGTGTCAGTGGGCGAATTTTGAAAATTTTTTATCCCGAGCAGTTTTAGGAGCCATTGATCATATATAAAAAAGTTCAGATTTCTAGCTCAAAATTCGATTTTTTCCAAAATTTTGTTTTTTTGAGTTTGTGGGCGTGTCTGTGGGCGGATTTCAAAAATTCGTAAACTTGATTATTTCGGGACCCTAGAGAGTATATGCTTAAAATTTCAGCTCTCAAGGTCCAGTTTAAAGGCCTAATTTTTGCCGACGGACGGACATGGCTAGATCGACATTTCTATCGATGCTGATCATAAATATAGTAACTTTTAGGGGTCTACGAGCAATATTAAGGTATGTTACAAACTATGCGTCAAAATTAATATACCCTTAGAATGGGGTATACAAATATAGGGATGGGCTACAGTTCGCTTGGGCGAACTGTTGGATACCCTATTCTTATTCCTATCCCTCATAAGTGGGCGTGACAAAAGTCTAAGTATGGTTGAATTGTTAAGAACGCTCTACATACTCGTATTTTGTTATATAACATTTAAAGGATTTTATCAAAAACCATAGGGACGGGCTACAGTCCGCTTGGGCGAACTGTTGGATACCCTATTCTTATTCCTATCCCTCATAAGTGGGCGTGACAAAAGTCTAAGTATGGTTGAATTGTTAAGAACGCTCTACATATTTTGTTATATAACATTTAAAGGATTTAATCAAAAAAAAACGCTCCCTAGCTCAAACTTGGGTGTTTCAATAAAATTGTTTTATTTAATTGTGGGCGTGTCAGTGGGCGGATTTAAAAAAAATTAACACATGAGCATAAAGGGCCCCTAGAGAGTATATATTATAAATTTCAGCTCCCTAGCTCACTTTGAATTTTCAAAAAAAAAAAAAAAATAATAATTGTGGGCGTGCCAGTGGGCGGATTTGGAAAATATTTACACATGAGCATAAAGGGCCGATAGAGAGTATATATTATAAATTTCAGCTCCCTAGCTCAAACTTTGGATTTTCAAAAAAATGTTTTATTTATTTGTGGGCGTGTCCGTGGGCGGATTTTGAAGAAATTTTATGCCGAGCGGTTTTAGGAGTCATAGATCATATATAAAAAATTTCAGCTTTCTAACTCAAAATTCGATTTTTTCCAAAATTTAGTTTTTTTTTTAGTTTGTGGGCGTATCTGTGGGTGGATTTCAAAAATTCGTAAACTTGATTATTTCGGGACCCTAGAGAGTATATGGTTAAAATTTCAGCTCTCTAGGTCCAGTTTAAAGGCCTAGTTTTTGCCGACAGACGGACGGACGGACGGACATGGCTAGATCGACATTACTATCGATGCTGATCATAAATATAGTAACTTTTAGGGGTCTACGAGCAATATTAAGGTATGTTACAAACTATGCGTCAAAATTAATATACCCCTAGAATAGGGTATAAAAACGCTCCCTAGCTCAAACTTGGGTGTTTCAATAAAATTGTTTTATTTAATTGTGGGCGTGTCAGTAGGCGGATTGAAAAATTAACACATGAGAATAAAGGGCCCCTAGAGAGTATATATTATAAATTTCAGCTCCCTAGCTCAAACTTTGGATTTTCAAAAAAATTGTTTTATTTATTTGTGGGCGTGTCAGTGGGCGAATTTTGAAAATTTTTTATCCCGAGCAGTTTTAGGAGCCATTGATCATATATAAAAAAGTTTAGATTTCTAGCTCAAAATTCGATTTTTTCCAAAATTTTGTTTTTTTGAGTTTGTGGGCGTGTCTGTGGGCGGATTTCAAAAATTCGTAACTTGATTATTTCGGGACCCTAGAAAGTATATGGTTAAAATTTCAGCTCTCTACGTCCAGTTTAAAGGCCCAATTTTTGCCGACGGACGGACGGACGGACGGACATGGCTAGATCGACATTTCTATCGATGCTGATCATAAATATAGTAGCTTTTGGGGGTCTACGAGCAATATTAAGGTATGTTACAAACTATGCATCAAAATTAATATACCCTTAGAATAGGGTATAATTAAGGGCAAAATACATTTGGAATAAAATGTCGAAAGATGTAGCAAGATACGTCAAATCATGCGTTGAGTGCAAGGTAAAAAAGGCTGGCGTGCGTCGTAGAGAACCTTTGGTACATACATTTACACCCCAAAAAGCATTTGACGTAGTTTTAATTGACACTATAGGTCCATTACCAAAAACTGTCAACAGTAATGAATACGCTGTCACTATAATTTGCAATTTAACGAAATATTTAGCAATTATTCCTATACCAAATAAAAAGGCAACAACGGTAGCAAGAGCAATTTTTGATCATTTTATTTTAGTTTATGGTCCTATGAATCAAATTATCACTGATAGGGGTACCGAATACGTTAACCAATTTTTTGCAGAACTAGGCAAGTTATTAAAAATTGAACATATCAGATCAACTAGCTACCATCATAGAACTTTAGGAACGGTCGAAAGATCACATAGAACTCTAAACGAATATCTGCGTTCGTACATAAACATAAACAAAGGTGACTGGGATTAATGGCTTGCTTACTGTTCTTATTGCTTTAATACAACGCCATCAGTCAGTATAGGTAACTATTGTCCTTACGAACTTATCTATGGAAAGAAACCTGAAGATCTCGATTGGTTAAATTCGAAACAAATTGAACCGTGTTACAACATGGACTCATATCAAAAAGAAGTAAAATATCGTTTACAAGTAGCGGCTCAGAGAGCGCATAAATTTCAAGAAAAATATAAAGTTGCCAGAAAACATAAATATGATCAAACTAGTAAACCACAAGAAATACATCCCGGGGATCTAGTGTTCCTTCTTAATGAACCTAGGCATAAATTGGATTCCATTTATAAGGGTCCCTACAAAGTTGTAAATATTGAAAATCCAAATATAAAACTTATGAACAAGAAAAGTAAACACTTTGGAGTTCACAAAGATAAAGTAAAAACTGTTGACAAAATATTTAATTACTGTTTACAAGAAATAACTGGTTAATTAACACAAATTAGTTAAGTTATAGTTATTTGAAAAAACGGCGGATTATCTATTGTTGAACAAAAAAAATATTAATGAGTCGATATAATGAAATAGATATGAAATAATAATTATTATGTGAAGTGCTATTTTATGATAATAGCCCTATTTAAAAAAGAGGGAGGTGTAGAGCCATAAGCTCAAGCATATGTTTATGTTATTGTTTGTCATTACACTCTCCTTCGTTCCTCCTTTTACCATTTATTCCCACATCCTCACTCAATTACCTTTTTATTTTCCACTCATTTCTCATTACTTCTTTTATTGAGACTAAGATCTATCATTGTTAACTAGGTTAATTTTAGTATGATTAGTCTTAAATCATCTGCATTATAATAAAGACGTGTATACTAAAATTCAACCCGTCTTTAAATTCCAAGCAGTTCTCCCACAGTAGGCGGATTTTGAAAATATTCACATGAGCATAAGGGCCCCTAGAGAGTGTATATTATAAATTTCAGCTCCCTAGCTCAAACTTTGGATTTTCAAAAAAAGTTTTTTTTTTTAACTTGTGGGCGTGTCAGTGGGTGGATTTTGAAAATATTTACACATGAGCATAAATGGCCCATAGAAAGTATATATTATAAATTTCAGCTTCCTAGCTCAAACTTTGACTTTTCAATAAAATTGTTTTATTTAATTGTGGGCGTTTCAGTGGCCGGATTTTAAAAATTTTATCTCCCGATCAGTTTTAGGAGCCATAGATCATATATACAAAATGTCAGCTTTCTAGCTCAAAATTCGATTTTTTCGTGTCTGTGGGCGGATTTCAAAAATTCTTAAACTTGATTATTTCGGGACCCTAGAGAGTACCTATATGGTTAAAATTTCAGCTCTCTAGGTCTAGTTTAAGGCCTAATTTTTGCCGACAGACGGACGGACGAACGGACGGACATGGCTAGATCGACACTACTATTCATGCTGATCATAAATATATTAACTTTTAGGGGTCTACGGGCAATATTAAGGTATGTTACAAACTATGCGTCAAAATTAATATACGCTTAGAATAGGGTATACAGAAAGAAAAAAGAAAGAAAGCAAAGGTTTCTCCTTTAATGTCAATTGCGAGGGAATCCAGCAATCCGGCAATAAACGTGTTGCCTATGCAGAAACCATGTCAAAGGAGAGCGTAAAGACCATCTTTGTTTTCCCCTGGTAAGAATTATTGACTGAATAAATTCTGTTAAGCAAAATAATATCTAGTTGTCCTTTCCCCTAGGCATTTTGAACGACCTTAGCAGAGAGTGCCATAGAGCCCCGCTAAGGTCATCATGATTTTAAAATCAAGTGGTTCAACAAGTGGTTCGCAAATATTAGCAATATGCTGGGACTTCACAAGACCACATGCTTAATTAAACCGCGCTATATCACGTCAAAAGTGATTAAAACATTCGCCCACATCATCGCCCAAAGCCGTAACAAAAGAAAGACAAATTAAACCCTGACTCAACCTAACTTATCATTCCGTTTTACAATGAAACAATTATTCATGTATCCCACGAAATCAAATTCATCTTAAACCAAATACTCATTAAGTGATAAACTGCCATAGTGGCTTGGAAATTTAAGTAATGCTCCTCTTTTGTTTGCATATAAACGCCTAAACTAAAAATTACTTAGAAATCTTGGTTCAAAGCCTTAGAAAAAGGACGATTAATGAAAGGATAACGGAGGTACCTACTTAATTCCTGAATCAACACCAGAACTTTGTGCACAAATGTCGGTGCTCCAAATCTAGTTGGTAGAAATGAGGGCGGGTTTGACATGAAAGAATACGCGATGGGCATTTTCATCGATATTGAGGGTGCTTTTAACAATGCGACAGCATGTGCAGCTCTGCCAGACAATACGGCGTATACTAATCATTGGTGCTGTGGATGAAAGCAATGCTAATGAATAGGACGTTGGCTGCGGATGCGGATTGTGGCCGTTAGGTTATGGCGGCGGTAAACGGAGGCTGAACGCAAAACGGCGTTCTGTCTCCACTGCTGTGGTGCATGCTGGTCGAGGTTTCTGTTGAACGCGTTCAACAGTTCTAACGTATACGCTCAGGCATACGTGGATGATGTTGCCGTGCTTTCTGTTGGATCTAAATCAGGGTGCAGGTGGCCTTAGACGTGATCGACGAATGGTGCATTAGGAATGGGCCACCATTTCTACAGCCCCTACACCAAAAGGAGGATTTCTGCCTGGTAGTATAATGGACCGTTACCGAGTCTGAGTGCTCTGGGATTTAGATTTCCTTTAAAAAAATGGGCTCTCGGTCAATCCTCTCAAAACTGAGGTTGTTCTCTTTACGAGAAGGAGGAAGCTGATCTGGTTGACTCAGCCTGTGCTAAAAGGCGTCACAATCCAACTCTCCAATGAATCAAAATATCTGGGAGTCATCCTGGATAGCAAACCTCTTTGGTCCAAACATAACCAACGACCATACCACGTCGAGTTAATCGGTTCTCGTCAGATCACCGTAATTAAACGACGTTGGCCGCGGTTAGTACGTAGATGGGGGACCGTTTGAGAACAACCGCGTGTCGTTGGCCAGTCCCATCTACAGAGTTGAGGTATATAATATACGTGGTACATATCACAATGGACCTAAATTGGTCTAAGTGTGTCGGCTTCTGCCGATAGCCACCTAAACCTAACCTAACCTAACTTTGGTTCAAACATGTTCAGTTGAAGACGGCAAAGCCGCTGTCGGCAGTGGAAGGGCATTTTCGGCAAAACATGGGGCTTATCACCGAAAAGAATCCTATTGATTTATACGGCTATGATAAGATAATTTCTAATATACCCATCGGTTGTTTGGTGGAATAAACTTTCACGTAAATACGTTACTGCTGCTTTCGCCAAACTCCAAATTAAGGTATATCTCGGCCGCACGGGGGCGTACTCGGTCAGGGCTTAATCGCCGATGGCATGACTCTCGAGGGTGCGGACAGACTAAACAAATTCTCCCCGACGTCCGTAAAAAATCTAAGGCATTCTTGTTGTCTCTCAACAGAAAAGCCTACAGACAGAATACCAGCGTTCTTGCGGGCCATAATGCTTTTGCCAAATACCTTAAGTTGCTAGGCCTAAGCGATACCACCAAATGCGAAGCCTATGGACACTGTGCTGTAGGCGCCTACTCGTCTTTCTTAGGAAAACGAGTTATTTTACAGAGTAAAATTGGTGTGCCTTCTTTGTAGTACAATGGACCAGTATTGAGTCTGAGTGTTCCAGTGTAGAAAATCTCGCACTTAAATAGTTAGGGAAAAAACATGTTGTTCTTCATTAATATATGAACGAAAATAATCTTCTCAAATGCGATATTGAATACAAACCAATTAAAAACGTTAATCCATAAATGCTAAGACTAGATTTCGATAGTACGAAAATACACAGTTTAAATATTTATTGAAGTAAAACTTCTTTACGCACGCTTGACTTGGGGAGTAAGCTGGTGAATGCGACACGGAAGTGTAGACCAATGTAGACTTCCGGCGCAACGGAAGTGTAGACCAATGTAGACTTCTGGCGCAACGAAAGTATAGACCAATGTAGACTTACGGTGTAACGGAGATGTAGACAAACGTAGACTTCCGGCAATACCGAAGTGTAGACAAACGTACACTCTTTTAAAGTCATTGTATCTATGAATCGCAGCTCATTAGTTGGAAATATAGAGCGTCACCGTCATCGTCAGATTTTCAGGTCGGGCGGCAAAAAACCAAAGTTAGAGCTAGCAAGCTGAAATTTATAATATAGACTCTCCAGGGCCCTTGATGCTCATATGTAAATATTTTCAAAATTCGCCCACTGACACGCCCACAATTTAAATTAGATGGAGCGAAAGAAGTTTTACTTCAGTCGTGTGGTCTTAAGCACACTATTTTTTTTTTTATTATAATGAAACGAAAAGTTACTTTTCCTTTAAAAAAAACAACACTTATGCCGTGACTGAAAAATGTTTAAACAATTTTTTTTATAAATTTAAGTGAATACCTACCATAATTAAAAGACAACGTACAAAACATGAGAGGGCAAGGCGCCTGGGAGATGAACTTCCATTGATAATGAGGAATGTATAAAATTCTGACTAAAGAGAAGTCGAAAATAGTGTGATCAGACCATCCGTCGGGCAGCCGCCATCCTCCCACGGTTGCAAGTATTTGCGCCAAACTTCGTATGAAATAAATATTTTTGGACTAATACCTTGCGGTATTTTTCGTAGCTTGATCTTTCATTTTTAATTGAGGCATCTACCATTACCCCTGGCCTGTAAAACACTAATTTTCTTAGAAACGGCTATAACGAATACTCGTATAACGTTACCTTAAAAACATGTCAATACACCTATACGACCCTATACGACCTTTCGCAATAACGGTATTTTAATGATTCCTTAATTGCCATTTACGGCCAACATGTTTCGCCAGATGGGCCAACAAAAAACAACACACAGAGACAGAACCTACAATGTAGTAAATACCTGGATACTCCCTTTTTTAATAGCAGGCTGAATTGTACTGATTGATGTAATGACTTACACCCTTAATAGCATTTCTTCATGTCCGTATTCAAGCTCCCAAGCATATTTGTACCTTTTTCCATGGATGAATATAGATTTGTTTCTTTTTTATAAATAGGGGAGAGTTGGTATGTATTGGACACAAGCTTTTTCCTCAACACCATCTGAGTTGGTTTATTTTTCCCGGATAAGGAATAGAAAAGACAGAATTTTCGAATTTTGTATCCAGTTGGCATTCAATGCAAAAACCGGCAAACACTTCCATCATTTTGAACCGCATCCACCGTCACGTTTAATGACAAATGATTAAAACCAAAATATTAAGGGAAATGATAAAAGATTTGTACAAATTTGTTTTAAATGCAATAACACAACGAATATTGTTTAACTATTGACGAAGAATGTGATAATCGTGTTCTGAAATAGCAAATAGTTGCAATAAGCCCATCAAACGCCGTATTGGTATATCAATAAGCATTTTATTTTGATATTTTCAAATTCAAAAAACTTGAATATGTTTACTTTCGGTTTTAACAAATTGTTTGTATTTTTAAATAATTGAAAATAAAATCATTTTATTGAAAATCGAAGTTGCTAAAAGCATTCAACAAAAATGTTTCCTTTACTGTCTTCCATTTTTATATAACGGTGTGGTAATGCTTACGTAACCTATGACCGATACAAGCTACGGGTTGTAATTACGTTTTGGCAGTATCGATAGTCAGGCAACCAAAGATTGTGATTGAAGGAAAATTTGAAGCTATCAATATTTTTGACAACGATCAACGTCAAATTATTCAAGAGGTGAACACTTTTATTTTGATCATATACCGGAAAACGACTTGTCCCTATTTATGTGTCCACCGCTGTGTTTCTTAACGAAGTACCCAATGCAGTAACATAAGACGCTCAGAAAAAGCATAATATGTATATGTTTGTGTACTATGATACTGTTGTTGTTTTTATGAATAAAATTATATTTTTGTTTGGTTATTTATTTATGTCCTTTATGTAAAGTTTAAGCATAAAAAATGTTAAAATGTTTTACTTTTATAGTAGTACGAGGTTTAAAAAACATGCAACTATCAACTATAGGCTATATATATAGACTATATAGGATTTCAATTTTTTTTATATTAAAAAATAGTTGATAAAAAAACGAATAAAATAAGCCCGGTATGACGAGGTCTATCCTGGCACCACTATTTTTTACAATTTTTTTTATTTTCAATAATAATTTATAATTATTACCTATCGCGGAAATTAATTTCAACCAGCGCATTTTATTGGAAATTTTATGTACTTCTCGAAAAAAAATGGTATGACAGCTGCTATTCTGGCAATAATGCCTGTCATACCTATTTTAAAAACATATGAGTGATAAAGTTTTACCCTTATCACGGAATAACTTTTTTTTTTATTTTGTTCCTTTTTCTGTCTACTTTATGATTATTTTGGTATGACAGCTCAAAACTTGACAAAAACATCTGTCATACCAGTTCAAACACGCGAAGTAGGGTCATAGATTCGTACAATAGCTAACATATTACCTGGACCATTTCTAGACCATTATTTTCTATCTTTTCTTATTAATAAATAAAGCCTTTCGAGGACGTTTTATGGAATACAAATATAAATATGTATATTTGTTTTCGTTCCATTTTTAACTTCATTTTTAATAAAAAATATCTTGACAAGTATAAGGTAAAAGAAGTGTAGGTTACGTAATTAATCTTTATTTATTATTAATATATCATTTATTAATGTAATGCGAAAATAGGTTAATTTAAGTCTAGATTACATAAACAATCTTAATGTATTATTAATAGAAATGAATATCAATATCATGTTCAATTTTGTTTATTCGTAATCATCGAAATCATCACAATCATAACGTTGATTTGTGACTTCCTCTTCTTTTTCATTTTTGTCATTATCTTCAGAATTTTTAGTAATTTCCTCCACTGTTAAAGGAGCTGTTTGGCCAGTATACCATAATGGTTCAAGCTTATTCTTTTCCCTAAGCTGCCAACCACACGTTGTCGGGTCATGTAAAATGCACGATTCTTCAGTCGCATTTTGCCACATGGCATTGATAAATATTGTTCTTAGAATTTTCTGCATTAAAGATTTCCAGCAGGGAGGAATATTGCTGGAATAAGTTTATCATGCCTTTATAAAATGCCTCGTTGTTACTCGTGCTAGCGAAAAATTTCAAAAATAGATCAAATCTGGCTTTATTAATATTATTGTGGCTCACTCCATACAATTCATTAGTAAATTTCTGTATCGTGTTCATTTTATCTTCATTCGAAATTCTATATTTGAGAGTCTGTCACAAGATAAAAATGTACGATATTGAAATATTTAACTATCCAATAGGTTTTTTTATTTATAAAGGGGTTTTCAACAGGGACGCTACAAAAGCAGAGCCACAGGGACAGCAAACGACGCCGAATTTCTTGCCGCTCTTTTGACATTTCTTCTCTTCAGTAAGGTTTGCCATTTCATGATGGAAAGATATACGAGCCAACAACGAGTCGAAGTTATTAAAATTTACTACCGAAATTCGGAGTCAGTGGCCTCAACGTTAAGATCGATTTTCATCGAAAAATCATCTTCAGCGATGAGGCTCATTTCTGACTGAATGGCTTCGTCAATAAACACAATATGCGGTATTGGTCAGGCAGCAATACGTACTCCATGAGTCATCATTGCATCCCAACAAAATTACGGTTTGGTGTGGTTTATGGGCCGGCGGCGTCATTGGGCCGTACTTCTTCCGTGATGATCAAGACGGGCACGTTACTGTGAATGGGAATCGCTACCGTTCAATGATAACCGAATATTTTTGGCCTCAATTGGATGATATGGACTTGGAGGACATGTGGTTTCAACAGGACGGCGCCACAAGCCACACAGCTAATACCACAATCAATTTATTGGAAACCAAGTTTGGAAACCGTGTTATCTTACGAAATGGTCCAGTCGCTTGGCCACCTCGGTCGTGCGATTTGACGCCGTTAGACTATTTCCTGTGGGGCTACATCAAGTCTATGGTCTATGCCAACAAGCCAGCGACGATTGATGAACTTCGTACGAATATCGAACGTGAAATTGCAGCAGTATCGGCCGATTTATGCTTGAAAACCGTCGAAAATTGGGTTCAGCGTCTGGACTTCTGCAAGCGTGCCCGTGGTGGCCATGCAAAAGAAATCGAGTTCCATACATAATGGCATCGAACGTACTTTCGCAGGAACAAAGCATTTCATTGATATCCAAAACCGTTTTTGTTTTATTTAAAAAAAACTTTTGTAGCGCTCTTATTAAAAAACCCTTTACAATTAAATAAATAATTTTTTATTTACTTAGAGAACTTTTAAATTTCTGTTAAAAACTAATTTTATTTAAAAACTGAACGCACTACACTAATCGAAACGTTCAACAAGCATGAAAGCAGCTGACTGAAGGGACAGGCTGACCTAGACACTTACAAAGAAAAAAAATTACTCCAAAATAAATAACTTCAACCCGCTCCATTTTTATAATCTAAGAGGGTCAGAGCTATACTTCAAACTGGTATGACAGATGTTTTTGTCAAGTTTTGAGCTGTCATACCAAAATAATCATAAAGTAGACAGAAAAAGGAACAAAATAAAAAAAAAAGTTATTCCGTGATAAGGGTAAAACTTTATCACTCATATGTTTTTAAAATAGGTATGACAGGCATTATTGCCAGAATAACAGCTGTCATACCATTTTCTTCGAGAAGGTGCGATAGGTGCTAATTATAAATTATTATTGAAAATAAAAAAAATTGTAAAAAATAGTGGTGCCAGGATAGACCTCGTCATACCGGGCTTATTTTATTCGTTTTTTTATCAACTATTTTTTAATATAAAAAAATTTGAAATCCGTATAGGTAAGTGCACTTTCAGGATTGTGGGCTCCCGGACTACTATTCAGTATGGGACTACATACCGTGGTATAAGTGGCAACGCTGCTCATAACATTGTCTTCTCATAAATTAGATTTTTTTTCAGGTGCATCTAATCATGTGAACAAAAAAAAAAACTGCACTTTTTCTTACGGCATAGGCAAGAAAGAGAAAAAATATCCGTTAACTTCCACTCACCTACTATTTGTTTGTGTTTTTTTATTGAGAACTTAATAACCTTTCTAATAAATGCAATTTTTGGATAATTGTTACACGGACTAACAAAAAAAGCTAGCTATTTAGGCCTGAAGCTTGATCGCAAGCTACTTTGGAGGGAAAATGTAGTCGAACGTGCCAGGAAATCCCTAGCTGCTCTTTACATTTGCAAAAAGGCGGTAGGCTCCACGTGGGGCCTACAACCAAAAATTATGCACTGGTTATACATGTCGGTAGTTAAACCGATTCTCTTCTATGGAGTACTGGTCTGGTGGCCCGCCTTGGAGAAGAAGTCCAACCTAACCTTGCTGGACAAAACTCAACGAGTTGCATGCCTCAGCATCACCGGTGCGCTGAGAACCTCTCCCACTGCGGCGCTCCAAGCCATGCTCCACCTTCTTCCGACCGACATCGTCGGCAAACAATTGGCTGCCAGCTCAGCAATATGACTGAGAAGCTCCAAACAATGGAAAGAGCAACACACTGGACATGCCAATGTACTATCGATGTATCGACATCTCCCTAAGGTCACCGACCACCTGCCCACTGAATACAACTTCAACCTGGGCTACAAACATCTAATCCCAGACAGAACCGAGTGGACACAACGTCATGTCCTACACCACGAATCGCTGTCAATTTTTACGGATGGGTCCAAAACGGAGGATGGAGTCGGTGCCGGAGTCTTCTCTGAAGACCTGGACATTCACCTCTCCTTTAACCTTCCAGAATACTGCAGCGTTTTTCAGGCCGAAGTCACCGCCGTCCGCCAAGCCGCTGCCTGGCTGTCGGTTAATACGATATCGAAATCAGATATTGTAATATACATCGACAGTCAGGCGGCCATCAAATCCCTTGCATCCAGCACTACAAGATCCAAGGCAGTGAAAGACTGCCGTGCATCTCTTAACGAGATAGCCGGTCAGTATAGCCTCACCCTTTGCTGGGTGCCGGGTCACTGTGACATACCAGGGAATTGTGAAGCTGACGAACTGGCCCGACGAGGCTCTTCTGGTTTAAATAGCATATGCGTCACCGACATCGAGGCGCCAACGTCTTATGCTAAAAACCTCATAGACACCAATGCGGTGAACGAAGCCAACCGTCGTTGGCACCAACTCGACCAGTGCAACACCGCAAGGCTACTCTGGCCGACATTTAACAAATCCAGGTCCATCGGACTTCTGAGGCATAAGAGAGGAACCCTTTCGAAATTAGTAAATGCCCTCACCGGGCACTGTGCTATAGGAAGACATGCCCAAAGGCTGGGCATCCCCTACAATGACTTCTGTAGAAGCTGTAGGGAAGAGGAAGAAGAGGAGACCATCAGTCACTTCCTTTGCACGTGTCCTGCACTCGCCAACATTAGGAAGGCTACATTGGGTGAATACCTTTTCAATGATCTAAACGATCTTAACAACGCCTGCACAGCAAGGATTAGCTCCTTCATTCAGAGGAGCAAATGGTTCCCTGAGTAAGAGGGTGACCCACCCACCTTACACATCGGCAGCACAATGGACCTACTTCTGGTCTAAGTGCATCCTCACCGAGGGCCGTTTTCAACCAACCAACCAACCAACAAAAAAAAAATTTATGTAAAAAAAAATGTGTGCGTCTAATCAAGTGAGGAGCACTGTATATGCGGACGACGTGCGGTTGTATAAATTGCTCCTTGAAAAATGCAGACCCTGACAGAATTCCCAAAATCAAGACTGATCAATACTGACCTAAACTCGATATATCTCTGGTCGCGAAGATATTCTTCGACTTTCCCCTAAGACTTATTGAAGATCCAGGTCCTATGGCTTTTCAAAAATGATTGCAATTATATTCAGCCACTTGACTTTTGAATTCGAGTTGTGGTATATTTGACTGTCTGAAGCAGTGAAGCATGCCATCTCTTGATGTTGCATACTCCTCGTAGATTGTTTCGCATATTGTCTTCTTTCCTAATTGTACCTGTTCATCGAAAGAATCCAAAGAAATGCGCGAAGCTCAGCAATAGTGTAATTTGGATTCATTACATACGAAAAACAGCATATTTAGCCGGTTCATCAATGGTACTCGTATGTTGCAAGAACTCGTCGTCAAATGGTTTCAAGGTTCCGTGAAGACTACTTCCTAAAAAAATGTCGCAATTATATTTTACCTAACCAGGACAAACATCATCAGCAAAACCATTCAACGCATCTTCTGCATAATCGTCTCCTTTTATGTGTCCTTCATTTTCGTATTTTATATTATAAATACGAAAAAAAACAACACAAAATAATTACACAATATTCTCCAAACTCCTCGAGGGTCCATATGGCAACGGGAACAAAAGCAAAACAGAAAAGACAATATATATATATATATATTGGTGTTAAAAGTAAACACAATTCGTTGTTCTCACACCTCACATTTTATACAAAAAGTTACTGAACGTAAACATCACATAATAGCAGCGTTTCTTTGAGAAATATATCTACGGTTGCTCAGAAGAACGATTACAAGAATTATAACCAGCAGCCCTGCTGTGGATGTTATCAACAACTATCCCAGTATAGCTGGCGATACAATATTGCTGTTGTTTAACGTGTAAATTCGAGTATTCAAGTAAATTCTCCTCTGCATATTTTTCTCTAAAAGAAAACAGCACCAACTTTTTCATGTGATCCACTTAAAAAAAATATTTACAATTGATTATTTTCCTAAAGTTTAGGATCTTCCAATTTGTATACCGAACGCGACACTGAATTGATTTACCAAATCAGGTATCTGTGAAGTTTTATTTTATTCAAAACAAGTAAAAAACCTTTCAAATTAGAATTCTTGATGTGGCTCTCCAAATGCATATGTAGCGTGTGTTGCCATTTATGAGAACATGAGAACAGTTCGGGTTAATGATTAGGTAAAACAATTTATCCCCTTAATGTATTTTTTAATATTTTTGCCTGCGCAAGACAAAAAGGCGTAGCTTAAACCTGTTCAAAGATGCCAAAATAACTAAAATAAATAAATAAACTATTACTCAAATTTAATACCCTTTAGGAAAGGAAGTTTTTAAGCTTGACCCTAAACACTTTTCAAAGAGCACTTAAGAAATAAAAACCATTCCGGTCGTAATTTGTCGGTTTTTATTTCCTTTCCGATATTTGTAGGTATGCAAAAAAAAAAATCGTTGGCAGAAAACTATTTTATAACGAGGAGGGTGGAAAGTACTTTGCGTTTATCACTTTGCCAATATACAACTGTATACATTTTCCAGTACTAACAAAAAATAATTCACTAACCATCTTATATTCAGAGCAAGAACCGGGTGTATAACTTTTTACATGTAAAAGCCAAAGATATGTTCGCATTAAATTTCAAATAAATTTAATATTTCTTCTAAGAAAAACGTATTCCCTGGAAGTCTCTTATTAATGGTGGGACATAAAATAGTTTTACTTTTCCCCAACACCTGCGGTTCTACTTACGAGTATATTTTCTTCTATGAAAATAAAAGTTTTCTATGTTTTTGATATTCAAGGATTCGTGCACCACATTACTCGAGTGTTTTAACATTCCACGTGATGGCAATATAAGAGTATTGAAAAAAGATGTTGCCGTTCCTTTTAATCATAGGCGCATATACTCGTACACTCCGTTCCAGTTGTTTATGAACAGATAGTTTCTTGATTTAATTTTACAAACATTTTTAAAATCCTTTAATGATATGGGAACACCAAATGCTTGTTGAAGGCTTGTTGCACTTCTTATTAGAGGAGAAAACTACTTTGTAAAATTTAATTTGGCGGAAAACAAACAAAATAATAAATTTAACTTGGTTTTTGTATGTGGTATCTCACAATTTTCCCGTTTTTGGTTTTGTTTACATTAATTTAATTTGCGTTGTTTTGGATGAACAACCATAATTCTTACAATTGCTACCACGTGAAGTGGACGGCTGGAGTTGCAGCGCTGTTTCACGTTCTGCCACAACCGATCATCAGACTCCTTTTTCTATGGTACTGGTCTGTGTTTTTTTCTTTGTATCCCGAAAATCCATTTTTACTTCCACTCTTCCACTGTGCCATTGAAGCCACGAGTTTCAGTTCATCCAGTTTGTATTTTTTGATTTTTTTTTCTTTGGGCAGGCCAGCGCCTGTAAGTATACATATTATGTTATTTATTCAGGTTTTTCTTTCTATATTTTCTCTAATTTTTCCACATTTTTGACAAGCATAGTTCGACTGAAAATGGGATATAGACCCTCTTCACGTGGTAGCAATTGTAAGAATTATGGTTGTTCATTCAAAACAACGCAAAGGTAATTGATGTAAACAAAACCAAAAACGGGAAAATTGTGAGATACCACATACAAAAACCAAGTTAAATTATAAGTTTCTTGACAACACAATGTCAATGTGTCTGACTATGCTTGTCAAAAATGTGGAATAATTAAAGAAAATATAGAAAGAAAAACCTGAATAAATAACAAAATATACTTACAGGCGCTGGCCTGCCGAAAGAAAAAAAATCGAAAAATACAAACTGGATGAACTGAAACCCGTGGCTTCAATGGCACAGTGGAAGAGTGCTCGCCTGAGAAGCAGCTGGTCCTAGGTTCGAATCCCAGTGGAAGTAAAAATGGATTTTCGGGATACAAGGAAAAAACACAGACCAGTACCATATAAAAAGGAGTCTGATGATGATCGGTTGTGACAGACCGTGAAACAGCGCTGTAACTACAGCCCTTATGGTTGTTCATTCAAAACAACGCGAAATAATAATTGGAAATTTTCGGCCGCAACCGCCGAAATGAAAAATTACCAAACTGTCAAAGAAAGGTGCAAAGAGCATGAGTGCAACAACCAGCAAGTACTTGTGCTGGTTTTCTGGTAGCTTAGCAAGGGGTAGGTTCAGGTGATGAAATGAATTATTTTTATGACTCAAACCAAAGGAAACCGTATGTACTTACTGTGGATTTTAAACTGATGGACTTTATAGTTCCGGGTTGACCGAGTACCTGGAATAAAAATAAAAATGGGTGCCACACAATTTTAGAGGTAATTGTGGAACCAGAAAGCAAGCGGAAAAGGGCGAAAACCAAATGAAATAAAAGATGTAATATTTTTTTTCCACAACGTTATAAAAACTCCGTTGGAGCACGTTAAATTTATTTCGTGTGACTGCAGAGCCGACTCGGAATAAAAGAAAAGTCCCAGAATAACAAACGATCGCTTCTTTTTCCAAGCGATGAAAATATTCACAAATTATTGGGTCGCGTGTCCCGTGGTATACCGAGCATTTTCGGATGCACGATCCTACCGAGGTCAATAATCTTTGTCAATTTGTAATCTAACACTCCTTACGACTAATATGATATTACATATAGTACTTAGCTTTTTTAAAAGTTAAATCGTTCAACTCCTCGTTTTTTCCTTTCTCCCTTAAATGGGTGGCTAGGATCCCGCCTCTAAAAATGGCCTTCTGCTCCTGCAATTATCCTGAGCGACCTTAAATAATCCTGCCGCCTATCTCCTTCCTCGAATAATTTTTCTTCACATTTTGTATTTTAAAACAAAATCCCTTCTGTACGATATCGTTTTACTAATTTTTCTCTCTGGCTGGTCAACCAAGAAGTGGTTTCCCGTTGGCTTTGTCAATTCGATCGGCCGGCATCCTCACTCACACATTTATACATACATGGGGAAGCAGAGCCAACGACAGTTCTAACATGACCACCCAGCTGTGGCACTGATGCGGTCAACTGTTTCGTACTCCCCCATCCTTACACATACTCAGACATTTGGCGGTTCATGTCATCTTCTGCTACACTATGTATCCTCATATCAGTGCGCTGACATGATCCCGCTCAGTAAATTCGCTCACTCTCCAGTAATGAACAAATCCTCCGACCGACTCGAGCAAGGAAATAAATGCCGAATTCAAGATGTTGTTTATTTCAACAATATCCCCTCAACAAAGAAGGAAACCCATGGATAACTGCTGGATTCTTAGAATGGACATTTTTTCCAAGATGACCAGGCCCAGCAACCATTTACGAGTGGTGGAAAAAAAGGAGTTGATAAGCAAATTACTAATTAGAATTATTTTCCTACTCTACCGCGATAGAATTGTGCGCAGGTTTTTAGGGATAAAGAGACATACATTTTCTTTATGGTTTGGTCGCGGCCATCGTTGCATTTATGTCTTTTGTTATTGTTGACTCGTCCTGGAGTGTTCGCCTGCAATTCCCCTTCTCGGTTCCAAAGTATTGTGTTTGTCGTGAGGGTGTTTCACAGGGCCGTCCGCATGCACTCCTCCGCTGCTCCTCCTATGCTCCCACGACGGAGTTGGGCAAAAGATAGCGTCATCCCTTCCTTCATCGAACGTGGCTCACTACCGTGTTTGTGGTAAATCATTTGCTTTTGGGCCTTTGACTACTCGGGCCCGCGCACACGAATTTCATTTAAATTTGCAGGGTGGATGTTTCAGTGTGTTGTGTCGGTTCCACCCTGCTGTTGCAGGCCGTCCGTCTGGTTGTACAGTGACTTGTACTTGCACTCCGCCTTAACACACCGTCGCGTCCGTCTGTAGTCATTTTCACAGACCGTCCATATCAGCTTTCACAGACCGTCCACAGACCGTGTGTCTGTATCGGGGAACACTCGTCGACCATCGACCCAGTTGGACAAATGTGCCTTTCAATCCACCTGGGGTGGTTGTTCCCCAAGGCTTTACAGATGTGGACCAATGGCTGATGGGACCATGGTTGCCCCTTCACTTCTTTAGACCCTGGGAACGCAGACCAAAAAAAGGGGGAGATTACAAGGAGGGTAGAGGGAAAAGGGAATGGCTCTTGTTGTTTGAAATTTGACTGCAACAGGCTATATTATATTTATGCTGTTTACAGTAACTAAATCTACCTGATTGATGCTCTAAAGGTAATAAAACAACACTTTTTTTTTGGAATAAATTAATTAGGGTTATATTAAGATTATAACAATATTTTTTAAAGTAAAACTTCTTTACGCACGCTTGACTTGGGGAGTAAGCTGGTGAATGCGTCACGGAAGTGTAGACAAACGTACACTTCCGGCAAAATGGAAGTGTATACAAATGTACACTTCCTGCAAAACGGAAGTTGAGAGGGAAATATAAGTTAGTGAAGATAGAAAGAGGAGAGTTACGTTTCGTATCATACACTGTTTTGTTACAACCCATAAAATTTAGTCTGCGGAAAGGTTCGTGGAATGGGTAAGCACCCCTTGAATCTCCTCAATAGAGGGCAATACTAAGCTCTTATCAACTATCGAAACCGATCCAAAGGAGAAAGCTATATCTAAAACAGTTGCCGACAGATGGAATTTACCGGAAGTGAGTAAAGTCATTGTGTCTATGAATCGCAGTTCATTAGTTCGTCTTTTTTCGTACAGATGGCCCCCGAATTAAACAAACATAATGGTAGTTGTTTACATTTCGCCCAATAACACAGTTAAAATTATTATAAAGTTTTTATATAAAACACTTATGATTTACGGTCGAGTATCCTCTGAGGAATTAGGAGAAAACTATCATACGTTGCCATGCCAACGACCTTTCCACGTCGAATAAATCGGTTCTCGTTCGATCACCGCAATTAAACGACATAGGGCGTGGTTAGTACTTAGTTGGGGGACCGCGTGTTGTTGACATCTCTTGCGAACGTCTGAATTTTGCCGTTCGAATTCGGCGTAAAACTGTAGGTCGCCTCCCATGAAAGTGATTGGAAGGTTCTAAGCCCTGTATGGGGCCGTTTTGGCCTAGTATCATACGTTACCACTAATTTCAGCGGGGGATTTCAATATGAATTTCGCGTCCGAAGATGGACAACTCTTGGTAAACTGTCTACAAGTTAAATTAGAACTACAAATGAATAATAACCGAAATGCACAAGACATGGAACAACAATCGATGCAGTTATCTTTCTAATTTTCATTCGAAAACATAGGTATTTTATTTCTCATACTATAAGCCTATTGTCTCGGCCTTACAATCAACCACAGTTATTACTGATGATACATTGTAAATGTACATATATATATGGAGCTAAAGAAGTTTTACTTCAGTCGTGTGGTCTAAAGCACACTCTTTCTTTTTTATAATGTGTATCTACTACCTCCCGATCGCTGTACCACTTCAAGAAGCCTGCTATGAAGAGAGTTATACAGTTCTTCCAATTAATTTAATGAAATTTCGGACCAGGATTGTTTTATGGCTTCAATTATTTCTTCCGGTTTGGAGTTTTGCTTTCCTCCTTCGTAGACCTTTTTTGAAAACCATCCCCACATTTTTTCCATGATGCTCAGGTCCAGTAGATTACATTTTGACTCTGAATCTAAGTTTTGGTTATTCTTGAGGTATGCATCGGTACATTGTCCTCTTGAAAAATTCGTCGTTGTCCACCAAACAATTCAGAAAAATGAGGGAAAGCTCTTTCCAGTTTAGATTTGTAGGTGATTGCGGTCAATCTTGAGCTCTGAAAATCAAGGTTTGCAATTCTTTAAAAGCTTACTGCTCCACATACCACTACTCCACCTCCCTTGCTGTGTCTTCTATTGTTATTCCTCCTTTCCGTCTTTTCCATAGTTCTCAGGGTCCTTAAGTAAAACGGATAGATTTGCCTTGCTCATTGTAAGCTCGAATTTGACCTATTTCGTCCTTGGTTAATGAATTTCTTTAACACAAAGTCGTTGTTTCTAAGAAGTTATGTTTTGAACGAAGGTCTCTGGTACTCTTGATGCCTTTATATTTGGTTTAAAATATGATAACAGGTACATTTAGTTACAGTTCGTAAACAGGTGGTACGAAAAAAGGACTAATTTTATGGCCTTATTGAGAAAAGCATCATACATTTTTTTTACAACATAAACATAATATAGAATTTTTTCATATTGAATTTGGTGTTTCCCGTATTATTGAAGGATTTACAAAATTAAATCAAGAAATTACATGTTCGTAAACACGTGGAACGGAGTGTACCATCCCTCACATTACTGCTTTCTGTAGTGAGAAAGTGTTGAAAACTGTGTTAACCTAATTTTATCATTATAACATTATACCACTGTTACGTGATTGTTTAACAAATTAGATTGAATATTATGTAGGTGCATAAATTCTTTCTTGCTTGACTAAAGGTTCGTTCAAATAAGGTGATCATTCATGCGATTCTGTTGCCATAAACGATGTTGATTTTGTTCGCATATGCACGTTGTTGAATATTTTAATTTTTGAGCATGATACTGTAACCTTTAAATCATTGTTCTTCATTGTTTAATATGTCGTATTCGAAAAGACAGACTAATGCTCATTTAAAAGCCGCGTATAATAACATTTATTGTCAGGAGGTTAAACTATTCCAAACATGAACCGGAAATCGACATAGAACCAATGAGAACGAAATCAAGTACATGCTATAACCAAACAAACAAGCATTCGTAGCCGACTAGGACAAAACATCTCTCTTGGATCTACTTTCCGGTAGTTAACTCCACGAATTACACCACAAGCCTACCTTAATGAGTTTGAAGTTTATATGTCGTTGTATTTGTGTGTTGTCAAACACAGATACTTTTCCTCTGAATTTTTCTCGACATCATCAAGGAAGGTGTGTGTGTGTATTTTTTTGTATATTCTGAGCCGGCCCTAGCTAGCTTTTCCGCAGATTCGTTTCCTGCAATTTCTCGTTGGCCAGGTATCCAATAACGTTTCACCTTGTGTCTCGCGAAGAATTGCCGCGCATCACAGCAAAACTTGAGCATGGTTAGGTTAGGTTTTAGGTGGCTGTCGGCAGAAGCCGACACACTTAGACCAATTTAGGTCCATTATGATACCACGTATATTATCTACCCCAACTCTGTAGATGGGACTGGCCAACGACACGCGGTTGTTCTCAAACGATCCCCCATCTACGTACTAACCGCGTACAACGTCGTTTAATTGCGGTGATCATGGTATGGTCGTTGGTTCACACACACTTGAGCATAGAGTCCATTGAATTGGACGTCAGCGCTTGAAGAGCAGCTTGACTGTCTGAGAATATGTGTATTCTGGCGCCCTTGATACAATTTTCAAGGTTTTTTTTTGGCGGAGATCTTAATGGAATGAATTTCTGCCGGGAACACAGTGGGACGCCTTACAATACGCACCGAGACTTTGGTGCTGGGTCCAAAGACCTCAGCTCCAAGTGCAGATTCCACTTTTGATCCGTCGGTGAACCAGACCAGATTTCTAGGGTCCAGGGCAGGAGCACCATTGGCCCAGTTTGTGCGGTAAAATATTTCAACCTCAGATAGTCTTCCAAAACAATACTCCCTAACTACAGTGCCTAGGATGGAGCAAAACCTGTCCGTTTTAGGAATTGAATCAAGTATTTTCAGGTGTCCCACAAGGTCCACTGGTTTAAGCTTGCATTATAGCTGTAGCTATGTAGCGCATCTTCCCAATAAAGATTTGTAAGGGTGATAGCACAACAATAGCCTCTTGTGCTGCCGACACAGGCAATAACCTAAAGCTTTCGGAGCTTGGTTGACGTTGTCCCCTCAAGAACTTTGGGCCACCAGACGATGACCGCGTATGTAATAATATTGCTGCCCATCATTATAAACAGGCAGTATATTATTTTGGGCCTTAGACCCCATACAGGCGCCTACTGGCCCACATGGTTCTAGTGGCACGCTCCATATGAGACTAATGTGCGCGTTTCAGTTGAATCTATTATCGAGGACGGTGCAGAGAAATAACTTCACGGGCAATAACTTCACATGGGCAATAACTTCACCTCGAGTGGGTAATAACAATTTTTTTTTTTTTGTGAAGTTATTGCCCACAATAGGTGAGCAATATCTTAACTTTTTTGTGGGAAATAAATTCTCTTAAAATTTAATGATAATTCAAGAACCGTAGGTACGAGTACCTCGCACCTATACCAAATCAAACAGTGACCCCAAGCAGGGGGGTTGCAGGGGGCAGCTTGCCCCCCATAGGTATTGAACTGTTTATGGAATCTACTTGCGATTTCGCAACTAATCCCATAAACAGTGCAATGCATATGGGGGGGCATGTTGCCCCCCTGCTTGGGGTCACTGTTTGATGTGGAGTGGGTGCAAGCGTCTTTAGTTATAATAGACAAATTCTCAAATTATAGGTGGGAAATAACTTCACAAAATTTACGGTGAAGATATTGCTCACCATAAGTGGGCAATAACTTCACAAAAAAAGTGAAGTAGGTGGTGCCTTTAATGGTGATAGGTTCAAAATTGAAAAATCTTCTTCTTGTAAAGGGCACTAGAACAATACAAACATTAATGGAGAGTCCTTCATTTTTACAGTATTCTAAAACTAGTAGTAAAGCATTCTGCATGATCCCATTTATGACATTTTCTTACCTTGTGTGAAAAACACAAACAAAGGTCAAAAATGTTTTTAAAAAAGCTCAAGTTTTTAAATTTTTTTAGAAACTGTTAACTACATATACATATATATTAGAACTTAACGGCCCATACAGGGCCTAGCTTCTTCAACCTTTTTCTTGCGAAGTGGAAGGGACCTACAATTTTACGCCGAATCCGAACGGCAAATTTGAGAAGCTTCTTATGATAATTTGATACTATTGGATGTTTTTCAGACGTTTGCAAGAGGTGCCAACAACACGCGGTGTTCCCAATTGGTTCCCATGTAAGTACTAATCACGTCCTACGTCGTTTAATTGCGGTGATCGAACGAGAACCGATTGACTTTGACTTTGAAATTCATTTTTTTATTCATAACTAGATATCTACTTGCAAACTAGACAAAAATGATTAAATCTAACTTAAAATTAACAGTTAGTAGGACGCTCCAAACTAACCTATCACCTTATAACTATTGTATTTCGGCCTAAAAACAATTTTACGAACTTATCTTACATAATATTCAACGCGAAAAATCGGCATCAATATTTAAATTTTATATAAAATAAATTAAAAACTACCTATTCTACTTACTTAAACTATTTAACGTATTTTACCTATAATTAGGAATCTGAGCACTCGTTGCCTTGCGTGGAAACGCGCTAGCTAACTTAGTCTGACTTATAAACGAAGATGATGTTACCTAGTGAAACGCACCGTCTTGGGAGGGCACAATTAACACCCCCCCCCCCCCCCCCGCGCATAAAACGCCGAAATTCGGCAAATTGCTTTTCCGTATCGAAACGAGAACCGATTGATTCGACGGGGCAAGGAAGGTCGTTAAATACATATATGTATATGAAATACAACTTTACACATAAATACATTTTTTGAGAATCTGAGTATGTCAATTTTTCCAAATAGTAGTTTTAGCTTAAATATCTAATTTATTTGAAATCACTTTACTGGTTTTTAAGATATAGCAGTTTGCTACTGTGCCGCCCCGTTATTCAAGGCTTTTGCGAAATTCTGAGTTTGCCATATTCTATTAAAATCCCCTAATACAATCAAAATCATTAGAGAGTTTTTTTAAGAAATGTTATGTTTTTTTCAAAATTTTAGAAACTGTTATATTGTATTGCAATTTATTTATTTATAATAATTTTACTTACAAAGTATGATACAATATATTTTGAGGTAGTGCACGCTTCAGTATTTAATACTGTTGAATAAGGTGAGAGAAAACTAAGTTGTTGTGAACTTAGTTGTATGTTTATGCAAAATTAAATTCTGAATTAAAAAATCAAGGAGCGCTCAAAAAAGTATCAACTAATTATAATTAAATTTGATCTTGTTTGGTTATTATAAATACGTTTGATGCGATATGGTAGCAATCAAACTGCCTTATTTGAGAAAATAACACTGATAAAAAAGAGCACCCTGTTCCAGAGGATATTGTGCACAATTTCCCACGTGGGTAATGGGTTAAGGCGTATCGTTTATAAAAAAAAATGGTTCATTGAGAATTATGATGATCTTGACTTTTAAGGAAATCCTTTTGTAAATATATGTCTAAGGTACCTCTCATCAATTGGGACTAAGGCGGTGTTACCAGATGAAATGCTCGAAGTTCGTTATATATGTGTTTTCTCTTTTCCTTTTTTTTTGTTCACGGCTAAAATAAGTTTCTGTGAAGATTGTAGTATGAAAGAAAGCAATTTGTCAATGGAAATATATATTTACCTCGTTCAATAATTAGCTCTGGCTTCCGAGTTTTTTTTACATTTAAGTACATACACAATTATTGCCTGAGAGTTCTTGGTAGAATACCGACAAGCTTAGTACAGTGGCTATATGCCAACTGACTGAAAGAAGTGTCTTCTTTAAGATACAATCAGGGAAAGACAGAAAAAACTCGGAGTGGTTACCAGGAAGCAGGGAATAAAACGGCGATTAGACACATTCGCATATGCAATGAAAAAAATACTGGTTCTGGAGGTCAAACTGTCAGTCAAAAGTTTTCCTAATTCAGGACAGTGCACAAGGTGTCACAAAAAGAAGAAAAAATACTTTGAATTTCGGTTTAATTCTGTTTATTTCAAATTTATTGTAAAGTATTAAGTTTCAGAAAATACAAATATTTTGCTAGCCACATACGAGTCTTCTGAAAACCTTCCATATACCTGTAGATGTAAGTTCATTCAAAAATTTGAGCCGGATTAGTGTACCTGTTGACCAATCATAATGGACGGAAGTGGATCAACCAATTGAATTACTCTACCTGAGCTAGTTATGAAGTCGCACATTACAAAAATCATACCGAGGTATGGCACATAAGCCAGTTAACCCACTTAATCCACTTGCTCAATTTTGAAGTAAGCCAGTTGCATCTTAATCCAGTAGCTTAAGATGCAAATTTTAAAGCAGTTTTCGAGAACTGCGAGTTGACTTGTATTTGAAGAGAATATAAAATGATCTAACATCTTGTCAAGCAATATCAGTTCGATCCTGACTTCAAGGACAGTACTTACGCAGCGACGTGAGCATCTTTTTATAAAAACACAGCAATGGCTCCAGTTTTCGAATCCAACTTTTCCATAAGATCCATCCTGTCGGACAGCTCCAGCAGTGGTAGTAATAGCGATGAGGAAAACCAACAACACCAATGCACTCATCAACAAAGCACCGTAGAACACAAGTACTCCAGCAGCGAACAAGATTCCGATCAAAGGCCACCCTATACATACAGTGCTTTGATAGTGATGGCGATTCGCAACAGTCCCAAAAGGCTTCTTACACTTAACGAGATTTGTGCGTGGATAGCGAACAAATTCCCATTCTATCAAAAGAACAAAAGCACCTGGCAGAATTCTATTCGCCATAACCTGAGTATCAATCAGTGTTTTGTGAAAGTTCCTCGACCCTTGGATGACCCAGGTAGGGGACATTACTGGACACTGGACCCATCTGCCGAAGATGTCACCATCGGAGCAACCACTGGTCGTCTCAGAAAAGGAGATCCCAACGCCGGCAATCAATATCCATACCAACACCACCATCACCACTATCATCCCCAAGTTGCAAGCACACCGTATGCGATGTACTTTCCAACACCAGAAGAAATGATCGCCATTCAGCAGACAGCAATGCAAGAACAGCAGCAAATGTGGAACAACTTTCATCTTTACCAGCAACAACAGCAGATGGTTCAAAACGCCGGTGGGTACGGTGATTCATCAATGGACTATCAATATTGTTAGAGCTTGAAAAATTAAAAAGAAAAGATGTTATTTCCTTCAGATTGTAAATATAATTTCGTTTGGTTTTTGTTGAATTTTAAAAATAATTTAAATAATAAATCCTTTATTTGTACATATATATATTTGAATTTGTATTGTTTTGTGTATTTCGGAAAGTTGACACATTTTTAGACAGTTTCTAAAGCGTATGTCTGTGATTATAGATTTTA
This sequence comes from Portevinia maculata, assembly GCA_949715645.1. NCBI lineage: Eukaryota > Metazoa > Arthropoda > Insecta > Diptera > Syrphidae > Portevinia > Portevinia maculata. Next base: position 13,213,819 of record OX454525.1, on the reverse strand, counting down.
AAATAAAAACATGAATTGCTTGTCTACTGGGACAAAAATTACGGCCGAAAATTGGCGTTAACGCTCTTAAAGTTGCGACCACCGACTGGGAATTTCGGTAGTACGATGAAAATGCTGATTTTACTAAATATTTTTACATTGACAGTTCGGTAATCGTTCACACTGAAAGTTTTTAAGTCGCTAATGAAAGAAGACTCTTTATTATACACTCGACAGCAAATAAACCGGGCCACCCGCTACGTTCAAGCTCTGGTTCGATTTTCTTTAAAAGTATAACACATACAACTAAAAAAGTAGTGTCAACAGAAAGTGCTTTTCATGTCAATTAAAATGATTTTAAATTTATTCCTTAGTACCGTTAACTCACATTGTAATCAAGCAAGAAACACAGTGCTAACGATTTGCTTTGTTTTGTCTAGATTTCGCGATTACCGTTCTTTTTTCTACAATGAGGTTAGTCAGTGTCTGTTACAATTTTTTTTTAGATTTAGTCCAGTGTTTGCTCAGCCGGGTGTATTTTTGCGTTTTTTTTTATATATTCATGCTTATTTTGAGATTCGAATGAATAGTCAAGGCGTTCGAATGTCTATTTTCGTTCGAATTATACCGGTTTTCCTCAAATAAATTTTCTATTCGATCGAATCTCAAAATACAAATTCTTTTAATTCGACAAACTTTCGTTCGAATTCGAATGTCAAAATCAGCATGATTGTAAATAATAGATACGACACTTCAGGAAGCAAGCTCAAGCTGTCGCACTACTTCAAGCAGGCGTTGCGCAACGTGAGGTCGCGCAGCATTAACCGTAGCCCACCGTCGAGCACGCCTTGAATTTGCTCGAGAGCATATGGATTGGACGTTGGAGCAGTGGGGTAATTTACATTTTACTGATGAGTCCAGGGTGAGTTTACATGTAAGTGATCGAAGTCAGAGAGTATATCGTCGCGTTGGTGAACGATATTCTCAATGTTGCATCGAGGAAACTGTTGCTTATGGAGGAGGAACTGTAATGGTCTGGGGGCATCTCCTTAACCGCATATACAGCTTTAGTTTTCGTCAAACCAATGGGCCGTACACGTGGATTGACTTCTCATCGCTACATTTTTGAAATTCTCGCAGACCATGTGTTACCTTTCGCAGGATATGCTGTTAATGCAAGATAACGCACGGCCTCATGCTGCATATGTGGTGACCCAATATCTACTTGACGTCGGCGTTCGTGCGATGGACTGGCCAGCTCGAAGCCCGGGCTTGAATCCGATATAACATTTATGGGATAAACTGAAACGTCATGTACGAGCCCGGATACCTGCTCCAACAAGGGTTCCAGGGCTGCGAATCGCACTTGAAGAGGAGTGGAATGCTATTCCTAAAGATTTCATCGTCAGGCTCGTGAGGTCGATGAATGCAAGGAATGCTGGCAGTTATCCATGCAAGAGGAAGCAATACCAGATATTGACCAAAATTTTTTTTTAAATTTTTTCTTTGTTATTGGATTCCTTTTTTTTTTCATTTTATGATTACATTAATTAACACAACTGGAAAACGACTCATTTTTAACCTTAAATAAACACTGAATTAATTGAATAATCCCAATGAGTTTCCATTCATTTTATTCAACATATAACGCACTTTCTATTGGTACTACTTTTTAAGTTGTATGTTTTATACTTTAAAAGAAAATCGTGTCAGAGTTTGAAGGTAGCGCGTGGCCCGGTTTATTTGCTGTCAAGTGTTTTTATTATATCTTATACATTTTCGTTTTTGAGAAGATTTGTATCCAAATTTATTAAAAATAATAGAATAACCACCATTGTCAAATTTGTTTAATCAATCTACCGGTTTTTGAGATGGTAATTTTGTATGATCTCAGTACCTATGCAATGTTCTAAAATTTACTTCAATTAATAAAAATCCTAAAAATGATCAAAATCATAAAGAATGTTGACGTTTTATAAAACTTTAGCAACTTCAAAACTGTTAAAACCGCTTTCATGAAAAGTGGGTTTCTTAAAAATTCAAAAAAAGTTTATAAGCATACAAAAATTAATAAAAAAAAAAATGTTTGCATACAAATTCCTACCAAGTGGTATTTTGTTTTTTGAGATACATATAAGCATTTTTGCAAAGTGACGTTATTCGACTATATTCGCATAAACCAAGTGCGCCATTTTCTTACGCTCATCCCAATTAATTTATATTTCAAAAACTCTCAAAATCGTTTGAGCCGTTTTTGAAAAAAATCGGGGTTACGAAAAACATATGTACGGCTGGTATGTACCGTTGCTTAAAATCATAAAATAAAAAAACGGAAGTGAGTTATAAGCTTACATAATCCGTCCATCCATTGTGGCAGGAGGATCGCTGACAGATGAATAGGCGGACAGACGGACAGATGGAACGACGGATGGAAATACCTAATACTCTGTTTGAGTTCGAAATTTCATCACGATTGCAACATCTTTCTATTTAGGTTACTGAAGGATTTTTTTTTTTTTTTTTTTTAAAGAAAGGAAATCCAAATCCCAGAGCACTCAGACTCGGTAACGGTCCATTGTACTACCAGGCAGAAATCCTCCTTTTGGTGTAGAGGCATGAGAATGGGTGGCGTATGTTGTTGTTCCCTATGGGGATTGAACCTGCACCGCACGGGTAACAAGCCAACACACTAACCTCTACACCGTCGCCACCCATACTGAAGCATACTAGATAGTTTAAAATTGGTAGGCCTTGAACTCCTATATCACACAAATGCACACCACAAGCATTTGACTGCCCAGTTATTAGCTATGATATTATGAAGTGATTCGAAACCGCGAGGCTGATACCTAATATTCATTGACTCCCACAGGCAAACAGGCATACTGGTCTGCCGATGCAGTTCCCTTTAATCCTGACCTGAAGAAGAATAGAAAGCCTAAACAATTTCATAAATTTTGGTTTCCTATTTTGTCTTCTTCTTCTTATTCCTTAATGGCGGTAAGGCTATGATCAGGATTAAAGGGGTCATAACGCTCAGACTTAGGTTAGGTTAGGTTAGGTGGCTGTCTGCAGAAGCCGACACACTTAGACCAATTTAGGTCCATTGTGATACCACGTATGTATTATCTACCTCAACTCGTAGATGGGACTGGCCAACGACACGCGGTTGTTCTCAACCGGTCCCCCATCTACGTACTAACAGCGCCCAACGTCGTTTAATTGCGGTTATCTGACGAGAACCGATTAATTCGACGTGGTCGAATCAGACTTAACTGCATCCCTATTGCTCCGCCTGTGGGGTTCGCCGGTTCGACCTCAAAAATAACGGCATTCCTCGCTATTTTGAATCACTTCGACACTGAGGTCAATCAAATGCTGGTGTTCCTGTATTTGTCTAATTCAGTAGTTTTTGTGGAAACGTTGATTAATATTGCCTTTTTGACAGGGTTCGTAGAATCTTTCCTTTAAACATGACAGTACCAAGTGAGCTGGTCGCACTCCTTTTTTTCGAGATAGGTTCTTTGACGTAATAGCTTCCTTTGTATTGGAACTCTTTATTGGTTACCTATTTTAAAGGAAAAAAAATCTTCAAAATGGACAAGGACTCTCAACCTACAACCACGCCAACTTTTTGGGATAGCAATATGTATAGGAACACGAACTGTTCGCCCAATCGGACTGTAGCCGTTCCTTCTGTTTATCAATATTGTTTCAGTCATATTTAATACTAAAAGAACTAAAAATGTAGCGACAAAATGCTTATTCAATTTTATATTCTTCTTAAACGATGCCAGATGTCAGCATGTTAATCGACATTAATCAGTATTCTGGAAAGTGATTTTTCAACATTTTCAACTGAATCCTAACTATGCTTACGCCAATCATTTCTCTCAACCTAATTAAATTCCCATGAAATGAATGCTGTCTGGATAAATAATTAATAGTTATCAGTTATTACATTCAGTCCCTTCACATTCTTTCTAAAAAGTCAGTAAGTCCCCCAAGCATTTTATGAAGCTCATTTCGATGTAAGATTAATGACAGCCCACAAAAGCATGAGAATGTAACCTCGACACATTGGAAGCATCAACCCTCGACCTGTTCTGGCTTCGCATAATTCCCGGATATTGAATTTCCTCGTCGAGGCCAACATGAACTCACAAAAAAGTGAAAACAACTGCAAGGATCAGATTCGTTGAGAGATGAAAACATTTTCTTTACATTCTCACATGTAGATAGGTATGGGTCCGCACAAAAAAATGCCCACGTCTATACATTTACGCAATTCATTCCCATTAAATAAATCCCTTGGCTGCCGACACGGTAAAGATAAATGATAACAACGGGGGTATTAGGTAATTACCCACAACTCCCATTTCTCCCTAGAGGAAGTGTTCGACCACACAAGCTCTCCGAGTAAATACTTTGTTTTTGTTTTTTGCTATAAAAAGCTCCTATGTGTATACAGACCCCAGAATGTGGTTACGGTATATGAAATATGAACTCCGGCTTATTGAAATAAAAAAGGTAAAATTTCATGAGAAATATTTTTTATGAAACCCAAATCCCTTTAAAATGTGCTTTTGAATTTCTATCTTTTCTGCAGACTTCCTTCGTTTTTATTTGGTAGTTCTAGAAAGGATTGCTTTTTGAATTTCAAATGTAATCTGATTACTTAAACCAATTTTCATTTGTAACGGGGCATGAATGCGAAAAATAACAAGATAAGGATCCGACTTTTTTTTTCATAATTTGTAAAATATTTATGTTTTCTGCTGTAGTGATTTGTTCAGAGGATTGCGACAGCTTGTCAAGTTTTTGCAAGCAGATATTTGGTTATTTGTGGTGGAATATTTTAAAGGAAGGCACTTCAAGTAAGCTTGCTTTAAAGTTTTATGCAAAGACAAACATTTGGCTGTGGTTCCGCTACAAGCGAATGGAATTGAATTTTACTGGCACGAATTCGCAAAGTTAGCTTAACTCATTCAAAACTACGCATTTCCTATTTTGTGGTTCTGGTGCATACAATTTAAATTTTCGACGGTTTCATTTGTATTTCACTCGCGAAGTTAATTTTTCCAGATTTTGAGGATAGAGTTCGCAATGTATGTATGAGAGCAGGCCGGGTGGAGGATTATAAGCATAACCTTTGGTAAAATACTGTGCAATGCGCGATGGCGATATCGGCGTAACAAAATAAGTTGACATTAACTCTATCGTGGACTCTATAATTGACAAAATATAATGGAATGTGTCTGGTGTGGTTCTATAATATTCAAAAAACATAGGGACGGGCTACAGTCCGCTTGGGCGAACTGCTGGATACCCTATTCTTATTCCTATCCCTCATAAGTGGGCGTGACAAAAGTCTAAGTATGGTTGAATTGTTAAGAACGCTCTACATATTTTTTTATATGACATTTAAAGGATTTTATCAAAAAAAACGAAGCTTTTGTAAAAAAAACGCTCCCTAGCTCAAATTTTGGTTTTTCAATAAATTTTTTTATTTAATTGTGGGCGTGTCAGTAGGCGGGTTTTGAAAATATTTACACATGAGCATAAAGGGCCCCCTAGAGAGTATATATATTATAAATTTCAGCTCCCTAGCTCAAACTTTGGATTTTTAAAAAAAAAAAATTTTAAATTGTGGGCGTGTCAGTAGGCGGATTTTAAAAATTTTTAGCAGTTTTAGGAGTCATAGATCATATATAAAAAATTTCAGCTTTCTAGCTCAAAATTCGGTTTTATCCAAAATTTTGTGCAAATAAATACCTAATACTATCCAACTGAGGCCCATCGTATTCGGTCTTCTTGAGATAGTATTTTATGTACTTCATTTAAAACAAAACGAAACAACTCCTAAGGTTCTTCCTTTCCAACACAGAAATCCTCTCCAAACGAAAAGGCGCTATATTGCACCATAATAGACAACATATGAACTTATCAGGGCCACGTAGCATATGACCTTCAAATAATGGCAAGTATTGGCTGCTGTGTAACAGTTTCTATATGTTTATAAAAACACAGATAGTGGTCAAGCAGTATAGAAATACGATGCGTTTCTCATGTTACATGTATCCATAGGAACGTTGTCGCGAAGAGCTATGTGTTCTTGGCGCACAGGATAATGTAAGGCTTTGCTGCGTTGCCGGTCACATTGGTGTGCTGTGCAACGAGAATGCTGATGAGCAGGCCAGGCAGGGTTCAAAACTCGGAAAAAACCAGGCCGACATTACAGTGAAAATTCCCCCCTGTAACCATAAATAGCTGATTGGGAACAAAATACTTAAGGCAACTAATGAAATGTGCAGCACACTTCAATCCTGCGCCACAATTAGGCAAATGTGGCCGCTCTACAACAAACATAAAACCGATATTTTACTATCACTGGACAAAAAATCGTTGTCCTCTCTAGTGAGCGTCATCACCGGCCGTAACATTCGGAAATATCATGTCAAAAGATGAAAATAAGCACGGATGACTTACGCAGAGGTTGTGGCGATGAGGAAGTGCAGGAGGATATTCCTCACTTTCTCTTCCACTGTTCAGCACTCTGCCACATCAGAAATAATTTCGGGAAAAATTCTTTTTCCAGGACCTAGAAGAACATCACGGCAATACCGTTTTTGACCTACTTATGTTTGTAAATACCTTAGGATGGCTTGCTCATCCATAGGCTTTCATAGGTTTCCTAGTGTGGGAATTGAAAACCCCAAGGGGATCACAATGAATATACCTTGATCTAAGTGTGAAGAGTGCAGGTTTCTCCTGCCTTGTCAACCCATTAACCGAACCTATCCCTACAAACCAGCAAATTAAGTTTAGACAGGATTGCTTTCGAATTCTGAAAACTGATCTTCAATATCAATTGATTTGATCAAAACCACGCTGCGAAAGTAATTATGTTGATGGGCACGGTTTTAGGACCTGACCTGTATCCCACCAAACTGATTATTTTTTTTATGCATTGCATTGCATATGCATATGCATTGCAACACTGCCTTTTTATTAATGCAAAATGCCATTGCATCAGATCTGTTTTCTAATGCAAAACTTGCTGATATTTGCGCAGTGTTCGCGTAGTTTACTGCTCGAAGTTGATTTGCCACATTTCAGAAACGATTTTTTTTTTCATAAACATGTTGTTAACTTTATACAATATATAACATCAGTTTGTGCATACACAGAGTGGTCGAGTTGAAGAAAAGTCTCCTCCTACCAATACAATATCGTGTCAACCCACGGATTTGCATTTAAACTTTCGGAATAGCTTCAAGATGCTGAAAGTAAAGCTCAACTGAATGTTTAAAGTATCGCTGTTTATCAGAGAAGTCGCTGAAGGGACATTATTATTCTGTCCCTGCACGAAGGTTATATATGCATATGAGCTGTTATATAATCCCACTATAATAAAATTCTTCTTAAACCAACATATATACATACATTTATCGTTCCTTATTAATGAATGAACGCCATAAACCAACAAATCCCTGGGTTACCCCAAGAAATGCAATATTGGTAACAACTTATAATTACCGCAAAAATTATTTGCGTTGGTGTGGTTTACATTGTGATTCATATTCTTAAATCACAAATTAAAACACATTGTTTCCACAAACAGAAAGGATCAATTGAAGTGTTTATGATGTTTGTTTTAGAATTTCCTAAAATTGCCAAAGCATCCATACACAGGTAAACGGACTACTAAAATACTTCACTGGTCTCATTGATGTTTAACAATAGTTGAATCTTTCAATGAAATTTAATGTGAACTGCGAATATATCTTAGTGGGTATTTCAAATTTATTTCTGTTACTATACTTGAAGAAGTCATTTATGACTGGATTTGAAACTGAAATTCTTACAGCAATTATCTACGAGTACCATCGTACAATTCACTCGTGCCATTCATTGAGTTTCTACATTTTTGATTAAAGAGTTTCATACATTTTACAGCTTATTTAATTTTATTCATGTTCTACATTATTATGTGAAAGTCGTTGACAATTTTGTGTGCAGGTACCTGGGATTACTGCTTTACTGTTTCGCCGACAATTTTATTGCCTGCCCACTTTGAAAAGAATGAACGCTTACACAAAATACTTGCCAGTATTCGAAATGACAAGACTTGCCTTTATTAAAAATGTTATAATGGGAAATCTATAAATTTAATAACATTGTATATTATAAGTTTGTCTGTTTCTAAATACAGTATCAGATCTGTGTCGTGGAGTGCTGGAGAACACTGGGTGCAATCCAAATTGCAAGAATAAAAGAAGAAGAAAGAACAGTTTCAATAACTGTGAGGCAGACCAGCTGGGACAACACTGCAAAAGGCAGATGAACCTACAAGTTTATCCCGACAATAGAGACATGGACAAATCCAGTAAATTGAAATATCAACCCATTTACCTAGCTCCTGACTGGCTCCTGACGGCTACTATTGCAGATATCTATATCGATATGGACACGATAGTTGGCCCTTTTGCTCAGAATAACGCTCAGACCAGGAGGAAGATGAGGAACACGCAATTTTTAAATGCAGGCGATTCGTAGAATTTATAAAGAATCTGCAAAATGCACCGTTCCTAATATATCATATGTTGCAGTCGGAGGACAATTGTAACGCAGTTTGTAACCTGGTAACATCTCTTCCAGAACCCTCTAAAATGAGCTGCGGAGAAGAGAAAAGCTAACGATAGCATCAGAAGCAGCAGAAGGGTCAGCAGCAACGACACAAGGCAAGACGCATATCATGAATTGCTAACCAGCCCCGCAAAGCAATACCTACAGCAGTCCCGTGGGAAGAGTTGTTAAAGTCTGTTGGCTGTGGATTAATAGGTACGTAGGCGCACTCCTAACATCGACTGTTCGGGTTTGCGAATTATGCAAGATTACCACATCCATGGGCACAACCAAGACAAAACACAAAAAAAAAACGCATATCCATCATCTTAAAAGCGTTGGAAAAACCAACCATTGTGAACAATCAAATTTTAGAACATGTTATTAATCAGGATCTTTATTTTTGGACCAATTACAATAAATTACCTAGTTGGAAGTTAAAAAAGGGCATCGGTGCATATTTTAGTGGCCTGGGTATGAAGTCGGGGCACAGCTCGTTATCAAATGAATTTGTACCTAAAAATGCAATATTGGTATCTTTCAAGTCTAGCGTTTAATGCGCATCAGCTCCAGTGGCACAAACGTTGTCTATCACCAACAAATAATTAAAATGGATAGAGGGAGAAACAATTTTTTTCAGGAAAAGCTAAGCAAAATCAAAGAACTAATTCCCCAGACCATAATGTAAATAATATATGCAAATATCTTTAAGGTAAAGCCTCCAGCATAATTTAGTTTCCACTAGATTTTCAGCATTAACTTCTTTTATTAATGATATTGCCGACGGATGAACCATAAAGATTGAATAATATTACTATGAAACGATGAATCCCTTCGAAGCCTCAAAGTGAGTTTGTCGATTGCTATTGAAATCCTCAGCCAGTGAAATTACTTCTCCATCATAAATTAGCAATAAAAGGATAAGGGTAAGCATTTATGGTATTTGTTTTGGGATTTCCTTAATACTAAATGAACATATGCGAATACGTGGGACAATTAAGAAAATTATAGCAGCTTAAGAAAGACGTTCATTCATGAATACGAATATATATTATTATTACAACATTTTCAAACATTCTGACAAACATTTTTACTAAGAATCTGCGATATCGTTAACGACAAACTGACACCATTTGAATTTTGAACGTTGCAGTTAGCTACATACGCAAAGAAGGGATGTAGATAAATAGGGTAGTCTTATTCTAATATTATAATTATTTAATTTTATTTGACCTAAATATTATAATATAATATTTAGGTCAGGCAAAAAGCATACTTTGAATACAATTTCTTACTGCACATGTGTTTCATGTGCGTTGATGCTTGCATTACTTCACAAACGTCAAAGTAGAATTGACGCTACCCGCCATTTGCAAAAATTGTAGCATCTTATGATAGCGTAAAAGAGGATGCAATAATTTTTGCAAATGGCGGTCGATTCTATTTTGACATTTGTGAAGTAAACAGATGACAACTTTTGCGCCACTTTGTATACATATATGAGTTTTGGTCGCATAATTGCCCTATACATCGACAAAAAAACTTTGCAGTTTGATCCCCACATTTTGCCAAAGAGTCGGTTACATGAGTAGAATGCATTCGCTGTTTCCCTTCCTTTTTTATCCAAATTCCGATTGCATAATGGTAGAAACAGATCAACACTTGAACTCCGACTTCGACTTTCATAGGAGCGAGAACTTCAGCGTTTGAAGTCGAGTCAAACACATTGGAAAACGCAGCTTCGAGAGCGAAACAAAAAATGGTTGTAAACAAAAGAGAACATTATGTCAAAATACAAGCAAGAGAGAAAATTCTCTCAAAATATAAGCATTTTCATGATAGGAAAAGTTAAAATATCGCCGCGAGGTTGATGGGATTTGCACTTCAACTTTGAATTTAGGATTTAGGTCTAACGTTGAAGTTGAGGTTGAGGTGCTAATGTGTTGCATTCCATTGAAAAGCATTGGTTATAAAAAGTGCGGCGTGGTTGTCAAAGTTAAAGTCCGAGTTGAAGTGTTGATCTGTTTCTACCATGAAGTTTTCTTTCTTTTGATTCCTTCCAGATGCACTGTCTGTCATCTTAAGTGTATTCTTTAATAGCTGGTGACTCAATCGAGGTATGCTTTTTTTGTTTTTGAACATCAGAATTCAGCCTTCTATAGTTTGGCCCCAAGACCATTATCAAATTAGTAGATTCACTCAAAAACTAAAACCTTTTTAAGACCTACTCTTCGAATTTTGCTGCTCTCAAAATGCTCTCTTTACACAAATTGAAACGTGTCCAAATGTGGAATTATCCGAAAATTTAAAAGCGTGTCACCTAAGGGTAAACAATTATTTTACTTCAATTTATTTTGAATGTAAGAAGCCAGAATATCATTAACTTTAAGTACCGAAGAAACGTCTGGGAAGTTACAGCACGCGATTTCCTTTGCTTCGCAACCAATTAGGTCGAACACCTTCATTTTGCAAGGCGCACAAATGATTCATGTTATTTTGTAATTCCAATGTCAATGCCAAGAGCTGATTTATTCATGGGTTCGAAAATGGGTTCATGACTTTTCTATTAATATACGGCATACGAGCATGTGTTTAAATTTCGCACATGTTCAAATTCAACATAAAAACATAGGGACGGGCTACAGTCCGCTTGGGCGAACTGTTGGATTCCCTATTTTTATTCCTATCCCTCATAAGTGGGCGTAACAAGAGTCTAAGTATGGTTGAATTGTTAAGAACGCTCTACATATTTTGGTATATAACATTTAAAGGATTTTATAAAAAAAAACCCTCCCTAGCTCAAACTTGGGTGTTTCAATAAAATTGTTTTATTTAATTGTGGGCGTGTCAGTAGGCGGATTTAAAAAAAACTTAACACACGAGCATAAAGGGCCCATAGAGAGTATATATTATAAATTTCAGCTCCCTAGCTCAAACTTTAGATTTTCGAAAAAAATGTTTTATTTATTTGTGGGCGTGTCAGTGGGCGGATTTTGAAAAAAAGAGCAGTTTTAGGAGTCATAGATCATATATAAAAAATTTCAGCTTTCTAGCTCAAAATTCGATTTTTTTCCAAATTTTGTTTTTTTGAGTTTGTGGGCGTGTCTGTGGGCGGATTTCAAAAATTCGTAAACTTGATTATTGCGGGAACTAGAGAGTATATGGTTAAAATTTCAGCTCTCTAGGTCCAGTTTAAAGGCCTAATTTTTGCCGACAGACGGACCGACGGACGGACATGGCTAGATCGACATTACTATCGATGCTGATCATAAATATAGTAACTTTTAGGGGTCTACGGGCAATTTTAAGGTATGTTACAAACTATGCGTCAAAATTAATATACCCTTAGAATAGGGTATAAACATAAGGAAATGCTACAGTTCGGTTGAGTGAAATGTTTAATACAGCATCCAAATTACCATCCCCTATAATGGGCGTTGCATTGGGTTGAGAGGTTAATTGGAACATTTTGTTTATTTAACAAAAGTTGGCCAAAACGCCCCATAGGGTGATGTCGCGAAACATGTTGCTTAGGTGAATTTTACCATTACTGTTATTTTCGATTTTTACGCAATTAATCGACAAACAAAACTCACCCAAAAAGGGGAGCAGGGGGGAACTTTGTATGGACGAATTGTTAAGGTGGGTATTGTCTACAAAAACTTGGGCGATTTTTTAAGATTTTGGGCTTTCAGCTTTTTAGCTCGAACTCTAAGTCTTCAAGATTGGTATCGGGCGGACAGACATGATTAGATTCAATGCTGATCAGAAATATGGTAACTTTTATTGCTCAACAACCAATATGAAGTCTTGTTACAAACTATGAGTCAAAACTAAAATCAAACTTCTTCCTACTCTTTTAATCAGTTGAAGCTTTTAATAAAGCTCGAAAGACTTTTAATGCCAATGTTTATAAGGTCAGTGAAATCATTGTAGAACGAAGCTCCCAGATGGAGTTATCGTCTTTGAGAGAGAGAGCAGGGCAGGTGCAAAGAAGGTGGAGATTAGTCTCCTCCTCATCCTCATCCAAGCAGCTTTCACAGAATTCATTTTTCAAGCCTTTCTGCATACTTGCCTATGAGACAGTGCCCGGTAATGACACCAATTGTAGCACCAATATGCAGTCTGTCTAGAGAGATCAAAGACAAGTATTGCCACGCGTCCACCTAAAGTTTGTTCTCTTGATGGTATCCCTCTTAAACATGAGTTTGCATGTAGCATTGGAATGCCTGAGGGACTCTCATCAGGTAGAAGGAGCAGTACTGTTTCATGTTTACGGAGTTAATCAGACCTACAATTCCCTGGAATGTCTCTGTGCCCTGGCACCCAACACAGGTAAGGGAGACGAAAAGGGAGACTGAGGTTCAACCTGTCAGAGAACACATCTCCACCAACCCCATCGTCTGATTTATCTTTGACAAGGGGCCTTCCTCCCAGAATGATCTGCGGTGCTTTTTTTATAAGAATTAGTTTTAGGTTACATTTTCTCATCAGCCATTGTCTATACTCGTCAAATCATGATAAAAGTATCAAAATAGTGTAGATTAAATGTAAATATAACTTTTCTTTTTAGTTACAACTGTAGGTAGTGGGTAGTAACAATTTTCGACCTGTATGCATGGAATGTCTAGGAGAACACCAACATTCTATATGTTTTGGCTTAATTGATGTATGCTATGTAAACAGTCCTTTTTATGTAGAGCAAGACCTCCATTACTGGAGACTGTGTACTAGGGCCAATACAATGCTGACGCATGCTTGCGCAGTTAAGTGATATTTTGTTTCCATCGTTGGCCCGATTGATGTGTTATTTTTTTAAATAATTGGTAGCCCATGCTACCAATATGCACGAATCCCAAACCGGAATAATTGATGCAAGGAGTGCAATAGGAACTATTAACCCCAGTACATCTCCCCGCTGAACTGAAGTTAGATATTACTTCGCGGGGCTAGTAATCGTCGGCAATAATTGCGTGCTCCATTCTCCGTATCTTCCCCGGGTGTGGACATTCTGGGGAAAAAGGGCTAGTAATAGTGTCCATTTTACTCGATTTGTCCAGATTTCAATAGTCGTTATCAAGTTGTAGGCCTATCTGCCCTCTGTAGTGTTGTCATTTACCACATAGCTACTCAAGATGTTTGTCTTCTACTTTTTTTCTTGCAATTTCACATGATTCTTGTCCGCCTGGCATTCTCTTGTTGTTGATTTCGTCCGCTAGAATGTCTTTGACAATCGCTCAACAAAAGTGTTGCGCACCAATTTTGCTACAATAAAAAATTCAAATATTTTTTTTTTGTAATTAATGTACCTATTTCATTTTTTGTTTGTATTGTATAGAAAATTCAATTTTATTTTATATAACTAATTGTTTCTGAAGATGCTAGACCGTAAATGACCTCCATGCTCACCCACGCATATGCGACACCTAATCAGGAAATTGTTCATTGCGCCCTAAAGGGTTGAAGTCGTGATCGATTCAATTATTGTTTTAATGGGCTGCTTCAATTCAATCAAATTCATTGGTTTCATTGTGTACACCTCTTGCTTGATATAACCCTATAAAAAAAGTCTGGTGCAGTCAGGTGATATTGGGGCCAGCGGAAAGTGGAGTTTTTGGATATTAATTTCTTTGGGAATGTTCGTTGGAGCTCCGCCATAACCGGTCTGGCTATGTGTGCAGTTGCTCCATCTTGCTGGAACCAAATGCTGTTGGAATGGATACTTCTTCAGCGCAGTTCTGCGTACAAAAAACTCATTTAACATCTTTAAATAACGGTCCCCATTGGCAGTTACTGATGAAACTATGCACCACACAGTGACTCGTTTTGGGTGCAGTGCCGTCTCGTGGAGTATTTCTGGATTAGATTCACTCTATATACGTCAATTTCGCTTATTTATATTGCCGTCTAGATCAAAATGGGTCTCATCAGACATAAACAAGTAATTTATTAAGCTGTTGTCTTCTTCGGTCATGTCAATCATTTTTTGGCAAAATTTCAGGCGAATAGGCAAATCCAGAGGGTTTAACTTGTTTCCAATTTGGACTTTGTACGGAAACAAGTTTAAGTCATCATCAATTATCCGTTGTAATGACCGTCTGCCAACTCTCATTTGCGCCGATAAGTTTCGAGTCGAAACGCTTGGATTTGCCTAAATTGACGATACTACAGCCGCCATTGTGTCTTGAACCCCAACATAGGGATCTCGATGGTACGGTCTTCGTGCGATGCTTCCAGATCCGGCAAACATGTTTACCAGCCTCATAATGGTCAATCTACTCGGGGGAGTTAAGGAAGGAATTTAGGCATGGTACCGCTGCACTATTCAAATCCTCTTTTCGGTATCCCAAGCATTCATTTTAATAAATCTAAATAGTAACCTGCCAAATAAAAAAATATAAGCAAAGTACTCACACAGAAAAAAAGTTATAAAGGTTTGTTTTTGTATCACGATTCATGCGCCACCCTGTATAAAAAAGCCCGCTTCTTCCAAGATGGTTTGAAAGCGGCAGATCGTCCTTAATGCGCCGAGCCTGTATGCGGATGATAGAATTTTCCTTTTTTCTTTCGTTGCAGTTGGCCTGCCTAGAAAGAAGGATTCTCGTGGCAAATCTAGGTCCACCGAAGTTTGGGCGTGATGGCTGCAGAAGTATTACTCCTAGATATTTTATAACTTCTTTTGATCTGATTTTTTGTTGTCTTTTTCGGCTAGCCATTAGGACAGCCTCTGTTTTGTGGACAGCTTTTTCTAGATGGGCAGATACTAGCCAGTCTTTGATTGGAACAATTGCTTCATTCGTGTCTGACCGTATCTCGTGAATATTCTTTGCTACGATGGTGATGTCGTCTGCGAACCTAATTACTTGAACTCCTTGTGGCAACGTTAACCTCAGAAGTCCGTCATACAAAATTTTCCATAGTAGTATAGTGTATCCATCGTGGGTAGCGATCTTCTAACAAACGACCAATTTGCCGACTTAAAGGCATTTTTGATATCCAATGTCACTTCTTCTTATAAGTTGAAGTTTCGTATGTTGTTGTCAAATATTCATCAATCGAATTCTTATTTCAGAGTTCCAAATTAATATCCAGCCCGTTCAATATCATTAGGTAGAGTATCATTTAGGGTTGATCTTAAGTCAAACATTTTTGTTTGAACTTAATATATAGAATGGAAAACATTAAGATTCGCGCATTTATTTAACATGCCCAGCTACTTTACATAAAGTCCTTAGAAAACATAAATTTTCCACAATAGAGGTGCATTGAAAATTTAAAAGACTTCTAAGGTTCTAATCCTTACAAAATCCCTCGACTGAATAAAAACTGCGCTATGTTTATTCTGTTTAGCCAAGAATACGGCGCTCGCCTCAAGAGCCAGCGAGTGCCATATTCTTCCCTCACCATCTTCAATTAGCTGCGCAAAATATTTACCTCATTTTCCTTCTTGCTTGGGCCATTTTGAGAGAAAAAAATGTTAGCATTTCCGTCCTTTTTACATATTTGCCTGCCTCGTTATTTTTATTGCATTATTTGCTTTATTTTGGTCTTCCTACTTTCTTCCATATTTTTGTAAGAAAAATAAATAAGCGCCATACAGGCCCTCGAACATGCAAGAAGAATTCCAATGCTTTCAGTTTTAAAATTCAGCACAAATTAAAATTTTTTTGAACATGACTCCAAGCAAAGAGGGGCGGTATTTTTTCCGGGGGCTCACGGCCACATGTCTTTGTGTTGCCTATATGTGGGGTGGAATTCTAATCGGCACCTTGTATCGCGTTAAATGAATGTTTTGAGAATTAAAACAGCAAATAAACAACAGCTCAGTAGGTAGTGGAGGTATTTCCTGGCATAAACATTTGATTAACATCAAATGTGGCTACATATAAAGTGGACGGTTGTGATTGTGACACAATGATTTCTAGCAGTTGGCCTAGTGCCATCAATGAAGGTGTCAAAAGTGGGCAAAGTGGAATTTTCCAATGACAACGTCTAAATTTGAAATCTACAAATCGACAGATATTTCAAAGGTTAAATGTAATGGTTGGAATTGATATCCTTCTATGAATACAGAGATAGCGGGTGGAAAAAAAGTAGGTAGACAACACGCAAATCATGGACATACCTAATGAAGTATTGTCGTCGGAACAATTTTTGGATTCCACTTTGACGGCGGCTGAAAACAAAACTTTAATATATTTTGCCGTAGTTAATTGTTCAGGAAGATATTATACTGATAGGTTATTATATATAAATTTGTCCCGAAACTACTTATTATCTGTTGAAACTGATTTAAAATCAAATAGTAAACGATTTTGGAGTTTCCTTAGCTGTAAACGCAGAGGAAAAGGTTTACCAAGATGCATGAATTATCTATTAACTACAAATTTATTTGTAAACTATTTTAAATCCGTGTGTTCCTAAGATACTCCCTCCATTCATGAGTTACCGTTTGTAAGTCAATTGTTGGATATTGGCTGGATTGTTCTGAGTCATATAGATGAAGCTTTATCCGACTTAGATATTTATAATAGTGAAAGATCTGATGGGATCCCTATTATTCTTCTAAGGAAATATTTGTACTTGTGTTAGAAAACCACTTTTGACAATAATGAACCTTTCTCTTGCCAAGGGACAATTTTTGGATAGGTGGAAGACCTTTTTAACATCCGTTTTTAAAATCTGGGTCGAAGAAGAGATCACAAATTAAAGACTAATTTGTAAGCCATACCAAAATTATTTGAAAAACTAATTTATAATAGTTCGTGATAATATATCGGTTCTTCAGCATGGCTTTGTTACAGTTAAATCCACGGCGTCTAACTTGGTTCTATTGACCAATACCATTATTTCAAATATGGAAGATCAAAGAGTTAAAATAAAAAGTTCTTACTCAATGAAGTTTTCGGTCACATCGGGCGTCCCACATGCAAGTCATCTAGGTCCATTACTTTTCTTATTATTTGATTTTTTTTTTCGTTTATTTGCCATTTAAAAAATGTATTACAAACTTAAAATAACACATTATATATTAAATAAAACTATCCATTATTACATAATCCACCAACTGTCTCTTGAATATTGACAAATTTTGTTAATTTTTTAAATAAATTGGTAGGCTATTATATATATTCAATCCTCTGTGTAGAACCATATTTTTTGTCTTTAAATTTCTAAACCGTGGCAACCTAAAGTCACCCGCGTTACGTAACGCAAAAGGTTGTACATCACTAACATAAGACAGATATTCATTTAAATAGTTAGGTAATAACTCGAATTTGATTTTAAATACAAATATGATCACATTGTACATAATTCTATGGTATACACTTATCCAAGACAATTTAGACAACATTTCTCTGATTGAAGTTAATCTATTAGATATTAGAACATTTCTCTATTTTGGTGCTTTTGTAATCTACTCATCATTAGATTGTTACACATAAACAAAATACTTGAGAAATACTCGAAATGAGATTTAATCATTGTATTGTATACATTAATTGTTGTTTTTATCTAAATTTTTTTCCTAATTCTACCCAAGAAGTACATTTTTTTCGCTATCTTTTTACATACATAATTTATATGAATATCAAGAACTAATCTGTCGTCTATTAAAACACCTAAATATTTAATTTCAGAGACTGTCTCAATGTTCTGATTGTTTATGCTGATGTTTTTGACAGTACTACCATTTAAAATCATAGCTTTGGTTTTGCTTATATTCAATTTTAACATGTTTCTGTCAAACCAATCTTGCAACCTATCTAGATCTGAATTAATTTTATCTATACAATCATTGACATTGCGACCAGAAATAAACAATAACGCGTTATCAGCAAACAGCACCATTTTTGAAAAACGAACAGCACTTTCCATATCATTGACGTACACCAAAAACAGCAACTCCAAGCAAAGATCCTTGAGGGACACCATGAAATACAGGAGCAGGGTTTGAAAGAACATCGTTAACTTTTGTTTTTTGGGTTCTGCTTTCAACATATGATTTAAGCCACTTAAGTGCCGTATTTGACAAAACCGTATAATGACAAATTCGTCCTGCATTCTTTTTGCGGATGCTCTTAAAATATATCGTATAATTACCTGCGATCATCAGACTGTCATCTTCTGTTAGACGGTCTGAAAAAAGTAGTTCATATGTGCCAAAGGAACCACCTTCATCTAAATATTTCTAAATGTCAAGTCTTCTCATGCTTTTGGAACTCTATTACAATTTCATTTGATCATAATACTAGCAATATAAATATTGAACGACTAACCCGAACGAAAGATGTGGGAGTAATTTTAGCTACAAACCTCTCGTTCCTACCACATTATGATTTTATGATTAAAACATAGGGACGGGCTACAGTCCACTTGGGCGAACTGATGGATACCCTATTCTTATTCCTATCCCTCATAAGTGGGCGTGACAAAAGTCTAAGTATGGTTGAATTGTTAAGAACGCTCTACATATTTTGTTATATAACATTTAAAGGATTTTATCGAAAAAAACGCTCCCTAGCTCAAACTTGGGTGATTCAATAAAATTGTTTTATTTAATTGTAGGCGTGTCAGTAGGCGGATTTAAAAAAATTAACACATGAGCTTAAAGGGCCCCTAGAGAGTATATATTATCAATTTCAGCTCCCTAGCTCAAATTTTGGTTTTTCAATAAAATTGTTTTATTTATTTGTGGGCGTGTCAGTGGGCGGATTTTGAAAATTTTATATCCCGAACAGTTTTAGGAGTCATATAAAAAAAAAATCAGCTTTCTAGCTAAAAATTCGATTTTTTCCAAAATTTTGTTTTTTTGAGTTTGTGGGCTCTGTGGTCGGATTTCAAAAATTCGTAAACTTGATTATTTGGGGACCCTAGAGAGTATATGGTTAAACTGTCAGCTCTCTAGGCCCAGTTTAAAGGCCTAATTTTTGCCGACGGACGGACATGGCCAGATCGACATTACTATCGATGCTGATCATAAATATAGTAACTTTTAGGGGTCTACGGGCAATATTAAGGTATGTTACAAACTATGCGTCAAAATTAATATACCCTTAGAATAGGGTATAAAAAGCGAATCAAATGTTTGGTTTTAGTAAAAGAAAATCTAGAGAATTTTCTGATCCCTATACTTTAAAATCGTTGTATAATTCCCTAGTGGATAGTATGGTATGATTTCTTTAAGTTAAATTGGATGATTGTAACGTCATCTTATAAAGGTAGGTGCTTCCTATTTGGATTGCAATCTTTTAAAATTTGCCGAATATATTTTTCTGTTGTGTTTTTAAGAGATGTAATCACTTTACACAATAACTTTCCACGTTTAGTAGCACTCGTTAGTGTTGGAAATGCTCCATTGAGAACTACGCGTGGTCGATTTATAATTTAAAAGCAGTTTCATCGAAGTAATTATTAGACACACCACATTTTACTGTGAGAATTTACGCTTCAATTATAAGGAGCTTAGGTTTACAGCACTCACCATATCCGCACCAAATACCTGCCACCTGATACGAGCAAAAGCATTACAATCATAGAGAAAATGTTCCGCAGTGTCGTCGCTTTCTCCACAGGCTTCGCAGTTGGTGGTATCACTTAGGACTAGCACCTTAAGGTGTTTGGCAAAAGCTTAGTGTCCCGTTAGAACACCAGTCTGTCTGCAGTCTTTTCTGTTGAGAGACAACAAGAATACCGCGGATTTCCTACAGACGTCGGGGAGAATTTGCTTAGTCTGTCTGCACCCTGGAGAGTCATGCCAACGGCGATTGTGTTCATATCAAACCCAACCGTCAATGGAAGCCCTGACCGAGGACACAGGCAGACAAATCGCTGGTTCAGGTCCTGAGAAGCCCCCCTCTGTGTCCTGACTAGCAAGTTCATCGGAGATCTCATATCCCGTGATCCAGTTATGACCCGTGACCCAGACAAGACTAAGCGAATTCAGCCTTCCGACCGAATTCAGAGAGATCTTGCATTCATTGACTATTTTGGAGGTGGTTAAGGGGTTGAACAAAGCCTTAAGCGAAGCCTCACTGTCGCTACAGACGCAGATACTTCGCCCCCTCCACCTGTTCCTCGCAACATAGACCATGGCCATTAGGATAGCATAAGTCTCCGTTTGGAAGACTGACGCATGTTTGCCTAACGAAAAAAAAAGTCTAATGTTGTCGTTCTCCATGAAAACACCAGCACCAGACCCTTGATCGGTTTTGGAGCCATCCGTGAAGATTTGACTGCATTCCTTTCCAAGCTCAGAGTCTGGCCAGAGCCAGTCCTGAACACGAGGAGAGTCAACTTCATAGTTGCGCTTCAGCCGAAGTTCCGGTGTATCAGACGGCATATCCATAAGATAGGAGTCGAAGGACAGCCGTTGCGCAAGTTCATCAAAACTCCAGTGCGAGTTATACCAAAAGCCACCTCTTTTTAAACGTGAGATAGCTTTGATAATGTAAACATCAAGGGGAGGGAGGTTCAATAATGCATCCAGGCTGGAGTCAGGCGTGCTGGGGAAGGACCCGTGCAGCCGAGACGTACCTTCCTTTGAAGTTTGGCGAAAGCAGCAGTAACGTATTTACGCGAAAGCTTATTCCACCAAACAACCGATGCGTATGCTATAAATGCTCTTACCATAGCCGTATAAATCCATAGGACTCTTTTCGGTGATAAGCCCCATGTCTTGCCGAAAATGCACTTGCACTGCCAGAAAACAGACAGCGCCTTGGCAGTCTTCAGCTCAACATGCTTGGACCAAAGAAGTTTGCTATCCAAAATAATAGAAGCCAACTTAATTGGTAATAGATTTGACTTTTATATGTTTACATAGTTAAATTTATAATTTTAAATTTAAATGATAAATCATATTGGTGCATAACCACCAACTAACTTTTATATCGTAGTCTGTAAGATTGTTATCTGATTGACGGAAACAAATAAATAAATTGCAACATGGACGCGCAAACAGTCGAAATTGGCGCCATATATTAGAATCTGCTAAGAACAATATTTAAAAACATAGGGACGGGCTACAGTCCGCTTGGGCGAACTGTTGGATACCCTATTCTTATTCCTATCCCTCGTAAGTGGGCGTGACAAAAGTCTAAGTATGGTTGAATTGTTAAGAACGCTCTACATATTTTGTTATATAACATTTAAAGAATTTTATAAAAAAAAACGCTCCCTAGCTCAAACTTGGGTGTTTCAATAAAATTGTTTTATTTAATTGTGGGCGTGTCAGTAGGCGGATTTAAAAAAAATTAACACATGAGCATAAAGGGCCCCTAGAGAGTATATATTATAAATTTCAGCTCCCTAGCTCACTTTGAATTTAAAAAAAAAAAAAAAAAAAATAATTGTGGGCGTGCCAGTGGGCGGATTTTGAAAATATTTACACATGAGCATAAAGGGCCCATAGAGAGTATATATAATAAATTTCAGCTCCCTAGCTCAAACTTGGGATTTTCAAAAAAAATGTTTTATTTATTTGTGGGCGTGTAAGTGGGCGGATTTTGAAAACTTTATATCCCGAGCAGTTTTAGGAGTCATAGATCATATATAAAAAATTTCAGCTTTCTAGCTCAAAATTCGATTTTTTCCAAAATTTTGTTTTTTTGAGTTTGTGGGCGTGTCTGTGGGCGGATTTCAAAAATTCGTAAACTTGATTATTTTGGGGACCCTATAGAATATATGGTTAAAATTTCAGCTCTCTAGGTCCAGTTTAAAGGCCTAATTTTTGCCGACGGACGGACGGACGGACGGACGGACGGACGGACGGACGGACATGGCTAGATCGACATTACTATCGATGCTGATCATAAATATAGTAACTTTTAGGGGTCTACGGGCAATATTAAGGTATGTTACAAACTATGCGTCAAAATTAATATACCCCTAGAATAGGGTATAAACAGTAGTTGGCAACGCTGTCGGTGTTTTCGAAGATCAAAAATACCACACTCACTTCACCTTTACTTTCAGGTTCATCACACTTTCTTTAATATCTACATTTCCCCAGCAGTATGGGATAGACACCATCGTATTAAAACCAAATATCCTGCTGACCATATTCACAACACTTTTGAAAACAAAAGATCGTTGATTATGGCTCTGTAACGGGTGCACTTGGACGGCCACATTAGAGTTTATTAATTTTTAAGGAAGTACGGTTGAAGCCGGCAGCCCATAAACCGCGCCAAATAGTGAATTTTCAACATTTTGTAAACGTTGCTCCAATGTAAGTTTTTTTCATGAAAAACAATACTGAATAATTAGTAATAATAGCAGTGTTGCCATATTAAAAAAAATATAATAGAACAAATGTTGATCAAATCATATGGAAAGGCTGCAGTCTACTTGGGCGAACTGGTGGATACCTATAAGATTTCGTTTACAAGCATTTCGGAAACCTAGAGACAATATATTCCAAATTTCGGCTTTCATGTACTTGATTATTAAGGAGTCCTACAGAATATATGTTACAAATGTCAGCTTACAAGCTCGTGTCGTAGGGCCTTATTTTTACCGACAGATGAACGGGCGGACGTACACGGCTAGATCGACATTACTATCGATGCTGATCACGAATAAAGTAACTTTAAAGGGTCTGCGGGTAATATCAACGTATGTTACAAACTATGAGTCAAAATTATTATAGGGTACACAACGAATTTCAAAGATCCGAGAAGCATTCACGTCAAAGAACCTATCTCAGAGAAAATGGAGCACGATCAGCTTAGTTGATTCCATCATGTTTTAAGGAAAGATCATATTATCAAAAAGTCAATACTAAATCAACGGTGCTATATAATCACGAAAGAGTACCAAGCCTTAAAACTCCCATGTCACACAAATTCATCAACACTAGCATTTTATTCGCCTCAGTGATAAAGGGATTCGAAGCCAGGAAGCCTACCAATACTTGTCAAATCCGTGAGCCCTACATGCTGCGCAGTGGGGATGCAGTTAAATGAGAGAGTTAGGATCCCTTTAATGTTGATAATAGATTCACCGTTGAGGAAGAAGACAAAAAGATGATTCCACTGTTAAGGAAGCAAATTTAAATTTAGGGCTTTTTAAACGTTACGTGTAGGACAAGTAAATTATCTTGAGGTAAGTAGAGTTACTCAGGTGATTCCACGAGATATATACTTCTTTGTTTTCTGCGTAACCGATTTTCAGCTTCCTTGATTTCATTAATGAAAGGCCCACCCATTACTGGTCCCACAAGGTATGCCAATACATTTACATTTTAAAATAATTCAATCAAACTCTACATGAGCGAGCAAGCTGGTCCAAAGGATTTACACGACTTTAAGCCTTCTCATTTACTCAATATCTTCTAAAATACTTATCAAAATCTTTATTTTCAGACAACATTTTGCTAATTTCTTTCACCGAAATGACAGATAAAAAAATATATGGTCAAACTCCGCGTTAAATATTTAAAATGAGATTTCGGTTGGCGTTAACTTTATTACGAGGTGATAACGTTGATCCCACTCAATACTTATGCCGAATACAAATACCAAACAAATTATTTTAACTTTGTCACGTGCTAAAATAATTTAAAAGTGTACTCTATCCGACTATACACTTGCGTCAATATTGACAACTTTGGAAAGCACAATAACTCATGGACTACTCTTATTCATTGGAGACTTTTTAGGTTGGTAAAAAATTAAGAATAATGGAACAAGTAACTCGCCAAATTTACCTCCTGAGCGTTTTGAGGGTAATAAAATATGAATAATAGGTACTAACTTACAAGCCGCTCAACACATAAATGCAAAATTATTCAAAGTAATAGAGCAATAAAAATTATTGGATAGCTTTTCAGGATCTGTTAAATGGTAATAGGTATGTTAATCGATATTTTCCGAACGTAGTTCTGCCTTGGGGTGATAGGTACACATCAAATCAATCAGAACAGAAGAGGCTATAGTTTGCTTGGGCGAATTGTTGAATAGTGGCAAACATCTTGGTAAGGATGAATTGTTAAAAAGAATATTAGTCTACATATTTTGTTATACATAACTCTTTATATCCTATAATAAAGGTATATTAATTTTATTTTAAAAATTTACTATATTCGTGATCAGCATCAGATTTTTAAAATCCGCCCACAATCTAAAAAAAATAAATAAAAAATTATGAACAATATCGAAATTTTAGCTAGAAGGCTGTTATTTGGAATTTATTGTCTTTAATGGCCCAAATGCTCTTATGTAAAGAATTCTAAAATCCACCCACAATTAGATAAACAGTTTATATAAAATTTGCCGAGTGACACGCCCACTATGTAAACAACCGTTAATAGAAAAAATCATTGAAAATGAATGTCCTATTCCCCGCAAAGTCTGTAGACTTTGTGAACAATTCCTTTTGTATACAATTTTTCTGCCATGCCCACTTTTAAGGGCGTTTTTTACAAAAACTTTGATTCGTTGGTAATTCTACTTTAACATTTGTGAGATGGTGTATCTTTTAACAAAATACACTTCAAGGAGACATGAATTACTATACTCCTAAAGAACGCAATTAGTCATCAATCGGCGGTCTTTACAGAGAATTTTGGTGAAAGACTTGAAGATGTTACAAAATGCAGACAGTACATCAGCTGTTAGCTGTTGACCCCCAAACGCGTATAACCAACATCCTGAATCTCGACCACTAGGGAGAAAACTTTTCATCGAAAATCGTCATGAGCGACGAGGCCCATTACCGTGTCTGCGGATATGTGAAAAAACAAAATTATAGCTTCTGGGGCGCGCAAAATCTGCATATAACCCAAAAATAGCCCTTACACCTGCTCAAGGCTACTGCATGGTGTGCTGATTACGCTGGAGAAGTCATCGGGCACTATTTTTTGGAAAATGCCGCGGGCAAACGACTACTGTGGACGTCAAGCGCTACAGAGCCCTGCTCAACGACTTTCTCCTTCTTCAATTAGATGAATTGGGACTGGAGGACAGGTGTTTGCAGCACGATGGAACAACGGCGCATACTGCACGAGCCACAACCAAAATTCTGACCGGCAAGATCACCTGATTTAACCGTTCCAGACTTCTTTTTGTGAGGTTTTTCGAAGTCACGAGGTTCTGTTAACAAGCCTCCGAGACTTGAAGCCCTCAAAGAGAAAATATATCAACAATGCAAGGACCTATCGCCGGAAGTTCTGGCAAGACTAATGGAAAATGCCATAAATCGGGCCCGAATGGTCATCAACTCTGGCGGCGGCCTCTCAACCGATATCATTTTCTCGACTTAATGGAAATAAACTTAAGACATCAATAAACATAATAAAAAAAAACCCTAAAAGTGGGCATGGGAAAAAACTTTATATAAAGAAATTAAGAATGATTTTATCTACATAAAATAGGACATTTATTTCCAATTCTTCATTAAAACGTTTTTTTTTAAATATGTACTGGCCGTTTCAGTGGACATTAGGGGACATTGGCAACCGACGGACGGACATTTCTAATTCGACATAACTTTGTTCCTGATCACAAATAAAAGATCTTTGAGGGATCTATGAGCAATATTAAGGCATGTTACAAACTATGGGTCAACATTATAATACCCTTAGAATAGGGCATAAAATGGCGAAAGTGGACAGACATAAACCGGACGAAAGAACTCATGTATCGACGTTGTTAAAATGAGGCCAGTCTGAAAACAAAAATCACACATCTGCTGAAGTTGAAATGGCGAACCCCACAGGTGAAGCAGAAGGTATAGATTAAAGTGGGAAGGTCATGATCCCTTTAATCCAGATCAAAACCTCGCGCGTTGTGCCAGTAGTTAATACAACATAGGTAGCTTACTGCAACGAATATGAATATCTTTGAAGGCACCCAAGCCGATGGAAAATTAATTGAGTGTACAAAATTTAAAGTGGGCGCAGTGGCGCATGTGGGCTGCACTACTAATCTAGAGGCCTCAGGTTCAAATCCCTCCGGGGCCAAGTAACACATTAAAAAAGTTTTTCCACTGCCCCGACGTCTTGCGAACGTCTGACACAAATCCAGGAGCATCGACTGTCATGAGAAGCTATGTTTTGGGCTTTGTATGGGCCGTTAATGCTTAATAAGTTAAGTAAGTTATTTTTAAAACATTTAAATTAAAGGCTATTTGAAGCTAAAATGCCAACGAAAAGTGCTGTGGTCCACAAGACACCCCACAGTCAAATTCTGCGTTAAAACGGTGAGAATACTAATGAACAGAAAATTATACAACTTAATAGAAAAGTATATCATTGTAAACGAATGCATCTGATTCTCTGGGGAGAAGACTGACAAAGTATGATCGTAGTTAAACTTGACAAAAACAATATACATGCCTGAATACTCCGTATTTGCAAGTTAAAATCCGGAGTAAAAACTTTCAATATTTATATTTCAATTGATAATTTAAACTGTCGTTTTCCTAAAAAAAAAGTTTGCTTCTCTCCAGCCAGAATGCATAATGCAAACCACGTACATTGTCAGGTTCAGAAGGGGAAACTTTTCGAAAACTATATCCTGGATGCGAGAGCAATTTGCACAAGTTCCAGGACATGAATACCACACAAAGAAAAAAGAAAAAAATGAAACAATAACCAACAAGTGAATACTGAATAAATTCAAATATGTTTACAAATTTAATAATTTATTTCGAAACTATTTTAAAGCTTATTAATATTTCTAAAACTAGCAATTATTAAAGTTTAGAGCAATCTATTTACAATCATTTAAAATTAAAATCTGGGATAGTTTGCTATTGATAGTCCATAGATGAATTCATGTAGGCACCGCAATTTTGAACCATATGCTGTTGCTGTTGATAGAGATGATAGTCGTTCCACATTTGTTGTTCCTGCAGTGTGGACTGCTGCATGGCCATAACTTCCTCTGGTGTCGGAAAGTACATTGCATAAGGGGTGCTTGGTGTTTGTTGATGATAATGATGATGATGATGTTGGTATGGATATTGATTTCCAGCAACCGGGTCTCCTCTTCTTAGGCGGCCTGTGGTTGCTCCAATTGTTACATCTTCAGCAGATGGGTCTAATGCCCAGTAGTGTCCTCGACCTGGGTCATCCAAAGGCCGTGGTACTTTCACAAAACACTGATTAATGCTCAAGTTGTGCCGAATCGAATTTTGCCAAGTGCTTTTGTTCTGTTGGTAATATTGGAAGTTATCCGCAATCCATTTGCAAATTTCATTGAGTGTAAGGAGCCTCTTTGGACTATTTCGAATGGCCATTACAATAAGGGCGCTATATGTGTAGGATGGCCGTTGTTCAGAGTCTTCGTCGCTGCTTGATGTTTGCGATTCTTCGGAATGTTGTTCGTGGTGATTTTGAGATTGTTGATTTTCTTCGTCACTGTTACTGCTGTTGCTGCTGTTACTGCTGTTGCTGGAACTGTCCGAGAGGATGGATCTGATCGAGAAGTTTGATTCGAAGACTGGAGCCATAGTTGATATATTAACGTTTAATTTGTACAAAAGTGTTGTCGGAAATGATGTCTATGGATTCAACTTCCTGCTTTACTCTGAATGTGAGCTTAGAAGTATTCTCTTCTGAAGTCAAAGCGAAAATGATATCCATTGACAGTTTTAACAGGCTATATATACAACGACAAAAATCTTAAGCTAGTAGATATTCTTAAGCCGGTGGCTTAACTGGATTAAATGGATTAAGTGGATTAAGTTGCTTAAATGGATTGAGTACAGAAGTAAAAGGTAGAACACTTGTCCCTTTTTCGCTGAGCGAAGGATGAGTGAATGAATTTTTAACTTGTATATCTAAGCACAGGTAGAAGTATGATCGCTTTTCATTCAAGAACGCACTAAAGTTATAAGGAGCTGAACTTAAGGTTGATTTTTGTTAATAATCATAATTTAAGATTTTATTGAGTTGAATAAATATTGATAATGTCAGTTTCAGGAATTCATAGTTTATTTCTTGTGTTTTCATACAAAGAGAGCCTGACGTTTCGAGCAGTGTCTGAGAGCCCCCAGTCTTCGCTAGGAGGTTGTTTTCAATACGCTTTATATTGGTAACTGTAGCGCCCCCGATAAACATTTTGCCCGCGATTGTGTATTCAAATCCACGAGTAAACACGACTGGCGATCATCGGTTCCGTAAAAGCAAGATCAAACAATATTCAATAATGAATGATGAGAATGCATTTTTTTATGCATAGGAAACCTTTCTCAGGTAAAGAAGTTCAATTTCGGTGAGCCTTAAAGTTTCTGGTTCACATTTTTCTTAGCCAAGATAATATTTCTTTGATTGCCATAATTATCGCCTGGAAGATGCAACAGTGATTGTGAGGACGGATAGCGAAACCAAGATTTTGCCTGTTTGATAAAACACTACCAATCATCCGTCATTAGGCATCAGTAGCGTGGCGTGAAGAATTTAAAATTGGAAGTCATTATATCGTGTTTAAACATATGTTTTTGAAATTTCACACAGAATGCTTTCTGAACACCGCACTTCTCACAAAAAGGGAGAACTTCCAACACGACAAATACAACATATTGAGAGAGAAATCAATACCTATAGCTTTCATAAACAAAATAAATAAGTCGAAGA
This sequence comes from Portevinia maculata, assembly GCA_949715645.1. NCBI lineage: Eukaryota > Metazoa > Arthropoda > Insecta > Diptera > Syrphidae > Portevinia > Portevinia maculata. The sequence goes on along the minus strand of OX454525.1, from coordinate 13,184,628 downwards.
AAAGCGAGTGTTGAAAACGAAAGAGTCAAAGACAGTACAATGCTAAAGGTATAACAAACAAATTTCTTCTCGATAGCAACTATCCATCTTTCTGGCGACGATGCGTATGCCTATGCGGATGGAATATGTAGACATGAATGCACACAATCGAGTAGGAAATCTTTGCAGATTTCGCAAGACCTTATTCAACAATATTTTGGAAAACAGCAAGGCCTTCCCAAAATCATGGGAGTTGCTAATGACAAAGTAAATAATTATAAGGCATTAACGGCCCATACCCATATCTAGCTTCTCCAACCATTTGCTTGCGCGAAGTGAAGGGGACCTTCAAATTTTTAAGCCGAGTCCGAACGGCAAATTTGAGAAGCTTCCCATGACAATGGATAATCTTGGAGGTTTGTCAGACAATCGCAAGAGGTGATCAATGGAAAACGCTTTTAAGATGTTACTTGGCCCCGGTGGGATTTGAAACTGAGACTTTTACATTAGTAGTTCAAGACACTAACCTCTACGCCACTGCGCCGAAGAAAGTTCGTTATGACACTTGCTTTAAAATTCCAACCACTTTCCAAACTTGAGTATGATTGTCATTATCTCTTCGCTTGTTATTGAATGTCCTTCTTCAGGCCTGTGTTTAGGCATTGCCAAGAAAGCGATTTGGCAATGGCATTGAAATTCCAACCGCGTTTCCTGTATACAACTACAGACTGAAAATGCAACTTCTTAATAACCCCTGAAAGAAGGCCTGCATAAGGAAGCGAGATGGCGGGCGCTTGTTTGCCTTTAGTGGTTATATTTTTATGGGCTTTCTACACTGGTACACTCAGACTTAATACTTGTCCATTGTGCTGCCAGGAAGATAAATCAACGAATAGATGCTTCAGTGATAAGGAGCCTAGGCTTACAGATCTCACCACATCAGCACCAAATACCTGCCACCTGTTGCGAGAAAAAGCAGTACAATGACAAAGCAAGTATTCTGCAGTGTCATCGCACCTTAAGATGCTTCGCGAAAGCGTAAGGTCCCGTTAGAACGCTAGTAACTTGTCTGCGGTCTTTTCTGTTGAGAAACAACAAGCATGCCGCAGATTTTTTACAGACGTCGGGAAGTATTCGTTGAGTCTATCCTCACCTTGCAGAGTCATTCGATTGTGTTCATATGAAACCCAACCGTCAATGTTCCTGTCCAAGAACGCAGGCAGACGTCGGTTCAGGTCCTGAGAAGTCTTCTTTTGAGCCCTACCTAGCTAGTTCATCGAATATCTCATTTCTTGTGATCCCGTTATGACCTGTGACCCAGATAAGTCTAAGTGAATTAAGCCTTTCGACCGAATTCAGAGAGATCTTGCATTCACGAACTATTTTGGAGATGGTTGAGCAAGGCCTTAAACGAAGATTGACGGTCGCTACATACGCAGATACTCCACAATATACTGGCCTTACTATTGCTTGCTTTCTTTGATATCACCGTGTTAAAATCAGGCACGGAGTTTGGCCCAAAGGTAAGTATGGTACCTGGGGTAATGAGTAAATTTCCTACTGGGAGTAAATATAAACGATGACTTACTTGTGCGTGCTATTTGTGGTTGGGTTTCATGTTATTTTTATAAATAGTGTTGTCTGGTTGAAATTTCGAAGGGAAGACGGAAGGTATCGGGTTATATGGACGCCACTGTTAGGCATGTGACTTACTACATATGTATCAACAAAAAACGAAATTATATCTTTTAGGATAGGGTAACATCTTGCTCCGTAGTCTAACGCACAGACTAGTTCGCCGACACTGTTTCTGTAAGGCTGAAAATGTTTGGAAATATAGCTTTCCGAATATGTATCGAGTAAGAGAAAAAAGCTTAGTGGTGGCCTACTGAGAAAGAGATTTGAGATTCGAACTCTTCCAAGGAACACCAAAAGGACAAGCAAATCTGTAAGAAGTTAAAATAAAAATACATTTAAATGTGTAACAGGCAATGAATATCAAAATTGAGAAGAAGTACTGAAAAGGGTAGCTTTAAATTTTAATTGCTCTATTCTTATTCGAGGGCAAGGCAAGAGGGCAGGTTAACCAAAATACGAGTAGATAGATTGCAAACAAATATAAACAAACATTATATGAAAATTATGCATATAAATTAATCGACTTTTATAACCTAAAGACATTATCCCTAAAATTACTGAATGATGTAGCTTAAGTGGATTAAATGGATTAAAGGGATAAAGAGGCTTATGCTGTTATATAATAAATTGCATATATAAAGGATTGGCAAAACAATTCTTATAAAAATAAATATATTTGAGAGTTGTTTCAAACACAAATGCAGTGGCTAAGAACTGTAATCCACCAATAAGTGCAAATCGATGTCCATATTTTCAAATGTAACAAATATTTAATAGCTCTGACATTTAGCTAATTCTAAACAAGTCACATAGCATTAAAATATTTCAACCGTGACCCTTCGGTCGGAAGTCTTACGCACTATCAACTGAGCCCACTGTAATTTAAAAGGTCATGTCTAATATAAGTAGTAATAGATAGAAATGCACTTGAAGCGATGGTATACTGGAGACCTACTATAAAAAGCTGACTTCTCTATTCATGGATTAACCAATATGATAAAACAAGAGCTGGATCTTTCCAAATCTCAAAACCTGACAAAGAGCCATACTAAGCGCTCTATTTTTTTACGAAACATCTGATCAAAACTGCTGTTGGAGTATGTTTAGACTTATAACCTATGAATTAGGAAGGACCTCAAGGATCTAAACTTTTTTGATTTGATATCGTCAGAGTAACAGCGATAATTGTGGGATAGCCAATAGGAGACTTTGTGGTCGAACTAGGCATCCCACACAATACACATTGCAGAAGCTGCAATAATGGAACTGAGGAAGAAATACTAACCCACTATTTATGCTAGTCTCTGGCATCAGACAACGAGCATTTCTTCGATACACTTGATCAAGTATCGGAGAAAGTATCAAAAGTAGCGATAATCGCATTCGAATGATATAATCGATTATAATCGATTCAGACAAAATTTCGAGATACTCGTATATCGATTCTTCACTCCAATTATTCGAATGATTTCTCACAACTACTTACTCTATGCGAAATGAGAACTCGATACTCGAGTGCCCATTCGAGACCGAGAAGAGAATATTGAACGAAAGAACAAAAAAGAAGAAACGTCACAAAATCGGGAACTCGAGAAGTTGGTTTTTTGTGTATCTCGTGTGTGTATTCACGACTTTGGGTTTATTTTTTTATATTCGATGCATCGTTGAGGGTTGAAGTTGAATATTGAATTGTAAACGAAAAGCGAGAAACGAGAACCATAATATTATGATTTTTTTGTGTTGGGTTTTTGTTTTATGTTTTATGTTTTATTTCTTTAGAAAGCAATAAAGGTAAGTAAATTAAATTATAATCAGTAGTTTACTGTAATTTATATTTGATATTTTGTGTAATCGGCAGTGATTTAAAATGAAACCTGGTGGAACAAATTGTTTCGAAGATCATTCGAATGATCTTTCGATTCCTTAAATCTTTCGAATACTTATATCTCGATTCTTTAAATCATTCGATTATGCCCGTCACTAATTAAAAGTATTAAAAAACTAATAACTTTTTTAAACTCCACACATTGGATCTGTGGGTTCCTCATCAACAAACGCTTACACCCATGTTTACGTGGGTTTATGGTAATAAAGCGGCACTCAGTACTAATTGGGTTTTTAATAAACTGCCACACCTTTCTACATACCTGCCTACCAAATTTTCTTCAACCTTGCTTCCACTTAATATAAGGTGCATTTTCGAGTCAACATAATAATAAAGTAAATAGTTTTTCTGATGATAGCACCTTTATGTCTTCGTTATTAAAAGACGAACCTCCAACGGCAAGCACTACTCATCGTCAAAGACGCAAACAGTAAGTTTGAAAAAACCCTCCACCTTCACATTAAATTGTTATCACTAGTTATCCTTAACGTTAAAAAAAGAAAAGCAAATAATTCCTAATGACTTCCTCGAGGATTAACCTTATAGGTTTTTCTATAAGTAGGTCTTTAAAGGTTCAAGGTTTGCAGGTGCTGTAATCAACCATAACTGATTGAGGTGTAGAACGCATTATTTTTATAGTAGGGCAACAAAAATTCTGATTGACCCATACATTTAAAACTTCAATTGTACGAGTATCATCATTTGAACAAGCGATTCTACCTTGCTCGACGTTTTAGTGCTGGATATAAATGCGAGCGCATGTCGTGTCATTTCACAATGTAAACAGTTGAGATGCACCCAATTATCAACTTCCGGGTATGGGTCAAGAAAGCACTTTGTCCATTTTGAAACCGAATGAAAATCTGTGTACTCAAGTAACTTTTGTATTTATGAGTAAGACTTCCTATGGAATGAGGTTGGCTGCAGTTCGTACCATATACACATGATTAGAGATAGGATTTTGTTGTAAAAAGTACCTGTTTTGTATGGCTTTGAAAACATTTCTTTTTTTGGGTCAACCAAAAATCAAAAATTGACTCTTATGTATGTCAACAAAGCCTATACTTTTGCTTCTTTAATTAGTTCCTTTAAAATTAACATATTATTCCTCAAAACCCCAGGTATGGTTGATTCGATACCAGTGAAGTACTATAACAGTACTCATTACAGTACTCACAATGCGGTACAAATCAATATCAAATGTATCGATACCTACTCGTATCGAAAGGAATACTTTTTTAAACAAATGCATGTTGGACGCAAGACATTCCGTTTGTGAATTGATGAATTCACAGATATATATTGATGGTTAGGTAAATGAGATGACAATCGCCAGACGATATCACTTCGGTCATAGCTATCTCTATCTACTTCAAAGTATATAATCAGGAAAGCTACTACCGAAACAATATTACTTTTAAATTCATTTTTTATGGCTTATTAAATATCAACTTAAATACTAGACAAAAATGATTAAATCTTACTTAGAAATAATAGGATATTTATTCTTTATTAATTGTTCTTATGCGGAGGTTCTAAACTTAACTATAACCTTAAAATTATTACCTTTCGGCCTAAAAACTATTTTACGGAGTAATCTTACAAATATGTTATCATCGAGAACGTTTTTTAAAAACTCGACATCTTTATAAAATTTAACAATTTTATATGAAAACAAATTACAAACTAGCTACTTTACTTACTTAAACTACTTAACCTATACTAACTATAATTAGGATTCTGAGCCTTGCGCACAAGTTGTCAAAATCCCAATTGGCAGTCGTCAACGCTGCAAAAGAATGTTAATGACCTCGATTTAAGGACCTTTTCTGTATGCCACCATATCGCCGGCATACGCTAAAGCATGTCTGAGTGAACCCACCAGATCACTAGTGAAGATGTTAAATAGGATCGGAGAATTCATCGCCCCTGCTGTTTTTAATTTCAAAAACTCTGCTCGAAGTCACGTTGCCACATTTGACAACGAACTTCTTTCCCATAAGCATATTATAAATTACATATAGCAAATGTTTTTACATTCCCCGCCTGGTGAACTTGTAGAAAAGTCCCTCTAACAATACTGTGTCGAAAGCCTTCTCAAAATCAACCAGACAAGCACCCGCATTGGTTCTTGCATTTATTCCGATTGTGAATGTCGGACACCAGTTTCGAAGCGGCATGAATAGTGTCATGCCCCGCCCATAAACCAAACTGGTTGTTCGGAATGATGTTATTGTCTTCTACCCACTTCAACAGGGCTCTATTGCCAACCTTTTCAAATATCTTGCTAATATTTGGAAGCAAACTAAACCGAGATGTTCAGGGTTCGTATTATCTTTACCCTTTTTCAGGATAGGGTGTACCACAGCTACCTTCCCATGCGCCGGATAATGTACATTATTCAGAGCATTATTAAACAGCGTGGTCAAAGTATCTACAGCCTCCAGAGGCAGGTGTCTCGATGCGACGTTTGGGACACCTCCACCCCCGCCGGCTTTTTATTCCATAAACGCGTTAACCGATTCCAATGAAATTTTTTTTTTAAAGAAAGGTGACGTGCATCTGCATCGATGTGTAAATTATGTGTTTCTTAAAAAAGAAAAAAAAATTGACAATGTATTTATACACTGTGTGTTTCATATGTAGGTATCATGTGCTTTGAAAAAAAAACAAATTTAAGTGAAATAATAAAAAGTTTTTTTGTGTAATATTTTCTATATATAAAAATCAATCCATATTTGTGTTTGTTGCCGGTGTTTGGCCAAACGCGTTAACCGATTCCAATGAAATTTTTTTCCATGAAAGGCGACGTCTGCACGAAGGTTGTTATGTTTGGCTATATGTGCATCGGTGTGTGAGATAAGGGCATTTGAGTGAGTACACATTAATATGTGCGTATGCGTGTAAATTACGACGCAGATACAGAGACCGTACAGACGTCACTTATTTTGTTATCCGAACAAGCATATGAAAGAGGGAGACCACACGAACGTTTCAAGCTTATTGTGGAATTTGTGCGCACTTTCATTCTTGAGATATCGTGTGTTCAATATTTTATTCAAATAACTCTTATTGAAATTTTTTTGCATTTTTTTGTGAATCGGACATCGGAAAGTTGCTTTTCCAACATTGATAACAATCGGTGTGGAAGTGAATGAAAAGTGATTCAATCGAAGTTTTTTATTTTCGCTTCGTTGTTTGATTCGCAGAAGTAAGGTGACATAGGCGCCTGCCAGACAACAAGCACCTACCCTAAACGGAACAATGAAGTTGTGTGAGCGGCCGAAGCCATGCGGAGAAAAACGTGCAGTCCCTTTCACCGGTTGAGCTCAAATCAGGCAATCTTCGGTATTGGCCTGAGAGTGTTTCTGTGAACTTTGGTCAAAATCGGTCTTCTTTTTTTAGGCGCAACAACATACTCCGGATACCCGCTATAGACAATTATAAGGAAGTCTACTCGAACATATTGGCCAATAGAATTCTCGGGCACGGGCAAAGCCGGGCAGGTGCAGCTAGTATGTTATATAACAAAATATGTAGAGCGTTCTTAACAATTCAACCATACTTAGACTTTTGTCACGCTCACTTATGAGGGATAGGAATAAGAATAGGGTATCCAACAGTTCGCCCAAGCGGACTGTAGCCCGTCCCTATGTTTTCTAATAAATTGGATTATCGGATGATTGAATAAAGAACATATTGAATACAATTTTTTCTTCCTTGTTCATGCAATCAAATAACAATAATTTCTGAAGTTTAACAAATGTTACACGGTTACATAGCCGACAAACATCGCCTTTGGGTTAGATGAACGAGTGTTTTGACAGCTCCGATGCAAGCTTCAGGATTCTTTCTGGTCAGCACTTTAAGTTCTGCACGTTGGGGTTTCTGCAAACCAAACACCTATTTCCTAAGTAGGTATCAACTATATAAAGCTATTGGAGAAATTGACGAGAAGAGAATTTATTCTTTCGTCAAGAGTGGTATTAATGATTTCCAATATGGTTTCTCGACTAGGAAACGTTGTTAGCTTTACATATGCCCTTAAAAATCTGTTCTAAACTCTGCTGAACTAAGGAAGAAATTTGTTTTCTAAGAAGGCTTACATGAAGACAATGCAGTACGAATTCTGTTCTAAACTTGGTCTACTTATTTCATTTCTTTTCAGTTACTAATTGTGAAATATTATTAATAAAGAATGAAAGAATTTACCATAAACGAAATTGAATGGTTCTATGTATGCGTGAGACTTTTTAAAATGCCGTATGATTTGATACAAAGCTATTTCATCGAAAAATAAAAATGATGGAAATGAAGTTTCCATTGCAACATTTTTGCCACGGGTTCAAGGCACGCGGTGCACGGAGAAATTCATCCGAATTGATTGCTCAAAATGAACCTTTTTTGCAATTTGTATGGCGGTGACGGTGTAGGGAACAGTGTGTTGGCGTGTGGTCCATTAATTTGATAAAGATGCCGAGTTTTTTTTTAGTAATTTTCTCGATGAAAACAAGATCGTTCGTAATTTAGGGCGTCCGCATCAGGAACACTAATCTAGAATAAGTATCCTGTTAATTTAAGATTAATTTAATCATTTTTGTCTAGTATATAAGTTGACATTTATAAACCAATAAAAAATGAATTTAAAAGTAAAGTGGCTTGTGGTCCGTGCGGCGCAGGTTGAACTCCCATCGGGAACAACATCATACGACACCCATTAATGGAGAGAGACGAAGGACACGTTGTTTCTCTATAGATTTCCTTTTTCATAAATATAAAAAAAATCCCGTCGAACCCCAGAGGCGGATCAGTAGGGATGCGGTTAAGTGCGAGGGTTATGATCCCTTTAATCCTGATCGTAGTCTTACCGCCATTAAAGAAAGAAAAAAAAACCAAATTTTGTAAGTTGTATTGATACTTTGGATTCGTAGAGAACTCTTTGAGTTACAAGCTTTGGAACATTCTAACTACCTTAACATTAATCTCATCTTTAACGTTCTTCATTATGTTAACTCTTTTTCCTAGTCTTTCCGCTTGGAAAGGTTTTACACCAAAAATTTCATCACCTTCTTTTAAGATTTTTTTTAAATATAATTTGTTCTTTTGCATATTATAATTTGCTTGTTGTAAAGTATTTTTAGAAAATATTTGATAGTCGAACTTCAGATAAATGTGCGATACTCAAAAAATTTTGTAATACTTGTGCTCAAAAGCTGCTTTAATGTCAAGTATCTCGTTTGTCTGAAAAGGTGAACCAATTTTCCCGAAGCAGTCATTGCAGTATTTTAAAAGCGTTTATATTTGATGCTAAATATTAAAACAACTTAGCTTATATACGGTAACATTAACGGAGATAACTATCGAATGTCAAAATTATGGCATTTTTCTCTTACTGAACTGACACATATCCCCCCAAATTTTACTTGTGTGAATGTTTACTTTTACGAAAAAAATATTGATACTTGGAATTTAACTTCCAGTTTCAGTGTACACTTGCTTGACTGAAAATACCAAAAATCGTATATTAGCCCGTGCTTTTTCGAACCACTTGTCCTATCGAGGTCAACTTTATATTTATAAGTTGCAATTTTCTTGCCCTACACGGCGTTGTTATTAGATTTCTTAAACAGGGTTTTAGTTTGAAAATTAATGTTTAGGTTCAATATACTCTAGTTTGACTGGCGAAAACAGTCCAATTGTCGAATGACAGCCAGCATAGTGCTGCCAAGTCATAATCTAGCTTTTCTCTTTTGATTTAAGCCTATATAGTGTTTTTTTAACCAAGAAAAATGTTAAAACTTTGCGTCTTTATCATTATCCAAGGATAATTCCCAGTCGATAGGATAGTCCAAATTGTTAAGCTTCTATATTATGATTCCAGTTGGGCTTGTTAAAGAAACACTTGACTTCAACAGCAACAGATCTAATTGAACGTTGAACGCAATCAAGTGCACTCCAGCAAGAACGAAGCTTCTCTCTAAAATTTAAGATAAGACTATTAATTAATCACTAGCTCCTATGGACAATAATGCTCCAGCGAAGATGATCTTCGACTCGCAGCCCCAGACCATGCCATGCCATGCCAATGAAAGCGACGTGCCTATGATCAAGGAGGATTGAAGGCTGCAGTGACTCAGTCAAAACATCTTCACGGGTTGGGAGCCCGTTAAGCAAGTAAGTGGAAACAACACATTACATAAATTTAATTTAATTATTTTGCTGTCTCAAAGAGTTACAATCACTGATGTAATAAACTCAATTACCGTCCACGAGGATTGTATTTTAATTTGGAAAATGTTTTCTTTCCTTGTCCCTTCTCGTTAAAAATACGTCGTACTACCACTTTAAGCTTTTAGTTTCGTTATTGTACTATAAACAAAAATAAAAATAAACTCGTCACGAAAGGCTTGAACTTGACACCAACATTAAATTCCATGAAACCTTGACCAAACATTTGCATTGCAAGTCTACTCACCCTCACACCCTTCTCTTGTTAACACATTGTTCGGGGTATTCTGCTCCCGACTCCCACTACAGCAACCACTTCAACCGGATGATAACACAGAATAAGTTAAAATGAAGCACTCCTGCCTCGACCGTGCAAAAAATTCATTATTCATTGTTGTATACTCTCGTCTTCCATTCTCTTTCGTTTCCTTGTTTCTTGGCTTCATCCTCATAGCAGTCCTCAATCGGATGAGTCAAGCAACGTTCATCCTCAGCATAACAATGAACACGTGGCTGTCAATGCATATATAGTCGAGTGAAAAGTTTAAATATCTGGTTTATCCGAAACTTGGACAGGAACAATCTTCATCATTTCCATTATATCGTCAAATTGTGAAATGTATTAAAACCAACCTGCTTTGAGATTTCTATTGAAACACATACATATCCCTATATTGATTTTGCCGTTTAAGGCCGGTATTGTATATGTATTTGGAAGCAAACCGTCATTTGGACCGTATGTCATTTGCGTTCAAATCATGACTTAACTTTATTTTTGACGTGTATAGAGAGGGTAATAATACTCTGGTGCTGTAAAGGTAGCCCAGTGGAATAAGGCAAAATTTCCAAAGGTGACCTTATTTCGCTTTACAGTAGTGTAATAAAGCCATATTTGAAATTACCCCACTTGGTCTATTTAACTTGGTCCTATTGCAAGGCACCTATTGTTTCAGCTTTTCGCTGCGTCAATTAAATTAAATAGGATTATTTAGACGTTTTTCCTCATAAATTTCCCATTGAAATTACAAGTGTTCCTTTTTTTACATTTTAGTACAACTAACAAAATTAGTATGGAGGAAGGATGCTTCCTAATAATTTTCATGTCTATCCTTGGAATGTCTGTCAATAGGCAACAGCCTGTTTAATGTTTCGACCAATGAATGAGCCCCATCTCAATATTGTAACGCGAGACTGTGTGAACTTCTATATGTGTGAACTTGTATATAATGTGTGAAACAATAATTTGAAACAAATGACACTTGCGAGTTGTGAGGGTCTTGTGACTTCACTCTAAAACACCTAGGAATCAACCTAGACAAAATGTTGACATATATCTCCACCTACAAAAAGCCGCCCAAACAGTTAAGAACAGAAATAAGATGATCGAAAAACTTACTCGTACTTTTTGGGGTGATTCTGGTTACTACCTGCTCATCTCTGCTCTTTTCATGGTTTTGCCTTCTGCTGTGTAGACCGCTGTATAAGCTAAACAGTCATCACGCTAACAGGATCGACCCTAAATTCAAGACCGCGATGAGGTTAATATCGGGCACTATACCAACCCCAGTGGAGTGGCTCCCTATATTTTGCGACATAGTTAAACCAGACCAGAAAATAAAGTACGACCTAATTCGAGAATTCCAGAAAGGAATGCAAAAAATATCCCGCCTAGTGCAGATATCGATCACGCCGCTCCCACCTCACTCCGATCAAGACCCCCGCCAATAGAACTGACCAAGAAGTTCACCGCTGATGACGCCTGCTCATCATCATTTGTGAGTTCTGGTAGACAAAGCCTAATTTCTAATAATAAAAACAGACAACCTGAGTTTCGTTCAGAGAGAAAAGCCTAGTTCAACCTAAACTGGCTACCAACTTCGGTTGACAGATGTAACGATTCTTTAGTTAAATTGGATACAACCACCGATTCATGATGCCCATGTGGGGTGATACCTAGGCCTTGGTTCGAAAAACAGAACACATTCTACTTCGCTGTCCAATCGTGTCTTATTGGGAAACTTAGAATTCCAACGAAGCAGGTCCCTCGTTAAAAACTTGAATTTGTTCATCTTGAATATCTATATATTAATACGGAGTTACCTATAACGTGTTTTCACCCATTTTTGCTATTATACGTCACATAGATATGCCAACACTATATAAATTTGGGTAGGGGACAATGCATAGAAGTGCACAATACAAAAATTATCCACATATACATATAACACACATTATAAATTACATCAAGTAAAATGAAGCGAATTGGATGAAATTACAACAACAATAACATTGCTGTGTGAGGAAATAATCTGCCAATCGGAACGGAAAAATTTTATATCATGAAGTTACCTTAAAATGCTTGAAGTTACTTGAAAATGGTTGAAAATACTTGAAGTTACTTGAAGTTACCAACAACAACATTGCTATGCATGTTATGCATTTGATAATGCTTGAACATACTTGAAGTTACTTGGACATGCTTGAGGTTACTTGAAAATGCTTGAAGGTACTTGAAAATGCTTGAAGTTACTTGAAGTTCCTTGAAAATGCTTGAAAATACTTGAAGTTACTTGAAAATGCTTGAAGTTACTGGAAGTTACTTTAAGTTACTTGAAAATGCTTGATGTTACTTGAAAATGCTTGCAAACTTGAAGTTACTTGATAATGCTTGTACATACTTGAAGTTACTTGAACATGCTTGAATTTACTAGAAAATGCTAGAAGTTACTTGAAAATGCAGGAAAATTTTTATATCATGTGAAATCAGAGAATGCAATGTCGAAAAACTTCATTTTCCGATTGATTGTATAACAGTCGACTTTGTTTTTTTTTTTAACTTATAGAATAAATTGGTCGAATTTCGACCATGGGGCGACCCCTAGTCTTAATAAACAAATTAAATAAATTATGAAATTTGTATCTATCATGATAACGAAAATGTTGGACTATTTTCAGTATTAATTGCGACGAAAAGTAGTTTTCCCACCGCATGTGAATACTTGGTTGAACGAGCAAGAAAAAAAAACACAAAAAGTTGAATAATTAATTCTTTTGAAATGTCTGCGGATTCTTTCACATTGCAGGTTATTTGTACAAACGGAGAAGATATGAAAATATATTTGAGAGGAAGTGTGAGGAACATTGAACAAAAAACTAACCAAAACAAGAAGAGAACTCTCTTATCTCTCTCACTTCTTCATGTGATACAATTTTAACCAGCACCAGGAGCCATGATTTAAATGCAAATACCACACGGCCTTAAAGGATATTAGATGCGAGGGTGGTGAATACGTTTATCTGCACTAGTGTGTGGGGGGCAATGGAATCAAGTGAAAAATGGATATGTAAATTTACTCGATCCTTTAGGGCTAGAAGGAGATTTTGTGGTCATAACTTGCACTCGGGCTGTAACATATTGCACTTGTAGTTGTTGGCATTAGTTATAAGGAAGAAATATCGCATATATTTCTACATATAATGTGCTGCCATAAACATGCTACCATTTATAGAGACGGACATTTGGTTTGATGTATTTATTGGAGTCATTTAACTGGGAAGTGCAACAATAGAGTACAAGGACGGATATAACTTTATGTTATATTATATGACGTATATGGTATCATAACTGAAAAAAGGAATATTATTTACGGAGTGCCAATCAAGTCAATACTAGGTACTAAAATTGGTTTTGGTATGGTATGGTAGCTCCGAGTTTAATGCGTTCAGCCAGGCGCAATTTGTTCCATATAAATCACATTCGATGTAATATTTATCATATATTTAAAAATATTAAAATTGAAAAATTTTATAAAAAATACCTTTGTAAATGCAAATAAAACTGCAATAATTGCTCACAATAGACAATTATAAAAGTACAAATCGCACGTAATACACGACTCAATTACCAAAATTTTGGATCTACCTGTATTATTGAAAATTTAAATTTTTGATACCCATTGTCACGACACTTAACACTTTTAAGTAGGTTTCTTATCTAGAAATTTTGTAGTGAAAGAGACGGGAGAAACGGATTATATGCTAAGCAAGTAGCTTAAAGTGCTTAAGTTACTTATGTGCATTATTTTGGAAGCGTTTCAAAATATTTGGTCCAATATAAATACATTAAGCATTTCTAATATACATCATTCCTATTTTGACAGCATAAAGAGAACATTATCAAGTTCACTTAATGGCTCCGATTTTTGAATCAAATTTTTCAATTAGATCCATTCTATCGGATACCTCCAGCGGTGGCAGCAGCAGTGAAGATGAAAATGCACACATTCAAGTAAACCTTCACGAAATTAATGAAAAACACTTATCATCTGGCAGCGAAGATGACTCTGAACAACGGCCACCGTACACTTACAGTTCACTGATTGTGATGGCAATTCGAAGCAGTCCCAAGAGACTCCTTACACTGAGTGAGATTTGTGCATGGATTGCTGACAGATTTCCATTCTATCAAAAGAACAAAAGTACTTGGCAAAATTCTATCAGACACAACTTGAGCATCAATCAGTGCTTTTTGAGGGTACCACGACCTCTTGATGATCCAGGACGGGGACACTACTGGACATTGGATCCTTCCGCTGAAGATGTAACCATCGGTGAAACAACAGGAAGAATTAGAAGAAAAGATGCATTATCTGTCAATCATTATCCATATCAGCATCATCATCATCATTATCATTCACATCATCCACAAGCTCCCAATAATCCACACGCGATGTATTTCCCAACGCCAGAGCACATGAAAGCAATTCAGCAATCAGCGATTCAAGAACAACAAATATGGAACAGTTACAACTTGTACGAGCAGCAACACAAATTGATTCTAAATAGTCAACAATATATGAACACACCTGCAAATTATCAGTAGATTAAAACAACCAATGAATTGTTATACAATAAATTATTTTTAAAATATTGTACGCCACTGTTAGATATAAGTTTCGATTTTCTGCAACGAAATAAATATAAATAAGAGCGAAAAACTTTCTGCATTTAATTTGTTGCTTATTTCTTTTTCTTCAATTCTAATAATCTGTTCATTCAGTCTAGGGGGTTAAATTTAAACTAGTCGTTAACGCAGGTGAATTGCAGCGCTTTTGCCTTAGATTTTGATATCACTGAAGTAAAATGAAATATTTGAGTGTAGGTTATAATTCCTTTCGATTTTGCGGGAAGATCTTGTTTACTTCTTTCCCCGTCGCGGTCTCGCCGTCTATGTACGTAGTGAGTAGTCTACCAACTTCAACCATAATACGGCCAATGTTCCAATCCGGAATTTAATTTCACTTGACTAAAATTCCATGTCGGTAGCCGTACGCAATTAAGTCATTTATGCTTTATTTATAGAAGCCCAAATCTGGACAGAAAATCATCTTATAAGGAGTTTGATGGTCTGATCGACTCTATTACTAACCCCGTACTGAAATCGTTATTGCGGACGATTCACATTGGAATAAAGTCCTTTATCCCTAATAGAATAAAAGATATAAAACCGAAGATAAACGCGTGGTGTTACTCGAGCTGTAAAGAGACTATCACTGCAAAAGGGGTAAGCTTTCGGTTATATAAGGCCAACCCATCTGAGGCAAACCGAAAAAAGTTCAATCGAGCCAGAAATGACGGCAATGCCCACATTTATCGGACCAAACATTAAGGCGAAAAGTCCCACGGGTAGTAAAAACTTCTGGTCGTTTGTCAAAATTATTAGGAATTCAGCCTCGTCATCAATATAGACTTTCATTTGCATTGACACTCCAGCTGTTAGCTCTTCAGATAAAGTCAACCTATACTTGTAACTCATTTTACAGAGAGCTCAATAGTCCCAGAATGTGCTTTATCTCCCCCTGTATACCCGAACGTGTAGAGTTTTCGATGGGAACAATCCACGTTCGCACTCCTTCAGTGGCAAGTGTACATCAATATCTTTATGTTCAGAATACCGCCGGTCCAGATGGTATTTCCCCTATCATTCTGAAAAGCTGGCTAAAACCACTGCGTAAGCTTTTCTATCCAT
Source organism: Portevinia maculata (assembly GCA_949715645.1). Taxonomy (NCBI): domain Eukaryota; kingdom Metazoa; phylum Arthropoda; class Insecta; order Diptera; family Syrphidae; genus Portevinia; species Portevinia maculata. Next base: position 13,168,870 of record OX454525.1, on the reverse strand, counting down.
CATATTTGTCAGTGCTCTTTCCGAGACGATGGAAAACTGCATTTGTCCAGCCCTACTCCAAAAAGAGGCAATTCTTCTTCTGCCTCCTCCTACCGACCAATTGAACTTACGTCCGATCTTTCCATCATTGAAAAGCTGATCAACCGCCAGCTAATAAAATATCTTGAATCCCGAAAACTTCTTTACGACCGGTAGTATGGTTTTCGCAGCAACAGGTACACTGGTGATTTGATGACTGTTGTGATGACAAAAGCAATTACTCTTATTACTATTTTTTCTGTGCCTAGCACATCCCACACTCAAACTTTAATCCACAAAAACAATTGTGCTGATTTTCCCCTTCTATCGGTAAAAGATCTTTAGATGACAAAAACTTCTTGTGATCAAATGACATATTATCTTACCAAAAAGTGGAACCAGTCTCTTCACCAATGTGGTGAAAGTAAAATCGTTGCGCTTGATATTTTAAAGGCATTTGACAGAATTTGGCATCAAGCTCTCTTGTCGAAAGTACCTTTCGGTTACAAGTCTGCAATTCTCCGTTTGGCTCCTGTTTCTCATTATACCCTATTCTAAGGGTATAATAATTTTGACGCATAGTTTGTAACATACTATAACAGGGCCTCTTATTCACGAAATAAAACACGATTACTTCACTTAGTCGATTTACGCTTTATTTGTCTTTATTAATATATTTGTGCGTCCGCACTCTTTAATGGACTTACTTCGACTGACTCTACTTTAGATGAATTGAGTGCAACTCAATTTATGTATATATATATGTGTCCTGCCTATTGCACCGATAGCACCTTTACATTTTTTGTTTCTCTCTTATGCTTTACTGTTACAATTCGGCCGTCCTGACAAGCAATCGTCCCGATTGCACAAAAGCCTCCCCCTCAGTATCAACCCATGGTTTGATGTTCGCCACTTCTTATATCCCCTCGTACGGGATCCGTCCTAACTGGAAACCTTCGATTTCCTTCAACAGGTACCTATCATTGGCAGAATCTTTGCTATTCTATACGGACCTTTGAATTTGGGGATAATCTTTTTACAAGCTCCAGGTCTACTTTCGTAATTCTTCACCATGGCGTAAGAACCGACTTCATACTTTACGTTCTTCCTATTACGATCCTTCAATGCTTCATTACGCTCTTGACTTTTAACGATTTTGGCAGCCGCTACAGTTCTCATCTGTCCTAAATCCCTACTCACTACTTGCCCATCGCATTCTTCTAAACTCTCCTTTAGATAATCTATCACCACTCCTCTTTGTCCGACTCCAAATAGTAACTCGCTCGGGGTTACTCCGGTACTACTGTGAATGGTATTATTTAATAGGAATTCAATTGTTGGTAAAACCTCGTCTAACGAGGAGACGGACCCTGCACTAGTCATCTTCGCTATCATTGGGCCCAGGTTCCTGTTCACCCTCTCAACCTGCCCGTTGGCTTGAGGGGACCCCGTAGCGATCCTTATGTGACTAACATTATTTTCTCTCATAAATGATTTGAAATCTGCCGATGTTAACGCACTACCGCGGTCGGATATTAACCTTCTCGGTCGGCTATAATATGTGAAGTAGGACCGCAAACAGCTTAGAACTTCTTGGCTATTAGTGGTCCTTGTAGCGAACAGCTTCACATATTTGGTGAACGCGTCTATTACCAAAAACACGTACTTCTTCTTAGCATTCCCCAATGAGATCGGACCCAAATGGTCTATATGTACGGTCTGAAAAGGTGTATCCCCTTTGGGAATGCTATGCAGGAACCCTTCATGCTTACCCAACTTTGGTGAGAAAGCAATACACTTCAAACAATGCGGGTGGCAATGGTGCAGTAGTAGTGTATTCGCTTACGGAATGGAAGGTCGTGCGTTCGAATCCCGGCCAAGTCCATTACTTTATACCGAATACATGAAATCGTTATCTCCCTAAGTAACTTAGACACCACCCGTGGAGAAAAACCCTACAACTGCACCCAAACACTTCTTTCCTATCTCTCTATTCTTTCTAATACCAAGCAGCTTACACTGTGTTCCTAGCATTTTAAGGGTACTGTATCAACAGAAAAAAATCCCTTTAGCGTAAGCAAATTATAAAAAAAAAAAAAAAAAAAAATTCTTTATATGACCAACTACCTTTAACGTCATGTTCGGAAACCAATACGTCTTCATTATCAATCCGATTACTTTATCTCGACCTAAATGACCCATGTCATCATGATGCATTCTCATTATATTCCCTTCCATGCTCTTGGGCACATAAAACATAATCTTCGGTCCTGCCTTTCTATAAACTAACCCATTCCTCATTTCATAAAATTGACTCTCTTCTTTCTCAAGTTGCTCCCTAATCTTATTAATAGCCTCGTCTCTATGTTGATTAATAGATAGGTTCTGCTCAAACGTATTTTCTTCCAAGACTAAGATATTCATCGCACGACTCAACGCATCAACAAGCTGCATCTTCGATCCATCACGATGTTCCAAAACAAAATCATAGTTTTGGAGTTTCAGCGCCCATCGCGCTATTCTGGGGTTGATCTCTCTCTTATTTAATGGGAGAGTCAATGAATTACAATCAGTTACTATTTTGAAACGGAGCCCATGCAGGTATATTCTGAACCGCTTAAGCGCATAATGGCCATCGTCTCCGATTCAAAGCTGTGGTACTTCGCTTCATGATTCGTTGTTCTCTTTGAAAAGTAGAACACTAGGTGGTATTTCCCGTCAGACTTCTTCTGGAGAAGTATCGCACCGAAACCCAGCGAACTCGCATCACAGTGGAGTTCCGTCTCGTCCTTTGGATCGTAGGGCGCCAATATCGGGGCCTCCACTAGTTTTTGCTTCAACCTCTCGAAACAGGTGAGCTCTTTCTTGCCGAACTTAAAAGGAACGTCTTTCCTAATGAGCTTATATAAGGGCTGTGCAATCAGCGAAAACCCCTGAACGAACCTCCTAAAATAAGAACATAGCCCCAAAAAACTATGCACCGCCTTTGCATTATGCGGTACCGGGAAATCATTTACAGACTATATATTCTTCGCAACCGGCTTTATTCCCTCCTTGGATACTGTATATCCTAAGTAGCGAACCTCTGACTTCATAAATTGGCATTTGTCTAACCTCAATTCTAATTTATTCTTAACTAAACGGTCAAAAACTTCCTTAAGTATCTCAAAGTGTTCTTTCACTGTTTCTGTCGCTATCATCAAATCGTCAATATAAATTCTTATCCTACCATTCCTCAATAGATCCCCGAAAACCTGATTCACATACCGCTGAAAAACCGACGGAGCATTCTTCAACCCGAAAGGCATCTTTAGATACTCGAATTGTCCTAACGGAGTCACAAAAGAAGTATATTTGACGGACTCTGTATGCATTTGAATGTGGTGAAACGCGCTCTTCAAGTCTAGAAGTGTAAAAACGGTTTTATTAACCAATCCGTCCAACAAATCCTCGATTAGGGGAATTGGATAATTATCCTTCAGCGTCACCTTATTCAGTGTCCTATAATCCACGCATAGTCTTATCTCGCCTGACTTTTTCTTGACTAGGACAATAGGAGAGGAATATTCAGATCTGCTTGGTCTGATAATTCCCTTGCTCGATAACTCGTCTAATATACCCTGGACCTGCTCTTTTTCATAATAAGATAGTCTCCGCGGGGGACAGTGGAAGGGCTTTTCATCTTTTAATATCAACTTCATTTCCCCTAAAACTTCTGGGACTTCAGGACGCTTGGCTTTACAATAATATTTCTCAAACATCATATTAAATTCTTTATTGTACATCAGACCTACATTTATGTCTTTATCATGCTTTTCTTGATCACTTACATATATTTGCATCAAGTTTAAACACTCTTCATTACCCTCATCATCTTTAACAGTCTTCATTTTTACCTCAATGGGTTCAATCCTCATTTTTATATTAGCTTTCTTCAAGAAATGTTTCCCTAAAACTACTGAGTGAGTACTCCATAGTACCGTCATTTATGACCAGTAAGCTTACTCTTATTTCTCTTAATTCAAACAATATAACACTGTCAACTTTACCATAAACAAACAATTTACTTTTATTAATACCAAATAAGTTACATTTATCATCATACATTTTTATTAATACTGGCGGTACAAACTTCTGCCTCACAAAACTAACAGGGCTACCGGTTTCTATCAGGTTTCCTAACAATAATTTGTAATTATAATCGTTATTTGTAAAAATATGATATAAATCTCTTACATATTCATCCTCGCTCCGGTCTTCGGTCACATGGAAGATCGCATCCAACTTTCCCTCCAATGTCACTTATTTATGTCACTTCACTTAATCGAACGCGAGTATAATAAAATAATTAATAACATTGACACAATTTTCTATTAAAAAACATACATTATCAAAATCTTCTCAAATATGAGCTTAAATTATAATTGAATTAATGGCGATTGACAAATGTCAACGCCTTCGAAACAAATAGATGAAATTTTAACCATATACTCTCTAGGGTCCCGAAATAATCAAGTTTAATTTTTGAAATCCGCCCACAGACACGCCAACAAACTCAAAAGAACAAATTTTTCGAAAAAAACGAGTTTTGAGCTAGAAAGCTGAATTTTTTTATATATGATCTATGATTCCTAAAACTGCTCGGGAGATACAATTTTTAAAACCCGCCCACAGACACGCCCACAATCAAATAAAACAATTTTATGGAAAAGTCAAAGTTTGAGCTAGGAAGCGTTTTTTCTAACAAAAGCTTCGTTTTTTTCGATAACATCCTTTAAATGTTATATAATAAAATATGTAGAGCGTTCCTAACAATGCAACCATACTAAGACTTTTGTCACGCCCACTTCTGAGGGATAGGAATAAGAATAGGGTATCCAACAGTTCGCCCAAGCGGACTGTAGCCCGTCCCTATGTTTTTTTACAAATAATTTACTGTCTTTTGTTTCTTTTCCAATCCTTTTCTTCGCTGATGATAGTACCCTCAGATTCTTATATTCCTTCCTTTCGATCTAGACAGCATAACTCAGTGGGGTACCACCAATTGAGTGGAATTCAAGGCTGTCAAAAACGTCTATTAAAGCAAGATCATTATATTTTGAAATATTTCATGAATTACACTTGCATCGCTGAAACTGAAAGACTTTCCATTCTCGGTTTGTGTGCTAATGACAACTTCCGTTGGAATAACCTCATATTCGATGTCGCCAATAACGATGTGAAATTGCTAGGCTCCCATAAGCGGTGCAAGAAAAATTTTACCCCTTCTGGCTACAATTTATAAAGCGTTTATTCGCCCCAAACTATAAGGCTTATATCTGGGCTAGTGCCCCAATCACATAGAGCTACTTGGCTGAATCTAAAAAAAGTGCAGTTAAACTTATTGGCGGTCGTGATATCGCGAAAACGATTTACTGCCGTCTTCGTAATGTCTCCCGCCTTTCGCTGTTTTGTCGATGTTTCCTAAACGAAATAACCACCTGCATTCCACCCGTAGAAAATTTCAACCGCAATCCCAACCAATCCAGGAATGCGCCTCAATTTACCCTGAAAGCATTTTTCAAAAGAAAAATGAAATACAAATAATCAATCCTCAACGTACAACACGAATGTGAAATGCTCTTCCCCGATCTGTATTTCCTACCCATTATAAATTGCAAACTTTAAGCCAACGTGCATCGGCTTCTCATCTGGCATCATTATCCTCATTTATCTAATGTCCGCACTATGTAACTAATATCTACAGGCTAGGGTACTAAAAATCCGTTAAGTGTTCATTAATTTAAAAAAAAAATTCTTTGCAATCCCGGGCACGCTACTTCTAGTTGTCCAGAGCAAGGGCTCTGGCATACGGCTTGAACTTTTAAACGGAGGTTCGGCCTTCCTTGCCTTCTCGAAGATCCTCTTGGCAATGAGTCGATGTGATTTAATTTGTTCTACTACATCTACATCTCTGTACAGCTCATATAGTTCACTGTAAAATGCAGCAAAACAAGCATTTGATTGGCCTCAGTGACCCACAGCTGGACCAGTAGGGATGCAATGAATTCGAAGGGTTATAATCCTTTTCGCCCAGATCATAACCTCGTTGTTAAGTTTGACCAGCAATTCAATGTAAGTTGAAAGTTACATTTATGCGGTTATTTCGTGGTACATATATGTAGTTAAAGGTCGATAAAGAACGTTTCTCATATATGTTCTGAAAAACAAAAACGTTGACCCCTCTGAAAATTAAAAAAAAAATCTATTTCTTTCTGTACTGCGCAGGCAACGACTCTTTTAACTGTTGAATCACATTTTTACTTGGGACAGGAAAGCAAAATATGTCAATATATATTAAGTAAAACAAAATTATTTTGTTTCAATTTTAAGTGTTCAACTTTATTTGAATGGGCAATTACTGTTTATTGAAGTATTTTATTTTAACTGAGCACTTACCACCCGGTCTGTACCTTTTTCATTTAGGTAAATACCTCATATTCATGAGATACTTTATTATGACAAAAAATTAAGTTTATTGCTGAATGTTATTATAAGCTAGTGCAGTTTTTATCGTGGTCCTTTCATTATTACTATGGTAATCAATTTACTTACTAAAAGTGCAAAAACAGATGTTTCCCTATAACTACAGGTTTAAAGGAGCCTTGGGAATAAACATAAAATGAAGAAATTTTTAAAATTGAATGGCAGGTAAACCTTAATTAATGTTGCACCGATGGAAATAATAACACAAATATAACAACGAGTTTTAGCCATTTTTGAATCCTTAACATGGCTGGTCCATTAATAAATTATTATTTCCCAGTACCAAAATCAAATATCCAAAACAAAATTCAATCTAATCCTATTAACATACAATAACAACCGCACTCAATTTTAATGTCATTCTTCCCCCATAAAGGCTTTTCAAATTGTTCATATTCGGCATTAAATTTCATTCCAATGTTGATAATTTTGTCGGCCCGGATACACATTTTTCTAATAACACTACAACCGCAGGCAACTGAAGAAGCCCCAATATCGTTACTCAAAATAAGAACACAGGTTTGCCTTTTCTCTTCATGCTTTCAGCGCACTGTGTTTATCCGAAAAAAACGTAAAATTTTATTCCAGCGATTTGCCATTGGCAACATTATAGGTATTCATTTTCAATTCCATCAAGTGCCCAATAAAAATGCCAAACACAATTTCAATGGCAGGAAATTCGTATAGCTCCTGCGATTGATTGACGTAATAATGGGCTCAATTCGGTATGAAAGGAGTTCCGCTACGATCTTGCTTCTTGAGAGCATTAAATGGTTCATTGGATTATATTTGTTTCAATTGATGTCGCACATTTTATTTCGATGTAAATGAGGCTGGGATATACTGTGGCAGTTTGAAAGTGTGATTCTTCTTTATTTTTTTACAGATATAAATGTGCAGGACATTCATTTAAGTATAATGGAATTTTATATCGGGGGAGAAGATGGATATATTACACCCCAGAGTGAAAGACTTTGGTTAATGGGCGTCAATATCCCTAATAAAAGTTTTAAAGTGCTTACATATATCCTTGACAATGATGGTCAGTGTAATTTACAAAATGAAAAATGTTTTGGAAGAATCAACTTTTTTTGCTAAATATTTTCGTCGGGCGCTGCCGAACGAACGGCGGCGTTGCATATATTCAAATTTGTTTCTTCTTTAAATAACAAAACAATCAACGCCACTATTTAGAAAATTGCAATAAGAATCAAGGCATGTATGTATCAGCGCTTTAGGTAAAATATGTTTAGCATATTTTTTTTTAATTATCTACGAGCCTCAGGCTCCACAAATGCAATGCATAGGGATATATAAAGATATACAATATGTGCTTAAATTCTTAAAAATAAATATTACAAATCATTTTTAAATTTTTTTCTAGAGAAAGCTATATCAATATGACCATTAATTTCACTGAACTCCCTAATTGACCTTAAATTTGTTCATTCCTACCATAATTTGTTCTATGTTTAGGCTGAAAAAGAAGGTGTCTTTCTCTCAAAGGTCTCATTTGGGAATAAATGCAAATTGAGGAAGGAAGATTGAGGCACTTTATATGGTAACATAAAATATCTCGCACAAATACAATATCGTGAATACTTTTTCGAGATTTGAGAGATTTCAATCCTAGAATATTATGTCGAGCTTGAAAAAACACAAACCCAGTGAAACGATTCTGAACTTTCTCAATTCTATCAAAAAACGTTTGTCGGCTAGGGTTTCAGATATGAGATCAGGATACTCAAGTGATGATCTTATTAATGTGGTATAAAGAGAGACAAGTGTGCACTGATCCGAGAAGTCAGTTGAGTTTCTTTTAATGAAACCAATCATTGTATTGGTTTTAGCAACAATTGCATCAATATGTGGGACAAAAGAAAACTTGGAGTCAAAAGAAACACCCAAATCCTTTATTTTAGCAGTTCTCTGTAGAGGGATACTATCAAGAGAATACACAAACTCATAAGTTGAGAGTTTCTTAGAGACGGAGATAGCATAGCATTTCTTAATGTTAAGTTTTAATCAGTTTATCTATTACCAATTAGATAAATTATCAAGGTCTACTTGAAGATTTAAACAGTCAGTATTGGAGGTCACTTTCAGAAATAGCTTAAGATCATCAGCATATATGAGACACTGGCTGAAATTTATATTATCATAAATATCATCGATAAAAATTATGAATAAAAATGGACCAAGATGACTACCCTGTGGAACTCCTGAGGTACATCTAATAGACCTCGAACTTAGGTTGTCAATTTTAACTCTTTAGAGCCTATCAGTTAAAAAGGATGATATCCATTGACGGAGATTTGAGTGAATCCCAAAAGTTTCAAGCTTGCGAAGCAGTATGTTGCGGCATACTGAGTCAAATGCCTTACTAAAATCCGTGTAGATAGCATCTACTTGACTTTGATTTTCAATACAATTAGTAACAAAGGAGGAAAAACATTCCAGATTGGTGATAGTTGATCTATCCGAGAAAAACCCGTGTTGGACGTCACTCACATGTTCTTTCGCGAAAAAAACGAGTTTGTTGTCTTTCTTCAACTTAAGCTCAATATTGGAGATATAATTTCTGTGCAAGAATTTACTGAGGACAATGAATTCGTTACGGAGTTTACAAAATTTAAGTTTGTTATCTAACGTGTTTGACATTTTATACTTAGCAAATTATTAATTGTTCAAGTTTTTTAAATGAGTCAACCTTTTGATGTACCATGGAGGTTTTGAGACATTCTTTTTTGACCTATAAGGCACAAATAGGTTAAAAGCCTCATTTAAGATACCCATTAATAGGTCTAGCATATTCTTCAAATTTAAATTTAAAAATTCTATTTTCCAGTCAACAGTTGTGAGATAATTATCAAGTTCAATGACATTTGATTTTAAGACGTTAAACGATCTACGGTTGTTACAATTAAGTTTTAAATAATTATACGTTTGGATTTCAATATATAATTCTTTATGGTGGATTGAATTATTTAGCATTTTAAAGGGAACGATATCAGTGATTGATACTTTTGACTCATCTTGTGGTGTAAAATCAAGATCAATGATTTTATCTAAATCATTAACAATATGTACTTTTAATTTGATATAAGTTCAGAGCAAGTAAATGATCAATAAAAGTTATTTCAAAATCTCTTTTCAAATTACAAGGAATAAGCATATTTTCACTGAAAGAATAAGACCAATTTATATCAGCCAAGTTAAAATCGCCAATAATAAAAAAAATTATGCAGATCATTATTTAAGCTATCAACAAAATCTATGTTGGCAAGATGTGTTTCATAAAGTCCAATATTACTTTTTGGCGGCATACGATAACAGACATTACGCAGCCTGATTCAAGACTGATGGATATACAAACTTGTTCAATATCGGTGATAGGCAGTGTAATAGATTGACGTTTCAAGTATGGGCGAACCACCACAAGTAGTCAACCTCCACGATCTCCAGCAGAAACACAACGATCTCTCCGGAAAACCACAAAAGATTTGCCATCAAAAATTTCGGAATCAGAGATTCCATTCCAAAGCCAAGATTCAACAATTATGATTACATCATAGTCGATATTCGTCGCGAAGAGCTCAGAATTTTTGGGACACAGCACAATACGGACCTCTGCTGGCTTCGTGGACACACCGGCAAGAATGGAGTACACAATGGAGTACAAGATCCAGAGGAAAGCTAACAGCAGATGGAAATCTCTAACCAGTTGTGACACATCACGGAAGCTATGGCCAAAGTATGATAAGAGCAGGACCAATGAACTCTTTCGGTATGACAGACAATCATTGTCTGAGCAGTTCAGTGCGTTTACTGCCCATAACTTCCTAAGGAACCACGCAATGAAATTAGATCACAAGGATGACGACATCTGACGACCGTGGGGATACGCTTCATCTCACTTTCTCTGTCACTCCTCGAGCTTCTGTCACATGAGGAAAAGAACGTTGAAAAATATTTCTTCCGCGATATGCAAGAACTTTCTGATATATCACTCATCCTTACAGGTTTTTACGGGCATCCGGATGGTTGATCAAGAGACGAACAAAAGGAGGAGCAAACCCGAAACAACGCGGCCAACGGCCCCATAAAAGAGCATGACATTGGGACCACAATGATCTAAATGTGGTGTAGCTGTGCTGCTACATCAACCCGATAACCTAACCTTACCTAAGTCATTAAGCCAAAAATTAATTTCATCGCTAAAAATAATTTTTCGATGAAATTCAGGATTTCCTTCAAACTTTAGAAAAAGCCCAATCAGAGAAGTTTTGACTCTTCAAATGTTCAAGGGGCTTCAGTTCTTGAGCTAATTCGATCTTTTCAGGGTGCAGGTTAAGATCTTTTCGTAAAATTATCCACAATGTGGACTGACAGCTTCCCAATTGATGTGAACGGCATGCAAACGACTGATTTGACTCATTTTGAACTGAAGCATTTACGACAGCGATATTTTCAATACTTCCAACCGGTTCTTTGTCTCACTGGTACAGGAACATGTAATACTAAATTTGTTGACTTGAATTTATCCACTCTACCCTGGTGGGATAATTTTTACGACCGAAAATTGGATTAATCACTCTTAAAGTTGTCCCCGCCACAAAATTTCGGTAGTAATTTTTTAATAATTTCCAAACGTTGCTCGTTCGTGAACTTATTATCATGATGAAAACGTAAACTTCGACTGACGTTTTGATATTGGCAGATCATAAAAAAAATCAAGGGTGCGTTGGGATTAAAAAACAAAACTGTTATGTCCCTATAGAAAACCCTGTACTAAACATTATTAAATTAATTTCATATTATTACATGAGCCATTTCCCTTAACAGGAACAGCCTGATGAACACATCATTTTTATTGCCTCTGCTAATCAAAAATTGTACTGCTTGAGTTATAACTATATTTTCGGATCAAGTGTCGATAAATGTGCCATACTTTATGGTTGCCCTTTTTCTGACATTAATCTCTGAACTGGAAGAGACATAATTTATGAAACAAGGAAAATTGTGATGCTAAGAAAGTGTAGCCATTTTTTAGAGCTCTGATGCAGTTTAATCATCATTGTTCTCCTGTCATGAACTTAAATGCCAACCAAGAAAAATAAATCAAAAAGCTATTGATTAAAAGACGGAATAGTAGAAAATGCCAAATATTTCACTTTCATAAGCTGTCTGCCTCTATCTACTTTTGTTTTTATTTTCTTGTCATTTCTCACCGTATAATGTGATGTCTTTTATTTTAAGGACTTTTCAAGCAAACAAAAAAAACTTCGATAACTTTATACTCTAATCAACAACTTAGAAAGTTCTGGCAACATTCTCCCATTGCAATATTAAACCATTTATTGAGTAATAAAACCTTTTCAAATTACTTCATTCCAAGATGTTATGAAAGGATTCAGATGATGTTACATTCGAAGAAAATGTTAAGGACAATGGATAATGCTGGAAGGCAAAAGTTTTTCTATCAATCACAATCAATAGTGTGTGAAATTGACAGAAGATTGACGATACTATCATCGTGGTCAAGCAAATGGTTTCAAGTTCTTATGAAGAAAGTGTTGCTGTATTCTTTACCCTCTACTTGGGATAACTTTTCGAAAAAGAGTTCTTTAATAAACTTTGCCAAACAAGTGGTGCGATTGAAATAATAGGATTGATGTTGATAATCTTTGTATTAAATTGCCTCATGCTGGCCCCTGTAATGGTTTTTAATAAAAAGTTTTTGAAAAACTAAATACAGAGAGAAATTTAAGGATAAAAGGAATCCAACTGATATTATAAATGTGAGTGTTTGTGTGTTGGTTGCTCAATCACACCAAATCGGCTGATCGAATGTTGATTAAACTTTGCTTGAAGGTTTCTTCTTATACTATAATCGGCTATATGCTTCACGCGTAGCTCTGCTTTGTGGTGCTGGTGGGTGCGCATGTGAAATACAGATACTCGCATAAACACTATTTTTTCATTCACCTTGTGGAAGTGGAAACAGACAAAATATGTTTGTAGATAGATATACATTGGGCCAGATGACGATGACGAGTCAGATGCAGATAACTGTTCAAAATTTGCATTCTGTAGATGTATTTATGTATTTATGTTTAATGTACACATTTGAATCATACATTCACATTTGATGGCATATAGCGAGGTGTCTTGTATGATTGAGTTAATCATGTTTTTTCTACTGGTAAATATTGCCGTTTATTTTTCGCGTTGTTTACATTGTGTTTTATTTGTAATTGCCAATTGTTTACTACAGCACGGTACGAGAGATAAAAAACCTAACCAATGCGCTCGAAGATGGATAGTTACATTATTGGGGAATCGATTAACCTCATACTTATTTGAAGTCTGCATGAATGTCGGTATACATTTGATAGATATGACCACTTCGGCACTCTTAATTCGTAACACATATTTGAGTAAGACAAGTAGGCTTGCAGTGATCTAACAAAAAAAAAACATCGTATTCACTAATTGTTGGATAAAAGAACGGGTGTTTTGCTAGTTTTTCACTTTCATGAACTGGGTGCACCTATTCAGGTTTTAATTGCGATTGCGATGCAAATAATCTTATTGTTTTTGCTCGACAAAAGTAGTGGTTGGCATAGCAAGCAACTTGTTTACGGATATTTAAAAAAAAATTAAGGAAAAAGTCCTTAATACCCGAAAGAAGAAACTTTTTCCAAAATGTCCTTAGAAACCGCGCAGTATTTCTGTGTTGAAGGTTATTTTACCAAGAGGTCCGTGGAACCACTGAGAAGTTCTTAAACCCCGAAACAAGGATATTTTTTTAAAATGTCCTTAGAAACCGCATAGTGTTTCTGTGCTCAATCTTATTTTCTCAAGCGTGGAACTCTAGAAAAGGAGCCTGAAACCAGATTTTATAAATATTGAATTTGATTCTTATATAATTCCATCTAATGATTTAGAAATAAATAGATTTCGATTACTAGATGTTGATAATCGAATTGTATTACCTATAAATAATCAAATTCGAATTCTTGTAACTGCTGCAGATGTAATTCATTCATGAACAACCCCAGCTTTAGGAGTAAAAATTGATGGAACTCCTAGTCGATTAAACCAAACTAACTTTATTATAAACCGACCAGGATTATTTTATGGTCAATGTTCAGAAATTTGTGGAAGTATTTCTGTGTTCAAAAACATAATCTGTGTGAGTGTTTTGTGCACTGTGCACTTGATTGAAAATGATTTAACTCATATAGCCATCAAAGATCGGGTAGTCAACTCATGCATGTTTATTATCACTTAGCGTAATGAGCTGAGTACACAAAATAATATTGAATGTCTCAAAGCTGGTTTTAAGACATTTTTGCAGATCTCTAATACTTACACATCCTACTTCCTACTTATCCTACCAATATTATGAATAAAAGTGTTTGGATATGTGTTGCTCAATAATGCAAGAAGGGCTGAAGGGATTTGGATTAAGCCGTCAACAGCTCTACGTGGCGATAGGGTAATTCGGGATCTCGTCAAAACTGAAACAGTTGTGTCGCGAGGCACTCCAAATCCGTACCGATCTTCGACAAGGAGGTGCGCTATCATGTGACTTCTTCAATCTTGTTCTGGAGAAAATAGTGCACAGGGCAAGTGTCAAAACGGAAGGCGCTATCTTCAATAGATTCGGTCAGCTACTGGGGTATGTTTACGATATCGAAATTATCGGTCTTTGACAGCGTGCCGTGTTAGAGGCCTTTAATAAATAACCAACGACCATACCACGTCGAGTTAATCGGTTCTCATCAGATCACCGTAATTAAACGACGTTGGGCGCGGTTAGCACGTAGATGGGGGACCGTTTGAGAACAACCGCGTGTCGTTGGCTAGTCCCATCTACAGAGTTGAGGTAGATAATTATACGTGGTATCACACTGGACCTAAATTGGTCTAAGTGTGTCGGCTTCTGCCGACAGCCACATAAACCTAACCTAACCCTAGAGGCCTTTACGGCGATTGAAGAACAGGCTAAATTGGTTGGTCTTGAAATAAAGGAGGACAAGACCAAGTAATTGCTATCACCAAACAAACAAACATCTGCCCACCAGATATCAACAGTGACAAAACGTCACTGTAGATAGCAATAACTTCAAAGTAGTTAAAGAGTTCATCTAACTAGGAGTAAACATCAATTCCACGAATGACACCTAAGTAAAGATCCGACGGAAAATTACCTTAGGAAACCACTGCTACTTCGGTTAACGAAACAAATGGGTTCAAAACTCCTCATCCCCAAGGACAAAATACATGCTCTATCGAACCTTAATCCTGCCATTCCTGCTTTATGATGCCGAGCACTAGACGATAAGTTGAAAGGAGAGCTAATATTGGGTTCTTTTGAAAGAAAAATACTCCATCGGATATTTGGTTCTGTGTGCGAGAAGGGCGAATGGAGGAAAAGATACAACCGCTAATTCGCTGTACCAAGATGTGGATGTAGTCGCAAAAGCTTAATCACGTCGGCTTCATTGGCTCGGGCACATTGAGCGAATGAAAAATAATGCTATAGCCAAGAGGATCTTTGATCTCAATCGCAGATTCGAGAAGGCAAGGAAGACCAAAAATCCATTTTAAAGACCACGTCATCGCGGATGCCAGAGCGCTTGGTCTGGAGAACTGGAAGCAGCGTACCCTTGATCGCAGAGGATGGAGAGCTGCAGTGTCTCAGGCAGAGACTCTTCACTGGTCGGGAGCCCGTTAAGTAAGGAAGTTGTTCAAGGTTTCTTCTTATGTCAGAATCATTTAGAGACTATGGCTATGCTTCTTCTCCTCCCTTAATAGCGGTGAGGCTATGATCAGGACTTTTGGAATCACAAACCCACTTTACTGCATCCCTACTGGTCCGCCTATGGGTTCACCGGTTTGACCTCACAAAGTATCGGCAGGCCTACTGATTTCATATCACTTCGTCACTGATGCAAATCAAATAATGATGCTTTTGCATTTGTGTTATCCATGAGTTTTTAGGCCTGCCTATCTCTTGCGATTCTTAAGAAACGTTGATTGTTATTTCCTTATTGACGGGGTTAGAAGGAACTCTCTTTCGAGCATAGCAGTACGAACTTGACATAGGTTCTTTGACGTGAAGGCTTCCTCAGATATTGTTACTCCTGCTGTTTATCTTGATCTCAGCTACCGTTAAATGACCTTATATTTTGGGTATGCTACCAATATTGTTAACTGCATGTGAGCCCCGGCGCGGTATAGGCCATTCCTTTCAGCTTAGGGGCATTTGTCGGTCATAAAAGATGGCTGCATTTTCCCGCCACTTTATCCACCCAATGCTTACGCGATGATTGTTGTCACAGGTTACCTCGCGCTTGGTCATAGATTCTAAAGATTTAAGCTTTTGACGCTTGAGGGAATCACTTTTCCATTCATATAAATGTCTGGAATATGTCGGAGTGGGGCAGAGAACGGGCAAAACAGGTATTCTGTCTTTTTTGGACTAATGCGATACTTATTATCCTCAAAAACATCCACCCATAGATCAGGTACTCGTCGGAGGGACGTTTGATTCTCGCTTATGGTAGCTGCATCGTCAGCAAATAATAATTCATAACCTATCACTTTTTCTTTAAACAGATAAACAAGGACTGTATTAAATATCATTAAATATCATTTTGACAGGATAACAGTATTTCAAAATTTACTTTTCATCCGAAAATTGTGTTCCTTTCCACTCACTTTCCGAAATTACTAGTTTAAATATGTGCAAAGGCTTAAAACGGCCGGTAGCGAAATATTTGATATGCTATCTATATTTCTATCCAAACTTTGTTTAAAAATTCGCTTGCTAGTCTTTGTCCATTTCGTAACCTTATTATTTGGATTTATCTTGTATAGATAATAATTTGTGTTAAATAAGAACAGTTACGTGCATACACTAACACTGCTCAGAGTTAAGGGAGGTGTGTTGCGTGGCTCGGAGTTCAGTACGAAAATAAAGAAGAACTACTTCGTTCTTTCAAAACAATTTGAATATTTCCATTACACAAACAACAAAACCAAGGCGATTTCATTAAAGCGCTGACTACACAAGGCAAGCACATTATTGGTTTAAGCTAACAAAAAATATTCTACTATATCTACACGCAGTTGAAGAAGATAATGAAACGTTTCTAAATGAATTCCTTTGGAAGAGATGAAGAAGCAAATAAGGTACTCGCAGTAACTTACTTCAAGTTCTTACACAACGAGTAGTTTTTTACGTTTAACTGTAACCTAAAAGCATATATGAAATTCTATGAAAGATTTATCTAAAATTGTTTCATACTGGAAATAAATTAAATATTTGTATAGTGGGCTGAAGTGAAGCAGTTGAGGAGAGATAAAAATCGATTCCAATCCATATTTGATACTTTGAAACCAATCAACACATTCAAGGGGTCTATGCCATGGTAAATACCAATATGGATAAAAATTGTTTGGAGGTACTTTACTTTTTATCGAATTGAGTGTGCAATGAAATAGGAAAGATTGTGATAGGTCGATTTGAAAATTTACTTTGTGAAATATGTATATGTGTTGTTTAATAAAAAAAAAACATAAGGAAAGGTTACAGTCCACTTGGGCAAACTCTGTGATACACTATTCCTATCCCCCAAAAAGTGGCCATGGCAAAAATCAAAGTGTGGGCGAATTGTTAAGAAGGAAATTTTCTACATATTTTTATGTATATAGCCGTTTTTTCGTTTTTTAAAGGATTTTATCAAAAAAAATATTTCTGCCATAACTCTGGGATTAATTAGTAATTTTCTTCCCCCTGTGCGCACCCTAGCATATAAGATATTTTTGTTAGTAGGCTGAACAAAGTATATTCTCGTTTTCCCTACAGTTTACGAAATCTTGTTCAACATCCAGCAAAATAATGGCCTTAATTAATCTTTTGTTCTCCGTTGCATACATTAAATGCTACCTCAATTTAACTGCCTTTTTGAGCCAGCGTAAGAAGAAATATAACACTTATGCCTATTACCTATCCATTCCCAAACACCAAGAGAATTGCAACGGACATCAATTCTCAAAGAAATAAAAATCATTCATCTTCAATCTAACTGGTTCATTCATCATTTCGGCGAAAGTATTAATATTGGACGAAATATAAATGTACGACACAGTCACAACTTATTTCTGCATTTAGTTTGTATTGCTTTTTTTCTTTCGGCCCTTTATTGAACAAAAAATAACAAACTCAAGTTATAGCCCCGATTGCGGCTGTCTATTATATCGAATTCACCTTATCGATAGTATCGATTGCTTGCGAAGTTTGGTATTGTGTAAGGCGATCGAATGGGTGGTGCTCTATTGTGAAAAGCTCGCTAAAAATTAAAATCTTAAAGTAAGGGTAACGTTCAAGAATTACAACTGAAAATTTTTGATAAGAAAAATGTATGCAGTTGTGTCAAAGTGAGTTGTATGAGGTATAACTCAGTTGAGTTGCAATTATTGAAAGTGTTACCTACTTTTAGATGTTAGTTATGTTAAAACACTAGAATATTGTGAACATTTATATAGATAATGCGTCGTTGAAAAAATTAAATCGACAGCAAACGTTTGTGAAATAGAAAAATAGAAAAAACCACAATCGACAATCACAATACAAAATAGAGAAATCGACGAACGATGACCGAAGTTTTCTCACTCGAGTCGCGTACCCTTGAAAAAGGAAATCTAGCCAGTCATTACCACAGATTACCTATACTAGATTATCAACTGAGAGAGATTTTCTCAATTTGTCCCCAAGCTAAGAAACAGCTGAAAAAGTAATACTAATAGCCTATTTGCATGACTGTTTGTATGAAAATCAAATATGAAGCTTGCATACTTTATATTTTATTCAGTGGAATCAGGTGCGAAGTTGGAAACAACGTGCATAAATATCTCAAAATGGCGGAGGATACGCTTTGATAACAAACCACCTTTGTTTCGAGAATTTGTAAAATGATAATAAAGTACCTGCAATTGGTGAATTAGTTATAAGTAAAGAAAATAATATAAAATTATACATAATAAAGAATATTATACTTTTTTTTAAGAGAAATAATAATTAAATAGCTTAAATATATTTGCCAGCGTAAACGCAACTAGTTTAATTTTGTCCGCTCTGTACCCCCTGAATCAGTAGCAAGTATGTGCGTTTGTCGTATACCTATAGGCTGAATATTTATAAAAGTCTGAGCGTTACCGCTCCTCATGGTCAATAATAATGTATTACTAGTAATGATGAAACTCTTCATCCACCAAGGACATTACAAAAACCTGATTTTTTACTAATTAACGTATTTTTTTCAGTAATTCGTACGTAGTGTATTTTATGTCCCCGAACATCTGCTATACATTTCTAATTACATACTAGAAATTATGTTTGTTTTCGTTATGCCAACACGATAAGTATCAAAGACATATTGTGCGTAGATTGACGTTCGTTAAAACAAAAGTGAAGCAAATCGGTAATGCGAACATTTCGAATCCTTTTAATTTTGTTTATGATTTTGTTGTGACCGTTCATAACAGAGCGACAAACTACTCATGTCTGAAAGAATGATCACTTCTTTTGGCATTCATTTCACACATGACGAATGGAAACTACAAAAAAAAAATCCCACTGGCATCGAGAAATCATTAAGAACTTGGAATAAATATTTACTTATAACAATTTTGTCATACTCCTTTGGCACCTGCGTTGCTTTCGTTACGTCTAAAGGATTTGCATGCGCCAAAGGTCGAGACTCAAACTGAACATTTAAATATGTAACAAAAGACACAAGTCCTAATCCAAGAAAAAGTTTGATATTCAATTCTATTCCTTCTCATTGACACAGGACGCTTTACAGCAACGTTACAAAACATTACGTTCTGGTTTTACGAATCCCATTTTGAAGTTGTAATCTAACGCGACTTTATGATACGTTTCAGGAATTTCCTATGGCACAACTTGAAGCGTTTTTCAACGCGACGAGCCAGTGCGATGTTTCAACACAAGCTGTTTTAAAGTTATGTTCCATTAAATTATTTTCGTCCTTATGTTGACAAAATCTCAAAAGAATGCAATATAGCTTAACGACTACAATTATTGCCACCCGAAATTTTTGACCCAACAATCCCATCATTCAACAGTGATTTTCTCAGTAATAGTCCGTAATAGATCAGAATAGTCAATTTATTTTTTTGTTTTTATCTTGCACATTTTTCTAACATTTCTGCGTCATTAGTTTAGAGATATTTCTTTTTAGTTCTGTTTTATAAGTGAAAGTGAGAACAAATGCGACAAAAAAAACCTTCGAAATTTCCTTTGTTTTCGTTAAGGACCTATAATTTTGTAAGTTTCTTATCACTAGGTTAGGTTAGGTTTATGTGGCTGTCGGCAGAAGCCGACACACTTAGGTCAATTTAGGCCCATTGTGATACCACGTATGTATTTATCTACCTCAACTCTGTAGATGGGACTGGCCAACGACACGCGGTTGTTCCCAAACGGTCCCCCATCTACGTACTAACCGCGCCCAACGTCGTTTAATTACGGTGATCTGACGAGAACCGATTACTTACTTTACTTTTAAATTCATTTTTATTAATTATTAGCTTATATCAACTTACATACTAGACAACAATGATTAAATCTAACTTAAAATTAACAGGATACTTATTCTAGATTATTGATCCTTATGCGGACGCCCTAAACTTAACTATATCTTATAATTATTGCCTTTCGGCCTAAAAACTATTTTACGAACTAATCTTACATATGTGTTCCTCGAGAAAATTAAATAAAACTCGGCATCATTATTTAAATTTTATATTTTTATATAAAACAAATTACCAACTACCTATTCTACTTACTTAAACTACCTAACATATTCTAACTATAATTAGGATTCTGAACACTCGTTGCCTTGCGCAACAAGTGGTCAAAATCCTAATTTCTTTCCGGGTGCCTGGCAGTCGTCAACGTGCACACGCGCCGCCGTGAGCCGACTGAAGCCTTACAGCGTCAGTCAACTCCCGGAAGCACCACCACACGTTGGCGAGCCCGGCCTCTCCCAAAAACGCCCTAGCTAACTTAATCTAACTTATAAGCTAAGAGGATGTTACCTAGAGTAACGCACCGTCCTGGGAGGGCATGTTGACCCCTCCCCCCTCAACAAGCCACCAAAATTCGGCGAATTGCTTTTCCGTGTCGAATTGATCCCTCTCCGATATTGCGGTACTAAAACGGAGGAGCTCATGAGCATTGGCGACGTCCTCGCCGCAGATGAGCCGCTTATCTCTCGCGCTGCGGTAGCGGTGGTATAATACCGGGATACCATCCCTCGTCTGTACCAGCCCTTTTGCGTCAATATGGATAAATGCCTCTGGCGGGATAAAGCCAGACCGGAGCGTACTCTCTATGTACATTTCATTGGGGTAGTAAGCCCCAAATATCAGACTATTGTCACTGGCCATCGCCCTTGCAACGTGCCTTCGAGTCACCTTAATGAGGAAATTGTCAATCCTATTCAACTGAGCCCCATCGTATAGGGCCTTGTTGGGATAGTATTTTATATAATTGGATTCAGGCGTTCGGAACAATCGGATACAGGTCCTAAGACATTGTCTCTCCAAAACCCGAATCTTTTCCATGTAACTAGGCGATATATTAAACCACAATGGACAACCATAAGCGATGATCGGTCTTATAAGGGCCACGTAGCAAATGACCTTCACTCTAGAGTCAAGTTGACTGCTATGAAACAGTCTCCTTGTCAGAGCATAAGCCTTCTTGGCCCCAGCAAGACAAGCAGCTATATGTCTATCGAAATATAGATACTGGTCAAGCCAGATACCTAGATATCTAACTACGCTTCTGACCGCCAATGGCTGCCCATTTTGTCCAACAATGGCCAATTTCTTCCAGTTTTTTCTGGTATCCCTAGAGGCCCCAGCCAATGGAGTTCTGAACAAGATTGTTTCCGTCTTCTGAAAGTTGATTTTTAACTTCCAGTCAGCGCAATATCGCTTAATTTGATCGAAGTCACGCTGCAAAAGAATGTTAATGACCTCGATTTTAGGACCTGACCTGTATGCCACCAAATCGTCGGCATACGCTATAGCATGTCTGAGTGAACCCACCAGATCACTCGTGTAAATGTTAAACAGGATCGGAGAATTGACCGCCCCCCTGCTGTAAACCGTTTTTAATTTCAAAGACTCTGCTCGAAGTCACGTTGCCACATTTGACAACGAACTTCTTTCCCATAAGCATATTATAAATTACATATAGCAAAGGTTTGTGCATCCCCCGCCTGGTCAACTTGTAGAAAAGTCCCTCTAACCATACGGTGTCGAAAGCCTTCTCAAAATCAACCAGACAAGCACCCGTGCATTGGTTCTTGCATTTATTCCACTGAATGTCGGAAACCAGTTTCGACGCGGCATGAATAGTGTCATGCCTCGCCCTGAAACCAAACTGGTTGTCCGGGATTATGTTATTGTCCTCGACCCACTTTAACAGGGCTCTATTGACAACCTTTTCAAAGACCTTGCTAATATTCGGAAGCAAGCTAATTGACCGGAGATTGGCAGGGTTCGTCCTATCTTTACCTTTTTTCGGGATAGGGTGTACCACAGCTACCCTCCAATGCGCCGGATAATGTGCATTATTCAGCGCATTGTTAAACAGCGTGGTGAAAATATCTACAGCCTCCAGAGGCAGGTGTCTCAATACGACGTTTGGGACACCATCCATCCCCGCCGACTTTTTATTCTTTAGTGACTCGAAGATGCACAGAAGATCATCCTTCGACACGAACAAGTGCGATGCATCTCGGCCATTGGCGACAACTGCATTAGCATGGTTTTCATCAGTGAACACGGTGAATCCGTTATTCTCAGATCGCCAATTCTCAAGTTCGGTGCGCAGATAGAAGTGGCTCACCAGAGCCCTATTCTCAATGTCGTGGTTACGGCGAACAGGATTGTCCACCGTGTACACGGCCTCGAAACAAGCGCCCAGCAAATCCACTTTCTCCTGCGGGTCCTCGACCACGAAAAAATCGTCGTTTGAAGCAACACTTTCTGGACTTATTCCAGCAGTCAGTACTGTCTGTCTGTTCTCTGCTGTCTGGGAGATTCGAACACAAGGAATATCATTGTGATCTTTCCTCCTGAACAACTTATTTATCTGTGGGAACATATTCGGACTACAGGTTTTAATAGCCCGAATTTTATTGCCCCAATACAGACTTACAGATTTTCTGTAATTTTCTTTAATCAGCTGTTTCAGGATTCGGATCTCTGACTTCAGCATCCTAACCTCCGGGTTGTTGGGGTCAGTAAATTGTCTGTACAGCCGTTTAAGCCTCGAGAGCAGTCTACTTTTCTGTCGGTATAGTGCGTCGATTGTAGGGTTTCTGTACTTTTCTGTCTGGTCGTCGTCGGAACGTCTTACCCGAGGAATAGTTCGTTCCATAGTTCGTTTGATGGCGTCGTCCATTTGCAATAAATGCTGATCAATGTCATCATTTGTCATGTTACTGTTTGTCGGTGGGTCGATCCCACTCGAACGTATATCTCGCTTTAAAAATCTGGAGAAGCGCGACCATTGTGCCCTCCGATAATCGAATGAACACACTGCTTCGTACTCCTCCAGCAGCGTTTGCTCGTTCGGGATCCGTATTGCGGCGGCGAGTCCGTAGTGGTCACTATCGTACTCAAACGCACGCAAACAGTTCCGCGTGTTTTGATCTATGTTTGTCAGTTGAAGTCTTGCGTCCGTTAAGGCCAAGTCCAGGAAAGCACCGCTTCTTGGGAAAGAAGGGATATCCGTCGCGTACAACTCGAGGTTGTACTCAATCATATTGAGGCGCCACCAGTCGTGAAACTGATTGCCCCTGGGATTTGCATTAACATTTCCCCACGCCGCATGTTTGGCATTAATATCTCCGGCCAAGAAGTAATAATTTTCTTCCGAGTTCAGCTGCAGACTACGCAAAAGTGTCTCGAGCTCTGTCATAAATTGGTTTGGTGGAGGTGCTGCAGGTGCGTAAAGCGACACCACATACATTCTCCTCCGGCTATGGAGAGGAATGCATATGATGCATGCTTCCAACAACTGGAACCTACGCACGTCCCCGCTATATATAACCCTATGGCGCAGGCCTTTTCGAATTAAGATTCCAACCCCACCTCCTTGAGTGGAGTGAGGCCGGTCTCTTCTTATTACATGATAGTCTCTGTACCCCAATTTGTGCTTCTGATTTAGCTTAGTTTCGCTAACCAAAAGCACATCCGGGTTTTCGGTTTTCAACAAATTGGCAAGTGACGTTCTTTTCTCGATCCTGACTAGTGAATTAACATTCACAGCAAGGATCTTTAAGTTTCCCTCATCCAGTGCAGCCATTAGATTTATGGCACACCAGACCCCACAAACAGCTCCGAATAGATAAAGTCAATTCGGGCCGCTTGTTCATTTAACTGTTTCTGGAACTTATTGATCTTTCCGTGCAGAGACAGAAGGATCGATTTTAAGTCCAGATCCACCTCTGGTGCCTTTTGGGCTACTTTTGGTTGGTTTAATGTCATTTGGACTTGACCCGGTCCAGCTGCCATTTGGGCAAAGGACACATTAGGTGCCACAAAATTCGAGAACGAGCGACTCTTTTGACGCCTATCGTCTTCCGACTGCTGTTTGCGGGCCTGGACTCGCTTTTTCAGCTCCTGGTACTTTGGGCAACCCCTGAAGTTGGCGGGATGCCCAGAGTTCCTGCAGAGCACACAGGAGAGTACACTCCGGTCTTCGACTCTCTCCTTACCCAGAGAGCATTCACCATGTTTGTGGTCCTTGTCGCACTTGACGCATCTAAACTGCATGTTGCAGTTAGCTGCGGCGTGCCCGAACCTTTGGCAGCGCATACATTGAAGTATGCGATCTGACCGTTTTATTTTTTCCCATCTCACAGCATGGTAGTACAGGAAGCGGATATTTCGCAGCCTGTCAACTCTGCTGTCGGGAGTAAGCTGTACCAGGAAGAATGGTAAGTGACGGTTACCACCACCTGCCACAGCTGAGGAAAACGGCTTGACCCCCACGAACTTCAGGTCGTCGCTTTCAAAGGTCTTAAGCTCTCTTTCTAGCTCCTCCGTTTTAATTGAGGGATCAATTCCCTTCAACACCACGGTTTTTAACTTTTGCTCCCTTGGGGTGTATGTGAAGTACTCGGCCTCTACATCTCCCAAGGCGGTACGCACTCTCTGGTACTCCTCTATATTTTCACACAT
The DNA here is from genome assembly GCA_949715645.1 of Portevinia maculata. Taxonomy (NCBI): domain Eukaryota; kingdom Metazoa; phylum Arthropoda; class Insecta; order Diptera; family Syrphidae; genus Portevinia; species Portevinia maculata. The sequence goes on along the minus strand of OX454525.1, from coordinate 13,144,024 downwards.
AACTATATGCTTATTGGCCGAAAGCCGCTTTACATGAAAGTTCTTTGTAATTAATCTACATAACCTAATACTATCGCTTATATCGAAATTACTTACAGTTATGGGGGGAATTCTTTCTTTCCTTGTATGTTTTTCCTGCGTCTGTCGCTGCTGTTGTTGTTGTTGTTGCTGATGTTGTTGTTGTTGTTTTTGTTGTTGTTGTTGTTGTTGTTGTTGTCGCTGTTGCTGCTTCTCTTGCAGTTGCTGCTGCACCTGCTGCTTGAGCACTTTTTGTTGTTCTTGTTGCTGCAGTTTTTTCTGCCGCAGCTTCTCGCGCTTCTCCAAAAGCTCTTTAATTAGCTTATCGAGCTGCGCCTCCTCATCCTCTTCCTCTTCCTCATCCATTTGGACGGCGTCCTCAGTATCGACCGGTAGTTCGCGAAAGGAGTTTCCTTCGCCAACGTACCGGCCTGCTTCAACGTCAGGTTCATATGAGCTGAAGCTTTCTGCGTCGTAGTCATAACAAACTGGTGTCGCCAAACTTAAACCCTCTAACTTTGCCGGCCTCTTGGCCGACAGATTCGGCTTCGGGTTTATTTTTTTTCTCCTTTTCTCCACTCTTTGGAACTCTGCCGCAAATGTTATGGGACTTTCTGTGGCTGCTACTGTTGTAGCTGCTTTTTCGACTATATCCGCCGAATTGGCCGCTTCTTCGGGCGTCAATGCTTTTTTATTCGCTGCTGTTGTTGCTTTTAATGATGTTGTTTTTGTTGTTGCTGCATGTTGCTGCATTGCTCTTAATGGCAAGACACCCGTTGCCATCTTTACCGGCACCGCTGTCTTTGCCATAGTTGCTACTGCTGCTACGGCAGTTGTTGTTGTTGTTGTTGTTGTTGTTGTTGCTGTTTTAGCTGCTATTTTTGCCGGAACACGTGCTTTCACCACGCGAAGAACCGGCACACCCACACCCGTACGCGGGACCACCGATTTACCGGGGTCCATCGCCTGACCACTTGCGGCACTTTTTTTTTTTTTTTACTATTTGTTCACTGTCTTTATCAGTACAATTTACTTTTATGAATTAAAAAAATTAAAACTTGATTGTTCTGGCTGGAAACTATTTCGTTTTCACTTTGCTTATATTGCGTGCGTCACTAACTAGCCGACCTGTCTCTTACAGAGTTGCGGAACGACTGACGAGAACCGATTAACTCGACGTGGTATGGTCGTTGGTTAAAAGTTGGTTGTCACTACTTCCTTTAATATTTTTTAATGAAAACTTTATTTATTTGCTATAATAATACATTAAAGAAATCACTTTTAAATATATTTTCTAAAAAAAGTTATTATTTTGTTAATAAAAGGGGTGCCAATAATTGGCCCCATAGGGGGTGCCAATAATAAAATCATAGGTAGCTGCAGTTATTGTCAGTGCCAATCATTGTACTTTTATGAGTGCCAATAGTTGTATCTTTCAACCGTTGTTAATTTATTGAACAAAATGTTCCAAAAAAAACTTGAATTAGAAACTAATTTTTATTCGTTTACTAAATAATATAAAAAGTATTTATTTAATTATTTTAATTAATTAATTTTGGAATGAATTAAAAACTAATTGTTGTTGCTTTATTTAAAAATGTGATATAAGTATCTATTTTTTTAACAATTATAATTAATTAATTTTGTAATGAATTAAATATTTTTTTTTATTTTCCTATAAAAATTATGTATATTTAGCTATGTAGCTATTTGTTTATAAAACTATATAGCTATTTATTTTTAATTAAATAAATAGCTATGTTCCTTTAAACAGTGAAGTAAGCGACAGTTCCCTAAAAATATATATATTTATTTATTCATTTATAGATACAGTATTAATCTATTATTTTATAATTAATTGTCTCTTAACATTTTAGGAGAGGATTAGGGCCCATTTGCGGGTCGTAGGGGACGGATGATATGGAAGTTGACTATCTAGAGGGTGGCGACGGTGTAGAGGTTAGTGTGTTGGCTTCTGACCCGTGCGGTGCAGGTTCAATCCCCATGGGGAACAACAACATACGCCACCCAATCACATAATAATAATAATAATATTTGGTTAGGGTATATTACACTGCGACCTATTGGTCTATTGTGTCCCCTTGCTTGTGCCTCGGAGAGGTGCATGCCCTCGTTCAGAGCCCTCTCTAGATACTTCTTTGTGAAGCGTGTCGAGGTATTGCTCTGATTTATCCTTGGCAGGTCACACTCCTTAGAGCACAGCATCCAGTCCAGTTTCTTTGATGAATCTGAGAATAAGCTGTGGGTCCATGGTTTGTATGTCCTTATCTGTTATTTGGTGCCTGCCCAAATGTTTCATCCTTTTGTGGGTCAGTGCCCCACAGGATTCCCGTATATGGTCTGGAGTTTCGGCGGTTTCACTGCAGAAGCTGCAGAGCCCGTCCTCCGATATGCCCATTTTCCTCAGGTGCTCCTTGAGTCTGCAGTGCCCGTGAGGAGGCCTGTTAGGATTCTTAGGTTATTTTTGTTAAGGCCGATACAAACTTTGAATCTCTTTTGGTTGTAATTTCCTAAGAGTTTCTTAGCTTGCCTCAGACCTTGGAGGTTGATAAAGGTTTTGGCCTTTGTTTCTTCCTCCAGTCTCCTGAACTCTTCGCGTATAGTGTGTTCTCCTATCCCGCAGAATGGTTCAGGTCCTATGAAGGGTTCCTCTGCCCCTTTTCTTGCTAGAGAGTCCGCTGCCTCATTGCCCGTAATGCCAACATGGCCAGGCACCCAGCAGATGGAGATTCTGTTATTCTTGCCTAGTCTATTCAGTCCTTGTAGGCATTCCCACACGAGTTTTGACTTGATAACGTAGGTGTCAAGAGCCTTTATAGCTGCTTGGCTGTCAGACATTATTGCTATGTTGCAATTCCTATAGTTTTTTTCGAGGTTGATTCGAACGCACCTGTCTATGGCACATATTTCTGCCTGGAAGATGCTGGTACATTTGCCCATGGATTCGTAGTGGTTAGTTCCCGGCCCAAACACTCCTGCACCAGTTCCCTCCTCAGTCCTCGAGCCGTCCGTATACTCAGTTGCTCAGTCCATAAGTTATGGATTCGTTGCTCCAGTTCTCCTTATTGCTGAGCTTTATCTGGAAATTCTTCTCGAAGTTGAATTTCCTGATGCTGTCGTCCCTAGGTATGCCAAGAAGTGGGAGTTTTTTGAGTAAGTCACCGTGTTCTTTCGAACCGATGCATTTCCCTCTCCCAATTCCCTCCTTTGCCATCCTAAGGATTGTTTTGTCTGCCTCGCTCATCACCATGATGTGTAGAGGGGTCAGTTCCAATAACACCTCCATGGCTGCGGTTGGGCAGCTACGCATTGCTCCGGTAATGCACAGGCACGCCAGTCTTTGCACTTTGCCGAGTGTCTCTCGCGTTGTGACTAGATTGGTTCGTTTCGCCCATGCTACCGCTCCGTGTGTGATCATTGGTCTCACGATTGCAGTGTACATCCATCGCAGGATACTTGGGCTGCATCCCCATGCCTTCCCCGCTAGGCTCCTACATATCATGAGAGCGCGGGTGGCCTTCTTGGATATCTCCTCTGTATGTTTTCGCCAGAGGAGTTTACTATCTAGATGGAGTCATAGATATTTTACTTCTTTGACTGGTATCAGTGTCGTGCCTGATAGGTTTATGTCCTTAAGTCTTTGAAGTTGTCTTTTCCTTGTGAATTGTACTATCGTTGTTTTCGCCGGATTGATGTTAAGTCCGACATTATGGCACCATTCCTTGGTTACTTTAAGCCCCTTTTGTATGATGTCTCCAAGGGTTTCTTCGAACTTGCCCCTGGCAATCAATACAATGTCATCGGCGTACGCCTGACAGTTGATGCCATGGTTGGTTAATTTTTCCAGCAGTTCGTCTACAACTAGGCTCCACATTAAGGGTGATAGTACCCCTCCTTGTAGACATCCTCTCGTTGTGTTTACTCTGATGGTTCTAGATGGTGTTTGAGTCTCTGCTGATCTAGTGCTCAGCAGCTCACACATCCAGTTGGATACTGTACTGTTAACTCCTTTCCTATCCAGGGATCGTTTGATCTCATCATGTGAGGTGTTCCCTCTATGTCTAGGAAACGCACAGTACTATTTCTTTTGCCTCCAGGGCACTTCGAATTATCTCCGTCAGCTGATATAGGGCGGTCTCTGTTGATCTGCCCGCTCTGTATGCATGCTGACGATGATGTAAGGGGGATGTGTTCAGAACAACTTCCCTTAAATAATTGTCTACAGCCTTTTCTGTCATCTTCAGATGAAATGACGTAAGGCTGATGGGTCTGTACGATTTTGGCTGTGTGGGGTCTTTTTCCCCCGCTTTTGGTATAAACACAACCCTTGCTCGTCTCCATTGCATTGGTATGTGGCCCAAGGCAATACTGCTCCTTGTTATCTTAAGCAGGTGTGGTATTAGTACCCTTTGCACTTCTTGAAGAAGGGCGGGTATAATGCCGTCCACTCCGGCAGATTTGAAAGGCTGAAAGGAATTTATTGTCCATTTCAGCCGTCCCTCAGAACAGATGGTTGATGTTGTTTCCCAGTCTTCCCTCCGAGGTCTGATTGAAGTGGTATTGATTCCTGGCTCAGTACTAGGCGAGCTGCCAGGAAAGTGAGTTTCTAGTAGCAATAGTGCCCTTTGATCCTCATCTTCCGTGAACTCGCCATCTGGTTTCCTCAGAGACATCGGCACCCCTCCTGACTTCGCAAGAGCTTTGTGTAGACTTGCCGCAGTAGGGGTGCTGGTGATTGTCTCACAGAATTTTCTGAAGCTATTTCTTTTAGCTTTTCTTATTTCCTTATTATATGTAGTAAGGGCCATTTGGTAGCTTTGCCATTCTCCGCTGCGCTTTGCTTTATGAAAAGCTTCCGCACCTCGGATCTTAATTTTGACAAGTTATTGCTCCACCATGGCGTCTGTTTCCTGTCCCGTTCTCTACTTAGAGGACAGTTTTCTTCGAACGCAGTGATGATGGCGTTTGTTATGCCTTCCACTGCGCTCTCTAGCTCTAGGGGGTGTCCCGGAGCCTTCCTCAGACTAAGGCGCCCCAGATTGCTCTCTAGAGCAGTTCTATAAGTTTCCCAATTGGTTTTCCTTGGGTTTCTTACTGGATTTCTCGTGATACTTGTGCTGTCCAGGTCGAATACTATTATTCGATGGTCAGACAATGACGGCTCACTAGATACTCTCCAGTTACTAATTAATTTACTTACGATTGGGCTACCAAGCGTGAGGTCGAGTACTTCCTCCCTGACACTAGTTACAAAAGTGGGGGTATTTCAAACGTTTATAATGTCAAGTAACGAACTCATAATAAATTCTAGTAGGTACTCACCCCTGGTGTTGGTGTCGGTGCTCCCCCATATGATGTTGTGGGCATTTGCATCACACCCTATAAGGAGCGACATGCGGAGCTTGTTGCAATGCTCCACCAGTCGCTGCATTTGGGATGATACAACCGGCTCATCCCCTGCACAGTACGCCGGTACGATGACAATGGTGCGGTGACATCCTTCAACCTCCAGATGTACCTGAATTGGCACCAGATCTCGTTTCGCGTATTCTGAAAGTAGAATAAATTTATATTTATTGTTTATTAGAATGCAAGCTCTGGGTTTCTCGGCCCGAGTGTCCCATATTACCTTTGCATCCTTGCTCGCCAATCCTTTGACTTGTCCTTTCAGGATCCATTGTGAAGGGACCACACCAGTGGCCACTTAATTGCTTACCCAGTTCTCATATGCTGGAACATCGAACCCGGAAGACGCGCGGCTATTACCTTCCAATTGAATTAAAGCCACAACCCAGTAAGATATCGGGTAGCACAGAGTAGAAATAATAATTAATTAAAAGTACCTCACCTGCTCACCGATATCTACTGAGGATGGCCAGCACAAAGCAAACCGAGGGAAAGATCGCTCAGGTTACAATTTCATACAAGCCATTATACAGGTGCGCGCGGGGCACATGATGTACTATCAAGCGCTGGATAATACGTCATGTGCTGAGCACGCAATTCTGGATGAATGTGTGAAGCGGTCATGAAACTTTGTGCCAAGGTAATAGTCAGCATTTAAAAATTATATTCGATAATGGGTTCGATATTTTTAGCATATGCAGCAATTAAACATGTATAAAAACCCCTAAATTTAATTAATAAAGTGGACTCTTATCCCAGAGTTCTTGAGACGAACCACGTTAGTTTTATTGTTGCGATTTCGCAGCGCTTACTAGGTTCGCTTCAACGAAAAAGTCCCTCCCGTGCCTAGCAGGTAACTGCTGCCGGGAATCTGCTGACTGGCGCAATAGCCGAGGCAAGGGCAATCCTTCTCCCATAATTTTCTCTCATTTCTAGATCCAGCTTGCCCGACTGAACCCAGTCTAGTTGCACACTACAGCAAGACTTTACACCATGGCTCCTGGATCAGTACTAGCCCTAGGCTTTGGCAGGTAAACATCCTAGATATAGTCGCCGAGGCGGCTATAGCATGATGAATGTTCACCTGTGCTAGTTTAATTTTTCTGTTGGCGGGGTTCATCGAGCTATTGCTCGCGCGGGGCAATTGCCCCGTCCTCCTTCAGCAACGAATCTTCCTCCTCCTGGGTGATTTCCTGGAAGAGGTCGATGACCGTGTTGTCCATTTCCCCCTCAGAGATCGTGCTCTCCGAGACGGACATAGACTCCTCGGTCTCCTCAGGAGCCTGCTCCGCCGATTGGACAACGGAAGAAGGTGCTTTAGTCTTCGGAGGAGCAGTATGCTCTACCTCTGACTGCGCGCTCTGCGAGTTCAGATTCGATGCTGGCTGGGATGTCTGCCCAGAGATCTCGTCCGACCTCTTGAGTCCGCACACCGCAACCCTGCCGAATCGGTAGCTCAGTGATCCTTTTTGGGTTTTTATGGCGTCGAAAGATTCTCGGTCGATGCCAAGAGCCAGTACCTGCCCGGTTCCCTCTTTTCGACAATTGAGAATCCTCCACGCCTGGACGTTAAGTCCCACATTCTGTGCTTCCAGCAGTGCCAAGGAGGTTTTAGCTTCTTGCTCTGCACTGCGTGGAAGGAAGATTGTTATGGAGTAGGACCGTGGTATAACTGTCCCACTGCATGCCATGAGGCGTGTCCCCTTCCATTTCCCCAGCTTTGGGGCTACTGCCTTTAGCCACTCGGCTGTCTGCGGAGTCTCGCAGTCAACTAAGAGCATTCCATGTTTGAAATGTATGCCCTGGAATTTGAGCTTATGCTCCCATCCCAATGCCATTTCCAACACAATGGCGTCTTCAAGTGCCGTGAGGTCTGGGTTGCTGAGGATCTCCTGCGGATATTTCACCGGGAGAACAGCAACCTGCTCAGCAATCGCACCTGTCTCGTGTCTACCGCTAGCCGGGACGGTTTTCACAGCCGTAGCATAGCTTCGACCGACCACGGTGGCGCTCGCTTTTGCAGGCTTTCCCGTGGCCCTCTTGGTGCCTTCATCCACCTTCTGTTTCTTGACTTTATTTGTTTTGGGGGGGGGGGGGGGGGGGGGTGGGTGATGTTGCTGTTCCCCCTTTTTCCCGTCGCCACTTCTGTACTACCAGGCTTGGCCCGATGTTCCTCAGCCCTCCTTTTGGCTTCCTCAGGCCCGAAGCCTTTATTGAGGTAGCGGAGGTACCATTTAGTGCCAGCACCACTAAGTCCCCTTCGTAGTGGGTCGTCCCTCGCGCCTGGTCTCCCAGGTGGAGGTAAGGCTGGCTTATTCCTCTTCCTTCCGGTGTTGTTGTCGGGGGGTACAGGGGTGGTACTTGAGCTATGCTCGTTCCCGCTGCCCTAGTTCCCTCCACCATTACCTCCCCGGACAGGGAGGGGATTAGGATTTGGGTCCTATCCCCACTGCAAGCACCTGTCGGTGCTACCGGGCTTCTTCCCGGGCCTTTTGGCACCCCCGTGGCTAGTCGTGAGGTGACGATGGTTCTTTGACTGGTGCTTGGTTGCACCAGTTTAGAGCCTCCCTCTCGACTCGTTCCGGGTCTATCTTGTGCCAGGCGGTCGTCATGGATGTGCTGCTCCATCCGACCAATGGCTTCGTCTGCGGTCTGTCCCCGCACTCTGTTGAGTTTGTTTTTGTTTTTGTTTCTTTGTCTGTTTTGGTTCATATCCCACGAGTAGCGCAGGAAAGACGGTCGACCACGCCAGAGCCCCGCATTAGCGTGGTAAGGCCATGGTTACTCTCTTAGGTGGCCCGGTATCAGAGAGGCTCCGCAGAAATACAGCCGGATACCCCTGGCTGCAAACCATCCAATAAGCACGGGTCGCATGACACTCTGGATTAGGGGTGGATGGACGTTAAGTCCTAGTCAGTTCTACATGCCTCTACACCAAAAAGGAGGATTTCTGCCTGGTAGTACAATGGAACGTTACCGAGTCTGAGTGCTCTGGGATTTGGATTTCCTTTTTTTAAAAAAATAAAAAGAAAAAAAAAAGATTTAGTGTAGGTAATCTGTGGTCATTAAACTCCCGCGAGCGCACTCAGATCGGAACATTTAAAATCATGTCAAGTTTAATAATTCTTTTCGAAACCTGTACGTATTTGTAATAAACAATTTTTTTGAAAGTAATAAACAGTGAAATCGTTACATTGAATAAATCCTATATATTTATACGTCTACACATTTTCATTTTATTACGCTTTGCCAAGAGATGAATGTGTGATACTATTACAACTGCATTCATTCTGCATATGTTTCATTATAAATACAAACAACCGAAAATCCAGTATGTACTCGTACTCTATCTAGATTTCTATCTATCAACGTCGAATATCGATATTGAATTTATTATTGTTATTTATTCACGAAATCATAACATACATAATAATTTATACAATAGTCAATATTTTCTTAACTGAAACAACAAAACTTTTTTACAAAAACAAATAAAAAACCTAACTTATTTTAAAAGTTTTTATAACTTTTCTCTAACTCAGCTCAGGAATGGAGCAGAAACCTGAATGATGGCACAAAATAACCGGGAAGTGTTGCGTTTTGGTAAACTTAATTTTGTTTGCATGGCTTAAGATTAACAAAAGTAATCCTCCCCTTTTTGGAGGAAATGTTGGGTATGCATTTCATTGATTTGAAGAATTGAAATCTGTAGAAACAACCCATATTAAAATCCGTTGGGTAAATTCGGAATTTTGTTTCTACATTTACATAGTAGAAATTCCATTTACTTTTATAAACGCAAGGATATAAATTTTAACAAAGATGCAAAGTTTTAGAAATTTTTTTTCGATGAATACGTTATGTAAGATTAGTTCTTTAATAGTTTTTAGACGGCAAGAATAATGAGGTACCTCATAGTTAAATTTAGGGCGTCCGGATAAGAAGCAGTAATATAGAATAAGCATCCTGTTCATTTAAGTAAGATTTAATAAGTTTGTTCTAGTAAGTAAGTTAAAAAATTAACAAAAATGAATTTAAAAGACAAAAAAACAAAAAACAGTTGGAATACTGATCTCAGGTTCAACTCACGCCGACAGTTGTTAACACCATAAGTTTTTTTTGCAGCCCCACTTCTTGCGAAAGTCTGACACACATCCAAGAGTGGTCTCAACTTCTAGAACGTTAGTGACAATTTTCGGAAGTAATTTTCGTCCCAGTGGACAAGCAATTCATAGTCTAGCGACCAAATTTGAGTCAGAATATTCGATGCTTGATGTTGCAGTGCCAGTGAAACTGGCCTCTCCCAGACACTCTTACAAGATCAAGCTGACTCAAGAACTAAAACCATTTGATTATATCGAATTGGACTCTGGACATGATGGAAGAAAATAAAGAATTTCTTCGCGAAATCATCTTTTGTCAATTAACGCCCCTAGACTTTCTTTTATGGGGTTATATTAAATCATTGGTCTATGCCAATAAGCCGGTGAAGTTAGAGGATCTCAGAGCAAATATTGAACGAGAAATAGCGGCCGTATCGGTCGAAATGTGCCGCCGAGTCATCGAAAATTGGGTTCAAAGTATCGACCGCTGCATACGTTCACCTGGTGGACATATGAACGAAGTCGAATTCCATGAATAAATGTTTTGAGATATCTCAAGTAGTTTGCATTTTATTTAAAAAAGAAGTTGTCAAGTATTTAATGAAAGATTCTATATTTTATTCGATAATGTACAAATATTGTATATATAGTATACATAGTATATCCCAAATTAACATTTCGATTACAACTGTTCTGTCTTGATGACTTAAACATGTTTATACCCTATTCTAGGGGTATATTAATTTTGACGCATAGTTTGTAACATACCTTAATATTGCCCGTAGACCCCTAAAAGTTACTATATTTATGATCAGCATCGATAGTAATGTCGATCTAGCCATGTCCGTCCGTCCGTCCGTCCGTCCGTTCGTCCGTCCGTCGGCAAAAATTAGGCCTTTAAACTAGACCTAGAGAGCTGAAATTTTAACCATATACTCTCTAGGGTCCCGAAATAATCAAGTTTAAGAATTTTTGAAATCCGCCCACAGACACGCCCACAAACTCAAAAAAAACAAAATTTTGGAAAAAATCGAATTTTGAGCTAGAGAGCTGAAATTTTTTATATATGATCTATGGCCCATAAAACTGATTGGGACATAAAATTTTCAAAATCCGCCCACTGACACGCCCACAATTAAATAAAACAAATTTTGGGAAAAATTGAATTTTGAGCTAGAAAGCTGAAATTTTTTATATATGATCTTTGGCCCATGAAACTGCTTGGGACATAAAATTTTCAAAATCCGCCCACTGACACGCCCACAATTAAATAAAATATTTTTTTTGAAAAACCAAAATTTGAGCTAGGGAGCTGAAATTTTTAATATATACTCTCTAGGGGCCCTTTATGCTCATGTGTAAATATTTTCAAAATCCGCCTACTGACACGCCCACAATTATTTATTTTTTATTTTTGAAAGTCCAAAGTTTGAGCTAGGGAGCTGAAATTTATAGTATATACTCTCTAGGTGCCCTTTATGCTCATACTTAATTTTTTTTTAAATTCGCCTATTGACACGCCCACAATTAAATAAAACAATTTTATTGAAAAACCAAAGTTTGAGCTAGGGAGCGTTTTTATTTACAAAAGCTTAGTTTTTTCGATAAAATCCTTTAAATTTTTGTCACGCCCACTTATGAGATATAGGAATAAGAATAGGGTATTCAACAGTTCGCCCAAGCGGACTGTAGCCCGCCCCTATGTTTTTTTTTTGTATTTCAAATATTGGAATTTTGATTGTCAGCACAGATTTGGATGTTAATGCGGTTAAAATCAAAGAATTTGAAATAACTTTTTCTTCTGGCATTTTCTCCATTTCTAAAACAAGGAAAGTATTTCTTAATTTTTGAAATAGCAAAATCGAGCGCTTCTTCCTAAGATCATTTTCAGCCGTTTTTTGAAAAGCGAAAATTGGCGTAGTTCTAACAAATTATACTCGTAAAGGCCTTAACTAATATTTTCATACTTTCGATATATAGAGCAAAACACTAAATCGCTTACTGCAACCTGATGAAAAATACAGAAAAAATATTTGTTGTAAAACATAATTATGTGCTTTATTTTTCTAAAATTGCTGAAATTGCTTGAAAATGTCCCGACCAGCGTTGTTCTACAAGCAATGTAATGTTTTTACCCTCGTACAATTTGCGAATCTTGAAGCGATTAAAAATGTTATGAAAGAGCTTTGCTTGCTTTTGGGTGAGCTTAAATATTTCTTGGATGAGCTGAGCTCACAATAGCGTATGGCTGCTTACGGCCGTGTCTGCCACCTTCGCAAATTTTCGAAATGCTTTATTTAATGCATTTCTTTTCCACACGCGGACTAGTGTCTTTATGGTTTCCTGTTCTCTTCTTTTAATTCTTTTCTCATTTGGTGAAAGTCCTATAGTCTTCCTCCTCAACCATCCGCCATCATCCTATCTTGGGTTGATTTCTGCTTCCTCTAAATATTCAACAATTAGAGCTGTTGTTTGGATTACTTCTTGATGATTTTCAGTTTCTAAATCACTACTATTTCCCAGAACATAGACGGGATTCACATCAACTTCAGAATTTTTCTTATTTGCATGTTTTATATTTGTCATTCATTAAATCGATTTTCTGCCGGTGATTAATATTTAACGCTAAGTCATTCTTCTGTACATTATCAGTGTGTTTCTTTATTTTTTCCGGATAAGGAATAGAAAAGACAGAATTTTCGAATTTTGTGTCCTTAATATCCGGAATGGAATAAACAAAGAAACCAAAATGGACTGAACAGAATGACAACCATTTGGCTCATGACCAGCGTTGCCACTTAGTTCAAGAACAAGTGCAAAATTTAGTACTTACAAATAATATGTGGTTTCTATTTATTGAACTCACATGTGAAATCAAAAGATAAAATCTACTAATTTATCGATAAAAACCTGAGGAGGTATGTTAAACCAAAAAAATTATATAAAAACAGTGAATATGTTGACCAAAAGGGCTTGTGCAGCTCCTGATGCAGCAATTTAAAGGTACATATTTTAACTTTTTTGTATTATTTGGTTATAAATTCATTGTTTTTTTTTTGTTTGTACTTAGTAGTATTAAAAATATGTATGTTAGAAATTTGTTCAACCTAATTTGTTTCAAAAAATAATATAATTTTGCTAAAAGTTAATTTTTACTTCTCGTACACAATTCTATATTATTTTTTACGTTTTACTATTCAAAATAGTGTTTAGATACTCCTTCTTAATTCTGGAGCGCAAAACTCGTCTCCCGCCATAGAAATTCACCAATTTGTTTATACAATTAATCAGTAGTTTTTTTGTTTTCACTTGACACTGAGGACGTCACGAATTACTATTGTGAAAATGTATTACATCTGACGTTTATATTATTCAAATCTGTTATCTCGGGTTCGTTCGTTTTGCTTAAGTTAAAATTTAATTTTAATTTTGTTGTTAATGAGTTAATGAAACGAAAGCAATTTATGAACTTTTTGAGTTGTTTTGTTTAAGTTCATGCATTTTGTGACTGGTTTTTGTTCATAAGATTTATGGTAGTGAAGTTACAGTGATTGTATTTACTCAATACTAATTTTTTTATTTTCTCAAAAAACAATTCTACTCACGACATTTCGTGAATTTGTGATTGACTGAACATTTTAAAGCTATCAATATTTTCCACAACCAAAACAATACATACCGGAAAACGACTTGTCCCTATTTAAGTCAACGCAGCTGCGTTTCTTAACGAAGTACCCAATACAGTAATACAAGACTTTCGCTCAGAAAAAGTTTAATATATTTTTTTTATTAGATACAAAGATATTGTTATTATTTTTATGAATAACATAATATTTTCGTGTTGTTATTATGTTGAATATGTTAAATCGAAGGAAAAAAGTAAAACATTAAATATGTTGTCCTTTCGAGTAAGGATTTTGTACGAAGTAAAAAAAATACACGCACCTATGTAGTATGGTACTGCATTATATAGCACAAGTGGCAACGCTGCTCATGAAATCGTCTTGTCACAAACATCTATCATTTCATGCATACGGGAGACCATTTTAAAAATGTATTTGATTCTTTAAATCGTTAAAGGAAATTAAAAATATGTAATAAAACATATAATTAACTTGAAACAACACACATAAAAAGACATTAAAAACTCACTAAATCATCCATTTGATTGTTTGCTGTTGCTTTAATTTTTTTTTATCAAGTGCATCTATCAAACAAGAGAATATTCCTTTTATTCCACCTTTCTCTAGGAATAAAAAGAATGCATTCCATTTATTCCAGAATGACGAAAGAAAAAACCGAAATGGATTATCCGGAATTTTCCATTGAATAAAGAAACGTAAATGGCTCACTCGGAATATTCCGAATGGATAAAGAAACATACTCTATAATTTTAGGCAACTAAAAAGCCAATAACGATAAAAAACATAGGGGCGGGCTACAGTCCGCTTGGGCGAACTGTTGGATACCCTATTCTTATTCCTATATCTCATAAGTGGGCGTGACAAAAATTTAAAGGATTTTATCGAAAAAACTAAGCTTTTGTAAATAAAAACGCTCCCTAGCTCAAACTTTGGTTTTTCAATAAAATTGTTTTATTTAATTGTGGGCGTGTCAGTAGGCGGATTTTAAAAAAAATTAAGTATGAGCATAAAGGGCACCTAGAGAGTATATACTATAAATTTCAGCTCCCTAGCTCAAACTTTGGACTTTCAAAAATAAAATAAAAATAATTGTGGGCGTGTCAGTAGGCGGATTTTGAAAATATTTACACATGAGCATAAAGGGCCCCTAGAGAGTATATATTAAAAATTTCAGCTCCCTAGCTCAAATTTTGGTTTTTCAAAAAAAGTATTTTATTTAATGGTGGGCGTGTTAGTGGGCGGATTTTGAAAATTTTATGTCCCAAGCAGTTTTATGGGCCAAAGATCATATATAAAAAATTTCAGCTTTCTAGCTCAAAATTCAATTTTTCCCAAAATTTGTTTTATTTAATTGTGGGCGTGTCAGTGGGCGGATTTTGAAAATTTTATGTCCCAATCAGTTTTATGGGCCATAGATCATATATAAAAAATTTCAGCTCTCTAGCTCAAAATTCGATTTTTTCCAAAATTTTGTTTTTTTGAGTTTGTGGGCGTGTCTGTGGGCGGATTTCAAAAATTCTTAAACTTTTTCGGGACCCTAGAGAGTATATGGTTAAAATTTCAGCTCTCTAGGTCCAGTTTAAAGGCCTAATTTTTGCCGACGGACGGACGGACGGACGGACATGGCTAGATCGACATTACTATCGATGCTGATCATAAATACAGTAACTTTTAGGGGTCTACGGGCAATATTAAGGTATGTTACAAACTATGCGTCAAAATTAATATACCCCTAGAATAGGGTATAAAAATATAAAATTCGTAAAAAAAAACAGGGAAAAGTCGTTAGGAAATTCAAAAAAGGGCTTGCTGCTACATATACTTTAATTCTCTATGTAGTTAGTTATAAAAGTTATAAAAAGTATATACACATTATAGTGGTAAGGTTTTTTTTTCCAAATTTGGTGCATATGATTTGTAGGTACTTAGGGCTTCTAGACATTGGGATTTTCTGCCTTATTTGAAGAAATAGTTCGGAGACAATGCCCTAAGTCCAGCCTTTACGAGAATAGCGGCAGTATAGTCTGTTTTGGCCATTTGAATCTGAAGAGCAGTCGAAATATTGTTTAGCATTTTCTTCGCATTGAATGAAGCCATGTTGTTTTAGTGGCCTAGAATTAAATCTTATTTCAAAACAACGTACTATGAATGCCTATCTTCCTCATGATTGATGCTGATGGATGAGTTCATTGGTCAATCCTCTGACTTTGTTTTTCTATTTAAAGCTGTTTTGCAATTTGCATTTTTAAACAGTCCATTAATCATTAGATCGAGTTTGGGGAATCGCATAGTGAAGTGGCATAAATTAAAAACAAGCATTACACTAATCAATAAGAGTTCTGACGTTTTCCCTAATATAAATACAGAAACCATTTCAACACGAAATATGATGCCAATGTAAGGGCACATTTTTTCGCTAATAAATCTTCCATTTGAGATGATAAACGGTTAAAAGAAAGATAAAATGTACAACCGAGTTTGGATCCCGCTTTCCGGTGCCACTCTACATTGCTTTAATTTGCATTTATATTACTATTAGAATGTGTTGTACAGGGTGTTTCCGACTTTATGTTCAATACTTTGAAAAACCATTTTTTTAAATTGTTCTAAAAATGAAATCATTTAACGGTAAGTGCACATCTCCAATGTGTACATTATTTACCAAGAATTTAAGAAAACCCTTACTTTGGTGTAGCCTGACATATTTGAATACAAATAACTTTTTTAATAATTGCTGCAGAAACTTAATTTGGGTCTTTATTCTTTTTAGAAGAAATCAATGTTTTCTTCAGTCTTGAGATATGAAATTTTGAAATCAGTTCAGTTTGTCTTGCCCGTGTACATTTTTGAAACAGACATTGAAGGTGCTCAAAGTGTAGGTACTTCTCTATTTTCTATGCATGCTAGAGTGAGATTTTGGATTTGCATTACAACGTTAATTGCAGCTTACTGTTACCTTACTTTTGCTGACGCTCCAAGAATACGGTATCTTAATGGATCAATGTTGTTATTTCATTGGAATGAGCAAGTTATTTCATGCTCTCCCATACAAAAAAATTATATGGAGTTCATTTAGGCCACTGAACTGGTTCATTTCCTATCCGACTGTTGCTTTACTTTTCGCCAAGCAGTTTCTTAATCGCCAGGTCATAGTGGGCTGGAGCAAAATTCTGTCGGTAAAGCTTTGAAGCTAGTTGAAGATTTTCTTCGGTAAATTCACCAACTATCCAATTATACCCAAACCTACATTGTTCTAAATGTTTAAAGGACACAGGTTATGAAAATTCAACTAGTAAGTCATAAATCGGTTTTGACATGTATTTAAATAAAATAACACGCTTAAAAACTTTCTTAATTTGTATTAAGATGGGTCAGGGTACATCAAGGTAAGGTTTTTCATCCACGATAAATAATGTTTACAGTCGAAATATACCCTTACCGTAGAACGATTTTTTTCTTAGAACATGCTAAAAAAATCGTTTTAATGGTTGAATGAACAACCGATTCTTCTGATTGCCAACCACTTGAAGTTAAAGGACTGTTTCGCGGTTTGCCACAACCGATCATCATTCATTATTCTCGAAGACTCCTTTCCTCCACTGGGATTCGAACATAGACCAAACCTCTTTTGAGCAAGCACAGAAGCACTCTGCCATTGAAGCACACGTCTTAGCTCAGCCTGAAATGGAGTTTGATAGTTTATCGATTTTAGTTATTGAAGTGTTTTTTTTCGTGCGATAACGCACTTGCAGTTATTCTGCCAAGTTCACCCTCAATTTTAAAAATCATTTCCCAAAGTATTGAACATTAAGTCGGAAACACCCTGTAAATTTTAAAACATATAAACATGTATAAAAAAATCCAACAATCTGTTGCTCAATTATGTTTGTATGTTTTTAGTAATTTAAATAAAATGGGTATACTTTACCAAATCGTTGAATAGATTTACAAAATGTTTGTCTTTGATACATTGGATGGATAAGAAATATTTTATTGTTTAAATATGAGAGGGATGATACAATTTCACTTTAAATGCAATCAGTTAAAAAGAGGACCCCCTTTTCCTATATAAAGTGCCATTTTCTAGCACTACATAACTGCTCCAGCTTCTCTGTCAATTATAATTAGAAATTACCATGTTCTATGACCCTTACAGCTTCTATATTCAATTCCCAGTAATTGAAAATCTGATTGCAGTGCAGAAGTACATTAAAAGATGATTGAAAATACTTTCGAGGAAAACGCTTCTACATGCATATGCATGTATGGTATTTTTCCTGAATTGGTAGAAATCGGAGGGGAGGAAATAAAACGGATATTTGTTTTTAATTTAGCACGAATATTCCCCACGACTTGTAGGTACAGTTGCGCGTCGTTAATTAAATTAAACAGGAAATTAGGATATACAAACTTAATGTTTGTTTAATTGATTATTTATAATAAAAAGGTAAACATTAGATACAGTGGCGTGGTATAAATTCAATTAAAATATTTTTCTAGGGATGATCTATATAATTAAAAATCGACAAAACGAAATATTACTGCAATGAAACCTCCTATATAGAAAAGTGTATCTTGACTGATTAACTTAGCAATGCACAGCCAAAACGGTTATGTCATGTCATGAAATGATTCTTGCATTCCTCTTACTGCATAGACGCACACAGAGTTGTGATGTTTTCGAACTGTAAGTAGTACTTTAACATTCATCAAGGGCTATAACTATAACAAACCAAAAGGACAATTGAAAATAATTGGATAAAGCCTGGATGGAGCTTTATGAACACGTTTTCAAATTCTACCTAATGCACATTCTTATAAACACTGTGTGTCGTGTTCTTATTTAAAGCGGAAGGAGAAATTATTATAAAGTGTGTTGATATTGTACGTATGTGTTTGTATTTGCAGTGGGGCCATCAGTAGATGACAAGCACTTAGACCAAATAGTCTATTATACTTCAGCTTAGATTCCCGCACGCTGCTTACTAGCGATATAAGAATCAGTATCGGAGAACCTGCTAGTGACTATGGCGAGGCCAAGGATACTAGCGAGCTGTACCTCACCTAACTCATCTTCCTGGACAAATCGTTAACCTAGATTATTGATTCTGGTTCTGGTGAAAGCAGGCCATCAACAGATGAAATGAGATACCGTTTCATCCGCCTTAATTAAGGCAACACTCTAAAAGGCCCGAGCTCCTTAAATAGATAGTTCTTAAGTGCTCGTTAAAAGGTCTGAAACCATTGATGAGACTAACCAAAGATCTCAAGTCTTTACTGTTCAGTTCAAGAGAAGTCTTAGCTTTTCTGATTTTTGGCGTCGACAAGCTTCTTCGAGCCTGCATGAGCAAGGTCATGCCAGACTTTGGAATGCTGTTGACGTAGATCCTCAGTAATTTTTTTACATTTGGGAACAGATGTGCAGCATCCCTTGGATGGTTGTGGCCCAATGAAGGCTGTCGATTGAGCCTGGCCAGAGCATCCACTCTTTCATTACACTGGATACCTGTGTGCTCAGGAACACAGGTGAGTGGTTTAGAGTGACACCTTCCCAACCTATTCAGCTGCTGTCTCAACAATGTTCGAGATGAGAAAGTCAGCCGAGGATCAGGTGAGATGGTCAGATGAGCAGGCTTTGTTAGCAGCTTGACTATCTAAGCCGATGTAGATAGAGATAGATAGATAGATTCTTTATTTTTTCATCATAAAGTTTACAAATTGGTATACTTAAGAATAAGGACATGGCAATACTGCCGTCTGCCTGAGCAGATGTATTAGGTTGAACCTTTTAACCTAAAAAAACAGGTTTTTCTCTACCCAAGGCCACAGATAGATTAATCTGACAGTCTCTAGAGTAGAGTCCGCCACCGGAGAGACCTTCAATGACTGACCCATCCGTATAGATGATGGCATCACCCGGCCAAAATCCATTCAATCCCTCACTGTTCCATTCCTGTCGATCAGAAAGGAGGACTAAAAAACGGCGCTCAAAGATTGGTTTTGAGAACACAGGGTTCGGTTCGTCTAATTAATTACCCAGAATGGATATAAAATCTCCAACCACGGGCTTAACGCAGAATTGACATTTACTTTGTCTATTCTAAGGAGATCCTGCCTAGTAGGGCAGGTAGCTAATGCTTACCTGTCAACTGCCACGACTACTGTATTACAAAAAAACATGTTGATTTAGAACAAGCACAATTTGGAACTCTCTTCCGAGAGATAACTTTCCGGAAAAACACAGTTTACAACAATTTAAGAGTTGAAGCAACAATTATCTAAAAGTAGTTGCGGAGCAAGTTTTGCATTATAAGTGCGCAGTTTGCTAAAAACAGAAATAAAAAAAAACTGAAGATAGGCAGGGGCAGGGTTTAATTTTTTTTTTTTTTTTTTTTTTATAATTTGCGGGCGCTAAAGGGATTTCTTTTTTCTGTAGTGACACAGTACCCTTATAATGGTAAAACCACAGCGCAGGCATTTAGTTTGTTGCGCAAGTAGCTCCCAGCAATTCATTGCCTATTTTTGGGTGCTACTTACTGAAAGAATAGAAGGATAGGAAAGGTGGCGCCTAAATTGCTTTAGAGAGATCAGTTTTTGTTGCACCATTGCCACCTGCCTGAAATGCGTAAGGAAATATCAAATGAAATAGAAAAGCTAAGGCGAACATGCGAGTATGACGACTGTAGAACTAGTCGGATGACATGAGAAAAGCCACGATTGACAACTATTGTACTTATACATGTTTTAATAATAATAATAATAATATTTAGTTAGGGTATATTACACTGTGACCTATTGGTCTATTGTGTCCCCTTGCGTGTGCCTCGGAGAGGTTCATGACCTCTTTCAGATCCCTCTCTAGATACTTCTTTGTGAAGCGTGTCGAGGTATTGCTCTGATTTATCCTTGGCAGGTCACACTCCTTAGAGCACAGCGTCCAGTCCAGTTTCTTTGATGAATCTGAGAATGAGCTGTGGGTCCATGGTTTCTTTGTCCTTATACATGTTTTAGTAAATAGAGTAAATCAGAATATTGCGAAGCATTTAATAATCGTTTGAGCTTTTCCAATACCTACTGATCCCATTCCTTAAACCCAAATGATAATTGGGCTTATATTAACTTACTTACTTACTTAACGTGTCCCGACCCGTGGAGAATCTTTGCCTAAGTCAGTGCAGCCTTCCATCCTCCTCGACCCCGGGCGCTCTGCATCCAGTTGCCCAGACAAAGCGCTCTGGCATGTTCGATGGGTTGGTGTTTAAAATGAATGTTAGGTCTTTCTTTTTGTCTCGAACCTGAGGGCTGAATGTCGGAGATCCTTTTTGCTGGAGCATTATTGTACATTTGCTCGATGTAGACGAGCCAATGTAATCGACGTATTTTAGCATTTTGGACTACATCTACATGTCGGTATAGCTCATAGAGTTCGCGGTTATATTTTCTCCTCCAGTCACCCTACTCACACACATGACCAAATATCCGACGGAGTATTTTTCTTTCGAAAGAACCCAAAATTAGCTTTCCTTTCCAGCCTATCGTCCAGCACTCAGCACCGTAAAACAGAACTGACAGCATAAATGTTTTATAGAGCTTACACTTGGTCTTCCGAGCTAGGAGTTTTGTCCCATTTACTTTGCCAAAGTGAAGTACCAACGGTTTCCTTCGTCATTTCGTGTCATCAACTCCACATGATGTTCACTCCGAGGCAGCTGAACTCCCTTACTACCTCGAAGTTGCTGCTATTAATACTGACATTTTTTCCTAGTCAGTGGACAGATGTTTGTTTGTTTATTTGTTGAAAGCAAGTACTTCGTTTTGTCCTTGTTGACTTCAGGGCCAACCAATTTTGCCTCTTCTTCAATCCCCATGAAAGCATCTAACACGGTTCATCGTTAGATGGTGTCGCTATCGTCCGCATACCCTAGTAGTTGGACAATCGGTTAAAGATAGTGGCTTCCATATTGACGCATCCCCTTGCCGGAATCCAGTACATGTTTGAAAAAGTTCGGAATAGTTGTTTCCATACTGCACATTGCAATGCATGTTTTCCAGAGTCACACGACACAATCAGTTTTACATTGATCCCGAATTCGGCCATCGCCACATAGAGCTTATAATGCAGATGAATGCTATCATATGCGGCTTTAAAGTCGATCAAAAGATGGTGGTCTTCTTTTTCTTGGTCTTTTTCAGGATTCTCCTTAGTGTGAAGATTTGGTCTATTGTCGATCTGCCAGGCCGGAAGCTACACTAGTACGTTCACACAGTACGTTAGGTAATATCTTATATGTGACATTTAGCAGTGATTTGTCTCGATAGTTCTTGCAAGACATATGATCGCCTTTCTAGTAGAAGGGGCATATGGAGCTGATAGTCCAGTCATCGGGCATGCTTTCTTGCACCCATAATTGCTTGATGATTTAATCGATGCTAAATGTGATGATTAAAACAAACAAATATTTTATTTTATTTAATATCTTTTTATATATTTTAATATGTAATTGTCACAACTTTTTATTTTTATTTTTTACTAACGCGACGCGTTTCGAAGCAGTAGCTTCATCATCGGGCGTAGACTGTATCGATGCGCCCTACCAAAACTTAAGCTCCGTATTTGCAAAGCTCAGCTGGTAAACCATTTACCGCTACTTATATCTATAATAAGGTAAAAGTAACTATCATGATCTGAAAGCTGACAACACTTGCGTGTGCTTACTGATTCAAAAGTCATTTCTTGATGAAGCATAAGCTAATTATTAAAGTATATTTATAATTAAAGAGATTGATCTTTTCATTCGGAGTTTCTTTTTAAACAAAAATGTATAATGTAATTCGCAAAATTTCAGGTAGTTCTCTACAGGAATTTGTCATTTGCTCCTTGCATGGTGTTGTAATATTTTCTTTTACGCTTATCAAGAAATCAAGGGAATTTGATCTGACAGTTTTGGTAGAAGCGATTTGAAGAAATCTAACACTTGTCGACTAAGGCAGCTAAGTGAACAAACTTAAAAATAAAATGCACGGCTGGGTCGTACGAAACTTTGGCGTTTTCAAAAGAATTGGTTTTGAATGACATTTTCTCATTGGACATTTTCTATGCTCGTAAAATCAGGAAAAAAGTATCATAATAAATTAATGTATATACATATGCATATCTTTTCTTTTTCAGCTAGCCCACTGTAGGAGGTAGCTAGAACCAATTTAAGACCTGTATGTATAGAATCTCGAGAATCACACCGATATTACATTTCTTTTGATTTAAATTATTAATGCTTTCTAATCAGACATTTTCATGTGGCCCACGAGGTATACTGTGAAGGGGCTCCTTGAGACGTATAGGAAGTACAATTATATACAAAAAAATCTTTAAGAATCTGATGCAAATTTGTTGAAAATAGTAATACATATTAGCTAAATTACAAAATTTCTTTGCAATCAATTCACCGGTTTATTGTAATGTACCGTTATTAATAAGGGAATAAAACATATTCTAACATGTAGTCCAAGTATTAAAATGTTATATAAAAAATAATGATCAAAATAATTAGAGGCGTTTTTAAAAAAACTTAAAAAAGTCATTATACAAAATTATGAAAAAAATATTTTAAATATCTGAGTAGACAGATTTGTTGTAATTATTGTTTAAATTTTTTAGAAATCACTTTACTGGTTTTTACCGGTTTCTAAATTAGGTAGCGTTAATCGAGCCTTTGGCAAATACCGCTTAAAAGATCTTGTTACACTCTTCCGAGATATATTCAAATCATCAGAACTGATAAAATCCTTTAAGTCGGCATTGATAAAACAGCAGTTTTTAAAAATTCTAAGAACTGGTTAATAATGACTTTATTCAAAAACCCGTACGGACATAGCAGTTTTGTATTTAAGTGCAAGCGCAACCTTAAACTTTTTTGTGATCTGTCAGTGTCAAAAAGTCTGTTAAGTTTAACATTTTTATGATGTTCGATTTCCATAACTAAATTTAACATGTGTTCTACCCTGGTATAAATTTTAGCTCGATATCTCAATTATTCTGTTATTTATTTAACATAGCAAAATTGTTATGTCCTTATAAAAATATTTCAAAAATCTGAATATACAAATTTGTTCAACATTGTAGTAGAATACATTTTTAGAAACACCTTGTTCGGTTAAATATTTTATACTTCAAATATTTTGTACTTTAAAAATGATCAAAATCGTTAGAGACGATGGTAGTTAAAGATATATTTTTTTTTATAATGTGCACGGACTAAAGGGATTGTTTCGAGTACCGTTATAATGTTATAGCTACCCAGCGCGGGCGTTATATAAAATGATTGTCGCGAGATACAGGCGCAAAAAGCCCAAGTATAAAGTTTTGAAGAAAATCCGTCCATCCACCACCGGAATGGCAGGAGCCTCGGTCACATACGGACAAACGGTTGGAAATGCGGGATACACTTTTTCGAACTGCTCCATATTTCAGCATGTTCGAAATTCAGCATGATTGCAACATCTTTATCTTAAGTATACAATAATATAAGAGAAAGTTAAACATGAACATCAAGATATTTACGACACAAAAGTTTAATGTAAACTGTCTAAGTAACTGCATTCTTGACTAAATAAAATCAAGATGTTATCCCAGGTCTGCGGTAATTTTCCGAAAAACTTCCTTATTTACTTTTCGTTTTTTAAGACTTTGTTCGACTGTTTTTAGTGACTTAAACAATTAAGATGTAATTTAAATGTAAAGAGGAGTTTTTAATGGTCGCAATAAATGTCTTGGTTATCTGATATTCTTCGCAGCATAATTGCTCGGTTATTATTTCTCAACAGCATTACAATACTCAGGCAAACAACTAACAAGTCACAATACCGAAACCCGTCTAAAGAGTTTCTGTTTTTTATTGTTGAAAAACATTTCAGTATAATTTAAATTGCACCTAAAGAAGGATAGAAATCTTTCCGTATGACCACGAGGATGGTGGTGGCAGAATAACAGTGTCACTTAAAAAAGCAATTGCCATCATAGTTAAAAAGTAGCTTTTAGCAGACAACGTCTTCTGAAAACTCGGAAGAAATTGAAGTAGTGGAATTGTGCTAAGGAAAAAGACGAGCGAATAATTTCAACTTTCACAACAATGAAGCTATTATCTTTTATCCATTGGAGCCAGTCCGGTATTCACGGAACTTTGGCGTGCTGAAATTTATTATAGTTGAGGAAGCAGTTTGCTTTCTTCCTTCTTTGCAGGATCAGATTAATAGCCGGATGTGAAAAGGTGGACTCTATTTGTTAGGTAAATGGAAGTTTTGTCTGAGTACGAATCACACATGTGTGAAAAACGTTATAATTTACTCCGGTCACGGAACCGGGCCATTGGTGTGTTCTTCCTTCCTGCTAAGACAAACCAGCAAACCGATGGAGTAAAATTTCCAGGTGTGAAAACAAAAGTTTTTTCCTTGAAATCAGATTGCCTTTGCAATAACATCTACTGCACTTACCAACTGGTAACATTAAGTTTATTGCTTGAAAGGATACTCATAAATCTTCACTCCTTTTGGGTGAGCTTATCTGTACATTTTTCAGCCGTATACGAATAAACGTGAACTTGTTATAAAAATATATGACGGCACATGATACTGAATGAACTGTACAAATTTATGGAATGATTCTGTTGTTTTGTTTAAACTTTTGAGAAAAGGAGAATTTAATTAAATCATAAATCAGATTAATGAAAATAATAAATCAAATTCAAGGGCTATTTAGCGAGTATAGTCCTATTTTATTTAAAATGATATACGCTTGGGTTCTATGTGATCTTAGAAGTGATGTCACAAAAAATGCGGGTTGCAACAGGACAGTGGTAGTGTATTCAAATGCCGACCATGTTCATGAAGCAAAAATCCGCAGAATAAAAATCAATATAAGTGCAGCAAATGCTTGCTCATTATGTGCACTTTTAATTATTGTGCATAATGTTCCCTAAGTTATTTAGACGCCACCCGTGGAGAAAAAGAAACACCAATGCATAAACCTATATTTCTTATCATTCAACTTCTTTTTAGTTCTACTACCTAACAATAGGCAATGAAATACATCCACAATGACATTGCATTTGCAGGTGTTGAATTGAAAAATGCCTGCACTGTGTATAAATACTATAAGGGTACTACTGTATCAATTACAGAAAAGAAACTAATTTAGCACACGCTAATTATACAAAAAAATAGAAAATGACAGGGGAATAAATGTTCGTTTTTTTAAACAGGGCGTTTTCTAATTAAAGTGCTTATTACTTCTCAGCTAATTCCATATAACTTTTGGATCATAGCTACTTTAGAAATCTCCAGCAGCTAGAGTTCAATAAGGCCATATCTAAATATTTATACAATCTTTGCTGCGTTTGTGAGAGGCCTCATCATAGCAAAACCAACCCATGCTATTTGAAGGTGTGATCATATCGTAGTCTATGGCAGTTCTTTTTGCAAATATTTTGTATTTTATTTTCCACAATGTTGTAATTGATAAATATCATATCTAATTTCTTGGTTGCACGCATATAATGCCGTTTATAATATCGGTAAAACCTGATCCGCACGGGTACCCTTGAATTGATTTCGTCATCCGTGCTCGAGAATAAGACGAAAATTCAAGAAAAAATGCAAACACTCAGGTTAGTGTTCCAGAGTGATCAAAGCAACAAGGCGGGATCTGATAGCGGCTTGACCATCTGAGCAGATTTATGTTGTTAGTAACCCTTTTCTGAGATAGAATATTAGCGGTAGTGGCTATGGCGAAGATGTATGCCTGAAAAACAGTTGATTGATCCCCAAGGCTGCAAATAGTTGCATCCGACAGTCTCTAGAGCTGACACCGATTCTGGAGAGACTTTGCGTATAGAATCCATGCGTATAAATAAAGGTATCATCCGACTTAGCCATTCTCCTTCCAGTCGATTAAGAAGGAGAACTCGAAAGCCCAAAACCTGTTTTGAGCACACAGAGTCAAGTCCTCGCTCCAGATGATCAGGTATACTGTCGAAAAAAACACTGTACCTAGCACTTCTGATTTTTTTCGCTGAAGTTGAACTGCCGTCCAACTGCTACACACATACAGTATAGAGATTTCCTGCCCTTATTTTCAACAAGGAGCTGCAAAGGAAGTAAACTGAGCTGGACTTCCATAGCAGCAGCGAAATTTCGTCTTATCGCACCTATAATACTTAAACTGGTTGCTCAGTGTCAGAGTTTGAGGATGTGAGCTTTGGGCCACCAAACGTCCAAATTATAAATAAATGTGAGTATAAGCACATTCCAAATTTTCATTTCCCTATACTCTAGAAAAATCATCAGGGTTCCGCTTTAGGTGTTACAGAGGTGATTTGAACCAGCAGTGGATTTTCCACTGAGCCACTCCATCCACAAAGCACAGGGACTCTATGCTGAAATATGTGTAATAAATTTAGAAATTCCATGTTCTAGTTACGTAACAGGCTCCCGACCCGTGAAGAGTCTCGGCTTAAGACACTGCAGTCTTCCATCCTGCACGATTTCGCGCATACTGCTTCCAGTTGTCCAAACTAAATGATCTGGGATCCACGATGGCTTGGTCTTTAAAACGAAGATTCGGTCTTTCCTTTTGTCCCTGGGGGCGGGAAGTCGAAGATCCCTTTCGCTGGAGTATTATTGTCCAGAAGTTCCAAGTTTCCATGTTGTAAACTCTTCGATTTATTTGGTTATGCACAGGAGAGACAAAAGAAAAATATCCTTCATGATTCAACTCCCTAAAGGTGTGAATCATGAATTTCTGAAAACTCATCCCAATACTCCATATCACGTCATATATATCCGTACTTAATTTGTCATACTTATAAGTAGTTTTCTGACAAATTGCTAGTCATTCATCACTGTGGCTGATTAGATTGCATTCTTTGTGTTTGAGTTTTGACTTCTTATCAAATGAACGATAACTCTATTTGACAGTGACAACTTCTTCGCCAGATGCCGTGTGTCATTTTAAATCAACTGTCACAATTGCACATTTTATTTGCTTACTTTTACCTATGCCTTGTGTCATTTTGAATCATATATGTTTATTCATAATTGCACATTTTATTTGCTTACTTTTACCTATACACATGAAGGAGCTATATCGTTTCCATGATATTATTTGCCATGTTTAATGTATTTTGTATTTGATATCGAATCAAGGTTTGCAGACCAATTTTCCTATCGAGACACTAGAACTCGTTCTCTATTATCATCCATTTTATATTATTTATTTTATATATTTTTTCGTCTCCGGTTGTGTTGATTATGAAGAAAAGATATTCAATTTTTTTGAACATGTGTTTTTATTGTTGTTCGTTTTTATTTTGACAACTTTATTTTTAATTTTATTGTTCTATTATCATGTGTATAATGTCGTCAGAGTTTGATGGTTATGAAATTGAAATCAATTTCAATTACATATATGCTTTCAAATTAATTTAGCAAGGCATTTACATATTGCCTTGCATACATTTACAAACTACAATATGTTGCGGCTCTTTCTAACATTATCTGACAGCTTTAATTTTTTACCAGCCGAAATTCTGTGTGAAAAAAATTCACTAAAGTACATTTTTCTTTCGTTCATCTTTTTGAAATTTGCTCAGTACGCGAACGCGTTTGTGTTTTTTTTTTATAAGTTACACGCACTAAAGGGATTTGTTGGGACCCTTCTATTGTAATAGCTACACAGCCTGGGCGTTAGGAAAATTAGGGTGAGAAGAAAAGGAGAGATGCCGATGGACGTTGGTTTTGAACGTTTGTAGGTTATAAATATAATGTGAAGGAAAAACAATGCGTGGAAAAGTATTACACATTCGTGTTGTACAGCTGAGGAAAGATTATAAGAACTTCAGTATACGTCCGATCCGAACACAGGCTTGAGGGTGAACTGATGAGCATTCCTTGCATGGCAGGTATCGCGGTTGAAATGTTCAAGGTGTGGAATGCAACTGGCTATTTGTGTTGTTTCGCACTAAAGTTTATATAAATTTACGTTTGCATTAGTACGCGAACGGACCTGTTACCACGATAAATTGCAAAGACTGCTGAATAAAAATGACACCGATAGTTTTCATTCTGACAATTTGTTTGACTAATTTATGTAACTCTTTATATTTGGTACTGGGCTAAAAAAAAATCAACCTGTACATGAGTTTTTTGCCAAGCGCATACTCCAGCATCATTCCAAGCAGATGACTTTTGGTTTTTTTACTTCGTTATAAAGCTTATAGCTTTAGGTTTTTTTGATTGTTGTAGTTGTGCGTCGCTGAGGTCTAGACAAAAGTGTTGAAGTTATATTTTATCCTTTTTGCCTTGTTCGTAAATTGATATAATAAACATAAAATAAAATATCTCTACCTTACTCCTAAAATTTGTTTGTGCTAAAGAGCGACAAATGGCAAAAAAAAACTATTTTTTCAATCAAAGAAAGGGATAAGTCAAAATTTGGCGGGACTTTTCATTATTCCAAGACTTATTTTCTGAAAGTATTGTGAAATATTTTGTAAGTTGGTCGTGATAACATTTAAAGTGCATTATAAAATTAATAAAATGGGAAATTCTCGCGGTCTAGCTATTCTGAGAACGGTAAGAGAATGTTCAATTAGTCTACAAGTAAATGTTAAAATTTAGAAAGGCAAATTTTTTAGTGTGCAAATTCAAGATCATTACAAAATTTTGTTAAAGGCATAAGGAAAAATGTTAACAAGGCACCTTCTTACCACTTTTGTGCTCTGAGCCTGTGGGTATATTTTTTGAAATTCAATTTTTTCCTTATAATAGGAGTCTGAAAATTGTAATAATCATCAAAATGTATAACAACAGGAAGAATTAAGTCATTTGGGTAAAATTATAGACACTTCCAATTTGCTGCACCCGCCCGGCTTTGCCCGTGCCCGAGAATTCTATTATCCAATATGTTCGAGTGGACTTCCTTATTATTGTCTATATATGTTGGCGTATGTTGCTGCGCCTAAAAAAAGAAGACCGATTTTGGCCAAACTTCACAGAAACACTCTCAGGCCAATACCGGAGATTGCCTGATTTGAGCTCAACCGGTGAAAGGGACTGCACGTTTTTCTCCGCATGGCTTAGGCCTCTCACACACCTTCGTTGGTCCGCTTAGGGTAGGTGCTTGTTGTCTGGCAGGCGCCTATGTCAGCTTACTTGTGCGAATCAAACAAAAAAGCGAAAGTAAAAAACTTCGATAGAATCACTTTTCATTCACTTTCACACCGATTGTTATCAATGTGCAATGTTACAAAAAATGTTCACAAAAAAAAAAATCAAAAAAATTCAATAAGAGTTAGGTATTTGAATAAAACTTTAAACAAACGATATCTCAAGAATGAAAGTGCGCACAAACACCACAATAGGCTTGTAACGTTCGTGTGGTCTCCCTCTTTCATATGCGCGTTCGGATAACAAAATAGGTGACGTCTGTACGATGGTTTTTTATATGTGCGGTCTCTGTATCTGCATCGGAATTTACACGCATACGCACATATGCATGTGTACTCACTCAAATGCCCATAATTCACACACCGATGCAGATACAGACATCGCACATAGAAAACATCCTTTGTACAGACGTCACCTTTCATGAAAAAAAATTTCATTGGCATCGGTTAACGCATTTGGCCACCGGCAACAAACTCAAATATGGATTGATTTTTATATATATAGATACCCCAGGTCCGGCAATACTCGAAGTAGAAAAGATGGAAAAGAGTGTTTTGTTTTTATTTACTAGTTTTATCTATTTACCATCATGTACAATGCTGGGTTTGAGAGAAAAATTGAGATGAACATTGTTGATGAATTTTAGGTATAGTTGGAAGCTGAGATTGCCGCTATTGTTGCGGCTGAGAATGGAGATGAGGCCGTTCTTCACCTTTTGAAGAGTTTAGGCTGATTAAGGAATCATTGAAGAATAAATAGAATTGAGTTGGGTCTTATCTAAACAAAATCTTGCACCTTTATCAGTTTTATTTTATTCTTAAGGTCAATGACAAAGTTCATACAAGAAAGCGTGGCCGAAACACCTTAACTGGAAACGAAACATTGCAAACTTAAAACGACGTTCGGAAGCTATAAAGCCGAAACAACGGGTCGGTGTTTTCAAGCCAGATCTGTGCAATTGGGTTTCAATTTTACTGACATGCAACGGGAACACATTTTAAAAAGTTATTGGAACTTGGGGTACGCATCGAAGCAAAAATGAGGTTATCAATAGCAGTGCGCAGGGAGTCTATCCAAAATACCGATACACAGCAGACAAGCAGATATGTCAAACGGACGAAAAAACAAAAGCGATTTGCATAGACTTGCAAGCCGTTATTTCTGTGCCATGTGGCGATGTTTCATCCTTTTTCTATAAAAGGAGACTGCTTTGCTTCATCTTCACTATCTTGGAGCTGTATTTAAAAGAAGGCTTTTGTTATTTGTGGCATGAGGGCATAGCAAACAGAGTGTCCAATGAGATTGGTGCAAGTCTTAAAATTTTCGTAAGTCTATGTGCTAAAAAACGAAGAGAAAACATAGTACTTTGGTCGGATAGCTGCTCTGGACAAAATAAAAATAAATACATTTTATCTCTTTTGATACAAGTAGTTCAAATCTACGTTGTTAAATCAATAACGCAAAAGTTTTTAATAGTCGGACACACACAAAATGAAGCTGATAACGCGCATTCATTAATTGAAAAAAAAAACAAGGCAAAATGTTTAAAATCAGGACCAATTTTTATTTGCGACAGTTAGAAAAAAATCGATGCCTTTCTATAAAGTTCACCAACCAACGCAATATTTGATTAAATTGACATGCGCGAAAACAGGAAAAAAAAAATCCAAAAAAACACCTTGATGGGGGTACGGGGCTGACATAAATGTTATCATGGTTGAAAAACAAAGTCCAACCATAGTTAAATATAAGACTTCGTTTGCTGATGAAAACTTCAAAGCTTTTAAAGTCGCGACTGAACAGGGGGTTATAAGTTTAAGTCCAGTTTATCCTAATGGTAAACCAAAAATACCAATAGCGAAAAAAAAGATTTGCTGGACTTATGCGACCAATATTCTCTTACAGCTTGCCATCACCACTTTTTCAAAAACTTAGAACGTGAAGAAGCAGGAAGTCCTAAATCCTTAAAAGTTTGTACTGATTTTCTAAATTAACTGAAAAACTTTAGTTATTTATTTGATGTGAGTAAACAAAATATAAGTTTTCGTTAAATATTAAAATGTTATTTATTTCTTTATGTAATGAAGCTTACACATTTGAAAAATTGTTTTCTTATATTAAGTTACAGGCAAAAGTTTGTTTTACATTTTTTGCAGTCGCGTTTTCTGGAAATGCAATTTTTTGAATTATCGCTCTTTTGCACTGATATATTAAAAAGTAAAGAAAAATTGAGCTTCAAAGTCAACCCGTGAAACTTCTTAAGTTCGCCATTCGGAGTCAGCGTGACACTGTAGGTCCCTTTTACTTCACACTTGCGAATGTTTGGAGAAGCTAGGTTTATGTCTGATACCGTAACATGGGGCTATTTTGCTACGTTTTTTGCACTTTTTTAGAAAACTCTTTAAAAATGGTAGACAAATGATTTTGATCAGTTTTTTTGTCCCTTTCAGGAATAAGATATGAAATTATGCATTAATGCTGTGAAAACTATTTGAATAATAGTTAAAATACTTTTTTTTAACTTCACAGTGGAAGTTCTTGTAATGGGGCCGATTTTGTGAATCGCGGATTTTGACATATCTCCACGTTTCAAGGTCACCAGAATCCAAATTCAACGTTTGTATAGAGATGTCTGTCCGTGTGTATGTACGTATGTGCGTTCGGAATTATCTTTCGCCACGATTATCAGGAGAACCAAAGATGATATTTACATGGGACCGGGTGTATTCGAAGCGTAATTACGTAACTCAGAACTGATTAAGTTTTCAGAGAAATCGGTGTAGCCGTTAGTTAGTAATTCAGCTAGTTTGCCTTTATTAACTTCCCAGTGGAAGTTGTTGTAATGGGCCCGATTTCGTGAATCGCGAATTTTGGCTTATCTCCACGTTTCAATCAAATGCAACGTTTTTATAGAGATGTCTTTTTTTTTTTTTTTGGCTGTGCCAATGGATGTGGTAATCTTCAAAAGATGGCATGCACGATTCGCAAACCCGAATAATCGATGCCAGGAATGCGCCTACGTACTAATCCACACCCAGCAGACGTCAACCACTCTCCCCGCGGGACTGCCGTTAGGTATTACTTCGCGGGGATGGTTAGCAATTCATGCTATGCCTCTTGTCTTGTGTCAGTTGCTTCTGACGCTTCTGCTGCTTCTGATGCTCTCCTTAGCCTTTCTACTCTCCGCAGTTCATTTTGGATAGTTGTTACCAGATTACAAACTGTCGTCCAATTGTCCTCCGACTGCAACATATGATCTGTTACGAAAGATGGATTGGGCAGATTCGTTCTCCATGATACGAATCGCCTACAATGACAAACTGCGTGCTCCGTGTCTTCCCCCTGGTCTGGACAATCTGGGCAAAATGGCGAGCTATCGTGTCCAAATCGATGTAGGTATTTGCGGTAGTCGCCGTGGCCAGTCAGGAACTGCGTAAGGTGGTAGTTGCTGTTTCCATGTGCTCGCTTTGTCCAGGTCTCGATTGACGGGATCAGCTTGTATGTCCATCTGCCTTTTGTAGTGTTGTTCCACCTGGTTTGCCATATAGGTTTGCCATATGCTTTAATTCTTGGCATTTCACTTGCATCTAGTCCGCCTGGCGTTTTTCTGTTGTAGATCCTCAACATCTCGCCCGGTAGAATGACTATGGGTATCATTCCAGCAATGACGAAGGCCGCTTCGTCCGAGATGGTTCGAAAACCACAGATTGTCCTTAACGCGCTAAGCCTGTATGCGGATGATAGTTTCCTTCTTATTTCTTTCGTCGCTAGTGCACCCGCCCAAACCGGGGCGGCGTAAAGAAGGACTGAACTGACTACTTTTGATAAAACGTTCCTCCTAGCGTATCCACGTCCACCGATGTTAGGTAGTATGCATGAGAGAGTTTCCTGTATTTGCGATGCTTTCGTTGTAATGTACTCCACGTACGTCTTGAACTGCAGTCTGTTGTCTAGCATGACTCCAAGATATTTGACTGCTTCTTTGGATCTGATGATCTGGTTCCCCACCTGGAAATTGGCGAATTCAATGGTTTTTCGACTTGTTATAAGGACAGATTCTGTTTTATGGTCGGCTAGTTCTAGTCCGGCGGATACTAGCCAGTGTTTTATCGTGGAAATTGCTTCATTTGTAGCTGATTCCACTTCATGGATCTGTTTAGCTACTGTCACGATGGCAATGTCGTCAGCAAATCCAATTATCGATACTCCGCGAGGTAGCATTAATCGTAGGACTCCGTCATACATGATGTTCCACAGAAGCGGCCCCAGTACGGATCCCTGTGGGACGCCCGCGGTAACCTTGTAGTTTTTGACTCCTTCGTCGGTATAATACCTTAACTTCCTGTTGTTAAAGCAGTCCGTCACTATCCTCAGCAAGTAATATGGTGTATCCATTCTGGCGAGAGATCTTCTTAGGAATGACCAGTTCGCGGAATTGAAGGCGTTTTTGACATCCAGCGTAACTACTGCACAATACTCTTTTGTGCCGTAGAGCCAACTTACTCCTTCTACGGCACTTTCAGCTATGTGGACCAACGCTCTTATAGCATCAACTGTAGAACGCGCTCTTCTGAAGCCAAACTGTCGGTTTGAGATGGCTCCTTTCTCTTCAGCCACTGCGAGAAGTCTGTTATAGATTATCTTCTCGAAGATTTTTCCCATGGTGTCCAATAGGCATATAGGGCGGTAGGACGATGGTTCTCCGGGAGGCTTCTTTCCTTTCGGAAGCAGGACCAAGTGCTGCATTTTCCATTTCTCAGGAAAGGTTCCTTCCTCTAGGCACCTCTGCATTGTTGATATGAATAGGTCTGGTCTCTTTGTAACAGCCACCTTCAATGCCTTATTTGGGATTCCGTCTGGTCCGGGCGCCTTGCTGTCACCTATCCTGCTGCATGCCTTTAGCAGCTCCTCCAGAGTAATAACAGGTATATTATCTGGATTAACCTCTATTATTATGCTGCACATAGTAGCTGGTCTTTTGGGGAAAAGGTGTTCTACTATAGATCTCAACATTCTTGGGCATGTTATTGGGGGGGGGGGGGGGGGTTCTACAGCCCTTCAGCTTCGTCATAACCATCCTGTATGCTGTTCCCCAGGGGTTAATGTCAGCTTCGTCGCATATACGCTTAAAGCATTTTGCCTTACTTTTCTTGATAGCCCTTTTTAGTTCGTGTCTCACTATTCTAAAGTTATTCAGGTGTTCTTGAAAGTCAGCTCTCCCTCTGGATCGTTGGACCTTTCGCCTGGCTCTTAGGCACGCTGCTCTCAATGTTTTTATGTCCTCATTCCACCAATAGCATGGTGCACGCTTTTTGCTGCTTACTCTCCTGGGCATTGCTGCATCGCACGCTGTAGTGATAGCACGGACGAGTTGGGCCGACATCGCTTCTGCCCTTTCGTTCTGTCTCTGGTTGTCTGTGCTTATCAATTCTTCAAACGTATCCTTGTCAAAGAGCGCGTCTTTCCATTTTAGTCCCGCTGGATTGGGGTGTTTTAGTTTACTTTTATCAGCAGTTTCAAATATTATCGCTTGGTGGTCGCTTTGCGTATATTCTTCACTGACTCGCCACTTTATACTTCGTAGGATGGAGTTACTGGCGAAGGTAATATCTATAATCGAACCCATTCCTGCCTTACGATATGTATTAACTCGGCCTCTATTTGCCAAGCCTATGTTCAGAGGTGCAAATGTGTCCAAAAGTATACGTCCTCTGGCATTGGTTAGTTTGCTTCCCCACGCTGTTCCCCATGCGTTGAAGTCGCCAGCAATAATAACTGGGGACCGTCCATAAGCATCCCTTGCCAGGTTATCCAGCATCGTTTGGTATTCGTTTGTCGTCCAACTCGGTCTAGCGTAACAACTGTAGAAATGTATTCCATTTATTTTGGCTCGCACGAAGCCGTTCGCTTGTTCGAAGGTGTCTTGGAAAGCATGTCTTCCAGTTATCCATATAGAAGCTTTTTTCGATTTGTCACAGATCCATACGTTGCTATCGAGAGTCTTGTACGGTTCGCTGATCAAAATTATGTCCGCTTCCTTATCTTTTGCTGTTTGTGCCAGGAGATCCTGGGCTGCTTCGCAGTGATTTAGGTTTATTTGTATAATCTTCATGATTTTCTGCTGGTGATGGCTCTCCTAAATACCGCGCATTTACTGCTTCCGGCTATATGCTTCGCCTGTTCTGGGTGGTTCTTTTTACAAAACATACACGATGGCTCCTTTAAGCAGTCTTTTGCTATGTGGCCTTCCGTTCCACATCTCCTACAGAGCTTAGATCGATCTTCTAACCTTTTGAATTGTTTGGCCAGGTGGCCAAACTCTAGACATTTGAAGCATTTTCTTAGCGATATCCGCTCACGAATGCGGCAGACAACCCAGCTTTTTTTTACCTGCAGTTACCTGCGCTTTCTGCTGGAAGACTAACCGTTGCGGTCTGTGTATCGCCGTATGCTTTCCGCAGGGACAGAATGTCTGTTGGCAATACCACTGTTCCAAATTGCGCTTTAATTGCCTCGCATATGTCTTCTTTCGAGGTAATCACATCCACGTCCTTTAACTCGATAATAACGCGGAGAGAGAGCGATCTTACGCTTGCTTGCTCCTTTAAGGCTTCACTGATGACAGTTTTGAACTCGGCAGTTTTGTCTCCAGCTTCTTTGAGCTGTATGAGAAGTTCACCTGGATACAGCTTTGCCCATTTCTTCCAGCTTGGGGTCTGCCTTAACGCTGCGTAGTATATCCGCGTAGGACAAGTCCCCCTTCGATTCGATGACGATGGCATCGGGTCTACCTTTCTTAGCCGGCTGGTGCTTCTTAGCTAGCTCTTTGTGGGCGATTTTAGATCGATCTTCTTCCTTGGGCAACTGCTTGTTTCTGTTCTTATTAGCAGCGTTGGCCCTCTTTTGCCTGTTCCCCGGGGTTTTAACGCCGGCCACTGCAGCTTTCTCCTTGGATTCTACTGCAGGATTTTCTTCTCCGACAATTCCTTCTGTTTTTTTTTGTTGTTTTTGTTGTGTTCATTTCTGTTGGGTCCCAACTCAAAGCCGTTATCGATGTCCGAATGTGTAGTCACCCAAAGATCCCATGGTTATCTATGCAAGCAGTGAGGCCATGCAAGGGTTGATACAAGCCCTTATGAGGTTTTGTGCCAGTGCCAGATCGGTGCTAACCAGGAATATTACATCTGGACCTACACCACCAACTAAATGATGACGAGATATCGAGCGTTTTTTGAGGCCTGCCATTTTTTTAACGGGACGGGGGCGTTTGCAGCATTAGCCTGAAAGCCATTTCAACCGGATTGCACTCCTGCCTACTCAGGTAACAGAATACTACAAACGTCAGCCCACATATCTTAAAATCCGATTCGTTTTTCCAGTATACCGTAATTACGACCTTACTGGGCTCAGTCGTAATGCCTAGAGCGGCGGTGCTCAAAGACGATTCCATTGGAATATGATTTCCCACGAAGCCATCTCTCGACTATGAGTTGAGAAATGGGGTAGCACTTTGTTAAAGACGGCGCTGACTCGTCTTGTCACAGAAAGTTCATAGTAGTTCCTGCAACCTTTTCAGTCACACCCTCCTTTTCTGCCGCTCTTGGTCGGGGACTGCTTATTGGTTATTCGCAGCTAACCTACATATCTGCAGGCCGTTCACCATCCGCCACCTGTGACCCCCACAGTAGCCTGAGCACGAGCCCTGTGCTTATAGAGATGTCTGTGTGTGTGTATGTACGTATGTGCGTATGTACATATGTGCGTTCGGAATTATGGTTCGCCACGATTATCTGGAGAACCGAAGATGATATTGACATGGGACCGGATTTATTCGAAGCGTAATTACATAACTCAGAACTGATTAAGTTTTCAGAGAAATCGGTCCAGTCGTTTTTGTTAGTAAATAAATAACTAAAATAATTTGCCTTTATTTGTACTATTTATTTTAATTTGTCATTGAGCAAATCATTATTACATTGTGCTCCGTTATTTTGTATACATGTAAATTTACAGGTCTCCGTGTTCATAAAAATGGCGGCATTAATATATATCACACTCCGCTGTTATTAACAACATTCAATTTCCATGAACAATATTAAAGAAGCTTTTTGAATATTAAATAATTCTTAACCATATCTTATGGTTAACCACATTTCAAAATTTCCCACTAATCGCATAATTCATATTGATCCCACTGGGAAGTTAGTCGTGTGGACCTTGCGGGTCGCATCCAGGCCACTTTTTTGTGGCTGAAACATGAGCGAA
Source organism: Portevinia maculata (assembly GCA_949715645.1). Lineage (NCBI taxonomy): Eukaryota > Metazoa > Arthropoda > Insecta > Diptera > Syrphidae > Portevinia > Portevinia maculata. Next base: position 13,106,349 of record OX454525.1, on the reverse strand, counting down.
AATGGCCCAAGGGACGTGGTTACTTTGCTCCATCTGAAACTTTTAGTTTTTTTTATCTAAAGAGCTGGAGCAAAGTTACTATTGTTTTTCAATAGCAGTGATTCAAAGGTTCATATTTGCAAAAAAATGCAGTTTAAGAAAAAAAAAACCTTTTTTTTTAACAAAAAACAAAACAGCCAACAGCAATATAGAAATCAAAAAACTGTAATTAAAAACATAAAAAGATTTAATTAAATATTGAATTTAGCTCCCCGACGGAAAAAGTACCGCTTTTAGAAACGAGTTTTGGTAGTTTAATTCTATTAACATCGTTCCAAGGATATACTAGTTAATCTCTTTGAGAGGTCCACTTCCAAAGCTTAAGAGATTTGCGCATAGAGTTGATGGCAACAGTTTTACCGTTGTTGTAGTAGCAATTTTCAATTAAAATAAACATTTCAATTTGATAGGGCAAACTAGCCCCACGTTACGGTACTTATATATTTTATACAGAAATGTACTCATGATATGTAATACAGAAGATAAAAAAATAAATACACAAATGTATCAAAATAGAACATAAATCATCTCTATTTGCAGATCCGTTTGTTTCAATAAGACTTTGGTTTCTATTCGAACAACATCATATAATTTTCATTGGTTTATTCTTAAAAGATTATGGTAGATTTCCTGGTATGAAGAGATGCACCCTTCTGCTTGATTTTGGGTAATAATTGACTTTTTTTTTATTTATTTAAGAAGAAGATGGATTCAAATTACAAACCAAAAAAAAATAAAAAAAAAAAAATGTTTGGCGCCAATGTGAAAATGAAATATATATGACTTTATTATTGAGAGTGAATCGTATTGTCTCCAATAGATAAGTGGAAGGATTTTGAATTTATTAATTTTAAAAAGTTTGTGAATATTTGGAAATAGAAGAAACAAGGCTTAGCCTAATACCAATAACATAGTGTGTAATGGGCAGAAATTCGTTTCCCGGTATTTCGGCCAGTGCGGAGTTATGTCGTAATTTGCTAGTAACATACTGCATACTTTCGGGCAATAAATGTTCATATTCACCAAAATTGGTTATCTCCTCTGCCTCTGTGGTCACCATAAATTCAATTTCGCCACTCTATGAAAATGCCCAGAGTGACAATGGCTCTCACTCTAGCAAAGTTAGTAGAGACACATATTCACCAACCCCAGTGCCTGGAAACTAAATTTTTTTTTAGGCCGAATTTCATTGGCCGCTCACTAGTGCATAATCGAGACCCAATCTCATTAGCTGGAACAATTCATGGCAGAGACCTCTGAACTCACCACTTCTGTGAGCGGGTAAGAAAAAAATTAATAGCAAGAGAGGCGAAGCCACGCCTCCACACCAAGAAAGTTGTCTCCCCATCTTCACCTTACGAATGAAGTGCGCATGTACCAAGCACAGCTTGAGTGCACTCGCCATCTGGTGTATAAGCTTAACTTGATGGTATGGAGGGGGAGGGGACGAATGAATTGTGGATGGTCGGTAAATTTAGGGATTAGCGAGTGTAAAACATAGGGCATGCGGGATTAAGTCGGTACTTTGTTTATGAACTAATTTTGTTCGTAAACAAAGTTTGCTCGAAAATAACTTTGGTTCGTAAACAAAGTACCGAATTATACGACGAGGCTAGGGATATAAAAAGGGTGATGCGCGTCGGTTGGAGACGAGTTGAATTTACAAGTGGCCAAGGACGGTGAATTAGTTTTAAGAGTGAATTAGTTTTAAGAATGAAATAGTTTTAAGTTGAAATAGTTATAAGAATAAGAATCAGGCAGACGCAGTATTGCCATGTCCTCATTCTTAAGTATACCAATTTGTAAACTTTATGATGGAAAAAATAAAGAATCTATCTAATCTATCTAATCTAGTTATAAGAATAAAAATTAAAATTAAGTAACCCTTGTGCCTATATGATACCTTAAAAATAGTGACTAGAAAAATAAATAAAAATAATTAAAAATTAACTAAAACTAGTGCCTATGAGAAAACGAATAAATAGTGACTAGACAAATAATTACAAATAATTAAAAATTAGCTAAAACTAGTGCCTATAAACAAATTAAATCTAAGTAATAATTAATTAAGAAACTTAGTGCCTAGTAACAAATTAAATCTAAGTAATAAATAAGACTAAAATAATAACAAAATACTTAAAATAACCTAGTGCCTAGAAACAAAATAACTCTAAGAACAAATAGTGACTAGAATAAGATAGTGAAAAGACCTGCAGTTCACCAGCGAAATCTCCCAAATATTTGAGGCCAAAAGATGTCCTTCTTACAATTGTACCTCTACTGGAGGAGAAGGACGCCAGTATAAGTTGACCAGCCGAACGAGAGACGCAGAGTACCAACGGAGGCGACCATATTTTAAGTACCCTATATTAAGATTTTTTTTTGCTATATTGAAACATGCATTTTTTTTATTTTTACCTACCTTAAAATTAAGACACATTAAAATTACCTTTACCTACCTACTTTAAAATTAAGATATATACTTTAAATTAACTTTTCTTGCCTTTAAAATTAATATACATTAAATTATCTTTACTTACCTTTAAAATTAATTTACTTTAAAATTACCTTTACTTACCTATAAATTAATATACATTAAATTATCTTTACTTACCTTTAAAATTAATTTACTTTAAAATTACCTTTACTTACCTATAAATTAATATACTTTAAATTAACTTTTCTTACCTTTAAAATTAATATACATTAAATTATCTTTACTTACTGTTGGGGCAAGAATTATCCCCTGCTGGTTGCTCGGTAATGTGATGGATGACCAAAGAAAAATAAAACGTGTGTAAGATTTTGGTTCGGTACACTTTATTTCGACAGGTCTTACCTCGTTGAGGTTTGGATGAAGAAGAGAAAGATGTAATAAAATAATCTATTGAGTGGCTTCCGATTAAGAAAAAATGGCGTAAACTACTTAGCTATTTTAGCGACATCTTAGAGTTAACACTTTAATAAACTACTAGAAAAGATTAAGAATTGTTCGACAAGAATATTTTGACTTGAACATTGCCGGCCGCCTTGCAGCATCGGCTGTAAAATGTTACATACTTTTTCTTTAAATTTAAGTTCATTCAAAACTTCGAAAAAGCCACTCTTAGGAAAAATTCTTTACAATTGAAAAAAAATAACTTTAACTTAAAGCTAACAATAGTTACTTAAACTAATGAATAGATAAGTGCTATACATCATACAAATCGGTGCAATATATAAGTATCTACGTTAAATTTATTTTATAGAAAGTGAAAAATTTAAGAAAGCAAATACTCGTAGTTAAATGGAATGGAATGGTTTTATAAAACCTTAGTTATGAGTGAGTTAATACGCAAAGTTTAGCAATTGGACGCGTTAGAACTCCATTTTGAGTTTTAATTTCCACGACTCGTATGCGGTTATCGGGTCCCGGATAAACCTTAATAATGCGACCTAGACGCCATTCGTTAGGGGGTAGATTTTCGTCCTTAATAACGACCAAGTCGTCTAACGAGACATCTCTTTGTGGATATTTCCACTTGTATCGTTTGTTGAGTTCTTTGAGATACTCATCCTTCCATCGACGACAAAACTGATGATGCAAAATCTTTACCTTTTCCCATCGATTGATACAAGTAAGAGACTTTTCATCGTGAGCAGGTTCTAGGGGAGCTAACAACGGACCCCCTCGAAGAAAATGACCTGGAGTTAATGGAGGAATGTCTGATATATTTTCCGATACCGGTGAGATCGGCCTAGAGTTTAGACATCCTTCGATTTTAGCGAGAAGAGTGGAAAACTCTTCGAAGGTAAGCTTATTAGTTCCAATCACCTTCCTAAAATGAAGTTTAAAGCTTTTAACTCCAGCTTCCCACAACCCACCCATATGCGGTGCCCCAGGGGGAATTAATTTCCATTCCATGTTATGGTCCTTGTATCTTTCGGTTACGTCCCTGGACAGAGTTCTGAGAAATTGTACGGAGTCATTGGATAGTACCTTACTGGCTCCAACTAAATTTGTGCCGTTATCAGAATGCATAGTTCTAGGCATTCCACGTCGTGCGATGAATCTACTAAAAGCTGCTAAGAAGCACTGAGTCGTCAAATCACTGGTAGCCTCCAAATGTATTGCCTTTGTTGCAAAGCACACAAACAGGCAGACGTAGCCCTTAGTAATTCGGCAATTTCGTCCTGAAAAGCTTTTTATTATAAATGGACCGGCAAAGTCTACTCCGGTGTTCGTAAATGGGGATGAAATTAGAGTTCTCTCAACGGGTAAAGCTCCCATAATCTGGGTTTGCATTTTCCTTTTGTGTATAGTGCATGTTTTACACATGCGAATGCATTTTTTTACCAAGTTCTTAACTTTTGGTATCCAAAACTCACACCTCATCAAACGAACTACCAATTGGTTTCCACCATGAATTGAAATATCGTGAATGAACTTCACAAGCAACGACGATATCTTCGCTTGGTAAGGGAGAAGAATGGGATACCTTTCATTATAAGAAAGAGTGGACGAAGTGAGTCTTCCACCAGATCGCAGGATTTGGTTCGAATCCATTAGTGGATTCAGATTAGTCAAACAGCTTTTCTTTGAGATAGGCTCATTTTTCAGTAGAGCTACATATTCGTGGGGAAAATAAAACGATTGTGTCAAACGAATAACTCGGGCTTTGGCGTTGGATATTTCTTCAGAAGTTAGAACTTCCGATGAATATGAGACTTGGTGTCTAAAACGGGGATTTGTTCTGTAGAAAAAACGCAGTGTATATGCAAGAACATGTAATGTTTTAGACCATGAAGAAAATCTCTCCACAAACAACTCAATATTCGGTTGTATTGTTGTGTGATTCGCTTTTATTGGCCTCTGCTCAAGATCATAATCATCAGGCCGGGGCAAAATGGATTGAGGCCATGACGACTTAGCTTGACAGAGCCACATTGGACCATGCCACCATAGGTTACTTGCCTTAAGATTTTCTGGCGATAGACCTCTAGTTGCTAAGTCAGCTGGATTATCCGCTGATCGGACATGGCTCCATTTAGTGTTAGGAACATACGTTTGTATCTGCGAAACCCGATTTCCCACAAAAGTTTTCCAGTGACATGGAGGCTTATCCAACCATGCCAGGACAATGGTGCTATCTGTCCACAGAAATAACTCATGGGTCGAGCGTTGTACGAGTAGCTTCGTAATGACTTTGTGGAACAGCTTCGACAGTAAAACAGCACCACATAGTTCAAGTCTCGGTAGAGCAAGCTGTTTTACCGGAGCTACCTTACTTTTGGCACAAAGGAGGTGAGAAGACCAGTCGTTCTCATTATGTCTAATACGGATGTAAAACGTTGCGGCATAAGCCAGTTCAGAGGCATCACAAAATCCATGTATTTCAATGGAATCTGACGGACTGTAATTAATCCACCGAGGAACTTGAATGTGTTGTATATCGGGAAGTGAAGCAAAGAACGATTTCCAGCGGTGAAACGTCAGGGGCACAAGTGGTGTGTCCCAAGACGTCCCATCACGCCAGATTTGCTGCATTATGGTCTTCGCAGTGATGATAACTGGTGCTAACCATCCAGCAGGATCAAATAGTCTTGCAATAACTGAGAGTACTGCTCTTTTTGTTAAAAGGTGATCCTCATCTAATATTTTGAAAAAGAAGTAAAAGGAATCCAACTTCGCATTCCATTGTATTCCAAGGGTTTTGGAGATACTTTTATCTTCCAGCCGAAGAAGCTCTTGATCATAGAGATGCGAAGGAGGAAATTCTTTTATCAAATCGACACAGTTCAATGTCCATTTTCGTAAGGCAAAGCCAGCTGAGCCTAAAGCTTCACACAGTTGACGCTGCGCTCGTAACGCAGTTTCAACATCATGGGCACCAGACAGAACATCGTCAACGTAGAAGTGATTTTTCAAAATATCAGAGGCGATCGGAAGAGTATGTTGTACGTCATCCGCTAGTCGAAGCAGTGTACGAATAGCCAAATATGGCGCACAATTGACACCAAAGGTGACAGTTTTTAGTTTGTAGTCTTGAGGACTACAATCTGGGAATTTGCGGAACAAAATTCGCTGATACGACGAATGATCAGGGTGCACTAATATTTGGCGGTACATTTTCTCGATGTCTGCGTTGAACACAAATCGATAAAACCGCCATTTTAAAATCAAAGTAGTTAAGTCGGCTTTAAGCATTAAATACAACCCGAACCTTTGTCCTAATACTTTCGGGTTTTATCACTGAGTGGTGTGGGAGGTAGTAGGAACATATCTGATGATCCCGTACAATTTCGTCCGACGAAACAATCTCCATATGGTTAAGTGTGGCATACTCTTCAAGAACCTGATTGTATTTTGAATGTAGGTCAGGGTTTTTCCTTAATCTGTTTTCCATGGGATGGAATTGCCTTAAAGCAATAGCTCTTGAGTAACCTAGAATGGGTAGAGGGATTTTGAATGGAAGACGAACTATGTAGTGACCGTTAGCGTCTCTGGTGGTGGTATCGGAGTACAGCTGCTCACAAAACAAATCTTCGTCTGAAAGGAGCTTACTTTCAAATACTTCTTCTACTTCCCAAAATTTTGCAATCTGTTCGTCGATTGAGACCTCACTATAATGAGACAGGATTGTCGAATACGAACTGACACTTTCATTTAAGAGAGGACCAGAAATTACCCAGCCAAATATTGTATTTTGGGCTACCAGTGAACCGAAAATATCTGGCTTAATGCCTTCTTTGACAATCGAGGGATATAAATCAGCACCGATAACTATATCTATTTTTGAGCTTTCGTAAAAATAGGGATCTGCAAGCTCGAAATCAATGGGGGTTGAAACCTCTTCCCGGCGTACTACACAAGATGGCAAATCACCTGTGAGGCGTTTTAAAACAATTGCATTGGCAAAGATTGTAAATGAAGGAACCAATTTAGAGCCAATGCACAAAGAGCACAATTTAGAGGAAGTTCCAGTTACTACAGCACTCATACCTGATATCTGCGCGTGTATCGGTTTAACTGGAAGATTAAGTCTCCTCTGTGTATCTTCTGAAATGAATGTAACTTCCGACCCTCCATCGATAAGTGCACGCAAGGTAAACTTATTACCTAAATGGTGGATTTCAATCAGAGCTGTTGCCAAAAGAATGCGCTTATTGTTTCGGGAGAAATAGGTTTGAAATTGTTGAGTGTTCTGATTTGTAGTGGACTGTAAATTATCTGTTAGATTTTGTGGAATTGAATTGTTAAGTTGAGTAACCAATTGCCCAGACGTGGATGGATAGGATTGAGATGTCTGAACCGTTGAAGTATGTAAGAGCGTATGGTGCTTTTGTTTCCCCGGCATACATGTATGAACGCTACGACAATCATTCTCTAAATGATTGGAGGCTAAACAGTTTTTACAAAATTGGAGTGAATTCACCTTTGAAATGCGATCGTGAATACTCATTTGTAAAAATGTAGGGCACTTTCGAAGTGAATGAGAACCTTTGCATAGTTTGCAAACATAATTAGCTGCTTTGGACAGGAAAGCTTTGTGGTTTACCTTTTTTGGTTGGGAAACTTGACTTTTGGTTTGTTGGCCTTTCGGATTTGTGGGAAACTTAAGATCGGATACCGTTTCCAGAACTCTATAGCGGCTCGTTAGGAACACATTCATTTCATCCCATTTCGGAATATCGCTTGGACTCTTAATGGATTGCTCCCACAACAAAAGATTCTTTTCAGGTAGCCGATTAGAGCAAAGATACACGAGAATAGGATCCCAAGAATCTATTGATATGTCATGCGCTTTAAGAATGGATAAACAATCATTTATCTCCCGCTGGAGATCTTTGATACTTTTACCAGACTCAACCGAAATGACGGGCAAATTAAAAAGTTGTTTTAATTGGTTGTTTACTAATATTCTTTTATTTTCATATTGATCCGAAAGTGCTTTCCAAGCCACGTCAAAATTGTTCGCAGTTAGAGGAAATTTGGAAACTATGTTATTAGCTTCCCCTTTGGTCTTCGAACGAAGATGAAACAGTTTTTGAACGGAGCATAATTTCGGATGGCTAATGTAAACCGCGGTGAACATATCTCGAAAAGATGGCCAAGACAGATAGTCGCCATAGAATGTTTCGGTATCACACGGAGGAACTTTTATACACTGCGCGGAGCCTAAAGTGGCACTTGAACTTTGTTTTACATCATCGTCTTTAATGATATTTAACTTCGTTATGGAATCAATAATTTAACTTAAGCAGTTAATATATGTGGTTGCTGACAACCGATACTTTGACTTAATTGCGTCTAAATCGTCACCATTATCGGTCTTTAAACAAAGTGCATAATGTATTTTGATATTAGACCACAGATCCTTTATTTCACATTTTGACGCTTCTAGATTAGTTACAGTTTTGTCAACGATAGGCATTTCTTGACAAGCTGATTGAAATTGTGTCAGCTGATCAGCAGCAACAATGAAATCATCTAAGATAGTCATTTTAATTGGAAGAAAATCTAACCCAAGAGAAAAGACTAGGCGCGTAAACAAACTCGATTATTAATGCGATTTCCTTTGGAAATGAAATTACCAAATTTCGCGGTATGAACTCACTTTCAAACAAGTATTTTTTTTTTTTTTGTTTTTGCAAGGAAGATAATTCCTAATTGAAAGGTATAAACTATTCACTCACAAAATTTAATAAGAAATATGTTCTTGTGTCTAATTTATATAAAAGTTATAAATATTGCACCAATCTTAGAGTTATGCACGTACCTGCTTAAATCTGGTGATGGTTTCAAAATTTAGAGATGTCTTTCCTTCTTAGGTGATGTAATGATGATAGAATTGTATCCCTTCCGTGTATATATTTTCAAATTAAGAGATTCGCACGTGGAATTCGTAAATGTAAATCGACGCGTATTTTCGGCAGAGATGTTGACTTCAGGAAGAGATGATTGATGACTGGTCGCTTACTGGTCTTATTGCGATGGGTATGGTCGACTTTGAATGCTGATGCTGAGCGTAGCGATCGAGAGCAATTATACTGCTTGTGGTTTGTGAGCGAGCGATGAGTGAAGAGATGGTGCTGCAAATCGTTCCTTGATCGTGTGGAGAGTATCACTTTTTGGCGATGTCCGACGTTAGGTGGGGCAAGATTTAGGAATCTTGTGCTCTAACAATGGGTTAGAGAGCTCGTTTTTTTTTTTTTTTTTTTTATGGATTATTACCGCCGATCAGTAGGTAATCGATGCAGTTTTTGGTAGTTTTTTGATGCGATGCGGGCGGTAGATAAATGTGGAGGTAGGGGCAAGAATATTAAATCTTGCTGTACGATTATATTGATTGTGGTTAGGTGTAATAAATCGTGAATTTATAGGTGTACTGCTATCCAATCGATGATCGTGTGGGATGCGAAAGAAAAATGTAATTTCTTTCTTGATGATTACGATGGGTTTTTTGCAAAATTCAGGGATTTTGCGGATGAATTTGATTATTATTTCGTTAAAATATAATCCGGCTCGAAGGACCAAATGTTGGGGCAAGAATTATCCCCTGCTGGTTGCTCGGTAATGTGATGGATGACCAAAGAAAAATAAAACGTGTGTAAGATTTTGGTTCGGTACACTTTATTTCGACAGGTCTTACCTCGTTGAGGTTTGGATGAAGAAGAGAAAGATGTAATAAAATAATCTATTGAGTGGCTTCCGATTAAGAAAAAATGGCGTAAACTACTTAGCTATTTTAGCGACATCTTAGAGTTAACACTTTAATAAACTACTAGAAAAGATTAAGAATTGTTCGAGAAGAATATTTTGACTTGAACACTTACCTTTAAAATTAATTTACTTTAAAATTACATTTACTTACCTATAAATTAATATACTTTAAATTAACTTTTCTTACCTTTAAAATTAAGATACATTAAAATTACCTTTACCTACCTTAAAATTAAGATACCTTAAAATTACGTTTACTTACTTTAAAATTAAGATACAATATAATACCTTTACTTACCTTAAAATTAATATACTTTATAATACCTTTACTTACCTTAAAATTGTAATAATATAAAATACCATACCTTTAGACTCTAAACACAATTACTCCAATGGTATCAATTACAAGACATATATATATATACACCCCAGAATCCTAACGGAGTGAAGAGCGTTCCTCCGAGTCGTTCGAACTATCTGGTCTTTGGTGACATAGGGAAAAATTTCGCATAAGTTCTCATTTCAGATCCACCCCACCCGAAGATAGATCTATCGTCGTTGGAGTTGGTAACGGCAGTAGCCGAGTTTAACTAACGGGTAAATTACTATAACTAGGGTATACATATATATATATAACTCGATTAAAAGTAAAATGAATCAAAAGGGAGCAGCTATATTAAGCTAAATTCAAGTGTTGAGCTATGACCCAAACGGGTAGTGTATTTCCTTTTTTTGTATAAATAGTATTTTTGTTTAACTAAAGAATATGATTAAATAAATTCATTTTATAATGGTGACTTAAACGTAAATGGTGTGGTGTTCTCAATGGTTGGTGGGACGACCCATATAAATATGAAATGTGGTCGTCAAAGGTTGGGAGGGCAAGGGATTCGACCATCTGAATCCCCAGCAAGTGTGTGTGGTTGGTTTTCCTTTCCTCTTTCTTTCTCTTTTTCTTTAACTTTTCTTACAGATCTCTCTTCTTTCTAATTTTTTTTGCACGATAAAGTTTGTGTGTGTCAAGATGCTATAAAAGAACCCTCCCCCCCCCCCCCCCCCCCCGAACTGAAGCAGCTGGAGAATAAATATCGTGCGCATCTCGACCATGGTCCCTAACATCCTGCCATCAACCAGGGCAGCGACAATTACAAAATGGCGCCCATTTAAAGGCAACATTCTGTTCGACAGAATCCTCGTCAGGATACAGGTCGCACACGACACATTACAAGTGCTGCAGATCGCTGAGTGCAGTGTACGATGTAGACGGAAGGTGATCTCCATCTTTACTCGGTACATGTACGGCTCTCTTTGTTGATTTTAGCAGCGGTGTAGAACACATAGAACAGTGACCGGCTGGAATTCGGCCTTTCTGACGTTGCTGATCCTCAGCTACTTGCGTTGTAGGATTTTGGCTGGCATTCCGCCTAAGGGACGAGTCGTCGAAAAAGGAAGCAATAATTCCAAGTCAGAATCCTCCGATGGTTGTGTAAAATCCACATTGTATTTAAGAATCTGGTCTACATTCCTTCTCCGAAGCTTCTTATGAACTACAATGAAATAATGAAGAAGTCCTTCTCGACGAACGATTTTGCCAAACTCTCACTTTTGATCCTTACTGGTGTAATTCCTAACTTGAACTTTATCTCCCGGATAATATTGTTTCCTTTCTTAAATCATTTCCCGAAGAGCAACTTTTATATTCTGAACAAATCATTCAGCTTATCCATTTGTGGCAGGATTGTACGGATCGGTATATTTATGGTTGATTCCGTTTCCTCTTATAAAACCTATAAACTTCCTAGAGGTAAAAGTGGGCCCATAGCGACTGACCAAGGATGGGGGTAAACCATTTCCAGCAAAAAGGCTACGTAATGGTCTTATCAGCTTTGTTCTTGTTCATTTGAAAAGCCCACTGTGAGTGCCCATCGACGACTGTTAAACATTTTTTTCACAAAAAGTTCCTGCAAAGTCTTTTTGTACCCTTTGCCACGGAGTATCTGGGCAAGAAGATTGGTTTTTAACATATCCGCAAGCCAAACACTTGTGTGCTTAGTCTTGGATGTCAGAAGCAATGTGCGCCCACCAGACAAAGCTCCGTGCCAATGCCTTCATCTTCACGATCCCCATATGAGCAGTATTTAATTCAGCCAGTATTAATATTCTAAGGATGGTCTTTACACTCGAAACCGTTGCTGACTTATTTGTTTCCGAGCAATAAACAGCTGTAAACCTCCCTTATCACCAGGTCTCAGCTTATCTCCCCCGCAATTTGTTTTTGGATAACGGGAAGAATATCTATCTGCTGCTTTTGGTAGTATGTCACGTCATCCGCTTCTTTTGGATTATTCAACTAAATATTTTACGCACATGTAACTGCATCCGAAGTTATTTCCGATTTTATGATTCTAAACGCCTGCTCACATTTCTGGCTACAATTGAAAATGAAATCTTTTTGTAGCAAAGTATAAAGGGGATATAATTTTGAGGATCAGACTCAGCCAACTTTTAATTTCAGTAATATTTCTCGACGACGGTGCATCAGTTATGGCTTGTATTTTGTCTTTTGTCTTTTCAAGTCCCTTTTCCGAAATAATATGGCCTAAGTACGTAATTGAGTTTTAAAAAAATTTACACTTGCTTAGTTTTATGCGAAGTCCAACGTTATTTAAACGACAAAGCACTTCTTCAAGGGGAAATGTCTGTTCATCAAGAGTGGATCTTTGGATTTTTATGGCATCCAGAAACATGCATACCCACAGGATATTATCCAGTGTTTGCATTATATATCGCTGCCCAAACATAACCAATTTACCTTATATTCACCTTTTATTGTTGATATCGCCTGCATTTCAGCTTTACTAGTATGTATTGGCATAATCAGGTAAGCTTCGAGCAAGTGTAACGTTGTAAAAATCTTTCCTCCCAGCATCGACGTCGCAAAAGTGTCCTCAGCGTGAGGAATCGGAAAATTATCATCCTTAAGCACTTTGTTCAGCGTAATTGTGTAATCAGCACATAATCTAATTGATTCATCTTCATTATAGGCACTACCAGTGTACTCCTTTCACTGTATCGCATTTTGATTATTTTTGGTTATTATTCCTTCACACCCTAGATAGTCGATTTAAGCATTTATTTTATCCTGAAGCGGATACGGCACTTTGCGAGCTGGAGTGCAAATTAGCGAGCTATGTCATTGACAAATAACGTTGCCTCGAAGTTATTATTTTTATCAACTATTTTGTATAATTGACTTTTTTTCGCTGACAAAGAGGGTGTCATATATATTTTAAATTAATTGAAATTAGAGAATAAAGAATAAACAAACGAGAAAGAAAGGAAACTAAGGTAATATTAAAATTTGTAACATTGAATTATTATAATTGTGGAATAAATTACAGAATTTTTAAGCCACGCTTAACAGAGGAATAATTGATTTATTCGACGCACGCGGCTATAGAAACTTAGCCATAACAATTTTTAAGAAATTATAATAATTCAATGTTACAAATTTTAATATTACCGGGACTCCCTTGGAGATATAAAAATTTGTATACCCTATTCTAGGGGTATATTAATTTTGACGCATAGTTTGTAACATACCTTAATATTGCCCGTAGACCCCTAAAAGTTACTATATTTATGATCAGCATCGATAGTAATGTCGATCTAGCCATGTCCGTCTGTCCGTCCGTGGGTCCGTCCGTCCGTCCGTCGGCAAAAATTAGGCCTTTAAACTGGACCTAGAGATCTGAAATTTTACCCATATACTCTCTAGGGTCCCGAAATAATCAAGTTTACGAATTTTTGAAATCCGCCCACAGACACGCCCACAAACTCAAAAAAACAAAATTTTGGAAAAAATCGAATTTTGAGCTAGGAAGCTGAAATTTTTTATATATGATCTATGACTCCTAAAACTGCTCGGGATATAAAATTTTCAAAATCCGCCCACTGCCACGCCCACAAAAAAATAAAACAATTTTATTGAAAAACCAAAATTTGAGCTAGGGAGCTGAAATTTTTAATATATACTCTCTAGGGGCCCTTTAAGCTCATGTATAAATATTTTCAAAATCCGCCCACTGACACGCCCACAAGTAAATAAAACAATTTTTTTGAAAATCCAAAGTTTGAGCTAGGGATCTGAAATTTATAATATATACTCTCTAGGGGCCCTTTAAGCTCATGTATAAATATTTTCAAAATCCGCTCACTGACACGCCCACAAATAAATAAAACAATTTTTTTGAAAATCCAAAGCTTGAGCTAGGGAGCTGAAATTTATAATTTATACTCTCTAGGGGCCCTTTATGCTCATGTGTTAATTTTTTTTTAAATCCGCCTACTGACACGCCCACAATTAAATAAAACAATTTTATTGAAACACCCAAGTTTGAGCTAGGGAGCGTTTTTTTTGATAAAATCCTTTAAATGTTATATAACAAAATATGTAGAGCGTTCTTAACAATTTAACCATACTTAGACTTTTGTCACGCCCACTTATGAGGGATAGGAATAAGAATAGGGTATCCAACAGTTCGCCCAAGCGGACTGTAGCCCGTCCCTATGTTTATGGCTAAGTTTCTATAGCCGCGTGCGTCGAATAAAACAATTATTCCTATGTTAAGCGTGGCTTAAAAATTCTGTAATTTATTCCACAATTATAATAATTCAATGTTACAAATTTTAATATTACCTTAGTTTCTTTTCTTTTTCGTTTGTTTATTCTTTATTCTCCAATTTCAATTATTTTAAAATATATATGACACCCCCTTTGTCAGCGCACAAAAGTCAATTACACAAAATGAGAATGCTAGGAAGTGCATGCAAGGAAAGTTTCTTTTAATACTTAAAGGTGGAGTTACATGGTTTGTTTAGACAGTGCCTGTTGACGGTGTAACTTGAGACGGCAGTAACACCGGGCTTAAAAACATATTCTTTGCTTTGAAAATTATAAAACCGTTTGTTATTTGTTAGTACATGTTGTTAATTGTAGTTTAAAGTAAATATTAATTTTGTAAATGATTTAATGTGAAATAAAAAATACTTCTATCTATCGTATTTTATAAATTTAACCTTAAATTATTTCAGCCACTTTCTCTCAAAAATTGCATTCACCTTACTTGCAAGTAGATATTGGCGTTTTAAGATTTATACCAAGGAGAGTGTGTTGTAAATGTGATACACTGGAATACCTCGAAATACAGTATATAAATCGAATACAGTCATTTAGAGCAGCATTAAGTTTGCGCTTGCACTCACAATGCAGAATTGGATATACTGAACAATTAAAAATGAAGTACGGCATAATTAATAACTTAACGAGGAAGTCGATCAACGCCACGATGAAATTTTCTATGCTGGTGGCAATAGATAGCTGCGTGCAGTGTTTATAAATACACAACACTGTTGATGACATTATAGATTTGCTCGATTGCAATGCTCATTGAAGATTTACACTGCAATAAGGTGTACCTGCCATAGCTAAAAAAACTAAAAATTAATGAGTCCACTTGATGGTTTGTTTGTAGTAACAGTTATTGCCGACACATATTATTTGAGCGTCTTAGATATAGATATATTTGAATGATTACAACACTAACAAAAAATTTATTTTGAAAGTAGCTATATCGGAGCAATTTTTCTTTCAACTAACTCGTGACAGATGTCATGTCACAACATTTTGGAAGGGTTTCATTGAAGAAATTTCTTTCTAGACTTTTACATTAGCTGAGGCTTTGCTGGAACTTTGTTCTTCAGTAGCTTTACTGTAGCATGGAGTTTTATTAGCAAATCGGAGGTAGAAATATATATATACTCCCTTCTGCAGTTTGATATAACTGCTGTTACCTTTTGTCCATCACAATGGACATTCTGAAAAGGACACAGACACAATTATTTTCCCACCCCTTTTAAAATGTTAAGGTTCAATTGGGTTTAATAACAGCAAATATGTAGCAGAAATACTTTTTCAGCAACTGGAAATAATTCGGCATCAAAAGAGTTAAATAAATTAAATTTTGTTGAAACCGGTGGCGTATACGTAACATTTCTGTTTTTTTTTTTTTTTTAAATTTCGTGTTGAAATATACATAGTTAGGCTGCCAAGCTTGCGCCAATTTACACAGAATGGTAAAACACCAACGACTTGTGATTGCTGCCACGCGAAGTGGAGGCTGGGCTTACAGCACTGTTTCACGATTCGCCACAGCCGAACGACTCTTTTTTGTGGTGCTGGCCTATTTTATTCGTTATTCTCGAAAAATTCTTTCCCGCATTAGAACTTGAGCATGGATCATCGTCTTCTGAGTCATTTTTTTAAGCACTCACATGCGTTTTAAGGGTCAATCGGTTTCTATTTATTTTCCCATAGGATTCATTAGCCAATTGTGATCGATTGTTGCAAGACATGAGACAGCGGTGTAACTCCAGCCCCCGTTACACGTTATTGTTGTTCATTTAACCATTTAATGTTAATTGACGGAAACTTGGGAGCTCAAGCGTACATCTGTTATAACACAAAACAACCACAGTCAATTCAATTGAAATTAATCCTTGTCCCATGCCTACTTTTTAACTCTCTGCCCTTTCTCATTCAGTCCAACGAATTGTTGGCTAAAAAATCCCATCGGGAAAATAGAAAAAAAAACCCAATGAACTTGATGTAATGTGTGAGCGCTTAGAAAAAAGTTACCTTACAGCTAACATTTTGTTAAGAAATTTATTATGAATGAATGCCAAGAAAGGATGTCTAAGTTGTATATGTAAACAAGCAAACCCGTCCGACCTCGCTCGAGTACTTTCATAGCCCCATTAAATATTCATCTTCCCCAACTAAGATACTTTCTTTGTGTTCGACAAAATTTAAACCTCGCAAACGATATGAATATTAGACACAGTTCTAGTGTTATTGAAACACTGTTTAGATGCATGAAAGTCGATGGCTTTTTCAAGTGGGATGATACAAGAAGGCTCCATTTAATACCAATAACGGCGGAAGAATTTCATAAAGAACAGAGGGACGATAATGCAAACATTCTTATTTTTTGTATACATTTGTAGAAGAAGATGCACTTATGGTCTTACTGCATTAAAAAAGCAGTGATAAAGCCAACGGTGAAACTATGATCAGCATAACAGGTGTAGTAACATTCCCCTTTTACTGGTCCACCTCTGGAGTCAGACTGTTCGGCGGCAATGAATAACGGCAGGCCCCAAAGTTTCGGTTCATTTCATCACTGAGGCCAATCATGATGTTGTTGCATTAGGCCTATGAAAAATACTGATGATATGTTACTTGGCCTGCCTCTTTTCACGATTTGAGGACATGCATGCCCCTAGCAGCTGAAGAAAGTTATGTTCTCTTAAGTCTCAGTCGAATTTTGATACAAGTATTATTTTTAGCTGTGAATGGAATTTCCTTAAACAAATGAATGCGTAATGTAAGGTATTGTATTCCGAATACAACGTATAACAATAAAAATAGCAGGTATGATATAAATACTAAACCCTCATAACACATGGCATGTGTAACAAAACATTATCCTTGCATGAATGAAAATAATAGGATGTTCCGAAAAGAGGACACAAATATAAACACGAACATACTAAAATCAGACAATTTGCACCTAGCATTACCAGCTACTTTCCCTTAATGTTTGGTGTCTTTTCATAACCGTAGAATAGAATTACCTATTATTCAAAATTTATGCGTAAATGGGTATGAAATAAACATCTGAGCTTTTGTTCGGAGGATACATACATACTTAGGTTTAAGAAAGTGCCTATTACGGAAGCAAGTAAAATATATATAAAAGAAAAATCGGCAGATTATTTGTAATGTGCCTACTTGCGTGCTTGTACCAAGGAATATTTTGATTTTAAATGGAATGAAATATAACTAAACAAATATTTTCGAATTGAATATAAATTCTGAATCAGAGTTATTTTTTGTTTGCTTCAATGATGATTTTCAACGACCGGGTGAAGTTTGTGCTTCTGGTTTTATGATATATTTCTCAATATTGTTGTACAATTATTTATGTCCAGAAACGCGAAACAAACTACTTATTAATCTAAACGGCGGCATAAACGATAAGAAAAATTGCGGCCGCCACCGCCCGAAGAAAAAAGGTCGAATATAAGCTGTCAAACAACAACAGACCATAGATAATCCACAACAAGTAGCAGGTTGCTGCTACTTCCCGGTAGCTGCGTGGGACGGGGTGGGCTTATCGAAAACGATCGGCAGAAAATAATCTCCTTCGTGAACGACAGAAAACGTTTGCTGCCAAAATCGAACACGGAGAATGAAATAAGAAAAAAGAAACAAAATGGGCGCCACACAATTTTGCGGAAAATTGTGAAAACTTGGTACAGAACCACTGAAAAATGTAAAACCCAAAAAAAGGAAAAGACAAAGGTTGTAAACAACGTTATAAAGCCCCGTTGGAGCACGGTCTTTATTACTGGCTTTGAAATCCCCTGAAATTTGAATGGTGGGTACAACGGGTCGGTATGGACCGTTGGTATAACCCGCTAAAAAAAATATGGAAATTAATGGGTCGCGTGTGCGGTCTTTTTTTGGGATTTTCCTCAAAAAACGGAACAAAATCCTACTAGACTATCACTCACTAAAATGATTAAACGAAAATCACTATACTTATCTTTAAAAACCTCAGTTCCTTTGTTTCCCGCTCTGTCCTCAAGCTCCCTTATTTTCTTTCTCTTCGGCCTTCCGCCTGTCTTCCTTAATTTCCCTTCTTTATTCGTCCTTAACTTTTTTGCTCTTTACTCCGAAAAAAAATCTTTTTTTTTGATATTGAATTATTCACTTTCAACAAAATGGCCGAACCAACGACCATACCACCTCGAGTTAATCGGTTCTCGTCAGATCACCGTAATTAAAACGACGTTGGGCGCGGTTAGTGCGTAGATGGGGGACCGTTTGAGAACAACCGCGTGTCGTTGGCCAGTCCCATCTACAGAGTTGAGATAGATATTATACGTGGTATCACAATGGACCTAAATTGGTCTAAGTTTGTCGGCTTCTGCCGACAGTCAAATTCACTTAACCTAGCCTAACCTAACAAAATGGCCGAACACTTCAAAATAACTAGCTGGTCAACCAAGAAGCGATTTTCCAGATTTTTCTATTATCCAAAGGCGATCAGTGTCGGACTCTTTCTCTCACACACACATTGACAGTGCAATCCCACTGATGGCGTGCAATGGACGGCCACTTGTGTTGGTGGCTATCCGCCATCCCACTGTCCACACACATACGAACCAACGAGCGGCACATTCCAGTACCTCCAAAGCTATCTTCCAATGGTGGGCGCATGCCTGCCGTTACCCTTTCGGTCTTACTTTCCATTCTCTCCCCGAGCTCCGAATGCAGCGCGACTGGAAAGCCAGCTTGTGATAAATTCTCTGAACGACCTGGGACAACAAACCAATCCAGTCTGATTGGTGTTTTCCCGTTCTTACAAAAAATCGCTAAGGCCATTTTGCTGAACGACGTTCCAACGTAGCTAAAACCCACTACGCAAAACTAAAAGGTGAAAATGATAAAAGAAAACGAAGGAAACGTTGAAGAGATGCAAGATAAACATCAGGCGGTTATAACCGTCTCACCCATTATGGCGAGTTAAACCTAAGCTTTGAGGTCAGACAAGGAAACACGGTTATCTACCGCGTCAACTACCTGAGTCTGGTGGAATTCTGCGCAGATTTGGGGACATGGGGATCTGTCGATAGCGCGTCATACCTTACAAAATGTGATCATTTACTTTGGGCTCTCGGCCATTCTGCTTCGAAAGTTTGTTGGGCTATTGTCATCTTATCCCCACTCTCCTGACCGCTCGTCAGGCTGAGGTAACTGGAACCTCCAAGCTTGTTACCCTGTGGCGGTTTCTCATTCATGATTCGCCGAAAGTGATAAAATAACTAATGGTGCCATGGGTGCCCCTATCGCTTTCCAAGACCGTGAACCTGCAGCCGAATTAAAGAGGGACCAGGAAAGGAAAAGAATATTGACTAAGATGTGACATTGTTGTGGGAAAATTTACCGCAACAATATTAAAATGACCTTAATGGATTTGTTGATTTTTTTTATATCTGTGTTTACACATCCATAGTTTGATAAGATCGAAATAGTCATAATGCGTTTATGGGACCGTGAAATAAAATAAAGTGCACGAGTACAACTTCAAATCGCCTTACGATAGCTTTCTCGCTTTTGTAAGAGTTGGTTATAGCCAAGGTTTTTCCGAAGTTTTCACTCCCCTTCAGCTTTATTTCTGCGTTATGGTTGGAAAAGGTACTTCATGTATAGGATTTGAATACCACCCAATCCGCACGTGGTGTTTGGCCTGAGAGCTGGGTCCAGTACCCGATGGTATTCCGGTCGATAGGATAGCTAGGGCGTTTTTGGGAGAGGCCGAGCTCGCCAACGTTTGGTGGTGCTTCCGGGAGTTGACTGACGCTGTAAGGCTTCAGTCGGCTCACGGCGGTGCGTGTGCACGTTGACAACTGCCATGCACCCGGAAAGCAATTAGGATTTTGACCACTTGTTGCGCAAGGCAATGAGTGCTCAGAACCCTAATTATAGTTAGAATACGTTAAGTAGTTTAAGTAAGTAGAATAGGTATAGTTTGTAGTTTGTTTTATATAAAAAATATAAAATCTTAATAATGATACCGAGTTTTTTGATTTTCTCGACGAATACATTGTAAGATTAGTTCGTAAATAGTTTTTAGGCCGAAAGGCAATAATTATAAGATATAGTTAAGTTTAGGGCGTCCGTATAATCACCAATAAATAAGAATAAGTATCCTGTTAATTTTAAGTTAGATTTAATCATTTTTGTCTAGTACGTACGTTGATATTCAGTAACAATTAAAAAATGAATTTAAAAGTAAGTAAGTGGGTCCAGTACCCGGGATCGAAGGTACGATGCTTCAATCCCGCCCGGAGATCGCATTTCCTTTTTTATTGTTTTTTTTTTTATAAAATAAATTCACATGCCTGGCTCGTAGAGGTCAAAGGGATTACATAAGGGATAGCTGATGAACGCGTGAAGGGTTATTCGATCGTCAGTAGAAAGAATAAGTTACTCAAGGACGGGAGTGTTGAAGTCCAACCGTGATCGTTACGGCTACCTATAGTTTTTTGGGATTCCTTTTATTGAAGGTGCAATTAAAGTTAAGGAAGTGCGTGAATTGTACTGGTTACCTTTTCAGTGCGTGAATTTTAAGTGGAAAATAATAATAATAATAATAGCGAGTGATGTTAGCTTATCGTCGACTTTAAGTAACCTGTGCGTGATTAAGAGTATTAATCTTTGCATATCCGTGATTTTATCAGGGCTCAACGAGGTAAGAGCTTAGATATTCCTTTTTTTGTGTCTATGCTGCAGCACGCTCGTTTTGTCTAAGAAGCCAGGAGGAGTCTGAGGTTTTCCTACGATAACGAGACATTCTACTGTGGAACCGTGAAATAAACCGCACGAGGGGACGTACATATACGCGATCATTCAAGTGACGGCCGGTTCCGGCAACAAGAATTTCTGGTCGGAGGTTGGCACAGGAGCAAGACCCTTAGCTCGACACGCGATCGTCCTGGGTTCGAATTCCAACCAGTCGTATTTTCATATTTATTTACTCTCTCCTCAATTCCTCATTGTGGAAATCATCACCGTACGGTGATGGTTCGAGCCGCCGCGATGCAGATCTTTTTTTTTTATGAATTCATACATATTTTTTTTTTTATACATCTATGATATAGTTTAATCCCTTAGCCTTAATCCAACTTTTTTTTATTATTACATTTATTACAATTATTTTTTTTCTTATTATATAGCTTAAGTAGCTAGATTTAGATTTAAATTTTTGTTTGTTAATAGTATCTGAGGCATTCAATTGGTTTTCCTACCCGTGGACAAGGTTGGGTCAGAGTGTACAAAGGGGTGGCAATATTGCGACGCTTTTGGGTAAGGGAGTATCTGGTTACCTTTTTCAGTTTTTTTGTTGTTTGTTTTTCTCCCCCGTGTGGGTACATTAGGTTAAGCAATAATTTTGTTATTTGAATTATATCATAAGTCTTCGAACTTCTCGTTTTCCTTTTTTTTTGTTTTTATTTTCTAAAACGAACGTCTTAATCGCATTTGTGAATAGGTAAGATAATAACAGTACAGTCGCATTTTATAGGGGTATGACGAATGAGAATGCTCGACTTGCATAATGATGTTGAACATATGTAAATATTTTTATAAAAGATAAGTGCTCGACACTAATTCAAATCGTATGTCTTCAAATTTCAAAATTGTTACACGTTATAGATGTCATACTTTTAATTTAGTAACGTGGCGGATTTAAATTTGTTTTCTTAAAAAATAAGGTGGATTCATAGACATAATTTCCGGTTGAAATAGATATTATGATCTTACGGTTTTTGATTGGTCATAATAGCTTTCGATCTTAATGTGTCTCTTTAAAGAAAGCAAATAAATCACATAACCCATCGTTGAGATTTTACTGGGTTTCGAAAGTATCGTTATTTCAGTCTTTTGATAAGAACTAAGTATAACGTTTTTATTCCTTCGCCCCACGTATTTAAAACACCAACAGAAAAACTTTCTAAAAAAAATTAGAAATATTTATATGAATTTATAGTTCATAATTTTTTTTTGAGAATCTAAGAATGACAATTCGTTCCAAATTATATAATTATAACAGACGGACAGACGGACAGACGGACAGACGGACAGACGGACAGACGGACAGACGGACAGACGGACAGACGGACAGACGGACAGACGGACAGACGGACAGACGGACAGACGGACAGACGGACAGACGGACAGACGGACAGACGGACATACGGACAGACGGACAGACGGGCCGACGGGCCGACGGACAGACTGACCGACGGGCAGACGGAAGGGTCCTTTAATTTTAAGCGGACTACGAATGGCGAATTTAAGATGCTTTGATAATTGGTTCTCTTGGTTGTTTGTGCAATAGGTGAGACAGAAAAAATATCTTTAGGTGTTACTTGGCCTGGAGTGATTTGAACATGAGACCCTTCGATTAGTAGTTCAAAACACTAACCACTGAGCCACTGTGCCCGCCACATTAATATTTCTATTTATACTTGCTAAGATGAAATAAACAACGTTAATATTTCCAACTTTATAGCTACAATACCCTTCAATTATAATTGCTTTACACAAAATGTTTTGCATTAATAAGCATTTACGAACCTATTCTAACTACAACAGTTGTTTCAATTTGCAATAAAAATTCAATTCCCAACTGAAATTCAATTACATTTTATATCCCCTATAAACTTATC
Organism: Portevinia maculata; assembly: GCA_949715645.1. Classification (NCBI taxonomy): domain Eukaryota; kingdom Metazoa; phylum Arthropoda; class Insecta; order Diptera; family Syrphidae; genus Portevinia; species Portevinia maculata. The sequence goes on along the minus strand of OX454525.1, from coordinate 13,083,248 downwards.
TGATTCCATTTCTGTAAATAGACAAGAAGATTATCTGTTTTAGAGCTTCCTTTGCCGGGATGTGGCTTTAAAATATCAATAAACATTTCATTTGTGCATTGTTTATTACTCCATCACTGGACACGCATTCGTAGTGCCATTTGAATATCATAAACTTCATGAGAACGATAAGATGATTTTTTTTTGTTAATTGCATGCTTTTTGATTTAAATTCAAAATATCAAGTGAAATTAGAAAACAGTAAATACAAATATGCGAAATGAAAGAATGCTAATTTGAATAAATAAAAAAAGGGTAGAAATAATTTTATAAATGATCGAAAACCGTAAATCTAGTTATCGCCAAAAATCCAAGGAGTGATACCCAAAATACACTACTACAGTCAACATGAAGATAATCTCAAAGCCCAAAATTATAAAGGTACTTCTAAAATGATGTAAGTGTTGCCTCCATTTCATGCTTTTTAAATCAATAGGAATACTGTTACATATAAATTATATCCCTTAACCTCCATAGGGCTAACTTACTGCTGATCTGCTCTCTGCAATATGTAGGAAAAAGAGTATATAAGGAATTTTTAGTGTGTTCGACGAAATCGTCGAAGTATTCTTCTTTATACCTAACGGCGAAGTTTTAATAAGGATTAAATGAACCCCAATTCTCCCATTTTACTGCCTCCTACTGGGGCGCCTATGGGGTTTGCTCAATAAACATCGGTAGTCCTCTCGCTTTCGGATCACTCCTTTAACTGTATACATTCAAATGCTTAGTTTTTGCAATTGTGTGATCCAGGTGTTTTTAGGCATGAATCATTTTTATGATTTCGAGACGTACATGCTCCTGATATTAGCTTCCCAGCACTGGGTAAGTTCCGAAAATGAAAATCGTGGTTTACAACATATTTTAAAATTTTAAGGTTTAGAATAATGTTCTTCGAACGTTTTTAAGAAAATGTATTTGTGTGCATGTGTGTGTGTGTATAGTGTATGTGTGTATATACGTACATATGTGCGTTTGGCATCGTTGGCGGTATCTCGCGTATAAAAAAATAATATCGGCTTTGTTCTGGTCCAATCGATGCGTATTCACCTAAATATGATCTAAAAAAAGTACATTCAATTAGGGTCAGTCGTTCGATTTTGTTTATACAAAAACACGGAAAAATATGGATTTTAGAATTTCTTGAGAAAGATTTACCAAATCAAATGTGTTCCGGTGGCAATCCATATACTTTTTTATCAAGTAACTAACAGTTTTTTTTAAATTATGGAAAAACAGAAAAAACAATAAATATATGTACATATTAGGAAAATCAATATTTGTATATTCGTCTTCTCTTGGTAAGCGCATCGTTCATCCGATGGAGTTGAAACTTAGTACAGTTTTTGTTGGCACTTATGTACAAATACCCTTAACATAGAACAGGTGTCATGAGAGTAAGAAGAAGACTTCAAAGACGAATGTCAAGATGGACACCTGTAGTTGGGCAATATATTTTATATTGTGGATCTCCTTTGTCGCACTAGCCACACTTGCTGATTTGGTATTGTTTGTTCGTTCTTTAACGATGCTGGTGATGTCCAGTTGTATCAACGCACGGATTTGCATGCATATTTGTGGTGGAGTTTGAAGATGTTGTATGTTTCGCTATTCTCATCTGAATACTGAAATTATGTTGGAGTGATTTTTCCTCTTAGTTGCTTTCTACGATAAGCATTGTTTCATGAGGACTCTGCAGTGATATAACTATTTATGTTTTGTTTTAGCAACCCGCCCTTAATTTCATATTTATTGTCCTTGGACATTATTACATTCCCTTACCATTATCCTTTCACGGTAGATAATATTAGAAATTAACATAAATATTCGACATACGGTCTCACAAATTTATTTTAATTAAATAACAAAAGGAAGCATACAAATTTAACAAACAAGTGTAAAAATAAATAAATACGGTTTTCATCATCCGCCAGCTATCTGTGGATAACTTCAATTATCGGCATTATCTCCAATCCTACGGTAATCTTGACCTACCTACAGAGCTCCGTATAGATATTTGTTGGGCTTTGATATTTAAATTTGCAAGGGCCAGACGGGGACGGGGAAATTTTTCACAATAAGTAATTCACAATAAGCAAGAACCTAAGCTAGGTAACAACGCAAAAAAAAATCAAATAAAGCATATTATGAACGAATTAAACAATAAACAACTTTAAATAAATAGATGTACATATGTATATACTCGTACATATATATGAATACGAAGATACTCAAGAATTATCTGACGATAAGCCGCTGTAATTGGATAATAATAACATTAATCTAGTTTGCTAGTTACTTGAACACTATAAATCTGGATAATTTAATCTAATAAATAAGCAAATTTTACTATTTAAATGACTAACTAGGGAGCTATGGAAGCATTTTATCTACGTCCATAATATGTGTACTATGATGTCGAAATTTTATGTATACGAACATATAAATGTATTTAATTTTTTTGTTCTACGGATATACTTTTTTATTTCTGGTACGTTTCCTTTTTTTGTAGTTTATGGCGCATGTGCTTCTCAGTACTCAATCATTAATTGATTTTCTTTTACTGGATTATGTGCATTTGTGTAATTTGTATATTTTCCTTGAGAATGTGAAATCGGAGAAGCAGGTGGTATAAAATGAGGGACACGAGTGGATTAATCTTCCTGTACACCGATTTCCGGACAATTTTATGAGGGAGTATATATACGCAATTGTATGTATGTATAACACACAAAAAAAGGTTCGGCGCTCACTACCGTATTTTGTAGTCGGTGGCCGCCAATTTAAAGTTCAGTCATTTTCTTTCGTTTTAAATTTAAGGCTCCTATCAACTTGTTAGTTAAGAAAAAAACATGAAAACTAGTTTGGCACTCATACCCTTTTGATAAAGGAACTTCTCGGCAGACGGCTATTTCTGCCATGCTCGTGTTCTCAAACACAAACTATTATACATATATTTCATGAAATAAAGAATCTATTATTATTATTATTATTAAAGGAACTTCTTCGAATAAATCTACCAGATCGTTTCGCAGTGCTGAGTCCCAAATCGTACATAAAGGGTTTTTCAACAGGGACACTACAAAAGTAGAGCGACAGGGACAGCAAACGACGCCGAATTTCTTGCCGCTCTTTTGATATTTCTCTTCAGTAAGGTTTGCCATTTCATGATGGAAAGATATACGAGCCAATAACGAGTCGAAATTATTAAAATTTACTACCGAAATTCGGAGTCAGTGGCCTCAACGTTAAGAGCGCTACGGTCGTCATAATCGTCCTAGCAGATCAACAATTGAGCGTCTAGTGGAAAAATTTGAATCCACAAGCATAGTACAAAATGTTCCCGTGCCAGTAAGACAAAGAAGTGCCCGTAGTGTCGAGAATATTGCTGCCGCTGAGGCTTCAGTTGAAGAAAGCCCAAATGTGTCTCTCACACGTCGTTCTCAAGCGTTGAGCATCTCTGTGACGTCGTTGTAGCTCCAATGGGATGATATGGACTTGGAGGACATGTGGTTCCAACAGCACGGCGCCACAAGCCACACAGCGAATGCCACAATCAATTTATTGGAAACCAAGTTTGGAAACCTTGTTATCTTACGAAATGGTCCAGTCGCTTGGCCGCCTCGGTCATGCGATTTGACGCCGTAAGACTATTTCCTGTGGGGCTCCGTCAAGTCAATGGTCTATGCCAAGAAGCCAGCGACGATTGATGAACTTCGTACGAATATCGAACGTGAAATTGCAGCAGTATCGGCCGATTTATGCTTGAAAACCGTCGAAAATTGGGTTCAGCGTCTGGACTTCTGCAAGCGTGCCCGTTGTGGCCATGCAAAAGAAATCGAGTTCCATACATAATGGCATCGAACGTACTTTCACAGGAATAAAGAATTTCATTGATATCCAAAACCGTTTTTCGTAGCGCTCTTATTGAAACACCCTTTATATTTCGTATGATTCTTTTTATTAACTTTGTGGTCCGCTAAACTTTGGTGAATGGTGAGCTCACAATTGCTATACGTTTTAGGTCTGTGCCTATGGTATAATATCACAACCTGAAAACGCAAATAAGCAACCAGGATACAAACCAGTGGGCCCACATAGGGAACATTCTTACTGAACTGCCTGATAGGTAAGATGACAATTCGGGATGCATAAAAAGAAAGAACACAGAGTGACAGCAACTTTTCCCGTAATTTTTGGATCGGCGATATATGAGGAGATTCACGCATACATTTGTAAGTTGACTGTAACAACATTACCAATTGGAAGAGGAGCAAGAGTCGAGATCACAGATTATTGAACTGTTATTCAATAATCTGTGGTCGAGATCATTTATTTGTAATGGCGGATCAGTTCATCAGCTGTCACTGTCTCTGGATGTAGGTATCATTTTCATTTGAAAGGCAAACTACAATTAAATTAATTATTCCACAAAATTCATTGCTGATTAAACTTTTTGGAATTTAGATTTATCGAAATCACAAAATTATGGAAACCGGAGAAGGCGAAACTACCAGTCGTGGAACGGATTTCGAGGATTTTCTTGCTACCAGCACAAATTCATGCTAAAAGTAAGTCACATACATTGGCATAGATAACATACACAGTTATTTGCTACTTATCCCTTTTTCGCGGGAGAATTAGTTGGGGAAATGTAGTAAGTATACCTTATGTAAATATCTATGTATGGTTGCAAGAAATAAAGAAACATGACAAAATAATTATTGTTGATTTTTCATCTAGCTTCGATTTGTACCCTTTTTATGGATCAGTTTTGGATTCGTTTTATGCTGAGCACAGCGAGTTCAAGACAAGACATACACATATGAGTCCGCGGCTATTTCAATTTCCATTCTAATTGGAGCCGTCGTTTTGCGAACCCGTATGCAGAGCCGTATGCCGAGTCGGCCATATGCCATTGACTCCGTTGACGGATGTAAAACGGAGTCTCTCGCTTGAAGGGTTCTCGTGATAATATTTTTTGTTTTAATTTAGTGGCCATAACACAACTTAAACGCACTTTCAAAAGTGCAATAAACTTCGAAACTCGGTTAAGAGATCACTGCTATCACATTTGATTAGGCGCGAATAGATGATACTTATTCATAGGTGAATAGAAGATACTTATACATGAGCAATTATAAATACGGCTCCGGGCAATAACCCCCCAATGAAATAACCCCCCAAATGAAAAATAAAATAACTCCCCAAAATTGGGGAATAATTTCACTGTGAAATTATGCCCCAAATCAAAGATGAAATAAGTCCCCAAAATGGTATGAAATAAGTCCCCAAATAAGTATAAAATAAGTCCCCAAATACTATATGGAAATCCCATAAACAGTGCAATGCATATGGGGGGGCATGCTGCCCCCCTGCAACCCCTCTGCTTGTGGTCACTGTTTGATTTGGAGTAGGTGCGAGGTTTTATTTTATAAATTTGGGGACTTATTTCACTATGAAAAAACCCCCTGTTGCTGCACCGCTTTTCCCAAATAATAAATATTGGTTTCCCAAATCGTGGTGTTCAAAATAAAACGCACCTGCGACTAACAGATGGGAAGTAATTCAATTTTATTTCCTGTGGAAATTTACAAGGTTAATATTCAAGGAGATATGAATCAAAAACTAAAGAAACTCACAATTGGTATTACAAATAAGCCCTGAGCAACGAAATAACATCTACTTTTTATTCGCGATATATTTATCAATCTGAAAAATTAACGATTTAAATTGTTTGCAAAGGCTAGAAATAGTTAAATTTTACCTCCTTGCTGACTGACATAAAACTTTTATCACAAAGCGCGAATAGAAGCAACAAGGTTATGAGAATTTAAAAGACATATGATACTTAACGTATACCCTTCTCTTTCATAAAAGGAGACGAAAATATTACGAACTAGTTAAATGAATGTTGCCACTTTTTTCTACAAATGGCTGAAATATATTAAAGAAACATAGGGACGGGCTACAGTCCGCTTGGGCGAACTGTTGGATACCCTATTCTTATTCCTATCCCTCATAAGTGGGCGTGACAAAAGTCTAAGTATGGTTGAATTGTTAAGAACGCTCTACATATTTTGTTATATAACATTTAAAGGATTTTATCAAAAAAACAACGCTCCCTAGCTCAAACTTGGGTGTTTCAATAAAATTGTTTTATTTAATTGTGGGCGTGTCAGTAGGCGGATTTAAAAAAAATTAACACATGAGAATAAAGGGCCCCTAGAGAGTATATATTATAAATTTCAGCTCCCTAGCTCAAATTTTCAAAAAAAAAAAAATAATTGTGGGCGTGTCAGTGGGCGGATTTTGAAAATATTTACACATGAGCATAAAGGGCCCATAGAGAGTATATACTATAAATTTCAGCTCCCTAGCTGAAACTTTGGATTTTCAAAAATTAATATACCCTTAGAATAGGGTATAAAAAAATTATTTTATTTATTTGTGGGCGTGTCAGTGGGCGGATTTTGAAAATTTGTTATCCCGAGCAGTTTTAGGAGTCATAGATCATATATAAAAAATTTCAGCTTTCTAGCTCAAAATTCGATTTTTTCCAAAATTTGTTTTTTTTGAGTTTGTGGGCGTGTCTGTGGGCGGATTTCAAAAATTCGTAAACTTGATTATTTCGGGACCCTAGAGAGTATATGGTTAAAATTTCAGCTCTCTAGGTCCAGTTTAAAGGCCTAATTTTTGGCTACAGACGGACGGACGGACATGGCTAGATCGACATTACTATCGATGCTGATCATAAATATAGTAACTTTTAGGGGTCTACGGGCAATATTAAGGTATGTTACAAACTATGCGTCTAAATTAATATACCCTTAGAATAGGGTATAAAAAGGGAGGAAGGGTTGATTACATTCCGGGGGCCGTCTGAAGATTAGGCTGAAGACTCGAGATCCAACACAGCAATCCTTCCTACAGATCACTTTAACCTTATGCTGCCATTCGATATTCGCACATCACAAGTTCTTACCCCATCAATTCCAGGGTACACCTTCTCGACGATACCCATCTGCCAAGAGGAGCGTATATCATTCGGCTCGACAAGAATGACGATGCTACCTTCTGACACGGGTTTGGTGTCCTTGTGCCACTTAGTACGCCGTGTTATTTCAGGCAGGTACTCCAAATACCACCGTCTAGTGAACTCCGCCATTAAATGTTGGGACCTCCGACTGTACAACTTGCTGTTGACATCGCTGTCGTAAAAAACTCCAGGGGCCGTAACGTTCCTATCCTCTTCTCCAAATAGCATTGTGTTCGGAGTTAGGGGTTTCGGGTCTTCTGGATCGACTGGAATGTGGGTAAGTGGCCTACGATTTATTTGCCCCTAGGCTTCAATGAGAGCGTTGCGTAGCACATCCTCCCTCGGGATGACGCCTCTTAAAATGAATTCAATGGTGATCTTGATCGATTGAATAAGTCTCTCCCATGCACCACCAATTCACGGAGAATAAGCTGGGACGAATCGCCAAACGATGCCTTCATATTTTGCTGCGTATTCACTTAGCGATGCCTCCATCTCCCTTACATCCTTTGCCAGAAGATTTCTTGTACCAATGAAATTGAGGCCATTATCGCTATAAAGACATTTAGTGACGACTCGCTTGATCAAAAAACGACGTAGCGCCATCGTGCATTGGTCTAATGATAAGTCGTTGAGAAGCTCTATCTGAACGGCCCTGAAGGTAAGACAAGTGAAGATCATACCATACCTCTTAGCTGATCCCCGTCCAAACTTAACGGCCAGTGGACCAAAGCAGTCTACTCCAACGTGAGTAAACGGCCTAGAATCAAAGGCTAAACGAGCAGCAGGCAGCTGACCCATCTTCGGCATCACCGGTCTGGCTCTGAGGCGTTTGCACATGTTGCAATGTGCTTTGACCCGTTCAACTGCTCCTCGAATATTAATGATCCACGCTCGTTCCCGGATGTCAGAGATAATGGCTGCTGTACCCACGTGCAGATTGCGGTCATGATGGTGTTGCACAAAAATTCCGACTAATGGATGGTTTTTTGGCAAAATAGCAGGATTTCGAGACGCATAGGATGACACAGCTTTCTGGGCTCTCGAACTCATACGAATGGTGCCTTCCTTATCTAGGAACGGCGACAACGCATACACGGAACTAGATTTCCCAACGCTCTTATTTTTCTTCAAGCATTTGTACTCGACTGAAAAGGAATCTTGTTGAATCTTTCTGAACAACCAGTCTTCCGCACGGTGATACTCCTCCGGAGTGACAAAGGCATCTTGGTGTGCCTCCTTCCTGATGAAAACGTCCTTAGCACGAAGTATGAATGCAATGACTCTTACTGATGAAGACCACTTAGCTCTAAATCGTGGCTGCAAATCGTCGTAAACACGGAACGAAATATTGGCGCAATTAGCAGGCACCAATACCTTGATTTCTACCTCGCTTGAAGTATCTTCAACTTCATATGCCATGCTTGAAGTAATGGGACAAGCCTCAAAGGGACAGCGAAGAAAGTCGGGACCCCTAAACCACCTGGCTGACAGATTCCCCATGGTGGAGTCGCTCCACCTTGTTCCATCATCGGCCACATTATCCTCTGACCTTATGTACCCCCATTGACGAGGAGTAGACGATTCTAAAATTTCTCCGACTCTCACAGCTACAAACGATGGGAACTTATAGCTCGCCGAGTTGATCCATGATAAAACTGTTTTAGAGTCCGAAAGAAAGATCACCTTGTGAATTGGAATGGTATGAGATGCCTTTATAGTTACAGCCAACCGTACACCGAGAACTGCAGCCTGCAACTCCAAACGTGGGATTGATAACTTTTTCACTGGCGCTACCTTTGACTTTGCCAAAACCAGTGACACCTGGCGACTGTCCTCTCGTTCAAAACGGAAGTATGCGACAGCTGAAAATGCCTTTTCAGAAGCATCGACGAAAACGATTAAGCTGACGTCCGAGGCATTAGGAGTCCACGAACCATACTTTCAATTTCAATTTAATTTATTTATAAATTATTAAGTACATGTAAGACTTTGTCTTTAAAGAGTACTAACAAAATTAACAGTTAGAGTTCCCTTACTATAGAAATTATATAATAAAACAGTTAATGAGATTACATGTATATTTAATATAAAATAAAGATAAAAAATAAAGATAATAGAAAAAATAAATAAATGTGGGATAGATGAAGTAATAGTTAAAGACAGGAAGATAAAAAGTAGAAAAGAAGAAAAGAAGAAAAATAGGAAAAAGACAATCTACTGCTGTTGAGAAAAGTATTCAAAAATAGCTGTCCTGAATTCAGAGGCTCTCGATGCTCGTTTTATGACTTCGGGTAAAGAGTTCCATAGCCGAATGGCGTGAGTAAAGAACAGGCGCGATGAGTTAGTGTAATTACAAGGCTGTACTATTACATTGAATACTCTGGACGACTGTGTGAATTGCAGTTTTTCGAATAGATACAATGGTGATTTTAAATAGATAATAACTTGCGGGGAATTTTTAGATTTTCAATACCTTTGAGTTCCTTAATGAATTCCACCCATTGTCCTCTCAAGAGCTGAGATACCGGTTCATCCCAATCGTAGCCCTCCCGCCAGACATCTTGAAGAATAATACGGCCACGGATTATATAAAGGGAGATCAGCCCGAGTGGATCGAAAATACGCATTATTGTTCTAAAAATCTCTCTTTTAGAAATAGTACACTCCGATCTTAACATCTTCTCGAGTAAGCCGTCATCCGAAACCTTGTACGTAAGATAATCATAAGATGGATGCCAATACATTCCCAAAACCTTTGTTATGAAATTGTCAGACTCATTAGGATCCACACTGATGAGCTTAGAATTAACGAGGCTCTGAGGTACCTGCTCCAGGAATTCACGGCTATTCGACTGTATCCCAACAAGTTCAAAACTCATAGACTTACAGATGCTAATGGCGTTATGAGTTACCAGAACAGCTTGATCGACGGTGTCATGACTGTTGAAATAGTCGTCCACGTACGTGCGCTTCGTCAAGCCATCGACTGCCTCTGGAAATGTTTCTCGGAACTTATTCGCGTGAAAGTTTTTTACAAACTGGGCGCAACTAGGGGAGCACCTGGGGCCAAACATCATCACTTCCATGATGTAAACTGTAGGCGTCTTGGTTGTATCCCCGTTCCTCCACAGGATTCGCTGGCATTGTTGATCTTCTGCCGTTATTCGTATCTGGTGGAACATCTCTTTGACGTCTGCATTCACCGCTACCTCTCGCTCCCGCAGCTTGAAAATACCTGCGTGTAAGGGGACTAAATTATCGGGTCCTTTCAGTAGATGTGAGTTCAGCGAGACACCCTGCACCCTTGCTGCTACATCGGCTACCACTCTGGGCTTGGGCGTGAGCTTATTTGGATTTTCAACGATGAAGGTGGGCGCATACCATACTCGCGTCCACTCCCGTTGAAGCTCTTCAGTTGAAGCAACCCTCGCATAACCTTTCGACACTAGATCGGCCATGTAATTGTTTTTCCACACTAGCAGGTGTGGTTTTTTCTTTAGAGCCTTCTCCAGTCCAATAAGACGGCTCAGGGCCATTGGATAACTATCGGGCAATTTGACGTCGTCCGCATCCCACAGTAGACCAATCTCATAACGGTTATTCACCAATCTCAAAGAACGCTCCATGATGTTCATGGCACGCCTGTCCTCCCTGCCTACTAATTCACCCCTTGGCGGCATGACACCAAACTCCTCAGTGGTGAAATGCCATTTAACCAGCTCATGTAGATCCTCCTCTGATTTAATAGCGTCATGGAATAAGAATCGCATGGTCGGCTGAGATATCTGCTGAACACAAGACACACTTACGGTTGGAGCAGCTTTCCCGTAAACAATCCAACCTAAGAGAGTATTCAGAGCACACGGTTCATCCGCCTTGCCGTGTCGTTGACCACGACCCAATAGGAACTTTGCTTGATCCAAGCCCACTAGTATCTTTGGTTTAGCTTCAACGAGATCTTTGAGCGGGAGTCCCCTCAGATGTGGATACAAATCCTTCAGTTTGGCCGTGTCCGTCGACTGTGTGGGGAGCTCTAACCCTGTAACAGTGTAAACATTTTTCAAAAAATGACGATTACGAGTCCGAACACCTGAAATCGTTAAATCAGTTCGCAAAGAATCTTCACTCCTTGAAACACCTTTCGTCCATTGCAGAGTAAGTTTTTCTGGTTCACCCTCCAGACCGAGTTCATCAAAAAGATCCTTCTCCATCATTGTTAAAGATGAACCGTCATCCAAAAATGCGAACGTATCTACGAACTTCTCATTAGCCCCGCAGATTCGTATGTGAACTACCTTAAACATAACGGGTATATTCGATCCCATATGCGAAGAATTAAAGTTCGACCGGGGAACATAAGGATCAGCTGTCACGTCTAACTCCGTTTTCACCACGGACGATGTTTGGTGTAAAAGCGGGTGATGGCGTCCGGAACATCCAGAAATCCCACAAGTCTTTTTCTTGGAACATGCCCTCCACTCGTGCGGTGTTGGGTCCAAGCATCTGAAACAAATCTTTTGTTCTCGTGCAAAGGCCAGCCTCTGATCTGGGGACGATAATTTGAAACCCTTACATTCACTGAAATTATGTTGATTGTCCCCACATTTAATGCAAGCAGCTTTCGGAGCGGATGACGTGGCAGGCTGGTGAGTTAGCACTCGATTTGAATGGTTTTGCGGTACCTGAGCCTTCTTGGAACTGGACTCGATAGGCTTGACCAACTAAGGCGGGAGATCCATAACCTTCTGCGTAAGAAAATTGGCGAGGTCCTCTAGAGACGTTCGTGGAACTGCTGCTTGCAACTTACGCCAATCCTGATAAAAGGCGGCGCCTAATTTACATGAAAGGTCAGTCATCACATAACCATTTGAAAGGTCTTCTTCTCTTTTCATGGACTTTATATCAGCAACAAAACCGTTGACCTTGACAGCCCATAAGTGAAGGTTTGGATCGCATCTGGATTTCAAGGGTGGAAGCTTAAGAAGATCCGCCGTCAGACCATGCACCAAAACATCAGAGCGCCCAAATATAGCCCTCAAGGCATCCATGATAGCCTCTGCGTCTGATGAGTACTTTAGCCGATCGCTTACCAGTTGATAGGCTTCACCTTTCAGAGCCTTTCGAAGACGCGCGACGTTTTCTTTCCCGTTGAACTTTCCTTCCATAGTCGTCGATCTGAAAACTTCCTCGAAGTAAGGCCATTCCCTCTTATTATAGCCTGAGAACGTTGGCAACTCTTGCACATTGCTGCGATTTAAAATGGTGAGCAGACTAGCCATTTCTGTTGGTTGAATTGAGGAATCCTGAAAACTGTCACGACAGTGGGACGGAGCCTTGCAAATAGGCGTAGATTGTGCACGTTGAGCAGCATTTTCTAATAAGGTTTGATGATTTTCTTGAACTTTTCTTATTAAATTCAGTCTCTCCTCAGAAAATTTGACACTAGGGGGAAGAGAGCTGAAAGGTGCTCTTTCTGGCCCAGCTGGACGATTTCGGGCTGAGTCATTTGCATACTTTAACTTAGTAGCCTCTAACTCGTTACGTAAGGCTGTCAATTCCACATCCTTTTCTGCAGTCGCCGCTTGAGCTACCGCCGCCGCTTCCAGCAACATGTCAACCGTAGCCTCTAATTCCACTTGATGACTTGAACCTCGTTGGACGTCTTTGACCTGAATGCCTTGATCATTAGGATCATCTCCTCTTACCTCGCAGTCATTTTTTTCGCAGAACCACGGATCGGCGCTCGAAAATAAATCTGGGTTGAACTTGGCACAGGAATAATGCCACCAACGATTGCACCTTTCACAGGCCACCATCTCCTCCGTATCCGCCGAACGACACTTCTTCTCGCTGCAACTGAACCCAGTTCGATTCATCATGATTCAGATCAATTGAAATAAAATATTGTTGCTGCACCGCTTTTCCCAAATAATAAATATTGGTTTCCCAAATCGTGGTGTTCAAAATAATACGCAACTGCGACTAACAGATGGGAAGTAATTCAATTTTATTTCCTGTGGAAATTTACAAGGTTAATATTCAAGGAGATATGAATCAAAAACTAAAGAAACTCACAATTGGTATTACAAATAAGCGCTGAGCAACGAAATAACATCTACTTTTTATTCGCGATATATTTATCAATCTGAAAAATTAACGATTTAAATTGTTTGCAAAGGCTAGAAATAGTTAAATTTTACCTCCTTGCTGACTGACATAAAACTTTTATCACAAAGCGCGAATAGAAGCAACAAGGTTATGAGAATTAAAGGGAGGAAGGGTTGATGACACCCCCAATTTGAAGTATGAAATAAGTCCCCAAAAAGCCATGAAATAAATCACCACCTCCATACACATTTTGGGGAGTTATTTCATCTTTTATTTGGGGGGTTATTTCATTGCGGGGTTATTTCCTGCAGCCTATAAATACATCACTGCAAACTAAAAGATACTTCGGTGGCCCCTTTGTACTTCCTCTTTATAACAATATTAATCTTAATGCCAATGTACTGATAACAAAAAAATAATTGTAAAAAAATAGATCTAAATAGAGAAAGAACTTGAAACAACCAACAACCATTGCCGAAATAAACTTAGCTGATGTAAAGCTATGTCTTGTCTAATTAACGAAAATGCCAAACAACTATAAGCAAACAAAGAAATTCGATATAATGAGTAACGAAATGACTGCGGAACCAGGTATAAAAACATAGGGACGGGCTACAGTCCGCTTGGGCGAACTGTTGGATACCCTATTCTTATTCCTATCCCTCATAAGTGGGCGTGACAGAAGTCTAAGTATGGTTGAATTGTTAAGAACGCTCTACATATTTTGTTATATAACATTTAAAGGATTTTATCAAAAAAAAAACGCTCCCTAACTCAAACTTGGGTGTTTCAATAAAATTGCTTTATTTAATTGTGGGCGTGTCAGTAGGCGGATTTAAAAAAAATTAACACATGAGAATAAAGGGCCCTTAGAGAGTATATATTATAAATTTCAGCTCCCTAGCTCAAACTTTGAACTTTCAAAAAAAAAAAAAAATAATTGTGGGCGTGTCAGTGGGCGGATTTTGAAAATATTTACACATGAGCATAAAGGGCCCATAGAGAGTACATACTATAAATTTCAGCTCCCTAGCTGAAACTTTGGATTTTCAAAAATTAATATACCCTTAGAATAGGGTATAAAAAAATTATTTTATTTATTTGTGGGCGTGTCAGTGGGCGGATTGTTGATCTTCCGCCGTTATTCGTATCTGGTGGAACATCTCTTTGACGTCTGCATTCACCGCTACCTCTCGCTCCCGCAGCTTGAAAATACCTGCGTGTAAGGGGACTAAATTATCGGGTCCTTTCAGTAGATGTGAGTTCAGCGAGACACCCTGCACCCTTGCTGCTACATCGGCTACCACTCTGTGCTTGGGCGTTAGCTTATTTGGATTTTCAACGATGAAGGTGGGCGCATACCATACTCGCGTCCACTCCCGTTGAAGCTCTTCAGTTGAAGCAACCCTCGCATAACCTTTCGACACTAGATCGGCCATGTAATTGTTTTTCCACACTAGCAGGTGTGGTTTTTTCTTTAGAGCCTTCTCCAGTCCAATAAGACGGCTCAGGGCCATTGGATAACTATCGGGCAATTTGACGTCGTCCGCATCCCACAGTAGACCAATCTCATAACGGTTATTCACCAATCTCAAAGAACGCTCCATGATGTTCATGGCACGCCTGTCCTCCCTGCCTACTAATTCACCCCTTGGCGGCATGACACCAAACTCCTCAGTGGTGAAATGCCATTTAACCAGCTCATGTAGATCCTCCTCTAATTTAATAGCGTCATGGAATACGAATCGCATGGTCGGCTGAGATATCTGCTGAACACAAGACGCACTTACGGTTGGAGCAGCTTTCCCGTAAACAATCCAACCTAAGAGAGTCTTCAGAGCACACGGTTCATCCGCCTTGCCGTGTCGTTGACCACGACCCAATAGGAACTTTGCTTGATCCAAGCCCACTAGTATCTTTGGTTTAGCTTCAACGAGATCTTTGAGCGGGAGTCCCCTCAGATGTGGATACAAATCCTTCAGTTTGGCCGTGTCCGTCGACTGTGTGGGGAGCTCTAACCCTGTAACAGTGTAAACATTTTTCAAAAAATGACGATTACGAGTCCGAACACCTGAAATCGTTAAATCAGTTCGCAAAGAATCTTCACTCCTTGAAACACCTTTCGTCCATTGCAGAGTAAGTTTTTCTGGTTCACCCTCCAGACCGAGTTCATCAAAAAGATCCTTCTCCATCATTGTTAAAGATGAACCGTCATCCAAAAATGCGAACGTATCTACGAACTTCTCATTAGCCCCGAAGATTCGTATGGGAACTACCTTAAACATAACGGGTATATTCGATCCCATATGTGAAGAATTAAAGTTCGACCGGGGAACATAAGGATCAGCTGTCACGTCTAACTCCGTTTTCACCACGGACGATGTTTGGTGCAAAAGCGGGTGATGGCGTCCGGAACATCCAGAAATCCCACAAGTCTTTTTCTTGGAACATGCCCTCCACTCGTGCGGTGTTGGGTCCAAGCATCTGAAACAAATCTTTTGTTCTCGTGCAAAGGCCAGCCTCTGATCTGGGGACGATAATTTGAAACCCTTACATTCACTGAAATTATGTTGATTGTCCCCACATTTAATGCAAGCAGCTTTCGGAGCGGATGACGTGGCAGGCTGGTGAGTTAGCACTCGATTTGAATGGTTTTGCGGTACCTGAGCCTTCTTGGAACTGGACTCGATAGGCTTGACCAACTCAGGCGGGAGATCCATAACCTTCTGCGTAAGAAAATTGGCGAGGTCCTCTAGAGACGTTCGTGGAACTGCTGCTTGCAACTTACGCCAATCCTGATAAAAGGCGGCGCCTAATTTACATGAAAGGTCAGTCATCACATAACCATTTGAAAGGTCTTCTTCTCTTTTCATGGACTTTATATCAGCAACAAAACCGTTGACCTTGACAGCCCATAAGTGAAGGTTTGGATCGCATCTGGATTTCAAGGGTGGAAGCTTAAGAAGATCCGCCGTCAGACCATGCACCAAAACATCAGAGCGCCCAAATATAGCCCTCAAGGCATCCATGATAGCCTCTGCGTCTGATGAGTACTTTAGCCGATCGCTTACCAGTTGATAGGCTTCACCTTTCAGAGCCTTTCGAAGACGCGCGACGTTTTCTTTCCCGTTGAACTTTCCTTCCATAGTCGTCGATCTGAAAACTTCCTCGAAGTAAGGCCATTCCCTCTTATTATAGCCTGAGAACGTTGGCAACTCTTGCACATTGCTGCGATTTAAAATGGTGAGCAGACTAGCCATTTCTGTTGGTTGAATTGAGGAATCCTGAAAACTGTCACGACAGTGGGACGGAGCCTTGCAAATAGGCGTAGATTGTGCACGTTGAGCAGCATTTTCTAATAAGGTTTGATGATTTTCTTGAACTTTTCTTATTAAATTCAGTCTCTCCTCAGAAAATTTGACACTAGGGGGAAGAGAGCTGAAAGGTGCTCTTTCTGGCCCAGCTGGACGATTTCGGGCTGAGTCATTTGCATACTTTAACTTAGTAGCCTCTAACTCGTTACGTAAGGCTGTCAATTCCACATCCTTTTCTGCAGTCGCCGCTTGAGCTACCGCCGCCGCTTCCAGCAACATGTCAACCGTAGCCTCTAATTCCACTTGATGACTTGAACCTCGTTGGACGTCTTTGACCTGAATGCCTTGATCATTAGGATCATCTCCTCTTACCTCGCAGTCATTTTTTTCGCAGAACCACGGATCGGCGCTCGAAAATAAATCTGGGTTGAACTTGGCACAGGAATAATGCCACCAACGATTGCACCTTTCACAGGCCACCATCTCCTCCGTATCCGCCGAACGACACTTCTTCTCGCTGCAACTGAACCCAGTTCGATTCATCATGATTCAGATCAATTGAAATAAAATATTGTTGCTGCACCGCTTTTCCCAAATAATAAATATTGGTTTCCCAAATCGTGGTGTTCAAAATAATACGCAACTGCGACTAACAGATGGGAAGTAATTCAATTTTATTTCCTGTGGAAATTTACAAGGTTAATATTCAAGGAGATATGAATCAAAAACTAAAGAAACTCACAATTGGTATTACAAATAAGCGCTGAGCAACGAAATAACATCTACTTTTTATTCGCGATATATTTATCAATCTGAAAAATTAACGATTTAAATTGTTTGCAAAGGCTAGAAATAGTTAAATTTTACCTCCTTGCTGACTGACATAAAACTTTTATCACAAAGCGCGAATAGAAGCAACAAGGTTATGAGAATTAAAGGGAGGAAGGGTTGATGACACCCCCAATTTGAAGTATGAAATAAGTCCCCAAAAAGCCATGAAATAAATCACCACCTCCATACACATTTTGGGGAGTTATTTCATCTTTTATTTGGGGGGTTATTTCATTGCGGGGTTATTTCCTGCAGCCTATAAATACATCACTGCAAACTAAAAGATACTTCGGTGGCCCCTTTGTACTTCCTCTTTATAACAATATTAATCTTAATGCCAATGTACTGATAACAAAAAAATAATTGTAAAAAAATAGATCTAAATAGAGAAAGAACTTGAAACAACCAACAACAATTGCCGAAATAAACTTAGCTGATGTAAAGCTATGTCTTGTCTAATTAACGAAAATGCCAAACAACTATAAGCAAACAAAGAAATTCGATATAATGAGTAACGAAATGACTGCGGAACCAGGTATAAAAACATAGGGACGGGCTACAGTCCGCTTGGGCGAACTGTTGGATACCCTATTCTTATTCCTATCCCTCATAAGTGGGCGTGACAGAAGTCTAAGTATGGTTGAATTGTTAAGAACGCTCTACATATTTTGTTATATAACATTTAAAGGATTTTATCAAAAAAAAAACGCTCCCTAACTCAAACTTGGGTGTTTCAATAAAATTGCTTTATTTAATTGTGGGCGTGTCAGTAGGCGGATTTAAAAAAAATTAACACATGAGAATAAAGGGCCCTTAGAGAGTATATATTATAAATTTCAGCTCCCTAGCTCAAACTTTGAACTTTCAAAAAAAAAAAAAAATAATTGTGGGCGTGTCAGTGGGCGGATTTTGAAAATATTTACACATGAGCATAAAGGGCCCATAGAGAGTACATACTATAAATTTCAGCTCCCTAGCTGAAACTTTGGATTTTCAAAAATTAATATACCCTTAGAATAGGGTATAAAAAAATTATTTTATTTATTTGTGGGCGTGTCAGTGGGCGGATTTTGAAAATTTTTTATCCCGAGCAGTTTTAGGAGTCATAGATCATATATAAAAAATTTTAGCTTTCTAGCTCAAAATTCGATTTTTTCCTAAATTTGTTTTTTTTTTGATTTTGTGGGCGTGTCTGTGGGCGGATTTCAAAAATTCGTAAACTTGATTATTTCGGGACCCTAGAGAGTATATGGTTAAAATTTCAGCTCTCTAGGTCCAGTTTAAAGGCCTAATTTTTGGCTACAGACGGACGGACGGACGGACGGACGGACGGACGGACGGACGGACGGACGGACATGGCTAGATCGACATTACTATCGATGCTGATCATAAATATAGTAACTATTAGGGGTCTACGGGCAATATTAAGGTATGTTACAAACTATGCGTCAAAATTAATATACCCTTAGAATAGGGTATAAACAAAGCAAATTTTGCGAAATGAACAAAAATTATGGCGACTGAATCGTAATGACACCTTACAAAATAAGAATTGCCTAATATTATGTAGGTACCCGTGTTTGACCATGATATCATTTTTGCGATAAATTTCTTACAAAACTTGAAAATGTTCACAAAATGTACAGTTTTTAGTAATTGTGTTTAAAAAAAGAGCAAAGACTATAAACTAAATGGCATGCCCGTATCCATGGTAGACCAAAACGTAAAGTAAGAATATTAAAACGTGAAACGATGCTTTAGTTTTTCTAAGGTCACACCTCCTGCTTCTTGTAGTATAATAAAGAGTGTTCAAATTTGAGGTATCATTTTGAATTTTGAATGAAACACATAAATTGTGTGAAATCTGTGTTTATTTTTATTGGAAATTAATGTGTAATGTTACATTGGTTCCGGTTAATAATGAAGAAGAATGTCGTCCTCTCCTCTGCTAGCTCGGCACACTGTCAACCTTTTACCAAAATTTTGAATCACTTTTTCGCATAATGATGGTTCAATAAGTGATATTTGCTCGGTGATATTGTTTTTGAGGTGTTGAACAGTTTGAGGATTATCGGCATAAACTTTACTCTTCAATGTTGCACCATTTGGTTGAAACCACATATTCTGCACATCAATATCTTCTAATTGACTCCACAAAAAGTTTCTAATCATAGCTTGATATCGAGCTCCATCCAAAAAAATTGCATTGCCATTTTCATCTTCGAAGAAAAATGGACCAATTACGCCACTTCACCAAAATCCACACCAACAAGTAACATTTTTTGGTTTCATTGGGCTTTTAAACATATCCTCTACGATTTTCTTCAGCCCAAATGCGACAGTTTTGTTTATTGAAGTGAAGATAATTTGCTTGAAAAAATTTTCATTTTATTGTTGCTTCTCTATGGCCCAATTAACGAATTGCCGACGCAATGCGTGGTCAGTTGACTTTAATTCTTGTGTTAACTGCATTTTGTAAGCCTTTACATGTAGATCTTTGTGCAAAATATTAAACAAAGTTGTTGGTTTGAGGTTTAATTGCTGTGAACGATGACGAATCGACGTCTTTGGCTCTTCACCAACACTTCTGCTAACAGATGCAATATCTCCACTCAAACGACCGCAACGATAATGGGCTTTACTGCTCTGATCTTGAACCGTACCAGTTTCTTCAAATTTATGAACGAAAAGTTGAATAGCACGGTTTGAAGGAGCATTTTCTCAACCGTATTTTGAACGAAATTGTCTTTCAACTTCTGCAAAACTTTCACCATATTTAAAATAAGTTTTAATAATAAAAGCACGTTGCTCAATAGTGTACCTATCCATTTTAGCTAACGGGAATGTATTTACTTCATACCTGAAAAAAACTTCGGTGTAATCTAATAGCTGTAAAAAAAAATTCTTTTTTAGTATAAGCTCCAAAGCTTTTCATCCATTTCATTTAAGTTTTTTTATATAAATCGAAACAAAGTCTCACACTTCCTTTCCTTAAAGTCAAAGCATCTCCATTTAAGTCACAATATGCAAGTTGTAGTATTATACGTATATACGTATCTTTTGAATAGAGATTTGGGAATCACACTTACCTATCTGATGAGTGTTCCTGAGAATTTTAATTTTAAAATTTGCTTTGTTATTTCGACGTTTATTGACAAAGAACCCATGGCGCTATTCGCTATCGTTGTGTTACCAAGGAAATCACCTTTATTTCGATGGAATTATATCCTGTATAATGGAAACAAATGTGTGCCAACGATTTTAAGGACAATTTCTTGTTGAGCGTGAATTTTCCAATCTTGTTCGTGCTGTATTTAGTTTTAAGTATTTGTTTATAAATATTATCAACATTGCCCGTGCAGAGACTAAAAAATAGCGCTTGTCGTAAAAAGCGACTTACGGGGGAAATCACATCTAGGCAATTTTAACATCAAGGTGAGCCCAGCGACACATTTCATATTTTAAAGCCTTCTGCTAATAATCATTTCATTTGTTTTTGCAAGATTAAAATTCAGCTCATTTCCAACCGTCGAAGAAGAGATTTTACACAACTCCTGATTCATTTGATTTGTGGTTGGTGTAGTATTCGATATTGGAATGCTTTTATATAATTTGATCATCATCTGTTATAATGTTTGTGAAACAAGAAAATAAAAGCGGTACGAGCACAGAACCTTATGGAACCCCCATTCGAACCTTCAAGCTACTTGAGCACTTATTTTTGTGAAACACATATTGCGTCCAATCGAAAAGATATTATTTGATCATATTGCCTGAAGATACTCGTAGTTCAACAGAATCTTATTATTAACGCTTTCAAATACCATTGGTGAATCCAAGACCTCAAATTGTGGAACAGCGCGAATATCAAAGCGGTAATGTAATTTTGTTTAACGCTGAAACCGGACTGGTTGTTAGCAATTAGTTGTTTGTCATCCAGAAAGACCTTAATCTGAATAGCAGTTCAAAAACAGATAAAAGTTCATGAGGAAGAACAAATTTTCGGCTCACCAGAAATACAGACAAGTTAGTCGCTTATTTGGAATTATATTATTTTGACTTACTTATATGTAATGTGAGTTTTTGTTCGCAATCAGTTCGGGTTTGTCTTGGCAATTGGCACGTTTAATGCAACAACAACTCATCCTAAACACGATTCTTTTGTTGTATTCTCGATGACTTGTATTGATTGTATGTCAACACTTAAAAAATAACATAAGGAAAGGCTACAGTCCCCTTGGATACCCTATTCCTATTCCTTTGTATGAAGGAATTAAAGAACGACTTTATCTACAGACTTTGTGAAGAATTGGACTTTCATTTGCATTGATTTCTTTAATATAATATTTATTTTGGTTTTTAAAAATGTTTGCACTTATAGAGTATTGCATTCCAAATTTCAGCTTGGTAGTTCGAGCTTTGATTTCTTCGATTAAAAGGGTTTTTAAAATGAAAATTGACAACGGACGGACGGCCTAGACTAGATCAACATAATTTTCGATGGTGATGATCACGAATACAGTAACTTTTAGGGGTCTACGAGCAGTATTGAGGTATGCTACAAACTATGAGTCAAAATTATAATATCCTTAGAATAGGGTATAGAAAAGGCTGACCAAGGCAAGAGGTAGGGATCTGCCCTAGAGGAGGTCGAGTGCAAAGTGGCGGCCTACGCGGACGAATGGTAATGTCTGAAAATGCCCGCACACAATCAGAGAACTTCTGAAACCAGCCTTTGAAAACTATCCTCATGGTCTGAGGACGCTGGTCTCAACGTTAGCCCAGCGAGTACTATACTGATTTTATTTACTAGAAAAATTAAGGTCCGGCGGATCTAAATAATGAACCACTTAAATTGTCAAAGCAATAATGCTGGCTTTAAGAAAAATCTTAGATAGAAACCTCAGTCGGAATCCGAATGTTCACAACCACATAACGAAGGCGAAGATCGCCCTTTACTCCTGCAAGAAAGCCATTGTTTTCAGATCGGGTCTGTAGCCTACTATAATCTTTTCGCAGTACAAGGCGGTCTTCAAACCTATCCAAATATACGGTATCGTTGCCTGCATTATCAAAAATTTGCAATTCGAACGCCTTGAAATGAGTGCAAAGGTCAGCATGCATTTACGTAAAATGAGCTTTAAGGTCCACACTAATGGCTGCATTGGGGTGACTGGGAGAATCTCATATGTCGCAAAGCTCCCACATTGGTTACATGAGCATCCGGAGGGACTTTAACCCGATCTAAAAAAAAACCTCCCATAGAGACTGAATGTCGTCATCTCGAATAGTAGTGCACCTAGTCATCCGACTAATCGGCAATTCATCTTTGAATAATTAAAAAAATATTTAAACTTTTTTATTTGAAATTACCTAATTTGTTGGCCAACTCTTATAGATCAACAGGTTTTACCCGCCTCAGTCTTCTGATTTTCCAATTCATTATTTTTTGCTGACGTATGAAGTCTGATCAAAACAATATAAGTCCAAAATCTTTGTTGTGAGGAAAATGCATTTTAAAGTTAAGAAAATTCCTCTAAATCCAGTTTTGGTTATTACAGAAATATTGTGATGTAATATTTCTATAAATAGTGATATTTATATGATAATAACATATTCAAAGATTTATATTTGTATGTATGTTTTAAGGGAGATATGTTGTTTTGACCAAACGATGTTTAATTTTGTTTTAATAAACGGAGATAAAAAAACGCACTGAAATAATTATTTGTATTCTAAGTTCTTTTATAGACAAATGATTTATTTAACTTTTATAAAAAAAAAAACAATAAAATAACAAAAGCAGTATTCAAAAACAGATATAAATAATGATTTAAGTAAGTGGTTTATATTATTTTCATTAAGTCATCAGAAGAATCAATTAGATCAGGATCTTTATCGTCTATTCTCTCTTTTGATTTCAAGTTCTTATAGAAATCATGGAAAATTGTCGGTATCAACGGTAAAAGAGAAATTATATCATTTTTTATTCTTCAGAGATCGGTGATGGTACCACATTTTCCAAAGTAAATTTCGATGCATTTCTACCTCTTCTTTTGAAGCTTACACATCGGAAATCTTTTTCTTCATTTAAAGTTGTTTTTAAAAACACTTTCCCGTGATCTGTTTTTAAATATCGTAACGGTTGGTTTCAATTCATGTACCACGAATTTTTTCTTTTTTCCACACATTTGACAAGTTGATACCAATCATGTGGATGGTAAATTTCAGAGTTTGAATTTTTTTTTCTTTTTTTTCTATGACAGCATGATCTATATCACACTCCATATGTGTGTGATCACTAACCTAAAATGTATGCTCAGCCTTCTCAATACCAGTTGCGGATATTTGCATCGATAGTAAAAACATTGCAACAACAATTGTGTTTTTGTTTTGGCCTCCACATGGGTCCGAATAAAATTTTACTGATTTTATTGTTCTTGGAAGACTTTTAAGATGCAGAATTACACACGAAGCAATTTCATTTGCACCTCTTCCTGCGATTCCTTCATGCCACATGTAGTTTTTTGAAGTTCCATATGATAGGTCGTGTATGGTTAAATTGAAAGTCCAAAGCTGTCTTTTGTAAAAAGCGACCGATGTGGACAAGCTTGGTGTTGGAAGGCATTGTTGCAGATCAAAGGCAAAACAAGCTCTCGTGCTATCTTCTTGAGCCTCTAGCTTGTCGCTTTTCCTTGCATTGTATGCCAGCTCTGCCTCCTCATGATGGCTATCCAGTAATATTTTAAGCTGTTCCAATTCATCACTCTTTTCTTCCGCTGCAACCTTTATTTTCATTTGTAAGGAATCACAGGTGTTGCATGTATCCTGTTTGGGTCTTTTAAAAGTCAGTTTCAATTTATGAAATTCCCTTTCATAAATTGTCATTGAAACATACTTTTCTTGTTGCAGTGTCATATTATGCAAACATTTTTGCCGAAGAAAGATTTGCTGGTAGAATACGCTGATCGTTCGTTTTTCGTGCGTAATGGCTCTCATAAGAAGGAAAAGATTTAATCAGGGCTATCGGGGATTCCGAGCATTTTTTGTTCCTTGGAAATTATTCCTAGTATCGTGAATCTCCATCGGAATTTATTTCCCCCGGAATTTTCGAAGTTATGTTCGAAGGCGTTGACAGTTGTCAATCGCAATTAATTCAATTATAATTGAAGCTCATATTTGAGAAGATTTTGGTAATGTATGTTTTTTTGAGTTAAGTAAAGAGAACTATACAGACAAAATCTATTTTCGTTTGGTCTTAACAGCACAAGTCTAAGTTAGCCGATTCAAAAGATATTCAATGGTCCAAACAACACTTTTTTTTTTTTTTCTAAATATTTTTGATCAAAATGACATAACTTAACATGTGTTGTTTTAACCGCACAAAAATTTTCAATTTTCAAAAAACAATCTGGTCAAAAGAACATAACTCCCTCTATGGGTGCTTAGCTCTTGGTTCGTTAACGTTAAGTAAAATGCTTGCTGTTAAGTAACAATGGTTTATTAATTTTTAAAAACCAATCGTAGTAGGTAGGCAATATTATTTGTAATACTCGTGGAAACCACATGTTTCATTTTTATTTTATCAACGTGTACAGTCTTGTCGTTAATAACAGTTAATAAAGAAGAATCATATTTTCTCTGAAAATGTTTCCTTTGAAATAAAATTATAGCATCTAAGCCAAACAGAAACATTGATCCACCAGATGAAGAAAACAAGGAAATGTCTTTTGCAGGTAAGAGATGAAAAATGGGAATATTAAAAGGAAAATTTAACAAATGGATTTCTTAAAGATTCATCCTCTGTGCCTGACATAGAATCACAATTGATGGATTTACTTGATTTTTCTGATGATAGCGCGTTGGACCTAACTTTTTTCCGGGATCGGTCACTGTTAGCCAGATTCAAAGTCAGGAAGAAGATTTTGAAATGCAAACTGATTATGTCAACGAGAATAACAATCAAGAAACCACTGAAATGGAAAGTAAACCATGGAAACGATCTGTTCGTCGACAACGGAAACAAAATCGTAATACAGGTTAATCGTATACAACTGCCAAAAATGTAGTTAATCGTGCTCGAGCATCAACAAAAATTAGGAAGATGTCGCAACGGTTGTATTTATTAAAATCTTGAAACCTGACATACAAATAAATATTTTCAATGCTTATTGGTCACTGGGCTCTCGGGGTGTAAGAGCATCTTTTGTTGGAAACTTAATTAACCAAATAGATAAAAAGCGTACTCGCCCAACCTCATCATCAAACCCTAAAAAAAGAACTATGTCTTGTTCTTATTATCAACGAAATCGTGAACTGGATTGCATGTGAATAGTTTACGATGAGTCCTGACAAAAAATGACGTCTAAAGAAAACTAAAAGCTCAAATAGAAGCAGCTGCAATCAAAGTATTAACTTTTATTTACTTAATTCAGTCCGAATTTCTTTATTCTATAGTCTCTATTTGAAAGGGATTCTCTTGATCCCTGTAGAATAATCCTGTGTTCCTAGAAAATTGGTGGGGCAGCAGTACATCGCATTTGTAGGAAATGCACAATTTCCGTTATAAGATCTTAAGTCGTCCTAGGGTTTGAAATTATTTTATTGTTGTTTTAACAGAAAAACTTATGTAACAAGATATGCATTCCCACCACATTGATCTTTGCGGAAAACTTAAGCCTATAATCTCAATTTTGTTTGCTTTCTTTACTTTTAATTTCTCATAAAATAACTAAAATTAATTCGTTTATACCCCAGTAAGCTATTGGTATAAGAAAGATTTAAAAACAAATATGTATAAGTAAAAAATTAGATAAAAATTCTACCATCTCAGAAAAGCAATTCTTGACATAAACTCCTCTCTCATACTGCCACAGAAATATAGATGTTGGTAGTATTTCTATTTAAGTTCCTTCTGATGCAAAATTCTATTGCGTGTGTTTTAGCTTGATATACTGAGTTGATTTCCTCTTTGCGTAGAGTAGATTTACTGATCGCTCCGTGTGCACCTGACCCAACTCCTTGATCTGTTTTGGAGCCTTCTGTCTAGACCATCAGATAATGTCCATTATTTGTAACCTTGCATCAACCTCCTGAAAAGTAACACAACGGAACCTATCTTTATAGCTCAGGGATCCGCTGGTTAGCACCACCCAGATTTATACATAATTCTTGAGAGTTTTTTCATCTCTACATTTTCAAGATCGTCCAGCTAAATGAAGTAGCTGTCAATAATCCTGCATCGTATCTTAAAAACTCGTCCGTATCCTCTTTACCCAAATTGTCCATCAAGCATAGGTTCATCTTCATATCTTTAGCGATCTTGTTAACAACAGCTATCTTTGCCTGGAAAATGCTTCTTGCAGTCGTTACATATTCTAAGCATTCGTCTTAGTTCAAAATTTCTCCGTTGGTAAGGATAACTATCTGCTCTCTCCTCTCCTGTTTTTTGCCATTCGCTGCTGTCGGATACTCCGGTAGCGAAACTTCTTTTGAAGGAGAGGGTGAAATGTTCATTTTTAAAAAGCAGATTGAAAGCACCAAACACCGACACTCCCTATAGAATCCTTCATTTTGAAAAACGATTACCAGCCAAAATAAATCGTCCCAACCACTCTTCCTACAAAACTACAAATGCGTCTTTCATTTGATAGAATAATTACCACATGATAAGACCGTCCATGTGCGATGATGCGTTTCATTTATTTGTTGTACGATGTACACTTCGTAATGTTCAACTTGTTGAGCAAAGGAAAAAAGAACCACCCAAAGCTGTCTTTTTCTATTGATTGACTTTTGGTTACCTCAAGTGCGTGTCAGGTGGTAAGTAAACGGAAGACATGTTGAACTTCTATATATTTAACTAATTCAATTATTAACATTGGCTTAACGAGCATAAGAAGCTGGAATCGCATGCAACTTCATCGATTACCAAGCACCAGGCGAAATCAATTAAACTTAACAAAGGATACTCACTTCACTTTCCCCCCAAATGGGAGGTTTCAAGTTTCTTTGTCGTGTAATTGAATGCTAACAACCCATCATAGAGCAGAATTACTGATTAGCGGTCGATAGGTCGATGCTGCTCGTTGCTGATGTTCGATGGAAATAAATTTCGTTAAGCGATGCTATTAGAATAAGGCTTTTTGTTTGATGATTTGTTAATATTCAAATTGCGTTAGGAGCTTAGTTTAAAAATTAAATTAATTAAGCCAACATAATGATCCGTATGGAAATGTAATCACTAAAGTATTTAATTATCTTACACCAAGCGCTCACAGTTCTTACGTAGCTTTCAGAGAATGTGTTGACCATATTTGTTCCCAAGTATTGGTTAATATTTATTGTATAATTCATTATTTTCACAATTCTCACGTATCAGAGATTGGGTTGGCCATATTTGTTCCCACGCAATATATGTTTTGTAATCAGTTTAAGTTACCAGTCCATGAAATTTAGCCCCAATGCAAAATGGCCAAAAACAAAAAAATTCAACAGGCCCCAAAAAGTAATATAGGAAACAACAACAACCTTTTGTAGTCCGATTGTAAAAACTGAGTAATGCAATTTTCTTACGCTCACCTCAATTATTTTTTATTTCAAAAATTATCAAAATCGGTAAAGCCATTTTTTGAGAAAATCGGTATTGAAAAAACCATTTGTATTGTAGGTACCGTTATTTAAATAATGGCCTATAGATATAAGCCTATAAACCCCAAATACGAAGTCTGAAGTACCTCCGTCCACCCATTGTGAGAGTCAATGTCAAAGTCAAACTTTTTCGTGGTATCTAAATCGCCAATAAGTTTTAACAAGCGTTTTTGTAAACCATCAATTAGCTCCAGATATGTGATTGGGGCACCGGCCCAGATTATGAGCGTTGTACTCAAATTTGTGTTTTGAAACCATTAAATTCCACCATATTGGTTTAACCCCATCCCCATATGCTCTCAAGATCGGAATTTAATAAGCTCAACATACCTTGCGGTTCCATTTCCACACACATTTATCAGCGAGGGAATGAATTGGATTAGAAGTAACAGACAGCAAATCATTTACAAAAACGAGAAAGAGAGTTGGAAACAAAACAGAACCTTGGGGAACATCAGCATTTCTTTGGTGGGTTGCAGACTTAACCCTTTCAAATCGTCGTTGAGCATACATTATAATATTAAAAAAAGAAAATTTTTTTCTTGAGTTTTTTTTTGCCACCAGGGGCGCTGTAATCTCTTGGGACATATAGTCCCATCCGTTATCTAGTTTCTTTCAAATTGGGATCCATTGTCCCAATCGTATCTTACAGTAAGACAAACACAATTCGTATATATTATGAAAACTTTATTTAAGAACTATTTTTTACATGGTAAGGGTGAAGCAGCTGAAGCATAATGGAACTTCACAACCCTTGCAAGTAAAAAGTGTTCGTTTATCATTTTTTTGGTCCTTTTTTGTCTTTATAGCACGCTGCTTTCCTTCTATGGGAATATGACCGCCTAAGACTAAATAATGATTCTCATATTTGTACATTGGAAGATCCATATGAGAAGACTGCGTGGAAATAATTGTAGGAATGTGTCCAGTTCGGTGGTTCCCCTATTTACGTTGCAGAGCACTGACAGAACAAATTCTTGGGGAACTTCCATTCTTGGAAGACCTATGCTGTCGACCGACCAAATATTTTCAGTTGCTCTTTCTGGGGGTGTTTGCATAGCAGCTGTGTCTTCACTTATGGGTTCGTTGCTTTGAGCTTGTTCTGGCTCTTCATCGTATTCTTGGTTTGCATTGACTTCTTCTTCGTTATTCGTGTCGGAACTTCCAACATCCATCTCCTCGTCTGTTGTGCTTGAATTGGACTCCGAATTGGACATTGCTCTTTTTCAATTTGAGCAGGTTTCAAGCTACGTTTGGAGTTCATATTTTAATGCGTAAAAAAAATCATGTAAGCAAAATAGATTTTCTTAAGTACTGCTGGGACATACCCAATTTATAGCACTACTGGGATATATAGTCCCAAAGTGTAAAAACATATAAAAAGAGCAACAAATATATGTTTTTCTCACATTTTACACTTTATTTAAAAAAGTGATCACTATCAACTTTATAAAATATGTAAATCAGAATCCTTACCCATTATTTTTCACCAAAAACTGATAATTTCTACACCGCTTACAGAAACACGTGCACTTCACTTCACTACTGACAAGAAATGGTGCGTTATGACGCAATATGTATGACACAATTTGAGAGTTCAAACTATAGAAAACGAAAATCAGTTGGACGATTTGCTTTGTAAATTTTCCCAGTAGTATTTTTCAAACATTTTTGGGATGTATTGTCCCAATCGGGCCGAAAGGGTTAAAGCCGTCAAAAACAACTTGAATTGAACGGTCCGAAAGGTCGCATCGCCAAGGTCACTGGCATGTTCTCCGACACTGACTCTATTGCAAATCGCCAGTAAGCAATGAGTGGCCAGCTATGCTGAATTACAATGGACCAATAGGTCTAAGTGCTTGTCATCTACTAATGACCGACCCCACGGCATATACCTCACCATACCATACCATGGTGAAGAGATTGGTATCACTTTTTGGTTAAATAAGTCATCCATACACCAGTGGACCTGTTGCCGCGAAAACCGTACTGCCGGTATTTAAGAAGTTTTCAGGATCCAAGATATTTCATATGCCGACTGTTCATCAGCGTTTTTATGACTTTGGAAAGAAGGGGCGTAACTGCAACTGGTCGATAGGAGGAGGGAGAAAAAGATTCACCCTTTTTTGGGACAGCCTGGACAGTTCAGTGTCGGTTCATTTACTAGCTGAGTTAAATTATTTACCCCAGCAAAGATCTCTTCTATCGGGTGTTGTCTGACCAGAATGTCAGCCCCAATTATTCTGTGATGGAAAATAAAACTGCATCGAGCTCATTATAAGTTGAGTGCCTGACCAGATTTTGGCTTCACGAAAAAGAAGTGGATTAATTGCGTACGGACATGGAATTTAAGCCAGATGAAATTGAATTCCGGATTGAAATATTGGACGTATTGAGGTTGAAGTTGGGGTGGCAAGCAATTTTGTGGCAAGCAATTTTGTGGCAAGCAATTTTGTGCGGGCGAATTGTGAAGAAAGACTTTGTCTAGATGGTTTGCGAAGAACACGACTTTCTTCTCGATAGAACAGTGTTTTTATTTAAATACTGAGTGAAATGGTAGAAACACATCAACACTTCAACTTGGACTTCAACTTTGACAACCACGCCACACATTTTAGAACCAATGCTTTTTAATGAGATGGAACACAATATCCCTTCAACCTCAACTACGACTTAAACGTTAGACCTTAATCCTAAATTCAAAGTTGAAGTACAAATCCCACCAACCTTGAGGCGACGTTTTCAGTTTTCCCCACATACAAATGCTTGCTCCCGAAGTTGCATTTTTCAATGTGTTTGACTCGAATTTAAACGCTGAAGTTCTCGCTCTTGTCAAAGTCGAAATCGACGTTGAAGTGTTGATGTGTTTAAGTTTTAAGTTTAAGTTTATTTATTTCTTCGTTCTATAGTAATTTACAAAATATTAATATTGTCATAATCATTTTTATCATAAAATTTTTTACGTATACTTTTACTGAGATATTTGACCATAAATAAGCACTTTAGAACTTACACTTTGTGGAAAATTGTTCCAGTGGCAAGTGTTTAAAAAATTTTAGCAAATTAGATATTCAAAGACTTAAAACGTCGAGAAAAAGCACGCTGTTAAATTAGGAAAAGGTGGACAAAAGTCGTGTTTTTTTTTCATTAAATTGTTTATCATGGTGAGAATAAAACGAACTTTATTTTACGAAAGAGAGTAATGAAGATCGCAATAAAAACATAAAAACATAACTGGCTTACGTTACCACTTGCAGGAGAGTTTCCACTTCTGCTCTAGAAAGCAACCAATTTTTCAATGCTCTTAAAAATCTAGGGCTGCTGCCTACCAAACTGCACACTTCATTAGGTAACTTTTTGAAGATGAATGGAGCAATTGTTGTTACAAAGCGCCTGTAGTGTTCTTTTTTAGCTCTAGGAACGGCAATATCATTTCTCGATCTAAGAGAGTATACATGCCTGTTGCTGTAATTCATATACCCACTACGTCGATAGAATAATTTTAAAACCTTATATATAGAAAGATGTCGAAGGGGCAGAATATTAACTGAGGCGAATAAGGCATGCGAAGGCTCCCATCTAGATTTAAATCGCATGACCCTAACAACTTTCTTTTGCGCAATGAAAAGAGGCTTTAAATTACTCATGTACGCACTACCCCAGCATGTTATCCCATATTCAAGGCGTGTGTTTACAAGTGCATAGTAGATTGTCTTAAGCACCGTTGAGGGAACTAATTTCCTTAAGAAGTATATTATGTTAAGTGCCACGTGAACATATCTTTTAATATTCGTTATATGAATCTTCCAATTGAGGTTACAATCCAGAGTAATTCCGAGATACTTGAATTCGGACACTGATCCTATGTCGATGCAATCGGTGCAATTATTATCGCAGCCGTTCCCGTGGTATCTAATGCCGTTTATGGGTAATGGACTAGTGAGGGAGAAAGACATAACTTTTGACTTACTGCTAAGAACCATCTTATGATGCAGGAACCAGTCCCTTAGCATTGACATATCGAGTTTTATTTGGTTTTTTATCTCTTCAAGACTTAAACCAGTGTAAGATAGCCCCAAATCATCAGCGAAAGCCACAACATTGCCATTGAGAGGCAAGTAAAAGATTGAATTTATATAAATGACGAACAGTAGCGGGCCAACAATCGAACCCTGAGGGACGCCAACACCAGCTCCAAGCAAGGATTCGCTAAGGAAATCATTTACACGAACATGTTGCTTTCTACCATGTAGAAAAGATCGAAGCCATTTAAGTATATTGCCTCTAAAACCGAGCCTATATAGCTTTTTCAGGAGTATTTCATGATCCACTAAATCAAAAGCTTTGGTCAAATCAAGGAACAGCCCCGCAGTTTTCCTGCTATCGTCTAGACCTTTATAAATTTTTTCTAGAAAAGCCACTAACGCATCTTCAGTAGACTTCCCTTTTCTGAATCCAAATTGACATGAATTTAGGAGTTTGTACTTTTCAAGAAACTTAAGCATTTTTTCAGTAATTAATTTTTCGAATACTTTAGAGAAGGCGGAAAGGAGCGATATTGGCCTATAGTTTGAAGGATCACATGGATCACCTTTCTTAAAAATTGGAACAACTATCGCATCTTTCAAGCATTCAGGAAATGCACCTTTTTGGAAGCTTAAATTAATGATGTAAGTTAATGGGCTTAAAACCAGGTGACTGATTTTTTTAAGAGCCAAGCTACTTATCCCATCGGTTCCACAAGATGATTTTGGTTTCAAGCAAGCGATTGCTCCCGCAACTTCACTATCAGTTATATTGCCTAGCACAAAAGAAGAGGGCGTTTGAGCATCTTGAAATGACAAAGAGTCACATACGTTTGAGGCAGGTCTAGACATTACTGCAGCATTCCTAAAAAACAAGTTAAACGCGTCTGCTATTTCCTTTGGATCGGATGTAAAGGAATTATCAGGAAGTATGAGTTTGTTGGGAGAACATTGTTTGTTTTGTTTCCCTAATAACTCATTAACTAATCTCCATTGTTGCCTAGCATTAGACTTGCTTTCTGAGAATTTTGTCTGAAAGTAGGCTTCCTTTTGTGAATTTATGAGCACATGCAATTCTCTCCGCATTGTTTGATACATTGCTTTAGTTGGGTCATTGTTAATCCGCGATTTGTTTGCCGAGTAGAAGTTATTTTTGTCTCTAATTTTGGAACAAATAGAGTAAGTTACCCAGGGTTTGATCCTCATTAGCTTTTTTTTTTTTTTTTTTTTTTTTTTTTTTTTTCTAAAGAAAGGAAATCCAAATCCCAGAGCACTCAGACTCGGTAACGTTCCATTGTACTACCAGGCAGAAATCCTCCTTTTGGTGTAGAGGCATGTGATTGGGTGGCGTATGTTGTTGTTCCCCATGGGGATTGAACCTGCACCGCACGGGTCACAAGCCAACACACTAACCTCTACACCGTCGCCACCCCTCCTCATTAGCTTAGACTTGGGACTATTTGTTTTGGAATTTTCTAAGTATTGGTTCAGTATATTAATAAAGTAACTACATGCGATAGATGGACAATCTGTTGCATATAAACCAGACCAAGTTTCATGAGCGAGCTGTGCCTTCAATGCGTTATAATCTATTTTAGTTGAGGTTTCAAGACTAACCCTCTGGGGTCGACTACTATTTTCTTTCAGCATCTCGCGAAAGCAAACACCCGTAACAAAGTGATCCGTTACGTCCCACTCCAGAACGTACGGAAGGCATTTTTTAAGATCCTTTGCTCTAACGAAGATGTGGTCAATACAGGATTTTGTATTTTCCGTCACTATCGTGGGCACATTAACAAGGGACTCGAAACCAAGAGACGAAAGCATGATAAGATATTCATCACAACTTGAAGGAAGATCTAAAATGTCTACATTCATATCACCGACAAAACAAACGTTTTGATTCTTAATTGCATTCAGCGTACCCTCTATCTCTCTACAAAAAATGTCCTTATCAATGAACTGCAGTCGATATACGCAGACAAGGTCTAAACAAAAATTAGCATTCCTTAATTTAATAATAACACAATCGGCGCTTTCTAGAACTGGTTTGGAATACTCTTCTACTACAAGATTGTCTTTGACATAACTAATTATACCTCCAGCAGAGTAAGTCTGATTACAGTGTGGATAAGCAGTGTAACCCGGTATCGAAAAACTATTCACTTCATGGTCAAATATCCAGATCTCTGAGAGAACAATAATTTGTGGTAGTACTGTAAAGCAGTTTAACAGATAAGCACAAAATAAATCAAAATTTTTTCGCATACTTCGGATATTAAAATGTACAATGGTAAGATCATTTAAAGTAGATTGAAAATTATGTGCAACTACAATTTCATTACTATCCCTACATTCATCAAGATCAAGTAATTCATTAATTGTGTTTAACATATATTATTATAACTAATTCAAAAACAAACAATCGAAATTGTTTATAAATTATTAAGGTCATTTACAGACTTAATGAATTTGACCTCTTCACCAGTTCTGCGTTTCATCATAATTCTCCCGTGACGTACCCAGAGAAACTCGAAACCAAATTTCTTTTTAGCTTGTTTTGCTTCGCTCAGCAGGAACTTTGACTCACCCGAAAGCCACTCGTTCACGAAGATGTTTCCTTTGCTATTTGTTGAGAAAATCTTGCTGCTCTCAATCGGTTTCCTCCTCTCGTAGACTGCACCCATGATTCGATCTTTCAAACGTTTGCTGCCACACTTTACGACAATTGTACCACTCGGTTTTCCCTTGACTTTCTTGCGAAAGCAAATTTCCAGCTCATCCTCTGCAACATCCACTGCTAGGCCTTGGTGAAGAATATGCGTTACGGTTTCTCGCACATTTTTTTCGTCGCTGAACACAGGAACATCTCGCAGCTCAACGTAATTTTCGTGTAACAGCCATTCCGCATTGTACAGCCTTTCGTTTGTTTGACACAGCTGCATCTTGAGTGACTCATTCTCTTGTTTGATAGCTGCAAGTGCATTGGTCGTTTGTTCCAACGCAGTGAGTTGACTTTGCATAGCTTCGAAAGAACGAACGGTAGACGCGGGTGTTTTGAACTTGGAGCAGCTGTTTAAATATTCCGTCGAGTGTCACTTTGTTTGGACTTGCGTTTGTTGCCGATGATGTTTTTTTTTCAGCGTACATTTACTACAAAACCACGGTTTTTTGCTTTTGATTATGTGCTCAACATCTGATTGATTGATATTTGCACATTTTGGATGTAATAAGCAAGTACATTCGGAGCAAGTTACGATTGATTTGCTTGTATCTCTAGCGACTTTCGCAGAACACTCAATGCAACTCATTTTTATGTGCTTAGTCTTTGACGGCTCGACAACAACAACCATAACAGTTTGCGGATTCCAAAAAGCCTTTACGCTTGATCATTTCGGTCCCCAGGAGAGTACATTTTAGGCACTTCAGCTTTCTAGCTCAACTTAGGGCCTGGAAATTGGTGATAGACGAACATGGCTAGATCGACACTACTTTCGATGGTTTTTTCTAAACGTAATTTTGGCACTTTCTTCTTTCCTGGAAGAAAGCCTATTTTTGTAGTACTTTCGGCAGCGTTGCTTTCCATCTGATGTTAATATAGAACAGTCGTAGAAGAAGCTTTAAGCGACCATACCACGTCGAGTTAATCGGTTCTCGTCAGATCACCGTAATTAAACGACGTTGGGCGCGGTTAGTACGTAGATGGGGGACCGTTTGAGAACAACCGCGTGTCGTTGGCCAGTCCCATCTACAGAGTTGAGGTAGATAATACATACGTGGTATCACAATGGACCTAAATTGGTCTAAGTGTGTCGGCTTCTGCCGACAGCCACATAAACCTAACCTAACCTAACAGTTCTAATCGATTCAGCACTATACCCAATTAAAATATCAGTCGTATTTATTTTACAATAAAACATTTATTCTTTTAATAAAAATAATGGGCTACATTTCTTTCAGATTCCTTGAAGTACATAATCGTCCTAGGAGATCTTTTTCTTTAAAAACAAATACACATTGTTCCTCGATACTTTGTACCGAGTACAAAAAATACAATAACGAAATGATCTGAGTAGCATAATAGAACTTGCAAAAGAGATGTAATATTTTCCCGTTCAGTCACATATAAGAAATACATAAAAATAAAAAAAATTGACCAAAAACTTTGTCGGATAATCTTTGTCAACTCATTCAACTGTCACGGACTTTGCTAGATTTCTTGGACAATCAACATCACAACCGCGTAATACAGCTATGTGATAGGACAAGAGCTGCATCGGGATGACAGTCAAAATACCCTGAAGACAATCAACGGTTCGTGGAATCTCCAAGCTACGCGACGAAAATGACTGTGTTTCTTCATCGCCTTCTTCGCAGATAATAATCGGTCGTCCCTTACGTGATGTCACCTGTTGTAGGGCATTCATGCACTTAATATAGACTGGATCGCGTAGAACAATCATCAGTACTGGCATTGCATCATCGACGAGCGCCAACGGTCCGTGTTTCAACTCACCGGCCATTATGCCTTCGCTGTGCATGTACGTCAATTCTTTAACTTTCTAAAATGAAAAATGTCATTAGAAAAATAAAACAATTAAAATCATAGCTTAGCAACTCACCAAAGCCCCTTCTAAGCAGGTAGCGAAATTATATCCCCTGCCCATGATCAGCAGCGATTTGTGTTGATACAAGTCTTTAGCCAATTCCTGTACCTTGGAGTCCAACTTAAGTACTTTTCGAATTTGCTTATCCAAGTTCGACAGCGCTTCGATGATCTCCTTGCGTCGCTGTTGTAACGAAATGCGATCCTCGCTCATCACTAAACCGAACATAACCAACGAGATAAATTGTGAAGTGTATGCTTTTGTAGAAGCAACACCAATTTCAGGACCAGCGTTGATATGAACGCCACAATGCGACTCACGACAGATCGAACTGCCCACTGTATTAGTAATACCAACAATAAGAGCACCGCGCTGCTTGCAGTAACGCAGAGCCATCAATGTATCAGCCGTTTCACCAGATTGAGATATAAAGAAGCAAACATCATCACGGAATATTGGAGTATTTCGATCGAGAAAATCAGAAGCTAACTCGATCATCACCGGTAATTCCGTGAGTTCTTCCAGCAGCTGTCGTGTTGCAACAGCACTGTGATAAGAAGTACCACATCCAATGAGCATTAATCGCCGGCATCTTTTAATTTCTGGAATGTATTCTTTTATGCCGCCAAGAACAATGGTTCCATTGACAAAGTTCATGCGTCCACGCATTGTATTGATAACCGATTCAGGTTGCTCGAAAATTTCCTTTTGCATAAAATAATCGTAGTTGCCCTTCATGATCTGTTGAATTTCCATTTTAAGAGTTGTGATTTCACGAGCATGGGCATCGTCAACACACTTCTTGAGGCGGTGAATACTTAGAGCACCATCTTTAACTGCTGCAACGTCATCATCCTAAGAGCAATTGGAGACACATAAAAGAAACTCGAGTTAATGTAAATGCTAAAAGTTGTATATATGTGTGTTTGTATTTTCAATTATTTGCATTTAGAATGTATACAAGTAGTTCTAGTTACATGTGTCGATTCGGCAGCTGCAGGTTACGGGGGTTCTGGCGAAACAAAAGGTATGGCTTCCCTCACAACTTACAGCCACTTAAAGGTGGCCACACACCGTAATATAATCAGTAAAGCTTGTGAGCTATATTTATATAAACACTAATATACATTTAAGAAAGAGAGCTTAAAGCGCTCTCAACAAAAGTTATCACCTTAATCTTAAACTTGAACTTTTTTACGATTGCGACAAGTGCAAGCACTTGTTATTGATTACTGATTGATGTTTGGTCAACACGGTTATCCACAGTTTTGTCGGTTTACGTATTTGCATGCACACTTGCGAGACAGCATGAAAATGTTGAATGTATCGCTTGGCCCTCATAGCTAGACTTAATGGCCATTATGTAAAGAGAGTGATAGGGCAAGGAGAGAACCCACGTCCTGTCAAGGAAGAACAGATTTCATCACCCAGTATAGACGAGGTTGGCATAGCTATAAGAAAGCAGCCGCTGGCTATGATGGCTTACCAGAGGAGCTTTTCAAATACGCAGGTGATGTTTTGATTCGGGGCATGCACCAAATCATCAACCAAGTATGGATAAAAGGAAGCGTGTCCGATGACTGGACTATCAGCTCCATATGCCCCACCTACAAGAAAGGCGGTCCTATCTCCAAGAACAAGAACTATCGAGGCATATTCCTGCAAAATGTCGCATATAAGATCCTATTCAACGTACTATGTGAATGTCTCAAGCCATTCTGCAACGCACTAATCGGTAAGTACCAGTGTGGCTTCCGGCCCGGCAGATCGACAGTAGACAAAATGTTCACACTAACGCAAACCGTGTATAAGTTCTATCATGTCACTTCTTCAATCTTGTTCTGGAGAAAATAGTTTGTAGGGCAGGTGTTAATAGATTCGTCGAACCTTAATCCTGGATCTCTTGCTTTATGGTGCCGAGTGCTGGACGATAAGTAGAAAGAAAGAAAAATACTCCGTCGCATAATCGGTCCTGTGTGCGAGGAGGGCGAATGGAGGAAAAGATACAACCGAGAACTCTATGAGCTGTACCAAAATGTGGATGTAGTCTAAAGAGCTAAATCACGTCGACTACATTGGGTCGGCCACATTAAGCGAATGGACAACAAAGCTCCAGCCAAGAGGATCTTCGATTCCCAGCCCCTAGGTTCGTGAAGGCAAGGAAGACTGAACCTCCATTTTAAAGACCAAGCCATCGCGGATGCCAGAGCGCTTGGTATAGACAACTGAAAGCAGCGTACCCGGGATCGCAAAGGATGGAAGGCTGCAGTGTCTCAGGCAGACTCTTCACGGCTACGGAGCCCGTAAACTAAGTAAGTAGTATTTGCTTGGCTCACCTTAAAGTAAAAAATTGCCAAAATGTGGTTTCTACACTTTTGCCGTTTACAACAAGCGCTTCATCGGAGTAAAGAAAAATTCTTGCAGAGATTGCGGAAAAAAACCTTTAGAATTTAAACCCTAGTAACAGCTGTTAGTAAGCAAGACAACCAACTGAAAACATTTTTTAGGAGACGAAGGACTTCTAACCCAAATGTGCAAATCTAACTCGACATGAAATACAAATTTGAATTATTAAATTATTTTGTTTAACGACCTCGAATTGTAATATTAATTGTTGTTATTAATTTAAATTATTGAAAATCTTTCCCGAGGAACAAGAATCTAGACCATTTTTACTTCATTGAATTAAATGATACATTTGAACTGAAAATTCTGCAGCATAATTTTTTAATCTGCAAGTCGGTGTTCGAATTGAAAATTCCCACAAATATAGTAAGTTCAATGTGCTCATTGAACGTTCTTTGACAAATCTTCTTAGCTCTCTTAAGGGATTTTCATATAAGCGCGACTGGCGCAAACGAACGATTACACAAACTGAGAAGAAGACTACTTTAAATGTGCATATAAGCGGAAAATTGGAGATATAACTATTTCAAGGGCGGAATATGTGACTAATGCATCAAATCAGCATGGTTTAATTAACCAAACTTTTTGCCGCGAACAACAACGCCATTTGCCGCGATTTGTCAAGGTTTAGTCACAATCCACAACATTTCGTCGCGTTGCGGAATATCATTAGGATTTGCTTGCCGCGACCAAAAAAATGGGTCATGTGAATGAAGTGTCAAACTTTAAGAATAATCGTTCGGACGTGGGTAATTGGTGGCTCTCATATGAATGGTCCCTTAGTTCCGCAGCTATAAACAGCTGGAAAAATCTAAATTTATCTCATACTGTGAAAACACCCCATGTCTAAGACAGGCCAAACAAGCCATCCAGCCCTTCAAAAACAATGCCAGCAGGATCCTAAACCTAAGTAGGCATGATATCAAAACCTAATAGGGTACCTCACAGGTCACCACGGTTTACGATACCACCTCAACAAAATGAAACTAGCCGACTCTCCAGAGTGCAGGCTGTGCCTCGAGGACGACAAAACCACGGAGCACATTTTGTGCGAATGCCCAGCCCTCTGTGCAATCAGAATCAGAAAGAGGATCTTCTTCAAAGAACTCTTAAGTAACGAAGATTTGAAGAGGTCCCCTGCTAGAAGCGTTATTACATTTTCTAGAAAAGTGGAAAACGCACTCGCCTAAAATTTTCTTGATCTATGGTACACTAAATCTACCCCGGTCGACGTACCGTATTTCTTTCGCCTAAGCAGGTCAACAAAAAAAGTTCCGCAGTAGCGATTTTCAACACATCAACACTTCAACTTCGACTTGGACTTTGACAAGAGCGAGAACTTTAGCGTTTAAAGTTGAGTCAAACACAATGAAAAATGTAACTTCAAGAGCGAAATAAAAGAATGGTTGTAAAGAAAAAGGAAAATTATGTCAAAATACAAGCAAGCGAGCAAATTCGCTCAAAATATAAGCATTTGCATGTTGGGAAAACTGAAACTTGGGACTTGCACTTCAACTTTGAATTTAGGATTTAGGTCTAACGTTGAAGGTGAAGTTGAGGTTGAAGTGCTAATGTGTTCCATCCCATTAAAAAGCATTGGTTCTAAAACGTGCGACGTGGTTGTCAAAGTTGAAGGCGACTTTGAAGTGCTGATGTGTTTCTACCATAATTCGTAGCTTTGAAAAGATTTCAGTACTCTGGAAAGTTTGGAAACAGACCTACATAAAGTCAAGGTTGTATCCAGCCGGGAAACTAGAGATTCCTTTTTTTATTGTGTTCAAAGATGGCGCCAATTTTCTTGTCTACAAAAAGGCTTCAAAGATATTACAGATAAGTGTAAAATGTTCGAGAAAAGAGATCATGTTACGAAAGGATCAGCAAATAATTTATGAATTTATTGGTTTTTGTTAAAATACTGTACATTCATGTGCATGTTTTTTTTTAATGTTTCATAGGGTAAACCAGCTTTACAACAATGCTGCGCTTAGCGTAGATTTCCAGGAAAGTATAAGCGACCTAAATCGGGGTTTGCCTGTATTAGAAAATGTTAGAATTTGACAAGTATGGTAAGGATCGTATTGTACGAACCCGACTCGGTCTACAGTCCGACAGAGTCGCACCCAAAAGCTAGTTATTTATTTTAATTAACATGTTAATGGCTACAAATAAATAATACTCACCTCCAAGTAGATGACACGATTTGTGTGTTCAATTACAGCTGACGCATCCGATGCAAGGAAATATTCGACTGTCTTATCCTCCAACGGCATAAATTCAGATGTGCTTTCTGAACGTGGTAGAACTGGCATTTCACGTGCGATACCATGTGGACGATGTTCTTTTGTTTTAATTTATTTGTTCATTTTTTATGAATTTTGTATGAATATATATTATATAGACATATATAGATGTATACATATATATGTATACATATTTATATATTGTAATGTGTTTTTATTTATATACAATATGTCGGCATTGACAGTGGTTATTTTGGCATTTGTTGATAGAACCATGTGTTTGTGTGTGCGTGTTTTAATGTAGGCATATCGCGGTACAGCATGAAGTTGATAATGCAGGTAACGTAGCACAGGCGAATGTAGTGGTATAATAAATAAATATTAATAAATAAGTTTTGATAAATTATAAAAATAATTTTTTTCTTGTAAATAAATTTTTATATTATGTGTAAATAATTAAACATGTTCCAATCACCAACACCAAGAGAAAATACACATCAAATAAATTCCAACAAATGAGGTATAAACATGAAGTAACCAAATAAGAAGTTAGATGTTTATAATTTCTTTATGAGCTACAACTAAGCAATATGAAACCGCACCCGCCTATATGTAATTAAAATGCGATTGATATATATATGTACATATACAGTGTACTCTCTCCTAACTGTACATATATGTATACGTATGTACCCCCTTACCAGGTAAATAAATGATAAATGCAGGAAAGTGGAGTTTTCCTGTTGTAAAATGCTCACTAAATTTTAAAGAAAGTTAAACATTCTAGATTAGTTTCAATATGTTGAACATAGAGCGTGAGCCAACGGACGGTTTGGATATTGGTTGTCATTAAATGAAATTTACTGAATTCTTCAAGACTGATATTTATGACAGGTGCAAGGACATACCTAAAAAATCTTAGTCAGCTGTCAGCGTTAACGCATTTCACGGAAGGAACAGTCCCATAGAATCCGTCGTCAACTTTGACAGCCGACTCAATGGCCCAACTATTGATACATTATGTATGGATACCCAGTCGCCAACTTCACTCGCGTTCCACCATGTCTACCGCTAAAGTTTTGGGTGGTGTCACCAGGTGTCGTATTTTCCAATCTTCAATATGGCAATGCTATATGTCACATCAATGCGTTTCTTCATTTTATACGTCCATTTCGCACCTATTTTGCCACTGAAAATATAAGCTACACCGGTTATGTTGAGACACAAAGTGCTCCAGAGATTGTATGAAAGCGACAGTCCACTGGGTATCGATTTATAATATATCAATGTTCCCGACTGCTTAAGATCTTAAGGGACGCAGTTCAATACAACTTTTGACATTTTTCACCTAACTTGCTGGCCAAATGTCAACAGCTCTACAGTTTTAGTAATTTCAGCCAATCAGCGGTCAAGCTGCAGTTAGGCTGTGGAATACTGAACTGACTGTCTATCGGCAATCATGTTTCAAATGTTCCCATCAATGAATGTGCCTCTCACAATTTTCTAATGCATAAACCTCAATGCGAGAATGTGTGAACTTCAATGTGTGAACTTGTGAAGACTTCAACGGACAGAAAAGTAGATAAAGTAAACTTACTTTTTGCGTCGACGCTTAAGCTCATATATCCTGTGGTTATGGGCCACGTTCCAAAAGAATGCGTGTATTCTATATAGCTGTCAGTGAAAAACGACGCAGCAACGGATTAACGGACTGCATGGGTTGGGCCCTTTAGTCATAGATTCGTTTACCAGCCAACATTGCATTTTTGTTATTCAATGTTATTATGAAAATGTGCAAAATTAACCAAATACCTTCATTCGTCGCCGAAGTTAACATTTAAACGTTGTCAACGGATGTTTACCAAACGTTTTCTTTCGGAAATTGGATGAGTTGACTGTGATTGAGCACTCATTTCAACAAGACGGCCAGCACTTCCTCACATAGGTACATTTTATCAAACGGTCACCTTATTGCGAACGAAATTCGAAGATCGTTATATATTTTTCGCTAAAAGAAGAAGTTTATTGGCCACGGAGACATACGATTCAACTCCGTGCCTGAAACAGATCTGCAGCAGGGACACACGCAGTAATGCATGCATTTGCGTACATAAAACATTGTCAATTCTTGCTGCAATTTGTCTCTATTTCTAATCTTGATACATTGATTGCAATAGAACAGCACAATTTGGTACAATTCTTCCGATTTGACTTTTCGTGCTGTGAAATTCTACGACATATACTAGGTAATGTTTTTTTAATAAATAAATTTTTTAATAACATTTTTAAAAAATAAAGTCATCGAAAATTTTAACCTTCATATGATGGCTTGTAATCGGAGACGTGCTGATAATTGACATAAACCGAACTTTAATATTCAAAAAATATTCACGATGACAACTCGTAAAATCTGTGTTTTATTTTGCAAAAACGTCCAAACTATCTGTTGGCTCACACTATAATATATTAAAACCTGCGAAAAGACATCATTTCGAAGAATCAATGATGGCTGTTCTTTTTAAAGATATAACTTTTGGGCGAAAGTATTGAGAAAGGCCGTTTTTTGATTGGCTGATAGGCTTAGCTTTTAAAATCTCAACTCTTTGAGGTTGAAATGGTATTGCAGTTATCCCAATATAAGTTAGTGACGTAGTTAACACCACAATATTATATTTTCGCGGCTCTGATTGGCAACAACAAAAAATGTTCAAAATATTAGCAATTATCACGATATTTAACTAGTTGCATCAAATGTTGAATCAAATGTGACAATATTATTCGAAGCACGGTCTAACGCAAAATGTATGTAGCTACACTACTTTACTTCACGCTCTAAACAATTGAAGGCCGAAAGACATAATGCAAGTAGGTACAAATAAAACGAGTATTTGGTGACGCCCTTTAACGAAGGAGTTTGTAGGATTTGAAAACGTTGACTAGAAATTATATAATATAAATTTTAATAAATATTGAAAATTAAATTAGTTTCACATGCTGTTAATGTGAAACTTATTTAAGTTAGTTAATCCAAGAACTCAGT
This sequence comes from Portevinia maculata, assembly GCA_949715645.1. Taxonomy (NCBI): domain Eukaryota; kingdom Metazoa; phylum Arthropoda; class Insecta; order Diptera; family Syrphidae; genus Portevinia; species Portevinia maculata. The sequence goes on along the minus strand of OX454525.1, from coordinate 13,038,946 downwards.
GTCAGTCTGTTTCGATTTTTCTTTATTCGTACACCAAAGCACTATTATTTACAGCTGTAATAGTTAAATATTTTATAAGAATGAGGCTTTGTGTTTGTTATTTAATCCCGAAACCGTTTTGTTTATAAAATGTTCTTAAGAAAATAAAAGTAATAAAATGTTTACCTTGAGTACTAGCAACATCGGTGTCTATTGTATTATTATTTTCGATTTTTCAATTTTTTTATAAATTTATTTAATTTAATCAAGGAAAAAAGAAAGGAAAAATAAAACAATATATAAGAACAAAGGTATTTAAAATTCAAGTCAAAATAAACATACAAACAAAATCAACAACTAATAAGTAAGAAATATTAAACATAAGTTAAAAAATATCATGCGGTTAGTGAAATCAAATATGGTTCAATATTTTTATTATGTTTTTAGAGGTGTACAGGGCTCACACTTTGAAGATGAATACTAAAAATAGGCAAACTAAATACTAGTCATTAACGGCGCATATAGCCTAAGACTTAGCTTCTCCAACCATTTGTGTGTGCGAAACTATATTTTTGACGCTAATGGAAAGGATCTACAATTTTAAGCCGATTCCGAAAGGCTAATTCTAAGAAGCAAGTCATGACAGTTAATACTGAGGACTTTCGCCAGAGGTGCGGTAGTGGAAAAACTTTTCTGGGATTTGAACCTCAAACCCCTCGTTCAGTAGTATAACCACAAAAGATCAACGTAAATTTTGAGCAATCCTTCTCTTTTCTTCCTTTCTGGCGAGGTTACAATTAGAATAAATGGGATCGTAACTCTCCCACTTTATTTATTGGTCCGCCTATAAGGTTTGCCGTTTCGACCGATCACTTCTTTACTGAGACCCATAAGTGTTGGTATTATTGCATTTGTATGATCAAGGCCTGATTAATTTTTACGATTTCGACGCATATATGCTCCTGTTATTGCTTTTTGTTAGATCGCCCGTTTACGACACTCAGTGATCTCCAGTCGTGTCAACCAATGGATTTGCATGCACACTTGCGGGGGAGTTTCAAGATCTTAAATGCGTCACTATATTCCTAGCCCGTGCCTGCACGCGACATAAATCTGGCCAATATTCATTTTTATTTACATTTTTTGTTCGCGCTGTATGCATCGAAAGTCTACGCTATGTGGCATTTGCAATCTATTGAAAATGACGATTCAATAAATAAATCGTATGTTATTCTTTATATTGTGAATATTTGTTATAAATGTACATGTCTGGAGATTATTTAATATTTATTAAATACATTACTGTGATAGAAATATAAGTAAACATGTACGCCATAAAATCTTTGAGATATGCACAGTTTAATATTTATTTTTAAATCGCTTAATAAAAATATTGAACCAATTTGAGAATAAAGTTAATAAAAATTGTTTATTTTTGTTCGGCATTTTAAAATACATATTTAGCTACCTTTGACTTCACTTTGTTGTTTATCATCTTTGTTTGGTTATTTTTATCGTAGTAGTTCAAGCAGAAGTAGTAGCAGAAGAAAATTGTGTTTTTTTTTGTAGCAGGGAGAAGTATAGTTTGTAGTAAAAGACACACGGTGATTTGGTTTTATTTAAGTTCCAACGAATATTTGTTTTGTATATTTAGGAGGCCACATGAGAGTACGTGTTATGTACAGAAAAAAGGAAGAGACAAACATAAAACAGCCACCCACACAAATGAAATGAAAGTACATAAGAAAGAGAAACAAACAAAAGGTTTAAAATAAAATTATAAATAAATTTACAAATAAAAAAAAGGACAAACAAGGATATATAACAAAACATATATTAATTAATAACAATGATAAAGAGAAAGAAAGAATAGTTTTGTGACTTAAATCAAAAATAGAAGCTTAAATGTTCTATCTCATCAAACTTATCTCCGAACAATTTCTTGATCCTAACTGGCATTTACTTACATCCTAACAACATTTATCGCTTTGTAGATTTATTTAAGACTGAGATCTAACTTTGCTACTGGTATAACATTTATTTACCCTGCTCGAGCGAAATTTAAGCACCCATATTATCCGCTTATCTTCACAGGTATACGTAAGGTTGTTCACACCAACACTAGACACAATACTTTATATCCCACTACTTTATCTAGAAATCATAAAAGAAGCTTAGTAAATGCCTACCACTGACAAAATGGCAACCAAAATTAACTGCTAGGTTTCATTTTCAGATTCCATATCGCTTGAACTGGGAATAGCATTGATTTATGCTAACGATTCCCATATACGGTATACCAATGGATCGACAACAGAAGAAGTAAGAGCCTCTCTTTAAGTCTCTCTACGCAAGTAAAGGCATGAGAGGTTTTGATTTCCAGGCTATATGAAATAGAGCTTTGCGTACCGGAGAATCTAAAAAGCGATTTAACTGATAAATAGGAACATAAATGAACAACTATAATAGACGGACGAAAACTCAAGTTAATGTCATATTTGAACGAACCGTTCCCTTCCGACCTATCAATAGCTTAAGTAACCCATAATAAAAGTATGTGAACGAACGGAAATACAAAAAAACTGGTTGTTTTTTTACGGACGTAAGGTGTGAGTGAACCTAACAAAACGGAGCAATCAGCTTTTATGGGCAAACAATACAAATTCCTTATATGCGCATAGTTACGGACGGCGTCGTACGCGCCGCTCCGACTATTTTAATTGGGCCATTGCTCAGTACGCGAATGTGTTTGTAATTTCGCACGAATGTTTATATCAATTTACGTTTGCATATTAGTACGCGAATGGGCTCATGATAATCGCAAGATTTTACCGAACGGTTGAAGGTGCTAATGCATCGGCAATTAACGTTTGCTGGTATAACACAAAAATGATTGAGCTTCAATGGACTATGAAAGGATAAAAATCCAACGTTTTTTTTTGTAAATTACTTACTAAAATGTTTGGTTTTGCTTTGCTTAAGAGATGTTGGTCACATAATGATATTTGCGAAGTCAGCCCTTGATTAGGGGCCAGAATGTCACTTTATAGAAATATCTGGACAGACGATAGCTTGAAAAGGTTTCATGCGGTACCGATCTATTTGACCATTTTACGTACCTATCTAAACAATATGTGTTTCTGAGGAAACAAGGACGTTTTCACCAGTTCTCTTAGTACAATATCTCATTTAATTGCGATTGAAACGTTTTGAACAGATAAAACACAAAAATTAACTGCATTGATATTAACTTCTTCTTCCTAAATGGCGTTGAGGCTATGATCAGAACTAGAAAGAGGGATCATAACCCTCCCACTTGACTGCATGCCTACTGGTCAGCCTGTGGGGTTCGCCGGTTCGACCTCAGGAAATAACCGCGGGCCCCATTTTGAATCACTTCGTCACTGAGGACAATCAAATGTTGGTGTTGCTGCATTTGTGTGATCCAGGAGTTTTTATTCGTGCCTCTCTTTGTAACAGGGTTCGTAGGAACATGTCAGTACCAACTGAGGCGGTCGGGCCCCATTTCTTTCTTAGACGTGAAGGCTTCATCGAATTTTGAAGCTTTTTATTTGATCAATCTTTGTTTGTCATCCGAAGCATCTTCATCTCAGCTACCGTTAATTTGCCTTTATACTTTTTGTACTTAAATGTCTGGAATAGGTTTTTTTCGGACATATACGATACACATTCTCCTCCAAAACTTTCAGCCATCAAGTGTTCGTTGCCTGAAAATTTGATCCCAGCTTATGCTGGCTATATATTCAACAAAGAATAACTGTTGCGCTTTGCAGTTCTTCACTTTTCCTTCAAACAAATAATAAAGGATTGTAACAAAAAATCAAGGGACTTAAGACGCTAACTTGTGAAAACCGACTTTGACGTTAGAACAAAAACCATTAAGAAGACCGCTAAGGCCATTATTGAGAAATACTATACCCGCCTCAACTTGGATTTCCACTCCAACAAGGGGATCTGTGAGGAGGTTGCTATTATTCCAACCAAGCCCCTTAGGCACAAGATCACTGGTTATGTTACCTATTTGATGGGACGTCTGCGACATTCCCAAGTACGTAGTATTTAAATTAAATTGCAAGAAGAGGAGCGTGAACTTCGTGATAACTACGTTCCAGCCGTGTAAGCTTTGAAACAGGACGTAATAGAAGTTGTTGCTGACACAAAGGAGATGTTGAAGTTGTCGGACTTCCACAACATCCGCGGATTGCAGCTCACTCAACCTGCTCAACACCGAAGGAATTAATTTATCCATCAATGCTTTTTTTTTATTAAATTTCATCAAAAAAACAATATCTGAAACCTTTTAGAAATGTTTTAGATATCAGTTCTTTTTTACGTTTACAAAAAGCTAGTTTTAACCGGATTAGATTAGATAAATTATGGTCACCTTATGTATGCCTTAAGAAAGCTTTAATTTAAATTCAAAAACTGCGTTTTCTTTGCTAACTGTGTCCTTGGATACACTTTTGTATGGCAGGTAAAATATCGCTCGAGCAGGTGATAAAACAGGACTTTTTAAAGATAAAGCAATTCAATTTCAAATTATTTAGAATCTCACATCACTAAAAGTGTCGAATCTACAACGACAAAAACGAGGCATTAACGGAGCCCTGACAAAAAAAAATATAAAATGCTGTATCAACACATTCAATCACACTTTTCGAAAACCTGAATCATGAACACATGACACGTTTTATGAATTTCTAAAAAGAAAATATCCGCTTATCTTACCTTTTCCGTATAAAATTGGAATGTGATCTGTGGCTAAGCGAGTCTTGGTCTTAATACCGACCAATAATGGGGAGCCCCGACGTGATGCCACACATTCGCCAGGAAAATGCTTTGATTTAAATGTCAAAGCAAATGCACCTTCCTATAACATTGAAATTGTTTAAATTAGATTTATAAATTAAGACTTTATTCAATTAGAATGTCAAACCCACCAATTGCTGGATAACTTGCTCTACTAGTTCCCTGAAAGAGTATCCAGGATGTTGTTTCCACAAGTGATGTATCAGTTTGGCCATTATTTCGGTATCTGTTTCGGATTCGAAAACATAACCGCGTTTCTCCAGGAATGTTTTCACATCTTTGTAATTTGTAATGATACCATTGTGCACGACTACAAAGGAGTTAGCTTCATCGGAACGTTGTGGATGAGAGTTTGTTTCCGATGGAACACCATGAGTTGCCCAACGTGTGTGGGCAATACCAACATGAGTAAGAACGGGTTCATCAAAGTCAGAACTACTGAATTCTAAAACAAGCAAACAAAACAATTATTGTTAAATAGAAATACTGCGGGTAGGCATTCTATATTACTATCTGCAATGGCATCTTCAAGAACTTTTACTTTTCCACATCGTTTGACCATTACGATATCCTTGCCATCGCTAGAATCGATTGCAACTCCAGTTGAATCATAACCACGGTATTCCAAACGTTTAAGTCCATTGACAAGTAAATCCAGAACTTCGTGACGAGTTTTCGGAGTCAAGTAATTTAGATATGCAAATATTCCTGTGAAGATAAGAAAAGAAGTTAAAAATAATATAAATTGCAAAATCGATAGTAGGAGAGTTCATCAAAAGGGGTAAATCGTATGAAAAGAAATGTAAAATATGAAAACATAAGATTTCCTGTTGGAATGACCAGGTCGCTAAGATCAGGAGGAAGGTTCGATCTTATAACTACAACTCGTTAACCAACTAAAACTTACAAACAGATGTTACGAGTACATGTTCGTTCTCATGGATTACAAAGGTTATGTAAGACTACTTCGTTAAATAGTTTTAATGCCGAAAGGCAACATTTATGAGGTTAGAGTTAAATTTAGAGCGCCCGCATAAGGACAAGTCATTTAATATACGTATCCGGTTAGTGTGAAGTTAGATTAACAATTTTTGTCCAGTATGTAAGTTGATATAAGCTAACTCAAAATAAACAAAATAATTAACATTGAAAATTGCACTTCTTACTAACAAAAAGATTATACCGGAATTTAATATGGGAATCCACTCAAAATAACTGAATGCGTTACCAGTATCTTGGAGTGGTTTTAGATAGAAAATTAAACTAAGGTCTTAACGTAAAGGAAATATCAAAGAAGGACTGGAGGCGTCTTCTATGCTTGCAACAGACTATTCGATAAACTGACGAGGATTCATATAATGTCCTTCTTTGGCATCACTATGGAAATAAAATTCGTCTCAACAGCCGAGCTGGAGTTAATACTCAATCTAAGACCCCTAGATGTTTTGTATAGGAACCTGCCGCAGAGTGCTATGCGGTTGAAAACAAAAGTAAATGGGTAGACTAGATTTTGTTACATCGCAGTAGAGATGAATAGCACGAAAGTAAACTGCGGGTCAATGAATCAATGGTAAAAGATGGCGATCCGCACAGCATCAGGTAAGACTCTGCTGCATTCCCGGGTACAGAGGTGGAACAGCAAACGGAAAACCTGATGGGCTGCCAAAAAGTGATACTGTAAACAACCCTGTAATCTAAGACAAGCGATTGGGAACACAATATTAGGTGTGTTTTATGAACCTGAGCTGCACAGAAAAGTACAGAAAAGATCACAAAAGTACGGGACTTTGTGTTCCATTAGCAAAAACCTTGCCCCAAAATGTTTTACATTCTGTCACTTTGTGTTCCATGACGCTGTGCAGATCAGTTAAGTACACGATTTTCTGCCCCTTCTTTTAAGGAAGGGCAACTGCGTGAAATTTGTCAAATTTAAGACGTCAAATGTCAGCTGATTTCTTTGTTTGGCATGCAATTTTGCATTAGCTATTTTTGCCTAAAAATATTCGCATAATTTCACAAAATTTAAAATGGAAAACGTACAAATTGAAATTTAATCAGCATCGGGTCAAACATTGACGGTGCAATGCTCACCCAAAACCGGTAGTATACTTGAAAAAAGTGAAGAAGAGTGCTACATGTATTTCTGGAGAAAATGTTTTGGCCGCTTCCATTGCGATGTACTCATTCGATAATGCAAATTGTTGCACAATGCATTGATACCAATTGCGACTCACTCGAAAGTGAGTTATAAATTCTTTTTCAGTATAAGAATTAAAGTCTTCTTCTAAATACCTAGAAATCGCATTTCTGTCGTCCTTTCCAACGAAAAACAGTGGAAAATCTTCTTGATCATCGCTATTGCTGGTATCCGATGTTGTAATATCCGACGAACTTAACATGATGCTACTGCCAGAATCTTCCAACATCTCGACTATTAAAAAGTCTGAAGTATTCATTTTATTTTATTTATCAAAAGCAACTTTGAATCTAACTTTTCATTTGGATTTATTTATTTTGGAATTCAACAGCTGATATGAGAGCTGTCACATGAAGCTGTACTTTTTTGTTCTAACTTGATCTGACAGTTTTCGCTCATGTGTGCTGATCTGATCTGTTGTGTTCTGATCTTTTGTTCATTAAACACAGCTATTAGCTGTCTTTAATGAACCTGAGCTGCGCAGAAAATTACAGAAAAGATCAGAAAAGTACAGGATTTTGTGTTCCATGAGCAAAAATCTTGCCCCAAAATGGTTTATATTCTGTCACTTCGTGTTCCATGACGCTGTCCAGCTCAATTAAGTACATACAGCATTTTCTGCACCTTCTTTTGAGGAAGGGCAACTGCGTGAAAGTTGTCAAATTGAAGACGTCAAATGTCACTGATGTCAGCTGATTTGTTTGTTTGGCATGAAATTCGCTATTCCTCGTATCCGATGTTGTAATATCCGACGAACTTAACAAGATGCTACTGCCAGAATCTTCCAACATCTCGAGTATTAAAAAGTCTGAAGTATTCATTTTGTTTTATTTATCAAAAGCAACTTTGAATCTCACTTTTCATTTAGATTTATTTATTTTGGAATTCAACAGCTGATATGAGAGCTGTCACATGAAGCTGTACTTTTTTGTTCTAACTTGATCTGACAGTTTTCGCTCATGTGTGCTGATCTGATCTGTTCTGTTCTGGTCATTTGTTCATTAAACACAGCTATTGTGTGCAAGAAAGTGATTAAGATCCCACCCTGTAGCGATTGGAAATACAATATTGCTGGCAGCAATTTTATTATTATTTTCTAACCCTAATTTCCTTAAAACCCGCGCTGTGTAGCTATTACATTATAAGGGCATTAAAAATCCTTTTAGTGCGAGTAAATTATAAAAAAAAGCAAAAGAAAGATGGAGTGCGCTCGATTATAACCAGAATAATGTCGCCACTCTAACAAAACAACGGAGAGAACGAAAAAACAATCGGTGTGCTCTTTTGTGGGTGATACAAGGTCACAACATGCAGGGTTGTCATGAAACGAAAATAAAACTCAGCACAGATGACCTCGTGATGTGCATAAAGATACTTGAACTTCCTCTGGCACTGTCCAGTTCTCTGCAACATTGGTTATTAAATCCTCGGAAGACTTTTTTCTTTGTTAGCAAGTCAATAAACGATTTGCACAATTTCTTGCACGCATCGGAATGGCTTGGAAACTCATTCTACAGTCTTGGATTCATGACTCTGGGTCTACATTAACATATGTGTGACGAGTGCAAGGTTTTAATGTTTTGTCAAGTAACTGACCTAACCTAACATAGAATACATATTTAAACGAGGAGACCTTGTGGGAAATTTGAAAAAAAAAATTAGCAAGTTCAAAAAAGGACACGTTATACCCTAAAACGTTTCAATAATGGCATGAGAAAAAGAATAATCCTTTAGATTGGAATACCAACTTTGTTAAGACCATTGGACAAATGTCTCGGGACATAGAAAATGCAAAAACTTTACTAAAAGAAAGGCGATCCTATGTCTTTCAAGAACTATCGAGGCATAAACCTGCTAAATGTTGCATATAAGATCCTATCCAACGTACTTTGTGAACGTCTCCGGCCGTTTTTCAACCCACTAATCGGAACGTACCAGTGACCCTGTCGGTCTGCCGGGCCGGACAATAGACCAAATTTTCACACTGAGGCAAATCCTGGAAAAGACCAACGAAATTCAAGCCGAGACGCACCATCTTTTAATTGGCTTTAAAGCCGCATATGATAGCACTCATCGTCAGGAGCTCTACATTGCGATGGCCGAATATAGGATCCCGGCAAAATTGATCCAGTTATGTCGCTTGACACTTGAAAACGGTGTAATGTGCACTTTCGAAGTAGCTCTTCCGAATTATTCCAAACCTGCACCGGATTTCGGCAAGGAGATGCACTATCATGTGACTTCTTCAACCTTCTGGAGAAAATAGTTCTTAAGGCAGGTGTCAACACGGAAGGCACTATTTTCAATAAATTCGTCCAACTGCTGGGGTATATGGACGATACCGACATTATCGACCATTCCCAGCGTGCCGTGTTAGAGCCGTTTTCGGCGATTAAAGGACAGGGAAAATTGGTTGGTCTTGTAGTAAATGAGGACAAGACCAAATACATGCTATCAACAAGCAAACGAACATCTGTCCACCGCCTAGGACAACAACTTCACTATTGACAGCAATAACTTCGAGGTAGTTAAGAAGTTCACCTAACTTGCAGTGAACATCAACTCCACAAATGAGACCTTAGTGGAGATCCGACGGAGAATTAACTTAGGAAACAGCTGTTTGGTTCAACAAATGGGTTCAAAATTCCTCACTCGAAAAACTAGATGCATGCTCTATCGAACCTTAATCCTGCCTTCTGTATGGTGACGAGTGCTGGACGATAAGTAGGAAAGCTAGCTAATATTGGGTTGTTTTGAAAGAAAAATACTCAGTCGGATATTTGGTCCTGTGTGCGATTAGGGCTATACAAGATGTGTATGAGTCCAAAAAGCTGAATCACGTCGAGTACATTGGCTCAGCCACATTGAGCGAATGGACAATAATGATCCAGCCACGACGATCTCTGACTCTCAGCCCAGAGGTGATATCGTGCTTTTCAAAACTATTAAAAAGTTTACCAAGATTATTTGTTTATTCATTACGCTCCAAAATAAAGGGTTTTTCAATAAGAGCGCTACAAAAGTTTTTTTTTAATAAAACAAAAACGGATTTGGATATCAATGAAATTCTTTATTCCTGTGAAAGTACGTTTGATGCCATTATGTATGGAACTCGATTTCTTTTGCATGGCCACCACGGGCACGCTTGCAAAAGTCCAGACGCTGAACCCAATTTTCGACGGTTTTCAAGCATAAATCGGCAGATACTGCTGCAATTTCACGTTCGATATTCGTACGAAGTTCATCAATCGTCGCTGGCTTGTTGGCATAGACCATAGACTTGACGTAGCCCCACAGGAAATAGTCTAACGGCGTCAAATCGCACGACCGAGGCGGCCAAGCGACTGGATCATTTCGTGAGATAACACGGTTTCCAAACTTGGTTTCCAATAAATTGATTGTGGCATTCGCTGTGTGGCTTGTGGCGCCGTCCTGTTGGAACCACATGTCCTCCAAGTCCATATCATCCAATTGGGGCCAAAAATATTCGGTTATCATTGAACGGTAGCGATTCCCATTCACAGTAACGTGCCGGTCTTGATCATCACGGAAGAAGTACGGCCCAATGACGCCGCCGGCCCATAAACCACACCAATCCGTAATTTTGTCGGGATGCAATGATGACTCATGGAGTACGTGTGGATTGCTGCCTGACCAATACCGCATATTGTGTTTATTGACGAAGCCATTCAGCCAGAAATGAGCCTCATCGCTGAAGATGATTTTTCGACGTAGCGCTCTTAACGTTGAGGCCACTGACTCCGAATTTCGGTAGTAAAATTTAATAATTTCGACTCGTTGTTGGCTCGTATATCTTTCCAACATGAAATAATGGCACACCTTACTGAAGAGAAATTTCAAAAGAGCGGCAAGAAATTCGGCGTCGTTTGCTGTTCCTGTCGCTCTACTTTTGTAGCGTCCCTGTTGAAAAACCCTTTACAAACCAAAACACAATGTGTTTGACTGTATATCGACAGCACATGTTTTCGTTTCGTTTCGCTTCTAAAAAGAAAACGATACATCTAGCATTTATTAGTGGCGTTTTTGTATGTGCATTCGCCACATTTTTTGGAATTTTGAGACGGATTTAAAAACCTCCTTAGAAACCTACATGCGGGCGAGTATGTACGAATATTGAATTCATCCTGAAAAAGCTATCCTAATGCTCATAGAAGCGAGAAAGTTTTGTTAACTTTATTTGATCATATTAAGGCCTATATGTGCGCCCAATTTAATAACCACTTGCAACAGATAATGCCATTGAAATAGATAATATTAATTAAAGTTTTTCAATAGCAAGGTATATGCTGGGCTTATAAACCTGTATGCCGATATTACTTAAACCCTATTTAAATTTTACTGATCGATACATGCAACCTTGACATTTCAAACCAGAAAGTTTCTTTTGTTCAATATAAAATCTGCAAAAAACATTTGGTTTTATCAATTTATGTGAAATATCCCATAATTAATCCCTCCTTCGTTTTTAATTTAAACTTTGAAAATTTCATCACAAAAAAATATGAATAAATAAGTAAACATATGACACATATCTTCTTTGACATTTAACTTAAAGTTACTGATTACAGAACCTGTCTTTAGATATAAGCGGCTTGATGCCGATGTGGTGGCGATTTATAAGACCTTAGCTGTGTCGTGGCGTGTGCGTTGATTGCATAAATTTGAATTAAAATTGGATGCTCTTTTTTTAGGTTTTAATATGTACAGATATTTAGTACCGTTTAATTAATTCCCTAATTCTGCAGGTGTTTAATATAAAAGGGCCGTTAAATACTAAAGACTCGAGTCTTTAAAAAAAGCAAAGGATTTCAGCTCGGAGTATGCGTTTAATATACTATCTTTATTTATTTCCTTTCACTGACAAAAGTGAGACATTCCAAAACGCAAATAAATTCATTCAAACTATTTAACTCGAATATCTTTTGAAGGTTCTGAATATATCTAGGACATGTGGAGAGAATAGTCGCAATCTACCCTTGTCTGCACACTTTTTGCCCGGTCTTGTGGGTCCCGAATACCATAACCAACTACCGCCGATTTCACAGTTCATATCCGCCCGCATTAAATGATCAATATGTTTTTTTTTATTTTTTTGCCATATAGATTTTGTAGCGAAAAAGCTTTGATCGAACTTCACTTTCATTTCAGTCGATTGTAGTAGTTACAGATTGGTAAAAACCAGTTTGCCCGCCTTACCCAACAGAAAGACAGTAAGGTAAAGATATTACTTAATAATCTGGTTTGGTTTAACTTATTTGCGTCTAAGGCGACTACTACGGTTTATGACATTTGGTAGGTACATGCTTTGCCAAACAAGAGCCTGAATTATGGATCATTTATATTTAGTGTGTCCGTTAGTTGAGTTAAATTATTTTTTTTTGTTTTATGGAGATATAGGTACATGGGCCATTCGTTTTTATCCACCAACAGTGAGGCACTTTTCTCTATGAAGAGACATTCTTTCGAAGATATAAATCAAAAATCACACCTCCATGCGTCCTTTGGAGTTCGCTAATATTTGTTTACCTCAAAACAAGCGTGAGTGGCAAGTTTAAAGATTTTTTAAATTAGGAGTCGAGACCCTTTTAGCAACCAAAAGGATTAAACTACTTCATATTTGGCTCATGACTCCTCTTTACCTCATCCTATGGATGTCGGTCTACTTTTTTACAACTTTCTCGTTTACTTTGTTATACTAAAGAGAAAGATATTTTTTATGTGAATGCTTTTTGGCAGCGACCTATTACCTGGCCATTTTTTTCAAATGGAGCCCCAATTTTTTAAATTGATTTTGATGACCTCAAAGTAAGGCCACCTCTTTTCGATTTTTAATTTTTCACACAAATCATATCTAACAACAAGTAGGTGTGGATTTCGTTTTCAATTTTTCTTCATTTTGAATACTTCTCATTTAATTCCGATCTTAACAGCATAACTCAGTGGGGTACATCCAGTGGAGTGGAATTTAATGATTCTAAAACTCAATGTTGTCTTCTGTCATTGAAGCAAAACCCACAGACACTGTCATTACCCTTGAATGGCACCTGCATCGCTGAAACCGAAAGACTTTCCATTATCGATATGTATGTTAATGACAACCTCCGTTGGAATAACCGCATATTCGATGTCGCCAAGAACGCTGCGAAATGTCTAGGCTTCCTTAAGCGATGTAAGAAATATTTCACCCCTTCTGATCTGGCTACAATTTGTAAGGCGTTAATCCGCCCGAAACTAGAGTACGAGGGCGGGTCAATAATTCCGTGACTTTTGGAATAAAACACAGATTTTTTGATAAAAAAATAATTTTATTTTTCAACGTAGTCTCCCTTGAGCTCTATAAACTTTGTCCAACGCTTCTCCAATTTTTTTATCCCTTCCAAAAAAAATGATTTGTCGAGGTCCTCAAAATAGGCCTTTATTTGCGAGATGACTTCATCATTGGAGTCAAATCTTTTTCCACCAAGCCATTTCTTCAGGTTTGGGAACAAGAATTAGTCGCTTGGAGCCAAATCTGGAGAATAGGGTGGATGAGGGAGCAATTCATAGCCCAATTCATGGTTTTTTGCCATGGCAACTGCACATGTGTGCACCCTTGCATTGTCTTGGTGGAAAAGAACTTTTTTCTTGGCCAAATGAGGTCGGTTTTTTTTTAAATCGTCATTGAATCGGTCCAATAAGTTGGCATAATATTCCCCATTGATTGTTCTTCCCTTTTGAAGGTAGTCAATGTGGATTATCCCGCGTGCATCCCAAAAAACAGTCGCCATAACTTTATTGGCTGACAAACCCACCTTGGCCTTCTTTGGCGCCGATTCACCCTTAGAAACCCACTGTTTTGACTGTTGTTTGGTCTCTGGTGTATTGTGATGGATCCATGTTTTGTCCACGGTTACAAAACGGCGGAAAACCTCCTCCATATTGCGATTAAACAACGCCAAACCTTCCTGTGAAGTTGTTACACGATTGCGTTTGTGGTCGACTGTGAGCAAACACGGCACCCATCTTGCGGAAAGCTTTCTCATGCCCAAGTGATCATTCAAAATTGAAACCACTGAGCCATGCGAGATCCCTACGGCTTCCACAATCTCTCGCACTTTCAATCTTCGGTCGGCCAACACCATATCGTGATTTTTTTTGATTGTTTCGGGTGTAGAGACCTCAACTGGGCGTCCAGGACGTTCGGCATCTTCAGTGCTTGTACGGCCAAAACGAAATTCAGTAAACCACTTTTTTACCATTGAAATCGATGGTGCAGAGTCCCCATAGTCTTTTTCAAGCTTAGCCTTGGTCTCGGTAATGGTTTTTTTTCGCAAGAAATAATGCTTAATAAGCACACGAAATTCACTTTTTTCCATTTTCTCCTCAAATTAGTGAGTATTCTGATAAAAATAGCTGTCAAACACAAACTAACTGACGCAGCAAGTTTAAATTTTGACAGGAGTCAACTGACAGATGCCTGTTGACAGGAGCAGTGTTGCCGTTTCAGTAAAGAGGTCAGAAATTCAAAAAGTCACGGACTTATTGACCCGCCCTCGTACAACGCTCATATCTGGTCTGGTGTACCAATAACTTATTTGGAGCTACTTCACAGGATCTAAAAACGTGCGATAAAACTTATTGGCGGCCGAGACATCGCGAGATCGATTGACTCTCTTAGTCATCGTAGCAATTCTCCTGTCTTTCGATAATTTATCGTTATTTCCACCCTAAGTGCTCAAACAAAATAGTCAGTTGCATTCCACCCCTTGAACATTTCATCCGCTTTAGTGGTGATCAGGGCAAAGAAAGCGACATTTAAAATTGAGTTAAAGTGACGATTAAATGCGAAACCAGTGGAGGGCAAGTTATCTTCTTCCTTTGTACGAAGGAAAAGACGATACGAGACTCTGTGATAATTGAATCGTTTATTTCAGAAACAACATAACTCAATGAGCATTAACTTTTCAGGTGCAACAAAAAACTGTTTTATGCGAAAAAAATCCACAACACTACAAGTTGTGAGTATGCCAAGTTATAGTTTGGCTTAAGATACACTTAAAAACCGCAAACATGTTTAGCTTTTTTAAAGTCTTAACAGGTTTTTAAGGCTTTAAAGACGCTTGACTTATGTCGTTTCTGAAATAAACAATATTTTTTCGATAAAAGCTTTTGTTTTTATTTGTTTTTATTATTTATTATAAGCTTTAAGTAAGAAAAAAATTTTACAAAAATAAGAAAATAATATTGATTTGTATCGATTGGATAAGAATCTATTGAAACTTTAGTTTTTATTTATTTTATTATTTATTATAAGCTTTAAACAATGGATGGATACTGAATAAACCAGGTTTAAATAAATAAAAATGAACAGGAAAAAAAGGTTTACAAAAATATAGAGAAAAAAGTATTAATCTGGATTGGATTAGAAACTTTAGAAACTTTTGTTTATATTTTTTTTATTATTTATTATAAGCTTTAAATAAGAAAACATTTTTTAAAAAAAATATAAAGAAATACGGTTGATCTGTATCAATTAGATTAGAATCTTTTCCACAAGTTGGTCAAGCAAAGATTTCATCATACTCGTAATATTCTTGAATGTTGATGTCTCCTGGTAGATACGATTTTAGTTTTTTTATGTCATTCATCTTCTTAATATTGATTCCCATCTTTCCAGAGGGATAAGCAAGGTTTTGCGGCAGAGCTTCCAGTTTATCTCTTTGGAGATTTCCCAGGTTAAATGTAGTAAAACCATTAATAAAATCTCTCGCAACAACAGTTTTATCAGAGCAATCCGAGTGGGAAAAATGAGAAAGTTTACTTATAGTAAACGTATACTTATTATCTCTGGCCACCTGTCTTCCAATAGACTCCATTGAAAGCATGTTTCTTTTATAAAAGCGTGGCCACCAGCTTTTGTAGTCGATAATGTCTATCGTTTTTGGTAAAATGACCGTGATTTTTTTTGATACTGAAGAAGATAGTATCAAATCGGCATATTCTTGAATAGTGTAAATTCTATCCCTTTTTTTAATATTACGTTTTAAGACTGCGAAGTCTCTATCACATGGTAAAAAAGAATGTTCTTGTATAGGAAAATACTTTTCGATATTCTTGAACTTTTTTAAGGATACTAAAGATGACAAAAGCCTTATCATTGTGTGATACACCACAGCCATCGGAAAAAATATGAAACTCCTGGACGTCCTACATTTTACTTTCAAAAAATTGATTAAAAAAAGAGCAGACTTAATATGGACCCTTCCAGCGATCCCTTCATGGTAAACAAAAAAAAATGCGGTGTTGTCCCGAAGATCGTGTATACAAAATATGCTTACAGTAAGTTGTCTTAAGTAGAACGTTTCCTGTACAGGTATACATGGGATTTGAAGATTTTGCATGTAGTACGTTGTGTACAAAGTAAAAAAAAATTGTGGAGAAACAGCATAAGTCAATGACTTATGAATTCATAGCAACGGGGACTAGGTTTCTTTTTTGGCTTCTTGAACTTTTTGCCACCACTACTACTATATAACACAGTTCCCTCGCCATCATTTCCGATCACCAGAGTTTCCTCCTGAAGCAGTTTCGCTTCTTTTTTAATCACCAGAAATCTTCGCGCCTTAGTTTTCAAGACCCATAATCATTGGTCTATAATAACCCGACAGGCCAGCAAGCAACAACGTCCTAATCCACTCCTCATCGACAGTAATACCAATACTACGAGTATTTAATTTATGTGCAGTCAAGATAATTTTTTTGACGTACACCTCAATAGAAAAACAGATTGGTTGTGACCAATGCACGAAGCAGACTGACTTTTCTAGTGAGTCCAGAATCATCGTAAGCGTCTTCGAATTTATCACAAACTTGCTTGGCGGTGGTGGCTTCTTGAACGTAAACATAAGCTATCGGATCAATTAGCGTAATCAGTTTCGATTTCGCTGTTGAGATTTTTTCAGTATTCGTCTCTTTTCCTGTTACGCATTTCCACAGTAGCTCATGTTCCATGTAATTCATTACTGCAAACTTCCAGGAATCGAAATTTTCCCTTTCTTTAAGGCAATCAATGATTGGCAAAGCGGACATCTTCTGCACGATCTTACAGCCAACAAAATCCAAAAAAAAACTGGGAATCCCTTCACAACCCTCGTTTTTTACTTATTTGTCGGCTGTGGACTGTGGTTATCTGGGCCCATAACCTGTTGCAAAGTTGCTTCTTGTCTAAAACTTCAAACAGAACAGTCGTCTATTTGAAAACTTCTATTCTTTCCCAAACCTCCAGGAAAAACAGCAACTTTGCAACAATACTGATATAATAATGGTGAGGGGTGTATTATGTTCGTATTAGGTACGCATCTTCACTTTCATTTCTAAGTTCGCTCGCAAGAGATCTACTTTTCGTACGTTATCATAGGACCTGATATTATGTTTGCGCTGAATCAATTTCGAGCGTTATTCTGCGTGTCGGTGAAGTTTATCGATATACTGATTTAAATTTTTAAACCGATTATCAAAGTTGATTCGAGTTCTTCTTAGTTCTCGGGTTGAATCATTTTTATTTAATTTTATTATTATTATTATTTTAAGAGTAATTATCATATGAAGCTTTTCGAATTTGCGGGGTGGAAAGGATCTAAACCAGTAGGACCCTTTCTGGCGAATCCAAAATATTTCTTCACAAGCACGAATATTTGGTGAGGCTGGGATTTCTGTTTATTTTAATATTATCCTTTATGCATTTGTCAGTTTTGGCCAAATAACTTTTGTGCATATTTCGACAGTTCATATACAAGAGGAAATTAACGCATCTGCGAAGTTGGCAAGGCATTTGCATTTGGTTCATTCTGTTTATACTTTATTTTTCAAAAAACCACTACACTTTTAGAAGACCCTTCGCTAAAAAACACAACAAAAAAATCTAAACGGCAGCACTGATGATGTGAAGTGCTTATACAAAGATTATCAAAGACGTCAAGCATATGAGTATGCTCTGATGCCCGGCAAACATGTAAAAGCAGATGTGAGTTGTTATCAAAACTATGCGTAGATAATAAAATATTAACCTATGCAAAGCTCGCCACGCTAATGGCGATAAAATAAGCATAGCCAAAAACAAATCAGTTCCGCATTTTTGTTAATTGATAAAAAATATGCTATTTCCTGTTTATTATCGATTAATAAATAGTCGAAGAAGAACAGGAAAAGAAACAAATAGCTACGGAACCGGTAATAAACTTATGGCGTACGCGTGCTTCGATCTCTTAAGATAATGAATTACAAACTGATGAATTTCAATTGCTTACTCACGAAAGATTAATCTCAAGTGTATAGAAATCTTTAAATTATCTTCTGTATCCATTAAAGAGATTGTCCTGACTGACTCGTAGACTGACCAATTTAACAACGGAAAGCCCAAAGCGCTAATCGTAGATTCATATAAAAAGAAGGGTGTATTCGTGCATTAAAATGGATTTTTGTATCTGAGCCCATCTGCCCCTTTGGTGAACACGACAACTCATGTCAAAAGTCTAGGTACACTAGGGCCAACGGGGAGAGAATTCACTTATTATCCCTAAGAAATGCCAGCAGACTCTAGCGAGCAACAAAAAAAAAAACAAACAAAAAAAGTCAAAAAGTCTTTCACCCTCTCTATCACCCATTTCAGTCCAACTATGCTTGTCAACATGTGGAATAAAAACATAGGGACGGGCTACAGTCCGCTTGGGCAAACTGTTGGATACCCTATTCTTATTCCTATCCCTCATAAGTAGTCGTGACAAAAGTCTAAGTATGGTTGAATTGTTAAGAACGCTCTACATATTTTGTTATATAACGTTTAAAGGATTTTATCACTAGCTCAAACTTGGGTGTTTCAATAAAATTGTTTTATTTAATTGTGGGCGTGTCAGTAGGCGGATTTAAAAAAAATTAACACACGAGAATAAAGGGCCCCTAGAGAGTATATATTATAAATTTCAGCTCCATAGCTCAAACTTTGAATTTTCAAAAAAAAAAAAAAAAAAAAAAAAAAATTGTGGGCGTGTCAGTGGGCGGATTTTGAAAATATTTACACACGAGCATAAAGGGCCCATAGAGAGTATATATTATAAATTTCAGCTCCCTAGCTCAAACTTTGGATTTTCAAAAATTAATATACCCTTAGGATAGGGTATAAAAAAATTATTTTATTTATTTGTGGGCGTGTCAGTGGGCGGATTTTGAAATTTTTTTATCCCGAGCAGTTTTAGGAGTCATAGATCATATATAAAAAATTTCAGCTTTCTAGCTCAAAATTCGATTTTTTCCAAAATTTTGTTTTTTTGAGTTTGTGGGCGTGTCTGTGGGCGGATTTCAAAAATTCGTAAACTTGATTATTTCGGGACCCTAGAGAGTATATGGTTAAAATTTCAGCTCTCTAGGTCCAGTTTAAAGGCCTAATTTTTGCCGACAGACGGACGGACGGACGGACGGACGGACGGACGGACATGGCTAGATCGACATTACTATCGATGCTGATCATAAATATAGTAACTTTTAGGGGTCTACGGGCATAATTAAGGTATGTTACAAACTATGCGTCAAAATTAATATACCCTTAGAATAGGGTATAATTAGAGAAACACAGAAAGAAAACATAGGGGCGGGCTACAGTCCGCTTGGGCGAACTGTTGGATACCCTATTCTTATTCCTATATCTCATAAGTGGGCGTGACAAAAATTTAAAGGATTTTAACGAAAAAACTAAGCTTTTGTAAATAAAAACGCTCCCTAGCTCAAACTTTGGTTTTTCAATAAAATTGTTTTATTTAATTGTGGGCGTGTCAGTAGGCGGATTTAAAAAAAAATTAAGTATGAGCATAAAGGGCACCTGGAGAGTATATACTATAAATTTCAGCTCCCTAGCTCAAACTTTGGACTTTCAAAAATAAAAAATAAATAATTGTGGGCGTTTCAGTAGGCGGATTTTGAAAATATTTACACATGAGCATAAAGGGCCCCTAGAGAGTATATATTAAAAATTTCAGCTCCCTAGCTCAAATTTTGGTTTTTCAAAAAAAATATTTTATTTAATTGTGGGCGTGTCAGTGGGCGGATTTTGAAAATTTTATGTCCCAAGCAGTTTTATGGGCCAAAGATCATATATAAAAAATTTCAGCTTTCTAGCTCAAAATTCAATTTTTCCCAAAATTTGTTTTATTTAATTGTGGGCGTGTCAGTGGGCGGATTTTGAAAATTTTATGTCCCAATCAGTTTTATGGGCCATAGATCATATATAAAAAATTTCAGCTCTCTAGCTCAAAATTCGATTTTTTCCAAAATTTTGTTTTTTTGAGTTTGTGGGCGTGTCTGTGGGCGGATTTCAAAAATTCTTAAACTTGATTATTTCGGGACCCTAGAGAGTATATGGTTAAAATTTCAGCTCTCTAGGTCCAGTTTAAAGGCCTAATTTTTGCCGACGGACGGACGGACGGACGGACGGACGGACGGACGGACGGACGGACGGACATGGCTAGATCGACATTACTATCGATGCTGATCATAAATATAGTAACTTTTAGGGGTCTACGGGCAATATTAAGGTATGTTACAAACTATGCGTCAAAATTAATATACCCCTAGAATAGGGTATAAAAAACCAGAATGAACAACATAATATGCTTACAGGCGCAGGTCTGTCCAAGAAAATCAAAATAAAAACTGGATGAACTGAAACTCGTGGCTTCAATGGCACAGTGCATGAGTGCTTGCCTGAGAAGACGCTGGTGTAGGTTCGAGTCCCAGTGGAAGTGATGGATTTTCGGGATAAAATGCAGAAAGAAGACAGACCAGCACCATAGAAGGAGTCTGATGATCGGTTGTGGCGAACCGTGAAACAGAGATTTAACTCCAGCCGTCCACTTCACTTGGTAAGGATTGTAAGATATATGGTTGTTCATTCAAAAATAATATAAAACAAGGAAAGCCACGGGTAACTGCAGGGATCTGTTTTACAAAACTACAACTCAAAATTCACTCTTACAATTTGTATTACCAGCGATTCACAAAACGACAACCATAGACCTGTAGGTTCCGATGAAATATAACATTTATACAGATTAATTTATACATTTTTACAGGAGTCTTAGAATGATTTGCACATGTCTGGATTGGATTAGAGTAACAGACAGGAGATCATTTATAAAAAATGAGAATGAAAGTCGGGGACAGAACAGAGCTTTGTGCAACACTAGCATTTATTGAGTTACAGACTTGAAAACGTCCAAAACAACTTGAATTGAACGGTCCGAAAGGTAATTTCTAATCCATTGAAGAAGATTTCATCATCGATTGCAAATGCAAGAGAGTTTGATGTCAAGCTCTGTAAAATGCCTTTGAAATACAACGATCTTACTTTCACCACCTTGGTGAAGAGATTGGTTCCAATTTTCGGTTAGATATGTCATTAAATCAACGGTGAACATGTTTGCGCGAAAACCGTACTGGCGTTCATTGAGAAGTTACCGTGACCTTAGAAAGAAGGGACGTAAGTGCAAATGATCGGTATGAGGAGGGAGAAGAATACTCTTCTTTTTTGGTACAGGATGGACAAATGCTGTTTTCCATCTCCTCGGAAAGAACCCTAAAGAATAGGACAGATAGAAAAGCTTACGCAGTGGTTTTGCCAGCGCAGAAGAATACCTCTTCAGAACGATGGGTGAAATACCATCTGGACCAGCGGACTTGTGTATGTGAAGATCTCTAAGCACTCTAGCCAGTGTACAAAGGCGAAAGTGGATTGGTCCCATGGAGTATTCTACGCGCTCGAGTACAGGGTTAGATAAAGCACAATCTGGGAGCGTTGAGCTAGCTGCAAAGTGAGCAGCAAGCAGATTGGCTTTATCCAGAGAGCTAACAGCTGGAACGTCGTTGAAAATGAGTGTCCGGTTAGATAACGAGGCTGAATTCTTGATGTTTTTGACAAACGACCACAAGATCTTACTACCCGCGGGACTTTGTAGTATTTTTTGCCTCAGCTTTTGGTGGTAGGAGAATTTTACACGATTAATAAATAAGGGCATTGCAGTCATTTTTGGCTCGTTTGAACTTTTTTCGGTTTTTCTCAGGTGGGTTGGCCTTATAAGGCGAAGAAGAGGTATCCGTCCGAAAGGAAGATTCTCTGTTCTCAGATGAATCGGAGGATTTTTGCTTGGAACACCGTTTCGGAAGAATGCCTCGAAGCAAAAATGCTCCGATTCTTATAAGATCGGAGAAATATCCGTTCCGACAAATACCTCGCTTTGGCCGACTGTCTAAAAGTAGTTATGGTAGGAATTTATAAATAAGAACTTTGTAGAATGTATAATAGAGTAGTATTTGGAACATTGGGTTTATAACCAAAGCTTAAAAAAAAAACCTGCAACGTATTTTGCCTTAACATATCTTGAAATTCTTTCCGCATAGTTGCATTTCTTCTTGACTTTTGTTTTTTTTTTCCTTGCGCACGGATGAGGGCCAACGAAATATGGTTTTACAACAATTTGAAATGAATTAATATATTTGTAAGGGAAAATATGACCTACGTGACTATTTTTAGTTACAGTTGCGCAGACATTCTAAGCAGCATGAGATGCACGCAGTTTGAATAAGAACTGCCTAAGGGCATAATGTTGATATTTAATTCAATTATTGTGCAGTTTACACATCTTTACCGTACATCCCGGCACTCACACAATTTGAGCGAACGAGTGGGAATAGTTCGCGGTAGTCTTACGAAAAGCTAACAAAATCTTAACTAACCAGTTTAGACACTTTTACGAATAACATTATTTTTGTTTGTCATTTTAAATTCGACATTTAACACATTCTCACAATATGGTCAATGATCAGTTGGGTGTTTTGCACAAGATGTACATACAGTTAACGTCAAAAGTAAGTAAACACCAATAAGTACAATTTTTTTTTTGAAGTAGCGTTTTCAAATATTAAAACATAAAACTCACAAATACTGTTAAAAAGGTTTTCTTACAAAATTGTTCATATATGTACTGAAATGTAATGAAAACTGAAAACAGTATTGGTGTTTGCTCACTTTACTTTAATATAATAAAATAATGTTTATTACTCACCACACATTTTTTTTTTGTTTTTCAGATGTCAAGATTTTAAATGTTTTGTCGAATATTGCTAGAAGCTTAATGAAATATCTGAAAAAAAAAAATGTTTAAAATTATTTTTTTATTTTATTTTAATTAATTAATTTAAATATTATGTAACCTTAACTACATATGTATATACTTATCTACATTATTATGCTGACAGTAA
Organism: Portevinia maculata; assembly: GCA_949715645.1. NCBI lineage: Eukaryota > Metazoa > Arthropoda > Insecta > Diptera > Syrphidae > Portevinia > Portevinia maculata. The sequence goes on along the minus strand of OX454525.1, from coordinate 13,015,635 downwards.
ATTAAAACATATAAGAAACGAGATATTTCACATGCATGTTTTTAGTTCCCATTTTGACTTAAATTAAAGTTACTAAAACTATAAAGTAGGAATTTTAACGATATTTTGATTGTATCCCGGATGGAACTTCTTGGGAGGTTTAAACCTTTGAGGTACGTCATTTTAAGAGCACCGTAGCCCTCGTAGTTTCATAAATCTTAATGAATTTTTTTTTAAAAAAAAGCTTAACATTATTTTAAGGCAATACGCCCTAAAGTATTTCAAGCTAAATCTCAACTTTCTGCTTTAACCGAACGCTGAGATACACAAAAATCTCGAACATATTATATGATCAAATAAGAAACTATTCAAAAATGATTGTTCCTGATCAAATATCTGTTTTGGGTAGGTCTAGGTTTACACAAACGTCGTGAGCGCGACGAGAAACGGTCTGTTATTTGTTTACATCTACATGCATACGAATAACCAATCCATGAACGTCGTTGAAAAAAACGAAAAGAAAACAGTTGATGTTATGTACCCAGAAGGACATACTAATAAGATAAGATTTGCTGATGCATTTAAACTGTGTGAGTGTTTTTTTTTTTGTTAATTCTGGGGCCGAAAGAAAAATGCATATATTTATGTACAGAAAATTAGTTGTGTCTCTGTGTCGTAGATAGATATTTGTATCCAACATTAATTTTTTCCCCAAAATGAGATTTCGTGAATGATTTTTTTTCTTTTATTTTTTAACTGGGATTTTATTATTAGCTAATGCATTTACAAACATATTTACATTGTTGTGTATGTGTAATTGTTTTTTATTTGTGATTAAAAGAGGACGAGGGGTAAAAACCGGTATGGGGTGAAAAAGCTTTGCTGCAAAAATATTCGTTGGGTGGTAATTCCTAGCGAAAGACTTGTATTCAGCTAGTGTACCTATAAAAGACCACTGTTTTAATTTTTAAATTCCAAATATCTCATGTAAATTCTCAAATATTCAACAACGAACTGCAAAATCGTTTGTTATACCCTATCCTAAATGAACCTACATAAATGTTGTCACATTGTTTGTAATTGTTCGTAAGCAAATATTTCGACATCAGCTTGCGTTCACTTTCTTTAAGCGCTCAAAAATGACTTGTTCAATTCGTTGACTGGTTTGTTCGCTTTGACAAACCCAAGCCCTGATATCTTAAGTTTCATTTTGCAATTCTATAGCATTTTGGGTTTCGAAATGCAAAAATGTAAGATAAAATTATTAAAATTTTGAAAGAAAAGAAAGATCATTCTTACATTGCTTTACTTGCATTAAGATCAAACGACATATAGCAGTAACATACCTGCACCTGTTTCGTTAATGAAAATTTAAAGAGCACTCAGACTCCATAATAGTCCGTTGTGGACCAGGCAAAAATCCTCTTCTGTAGAGGTTTGAGAAACAAGGTGTTATATGTTTTTCTCTGTTAAAGGGTAGCGTGTATTGTTGTCTCCCAATAAACTAGCTCACTGACCTCTATAGTAGACAGTGAAGACTACGAAAGCCATTTCCAACAATTCTTTTAATAGGAGTACTTATCCAAAACAATACAAAAGGGACCACGGTATCATCAGTGCTATCCAATAAATCTTAAAAAGTAATAACTGACTGAATTGCTTAGTTCTTTAAGACTAAGTTGATGTAGTGCATCAATTACTCTAATGTCATAGACATTTGGCACAAGCAGACAATTTCTTTTAATAATTACTTTACATTTTTGAAAAACACTCACTGCCGCAAAGTAAAGTGAATTATAACGATGAAACGATGCAATTATTGATAAGGAAATTCAGCGAAACCGACAGATCTAACTGAGCCATATTTGTAGACTTTTGAAAAAATAAAAATATTGCAATGTGCACCTTTCTGCTGTTTAACGATTTGTTTACTAAATAAACAAGCACTAAACACTTAAACCAACATTTGCCATCAAGATTATGTGACTTCAAATACAAATTCAATAAAAATACATAATTGTGTATTGTATGCCACTTAAATGTTCACTTTAAAAAAAAAAAAAAAAAAAAAAAAAAGATTTTGTATCGCAAACATATTACGATTTGCATTGTATCATTAAAAAATGTTATTATTTCTTATTTGCCACGTCGAAGTTTAAGAGAAAACTTAATCTAGATATCTTAAAACAAAGTTTCTTATTTGCGTATACAAAACTGTTTAAGCTTTTACCTTTGTTTATGTGACGCTGTTAAATAGAAGAAGCTAATGAAACAACATATGCGTGTATGAGTTAACAAAATACAAAAATAAAACACTGAACACGACCCAAGTTAACTAATCAATGAGAAAAACTGAAGATAAGGTAAGCAAACCGAATCGAAATGAAGAAACGAACCGCACGACTTCGCCGCTGAAATCACAATGAGCTTCAGTTAAAAGTACGGTGGATAAAATATAGAGTACGTGGGATATTTTGATGTGTATACTCAACCTTACCATGATCATGGAAGACCAGATTTTTTTATTTATTATTTGGCTTGTTAGTTTTTTTTTAGCAAGTTTTCACAAACACAGACATTTATCGGCGATTTGTTAGTGATTGTATTTAGTATCTGTTTATGCCCAGCACTCGCAAGTTATTGTTGTTAACGTGTTCATTGTTAAATTCTGCATTTTCCATCACAGTGGTAAACTGTATTTTACCTCCCACTTCTTTCTCCAATGACTAAGCCACCAATAAACGGAGTTTACTTCTATATTAAGTACAATTTGTTTCGGACACAAAAACACGTTTATCTAATTCTATTACTTAACATAGCACTATGCTTACTTGTTTTATTTCTTTCAACATGTCAGTTATGCACTCGCCTATTCCTGCTCAAAGAACATGTATTGGCGCCACATGGGCAACATTTTTGCTCGCTGAAGTGACTACCTGGCTAACAAGCTGGCTAGGTGACTTGTTTGCAAATGCATATTAAGTCGGCAGCCCTCAGGGGTTTTGCTCGGATACTGGTCTGGTCGGTATAAAATGCAAGGTAATTGAAGCAACGCAGGAATACATTCGATTGAAAAGTGAGAGTGACTTGGTGTTAAGATGGCTACTTCAGGTATTCGTATGTGTGTATAAAGGTCAACGTGTCGCTCTTTTTGTGTTACCTGGTTTTTTGTGCAAATACAGATTAATGTCGTGTACTTCTGGTTTTCTGGTACAATTCTGTGGGCGATATTTGTGTAATATACCTATGTAAGATTTGTGCGTGAACTGTAATAGTAATATAGTTCGTTTAAAACTAATCTAAGCAACGCTGATACACATAGAGCGGTGCAAAAATTATGGACAATTTCAAGCTCGTTTTAATTTGTTTCGATTTGAATAAAGATTAAAACTTAAATCGATGTAAGAACCAATATCACCAATTCGGTTTGAGAATAAAACACAGATTTGCAGAATAACCAATGAAATTGGAAAAGCTCTAGAGAGAACCAAAAATATGTTCTTGCGTTATCCTGAATGTCTTTCAGGTCTTTGATAAATTATGACATGAGTGATTGAAATATAAGCTTAGACAAATATTACTTAAGCAATTATTTGAGATCCTTTGCTGTTATTTACCAGTCAGACTCTTTCATATATAAAACACGAAAGCGAATACTCCGATCGATCGATTTTTTTAAATCTTCAGTCGAGATAGTCCGCAAGTAAAACGCACTATTGAAGCCAAATTAGTCTGACAAGTGTAGATTATTTCTGTACTACAGAAAAAAAAGCGGCCAAATGCGGGTCGGACTCGCCCATGAAGGGTTCCGTAGCAGCAAGTAACATATAAAAGTTCTTGTAGTGCGTTGTAACTTTGAACGGTTTACGCATAAGGTTTATGCTTATGAAATAGCATTAAATTTGAGTTGATAGAATGAAAGGTAAATTGTGGTGTACGATTTATGACGTATTAAAAAAAAACTACTTACTACGAGTAGATCTCGTTCAAACCAATTTTCGGTGGAAGTTTGCATGGTAAAGTACATCATATATTTGTATACCCTATTCTAGGGGTATAGTAATTTTGACGCATAGTTTGTAACATACCTTAATATCGCCCGTAGACCCCTAAAAGTTACTATATTTATGATCAGCATCGATAGTAATGTCGATCTAGCCATGTCCGTCCGTCCGTCAAAAATTAGGCCTTTAAACTGGACCTAGAGAGCTGAAAATTTAACCATATACTCTCTAGGGTCCCGAAATAATCAAGTTTACGAATTTTTGAAATCCGCCCACAGACACGCCCACAAACTCAAAAAAAAACGAATTTTGAGCTAGAAAGCTGAATTTTTTTATATATGATCTATGACTCCTAAAACTGCTCGGGATAGTAGCCTGTCCCTATGTTTTTTTTTAGTTTTATCATTCTCTTATTTTAGAAGGGGGGGGGGGGGGGCACACATTTTACCAATTTGGAAGTGTCTCTCGCGCAAACTATTCAGTTTAGAAAAAAATTATATTAGAAACCTCAATATCATTTTTGAAGACATATCCATAGATACCCTACACGTATGGGTTTGATGAAAACATTTTTCTTGAGTTTCACTTCTTAGTATAGGGAACCCCAAAATTTATTGTTTTTTTTCTATTTGTGTGAAAATCTTAATGCGGTTCACAGAATACATCTACTTACCAAGTTTCAACAGTATTCTTATAGTTTCGGAAAAAAGTGGCTGTGACATGCCCGGACAGACATGACGAATCTGTAAGGGTTCCGTTTTTTGCCATTTGACCTAAACCCTAAAAATCTTTACACTATTGTAAAAAATAACAATTTTCCTCGACTTGTAGATTTAGCTAACAAGTGTTCGTTGGAAAATAGATACGCAGCGTGATTCTCAATGCAAGTGGGATCTACTTTTTTTCTACACTTATAGCTCTGAGTTAAAGGAAGAGGATAATTACACATTTCCCATGTGTGTCATTGGCCCTTTACACTTGTAGAGCTGCCAGCCAACTTGTAGTTTTGTGTAACAGAAATGTGATATATTTGTGTCTTGTATTACAATTACTTGTACGGGTGGCAACAGTGCAGTGAAAGTGTATTCACTTGCTGATCGGAAGGTTGCGTGTTCAAATCCAGACCATGCCCATTAAGCAAAAATCCCCAGAATAAAAATCTATATAAGTGCAGCGAATGCTTGCTGATAAGTGCACTTTTAATTCTTTAACGTTAGGCAAAAGGGTCTTAAGTCAAAAAATTGCATTTTGGGTTTTTGATTGGGTTTAACTCATTTTTTTTTCTCTTTCGTTTGGTATTAACGACTTAAGTTTAGCAAAACTGCTCCCCATCGTAATAATTAATTTAATCCCGATTTGAGAATAATTAAAATATTTTAAATTTGGTTTAACGAAAAACTGCAGTTTCTGACTTAAGACCTTTCTGCCTAACGTCAAAGAATTATTGTATAAGTTTCTGCGGATTAAACTTGAATACAAAACTTCAACATAATGCTCCCCAAGTTATTTAGACGCCACCCATGGAGAAAAAACTCTACCCAATGCACAAACCAATCCTTCCTATCATTTTACTTCTTCCTAGTTCTACCACCTAATAGTAGGCAATGAAAGACGTCCACAATGACATTGCATTTGTAGGTGTTAAATTGAAAAATGTCTGCGCTGTGTAAGCGCATTATTAGGGTACTACTGCATCAATTACAGAAAACAAACCCCTTTAGCGTCACACCAATGCCAAGGACTTCAGACCGATAAGTCTGGCATCTTTCATCCTAAAAACGTTTGAAAAGCTAATGAGCATCCATATTCGCAGTCGACTGGACTATAGCGCGATTAGAAAAGTCTCTCAAGGACAAAGAATACACACTTGCAGCGTTCTTAGACATTGAAGGAGCATTCAACAATATGGAAACGCGAGCAGTGGAAAGAGCATTGCAGAGGCACACACCACAAGGTGGAGTCATATCCCGCTTACTCTGGGTCCTTGTCTTCAATGAAATACTCCTAAAGTTCAAAAACAGAGGGGTCAAAGCAATTGCATACGCGGATGACGTAGTATTGCCTGCGACAGGAAAATTCCTATCAACTCTGAGCGAACTGTTAGGTTAGAAAACTCCCTGCGGACACTCACTACGTGGACAAAACAATGCGTTATTGGGATCAACCCACAAAAGACTGAAATAGTGTTGTTCACTAACGAAAGAAGAATACCAGAATTCAAACCACCAGAAATTGAGGGAATACCCTTGAAGGTGGCGCAGAGTGCGAAATATCTAGGAATTATCCTCGACAGGAAGCTGAGTTGGAAGCCAAATGTCGATGACAGAGCTAGGAAAGCGGCCAACGCTTTCTACGCATGCAACCGTATCTTCGGCAAAAAATGGGGTCCAAACCCAAAAATTATTCTGTGGATGTATACGGCAATTGTGCGACCAATACACATATACCGCAGCTTAGTCTGGTGGCAAGCCACAGACAAGGCAACCAATCTTAAGGTGATGACAAAAATACAAAGATTAGAATGTATAGGGCAACCAGTGCAATGAGAACAACCCCAACCGCTGGCTTGGAAGCCATTCTCAATCTTCCACCAGTGGATCTATACATGCAGGAATCGGCTGCAAAAAGTGCATTGAGGATCAGCCAAACAAACAGCTGGAACCCGAGTCATTTTGGACATGCACTGATTCTGAACATGTACATAGGGAACAACGTCATATCTGACTACATGTCTCCTTACCTAGATTTTGAAAAACCATTCGATTAGATTACCTGATCACTGTAGTGTATTCCAAGCAGAAGTCCTAGCAATCACTGAAGTTGCAAGCATGGTATAAATGATGGCGATACCACACAGTGATATTACCATTTTTATTGATAGTCAGGCGGCCATTAAAGTGGTGTCAGCTACCGAAATAAAGTCTCTGCTTGTTCGCCGTTGCCGCGAGGTGCTAAAAGCATTTGGCACGAAGCATAGGACGAGTCTCTGCTGGGTCCCTGGACACAAGGACATATCCGGTAACGAGCGAGCTGACAAACTGGCAAGAAAGGGGTCTGCGATGGACCATGAACAGGCACTTCAGTCGGTTAAACCACCACTCTGTAACCTCAGAGAAAGAGTGGAATACAAAACACGAATGAAAGCCAACAACAGGTGGTTGTCACTACCACTTGTGACATATCACGCAAGCTGTGGCCAAAATATGATAAGGGCCGAACCAACAAACTTTTACGTTACGACAGGACATCGCTGTCAAAGTTGATCGGTACCATTACTGGCCACAACCTGCTAAGGAACCACACAATGAAACTAAATCTCAAGGATGACGACATCTGTAGAGGCTGCGGTGATGAGGAAACCCATGCGGATACACCTCACTTTCTATGTCACTGTCCAGCCTGTGTCACCTGAGGAACAGCACACTTGGAAGATACTTCTTCCAAGCCATTCAAGAACTTTCTGCTGTCTCACTATCGAATCTTTACAGGTTTATAAGGACATCCAAATGGCTGGACAACCTGGAGTAGGAAGAAAACCAAGGACGAAGAACCAAGGCCACAACAGCGAGGCCAACACTCCCAACAAAGGGTATCACAATGGGACCACATGGACCTAAGTGTGGTGTAACAGATTCGCTCTGATTCATCAGTACGTACAATAGCACTTCGAGATCTTGACATGCACAAATCCGCTGGTCCAGATGGTATTTCCCCCATTCTTCTGAAGAGGTGTTCTTTTACGCTGGCAAAACCACTGCTTAAGCTTTTCTATCTGTCCTATTCTTCAGGGCTCTTACCGAGGAGATGGAAAACAGCATTTGTCCAGCCTGTACCAAAAAAGGCGAGTCTTCTTCTCCCTCATAACCAACGACCATACCACGTCGAGTTAATCGGTTCTCGTCAGATCACCGTAATTAAACGCAGTTGGGCGCGGTTAGTACGTAGATGGGGGACCGCTTGAGAACAACCGCGTGTCGTTGGCCAGTCCCATCTACAGAGTTGAGGTAGATAATATACGTGGTATCACAATGGACCTAAATTGGTCTAAGTGTGTCGGCTTCTGCCGACAGCCACATAAACCTAACCTAACCTAACCTTCTCCCTCCTGCTACCGACCAATTGCACTTACGTCCCTTCTTTCTAAGGTCTTGGAAACGCTGATCAACCGTCAGCTAATGAAATATCTTGAATTCCAAAAACTTCTCAATGACGGGCGGTACGGTTTTCGGGGCAACATGTCCACCGGTGATTTGATGACATATCTAATCGAAAAGTAGAACCAATCTCTTCACCAAGGTGGTGAATGGCATCAAGCTGTCTTGTCGAAAATGTGTGCATTTGGAATCGATGATAATTTTCTTTAATGGATTAGAAACTACCTTCCGTCCAATTCAAGTTGTTTTGGACGGCTTCAAGTCTGCAACTCACCAAATAAATGCTGGTGTTCCCCAAGGCTCCGTCCTGTCCCCGACTCTCTTTCTCATTTTTATAAATGATCGCCTGTCTGTTACGTCTAATCCAATCCATTCTTTTGCTGATGACAGTACCCTCAGCTTCTCATATTCGTTTCTTGGGTCACGCCTCTCTTCTTCGGGTGTGGAAGTGGAACGGCAACGTATGTTAAGCTCATTAAATTTAGATCTTAACAGCATAACTCAGTGGGGTAAAACCAATAGAGTGGAATTAAATGCTTCCAAAACACAATTTTGTCTCCTGTCATTAAAGCAAAACCCACACACACTGCCATTATCCATGAATGGCACTTGCATCGCTGAAACCGAAAGACTTTCCATTCTCGATATGTGTGTTAATGACAACCTTCGTTGGAATGACCACATGTTCGATGTCGGTGCACCAATAACTTATTTGGAGCTACTTGACAGGATAGAAAAACCTGCGATAAAACTTATTAACGATCGAGACATCGCGAGATCGATTGACTCGCTTAGTCATCGTCGTAATGTCTCCTGTCTTTCGTTATTTTCTCGTTATTTCCAACATAAGTGCTCAAACTAAATAACCAGTTGCATTCCTCCCCTTGAACAATTCAACCGCAATACCCACCATGCAATGAATGCTCATCAGTTCACCTTCAAGTCTGTATTCTGACGTACAGTGAGGTTCAAAGAATCTTTCCTCAGCCGTACAACACGAATGTGGAATACTCTTCCATGCTCTATTTTTCCTTCACATTATAACCTAAAAACATTTAAAACCAACGTGCATCTCTGCTTTTCTTCTAGTCTTAATTTCCTTAACGCCCGCGCTATGTAGCCAATACATGATAAGGGTACTAAAAAATCCCTTTATTATATTACATTACATTATAAAAAAAAAGTACGTTTTAATATTTCGTCATTTACCAATTTCGCTTCCTAATTAGTAGGTGCAATTAACTACTAATATTGATTTTCGTATCGCCCTTTTTTATCAAAAACAATTGATCTAAAGACTTGAAAAACAAAACATTCCCGCAACCATCTTATCTTAGAAGTGATTGTTATTTGTATACGTTTCACCTTTTCCGGTGAAGAATTGTAGAATATTTTGAGATAACAAATGTATAGTAATATACTGATGCAACAATGTTTTTCTTTCGTAATTTTTCAAATTCATAAAATGGGCAAAATTTCAAACAAAGAAATACAGCTGTCGCTGTCGTTGTCTAGCCCTTGTAATTTCGAAAGGATGAAGCACATTGAGCTGATACATTTATAGGAATATTTTTTCGAACAAGCTAACAGAAAGAGAGTATTTCCTGATATAGTGTAATCATTAGTTTAATTGTCGTCATACAATTTAATACAAGCAGCGCTAGTTAAAAGCAACGATAACTTAAGCAATGAGGTTTAATTTCAGGAGAGTATTCAACGTATTATTAACAGTTTGCAATCGTAACAGTTTAATGAGTAGCTAGCCGTTTAACATTGAGTTTATTTTCCAGCGTGCGTCGTGTGGTAGAATCTTGAATGATACGAACGATTACTGCCATTTGATTTACGACTACAATGGAGTTCAAACTTTTTTAACAATTTCTTTTTTAGTATTTTTTTGAAAATCTGGTGGAATGTAGCCCAAGGTTGTTAAGTTTGTGAGAAAAGTTAAGAAGCAAAGAAAGCATAGATAATTTGGCGTTAAGGACAGAGGTCATTAGTTTAATTTTCTTTAGTCCCAATAGGGAGATAAATCACGATATAGCCAAATATATCAGATGTACTAAACGTCCGAGTGTAGCCTCCAACCTGGCAAGTTTTGCAAAAGACCACAAAATTTCAGGTCGAGACTTACCACATTGGTTTGTTGGTTGGAACCGGCCCTGAGGATGCACTTAGACCAGAGATAGGTCCATTGTGCTGCCGTATTAACCGACAGGCAGTCAGCGGCTTGGCGGACGGCAGTGACTTCGGCCAGAAAAGCGCTGCAGTGATCTGGAAGGTTAAAGGAGAGGTGAATGTCCAGGTCTTCCAATAAGACTCCGGCACCGACTCCGTCATCGGTTTCGGAACCATCCGTACAAATTGACAGCGATTCGTGGTATAGGATAAGACGTTGTGACCACTCGGTTTTGTTTAGAATTAGATGTTGGTAGCCCAATTTGAAATTGTATTCAGTGGGCATGTGGTCAGTGACCTCAGGAAGCTGTCGATACATCGACAGAATTTTGCATGTCCAGTGTGTTGCTCTTTCTATTGTTGGAGCTTCTCAGTCTTATTACTGTAAGGCTTATTGGAAGTCCTTCGGAAAAGTGTGCGATGTTTTTCCTGCCTTGGTTATAAATACCGCTCTTACTTCAGTCGGCATTGTTCCTATCTCCAAGCAGCCCTTCAGAATACAGGACAGCTCGGGAAATATGCCGTCTGGCCCTGGGGACTTGAATGGCTCAAAGTTGGTCACTGCCAACCTCAGTTTTGTCCTCATTTATAGGGTCAGGAGATGACTGTGAGCGTGCAGCATTCACCAAGGCAGGGTTTTCGCTAGGTATCAGCGCGCAACCGGGGAAGTGAGTTCCCATAAGCAGATCAAACGATGCTTCATCTGATCCTGTCCATGATCTTCATGACGACACTTGGTATGGTTGGGTTTTTAGAAGGGACTTTGCGTAGCCTTGAGGATTGAGACGTGTTGTCAATACTCCGGCAAAAGCTGTGCCAGGACCTACGTCTGGGCTTGGTTTGTAGATATCCTAGTCCAGTTGTTTAGTCCTACATTCCACCACGGTAGACGGTTGCCTGCCTTAATCGTAGTGATGGGACAGGAATCGTCCAATGCTGAGTTTAAGGCGGAAGTTAGAACAGTGTTGTGCTTAACTTGTTCCAATTGTGTTTTGGAGTCTTATACACACGATTCGCTTGTTTAGTAGAGGATGTCATTATGTGTGCACCAGTCAGTTCTTCTTCCATAGTGAAAAATTGCTGCTGTAGTCTTAACAGCGTATTTTTATATGATGATAGGAAAATTAGTGGCTTTCAGATACAGTCCACTTATAAATCGCAGGGTACCTCCTGCCGGGTTCTAGTTATGAAGGTGTTACTATTTCCCTCATTGCACACTATTAGGTCGGTGTGCAATTATAACCGAAGGTCGTGTCCCACGAAAATTCCATGTAACGGTTCCAATCTACTCTAAAAACACTCCAACGTACGGGTTAGCGTTTGCATACTTTGTAGATACCGGCATACAGGCTGCAACCAGCGAAAGTATCACAACTTCCTCTCAATTCTGTCTATCTCATGGAATTTCTTCGGCCTGCTTAATGTTACTGACTTTGACGATTGTTTGTTGTTTTCTGTTGGTAACGGAAGCAACTTGGCTATTAGTCGCTGAATATTCCTTTCCCTTTATGTGGCCGTTACCAGTTTGGTTAGTTAATCAGCTCCGTTGTGTACTTCAGACAAATAGAATAGTTTTCTCGGTATTTATATTACTTTTACATTGGTGACCCCCAAGAAGAACTCGTTGCTTATGGAAAAATAAAACGCTTCCGATTTTAGGAGCGTTGAATTTTTTTCCACATGCCACATGCAGCCCCGGGCAAGCACCATTCTCGCTGATGATTCAGAGTGCTTCCAAAATTGCCTATTCTCCTCGCACGTGGTCAACAACAGATACATTTCAACGTTGCCGCACGGCGCTTGCGGAAGCAGCTTTACTCGCCTTTCCGGTGCACGATGCAGAACATGTACGACGCAATAAGCACTGCAGTTGGAGCAGTGCTGCTTAAAATTATTGAAGGCAAAGCTCAACAACGCGGCTACTTTTCAAAAACTTTAACGCCCGCACAACAAAAGTATAGCACATTCGATCGGGAATTGTTTATTATTAAGATGGCGATGGAGACCTCGCGCCGCTTTGTTTGCGATCTTCACTGATCACAAGCCGTCGACTTTCGCTTTCCGCAACTCACCGTCGCGTCGCCCGGCACAACACATCGTCATCGACGCCATTTGGACTTCATAGCACAATTTTTGACCGACATTTGTCATGTCAAAGGTGTGACGCCAAAGAAGCAATTGAACGACCCGGAGTAGCAGAATTAAAAGCGGTGATTCAGAAACTTACGTTTATTGAGCTGGTTCTTCCAGAACCGAATATACCTGTTACTTGTGAAACATCATCAGTTTAATGCAACTACGTAAAACCTTCGTAAACGTCGAAAACTTCGACAATTTACGACGTGGTAAATGAAATTTGAAAATTTGTACAGAAAATCTTTAACAACAAGGTGGCAAACTCGACACGAATTTGGTGTGCAAATCAAGATGGTAAAAGTGGAAAACTTGTTCAACCAATCAGCGGTCGAGCTGCAGTTATGCTGTGGCATGCTAAATGCATCCTCTGTCACACTCCAGAGATGAAACAAAGGTCCGTATCGGACAGTTGATTAATTTACCATCATTAACGTTAGCAGTTTTTAGGGGTATTCATGAAACGTTATTCGTAAACTTGCACTTCTACGAAGAGTAAACTTACGACGTGCATGAATACCCTAGTTTTTTATAGCATGAGAATTAACTCTCATAGACGGACAATTTAAAGGCCAATAAGGATCTCTACAGACACTCGGAGCACTACGAGAGATAAACTCTTTGGATTTCCACTCATTGCGGTCTTTGAGAGCCTTATGAGATCAAAAATGTTATGGGATGGTTGCCCTCCTGTCCCGCCTGACAGCGAAGCAAAATCCACAATCGGTTATGCTCTTCAAACTTCTTTTCCAGGAGCTCTGGTCGTCTGAATTCAAACTCAGTTGGGATGATCCCTTGCTGAACGGTGGACCAGCTATCAGCGGGAACTTCACTTCTTTGAGCAGATACGAATTGTGCTCGAAATGTTTTCTCCTTATACGAAGACATCGAATTCCACAGGTTCTCAGATGCTTCGCCCGTGGCCTACGCTGCAGTAGTCTATGCTCGCTGCAAAATTGGGTTTACCACGAAATCTCGAAAGCAATTATCTAGAAAACAAAAATCTGGAAAGTAAAAATCTCGAAAACAAAAATGTAGAATTGAAAAAATCTCGAAAAAAAAAATTTCGAAATACAAAAATCTCGAATGAATATATTAATTTTTGAGACAATCCGCACGCATTGTAACCATTGTCTCAAAAATTAATACAAGGTGGCGCAAAAATAACCTTCCGATGTTTTTTTGGTTGTAATTTAAAAAAAAAATAAAATAAATAGTCACCAATATTCCGCGTTCTGGAGTAGTGTAGCGTAACATTGTTTATTAACGTGTATTTCGCATGTGTTTATTACACAAATGTCAAAACAGAACTGACATTAGGGGCCAATCGCCAAAATTTATAGCATTTTCTGATAGGAGGATTACTTTTGCGCCACCTTGTATATTCATTCGAGATTATTTACTACTCTTTAACATCCACGATTGGCTAAATAAAAACAATTAAAATGAAAGTAAATGAAATCATTACAAACAAAGGAAATATTAAAATCGAAATCGATGGATTTATTTACCGGTGCCGTGAAATAAAGAAGATGGAAATAATGTCGATCGACTTTATTTCCATAAGAAATCGGAACTAATGTCGAAATTCATCAATTTCTATTCTCGACTTTATTTCCAATTATAAAGTAGTACAAAAGAGTTATAATATCGAATAAGATTTCGGTGATCGGTTAGGAATCTTTATCTGATTGTGTAAATAAATTAAAAGCGAAACAAGGAAATCTTTGGAAATTCGGCGTTATTTCGCTTTATTTCAAGGCACCTTATTTACCTTATTTACAATTTTTACCATTTTTTATAATGTTTTTTTTTGTTGTTTAGTTACCGAAAAAAATTAATTGCTGAATAAACTAAATATGTAATGCGTTTTCTTCAAGTTTAAACTCTTTAAATAGGCAAGAAAAAAATCTCAAATTTACTATTTTTTCGAGAATTTTTCGAGATATCGTCTTTTGAGATTTTTGTCCATTCGAGATTTTTGTGCATTCGAGATTTTTGCATTCTAGATTAAAAATTAGTTTTTTCGAGATTTTTGGCATTCGAGATATTTGTCATTCGACATTATGTCATGATCCCTGCAAAATTGCTGTGAACGAGTTTAGGGTTATTCTCGTTGCGAAACGAAGGTAGCGCTGCTAAAATCTTTCTCCATACCGCAACTGGAGCTCTGTGGAGCTCTTCTTCTTTGCCGTGTCATCAAATTAATAACCTCATCAATATCCGCTTTGTGCGATTCGCAAATTGTTCGGAACTGGTTATCCTCACCGCCTCGTGCGTCGTCGCAAAATTGTTCGAACAGCAACAGCGAATTAAGAATACAAAGCGCTTTTAATTAGTTAGTATATACTCAACAACAACCAACAAAAAGTGAAGATAAATTGGCACTGAAGTAAACATCCACTACGCGGTCCATATGATCGCTTGTGCGTGTTTGTGAAATGGATTGGATAAAAACGAAAATGTATAATATCCCAACAAAAATATCCCTCAAGGAATGATGGATGGGTAATTTTTTGTTGTAGTTTAAGGTAGGATATTTCATGCTTATCTTTGCTGTCGATACGCTTCGATTGTTCTTATTTCCTTGTTACTTTTGGAATTTTTGTTAGAGTTTTATTGGAGTGTAGCATGAAGGTATCCGATTTGAAAATGTTGTTTTCATTTTCATTGCGATCATAAAAATCAAATACATACCTATCATTATGATTGCAGATATGAAAAATTATAGCTATAGAATCCGGCGGATTGAATCCGACGGATTTCATCCGATCCGCATCCGCATACTTGCCCTATCATAGAATCCGGCGGATGAACTGCAGTACAGGTCCGCTAAACTTGATTATCGAAAAATTGGAAATCAGCTGGTCTGCTGTCAAATGGAGATATTTTCAAAAAAATATTGTTGGGTTTTTTAATAAATTTTGAAGACGAAATGGATACTGTTGGGTTTTATTTAAATTTGGAAAGTGAAAATGAAACTGATAGGAGACGCAATCGAAGGAGCATAAGTATGCGAGCAGAGGACATATTGCAGTTACCTGATACTCAGTACGTAAATTGAAAATAAAGAATTTCTTTCCCATCATTACGTCACAATTTATTTTTAGATTTATTAAAAAACTTCAGGCTCAATAAATCTGCATTCCAGTATATTTTAATTGAGTTAGAAAGCAAACTTCCACAACTGGTTAGATCCTCATCTACACCTAAATGTAAGTTAGTGCCGTTTTTAAGGTTTCTGCCAGAAGGAGGTTACCAAACTGCAAACTGGTACTGGACAAGACTTTGATATTGGAATGGCACAATCAACAGTATCAACAACGATATCGGAAGTCTTAACATTTTAAGGGATAGTTTATGTCCCAAATGGAAAAGCCTAAAAATATCAGAGGAAAAAATGGAAGCGAAAATGTATTTTTACGAGAAGTCAGGAATTCCAGGGATCGTAATGTGCGTTGATGGTACGCACATAAAAATTTCAAAGCCCCTTGGCGAAAATACACACCTCTTTTACAATCGGAAAGGTCCATTCTGAAACTTCCTTAGCAGGTGGCCCCAAGCTGTTCAGCTTGTTTCTTAAATTTTCCCAAAACTTTTGGATTGTCTCCGGATCATTTTTTGTGAAATTTCTAGCAATGTCAGGATTTTTTTCATGTGGTTCACTATCACTAGGAATTGTGGACGAGTTGTTTGTTTCCTTAAAAAAAGGATGTTATTGATCTGTACTTGCAAACATTTTACACGTTTACTAACTTCCTGATATTTTTTTTTAATTAAGCAACAAAAAACAATTCTTCTTTTTTGAAATCCGCAGCTACTTTGGTGCGGATTGAAAACATAAACAAGTGTATGAGCTGCGGATGGTCTGTGTTTACAATGATACCTATGTTCGAAAACTTCCTTACCGACATCCAATCACTTACATTACGGCATTTTCAATGATAGCAAAGCATACAAATTGATGTGCTACTCCCTCCGTAGCTAATCCGCCGGATTCTATAATTGGGGTGATTATTTTGTTTTTCAAAGTACCTATGTAATGTTAGATATGTATGTGTATAATGTGCATACCTATGTAGGTGCATGCATCATTGTGCAAACTCTTTTTACTCTGCAATTAGTTTTTTCAAAAACTATTACCTAATTGAAATCACTAGATTTAAAAACAGGATGATAGAACCGACCTTTAGCTTTAAAAAAATGTGCAATACTTAATTGTAAGTACATATTACCGTTATTTCAAAATATTTTTTCCCATTTGAAGTGTTTTTTTTTTTTTTAGAAAATCGACCGTCCCGCCCATATGGGGCGAGATAGACCCCCGTTCCCATAGTAAAAAATGCTTGTAAATAACTTTTCTAAAAAACCGTTATTTTTCTTGTCGCCTGAGTTATCGTAGGTATCAACTCTTGCTAAAATCTTGAAACCCCGTAGCTTTTTTTGTTCTTGCACTCCACGTAATCACAGAAGACCATGACAAATAATTATAGGAATCCAGAACCCAAGAAAATAAACTTGGGTAGGCTGATTTTAAATGGATCTGTAATTGTTATCATCGGTACCTATTCGCAAGAAAAATAAACATGGGAATATTCAGGGAAATTTGTTTTACCTAATGTACGAACCTAGAAAAGTTGGTATATGCATACACTAACTTAATACAAATATTCGCCGCAATGAAGGTCCGTATGTCGCTTCAAAATGAGCGGTGTCCACTTCTATTTGTTGTTATTCAATGGTGAACACATCAAGTTTTGCAACCTCTGGAGTGGAATGACACATAAGCGGGTGCCCGAACCTTAACTCAGATTTTCATGCCTAAGCTAAGTTTCGGAAATTAAATAAATTTACTACTCCGCAACAATCCACACAATAACGTTTTAGAACCTCTCGTCGTATGACATCAAAACTAAAGTTTGAGAACCTAAAACCAAGTCTAAGAACCTAAACCATGTTTCAGAACCTTATGCGTATTTGCTAATAAAAAAGTATCAGAATCAACTTTTTTTCATCCAAAAAAGGTCGAAAAAATATGGCTGCGGCACAGTTTGAATAGCCTAATTACAAGCATCTTTTTTCTCAATCGAGAATTTGTATTGGTTATTTGGTTTTAATCACCCCTATCGTGGAATCCGTCGGATCTGAGATTCACTTTACTTATTCGATTCACGTGAACAGAAAATTGCTATCGTGGGATCCGTCGGATACTCTCCCTTACCGACCACTATTGGTGATTAGGAAATTCAATTGTGACAGCTCATTTCAAACACATTTGTTTTGTAAAAATTAAATTCAGTGAAAATAAAATAAAAACTGTGGATGTCAAATGCATGGATAGATTCGATCCGTTCGTTTTCCACGATACAGTGAATTTCATTCACGTTACCGACATGTGAATGGTTCACGTCTGCGGATTACACGATACAAATTGTTCACTATTAGCGGATCGTTCCCCCCGACGGATTCCACGATAGGGGTGAATATTTGCTGCCAAAAAAGATTATTTAAGATTATTAAGATCAGAATCAACTGTTTTCATTCAAGGTATCTCGAGAAAAAAGTATTGAACAGTGTTCCGGAATTTGGATAAAAAGAATTTGTGGGATATATAAAAATAGGTGTCGCAACACATTCGCTCACCATAGAAAGGATAATTGATTCGGAAAGTAAAAATTAGATTTAATGTACGGGAATAATAAATTTAGAACTTGCTTTCGTGAATATACGTCTTAAAACACATTTTAATTTCACTAAAAATCAGCTGTTTCACAAAAGAGTAGAAATAACTTAAGGTATTCCATATGTATTCCAAATTTGACATTTGAACTAAAGGTGAACATAAAAGTGAACATAGCATTTTATTGGGATTTCCATTGCTGAGCATGAAAAAAGTTACCAATAAAACGCGCCTACTCTTGGCTGTTATCAATGTTGTTTAAGACTATATTGATATTGATTGTATGTATCTCAATTATAGTTAACTCTTGTTTCATTTTCGTTATCATCATAATTTCTCATGTTTCATTTTTTTCATAAATTATTCTTGTACCAGTATGTTGTGACACATTGTATATATATTTATTATTAGAGTCCAGTTTCATCACACCGCCAATGCGCCGGCAATGCCTATGCTTCCAACGGTTACCGAACAGCAGCAATAACAAAATTTGCACTGCGTTTTGTTCTTGTAAATAACACTTTTTGTTAGAGCTTTTGTGCATTGTCGATGTTGATGTGGGATGATGGTCTGCAGTCTCTTTCACTTGGATTTAGCTTACAGCAGCAGTAACATATTGGTAACAGTTCTGTGGTATCAAATAGTTTTTTGTTCAAATAAATTTAAGTGTGATTGATTCGCTGACATTCATTTTCTTTTTGATCGTGTCATATCCCTCCAATCTAGATCGATTCATTTTCGCTAGGGGTTTGCACAAGAAATTCGTCGATTCTTAATCATAATATGGTCCTTCTGCGTCGGATTTTAATCAAAATTTTCGTTGTTTAAATCTAAACTTAAATCATATAGACAATTTGGTGTGACTTTCGTGAAATATATGTAAAGTGCGCTTTCAACACGTGTTAGGTAGTACTTGTATACAGCAAGCGTAATTGCAGAAAAAGTACAGGAACATTATTTGAAAATTAGCGTTGATTCTTCGCCAGTTTAATTACCAGCAAACTATTTTTTTCCCCTATATCAATATGAGCGAATTCATGCGTGCTCGTGGTAATGCAAAAGGTCGTTTGACTCGTGCATCGTCATTTGCAGATTCAATTGTACCTACTACTCCTCTAGAACTATTAGAGATTAAATTCGCCAAATTGAATGAAACGTGGTCAGAGTTTTCGGCGTTACATAAGGAACTTTTAAAAACCACGACTGATGATACTGAGTGTGGGGAGTTTGAGGATGAGTTTAGTGAATACGAAGACAAGTTTTTTAACGCGCATTCGAAACTGGTAAAGTCCATTCGTGAAAGGCAATCTGTTGGACAAGAAAATGAAGAAACTGCTTTGAAACAACTCGCGAAGCAGCAAACCACGTTTCTAGAAAAACTAAACTCAACTTCAGATAATACTTCGACAATTCACCTACCAAAGTTAACAATGACGCTTTTTTCAGGCAACTATAAAGATTGGCCCTCGTTTCGGGACTCGTTTATGGGCACAATTGAAAAGCAGCCACATCTTTCAAGCACGCAAAAGTTTCATTACTTGAAATCTTTTTTTACGGGATGACGCTGAACACCTAATTAGGCACTTAACGATTTCAGACGCGAATTATCTTGAAGCATGGGATCGGCTTGAAAAACGGTACGATAGGTCGCATCTCATAGTACAATCATTTATACACATGTTTTTATCACTTCCATGGGTAAACGCGGGTAACACTCAGACATTACGAAAGGTAACAGATGGTGCGGATGAAGTTATACGCGGACTCAATGCACTTGGGTCCAATAATCGCGGCCCGTGGTTGATTTTACTCCTGCTCAATAAACTTGATAGTGAGAGTAAGCACAGTTGGGCTCAGCATGTTGGTTCGCGAGATGACTGTACTTTCGATGAACTCTTGACATTTTTAGAATCCAGATGCGATGCACTGGAATCATGTCAGTCATTATCTCGTCCAATTGCGTCACGTCGTAAAAACCCAAGTGAGATTCGAACCCACTTTGCTGAATCGTCGCAGTCGTCACCGCAATGCCCAAAGTGTAAAGGCAGTCACATTTTGCCCCAGTGTTCCCAATTTATCGCTCTTGACATTGAATCCCGTCGGAATTTTGTAAAATCTAACTTATTGTGTTTTAACTGTCTTCGTGTAGGTCATTCTGCTAATAAGTGCCGCTCGTCGTTTCGTTGCCGCGTGTGTAAGTCGCGTCACCATTCCTTGGTTCACCCGCCTGAACAAAATAACCCTTCGTCTTCGATATCTTCAAATCGTTCGTCGCTTCCACCTCAAGATAATCACCATAATCAGACTATTCTTCAACCCCAACCTCAACCGTCTGCCTCAACCTCCTCGCCAGTTAACCCTATGATCAACAACCACTCACTCGATGTTGGCTTATCAAAGCACACAATCCTTCCAACGATACTGGCCAAAGTTCAAGATATTCAGGGCCATCCAATCAACTGTAGGGTATTGCTTGATTCCGGGTCCCAAGTCTCTTTCGTTGTCGAATCTTTTGCTCAGAGACTAGGACTTCCTCGTAGGCACGCTCGTATTCCCATCCATGGAGTGTTATCCACAGACGCAGGTCATACTAGAGGTTGTATTTCGATGAAACTATGCTCGACTTCAAACCAAAACCATCTCTTCGTTGACGCTTTTGTCTTGAACAAATTGACTGCCAATCTGCCATCTCAGTCACTTGATGTATCTACTTGGTCACACATTCGAAATCTGGAATTAGCAGATCCCGGATTTAATGTACCTAGTCCAGTAGACGTGCTACTCGGAGCAGACAAATTATGGTGCATACTAAAGGGGGAACAAATTCAAGGATCTAGAGGGTTACCCATAGCCCAAAATACATTATTTGGTTGGGTTGTAACAGGGGAGCTTCTCCAACAGTCGCATCACGTCTCCATTTCATCGCTTCACACTACACTAGATGTTGACGTTCTGTTGCAACGATTCTGGGAGCTAGATGAAGTCACAGCTCATCATGATGAACCTGTTAGTAATGATGAAGCTGAGCAACATTTTCGAAAAACTATCTCGCGCGCACCAGATGGGCGATATGTCGTTCAACTACCGTTCCACACTCCATCGCCGGAATTTGGTAGTTCGCTTAAATCCGCGGTTAATCGGTTAAACTCGATGGAACGTCGTTTTCAACGTGACTCAACTCTGCATAGCATGTACCTGAAATTCATGCAAGAATATATTCGCCTTGGTCACATGGTCCGTATACCTTTAGCTGAATTGAATACTAACCCAGGACACCATTTCTACTTGCCTCACCATGCCGTTTTTAAACCGGATAGCTCCACAACCAAACTACGCGTGGTGTTTGATGGGTCAGCCAAAGATTCGCTTGGCAATTCGCTTAACAGCAAGCTGCTCATCGGTCCTCCAATCCAGCGGGATTTGGTTGGCGTGTGTTTGCGCTTCCGACAACACAAATATGTCTTTACGGCTGACGTGGTTAAAATGTTTCGCCAGATATGGGTAGATGACACTCACCCTGATTATCAACGGATAGTTTGGCGCACAAACCCTTCGGATGAAATCAGTCATTATCGACTACGCACCGTCACATATGGAACGGCATCGGCACCATTCTTATCTGTTAGAGTGTTAAAGCAGATCGCGTTGGACTATAAAATACAGTATCCAAACGCGGCTCGTGTGTTGTTGAATGATGTGTACGTAGACGACATCATGACAGGTGCAAACTCATCGGAGGGGCTGATAAAACTACAATCGTTTAGCGCCGCTAAAACCTATCTCCATACCGCGACTGGAGCTGTGTGGAGCTCTACTTCTTTGCCGTGTAATCAAATTAATAACGTCATCAATACCCCAGAACGCGAAGGTGTTCGCTTGGTGCGATTCGCAAATTGTTCTGCACTGGCTATCCTCACCGCCTCGTCGTTGGACTACGTTCGTAGCAAATCGCTGCGCTGCAATCCTCGAACAGATTCCGCGATATGCCTGGAACTATATCGCTTCAGAATCTAATCCAGCAGATTGTGCATCACGCGGAGTGCTACCATCAAACCTCATCGATCATCATCTCTGGTGGACCGGTCCTCCTTGGCAGACGCTGTCACAAGATCTTTGGCCAGAAACAAAGTTCTCCGTGCCACAACCCGATTCAGCAGCGATTGTAGCAGAAGAAAAACAAACACCCAAGCAAGTGTTAACAACATCAACTCCTTCGGATGTACTAAACGTTCTGATCCTAAGAATATCATCGTGGTCTCGGTTGCTTCGAATTTTCGCGTATTGCCTCCGGTTTCTCAATTCTTGTCGTCCTAATCAATTCGCCAGTGTCCCTCGAGGAAGAGGTACATCGTTAAGCGAACTCAAAACCGCAAGAACCTACATTCTTAAGTACGTGCAACAACAGACATTTGATAGTGAAATTCGCCACCTCGTAAACAATCGGGAATTACCAACTAAGTCCAAACTCACTCGATATTATCCGTTCGTTGATTCCGATGGACTCTTACGTGTAGGGGGTCGTATCAAAAATGCGAATGTGTCTTATAACATAAAACATCCCATTATTCTCCCTAACACCAATGTTTCTTTTCTTATAGCTACTGAGATTCATAAAACTCACTTCCACCCAGGGGTTTCAGAAACATTTGCCATCATACGCCAACAATATTGGATATTGGGTAGCCGAAATCTTATTCGCAAAATTGTGCACACATGCAAACCGTGCTTTCTGCAGAAACGGACTACCAGCTCGCAGCTCATGGGTGATTTGCCGCATCACCGTGTTCACAAAAGTCGCCCATTCGCAAACACCGGATGCGATTATGCCGGACCATTCACCATCAAACTGTCGAAAGATCGTAAGCCGAAACTAGCTAAGGCCTATCTGGCACTATTTATCTGTATGTCCACAAAAGCAATCCATTTAGAGCTGGTAAGTGACCTAACCACCGATGCATTTTTGGCCGCCTTTCGCCGATTCGTATCTCGACGTGGAAAATGTTCAAATGTGTATACCGACAACGGAACAAATTTCCAAGGAGCTCGTCGCTGTCTCAATGAGATGCACAAGTTGGTCTTATCTCATACCCACAACGATGATGTAGCGGCTGCTCTTGCGCTGGATGGAGTAGAATGGCACTTCATACCGCCCTCGGCACCCCACTTTGGTGGATTGTGGGAGTCCGGGGTGCGGTCAGTAAAGCTACATTTACGCCGGGTTCTAGGAGCAAATATTCTTACGTTCGAGGAGTTGTATACAGTGTTGAGCCAGATTGAAGCAATTTTAAATTCACGTCCTCTTTGTGTGTTGTCCGATGAAGATTGTACTCCACTCACCCCCGCACATTTCCTTATAGGTGAACCATATACCGCAGTTCCTGAGCCCAGTTACCTAGAGACGTCACCTAACCGCTTGGGACACTGCAATCATTTGCAATCAATGGTTCAGGGGTTTTGGAAAAGATGGCAGTCGGAGTATATCACTACGCTTCAAGAACGACCAAAATGGCAAACTCCCAAGGTTGAGCTGAAGAACGGCGACATAGTGGTTATCAAAGAACCAAATCTCCCGCCAACTAAGTGGGTTCTTGGCAGAATTGAAGCTACGCATCCAGGTTTGGACAAACACGTCAGAGTAGCAACAATCAAAACAGCTCGTGGAACCTTCACCCGGCCTATCACCAAGCTGGCAGTTCGCCCAATGTCCTGAAACTAGTTCCAGGGGGGGCGGAATGTTTAAGATTATATTGATATTGATTGTATGTATCTCAATTATAGTTAACTCTTGTTTCATTTTCGTTATCATCATAATTTCTCATGTTTCATTTTTTTCATAAATTATTCTTGTACCAGTATGTTGTGACACATTGTATATATATTTCTTATTAGAGTCCAGTTTCATCACACCGCCAATGCACCGGCAATGCCTAAGCTTCCAACGGTTACCGAACAGCAGCAATAACAAAATTTGCACTGCGTTTTGTTCAAATGTGTTATACTGCATTGAAAAGCATTGGTTCAACGCTTGTCAAAATCATTGCTGTGGTAATATGTTTTAGCTATAGGTTATTAAAAACAGTTAACATTATTGATTGTGTTAAATCTGGATACTATGTAGTACCACACTTCGTACTAAGATACATTAGTACTAAGTAGTACTACATGGGTAGCACTACTTACAGACAGAAATTTCTTAAACTCCAAATTCGAACATGATACATACACGACTTTACAGATTACAATTCCAGATGCCAATCGTGGCAACGAGAACAACAACTCAAAGTCCACTCAAGAGCTTTCCCCAGACCAGACGATAGATTTCTAATCACTATCCACCTATACTAGATTCCCAACAAAGGTACAAGCGATGAGATAAGAATTCCTCATCACCTTGAGCCGCGTTGTGCATGGTGTCAAATTGTACAGCCGGATGGCGAATTCAAATCAAGAATTACTGCTGCAACAAGCATTTTTATATAATAGTATTAGTGAATAGATGTAATTAATTAGAATAAGATTTTTGTATAAATAGGTTAAGAAAATCATAATAAAGTCAATCTTAAACTGGACGCAGTAAATGCATCTTATTTAATTTTCAGGTCGGCTCTTTAGCCAAAAAAATACTTAGGCTTTTCAGCCATCTATTTCTACACGGGTTGGGCTAGCCTTTCAATAAGCCCCATAGCTTTGTAGGCGAGGCAGGCTTAAAATATATTGCATACACTTTGTTGCACTACATATTACATTGCATATGGTAATATGCACTTATTACAACTAGAACTGATAGTCGGCATTTTCTGTAGTCATGACATAAAATATTGGTCACACAATCATTCCAATATATTCGTATGGTAGGGTGTTTCAAATATATATATATATAGCAGTACCCGCCCGGCCTTGCCCGTGCTCAAGAGTCTAAATACTCGGTGTTCTCTGCGCCTAACAAAAAGAAATACTTGTCTTTTTTTGATGAGAAACAAAATTGCAAGTCAAACTTGGTGGACCGATTTTGACCAAACTTCACAGAAACATATTCAAGTTAATACCAAAGCTTGCCTGATTTGAGCTCAATCGGTTCCGTGGTTAAAGGGACTGCACATTTGTCTGCGCTTTGCTTAGCCCGATTACGCTACTTCGTTGCTCCGCTAGGGGTAGGTGCTAGTTGCCTGGCAGGCGCCTATGTCACCTGACTTTTTTGAATCGAACAACAACACAAAAGAAAGAAACTTCGATTTTTATTTTCTTTCAATCAATTTGTTATGCGCACGGTTTAACAACATGCAGCAATTCTAATTTAATGTCAACAACGAAATCGACCAACATATACAAAACTGGGAATATAGCGCCACCTATAAGAATGCAACTTAATTATAAATATGTATCTCGAATTTTACAATATTAGCTCCCATTAGTGAACACGATATTTTGTGTGTTTCATACACACGCTGCAACTGATCATTTTGGCGATGTAAAACTATATCTCCTGCCTTCAAATTTACTTCAACCATTACAATGACAACTTCATCGATTGTTGGTGCACTGAAACGTCTCGCATGTTGTCCTACAGGAGTTTGTATTCAACCGTGCATTGGTATTGGAATGCTACTCGCCGCAATTCTACATTCACGACGTTTCTTCTTCTTCGTTGGTTTTCATTTATTTGAACGCTATGCTGATGATGCGAAGTTCCGATACCCCCTATTTCATCCTGTCAAAGTTTTGTTTTCGAGATAAAAAGTAGCATTCGTCCTTCCTAGGGCCCAAACGAAACCGTCAAGCTCAAAATCGTTTTTTTTTTTTTTATTTTTTTTATATTTTTTTTTAAAGGAAATCCAAATCCTAGAGCACTCAGACTCGGTAACGTTCCATTGTACTAATGTAAATCGTTAAAAACCATTCTGTCTCGAGTTATGCGCATGAAAACTGAAAACGCTCAACAACTGCTGTTGCCTGTCATCATTGTCCACGTCATCTTAATCACCCCTACATTTCAACTTACTCACACATAGGTACTAATGCAAGGATCCTTAAAATAGTTGACAAACAAAAATGAAGGATTCAAACACCATCCAACAAATCAAAGTATCGACTCCGTTTCAAAAAGTTACTTTGTGTAACATAATAAACATAAACAAACTTATTAGGTATATTTAAAAAAAAATCAAAATTGTTGACAACAACAATTTGCTTGGCAAATAATTAAAATAATTGACAACAACAATTGCTTTTAAAATTTTAAATATTTTTTTTTGTATTTGAAGTGTCACTACTCGATTTCTACCCAGTTTTTTTTTCCCCCAAAGTGCATTTCCCCATACAAACTTTTTGGTAGACCACCATTATCACTTAGTGGTATAAAAATTAGTTATGAACCTATTCTCATACCTACGGAATATACATATAAAATGTCATCAAAATCGGTCAAGCCGTTTCGGAGGAGTATAAACACTAAAACTGTGACACTGGATTTTTATATATTAGAGATATAAATATTACTAGATATATATGTAGTTTTAAGTGCGAACTTAAATCTGAAGACAATGATGAACTAATATATCGAAAATATTTATTTTTCTGTAATTTTATTACAAAGCTCCACTTAATTCGTTATCAGCAGATATAAGTCAACAATTTTGAAAAATTGTTAGCATGTAGTAAATACTACTTCCATTAACAGTTATAAACATCAGTTAAACCATTGTGTTAAACTGATATGTTAATGCGAAAACTGAAGCGTTGACTGAAATTGAAACTGATAAAGTTCGAATAGTTTTCCGTTTAGCTGTCAGTTGACTTGAGGAGAAAATAAGTTGCACTTCAGTAATCTTTTCCAAACGCAGTGGCCTTCGAGTTCCTGTATTTTTGTTTTGTTCGGCTCAGATTTCCATTATGCGCATTAAGCAATGTTTATTTTTTTATTTTTATTTTTAATATGGATTATTCTAAGATGTTCTGCAAAAGATATTCTGTGAGGAAACTTTTCTGCCTATTTTTTTAAAGTTTTTAATTTTCACTAGAAAAGTCCATAAATTTCTAAGTAGACATTTTTTTATTTAATATGGATTATTCTAAGATGTTCCGTGAAAGAATTTTGGTGAGGAAACTTATCTTTCTATTTTTTTATTTTGAAATTTTCTAATTTTCACTAAAAGTCAATGAATTTAAGTAGAATTTTTTTTATTTTTTTTTTAATATGGATTATTCTAACAATATGTTCTGTAAAAGAATTTGGTAAGGAAACTTTTCTCTCTATTTTTTTTTCTTGTTAAAGTTTTTAATGTTCACTAGAAAAGTCCATAAATTTCTAAGTAGAAAATATGACGAGTATACTGCTAAATAACCCCGAGTAAATATTATTAAACTTTAGCTCCAGGCGCCTGCCTGACAGTTGTTGACATACCCTAAGTGGAGCGACGAAGTCGCGTAAGCGGCTAAATCCTGCGGAAAAAGGGTTAAAATTCCTTTAGCGAGCGAAGCGAGCCACCCATCCCATACTTGAAATACACCAGCCTTTCTTACAAAAAATTGTTCATTTCCTCAAGAAAAAAATATTATACATACTATGTATTTATGTTTTTAGGCCATTTTAAACCAGAAAAACAAATTTTGCTTAGTGCGCATAATGGAAACCCGCCCCTTTTGTTCTGTCATTATTGTAATTCAAATTCTGACTGCTGACAGTAAAATAAAAACTAAACTGAATACAGAAACTGAACTGTCGTCTGAATTTTTGAACTGACAACTGATCGTTTAAAGGGCCTTAGATCTTTATGACTGAAACAGATATGCAGCAGGGACGCATGCATTAACGCACATGAAACACATGTGCAGTAAGAAATTGTCATAATTCAGTGTTCTTTTTGCTTGACCTAAATATCACTGAACTACTAAACAGAATAAAATGCTAGGCAATGGCGATATTAGACATTGACAACTTTCATCGAGGGTTGACATGCTTTAAGAATGGTGTCATTTTTTTACGTTCAAAATAATATTGCTGCACATCTGTTTCAGCCATTATGCTCACACGCATATATACTGTTAAAAATCATAGCGAACATTGTGACGTCAGAGAAACACACTGACGTTTATAATCGGTTATACGTTTCATTTGCCATTCTTATTGGAATAATATGATAATGGCGAAGTGGCACAATTTGTCTTCAACAATTTTGCACACCACAACTTTACACAATAAACGCGAAAAATGCAGGCGTCATCCAATTTGAAAAATGAAAAACCTACCTTAAACCTCTGCCGAATGATTGAAAAGATGAAAAGATGTAGATGGAGTATTTTCAACACTTGCACAAAAAAAAATTCAAGGAATTGATAAGCCTTAAACACATCAATTCATAACAAAAAAACAATACCACTGAGACCACGCGAAAACAACAAATTACTATACATAAGTTAGGTAGGTTCTGTAACTGAGCATTGATTTTTTTTTTTAAGTACCTATTTAGTTTTTATTATTTCTTCGAATGTCACTGCTTGTTGTTCCTTGAGACCATTTTTATCATCGTCAAATCGGGCGGCACCCAGCTCAGTAGCAATCCGTATTTATTTGGAATATAATTCTGTTGAAATTGTTACAATTTAACGAGATAAGAGTCTCGACAACAACAGCACTTGTTTGTAGCTATAGATGTAATTAAAATCTGCTATTGCCATGGTAACGTTGAAAAAGCAACAAAAAGTACACGTAGATGTAGAGAACTTTTTACAAATTTGTTTGACAAGAAGTAATTCCTTCTGATTTAGATTTTGACATTCTTTGACGTTTCGATTATTCTTGCTTTCGCGCACTTCCCTTTTTAATTTCTCTTTGATATACAATTCAGAGCTCCCACCTTGGTTTATTTCAACTATTTTAGTACTTCGATTGAATTCAATTGAAGTTCCACGGACTATTCGAACTATTTTCGTACTTATTATTTTTTATAAATAAAATAATTACGGTTTATTATTATCATTGTTATTATTAATTATATTTATTTATCAGGTTTTTGTTTCGAAGTGTTTCGGTGGTGGTTGTCGAAAATACATGCCATTGTATACGAGCAACACACACCGAATGCAAAAAACAAAAAACAAACAGCTGAATGAAATGAAGGAAACCAATGGCGAATTTGCATGGCGGGAAATACGATCTTCGCGAATATTTACTAAAAAGTTTATAACAAAGCCAATTTTAACAAAATAAAAGTTCCGGAACTAAGAAGGAGTATCCAAACCACGTTTTGCAATATTAAAAAGTTAACATTATAATATGATTGTGTACAAAAAATAAAACTTAAAAAGTGGGAATCGCGTAGTTGTGCAAAAAATGTTTTTGTTGGGAATATCTCGTAATAAGTTTCTATTAAAGCGAATTATACCAAAAACAAATTTCCAGAACTAAGAAGGAGTATCCAAGCACTATTTTGGAATACTAAAAAGTTAACAATATTGTTACATCCAGGCTAGGATTCGAAAAGATAAAACGTAATTCTATTTAATTAATCTTTATAAGTTCTCTTTCAATGTCTTTTACTTCTTGATTATTATTCTAATAATTCACTTATTTAATCCAACAATTCACTTTCACAATTAATCACTTTAAATAAACAATCACTTCTCTTATTCAATATTCTCTATACTTTTCACTACTGTCATCTATCGCCCTTCTTTATCGCGGTTCACAACTCGAATGTCTTGGGTGCTCCTGCGACATCTATTTATATCTCCTAGTGACACCTCTCGAAATTTCCAGATTCGTTGAGAAGGTTCGTTAAGTTCAGAAGGTTCGAGAACAACATACCAAGTTATACCACAGCTACTCAAACTGCTATTCCAATGCTGCCAAAATCGGTAATATGGCCACTTTCTACTAGATGGCGTAGTTGACTAATTAATGACACAGTTCAAGCAAACATGCAACAATATCCCCCTCTTAAACTTGTTCGTCCCGAACAAGCACGTCAATATTTTCCCCATGGTAGCGATGGAGACGATCCACATGGACAACTTTTAGCTTGCCTCTTCCTCGCTGGATCCGGTAGACAACATCGTTGATGCGCTTCACTATCTTATAGGGTCCTTCCCAATCCTGCTGTAGTTTAGGTGACATACCTTTTCGGCGATGAGGGTTGTATAGCCATACCAGATCTCCTTCCTGGAATCCTGTGGTGGTCGCTTTTGTATCGTACCTCGTCTTTATGCGGTCGCTGGATATCGGATGAATATTTCGGTGGACTTCAGTACCCGGTACACACTTTCCAACCACCTCACCTTGCTTCAATTTGACGCTTTTGTGTTCAGCATTAAGAACTCGTACGGGAACAATATTGTTCTTCTGCTCGACAAGCACTTTTCCAACCACGCAGTTTCGGTAGTGGTTGTCTTTTGGCTCAACTAGAGAGAATCGGTGGCTCATAGGATCACCTTCCAGCTTTGTCCGAATTATTGTCTCTGAAGAAGGTGGTAGGACCTCGTCCTCACTATTGACTGTCCTCAGGGATGCGGCGTTCTCTTTCCCGTACACCATCGGAATCTCTACGTTTCGATACTTGAGTACTTGCATACCAAAGTCCAATACGACATCATTCGCCTTCATGAAATCGATTCCAATGATGCATTCGTCACATATATCAGCTACTAAGAAAGCGTGGGAGAATGCTAATCCTGCCAAATTTATTGTTAGCATGATATCTCCGTACACTTTCGCTGTCGCTCCTGTTGCTGTTTTCAGACAGTAACTGCTGGTGTTGTGCAACCAAGACTGACGGACGATGTCCCTCCTTATAATGGAAGCGGTGGCACCGGTGTCGATGGCTGCCACGCACTTATTTTGACCGATATAGGCTTCCACTGTTAAACTCTGGTTTCCTTGTTTGGTTTGGGAGACTTGAATTGTGGTCCTGGAGTCGTCGATTCCGGAAACCCACTTCTGCTCCGAGAAGCTGCCCCTTACACTTTCCCGATTGCTGGTTCTGCGAAGCTATATCTGCCAGATGCTTCTTCGTTGCGCCTCCTAGGCCCGCAATGTGGACAAGTGCCTTGTCTGGGTGGAGCTCTGCACTGTCTCTGTAGGTGCCCCATTTTGTTGCAGTTCCAGCAGCGCATTTGACCTCTGTTATCTCTGCTCCGGTCTACGATGTCTGCTCTTTGGCATGAACATTCAACGGCTGTAATTTCCCGTACGCGGTGGAACACATTCGATGCCTGATCAGCAGCTTGCATTGTCAAGGCAAATGCTAGGGCCTCAGCGAGAGTTCTCTTTCCAGCCATTCTTATGGCCATTTGCAGTTGTCTATCTTCAATGGCTTGGATAAACGCCTCCACAGCCATTTCATTGATGAGAATCTCACCAGCATTAGGATATGACAAATGTGCCAGACGTTCGATATCTGCTTGCAGCTGTTGAAGTGTTTCTCCCCTCTTCTGGACTCTACTGCGTAGCTGAACCCTGTACACTTGCTGCATATGCTCATCACCGAAGCGCATCTCTATAGCCTTGACCAGGGCGTCGTAGTTGTGTTGCTTCTCTTCTGAGACGGTTTGGAGTAACTCCGCAGCTGTACCTCTTAGTGCGAGCGTTAGCGCAATCGACTTTTCCTCGTTGTCCCAGCTGTTCGCCACTGCAGCTGCTTCAAACTGTTTCTTATAAATTGGCCATGATGTTTGACCATCGAAAACAGGAGGCTGCATCTCTTTCCTTCTCGGGCAGTCCGCAGAATTTTCTCGAGCCTTCTGCTTCTTCACTTTCTCGAGCTCTTTAGCCAAGTTCTCGATGTTTGTATCGATTTCGTCGAATTTGGTTTCAACCTTCTCCAACTTTTGGTCAATTTCTTCGAGTTTTCCTTCGAGAACATTTTTAAAATCTTCCACAGCGCTCTTTTGGGCGGCAACTATGGAATTCTTTTGTTCTTCGAATTTAGTGTCCATTGCTTGCAATTTGGAATCTAGAGAATTCTTCTGTTCATCAAATTTAGAGTCCATTGATTGCAATTTGGAATCTAGAGAATTCTTCTGTTGTTCTAGAGAATTCTTTTGTTCCTTGAACTGAGAGTCTATAGAATTCTTTTGTTCATCAAACTTGGCCAGAAGTAATTCCATCATTGCAGTCATATCAACGCCTGTACTTACTTGTTCTTCTGCTACGTCGAACAAAACGGACTTGGGGTTTTCTCCTTCGTTTTCAACAGCTTCCTGCAGTCGAAGCACCAGGTCACTTTTTCCTCCAGCTGTGGAGAGATTCCGTTTTTCCAGTTCAGCTTTTAACTGCGGTATAGTGAGCTGTAATAATTTCAATGTGCGGCCCATTTTTGTTTTCCTTTTTTTTTTTTTTTTTTAAACTAATTCACTTCACTTTAATTTCACACTGAATACGTTTTATCCCACTTCTGACACCAATGTTACATCCAGGCTAGGATTCGAAAAGATAAAACGTAATTCTATTTAATTAATCTTTATAAGTTCTCTTTCAATGTCTTTTACTTCTTGATTATTATTCTAATAATTCACTTATTTAATCCAACAATTCACTTTCACAATTAATCACTTTAAATAAACAATCACTTCTCTTATTCAATATTCTCTATACTTTTCACTACTGTCATCTATCGCCCTTCTTTATCGCGGTTCACAACTCGAATGTCTTGGGTGCTCCTGCGACATCTATTTATATCTCCTAGTGACACCTCTCGAAATTTCCAGATTCGTTGAGAAGGTTCGTTAAGTTCAGAAGGTTCGAGAACAACATACCAAGTTATACCACAGCTACTCAAACTGCTATTCCAATGCTGCCAAAATCGGTAATATGGCCACTTTCTACTAGATGGCGTAGTTGACTAATTAATGACACAGTTCAAGCAAACATGCAACAATATATTAAGATTCTGTACAAAAAATAAAATCGCGTTGTGGCAAAAAAATATTTTTGTTTGGAAGCAAATAAGTTGAAAAGTTAATTTGTTACTTTTTACCATTTAATAGGTTCTGTTTTCACTTAAATATTCACTTCATTAACAATCACAATGATTATTCCATACGATTTTACACACACCAAATGAAGCAAGAAAACAAAACGTTTTGTTTTGTTACATTCTGTTTCGCTTGGTGTGTGTTGAAATAAAAAATGTTTTTTTGACTATCGAATCAAAAAAGTTTTGCTTTATCCGGTGTGTTTTGAGCCAAAATTAGTTGCCTCAGATTTTATTCTGATTTCTAAATCCGAACCTACAACTTCAACAGCAGCAGCTCTAAGGTAGATAGTGTTGCATGTTTGCTTGAACTGTATCATTCAGCATTAATTAGTCAACTACCCCATCTAGTAGAAAGTGGCCATATTACCGATTTTGGCAGCATTGGAATAGCAGTTTGAGTAGCTGTGGTATAATGTGAGGTGTCACTAGGAGATATAAATAGATGTCGCAGGAGCACCCAAGACATTCGAGTTGTGAACCGCGATAAAGAAGGGCGATAGATGACAGTAGTGAAAAGCATAGAGAATAATGAATAAGAGAAAAGTGATTGTTTATTTAAAGTGATTAATTGTGAAAGTGAATTGTTGAATTATATAAGTGAATTATTAGAATAATAATCAAGAAGTAAAAGACATTGAAAGAGAACTAATAAAGATTAATTAAATAGAATTACGTTTTATCTTTTCGAATCCTAGCCTGGATGTAACATTGGTGTCAGAAGTGGGATAAAACGTATTCAGTGTGAAATTAAAGTGAAGTGAATTTGATTAAATAGAAAAAATAGAAAACAAAATGGGCCGCACATTAAAATTACTACAGCTCAGTATACCGCAGTTAAAAGCTGAATTGGAAAAGCGGAATCTCTCCACAAGCTGGAAACCCAATATACAAGAAAGAGTCAAGAAAGCTACAGTAGCACTTTTCTCTTGTAAAAAAGCCGTTGGCAACAAGTGGGGTTTACAACCCCGCATTACGCACTGGCTATATACGAGTACATCGGTGGTAAGACCAATTCTTACTTACGGGGTGGTTGTCTGGTGGACTGCTCTAGAAAAACCTATAAACCGCGACAAGCTGGGCAAAGTCCAGCGTTCAGCGTGTCTATGCATTAGCGGAGCACTCCGAACTACCCCCTCCGCTGCTCTGGACATTCTGCTACACCTGATACCCCTTGATATATTTAGCATGCAAACAGCGGCATGTTCCGCTGTCCGCTTAAAAGCTACCTCGCAGTGGACCAATAACAATATTGGCCACTCCATTATTCTAGACTACTTTAAGTCTCTACCCAGAAACATAGACTGCACCATACCCCGTTTGTTATCCTCAAAGGATATCCGTATCTTCTCGGATAGTCAGGCCGCGATTAAGTACCTGGACTCAGTCTCTTCAAATTCCATCATAGCCCAAGACTGCCGATCATCTCTTTCGGAGATGGCAGAGCAGTTCAATATTCACCTCTGTTGGGTGCCGGGGCATAGGGACATTCCAGGTAACTTCAGGGCAGATGATCTCGCCAAAAAAGGAACCACATTACCTCCTTTACCTGATAAAGGTTCCCTAGGTATACCAATCGCTACTTGTAAACTCTTGTTTAAGCTATCCGCAATCGAGAGAACAAACCTTAGGTGGACGAGTAGCAATACATGTCTAGCGACTAAGCGGATCTGGCCAAAGCTGAATCTGCGACGCTCTAAGTGTCTAATCTCATTAAACCGACGGCATATTAGCTCCACTATAGGTGTTATCACAGGTCACTGCTTAATAGGCAGGCACGCATCCAGACTCGGTGTGTGCTCAAATGATTTCTGCAGAAGCTGCATGGACGAGGAGGAGGAGGAGACTGTACTTCACCTTCTCTGCACGTGTCCTGCGCTCTCCCATAGAAGAAATCTCCATCTAGGTGACTTCTTGTTCAATGACACAAGCGACTTAGCCAGCACTGGCGCTAGAAGTCTTTCGCGCTTCATAAGAAGCTCCTACTGGTTCAACGAGCAGTGAGGGTAATCCCCAGATCTGTGTGGTACCACAATGGACCTATCATTGGTCTAAGTGTATTGGCTTTGGCTGACAGCCTCGTCTACCTAACCTAACCTAACCTAGGGGCCCTTTATGCTCATGTGTTTATTTTTTTTAAATTCGCCTACTGACACGCCCCCAATTAAATAAAACAAGTTTATTGAAACACCCAAGTTTGAGCTAGGGAGCGTTTTTTTTTTTTGGTAAAATCCTTTAAATGTTATATAACAAAATATGTAGAGCGTACTTAACAATTCAACCATACTTAGACTTTTGTCACGCCCACTTATGAGGGATAGGAATAAGAATAGGGTATCCAACAGTTCGCTCAAACGGACTGTAGCCCGTCCCTATGTTTGTTTCTATCTTTTAAATTATATTGCCTTTAACACCAACCCTCGCAATTTAAGATCCCCTCCTCTTTGCTACCTTCCCACCCGTCGCACGTCGTACGGCTTGAACGAGCAGATATTCCTTATCTCCTCTTTGATTTTAATCGCTGCACCTTTTCCCTCAAATCTGCCCCTTCTCCACCCCTCACCATCCACCTAATTAGTTTTAAGTATTAGTTTTTAAATCCTAGCTGTAAGTCTTAGTTTTGTAATTATTTATTAAGACCTAAAGCTTGTATTAAGCTAAATAAATAGGTGCGTACGCCCCCACCGAAATCAAAAATTAGAAATAGATAATCAGGAGAGTTTTCGGTCAGATCTGTCGGCTACAACGACTGATTTTAGTGGGATTAAATCTTCTTTTTCTTATACCTTAAATGGCGGTGAGGGATCATAACGCTCCCACTTAACTGCATCCCTATTGTTTCACCTGAGGGGTTCGCCGCTTTGATCTCAGTAAATTATGACAGGCCTCCCGATTTTGAATCACTTCGTCACTGAGGCCAATTAAATGCTAGTGTTTGTTTGATGATGCTTAATGTCGTCATCACAGCTTGCTTCGATATTGATTATAGATCCCAGATATTTGAAATTTTCGCAATTGGGAATCACTCTTCCATGCATATAAAAGTCTGCAATAGGTCGGAGTGCATCAGAGGACGGGCAGCACAATTACTCTGGTTTTTTTCTTGAACTAATACGATACCCATTCTCCTCCAAAACTTCCACCCGTACATCAAGTGCTCTTTGCAGGGACGTTTGATCCTCGCTAATGATAGCTCCATAGTCAGCAAAGAATATCTGACGCACTTTGGGGTCCGCCACTTTTCCTTCAACCAGAACATCAAGGACTGTAATAAATATCAAGGGACTTAAGACACTTCCCTGGTGTACACCGACTTTGATTGCGAACTCCTCGGTGACACCAAGGGGGCATCTTACTCTTGTCTTTACTCCCTCATACGTCTTCATGATCATCTGTACGTAGGCTTCTCGAACTCCTCGTTATCTTAGCTACACCCATAACAGATCCCATGGTTGTCTATCAAAGGCCTTTTTAAAATTAACCAACACCATATGCAAATCTTTTAAGAAATTCCGATGTTTTTCCATCAAGATCCTTATACTTTAGATTGCATCTCTGGTTGATTTGCCGGAGATAAGTCCGCACTGGTCTTGAAATAGCCGTATTATTTTCCTCATTCGGCTTTCGATCGGCTCAACAATCTTCAAGGCGTGTGACATCAGCTTGATTGAACGGTAATTGTCACGGTCTCGCGTGTTTCCTTTTCCTTTGTACAAAGGAGGACAAAAAACTTTCCCACCACTTACGCACTGGATCGCCTCTCATCAGTTTGGAGATGGGAGACATCGGGCCCAAATGGCTCATGGTTCTCCAGAACTCGGAGGGTATCTCGCCAGGCCCAACTGCTTTTCATTTATTGGAGTTTTTGACCGCCTTCCTAACTTCTTCGACAGTAATGTCGTGTACTTCTTCATTGTTAGGAATGGCTCTCGGAAAATATATCCGAGGAAATTGTTCATTTAGAAATCCGTCACAATACTGCTGCCACCTGTGCAGTTTTTCGTCATCCACAAGAAGCTGCCCTTGAGCATTGTTGATGAACTTTGGCGAACGGGTTTTTCTGGGTATTTCTCCTTCGCTTAGGGGCAATTTTGAAAATAGCGGGATTAAAATTAGACAACTAATGTTGTGGAACAAAAACTTGTTAAATTGTAGCGAAAACATAACAAAATAAATAAAAGTGTTTAAATTATATTGATTTAAAGTTATAACCGCAAATTAATAGTTGCTTTGATCATATTACACGCGCAATAGTATTGCCCACCTAGATTGGCAAAACTACACACGGCATGTATAAAGCACATAAAATGGATAAAAAAATCAAACAATACAATTTTATCTATCATCAATTTTGTATTTTGTATGCATTATGTATGTTTTTTTTTTTCGTTTAAGCCTTATATCTAACTATATATAAACATAATTTTTAAATAATAATTATTCCTAAAGGCAGCGGATTTCAAGTTTAAATATTAAGAAATAACAATGTCAAAAACATATAAAACTTTTAAATAAAAATAATAAAATAACAATCAAAATAATATCATAATACAGATTCAGATTATTAGTGGACGTGCGTATGCAAATATGTACAAAGAATTTGATGAGGATACATTTTTATAAGTTATTTACGGATCTTAAATTAATATGTGTATGTGTTGTCCTTTCTCCTACATTATTATTTTCAAAAGTTACATGCATCCGCATGACTCAATCACCATGTTGGGGAACTTCATTATCGTTGCTGTGTTATTGCTATCCCTGAAGAACAATTCCAAAGATGAGTACTGATTCGCTGTACAACATGGTATCAACTCGAGGGGTTTTTTGTTAAAAGAATCCCGATGCGAAATTACTTTCTGAAAAATAACAACAAAAAATACAAAATTATTATTGCAATTCACCGAAAGACACGCTTTTCGAACGTGGTTTTCCAACGAGATAATGAGAGATTAAAGAATTTAAAAAAAATAAACCCTCACCCACACAACAGATTGTACAACTTGAAATGATCATTGATGGTTTTGGGGTCGTCCGTCGTAGCTATCTTCAACAACGTATCATAATTCGCATCTACAAAGGAGTTTATTGGTTGGCGGTAAATCACGCAGACACCGCAATATTCTTTAGCATTGATTATGAATATCTATAGAATGAACCATTCGAAATGAACTTGCGACCTAAATGAGAACGACAGTCGATTGACTGTAACTCTTATAGCTGTTGGACTTTGATCTAGATTTAAAAGCTATGTTGAAAACATACTTCAATAATCATTCAACTTAGTTTCATACAAAATTATTGAAGTGCGTTTTATTTCGATGAATTTATAATTGCATTGGTCACTGGTTGCTGGTATGGATGCGATGACTCAGTCAGGGCCGGAGAAACTAGGTAGGTGCTGCAGATATTGTTTTCTATTAATTCGGGAAATTGCCATTACTAACGGCAGTCCATTTAAAATATAAGTTATGCTTTGTTAATCCTTCAGAAGAGATCAAACATTGAACTTTTTGATAATATGAGTTCATTGTCGCCACATATTTATGTTTGTACTTTAATCCTTAATGTTATTAATTAATTAAGACTCAACGAAGTCATAGTGCCTTACAGACACAGACAGATGCGGGAACAAAAGATGAGTGTCACTAATGAAAGGTTGACCGAAACTCGAACTGCGGACAGAACTTCGATAAAGTCTGTCAGTATTTTGAAAAAACAAATCAATAAAAAACAAGACTCATCATGTAAGTCCACTAAAGGTAGGATTAGACTGTATGTCAAGTGGTAATTTATTGGATCATATTTCGCAAAAAGCGGAACTGGCATTGTTGGCAGTTTTCTGTCAAATATGACCCAATAAATGACAACTTGGTATACATTCTAATCCTACCTTAAGAAATTCGTAATGGCGGATGCTGTGCTTAGCAAGGGCGATAGCGTAATATTTACTACGCAGTAGTAATCAACGAGACGATATCATTTGACATCTTTCCGTTGACATCTTTCAAGGACCTACTTTAATGAAGCTGCAATGCATTAAGTCCAAGTTCAAATACCTACTATCTGGAAAACCAAATATTTTCCTTGCACCTATGATTTGCTTGACATTTTCGCGCGATTTATTAATTAAAATTTAATTTGATATGTATTTCATTTTAAAAATAATCATTTTTTGTTTAGCAAAAGGCCGCAGAGGCAAGTACACTGTCGGAAATAAAAAGTACCCATTCAGTCTCTCTACATTGCTTTCTATATTAAAAAAGATGCTTCTTTTTCACAAAATAAACATTTATCTCTTCTTTTCTGACACAATAAGACCCCGTTATCATGCATAATATTTGAATGCGGAATTTACAAATTAAATTAGCAACAGACCTTGGGAAAAAGCACAATAATAAATATTTATTGTTTATGAACTCACCCGCATCAGTGAAGAATGATGTGTTGAACTTTGTGCTATACTCGCTGCTGTGGAACAGGATCCCCGACAGAAGTATGCATCATAGCCTCTCGGTCGTATTATCCAATCGCCCCAACCGATCTCATCAAATGATATGTAGAGTTTTTCGCGACAGCACTCTGTCACACCATTAGTGCAGTTGACACTTCGTTTCTGTCTGGACACACGTCGCCGATTCTGTGTGTCGATCATAATGACTGGCCGATAATCACCCTCTGTTGCTAACAGACCATCGGTAGAGTCGATTTCACACGATTGACACGATATATGTATTAAATGGCTGAGCTCGTGAATGCCAAACCAGCGTTTTATGGGCCATTCAATGTCGATTTTCATCCAACCCTCTGGAAATATTTTACAAATGTATATAGATTAAGCAATTTTTATTCCTTCAGATATAATCTATAATGTACATGATTATAATATTCTTCTACCTATTTGTGTAATTTTAGTTTTAGCTGATTTTTTTCTAAAACAGAGAAATAATGCCCGTCAACCGTCAAACGATGGCGATGAGCATGGAACTTTAAATGGGTCCAGCCATATCTGTTCATCATTATTTTATTTGTAAGCATTTGAATTTGGGCTAGAATTTCGATCAATAATTATCGACGATCTTTCTTTTACCAAAATAGATATTTTTCGACAACAAACAAACAGCAAGTTGTAGAAAATAAAAAATGGCTCTCAGCACAATTTTAAGTAGACTTTGGGTGTATGAAAAATGATAGGGTAACACACAACAACTACACGCAAATTGAAGCTTCTTTAAATTGTATTATTAAAACAAAGTAGTCACATACACAAATACAATTGTGTAGGCAGGGTCATTCGGCATTCGGATGAAAGTCCAAACCAACTCCCGGACTTTGAGTATAATTCTTAGATAATAAATTTGCCTTTACCAGAATTAAGCGTATTCTTAGTTAAATACCTAGGTATGTATGTTTTTTGATTTTTTACGAGTATTTTATATAATGATGAAATTTATATGGCATGTGGAGAGGGAGTGTAATAGTGCTTTAAGCTCACCTTGTACATCGGCCGACTGAATAGCGATTGGTTTTACTTTGGGAAGATATTTCGAGCTTTGACCTCCTTGTTCAACTTCAGATATAACAATTGTTTGCTTTAGGAGATCCTTGCGATTGCGTTTTTTAAAAATCCACAGCACTGCTTTACTGACATCAGTTGCCTCTGCATCTAGATCATCAATTTTGAATGAGAAACAAATGGAGGGCTGGCTCAAATGGTTACACTGTTGTTTTTCTAAAAAGAAAACAGAAATACATATTAAATATTATAAATAAATTAACAAATTGTAATGTATTCAAGATGCATCCAATCGCCATCCACTGGCTCAATGAAGATCTGTTGCTGACCTTTGCCTGTTCTATAGATACCATCATGGCCATGGGTAATGTTCTGAGAAACAAAATAGAATTATTCCTAGAAATGAATCATTTGCTTGTCTATTCTTGTTTTGTGGATGTCCCAGATTAAAATTATCCCAGTTACGCCTAAAGTTTGTTCACTGTCTTATCTCTTGCGAAAGTCTGACAAACGTCAAAGTTTGTAAGTTTTCTTGTTTCAATATTACGTCTTATGCATCAACAATTCATTCTTAAATTTGCATTAAATATAGCATACAACAATAAATCAACGTGAACGTCGTCTAAATATATATGTATAAATCACTCGTTGTTTGTGTTTGTCCTTTATAGACTCACGAACCGCTCGACGGATTTTGATCAAAGTTTGTGAGTGTGTTGTTTATGGGGTCTGGCTTAATATTAACAAAGTGAAGTTTGTTTACAAATGACAGTGGTGCTTGAAATTGACAAAATGTGCAAAAGAACACTTTAAGTTTCTTTCCAAGTAAGCAAAGAAGGAATAAACAAAATTATGATGTCAAAAAATTAATGGTTTTAAGAAGGCTGACACAGTTGTTGAATAAGTGGGCTAAACCATGGGGAGAAAAAGATTCAATACTTTTTACCGACACACCCAAACACTGGCTCATTCGAAAAAGTAAGCTGATATAGGCGCCTGCCAGACAACGGCACAACGTTCGCCGTCGAACAATTAGTCAACTACGCAAAGAAGTTCATTCCTAAAAACCTCCTTATATTTCGCGATACTCCCTTGCATTCACACAGCAAGCGAATTATGTCCTACTCTGCTTGAGATCGTCGCAGTATCTGTCAGTCTAAGTCGCTTTGCGTGCTTCCTCCGGAGACAGTGTCCAGAGAAGATACCTACCAGTATCATAAGCTGGCCTCTGCTTAATTTAAGGATTTCCCCAGATTTCTTGTGGTCAAAATGTGACCATAAAAATTCTTTGATACTCCATGTCCATGTAGGCTCGCCCATTTCAGGTCGGCAGCCTTTGTGATTTATTCTCTTATAACGCCCGTTACTGCGCCCAGAGGTAGTTTGATAACCACTGCCTCACTGATATCTAAATCCCTTCCTGTTCTAGCCAGCTCATCGCCTAGCCCATTATCTTCTACACCGCACCCAATACAGTCTCTCTTGGTTCTGTCTGCATAATGTCTTGAGCATTCTTAACTGATTACAGTGCTTTGAGCGATGTAATTGGCTATATCATATTTATTCCACTTGAAATAAGAACAGCTAGAACCTCAGCTAGAACCTCCTACGGAATGACAAAGCCGACCAAAGGGGATATTTCATAAATTACGAGTATCATTAATTGCCTTGCAGGAGCTCCACAAGTACGGTTTTCACAACAACCGTATATAGCCAATGCACCATTGCGGGTTTCAGGCTCTTTTTGCAGATAAAGTGATTGTTATAGGCTTTCTTTATTCTTTCGTTTACATTAAGATTCCAATTCAGTTTTCTGTACAAAATTACGTCCAGATACTTCACGCTGTTCGGAAGGGACAATTCTACTCCTCCCAGTTTTGGAAGGTCGAACTTCGGTATTTTGTGGTTTCTTGTAAAAATGACTAGTTCCGTCTTTGCTGGATTGGCATTAAGTCTGTTGCTCTTCGCCCAGTTGCTAATTATATTTAAAGCAACCTCTATAATTTCACTTAGAGTGTTTAAGTACTTTTCCTTTATTGATCCTAAGTTACTTCCACGTTGAATTCCAGACTCAGCTATTAAAGATTCTGATAGCGATATTCTAAATTTGACTTGATAAGCCTTTAATCCAAGGCAGGGTTTATAATTTTTTTTTAAATAACAAGCCAGTTATGGGTTCAAGGAACCCATAAAAAAACCTTCGCTATCCCTTTTGCGCAAAAAAACAAAAATGTCCCAACGGCGGGTGTCTCGTTCTACTTCGCTATAGTACACGTCCTACAGTATTCTTTGCTCAATTAAATAGTTCCAAATATTACATGTTTCCTGACAGTTGGACTTCGAAGTCAAGACGGAGCCTGCACTCTGAGTTTTGAAATTTTTAGTGACCATTTTAACTTTAAATGGACAAGTTCCTAAAACATCTGTACTCGTGCAGACTTCGACATCTGATGATATCTTGATCTAAAAGCGAAAAAATAGAGTTTAAAATGACAACTGCTTGAAGTCTTAATTTACTATGTCATAAATAATAAACCAAAGTATGTAATTTACTGTAAAGTGCTTTCTTGTGCAAGAAGCTTCAAACTTTCGAACCTGCTTCGTCATCTCACAACAAAATGTTAAAATGAAAACGATAAGCCTGTGGAGTTTGTTGAAAGGATAATGACATTCTTTCACCAGCACCAAACAACCTTAAACCCAGCATCCAGTATTAATAAGAAGGCATTATAAGCGAGCTGCCATATACCGTTTTGAGTGGCTAAAACAGGAAAACCTCACAATTGCCGAAAGTTTCATTTAACCAGCAGCCCATGATAAGGCTAAAATTATGCTCCGAAAGCCTAAAGCCGACAACTTAAAGTCGTACCACTCTCTGACAATACTGTCCAATGCAGAATAAGACATATTGCAGATGATATTCGTGACCAGTTATTCGAAATAACTAATAAAAGAGCGAGATTCAGTTTGCAGTTTGACGAATCTGCAATTATGTCAGGTTGCGCGCAGTTTGTAGCTTTTATACGATTCGAAGAGGATGGAAGTACATATTGTGGAAGAAATTTCACTTTGCAAAGCACTTCCCACAAATACTACTGGCGAGTGTTTGTACAGCATGTTTTGGAAGGCACCTGCGAATTCAATATGGATTTGACGAAAGGTGACAAGTCTATGACTGGACGTAAACGTGGATTAAATGTGCAATTAAAATCAATTATGCCAATGTTAGATGTTTTTTCTCTGTCAATCTCTTGCAGCCAAATGTTTGGCCCTTGATTTGCATAATGTACACAAAAATGCCATCGAAATTGTGAATTCGATCACAGGTAAT
Source organism: Portevinia maculata (assembly GCA_949715645.1). NCBI lineage: Eukaryota > Metazoa > Arthropoda > Insecta > Diptera > Syrphidae > Portevinia > Portevinia maculata. The sequence continues at coordinate 12,971,694 of OX454525.1, read as the reverse complement.
TCAATTTACTTAATTTTGTTTACGTCATTCCATTAGGTATGTACTTCTCGTTAAAGGTAAAGACCTACAAACTCGACCATTCAGAAAGATTTGTGAAGATATGGGTTCACTTTAACAAAATGTTCTGTTTCACACAAGGATTCTGGAGCTCAAAGACGAATTGCTAATGTATGTATAGGGTGTTTTTTTATAGAGGTATAAAACTTGTGATAGGGATAACTGTCAAACTAGCTGGCATACAAATAAAGTTTGTTTGACTTTTTTTTCAGTATACTTTGGCAATTCCCCATGGAAAGACTAACACCAGAACAACGTTTACTAATCATGAAAATTAATTTGCAAAATTCGCGCTCTGTTCGCCAAACTTATAGAGCACTTACGGGGTGCATAATCGTCCATCTGAGCAGCTAATACGCAGTAGTATGGATCGATTCATGACCACATTTCCTCTTTGTGATAATATTCATCCAAATCGATCCGGTACCATGCGTACAGAAGAAGCCATCGTCGCTGTAGACGTGAGTTTGGAAAGGACCCGAGTTTATCGATCCGACGACATTCTCAGCAACTCGATGTCTGCCCGTCCCAACTGGTGCAAGAATTAAAGCCAGCGGACCATCAATTGCGTCGTGTATTCTGTGAATTGGCTGAGAACCAACTGGAAGTTGAACCAGATTTTTAACGTCAAATCATCTACAGCGATGAGGCTGATTTCTGGCTTCACGGGTTTGTAAACAAGCAGAATTGTCGTTTTTGGAGTGAGCACAATCCTCATGCGAGACTTTAGAGACTCCATTACATCCCGGAAAAATCACTGTTTGGTGTGGTTTACATTCCGGAGGCGTCACCCGCCCATTTGTCTTTAAATCCGAAACCGGTGCCAACATTACCGTGAATGGCGAACGCTACAGGCAAATGATTCGTGACTTCTTTATTCCTCATGTCATTGGAAATCATTTGGAGGAGAAATGGTTCCAACAAGACGGCGCAATATGCACTATTGACAAAATGAGACCTGGTATGATCGAAAAAGTGGTGCAAAATTGGATCGACAGGATGGCATTCATAAGGCGCAGTCGCTGAGGCCATATGCAAGAAATTATTTTTAAACATTAAATGCCATGAAATTTGTGAGCTAATAAAGCCAAAATTTGGTCATTCCATTAAATTTATTGTGTATTATTTTTAAAAAAAGTGATCCCGTTCGGCTCGATCAAATCAATGGATTTTTAAAAAAAAATGCCTTATGGATAACTTCTCTACAAAAAAAATTGTTTTGGTATCGTTTTCTTCCATTCAAAAATATATTGAACATTTTTCTACTAATCAAACATTGAATGTTAGTACTTATATATGTTATATGATTATGGACATAGAGACCTAACAAAATTGGCTTATAAGCTACTTTTCCGATGAATCTGAATTCGACAAAGCGAACGTGGATACTACTCGTACATCGTTTCTTGACATGCATGTGAAGAAAAAACTGATTGAGCTTTCTGCGGATGAAATGGTGAAATGGAGTTCGCAGATTATAAACATTCTCTGGATAATAAGAAGGAACGAGAACCTAAATGTTCCATGCAAGAGAAGCTCTCAGGTTATTAGTACCTACCATTCGCTATGCCTTCTCTATGTGAGCTTACGTTTTCTACAATATTGATCATTAAGACTAATGCCTTTTGAAACAGAATGGAATTGAAAGACGATTAAATTGCTTGCGTTTTCAAAATAACTCCACGGTTTGATAAATTAGTCAACAAAAACAAGTCCACTCCTCTCATCAATATAAAAAAAACAACAAAAATTTTATTTAATAAAAATAAAACCAAGCTTTGTTTTTATTTTTCAGTTATTTTGATGCTAGCGACCCCCTAGTATTTACGTATCAATCCCACAGGGGACCCACCCTTTGAAAAACGCTGATCTAAGGTATGTATCAACCCATTTTATTGAGCCTCGTGGGAAACCTTACGCGCTGAGCTTAAACTCGATTATTTTGTGAAGCATCTGGTCCAGAGCCTTAGCTAAGTCAGTGTGTATATACAACCCATTTTGTCCTTTTTATACCCTATTCTAGGGGTATATTAATTTTGACGCATAGTTTGTAACATACCTTAATATTTCCCGTAGACCCCTAAAAGTTACTATATTTATGATCAGCATCGATAGTAATGTCGATCTAGCCATGTCCGTCCGTCCGTCCGTCCGTCCGTCCGTCCGTCCGTCCGTCCGTCCGTCCGTCCGTCCGTCGCCAAAAATTAGGCCTTTAAACTGAACCTAGAGAGCTGAAATTTTAACCATATACTCTCTAGGGTCCCGAAATAATCAAGTTTACGAATTTTTGAAATCCGCCCACAGACACGCCCACAAACTCAAAAAAACAAAATTTTGGAAAAAATCGAATTTTGAGCTAGGAAGCTGAAATTTTTTATATATGATCTATGACCCCTAAAACTGATCGGGATATAAAATTTTCAAAATCCGCCCACTGCCACGCCCACAAAAAAATAAAACAATTTTATTGAAAAACCAAAATTTGAGCTAGGGAGCTGAAATTTTTAATATATACTCTCTAGGGGCCCTTTAAGCTCATGTATAAATATTTTCAAAATCCGCCCACTGACACGCCCACAAATAAATAAAACAATTTTTTTGAAAATCCAAAGTTTGAGCTAGGGAGCTGAAATTTATAATATATGCTCTCTATGGGCCCTTTATGCTCATGTGTAAATATTTTCAAAATCCGCCCACTGGCACGCCCACAATTATTATTTTTTTTTTTTTTTGAAAATTCAAAGTGAGCTAGGGAGCTGAAATTTATAATATATACTCTCTAGGGGCCCTTTATGCTCATGTGTTAATTTTTTTTAAATCCGCCTACCGACACGCCCACAATTAAATAAAACAATTTTATTGAAACACCCAAGTTTGAGCTAGGGAGCGTTTTTTTTGATAAAATCCTTTAAATGTTGTATAACAAAATATGTAGAGCGTTCTTAACAATTCAACCATACTTAGACTTTTGTCACGCCAACTTATGAGGGATAGGAATAAGAATAGGGTATCCAACAGTTCGCCTAAGCGGACTGTAGCCCGTCCCTATGTTTCTCTAAGGTATTGGAACATGCATGCAAGAAATATAACAGATTAGTGACAATGGATCTCTTAGTGCTGTTCATTACAAAATACATTGCGGTAGAGAAATATTAACTTCTCACAGACAATTTGCTCAAATAGCTTAGGCATTCATGAGCGTTTTTAAATAGGTCTATAACAAGTGTAACCAGCGCGTTCGTCTGTTTTGTAAAAACAGCTACTTTTCTTAAGATAAGGGAATTTTCCAATTCAAACAGATATTTAAGTGTAGTCAATGACATGACTACATTTTTTTTAAGAACAATTGGTGCAATGGCATCGGGACCCACCTGATAGTCCTTCTTAAGAGAAGAAATAAATTTCAAAACTGCTTCCAAATCGAATGAAAAAACATAGGGACGGGCTACAGTCCGCTTGGGCGAACTGCTGGATACCCTATTCTTATTCCTATCCCTCATAAGTGGGCGTGACAAAAGTCTAAGTATGGTTGAATTGTTAAGAACGCTCTACATATTCTGTTATATAACATTTAAAGGATTTTATCAAAAAAAAAACGCTCCCTAGCTCAAACTTGGGTGTTTCAATAAAATTGTTTTATTTAATTGTGGGCGTGTCAGTAGGCGGATTTAAAAAAAATTAACACATGAGAATAAAGGGCCCCTAGAGAGTATATATTATAAATTTCAGCTCCCTAGCTCAAACTTTGGATTTTTAAAAAAATTGTTTTTTTTATTTGTGGGCGTGTCAGTGGGCGGATTTTGAAATTTTTTTATCCCGAGTAGTTTTAGGAGTCATAGATCATATATACAAAATTTCAGCTTTCTAACTCAAAATTCGATTTTTTCCACAATTTTGTTTTTTTGAGTTTGTGGGCGTGTCTGTGGGCGGATTTCAAAAATTCGTAAACTTGATTATTTCGGGACCCTAGAGAGTATATGGTTAAAATTTCAGCTCTCTAGGCCCAGTTTAAAGGCCTAATTTTTGCCGACAGACGGACGGACGGACATGTCTAGATCGACATTACTATCGATGCTGATCATAAATATAGTAACTTTTAGGGGTCTACGGGCAATATTAAGGTATGTTACAAACTATGCGTCAAAATTAATATACCCTTAGAATAGGGTATAATTACTAAAGCTAATTTGAATTTTTTTTTTTTTTAAACTCCTGACCCGCCCAGATGAAAGAAATACGGTACGTCGACCTGGATAGATCTCTTGTACCATAGGTCAGAGAATTTTAGGCTAGTGCGTTTCCCACTTTTCTAGAAAAGGTAATAATGGTTCTAGCAGGGGACCTCTTCAAATCTTCATTACTTAAGAGTTCTTTGAAGAAGATCCTCTTTCTGATTCCGCAGAGGGCTGGGCATTCGCACAAAATGTGCTCCGTGGTTTTGTCGTCCTCGGGGCAAAGCTTGCACTCTGGAGAGTCGGCTAGTTTCATTTTGTTGAGGTGGTATAGTAAACCATGGTGACCTGTGAGGTACCCTATTAGGTTTTTGATTTCATGCCTACCTAGGTTTAGGATCCTGCTGGCATTGTTTTTAAAGGGCTGGATGGCTCGTTTGGCCTGTCTTAGACCTGGAGTGTTTTACCAGTGTGAGATACATTTTGAGTGTTTCCAGCTTTTTATAGCTAAATTAGTAGCTGATTTCGGTGCGTAGCAGCAGGGTTCAGGTCCTGTGAAAGGGGTTTCTGAACCGCCTCTGGCTAGCTCGTCAGCTTTTTCATTTCCTTCAAAACCCTCATGGCCAGGAATCCACCAGAATCTGGTTTTGTTTCTTTGGCTGACTTGCTGGAGGGTATTGAAGCAGTGTAAAACTGATTTGGAGTCAATTGTGTGTGAGCTAAGGGCTTTTATAGCTGCTTGACTATCCGTGTATATATGGATTTGAGCGCCTTTGATAACAGTATTGAAGACTTTTTTTGCGCATTCTTGAATGGCGAGGAGCTCTGCGTGGAATACACTAGGGCTTTTTCCCATTGGTATTGAGACGCTAAGGTTTGGTCCGTGAAAACCAGCTCCTGTGCCCGATTCCATTTTAGAACCATCCGTATACCACTTTAGTCCGCTTTGGCGGTTCGGTGGGTTATTACTGTCCCATGCTTCTCTATTTGGTATCTCCGTAGAGAACCGCTTGTTGAAACATAGTGTTTTTTGAAGGCGGTCTGTGACCGCGCAGATCATGTCAAGTTCTGGGATTTCTGGGAGCAGCGTCATAAGTTCCGGATGGTTACTAAGACATATCTCATTCGTTTGTAACAGACTTGCTGAGCTGCGTATTGCGACTTTGCTTTTGTGTATATGCAAGGGTGTTAGTCCTATAATGACTTCTATGGCAGCAGTGGGGCAGGTCCGTATGGCTCCGGATAAACCAAGACATGCGAGACGTTGTACCCCTGTGAGCTTAGATATGGCGGTTTTTTTGGTATATTTTGGTCCACCATATTATAGAAGCGTATGTAATGATGGGCCTTACCATCACCGTGTAAATCCAATGAGTGATCTTTGGAGAGATCGCCCAGGTTTTACCATACATGCGACGGCAGGCCCGTAAAGCTATTGTTGCTTTTGTTATTGTGCTCTCAATGTGGGAGTTCCAGTTTAGTCTTTTGTCTATGATTACTCCAAGATATTTGACTTCGTAGGAATAATCAATGGTCGTACCATTCAGTGAAATCTGAGCTAAGCTTAGCTTTCTTCTTTTTGTAAAAGGAACTATGATAGCTTTACTTTTTGCATTACGTTTTGCATACGTGAGGTGAATTTGAGAATAGGAAAACAATTGATATTTAAACTATGGGGTTTCCCTAAATAACTTACTTGATTGAGCAGCAAATATATTAGTTGTGGAACTGTTGTAAGCAAACTTACGGATAACCAGCAGATTTTTTCTTGAAATTGACAAATCCCCAAAAAGTTTAGTCATTTTTTAGAATTAAGAATCAAGATCTGAATGGCAGAGACTTTTTTAATAGTTAATCCATGCTCTAATACGTCTTTTTATTATCGATTTGAGCTCTTTAGTATATCAGCGATGGGACATATACACATTCCTGGATAACTTGACAATAACCACTTTTTTCATGTAAGTTAGTTTAGTTATACTCGTATATTGGAAATGAAACGAAACAAAAATAATGATCTCAGTTGGTGCATATTTACCATCGTACATATTTCTATTTTAACTGATATCAAATAAAAAAGAAATATTTATTGATATCATCATTAATATATAGTATACATATATACATATTGAATTATCTGCAGTTTAAAATTAGTATTTTAACAAAACTGCGTCAAAGCTTCGTGGTACTATCTGAGGAACATTTGACCAAAGGGTTCAGCACGCTTCCCTCAAACTTCTGATAAGAAACACGCAAAAAATTAATACCACACTACAATTTTGACAATTCCTACACGTGAAGAGTTCTTGTGTGTGTCCGCATGTTTGATTGTTTTGAAAAAATAATATGTACGCTTAAATGTTAAAGTAACCTCTACGAACTATATAAAATATTAATCTAAATCATGAGGTTCATATTGAAATGATTCACAATATGGAATGCTATATTTCGGTTGCGGGTGGATTCGGTCAACCGACATAGCGACAACCAAATTGAGAAATTTCCGTTAAACACCGGGATAGCAATTTGATTTTGCATGCTAATAAAATAAATTATTAATACGAGGGAAAACAACTCACCTCTCTCCAAGATGATAAATTTCTTGCTAGCACGTGCATAGTAGTCGTCTAAATCTTTGGAACTCCTCGTCTCATCCTGTTGTTTCCTTGTTTCATCATAAATAGGCCTAGGCATTCCTGCAGCTGACACATTCGGCTTATCTTTCAAGCGAAGTTTTTCCAATATCTGCCTTTTCACAAACTCAATACGCAGTAGTGTCAATTCCTCTTCACTGACTCGGACATTTTGTCTGTCTGATTCGCATTTGGGGCATTTAATCATTGGTGACGAATCTGCCTTGTGTTGGTTATCCTTATGATCTAATTCATTATTAATATCACTCCCATATATCTCATCTCTTAACATATCGGTCTCATCACTGCTTTTCATGCTATTAGAATCGATGTCGCTATTACTTGCACTCAGTTTAGGATACAAAATTTGCCATAGATTCGGTATAAGGCTTTGATTTTGAAGGTCCCATTGTTCACTCGTTTCCCTTTCTCCGGGGATCACTACTTCCTCAACTACTTGTTGTTCTTCGCTCATGACATTCTCTTCATGCTGTAGCCGATGAAGTTGTCTGTCATTATGTAACTGACGATCATGTTGGTGATAATTTCGATTATGATGATAGTAGTGGCGTGTATTGTGGTCACCTGTCTCCATTGATGCATACTTCTGATGTCTGCTATGATGATGAGGGTGCTGGTAGTCTTGTGATTTGGCGAATATGCCACTGTGTATATTTGTGTTTTCTAACGCTACCGACGCTAGTAGAATTAGTGTAACAAAGTATTTAGTCATTTTTAGCTGAAATGGCTTCCTTTTGACTATATATAGTTGCCTCTAACGAGCTTAGCGATTTGAGATACGTGTATGCTTGAAGGTGCGCTATCTTTTTGGCAGCATCCGGAGTATTAAAATATTAACAGCAGTCCGTAAAGTTTTTGAGTGCATAGAGTAATATGCGCTTGTATGATTTTAATTTTTTTTATTCCCTTGCTGTTTGAGAAATATTGTTTCAACATTGACTTCTTTAATTTACTTCCTGAATTTATTTAACGGTTCTGAATTCTGAAAAAGATAAGAAATAATGTTATTCACATTTGGTTAAGATTAGGTTAGGTAAGGTGGCCCACTTAGACCGATATTTCAGTCCATTGTGTTACCACTAGAGGGTGGGTCGTATTGGTGGTTATCGCTCGGTCTACTCGGAGCCCTGAGATAACCTACTGTGAGGTAGTGGTTGTGAGGAATTCAAAATACAAAAAAGGAAAACTACACAAAAGTTAAATTTGTTAGAGGAGAAGGGGACGTATGTTAATATGAAAATGCAACGACGCCAACAATTGATCGGCCTCATTAATGAACTGATCTGAAACCGAGAGGTCGAACCGGCGAACCGCACAGTTAAGTAATCTGGCAGGACAAATGCAGTGAAGTGGAAGGGTTATGATCCTCTTATCCTGGTTATAACCTCGCCGTAAAGGAAGAAGAAGAAGAAGCTTACCAGCCTATATAGAGTCTAAGACAAAGCTTCTTTTGATTTTCGAAATAACTTCTTTATTGATATAACAGTTCTTTTTTTAATTTTTGAAAATGCCAGTTTTCTCAAAAACAATTCTACGATTTTAATCTGTTTCAGTTTTTCTCCCAAAAAAACCGAATATCGGTTGATTAAAAAAACCTCATTATCTTAAAAATCCACAATTTGGTTTTTCGAAAAAAATTGGTATTTTAGCTGACAGTACCAGTTGGCACTTAAATCAGGTCGTATACTTTCCTTCTTCCAATCTCATCAACAAGTTTTTTTTAACAGCCCTACCTCTGTCTGACCAACATCCAAGAGTATTAATTTTCATGAGACTTTCCCCAAATTTGCCGTTCGTAGTCGGCGTAAAATTGTAGCAAATTGTTTTAGAAGCTACGTTTTAGGCACTGCTCCAGCCGTTAATGCCTAATATTTATTTTAAATTTTGTCCTGTTTAAGTAAATTATTTAATATTTTATGTATCACATATTTACGTATTTAAACAATTCATCAACAGTTCAGTGGGTACTGCAATAAGTGGTACCTCATCCTAAGCCTGTAAAAATACGAGGTCGTTATTTTTAGAAACGGAAGGCGGCGGGCCTCAGTTCAAAAGAGGTTGTTGGCGATATCTTCACCATGTCCTGCCAGATTACTTAACAAAAAGATTAGCAACATCGAAAAATGCATTCATCGTAATCCGGTATAAATTTGTTCGTAGCGAATTTGCTACGCTAGCACAATTTAAAGCAAGCGATGTATTGTATTGTATTTGTATTTATTTATTAGCAACGCTATACATTGAGTTTAGCTCGTAAGAGTATAGGAAATAAGATAAAATTAATTTATATAATGTGCAAGGTAAACTGAGATTAATTTAAACAAAATCATTATATAAACAAAAAGCATTTTTAACCTACAAATTATATTAAAGCGCAACCAAGTAGTAAAGAGAGAGAGACTAGAAAGAAAATAAAGCTAAATCAGTTCAAATTGAAAAATGGGTTTAAAGCAGACCGTGTGAAATGTTTTGTGTTCGATTTTGGACCTCACATAAGTGGGTAGATTATTCCAGAGCTTGACAGCGTAAATGAAAAATTGCCTGCGTGAGGTCAGACAGGTATATGTAGCAGGTCGTAGTACAATATAGCGATTAGAAGAACAGATATTTATATTTGTAAACAAGTAGTATGGTTCTTTCTTGTGAATAATCTTAAAAAGTAAAGCACAACAACGATATTTGAAAAAAGCCTCCAAATTACATCCAAGAAGTTGACGTCGACGAGCCTCAGATGAGATATGATCAAACCTACGGCGGTTGAATACAAACCGGGCAATTGAATTGAAAGCAACGCGAAGTTTATGAAGTGAGAGGGAATCCGGATCAGCATACAGCTCACATCCAAATGAAATTATGGGGATTATTAAAGCTTTTACTAGTTTTAGCTTAACTTGTGTGGGTAAGATGTTTTTTGCTATTGATAATCCACGTAACGATGCGTAAACTATATTTAGTACAGAATTACTGTGATTATCCCACGTTAATTTGTTGTTAAAAATTACTGCAAGGTTTTTCGCGTTGCTGACATATTCAACTTGGGAAGAGTTTAGGAAAATAGGTGAAATCTGGAAAGTACGGCTGATGTTTAGATATTGGTATGGCTTTCGTTTTGTCGGGATTGAGTTTAAGACCATTGCATTTGGACCACTCAAAAATAGAACGTAGGTCGTCATTCATTTTAGCTATTGCGTCCTCGACCATGCCAAGAGGGAAACTAATGTACAATTGAACATCGTCAGCATATATATGGTATCGACAGTGAGATAAAGCAGAAGGTAAGTCATTAATAAACAGGGAGAACAGTAATGCACTGAGAATAGATCCTTGCGGAACACCATTATTGACAGGAATAAACGAAGACTGATTACTACAAGGTGGCGCAAAAGTCATCACCCAGTGGCGTTCACCAATCCGACTGAAAACTACGTAGGATAGATGTCAAACGTCGTGGATCATTTAGAACATTGGCACACAGAATTGCCTAAGGCCACCCAAGGGCTGAAAACCCTATCGGAAGATGCTATAATTTTTGCAAATGGCGGCAAATGTCAATTTTACTTTGATATTTGTGAAGTAAACAGATGACAACTTTTGCGCCACCTTGTATTACATGAAACAGCTTGCAAGCGATTAGTCAAATAAGAATAAATTAGTTTACTAGAAGTGTCAGAAAAGTTAAAAAAAAAGTCATTAATTTATCACAGGGAATTTTAGGATTAACGCAGTCAAATGCTTTGGAAAAGTCAAGTAAAGTTATCACAGTAGTAAAATTGGCATCAATTGCCTGTCATATATCGTCCGTAACTTTTAATAAGGCAGATGTGCAGCTGTGTCCGGAGCGGAAGCCTGATTGAAGAGGATTAAGAAGATTTTTGTCTTTAATATATTGTTTTATTTGGTTGCTTATAATGGATTCAAAGGCTTTAGATAAAAAAGAGAGAATGGCAATGGGTCTGTATTCTGAGTTTACACCTTTTTTAGGGATAGGGATAGTTTTTGACTTTTTCCAAGAAGATGGGTAAGTAGATGTCATAATAATGGTGTTGAATATATGGGTAATGTGGGGAAGTACAAGTGGAATTAGGATTTTTATGAAGTCTGGATGAATGTTATCTAATCCGACAGACTTACATTTAATTGAGAAAACCGCATTTCCTACCTCAAATTCGTCAACTGCAGCAAATGAAAAGACATGTTCTACATTACAATTATGACGTGTAAACGCTTGACTTGTAACGATGTCACTTAAGCAATATTGTGTACAAGTATAGGGATACAAAGATTACGTCTAAACTGAAAAAACTCAGCACTTTTTCATCAAAATATGCTTTAATCCGCCTGACAATACACCGAATTATAAAAATTCATATCAAATTTGGTCGACCAAAATCGTTCCTTATAACAGAAAAGTAACTGCCACGTAGCCGATTACCGCGTTTTCTTTCTGGGGCAGACAAATATTTATTTATATATGGTCAGGCCTTTTCTGTGAGCATGGAAAAGATTTCAGTATCGAAACATCTCATTCAGAATGGAATCGCAAGCATAGATTGCTACTAGCCAAGCTTTAAGAAAAACATTTTGTGAATTTACTAGCAGATCGCTTCAATCACAGTTGCACGACGAATACTACAACCTGTTGTATACTGATATGCCCAACTAATTTGAAGATAGTAATCCTCGTGGCATTGTAAGTTAGATTTTCAAGGCAAGATGTGGGCTTTTGAATTTGAATGCTTGAGCTTTTAGCAAGGAAACTGTGGGCTACCGTTCGATTGTAAAAAGCTATAATAAAAGTCATTGCTTCATCTTTAAAGGATTCAAGCAAAAAAAAAATTTGGAAGCAATACTTTTGACAATCCTAGTTTCTTAATATTTTAAATGGTAAATGCTACCCACTACTATATTTTTTTTTAAAGAATTCACTTAAATATCGCAGCCTTATAGTTCATGAATTTTGTTTACTTTACAACTCCCTTTGCATGCTTTGATAACAAAGGAAAACAATTTTTTTAAAAAGTCTGACTATAAGTTTTTCACATATTTAATTTTGAATGATTTGGGTGAATTTGATTTGGGTGAATTTAGAAATGGTCAACTCTTTTTGAAATGTCGATATAATTTCTATATTTAAATTGTTAACAATTCCTTTGAAATATTGTATTGCTAGCGATTCACTTTTTTTACTATCTAGAAATAGCACTTTATTTATCTAACCCCGTTTTTTGAACAAACAATTAAGACTTTGCCAATCATCCTTTCACTTTTAATCACCTATTTTACTGTTCCTATAATTTAATTTGGAAGTTGCAAATTAAGTTCATAAGATATGCAATACCAATTCAAATCAGCAACAATACCAAACTTGTATGATTGATTTTCTTAAAAGATGTTACACTCACAAAAATTTTAAATTCGTCTAAGTGATTCGGCTAATACACAAGATTTGTGAACTCGCAAATTGAACTCAACGCACAGTATTATCACAACATGAGATTAACTTAAAATTGTTGACGATTTGAAGAGTATCACGTCCGACAAGAACACTATTCAATATCACGATTCTGCATGTGCTACTTACTTAGTTCACTTCACTGGGGACTCGACAAAAAGTCAATTACCTTTAACCGAGGGAATAATGAAAAGCCGCTGCTTCGCGCAACAAATAAGAACAAATGAATTTGTATTAACTATTTAATAATAAAAACTTCCACGCGTCCAGAAATTTTAAACGAGATTGTAGCATCGTCACGGAGTAAATCTATTCAACACCTCTATTCCGAATACGCGTTGGCTGCTAAATGCTTGGGGCTAGTAAAATACTACTTCACTTTTTTGTATATTCAAATCAGTCTGTGGCAGCGTTGCCGCTGCAATATCAATGTGTCCATATGGACGCACATTTATTAAGTATCAATTATTATCAGGCTTATTCATTAGAATTCTCTGAAGTTTTACAGTGTGGCAGTGTTAATGCGTACATTCTTATTCATATTACTAACACAGGGATTTCGTCTGATAAAACCCCAATTAGAAGAAGCGTATTACATTTAGCAGCCAAAAATGTTAAACACAACTCAGCTGTTTGTAAAAAAAAACCAATGAAAATATTCGGCTGACATTTGCAGATTTCGATTTGGAAACACATGCAAACGATGGAATAGTATAAGTCATGCCTTTTTTGACTTTTAAATTCATTTTTTATTTGTTATTAAATATCAACTTACAAACATACTAGACAAAAATGATTAAATCTTACTTAAAACAAACAGAATACTTATTCTAAATTATTGGTCCTTATTCAGATGCTCTTAATTTAACTATATCTTATAATTATTGCCTTTCGGCCTAAAATGTAAGAGATGAATGAATACCATCTTTTCTTTCAACCACAGATGCAACTCAAAGTGTAAGGATCATGATGGAAAAACATTGTGGTTCCTAGAATTTGCATATGGTGTTGGTTGATTTTGAAAAGGCTTTTGATAGACAATCAAGGGTTCTGTTATGGTAGGCGCTAACACAGTGAGGAGTTTCAGAAACCTATGTACAGATGATCATGAACATGTATGAGGTAGGAAAGACAAGAGGCAGATGTCCCGTTGGCGTCACCGACGAGTTCGCAGTCAAGGAGGAGTCTTAAGTCTCTTGATATTTAATACAGTCCTTGATTATCTGCTTGAAGGAAAAGTGACGGACCCCAAAGTGCACCAATTATTCTTTGCTGGCGATGAGACCCACCATTAGCGAGGATCAACGTCCCTGCAACGAGCACTTGATGTATGGGTTGACGTTTTAGAGGGGAACGTGTATCATATTAGTCCGAAAAAAAAACAGAATACTTGTGCTGCCCGTTCTTTGATGCACTCCGATCTATGCCAGACTTTTATGTGAATGGAAGAGTGTTTTACAAGTGCAAAAAGTTCAAATGCCTGGGATTTATGATCAATAGCAAAGCAAGCTGTGATGACGAAATCAAGCATCGCGTAGCCGTAGGATGGATGAAGTGGCGTGTTATCGACAAATGCCTTTTAGCGAAAAGGAAGGCTCTATACCGCAGTTGTGCGCCCGGCGCTCACATACGGTTCACAATGTTGGACTTTGGACAGCTTACAAAAAGTATGCGGCAAATTAACAGGGAGGAATAACAAAGATTAATCGAATAAGAAGTTCCAAGATCCGAGGAAGCCTTCATGTCAAAGAACCTACCTCGAAGAAAATGGAGCGCAATCGGCTCAGTTGATACTGTCATGTTAAAAGCATATAGAATCAAAGTCATTAAGGGAGAAAAAGAAGAAGAAGAATTGTTTCCGTTGCCTCAATTGAGTAATTTTCACATGTATATTTGAATCAAACTTTTATTGAGAATTCTCTTTGCTGAAATGCTGAACATCTGTGAACCAAAATTCAAAACAATTGTTGTTTCTTATTCCTGAAACAAATGTGAAGCAAGGACGCACGCAGTAATGCAATGAAACACATGTGCAGTAAGAAATTGCCATCATTCAGTATGCTTTTTGCTTGACCTAAACAATATCTGGGAACGACCAAACAAACTTAAATGCTAGGTAATGTCGTAGAATTTCACAACACGAAACGTCAAAGCGGAAAATTGTACCAAATTTTGCTGTTCTACTACTATTGGTGCAGTAAAACTAGAAATTGGAACAATATGAAGTAAGAATTGACATGCAGTAAACAATGTATCATTTTTCATACAAAATCATATTACTGCACATCTATTTTAGCCATAAGAGTAAAAAAGACAAAGTAAACCTACCAACCTCCAAACGCCTTTCACTTAAGCAGCCTCTATGAAACGGTACATAATATTTATGGCTTAAGTTTTTTCGTTTGGAGGAATTTTAGATTTTTAGAATCTATATAACTTTATAAACTATTTAAAATACGTTTACGAATAAAGCTGTATATTATATAGTTTTTAATGAAAACAAATGGTTTGGAAAAAACTTGATACATTTTTTTTAATTCGACTAAATATTTACGAGTTGACCTATTTTGTATTATCGAAAGCGGGTATGCAAGCACACGTTGCTACCTAGATACTTATTACACTTGATTTTATTAATTTTCTCAAAATCATACTAAAGCAAATATGTAGAAACTTGTAAGTACTCCGGAACAGTTTTGATTTTTAACCAGCGGCAACGCTCGCCAAAGTATTCCGTTGAATAATTATGCTAAGGCTTCATTACTTTTTCAATAAGAAATCAAAACATCAAATTGCATCAGCCTAGGTATCGGCAACAGTAGGGGTAGACTGACCTAGTCCAAAATCTACAGTGTTTAGCTATAATTTGCTTAAAATGTACAAAAACGAAAGCATAGAAACAATTTTCATTTATTTTTAAATTTATTCTCAAACATTGGACAAAACTGTCAATCAAAACGAAATAGATACATAGATATGTAAAGAAAACTCTCGCATTCATTCACAGCGTGTCTACCAGAACTAGGGTATAAATAATAAATAAATATACTCGTTTAAGTAAATACATACATTTGCCGGCATGCGTAGCGTATGGATCATGTATGATGAAAATTATTGACGTCAAAGAAAATCGAAAATATTACTGTACTAAGCAAATATTCATAGGGCCATTAGTTAGTAGTTTTCATTTTTAACTCAGAAAGTTCGTTTGAGAAATAGTTTTAGCACGATATTTGTGGGCTCATTAAAGATGTTTTGTTTGTTCTTTATTTAAAACGTTTATAATTATGAAAGCTACCAATGAAATTCGTTTCATTGATGCCATTGGTGAGGCATATTTTTTTTGGAGTTTCCAAGATAATAATAGTTTATTGTATTCACTTGTTATTTGATAAATTGTTACCAAACATCTTCAAAAACTAGGGACAAACAAAATAGTTCTAGCATGCGAATGACTTTATTTGCATGATGCAATTGTTAAATTTATTTGCATGATGCAATTTATATAATCATCCAGTATATTAAAAATTCAGTCCAAAGGAAACGAATTTTGTTGACAAAACCTTAGACATGGTAAAGGGGTGCTAGCAATACAAGTTAAAGGTACATAAGGTCATAATGGCTGCAGTCAGAAATGACATACAACTTACATCATATAAAGATCCATTGTGCAGCCACATTGATCTTTAAAATTGCTCTACCTATGAATCAATTGGAGCTCCTGATAAAGTGGAAAAGACTGCTAATACCTTTATTTATCTAACTCTTATGGGATATGTGTTCATGAAACAACTATTGCAAACATTTCGGAGTAGTAAGTTCTTAATCGGCCGTAGAAGACTTTACCACGGAACGCTCGGAATGGCTAATCTATATATATAAAAATCAATCCATATTTGTGTTTGTTGCCGGTGTTTGGCCAAACGCGTTGACAGTTTCCAATGAAATTTTTTTTTCCATAAAAGGTGACGTCTGTACAAAGGTTTTTATGTATGTGCGATATCTGTACCTGAATCGGTGTGTAAATTATGGCCATTTGAGTGAGTACACATGTATATGTGAGTATGCGATTAAATACCGATGCAGATACAGACACCGCACATAGTACAGACGTCACCTATTTTGTTATCCGAACGCGCGTATGAAAGAGGGAGACTACAAGCCTATTTTGGTGTTTGTGCGCACTTTCATTCTTGAGATATCAATGTTTTATTCAAATAACTCTTATTGACAAGTAAGCTGACATAAGCGCCTGCCAGACAACAAACACCTACCCTAAGCGGAACAACGAAGTTGCGTCAGCGGCCTAAGCGGGGAAAAACGTGCAGTCCCTTTCAAGGGTTGATCTCAAATCAGACAATCTTCGGTATTGGCCTGAGAGTGTTTCTGTGAAGTTTGGTCAAAATCGGTCTTCTTTTTTTATTCGCAGCAGCATACACCGGATACCCGCTATAGAAAATAATAACGAAGTCTACTGGAACATATGGGCCTATAGAATTCTCTGGCACGGGCAAAGCCGGGCGGGTGCAGCTAGTAGTTATATATTTCATTAACTTTGACATTGTGTCATCAGCTTCATGTTTTAAGCTTTATCCAAATACTTCCTTGTTTTACATCTTGATGGCTTTGACAATGACTTCGATCTCTTTTTGCTCCAGCCGTCGAACAAGAAACTTGTGCAAGCGTTTTATTCCAAATATACAATAGTTTGGGGGTTGTCAAAGTGATCAGTCAAAGTGAAAGCAACAATTTATCTCTCGATTAAAAAATAGTAAAATAAAGTGTTCAAAGTGCAAATAAATATAGAAAAATCATTCATTTTGTAAATTAAGTAAAATTCTATCTCAATAAAATAAAATTTGAGTAAGTTCTTAGCTCCTAAGCTGTTTTCAGGCAAAGAAAAACTTACATTGAAAAACTAACCTATAAATGGTCAAAAGAAGAATATCCCACACCTCTCCAGAACACCCAGGAAACGAAAACGACACCAAAACCTGAGTAAAATCGAACCAAAACTCGCTATAGAATCTTCTTCTGGTTTTTGTGTTGAGAGAATGCAGGGAATTCTTCTTGAAAACAACAAAAAACTTGTTGAACAGTTGGCTTCAAATCCAAACCTGCAAATCTTCTGTAATCAAATTTCGGTCTTGAGTGTGTGAACTCGAACAAAAAGTTATCTAACTGGAAGAACATAATAAACGTCTCGAGATCCAGCTTGATCGACTTCTACAGAAGAGTACTGAAACAAATCTTGTAATTCACCTGCCTATTGAAGATCCTACTGACATGAGCGAAAAAGCAAAAACAATTTGCGCCAGTTTGGTTGACTCAACTCCGAACCAAGTCTGCGCTTGGGTTGAGGTGTGGTGAACAAAATTGGTTTGAGGTTATTGAATCTATCTATGGAGACATTTCAATTAATGAAAATATTGTTATTAATGAAATGAAAAATACTAACCAAACAGCCACAAAAGAAAACACATCTCACAAAACTTCGTCAGTTGTACAAGACGCATGATGTGTCCCAGTCTTAATTTAAAGCTACAATGTATCAGGTTTAAAAAACAAAATGAATTTTGTAACATTTTTTAATTATGTTTAAAGTTTTGATATTTTTGTATTATTTGAAACACTTTTATTAGAAAATGAAGAAATTAGATTTAAGAATATATTCTCGAATTATGAACTAATATGGTCTCCTGCTGTAAAAACTTCGCTTTTTGGAAGAGGAAGTGACTCACTACATTCCTTAGATTGCACTGATATAATGTTTATTGGTGATTTTAATGGTCGAGTAGGACTATCACAAAACAATTTCGCATCCGGATACAACAGCAGTTTTTTGGAACTCCAACATTTGTCATAGCAAAAAAGTAGCTCTTGAACAGCAAAATATCGCGCTCATAAACACATCAAAGTCCTCGGCGCAATTCTGGAAAGCTGTCAAGGACATAAACGGATTAACGTCAAACATCTATTTGTCCCTTAAATCCCCTCAACTTAGGACTCTCATCTTTGTAGCGGTTTAAATAATTAATTAAAATTAAATGTTCAAAGATAAAAAACATAGTTTTCTGAATTATTCTCAACCGATTTTCATCGGCTCCCATGTAAAATAAGTGGGTATAGAAATCTACACCTCAACATGATATTATGAACATTTTTCTAACGTGGGGCTACGGTTAACCCTTTCACTGCCAAACCCGAGTATTCTCGGGTTCGTAGTTGTGCTTTTGATTCCATATTGTGGATGTGGATTCCATATTGTAGCATGGAATTTGAAATAAAGCAACATTTGATTTTAAAAAAAAGATAGAAAGGCCTTTAACATGTGTTATAAGGACAATTTAAAGCAATTATGGGCTGTGATTTACACGGAAGTACAGCTCAATACACATCTGAGGCTTTTCTGGGCAAAGTGGACAGCGAAATCTAGTTCCCTACATCTTTTTTCCTTCGAACATACACGACACATTCTTGTTGGGTTGTCCTTCTTCTCTGTTGCTGGATTGGATTCCAGATAGTGTTGCACATAATGTTAAGAGGTAGTCGACTGAGGCTGTGATGATTTTGAAGTACTCTCCGCTATATATATATGATACTTTTCACCAAACAAGTGAGCGATCGCATGTTCACTCTTTGCACCTGTTTGCATAAGATATAACCTATAGGCAATATGTGCTTACATATGAGATGCGAGAGAACAAAAAAAAATCAGGCCAAGAAAAACTTTCATCTTAATTGCACTTGTATGACTCCAAACTTTGAGGCGTGAAGATCGTTTCAAGATGCGAGACGAAATAACTTGATGGGTGTAACGGTGCGGGGTTATTTGGTCCAAAAAAAAAATGTTGTTCAATTTTGACCGCCCAACCCGTAATTTTGTTTTTTCTAATGAAAAACAAATTCTCTGCAAATTTTATACAAATCGGATAATATTTAGGGGTCGCTACCAACCACCAAACTTTGCAGGGTGGTCCAGTAAATAAAGGCTTAATGGATATAATTATAAAAAGTTACAATTAAAATTTGGTTTATAAATTAGATTTTATTTATTTAAAAAAAACATAAATACAAGTAATAAATATAAATTAGGATGATTACTTCAGCAATGTTGATTTCTTAATGTCAGGATACTTCCTTCTATATAGTGTTTAACCGCCAATAATAGAAACTGCTTCTGTTCTTCGTTATTAGTGTGTAGCTTGTTGTACTGATCCATAAGCTTTACTCCTCGCTCAGCGATGTCATTGACTACTCTCATGTTGCGTACTCCATGTTTCACTTTATTGTAAACCTAGTCCTTGGCCACTCCACCACATCCTTAGTATCCTTAGTCAAGAACTCTGAAGATAATCCTGTGATATTGAAGAATCGGCGGGTATTTGAGCTCACGAAATCCTCCAAACCTTTTGATTGAATATTGGCGATGTCGACAGTTATTCGCTTTAAGGGGTTCTCTACTCCCTCAATTTCGAGGGCGGAAACCATCATCTTTTTTGTTTCATTGAAAACTCCATCATGGAAAATCCAAAAGCTACAAGTTCTTCCGACAAGTACCAGAGGTGTTCAAGGAACTTTTGAAGAGCAACCCTTGAAATAACATCATTTAATTTTTTGTCGTTGTCAAGGTTTTGGATCAGCTCAATATTCTTTCATGGAGCTGATGTAGAATCAGAGGTAGTCGTCCAGACAATAACATACAGTCAAACAACAAAGAGGCAAATGTTAAAAATTCCATGTTCTTCTCTCTTTGTTAGCTTGAACTGACTATGGAACGTACATATCTTAAGAGAGTAGATAGCTTTGGACATCCATCTAGCACGGTGTAGTCCTGCCGGAGCTTTGAATGATACTCCTTTCAGAGGAAGTCCTCCTAAGAATATGATTGTCAGTTCCAGAAGTTCTTTGTAGTCATCTCGAGGTTGGAACTCTTGCAACCGAGACTTTGAAAAGGCAATCATTTCTCCTGAGACTTCAATTGCAGTTTTGGCAATTTCCTAGACAAGACTGTTTCGTACTTTGTTCAATCGATGTTGGACCAGGATTTCTTCAAACGTTTAAAAATAAGAATGTCTGGACCTGTTGATGGCCCTAGTGCTGTCATAACTACTGCTACCAACATGATCTCGTAGATGTGATAGCGGTATGCCAACCAAAGCATGTCTTTGCTTCAAAAGAATACATGCCCCACTTCTTCTTCTCGTATTTACTGATGTAGTGTCAAATCCCCATTCCCTATTCAGCCTCACCTGTGCTAGAACTTAACTTCGGGACTCCTAGAAGTTGATCTATTCCTTTTCCACTTACTAAAATAGGAAGGCGATCAACAAAGTCACTTCCACCTATATCCTCCAGAAGTTTACCGTCCCAGTGAATTGTCAATGAACTTCTGGGGTTAATTCAACTTTTAAATTCTCAGCAATCTGCAAACGGTGTTTCGCACGCTCTCGACGTATGGAGTTTGGATTGACATTGTATTCTGCGGGTCATGTCCGAGTTTAAGCACAGGAGTTAGAACCAATGCTGCATTCCGATCAATTACATCCTGCGGCTAGAAACATCTTGTCCTCTTCAATTTTGATCATTCCTAATGCGTTAGCATGGGCAATATCGAATAAATTACCTAGTTCCACCTTGCAGTCATCATCTTTTTTTGTAGTCCGTCTGAACGCTTCGCCTTGTTGTCTTTATTTTTTTTTTTTAATTTCTCCCATTCTCTGAAAATGAGTTCCACTTAATCACCCACATGATCATACTGTTTCGTTGGAATACTATTACATTTTTAGTAGTTGAACGTCATGCTTCTTTAATGTTATGTTTTAACACTTTTTTGTAATGGAAGAACAATGAATTATTTGACTTCCTTCTAGGATGTTGATATTTGTCCGATTAACCAAATCTCGGTTCTTTTTCTAGTGACAACGTATTCAATTCACAATTTTATTCACAAAAGCAGACAAATTATAAAACAGTAATTTAATTAAAATTTGCTGAAAAACGCTTAAATAGGAGCCGACCGGTCACAGCAGCAGTCTACTACAATTAAATTCAATTCTGTATCAAATTCAAAAATGCAACAATCATATCAACGGAAATTTTAAATTTAAAAAAATAACTTTTTCTTGAAAAGAAAACAGCTGATTTACTGATTTTGTGTATTTTCAAAGCGACCCCTAAATGTTATTCGATTTGGATAATTCTTTTTGTGATTTTTTTTCATGTGAAAGAACCAATGGCGGGTTGGGAAATACTTATATATACTGCGCGAACTCGCCAAGCGCCCTTCCAGATCAGATACACAAAAAGAACTGAACGTAATTCGTCTGCTTCACTTGATGAGCAGCATTGTGCCGTCCTACTCTAACTGTTATAAGAGGGATTTCCTTGCTCATTTAGTTATACTGGTACTTAAGGGATGAGTTATACTTTCGGAAACACTCTGTATTTATTTGTTTCTGATACCTAAACTTTCATGAGCTCTTCACTGAAAAATAAGTCAACTAATTGAGAACGACTCACATTAGCATCACACTTCAAACCTGGCCTTGCTGTCAAGGGAAACACCGGAGGCTCTAAGGAAATATCAACCCATCCGCCGTCCTTAGGTGGCATTTCCATCTCAGCTGGCTCTTCTCAATAGGAATCCTCCTCAAACTGCCGCTGTGGTATATTTTCAAATTGATGTCTCTCATCGAAAGATTCACATGAGGAAGATTCTGACAAGCCAAGAACAAATAATCATCCTCGTCAGTGGATGAAAAGTCACCGGAGCATTCACTGTCCATTACATTGATTATAATTTTAGAAATTTCCTTATCTAATAAACGTTTCGACATTGTATGTACTTTGCACTTTGCACTTTAAAACGCGCGAATATATAAATTAAAAGCTTGCTGAATATCTTGACACAGGAACTGGATACCGTTACGCGTTCCGCCTACGTTGTTAATTTTAGCTGTCAGTTCTGTTTGACATCATCCTAAAGAGCAAAAGAGACTGAAATAGAAATGTCTATCAATTACATTCTTTCATACAATTGCAGCCCAACTATTGTCGGGCCTGTCACCTAAATCAAATTATTCTGTTTCAGTGCCAACCACGAGTATTCTCGGGGTGGACTTTGTATATGGCGACATTTTAAACCAAACTCGATTTTGACCATGGCAGCGAAAGGCAAGTCAAATCAAAGCCGAGATATTCAGTAGCAGATGGTTACCTCAGAGATGTACATGTAGGCATAGCTGCGACACTCGGTATCTCCAAGTTATTGACGATCCTTATCATAAAAAGTCCAACTATCAGTTTTAATTTAAGTTTATTTTTCTTGTAAAAAGAAGTAGTAACAGTTAGTTGTATTCAATGGAAACAGATTATTTTCATAAGTGAAACATTGATGGAAGCCCAACAAATGTCCGATCACGTCGTAATCATTGCGTGATTGACAAATTATACAAATGAAATACAATTTTAGTAGAAAATTCAAATTTTAAAACTTATTTAACCTACGTAAACGATTTGTGTCAAGTGTCAATTATCACGCTTTTCAGCAGATCAGATAGTTCACCTGTATGTATGTACTTTATGTAATATATTATTTTTGCAGTTGCATATTATCTTCAGATGATGAAGAAGCTTAGAAATTTCGACTACATACTATGATTCAATATCTAGCTAGCTATAGCTACAGATCCCTTATCAGGGCGGTTCGAAATCTCACACTACAAAGGTTGACCTCGTTCCTTAATTGAGGAGCCACCAAGGTGAAATATAGAATATAGATAGATAATATTAAACGCTAAGCTGAATCAAGTTCAAGCATTATTTCCGGCTCAAATCTGTAAAGTGCAGCATCATAGCAAACCATAGTCATCATAATAATTATTTCA
The DNA here is from genome assembly GCA_949715645.1 of Portevinia maculata. Classification (NCBI taxonomy): domain Eukaryota; kingdom Metazoa; phylum Arthropoda; class Insecta; order Diptera; family Syrphidae; genus Portevinia; species Portevinia maculata. The sequence goes on along the minus strand of OX454525.1, from coordinate 12,948,470 downwards.
TTTTAATTAAAATATAATAATCTTATCAATAACTACCATGCGAATTAAACTTAAATTAAAAACAATATAATAACACTTTACAATCTCCGTGGAAGGAATTATGCGATGCCCTATCAACTACAGCATTAGATACATCCTCTGCGATCTCGGACACGTTGCTTCCCGTTGTCGGTTTCGTAGGATAACTCCTTATCGGATCTTACCGAAGATGTCGATCGTGGAGTTAATATGTACCTCGAGGCAGGCAAACTCTTCATCTAGCATGTTAAGAATGTTTTGTCAGCTTATTGAAAGAATATTTATGGCTATTGCCTCGTTGACTTCGAAACCTCAATGAAACATATCTAGTTTCGTAACATAGTACTCGTATATAGGTACTTAAATAGAATTGAGATCTGTTTTGGAATAAATGTTCGCGTTACCGTTTGTATTAGATGAGCATCTCACACAGGATATTCATGTTACGAACGTACATATATGTGCGTTTTGCTGGCAAGAAAATATACCATACGTATGAATACGTTTCCTTTTTCCTACTGAAAGTGTTGTATACGGCTGAGTACCGTGCTTCCTTGTTTCCAAGCGAAGAGTACCAGGTTAGGTTAGGTTTATGTGGCTGTCGGCAGAAGCCGACACACTTAGACCAATTTAGGTCCATTGTGATACCACGTATAATTATCTACCTCAACTCTGTAGATGGGACTGGCCAACGACACGCGGTTGTTCTCAAACGGTCCCCCATCTACGTACTAACCGCGCCCAACGTCGTTTAATTACGGTGATCTGATGAGAACCGATTAACTCGACGTGGTATGGTCGTTGGTTAAAAGAAGAGTACCAACCAGAGAGTAATTCAAACGCTTTTATTTATAATTTTTACTTCAGAAAGGTTCGCTGTCTTTGCAGATTATTATTTTTAAGTCTTTGAAACCCTAGAAATGTGCGTTGTCGGCGCTGTCGGTTTTCTGACAGTGGAAGGGCATTTTCGCAAGACATAGGGCTTATCACCGAAAAGAGTCCTATGGATTTATACGGCTATGATAAGACCATTTCTAGCATATGCTTCGGTTTTTTGGTGGAACAAGCTTTCACATATATACGTTACTGTTGCTTTAATACACTATCAGCTCTGTGTCGTGGAGTGCTTAAAGCAAGCAACTATCGCGAGCAGAAATTGCCGGCACAAAAAGTGCTCTCACAGGCTCATCATTTAGTGCAGGTGTTAGTAAGGACAAAACAATTAAAAATACAATAATTATGTACCTACAAAATACTAACACAGACACAAAATAATGCAAACAATTTAAGCCATTAAAGCATTATTACGCAAAATATTTTTTAGCTTAATTTTACTAACATGCAAGTCAATCACATGATCATTTAGATTATATATTCTACTCATGCGACTAATAGGCTCATGCTTCCCATAATTCGTTCTATGATGGGGGCTAAATAATAATTCAGCACTGCGCAAATTATGGGCACCACCACGAAAATTAAAGCCAATAGACGACAGCAAGTCAGGTGCATCTATTTGACCGGATATAAGCTGCTGCAAAAAAATGATATCGCTATTAAGCCTTCGTTGAGAAAGGGGTAACATTTGAAGAAGCTTAATACGCTGACTGTAAGGAGGAAGGTTAAAAGGATCATCCCATGGAAGTCCTCTAAGTGCAAATCGAATAAATTTACGTTGAATGGCCTCTATTCGATTTGAATGAATGTTGTAGAACCGCGTCCAAACTTGTGAAGCATACTCTAGAATCGGACGGACAAAACAATTGTACAATGACAGTAACGTATGGGTCATTAAATTCTTTCGCCCACCTTTTTACGAAGCCCAGCATAGAATTAGATTTATTAACAATAAAATTGATATGCTCGGCAAAAACCAGTTTGGGATTGAAATAAACCCCAAGATCCTTAAAATTATCAACATTACAAAGAATATGTTGAGACAAAGAATATTGAAAGGTGGAAGGTATATTCTTTCTAGAGAATGTCATATGTTGACATTTAGTAGGGTTCAGGGATAAACCGTTTTTATCACACCAATTGGCGAAGCTATTAATGTCAGATTGAAGAAAAATTCTATCATGCTGTCTAGTGATAGATTTAAATATTTTCATATCATCAGCGTAGATCAGGATATTACTGCGATTTATACATGCTTTAACATCATTAATGGCTAGTATAAATAGAATTGGTCCGAGGTGACTACCTTGGGGAACTCCAGACTCAGCTGTAAAAGATACAGATAGCGATCTTCTAAATTTGACTTGATAAACCCTTGATCTAAGGTATGAATTAACCCATTTTATGAAAATTCGTGGGAAACCAAAAGCCCTGAGCTTAAACTCGATTATTTCATGGGACAGCTGGTCGAAAGCTTTAGAGAAGTCAGTGTATATGCAATCCATTTCGTACTTATTCTCTAAGGCATTAGAACAATCATGCAAGAAACTTAACAGATTAGTGACAGTGGATCTGTTTCTTACAAATCCATGCTGTTCATTGCAAATTAAATTGCGACAAAGAAATATTAACTTTTCGCAAAAAATTTGTTCAAAAAGCTTAGGGATACACGAAAGCTTTGAAATAGGCCTATAATTAGTGATATCACCACGTTCGCCTTTTTTAAATACAGGTGTGATAAAAGCACTTTTCCATACATAAGGGAATTTACCAGTACTAATGGACAATTCAAACAGATATTTAAGATATGGAGCAATTGCATGACTACATTTTTTAAGAACGATCGGTGCAATGCCATCAGGACCTGATGAATAATCATTCTTCAGAGAAGAAATAAATTTTAAAATTGTTTCCAAGTCAAATGAGAAGCTAGTAAAATTTATTTGGGAACAGCTAGTTAGATAACTAAAATATTGCTCATCTATGTGAAGAGGGGTCACCCTAAACGACTTACTGAAATAATCTGCAAACATATTGCTTGCATCTAGCGAATCAGCAGTTGTAGAGCTATTGTAAGTAAGTTTCGATGGATAACCATCGGTTTTTTTCTTAGAATTAACAAATCCCCAAAAAAGTTTGGGGTCCAATTTTAGAGAGCATTCCATTTTACTTATATAGTCAATATATAAGTTGCAGGATAAAGATTTGAACTCATTGAATAATGTGAGATAGAGTTCAAGATCTGAATGGCAGTGACTTTTTAAATAGTTCTTCCAAGCCCTATTACGTCTGTTTCGTATCGATTTGAGCTCTTTAGTATACCAGGGATGGGACGTTTTCATATTCCTAGAGGATTTGACAGGAATCACTTTTTTCATGCAGTTATCCATCAAAGAATAAAAAGCACCGACTGCATCTTCAATATTAGATAACGCAGTAAGATTAAAATTAAGGCTATTAATTTCATCAGAAAGCCTTTGAAAATTTGCTTTCCGAAAGTCAAAAGATTGCGAACGGTCATACGAATTACTGTTTTCGTACAGATGTGCGCCCAGTTCAATAAATACATCCAAGGGTGGATGATTGTCATCTATGTTAGTTATACTGAAGTGGGATTCCAGAACAACAGTACTAACAGAGTCAGAAGAGAAAACAAGATCGAGAGTTCGATTTTTGAAATTTTTTATACAGCTTGTTTGCTGTATGTCAAGAGACAAAATGTTGTCTAATAAAGCGAGCTATTGTTTGCTTTCGCCAAACTCCAAAAAAAGTTATTTCTCGGCTGCACGGGGGCCGTCCCCAGCACGTAAAAACTTTTGGTCATTTGTTAAAAACATCAAGAATTCGGCCTCGTCATCTATCCCGACACTCATTTACAACGACATTCCAGCTGTCAGCTCTACAGATAAGGCCAATCTGCTTGCTGCTCACTTTGCAGTCAGCTCAACGCTCCCAGATTGTGCTTTGTCTCCCCCTGTACTCGAGCGCGTAGAATTCTCTATGGGACCAATCCACTTTCGCACTCGTACAGTGGCTAGAGTACTTCAAGATCTTGACGTTCACAAATCCGCTGGTCCAGATGGTATTTCCCCTATCGTTCTGAAGAGGTGTTCTTCTTCGCTGGCAAAACCATTGCGTAAGCTTTTCCATCTGTCCTATTCTTCAGGACTCTTCCCGGGAAGATGGAAAACAGCATTTGTCCAGCCTGTACCAAAAAAGGCGAATCTTCTTCTCCCTCCTCCTACCGACCAATTGCACTTACGTCCCTTCTTTCTAAGGTCATGGAAACGCTGATAAACCGTCAGCTAATGAAATATCTTGAATCGCGAAAACTTCTTAATGACTGGCAGTATGGTTTTCGCAGCAACAGGTCCACTGGTGATTTGATGACATATCTAACCGAAAAGTGGAACCAATCTCTTCACCAAGGTGGTGAAAGTAAGATCGTTGCGCTTGATATTTCAAAAGCATTTGACAGAGTTTGGCACCAAGCTCTCTTGTCGAAAATGCGTGCATTTGGAATCGATGATACTCTTCTCCAATGGATTAGAAATTACCTTTCGGACCGTTCAATTCAAGTTGTTTTGGACGGCTTCAAGTCTGCAACTCACCAAATAAATGCTGGTGTCCCCCAAGGCTCTGTTCTGTCCCCGACTCTCTTTCTCATTTTTATAAATGATCTACTGTCTGTTATTTCTAATCCAATCCATTCCTTTGCTGATGACAGTACCCTCAGCTTCTCATATTCGTTTCTTGGGTCACGCCCCTCATCTTCGGGTGTGGAACTGGAACGGCAACGTATGTTAAGCTCATTAAATTCCGATCTTAACAGCATAACTCAGTGGGGTAAAACCAATAGAGTGGAATTTAATGCTTCCAAAACTCAATGCTGTCTCCTGTCATTAAAGCAAAACCCACACACACTGCGATTATCTATGAATGGCACTTACATCGCTGAAACCGAAAGACTTTCCATTCTCGGTATGTGTGTTAATGACAACCTTCGTTGGAATGACCACATATTCGATGTCGCCAAGAACGCCGCGAAATGTCTAGGCTTCCTTAAGCGTTGTAAGAAATATTTCACCCCTTCTGATCTGGCTACAATTTATAAGGCGTTTATTCGCCCGAAACTCGAGTACAACGCTCATATCTGGTCCGGTGCACCAATAACTTATTTGGAGCTACTTGACAGGATCCAAAAACGCGCGATAAAACTCATTGGCGACCGAGACATCGCGAGATCGATTGACTCTCTTAGTCATCGTCGTAATGTCTCCTGCCTGTCGTTATTTTATCGTTATTTCCACCATAAGTGCTCAAACGAAATAGCCAGTTGCATTCCTCCCCTTGAACATTTCAACCGCAATACCCGCCATGCAGGGAATGCTCATCAGTTCACCCTCAAGCCTGTGTTCGGACGTACAGTGAAGTTCAAAGAATCTTTCCTCAGCCGTACAACACGAATGTGGAATGCTCTTCCCCGCTCCATTTTTCCTACACATTATAACCTACAGACATTCAAAACCAACGTGCATCGGCATCTCTCCTTTTCCTCTCACCCTAATTTCCTTAACGCCCGCGCTGTGTAGCTAATACATTATAAGGGTCCCAACAAATCCCTTTAGTGCGCGCTAATTATAAAAAAAAAAAAAAAAAAAAAAAAAACGCCTGGCCCCGGCCTAGATGCATTATTAAACATTTTTACATCATGGGGTGCACAATCAAAGCTATCTCACTTTTAAGAAGAGGTGGCTTTTGGTAAACCTCGCACTGGAGTTTTGATGAAATTCGACTCCTGTCTTATAGATATGCCGTCCGATGCAATGGCACCGGATCTTCGGGTGAAGCGCAACTACGAAGTCGACTTTCCTCGTGTTCAGGACTGGCTCTGCCCAGACTCGGAGCTTGGGAAGGAATGCAGTCGAATCTTCACGGATGGCTCCAAAACCGATCAAGGATCTGGTGCTGGTGTTTTCATGGAGAACGATAACATTAGACTTTTCTTCTCATTAGGCAAACATGCGTCAGTCTTCCAAACAGAGACTTATACTATCCCCATGGCCATGGACTATGTTGCGAAGAACAGATGGAGGGGGCAAAGTATCTGCGTCTGTAGCGACAGTCAGGTTGCACTTAAGGCCTTGCTCAACCCCTTAACCACCTCCAAAACGGTCCATGAATGAAAGATCTCTCTGAATTCGATAGGAAGACTGAATTCACTTAGACTTGTCTGGGTCCTGGGTCATAACGGGATCACGGGAAATGAGATCTACGATGAACTTGCTATACAGGGCATATCAGAGGAAGACCTCTCAGGACCTGAACCGGCGATATGTCTGCCTGCGTAATCGGTCAGGGCTTGCATAGACGGTTGGGCTTCGTATGAACACAATCGCAGCTGACATAACTCTCCAAGGTGCAGACAGACCGTCTGCGTCGTTTTTGTGTGTTTGAAGTGTTGCTAGAAATTAAAAGTGTATTAATCTTAAATCTGTCTGAATTACTCTGACTTCTTACTTCTAATCCTTCCCCTTTTATACAAATTCTTGTGTATTAAATCTATTCCTTCTACCAAACATTTACACAATTCCCTATGCTTGCCCAATCACCATGGGTACAAAACAACCCATCAGATATTTTTTTTTATCTAGTCACTTTTTATTTTGTTCGACAATAGAGAATTTTCTTAGTTTTCTACACGACCACGGCAAGGACACGACCCGTGGTAGACCTGGGTCCAATTTTGTGTTTACTTATTATTTTTCACTTTTGTTTATTTAATTTTTGTTTTAAAAAACAATATTTTACCATAACTATGTTTGTAATATTTGTGTGTAAGTTAATTGTCTAGTCTTTTTGACAAAAGTTTCCAAAACCTCATCATAGAAACTGTTCTCGCTTTTTATTTCCTTAATTAATGTTTTTTCGATGTAAATCAAAACTAGCTCCGATAATCTTTCTTCGAGGATAATGTTCGTAGAATAAGATTTTATTCCCTTAAATGCAAAAAACAATCTTTCACTTGAACTGCTTGTTGTTTGCATTGTAACCATTAAAGATCTTAGTTTAAAAATTTCTGAAAATGTATATTCAAGTCCAAATTCTGAAGGTACCCTATGTTTATACTTGACGAAAATGGTGCGGAAAATGTAACTTTAGCTTCAGTCGATGTGGGGTGGAGTTCTAAAGAAATAGAACTCATCCAACAATAACAATTAGTAGCAGAGAAAATAATACATATAGGCTTTGTTTAGGAGGTTCTTTAATCGTTTGGTTTTTAATTATCAAAAAACAAATATTTTTTTAAAATTGATGTATATGTTGACCACGACTACGTTTTTAGTGGGCCATAGGATGGGAGAGAAGTTCGTTGTCAAATGTGGTAACGTGACTTCGAGCAAAATCTTTTAAATGAAAAACGGTTTACAGCGGGGGGCGTTGAATTCTCCGATCCTGTTGAACATTTACACGAGTGATCTGGTGGGTTCACACAGACATGCTATAGCGTATGCCGACGATTTGGTGGCATACAGATCAGGTCCTAAAATCCAGGTCATTAACATTCTTTTGCAGCGTGACTTCGATCAAATTAAGGGATATTGCGACGACTAGAAGTTAAAAATTAACTTTCAGAAGACGGAGACAATGTTGTTCAGAACAACATTGGCTGGGGCCTCTAGGGATACCTAAAAAAAAACTGGAAGAAATTGGCAATTATTGAACAAAATTGGCAGCCATTGGCGGTGAGAAGCGTAGTTAGTATATTAGATATCTATAGGTATCTGGCTCGATCAGTATCTGTATTTCGATAGACATATAGTTATAGTGTTGCTGGGGCCAAGAAGGCTTGTGCTCTGACAAGGAGTGTCTCATAGCAGTCAACTTGACTCCAGAGTGAAGGTCATTTGCTACGTTGCCCTTATTAGGCCGATCATCGCTTATGGTTGTCAATTGTGGTTTAATATAGCGCCTAGTTATATGGAGAAGATTCGGGTTTTGGAGACGTACGCCTGAATCCAACTTCATAAAATACTATCCCAACAAGGTCCTATACAAATCGGGCTCAGTTGAATAGGATTGACAATTTCCTCATTAAGGTGACTCGAAGGCACGTTGCAAGGGCGATGGCCAGCGACAATAGCCTGATCTATGTGCACATAGAGAGAACGCTCCGGTCTGGCTTCATCCCGCCGGAGGCATATATCTATAGTGATGCAAAAATGCTGATACAGACGAGGGATGATATCCCGGTATTATACCGCCGCTACAGCAGCAATTCTACGAATTTTGGTGGCTTATTTAGGGGGGAGGGGTCAACAAGCCCTCCCAGGACGTTGCGTTACTCTAGGTAACATCCTCTTAGTTTATAAATTAAATTAAGTTAGCTAGGGCGTTTTTGGGAAAGGCCGGGTTCGCCAACTTGTGGTGGTGCTTCCGCGAGGTGATTGACCCTCTAAGCGGGGCGTTTTCACGTTGACGACTGCCAGGCTCTCAGAAAGGCTTTTTACCACGTTTTTGTTGCGTAAGCAACGAGTGCTCAGATTCCAAATTATAGTTAGAATACGTTGAGTAGTTTAAGTAACTAGAATAGGTAGTTTTTAATTTGTTTTTTATAAAATATATAATTTAAATAATGATGCCGAGTTTTTTAAAAATAATTCTCAACGAAAATAAAATAATATTTTAAAATAGTTCGTAAAATAGTTTTTAGGCCGAAAGGGAAGGTTATAGTTAAGTTTAGAGGCGCAGGGACATAAGTCCCCGAGACATAAGTCCCGAATTGATTTTTCCGGACTTATGTCTCACTAAAGTGGAACATTACTCCCGAATTTTTATCTTTGAAAACAGAACGCAAGTCCCGAAAGTTTTAATTTGTATTAATCTTCATATTTTTTTTGGATCAAATTCTTATAAACATCGATTTAATACCTTTTCTCAGTTCTTATGTCTACGTGTATGAACTCAAAAGCACTAATTTCACTTTCCATTTTTTTTAATTCCTTACTTATTAACTGTGTCACGATACAAACTCGACGATCAAAGAAAACAAAATTGCATGACTTGTATTTTCCCCAACTGCTCGTACCTAGCTAACTGCATTTTTTAAAAGTAATACCCAAAAACGAAATCGAGATAACGAAACCGGTTTGACTATTTGTTGCCGCGGTTGGGTATGTCTTCTTAGTTTCTCTTTAGGCGTATATTTGCTAAAATATGTTTAGTGGGACATAAGTCCCGAAAAATCAATTCGGGACTTAGGTATATCGGGGACTAATGTCTCTGAGCCAAGTTTAGAACGTCTACATAAGGACAATTAATTAAGAATAAGTATCGTGTTAATTTTAAGTTAGATTTAATAATTTTTGTCTAGTATGTAAGTTGATATAAGCTAATAATTAATAAAAATTAATTTAAAAACATAGGGGCGGGCTACAGTCCGCTTGGGCGAACTGTTGGATACCCTATTCTTATTCCTATATCTCATAAGTGGGCGTGACAAAAATTTAAAGGATTTTATCGAAAAAACTAAGCTTTTGTAAATAAAAACGCTCCCTAGCTCAAACTTTGGTTTTTCAATAAAATTGTTTTATTTAATTGTGGGCGTGTCAGTAGGCGGATTTAAAAAAAATTTAAGTATGAGCATAAAGGGCACCTAGAGAGTATATACTATAAATTTCAGCTCCCTAGCTCAAACTTTGGACTTTCAAAAATAAAAAATAAAAAATTGTGGGCGTGTCAGTAGGCGGATTTTGAAAATATTTACACATGAGCATAAAGGGCCCCTAGAGAGTATATATTAAAAATTTCAGTTCCCTATCTCAAATTTTGGTTTTTCAAAAAAAATATTTTATTTAATTGTGGGCGTGTCAGTGGGCGGATTTTGAAAATTTTATGTCCCAAGCAGTTTTATGGGCCAAAGATCATATATAAAAAATTTCAGCTTTCTAGCTCAAAATTCAATTTTTCCCAAAATTTGTTTTATTTAATTGTGGGCGTGTCAGTGGGCGGATTTTGAAAATTTTATGTCCCAATCAGTTTTATGGGCCATAGATCATATATAAAAAATTTCAGCTCTCTAGCTCAAAATTCGATTTTTTCCAAAATTTTGTTTTTTTGAGTTTGTGGGCGTGTCTGTGGGCGGATTTCAAAAATTCTTAAACTTGATTATTTCGGGACCCTAGAGAGTATATGGTTAAAATTTCAGCTCTCTAGGTCCAGTTTAAAGGCCTAATTTTTGCCGACGGACGGACGGACGGACGGACATGGCTAGATCGACATTACTATCGATGCTGATCATAAATATAGTAACTTTTAGGGGTCTACGGGCAATATTAAGGTATGTTACAAACTATGCGTCAAAATTAATATACCCCTAGAATAGGGTATAAAAAGTGACCAATTTTGAGTTACATACCACAAAGCTCGCGAATCGATGGACCATATGAGAAGTTCGGTGAGCAATTTATCTCAATTTGACGCCTTAAGACTATTTTTTTATGGATATACGTCAAAATGTAATGTGAAAATCAACTATAAAATGCCCATGTCATATTCAACATCTTCATCACTGAAAAAAAGACTCAAAATCACCGCCAGTCAGATTGGACATGTGATGCGAGTAGGGGCGCACTTTTCTGGACCACACGAACACATTTTTAACAGACGGTTATTGAGACTTTGAATGCAGTGTAGTTTTTTTGTATGAATATTTCCTTTGAGTTGGTGCTCTAATAACTGGAAAACACTCCGTGTCGACGTCACACAGTTGGTTTGGATAGGTTGTTAGACATCAATTTGTGTTGGATGGTTTACAATATCAGCATTGTACCTATTCCTGATTATTGGTTAATACGTTTAAATGCATTATCAGCTTAGTTCCCATTCAATCGAATTTGTTTGTTTACGTTTGTCCTCACATCTGGATTTGTTTGTGGTATTCCCCTCTCTTTGTGCGATTTTGCTTAGGATTGCGGTTTAAGAGTCATACTCCATATAACACCCAAAGAGAGACATATTAATGACTTTGGTAATTTATGCGTGTGAGTTTAGAGCTAGCACGGGTTGTAACTTGTAAGCAAATAATATTTGGAGTCGATTGTGTGGGAACCAACCGAAAAGGCATTGCACTGGGTGTGTCTGCGTTTGGTTGTGCGGGTAACTCGGTAGGTGTGATATGCATGCTGAATGGGAAGTAGTGTGTTAACTACAACAGAGCGTTAGTTTTTGAATGTTTCCTGAAATTAATTTAAATATGCAGGTTAATAATTATATATACATTAATTATATATGTTTTATATTTAATTTTAAATTTAAAAAAAATTAAATATTTGATCAATAAGTTCCCTGCGACAGCTTTGGCTTCTTCTTCGTCATCTTCCCTCAGCGTCGTTTGATTGAGTTATGTAAAATAAATTATGGATGTCATGTTGATGTGTATGGTGAAAGAACAGTCTTAAATCATTCGGGCGTATGTGTAACCACCTCCATACTAAATATCAATTTGGGGGGAAAAAAAAATGATTTCAATTAACTGATCTGAATTAACTTGCAAGATATTAAGAAATATTTTGCGGTTGGTGAAAACCATTACAATGAAATAAATGTGTAAATTTGATCAACAGAAACATATATGTATAGTCGGTAAAGAATTCAAGTGATCTTTCGAAAAAGCTTGTTTTCATCGTGCCAAACACGAAGTGGAATAGAATTTACTCAAAAACGGTAAATGTTTATGAAACAAAACAATTTTAACACATTATAGTAACCACTTCCTCGAAATAATGGTTAGCTTTGTTGAAAGTTTTCAATTAAAGCAAAAAAAAACATAAGAAAACAAAATTTCGTAAATTTTTGTTTTTGGCTCTACTGCGAAGTCAAGTTTTGCACATACGCCACTTCGTGTTTGGAACGACGTTTTGTACGAGCATTAGAAACTTTGAATGTTATCTTCTTCTTTGTTTAAGATTACTTACTGTGAGGTAGTGGTTGTGAGGATGGTACTCATGAAGAGTCAGGGAGTGCAACGCACCTATAATACGCATAGCGGTTGCAATATGCTGAGAGTGGCTGGTGCAATCGAGATTGCACCGCGATTCCCGAACGATGGGTTAGGATCAGGGTGAGGTAATTGATGCAATCGAACCTTGGACTGATCTCATTTCACTGCGCAGCGGAGGGAGAGTTACTGCTTCCTGATGCACGGAAACGAGAGTCTTTTAAGATGACTGTTACAATCGAACCTCAAACTGCTCTTAATTCTCTTGCAGGTATTTCCGAGTCGGGTGACTGATTCAATCGAACCCCGTATTTGTTATTAGATACAATGGAAAGGGAAACGGTGTGAATCGGCTGCATATTTGAGTAGTTAGTTGGAAACTGTGTTTGAGGGAGTGACTAAGCAATCTGACCTCTGAGCGCTACGCGGATCGCGGTTGGAGTGCAGCTTGGAGTGACTGTTGCAGTACGAAACCCAAGCTACACTGATCCACTGAAAGGAATAACGGAGGGGTGCCTTCCATACCAAGTATCGGAGGCGTGTTCCATCCTCAAGATTACTTTAACGAATTGGATTTTGTGATGAATTTGATGTGGCAGCAAACGTCTGTCTCGCTGATATCGCATATATTTTCAAAAAAAAGTTGCCAACAATTTGTTTCCTTGTGTTGGTTAATGCGGAGTGGTTACACAGGAGGTGTGCAAAATGTTCCTCTTCCTCAACGTCTCTACAGCTTCTACAGAAGTCGTTTGAGGGTACTCCCATTCTTAACAGGCAAACACGATACTCACGCAGTTGTAACATCAGTATACTTTGCGTTTCTTGTGGTAACAGTTTTGGATGCCAAAGTAAGAAAATGAAAAAAGGCCCCAAACATATGCAAAATAATAATAATTTAATTTAATGATAATAATTTTTGTTGTTGTCTGCCATGCATTATTTTTAGGACACTTTTTATTTTTTTGGCCAACAATTTTTTTTTTGAGTCTTTGAGCAACTTCCAAACTTCTTCGACTGTAATGCCGGGAACGTCTTCATTGTTAGGATCGGCTCTTGGAAAGTATTGTAATAGCAACTTCTAGCTGTAATAGTTGGATTATTTTATATTAAATACATACGTGATAGACTATTTTCACATACTTGTGCTTATAGGTGTGCGCTGCTTGTGTAAACGGGTGGTATTTAAAGTTCTCTTGTCCGTTTTTTTGAGGATTTTATCCAAAAGGTCAATGTTTTTTTAAGAAAAAAAAAAAAATGCCCTGGCAGAAACTCTTGTGTGGTGGAATCGTTATATAACTTTATCTATTTAAGAACACGATTTTGCTTTCCAATGATTTCTTCAATAAAAAGGTTTTTTTAATTAGTGGGCGTGTAAGTAGACGGTTTTTTTTTAAAATTTTTGAACATGAGTATTTTGGGCCCATAGAGATAATCTATATATTCTTTGTTTTCGCTTCCTAGCTAAAATGTTGATCTTGCAATAAAACGGTTTTAATTGTGGTCTTGTCGGTGGCCGCTTTTCTTACTCTTGATTATTCCAGGCCCCTAGAGAGTATATGTTCCAGACTTCAACTTTCTAGCTCTAGGGCCTAAAAATTGCCACGGACGAATAAAACAAATTTATTTTAAACATCCTTGTTAATCCAAAGAATCCATAAATAATCAAATCTCTTATGTCTATACTTAAGTGTACTAAAGACAACGTTATTGCAATCGTGCTGACATTTCGAAATCAAACTGTATATGAGTTATAATATTACTACTATAGAGAAGTCCAAAAAAATATGTTCCGAATTTCCGTAACGCGCGGCGCTCGATCCGTCTGTCTGTCTGTCCGTCTCTAGCCGATGCTCCAGCCACAATGGGTGGACAAATTTATTTAAGCTTATATCTCACGGTTTAAAAAAAAAAAACAAAAAAAACAAAGAAAACGAAAAAATTTCCGAAGATTGTCTGGAATAATGACATTATTTTTCTACAATTTAATTTTTTTATCATTGCTTACTTGGAAACAATTGTCTCCTTTGTAAATTAAAGTGACCTTTTTCACATTTTGTTAATTTAGAACACCACTGTCAATCTTAAATAAATCTTACTTTTTGAAGATCAATCCAGACGCCATAAAGAACACACTCACAAAAGTTCATCAAATTCTGCCAAGCGGGTCGTGAGTCTATAAAGCACACACACAAAAAACGAGTATTTTTTATATATATATAGATAGAAGAGAATAACAGTTATTTTAAATCTGAAAGTCTCACTTTTTCAAAAAGTTTTACTGTGTGGATAATTGCCTTGAGTGTCAGAAGATGGCTTACTCAGTTTTTTTCCCAAAAATTCTCGATGGGAAACCAACGATATCTCAAAAACATCTGCATAGGTACCAGATTTTCTTAAAAAAACAATTTATAATTTTTTTAAATTTTTTTTTCTAATAATGACTTACATTTTGAAAAACATCATAGTTCTTAAAAAAAACCGCTTTCATGATTTTGATTCTCTTTAATATTTTTGATACTTGGAGCAAATGTAACAATATGGTATACTCAGATCTTCGCAAAAGTCTCGATTACTGGGCACATAGGAAAAACCGCTACATCTCAAAAAACCAATAAAGTAATTTCAAATAAATTTTACATTTAAGCTAAAATTACTATTTGCAAGAAATTTGCTTACTTGAGTTTTAATTCATATTATATATCATATTTAGATTTTCAAAAACTTAACTTTTTTTCAAAAATGGCTTAAACAATTTTGATCTTTTAAATATTTGCAGTAAAGGTTAGACAATGGCATACCTCGTTCCTACAACCGCAGCTTGTATGCATTGCTCGCAACTTCAATAAAACAATAAATAATATTTTTATTTGCTTAATAGTGTTTACATACCAAACTTCCCTATTCAAAAAAAGGTGAATAACAATAAAAAACATAGGGACGGGCTACAGTCCGCTTGGGCGAACTGTTGGATACCCTATTCTTATTCCTATCCCTCATAAGTGGGCGTGACAAAAGTCTAAGTATGGTTGAATTGTTAAGAACGCTCTACATATTTTGTTATATAACATTTAAAGGATTTTATCAAAAAAAAAAACGCTCCCTAGCTCAAACTTGGGTGTTTCAATAAAATTGTTTTATTTAATTGTGGGCGTGCCAGTAGGCGGATTTAAAAAAAAATTAACACATGAGAATAAAGGGCTACTAGAGAGTATATATTATAAATTTCAGCTCCCTAGCTCAAACTTTGAATTTTCAAAAAATAAAAAATTAATTGTGGGCGTGTCAGTGGGCGGATTTTGAAAATATTTCCACATGAGCATAAAGGGCCCATAGAGAGTATATACTATAAATTTCAGCTCCCTAGCTGAAACTTTGGATTTTCAAAAATTAATATACCTTTAGAATAGGGTAAAAAAAATTATTTTATTTATTTGTGGGCGGATTTTGAAAATTTTTTATCCCGAGCAGTTTTAGGAGTCATAGATCATATATAAAAAATTTCAGCTTTCTAGCTCAAAATTCGATTTTTTCCAAAATTTGGTTTTTTTGAGTTTGTGGGCGTGTCTGTGGGCGGATTTCAAAAATTCGTAAACTTGATTATTTCGGGACCCTAGAGAGTATATGGTTAAAATTTCAGCTCTCTAGGTCCAGTTTAAAGGCCTAATTTTTGGCTACAGACGGACGGACGGACGGACGGACGGACGGACATGGCTAGATCGACATTACTATCGATGCTGATCATAAATATAGTAACTTTTAGGGGTCTACGGGCAATATTAAGGTATGTTACAAACTATGCGTCAAAATTAATATACCCTTAGAATAGGGTATAAAAATACTTAAAAGATAAGCTCCGTAGAATATGTTCGCTCCTCCTATAAAATTTTAAAATTTTGAGTTGCGAGGTTTTCTTATGAAGTCGACGATTCTCAGTTGTAAGCAAATAACCTAAATAACGGTACTTTTAAAACATGTCTCAAAAACGGGTATTATGATTTTAAACCAGTTTGAGATTTGGACTGACAATTTACTCGCAGGTAATGCTCGTCGCTAGCTCGAGTTGCGTTTTCAAAAAATCTGTTAAAATCATTCCGTCTGCTGTTTGTTTGTAACGATGTTGTTTACGTTCACTCATTTTTTTGTTTAACAATTTCACCTTATGATTAAAGACCTTCCCAAACAACACTAAAATGCAAAAATAAATAACAAAAGATATTAAAAATAATCTTACTATAGGAAAAAGTACGAGAATAGTCTTTGTTGATGTTGAAAAAGAGTTTGACTCTATGTGGCACGAAGGACTCATTCACAAACTCCTTGTTTTAAATTTCCCACTTTACGTAGAAAAAATGATTTCGCCCTTCCTTACAAAACGCACTTTCAAAGTTTTTGTAAATAATTGGCATTCCAATGTAATTGAAATTGTTGCAGGTGTACCCCAAGGATTCGTTCTTGAACCGTTATTGTATATTATATACACACATGATTTTGCGAAACCCTATAACTGTAAAACCGCAATTTTTACCGATGATATCTACCCGCATTTACCCAACAGATTCAATTGGTTCCTTAATTAAAACCAACTTGCAATCTGCTTTGAATTTAGTTAAATCATATTCCGATGATTGGAAAATAAAATTAAATGCTGCTAAGACACAGGCTCTCTTTTTCACTAGAAAAGAAAAGCCTGTTACTTTCCAAACAATAGACCTGAGTTGAATGAGATTCAAACTGAATGGAAAACGAGTGCCAAGTATCTTGGGGTTAATCTGGGCCAAACTTTGACCTTTAGTTAGCATATTTAAGAAACACTTAATAAATTATTATGGCGATAAGAAATTGTTCGAAATTGAGTGTTGAAAGCAAATTGTTATTATTCAAAGTAATATTCCAAAGCATAGTGTTTAGAGTCATATTCGCAGGCTTCAAATTATGTAAAATAAAATTTTAAAAATGATGCTTAATCTTCACTGGCACAATTCTACGGAGGATCTCCATGAAGAGGCAAAAATTGAAACATATATTTATGTACATTACTGTGATGTATGTAATTTTTTGATGTTAATTTATTTAATTTGTTAATTGTTAATTTACTTGTTTATTTATATATTTATCTTCTTATTTATTTATTTATTTGCTTTAATATTTATTTAATCGATTATCTAAACAACATCTTTATTTGTGATCACAAGGACCCACTTCTCTCTCCTCAGGACAAAGTCAAATTTATAATTAAATGAAGGTTTTTTCATGTAGCTTTTCCTTCTAAAACAATTCTGAATCTGTGATAATATTATTGTATAAATTTTATAAGTTTTGCAGTTGTAAGGTAGAACATACCATTTCTCTATAAATTGTGCAATCTAGGACTACGAACAAGTTTATTTAAATCCAGCTACAATAAACGGTACTAAAGGTCTGTCAGTTCAATTCGATTTGCTGATAACTCTATTACGTATGCGCAGTGTTTGATCATCGAAGATGTTATGAAAAAGGAAGTAACCTGACAAAAAATTTGTAAATGAAAATAAAAAGTTTTAAAAAACAGTTATTGGCATTATTTTATCTGGTAAGGCGAACTCATTATGCTGTTACAACGTCCCGATTTTGTTTTTTTTTTATAATTTGCACTTGCAAAAGCACCCTTGCTTAGCACCCTTAAAACATACATAGTGACACCGCACGGGTATTTGAAATGCTTGCAGAGAGGCATTGGCTTCACCATTAATTACAACACCTACATAAATTAGGCCATTTTCACTAACGGATATACTCAGAATGTTTTTTTCAGCTTTATTAACACGTTCGCGCTTATTACGGCTATAGCCGTCATATTTTGAGAAACAAAAAAACAAATGACGGCTATAACCGTCGTTTGAGTTTTGTGCCCTACGTAACCATTTTTATAATTTAAATTTTGCTTTTGAAATGGGGAATCCCCTATGTCCAACGGAAATTTAAATTTGAAGTTCGTTGAACGAAATGACTGCATTAGCCGTCATATTCTTCATTTGAAGTAGTGCATGTTGGAAGAAAGTGTGTTTTTGGGAACTTTTCTGGTAAGGATAAATTTAATAATTAGTATTAGGATTTAGAAAATAGATTTTCTATTCATTTTGAATGCAGAATTATGGAGGAATACAATAAAAAAGAAAGAGCTGTTCTTAAGCTGTTTGAAGAAGTCGACAGTGACTGCCTATCGGAAATTGGGTCGGAAATGGAAACAGATTCCGGAAGTGAAGCTAGCGACTCATTTTGTGACGATGGCACGTTTGGTAATGATCCAGACTATGATCCCGGTCAACTGGAAGAAGAAAGTGAGGATGGGCAAAGCGAAGAGGACATGCTGCAAGAAATTATTCAAGAATTTCAACCTACGGAACCTGGTAATACCAACGGTCAGGACAGTGTGGACAAAGTAAGAATTCCTGAATTTCCATTTAACACTTTTACTAGTGGGATACAAATAGATGTCACGAATGATTCATCACCCAGACAAATTTTTGACCAGTTATTTTCAAATAACATAGTTGAGTTGCTGGTGAATTCTATAAATGCCTATGCTAAAAACATGTGTGCTAGTAATAAGCCAAAGACGCGTTCATCAGTGAAACTATGTTTCAGGAAAGTTTGTGAAGCTGAATTGATGAAATTTTTTGGCCTATGTCTTTTGCAAGGAGAGGATCCCTGTCCTACTATACGATAGCGTTTTTCAAACCATCCGCTGCATTTTAATCCTATTTTTCCATTTACCATGAGTGGTCGCCGTTTCCAACAAATTCTACGGTGTTTAAATTGTCATTATCTTGATACAACAGAGACTGGGAAACTACAAAAAGTCGCACCATTGTTGAATCCACTGTTGCGAAATTTTCAAAGTGCATTTTCGCCAGAAAAAGAGCTGTCTTTGGATGAATCCTTTTTACTTTTTCGAGGTCGGTTAAGTTTTCGCCAGTACATGAAAGGGAAGAAGGCTAAGTACGGGATACAATTTTTCGAGTTGACAGCAGCTAGTGGATACGTTCTGAATTTGGAAATTTATCAGGGAAAAACAGAAAGTCTCGAGCAAACTTCAAAAACAGGAGAGCTAGTTCTACGGCTAATCAAAAAATACTTAAATAAAGGTCATCACTTGTATATGGACAATTTTTACAATAGTTTTGAACTATCCAAAACACTTTTAGATTATAGCACACACACAAGGGGAACATTACGCATTAACCGGAAGGGAATCCCGAAGGAAATCAAAAGTGCAAAACACTAAAAAAAGGGGAACATATCTGGCGAAGAATTGAACAGACCTATGTATCCAAATGGAAAGATAAAAGGGATGTCCTCACTATAACAACGGGTTTCCATCCGGAGCTGGTAAGCTCGAAGAACAGATTTGGTAAAGAATCCTTGAAACCCAACGACGATGTACATTACAACAGATTTATGTCAGGCATGTGATCAAATGGTGGCATACTATTCTTCTCCACGAAAAACAATTAGGTGGTACAAGAAAGTGATATTTCATTTACTCGATATAAGTGTTTGGAACGCATACTTTCTTTATCAAAAGTCTCACCAAAAACAGATGATTTTCCTTGACTTCAGAGACAATAATGATTGCCCAAAGAAGCCTGCTATGTGTGCTGAATGCTTTGAGCCTTTTCATAATAAATAAAACGCATTTCACTCTGTTCATTCTTATGTCAATAAATATTATTTTCTTTAATTTTAACTAAACTACAACCTGTTATTTGAGAATTTAACTGGACGGTTACGGCCGTCATTTGACATTAGTGCCCATCATAGCTATATCAATCGTACAAATGACGGCTATAGCTGTCAGACGGCCATAACCTTCATTTGCTTGACAAATCAGTAGTCGCATATGAGTGGTACAAATGACGGTTATAGCAGTCATTTAAAAAAACGCTTTTTATTATTCCAGTCGATTTAGATTTCAAATTCAGACATTTCTGCATACTTGCCAGACCTCAAATGGTATTTCTACCATGATTACCAAAAGTGTATATCTGAGCAACTCCACGCATTTAAAAGTGAGCGCGAACGTGTTAAGTTTAAACTGGCCTATTATGTATTTACAATGTTTTTTCAGCTTCATTAAATAAAAATGCCCAGCGAGATGACCTGCAATTCAAAAAGATTAAATTGTTCTGTTCTGTTCTGTTTTAGAAATATACAATTCCTCCGTTGAATACTGTCATCGAAAAATCATCTCCAAATAATATCGCATGTAAGGAAACTTGTGTATTTTGAAAACTGTCACTTTGATATTAGAAACCACGCACAAGAGCGGGGTAGTTTTATTAAACTCGCGAGATTGACACTTTCTCTAATATTTTTTGTAAATAATTCGATTGCATACGTTTATATACATTTATCGAATTAAAAATGGCAAAAATCGAATCAGTAAGTAGTTCGGACTCTGAAGACAATCAAGGTTCATCAAGCGATTCGTCGAGTTCTGATGATGAAGAAATAACTTCGACATCATCGTCATCATCCTCGTCTACTAGTGGCACTGATGATAAGAGCGAAGTGATAACTTTCCAAAGCAAGAAAGAGTTAAAAAAGAAACCAGCTACGGTTGAAATTCTGCCGGGAATCACTGAACATGGTAATGATAAGTCAGAAGAAATTTTGCAGCTTGTAAAGGAACCGGTTGCTGATAAAGATGTTTCCGCAAGTGTTTGCCAAGTTTGCCCAACTGTAGAACAACCAACTATTACAGAAGTTCAGGTTCCGAGTGAAGAAGCTAATTTGAAGAATTCAATCGAAGCGATTGCACCAAAAACACCTCCAACTGAAGTGATTTTCACAGATTTAGCTTCTTGTCAACTACCGGAGCAAGAAGAGGGTGAGCTAGCTACCGAACCAGAGACAAAGAATGAAAATATTGTTGAGAAGTCCATTGTCGCTGCAACAGAACCTGCAAAAATTTTACAAAACATTGTGTCTGACGATGGCGAACCAGAACCGAAGAAGACAAAGTTGGAAGAAGTATCAGATGTATCGTCTAAGCCCAAAGATACAACCAAATTGTCGGCAATGGACCGTAATTCAAAAGAAGCTGCCCGAAGAAGATCCTCTAGAGACCGTAGCCGCTCCCAAGAAAGACGCTACAAACGTCGATCCCGCGAAAGAGACGATCGTTCGCGACGACAACGTAGTAGATCTCGCAGCAGGGACCGCCGTTCCAGAAGGAGTCGTACTAGTAGCCGTTCCAAGGACAGAGGTCGAGACAAATCGCAGGACAGGCGAAGAGGAAAGTCGCCACAAAAGGAGAAAACAAATCCAAATGACAAAATAACCGAACGTCAACGTCGCACAGTGGATCTGCTAACTTCCCGCACAGGAGGAGCTTACATTCCACCGGCTAAGCTTCGCATGATGCAGGCCGAGATCACAGACAAAGCATCGGCTGCCTACCAGAGAATTGCATGGGAAGCACTAAAAAAGTCCATTCACGGTTACATCAACAAAGTGAATGTGGACAACATTGGCATCATTACCAGGGAACTATTAAAGGAGAACATCGTACGAGGTAGAGGTCTCCTCTGCAGGTCAATAATTCAAGCCCAAGCTGCCTCACCAACATTTACACACGTCTATTCTGCTCTGGTTGCAATCATCAACTCGAAGTTCCCAAACATCGGGGAACTGCTCCTCAAGCGCTTGGTTATTCAATTCAAAAGGGCTTTCCGCAGGAACGACAAGGCTATCTGCTTGTCAGCTTCCAGATTTGTTGCTCATTTGGTGAATCAACGTGTGGCCCATGAAATTCTTGCTCTGGAGATCCTCACGCTCCTGGTGGAAACGCCGACAGACGATTCTGTCGAGGTGGCAATTGCATTTCTCAAGGAGTGCGGTATGAAGCTAACTGAAGTTTCATCAAAAGGTATCGGTGCCATCTTCGAAATGCTGAAGAATATTCTGCACGAAGGCAAATTGGACAAGCGGGTGCAGTACATGATTGAAGTTGTCTTTCAAGTACGCAAGGATGGATTCAAGGACCACCAATCGGTTGTCGAAGCCCTGGAATTGGTCGAAGAAGATGATCAGTTTACCCATTTACTGATGCTGGATGAAGCCACAACCACAGAGGACAATTTGAGTTAGTATTTCTTTCCGTTTGTATTTTTGTTACCCTTGATTAGTTGGTCTATATTTACATCCCATTTAAACTCATTAGTTTTCTTTTGTAAGTAGATTCTTTGAACAATTCGTCTAATCCCGTGCGAGGCATTAGACTCCAATTGGTATTTAATTCCTCGATCCGATGGTGGATGAATGATGAGGAACTGAAACGGTCTGCTCTGGACATTACCTGTCACCATCTACATCTTTCATTCTCTTGCATTGCCTCGTTTTTTTTTTTTGTCTCTTATATTATGGTCCGCATGGATTAGATTGTTGCCACCCAGTAAAACATTACATCAACGTGTCAATTGTGATGAGCTGTGTTGATTCCTCACTGGTCACTTACTTTTTCTAGCTCAACAATCGCGTCTTATATGTAGATATACTAAAACTCATTCATATTTCCTCCTATTCTAGACGCATTCAAATTTGACGACAAATACGAGACCAACGAGGACAAATACAAAGGACTAAGCAAAGAAATTCTAGGCAGTGATGCCAGCGACTCTAATGAAGATGGCTCGGGCAGTGGCAGCGATGATTCCGATTCTGAAGAAGATGAAGAGGAGAAAGCAAAGGCTGAGGCCATCATCGACAATACGGAAACCAATTTGATAGCATTGCGTAGAACGATATATCTCACCATCAATTCTAGTTTGGATTACGAAGAATGTGCTCACAAGCTTATGAAGATGCAGCTAAAACCGGGCCAAGAGATAGAGCTGTGCCACATGTTTCTGGACTGCTGCGCCGAGCAGCGGACATACGAAAAATTCTACGGACTCTTGGCGCAGCGGTTCTGTTCGATCAACAAGACATACATTGAACCATTTGAAGAGATTTTTAAGGACACATACCAGACCACCCATCGATTGGACACCAATAGGCTGCGAAATGTGAGCAAATTCTTTGCACATCTGCTCTTCACCGATGCGATCGGATGGGATGTAATTGAATGCATAAAGCTAAATGAAGACGATACAACGAGCTCAAGCCGAATCTTTATAAAAATTCTCTTTCAAGAGTTAGCTGAATATATGGGTTTGGGAAAGCTCAACGCCAAGTTAAAGGACGAAGTGTTGGTGGAGAGTTTGGCCGGTCTTTTCCCCAAAGACAATCCACGAAATTCTCGATTTGCTATCAATTTTTTCACTTCCATTGGTCTGGGTGGTTTGACTGATGATTTGCGACAGTTTCTTAAAAACGCTCCTAAAAATGTTCCAGCCATTAACTCGGAACTACTCCCAGAGAAAGTCGAAGTGTCGAGCACTTCGTCCTCATCCTCTTCATCATCTTCATCGTCGAGCGATTCGTCAAGCGAATCATCTTCTACCGAGGATGAGAAAGAAAAAAGAAACAAAAAAAAGAAGAGGAAGACAGTTACGAAAAAGCAAAAAGAGAAAAAAACGAAGCCTCAACCGAAAAAAAAGAAATCTAGGAAACATGAGACGAGTAGTAGCGACAGCAGTGAGAGTAGTTCGAGCAGCAGTAGTAGCAGCGAGAGTTCAAGCAGCAACAGTGGCAGTAGTGAAGACAACAAGAAGAAAAAGAAAAAAAGAAGCAACAAGGCGGTGGAAATAAGTAAGAAGAAATCAAAGAAAGAAAAGCCCAGAGAACCTTCCATAGAGAAGCCAGATCGCACGGGTAAGGGCAAGGATAATTCTAGGAAAAGGGATACCGTTGAAGAGGTCATAAAAAATGATCGATCTGAAAACGGCGGTAAACGAGAAAGAACTGATCAAGAGAGAAATGGTAGGGATAGAAACGACCGTGAAAGAAATGACCGCGAACGAAATGGGCGCGAAAGAAATGATCGGGAAAGAAGTGACAGAGAAAGAAATGGTAGAGAACGTGGTGGTCGCGAAACAAATGCACGTGAAAGAGGCGACCGTAAGGACAACCGATTAAAAAGATCTCCCAACAGAGACCGTCGTTACCGAGATAATTACAACCAGTCTGTGAAGGATTCTGCCAATGTTCGATCAAAGGGCAAATCAGGCAATGGGTCCAAGGAAAGAGGATGATGGAATCGGAGTGTTGTAAACCATTTTTTAACATGAAGAAATAAATTTAAGATAGGATATGTTGCGAACTTCTTTGTGTTGTTCTTGTTTAACATTCTTGCAGGGAATATCACAAAAAAGGACTCAGTTGCGCCTCAAGCTGTTGATAGTTGACGATGACATCAGCCTTCATGTGGCTCATACAGTTTCACTGGTAAGTGGAGTTCCATATAATTGTTAGAACTGTTAGAACTTCGAATTTTTGTAAAGTAATGTCATTTGGTGGGCGTAGTGGCTCAGTGGTTAGTGTGTCGCACTATAAATGAAGGGTGTCAGGTTCAAATCACGCCGGACAAAGCTTATTTTTGTTTACTTCCCCACCTCTTGCGAACGTCTGAAAAACATCCTACAGTATCAATTGTCATGACAGTCTTTTCAAATTCGACGTTCGTATTCGGCTATAAAAATTGTAGTTCCCCTCCACTTAGCACAATCAAATGGTCGGAGAAATCAGGTTTTAGACCGTATATGGGCTGCTAATGTGTGGTATTAATTTATGTAAATGTCATTTGGTAGGATGCCCGTGTAGGGACGTAAAACAGCACTTGTCGTAAGAGGCGACTAAGGCGAGAAATCATCGCCACAGCGCAGGCGGGCATAGACGTGAACGACGAATGGTGGACTAGAATTTGGGTCTCACTCAAACGTCTCAAAACTGAGTTTGGTCTCTTCACGAGAAGGAGGAAGCTGCCAGTTTTCTGGTAATGGAAGAGCATTTTCGGCAAGATATGGGTTTATCACCGAAAAGAGTCCTATGGATTTACACGGCTATGATAAGACCATATCAAGCATATGAATCGGTTGTTTGGTGGAATAAGCTTTTCCAGTTTCGGCTGCACAGGTCCTTCCTCAGCACGCCTCGCTCCGGCCTAAATGCATTATTGAACTACCGCCGCTTGATGTTTATATCATTTAACTCGCACTGGCGGTTTGATTAACATGCGCGACGGTTGTCGTTCGACTACCATAAGACAGGTATGGATATGCCGTCTGATGCGATGATTTTTTTTTTTATATAATTCGCTTACGCTAAAGGGGCTTTGTGTATGTACAGTACCCATATAGTGTTAAACACAGCGCGTGCATTTTTTGTTGACCAGTAAGAAGCACCTAGCAATGAAGTATTGTATTGCATGATTTTTAGGTGCTACTTACTATTCGAAAGAATAGGAGGATAGGAAAGAAGTTTTGGTGCGTGGTATTTTTTCTCCACGGGTGACCTAAATTGCTTAGGGTAATCTCTATTTATGTGAATTCAATTAAAAACATGGCTCTGGTCGGGATTCGAACGCACGACCTGCCAATCAGTTAGTGAATACACTACCATCGCACCAATGCCATCCGCATAACGGAACTTCGGCGGAAGCGCAATTACGAAGTCGCATTTCCTCCAGACTCTGAGCCTGAAAAGGAGTGCAATCGAATCTTCACGAATGGCTCTAAAACCGATCAAGGATCGGGTGCTTTTGTTTTCATCGAGATCGACAACATTAGACTTTTCTTCTCGTTGGGCAAACATGCGTCAGTCTTTCAAACGAAGGCGAAGTATCTGCGTCTGTAGCGATAGTCAAGGTCTAGGTCAACCTTTTACCCACCTCCAAAACAGTTCGTGAATGCAAGATCTCTCTGAATTCGGTGGGAAGGCTGAATTCACTAAGACTTATCTGGGTCCCGGGTCATAACGGGATCACAGGAAATGAGATCTCCGATGAACTTGCTAGACAGAGCTCAGAGGAAGACATATGAGGACCTAAGCCGGCGTTATCTCTGCCTGCGTCCTCGTCCGCACTTTCATTAGTGGTTGGGTTTCATATGAACACAAACGCAGATGGCATGACTCTCCAGTGAGCAGACAGACTAAATGAATTCTTCCTGATGTCTGTAAAAAATCTGCGGCTATCTTGTTGTCTCTCAACAGAAAAGGCTGTAAACAAATTACTGGAGCTCTTACGGGCCATTACACATTTGCCAAGCACCTTAAGGTGGTAGGCTTAAGCGATACCACCAACATCGAGGCCTCTGGAGATAGCGTTGATACTGCGGAAAACTTTCTTTGTGATTGTCCTGCTTTTGTTGGTGTCAGATGGTATTTTAATTTTAAATTTTGTTTCCGCAAGTGTAAGTACATGTACAAACGTGGATTGACACGACTGTAGATAACACGTTTCGCTAAACATATATACATACATATTTTGGCCTTAACGGGCAGATACAGGGCCTAGAACCATTCAACACGACCAGCATTTAATTGGCCTCGTTGAGTTATGATCCCTGTTCTTCCGATCAAAACTCACTAAGAACAAAACATCGATCCAAAATGTTCAGTTTTTTTTTACCTTGAGTGTACTGCGGTGCCAGATTAACGTTCGCAAATAGTTAACCGCACTAGAATTTTTAAATCGAAAGTCATATAACCGAATCTACATATACGAAATTTCGAACAACTCAAGAGCATCAACAACTACCCACAGAAATCTGAGGGCGCTATTGTGGCGTTTTTTAAGGAAAATCGCAAACTATGAGCACATACCTTAAGATTTTTATTTTATTTCAATTCATTCTCAATTTTGTGCAGAGCGTATTTAAAAGCTTCAATAGATGCCTGATCTCCAATTGAAGTCCACTCTGTTAATGCCGCTTCCCAAATCTTATTAAAATATTCCTCATTCTTTAGATCAAAACCAACATTGGAAAATATTCTTCGAATTTGATCCTTTGACCGCGGAATTAAGAAATCTCTATGACTTAGTCCAAAAAGAGCGGGAATACTCGGTGATATAAGCTGTTTTGTAGTTGTCTCTTCGCCCAGATTTTCGGCGAGGAATTTGCATTCTCCTTTTCTTGGGTATTTGGACTCCATTTTGCCGGCTGGTTGTCGGCATTCTACCGGAGAATTGTGATGATCCATCGCAAAAGCTCGGTATGTTGTCACATTGGCGTAATTTGTTATTTCTTCTGGTGATACGGTGCTATTCAACAGCTCTTTAACGTGAAATTCATCAGTTTTGGCAACACGACCAAAAACTGTCCTCGGATCCGGACCATTTTCTTCTCTGTGGATTAAAAAAAATGATGAAATGACCTCATGAAGTAGTCTTACCTTTTCAGTGGGCGTCCTAACAATGGCTTATGATGTTTTATATAATTCTCCTGAGCTTGACTTATAATGTTAACTTTGTACAATCCATGAAAGTCTTGCATAGTACTCCTGACGCGAGATCCAGATGCGTCTGCATTGTTCTGCATCCCAAAAACTCTATCAGCTTCGAAATTGTTATTGTAGCTGAAAAGAAAATAACATGAGAGTGAAAAAGAATTCAGTGGATTCCCTTTGCATCACACCCTCTTTTAATTTGCTCTGAAGGATAGTAGTCACCATGACTAAGCCTATACTTATCATGCCACTTAACATGCTCTCTTAAGACATCGCCTGGGGTTTTCTTTGGCAACGCAATATCGTAGATGGATTCTCCTTTAGCACTGACAACCCCAAAAGTAACACTTTCGTTTGTAATATGCTCAGGCTTTGAGTTAGCAGGCGTAGGTTTCCCCAATGGAACTTTTTTGCAATACAGAGTTTCATAGAATCCATCTTTAAATTCCAGAAAACGACTTTTATTCAAATCGGGGGCTAGTACGTCCCTCAACTGATTTGTTTCAGGAATAATGGGCGTTGCCGGAAATCTAGGACAATCTTGAGTAAGCTTAAATTTGTCGGCCACCAATTGCTCTGCGAAATCGTTTTTGGAATAAACGTGAAGAAGATCGCCCACCGACTCACAACGCGTTGCCTCTTTCCCCGCCTTGAGAAAAAGATATAGGTACATGAGATGGGTAAAATATTTACGAAACAAAATATAAGTAGCTACTGCACAAATAATTGGGAGCCTGTCGATTGTTCTTCGTTGTTTCTGCGGCATTTGCAAGCAGTTGAATTTTGTGAACAATGAAAGTTTATCTGTGAAAAAAATATTTTATATATAAAGAATTTAATGCTTCTTTGTTTATTGTAGAAATATCAGAAAGTATGTATACTGTCAATTTTCTGAAAAAAATGTCACTCATTTGAAAACCTACCACTATCATTAAAAGCAAATAACGATTTGGTTGTCGCCCATTGGTAGCCCCAGGCGAGTTATTTTTGTTCTTTTTATGAAGCAGGCGTTTTAACTGGTCGCTTCTTCCTCGGTAGCGCGTGAATGCACTTTCAAACCTGAAAGTGGACAGTTCACTTGGTGAGTTTCAATATACTGCTTTCCAGCAGGATTATTAACTCATAACTGGGTGGGACTTCCGTCATAAGATCTGTCAGTAGGGGTACAACGCAAGGCGGCATCTCTTAACATGTAGCACCAGCACAGTAGCACCAATATAGGTGTCATTATTAAAAAAATCCATTTAGCAGCTTAACACTCCCAAATTGTGCTTTTTCTCCCCCTGTAGAATTTTCCATGGGACCAATTCACTTTCGCACTCGTACACTGACTTGAGAGCTTCAAGATATTTCCCCTAACTTTCTGAAGAGGTGTTTTTCCACGCTGGCTTTTTTATTTATCCTATTCTTCAGGGCTCTATCCCGAAATGGAGAACTGCAATTTTCAAAGGCAATCCCCAAAAAACAGAGTCTTCTTCTTCCTCCTCAAACCGACTAATTGTACTTATGCCCCTTCCTTCTAAGGTCATGGAAACGCTGATTAACCGTCGGCTTATTTTAAATCCCTAAAAGTGTTTTATGACCGGCAAAACAATTTTCACAGCAACAGGCTCAGTGGTGATTTGATAACATATCTCACCGGAAACTGAACCCAATCTCTTCACGATGGTAGTGAAAGTAAGATTATTTGTCTCCGACTCTTTTTCTCATTTGTATGCTGTCTTCTGTCATGAAAGTAAAACGCTAATACTTTCCTATTATCCATGAATGTTACTTGCATAGCTGAAAAGCAACAACTTTCCATTTTCGGTAAGTGGTGTGTTAATGACAACCTTAGTTGCAATGACCTCATATTCGATGTCGCCATGAACGCTGCGAAATGTATAGGCTTCCTCACGCGGTGCACGAAATATTTCACCCCTTCTGATCGGGGTACAATTTATAGGAAGTTTGTATCAAACAATTTATAGGAAGTTTGTATCAAACTTCAGTACACCGCTCATATCTGGGTCGGTCCCCCAATCACGGAATACGAATACAAAAACAAGCGATAAAACTTATTAGCGATCGAGATATCGCAAAACCGTTTGACTCTCTTATTCGTCGTCGTGATATCTCCTTTCTATCACTGTTGTATCGATATTTCCACCACATGTGCTCAAACAAAGCAAACAAAGAAGTCTGTTGCGTTCCACCCTTAGAACATTACAACCGCAATACCCGCCATTTCAGGGATCACATCAGTTCACCCTTAACTTTTTTTTCGGACATACAGTGAAATGCAAAGAAACCTTCCTTAGATGTACAACACGAATGTGGAATCGTCTTCAGCTCTATTTTTCCTACCCATTATAATTTACAAACATTCAAACCAACGTCGCATTCGTCGGTTTTCTCCGCTCTCATCCTTATCCCCGTTTCCCTAATGCCCGCACTATGTATAAAATCATATCTTAAACATATCTAGGTACATTATAAGCGTACTAAAAATCCCTGGAGTGCACAAAAAAAAAATCATCAGTAAGTAACTGTTCGGTTCCGGTCTTCCGGCTGCAGCCCTATTTTTTTGAAATATGATAAATAAAATGGGATGGTCGAATGAGTTCGCTATGAACAAATTCTTTTCCCTATGATGAGTCCCAAGTCGATTGTGTTACATTTCCTTCAAACTCATATCTTCAATTCAATCGTAACAGCCTCCTCTCATCTTTAAATCCTTATCTCTTGGTCCTCGCCTTCGCTTATTAATTATTTATAAATTTTTAATTATTTTAGTTTAATTATTTATCTGTTTTACCAATAACATTTGTTGTGAATTGAAAGCATTCCCGCTTGCTTCCGAGTTATCGCGTTGGCTTCCTTAATTTCTTAAAGACAAATTTTTCAAACCAAAGTCGCAAACGTGAATGCAACCATTTTTTCAGCGAATTTTAGCACATTTCGACCAAAATGAAAAAGGTAAACGAAAATTGTTTTAATGTCGGTTTGGGTTTCAGTTGGGCAAAAGGGAGCAATCTTAAAATGATCCCGGAAAAGCAAATCCCCAATGGAAAACGACATAAGATTATTCACCTTTATATTTTTTCATAATGTAACTGTCCCTCATCTACATTTCCATTAAAAAAATCAATGCTGCCATCATCTTGCTACCGTGATTTTAGCCACATCGCTGCCATACACCCACAGCAAATTCGCCACACTCACACATTTTCTCAACAAGTTATCAAAAATGTCCGTCGGAGTACACAACTTAAGTCATAGAAAATTTGTGTGACAAATTGTTTTTTAGAATTCACAACGAATTTTCCCACGGATTAAAGTAAAAATATTTGTTAAAGTGTTCTACATTAGCGACGATATAAAATTGTTCAATTTAGAAACATCTACTCGAAGATAAAAGTCCAAAAATCAAAAGGTGAACATAGTAACTGGGAAAGAAAAAAAAATCTTAAATCTATTGCAATTGTGTCCGAGTGGAGCTAGAAAGGGACATCCCATACCCATCATCGACGAGCGCAAGCGAGATGTGCTCATTTGATTCGCCCCTTATTTGTCATCTTTAACCGATTCCTGTTCTTTGTTGAACTCGGAGAAAAGTAAAAAAATAAAACGAAACAAACTCCAGTCATCGTTCGCCGCATTTCGCTGTCGCCGCTCGCCATCTCTGTCTCATTCATTTCTATTTGCCTTAACATATCCGTTCATTGTTCCCTTTCTCGCTTCCGAAGAGTGAAGTGTGTTGCGTCGCAATTTCTCAGAATTGATTATAAAGTGGACGACCGATTTTTTGTTTCCAAATACATTTTTTTGTTCTCTTTATTTTATTTATTTTTCCTTGCTAATAACTAAATAAACAATCTGGATTACACGGATTTACCTCCAACCAGGTGAGTACAACCTCAGTGCGGTGCCATTTTGTATGCCAAAGTATGGAATTTGGGTGAAAACAAGACGAGACGAAAAATCGCTCGTTGGGCGAAATTATGGAGAAGAAAATTGCACTTCTTGCTGTAAAATCGTTTCGCCTGTCAAACGCGATTCAGTGAATGTGTACGTGTGTTGTACGATAGTGTTTGTTGCGATGGTATGCGTCACCGGTGACGTATCAGCTGTTTAACTTTCGAGTTTTCACAATTCAATAATTTTCCACAAAACTCGAAGAGAAGAATTTTTTTTCTAATTCTTCAGGATATCCTCACTCGATGTTTGCATCTATTTTTAGACGAGGGTTTCCTGTGAAAATTGAAAATGCTGCGGCTATGCATTATGCTATGTTTATTCAATTAGTTGTGTCTGCTGATGGGAGGTGCTGACGAAAGAAAGTGGTAGTGTTGGAATTTTCTTCCAGAACAACATCGATGCCAATGATTTATTTTCCCAGTGGTCAGCAACTTGAAATTGTTTTACATACCAACAGCAATGGACCTTTGAAAATGCAGCGATTTTTCTGGCGAACGTGGGTACGAGTGTACTGTATTCGGTGTAATTAAACAAATTAACTTTCCAATCACATGATCTTGCTGAGGTACATAGTTGCTGGATATCTCGATTCTTGTTTTCTTTGGAGAGTTGTTTTGAAGAATATATAGATATATATATTTTTTTTCTTGTTTATCAATCAAGATTAGTTCGGTGTTATGATGTACAGCTTTGTTCTTTTTTGGACTTTATAATTAGCAACTAACGACCCTTGAAATGTTGCCGACTGAAAAATTGGAAAAACATTTTAAGGTCGATAAATAATTTCTACTTTGAAGTGCGAGCGTCATTCTTCGAGGGTAGTCAAATGGGCGTTGATTGTGTTTAACATTTATCTAGTGCAGGTGCTGAGTACTGGGAAAAGTTTTATTTTTACATAACTCCGACATCCGCTTTGGCTGAGCTACTTATTGTGAGTCGAAGCAAATAATGTTACATGTAGGTAGTTGGAAAAATTTAATTAGCTTTATGTTGTTTACAGTTTTTGTCGCACAATTTGCATCCATTACCGGCAAAAAGGCTTTTACTCGCTCACTCCGTCATTTGAAGCCAACAGCATAGGTAGTAATAATAATTTCTTAGATACTTAACTACAGCGCTTCTTTTTTTTTAAAGTATTAATAGGGTAGGTGTACCACCATGTAGCGATTTTTACCGAAGGTTCGAAAATGGAATGCGAAGTCGGCGCGGGCGTCTTCTCAACGGAACTGAACATATCCAAATCATTCCGACTCCCGAATTCCTCTAGTGTATTCTTGTCGGAAATACTAGCGATCAGGGAGGCTTGCTGGATACTCACCTTTTCACCAAGAGAGATGTTGCCATCTGTATTGATAGCCAGGCAGCAATAAAAGCTCTCGACTCACACTCTAATATCATCCAAACTAGTCGCACAGTGTAAACACGCAATCACTTGTCTAAGTGACCATTTCAACCACACTCTCCACTGGGTTACCGGCCATAGAGGGGGGAATGAAAAAAATTGTGCGCTAGCAAGGCACGGCTCTTCTATTGACAGCTTCCTTCACAGACAGTTTATCCTCCCATAGAAGTTTTCAAGGAAATATATCCTAGTACCACCTATTACGGCAAACTCCAGATGTGGCAACCTAAATCGCTGCGTCATATCGAGGAGGATGTGGCCCTGCTTCGATTGCAATCAGCACTGCCCGTTGGCCTTTCAGCACTCACGCTCCCAAGTTTATCATCCCATTCAACCCACACTGCGGCAGTTGCAAATATCCATTGGAAAAGGAAACGCTTCACCATTTTCTCTGTGAATGTCTGGCCCTAGCTAGAACTAGACATTGCACACCTGAAAAAACATTCTTGGACGATCATTGAATTCCACAGGTTGTATTTGAAACACAAATTGACGCCCCGGGGTCGCTTAAGTGTTTGCGTCCTAGTGTACTGATAACAACAGGCAGCCAGTCCTACCTACCTAGGGTAGGTGTACAAGCATCCGGCCATCTAACGAATTTTCTTACTTTGATTCGTGACTAGTAATTCACCTGGCCACTTTAACAACGTTTGTTTGTTTGTTTTTTGCACATTAATAGCAATTTTAAGTTTTTAAAAAATTATGGTAATAGATTTTGTGAGACCATTCGCTGCCTCTTCCCTCAAGAGGTGAATGGCAGGAGGATGAACTGCCAGCCCACGAATCCACGATACCCATCTATAAGGATGGATCCAAGATTGAAATTGGCGTAGTCGCGGGCTTTTATTCTGTAGTGCTCGAAATATCCGCCTCGATCAGACTCCCCGACTACGGCAGCATCTGAAAAGCTGAGTTTCTGGCGGGGTGACAATAGCTACTAAACAGGTTGCAATGATTTCAATACCACGGACGGATATTATCTTTTTCTTTGACAGCCAAGTGGCAATAAAAGCGATTTGTGCCACAGAGAAAAAATCGAAGCTTGTCGCGGAGAGCTACCGGTTCTTGGGTCGCAGCACATAGTAAGACTGTTATGTCCCCGGACACAGTGGTTTCCTTGGAAATGAAAGTGCCGATGAACTAGCGAGAAAGGGGTCATCCCTTGAATTAAGACAGGCTGATACTACAGTAAAAACACCACCGTGTTACCTGAAACAGATGATTGGGCATAAAACACTGGTGGCACCAAGCAAAATATGGCGTCCTTTGTTATAACCAGGAAAATGTGGCCACTTTATAATAAACGAAATTCCGAGAGAATCCTTCAAATGGATTCAAAATCTTTCTCCTCTCTTGTGGGTGTTATTACCGGACACAACATGCTGGGCTATCATCCAAAGAATTTGAAACTTAGCACAGATGACCTCTGTAGAGGATGCGGCGACGAAGAAGTCAACGAGGATACCCCCCATACCCTGCACTCTACCGTATTAGAAATAACGTCCTCGGAAGACATTTCTTCCAGGATTTAGAAGAACTCTCTGGCAAGTCTGTAAACGAGGTGCACAAAATCGTAAATGCATCGGGATTGATTGTAAGCCCGTTGAATTTTGTATAGGTTTTCAAGTATGGGAACTATAACCCTCAGGGAATCACAAAGGGTCTACATTGACCGAAGTGTGACGGGCGCAGGATTCGCTTGCCACGTCGACCCAGTTACATCACCTAATCTAAGTCGTAGCCAAAGTTATTACTGAGTTATTTAATGTCTCTAGACCTGGGGGGAAAGACAACGATGACCTTTCTTTTTCCCCCAGCGAAAGCGATTTTGTTATTCCAAATTGCTTTGTTGTTGTGCACTTTAGTGGCATGACGAATTTTTGTATTTATTCAAAAGTGCACTGACACATTTATTATTTGCAAACACTACCTACTGTTTCATTTGTTCAATTGTCATATATTAAATCAGCTAAATGTTTTATTTTTGCGTTCAGCGAACGACCTTTTGTTACCAAAATCACAAACAAAATGATAATCGCCTACATTTCTTGGTTTCAGTGCAATCACAGCATTCGCAGTTGCTCTTGACACTATTGTGCCTTCATCTGATTTTTATTTTCTCTAAGATTTATGATGTTTGCTTCTTTTTCACTGACCCTTATGTGAGCTCCAGCAAACGGTTGTGCTCCTCACTTGTCCTGTGGCTTAACGGTTAATTCACGAAGAGAGCCATGACTTAGAATCTGGTCTTAATTTTAAAAATTATCACATTTGATTCACACCTACCGCGTTTGACAACCCACAAACAGACATTTCTTGATGATATTTATGTGGGATTGATCTATCTATAATTCAAAAAAAAAAAAACAATTTGTATTTCTAAAGTGTATATATCTGCCTAACTGTTTGTAAGCGGATCATATTTATAATCTGCTAAGTGGATTGCCCGCGTGTGTCCACGCTTACGCTTTATAAAAAATATGCAAAAAGACTTTATTTTCAGTTAAGAAAAATTATAATTTTCATTGATAGACATTCTTACTGCAAAGCATTTGGGTAAACAATATTTAGGTTTATTATCTATCTGTAGAGAAAATGAATACATTTTTTGATCTTCCCACAGTTGAGTATGCAACATATAATAATTAGTTGTCTAAAAAACATTGATTTTCTTTGTTTAAACCAGCAGTTCCTTATAATTGCACTTAAGCTTTTTTGGTCGTTATTGCTAAGGTAGTCCTTTGAATTCAAGCAGCAAATCGGTTAAAATCATTGGAACGCGTATGTTAAGCAATAATTTTTGCCTTTTCAGCCGCCGACTACGAGTCAAAAATATAGTATGTAGTAAGTAGTATTTTTTTACTTTTTGAAATACACCCACATCTTGGTACAGCTCATAGAGTTTGCGGATGTAAGTTCTCCTCCATTCCCTCTCCTTGTAGACAGGATCAGTTGCCAGTTGCTGAATGCCTGCCGTCGCATGCCACGTGCTAAATTTGTTTGCCCGTAATCGGTTATGGTCGATTGGTCATAACAGCTTTCGCCACCAGTTCTACAGTTCGCGCAAAAATAAATCGCTAGGTATAGAAAAAAAAATAAATCCGCTCAGTGCCAAGGCCAATGTCAATGCGAAAAAAATATAAAAAAAAGCCACAGCGTTGGGTATTCCAGAATACCCCATCCATCCCAATCCATCGCTACTGCTTTTGCTTGACAATGGCAGGTGCCATACGATTTTCGTGTGTGAACTGGTCGGGAAGAGGCTGCATCTGGCGGATAGCGAGTCGTGAGGTGTTGACTTTGTTGGTGGACCAAAACAAATAGGAGTACGGGCATGACACCCGCGGTAAATTGTTTTGATATTTCCATGTTTTTATTTATGTTTGTCTTTTGTAATGTGAATGTGTAGGAATTTTGTAGTGCATGCCAGAAGCGTTCCTAAGTCGAGGACTTTTTTCATTATACGTCCTGCTTTCCACAACAGACTGATTTAGCGGAATTTAGTCTACCTGGATACAACTTAGTTTAATTATGCATTGCGGTCTTACGGTTTTTATACGTAGTGACGTAGCCTACCAACTTCAGCCGCAATATGGTGAACATTCCATTCCGGAATTTGAATTCAATTGACTCAAATCTCATGTCCGTAGGCAATTAACCCACTACTGTTTTATTTACAGAAGCCCAAATTTGGGCAGACATTCAACTTATAATGAGTTTGATGATTTCAATATACTAAATTCATATTGGCTTCGACATTCTGGACAGACAAGAAGGAAGGTATGTTGAAGGCTTGTAAATGATCTGACACAAATACCGGGCATAAGCATTCAAACCGCCAAAAAACTGGACTTGTTTCTTACCTCCCACCCTGAAAAAAACGATATAAACATGACTGTAGGTTCGCCCGCCCATTGTGTCATATCAACAAATTTCTCGTACTACAACCGCGGAGTTAAAAAACAAACTCCTGAAAGAACCATTTGGCAATACAAGAAAGCCAATTGGGAAAAACTTAACGGTTTCTTTAAGAGTTTTAACTGGTCGCTGTGCTTTTTACCTTATCCCTAACAGGATAAAAAGTATCAAACCCAAGTTAAACGCATTAAACGTGTCCAAAATGCGTTTATTTGGAATCGATGATAATCTTCTTCAATGGAACGACCGTTTTTAACTCCCCACTCGTGAAGAGTCTCTGCCTGAGACACTGCAGCTTCCATCTTTTGCAATCCCGGGTACGCTGCTTTCAGTTGCCCAGACAAATCGCTCCGGCATCCGCGATGTCTTGGTCTTTAAAACCGAGGTTCTTCCGTGCCTTCTTGAACCTGGGGGCCCGGAGTCGAAGATCCTCTTGGCTGGATCAACAATGATGCCAAGCCAATTAAGTCGACGTGAATTAGCTTTTGGACTACATCCACATTTTGGTAAAGCTCTAGAATTCGCGGTTGTATCTTCCGGGAAGGGAGATTTCAACCAGGCTTTCTTGTTGTTATTGTATAACACTAGAAGCTGTTTCACATTGGGCGCATTCAAATGCGTTTTCCCTCGTAGTTAGACCTCTATTACTAGGCAAACCACGGTCACGCCGGTTAAATAGGACTTAGGAGTGACTAGTAGTTGCTTTGCAAATTTAACGCCCCCATTGTTAGAGTATCTGGGTTTGCGGGACAACATACAGCAGCTTCTCATTTATTGTAGCAGACATATTTGCTCAAACCAGTACAGTGATTCGTTTTTTAGACATTTTACCGGCAACACATTTTAAAAAATAAACCGGTTTCGTCAATTTTAAAGATATATGATTATATACTACATCTTCAGGAACACTTTTGGCTTCTTTCTTTTACCACAAACGATTCCGTGACGTTGCCGAAAAGGCTGTACCCATGCTGATGACCAAATGAAGTCTTTCTGCCCCATCTCATTGGCAAATTGATTTGCTTTAATTTGCAGAACGGGTCCACTTAGGAGTATTGCAATTTGTTTGGGACTTAAACCAGATTAGCTCGCTACGTAAATGTCTGTATGCTTGGAAAGTTTAATTTTCTTAAACTTAAGCTTTGATTCTCGAATCGTTTCTTGTTTTTGTCATTATCCTTCACAATTGTTGATATGGTAGAGTGTGCAACTAATTATTCTTTAACTAAGCCTTTGTTTTGATCTCCAGAAGAAGAAATATTTCGCTTCTAATTGTTACTTACTTACTTAATGGACTCCCGCCCCGTGAAGAGTCTCTGCCTGAGAAACTGCAGCCTTCCATCCTCTGCGATCCCGGGCACGCTGCTTCCAGTTCTCCAGACCAAGCGCTCTGGCATCCGCGATGGCTTGGTCTTTAAAATGGAAGTTCGGGCTTCCTTGCCTTTTCGAACCAGGGGGCTGAGAGTCGAAGATCCTCTTGGCTGGAGCATTATTCTCCATTCGCTCAATGTGGCCGAGAAAATGTAGTCGACGTGATTTAGCTTTTTGGACTACATCTTGGTAAAGCTCATAAAGTTCGCGGTTGTATCTTCTCCTCCACTCGCTCTCCTCGCACACAGAACCAAATATCCGACGGAGTATTTTTCTTTCAAAATAACCCAATATTAGCTCGCCTTCAATACTTATCGTCCAGCACCATAAAGGAGGACTAGTAGGATTAAGGTTCGATAGAGCATGCAGTTTGTCCTTCTGATTGTGAGACATTTCAAAACTTAATTTCACGCAAATCAGGTGAAACTGACAAATTTCCTCAAAAAATAACTTCCTTACTAAAGAACGAGCTCAAAATTAATAAACATAAAACGAAAAATGTGCGGTAAAAGTTATCAAAGTATGTATGTATTGTTTAGCATGCAGTCAAATCTTACGTTTAGGAGCTTAGAAGCTATAGAGTAATTCACTTAGGTGTCATTCGTGGAGTTGATGTTTACTCCGAGATATGCGAACTCCCTAACTGCCGCTCATCCTACCCGCTGGACAGATGTTTGTTTGTTGAAATCATGTACTGGGTTTTGCCATTAAGGCCAACACATTTTGTCAATCTGAAAAGGTCTCTACTATGGCACTTTGGAATTATTAAAAACCTGTAGGTTGCGTATTCCGGCAAAGGGATGCGCTAACGTGTGACTGCTTTAATTATGTTTTGGAGCATATAGTGCACAGAGTGTAGTAGGTACTTGTAGAAGTGTAGCCCAAATAAAGTATGGAGCTGTAATACTATCTTCTTAAATATTTTTCATCACTTGTGGCAGATTAAAAGCATTAATGTGTGATAATTAGACTGCTTTTCACATGTCTGAAACTACAAGCACATTTTATAATACGATTGCCAGCCCATACATAAAATGAAAGCGAATCAATCATTTAGCTGTGATAGCATGAATCCCAGCAAGAATGTGAGTAGAAAGCATCAACAAATAACATGTGTTCCCTCATATCCACAATAAAATGTCCGACGTATATAGATGTGTACATACATACATATATGTGTTTAATAAAAAATCAACAACTCATTATTCGATTAATTTCAGAAAGCGCCACTATGGCTTCAGCCGAATATTGATTGTTTCCATTTTCTCCTACAAGTTTATACATTTGTATTCATATTCGCTTGCTTGTTATCTTGCAACTTCCTCTGTTAGACTTCAAACCAGGCCACAATCTTCTGTCTAGAGAGGATTTAATATCTAAAAAAAAATTAACTAAACG
Source organism: Portevinia maculata (assembly GCA_949715645.1). Taxonomy (NCBI): domain Eukaryota; kingdom Metazoa; phylum Arthropoda; class Insecta; order Diptera; family Syrphidae; genus Portevinia; species Portevinia maculata. The sequence continues at coordinate 12,909,138 of OX454525.1, read as the reverse complement.
ACGCGAATAACCCCGAAGCTGTTTTTCGCGATAACCCACGCCAATTGCGCGTTTCTTTTCTGTTGAAAAATTTAAGGGTCCCATACAGACAATACACCACGAAACATTGTTTAAATATTAAACAATTAGATAAATGAGTAAAATAAACAACAAAGAACAATTTAGGTGTATTAGTTTAACCGAAGAGAACAAACACCTTCAAAACAACGAAGTAAAATGAAAACATGACGAATATAAATAATTGCGAAGATTCACGAACAATTATTGAGTCGTGTCGCTTAGCGTGTAAACTAGGGGGTGGCTACATCTACAAAGCACAATTTTAACAACACATGTGATGTGACGACTTTCTCTTTTGTGTAGTTTTCCCATACCAGAACGCACTGAGTGCATTGAGAGAGCTATCGCCGCTGCCGTTGTTTTGAGAAAAACTCTCCCGGACGAATGCCAATTATAAAATATGGTTAGAGAGCTGCTTAAGTTATTTCCAATTTTCCAATTGATTACGATTAAATAAAGTTGTTTGCTTTTTTTCGCGATTACAGGAAAATTAGGAAGTTTGTACCTAGCTGTTTTGTTATTAAAATGCAGAATTGTACTTTTGACCTTTTGCTTTAAAAAAAAAATGCTTATTATTCGGGTTTTTCTCTATGGGTATGACTCTAATTGAATTTTACTAAGATTCTTGGTCAACGAATTTATTTTGTTTTAAAGATAAGAGCTGGGTACCGAGCCTAACGACCTTAGTCGCAATCAAGGCGCTTGACGCATTCGGATGAGATTAAGTGGTGTGGATGCATTCAATGGGCAAAGCCTGTGCAATGACCTAGAAGTAACGAATTTCTTCTCATTAATTGGTTTAATGATCGCACAGGAAGTCGAATTACTTTTGTTGTCGACTTCAAAAAGTGGTACTGTTTGTTGTTTCTTTTTTTTCTTCATCATCCCATTATTGCTTGGTGTGGTGGTCTTTAAGCAACGGTTCATATATTCTTCTTTCTCTTTAACGATGAGGTTATGAGTTGGACTAAAGGGATAATAACCCTACCACTTCACTGCATCTGTACTTCGCCGGTTTGACTTCAAAAAGTATGGGTAGTCCTCCCGATTTCGAAGTCTTTGAAACCAATTAAATATTGCATTTGTGTGATCCAGAAGTTTTAAGGCCTGCCACTCTTTCGCGTTTGGAAAAGAACGTTGATTGATATTGCCTCTTTGACGGGGTCGTAGGATCTCTCCTTCGAACCTGACAGTACCAACTGAGCCAAGGTTCATGTCTACCTGGAACACTGTTTGACTAAAAAGCTGTTGTGCTTATGATGGATTGAAGATCTCGTTGCGTCACTTGATGTACGAGTATGTATTAAAAAGCTCAGGTGAAGTTGGCGATTCAGATTCAAAAAGAATTTGCATTTTGTCGTATTTAATTGAATTAATTCAAAAGTTTTTATTGATAATGTGGAAGTCATTTCATTTGACCTTTCTATTTCTGACAGCAGGCGTACCATATTCCGAAGTTAGTTGCTTTTTAATAAATCCGAAACGTAGGTTTGCTGGTTGCTATACGTGAGTCTTCTTTGAACAATAGCGGGGAAATTGTATATTATGCGTTCGGCCATCCGACGTTTCTTGATCTTATCGCCACAGCTTGCATATATGCCGATTTTTATAAGGATGGATGTTGAGAGAGTGCTCTCATGGAGAGTATTTGAAGGGTTCGTTTCTTATTCGTAAGTAAGAGCTGTACGAGTCTAGCACTGTCTTGATGTTGTTAGTTGGCAGGCCATAGAAGGGATCTGGGCCTGGGAGAGGAGCCTATACGTGCTAGTTCATCAATCATTTCGTTGTCTTCGTCTACTCGTGATCCAGAACAGAGAAGATCATGACGTTCTTATGAGAGATAATTTCAAACGAGTTAAATAAGTCTATGGAGACCCAAAGATGAATTATTGTCTATAGACATTTATTTTAAAGATAGTAACTTGAATCAAATAGGGCTCGGCATGTTTTATTGCATGACGATTGTTTTGTATGGTGCGAGACTTTCTACACTCGAACACTCACACCCCTATTGCGAGTGTCAATCGACAATTGATAATTGACTATTTTCAATGTGTGCTATTGTGAACGAACAATTCTAAAGGATTTTGTCAATCGCAGTCAATTAAAAAAATGCGATTGACAAGTATCAATGAAAATTCCTTTAGAATCGTTCATTCACAATAGTACATATTGAAAATAGTCAATTATCAATAATTGTCGATTGGCACTCGCAATAGGGGTGTCAGACTCAAATATCTTGTCCATTGCACTGCATTGTTTGACGATAGTGCGATAACTAACTATATTGTGGCTGTATATACTAATTCATTTTGAGCCATTTGGACAAGCCATTTAGACAGGTTGCCTTTTTTAGTGCATCTTCAAGCGTTCCCGTGCAGGAAAGGCGTAACAATATTATTGCAACGCCCCTCTAAAAAACACTGCGATATCGACGCGGGTATTCTCTTGCTCCATACGTGCGAAAGGAAGGCGTCGTTAGACTCATCCAGATGTTAAAATTGCCGAGAAGAGATTTGTCTCCTTTGTCGCCTTTTACGACAGGCGCTGTTTTTTTGGGGGCATTTCATTTATTTCTGCAAGCGGCATTCTTGAAATGTTTCCTTATTTAAAAAAAACCATGTCTATGTATTATTATTACATTACGCGACATCATGCCGAATACATACATACATATTAATCCATTAACGGCCCATACAGGGCATAGAACCTAGCTTCTCCAACCACTTCCGAACGGCAAATTCGAGAAGCTTCTCATGACAATTTGATACTCTTGGATGTTTGTCAGACGTTCGCAAGCAGAATGCGTATACAAACAGATGTCATACGGTCATATGAGTAATTACGTACGACTATCCCATTAAAAGCTTTCTTCGGTTTTTTTTGTCGTCTATAAAATAGACAGACAGATTTTTTTATTTCAAATACCGTTTATTTTATTTATTTATTTATTTAAATATTAGGTATTTAAGGCCCACACAGAGCCTAAAACCTGGCTTCTCCGAACGGCAAACTTGAAAAGCTTCTCATGACTATTGATACTCTTGGATATTTGTCAGACGTTTGCAAGAGGTGGGACAGTGTAAAATAACTTTTAGATGTTACTTGTCTGCGGCGATATTTGAACCTGGGACCTGCGATTATTAGTCCAACACACTAACCATTGCGCCACTGCACACACCTATCTAATGTATGTATTCAAATTGTGCCACTTCCCCAGGCAACAATATTTCACCATAGAATAGCCCTTTTGGGCCTTGGTATCAAAATCACATTATGTGATAAGGAATATCAATTAAATTTAGAAAATTCTGATTAAAGTGGGAACTTTGATTCCGATATCTAATCACTATGTCAGCATAACCAATATTCCGATATTGTTATGGAGACAGCATTGGCCCCAAAGTGATGATTCACAACTTGGTACCTTATATTGTTGTTTTGTATACACGCACACAGGTCTCTTTGTCTCGACTATAGTACGTATATACATTTTATTAATTTATGTTTTTATTTTTTAATTCGCAGGAACAACATTTTGACACTGGCGGAAGGACAGTTTAGCACTCTAAATACTGCAACCGTCTGATATTTTATCTCTGTATCGAGAGATAACAATTTTCTGCAAATAAGTAAACAAGAGTCAACAGGAATACCAGAATGGCAGCAACACCCCGTGGCGGAGGTACAGCCCAGAGACCAAATGGAACTTCTCAAAGCAAAACATGTCAATTTAAATTGGTATTGCTGGGAGAATCGGCCGTTGGTAAATCGTCATTAGTATTGCGTTTTGTCAAAGGCCAATTTCATGAGTACCAAGAGAGTACGATAGGTGCAGCATTCTTAACACAAACTATCTGTATAGAAGATACAATTGTTAAATTCGAAATATGGGACACAGCTGGACAGGAGAGGTTGGTAGAGTCAGTCGTGTAGGATCATGCGAATATGTTGTAATATTGGTTTTTGTTTTATCTTATTTTACAGGTATCACAGCTTAGCTCCAATGTATTATAGAGGTGCGCAGGCCGCAATTGTTGTGTACGACATAAAGAATCAGGATAGTTTTCAACGTGCAAAAACTTGGGTTAAAGAACTTCATAAACAAGTAAGTACTAGTATAAAAGTGGGGTTCCATTGTGTGTGAACACAGGAATAAACATTCGATTAAAAAGCTTTGCAACGTTTTCAATATCTGCTTATAATTTGTTTCCTGTCGGTCATTCCGCGTCCTCGAGTAGCAGTATGTACTACGAAAATCCGCATAATGATAAGCTTGTAAATGTATGCACTGCTCATCATCTAACATATGAACATATTATCATCTTTCTTGACTGATATATGAGTAAAATACGCCTCTGAGTTACAGCCAATCTGGTTGCATTCATTGCAAGCAAATCGCAATTCTCAAAATAATACTTCGACTGCCTCTGATTCAAATGAATGATCAAGCTATGCCTCCTTCCATGTTTCTTGGTGTTACAAGGAAAATATTTGAATATTATCCAACCATTTGTTTCTGCGAAGTGGAAGGGACCTGCAATTTAAAGTCGACTCCGAACGGAAAGTTTGAGAAGCATCTCCCGACAGACAATTAGACAATTAATACTCTCATATGTATCTCAGACTTCCGCAAGAGCTTAAGGTGTTTCTGGGCCCCGGCGTGACTCGAACCATGTGTGCATTTCAATGGGACGACATTTAAAATTTTCTTCTTCCGTAATGGCAGAGAGACCCTGATCAAGATTAAAGGGATTATAACCATTCCACTTTACTGCATCCCTACTGGTCCGCCAGTGGGGTTCGCCGGTTTGACCTCAGAAAATAACGACAGCCCTCCCGATTTTGAACGTCACTGAGGCCAATCAAATGCTGGTGTTCCTGCATGTAAACGTTTGTTGGTGTATGAAACCGTTGATTGATATTGCCTTTTTTCAGGGTTCATAGGATCTCTCCTTTGAACATGACAGTACCAACTGAGTCGGTCGCGCCCGATTCTTAATGTCGTCGTCACAGATTGCTTCGCTATTGATCATAGATTTAAGGTATTTGAACTTTTCGCACTTGGGAATCACTCTTCCATTCATGTTAATGTCTGAAATAGGTCGGAGTGGATCAGAGAATGGGCAGCACAAGTGTTCTGTTTTTTCGGACTAATAAGATACCGATTCCCCTCCAAAACTTCCACCCATAGATCAATGGCTCGTTTCAGGGACGTTTGATCCTCGCTAATGATGGCTCCATCATCAGCAAAGGTTAACTGATGCACTTTGGAGTCAGTCACTTTTCCTTCAAGCAGATAATCAAGGACTGTAATAAATATCAAGGGACTTATTACGCTTCCCTGGTGTACAGCAACTTTGATTGCGAACTCCTCGGTGACGCTGACGGGCATCTTAGTCTTGTCTTTACTCCCTCATACATGTACATGATCATCTGTACGTAGGTTTCTGGAACTCCTCGTTGTTCTAGCGCCACCCATAACAGATCCCTTGGTTGTCTATCAAATGCCTTTTCAAAATCAACCAACCCCATTTGCAAATCCTTTAAGGAATCACGATATTTTTCCATCATGATCATTATACTTTGGATTGTATCTGTGGTTGATTTACCTGCGACAAACCTGCACTGGTCTTCAGATAGCCGTGTTATTTTCCGCATTCGGCTATCTAACACCTGCTCAACGATCTTCATGGCTTGATTGAACTGTAATTATCACAGTCTCGCGTGTCGCCGTATAGCATTGGAATGCATCTCATTAGTTTCGAAATGAGAATCATGAGCCGATGTCTCCCATATGTTTTCAGAACTCAGGAGTGGATCTCGTCCGGCCCAACTGTTTTTCGTTTTTTTGGAGTCTTTGACCGCCTTCCTAACTTATTAACTTATTCGATAGTAATTTCGTATACTTCTTCATTTTTAGGAACGGCTCTCGGAAAATATATCCGAGGAAATTGTTCAAAAAGAACACTTTCACAATACTTTTGCCGCCTGTGTAGTATTTTTTCGTCATTCACAAGAATCAGCCCTTGAGCATTGTTGATGAACTTTGGATTTGATGAGTATTTCTCCTCCTCTAAGCGGTTTTTTTGTTGGTTGTACCCCTGTTTAAGCTGGCTTTGTCGGAGTTCGTTCACATCCTGGTTTCTATTTGCAGCCGAAGAAGCAATTTCTTCCAACTCCCGATACAGACCCTCCACACAATTTGCTTGAATTTGAGCTCACATTTTAAAAGGGAACTATAAAGTAAGTGAACAACATTAAATAAAGCTCCAACATATTTTTGATATATGTAAATGTTATGTTAACCACAATAATAAATCCTTTCTAGATTTGTTAAACAAAAGAATATACGTTGGGAAAACCTGAAATTCGTAAATATTAATTTTCCAGCATTTTGAATTTTATCTGCCGTTATTAGGCCGACTCATGCGAGAGTTATATGGGGTGAATTCGGAAACTTTAACAAAATGCGCATCGATGCCGCATCACTTCTTAAATTACGATGCCAATGCGCAACACAACTGATGCTGATCCATTGAAAGCATCGGAAATTTTCTTGATGTTTTTTTCGCGCATCTGTTTCCACAACTTTACAATAATAAACGTAATGCTTTTCCACTAATGCAAAACGTTTGCCGTAATGAACGTGTGGCAGCGCTGATTGTACATAAACTATGCAGTGATGCGTTTTTCAATTTCCGGTGTTCAGATGTTCTTCATCGGTTAAATATACTGCGAGGAGTTTTTTTGAGCACACCGTTCGAGAGGAAAACGTTTATTTTTAGCCTTTTAGAAATACGTAAAATGTAAACTTAAAAATTTGATTTGCTTTTTTGGTTCATACAATTAATAGATCGGCACAATCTTTTTGTTGAAATGTTGTTCATGAATTCATTAACTAATATGTAACAAATAATTGAGAAATCGAACATAAAACGAATTCAGAAAATCTCATTTTGAGCAGGTAGTCAGAGGATACACATCAGGGTAGAATCCGAAGGTTTTCTACACACAGCACAAACTTCATGGCAAAATTATGGAAAGATTTTTTTATACCCAGAAGAAAAAGTTATGATCAAATTTCGTTTGTTGGGCATTTCAAAGCATACTTAGTTCGTTTGAGAGAGAGATGCAACAATTTTAATGGATAGCATCACTGCACTAATAGCAAGGAACGATCCCACTCTTTTGTTTTTGTCATGCGACAAAGAGTATACGACGACAGCATGCTTTCTATCGCAAAATTTAGAAATAAAGTTACCGTAATGGTCTTCACTTGATATAATGACAGCATGCATTATCGTATACTATCAATTTATCGCTAGGGGAGACAGCGTGTAAAAAACGCAAAATCACATATAAGACCTCGGCTGGTGGTATGCCAGTCTTATTTCTGTGTTTTGTTTTAAGAACGCAAGTTGGATGTAGTTCAGGAAAAGGATAGTGAGAAAACAATCCTCGTCCATTCCCAAATATGGTCTGTATGCATCCTTATCTTGGAGACGTAACTCATCCTTAATAAATTATACGAACGAACTAACTCGCCTTATCCATTTTCAAATGCTCGCATAAAGTTTTCACGATCAAATGCTGCATCCCTGCCATTTCATTCGCTCGGATGTCTTATAATCAATTGTCCCTTTTCTTTGCTAAAATATGAAAAACACGAAAAGGAATTGAGTTAAAGTGGTTATTCCTCTCGTACGAATACCTACCTTTCCTAACATGTGAACCAGGCCAATTCGGTCATGCTACAGTATGCATGCTCAGACTGCGAAACTCAGCGCCATATAGTCGAGAGCTATATAACGACATTTGAAAGAAGACGGTTGCTCAATTTAAATAGCTATGAACAATTATAGCATCTCTCCTCGAATTTTCTCTAACAGACGAACCAACGAGAATAATGTGGCACTTTCAATCAGTAGTCACTGGGATATAAGTATAAATAGGTGTCGCAGGAGCACCCAAGACGTTGTACTTTTGAACAGCAATGAAGTAGTGTGATTTCAAGCGATAGATGGCAGTAGTGAAAAGTATAGAGAAAAGAATAAGAGATTTGATTGTTGGTTAAATGTGATGAAGAACTAAGTGAATTGTTTTATGAAATAAGTGAAATAAGAATAATAGGGAACATTCTATTGAAAGAGAATTAATAAAGATTAATTTAATAGAAAACAGTTTTATATTCTCGAATCCTAGCCTGGGTGTAACAGTACCAATAGTTTAATAATTTCGGTGTCATTTTAGATGTTTTCCTTTGTGTTCTTGATCTGAAACTTTTTCTCCTTCGTTGAGTAGTCGTGCAGTAAACATAATGCGCACAAATTTAAGACGAACTCTCCATACAAGTAATAGAATCTCGTTTTCTCTTTATACCACTCGCCACAAAAATCTCCATTTGAACTCACATACCGTAGAAACAGCCACTTAGGATACTAAAAATCCCTTTAGTAAGAAAAAACAACTATTTAGCTATCTTTCTGAATTCTGCATTAACTGAACTTATGACACTGGGAAGTAGAACCTATCTAGAAGAAAATGAAGCGCGACCGTAGGTACTGCTGTAATAATAATAATAATATTTAGTTAGGGTATATTACACTGCGACCTATTGGTCTATTGTCCCTTGCTTGTGCGTCGGAGAGGTTCATGCCCTCTTTCAGAGCCCTCTCTAGATACTTCTTTGTGGAGCGTGTCGAGGTATTGCTCTGATTTATCCTTGGCAGGTCACACTCCTTAGAGCACAGCGTCCAGTCCAGTTTCTTTGATGATTCTGAGAATAAGCTGTGGGTCCATGTTTTGTATGTCCTTGACTGTTATTTGGTGCCTGCCCAAATATTTCATCCTTTTGTGGGCCAGTGCCCCACAGGATTCCAGTATGAGGTCTGGAGTTTCGGCGGTTTCACTGCAGAATCTGCAGAGCCGTCTCCCATATGCCCATTTTCCCCAGGTGCTCCCTGAGTTTGCAGTGCCCCGTGAGGAGGCCTGTTAGGATTCTTAGGTTGTTTTTGTTAAGGCCGATACAAGCTTTGAATCTCTTTTGGTTGTAATTTCTTAAGAGTGTCTTTGCTTGCCTCAGACCTTGGAGGTTGAGAAAGGTTTTGGCCCTTGTTTCTTCCTCCAGTCTCCTGAACTCTTCGCGTATAGTGTGTTCTCCTATCCCGCAGAACGGTTCAGACCTTATGAAGGGTTCCTCTGCCCCTTTTCTTGCCAGAGAGTCCGCTGCCTCATTGCCTGTAATGCCAACATGGCCAGGCACCCAGCAGATGGAAATTCTGTTATTCTTGCCTAGTCTATTCAGTCCGTGTAGGCATTAACACGAGTTTTGACTTGATAACGTAGGCGTCAAGAGCCTTTATGGCTGCTTGGTTGTCAGACATTATTGCTATGTTGCAATTCCTGTAGTTTTTCTCGAGGTTGATTCGAACGCACCTGTTTATGGCACATATTTCTGCCTGGAAGATGCTGGTACATTTGCCCATGGATTCGTAGTGCTTAGTTCCTGGCCCAAACACTCCTGCACCAGTTGCCTCCTCGGTCCTCGAGCCGTCCGTGTACCACTTTGTTGTGTTGTTGCTCAGTCCATAAGTTATGGATTCATTGCTGCAGTTCTCCTTATTGCTGAGCTTTATCTGGAAATTCTTCTCGAAGTTGAAGAGGTACTGCCATGTCCAAAGGAGAGATCCTACGAATCCTGTCAAAAAGGCAATATCAATCAACGTTCCCATACAAACGCGAAAAAGAGGCAGGCCTAAAACTCTTGGATCACACAAATGCAGCAACATTTGCATTTAGTTGGCATCAGCGACAAACTTAGACAGAATCGGGAGGACTGCCGTTATTTTCTGAGGTCGAAGAGGCGAACCAGAAGGGATGCAGTTAAGTGGAAGGTTTATTATCCCTGTAATCCTGATCATAGCCTCACCGTCATTAGGAACAATTAAAAAAAAAACAGCCACATTCCTTTAGGATTTCAACACCAAAAACCCATAAAAGACTGTTTTATCTTCTGCATTTAACAAATATTTATCATTCAATTACTAACTTTGCACTAATTATTACAGGCCTCACCGAACATTGTCATAGCCCTAGCAGGAAACAAAGCGGATCTATCAAACAGTCGAATGGTAGAATACGAAGAAGCCAAGCAATACGCTGACGAAAATGGTTTACTATTCTTGGAGACATCAGCCAAAACCGGAATGAATGTCAACGATATCTTTTTAGCTATCGGTAACATCCTTTAAGCTCTACTACCTAAATTGCAATTGCTAATAACATACTTTTTCGCGCGAATAGCTAAAAAACTACCTAAAAACGATGGAGCTAACTCTCAAGGTAGCGGTTCTGGACGAAGGCTTGCTGACAATGAACAAAGCAGACAGACGAATAGCTGCTGCAAGTGATGCCCTTTTGTAGGTAAGAGTGTTGTAGAGAGATTGCAAGCAAAATTTATTGCGAAAATACGTCAGCTAGACTTTGTAAAATAATTTAAAAAAGTAAAAACAAAACAAAAAAAATACATATATACAAAACACTATACAAACATTTTCCATTTTAATTCTATTTTTGTTAAATAAATGTTTCCATGCCTTTACCACTACTGCTAACCACCTTGTTTCATCTCTCTGTGTTTCTTTGTTTTTCTTTTGTGGACAAACAAAAAATCAATAAAACAAAACGAAATTAATAAATCCCTCAAACAAAACAAAATAAAATCACACTGTAGTTTTTGAGAAGCAAAAGTTACCAACGTGGCAAAAGAAAACAGATTAATTAACTAAAGAATAAGCATGCAATTTTTTTAAACAATTATGGAGATCGTGTTAAAATGTAGCAATTGTAAGATTTCGAGAGGTTAATCTATTAAGAATGAAAAATATTTTAAAATTTATAAAATTATTTTGTTTTTTTTTTCGTTTTATTTTTATTATTCAATTTATGTATAAAATTAATTGATTAAATATATGCAATTATATTATAATATGATAAATAAATTACTATAAATACTATGGATGATACAAATTTTGATTTATTAATACACAATGAAAAAAAAAATAAGTGCAGAATTTATAGATGACAACAATTTAGATATTTTATTTGTATTTAATTTTGTTTTTATGTTGCAATTTATTGTAGTCGGAGGCACTCGAAAGAAAGTAGATGTGGTGTGTTGATTCGTTGCCAATTTATGTAATCACCCACATTGAATTTTAAAAACCCCCACTAAGGCGCAAAAGAGCTTAGATCAAAATGCCTTTTTCATCCACTTGTAGAGCCAGAGTTTTTTTTTTTAACAAAGGGAACAATTTAGCATAAAAGGCCAGCATATTATATATATGGGCAAAGGTGGAGTCTCTGCTACCATTCCTGTACGAACAGTAAAATAGTGTGCTTGCTGCGATTCCGGTCTCATTTTAATTCAAGTCAGGTAGGCGAGATGATCCATCCTAAGCGAGAATCCATGTCCCTACAACGAGCACTTGGATGGATGTTTTGGAGGGAAATGGGTATCGTATTAGTCCGAACAAAACAGATCACTTATGCTACCCGTTCTCCGTGCTGAATGGAAGAGTGATTCCCAAAAGGCAAAAAATTCAAATATATGGTATGATCAATAGTAAAGCAAGCTCTGTTGACGATATTATGCATCGCGTAAGCGTAGGGTGGATGAAGTTGCGAGAAAACTCAGCCCTCTTCTGGGACCGAAAAATGCTCCCTAATCTGAAAGGAAGGATGTACACCGCAGTTGTGCGCCCAGCGCTCACATACGGTTCATATTGTTGGACACCGTACGAAAAGTATGAGGACAAACTAACGGCAGCTGGGATGAAGATAATTCGCATGACAGCAGGAGTAACAAAGCTGGATCGAAAAATGAATTTCAAGATCCAAAGCCTTCAATTAGTCCGATAAATGAGTCGGAACGGATACCTCGAATGAAAACTCTTCTGAACGGATACCTCCATAGAGACGATACCGCATGGATCACACAAATCTAGCAACACTAGCATTTGATTGGCCTCAGCGATGTAGTGATTCGAAATCGAGAGGCCGCCATCTATTTTTTGAGGTTAAACCGGCCAAACCCACAGGCGGAGCAGTAGGGTTACATTGAAGTGGAAGTGTTATGATCCCTTAAGTCCAGATTATAACCTCGTCGATAAAGAGAATACAGAAGTTGATAGGCCAGAAAAGGTACCTGTAGACCCTTTACGAAAGGCAAACCTACACTGCAACCGGTCCCCGAGTGGTTTACAGATAGGTGGTGCTTTTGCTCTAGAATTGTTTTATAAAAAAATGTGTTTTAGTAAAGAAATATAAAGTACACTATCTTTGTGTTCATTAGCTGTCTACCAATTATGACGTATGCATTTTAAGGGATGATGCCGTTTAATTCCTTAGAGCATCTCCCAAGTGCTCGTCGCGCCAACGGATGGAGATTCGATGTAAGTTTTTGCTCGGATTAGTGGTCTCTTTAAACCAACGACCATAACACGTCGAGTTAATCGGTTCTCGTCAGATCACCGCAATTAAACGACGTTGGGCGCGGGTTAGTACGTAGATGGGCGACCGTTTGAGAACAACCGCGTGTCGTCGGCCAGTCCCATCTACAGAGTTGAGGACATACGTGGTATCACAATGGACCTAAATTGGTCTAAGCTTCTGCCGACAGCCAATTAAACCTAACCTAGTGGTCTCTTTGTTATGTTTCTTTATTTTTGGGGATTTTAAGCAAGCCGAGCTCTAGATGAAGCAACACTCGATCCTTGGGCCCTGATTACGAATTACGAAACGACAATCACGGTGAACTATTTTGCCGTACGATATCTATGACCTATGCATATTTACGAGAGCAACGACATGGAAAAGTTGACATTCTAAATGCAAAAAGGCACAATTTTTCATAATTTTGGGCCGCATGCACCTGTACGTTTAATGACAAATGTCAAAAATAAACCAAAATATGAAGTAAAATGATCAAAGATTTGTTACAAATTTATTTTGAAATTCAAAAACCATGTGTATATAAGTGCAATATCAATAAACATTTTGTTTTTGATATTTTTAATTTAAACAACTGAATGTGTTTCGTTTTGTTCAATGAATTGGTTTGAATCAAATATTTGAAAATAAATGATTTTATTAAAAACCAAAGTAACTAAAAGTATTCAACAAAAATGTTTCCTTCACTGTCACTCGCCTTCCGTTTTTACATAACGACAGTTGAAACGGTGTGGTTAGGCTAACGATACCTGCGACCGATCTTGTAACTTGTAGTGTTGTAGTTGTGGCAGAAACGATAGTCAGGCAACGAGAATCGTAATTCGTTATCAGGGCAGTGATCTAACTTGGGCTTACATTTAATATAGATTTTTTTAGCAGCGCTAGCTACCAACGGTTTCCGCTGAAATGATAATGTAATAAGATATAAAATATGAAATATGGGGACGAACCAAGGCTGACGGATTTACGGCTTCGTGATACCTAAATACTTTACGGCTAGACGAGAGTTTCAATTTTAATTAGCAAATTTTAATTACCATTTTTATGTTATGTAAATAACATCGGATTGTGTACCTCTTCTATGTTAGCAGATTTTGCAATACATGTTTTTTAATGGTTACACCTGAGTTTGTATTCATGTATTATTTTGATTTTATTAAAAAAGGAAATCCAAGTCCCAGAGCACTCAGACTCGGTAATGGATTGAACCTGCACCACACGGGTAACAAGCCAACATACTAACCTCTAGACCGTCGCCACCCTTACAACCGAATGTTTACTGTGACACCAAGAAACCAAGGTTCAAATTTTGGACGATGAGAAATGCTTTCATTTACAAATATGAAGATATGAGGGAGCATCAACGAAGCTTTAAATACCTCTATCAGGGCTGATCAGGGGCCTATTTCACGAAACTACAAGTCACAATGTACAATTCTACAGGTCTGAACGTTTAGTGCTGTGAAATTATCTGACAATACCTAATACCGTAGTCTGTTTGATCGATCAGTGATAGGTCAGGCTAAAAGCATACTGAATGAAGGCAATTTCTTACTGCACATGTGTTTCATGTGCGTTGATGCATGCAGTACTGTGTGTGTCCTTGCTTTTTTTTTTTTTTTTATAATTTGCTTACGCTAAAGGGATTTTTTTTTCTGTTGTTACAGTACCCTTATAATGCTAAGAACACAGTGTAAGCTGCTTGGTTTTAGAAAGAATAGAAAGATAGGAAAGAAGTGTTTGGGTGCAGTTGTAGGGTTTTTCTCCACGGGTGGTGTCTAAGTTACTTAGGGAGATTACGATTTCATGTATTCGGTATAAAGTAATGGACTTGGCTGGGATTCGAACGCACGACCTTCCATTCCGTAAGCGAATACACTACTACTGCACCATTGCCACCCGCAAATGCTGCACATGTATTTTAGCCATTATGACAGAGAGTTTTATGATTTGTTATCATGTTTATTATTCAAATAAAACTCATTTTATTAAATTGTATTACATTTACCGTCAGTTAAACAACCCCAAAAGTAATTTTAACCGTCAAGGTCATTCTGACCTTTTAACCTGATCGTAGCCCCCTGGGGTAGCTTCTATCCCTTCGATTCTCCCACACGTTGAAAAAACCATGGACTGCACAACTTGTAGCAGCTGTACTAATGCTGGCTGGAGGCTCTTCCTAATTCAACCTCACTGTGTATCGTAAGGCTAGCAAAATATGGAGAAAGCTTGCGTTTTGCGTTTTTAATTTAGCGGTTGATTAGAAGCTACGGTTGTAAGTGCTGAATACGGAATATTTCATAGTAATTATGATAGAACAATTTTTTGATTGTCTGCAAACTATTGTTTAATTTTGCGGAGCAGTTCAGCATTCACCTATGTTAGGTGCCGGGACACAGAGGCATTCCAAGGAATTCTAGGGCTGAGAAACTCGCCAAACACTAAACTTCTGCAGAAGCTGCTTGGACTAGGAGTAGAAGGAGACTGCTCTGCACCTCTCAAAGACAAAAACTCCAACTATGAGCTTTATTTTGAACTGATCTCAAAGGTCTTATAAACATTGGCATAAGAAGTCTTTCAAGCTTTGTTTAAAGCTCCACCTGGTTTAACGAGTAGGAAGCAGAACGATCCACGTGGTATCACATTGGACCTTTCATTGGTCTAAATGTGCCTGCTTCCGCCGACTGCCACTTCAACCTAACCTTAGCCTATTGTTTAATTTACAATTCAACTCGTTTCTGTACATCTACATTATTAAAGTTTCCAAAAATATTTTTCTCTTTTCAGAAATATTGCAAAAACTAAAATTATTGAATATATGTTATAAAATTGGGAAGGATATATTTTTTGGGTATTTTCTATCAATATAATTATTTAAAATGTTTATCAGCAAGAGCATTATAAACATAATTTGTAAAAAAAAAACAAGTATAAGCGAAATATATTTTATTTCGTTCTATAAAATCAAAGAAATTGGTCACCTCGAAGACGTACCCCTAAAAAATACACTAAATTCCTTTTTGTCTTCATTTTTGTGACCTTAAAAATTGCAATAAAAAGGTAAAAATTAATATATATAAAAGTAAAGTTTACTGTTATCGTAAAGAATACATATTTATCTTTATAATATAAACAGAATTCAAATAACAAGATTATTAAATTATACAATATAACTATTTCATTTTCGTTCCCAATACAACAAAATAAGTAAAAAACAAAACATGAAGGTAATAAGAAGTTAAAAAAGAAAAGAAAATTTTGTAAAAATCATTAATAGTACATATTAAATTCAAATTAAAATTAGTTGCTAAGAGAAAATTTAAAACTTCGGAATATATTTTTAGGAAATTTCATTCCTAAAACGACCCGTTGTTGATGCCAGCTCCAACTTTTTCTAAAAATAATAATAATAAAAATGAAAAATGATTTTTATCTTTTAGTTCGTTAATGTTAGACATGTATCAAATACAGTTTTATATTAAGAGACATTAACTTTTAATTTTAACGGTGTGCTTTTCTTTTCATTTCAATTCAAGTTTTGTTGCTTGTAAAAAAGGAGAAAACATTCCAAAACAAAATAGTTTCGCACTCCTTTTAAATCATACCAAAAAAAAACAATGCAAACTTTTATAAGTTGTAAAGATATTATATATGTGTTTTTAAATAAAGTTCAAACAACCAGTAGCAAACAAACTGTGTCTGTATATAAATTGGGACCTTATGGCTATGCAAAAAGATATACGTTGGGAGAGTTTACTCTTAATAAAAAGTGAAAGAATACTTGTATTGTAATGACATACCCTTATCGAAGAAAACGACGTACCTGAGCTTCGCTTTGCATTTTTGGAAAACGACGGGTGTGAAATTATCACTCAAGAAACATTGAATCGTAGAATCAGTAACCATTCGGTAAGCTGAATTCTATTAAGATCATTGTAGAAAACGTGCGAAGTGCAACTCCCCATACAAACTTTAACCTAGCTAAATCGATGCGTATTGACTTTATCCCTAAAATCTTCATTTATTATGACAAACGCCACTGACAATGTTTTGAATTGAATGTATTTGCATTAACATTAATAAGGAATTCAAATACAGACAGAAGTAATTAAATAAATAACACAACTTTCATTTACTTAAATACTACGAAATCAAATCCGATGGCGGTGGGTTGATGTGTTAAATGAACCTGAGCTGTACAGAAAATTACAGAATTTGGTGTTCCGTGAGTACAAACCTTGCCCCTTAAGTAATCTACATTCTGTCACTTTGTGTTTCATGAATCTGTGCAGATCAGTTTAGCACACGATTTTCTGCAAGTGAAATGTGTTTAATGTCACATGTATTCGCATATTTATAAAAATTGTGTTCAAATCGAAGTCAGGCCAAACATTGACTGTACAATGCTCATCATCATCAAAACCCGAAGCTCACAAAACAACACAGACGATAATCTTTTTTAAAAAATTTAACAGTTGAGAGGATAACATAATGTATGACTCGAAGCTGTACTTTTCTGTTCTGAGTTGATCTGACAGTTTTTAAACTCACTTGTTCCCCCACGCAATCCTAGCGAGCTTGACAGCAAAGTCAACAAGCTCACGATGGCTTTTAAGGAAGCGATGGCTGTTTCCTGCCCACTCGTTCGTCCCAGGGGGAAAAAGAAGCCACATTGGTGGATACCTGAATTAGGACCACTGAGAAATGATTGCAGGAGACTCTTCAATCGAGCTAAAAGCTCAAGATCCAATACTGACTGGGACTCCTATAAAGTATCCCTCAAATCATACAAAAAAGAATTAAGGAAGGCCAAAGGATCTTCGTGGAGACTCTTCTGTGGCAAAATAGAAGAAACCTCAGAGGCATCAAGGCTAAGAAAAATCCTTGCTTCAAATCCAACTATGCCTAGCTGCCTAACGAAAGCAGGGGGCCTACCATGAAATCCGATTCTAAAGTGAAACTGTTCGAATTCGCAAAATCGCAACTCTGTAAATCTATAAGTAAGTTCTGAAAATGAAAATCGAACAGCTTGAGTACTGCCAATTCTTTTTTGTTTTCTTAGTACAAAATTGGTACTACCTTTTGCGAAAGTTAATGTCAAATTCGAGCGAATTCGTAAATAATCGTTCTACATCAAATGTGTTTGCGAGAAGATAGAATAAATAATTTTTTTTTTAAAGAAAGTAAGTAAATAAGAGTTATAAATGAATAATTCATGAATATTTCATAAACATTGTAATATGTATTTACAATTTGAAATTTTGGTGAAGTACATGACCCAGCATCCAGATTTGTCCAAGGGGTATTTGAAAACACCCGAAGCCAGACAGAAATCAAAGCATTTGTGGACAATCTTTGCAAATGATTTCAATGCTGAAGGTCCACCGCAGCGTGATGCAGCGGGATGGAAAAAGGTAAACAAAGTTTAAAAATTGTCAAATTCTTTTATTTTCTTTTTGTTTTATTAGGTTTGGGCCGATTTTAAAGTTCATACAAAGGGCAAGATGAGGAAGAACAAAATGAATTTGTCCGGAACTGGGGGTGGTCCGTCGAAATATCTTTCCCTTACTCCTTTAGAACAAAAGGTCAGCGAGTTGCTTGATTTAGGTCAAGCAGTTAATGGATTGAGTGGCTTGAGTTGTTTTAGGTTGCAGGATACCATTGTTGAACAAAATCCAGGCCAAAAAGATGAAGATATATTAGGTATGTGCAATGGTGTCACAGAAGTAGAAACAAATTCCAACAATGTTCTAAGCCCGGAAAAAGAAAATGTCCCACAGCCGCCAATCACACCAAAAAAACGGCAATCACTCCTTGAAAAACAAGTTGAGCATCAAATGATTTATCAAAATAACTCGTACGATGCTCTGAAAGAGATCAATGAAAATTTAAAAGGAGTTTTGAAGTATAAAAAAAGGGACTTTGAACTATGTAAATGAAAAAAATTACAAATTAAAAAAAGAGAAACTCGAACTAAAAAAACTAAAATTTGAATTTAAAAAAAAGAGTCATGTCGAAAAGAACAAAAATATAGTTGCTAAATTGGAACTTAAAAAAAGAGTTTCTAAGTCTTCGCCAACAGATGAAATAAATCTAGTGTACGTATATCAAAAATGTATTTATTAATCAATTGCTTATTTTAAAAGACTGAAAAAGATGTTTTTCTTTTGCCGTATTTTTAATATTATGTGAAATATGTACGAGTATTTTCAAAATAAATCTAGTGTACGTATATCGAAAAATATATTTATTAATCAATTGCACAAATCATTTCTTATATCATTTCTATTTCTCTTGGAGAAATCCGAATGTTCCTCATTTTCGATATGTTGTTCCAAAATAGAATGGTTCACAGCTTCTTCAAACAATGCCTCTTGTATTGAATCAGGTAATTGAACTTTTAACTTCAAACAAAGATTGTGGAGGGCACAGCACACGTTCATTATTTGAGCTACCTTCTCGGGCGGATAATGAAGTTCCCTGGCTGCCAAAAGACATCGGAACCTTGCCTTTAAAACTCCAAAAACGCCCTCAATAATTGATCTTGATATTGAAAATTTTTCGTTGAATTTCGACTCCAAAGATCCTTCAGCCGCCGTTCTGTAAGGGGTCATTATCCAAGTCTCCAAAGGATATCCAGAGTCTCCTAAAAAAGGTTTATAATATTATTTCAGTTTAAAGTTATATAACTATTTACTTACCAAAGATCCAGGACGACCTATCTCCATTCTCAAAGCTCCGTTTGAGGTAAGCTCTTTCGGCACTAAGAGCCCAGACATGAGAGTCATGGGCTGCCCCTCCATATCGTGCATTAACTGATTTGATTGCCATAGTGTAGTCTAGTTAAAAAAAAAAAGTTTCATCTCAAGTTTTTTTTTGTGGGTATGTATACACTATACTTATTATGTATATATAGCTAACATTATGAATTGAACTTACCACCATCGCATTAATACTGTGCTTGAGTTTTCTGTTAAAGAAGAGCTGTTCACTTGAAGCTGGCCGAATGAGTTGTATGTGCGTTCCATCAACAACACCAATCACACCAGGAATTCCCGATTTTTCGTAAAAATGACGCTTTGATTTTCTTTTTTCTTCATCCTACATTTTAAAATTGATAAGTTGGGGACAAATTACTTTTTCTGCTGCTGCTAAAACCTCAGCTATAATTTTGGACACAGTTTGTTGTGCAAGTCCCACATGCCTGTCTTCACCGATTTGGTTTTGGTAACCACCTGTTGCTAAAAATTTCAACGTAGCTGATACCTTTATGATGTTGTGAACAGAAGTTTGGCTTTTACGTACACTTTGTTCTGTTGAAATATTGTTAAACAAGTACATAAAGGCATCTTTCGAAAGCCGGTAGTTTTTAATAAACCTGAAATAAAGTTATTTTATTGGATTAAAAATTCCTTTAAATAAATACTCAATGGGTAAACCTTTTCTCGCTAAGCTCCATTATTTTACAATTATCTCTAATCCGCCTTCGTTCAATTCGTTGAATTTGTTCCGGATTTTCATCAGACTCCAACCAAATTGCTACACTGTCCATGTCCATATTTGGCTAAAAAAACTACTAAAAAACTGCCTTTAAAATCAGTTGCGAATATTGAATCGCAACAGTCGTTGTCATGTTTTTCTTTTGTTGTGTCAAATATAATGCGAGATTCGTTTGGGTTATGTCAAACTCATGTGAGAATCGTTCGAAAATCGCAAATTTGTTGGCAAATAGTTTGGCATTACCGACGTTCGATTCTACTTTCATAGAGAGTACCATTTGAAAGTAGAATCGGAAATAAGATTCGAATAGAATCAATAGTAGAAACGGATTTCATGGTAGGGCCCCAGATAGCTCGTGGACTACATCCAGCGAGGAATCGCTCAATCTGCTACTTGACACACACTTCCCTGGTAGCTCCAACATTACCGGCCATAGTAACCCAAACAGGTCACCTATGGATTTACAGGTAACAAATTCTCAAAATCTGATTACTAGGGACAAGCTTCTTTGGGCACTACAAAGCTTCAAGCCCTTCAAGTCTGCAGGACCTGACGGCATACTACCTGCCGAACTTCGGAGGACTTCTGACATCATTCTACCAACACTGGAGATGATTATGAATAGCTGTTTAAGGCTTACTCACATTCCTCAGGCTTGGAGGGAAGTTAAAGTAGTCTTCATACCCAAGGCTGGCAAATACTCCCATGTTAGTCCAAAAGACCTCAGACCCATCAGTCTATCATCATTCCTCCTCAAAACGCTGGAGCGTCTGATTGATATCCATCTTCGCATGAATATAAGCCCGCAACTGCTGTCTGCGGCACAACATGCGTACATTAAGGGTAAATCAGTGGAAACTGCCCTTCACTCCTTGGTACGCACCATAGAATACTCCCTTCACCACAAGGAATACACTATGGTTGCCTTCCTAGACATAGAGGGCGCTTTTAACAACGTCGACACATCTGCAATCGCAAATGCACTAACAGAACTAAATGTGGATGGATCGCTTGGTGCATTGATCAGTCTTTTGCTAACAAGCAGGATTATCAATTCAAAACTGGGGGTTTCATCCGCTAGAAGGTCTGTCAGTAGAGGCACGCCACAAGGTGGTGTCCTCTCCCCCCTTCTGTGGAACTTGGTGGTGAATAAACTACTGACATGCCTGGAAGGGGAGGGTTGCACGGTGATTGCCTATGCGGATGACATTGCTATTGCCGTCTTAGGGAAATACCTCAACACTCTAAAGGAACTCCTTCAAAACGCTCTCAACAAGCTTTCAATTTGGGCAAGAAGCTGTGGGCTGGGGGTTAACCCTCACAAAACCGAGCTTGTCCTCTTCTCCAGGAAATATAAAGTCCCTCATATCGACCCTCCCTCTATCAACGGTACAAGCTTAACCTTTTCCGACGAAGCTAAATTTCTGGGTCTAATATTCGATAAGAAGTTAAGCTGGAAACCCAATGTACAAGAAAGAGTAAGGAAAGCTACAGTAGCACTTTTCTCTTGCAAAAAAGCCATCGGAAATAAGTGGGGCCTACAGCCCCGCATATCACACTGGCTATACGTATCGGTAGTTAGACCGATCCTGACATACGGGGTGGTTGTCTGGTGGACTGCTCTAGACAAAGCGGTAAACCGTGATAAGCTGAGCAAGGTGCAACGCACAGCTTGTCTGTGTATCTGCGGAGCACTCCGTACGACCCCCTCCGCTGCACTGGACATATTACTGCATCTAACACCCCTGGATATTTTCAGCAGGCAATCAGCTGCCTGCTCCGCTGTCCGTTTAAAAGCCACATCACAGTGGATCAATACGAATATTGGCCACTCTATCATTCTGGACTCCCATGGGTCCCTACCAAGAAACATCGACTACACTATACCCCAGCTACAGTTCGAAAAGAACTTCCAAATCACTATCCACTCCAGATCATTCTGGGAGGAGGCTGATTGCATGGAAGATAATTCGATCCACTTTTACACCGACGGATCAAAAACTAGTGATGGGGTCGGAGGTGGTGTTTTCTCAGAAAGACTTAATATCAGTCTCTCTTTCCGTCTTCCTGATCATTGTAGCGTGTTCCAGGCGGAAATCATGGCGATTAAGGAAGTCTTGTCGTGGCTAAGGAGAAACGTGATATCCGCTAAGGACATCCGCATATTCTCGGATAGTCAAGCCGCGCTGAAATCCTTGGATTCAGTCTCTTCAAACTCCATCGTAGCCATAGACTGCCGCTCGTCTCTTGAGGAGATGGCAGAGCAGTTCAACTTTCACCTCTTTTGGGTGCCAGGGCACAAAGACATCCCAGGGAACTGTAGGGCAGACGAACTCGCCAAAAAAGGAACAGCATTACCTCTTCTACCTGATAAAGGTTTCTTAGGTATGCCCATCGCTACTTGTAAACTCATGCTTAAGCTAGCCGCAGTCGAGAGTACAAACCTCAGGTGGACAGGTAGTGATACGTGTCTAGCGACCAAGCATATCTGGCCAAAGCTGGACCTGCGACGCTCTCTGAGTTTGATCTCACTTAACCGACTGCATATTAGCTCTGTCATAGGTGCCATCACAGGGCACTGTCTAATAGGCAAGCACGCATCAAGGCTTGGCGTCTATTCTAACGACTTCTGCAGAAGTTGCAGGGATGAGGAGGAGGAGGAGACTACACTTCATCTCCTCTGCACATGTCCTGCACTCTCCCATAAAAGAAATCTCTATTTGGGAGCCTTCTTCCTTAATGAACTCAGTGACTTGGCTAACTCAGATGTTAGAAGTCTATCACGCTTCATTAGAAGCTCCAAATGGTTTTAGCGGGTAGTGGTAGATACTCCCGATCCTAGTGGCATCACAATGGACCTCTTTGGTCTAAGTGTGTTAGCTTTCGGCTAACAGCCACCTCAACCTAACCTAACCTAAAACTCACTTGTGCTGTTCTGTTCTGATTTATTTTCCGCTCATTTAACATAGCTTTTCTTTCTCCCTTTTTCTCACATTCAACTGAAAAATGTAAAAAAGCATTGCACTGAAATCGTCGCCTTGATAAAATATTATCGTAAGTTACAATTTGCTACTTTTGGGGAACGCATTTTAAGTTCAAACATTTTTTGCTCTAAAACTATACGGTGAAATTTTTTAAAATATGAATGGCTGATACAGAAAACATCTGGCAACTCAGAAACGTGAAAATAAATATAATATTCTGATAAAGGAAGGAATAAGGGTAAATTTTTCTCAATATGCCGTTGTCGTATGTGACGGTTTAACCAAAACTGCTGGTTACCCAAACACATACGACAAAATAATCACACATACGACAAAAATAAAACAAATTTAAATGTTGTTAGTATATTACATACGACAATATAAAAACATACTTACCTATTTATTTAAAAGCAAAAATAAACTCAGATTTATTTTTTCAATTATTTATTTTCTGTTAAAAAAATATTTTTTTTTATTCTCAACAAACTTAAAATAAACAAACGTAAAAATAAAAAAGTTATAATTCTAAAAAAATAAATAATTAATTCATTATTCCATTAGGTAAAAAATACTTTCGTGTCTTAACATTAAAGTATTCGCAAGTTTAAAAAAAAATCACATTTATTAGTTCACAGTGCAGTTGATTTTTAAATATTAATTTAATTAACATTTAAGCAGGAACAAAAATACTCTTTAAAAAGATCAAAGTTTTAATTAATTTTAAAAATTGCACGATAAAATGTTTTATCTTCAATTTTATCTTTTATATAATTTTTTTTGTTGGAGTCGATGGCCTTTGATGGAGCTATACGAAGCTCTTTTTGCCAAAAATTTGCGTCGGTTCAGTTTTGAAAACGTACGTAATAAGTGTAAAACGCTTCTTTAAATGAAGTCGTACATCCTATTTTATAAGTATTCTCTTCGTTGTAGATTAGAGTTTTGACTTTAAAGAACTGGATCTGCTTATAAGCCAGGTTTTCAGACTTGAAAGCATAGTTTTTAAAATCCTTTTGGTTGATTTGCAAAATTTTTAAATTAACGTTCGGAAAATTAATTTTTTTTAAAAGGCGAATCAAAGTAACTTGGCTGGGTATTCCGACATTTCGTAAATATTTTTCAATTACGCTGTTGACACAGTCTACTTCTTGCAAGCAAGAATGTCCTGGCTCACAAAACTTTTGCGTTATTTCTTTGATCATTGAATTTTGATGGTCATGAAGGAATTGTAGGGTAGCAGTCGATGTTATTCGGTTTCTATTTTGTGGAACGCATGAATCACTCCACAAAATATTTTTTTTCATATTCGGGTGGTCGTCTACAACCTTGTTTAGGATTTTAATTAATCCACTGGCGATATCATTTCCAGACCGCCCGCTTACAGTTTCATTCCAAATAACGCAGTATGTCACTTACGGAGCCGGGTATGATTAGTGTTCCAGTGCGATTGTAAGCAAAAAGTTTTCTTTTATAATAAAAATTGGATGTATACATTTTCGGCAAGGTAAAAACGTTTTCGAGGTCATACATCAAAACGGCGGTGTTTTCGTTTCTTTTTGCAAATCTTTTTTCTCGTTCTGCTTTCGTAAATCTCTTTTCTTTCAAGTCTTTTTTCATAAATCCGAGTTTCATCTTCCGTACATGTTTCTTTATTAGCCTTGTAAAGACTACACTTGTCGCATAAGTCTTTTTTTGGGACATGGACTTTAATTTTGTACAAATCATACATCCTTTGTAAGTTTAGGTGTGCTTCTAAGTATTTTCTGGGGGTTGTTGAACGACAATAATGGGAGTCCTTCACCTCAGCTACACGGTCGACTTCTGCAGCCTTTCTACCACGCTTATTCTGAGAATTAGTAGACTCTCCATTTGTATATTTTGAGAAAAAGTAGTACACCGTTCTCTCTGATATACTGAATGTGTTTAAAAATACTTCTTGCATACTTGTATGATCTCATGCCTTACATTAAAATAGTAGTGAAAACTTGCCTTTTTTTGGGGATTCTCATCATATCTGGTATTTTTTCGTCTACGTTTAATTTCATCTTTTTTAATATAAGTTCCATAAAATATTTGTTTGTCCTCTGATGATAGACTCCAGAAATACGTATAAATGACTTCCCTCTGTGCATCGGTAATAGTCCGGGTACAACCATAAAAACAGGTATGTGTGCAAGTGTCACCCATCGTTCTGCCAAGCCTTGGAACACCGCATTTTCCCTCATATGGAAGACCTTGATCTCGAAGATTTTTCTGATGTTTTGTTTCCACAATTAAGGATTTTTGTTTCTTTTTGGAAGACCTTGATCTCGAAGATTTTTCTGATGTTTTATTTCCACAATGAAGGATTTTATATTGAATAATTCGCGCGAATTTATTGCTATTATTTTTATTTCAGTTATAAAAGCCAGATAAAAACAAAAAGTTCGCGATTTCAATTCGAATTAGTTTTTTATTACATACATGTTCATCATGAGCAAAGTGCACGATCAAAAGCTGCTTGTAGCCGCAAGATGGAACAACACTGAAAGTGCCATCCAATAAATATTCGCGGTTCGCTGTCTCTGGCAACTTTTGGATGGCAGTTGCAATTGTTGGGGACCAAAGATTGAATATGAAAAATTATCCTCCATAACTGTGCACCTATAGAAGGGTTCGCCCTTTTGGTATCGTGACATACCAAAATCATTCATTACATGATCTGTTTTGAAACATTTCAACACTTCTTTTACAGTAACGGGAGCTTTGGGGATTTTTTTTTTTTTTGTATATACACTATCAGTTCTGTGTCGTGGAGTGCTTAAAGCAAGCAACTACGAGTATCATGAGTATCATGTTTTGTGTTGAGTGTGGGATCAGTATGAATACCATTTAATGATCACTCTTATCTGCAAAACTATTGAATTAATTTAAAAAGGCGACTTTCTTTTGTGCTGTCTAAAACGTTATAATTTCTTTATTCTTTTGTTCTTCTATTTATATTGTGTAATTACGTTAGAAGAAATACATTATTTACATATGAAAACTGTTTACTTTATATTTTGACATTACATATTTGTGGATAGTAATTCATAGAGATGGTTGATAATTCTTTCTATTGAAACTTGTTTTTGTGTGATGACGTCATCCAGGTCGTTTATTTGATTAAATCGCCAACATTCTCCCCCGCCGTGAACGCAGTTCGCAATCTTCGAAACTTTGATGTCATCAGATTCTTAATTCTGCTTCGAATGCCAACTCTGGTGTGGAGTCCCTCTGATATTTCCAAATAGTGTCATCTCACGACATGTAAAGACAAACAATATTAGTTATATAAAACTGACATGTAAAAGAGTGACAACCACATAAACATAACACGCAATACAAATACAAATCATAATTGCAATGCAACAATATCATCTGCTCCTGTTTCGCTCACACATAATGCTGGTGAGCAAATTTTGTTTGCGCTTTCTTCTCCCTTTTTTTTTGGATTTACGTTGACTGCAGTTGTTGTTAGTGTAATTCGCGAGTTGTAAATTTCCATTGATGACGATCGATGGACGCGGGTGGAGTTATTTTTCGTTTTAAATATTGTCGGTTTTTTTTTTTTTGTATAATTAGTTTAAGTTAGTTTAATTAATTATTAGTGACGGTGAAGTGTGCAGATGATTTAAGGTAAGTGTTTTATTTGATATAGTATTTTTATGTTATAGGTATTGTGTATTTTCATTTTCATTGATAGGATTTTTTTTTGTTTTGATTTCGCGATCGCGTTGTGTGAGTGTGTGTGTGTGTGTGCATGCAAACGCGCGCGGTGAATTTTCGTTGCAAAAATCATATTTTCGTATTTTATTTAATTTGAGTGATGAATTCGTGTATAATGTGAGTTTTATTGGGTTCTAAGTGTTTGATTTTGAGAAAATTGATTGTGAAATGTTTGTTTTCATTTTGTTTGCATTGGTTTGTGTTGTGATATATTGTGTTGCGATATGTGTAGGTATGTATACTGATACAATGAAAGCGGACTGTATGATATAATTTGTTCATGATAGTTTTGTATCATGCAGGGTTGCCACACTATTCGTCTAGTGCAACAATTGAAATGTAAGTGAGCATATATTTTTGAGATTGAGTGGAATCTATTACATATACTTATATTGAAGTTTTATTTTTCGTAATAAATGATGAATAATTGCTGTGTTGATGTATATTCCGTTTAATACAGGTTAAAAAATTGATTAAAATTATGTGTTGAGTAGATAAACTAATTTTGAATTAATGTGTTGAGTTTTTGAAATCTATTTTTGTTGACTGTGTTGGGTGAAAGAACAGCATTTGAATGAAATTTGTATGTTGGATGAATATAATAATATATTTTGTGTTGGGTTTTACATTGTATCGAATTTTTGATTGTGTTGAGTTTTATATTGTGTTGAATATTTATCTTGTGTTGAATTTTATATTATGATGTTGTGTTGAGTTGAATGATATATTATAATGTTGTGTTGAGGTGAATGTTGATTTTATGTTCGGCGAATGGGTTGATTTAAATCAGTGTTCGATGTATTGCTGGGTAAAGGACAAATTTTGGAGATAGGGCGTTTCAGTTCGGTTGTTTCTGTTTTGAGTGTTACCACTCGAACTAAATTATCAGGTCCAGGATGTAGTTTTGTTATTCGGCCTAGATTCCATTTGAGTGGGGGCAGTCGTTCGTCTTTGATCAAAACTAGGTCCCCTTCCTTTAATTGTGACTTGATGACTTTAGTCCACTTTGGTCGCTGCTGTAGTCGGGCAAGATACTCATTACTCCACATTTTCCAGAATGATTGCGAGAGGGCTTGAACTCTCTTCCAGCGTTCCAGGTGTGAGGTTTTCTCCAACTGGTATTCTGGTTGTGGAGGTGAAATAAGCGGACCGCCTATGAGAAAGTGGCCGGGTGTTATTGCTCCTAGGTCGTTGATGTCTTCTGACTGTGGACACAAGGGTCTTGAGTTCAGACAGGCTTCCACTTGTGCGAGAAGCGTGGTGAGCTCTTCCAATGTCAGGATTTGGTTACCAGCCACACGTTTGAGGTGAAATTTTACAGATTTCACACCCGCTTCCCATAGACCTCCAAAGTGCGGGGAAGCTGGGGGAATGAAATTCCACTTGGTACCTTCGTTGGCCAGTACCTCTGCCACATTTCTCCAATTGAACTGCGCCTCTTTAAGTTGCCTTTGTAGCTCTCCATTAGCGCCTACAAAATTTCGACCACAGTCGCTGAATAGCTCTTTGCAAAGACCTCGTCTTGCAACTAACCTCCTGAACGCTCCTATAAAAGTTTGGGTAGTCATATCACTGACCAATTCTATATGGACAGCCTTCGTTGCCATACAGACAAAAATCGCAAAGTATCCTTTCAAGGTTTTAGCGTTGCGTCCTCTCCAGGTTTTGACATCGATGGGTCCTGCGTAATCAACTCCTGCGTATGTGAATGGACGCGACATAGCCGTCCTTGCTGCAGGAAGATTACCCATTAACTGCGTCAACGGTTTCGCTCTGAACTTAAAGCAAATGTTGCAGTGAATTTGCTTCTTAACAGCCTTTTTCAGATTAAAAATCCAAAACTGTTGGCGAATGTAGGCAATCATCTTTTCGTTACCTCCGTGTAGTGTTTTTTCGTGGGCGTCACTGATGATGCGTTTTGACAGAAGGTGATTTGATTTGAGAAGGATTGGGTGTTTTTTGTTGAATGGCAGAGTGGAGTTGGATAGCCTCCCCCCAACTCGTAAAACTCCCTCTCCGTCTCTGATTGGTGTGAGTGAATTATACCCCTTTGTGTTGATCCCTTCTTCTTCTGAAGCGAATGTCTCCTCCTGCACCGATCGTATGATTCGCGTGACTGCCTCCTCAAGTTCCTGCGGCGATAGTACACCCGTGTACTGTTGAGAAGGCCTGTCTCTGGTTCGCATGCGTAGGCAGTATGCAATAACTCGTACTGCTTTAGTTAAAGTTGAACAGTTTTGTAGAACTCCGTTTACTACACTACTGCTTTTATTTTCCCTACAGTGATGAACAATTGTAGAACGGGCTTCATGGTGGGTCTCTAGACAAGATGGCTGTTCTGGGTAGATGGCATCCCAATGATGCCTTAAAAAATCTGGACCTTCCCACCACAGTTTGTTTTCCACAATCATCGACGGAAAAATGCCACGAGAAGCAGCATCAGCTGGGTTCAGCTCCGATGGAATATGTTTCCAAGTTGTGTTGTTGGTGAACTTTTGGATCTGTGACACACGGTTGCAGATGAATGTCTTCCACTTTGACGGAGGAGCTCTAATCCAGCATAACGTGATGACTGAATCGGTCCACGCATAGACATCAGCTGCTTCCAACTTCAGAATTGTTGTCGTTTCATGAAGTAATTTTGCCAACAGAACAGCTCCACAAAGTTCCAACCTAGGCAGCGTAATTGTTTCCAAGGGTGCTACCTTTGTCTTTGACATCAGCAGATGCATATGGATTTGTTCATCTCTATCCAGAACACGTAAATAAACCGCAGCGGCATATGCCTTCTCCGAAGCGTCGCTAAAACCATGGACCTCAAGCTTCCTGACGTGCTTATCTGTGTTGATCCATCGACGAATCTGGATTCTTTCGATCGCTGGAAGTTCATGTCGAAAAGCTAGCCACTCCTGTTCCAATTCCGTTGGGATCGGTTTATCCCAATCCAGTCCTCTACCCCATAGCTTCTGCATCATTGTCTTGGCCTTGATGGTGCAGGGTGAGATCCATCCCATTGGATCGTAGAGCTTAGCTATCGCGGATAAGATGGACCGTTTTGTGATATCAGCTTCCACAATCTGAGCAACCTGGAATGAGAAAACGTCAGGAACTGGCAGCCATTTTATGCCTAGCGTTTTGACGTCACTGGTTTCAACAAACGGGAGCGAAAAAATCAACTGCTCGATCACTTGGTGGAATGTTTTGCAAAACCTCTTCCGAATTGCTGACTTGCTTGCGTAAATGGAAACCTGCAGTTGCTAAAAGTTCCCTTACAGCTGGAGTTTGCGCTGCGTCTCTTCAATAGTATCGGCTCCACTAATGACGTCGTCGACATAGGTTTCCTCTCTGATGACGGAGGTAGCCAATGGATAATTGAAGGCTTCGTCGTGTGCTAGCTGCAAAAATACCCGAATGGCGAGATATGGAGCGGAAGCTCTGCCAAAAGTAACCGTTTCCAGACGGTAAATCTTCAAATCCTGGTTCGGATTTTCTCGCCATAAGATCAGCTGGTAGTTTGCATCTGCCGTGTTGACTCGGATCTGACGGTACATCTTCTCCACGTCACCAGTAAAGGTAAACCTATATTTACGACATCTTAAAATAATGTCCATAACATTCGTTTGAACTTTAGGTCCAACCATCAACTTGTCATTCAAGGAAGAGCCAAAATATGGTTTAAAAGTTGCGTCGTAAACGACCCGCAACCTCGTGGTGGTACTGGATTCCTTGACGACGGCGTGATGGGGAATAAAAAAATGAAATGTAGATTTTAAAACCTCATTGGATTCCTCGACTGGGGTCATATGTCCGAGCTCGAGGTACTCGGCCATACACTTTGCGTACTCCTTGTGTTGAGTCGGGTTGGCTTGCAGTCTCTTTTCCAACTGCAAGAAACGTCTGACCGCACCTTGATGTGTTGGGCCCATGCTTGGGTATTCTCCACCTCTAAAGGGCAGACGAACTTGGTAGCGGCCATCAGGTAAGCGTTTTGTGTGTTGTATGAAATGTTCTTCACATATCCTGTCTTCCTCATCTTCATACTTCTCATACGGTTCTTTCCAGAACCTCTTCATCGTCGTGTTGAGATCGACATGACTGAAGAACGAACGAACTGTTTTTCTCTCCGTC
Organism: Portevinia maculata; assembly: GCA_949715645.1. Lineage (NCBI taxonomy): Eukaryota > Metazoa > Arthropoda > Insecta > Diptera > Syrphidae > Portevinia > Portevinia maculata. The sequence goes on along the minus strand of OX454525.1, from coordinate 12,878,209 downwards.
GACGGCACCTTTCCCAGCACGATCCATCCCAGATGTGTCCTCTGTGCTATTGGTCCTAAGCACCCGCTGTTCCGGACAACCTCTCCTAGGATGCTCTCGCTGTAGATGTCGCTTCCCAGCAACATATCAACCTTTGCCGGAATGTTGAACGTCGGATCAGCCAACTGCAAACCCTTCAGGTGAGACAAATTTTCAGACTTAGTATATTGGGCCGGAAGGAGCCCAGTCAGGGACTTTAGGACGAGAGCCTGCATTTGACCTGCAAAGCTCGAGGTCAGTGACGCGATTCTTAGATCGACGATCTTGTTGGATGCTCCACTGCTGACCTCCCCCAACCCACTAATCTTACTAAATGTCCACCTTGTCTTCAAATTTAACCGCTGTACTGCTGCCTCCGTTATAAACGACGCCTCCGAACCAATATCGAGTAATGCCCTCAACGTCAAATAACTCCCATTACCGGCTTTCACCCTAACTAAAGCTGTTGAAAGCAAAACCTGCGAGTTAGTGTTGACATGGTGAACTCGGTAGTTGTGACTTGTTGATGGCAAATTATTTTCGGTTTGTGATTGACCTTGAGGCTGGTTCGGGTCGTATGTTTGTATTTGGCATACACTCGGAGAGTTTTGTTGCGCAACGGTTTGGCTGTGGTAGCTATTAGTTGCTGACCAATTATTCGCGTTCTGTTGTTGAACCTGGGTTGAATTCGGGACGAATTGGGGCGCGTTTGGGTTGTAGGCTGCAGGAATTGGCAGATTCAGTGGGATGGGATGTAATAAAGTGTTGTGTCGCTGTTTGCAGTGATAGCATGACTTAGAGCTGGGACATTTGTTCTTGAAATGGCTGTAAGCAAGGCAGTTCTCACATACCTTGATGTTAAAAACAGTTTCTTTTCGCTGGCCTACATCCATCTCTAAAAATCTCCTACATTCTCTTACTGAATGTGGCCCTTTTTGACAAACCCTGCAGTTGATTTGCCGTTTCGGAGCCTGCCGAGCATGAAGAACTTGAGTTGGTTTCGCTTTGCTAATTGTTTTAGTACCTGACTGCTGTTCCACAGCTTCCAACGTTCGAAACCTACATTGCAAAAACTCAAAATCTTGTATCTTTGGTAACTCTTTACTACTACCTAACCTCTCTTCCCACAGCTGTTGCGTCGTGTTGGACAATTTCTGGAGCATGACAAAAATCAGGATAGCATCCCAATGCTTCACCGGTACCTCCAAATTCTCCAAAGAGTGGATAATCTCTTGAGACGTATCCAAAATTCGCTTGATGTTGTTTGCTGTCTCGCTGCTCATCGAAACCTGGCCGAAAAACAGCTTTAATTGCGTGTTGACCAGCACCCTCTTGTAATCGTAACGTTCGGTTAGAATCTCCCAAGCACGATAATAATTGCCCTTGTCAATAGCCAAGTGTTGAAGAAGTCTCTCTGCGTCACCACTAACATTGCACTTCAAAAAACGCAACTTCTGTATCTCTGATAGCGTTGTGTTGGTGTGTACCAGAGAAACAAACATATCGTGAAAAGATCTCCACGACTCATAACCACCCGAAAATGTTGGGAGTGTAATTACAGGCAGCCTTAACTCACTCACTCTTCCATCCCTGCTGTTATCTTTATCGGTATCGTTTGGCGATACTTCGGACGTCAATTTGTCAATGGCATCTAACACTTCAGTTTTGTACTCGGCGTAGACTTCTCGGATTACTTCATATGCTGCTTCCAAATCTGCAACATTCAGATCAGCTTCCACCTTTCCAGTTCCGAGTATCTGCTGATGGTAGTGTTCTGCCATCGTCAACTGCTTGTCCATCATCTGGATGCGAGTATTAAGATAATTAAGTTTGGCTAACCTAACTTTATCTGCTTTGCCAAAATTTAACCTATCCTGCCTTATGCTTGAAAGAATATTCAACTGCAGCTTGCCGTAGGACATTTTAAATATATATATATTTCGTGTAGATCACAAGAACAAATAGATACAATGTGCAGACTCACCTGCAGACAAAGAAAATTGCAATTGGGCTGAACTTCTTGGTGCTGATTGAGACTCCAATGTAAATTGTTGTTGTAAAACGCCACAGTAGTCAGCAACAAAATGGGGTTGTGTTGAAAATCTTCCTTGATGAATTGTAGCGTCTTTAAACTCCTTCGGTGCGAAATTACCACACTACACACTACACACTTTAAAAACGTAAATTAAAATGTTAAATTTTTGTATGAAATGATTAATACGAGTATCAAATCTTTTTCCACAGATTCACTGGGGCTCGAAGGACCAAGAATGTTTTGTGTTGAGTGTGGGATCAGTATGAATACCATTTAATGATCACTCTTATCTGCAAAACTATTGAATTAATTTAAAAAGGCGACTTTCTTTTGTGCTGTCTAAAACGTTATAATTTCTTTATTCTTTTGTTCTTCTATTTATATTGTGTAAGTACGTTAGAAGAAATACATTATTTACATATGAAAACTGTTTACTTTATATTTTGACATTACATATTTGTGGATAGTAATTCATAGAGATGGTTGATAATTCTTTCTATTGAAACTTGTTTTTGTGTGATGACGTCATCCAGGTCGTTTATTTGATTAAATCGCCAACATTCTCCCCCGCCGTGAACGCAGTTCGCAATCTTCGAAACTTTGATGTCATCAGATTCTTAATTCTGCTTCGAATGCCAACTCTGGTGTGGAGTCCCTCTGATATTTCCAAATAGTTTCATCTCACGACATGTAAAGACAAACAATATTAGTTATATAAAACTGACATGTAAAAGAGTGACAACCACATAAACATAACACGCAATACAAATACAAATCATAATTGCAATGCAACAATATCATCTGCTCCTGTTTCGCTCACACATAATGCTGGTGAGCAAATTTTGTTTGCGCTTTCTTCTCCCTTTTTTTTTTGGATTTACGTTGACTGCAGTTGTTGTTAGTGTAATTCGCGAGTTGTAAATTTCCATTGATGACGATCGATGGACGCGGGTGGAGTTATTTTTCGTTTTAAATATTGTCGGGTTTTTTTTTTTTGTTTAATTAGTTTAAGTTAGTTTAATTAATTATTAGTGACGGTGAAGTGTGCAGATGATTTAAGGTAAGTGTTTTATTTGATATAGTATTTTTATGTTATAGGTATTGTGTATTTTCATTTTCATTGATAGGATTTTTTTTTGTTTTGATTTCGCGATCGCGTTGTGTGAGTGTGTGTGTGTGTGTGCATGCAAACGCGCGCGGTGAATTTTCGTTGCAAAAATCATATTTTCGTATTTTATTTAATTTGAGTGATGAATTCGTGTATAATGTGAGTTTTATTGGGTTCTAAGTGTTTGATTTTGAGAAAATTGATTGTGAAATGTTTGTTTTCATTCTGTTTGCATTGGTTTGTGTTGTGATATATTGTGTTGCGATATGTGTAGGTATGTATACTGATACATTGAAAGCGGACTGTATGATATAATTTGTTCATGATAGTTTTGTATCATGCAGGGTTGCCACACTATTCGTCTAGTGCAACAATTGAAATGTAAGTGAGCATATATTTTTGAGATTGAGTGGAATCTATTATACTTATATTGAAGTTTTATTTTTCGTAATAAATGATGAATAAGTGCTGTGTTGATGTATATTCCGTTTAATACAGGTTAAAAAATTGATTAAAATTATGTGTTGAGTAGATAAACTAATTTTGAATTAATGTGTTGAGTTTTTGAAATCTATTTTTGTTGACTGTGTTGGGTGAAAGAACAGCATTTGAATGAAATTTGTATGTTGGATGAATATAATAATATATTTTGTGTTGGGTTTTACATTGTATCGAATTTTTGATTGTGTTGAGTTTTATATTGTGTTGAATATTTATCTTGTGTTGAATTTTATATTATGATGTTGTGTTGAGTTGAATGATATATTATAATGTTGTGTTGAGGTGAATGTTGATTTTATGTTCGGCGAATGGGTTGATTTAAATCAGTGTTCGATGTATTGCGGGGTAAAGGACAAATTTTAGAGATAGGGCGTTTCAGTTCGGTTGTTTCTGTTTTGAGTGTTACCACTCGAACTAAATTATCAGGTCCAGGATGTAGTTTTGTTATTCGGCCTAGATTCCATTTGAGTGGGGGCAGTCGTTCGTCTTTGATCAAAACTAAGTCCCCTTCCTTTAATTGTGACTTGATGACTTTAGTCCACTTTGGTCGCTGCTGTAGTCGGGCAAGATACTCATTACTCCACATTTTCCAGAATGATTGCGAGAGGGCTTGAACTCTCTTCCAGCGTTCCAGGTGTGAGGTTTTCTCCAACTGGTATTCTGGTTGTGGAGGTGAAATAAGCGGACCGCCTATGAGAAAGTGGCCGGGTGTTATTGCTCCTAGGTCGTTGATGTCTTCTGACTGTGGACACAAGGGTCTTGAGTTCAGACAGGCTTCCACTTGTGCGAGAAGCGTGGTGAGCTCTTCGAATGTCAGGATTTGGTTACCAGCCACACGTTTGAGGTGAAATTTTACAGATTTCACACCCGCTTCCCATAGACCTCCAAAGTGCGGGGAAGCTGGGGGAATGAAATTCCACTTGGTACCTTCGTTGGCCAGTACCTCTGCCACATTTCTCCAATTGAACTGCGCCTCTTTAAGTTGCCTTTGTAGCTCTCCATTAGCGCCTACAAAATTTCGACCACAGTCGCTGAATAGCTCTTTGCAAAGACCTCGTCTTGCAACTAACCTCCTGAACGCTCCTATAAAAGTTTGGGTAGTCATATCACTGACCAATTCTATATGGACAGCCTTCGTTGCCATACAGACAAAAATCGCAAAGTATCCTTTTGTTGCATACATAAATATGCCTACCTTTACTACAATTCAAATCACCATTGCATACGCAAATATGACTCTATTGTATCCTAATTATATATCCTATCTTATTCACATATCTCTTCTTCTCACATCGCACATTTCTTTGCCAGCAAATCTTCCCACTATGCAATAATTTTATATCCTATCTTATTCACATATCTCTTCTTCTCACATCGCACATTTCTTTGCAGACGCAAATCTTCCCACTATGCAATAATTTTATATCCTATCTTATTCACATATCTCTTCTTCTCACATCGCACATTTCTTTGCCAGCAAATCTTCCCACTATGCAATAACCGTACGGTGACAAAATTATGTTCGTAGGCAGGGCAGACAATTAAAATGGGACAGTCTATCTTCACCCGTGAGCGCATTAGCATCAAAATATTAATAACAATTGTGTTTACAACTGCAACAAAAATTTAAAGGCAATAAAAATATAGAACAAGCCTTCAATAAATTGAGTTAAAAATTAATAACAATTGTGTTTCAATAAATTGAGTTAAAATATAAATAACAATTGTGTTTCAATAAATTGAGTTAAAAATTAATAACAATTGTGTTTCAATAAATTGAGTTAAAATATAAATAACAATTGTGTTTCAATAAATTGAGTTAAAATATAAATAACAATTGTGTTTCAATAAATTGAGTTAAAATATTAATAACAATTGTGTTTACAACAAATTGTCGGAGTAAAAGCGAACAGTAACAAAAATTGGCGCAGCCGGTAGGATTAAGGAAGCAACAGTTTTAAACTGGTAATAGCTTGAAAAGCCTTAACTACCAAAACCTTATACTGGGCAAGACTCCTTTACCCTTAATCTCGGAACTGAGTCTGGTTTCGAGGGTATACTGAGGTAGATGACCTCTACACCACCGAGAGAGGACTCAACTCCTAGCCAGAATCCCGCAGGACAACCCCAACCAGGAACTTCAAGAGGACAATCACCGCAACCAGCACCTATTTCACCGAGAAGACTTCGATCCGGGACGGTGTTACGCAGCAATAATTCTGTAAGTTTAAGTGACTATTTAGGATTACTATTAGAAAAAACGCGAAACAGTGAAAATTTAACAGTCCTGCAGTGCGAACACTTAAATAATGAATTAGAAAAAACGAGAGAACAAAGACTCAGTAAAATTCGCAAATTGAAAGAAGCGACTGCAGACTTCAAAAAGGAACTGTTAGATTTTCACGGTCAATCGCACCCGCTCGCGGTAGAACATAAGTTAACACGTGGGATTAGTAGTGAAAGTGATTCGAGGGATAGCGAAATTTCTTTAAAGTGGTTAAATATTTCCTTTCCTGAATCCGAACAAGAGTTTACCTTTGAATCGGAAACCATCGAAAATAAACCCCATACCCATTTTAAAATGTCAGTCGATTATTGCAAAATAGCCAAACTGACTGCTCAGCTAGTTCCTATATTTTCGGGCGAACACAGCCCATCATTGAGCACAGATCTACAGACGTTTCTGGGCTGTTGTAAGAAGGTACTTGAATGCCTATCTGAGGAAGAACACCCAGCGTTTGTGCAGATTTTTCCTACGAGACTGAGAGGTGATGCTTATTTATTAGTCGCATCTAACCAAATAACATCCTTCGAGGATGCCGAACAGCTCCTCAATCGAACGTACTTGCCAAGGGAAACCTACCACGAAGTGGTAAATAAGTTAATCACAATGAGACAGTACCCCTTAGAAACTCTCATCGCTTTTACGGCTAGAATAAAGCAGATGCTGCAGCTTTGCAAGGAGGCAGCGGACCACAAATATGGTTCAATGGCAGCTCCTGCTGTGAAAACACAGCTGGAAGATTTTGCCAAAAATTCCTTGAAAACAGGAGTTACGAACCCGCATCTCTGTCAATACCTTCTAACGGTAGGAGATGGAACAATTGAAAATTTAGTGCAGAAAGCCCTAGATATGGAGAGACTGCAACAAACTGTTCTGAACCCACAATCATATTCGCCTGCCCCTTATTATCCAGTTACAAGTAAACCCAACGTCACCCCCTCGCCGTCTTATTTCCCACACCACCCACAGCAAGGTCCGCAGTATTATTTCCCAAACAGCCCACAGCAAGGTCCGCCGTCGTATTTCCTCAACGGCCCACAACAATTCACGCAGTCTTATTTCCAAGGTAGTCCACAAACACCCATTCAAAATCGTTTAATTCCCGAAAAGCAAAATACTAGGTTTAAAGATAGCAAACCCCTGAATTTATTAACTACTAGATTGATTTGTAGTTTTTGCCACAAAAGGGGACACACCTATAGCGATTGTATCACTAGGAAGAATACCCCTTTCTGCACCACCTGTAAAGCCTACAACCATGATGTGAGAGACTGTCGAAAATCGGAAAATCGCGGTAACATTCCCATGCATCACAGGAACCAACCGACAACCCCAGCACCTTTAAACTCCAGTAGGGTATACAATGTAAGAACAACTTGCGATTTTTGTGGCCGGCTAGGCCACTTACTTAATGAATGTAGACAAAAAGCCAGATGGGAATCGGGAAACCAGGGAAACTCCTCGCAGTCGAGCCCAAAAACCCCGGCTCGACATTAAAAATAAAAGAAAACCCACAAAGGTACCTTCGGAAGCCCAAGTGCAGTGTCCCCACGGTAGTTCTTCCCCTCGACATAGGCCGTAAAGGTCAAGCGAAACTAATCGTGGACACTGGCTCCGAAGTTAGTTTAATAAAAATTAATTCACTTAAGTCAGGAACGAAAATTGACACCGATAAGGCATGTACTTTAGAAACACCATTTGGAAAAGGAAACAGTATTGGTGCTTGTCAGGGGCATTTTAAGGTTAAATCTAGTATTCCATGTTCCTTCCAAGTACTGGATAATACGGCAACGTTTTCGGACGACGGAATACTCGGAAACGACTTCCTTTCGAATCATTGTAACGTGGATGGTCCTAACAATCAACTGAGATTTCCCGGAACGATAACCAATCCACAGGAGCTAACAATACCTCTAAATTACTCAGATCTTAGTTCAAGTCCTAAAAGGGCAGTCAAAAAGGGACAACACACAGCAAAATTGGAGCCAACAGTCGCCCAATCCAAAAGCTGTGTCGTTTCTAATGTTGACTGCGAAGCCTCGACAAAGGATGCTTGTTATGCCGTAATAAGCAATACGGACGCAAACAACGCCTATGATCAATTTAAGAGTTTTGATATTGTACTTGATAAACCATTCAGCCTGCCTGAACGGTCACAAACGTTTATAACAGTTCCTCTAGAATTAACGGAAGAAATGCTCTGCTTACCCGATAAGGTATGCGATGGAATCTTCCTTTCCAATTGTATCTTGCCTTCAGGCCAAAATAGATATTTAATAAGTGCTCTCAATACAAATGACCAAACAGTACCCATACAGAAATTAAAGTTACTATTAAGTCCAGCGCAAAACTATAAAATAATCCCTCTGGAAACCGAAAATGAACATGTTCCAGGGACGACCATGTTAAATCACCACGTAAAATACACGTACCCGGACAACGAGTTTCCGGACGACCCCCAACTAAACTTACGTGTAGAGAAACTCAAAAACGAGCTCACTGTTGGAAAAAACCTTAATTCTGAAGAAAAGAACGCAGTAATAAACCTCTGCAATGAGTATTGTGATATTTTTCATTTAAAAGGCGATCGCCTCTCATACACAACCGCAGTAACACATGAAATCCCATTGCTACAGGACCAGGCGCCAATAAACCAAAGAATGTATAGACTGCCCCAGACAAAGAGGCAAGTTATAAATGATCAGTTAAAGGAGATGTTGGAAGATAACGTAGTCCAACCTAGCAAAAGTCCTTGGAACTCACCTCTCCTGGTAGTCCCTAAAAAGCCGGGTCCGGATGGTGAAATCAGATGGCGAGTAGTGGTTGATTTTCGCAAACTGAATGATTGCACAATTGGTGATGCTTACCCCCTACCTCGAATTGAGGACATACTTGACCAACTTGGTCACTCCCGGTATTTCTCCACGCTCGATCTAGCCAATGGCTACCACCAAGTTATGGTAGATCCAAAGGATCAACCAAAAACCGCCTTCAGCACGAACTATGGACACTATGAGTTTAAACGTATGCCTTTCGGTTTAAAAGGGGCTCCGGCTACGTTTCAACGCTTGATGAACTATGTCCTTACCGGGTTACAAGGTATTGAATGCTTTGTATATCTGGATGACATAGTGATTTACGGGAAAAACCTCACGGATCACAACAATAAACTAAAAAAGGTTTTTGATAGATTACGAAAAAATAGCTTAAAACTGCAGCCGGAAAAGTGCAGATTCCTACAAAAGGAAGTAGTTTATTTGGGACATGTATGTTCAGAATTAGGGGCACTGCCAAATCCCAGCACAACTGCAACTGTTCAAAATTTTCCATCTCCACGAACAGTTAGGCAGGTCCAATCCTTTTTGGGACTTGCCAACTACTACCGTAAATTTATTCCACAATTTTCTAAAATAGTCCGACCTCTTACAAACTTACTCCGTAAGGACGTAAAGTTCACCTGGACTGAGAAATGCCAAATAGCATTTCAAGAAATCAAGGCACAGCTGGTCTCACCGCCTCTTCTGATCTACCCCGATTTTGCTAAACGTTTTAATCTGACGACGGATGCGAGCAGCGAAGCGATCGGAGCGGTACTATCACAGGGCGACGTAGGAAGAGATCAGCCCATTGCATATGCTAGTCGCACTTTAAACAAAGCCGAGCGTAACTACTCCACTATTGAGAAAGAGCTATTAGCTATTGTATGGGCTACCAAAAATTTTAGATGTTACCTTCAAGGGCGCAAATTCACTGTCTACACAGATCATAAGCCTTTAAAGGGAGTATTCAACGTAAAAGACCCAACCACTCGCCTCGTTCGATTTCATCACAAATTGTCGGAGTTCGATTACAAAATAGAATACAAGCCAGGCAAATACAATACCAATGCTGATGCCCTTAGTCGAATTCCCCAATGTAACGTGGCCAAGTCTGCACAAGAACGGCAATCCAAAAGGTGTGCAGATACAGACAGGATCTTAACCTATGCTGAGTACGAAGCCGAGAAAGCACAGCCAACCATTACAGAATCTGCAGAGTGCAAATCTTGTGCGAATTTGAATGCATCTCAATCAATCACACAAGAAACTACAGAGCCTTTTAAGGTACAAGCCGAGGTGCACCAACCACCGAATAAGTTCATCGACATTCTACCGGTAAATACAGCAGTATGTAATGCTGTAACGCGGTTACAATCACAAAAGAAAAGTCCATCTCCTGAGCCAGCACCTACAGATAAACCAAGCGATTCTGAAAAACTTAAAGAATCCCTAATACAGAGCGCAGTGGAGTTGCAAGAAACAAGCACAAAACCCATAGAGATAATCACTAGTCCCGAGGAAATACAAACTATTCTTAAAGACTACCACAACTCGATTTTTGGTGGTCACCAAGGGGTGATAAAAACATATAAACGAATTCGGAAAAAGTATTGGTGGCGGCACATGCTCAGAGACATAAAAAATTACATTAAAGGGTGTAAAAAATGTCAGATCATGAAAGCAACACCTCTTACACGAATGCCAATGATGATCACAGATATCGCAGAAAAACCTTTCGATAAGGTATATTTAGATATCGTGGGCCCATTAGAACAATCAGACTCTGGTAATTTATATATCCTAACGTTTCAAGACAATCTAACCAAATTTATTGACTGCCACGCCATGCCAAATGCAGAGGCTCAAACTGTGGCTCAAGTGGTTTTTGACCATATAATTACACGATTCGGTATTCCAAAACGAATTGTTACGGACCAGGGAACAAATTTTCTCAGTGGCATATTTAAAGGGCTCTGCAGACTGCTTAAAATAAAAAAATTGCAGACATCTGCTTACCACCCTCAGTCCAATGGTGCTCTTGAGCGAGCACACCGACCAATAGTGGAGTATCTGCGCAGCATAACTGATGAAAATCCCAAGTCTTGGGATCAGTTCTTACGAACAGCGACCTTTGTTTACAACAATAGCTTCCATGATAGCACAAAACTCACGCCTATGGAATGTTTATATGGTTTCACTCCTGACATTCCATCTAACTTAAAAAGAGAGCCCGAACCCATCTATAACCATGAAAGTTACTACCATCTTCTAAGGTATAGACTGCAAAAATCCTATTCAATAGCCAGACGCAACCTTTTAGCAAGCAAACAGAGGTCGAAAAACTATTTCGATAAAACCATAAGGCCTCACTCGTTTCATGTAGGAGATAAAATACTCGTCAAAAGCGAAAATCGAAAAGGGAAATTATCGCCCATATGGAGAGGGCCCTATCCAGTGACAAGTATAAAAGGACCCGTAAACACAGCTATCAAATTTGGTAGAAAAGAAATTGTGATCCATAACAATCGACTTAAGCATTACTATGAATAATGCAAAATGAAACTAACACATGACACATTTTATGTCTTACTGTCTGACTTCTCCTTTTCCCATCTTCCTACAGTACATTATGGAGCTCATGGTTATTTTCTTAACAATGCTGCTTCCCTCTGGTCAACCTTTCGAGCAACCATACACGGTGAATTCTCTCAACAAAACAGGAATAATATTCGAAGGCTTAGGCGATTTATGGGTTTACCACAACACCTGGACCGTGCTCACGGAAATAGACCTATCCGAATTAGGAAATCAAACAAGGCTGGCAGAACATGCAGAACACCTTGTCAGCCAGTTGTGTATCAGCGAAAATAGCACTAACAAAGACCATTGCTCACTACAGCAACGGCACATACATGCGGTGATGCAAACTATTAAAAATCGGACAAAAATAATCTACGAACTACTCCCGAGATCCAGGCAGCCAAGGTCACTCTTCAACGGCATCGGAAACGTGTTTCATTATCTTTTCGGCACAATGGATAGTGAAAATGAAGAGGAAATCTACAGCAAACTAGAGGACCTACAAACCGATGAAAAGAAACTAGCTGAATTGAACCTACAGCAAATAACAGTAGTTAGCACTACACTTAAACAAATTCAAACGCCTTTAAAAACTTTAATGGATAGACAGCAACAAATTGGTTTTAAGATAAACGAAATCATGCAATTAACCGATGAGTTGGCCAAAGTACAGATGAGGCAGGAGATCGTAACAAGTATCCTCCTACAAGTCCTCGAAATTGAAACCCGCCAAACCACTTTAATAGACATAATATTAGCTTCCAGCAATAACCAAATACACCCTTTATTAATCTCCCCAAACACTTTTTCGACTATTTACCAAAAGTCTAACCCAATCTGCAAGAACTGTTTGCCAATGTTATACCAAACGGCAGAAGTAAAATCGCATCTATTACAAGAAAAACTATTAGTGAAAATCACTCTACCAATTTTCGCATTACCCCGGATGCAATTTTTTAAAATTATCTGTTTCCCCGTACACCTTTCAGCAGGACATTCTCTAGTACCTGATGTAAAGTATTCCCATATAGCATCTCAAACTGAATCCCAAGAGTTTCTCCTATTCGAGAGCGGAGATATCAAATCGTTTGTAACTATCACCCGTGGATTGAACATAACCACTTACGTGGGGAAACTAGAGATTCCAATAACGCGCGCAACAGCCACAAAAGAGTGCATTGTCAAAGCATTTTTAAACCCTCTGAACGATAGTACCCAATGTCATTATCGAGTACAAGTTCCCTCTCAAGACACATTTATTAAAATGACTAGACCAAATACTTGGTTGTATTCGGTTATTAGTCCTACCGTCCTTCACATAGTCTGCTCAAGGTCATTATCAACCCCTAAGTTAACAGGACAAGGCATCCTAACAATTAACGAACCTTGTCAAGTGGAAGTTCTCGACAAAACAATCTACTATCAGGGTGACTCGAGGCCCCCTCTCTATATTATACAACCACAATATTTCCCCCCCGCTAGTACGGAACTCTCTCAGTTAAACCTTACTACCCTCACTTCCAATGTTCCAAATGTGAATCACACCCAAGTTATAATAGGCCCAAATACAAATGAGATCATATATAAAAGTACCCACTCTCTCGAAGATATAAAAACAAAATTGAACAGCATTCACATCCCCAATCGGACGTCTCATTCTCTCCCCGTAATATCTATATCACTGACTAGTACCTTAATAGCGTGCGCTGTACTTTTCGCATTTACAAAATTGTTTTTGAAATTACTGAAAAACTACAGACAACAGAAACTTTCTAAACCACAAGAACAAGTTGTCAAAAATGTATCAGATACTGACCACTCAAGACCGATGGTTTCCGATTCAAGACAAAAGGAAACCCCAGTGACTATAGAACTGACGACCACCAGTCCAAAAACACTTGTTCGCTCTAAATCTCTTCCTAAAACTAAATCTGCTCCAAAGACCGCATCTCTGCAAATTGTGGACATAAGTGTTTAAACCAAAAAAAAAAAAAAATAATCATGTACCTAGTTTTAACAAAAATGATAATACATACATAAATAAATAATAATAATCTATATGTAATTGGTTTTAGTGATAACAATACAAGATGTTTAAATGTCATTTTTATGTTCAAGCATGATTGTCGTATTATTTAAGAGATTAATGAAACAGTATAATATAAATGATGTAGCAACCATATGGTGGCGTAGTAAACACCTAAATGTATTGATTAGATTTAAGAACACTTAACTTAATATTGTATAGACTATAGACAAAAATGATATATATTCATATCTACATAGTATTTAAAAATAAAGGATATATTCATACCTACCTAGTATTTAAAAATAAAGGAAAACTAAAAATAAATCTTTGTAGAAGTAGCATTAAATAAAATAGTACCTACAACTGTTTTGTAAAAAACATAAAATATAAAAAAAAAAAAAAAAAAAAATTATATAATGATTATAATTTTATATAAACCTTTAAACAGATTTAAATAGGAAAAGAATATATATATAATTAACTACTAATTAATAAATTGCTATATGTTAAAAAAAAAAAATATAAAAAAAAAAAAAAAAAAAAAACTTTGTTAAATTGTCCTGCTCTGCCTCCAAACTGGTACCGAATATAACCATTTTCCGAGTCTTATTCCTCTCCAAAGAATAATACTCTTTAATTAGGGGTGAAGGATTTGTTGCATACATAAATATGCCTACCTTTACTACAATTCAAATCACCATTGCATACGCAAATATGACTCTATTGTATCCTAATTATATATCCTATCTTATTCACATATCTCTTCTTCTCACATCGCACATTTCTTTGCCAGCAAATCTTCCCACTATGCAATAATTTTATATCCTATCTTATTCACATATCTCTTCTTCTCACATCGCACATTTCTTTGCAGACGCAAATCTTCCCACTATGCAATAATTTTATATCCTATCTTATTCACATATCTCTTCTTCTCACATCGCACATTTCTTTGCCAGCAAATCTTCCCACTATGCAATAATTTTATATCCTATCTTATTCACATATCTCTTCTTCTCACATCGCACATTTCTTTGCAGACGCAAATCTTCCCACTATGCAATAATTTTGTATCGTGTCTTATTCCAAATATCTCGCGCTCTATCATAATCCAAATTACCCGCATACGTGGGTCTGTCTATCTTTTATCTATCCTAAGTCAATTTACATGAGTGAACTGGTCACTGCTAGCGTTCTCAAAGGTATCACCTATCACCTTCGCCGTACGGTGACAAAATTATGTTCGTAGGCAGGGCAGACAATTAAAATGGGACAGTCTATCTTCACCCGTGAGCGCATTAGCATCAAAATATTAATAACAATTGTGTTTACAACTGCAACAAAAATTTAAAGGCAATAAAAATATAGAACAAGCCTTCAATAAATTGAGTTAAAAATTAATAACAATTGTGTTTCAATAAATTGAGTTAAAATATAAATAACAATTGTGTTTCAATAAATTGAGTTAAAAATTAATAACAATTGTGTTTCAATAAATTGAGTTAAAATATAAATAACAATTGTGTTTCAATAAATTGAGTTAAAATATAAATAACAATTGTGTTTCAATAAATTGAGTTAAAATATTAATAACAATTGTGTTTACAACAAATTGTCGGAGTAAAAGCGAACAGTAACACTTTCAAGGTTTTAGCGTTGCGTCCTCTCCAGGTTTTGACATCGATGGGTCCTGCGTAATCAACTCCTGCGTATGTGAATGGACGCGACATAGCCGTCCTTGCTGCAGGAAGATTACCCATTAACTGCGTCAACGGTTTCGCTCTGAACTTAAAGCAAATGTTGCAGTGAATTTGCTTCTTAACAGCCTTTTTCAGATTAAAAATCCAAAACTGTTGGCGAATGTAGGCAATCATCTTTTCGTTACCTCCGTGTAGTGTTTTTTCGTGGGCGTCACTGATGATGCGTTTTGACAGAAGGTGATTTGATTTGAGAAGGATTGGGTGTTTTTTGTTGAATGGCAGAGTGGAGTTGGATAGCCTCCCCCCAACTCGTAAAACTCCCTCTCCGTCTCTGATTGGTGTGAGTGAATTATACCCCTTTGTGTTGATCCCTTCTTCTTCTGAAGCGAATGTCTCCTCCTGCACCGATCGTATGATTCGCGTGACTGCCTCCTCAAGTTCCTGCGGCGATAGTACACCCGTGTACTGTTGAGAAGGCCTGTCTCTGGTTCGCATGCGTAGGCAGTATGCAATAACTCGTACTGCTTTAGTTAAAGTTGAACAGTTTTGTAGAACTCCTTTTACTACACTACTGCTTTTATTTTCCCTACAGTGATGAACAATTGTAGAACGGGCTTCATGGTGGGTCTCTAGACAAGATGGCTGTTCTGGGTAGATGGCATCCCAATGATGCCTTAAAAAATCTGGACCTTCCCACCACAGTTTGTTTTCCACAATCATCGACGGAAAAATGCCACGAGAAGCAGCATCAGCTGGGTTCAGCTCCGATGGAATATGTTTCCAAGTTGTGTTGTTGGTGAACTTTTGGATCTGTGACACACGGTTGCAGATGAATGTCTTCCACTTTGACGGAGGAGCTCTAATCCAGCATAACGTGATGACTGAATCGGTCCACGCATAGACATCAGCTGCTTCCAACTTCAGAATTGTTGTCGTTTCATGAAGTAATTTTGCCAACAGAACAGCTCCACAAAGTTCCAACCTAGGCAGCGTAATTGTTTCCAAGGGTGCTACCTTTGTCTTTGACATCAGCAGATGCATATGGATTTGTTCATCTCTATCCAGAACACGTAAATAAACCGCAGCGGCATATGCCTTCTCCGAAGCGTCGCTAAAACCATGGACCTCAAGCTTCCTGACGTGCTTATCTGTGTTGATCCATCGACGAATCTGGATTCTTTCGATCGCTGGAAGTTCATGTCGAAAAGCTAGCCACTCCTGTTCCAATTCCGTTGGGATCGGTTTATCCCAATCCAGTCCTCTACCCCATAGCTTCTGCATCATTATCTTGGCCTTGATGGTGCAGGGTGAGATCCATCCCATTGGATCGTAGAGCTTAGCTATCGCGGATAAGATGGACCGTTTTGTGATATCAGCTTCCACAATCTGAGCAACCTGGAATGAGAAAACGTCAGGAACTGGCAGCCATTTTATGCCTAGCGTTTTGACGTCACTGGTTTCAACAAACGGGAGCGAAAAAATCAACTGCTCGATCACTTGGTGGAATGTTTTGCAAAACCTCTTCCGAATTGCTGACTTGCTTGCGTAAATGGAAACCTGCAGTTGCTAAAAGTTCCCTTACAGCTGGAGTTTGCGCTGCGTCTCTTCAATAGTATCGGCTCCACTAATGACGTCGTCGACATAGGTTTCCTCTCTGATGACGGAGGTAGCCAATGGATAATTGAAGGCTTCGTCGTGTGCTAGCTGCAAAAATACCCGAATGGCGAGATATGGAGCGGAAGCTCTGCCAAAAGTAACCGTTTCCAGACGGTAAATCTTCAAATCCTGGTTCGGATTTTCTCGCCATAAGATCAGCTGGTAGTTTGCATCTGCCGTGTTGACTCGGATCTGACGGTACATCTTCTCCACGTCACCAGTAAAGGTAAACCTATATTTACGACATCTTAAAATAATGTCCATAACATTCGTTTGAACTTTAGGTCCAACCATCAACTTGTCATTCAAGGAAGAGCCAAAATATGGTTTAAAAGTTGCGTCGTAAACGACCCGCAACCTCGTGGTGGTACTGGATTCCTTGACGACGGCGTGATGGGGAATAAAAAAATGAAATGTAGATTTTAAAACCTCATTGGATTCCTCGACTGGGGTCATATGTCCGAGCTCGAGGTACTCGGCCTCCTTGTGTTGAGTCGGGTTGGCTTGCAGTCTCTTTTCCAACTGCAAGAAACGTCTGACCGCACCTTGATGTGTTGGGCCCATGCTTGGGTATTCTCCACCTCTAAAGGGCAGACGAACTTGGTAGCGGCCATCAGGTAAGCGTTTTGTGTGTTGTATGAAATGTTCTTCACATATCCTGTCTTCCTCATCTTCATACTTCTCATACGGTTCTTTCCAGAACCTCTTCATCGTCGTGTTGAGATCGACATGACTGAAGAACGAACGAACTGTTTTTCTCTCCGTCGACGGCACCTTTCCCAGCACGATCCATCCCAGATGTGTCCTCTGTGCTATTGGTCCTAAGCACCCGCTGTTCCGGACAACCTCTCCTAGGATGCTCTCGCTGTAGATGTCGCTTCCCAGCAACATATCAACCTTTGCCGGAATGTTGAACGTCGGATCAGCCAACTGCAAACCCTTCAGGTGAGACAAATTTTCAGACTTAGTATATTGGGCCGGAAGGAGCCCAGTCAGGGACTTTAGGACGAGAGCCTGCATTTGACCTGCAAAGCTCGAGGTCAGTGACGCGATTCTTAGATCGACGATCTTGTTGGATGCTCCACTGCTGACCTCCCCCAACCCACTAATCTTACTAAATGTCCACCTTGTCTTCAAATTTAACCGCTGTACTGCTGCCTCCGTTATAAACGACGCCTTCGAACCAATATCGAGTAATGCCCTCAACGTCAAATAACTCCCATTACCGGCTTTCACCCTAACTAAAGCTGTTGAAAGCAAAACCTGCGAGTTAGTGTTGACATGGTGAACTCGGTAGTTGTGACTTGTTGATGGCAAATTATTTTCGGTTTGTGATTGACCTTGAGGCTGGTTCGGGTCGTATGTTTGTATTTGGCATACACTCGGAGAGTTTTGTTGCGCAATGGTTTGGCTGTGGTAGCTATTAGTTGCTGACCAATTATTCGCGTTCTGTTGTTGAACCTGGGTTGAATTCGGAACGAATTGGGGCGCGTTTGGGTTGTAGGCTGCAGGAATTGGCAGATTCAGTGGGATGGGATGTAATAAAGTGTTGTGTCGCTGTTTGCAGTGATAGCATGACTTAGAGCTGGGACATTTGTTCTTGAAATGGCTGTAAGCAAGGCAGTTCTCACATACCTTGATGTTAAAAACAGTTTCTTTTCGCTGGCCTACATCCATCTCTAAAAATCTCCTACATTCTCTTACTGAATGTGGCCCTTTTTGACAAACCCTGCAGTTGATTTGCCGTTTCGGAGCCTGCCGAGCATGAAGAACTTGAGTTGGTTTCGCTTTGCTAATTGTTTTAGTACCTGACTGCTGTTCCACAGCTTCCAACGTTCGAAACCTACATTGCAAAAACTCAAAATCTTGTATCTTTGGTAACTCTTTACTACTACCTAACCTCTCTTCCCACAGCTGTTGCGTCGTGTTGGACAATTTCTGGAGCATGACAAAAATCAGGATAGCATCCCAATGCTTCACCGATACCTCCAAATTCTCCAAAGAGTGGATAATCTCTTGAGACGTATCCAAAATTCGCTTGATGTTGTTTGCTGTCTCGCTGCTCATCGAAACCTGGCCGAAAAACAGCTTTAATTGCGTGTTGACCAGCACCCTCTTGTAATCGTAACGTTCGGTTAGAATCTCCCAAGCACGATAATAATTGCCCTTGTCAATAGCCAAGTGTTGAAGAAGTCTCTCTGCGTCACCACTAACATTGCACTTCAAAAAACGCAACTTCTGTATCTCTGATAGCGTTGTGTTGGTGTGTACCAGAGAAACAAACATATCGTGAAAAGATCTCCACGACTCATAACCACCCGAAAATGTTGGGAGTGTAATTACAGGCAGCCTTAACTCACTCACTCTTCCATCCCTGCTGTTATCTTTATCGGTATCGTTTGACGATACTTCGGACGTCAATTTGTCAATGGCATCTAACACTTCAGTTTTGTACTCGGCGTAGACTTCTCGGATTACTTCATATGCTGCTTCCAAATCTGCAACATTCAGATCAGCTTCCACCTTTCCAGTTCCGAGTATCTGCTGATGGTAGTGTTCTGCCATCGTCAACTGCTTGTCCATCATCTGGATGCGAGTATTAAGATAATTAAGTTTGGCTAACCTAACTTTATCTGCTTTGCCAAAATTTAACCTATCCTGCCTTATGCTTGAAAGAATATTCAACTGCAGCTTGCCGTAGGACATTTTAAATATATATATATTTCGTGTAGATCACAAGAACAAATAGATACAATGTGCAGACTCACCTGCAGACAAAGAAAATTGCAATTGGGCTGAACTTCTTGGTGCTGATTGAGACTCCAATGTAAATTGTTGTTGTAAAACGCCACAGTAGTCAGCAACAAAATGGGGTTGTGTTGAAAATCTTCCTTGATGAATTGTAGCGTCTTTAAACTCCTTCGGTGCGAAATTACCACACTACACACTACACACTTTAAAAACGTAAATTAAAATGTTAAATTTTTGTATGAAATGATTAATACGAGTATCAAATCTTTTTCCACAGATTCACTGGGGCTCGAAGGACCAAAAATGTTTTGTGTTGAGTGTGGGATCAGTATGAATACCATTTAATGATCACTCTTATCTGCAAAACTATTGAATTAATTTAAAAAGGCGACTTTCTTTTGTGCTGTCTAAAACGTTATAATTTCTTTATTCTTTTGTTCTTCTATTTATATTGTGTAATTACGTTAGAAGAAATACATTATTTACATATGAAAACTGTTTACTTTATATTTTGACATTACATATTTGTGGATAGTAATTCATAGAGATGGTTGATAATTCTTTCTATTGAAACTTGGTTTTTGTGTGATGACGTCATCCAGGTCGTTTATTTGATTAAATCGCCAACAGCCGGCACTGAAAGTGCTCCCACAGGCTCATCATTTAGTGCAGGTGTTAGTAAGGACAAAACAATTAAAAATACAATAATTATGTACCTATAAAATACTAACACAAACACAAATCATGCTAATAAATTAAGACATTAAGGTATTCCCCCTTATCACAGAATCCGTCGGATTCGGAATTTTGCTACGAACTAAAAAAGATATTCTTACAGAATCCATCATAGTGGAAATATTTGCTAAAAATTTTGAGATTCTTGGAAAATGGTTTGACTGAATCCTAATTAATTAAGATTTTGACATTTATGTGTTTGTTACCACGAAATTTTGGATCCTTCGTAACGGAATTCCGAATACGACGGATTCTGTGATGGGGGTGATTATTGCGCAAAATATTTTTCAGCTTAATTTTACTAACATACAGGTCAATCACATGATCATTTATATTATAGATTCTACTCATGCGACTAATAGGCTCATGCCGCCCATAATTCGTTCTATGATGGAGGGTAAACCATAAATCAACACTACGTAAATTATGGGCACCACACCGAAAATTAAAGCCAATAGATGACAGCAAGTCAGGTGCATCTATTTGACCGGATATAAGCTGCTGTAAAAAAATGATATCGCTATTAAGCCTTCGTTGAGAAAGGGGTAACATTTGAAGAAGCTTAATACGCTGACTGTAAGGAGGAAGGTTAAAAGGATCATCCCATGGAAGTCCTCTAAGTGCAAATCGAATAAATTTACGTTGAATGGCCTCTATTCGATTTGAATGAATGTTGTAGAACAGCGTCCAAACTTGTGAAGCATACTCTAGAATCGGACGGACAAAACAATTGTACAATGACATAGTAACGTATGGGTCATTAAATTCTTTCGCCCACCTTTTTACGAAGCCCAGCATAGAATTAAATTTATTAACAATAAAATTGATATGCTTGGCAAAAACCAGTTTGGTATCGAAATAAACCCCAAGATCCTTAAAATTATCAACATTACAAAGAATATGTTGAGACAAAGAATATTGAAAGGTGGAAGGTATATTCTTTCTAGAGAATGTCATATGTTGACATTTAGTAGGGTTCAGGGATAAACCGTTTTTATCACACCAATTGGCGAAGCTATTAATGTCAGATTGAAGAAAAATTCTATCTTGCTGTCTAGTGATAGATTTAAATATTTTCATATCATCAGCGTAGATCAGGATATTACTGTGATTTATACATGCTTTAACATCATTAATGGCTAGTATAAATAGAATTGGTCCGAGGTGACTACCTTGGGGAACTCCAGACTCAGCTGTAAAAGATACAGATAGCGATCCTCTAAATTTGACTTGATAAACCCTTGATCTAAGGTATGAATTAACCCATTTTATGAAACTTGGTGGGAAACCAAAAGCCCTGAGCTTAAACTCGATTATTTCATGGGACAGCTGGTCGAAAGCTTTAGAGAAGTCAGTGTATATGTAATCCATTTCATCCTTATTCTCTAAGGCATTGGAACAATCATGCAAGAAACTTAACAGATTAGTGACAGTGGATCTGTTTCTTACAAATCCATGCTGTTCATTACAAATTAAATTGCGACAAAGAAATATTAACTTTTCGCAAACAATTTGTTCAAAAAGCTTAGGGATACACGAAAGTTTTGAAATAGGCCTATAATTAGTGATATCACCACGTTCGCCTTTTTTAAATACAGGTGTGATAAAAGCACTTTTCCATACATAAGGGAATTTACCAGTACTAATTGACAATTCAAACAGATATTTAAGATATGGAGCAATTGCATGACTACATTTTTTAAGATCGATCGGTGCAATGCCATCAGGACCTGATGAATAATCATTCTTCAGAGAAGAAATAAATTTTAAAATTGTTTCCAAGTCAAATGAGAAGCTAGTAAAACTTATTTGGGAACAGCTAGTTAGATAACTAAAATATTGCTCATCTATGTGAAGAGGGATCACCCTAAACGACTTACTGAAATAATCTGCAAACATATTGCTTGCATCTAGCGAATCAGCAGTTGTAGAGCTATTGTAAGTAAGTTTCGATGGATAACCATCAGTTTTTTTCTTAAAATTAACAAATCCCCAAAAAAGTTTGGGGTCCAATTTTAGAGAGCATTCCATTTTACTTATATAGTCAATTTATTTATTTAATTTATTTATTTATTACGCTTAATACAAGCAAATTACTTAAGATTAACAAGTTAAATAAATAAATATGTACTTAAAACTAACATTGAATATAAGTATGGTTAGGTCGGGAGGAGGGTGATGTTACGAGGGCATGTTTTAAGGAGTGTTTAGAGTGATTCAGGTCAAAGGAATTGAAGTTATTTACTTTGCAAAGCATTCTAGTCATAGGTTCGTGTTGGCCATATTCAGTGCGATGGTAGGGAAGGGAGAAGGATGGTACAGATCTTAGACGACGAGGGTTAGTATTAAGGAAAACTTTTTCAAGGAGGACTGGGCAGTGGATACAGCCAGTTAATAACTGATGTACGAATAGAATGTCAGCGTTATCGCGGCGTGAGTTTAATGTTTGAATGTTTAATAATTTAAGACGGTCTTCATAGGGCGGTAAATTGTATGGGTCTGTCCAACCCAGCCCGGGTAGCGCGAAACGGATAAATCTACGCTGAACGGCTTCAATGCGTTTAACATGGACGTGATGGTACGGTGACCAGACCTGGGAGGCATATTCCAGAAGAGGTCTAACAAAGGTTACATAGAGAGACTTAGTGACATAGGGGTTACAGAATTCCTTGGACCAACGTTTTACGAATCCAAGGGTAGAGTTAGCCTTACATATGATGCTGTCGATGTGAGCTCGGAAGTTAAGCTTGTTGTCGCAGATTACACCTAAGTCTCTAATCGAGGTTACATAAGGGACAGGCTCGTTGTTAAAAAAGTACTGCCGTTGAGACGAAGGATGGCGTTTGCGAGAGTAGGTAATAGCTTGACATTTATTTACATTTAGTTCAAGGCGATTTTTTTGACACCATGTAAAGAAATTGTTCAAGTCGGACTGCAGCGCATGAGCATCGGCGTTACATGAAATATGATTAGAAATCCGCATGTCATCGGCGTAGATTTCCAGGTCAGATTTTGAAAGAATAAGCTCGACATCATTAATGGTTAGCAGGAAAATCAGTGGTCCTAAGTGGCTACCTTGCGGAACTCCTGAAGTTGCACGAATAGGATTTGAAGCACACGATCTGAAAAGGACTGTGTAAAGACGGTCATTTAAATAGGAACTTAGCCATGATATAAACAGGGGCGGGAAACCAAGCATTTTTAGTTTGTAAAGGACAACATTATGGGATATTTTGTCGAAAGCTTTACTGAAATCGGTTGCGACTGCGTCTACTTCTTTGCCAGCCTCCAGGGCACATATGGTATTGGACACGAATTCAATAAGATTAGTTGTCGTTGATTTGCCTTTCAGAAAACCATGTTGCCTAGGGGAAAAAACTGACTTACAGTGAAAGTAGAGTGTGTCGTAAACTATGCTCTCAAAAAGTTTAGGTATGCAGGAAAGTTTAGCTATGGGTCTATAGTTGGAGACTTCGCTCTTACTGCCTTTCTTATGAATAGGAATGATGAAGGAGTCTTTCCATAATTTTGGAAACACACCAGATCTGATAGACAGCTGAAATACTGAAGTAAGTGATTGGGCTATTTTTGAAATACATTTTTTGAGAACAGCTGCAGGGATCCCATCAGGGCCGGATGAGAAATCTTCCTTAAGCTGGGAGATTTTGTCAACTACCGACGACAGACATACGTCCATTGCAGTGAAGGAGGTCTGGGTGCAGTTGCTCATATAACTGAAGTAATTGGAATCTACTTCGCTATTATCAGGAGAGAACGCCTGGCCGAAAAAATTTGCAAAAAGGTTAGAGATGGCTTTTGAATCAGAGGACGATGAGTTCAGGTAATTTAAAGTTGAAGGATAACCGTCTGATTTTCTTTTAGAGTTAATGAATTGAAAAAAAAGTTTAGGGTTCGAAATAAGGTCAGACTACATTTGGTTAATGTATCTTATATATTGGGACTCGCACAGGATGCAAAACTCGTTGTAAACAGAGATATAATTGCAAAAGTCTATGGTCGAGTTGGACATGAGAATTTTTTTCCAGAGGTTGTTGCGTCTATTGCGGAGAGAACGGAGATCGTAGAAAGTAGCGGTAGCTTTATCTATATTTGGAAAGTCATCAGAGATAAAATCAAGATTCAAATTGCTTATAAGATCATTGAGTTTATCGAAGTTTGCTTTATGGAAGTTAAATTTGCGCTGCGTCAGAGAGTCGGGGTTAATGTTTACACTCTTATAAGCGAATGTGAGTGAGATGGGAGGGTGGTAATTATCAAGTTTAGTAAGGAGATGATTACTTTCAGTTACGTCAGTATTGTCTGCGTCTGATGTGAAAATTAGATCAAGTTGTCTACCTAGTACATTTTTTACACAACTCATTTGGAGAAGATTGGATGCAAGAAGTCTGTCGGTGAGCAAAATTTCTTTTTCAGAGGTGGCATTGGTCGAAATAAAATAAATCCCATCGTCTGACTCTTCCCAAGTTAAGCGTGGAAGATTGAAGTCACCAACGATGATGACATCGTCCTCGGGGTTTGAAAGTTCAACCACATAGTCTATGGCGTTAACAAGAAGTTGATATTCGCTAGTCGGTTGGCATGGGGGTATGTAACAGCAGAGTATATAGAGGGAGCGATTCGATAGGCAGATTTTAGCACAGATGAGTTCAAGATTGGAGGAGTTGGGTATAGTTACCGATAATGAGTCGAGTTTGGAATGCAGTGCCAAAAGAACACCATGCCCGGAAGAAGGAACGCTGGAGGAGTCTTCATTAAAACTACCATCATTTGATAGCGTATCTTTGCGATAGACGCTAAAATCGGAGGTGAAGAGTTCGTTGTTTTGGAAATTGGCTGTAAGATTGGTTTCAGTAAGGGCAAAAACGTCATAAGGAAGTTTTTGTGAGTTTAAGTAAACTACTGAACATTTGGTACGAAGTCCCCTTACATTTTGGTAGTAGATGGACAAGCATTGGGGAGGAGCAATTTTAGGTTGACTGTTGCTAGTTACGAAAAAGATGTTGGATGTTGGACCGATTTTTTGTGGCTTGTGAGGTTCGTTTTGAATCTACATATGAGGCAAAAGCAGATAGATAGTTATTAACATCAGCCACAGTTAGGTTGAACATTTCGTCGAAACGGACGAAAATCTTCCTGAGCTCTCCTGGATTAGTTGGTAGACCTTCTTTCTGAATGGATGCCATGACATTAGTTCTGGTCACCCCGTCCACGCAGACAGTTTCATGTTTGTCACTAAGGTATGCTAAATAGAGACGCACATTAGCGTAGACTCTATGGTTTCTAAGGCGAGATAGAATGTAGCGGCCACCGTCGTCGTCTAATTCTGCGAACTTTTTGGTTAGTTTTGCTGTTGGTGGCAAAAGGGGGGTCTAGTAATGGCGGAGAGGACAGAGGCAGATTATCGTAATTACTGCTAGGGTGAGGCGCAGTCGCACTCGAGCTATGCCTGACAATGAGAGGGTTAGTTGTACAGTTGCGGGGATCGGAGGGGGTGACGTTAATGGATCGGTTGGGAGGATTAGGGTTAAGGACGTGAGATTTAATGAAGTTTGGGTATTTGGAGCGCACGGTTAGGGGAGTCAAGTGGTAGGAGTCATCCGGTAAGTAAAAAGACACTTTATTGCTTTGAGGTTTTGTTTCTAAAGGGGGGAGCGATGATGCAGTGAAGGTTGACTGATAGCTGAAGACACTGAGGTGCGGAGATTTGGTTTGGAGGTTTTGGGGTGGTTTACATTATTCTTGGTGATTCTACCGGACTTAGAGCTAGGCTTATTATATGTAAAAAAATTTGACGACTAATTGATCCATTCCTTTATTATTATTGCGTCAAGTTTAAGGATTCTGTTTGTTGGGTTGAGAAAGAGCCATTCATATTTAGCAGGAATATCTACTTTAAAAGATCTGGATTTGGAATTGTTTTTGGATAAGCATTGGGAAACTGATACGGATATCCCGAATCTGGTGTTGAAGAATTTATGTATCCAGGTGGAATCAGCTAAGCGAGGAGCGCCCTTCAGGAACAATGTTGACGTCAGTTTCATATTAGAATTTCTGAGTCGTAAGAGACGATTATCCCAGTCACGTTGCGACCATAAAGTCCCGAGTTTGTTAATAAGAGACGAGGCAGGGTCCAGTGAAGAATTTGTTAGGTGATTGGGATCGCCAGCAGGAGTGTTGGTTGTATTTGGAATGTCACAGGTACTTTGTTGGTTAGCCGAGGTAGGGTCCAGTGGAGAATTAGTATGTTGGTTGGCAGTAAGTAGTTCGCCCGGGAGTGATTTGTTAATTGGAGAGTTGATGGAGCATGTAGATTGTTCAGGTCCATTGGCTGACAGTTTAAGCTCCTCCAGAATGTCAGTTGCAAGAATTCTAGTAGAAATCGATTCGTCGAGCAGTGAGTTGATAGCAATTTGGAAGTCGTGCATCTTCGAAGTGGTTTCGGAGAGTTTAGTATCCATGGCTTTAAGGAGCGAGTAGTGAGCTGTTAAGGTCCCGTTCATGGGCGCAATCATGTTGATAATCGCTGAAGTTATTTCGCAGGAGGTGACGGAGGAGTGATGTGGTGCGGTGTCAATTGATGATTTCGAGGTTGACTTAATTTCGGTGCAAAGGCTTGTCATAGCGTTGGTAAGGTAATCACAATGGTCAGACAGAAGCTGACTTGTTTGCTTAATTTTCTGGTTGCATTTGGCTTCAAATGCGAAGACGGTTTCGATAAGTGATGTTATTTGGTTGTTGTTACAACGAATGGCAAGCAGGACGTGGGCTAAGGAAATTGTCTTACATTCCTCGCAGAAGAACCAGAAGTTTTTCAGGTATTCGTTGAGGTAATTCTTGGCGTTTCTCCCAAGGCCAGCGCAGAGTGGATGGAAGAATTTGCCACAAATACCTTTACATTCTATCAAATCCGAGAGTACGTCAACGATGGGGCAATTCAATGCAGCGCACGTTGGCATATCTAATTAGTTATCTTTATTTCCTATTTTTGTTTTGCACAGTGTAAATTTTGTCTCTCCACTAAGAGATTTTTTTACCGGTTGTGGGATTGGAAAAAGCTCAGTGAAGGTTGAGTGAATGCCGGTGACAACCGCTCCAGAACACCGGCCGGTCGCAGTTTGGTATTATTTAGATTTGATTGATATAACGAAGGAAACATGAAACAAAATACAATTTCGTGTATTTTCTGATTTGCTTCGACTTGGCAGAACATATACCAAAATAAATGTACTCACCAGTGTGAGCGAGATAGCGAGATGATTATGTTGACAATCGGCAAACACAAAGTTAGCTGATTTAATCAGTTTTATATTTCACAAAATAATAATAATAATGAAGGAGAAGTACACTCGCGTGACTACTTAAGTAAACAAATAGGGTCTGTGATCAGAATGATAACAAGTTAATTATTTAAACCATTGGTTAGCTTGAAAAAATAAATAAAAATAGGAAGAGAGCAGTTGCGACGAGTACGTGTGAGAAGCTACTGACAATATATAAGTTGCAGGATAAAGATTTGAATTCGTTGAATAGTGTAAGATAGAGCTCAAGATCTGAATGGCGGAGACTTTTTAAATAGTTCTTCCAAGCCCTATTACGTCTGTTTCGTATTGATTTGAGCTCTTTAGTGTACCAAGGATGGGACGTTTTCAGATTCCTAGAGGATTTCACAGGAATCACTTTTTTCATACAGTTATCCATCAAAGAATAAAAGGAAACTACTGCATCTTCAATATTAGAAAACGCAGTAAGATTAAAATTAAAGCTGGAAATTTCATCAGAAAGCCTTTGAAAATTTACTTTCCGAAAGTCAAAATATTGCGAACGATCATACGAATTACTATTTTCGTACAAATGTGCGCCTAATTCAATAAATACATCCAATGGCGGATGATTATTATCTATGTTAGTTATACTGAAGTGGGATTCCAGAGCCACAGTACTAACAGAGTCAGAAGAAAAAACAAGATCGAGAGTTCGATTTTTGAAATTTTTTATACAGCTAGTTTGCTGTAAGTCAAAAGACAAGATGTTGTCCAGTAAAGCGAGCTCTTGTTGGGCAGAGTCAAAGGATGGGATGAGATGAGAATCATCCTCAGAAGGTACCCATCCAATATGTGGCAGATTGAAGTCGCCTATAAGTAAGACAGTGCTGTCACAACAAGATATGTCAAAAATATGGTCTAGTGCCATAGAAAGTTCCGAGTACAAGGAACACAGACGATACGATGGAATGTACGCATTAACAACATATAAATGCTTGTTCTTAAGTGCAATTTTTACACAGATAATTTCGACGGTTAGTGGAAATGGAAAGTCAATCTTTCGTGACTCAAAGTTGGAACGAACAGCAATCAGGACACCTCCTCCAAGCGCTTTCAGGTCATTGTTATGACGATCGTTTCTGAATACGGAGAACTCATGATTGAAGAGTTCCGTGTCTAAGATTCCGGCAATAAGCCATGTTTCCGTAAAGGAGAAGATATCATGAGAGAGGGCTTAGGAGTTTAAATATACTTCAGCGGTTTTTGTGCGGAATCCCCTTACATTTTGATAGTAGAGGGACAGCCTACTGGGTTTTTAACACTGACGGACAAACTTTCCTGTGACTTTTTGTCTACGGGGGAGTAAATTCTTTTACTAACGTATTTTGAGGCCATGTAGTACTATGGCACAGTATTTCGAAATATATTGGAGGGGCGACAATTTTGAAAGACGCAACAAACCCATCAGCCTTACTGATTTTGGTGCATTTGATTGATTCATCTTTTGGGATCAAATTTCTCGAGACCAAATGGTTCAAGACATCGTCTGAAGAAGTGTTTGGTTTTAGTCGTGAAATGAAAATGGATTTTGGTCTGGGAATCGATTCAATAGATGCAGATTCCGTACCTATGGAATGATTGATGCATGTGGGACTAACATTAGGAATGGGGGCATCGTTACAGTTTTTTCGCTGACTCCTAGATTAAACCTTTTTGCCTTTGGGTTTAGCGCAGAGGAAGGCACATCACGTTTCCTTTTTCCTGCGAGTAGAGTTGATGAAGACGATGCCAAATTAAGAATGGGCTCAGGGGTCGCTTCAACAGTAGGGGAACCTATTGTGTCAAATAGAGTCAATGTGGCACGTTGGGTACACTGATTTTCTTCATTAGTCGGCAGCTCAAGGTCAGTAGATGTTGAGGCGTCTGCCGAACTATGAGGATCAGAGAAGGTTGATACATTGAAGACAGCAGTATTGAAGTTGTCGAGTAAGTCCTTAAACCGCTTAGACAATTTTTGTATATCAGCCTTGAATACTGACATTTTAAAAGGTAGACAGTGATAATTTCCGACACGGGGAGCAATACCATAAGGCGATCTCCGAACTTTTTATTTTATCCATAAATGCATTGGTTGAACCAACACATTCATTTAGCATGGAACATCATGCCATAAGGGCCATAACAGGCAAAAAGGGGATTGGAGGAATTTTTAGATTCCAAGCATTTTTCAGCGCTGCAATCCATTTTAAAACTGGGATTACAAAAAAAGAGAAAAAAAAGATGTAGGTATATATGGAATCGCTATTGAACTCGCGCACTATAAATTGCAAGCACGACCCTTTAGCCAGCTGCACCAAGGAATGATTTGTTTCTAATCAGCTGCCTTCTGATTTTCCCAAACTGAACACTTGAAGCGCTTTCAATGTCTTTTGTACAAACTTCATCAAATACTTCCCGAATCCCGCTTCTTTTTAATGAAGTATTTGCACATTCTTTTTTGATCTCACTAATAACTTTCATTTTCATTCTAATGTTTTCTGCGCTTGAATGATTATGCGCGGCACTTGATTTTGGGATTAGAGCCAAGTTTTCATTATTAAAATCTATCACAGCACTAGCACTGCATGCTTTATTATAGCAAGTATACCGCTTACACATTTTTGAATTCATTTTAAACCTATACAAATGTTTAATTTCAGGAATATAAAGGAGAACACTTCCTTTTCTAAAACCCTCACAAAACTCGAACGGGAATATTAAATCGCTTGCACTGCTTTCCATTTCGCAACGTTGTTAAATCAGGCGACTATCACCAAGTAATGAAATTTTCTTAGACTAACATGTGACGCAAATATTTACTCATTTGCATTACCTACTATAGGCAAAACATTTTTTTTCCTATTAAAGTACAGTTTCAACTCGCAACATTTAGCCATATCTCGCTTTGGAAAATTGAAATATGGCCATATTTTCCCCCATATAGCTTTATTTTAGTTTCGTTAAGCGAAATAAAACCATATTTGGTATTATTTCACAAACTGGTTTGGCCTTATTTCACTTTACCATAGTGTAATAAAGCCAAATGTTGAAATATGGCTTTATTTCACTATTGTAAAGTGAAATAAGGCCAAATTTTCAGATTAGTCCTTATTTCGCTTGGCCTTATTTCACGGCCCCATTCTTATCAGATCGGAGAATTTTCCGTTCCGACGGATACCTCGCTAGGGCCGACTATTTTGGAAACTAACAGATATCGGAAAACGGATTTCACTAGGTGGTAGAGAAAAATACAATTAAATAACAAAACTGCATTTAAATCTTAAAACCTCAATTTTTCACATACGACAATATTTTATCCAGGCGACGAAATGTGACCGAAGTACTGTGTTGTGGGCTGAAGCTCCCGATTGCTAACGCAGTTTTTGCGCCATTTTATACGATGCGTATGAAAGGAAAATGGTAAGTGAAGTAAATCTCAGATACGTCGTTTCTGATTGTTTTTGATTGTCGTTGATTGTTTTTTTTTATCAGTAAGTATCGAGGTATCCCTTCGGAAGGAAATTGTCTCCTATTTGTTCGAAATTGGAGAACTTCCATTCGATGTGTCCACCCGATTCATTTATCGGACTAATTCTCCGATCAAATGCAACGCACATGTCCGCAGTTCGACATGAAGTATTGAAGAGAACATATTTTGGAAGATACAAGGCAAATTTCTACCGACAAGGGAATGCTGCTGATTATTTTGAAGGAAATGGACAATTTAGCACAATACAAACCAAATGAAGTTGGTGTTTAGTTCATCTATTTTGTGTTTCAGAAATAAAGCAGCGAAAAGTGGTCAACACAAGCCGCGCTATATATTACTTTGGATTTGAATTAAATCTGTCAGTAATTTGCTCGCACTCTTATAAATTTATGTCAAATGAACGCGTTAGTATGATTAACTTAATTTGTTCCGAAACGGATACTTCAAGCGCAACCTGAACCTGAGCTCGGATTGGATTTGACCTGAGTTTCGGAATATCTTCCGAACGGATATCTCGATAGGGCTGATTAAGAAGCGGCAGCTATTTGTTTTGTCTGCGATCTAAGTATATAGGTCATATAAATTTAAATTTAAAAAGTATGTAAAACTTAAAATAATAAAAAAAGGACTAACTTCGAATTGAGAACATGGAAAAAAACTTTGTAAAATTATGAATGAAATAAAGTTCGTTTTTAAAAATAGAGGTTCTTGTTAATTATTAAATTTCGATTAGATTATTTAGGAATGAAACGATTTTGACGAAAATTCATAGCAAGCTCAATGGACAGAAATATAAATAGCTTCTCCAATCAACAATTTTAAGCCGAATTCGAACAGCAAATTCCAAACACTTGGATATTTGTCAATGTGATCAGCACCGATAGTTACGCCAATATAACCATGTCCGTCCGTCCGTCACCGATTTCGAGCTAGAAAGCTTAAATTTGGAACAAATAACCACTTTGACACTACTATCATAGGACACTAGGAACCATAATGAGCGCTCCCTGGTCGAACCAGCTAATTACAAAGTCATCATCCTAAACCACTTACTTCCTCAAAGCATTTTATTTCGCTACAAAAACTCACTAATTTGCTGTGATCAATCGATGCTACGACTATCAAAGATAATCTAATCTAATCTTTTGGCGTGCTTCCCCAGAAGGCAATGTCCAGAAAGATAGATAGATATTCTTTATTTCTTTCATTTCATTTTCATTGTGTGATTTATTGAGAAGATGCCATTGTAATTACATCTACCGACTAAGTTTAAGAATCGCCCCAGTTTTCTTATTGTTCAAGTTGGGCCACAGGGCCTAGGATATCTTGCGCCCCACTCTGTGACTCCATCTTTGACAGGCAATTTTTATGGCCGCCTCCGATTACTTCTTTGACTACCCAAAGAGGATGTTTTATGTCCACTCTCGCACTTTGCAGACGCATTTCTTCCCTTTTCTTCCCTTTTCTTCCCAGTTCATCCGCGAACTCATTGCCCTCTATGTCGTCGTGCCCATAATGCATTAATCATTGTGCGATAATACCAGAGTATTTCGGATCTGATAACACTGATAAGAAGTGATGCCCCGGTCGGATATCGACTTCATTAGCAGTAATGCCGCAGCCTTAAGTACTGTCAGAAAATCCGACTGAAGGAATCTGCAACAATCAAATGAAAGTCCTGTTCTTTAAAAAGTATGTAACCAGAGTCGCTTTTCACAATTTGCCCATACTAAGTTCTTCTTTGCAACGCCCACATTTTTAGGAGCGTTTGTTTTAAACCTTGGAAGTAAACCTTTTAAGTAGACGACTAAGCACTCCATATAAAAATACTAAATTAAGCTCGTTTTGTAAAAAAAAATACCGAATGAACTAAGGTTGGGAAAATGGTAATTGAAATTAGTAATTGAAAACAATCGACTTTAAAAGTTTCTGGTGCATAAGAAACACAGCATCAAATATGCCGTCGTCGATTTGACAAAGCATGTTTTTTACGTACAAAAAATTAGCATATACTTCCAGGGTTAACCAAAGTTCTTTATTATTCCGATTTAATCCATTTAAACCTCAAAAAAAAATGTATAAAAAAAAATATGTAGATAATATCCTTCTTAACAGTTCGCCCATATTAATTAGATTGCCACGCCTATTTTTAGGGGAATTGAAATTTGAATAGGTATGCTGAGCGGACTGTAGCCTTTTCTTACTTTTTTTTTAAAAATATTTACCTCTGGAAAGGCTAAGCTAGGTCCCCGATGTGCTCTTAAATTGTGGTGAATTGTATGCTTCCGGAAGGATTTATTTATTTGACTCTGTTATGTATCTACCAAAGAAATGGGCTCCCACCGCTGATCATTATATGGTGCTATATGCCTTACGATGCAATGGAGGGACCACCATCAACGCTGACTGGACGACTTGTGAGGTGAGAAAATGATGAAAGATAGGATTTGGTGATTGAATCTGATGCTAGCTCCCATCATATGCAATGGGGTGTACAAACATCCACCCGTGAAGTGAGGCACTTTGAATTCCTTATTGCAAATACATTCTAGTAGCTATGAAGGGGTCAGAACAAACGTTTGTTGTTATTTTGGTTTTCCATTGGTCCACTCGGAGTACTCTTTTGGTCTTCCGAAAATATTTTAGGTGTTTTCCCCTCCGAATGGTATAATGGAAAATGACATAAGAATAAACAGGAAGGTATTGACGTTATGGTGGTAAGCAATTCAGGAACAAAAATTATAAAGCAGTGGAAGGAATTGAAGGATGCAACATTTATTACCATAGGCCTAATAAAACTGCATTTTTTTCAGTGGATCGTGAACGCCCTTTTTCTAATCTATACCAATCAATCGATCAATTAATCAATATTATATTTTTGTCTGTCCATTTTTTTTGCTGGTCTTTTCCTTCAGCTCGCGGTTTGTATTTTGACCAACAAAATCTTAAAGGAAATTAAATTTTTTTATACCTATCTGCACGTGAGGCAATAGGATTTTTCCAATTTCTGCCACAAAAAAGGACTTAGTGAAGCTTTGCACAACTGGAGACTTAAGCTAGCAGGAGCATGCTTGGACGAAATTGGCTTATTGACTCAACTGTTTATCATACTACCAGAGAAATTCAATTATTTCGTAACTATTCTTAAAAATCTAACAACAAAGTCAACAAAGTTTAACGGTAATGACGAAGGGGTAGTAGTAGTATACATTTAAAAAAAACAATTCAGCAATTCTCGCACGACGATATGTATAGGTGCTAATGTGTATCTATAAAGAATGTAGTCATTTGTAGTATGCCAATGCCGTTTTTTCAACATCGAACCGGTAAGCCATCAGAGCCGGCGGCTTTTTTGTTATTAAGGTTTTTTATACATAGAAGCTAAGCTGGAAGAATCGTTTCTTCATTGAAAGGACGATGGGGTTTCTTCTTCCCTTGTTACTCTCTCTACATGATGTATACATTTAGTGACTGTTGGAAATGCTGCTTAAACACGTCTAGGTGACTAGGTTTACATTGCTGTTTCGAAGAGACTGCGATTTGGTCTATTACCCGAGACAATACGATTTAAATGAGCTGGGAGACTGCGTACGATTCCTTCTTTCTTCATCTTTTTCCTGCTAGCTTGATACTCTAACTCTTTCCTTCTTTCTTCATCTTTTCCCTGCTAGCTTGATACTCTAACTCTTTCCTCGGTTCACCTCTCACTCGTTCAGCCGTTCGCTGACGAATTGGTCTGGAGAGTGCCAGGTTGCTGTGTGGGTGGATCCTTACCCTTAAGAAGCTACAACACCGATTTCGAAAACGTCGTTTTAATAAGCAGATGCTGCAACCGTCAAATAGAATGCACTAGTCATGTTTGATTGCACACGCCCTACAGTCAAAATCGCTGACCAGCTCTTCACGTCATTTTTGGATGTTCCACGCACACATTTGTAAATAACCAATAGGAGCATTTTTTTTGTAATGGCGGAAAAGTTCATTTCAAGTTCACTGTCTGGCTGTATCATTTTTTTTTTGAAAGGTAAACTAAAATGAAAAAACCAGAAGACTAAAACTAATTAATTGCTTAATTAAACTTTTTTTGAATTTAGATACATATATCAAAATCACAAAAATGGCAACCGATGAAGGCGAAACTACCAATCGCGGATCGAATTTCGATGATTTTATTGCTACCGGCACAAATTCATGCTGAAAGTAAGTACCTAACATACATTGGTAAACAGAACATACGCATTTATTTGCTTCTTTTTATTCGCAGGAGTATTTGTTTGAGAAATGGTAGCTATTAGGTAAATCAAAATATGTTGTAAGCGATATGCATGTGCATATGCCCTTAGATTGTGAGAGAGATATGCATCTGCATGCGCCTTTAGTTTTTAAGGAGAGTTCAGTGTATCATTGAAAAATAGAGTTTTTTGTTTTTTAAAAAAGACTAACATAAAAGAAGAGCGAACTAAAAGTAAAATAAAAATCTGATATTATCGTTGAAAATTGAGTCTGTTATAACTCAGAAGTGGGATATACCAATAAAACAATTAAAATTAAAAGTGAACAAACCGATATTTTATCGATTCCTGCCGAAATTGCGGACAATTCGACGAAATACAAAATGGTGATCGCGACAAAGGAAATGATGCTCATGGCATTACAATCTGCAGAAATTATCGTGCCACCGACTGCAACAATGAAGCAAATTAAAGGCTTATATTTCCAGCTACCGTCAGCTGGTGCCACTGCCGACCTGTCTGATATATCCGACACTGAGGAAAAGGTGCATAACCAACAAATGGAGGCGGTCAACGTGTCTTCTACCGCCACTGATGCAATATCTTCTGAAACAGATGCCGCTAATGCAACCGCTGTACCACCAACGTTGGCCACCGATGAAACCATTGATCAACAACTGCAGCGATTACGCAAACAACGTGATCTTTTGTTGCTGCAAAACGAAATTGAGGCACTTTCACGGCAAACACTTCAGCCAAACCTGCAGCAAAACCGATTAGCTGACGTCAGTGCAATTGAATCCATGGTGCCGAAATTTTCTGCCGACAACTTTTACGAAGTCCAAAAATGGTTTGAGGATTTAGAAGATGCTTGCACAATTCTTCAGTTTGATGAACGCTTACGCTTTGTCGCCTGCCGCCGTATGCTTGAGGGAACTGCAAAAATCTTTGTACGCACGATTTCCGCTTTTCAATATTCCGAATTGAAATCTGCACTTATGCGAGAGTTTGGCAGAAGACGCACTGTACAAGAAGTGTATGCTCAGTTGAGCAGACGCCGTTTGAAGTCTGATGAGAAAATTCATCGCTACATTATCGAAATGCAAGAAATTGCAATGCGGTCGAACATACCCGAAGCCGAACTTGTCGATTTTATCATTGAAGGCATCGGGGATACATCCGCGAATGCCAGTTTATTGTATTCAGCATCCACCATTGCTGAACTGAAGCAAAACGTGGAACGTTATGAACGCAAACTCTTGCGACCTTCAGTATCTGCGGCCAATCGAAATGTGTCAACTGCTGTACGATCCGCCATCACAACTTCAGGCAAAACTGGATCAACAAGTGCCACTTCTTCAACCAATCAATCCGAGCTACCCCGATGTTACAACTGCTCAAAGTTTGGCCACTACCAGAGCCAATGCCCACAACCAAAACGACCACCGAACTCGTGCTTCAAATGCGCATCTACAGAACAGGCGTACCGTCATTGCCCCAACCGTGCCACTGCTGCTATTGTTTCCGCCGTCGAACCAGATGAGAAGGACGTTCTCGCTGAATCTATTGAATCTTTAAGAATGGTAAGTGTTGCTTTTCGGAATGAGTGTGAACACAGTGAGTTTAAGGAGTTTTTTTGTCTTTTCGATTCCGGTAGTCCTAGAAGTTTCATTCGATGTGCTGAGGTACCTTACACTTACGCCAAACTGAAGCCAAACATCAGTTACCGCAGCATTGGGAATCACCCACTTAAGCAATTAGGATCAGTTCAATGTGACATCAGATTCTTAGATCAAAATATCAACCATGAATTAATAGTACTTCCAACTGAAGATATGCCTTATGCCATCTTATTGGGTCAAGATTATTTTAAAAAAGCAAAGATCCAACTAGAGCTGTGTCAATCGTGATTGATTCGATCTTTTTGACCCGATCACAATAAAGTATTGGTGATTGCATTCACAATACCCGAAGTCAATCGTTCATCGAGTCAATACTTTTGTTCTGTTCTGACTACTTCATTTCTTTATTATGCCCCTATTGTATAACACAACTCAATACAACTCAACTTTCACACAACCAAACTATTTTTTCGTATTATGCAAGAGCAAGACAACCATTTTCAGTTGCAATCGTGAAGCGTTGCATATGCATACACACAGACAACCACCGCCTTCTTGGTTGTCTGTTGACAGTCAACTTTTCGCTTAAGGTTGTGTTTGGCAATACCGAATTTTGAATTACAACCAAGAGACAACTCAACTGTTTTACACAATAGGGGCATTACTGATTACTGATTTCTTATCTACTGAACCAATAAATGTGTTAATATATCAAAATATTTTTATTTATTTCGGCTTATTTCGTTTTACCAACACATAATTGTTCTACAAAAATATCGCTTCTGTTCAATAATCTCCATTTCCTAATTATTTGTTGCAGTTGCAGTTTGTTGTTATTGAGTGTATTCACTCTTACAATCCATTCGAAATTCGAATGTATCTGTCTCTATCGAAACTAAATTGTACGAATGATGATTGGTGTTTTTGATTGTATTGAAATTCAATGGAGCAATACAATACTCCCATGTCCCATCTGTCATTGATTGATTGAATGATTGATTGAAATGACCGAATCATTTTTTCAACCAATACTTGAACGATTCGATCATTAAATTTGAACGATTGACACAGCTCTAGATCCAACTGTGTAGAATGAAATATACGTATGGCAAAGATCGTTTAATTGAATTAAATAAAAATGTAAAAAACTTAAGTTTAGATTCGAAACTCACTGATGTTCTTCACTCACTTGGTTTAATTAATCATTGCTTCAGTCATAACACAGTTCAAGATGAAAAATCGCTTAAATTGTTAAAAACACTGCCTTTTGCAAGTACCTCTGATCCGTTTGCGGTCAATGATGCTAATGATGAGTTTCTGGAACTATGTGCTATTAATATTGAAAACCCCTTTTCTGGTGTTATGGAAGGTTCACTTGACATCAATCCGTCCCTTTCGGCTGAGTGTATTTCAGAGATTCAAAATATTATTGCAAAGTCATATTACAATCTTCCTTCAGACAAAGTGCAAAATTTAAATTATAATATGAAGATCAACGTAACGCATGACACACCGATTTTCTGCAGAAAAAATACCTGTTGGCTGTTATTGATGCATTTACCAAACACGTTAAGCTTTTTCCGACGGCAACTACAAATGCACGTGAATTGTGTTCAGCGTTGAAAAATTATTATTTCCCATTTTATAGTAGACCGAGACGAATAATTAGCGACCGCGGAACCTGTTTCACTTCCTCCGAATTTGAAGAATTTGTAAACTTCAATAATATCAAACATGTAAAAAATGCTACGGCTTCGCCACGTGCAAATGGCCAAATTGAACGCATTAATCGTGTCCTAAGCCCTATGCTAAGTAAACTTTCCGAACCACTTAGCCATTCAGACTGGGTAAGCCAGCTCCCTAAAATAGAATATGCTCTAAATAATTCCGTCCAATCTTCCACGAAAAAGAGCCCTTCGGTACTTCTGTTCGGTGTTGAGCAACGTGGCCCCATGGTTGATGAACTTACGGAATACCTTGATGAAATTGATGATACGTCTGAGATTGACCTGCCGAAAGTGAGGGAAGAAGCATATCAAAACATTTGTAAAGCACAAGAAGCAAGCGCTAGACAATTCGCATCGCATCATAGACCTGCAAGGACCTTTGCAGTGGGTAATTATGTCGTAATCAAGAATGTAGACACTACAATAGGCACAAAGAAAAAACTTATTCAGCGATTCCGAGGTCCATATGTCATTCATAAATGTTTACCCAATGATCGTTATGTCATTCGAGACATTGATGGGTGTCAAATAACTCAATTACCTTACGACGGTGTACTTGAAGCATCAAAATTAAAATTATGGTTGAAACCATCCCTTGATTATATGACTGAGGC
This sequence comes from Portevinia maculata, assembly GCA_949715645.1. Taxonomy (NCBI): domain Eukaryota; kingdom Metazoa; phylum Arthropoda; class Insecta; order Diptera; family Syrphidae; genus Portevinia; species Portevinia maculata. The sequence goes on along the minus strand of OX454525.1, from coordinate 12,838,986 downwards.
CCCTAAAGCAACACTTCTGAAATTAGATATAACACCTATGTATCCTAAAATTTGATAATGATTGTAACGTAAAATGAAGTCGAGTTCCTTGTCAGAACGGCCGAGTTGTAAGCGATATGCATGTGCATATGCTCTTAGATTGTGAGAGAGATTGCGCCTTTAGTTTTTAAGGAGAGTTCAGTGTATCATTGAAAAATAGAGTTTTTTGTTTTTTAAAAAAGACTAACATAAAAGAAGAGCGAACTAGAAGTAAAATAAAAATCTGACATTATCGTTGAAAATTGAGTCTGTTATAATGTATTGTTCTAAGAAATAAAATAAACAATATCAAACATTTTTATTTTGCTTCCCAGCCATACTCGTTTCTTATCTAGCCTCGATTTGCACCTTTCTTGGATCAGTTTTGGTTTCGATTTTTGCGGAGCACGCGAACTCACTCTAACAATCCATACACAACATGTGAGTTCGCAGCTATTTTCATTTCTATACTAATTGGAGCCGAAAAACGTCGTTTTGTGGAGTCGCCCATATGTCATTGACTCCGTTTGCGAACTTAACACGGAGACTCTTGCCTGAAGGTCGTGCTTTGATCAATGTCGAATGACTTTTCTGCATTTGACATTTTCAAATGCAATCTAGAATGGAGCCGTGCTCTTAAAGGGATTACGAATATAGAAAATCGAATGATGTGGAAATAAAACAAACTACATATCTTATCTACTTGGTAAACTACGTATAGTTTATTGGTACACATGACAGTTGCTAATAACGTCTGCTACATTTATCTACGCTTTTAAACGTTAACTTTAAACTGTCATTTCAGTCTTTGCTGACAAGCCGTGAAACAACGCTTTTCCTCCAGCTGTAGCTTTCGTTCATTCAGTCATTCGAAATCCTTGAGCCCTTCGGACTCCCATTCAGGTGCTCGGGAAGCTTCTTTGCGGAGTGTAGTCCAGTGATCCAAAGGACAAAATTCGGAGGAAGTGCTGAAGTGAGTTCATTGTTCGATTATCAAAAATTATTTCCTCAGTGACAGTGTTCCATTACGGCCATTTCTACAACAGTCAAACGTATCGTTCCCCTTTTATACATGTTGTATATAAAACTTCCAATCTTATTTAAATTAAATCAAAGTATTTTTATTATCTCATTTTGTCTCTAGAAAGAACATTTGTATATACTTATGAAAACATAAAACAAATATTGCGTTTTTATCTTTATATAATTGTATCATTTTCAAAAGATTTCTATAACAGAACAAAATAAAACAAAACATGTCAATATGAAGGACAGTAAACAAGGGCAGCTGTTTGGTATTTTAAAAATAAGAACTAATCAATTTAACTATGCATTTATTTGTGGTTGTTTTTAAGGTAGGTATACATTTGAAACAAAATATTCTAGATATAATTTTATTTAGATTTTACTGTTGCAGAATGAACTAATTTAAAATTCCATTACTATTTGCGTTTCCGCTTTTATTTTATTTTTTTTTTTGTTTCAGGAAAGAATTAATAAATTTCCTTTTAACTTGTAAACTGTTTTTAATTTTCTGTTTTTAATAATTAAATGTAAACTTTTGGTGATTACAATTTAAAAGGGTCTAAATCTTAAGTTCAAAACTCATTTCAATTGCATTGTTTTCTTTATCAATTAATTTATATTCAGTTTTTATTTTGTTTTTATCTTTTTCTTCAGTTTAAATAGTCTCTAATATTTCTAAAAAATTTACAAAAATTTTCATTTTAAGTTTCTTTTTCTTGTCTTGTTTTTATTTTTAAATCCTAAGATTAGAATATCATTTTTATTTGTTTTCTCGGAAACCAACATAATGTTCGTTTATTCCCTAGCTTAATTTTCAACTTCATTTTTTTGTTCCTTTTAAATAAACCAATGTATGATTTTGTTCCATTTTTTAGTATGATTTGATTTTGTTTTTTTAAATCTATGATTCTGAATAATAATAATGGTTCAATTTATTAATTGGTTTTTATTCGTAAGTACATAATTTCCTATACAAGTGGATCATCTCCATGTAAGTCACATGAGCCGATGTTCTCTCCTTGGTAGGGTGAGAAGTCGGTTATTATTGAGTTTGGTTCCACGCCAAATTGTATATCTTGCAGGCAGCCTTTGAAGGGTTGGTCAAATCGCTGTTTGGTGCGTTCGCTTACCGATTCAGCATTGGGGAAACCTCCTATTGTGATCAAAAATAAGTTTAAATTTAAATTAATTACTATGGCATTTTGTAAATATTTAAAGATTATGGCGGAAATTGATCCATCGATTGAGAGTTAAGCTCCCTTATTTATTTACAAACAAAAATCTAAAATTCATTTTTACAAATAGTAACATACTATCCAAAAAATAGTGCACTATTCCCAGGCTGTACTGTATAATGATCTACCATCGTAGACAACCACCATCGTGGGGTTGTTGCTGTTCATTCACGCACGTGCTTACAAATCGCCAGACTGAGATGAGCATACTTTTCTGGATATAACTTCTTTTAATTTTTGACATTTCACCCAGCTGTGCGAAAGTGGTTTTCTGTTTTGTGTTGGAACTTGGAAGGAAAACGGTTCATCCTTATGTGATTTTGTTCATGTTTTTTTTTGTGAAATTCGTCTTTACTAATTTGCAAACTTTTTTGTAAATCTTATCTTTAAAATCTGCTTAATGTGTGTTTGTGTTGTAGCAGGTGCTTTTGTGTTTTTTTTTTTGTTAATTCGTGACAGATTCCCATTGAATCGGTAAGTACATACCAACATACCTGCTTACCGCTCAGCGCTAGATAGTCTACTCACCCAAATAAAATGAATCTTCATAAGTGATTGAGGGTTCCTTGCCCCTCCTGAATGTCATTGGCTGTGTTGTTGAAGAGGACAACTTTTCCGAGAATATCACTTCGCCGTCCACATCCAACTCAAATCTACTCCGATCCAATATGATCTTCGCAATGTGCCAGCCTCCATCGGCCATAAATCCGCCTGATGGTGCTTCTATGGTATCGTTACTGCTGCCCAACAAATTGCTCGCTATTTTCATGTGACCACCTTCTAGGCCAAGGCCCAAGAACTTTGTGGCACGTTCTCGTTCACTCCACATGATCAGACCGTCCGGATCGATCGTTGAGAAATTCAGAGTAATCTGGAATGCTTCGCGCGGACGCATATACATGGATGGCCCCTTTCGTTTGTCTTTCACTGGGATTCTTGGTGGCGGGAGTATAAGGTAGCTATTTCCACGGAAGCTGGGCGTCGTTGGTTTGCTCATCGCTGCAAAGAGAAATTAGTACGTACAGTGAAGTTTGTTTGAATGGATATTTGAACCCATGTAATTAAATAAATGAGCATTTTAGTTCGTGACGAGATAATCGATATGTTTCCACTTACCAATTTCACAGTAGAACCCACCCCAGCCGTTGGGGCAACTACAGCGACCGCTTCGCAGGCACCGACCGTTGTTTTTGCACGGAATCAATTTGCATGTCTCCGAGTATTCGCAACGCTCGCCTTTGGCGTATTCTGGGCATATACAGTGTGGCTGGAGTTTTTCATCCAGCCAACAGTGGCCACCTGACTCGCACGAATCACCACCACAGGCGGTTCCATCACAGTCTCTAATGTTTCTGGATTCTGGCAAAACAAAGTAAAATTAACCTTTAGCATTAAACAGAACCGATCTTACCTAGAATGTTGGTTTCATTCAGGACAATTCTTGTTCCACTGACAACCAATCCTCTCACACATCCTCTAAACGGAATTGGGAATCCAGATATCGCGTTGTGTGGTAGTTTAGAGAGATCCTTCAAGCCGCCAATATAGAGCAAGGAGTCTGGCTCTACCAGCACTTCAGCTGACGGTGCTAGTGCCGAAGAGGCACTTCCTTCAACCCATAGAGTCAGCCATCGACCTCTTTGTGCCATCTTGATCTTATGCCATTCGCCTATTGCCAACATACGAACACTTCTTACAACTGTTACATGATTGCTGGGACCTGAAATTCGGAACTCTACAACTCCCCCTTGAAGTGACAGACTGACAAAGCCTATCTTTTTATCCTGGTTATTGTTCAGTGTTCCGAAGTACAGAAGCAGCCCCCTCTCGGAAAGTGGTCGCAATTGAAATTCGATAAAGAAGAACTGTACGCGATGGTGCTCCTCGAAGCTCTTCGACCCCATCAGGGGTACTGGGGAAAAGCTTCTTTGTTTCTCGACTTCGTTAAGAAGTTTCATCACAAAGTGTTGGCTCGGTGAAGAGATCGGCTTTGGCGGCATTAATTTTTTGGTGAAATTTCGGTAGCTTATAATCTGTGATCGCTTGGAGCCCAGTTTGTCTGATCCGGAATTCAGGTATGGCCATCGGACGGCTAAGTAGGAACGTCGACCAGTCAGGGAGACATCGCTCAACGAGTGAATATCTGAAAAGAAAGTGTTTATGTAAGAAAAAGTCGCCGTTACGAGTAATCCTACCTTCATCACAGTTCTTGCCAGTTCTGCCGACAGGACAGTCACACTCGTAGCCATTCACCAAGGGAACGCACGTCGAATCCTCGTCACATTTGTTGTTGAATGAATCACAGGGGTTTGATGCTTGTGCGCATAGTGGCCCATACCAGCCCTCTTGGCAAATGCACCTGAAAATATAAATGGATCTTAATTATTCCCACTTTTATAAAGAACATCAAATATCTTACGTAAATGTCGCTCCATGTTGTAAGCAAGCTCCATCGTGTTGACAAGCGTGTCTGTGGCACTCTCTGGTACCACATTGTCCAACACCACGACCTCGTACTCCTCTTGTCTCTTGCAGAGGTACCGAAACTTGCCCGGCCTTCAAATGGACGTCGTAAATACAGCCCTGGAACCCAGAGTGCAGCGGCAGATCATGCGGCAGTGTATTGAAGTTCGATATCTCATGACCCCCCAAATACAAAATCGGCACCACATCCATTCGCGTTACGCTGCCCGGGGAACGTCCAGTAATGTTAAACTTTCCATCTACCGACAGCCAGGCTTGTCGACCGGTTCGCCCAACCTTGATCTCATAAGGAACTCGAGGAGCATCTAACCGAAAGTCAATTGGTTTTTGTGTAAAGATTCTTCGTGGTCCTCCGCCCAAGTTCCACGTGAGCATGATGTATCCCTGAATGAAACTAATCGCCAAATGGTCACTCTTCTCGTCATGGTATCCTGATTGTCCAAGGAATGCCAGCAGTGAAATCTGTGACATTGTCTGTGGGAGAATCTTGAAGCTCAGCTCAATCGAATACTCCAGCGGAATAGGGACGGTGTAAGCCACAAACGATGATAATCCATTCACGCTGCCAGAGAACGATGGTAAGGCCACTTCCAAATCTGAAATAGCTTTAATGTAGCAGGAGTGGGTGGTGCAAAGAAAAAAGGGGAAAGAAAAACAGTGTTAACGTCAGATCAGACTGATAAAATGCACTGCATTTATCTACTTGACTGTGAGCCAGAGGAGGTGAATACAAATTCAGGTACTGCAACAATAGCAACCCGCAACGAATACCCCTAAAATGTCCGTGGGATGAATATTGAGTGTGTATATTGAGTTCCCCATTGCGATGACTGACCAAAATGTTTTCTTATCTCTTTGTTTGCTTTGTATGTTTGCTGTTTCTATTTAAAATCTCTCACTTCTAGTACTTACTGTGCTCGCAGTAGTGTCCATGTTTGCCCAACGGACATAAGCATAGATACCCACTGCCGGGGAATTGCACACAGGTGCCGCCATACTGGCATGGGTTATCCTCGCAGACAGATATCTCGCAGGTGGGTCCCATATATCCGGTGGGACATTTGCATTTCCACTTTTCGGCTTTGTCTCCGTTCTCGTCGATTTCATTGGATTCGATCTTAATGCAGGCAGCACCATTGCGACAAGGGCTGGACAAGCATGCCAGTGACCCACATTCAGTGATTCCAAAGCCGTCGAGAGCATCTCTGTGAAGAAAAAAACGAAAACAAAAACTAGGTTACAAATTGGTTGAGGAGGGAACAAATAAAAATATTGGCTTTTTTCTCAGGACAGCATGAGGATGATGAGATTTTTTTTTGTCAATTCAAATCGAGAATAAAGGAAGCAATTACGGTCATTTATATTGAATGGAGCAAACTAAATCAGTAGTACAGAGTGTATAGCGAATAAGTCAGTCAGTAATGGGATTCTTTTTTTAAATTTCTTTTAGTGCACCTCTTGAAAGGATCATTATTGTTTTGAGTACCTCAAAGGATTTGAGTAGTCTAAGTCCAAATCCAAATCTGTAGTCTAAGGTGCAGTGTGTATCGGGCGCAGTGTCTCAATGGTTAGTGTGTCGGACTACTAATCGAAAGGTCCCCGGTTCAATTCCCGCCGGGCCGAACACCATCTAGAGTTTTTGTTCACTGCCCCACCTCTTGCGAACGTCTGACAAAAATAAAAGAGTATCAATCGTCATGAGAAGCTTCTCAAATCTGCCGTTCAGAGGACAGGTCGAGGACAGGGCGAGATGCCGATGCACGTTGTTTTTTAATGTTTATAAAATCTGATGGGAATTTAATTTGAGTTTTTCAATTGCATTGAATTTCTTTGTTGTAATTTTGTAAATCTACACTATATATAAAATCGTTCTATTGTTTGTTTGTCCGATTTTTTTAATGTGTTACATAATACCTCAAGACTTGTCAGTTATTAAATTGGATGATGTCTAACATTTTTGTATAGAAAACTAAAAATAATTGAACAAAATTTAACTGTTTGAGAAATCACTTTTAATGTTTGAGTATTTGTTTGATATTTTGTATTTGGTATCAGCTGTTGCATGAATTCTGTTCGATTAGACAATCACAATCACAACGTCTGACAAACATTCAAGAGTATCAAATTGTCATTATAGGCGAGGAGCCACCAATCATGAAAGCTCCGTGATCACACTCACTAAAATTTTAAATAAAAAATAAAAGTTAACACTCAGACGAATAAGATTTGCTTGGTCGGTGTGGATTTAATTGGCCGAAAACATTTTAAATAAATTATATATTAATAAATTTCCATAATTTTTTTCCGGCATCATAGATTTTGATCAATCTCAATTTTTTGGGAAATATCATATTCTTTGAGAAAAAATCCGGGCGACCAATGATTTTTAGCCGGCGCATACCTATTTAAATGGTGTGATAGGTGGTAAAATTTATCCATTATCACGGAAAATCTTTTTTGTTTCATTTTACGCGTTTTGATGTAAGATTCATAAATATCTTGGTATGCGTGCTTACAAACTGCCGGAAGTATGGTGCATACCAGATTTTATTATACCCTATTCTAGGGGTATATTAATTTTGACGCATAGTTTGTAACACACCTTAATATTGCCCGTAGACCCCTAAAAGTTACTATATTTATGATCAGCATCGATAGTAATGTCGATCTAGCCATGTCCGTCCGTCCGTCCGTCCGTCGGCAAAAATTAGGCCTTTAAACTGGACCTAGAGAGCTGAAATTTTAACCATATACTCTCTAGGATCCCGAAATAATCAAGTTTAAGAATTTTTGAAATCCGCCCACAGACACGCCCACAAACTCAAAAAAACAAAATTTTGGAAAAAATCGAATTTTGAGCTAGAGAGCTGAAATTTTTTATATATGATCTATGGCCCATAAAACTGATTGGGACATAAAATTTTCAAAATCCGCCCACTGACACGCCCACAATTAAATAAAACAAATTTTGGGAAAAATTGAATTTTGAGCTAGAAAGCTGAAATTTTTTATATATGATCTTTGGCCCATAAAACTGCTTGGGACATAAAATTTTCAAAATCCGCCCACTGACACGCCCACAATTAAATAAAATATTTTTTTTGAAAAACCAAAATTTGAGCTAGGGAGCTGAAATTTTTAATATATACTCTCTAGGGGCCCTTTATGCTCATGTGTAAATATTTTCAAAATCCGCCTACTGACACGCCCACAATTTTTATGTTTTTATTTTTGAAAGTCCAAAGTTTGAGCTAGGGAGCTGAAATTTATAGTATATACTCTCTAGGTGCCCTTTATGCTCATACTTAATTTTTTTTTAAATCCGCCTACTGACACGCCCACAATTAAATAAAACAATTTTATTGAAAAACCAAAGTTTGAGCTAGGGAGCGTTTTTATTTACAAAAGCTTAGTTTTTTCGATAAAATCCTTTAAATTTTTGTCACGCCCACTTATGAGATATAGGAATAAGAATAGGGTATCCAACAGTTCGCCCAAGCGGACTGTAGCCCGCCCCTATGTTTATGTGGTTAGACATTATACTGTCATGGATTTTACTTCATTGAAGACCTTTCATTCGGGGTCATGTCTTTGTTCTACCTCTTTAAAATTTTAGTAAGCGTGATCACGGAGCTTTCATGATTGGTCTGGTGGCTCCTGGACTAATAGAAGCTTCTCAAATTTGCCGTTCGAATGCGGCGTAAAACTGTAGGTCCCATCCACTTCGCATGAAAGTGGTTGGAGAAGCTAGGTTCTAGGCCCTGTATGGGTCGTTAAGGCCTAATATGTATGTATGTATGTATGTATGTGTAATACAGCGAATTTGGAAAATGAACGTAACTTTTCTTTGACGTTCATCAAAACATAGGGACTCTCTAGGCCCAGTTTAAAGGCCTAATTTTTACCGACAGACGGACGGACGGACGGACATGGCTAGATCGACATTATTATTGAAGCTGATCATAAATATATGTAGTAACTTTTAGTGGTCTACGGACAATATTAAGGTATGTTATAAACTATGCGCCAAAATTAATATACCCTTAGAATAGTGTATAAAAATGAAAGAAAATTGCTTGAAATTTAATTTAAGACTCAGAACTCAGTTTCAAGACAAAAGAAATTAGCCAAGGCGAAGGAAATAGGCACTTCGACCTATGAGTTGTTTTGTGCCGTAGGGGCCAGAAAATATTAAGGCTAGTAGAGTTACGGAAAGTAGAAACTCGTAGCTTGCGTAAAAAGATCAAAAACGTCACAGTTTGGTTTGAAAAAAGGCAACCGCTGTTTTTTTTTTGCTGGCAAACTTATAGCATTTTATCATTTGACAATTTTAATTTTTTTTAACCAAATGAATTTGTGTGTGAAGAAAAATGAATAAAATTTAATTTTTCTTTTGTTCATCTTTTTACCATTTTCTCAGAACGCGAACGCGTTTGCGTAGTTTTGCATATTAGTACCCTAACGGACCTAAATGTTTTTATATTCCTTTTTTTATAGGATATTTAGGTTTCTTTCGTTTATCTGTTGACTACGCCCTTAGTTAAGCACGTTTATTATATCTGTTAGTTACGACCAGTTATAAGTTCAGCTGCCAGTTCAGTTGTCAGTGAAAATATGAAATTTTGAAAAAGAATACACATCACAAAATGGATGAACAGTCTTATTGCGGATTTTTAGTCAATTATGAAAGAGCAAAACCAGAATACATCATATCAAAGGCTTTGAGTCATCGGGAACTGCGTTTGGAATTGATAACTGAAGTGCAACTAATTACACATCATTTGTGAAATTTTATTAGTTTCAGTCTCAGTTTCAGTTTCAGTTAAACACTTCAATTTTTGTACATAAATGTACATATCACTTTAATAAATGCTTAACTGAATTTATGATTGGTAAAACAACACAAGTATTGCAGATTGCACGGATCGAAATCAATTTAATTACGTTTTTGCAATGCTTAAGGATAGAATTTTGCGTTGAGAGCAAAACCAACAGAATTTGATACCTGAAACAAACAAAAATTCGAGGGTGAAATCGGTATTGAGTGCTAAAACAACATATCTCTTCTGTCATTTTGACAAATTAATTCTAAGACATTAAATAATGCATGCAATTAGTTTATTTTTACACTCAACAACGCTGGAAACATTTTGAAGTTTGTTTGATGATGATGATCATTGATTATTGTCAGTCAGTTGTTCGCGGTCTTTTGGAGTGGAGTTGTGTCTTTGATAAAGCTCAAATTTATTAAAATATGGATGGAAAATAAATAAATAATAATAAACCTGACAAAGCATTGCAAATGGGTTCAGATTGCAGGTATTTTTTCTTTCTTTAATTTTTGCATTAGCTATTGCAAAGTTATTTCCTAATACAGATGTAATCGTCATTGCTACAATCTAATTGATGACGACGAGACAATGGAATTGTTCCAAAATTATATTCAATTAGAAACGAAGAACCAGCAGGACTTGTTTCTTAAACAGAACATTGAAAAGTAAACGTAGTTCGCCGGTTCAGCAGCAGCATCCTGTATGTCTTGAAAGACAACCACATTCACATACTAAATAACCCACCTATCTGCAGGCCCTGAACTTCAACTTGATCCACCTTCAAAAACTGACCGTTAGACCAGAATTCGTGGAGCTACTTACTACTAGGGCTGCTAATAAACTTAAGGTTTTCAGTCTACCATTTAACCAGAATATCTGAACACATTGTTAGGTTTACATGACTGCATTTCAAAACATTGTTGCAGTAACATTTTAATACTGAGAAGACTGCAACTTATTGAAGGAAGGTACAAGAATAGCTACTTTGTACCGAGTGAATTGAAAAATTTAACGCAATGTTTGACAGAAAATGTGAAAGGTTGAAACATTTTCTGCAACCAGCAATGCTTGCAGCAGCAGTGGACAGAAATTGGCTGTCGCGAAGAAAAATAGGGTAATTATATTTACCCAGATTAACCTTCAACATTCGAAGGCTGCTACTGCTCTAATCAGCAAGAAGCTTTCCGGGTTGAGTACAAAACCCCACATAACATCCATACAGGAGCAATGGGTGTGGACAAATCTCATCTGTGGCCTTGGAGGTGTTCGTGGCACCACGATACTCTGTGACGAGCGGTCCGAAAGGCCCAGGGCTTGTCTTGCTGTGTCGAACCTTCTCTCAGCGACTAAGCTTGGACAATTTTGTGGCCAAGATTTGGTTGCTGCAGTCATAAGCTACGAAACGAATGGAGATTGGAAGACCTTCGTCGTGGCGTCAGCTTATCTCCCCTATGATTCGGTAGCGCCTCCACCACCAAGGGCAATTGCTGAACTCATAGACTATTGCGACACCAGGAAGATGGGCCTAGTTATATGTTGCGATGGCGCTCAGAACATTGTTTGGGGCAGCAGCAAATGCAACATGCTAGGAAACAATCTCCTGGATTTCATTCTATCATCTGATCTTACTATCAACAATGTTGGCTCGCAGCCAACTTTTGTGACGTCAAGAAGACAGGAGGTGATCGACCTGACTTTATCAAATATGTAGATACTTTAAGGCGGTTACCAACTGGAGGGTCTCTTCGGAGGCATCCCTCTCAAATCATAGATATATCGAATTCCAAATAGAATGCGAAGCCATAACTTTGCAGGAGAGGAGGAATCCAAGAAAAACCAACTGGATACGCTTCAGGGAGGAAGTGGGAAGAACTCTCAAAACTCCAACCAAACTCAGGACGAGACAAAAGGTAGAGGATGCTGAATAGTGCCATTGCTAGCTGTTTCGAATTGACGTGCCCAGTAAGTAAACCCCATGGCAGAACGCCGGTTCCCTAGTGGAGCTCGGAACTGCAAAGAATTCGAAGAGAAGCTAGAAAACTTCTAAAGGTCACTCAAGACTGATTTGGAGACAGACTGGAATCTCTACCGATCGAAGCAGAAGGAATATAAGAGGCTAATTCGGGTATCGAAAGGTGCTTCTTATAGGATTTTCTGGGAAAAGATTGAAACACTGGGTGAAACTAGTAGATTGGTTAAAGTTCTGAAAAAGGGCAAACCAGCCAAACTGGACTCGCTTAGAAAACTTGATGGCACCTTCACTGAGACGAAAGCGTAAACTCTAAGTTATCTGCTGGAGTCTCACTTTCCGGGTAACCAGATTACAATTGGTTCACAATCAGCCCAGATTACCGAGACTATGAGTGAGCCAAGACAAACAACTCGGCGTAGCTGGTATATTGCGAAGGCCGTGGTAACGGACGAGGCCATTAAATACGCCTTTGCGTCTTTTGACGGCTTCAAGTCACCTGGTACGGACGGAATATACCCAGCCATGCTGCAACAATCTACAAACCAGTTGCTAGCGACTATGAAGAAAATCTTCACCGCTGTCCTAGCACTGGCATACATTCCAACACCCTGGCGTACAGTTAGAGGGCGCGCTTGACAGAAAAGAATACGCGATGGACATTTGTCCATGACATTTGGTGTTGTGGATTAAAGCAATGCTAATGAATAGAACGTTGGTTGCGGATGCGGATTGTGGCCGCTATGTTATGGCGTGGGTAAACAGAGGCTGCACGCAAGGCGGCGTTCTGTCTCCACTGCTGTGGTGTATGCTGGTCGACTCTCTGTTGAACGCACTCAACAGTTCTAATGTATACGCTCAGGCGTACGCGGATGATGTTGCCGTGCTTTCTGTTGGCGGCCCTTGACGTGATCGACGAATGGTGCACTAGGAATGGGCTCTCGGTCAATCCTCTTAAAACTGAGGTTGTTCTCTTTACGAGAAGGAGGAAACTGGTCGGGTTGACTCAGCCAGTGCTAAAAGGCGTCACAATCCAACTCTCCAAAGAAGCAAAGTATCTGGGAGTCATCCTGGACAGCAAACTTCTTTGGTCCAAACATGTTGAGCTGAAGACTGCCAAGGCGCTGTCTGTTTTCTGGCAGTGCAAAGGCATTTTCGGCAAGACATGGGGCTTATCACCGAAAAGAGTCCTATGGATTTATACGGCTACGATAAGACCATTTATAGCATACGCATCGGTTGTTTGGTGGAATAACCTTTCACGTAAATACGTTACTGCTGCTTTTGCCAAACTCCAAAGGCAGGTATGTCTCGGCTGCACGGGGGCCTTCCCCAGCACGCCTGGCTCCGGCCTAGATGCACTATTGAACCTCCCGCCCCTTGATGTTTACATCATAGGCTGTACAATCAAAGCTATCTCACGTCTAAGAAGAGGTGGCTTTTGGTATAATTCGCACTGGAGTTTTGATGAACTTGCGCGTTTTGATGGAAATCCCGTCTGATGCGATGACACCGGAACTTCGGCTAAAGCGCAACTACGAGGTCGACTTTCCTTGCGTTCAGGACTGGCTCTGGCCGGACTCTGAACCTGGAAGGGAATGCAGTCGAATCTTCACGGATGGCTCCAAAACCGATCAAGGATCTGGTGCTGGTGTCTTCGTGGAGAGCGAAAACGTTAGACTTTTTTTTCCGTTAGGCAAATATGCGTCAGTCTTCCAAACAGAGACTTATGCTATCCTAATGGACATGGACTATGTTGTGAAGAACAGGTGGAGGGGGCGAAGTATCTGCGTCTGTAGCGATAGTCAGGCTGCGCTTAAGGCCTTACTCAAACCCTTAACTACCTCCAAAATAGTACGTGAATGTAAGATATCTCTGAATTCGGTCGAAAGGCTGAATTCATTTAAACTAGTCTGGGCACCGGGTCATAACGGGATCACGGGAAATGAGATCTCCGATGAACTTGCTAGATGAGGCTCAGAGGGGGACTTCTCAGGACCTGAACCAGCGATCTGTCTGCCTGCGTCCTCGGTCAGGGCTTCCATTGACGGTTGGGTTTCCTATGAACACAATCGTCGTTGGCATGACTCTCCAGGGTGCAGACAGACTAAGCTAATTCTCCCCGACGTCTGTAGGAAATCCGCGGCATTCTTGTTGTCTCTCAACAGAAAAGACTGCTGACAGACCACTGGCGTTCTTACGGGACACTACGTTTTTGCCAAGCACCTTAAGCGATACCACCAACTGCGAAGCCTGTGGAGAAAGTGACGACACTGCGGAACATTTCCTCTGTGATTGTCCTGCTTTTGCTCGTATCAGGTGGCAGGTATTTGGTGCGGACATGGTGAGTGCTGTAAACCTAAGCTCCTTATCATTGAAGCGCCTTCTCGTTTTTCTTAGAACAACGAGTAAATTCCCACAGTAAAATGTGGTGTGTCTGCCTGGTAGTACAATGGACCGGTATTGAGTCTAAGTGCTCCAGTGCAGAAAGTTTCACACACGCCGACAAAAAAATGGTCTTCCTTGATCTAACAGTTTTAACTGACTCGTGCTATCCTGTTCTGTTGTCGTTTATTAAACACAGCTTATATTTTAAAAAGTCAAATAAAAAAAGACTTAGAAACCATCGTAGGTGTCATTCCACTTAAGGAATAAGTACATCAAATGTGATGATGTTGTATAACTTTTTGTTTTTGCTAAGAGCATTAAATTTTAGAATATTTGTAATTATAAATAATGTTTTATATGTTTTTTTATTCACGCACATGAGACTGCACTCTAACTCCAAACCCATTAAAAGCTTAGCCAGCACTCATGCGAATCCTTTGGAAAATTTGAAAGTTGATTTTTTCCCCATTTGTTAGTTGTGTAATAATACTTGTAGGTACATATACATCTATGCAGAATAAAATACATATAACAATTTTGTATGAGGAATTGAAGAGCTAACAAATTAAAAGTGAATAGATTACCCTGTTTAGTTCATTGGCAATCATGTGAATAAAACATGAAGAAGAAAGTACATATCTCCCTTAACCACTCTGAATTATGATAATTAACGTTGTGATTCAGTTACAAAACGAGGTTCATTTATAAACGCGAGTCGCTATCGGTTTTGAGATCTGAATGAATATAATTCGTTCATGTGGGCTCAGTTTGTTTGGTTAGCGAAGTTAAATCTCGAAAGCAAATTTGATGACCTTGAAAAAATAACGATAAAAATGAGAATAATTTGGAAGCTAATGACACACTGTTCAAATGAATATGAAGTGCTACGGATGGTTTTTTCTTCTCGCATGAAATTTAATCGCACTTCAGCGGAGAAAGTGAGGTGACAGTTTGCATAGAAATAAAAGCGATCGAAATTTATAGAGAAAGTTGTAAATAGATATTTGCAAATAGTCTGAAGCTCTGAAACTTGGCAATGACAAGAGCCATCCGATTACATAAAAAAACAAATGTAAATCCTACTTACGAATGAATTCTTGTACTGTTGATGCTTTTTGGTAGCGGATGGTAGGTCGCTGGACGAACGCCATCGTCGAAATGTCTTCTACCTGTCGTTGTAAAATCTATTTTCCTACCGAACCATCAAGCAAAACTTAAGGTTCAACATTTTTTAATTTGTTTTTAATTTTTTCTCTCAGGAAATGCCTGCAGCGCAATTAGTTAACACCAACAATTTAAATGAAATTTTCGCATATCCTATCCTAAGGGTATATTAACTTTGACTCAAAGTTTCTCTTTTTCTTCTCCCCAAATGATGGTGAGGCTATGATCAGGATTAAAGGCATGTGAGCGTTACACTTAACTGAATCCCTACTTGTCTGCCTGTGGGGCTTGCCGCATAGACCTCAGAAAATAGCGGCAGGTCTCCCGATTTTGGACACTTCGTCGCCGAGGCCAATCAAATGCTGGTGGTGCTGCATTTGCGTGATCCAGGAGTTCTTAGGCCTGCCTCTCGTTAGACGTTCGAGTTTATATGGGAACGCTGATTGATATTGACTTTTTGACAGGGTTCGTAGGAGCTCTCCTTTAAACATGACAGTAGCAACTGAGATAGGGTCTTTGACGGCTTCCTCGGATCTTGGAACTTTTTGTTCGTTCATCTTGGTTAGTCCTGCTGTCATGCGAAGTATCTTCCGCCGTTAATTTGCCTGGAATAGGTCGGAGTGGATCAGAGAACGGACAGCACAGTTTCAGTTTTTTTTTTTTCGGACTTATACTATACCCATTCCCCTCCAAAACTTCCACTCATACATCGGCTGCTCGTTGCAGGGATGTTTAATCCTTGCTAATGATGGCTTCATCGTCAGCGAAGCATAACTGATGCACTTTGGTGTCCGCCACTTTTCCTTCAAGCGGATAATGAAGGACTGTAATAAATATCACGGGACTAAAGACGCTTCCTTGGTGTACACCGACTTTGATTGCGAACTCCTTGGTGACGCCAGCGGGGTATCTTTTTCTTGTCTTTACTTCCTCACATCATCTTCCCATGGTCATCTGTATATAGGTTTCTGGGACTTCTCGTTGTCTTAACGCCACCCATAAAAAATTCCTTGGTTATATTTCAAGGGCCTTATTAAAATTAACGAAGACCATATGCAAATCCTTTAAGGAATCATGATGTTTTTCCATCATGATCCTTATACTTTGGAATGCATCTGTGGTTGACTTACCTGTGACAAACCCGCACTGGTCTTCAGATAGCCATATTATTTTCTGCATTCGGCTATCTTATACTCGCTCAACGATCTTCATGGTGTGTGACATCAGTAGTACGGGCTATTTTAAAAATGGTTGTGCCCCTTTTTTAAGCTGGTTTGTCGGAGTTTGTGGATAGCCTGATTTTTATCAGCGGCTGAAGGAGAAATTTCTTTTAACTCCCGATACAGGCCCTACACATACTTTGTTTGAATTTGAGCGCACCTTCTCTTCGTGAGCCTCTTGCAAAGTCTGCGTTCTATTTCGAGGCAAGCTTTTTCATCTACATTGTTAGGAGACCAATCTTGGAATGCCGCTTTCTTTATCAGTTCATCACTGATTTAGCTTCATCTGTCCACCACGATGTTTCTTTGCCGTTTTGATAGTGTCCTTCTGAAACCCCTAGCAGTGATTTGACTCTATCCCAGCAATGTAGGTAATTCAAAATATCTTGTGCTCTGCACTCTGCATTCTTAACTACATTGATGATGTGATGGAGATAATTTTGCATATTTGCAATAAATGCTTCGCCTTTCTTTTTGTCCAGATTGTACGATTTACTTTCGCAGACACTTTTGCTTGTTTATTTTTGTTCGCCCCCAACGCCATACAAATTTCTGTCAGGAGGAGGCGGTGTTGCTGGGCGATTCGCCTTTCCTAGGATCACATGCGTAGGATATCTTCACCCGGAGAGTTCCTGGTGCCATATCCCAGGCCTTCATTGCTGTCTTCATAGTCTTCGTTTGACTTCCCGACATTTCCGTTCAAATCTCCGCCAACAAGCAAAAGTTGTTCTTTTGGAATAGTCTTGATGAGGTAGTAAAAATCTAGCCAAAATGCATGTTTTTCGCTCTGCTCGCATCCAACTTGGGGAGCATATGCACTGACAATATTCACACCTCACCTTGCATCACCAGTTTTAATTTAGCTTAACAACCTTTTTGCGAAGTACATACTGTCGATGTCATCAGTTGAGAAGTCATCCCTGAAAAATCGCATTAAAACTTAATTCCATCCCTGTGTTCAATTAGTTGAGAAATGAATTCGAAAATAATTAAATTTCATTGTAATTGAGTCTGCAAGTGTATAAAAATGGCAGAAAATGGTCTAACTATTTTTTGAATCTCTCAGCAAATTAAAAATCTATCCATCACGTATCCGTGCAAGTTGTCTTTTAATTTATCATCCATCCCGAGTCTTTTGTGTCGGGATAAATTTGCCTTTAAACGCGAGATCCGAACCTATACATATAAGCCCGTTTCTATAACAGTCATGAACTACAAACATATAAACCAACAAGTTCAACGATAATTTGTCGCAGTACCTCACTATTATTCGCACTTTTGTCGGTTATCCTCGTCGTCTCCTGGTCGAAATATCGAACTTTTCGCACAAAGGACATCCAGTGTATCTTTGCGCTGGCAGTCGGCATCAATGCCATTTTGTCGGCTGTTAAATTAAGTAATTAAAAAGTTGATCATGGGATAGTTCCCTTTCCCGTCCATCTCCGGTGTGAGATGCAAGTCCGTCGTCCGTTCCTCACCGCGCTGTTTCCCGTTAATAAAATACGTAATTTAAATGTCAATATTAAATGCGGATGAGTTCCATCATTGTCCCGGGGCAGTGGGGACGAATCAGCACTTCCAACTCGTCGTGTCCTACGATAGACATTTAGCAGATGGATTTTTTCTGTACACTGCCGTCACTGGTCTCGAATGGGGAGAAACTTATTCCGCTGATTTGAAAAAAGTCACTCGTTGCATCAAAATTGCCGGAAGCCATTTTAATGGGTAATTAAAACGAAAACTCTCTGGCACAGGACATAAAAACGGGTGGCATAACATCGTGGAGGGTTGGGCTAAGAACGTATTAAAAGCGCTGAACTCAGTTTCAATTTCAAACCAATTAACTTTGGTAATCTGGGACTTGTCTGAGTTGGCGCCTATCCCATTGGCATTGTCCCCAATAGGTTTCCTATTCGCGAGTTGTTACTGAGACACAATGAAAATAACAACGAAATTTCATATAAAACGAATTGACTTATTGTAAGAGCACTTGTAGGTGTATATCCCATTGATACTCGTATACTATTGTATTTTAGGTTTATAGTGTTGTTTTACAAGAAACTAAGAGAGTTGAAGAATGTATTACTATCTTCCTAGCGTTAAATTTTTTGTTTAACATTTTTTAATAATTAATCGTCAGGGTGTGCCATGTGTGCATCGCACACCCTCATAACAATCTATGTTCATAAAATAACATTTGAATATAACCCACAGAAATATTTTTAATGTTTCATACGTTACAGACTATACACTACAATTTTCCTAAACCAAAAACTGCCATACCACGCATAATACGAGTAAGTTCATCGACAACATTCGCATTGAATTTCTTAGCATCCATCATCACTCGCGTGACAAACATAATTTTTAAAACGTTGTACATAAAAATAGTTCATGCCACTTCATTCGTTATGTGACATAACAATGAACTTATATTACTGTTCGCACCAGATGTCCTTCCTAATATCCAATTTCACTCTCACGACATAACTTTTCAATTTTTGTACATACGTAAAGGGCCCAACCCATTCAATCCATCAATCCGTCGGATTCGTTGATTCAACGGAGAGCAATATAAAATACACGTATTCTTATGGAAGGTGAATGCTTTATTGTTTTGCGGATATGAGTCAACAGGAGACTGCGGAAATGTTCTGTGTGTCCTGCTTCCTGTTAATGTTGTTTTTGTGTTGTTCAAAATGTGCAGGGCTTCCAGGGTGAGGCGTTTGGATTTGTGTTTTTTCTGTTTGTATAATGTGTGTGTTGTCGAAGACCAGACTTCTGTTCATTCATATCCGCAAAATAATAGACGAAGAGTTAAGGACAAATTTTAAGACGTCGAAGTGCTAAGCTATTTCAGCTGACTTATTTAATTTTATATTTTTCTTGTTTGCTTTTTTCACGTTGGCTAAACGTCGCAGTCTTCTTTATTTCTTTTTAAACTTAATTTGTAAGTTTTAACAGTTTATATCACAAATTTGCTTTTTTGTTTTACTTAATGTCCACTTTTATTTATTTGGTGTGTACTAAATAAAGATTCTCTTGAAAAGGTGGCAACGAAAGCCGAAACGTTGAGAAAGTAATGACATGCCTAATCTTTCATTTTACAAAAACTGTATGACCAAATAGCGGAACAAAACTATATAGTATTAACACTTCAACTGGTCAACAAATCACATATTGAGCTTATGAAAGGTGTCCTATAACCAACGGATCCATCAAATTCGACGGATGAAATAGGTTGATCCGCACTTTTAAGAACGCTTCACATGAGCGCGACTTGCGCGAACGAAAGAATAGACAAACTGCGGAGAGGATCGCTTTTAAGGCATTTAAAAAACGAAAATTGCATATAGCTATGTAGTTTTATCCCAACAGCGAGTTTTTTCATTAGTTCATCGAACAATAATAAGAAAACAGGGTTCAGGGCAGTTTAAATAGCCAAATTTCGAATTCCAAACATTTCGCCGCGGACAACAACACCCCCGCAATTTGTCAAAGTTTAATCACAATCCACAACACGTTCCACCAACGGCGGATTAAAAATTGTTTTGAACTTAACCTAGAAATCCAAGTGTCATTAGGATTTGCTTGCAGTTTTACAATCGGAATTCGCGGGCGACTGCTACCAAAAAATAGGGACATGCGAATGAGGTTTCAAAGCAAATATTCGTTCGGACGCGGGTAATGGTCGCACTCATATGAATGTTTCTTTTCAGATCCCAAAATTGTTTGAATTGTTTGTTGTCGTTGTGATAGATTTTTGATAGAAGAAACAAATAAATGTATGATTACAGACAAATCAGTGAGGTGGACGATGGAATGGAAGAATTGAGTTGACGTATAAAATGTAATTAATAATGAATAAGCTTATAAACATTATAAACCAATGTTGGCATAGAGTTGGAAAACAAATTGTTCCAATGCTTATTATTATAAGTTTTCTACTTATTTTTTTTTTGTTTTAAGTTGCTTTTGAAACTGTCGAGGACTACGAACAAAAGTTTTGTTTTGTCCTCAGTTAAATTCCACCTTTATCAGATTCTTATTGAAATCATTCATTTATCTGTTACCAATGGCTTATGCCTGAAACAGATGTACAGCAAGGACGCACGAAGTATTGCATGCAAAAACGCACATTAAAAACATGTGGAGTAAGAAATTGCCATCATTCGGCACCTAAATATCACAGAACGACAAAACAATGCTAATGTCACAGCACGAAGCATCAAATCGAACAAATTGTACGAAATTGTGCTGTTCTACTACAATTGGTGCAGTAAAATTAGAAATAGAGACACCGTCCAGCAAGAATTCACATGTGCAGTAAGAAATTGCCATCATTCTGCACCTCACAGAACGACAAAACAGACCAAAATGCTAATGTCACATCACGAAGCATCAATTCGAACAAATTGTACGAAATTGTGCTGTTCTACTACAATTGGTGCAGTAAAATTAGAAATAGAGACACCGTCCAGCAAGAATTCACATGTGCAGTAGGCAACGTGTCATCTTACATTCAAAACCATGTTACTGCACGAGTCTTGCTGCAGAGGAGCTTTTTCCAGCGACATTTTTGCGGGGGGATATATTTGTGGGATATTTTGACCGTGGATTTCAAGGAAGCCCGTAATCAAGCCACTTGTATAATTAGGACATCTAAAATAAATTATTACTCACCCAAACTTAACACCTCTTTACCCCCTAAAAAATTATGGAGCAATCTTAGTAAAATTGGTGTCTGCAAAAACAAAGGCCCTCAATGTTCTCTCGACCCTGACGAACTTAACGATTTTTTTCTTGGTGATCCTATCTGGGTTGGTGACTTAGGAGTCGACTTTTCAAGGAATTCGTTAGGTCTTTGCCTAGACTGAAGGATTTTGAAGTATTCAATGAAGATAAAGTAATAAAATGTGTGATTTTCCTCAGTCTTGGAAAATTGACAGAACACTACCCATTGATTAAAAACGTGACCCAGTCTCTCCATCGTATTTCAGACCAATAAGCATACTGCCTTGCCTTTCTAAAGTCTTCGAGAAGATAATCAAGAAGCAAATCTTAAGACACATTTCGCATAACAAATTGCTATATGAGAAACAATCGGGCTTCAGAGCGAATCACAGCTGCTCTCTGCTATGACAAATCTCCTTGCTGATATAAGAATTGAATACGATAAAGGTCATATCAAGCTCCTCTGCCTGCTTGATTTTTCTAAAGCTTTCGACAAAGTGAATCACGATATTCTCAAGTGGAAACTGCTAAACTTCTTTGCTTCGGTGACCGGGCATGTAAGCTCATACCTAACTGTTTATCTGTCAGGAAGAATTCAAAGTGGTCACTTCTAGTGGGAAATGCTTAGATCCAAGACCTGTTGTTCAAGGAGTCGCCCATTTGACGATTCTCGGTCCAATACTCTTGCATGTTTATCAATGATCATCCATCATTTTGCTTACTTGCTTCGGTTGGCTTATACGGCTCCTTGAAAGTAAAATTATAGCAGTTGATCACTGCACCAGCCTTTGCTTTACTATAGACCGTCTTTTTTCTTTCCTGCTTTCTTCCGTAGTACTCGTATGTATATCATAATATCTAAGTACTATAAAAGACGTAATCTTATTGTACGTGCCATTACAAATAAATTGTGAATTGTAAATTGTGGATATTTGTCTGGTACATACATATTTATTTCTAGCTTTTGTATTCACTTCAAAATGAGATTCCTATTTTCAAATATTTTTACCTGGTCCAAACATTGGCTAAATTTTACTTTATCGAAACAAATAAAAAAAATTTATTAGTGTTTGGACCATACGCAGTAGATTCGACTGTTTCGCAGTAGATTTTTACATTTTCAACATATTAATAAAACATAACATAGATACATATACATACGAGTATACACATAAATAATTTAAAATAATAAAATAAACAATAATTAAAACATAACAAAAACAGAACAAAACAACAATTCATATATATTCATATAAGTCATAATTTTTTTTGTTAATTTCTAATAATTCTTTGTTTTGATTTTTACATCAAATTCATTCTTTATATATTATACATTTTCATTTCAAATTTATTACAAAAGTACATATTAGGAAAACGATAAATAAATTGTTGCTCCAAACTCTTGTGAAGGGCGCACCCTCATATTCTTTGAAATCTGTGAATATGGAGGAAACACTAGGTTTCTGACTTAATTTCAGGTCACACTTGTGTTTTTGACGCTTTTTTTAAAATGTAGCCTGCAAAATAATAAAACGCATTTTAGCTACCGAAATCAACAGTTTTATAGTTAGATTCGGTTTTGAAAATGTTTTTCACATTGTCCTTCTTTTTGGGTGATCGTAATTGCATTTCAACGTCGGGAAGTTCTAAATTCACAGGCTCGCAGTTTCCATGGGTTATATCCTCCATGTACTTTGCTCAAAATGATTTTTTAAATGAGCAAATGAATTGAAATGGAGTCAGTAACTTGTTATTTCCTCCGCGGTTGCGTAAAACCGCGAAGGTATTTTCCAGACAATTTGTTTTTCCTCTCGACCGCAGGCCAAACACTTTAAAGTATGTTTTCCCATTTCTTCTTACAATATTTTTAAATTAAAAAAAAAACAGTTGAACTTTATCTTTTAAAAAACACAAAATTAGCAAATGGGTCAAATCATTTTTATTGTTACAAGGCCGAACACCGGATTGCATTGTTTTTAGCGAAATCAAAGCAAAGAAGAAGCATTTATTTTCATATTTTTGACTGAAGGGTAATTGTGGAGGTTCATAATTAGTTGTAGTCTGTAAAAAAATAATCAGAAAAACCAGTCATAAACCATTTAAAAAAGCAAAGCAGGTAGCACTGCACGAAGTGACAAGATACAAACAACGAGGATCATTGGTCTTACGAAGCACGCCGCATGTAGTGGTACAGGAAAAATATATTGTGTACCGTTTTTTCCACAGCGGTCGTTCCATAAGGGTTAAAACACATCCTTTTGACCTGCTTCCATAATATGGTAGGGTTTTTTCTGCATTTTGCTTTGTGGTAGTAGGAAATGCATATGTAGAGAGAGTCTGCAGAGTTCTGGCAGACGGGACGTAAAATGCCCGAGACAACTCTATAGTTTAAGAATTTTATTTCATTTTCGAATGAAGGATGCTGTTGCTGTGTTGAATAAATGTTCGCCTTTGTTCCTACAGGGCCCTTTACCACAAAACTACAAGTCTTGCTCAAGAGACGATATTTAACAAATTACAATTGCTTGTGTACCGCTATAAGACACTTAATAATTGCACAAGATGCTTTCAACAATTGGGAAATTTGGAATTTCCCTACATTCTATTACACAAAGCTACAAGTGTAGAAAAAAATTTAACGAATAAATTGTTTGAAAACCTCAACGTGCATATGGAAACTTGTTAAGTCTTTACAAGATGAAATTCAATGGGGTATGGGGTTTCAAACATAAACTTGAATGGTTTGTCTTTATAAAGGGTCTTTCATTAACCGCTTGAAAACTTCAAACTTTCAGTGTGAACCGCTTACCGAACTGTTAATGTCAAAATATTCAGTAAAATCAACATTTTCATCATGGTGCAGTACACGAAGGAACAATGTTTACAAATAATTATAATTTACTACCGAAATTTCGAGTCGGTGGTCGCCACTTTAAGAGCGTTAACGACAATTTTCGGCCGTATTTCGCGTCCCAGTAGACAAGCAATTCGTAGTCTATTGAAAAAATTTGAGTCAGAGCTGCTTTATGTTGCTGTGCCAGTGAGACTACGTTTTGCCCGAGGTGTGGAGAATATTGCTGCCGTAAAGGCGTCCGTCGCAAACCAGTCAAATCAGTCAATTTCACGCCATTCTCAAGAATTGGTCCTCTCCCAGACCACATAATGGCGAATTTCACGTAAGGCCTATACCTTAACAAGATTAAGCTTGACTCAAGAACTAAAGCCACTTGATCATAATATGAAGCTACGTGGGTTCTCGAATTGGGCTCTGGATATGATGGAAGAAAATGAAGAATTTCATCGCAAAATCAATCATCTTCAGCGATGAAACGCATTTTTGGTAAAAGGCTTCGTCAATAAGCAAAATATGCGTTACTGGGCAGGTGAGAACCCTCATGTGCTTCATGAAACGGTACTTCATCCGCAAAAAGTCTCACTGTTTGTGGCTGTTTTCATGCCGGTGTCGTCATTGGGCCGTTTTTTTCGTCGATGAAAATGACCGGCTTTTACGGTAGATGGTATTCGCTACACAGACATGTTGGAACCTTATTTCTTTGAGCAATTGCATGAATTGGACATCAGTGATATGTGGTTCAAACAAGACGGTGCCACAAGCCACACAGCGGTTGCAACAATCGAGTTATTGAAGTCTCAGTTCGGTGAACGTGTTATCTCGAGAAACGGACCCGTCTATTGGCCGCTGAGATCGTGTGATTCAACGCCTTTAGATGTTTTTTTTATGGGGCTACATTAAATCATTGCTCCAACAAACCGGCGACCGACGTTAGAGGAGCTCAAAACCAATAGATAGGTAGGTAGCTAGGTGTGGCGGTTTGATAAGACAAACCCAATTAGCACTGAGTGCCGTTTTGTTACCACAAACTCACGTAAACCTAGGTATTATCGATTGCTGGGGGAAGCTAAATCCAACCTGCGGAGTTCAGGGAAGAGTTCAGTTCCTTGATACTTTTCTCGGAGACGTCCTCAACTGTATTGCAGAAAGGGCTTCCCAATGTTGGTAGTCTGGTCCTAGCTAAAGCCGGACAGGTGCATAAAAAGTGAATTAGGGTTTCTTTTTCAGTTGCCACTTTGCAACTGCGGCAGTGTTTATTGTATGGGATGCGCAGCTTGGCCGCTTGGTCACCTATAGGCCAGTGTCCCGTGATGATCGCTGTTATTCTTGCGATGTCTTTTCGGGTTCTACCTAGAAGGTCGGTTGTTTTTGCCTTGTTGTAGTTGCTCAAAACCAATATTGAACTAGAAATAGCGGCCGTATCGGTCGAAATGTGCGGTCGAGTCATCGAAAATTGGGTTCAACATATCGACCGCTGCTTACGTTCCAGTGGTGGACGTAGGAACGAAGTCGAATTCCATTCATAAATGTTTTGATTGTAATTCAAGCCAATACATTTTTTTTTTGAGATATACTGGCGATCACAAGGATGAGGACGTACATTTTGCAATCGATTTTCAGTCTTTATACCTGTTGGAACTTTTACTTCCTGTGAACAGGTAAATATTTTCCCAACAGTAAGTCATGAAATTAAAGGGTAAATAAGAAACGACCGCTGGAATTTCCCAAGATCAATCAATGAACTACTTGAAAAGCGTATAAAAAAATGCGCCACTAGAATGAGGCTATTGCGAATATTTCGTTGCAGAAGTTCACATCAGCGATTTTTTGCAAAGTTTTGTTAAGAATATTTAAAAAGCGTTGAAAAGAACTGTTTTTGTTTAGTTAAAAAAATGGGTTCCTGAAAGACTTTGACAGCGACAGAAAGTTACAAAATATATACTTACAAGGAGTTAGGACTCTCAGGCCGAGAAATTGCAAGGAGGCTAAATAGAAGTAAGACAGTTGTAAACCGGTATCTTGCGGATCCACAACACTATGGGAAAAATCAAAAAGACGCACGGCAGGAGCAACAACATTGCGAGTTATTCTACGGCTGCCTCAAATTCTACTCTACCAGTGACTAAATTAAGGGCCAACAGCGGAGTATCAGCCGGCATAGCAACGGTCCGAAGGATAATACGAAAAAGTGGTACTATACAGAGAAGTAAACTTAAAAAGAAACCTGGTTTGCGGCAGTACACAAGGAGCATCGAATGAATTTTGCAACAGAACATGTCGCTTGGAGCTGTGAATGGAAACGCGTGGTCTTTTCGGATGAAAAAAAGTTTAACCTTGACGGCCCCGATGGTTACAACGTTTATTTCCATGATCTAAGAAAGCAGGAGCTTATTTTAGCAAGACATCATAGCCGTACATCAGGTGTAATGGTGTGGGGAGCTATTACCGACATACTGGGTATTTTTGTCGATTTTGAGTTTTTGTCCACAACAATGCACGGAAACAACTGAAGGGTTTTTCAACAGGGACGCTACAAAAGTAGAGCGATAGGGACAGCAAACGACGCCGAATTTCTTGCCGCTCTTTTGAAATTTCTCTTCAGTAAGGTTTGCCATTTCATGATGGAAAGATATACGAGCCAAAAACAAGTCGAAATTATTAAAATTTACTACCGAAACTCGGAGTCAGTGGGCTCAACGTTAAGAGCGCTACGTCCAATTTATGATCGTCATAATCGTCCTAGCAGATCAACAATTGAGCGTCTAGTGGAAAAATTTGAATCCACAAGCACAGTACAAAATGTTCCCGTGCCAGTGAGACAAAGAAGTGCCCGTAGTGTCGAGAATATTGCTGCCGCTGAGGCTTCAGTTGAAGAAAGCCCAAATGTGTCTCTCACACGTCGTTCTCACGCGTTGGGCATCTCTGTGACGTCGTTGTGGCGAATTTTGCGCCCCAATTGGATGATATGGACTTGGAGGACATGTGGTTCCAACAGGACGGCGCCACAAGCCACACAGCGAATGCCACAATCAATTTATTGGAAAGCAAGTTTGGAAACCGTGTTATCTCACGAAATGGTCCAGTCGCTTGGCCGCCTCGTTCGTGCGACTTGACGCCGTTAGACTATTTCCTGTGGGGCTACGTCAAGTCTATGGTCTATGCCAACAAGCCAGCGACGACTGATGAACTTCGTACGAATATCGAACGTGAAATTGCAGCAGTATCGGCCGATTTATGCTTAAAAACCGTCGAAAATTGGGTTCAGCGTCTGGACTTCTGCAAGCGTGCCCGTGGTGGCCATGCAAAAGAAATCGAGTTCCATACATAATGGCATCGAACGTACTTTCACAGGAATAAAGAATTTCATTGATGTCCAAAACTGTTTTTGTTTTATTTAAAAAAAACTTTTGTAGCGCTCTTATTGAAAAACCCTTTACAAATGTTTGCTGGAACAGTCATTTCCAAAGGTGAAAAACATTTTCCGACCCCTGTCTTGGATATTCCAACAAGACAATGCTCCTATCCACACTTCCAGGGTTGTTAGAAGTTAGATTCAATCAGAAGACGTGGAACTTTTGCCATGACCGCCCTATTCAACGGACTTAAACATAATCGAAAATGTTTGGGCATGGTTATCTCGTAAAGTGTATGAAGGCGGCAGACAATTTAATGACAAGGACACTTAAATCGAAGCTTTTCGTAATGCCTGGGCCCAAATTTCTCTTAATTATTTAAAAAAAAATTTATGATTATATTCCAAACCGTCTTTAGAGGTCATATCGAAAAATGGCGGGCATACTCATTATTAATGTAGAAAAACATAATAAATAAATGTAAACATTTTATTAATATTTTTCATTCTTTCGAAGATTTTGCATGTGGCCTCATAGTTGCGCATCTTTATACCCTATTCTAAGGGTATATTAATTTTGACGCATAGTTTGTAACATACCTTAATATTGAACGTAGACCCATAAAAGTTACTATATTTATGATCAGTACCGATAGTAATGTCGATCTAGCCATATCGGTCCGTCCGTCCGTCCGTCGGCAAAAATTAGGCCTTTAGACTGGACCTAGAGAGCTGAAATTTTAACCATATACTCTCTAGGACCCCGAAATAATCAAGTTTAGGAATTTTTGAAATCCGCCCACAGACACGCCCACAATTAAATAAAACAATTTTATTGGAAAACCAAAGTTTGAGCTAGGGAGCTGAAATTAATAATATATACTCTCTAGGGGCCCTTTATGCTCATGCGTATTTTTTTTTTTTAATTCGCCTACTGACACGCCCACAATTAAATAACAGAATTTTATTGGAAAACCAAAGTTTGAGCTAGGGAGCGTTTTTTTTTGCAAAAGCTTCGTTTTTTTTTCGATAAAATCCTTTAAATATTATATAACAAAATATGTAGAGCGTTCTTAACAATTCAACCATACTTAGACTTTTGTCACGCCCACTTATGAGGGATAGGAATAAGAATAGGGTATCCAACAGTTCACCCAAGCGGACTGTAGCCCGTCTCTATGTTTTTATACGCTTTTCAAGTAGTTCCTTGTGTGATTTTACCTTTTAATTTTATGACTTACTGTTGGGAAAATATTTTACCTGGTCACAGGTAGTAAAAGTTTCTGGGTACCTATACAATTTCCAACAGGTATAAAAACTGAAAATCGATTGCTAAATGTATGGCCTCATCCTGGTGATCGCCAGTATATCTCAAGTAGTTTGCAGTTTATTTAAAAAATAAGTTGTCATGTGCTTAATGAAAGTCCTTTTATAACAGTTGGTACCTAGCCTACGTAAATATAAAAAAAAAAATTCTGGTTGTAAGGACATTTTTAAATATTCAAAAGTCCTGTTGGTAATTTAAAGTTGAACACAGATATACTGCGCGATTTCTAATGATATTTTTGAAAAAAAATGCTTTTTCTGTGTTTAAGGACATTTTTAAGAGTTCCAAGGTTATTAGCACTCTATTATTAAAGAAATATTTGTATTTTAAAATGTACAGTCCGTTTTTTTTTATTTCCCTACGCGAATGGGGTGTGTGATACCATAATATAATTTGTTGTTAACAACTTGCATCTATTCAATGCTGTTTGATTATTGGATATTTTTTTATTGCATACCTTTAGGTGCACGTTTCTAGATTGCCACCTCTATTCGACTTCGGCTTCGGAAAGATTCGGGTAATATTTTCATCTTCGGCACAACGACAAAAGGCAGAAGATCTAGCCGAAGACGAATAATTATTTTTTTTCTCTACCATTTTTTGGAAAAATAAAATTATCATTTACACACACAAGCACCGTATTTGTTAGTACATTTTGGGAGCAAGTCCTTTTTTGTTTGTTTCGTTTCTGTAGGAAGACGTAAAATTGCAAGCTGCTGCATTTCTTTTTGATTTTTGATGAAACATTTTGCATTTGCAGTTCTTCGCATGCAACAAAACGTATGTATATAAATTCTATGAGACTCGGCCAAAAAATTAATCTTAGGCCAGACTATAATTTTTATAAGAAAACCAAGAAAATTGTAATAGATCTTAAGTGCAGTGCTATTATTTTCCTCCACAGGTGACATTACTGACGACTTTGCTTTTTGTTGTTCGTCAAGACACCATTGGCTAAATACGTTTATAAATGTACATCCCTAAGCGAGCTTACCTTGCATTATGACCCTTGTGAGATGCATTATACTTCCTACTTTATAAAAGTATAATTTCCTAGAACTCAACCTCTTCCATCCATTTTATATTTTAAGAAACATGGCTTGGCAACGCTTTGCTCGTAGTTCCAATGCCAAATAACCTAACTGACAAAATAGTAGTATTCCTATACGACATTCAAATAGTTAAATATAATGCAATTAAATGTTTAATTGTGTTAAATGTGGATACAAAGCTAAATTCGACTTATCCTACGGATTCACAGAAAAGACGCGCGAAACGAAATTAAATTTAAGCAAACTTATTTCGGTTCGTGTAGCTTACTTACCCGAATATCTCACGAATATCTCCATTGATGCGTAACGAGTGTAAACATCCAGTGAATCCTGTACCACTTTGTGCCGGTGGCAGTTCTATAATAAGACCAATTGGAGCTTGTGGAGCTCCACCAAGATGCAGCCATGTGTTAAGGATGACATCGGGTGTGTGCATTCTTGGTGGCAGTAATTTAAGCCATGTTGGCTGATCGCCGGACATGGCCAATGTGTCATTGACTAGCAGTGAGGCGTTACAGTGGGTGTAATTGCGGCTAAAATCCAATCTGTAAAATATGGCAAGAGAGCAAGAGTATGAGAATAAATAATTTGTCAAGCTTTATAGATTTCATCATGAAAGTGGGGAGGTTACATTCAGTGGTAATATGATTAATAAAGTTAGATTTTGTAGGGATGATGAATAATTTAACATACGTTATGGATAATTTATTATGCAGTTGTGGGACGTAAATGCACTCTTTGAACAGATTGTAGAGGATTTATGTAGTATGTGCTTTATTAAATCAACGACTTTTATTAGTCTGATTGATAAGCTAACGAATGGTGATTAGGTCAGTAGCTTAACGGCGTAGTTGCTCAATAAGATTGGGTTTTTGGTGTAGGTAAGTAGGCCAAAATATTGTCAATTGTCAGCGTACAAACTCGGCAACACATTAAAAGCTTTGTTTATAATCGCTAGCTATAAATTCGTCATTGGTCTACAAAACCGCCCGAAAAAATTATGGCTGAAGATGAGACTTTGGGCGATGTTATTGCAACAAAGGCGTATATAACTTCTTATACGTAGAGTTCCGGAATCCATCGGAATGATGACTGAAATTATTTAGAGATGCATTTGATTGCAGTCGTATAGGAGTAGGTAGGTTGTGGTTCAGTGGTTATTGCGTTGGACTACTAAGCGAAGGGCTCGCAGTTTAACACAGGTACACCTAACATTTTTTCCACTGCATTACCTGTTACAAAGAGCTACGGCTTCTTGGGGCGCAGCAGAATGTTAAGCTCTGCTGGGTCCCCGGCCACGTTGGAGTGCCGAGCAACGAGAAGGCCGACGAGCTGGCAAGACGGTGTTCACACCTCGAACCAAACCAGGCCGATAGAACAGTAAAGATTCCTCCCTGTAACCTTAACAGTTGATTGGGAACAAAATACTAGTGGCGTCTATTGCAAGATGGAGCACATTTCAATACTGTGCCACAACCAGGAAAATGTGGCCACTCTACAACAAACGTCAAACCGAGAGTTTGCTAAAAACGGTCAAAAAAGCTTTGTCCTGTCTCGTGGGCGTGATCACATAACATGCTGAATTATAATGCCAAACAAATGTAACAACCGGGCTGTTGGGGCGATGAGAAAGTGTAGGAGGATACTCCTCACTTAATCTGCCACTGTCCACCACTCTGCCACATCAGAAATAAATTCCTCGGAAAATTCCTTTTCCAGACCTAGAAGAATTTCAAGGCAGAACCGTTTTTGACTTACTCAAGTTTGTAAATGCCTCAGGATGGCTTGCTTATCTATTGGCTTTCATAGGTTACCTAGGGTGGAAGTTGAAAACCCCAGGGGCATCACAACGTATCTACACTGATCTAAGTGTGACGGGTGCAGGTTTCTTCTGCGTCACCAATCCATTTACCTAACCTTACCTATAGGAGAGAAACAAAAAAGCCCAGAAAATCAGCAATTGAAGTTTGAGGACTATTTCGTCCTACACCGATGATGATTTCTATCAGCGATAACTGAATGAATGTATCCGAATCACAAGTTTTGTAGGAAATTAAAGATTACAAAAGCAGTTAATTCAGGCTTAAAACCGAATTTCGCTAGTGAAATTTCTTGGGCGTAGTGGCGCAGAGGTTAGTGCGTTGGACTACTTATCTAAAGGTCTCAGGTTCAAATCCCGCCGGGGCCAAGTAACTTTTTTTCCACTGCGCCATTTACAAAAAGGTGATCCTTTGCCAGAACAATCAAAGCATGTACTTGGATATCCTGTCAAACTTTCTGTAAATTTCTGCAGTTGCATTGAAACAGGCTTATCGGCACATTTTAATTTTGTTTCCGGTACGGCAGATCGCTCATCTTCCAAGTTATTCCAAACTAGCAACGAATTTTGGCGCAGAGATGCGTTATTATCTGACTTCTTTAATCTTCTTCTTAAGCAGATAGTGCTTAGGGCAGTTGTTAATACGGAAGAGACGTGCCGTGCGCGATTGAGGCTTAGACGGCGATTGAAGAATGAAGTTGGGAAAACCTGTTGATAAACAAAAATCTGTCCACTTGGGAAATCACTGATACTTCGTTTCGGCGAAACAATCGTGTTAAAGACTCTTGATTTGTGGGACAAAATTCATACTTTACCGAACCTTATTCCTGAAGGTTCTGCTTCATGACACTTAGTGCTGGATAAAAATCAAGAGGTGGTACTGGGAACTGGGCTCCTTTGGATGCAAAATTCATTTTCGGAAATCTGTCGAGAAAGGTGAATAGAGGAGTAGATGCAACAGCGAACATGTGGATGTAATCCGGAAAGCTAAAACACGTCGATTACATAGCATCGGAATAGACAGCTATGCTTCAACTAAGTGGAATCTGACGTTTACAGGCTTTACAATACCTAGAGCCTAGCTTTTCCAGGCATCCGTATGTGGAAAGCAAATATTCTGTTTA
The DNA here is from genome assembly GCA_949715645.1 of Portevinia maculata. NCBI lineage: Eukaryota > Metazoa > Arthropoda > Insecta > Diptera > Syrphidae > Portevinia > Portevinia maculata. Next base: position 12,806,388 of record OX454525.1, on the reverse strand, counting down.
CCAATGAAAGGGGCTAACAGTTTTACGCCGATTTCAAATGGCAAATTTCATAAGCTTCAACGACAGTTTATGCTCTTGGATTTTTATTAGAATTTTACAAGAATTAACTTTTATGTATTAATGGCTGGGATTCGAAACCTTAGTCCTTCGCTCCGCAGTCCTCTATCAACTTCAATATTTTAACCAAATTGTCAAAGTTGTAAGTTAATTAAATGTATCGAACCTATTGGACTATTATCAGGCTAATCGACCACATTAGTTTGGGGTCACAAATCATTCCTGCTTGGTGCTGCAGGAACCCATTAACAAATCAGCTTGAAGTGACCTACATTTTATGGATTAAGTTCCACCTCATTAACAGTTCGACAGCAAAAAGGGTCATTACTCTGCTTTTTTTATTGCAATTAATGTGATTTTCTTTCCGCTCTTATTTAATTAACAGGCTTTCTCAGTCCGTTGTCGAAAATAATTGACAGTTTTTGATTGTTGGGCTTTCGAAATTACTTCAATTCTTTGAAATTAGTAAATGTCACTCCCTAATGCCCATTCGTCAACATCTTATTCCTCCTCTTCTTCCTTAATGGCGAAGTTATGATCCGAAATAATGGGACTATAACCCTCCCACTTTACTGCCTCCCGACTGGTCTGCCTGTGGGGTTCGCCGCCACCATGTACTCCATGAAATATCGATTTTCTATTCCACATACAGTCACTGTAATAATAAAAAATCAAAACGACCTCCGATTTTCTATTTTTAGCAATAGCCCGTGTATTTTTGTCAGGATTGGAACTAGCTTCGTTAGCTTGCGTTTATGAACATTAGCAACCCGCAATAATTTTCCTCTCAAACGAGCATCAATAGAAATCTAACAACCGATAAATAGTAAGGCAAAAAGGCCCAGGCACTTGGTATCCCAAATTGGTCTGCGCGGTGCTATCAAAGTGTCAACTAAAGCACATGCCCTCAATTTAATGGGCTTGAATGACCGCACCTACACTTTCACCCCATTAGGGACTCTTAAATGACCAGGCCATTAAACACACGACCTATGAAAAAGGTACAGTCAATTCCTTTGCCATGACATATTTTACTTTTACAAGTCTACGCAATCGATTAACGATCAATTTTTTTCCGTGTTTTCAGGGTTTGATTCTTTAGTAACCACGTCCATCGCCCCCATGATTTATTGCAAACTTATGTAATGGGAGCCGGGCTCTGAAAGCCGCTTAGGAAAACGAAACCGAAACACTCGAAAATTTAACACTCAATCCCATCCCATATTAAAAATACTTACTCAGCTCTAATTGTGATTTCATTGCCAGTGTTTACGGGTGTTTCGAGTTCACTTAACAGCATCGTTTGTAAGCCGCATGAAAATTGGAATTGCAACAATCCCTTCTGCAGGAAAAGGGCCATGTAGTGGCCGCCTTTTGTGCCCTGTGCTGCGGCTAGCATAATGAGACCATTTGTTGCACGTGTTCTCACTTTTAGCTGCACATGCATTGGTAGTACGGAATCGAGGCTGTCGTGAGTCGGGATGTCCTTGTGGATGCGATGACTTACATACGAGTCCCCAGAGAATGCCGCATTCTTTATGACAATAGAACTCTCGCATAGTGGTCCTTGTCGATCGAAACGGCAAACACACTAGAAAGGAAAAAACAACAAAAAATAAAACACGAAAACCAGACAAAAATGGAAGAAATCGTAATTCCCGACAAAATATGTTTCAATAAGGAGAGAAGGATTTTTTTTTTTCGCCTTAGCAAGTCGATTGGCTATATTATTTTTAGTAAGTGCTAGTGGGTCGTTGTGTCCTTTGGTAGAATTAGAAGTGTAGTTGCGCGCATAAACAACTTGGGAATGGAAGGTATGATTTAGAAAACTGTGCGAGATTGTGAGAGTTGCAGCTTCGAAAGGCTACGCTGTGATAAAATTAAATTGGGATTTCCTTGTAAATTATGCTTATGTAGATTATTGTAAAAAGGATGCCGGTGAACCGAAAATAAAACATAGTAGTGGGCTACAGTCCGCTTGGGCGAACTGTTGGATACCCTATTCTTATTCTTATCTCTCATAAGTGGGCTTGACGAAAGTCTAAGTATGGTTGAATTGTTAAGAACGCTATACATATTTTGTTATATAACATTTCAAGGGTTTAATCGAAAAAAAACGAAGCTTTTGTAAAAAAACGCTCCCTAGCTCAAACTTTGGTTTTTCAATAAAATTGTTTTATTTAATTGAGGGCGTGTCACTAGGTGGATTTAAAAAATATTTAAACATAAGTGTAAAGGGCACCAGAGAGTCTATATTATAAATTTCAGTTTCCTAGCTTAAACTTTGACTTTGCAATAAAATCGTTTTATTTAATTGTGGGCGTGTGTCAGTGGGCGGATCATATATAAAAAAATTCAGCTTTTTAGCTAAAAATTCGATTTTTTCAATAAATTTGTTTTTTGAGTTTGTGGGCGTGTCTGTGGGCGGATTTGAAAAATTCCCAAACTTGATTATTTCGGGCCCCTAGAGAGTATATGGATAAAATTTCAGCTCTCTATGTCCAGTTTAAAGGCCTAATTTTTGCCGAGAAACGGACGGACGGACGGACGGATGGACATGGGTAGATCGACATTAATTTCGATGCTGATCATAAATAGTGGAATCCGTTTAGTTCGACTTCGTTTATAACTACGAACCGTTTTAAGCGACGTAGACACAACAACTTGTTATGTTTGCATACTAACTCCTATGAACGAACATCCATTTAGAGCGACTCCGATTTGAGCGACCAACCGCTTTAAACGACGTAATTTTCCAATAAATCGTTCGGTTACAGCGACGAGTGGTTGTTGTTTAAAAAAAAAAGCAATGGTAGTATGCCACTCTTGCAAAGGAATTTGGTGTAAGTCATTCAACAATATCTACAATCAAGAAAAATAAGAATAAGATAGAACCGGGAGCGTATCGGAATCCCGCTTTTCAAAAATCCCGAAAAAAAAGTTTTAAAATCCCGTCTACTAAAATACTGCTTTTTTATAATCCCGTCTTTTAAAATCCCGCTTGTTCAAAATCCCGATCTATTATAATCCCGCCAAATCCCGCTAATCCCGTTTTTTTACAAAACATTCGTAATGGAAGTAGACAATTGCAGTACTCTCCTAACTTTTGGTCTGTGTATGACAGTGCAGTAACAGACAGGAGATCATTTATAAAAATGAGAAAGAGAGTCGGTGACAGAACAGAGCCTTGGGGGACACGAGCATTATTTTGTGAGTTGCAGGCTTGAAATCGTCCAAAACAACTTAAATTGAACGGTCCGAAAGGTAATTTGTAATCCATTGAAGAAGAGTATCATCGATTCCAAATGCACGCATTTTCGACAAGAGAGCTTGATGCCAAACTCTGTCCAATGCCTTTGAAATATCAAGCGCAGCTATCTTTCTTTCACCACCCTGGTTAGGTTCCACTTTTGATTAGAAAAGACATCGAAACACCCTTGGACCTGTTGCTACGAAAATCATGCTGACGGTCATGACGAAGTTCTCGGGATTCAAGATATTTCAGCGTTTCCATGACGTTGGAAAAAAGGGACGTCAATGCAATTGGCCGGTAGGGAGAAGAAGATTCGCCTTTTTTTGGAAGGGTGGCGGGGGGGGGGGGGGGGGGGCGGAAATGCTCTCGGGATAGATAGAAAAGCTGACGCAGTAGTTCCAGTGCAGAAGAACTATTCTTTGGAACTATGGGGCCAATACCATCTGGACCAGCGGATTTGTGTATGTCAAGATCTTTAAGTACTCTTGCCACTGTACGAGTGCGACAATGGATTGCTCCCATGGGGTAGTCTACGCGCTCGAGTACAGGGAGAGATAAAGCACAATCATGGAGCGTTGATCTAGCTGCAAAGTGACCAGCAAGCAGATTGGCTTTAACTAAAGAGCTGACAGCTGGAATATCATTGTAAATGAGTGTCGGGATAGATGATGAGGCCGAATTCTTGATGTTTTTAATAAATGACCAAGAGTTTTTATTCAAAAATTATGGTGGGTTCCGGGACATATCGGGGTAGAAGGGAAATAAAAGGCCGATGAACTGGCCAGAAAAGGTTCAGAAAAACCTTTCATAGGTCCAGAACCCTTCTTCTGCACTCCTAGATCAGCAGCTACGGCAGTAATAAAAAGCTGGGAACACAGAAAAAGTATCTATCTTTGGGAAAGCATCCCAGCTAAGACAGGTCAAACGAGCCATTCGGCCCTTCAATAATAATGCCAGCAAATGCCTAAACCTAAGCAGGCATGATATCAAAAACTTAGTAGGGTACCTTACTGGTCATCATGGTTTAAGCTATCATCTAAACAAAATGAGAGTAGCAGACTCTCCTGACCTGAGTGAAGACTTTGCCTTGAAGAGGTCGAGTCAGGTGAACACATTTTGTGTGAATGTCGAGCCCTTAATGAAATTAGAAAGAAGATTTTTTTCAGGGAGCATATGAGCCCCGAAGACATAAAGAATTCTTCTACTAGTAAAATTATCCTCTTTACACGGAAAGTAAAAATCCTACTAGTTTAAACTTTTCTAGCCAATACGGTACAAAATATCTTTTAGGTCGAAGTGTCGCCCCCTATTATATCGCCTTGGCAAGCCAGAAGTTGAAAAAAAAAAAAAGTTTTTACTACCCGTGGGACTTTGTGGTGTTTTTTTGCCTCGGCTTTTGGTCGTAGGAGAATTTGACACGATTGATAAGGGCATTGCAGTCGGTTTTCCTCAGACGGGTTGGTCTTATAATCAGTAGGGATGCAGTTAAGTGGGAAGGTTATGAATCCTCCAATCCTGATTAAAGCCTCACCGACAGTAAGGAAGCAGAAGTTGTGGAGCTTACACGTCATCCTAACGTCAGTTGCGGCACTCACATAATTTTTTTTAAAGCCTATGTAAGTAGGTATATACATTATACACTTCGCTTCAACTGAATAAGCACAACAATTTGTTAACATTCGTTGTCCACTTTTCCAAAACATTGTGCAGTAATACATCATTTGATAATGCTAACTGTTTCCTAATGATGTTGAGAAAATAAATCGGAAAGAATAATTCAAAAAGTACCGCTATTTTTTCCCTGGTTCTCTTGCAAAGGATTCAATATGGAAAAATGCAGTTTTATTTTGCGTCAACTGAATAGACACAAGGTCATTATTTTCATTGCTTATGAGCATCCCGTGGAGATTGACACATTAGATGAACAGTTGAAGTCCTTTAAGTAAAGAAAAATTGGTAGATCAAAATCTCTAAATGTTGAAAGAGCTAAAATCGATTTACTAAAAGAACAAGGACTAACCGGGCGTTCTATAGCTGACCGAATTGGACGAAGTTTTAGTGTAGTCTATTCTTAATTAAGAAGCAAAGATTCGTACGGAAAAAACATGAAAGGAGGTCAAAAAACGGCAACAACGGCAGTTGATCGAAGAGCAATTTTAAGATGTGCATGTAAAGCAGAAAGCCGGTGTTACTGCAAGCGTTTCAACAGTGCGAAGGGTTATCAATAGTGCCAAACATCTAAAACGGTTGAAAATTCAAACGAGAAACGGAAGTGTATGCGCTTAGAATTCTCTAGACTCCATATGAGTTGGAAAAATGAATAGCTTCACGCAGTTTTTTCGAATGAGAAGAAGAAGATTAATTTGGATGGCCCTGATGGGTAATTATTACTTCCACGATGTGAGGAAAGAAGAACGATTTTTAGCACGGCATCATAGTCGAGAATGTGGTGTTATGATATTGGGTGCAGTTAGCTACTATGGCACTGTTGAGCTTGAGTTCCATACCTCAAAAATTACTGCATTAAGTTACAAAGGAATTTTGGAAAGAAATTTCCCTAAATTTTCAGGCATTGTTGGTCCCATAAACTGGACTTTTCAGCAGGAAAACGCCCCAATCCACACGGCGCACAGTCAAAAATTGGATAGGGGAGTAGAATGTGGAATTGCTTCTATGCCGCCGTACTCACCGGATCTAACCCTTATAGAAAACGTTTGGGGATGGTTGGTACGAAAAGTTTATGAGTCTCTCCGTCAGTTTGAGGACAGAGAATCCCTTATTGCAGCCATGGAGGGAAATTTCGCTGGACTACGTAAAGAGGCTGTACGATTCCATGCCGGATCGAGTTTACGAAACTATTACGAATAAAGGCGGCAGTACCCACTACTCAAATTACCTAACCAATAAGAAACTATTTTAAGAAAAACTTGTTTCATTTAATCCCAATATTTTTTATTTCCAATTTCAATATTATGTGTCTATTCAGTTGACGCAAAATAAAACTGCATTTTTCCATATTGAATGCTTTGCAAGAGAATCAGGGAAAAAATAGCGGTACTTTTTGAATTATTCTTTCCGATTTATTTTCTCAACATCATAAGCAAACAGTTAGCATCATCAAATAATATATTACTGCACAAGGTTTTGAAAATATTGACAACGTAGCTTAGAAAATGTTTGTGCTTATTCAGTTTGTTTAGTTTTAAGAATACCACATTTATTCTCGTTTCTTTTGCCATAAATTTTAATATTGTACATGTAAGCCGATGGTCGCAGGAGTACCTAAACGAGCTGCAACACAGAAGCAAGTGGAAGACATTATCATCGAATGTTGAAATCGGCACAATTGTCATTATCAAGGAAGACAACATCCCGATCATGAAGTGGCCGCTTGGTTGAATTGTTAAGGTTTACCACGGTACTGACGGACTTGTTAGAGTTGCTGATGTCCGCACAAAATCAGGAATTCTAAAGCGACCAATACATAAACTGGCTCCGCTCGTGAAGGACGAAGTAACCGAAGCAGAAATACCAACGACAGGTGACTGTCTCACTCAGAAGCAGTCATCTCTAGCCGCTCTGGACCGCAAAAGATTTAATGAGTCTAATATTTGCAATGCATCACCAGATGAATCAAATGGATCGGCCAAGAAAACTCGTAAGTTTTCATCAATGCTACTTACTACCCTTTTGGTATGCCTACTAGTGCCAATTGTAAGAGGAAACACTGGAGTGCAAATCACAAAATATGATCCATCTCCCGGAATACACTTTTTTTTAAATGAAGAATGTCTGTGTTGAACTCGTATTTTTGAATGTGCTTCAATATGAGTTGTAGAGCGTCATCGAGATCTGTATGTAATTGTCAACGGCGAGATAGGCTTAGGAAGTCGAGAATGTGAATGTCGCAGCGCATGGATCTTGGAATGGAATTTACCATTCTTAATCAAACTAATGAATCGTAGACAATAAGCTATTATCTTTTTAAGCTTGGAAAATGAGTTCGAATGTCTTATTTGTTCAAACAAAACATCCGCTGTTCCCACGCTGACTGCTAAGGCTGTTCTTTTTCTTTCTTCACATGGGTTACTATTCTTGAATTGCGGCGGCCATATTGACTCGTTACCATGTAGAAATCTTGGACCATATTTCCATAAACTATGATCTTGTAGTTTTTCTGGCGAGATCCCTCTTGATAATATGTCCGCTGGATTATCGGCTGACCTGACATGTCGCCACTGAATTGAGGTAGTGAGTCGTTGAATGTTGGCGATTCGACGTCCAACGAATGTTTGGAATGAGGGAGTCGTACGAAATCCCCCCAAAAAAAAACACCATTGGACAAAATCTCCAAAAAAAATAATCCAACTTGCCAATATCTCCAAGAGAAAATCTCCATGGAAAAAATCCCAAAAGAAACAATTTTTTTTGCCAAAATTTCCACGAAATCTCCAAACCCCCAATGTCCAGGTACGTCTACTAACACCGTTTCTCTTGCGGCATGTGCATGACATTCTTTTACCGTTATGACATGATAACGATTATGTTTCTGAACAACAAATTATGAATGCACTTTCAGTCTCTCAAGTGTATTCATAGCCGGAAGAGTGTGTTGTGTTTAATAAATATAGTTATTATGGATGAGATTATTGTTTTAAAATCCAATAAAGGAGGAAAAAAGCTATTTATAAATGGATATGGCTAGGCTATCATTTCCATTCAAAAAACAAAAAAGAAAATTATATGTACCTAGATAGTGTTGTGACAAAAAAAAATCTTAAATAACATTTCGTGCAACCTTAACTAAATCAAGTAATATGTCCAAAACAAATATGTTCAAGTAGTGAATCATGCGATTAAATCGCGCGACATTTTGGGAATCAGACCATAGGAAACTGCTTGCTTCATCCAAGTTGAGATCGGTTTTAATACGTTTTGACTGCTCCGCCGCTAATAAGGCTGCACACAATTCTAAACGAGGAATGGTCGTAGATTTGAATCCCGATGAGGTTTTAGAAGCTGGTGCTACTCGTGATTTGGAGCACAGTAGCCGCACAATGACTGTGCCATCCTTGTTTATTGATCTTATGTATGCCGCAGCCCCATACGCCTTTTCTGATGCATCAGCAAATGTATGTATTTGAGCTGACAACGGAACACAATTGCTGAAAACGTGTCGAGGAATTTAAAACTTATCCAATCCTTGTAATCCTTGGTAATGCTCGTACGTATTCCACCTGGTGTACATTTCTTCAGGGAGAGCGGCATCCCAATCGTATTTTAATTCCCATAGTTCTTGTAGAAATAATTTTGCGACGATCACTACCGGAGCAACTATCCCCAGCGGATCAAAGAGGCGTGCTATGTCTGATGCCACCGATCGCTTGGTGCAGCCTTTCGGTGGTGCACAATTGGTTTTTATGCAGAAAGCATCTGATTTGGGACGCCAGATCAATCCTAGAATTTTGACAGTACCCTCATTGTTGTCTTCCTCCTGATCTTCTATTGGAATGCCTGCTAGAAGTTGATGACTATTTGAACACCATTTCTTTAACTGAAATCCTCCCTCCCGAAGCAGTGCTGATAGCTGCGTCTGAATGTCCTTTGCTTCGATTTAACTGTCTGCACCTGTCATTGCGTCATCTACATAGAAGTCCCTTCGCAGCACCCTTGAACCTACTGGATACTTTGCACTGTGTTCTTGGGCCAATGTTTGAAGGCACCTTATGGCCAAGTACGGGGCTGACGTTGTTCCATATGTTACTGTGCACAGATTGTAGCATTTTAAGGATTGAATTGGATCCGGCCTCCACCAAATTAATTGAAATTTGTTGTCCTCCTCGCGTACGCGTATTTGTCTATACATTTTCTGAATGTCGGCTTTGATTACGAATTTTGGTAATCTAAAGCGCAGTAGTATGGTAAACAGATCGTCTTGAATTGTTGGTCCGGTGTACATAATGTCATTGAGCGACAGATTAGATGAAGTCTTCGCCGAGGCATCAAAAACTACTCGTAATTTTGTGCTGCTGCTGTCTGGCTTCAACACGCAATGATGTGGTAGGAAGTAATATGGTTTTTGAACAGTTTTGTAATCGATCTCTGTCATATGGCCCAATTGTATGTATTCATTCATGAAATCGGTGTACTGAACCCGTAGTTCTGAATTTCGTGCTAATTTATGTTCCAATGCATAGAACCTGCTTAAGTCAATGGGTCGATGAGCCCAACCTTTCTGGGTCGTCGGAAAACGGTAGATTGACAATGAATCTCCCTGTTGTGTCTCTTGCGTAGGTTTGGTTGAACAACTCTTCACATCTTTCTTCTGCAAGAGTACGCCTTGATGTAGAGATAGGTAGCTCTTCAGTTTCCCAAAATTTGCTGATGGCTTTCTCAAGGGACTCATCTTGCGTAAAGACACCACAAGTTGCAGTCACTGTAGATGTGTCACCGACCTTCCCCGTAACGATTCATCCAAGGAGGGTGTTTTGAAGTAGTGGGAGTTCGTTCCCGAGCTTGTACAGTACATTTTCTGGCAGCTTGCCATTGGTTGTCGGTGTACCATCTCGGCAAAAAGATGATGGAATTGCCGCCATTTCACAGTTGAAGCGAGGTGTATGTAATTATAGCCGTGTTTTGGTGCTAGTGTATACCCAGCTCAGCATAATTTTACAAATAAAGCGCTTAGATCGTATTCTATATTCACTTTTAATTTTTAAGGATGTGTTCGCAGTGTTTGTACTTTAAAAGCGTGCGATTTCGATTATTATTAGCAAGGATGCAAATCCAAACGTATTTTTTGAAAGATTTTTGAACATCATAAAATCCTTTGTGTTTGACAGCAAGGAAAAGAACGGTTGCTTATTTTTGCCAATTTTGTTTTTAATTTTCTTCGCATAATTTTCTTTGAAATGAGGATTTTTTTGTTTAATCGACGAACACATCCAGTATCTCTGCATAACAATCGGAACATTTTTGCTCCCAACTTATTTTACCGCCATCTAGTCGCTTCATGGCATTAACACTCTATGTTCACTTCGTCTCACTCCTCGACTGCTGACCTCTTTATCTACAGCACTCCTTTTTGTTATTGTTTACGTGTAAAATTATGCTGAGCTGGGTATACACTTAGCACCGAAACATGGCTTATATAAGAAAAAAACACGTCAAATGTAATGTGTGTATGTAGAAGGTGTGACCCTACACTATTATTGTTCACCCACTAGCCACTACATGTGATTCTACCAACAATCCTTTTTTTCCCCTCTCATTCAAGAGAGAATTCATACTTCAATGAAGGTGCTTCCTTTAATATGTATGTATATGGGATAATCTCCATTTTCCATCCAGTCTCAAAGTTTGACAACTAAAGATTTATGAGGCGTCATAGTATAGAGGACCCAAAAGAAAAAAAAAACCGACTACATATACAGTAAAATTAGCGCCTGAGTTTAATTACCGTTTCCTGTGTTACAGTGTTTAATAACCGTTACGTGATCATATTTAAGCGCGGAATAAACACACATGAACAAACAAAGCAGAAAATAGTCGGGCAAAAACAAACACAAACTTTTGCCCCAACTTTGATGAAAAAGTTAATGTTGTCACATGAAATATATTCGCAATGATAGTGGGTGCGTGGCGGTGGGAGTGGGTCCGTCCTGATAGCAGCGCCTGCGGAAGCACTCATATAGGAGCATATTAAACTCGGGTACAGTACTGCTACATGCAAATTGGCTTTAGGTACTGGGAATCAGGTTGCGAATGTGTAAGTTTGACGTCGATGGCAATGATGATGATGATGGCAGCGTGGGATGGCTGCTGCTGACAATGATAGGGCTTTTGATAATAGGGCCACACACATGATGCTATTGGCTTTAATGACGATATGCATACATATGAGAAAACAGTTTCCATGACTGGCTGCATACTAGAGAACCAAACTAGATGTTGAAACTTTTTCCTTGGAGATCACTGCAAATAGTTACCCATAGAATACATAAATGCATTGTAAAATCAATATTTTGATATTTGTAATGATTTTAAAATGAACTGAACCGACTCGAGGCCGCTGAAGCATATTGAAAAATAAAATTACAGGCCCCCCTCTTGTCGAGATTGTGTAAACTGCGAAACGAAAGCTTACAGAGATTGAACGCAATCCGAGTTATTATTGTGTAAACTTTATACCTTTACCTCTTTGTTTTGGATGGCATTGTGGGCGAACAATACCGTTTTTCATGTGCCATTCGAGGAGCGAATCAGTTTGTCTGTGGTATTTTGTACTGTGTTGTTTTTGATGCACAATTATGTGCTCTGGTTGGCGGGATGAAATGGATGAATTGCACAGACCGCTTGTACTTTGCATGTAAATGTTAGAAATGATAATAAGCCGGTTGAAAACACCAAACAGCTAATTTGATGAAAGTCAGATAGGTTGTTTGAATATGATGAGACATCAGCCAGATGGTTGCAAGTGGGTTATGGCATTTGTTGTGTAATCTATGAGCCCGTGGTTTCGATTGTGTGATTGACTGATAAAGAAAGCCAAGACATTATTCATGCAATTACTAATTAAGAACCACAATTTACTTGGCTTAAACATTTTTGGAACTAAGGTATTCTGACCTTGAAATCGAAGGTATTAAACATATACCAAGCGTAGAAAAATATAATTGGAAAACTCAGCTTTAATAAGTAACCTTTGACTGCAACGACGGGCAAATGAGGAAACGATCTTTGCTTTTGCCTTCCCCTTTTATACAGAAAAAAACTCCGTCTGAATAATTGCTGTCTTATTGGAAATCTACATAGAAATGAGTTCAGTTGCCTTTGCTGCTTTTCAACATGACCTCTTCAGCATGGCATGTAAGCAAACGACACGAAATATTGCTGCCAGATTTGCGAAAAAATATCGACAGTAGCTCAGGCCAAAAGGGCAGCCACATTGCAAACCTCTTCCTAGGAGCTTTTTTTTTTTTAAAAGGATTTGTTGGGACCCTTATAATGTAATAGCTACACAGCGCGGGCGTTAAGGAAATAAGGGTGCGAAGACAAGGAGAGATACCGATGCACATTGGTTTTGAATGTTTGTAGGTTATAATGTAAAGGAAAAACGATGCGTGGAGGAGTATTATTCCACATTCGTGTTGTACGGCTGAGGAAAAATTCTTTGAACTTCACTGTACGTCTGAATACAGGCTTGATGATGAACTGATGAACATTCATTGCATGGCGGGCGGGTATTGCGGTTGAAATCTTCTAGCTGTGGAATGCAACTGGCTATTTCGTTTGAGCACTTACGATCTGAATAACGATAAAGTAACGAAAGACAGGAGAAATTACGACGATGACTCAGAGAGTCAGTCGATCTCGCGATGTCTCAGTCGTAAATAAGTTTTATCGCGCATTTTTGGATCCTGTCAAGTAGCTCCAAATAAGTTATTGGTGCACCGGACCAGATATGAGCATTGTACTCGAGTTTCGGGCGAATATACGCCTTTTAAATTGTAGCCAGATCAGAAGGGGTGAACTATTTCTTACATCGCTTAAGGAAGCCTAGACATTTCGTAGCGTTATTGGCGACATCGAATACGTGGTCATTCCAACGGAGGTTGTCATTAATACACATACCGAGAATATAAAGTCTTTCGGTTTCAGCGATGCAGGTGCCTTTTATGGATAATGGCAGCATGTGTGGTTTTTGCTTTAATGACAGAAGACCGCATTGCGTTTTAGAATCATTAAATTCCACTCTATTGGTTGTACCCCACTGAGTTATGCTGTTAAGATCGGAATTTAATGAGCTTAACATACGTTGCCGTTCCAGTTCCACACCCCAAGATGAGAGGCGTGACCCAAGAAACGATTATGAGAAGCTGATGGAATTGTCATCAGCAAAGGAATGGATTGGATTAGAAGCAACAGACATTTATAAAAATGAGAAGGAGAGTCGGGGACAGAACAGAGCCTTGCGGAACACCAGCATTGAAACCGCCCAAAACAACTTGAATTGAACGGTCCGAAAGGTAATTTCTAATCTATTAAAGAAGAGTATCATCGATTCCAAATGCACGCATTTTTGATAAGAGATCTTGATGCCAAACTTTGGCAAATGCCTTTGAAATATCAAGCGCAACGATATTACTGTCAGCACTTTGGTGAAGAGATTGGTTCCACTTTTCGGTTAGATATGTCATCAAATCACCGGTGGACCTGTTGACCCGAAAACCGTACTGCCGGTCATTGAGAAGTTTCCGGTATTCAAGATATTTCATAAGCTGATGGTAGATCAGCGTTTCCATGATCTTAGAAATAAGGGACGTAAGTGCAAATGGTCATTAGGAGGAGGTAGAAGAAGATACGCCTTTTTTGGTACAGGCTGGACAAATGCTGTTTTCCATCTCCTCGGAAAGGGCCCGGAAGATTAGGGTAGATAGGAAAGCTTACGCAGTGGTTTTGCCAGCGTAGAAAAACACCTCTTCAGATTGACCTGGGAAATACCATTTGGACCAGCGGATTTGTGTATGTCAAGATCTCGGAGTACTCTAGCCACTGTATGAGTGCGAAAGTGGATTGGTCCCATGGAGTATTCTATACGCGCTTGAGTACAGGGGGAGATACAGAACAATCTGGGAGCGTTGAGCTAGGTGCAAAGTGAGCAGCAAGCAGATTGGCTTTATCCAAAGTGCTGACGGCTGGACGGTCGTTGAGTGTCGGGATGGATGACAAGGGCGAATTCTTGATGTTTTTGATAAACGACCAAACGTTTTCACTACCAGTAGGACTTTGTAGTATTTTTTGCTTCAGATTTTGGTCGTAGCAGAATTTTACACGATTAATAAGGGCATTGCAGTAATTTCTGGCTCATTTGAACTTTTTCCGGTTTTCTTTAGACGGGTTGGCCTTATAAGACCGAAAGCTTACCTCTTTTAACCAGGTAGCCTCTTTGCAGCTCGAGTCACACCACGCGTTTATCTTGGGTTTGATACTTTTTATCCTCTTCCTAAGAGTTTTCTCTCCCTAAGAGCATTATTGACGAAAAAGGGACTATTTTTTGGAAAAATATTCAAACTGTCAACGAAATTATATGCCAATACTTAATAATATACGTAATGCAGGTAGTAGACCAAGAGCCCGAAGTAATTTTTTGGTCTGCGAGGTAACCGAAAGATATTTGCATATTGTGTAGCCTGAGTAGAGGGTTTATCCACAATCGTAATGAGTGAAACCGAATGAAATTTTCAACATACATAGAACATGCCCTCTTGAGCATGAAAATATCAGTCCAAGACGTTTTGCACGCAGTCAAGTCCGTGCCAGACGCGACCAAAGTTCAGCATGTTGAAAATTTTATCCGGTTACGTCAAATATTATAAAATGGGTTTGATGCTCAACTTTGGTCGCGGCTGGCACGGACCAGATATTTTCATGCTCAATAGGGCATCTTCTATGTATGTTGAAAATTTCATTCGGTTACACTCATTATTACTATGGAAAATAACGCATACTCACACGCATTGGCTGCCACTATTTGCTGCCAGACTAATATTTTCGAAGTTTCTGATTTTCCAGTTTCTGAAGTTCATTCAGAAAAGTTTTCTGTCTTTATCACATATATTTGGACAGTGGAGCTAGATAAAAAAGTGAGAGATAATAACGTTTTCATAAAATATGTATAAACGACACACTCTTTCTGAAGAGGTTGACACTTACGAGTAAAACCAGAAATAAAACCGTACCACCCTCCCTTATTCGACATAGATTGTGAATTACCTGCTCAAACCGACACGAAACTGAGGACGTTTTGACATAACTGCCAAAGTATATGAATGAGTCGAGTATAGGTATATCGTGCATATATATATACATAATGTATATTGTATCTACCCATTGAGCTTTAATTATGTGCTTTCCTTGTGTGCTGCGGTGTACCTTTTATCATCGTCGATTTAACCTAAACCAGGGAGTGTGTGTTGGCTTTGCCACCCTTTATCATAGACATAATATTATCACTTGCTCACCTACAATTCAAGTGGAAAGTAGTGAATAGGATTTGTAACTGGAGGGTAATAGATCGTGCGGACTGGAGAACAACTTCAAAAGAAAGCCGGTTAAGTTTTCCAACACTCTCGGCCCGGAACAAAGAAAACGAAAATTTATATTAAAAGAGAGAACATTTGCCATTACTCACCCTGGAGCCCTCTGAAGTGGTGACACAAGTACCTCCATTATAGCAACCCAATTTTATGCAATCCGGAACGCCAGTGGTGAAGTTGTCCACTCCTCCTCCGCCCGCCACGCTGCCACTTGATTCGGAGCTCTCTTCTGACGAGGATGATGATGACGATGAAATCGATGATTGTGTTGTTCGTATAGCCGGCGTAATGGGTGGTGGAGGTGGTTGCGTCGGTGCTGGGGTGGTTGTCGTTGGTGTAGGTGCTGGAGTCGTCGGTGGCGGCGTGGGTGCTTGTGTAGTTTGAGGTGGAATGTACTCTGTGGTTGTTGGGGGTGGCACAGTTGTCGGATATGTGACCAAGTCATCTGTATAAAGAATCTTCGTCGTGTGCTCTGAGAATGGAGGTGGCGTTGGTCGTTGGCTTGTACTGCCCGGCCAATATGGCGATATTGTCGGGTGTGGTGCGAGGGAAGTTTTGATATCAATGCTCACTCCAGGCGAGTCGTAATCAAATGGTGACACTGTGGAAGGAAAGAATGGTGTAGGTGGTCGGTAGGTCGTAACCCGACCACCGCCTGTCACTCCAAACTCCTTTGTGTATTCGGTCACCTTGGTGGATACAAATACTTCGGGGTATTCGGTGAAAAATGGTGCCACTGTCGTTGTTATCCCAAAAGAGGATGGTCGACGAGTGGTCACCCCATATCCGCCACCGCCGTTCTCCTGGTCGTAGTCAGTATACTCAGTTTGAATTCCGATGGTTGTCGTTTCTGGGTAGTATCTGCTCGGCGGTTGGCGAGTTTCCGGAAAATCGATGCCATATGCGGGTGTTGTTGGCCACTTCGGAGTAGGTCGCCGTGTGGTGTATTCGAAAGGGAATGTCGTCTTAATTGTCGTCCGATGATAGATTATGTTCGGATGTGATGTGATTGTTATTGGAAGCTCCTCGGACTCCTCACTGCTGCTAGATGTCGGTAATTTGGCCGTCGTTGTTTCCGAAATGTCATACCTGGAGATAGTTGTATATTCAAGTTCATTAGATTCGTCTGTTTCGGATGATGAACTTCCCTCTGAAGTTATGGATTCGCCAGTGTCACCGCCGCTTTCACTGCTGCTCGTCACTCTCCCTGCGGTCGTGTAAATCGGTAATGATGGGGTGGTACCCTCTTCAGAACTTGGCTCCTCAGTGGTGCTGGTCGTTGAGGGTGCGGGCGTGATCGGCGCTGTGTAATTGCAGTCTATTGAATCTTCACCGATCATTAAACATTCACAAAGCATTCCCGTCAGCATTGGCGGGCACGAGCATGTAAAGGTGTCAACGCCGTCTATACAGACACCGCCATTCATACACTTTGGTCCCAACTGACACTCATCGTACTGGAATTCACATTTTTCACCATGATAGTCGGGCACGCAGTAGCACGTGGGAACGCCCTCCTCCATCAAGCAAAGCGCATTATTCTGGCAGGGATTATCAGCACAAATAAGGATTTCCTCCTCGCAATTAGTTCCGGTGTATCCCATTGGGCAGGCACAGACGTACGCAGCCAGTTTGTCTACACAAACGCCACCGTTTTGGCAGGGCGAGGATTCGCACTCGTTAATTTCTTCCTGACAAATCCTTCCACTCCACCCAGGCGGGCAGTCGCAGGTGAACTCTAAGCCACGTCCTTCTATGCACTCACCGCCATTGTGACATCTGGCGCCTGTACCTGCAAACAGAGAAGAACAAGGAGGGCAGTGATGAGAGTATATACTTTGTGGGGACATTCGTCAAAATTTATTCTCAACAATGTTTCCGCTCACCTGTTTCACAGACGGCCACATCAATTTCACAATGTATACCCAAGTAGCCTGGTTGACAAGTGCATACATATCCGTTATCTCTGTCCCGACATATACCACCGCTTTGGCATGGGTTGGACATGCATTCATCCACATTCTCTTCACAGTTCGCTCCTACAAATAGATGGCGATATGGGCGAGTAGTAAATATATTAAAGATGGATTATGGAAAGGATTAAACTTGTCTACAGATACTAGAATAACCCTTTAAGCATACACAAACACAGCTGAACAAAATATGCAACACAGCAGCAGCTATCCGTGCTATTTGACCCATTTTCTTTGTACTTTTTTTTATCTTTATTATTATTCTTTGCCCTCTGGTCTTAGTGGTTAATTTGCGTTGCCGGAGTGTAAAACGAATGAGAGGAAGGATCAAGTAAATGAAACAATTTAGCTGGATAAATATCGGTTTTTTTTTTGTTTACCGTTGAGTTTTCTAGATAAAACGAGAAAGATTGATATTTGCAATCATTGCAATCATTGGCATTCGAAAGGATTGCTACAAACGATTATTTGCCTCGTGCAAGTCGAAAGCAAATAAACGAATTGAGTATGGAAGGAGACGAATAAAAAATTGTACTTTAGCGGATTCTCTTTGACAACTAAATTGGTTTTTGCGAAGTATCTTTTGAATGGAAAAGACATTCTTTGATTTAAGTTTGCACGATGTCTGGGGAAGCCGTGTTGATGTTTGGAATAATTTCTGAGTCAAATAAGACCCGAAACAAAGTCGAGCGGCACATCAACGCAGAAAAAAATGCACACGTAATTAAAGTCAGGAACAGCTTATTCCTAACCCCGCAGGGACACACCTAAATCCACAATCATCAAAATAGCTTCATATAGTAGTTAGGATGACATTAGGTCAATCTTCATAAGTGCATGGACATTCGTTCTCATACCAAAAGTGTGCAATAGCGTTCACTGGACTAGACGCTGAGTAGCGGCGACCTGCGCACCTGTGCCAAACGGCCCTCTGGCATATGTGTCGAAGTCTGCATGATGAGATGTTATCCAACTTGCATTCCACTGCCGCCGATAATATTTGATCAATACTTAGGGGGAAGTTGTCACCCTTCGTACACGGTCACCCTTCGTACAGTGAGCATAAAACTAAAACTAAACGGTATTCAAACACGTGCTTACTAATGTGCATAGACATAGTAGGCGCCGAGTTGCTCAATAAATTTTAAATCATAAGTGCAACAGATGCGCTCGCGACAAGACGTTTAGTGTTTTTTAGTGCTCTGAGTAATTTTTTTGTGTACGTTTAATGTAATATTGTGAGTAAGTTTTGTATGTTTTTTGGCTAAATAGTGATGAAGAATTGTTGATAAAAGTGTTAAATTTGTGTTTTAATTATAAATATTGCAAAATCTCATTACAGTTTTTGAGAAATCGGTTTTTGTGTATTGTGTACAGCTTGGGGAGCAATCGTACAGTCAAACATGGGCACATTCGTACGCGTACGAATGCTCCCCATTAAATTTTCTTGAGCCGGTTACAATCTAAACACGAAGTTACAGTTTTATTGAAATGAAATTTAATCCTTTAAAATTAGTTTTTCGCATTCTATAGTAAATTGAGGTTGGTATTTTATACCTATAAATAATAATTTCTTTCAGAATCATGGTGCGAACATATAAGAAAAAAGGTGCACGAAACGAAGGAGTTGACGAGGCATCCGTTAAATTAGCAGTTGACGAAGTAGTGGAAAGGACTTTGTCTTTTAGAAAAGCGGCATTAAAATACAACATTAAAAAATCAACATTGCACAGCAGAGTGCAGAAATATAGAAAAGCCCTTTCTGATGATAAACCTTCACGAAATTTTCACTCCAAGTTTACAAGCCTACAAATATTTTCATTGCAAGAAGAAGAGCATATATATACAAATGAGTATATTATTAATTGCTGCAAAATGCATTACGGAGTCACAACGCAACAAATTCGGAAACTCGCATTTGAATATGCAAAAGCCTTAAATTTGAAATACACAACGAAATGGAATGACAACCAAATGGCTGGTCTAGATTGGTTACGCAAATATAGAGAACGGAATCCTAATCTTAGCTTGCGAAAGCCTGAGAACACAAGTATTGCACGTTCATTCGCATTTAACAAAACGGCTGTTACAGAGTTTTATAAGAACTTGGCTGACGTTCTTGCACGACATAATTTTCCCTCGGACAGAATTTTCAACTTTGACGAGACAGGGGTGTCAACTGTCCTGGAAACACCCAAAGTTTTGGCACCAAAAACACAAAGGCAAGTAGGGCAGATTGTCTCCGCTGAGAGGGGCGAACTCGTAACTTTTGGCGCGATTATTTCTGCAAGCGGAAACACAATCCCCCCACTATTCGTATTCCCACGTGTGCATTACAAGGATCATTTCCTCGATGGCTCACCCGAAGGAAGCATCGGGGCTTCGAACAGGAGTGGATGGATTAATTCAGATATATTTGTTAGTGTGCTAAAACTTATTCCAAAACACACTCTTAGCTCGAAAGAACATCCGATCCTATTGCTATGCGATAATCATGAAAGCCACATCAGCCTACAAGCCATTATATCTGCACGAGATAATGGTATGACTTTTTTGACTTTTCCTCCACACACAAGCCATCGCCTGCAGCCTTTGGATGTTGGAGTTTTTAGGCCGTTTAAGTCTAAGTTAAAAATAGCGTTTAATAACTGGCACATGATGAATCCAGGAAAAGCAATCAGCATATAGGTACACTATTCCCAAACTCGTTAAATTGGCATTTTTAGAATCTTTTACAGCGAAGAATATTATAAGTGGATTTTCTAAGCCAGGTATATGGCCGTTTAATGAATTGGCTTTTAGCGATACAGACTTTGCTCCCATTGACGTTTTGTCTTCGAATACTTTCAACAATATTCCACCGAACCCAGAAACAAATTCTGTTGTATTAGAACCACAAACTTCTTTATCTTCTCCAGTGACCAATATAAATTTACAGAATCCGCTTGTTCGTTCCAATGATGCTTCTGATTTCTCACCCACATCCTTGCTCCAAGGTCTTCATGAACTTATCGAAGAATCTTTTCAACCACCTAATTCTACAGCTATCACACAACCAGAGGATCAGGCTACATTTTGCAACCCATCTACATCTTCAGCAGCTGAGACTCCATCGGAAACAACAACATATGTTCCTATAACACCAGAAGCCATAAGACCGTATCCGAAAATCGTAAGAAGCAAGAAAACCAACAAAGGAAGAAAACCTGGCAAATCGCGCATACAGATACTCCTGAGAAAAACGAACTCGAAGAAAGGCTTAGACAAAAAGAAATAAAAAAAGAAGAGCAGGAAAAAAAAGCAAAAGCTAAAATTATTAAACGTAATTTGGCCGAGGTTAGTTCCACTCAAAAGAAAAAGAAAATACAAAAAATTGAAAATGTTGATGATTCAGATGATTCCGAAACATCGCAAATAACCTTGCGGGAAAGCTCCACATCGCCATTTAATGTAGAAAGCGACGACGAGGCTGACTATGATTTAAATAATACGAACACAAATGTTGAAGTGACCCCGGAAAATATAAAAAATAACTCTTTTATTTTGGTAAAATTTCAACAAAAAAAATCAGTTGTCTATTACGTCGGAAAAGTTCTGAATCATTATTCACCAACAGAACTCAAGGTTTCGTATCTACGAAAGAAACCAGTATCATCAATGTCTTTCGTCTTTCCCGAAGTAGAAGACATTCATACTCTCTTTATTATTGACGTCGCAATGATCCTGCCTGATCCTGAACCAAGGCCACATTGCACAGCAAGGACATCAAAACATTTTACTTTTTCAACCGACCTTAGTCATTTCAATATTGAATAAGTTTTACGATCTCATTATATGAATTTATATTTTACTAAGAATTAAGTATTTTTGTTTGTTTTTGTTTTTTCTGTTTTTGTTAAAGAAGAGTTTATTTATTTATTTATTTTTGTTATATTTAAATGAGTCAAAATGAATTACCTATAGTTAAAAAAATAAAGATCTCATACTTTCCTAATATAAACAAACTTTGAGTTCTTTTTTTTAAGCAGAATTAGAGGTAACAATGGGTCAAGTTGAATCAATAATAAGTAAGTAAATGTTTTAAACACGGTATTTGGTATTTGACAAATAAAAAGGAAGCCAAATTAACTTTTTAAATATCCTGTATGAATCCTCCCCATGTCGTACGAATGTGCCCCATGTGCTGTACGAAGGTACCCCACAGGTGGGGAGGATTCGTACAAAAATCTTATCCCATTAAAATGGCTATAACTATTTAAGCCTTTGACTTAGCAGTGTAATTTTTTTTCGTAAAGTGTAATAATATATATATTATAGATACAGTCCATTAACTCAAAGCTGCAGTGAGTAAATAAATAACTAAAAAATAAAAGGTAAAGACTGTACGAAGGGTGACCATGACCACTTCCCCATAAGTTTTTCTAGCTAAAGCGCAAGCAGAGCTCCACGCAATTCAAGAATAAGCCAGCCACATTTATACATCTGGTATTTAACGCTCTAACATCCATATGTTCACGGATAGTCAAGCAGCTATATACCTAAATGCCTTTAGCTCGTGCACCATTGACTTTTATTTTGTAGCGAATGAAAAGGACGATAAACTTGCCAGGGAGTTCTGAGAAACTCCTCTCAAAGGTTCCGAACCCTTCAGCTGCACTCCTAGATCGGTAGCAATTGCAGCTATTAAAAGCTGAGAACACATGGAAAACATCACCTATTGGGAGAACAACCCAGACCTAAGACAGACCAAACGAGCCATTCAGCCCTTTAACAGCAATGCTATTAACTTTTTAAATTCGAGTCGGAATGATATCAAAAGAAGTTTATCTTACTCGACACAATGGTTTACGATGCCACAAACGGAAAATAGGCGACGCTCCAGAGTGCCAGCTCGAAGAAGAGGAAACAGCTAAACACTGTGAATGTCCAGCCCTCAATAAAACTAGAAGGAACATATTCTTTGGGGAACAACTGAGTTCCAAAAATAAACGGAAGTCCCCGGCTGGTAGCATTTTGTACTTTACACGTAAAGCAGAAACCATACTAGCCTAAATATTTGTTGGCTGAAAAAGTTTACCTCGGCAAGTTTTCTTCCGAATAGTAGCAAGGTCTTTGAGGAGATTGTCAAAAGAGCACTTTTGAAGTGGGTCAAGAACAATAACACCATTCCGGACAATCAGTTTGGTTTCAACAAAAAGGCCCTATACAATATGAAATGATTCGAAGGCCCGTTGCAATTGCGATGGTCCGCGACACAAGTCTGACTTGCGACTCACTACGTCTATGAAATGTACATAGAGTGAATACTCTCCAGGGTCCCGAAATAATCAAGTTTACGAATTTTTGAAATCCGCCCACAGACACGCCCACAAACTAAAAAAAACTAAATTTTGGAAAAAATCGAATTTTGAGCTAGGAAGCTGAAATTTTTTATATATGATCTATCACTCCTAAAACTGCTCGGTAAATAAAATTTTCAAAATCTGACACGCCCACAATTAAATAAAACAATTTTATTGAAAAACCAAAATTTGAGCTAGGGAGCTGAAATTTATAATATAATTATACTCTCTAGGGGCCCTTTATGCTCATGTGTAAATATTTTCAACCGCCTACAGACAAAATTAAAAAAGAAACTTTTTTTGAAAATCCAAAGTTTGAGCTACGGAGATGAAATTTATAATATATACTCTCTAGGGTACCCTTTATGCTCATGTGTATATATTTTCAAAATCCGCTTAATGACACGCCCACAATTAAATCAAATAATTTTATTGAAAAACCAAAGTTTGAGCTAGGAAGCGTTTTTTTTTTATAAAATCCTTTAAATGTTATATAACAAAATAATAATAACAACCATACTGAGACTTTTGTCGCGCCCACTCATAAGGGATAGGAATATGAATAGGGTATCCAACAGTTCGCCCAAGCGGACTGTAGCCCGTCCCTATGGTTATTTAATTTTTAATAAAAATCTTTTATCTCTATCTTACACAGTACTTAATATATCCACACAGACGTATTTGCTGATAAGAACTGATAAAGAAAACGTCGAGAGTTGGCGCGTTCAATTTGCTAGTCAACTGCAAGTTCACTACTAATTAAGTGTCTATCACTTGCCAAACGATGGTCACGTGAGTTATTTGATCAATGAGAAAAGGTAAAATAGTGGTCACTAGTAGTTGACTTGTTAATTGAACGCGCCCAGTGTCCCTACTCATTATATGGATATACTCTGCACGCGACAAACTTCCAGCGCAAAAAAAAACCTTCTCGTTCAAAAGGAATTTGAACGAAATGGTGGGTACAAAACAGCATTTTTTTGCTTGCGCGTTCCCTACGATTGGTTGGCAGGTTGTTCACTTCTGTGTGGAAATGTTCAAATAAGAAATGCACGACTTGGAATATGAAAAATTACAGCAATGGGAAGAAGGGTATAAACATGTTGTATACAGTTTAGAGAACGCAAAAATTTAGATAACTTCTTGTGAATGTTAGTCGTTCATGAACGACTTGAACAATATGAGGCGTCGCCTTTGATTAACGGTCTATATAGGGCCTAAGACCAACCACTTTCTTGTGTGATGTGAAAGGGGCCTACAATTTAACGCCGAATCCGAACGGCGAATTTGAGAAGCTTCTCATGACAAATGATACTCTTATATCCCAGGACCGCCTTTTAATTAGCTGTTTCACTCTGATTTACAGGTCACGTGCAAAAAATCAGAGATTAACGGCATATATTGGGACTAAAACCTAGTTTCTCCAACCATTTGCAAGTGCGAAGTAAAAGGAACCTAGAATTTTTCGCCGACTCCGCATGGCAATATTGAGGAGCTTGTCATGACAATTGATACACTTGGCTTTTTGTCAGGCTTTCGCAAGGTAGTCACATATTTAGGAATGTTACATGTTGGTGCCGACTTTTTTTTTTATAATGTACGCGCACTAAAGGGATTTTTTAGTACCCTTATTATGTAATGGCTAAAGAACGCGGACGTTAAGGAAATTAGGATTAGAAGAAAAAGGAGAGATGCCGATGCACGTTGGTTATAATGTGAAGATAAAATAGATCGTATAAGAGTATTACACATTCGTGTTTTACGGCTGATTAAAGATTCTTTGAACTAAACTGTAAGTCCGAATACAGGCTTGAGGATGAACTGATGGGCATTCCTTGCATTGCGGTTGAAATGTTTAAGTTGTGGAATGCAACTGGCTATTTCGTTTGTGCACTTATGGTGGAAATAACGATAAAATAGCGAAAGACAGGAGACATTATGACGATGACTAAGAGAGTCACCGATCTCGCGATGTCTCCGTCGCCAATGAGTTTTAACGCGCGTTTTTGGATCCTGTCAAATGTCTGTTTTTCGGTTAACCACTGTATGTCTTCGGCGACGTGCTTCATATAGATTGATATTGTTATTGTTTTTTTGGAAATTAAATTTAAATTTTCATTTTATTAAGTAAACAATAAAACGAACATTTGAATTCAATTTCCAAAGAAACATTTTATAACATGTTTTTTGTTACTCTTAAATACAGTGCTCTTCACTTGATTAGACGCACACATTTTTTTTTACATAAATTTAATTTTTTTGTTAGTGTGTGTAACAATTATCAACAAATTGCATTTATTAGAAAGGTTATTAAGTTCTCAACAACAAAACACAGACAAATGGTAGGTGAGTGTAAGTTGACGGATATTTTTTCTCTTTCTTGCCTATGCTGTAAGAAAAAGTGCAGTTTTTTTTTGTTCACATGATTAGACGCACCCATTAAATTAGTTAGTTGGTCGCGATCTATTACGTAGATTTTAGTTAGCTACAAAGTTTAAGAAGCAAGGAGTGTTTTCTATTAATTTTCATTAAAAATGGGGGAAAATATGTTTTAACCGCGGAAGAAAAAGGCAAAATTGACGCCTTGCATTCTGAAGGGTTTTCAATGAGAAACATTGCCAAGAAAATAGGCCGAAGTGACCACGTTCTGAGTAATTACATAAAAAACAGTGCTTCATACGGTAAAAAATACAAGGGAAGGACAAAAACCGCTTTAACACCTCAGGACAAATGAAAAACCCTAAGAATAGCGTCAAATTCAGCTGTCTCCACAAGCAAAATAAAGGACAAAGCTGGGATAACTGCGAGCACATCAACTGTTCGGCGAGCTATTTTGAGTGCAGAACATCTAAAATTAAAAAAGAACTAAAAAAAAGCTCCCACTAAACGTCGTAAGAAAAGAACAGCGGTTGGAATTGGCACGCCTTCACATGACATGGGACACCAATATTGGAAGAGCGCTAACTTGGCGAAATGTGTTTTTTTCAGATGAAAAAAAGTTAATTTGGATGGCCCTGATGACATTTTGACACGTCACCATTCGAGGCACGGAGGAGTAATGGTTTGGGGAGCCATTTCGTACAATGGGGCGTTCGATTTGGTTTTCATTTCCAACAAAATGACGGAAGTTTCCTACAAAGCCCTTTTGCAATCAGCCTTCCCCACAATGAAAGAACTGTTTGGACCTCTACAGTGGTTATTACAACAAGACAATGTGCCAATCCACAACGCTCGTGTAGTGAAAAGCTTTATTGCCGAAGAAAATGTGGAATAGTTGCCGTGGTCACCATATTCACCTGACCTCAATATAATTGAAAATGTTCAGGGATGGCTCACGCGTAAAGTTTACGAAAGAGGTAGGCAGTATGAGACCTGTGAAGAGCTAACTGTCGCAATAAAAGAAGCCTGAAGGACGATTCCCTTAAATTATTTAGAAAAACTGTATGATTCACTTAAAAATAGGATTTTTGATGTGATTTTAAAACATGGTGGGTGTACAAAGTACTGAAAATATAAAAAAAAAACAACAAAAATAAAAATAAAAGAAAAAAAGGTAAATTACAAAGTCTATGTTTCATTTTTAAGGTTTTTTTACAGGTGCGCCTAATCATGTGAACAAAAAAAAAACTGCACTTTTTCTTACAGCGTAGGCAAGAAAGAGAAAAAATATCCGTCAACTTCCACTCACCTACCATTTGTTTGCGTTTTGTTGTTGAGAACTTAATAACCTTTCTAATAAATGCAATTTTTTGATAATTGTTACACACACTTACAAAAAAATAAAATTTATGTAAAAAAAAATGTGTGCGTCTAATCAAGTGAAGAGCACTGTACTTTTAATTAATAAAAGTGCAACATAAGTAATGTTAAAATGAAGTATGTATTTTAGATTAAGGATGTTGTATGTAGTACGACTCTAAAAAACATGCAAATATGTTGCAAAGTGTTACATATGTAAAATTAGTCGCAACGCCGAATAGAGGGGAATTTGCCCCGAAAAAGCGCTCAAAAATCAATTTTTCAAAATTTAGAGATGACAAATGTTTTTTTTTTTCTAGCGGTTGTTAAATACCCATGGATTTATGTAGCGTAGTTTTTTTTATTTGTATTTGTTTTTATGGTTATAGAAGCTTTATTTTAATAGAAAATGAATTTATTTTCAATGTATGCAAAGGGCAGTTTTTTTTTATTGTGGACCTTTTGTTATAATATTCGGTGTTATTCGGTAAAATTTTTGGTATCAGCTTTAAGGGAAAGATGTCATGAAGCAAAAAAAAGCAGAAAAAAAACGTTGCCCATATCTGCCCCTCGAGATATTATCGTCCCTGAAAAAAATACCTATACATAATATTACAAAATTAATTCTTTTGCTTGAGGGATCGTCTGGCTTGTGCGTTCTAACTAAAACACAGTTATAGGTTTTTTATTTAATTGAAATTAATTTTTATGTGTAGCTTCAATTTTAAATCTCTTAAATTGTATTGAGGTATGAATTTAAGTTAAGATGGTTAAGTTCGCAACGGACAAATGATAGATTTTTAAGAAAAAGTGAGGTTTGGCTTCAGGGAGTTTTTGAGGTAACAACTTTGACTGAACGTGATAAAAACTTTGTTTTTGAAGTAAAACTACTTTACACACGCTTGAATTTAGGAGTAAGCTGGTGAATGCGACACGAAAGTGTAAACCAATGTAGACTTATGGCGAGACGGAAGTGTAGACCAATGTAGACTTCTGGCGCAACGAAGGTTAGACCTTACGGTGCAACGGAAGTGTAGACAAACGTAGACTTCAGTGATGGGACTTTGTTTTACTAACCAGTGATGGGGCTTTGTGAAAAAATGTCCGAAATAGATTTGTTATTTCGTTATACATACTTTTTCCAGTTTTAATTATATTCAATTTTAGAGATTATTATGTCCTTACGAAACACCGGGAAGTTGTGTGGAAGTAGATTTGTTTTGAATAATTGGAAGGTCCTTGCAACAACAAAAAAGGTCCTTAAAAGTCGAAGAAAGGATATTTTTCCAAAATGCCGTTAGAATCCACACGGTATATCTGTGTTCAATGTTATTTGACTAAAAGGTCCTTGCAACAACAAAAAAGGTCCATAAAAGTCGAAAAAAGAATATTTTTTCAAAATGCCGTTAGAATCCACACGGTATATCTGTGTTCAATGTTATTTGACTAAGAGGTCCTTGCAACAGCAAAATAAATAATGAATTGTTAAATAACCTGATGTAAAATAAAAGGGACATTCAATCAATTTTTATTTTAAACGCAATATGCATAATAAATCCCAATAAA
Organism: Portevinia maculata; assembly: GCA_949715645.1. NCBI lineage: Eukaryota > Metazoa > Arthropoda > Insecta > Diptera > Syrphidae > Portevinia > Portevinia maculata. The sequence goes on along the minus strand of OX454525.1, from coordinate 12,778,361 downwards.
TTATCACCGTTATAGCAAAATAAAAAATTTTGATTTAGTTATTAGTTATTACCTAGGCAGCTAAAAAGCTGTAGCTTTTTTTTTGTCGGGGTGTGTGTTAGACTTTCTGCACTCAGACTCAATACCGGTCCATTTTACTACCAGGCAGACACACCACTTTTTACTGTGGGAATTTACTCGTTTTTCTAAGAAAAACGAGAAGGCGCTTCAATTATAAGGAGCTTAGGTTTACAGCACTCACCATGTCCGCACCAAATACCTGCCACCTGATACGAGCAAAAGCAGGACAATCACAGAGGAAATGTTCCGCAGTGTCGTCGCTTTCTCCACATGCTTCGCAGTTGGTGGTATCGCTTAGGCCTAGCACCTTAAGGTGCTTGGCAAAAACGTAATGTCTCGTAAGAACGCCAGTGGTCTGTCTGCAGTCTTTTCTGTTGAGAGACAACAAGAATGCCGCGGATTTCCCACAGACGTCGGGGAGAATTAGCTTAGTCTGTCTGCACCCTGGAGTCATGCCAGCGGCGATTGTGTTCATAGGAAACCCAACCGTCAATGGAAGCCCTGACCGAGGACGCAGGCCAGATCGCTGGTTCAGGTCCTGAGAAGTCCCCCTCTGAGCCATGTCTAGCAAGTTCATCGGAGATCTCATTTCCCGTGATCCCATTATGAACCGGGACCCAGACAAGTTTAAGTGAATTCAGCCTTCCGACCGAATTCAGAGATATCTTGCATTCACGTACAATTTTGGAGGTAGTTAAGGGTTTAAGTAAGGCCTTAAGCGCAGCCTGACTGTCGCTATAAACGCAGATACTTCGCCCCCTCCACCTGTTCCTCGTAACATAGTCCATGGCCATTAGTATAGCATAAGTCTCTGTTTGGAAGACTGACGCATATTTGCCTAACGGAAAAAGAAGTCTAACGTTTTCGCTCTCCACGAAGACACCAGCACCAGATCCTTGATCGGTTTTGGAGCCATCCCTAAAGATACGACTGCATTCCCTTCCAGGTTCAGAGTCCGGCCAGAGCCAGTCCTGAACGCGAGGAAAGTCGACCTCGTAGTTACGCTTTAGCCGAAGTTCAGGTGTCATCGCATCAGACGGCATATCCATAAGACAGGAGTCGAAGGACAACCGTTGCGCAAGTTCATCAAAACTCCAGTGCGAATTATACCAAAAGCCACCTCTTCTTTGACGTGGGATAGTTTTGATTGTACAGCCCATGATGTAAACATCAAGGGGCGGGAGGTTCAATAGTGCATCTAGGCCGGAGCCAGGCGTGCTGGGGAATGCCCCCGTGCAGCCGAGACATACCTGCTCAATGTTATTTGACTAAGAAGTCCTTGCAACAACAAAAAAGGTCCTTGAAAGTCGAAAAAAGGATATTTTACCAAAATGTTTGTTGTTCCTAGCATCCCTCATTCAAATAACATTGAACTCATATATACCGTGCCGTTTCTAAAGACATTTTGGGAAAATATCCTTTTTCGGGTTTAATTATTGTGTCTCCAAGGACCTCTTTGTTAAATAACCTGATGTAAAATAAAAGGGACATTCAATCAATTTTTATTTTAAACGCAATATGCATAATAAATTCCAATAAATTATCACCATTATAGCAAAATAAAAATTTTTGATTTAGTTATTAGTTATTACCTAGGCAGCTAAAAAGCTACAGCTAAAAACTAAGCAACTTTTAGTTGTCATCCGCAACTAACTTTGGCAACCTAACGAGCTTAGTTACACAACCTGCAACTAATAGCTAATAGCAAAAATTAGTTGTCATTATGATAGCTAACCACCAAATCGATTGCATTTTTAGCTAGCTTTTACTTAGTTATGGCGTTAGCTAGATAACAAATTAGGTAGTTAACGCGCAAATGTGCCTACATGTTTACACATCAACTATACCGTGAGTGCAGCGTGGCTCACACCTTTTTTTCTAATTTCTAATATGTAATTCTTTGTTTTGATTGTTACAGCAAAAGTAAACAAATTCATTGTATAATATTATACATTTTCATTTCAACTTTATAACAAAAATTCAATTTGGGAAAAACGAGAAATTATTGAAGTAAAACTTCTTTACGCACGCTTGACTTGGGGAGTAAGCTGGTGAATGCGACATGGAAGTGTAGACCAATGTAGACTTCCGGCGCAAACGTAGACTTCCGGCAATACCGAAGTGTAGGCAAACGTACACTCTTTTGTTACAACCTTTCGGCGGAAAGGTTCGTGGAATGGGTAAACACCCTTGAATCTCCGCAATAGAGGGTAATACTAAGCTCATCATCTATTCAAACCGATTCAAAGGAGAACAGTTGCCGACAGATTCAATTTACCGGAAGTGAGTAGTCATTGTGTCCATGAATCGCAGTTCATTAGTTGGAAATATAGAGCGTCACCGTCATCGTCAGATTTTCGGGTCGGGCGGCAAAAAACCAAAGCTTGAGCTAGGGAGCTGAAATTTATAATATAGACTCTTCAGTGGCCCTTAATGTTCATGTGTATATATTTTCAAAATTCGCCCACTGACACGCCCACAATTTATATTAGATGGAGCGAAAGAAGTTTTACTTCAGTCGTGTGGTCTTAAGCACACTCATTTTTTTTTCAATAAAATCCTTCGATAACAAAACAAAATATGTTAATTCTTCTTACCAATTCTCCCATACTTAGATTTTCGCCACGCCCACTTAATGAGGGATAGGAATAGGAAAGGGGTATCCAACAGTTCGCGGACTGTAGCCTTTCCCTATGTTTAGTTTGCTTACGCTAAAGGGGTTTTTATTTGTCTGTTTATGTAACAGTACCCTTATAGTGTTGAAACACAGCGCATGCATATTTTTTTGAGCACTAAGTCGCACCCAGCCATGATGTATTGTATTGCATGTTTTTAGGTGCTACTTACTACTCTAAAGAATAGTGAGGTAGGATAGAAGTGTTTGATGCAATAGTGGGGGTTTCCTCCACGGGTTGTGTCTAAATTGTTTAGGGAGACAATGTTTTGTTGTATTTTATTTATATCATGGACTCGGACGGGATTCGAACGCGCGACCTTCCAATCAGTAACAAAATACAATCAGTAACAGAATACAGAACGGTTCAGTACGTTGACACCCGAACTATAACATAATGGAATACGAGTGGGTGTGGATGGTTCGTCAAATCAACGATTCTGAAAAGCAATATAACGGCAAGGAATCACTGATTCCTGTCATAAAAGAAGCGTGGAGTGTCATTTCAATTAATTACCTAAAATCGCTACGATTCCCTTCCTAATAGGATTCATGAAGTAAAGAGGTAGTACTCATTACTTATAAGTCAATAATAAAGAAAAAAACCTTTTAAAATGCATTTTTGTTAATTTGTTTTTCTTATTTCAGCGTTTTTTCAAGTGGTTTCTTTGAAGGGTAGCAAAAACCTCTAATGGCATTATACAATTTTCAGCATTATTCTTGGTAATATATTATTCTCTTTATTGTTATTCCGAAAACTCAAAAAATACAGTTGTTTCGTCCGTTTACCAAAGCGCAAGGCAAATTTATCGTAAAAAAGACGCCTGTTTCTATTCAAGTGACGCGCAGTGTATAGATTCATGTATATGTGTGATATCGAAATTTGCTATATTTCTCATTTCTATCGTCTTGAGGCCATATTTAGCAAATGGATCCTTACAACGACATTTGAGTCGAAAGAAATTTGATTCGATTAAGGTCGAACATTCGATTCGCTAACCGAATTAGGGCCGTGCATACCTCCGTGCATTCTTTTGACGTATACATGAATTCTGAGGAAATCGTTCACTAATTAATAAACTAATATAATAAAGTGAGCCTGTGCATTTTTATACTATGATTAGAAAGTAGATGTTCTAAATAATCTTTATAGACGGAGAGCTGGCGACATTTTTTCGTGATTAATTTGTCAACAGAATTTGGCTTATTTTTGGATTGTCGGATTCGGAATTATAACAGATGTGAAGTTCTGGCAGACCTGGGCCGGGCGCTTTGGGAGTTACAGGGCCTCAAAGTTGTAAAAAAGTCATGAACAAAAAATTATAGTGTCAACTTTGAATCTTTGCATGATAGTTCACAAATGAAAGGCATTTTGTGTACTTTGATTGCCAGAACGATTAAGCGGTCGCAAACCCCTGCCAGAGCGCCTGGAAGATGCTACAGAATGGTCAATTTTGAAGTTATTTTGTCAACGATCAAATTTTAGTATGTTATCTATTACATTCTCCTGAATCTAGAATTCAAATGCCAGAACGAAATTCCAGTCGCAACACCCCGCCAGAATATCTTAAACCGCATTGAGCGTAAAGGGCCTTTTCAGCGGTCTGCAAGAGAAATTGAGTCATATCTTCGAAAGTTTATGCACCAATGCAAGTTTATTAATTGATTCTAACAGGCCTCTTATAGATCTTTCAAACCCTGTAACAAAATTAGTCCAAGCATTCATACTTTTAAAAATATTACATTTTAAAGTCCAGCTTTTAAAATAAACCAATCGCATTTTGTACTCATGATGTTTGAATACCTTAGATAACCTTATATGATTTTTCTTTTTCTTCCTTTTCAGTTTATCCAATTACTAGTTGTTCGGCAATTAAAAAAAAGTCTTTATCTTAAGCCCAAACACAATACAATAGTCACAACTTAGAAATTATTTGAACAAATTTAAAGGTTAATTATTGAAATATGTATTTATATTTAAATATGAAAATTTTAATAAAAAAATTAATTTATTTATTAAGTTTTAAAATAAACCTTCCTTCTAAACTCGATTCCCCAAGTACGTAAAAATGGCGTATACGTCAACTCTAGCGACGATTTCTCTAGGTTTTACTACCAATATCCAATGAATTGACAGTATTTACTTGAAGGAAACCAGTATTTACTTCTAACATTTGAAAGTAAGTAAAAACTTTATTCCATGCATACCAAATGAAGTAAATACTTGGAATCTGACATTCTACTTGTAGTACTTGTGTACCATTTAAGCGTATACTTCAAATAAATATCTACTTAGTTTGTATGCATTCACCCATTTTATGACATTTACAAAATTACAAACATATTACCAAACAAATACTAAACCCATTTCCTCTTTTTTCCAGGACTAAGGAATCAGACTAACAATTTCAGAACAAAAGTAAGTACATAAAACGGAACTTAAGAATTAAAAAGCATCCCTTATACATTCCAAGACAAATTTTTAAACTTAACATATACAGTACAGGCAATGACTCACGTTACACCAAAAAAACACACACAACCTACTTAATTTCTACATTCATCTTAAATCAATAGTATCATGAGTCATCAGTCATTTTTATTTATTTTTTTAATTTGTCGTATTAAAGTATCTAAAAGTACCAAACGTTTCCATACACTTTTTCTTTTTATTCGACTTGTAAATGTAAGTAATTATACCCTATTCTAAGGGTATATTAATTTTGACGCATAGTTTGTAACATACCTTAATATTGCCCGTAGACCCCTAAAAGTTACTATATTTATGATCAGCATCGATAGTAATGTCGATCTAGCCATGTCCGTCCGTCCGTCCGTCCGTCCGTCCATTGTCAAAAATGAGGCTTTTAAACTGGACCTAGAGAGCTGAAATTTTAACCATATACTCTCTAGGGTCCCGAAATAATCAAGTTTACGAATTTTTGAAATCCGCAAACAGACACGCCCACAAACTCAAAAAAACAAAATTTTGGAAAAAATTGAATTTTGAGCTAGAAAGCTGAAATTTTTTATATATGATCTATGACTCCTAAAACTGCTCGGGATAAAAAAATTTCAAAATCCGCCCACTGACACGCCCACAAATAAATAAAACAATTTTTTTGAAAATTCAAAGTTTGAGCTAGGGAGCTGAAATTTATAATATGTACTCTCTACGGGCCCTTTCTGCTCATGTGTTAATTTTTTTTAAATCCGCCTACTGACACGCCCACAATTAAATAAAACAATTTTATTGAAACACCCAAGTTTGAGCTAGGGTGCGTTTTTTTTTTGATAAAATCCTTTAAATGTTATATAACAAAATATGTAGAGCGTTCTTAACAATTCAACCATACTTAGACTTTTGTCACGCCCACTTATGAGGGATAGGAATAAGAATAGGGTATCAAACAGTTCGCCAAAGCGGACTGTAGCCCGTCCCTATGTTTTTTTTTTAAATGTGTAAAATTCACTTGCATCTAACGCTATAAAACCAACCTCATCCATTAGACGTGTGATGTTCCAAATTTAACACGTCTTAAGTTTGTATACAATTTATTGTTCACTCTTTGTAATAGCTTAAAGACTAAACGGTTAGTGACTAGAAACTTATTACTACCGCTCTCATGCTGTGATCTGGCGGGTTCACTCAGACATGCTATAGCATACGAGTACATGCCGACGATTTGGTGGCCCACAGATCAGGTCCTAAAATCGAGGTCATTAACATGAGTCTGCAGCGTGACTTTGATGAAATTAAGGAATATTGCGACGACTGGAAGTTGAAAATCAATTTTCAGAAGACGATAACAATCTTGTTCAGAACAACATTGGCTAGAGGCCCCCTAGGGATACCAGAAAAAACTGGAAGAATTGGCCATTATTGGACAAAATGGGCAGCCAGTGGCGGTGAAGAATGCTTATGCTCTGACAAGGAGACTGTTTCATAGCAGTCAACTTGATCCATAGTGAAGGTCATATGCTACGTGGCTCTTATAAGGCCGATCATCTCTTATGGTTGTCCATTGTGGTTTAATATAGCGCATAGTTATATGGAAAAGGTTGAGATTCAATGTCTTTGGGCATGTCTCCGGTGGTTCCGAACTCCTGAATCCAACTATATAAAATTCTGTCCCAACAAGGTCCTATACGATGGGGCTCAGTTAAATAGGATTGACATTTTCCTCATTAAGGTGACCCGAAGGCACAGTGAAAGGGCGATGGCCAGCGACAATAGCCTGATCTTTGGGGCTTACTACCCAAATGCAATGTACATAAAGACTACGCTCCGGTTTGGCTTTATCCACCCGGAGGCATTTATCCATATTGATGCAAAAGCGCTGGTCCCGACGAGCGATGGTATCCCGGTATTATACCACCGATACCGCAGCGCGAGAGACAAGCGGCTCATCCACGGCGGGGACGTCGCCAATGCTCATGAGCTCCTCCATTTTAGTACCGCAATAGCGGAGAGGGATAAATTCGATACGGAAAGTAATTCTAGGAATTTTGATGGCTTATTGAGGGGGGAGGGGTCAACTTGCCTTCCCAAGACGGTACGTTACTCTAGGTAAATTCCTCTAAGTTTATAATTTCAATTAAGTTACCTAGGGCGTTTTTGTGAGAGGCCGGACTCGCCAACTTGTGCTGGTGCTTCCGGGAGGTGATTAACGCTGTAAGGCTTCAGTCGGCTCACGTCGGCGCATTTGCACATTGACGACTGCCAGGCGCTAAGAAAGCAATTGGGTTTTTGACCACTTGTTGCGTAAGGCAATGATTGTTCAGTTCCCAAATATAGTTAGAACACGTTAAGTAGTTTAAGTAAGTAGAATAGATAGTTGTTATTTTTATCATAGTTAAGTTTAAAACGTCAGCATTTTTGTCTAGTGATATCTAATAATTAATAATAATAAAAAAATAATTTAAAAGTAAAGTAAGGATCTCATACTCCATAACATCCTGCCATTCTTTGTGGTATACTTTGGTATGTATAAATAATTATGACATGCATTACAAATAAGAACATGCGGATGATATGCGTCAATATGCATACTCGTACCATATTACACAAGGTCCTGCTTATACTTAAAAAAATGTATTCACTTACGAAACCAATTTTTATTCTTATATTAAGTTTTTTTTTAGAATTTCTATCTTTTTCTTTAATGTATCAAATACGGACGTTTATGTGCTATTGTAATTACTATTCCCGATTATAGACTTTAGGTGATTTATATGCCTTTTCAAAATCTTTTGCTTATTTAATATTTCTAGTAAGTAATACTGCTTTCCTAAAACTTTTTCTTTTTCTGCTTGACTTTTTTCAAATTCTCTTACTTTCAAAAATCTTATTGTTGCATTTAACATGGAACATTTAGCATTTAGCTCTGCATTAGGGCACATCGAATTCACATGCACACAAGCAATGCGTGTTTTCTTAATTATGTATACTACGAGTACGAGAGAAGATGAGTCAGATCAGATTCAGACAACAGGGTTTCAAAATATGCAGAAAGTAGTTGTGTCTGGTATTTAGTGTGGTATACCTTGTTGCGGAATATTTTCACGCAACAAGTTCCACCTTCTGTCCTTAATTTCCCTCCCCGTACCCTTCTTCTTTTGGGTGGCATCTGCGAGGTCATAGGAAAGTGGAGGGCAACCAAGGTCCCATCAGCCTTTGGGCCACTTTCTCCGCACCTCGAGGGTACCACCCCCACAGGTACCTAGCCCCGTGAGTAGAGATGACTATGGAAAGTGAGGGGTGAGGACGAATACAGACGGACGGTCTGTGGAGATAAATACAGACGGACGGTCTGTGGAAGCCAAGGCAGACGGACGGTCTGCAAAGGCGGGGTGCAAGCAAAACGCACCCCGCAACCAGGCGAAGTGTCTGCAACGGCAGGGTGGAACCAATACAACCCACCGAAACATCCACCCTGCAAATACAACTGTAATTCGCGGGCGCGGACGGACTGTCCGAATAAGTCAAATGCCCAGAAGCGAATAAAGAACCACCACTGATACGGTGGGGTGTTAGGTTCGATGAGGGGGAAGAAGACGCTCTTCCTTTCTACTCCGTCGTAGGAGCACCGAAGGAGCAACAGAGGAGTGTAGGCGGACGGCCAAGACAAAAGACACTCCCGCAGAAGACGTGGCAACACTAGCAAACACTGAAGAGGAACGCGAGACACACAGAAGATTGGTCAACACAACACAACACAATTGAAACAATGTACAACATAAACAAAAAGTAATCCTGTATAACGAAACAGAATGTAAGGAATGACCCGCTATCGGCAAGACCCTTACACCCTATCTGAACAGGATTCCACCAGACAAGAGTAAAATTCGCGGCTTTCTAAAATTTATGATAACTCACTTTGCTTTGTTTTGGGTTCTATGGGGATTTTTACACATTACTCCACGCGCTGGGAGGGTTTAATTATAACGTCGTCCTGAAATTTCTTCTCCTCCTGATAGGGGTCATCGTTTTAGAGATCCAAGTACTCCTTTTCCATCGATTTAAGTATAATTTTAATAATTTTGAATGCATATTGGTTTGTTTACTTTTTACTTTGGCAAAACCTCCACGCGAAATGTCAAACGTAGATTAGCTTTTGATTTGATGAAAAGATTGTTCCAGGTCGGTCAAGCAGCTCAATAACCCGACTTTCCAGTGGTGGATCGTGGGTATAAGAATGAATGGATTGAGTGGATGGAATAATAGCGAGGGGGTAACGTTCAGACTCACGCACACCAATGCGAACACGCTCCGGTGCCGCTGAATGTGGTCTGCCGTTGGCTCGCTGGAACGAATGAAGGTAGTGGGATATGGCGGACAACCACCAACACATAGGCGGACGTCCATTGCACGCCATGAGTGGGATTCCACTATCAATGTGTGTGCGAGTGTGTGAAAGATGTGAGTTGGCCGAACTGGAACAAAGAAAGTTCTGGAAGATCACTTCTTGGTCGACCGGCTAATAAGATAGTTTGTTTTTTTTGGTTGCGACAGGAGTTTTGTCGAAGTACAAAGGAAAAAAATACCGAAAGAAGAAATTAAAGCGAAGTTGTTTTTTGAAGAAAAGTCAAAGAAAAAGATTAAAGTAGAGACTTGACCATTAAAGTGGAAGAGGAAGTTACAGCAGAAGGAGGAAAAAAATAGCAGGACAGAATTACAGAAGACAGGATTAAGGAGTGGGATCCCAACACAAAGTTAAGTAGAGTGTATTTGTCAGTGCATACCCTTTTTTTTTGTGATTCGGTTGTGTTAGGGCCATTATAGTTTAATAGTCTGGTAGGGTTCTGCCGCGAATTTATCCCGCGAAACGATCGGGACACGCGACCCATTAATCCATTTTGGTATTCCGGGCGACGCCATAGCGGGTCACGCCGGTCACCTTTATTTGCCCTTCAGGCCATAATAACTTTAACCTTTTTGCCATCGGATTTTCCGCTATCGTTAATTTGTTTGACTTCCAGTAATAAAGTGACCACGCTCCAACGGAGCTTTATAACGTTGTTTAAAACCTTTGTGTCTTCCTTTTTTTGGAAATTACTTTTTTATTTCAGTGGTTCTGTACCCAGGTTTCACAATTTTCCACAAAATTGTGTGGCGCCCATTTTTTTTTTGCTCATTGAAAAGTGTTCAACAGCGTAAGCTAACATTCCAGGTTTTTTTTGATTTCGTTCTAAACGAACCCACCCCAGGCTGAGTTACCGGGAAATTGCATTCTATGCGATTCTTGTTGCACTTCTTGGTATACGACGATCCGTGGTTTTGACGTTTATTTTCGGTTTTGGAAGTTCGGTATTTTATCTCGGCGGTAGCGACCGCAATTAATTCAGTTAATTTAGGTAATAAAAGTTATTGCGATACATTCCTACTATCGGGAAAAAGTGCAACAAATTGGCGCCCAACGTGGGGCCTTTTTTTTTTTGTGTTTGGTTTTCTCATTTAATCGTGTTCGCGCGTAGTACATATATATAGTAGGAAATTGTCGGTACAAGCGTGGGGGTTCCATTGTGCCGACAAGCATACAGAGTATTGTTTTTAGGGAAGTTTGTGTGTTCATTTCAAGTGCTTTTTACTCTCTTAGTTTTATTTTTCTAGGATTTCAAGTGGATTCATAAATTGAATACAGTGGAGTTATCGAATATACAGTACATCAAAGCTAGCGGGAAGAAAAATTGCAGTTTGGGTACATACAGTTCATGCGGTTTACTTCAGCGCTTGAAGCCAGTGTGAGCAAGGGAGATAACCAGAGTTAACTCGGTTACCAACAAGTAGGTCATTTTTTTTCGTTTGTTTATTATATTATATGAGACCATAAAATACACATAAACCACATATCTATATTTTACGTATAATTACATACTTTTTTGCGATTTGCTTTTATATTTCTTATACATTTACCTATCATTTTTTTTGTGGGGATTTTCACCTATAATCATCTACACTAGGAATTTGATTTTTATATACATACCTATACCCATACACTTCTTTGGTCTCGTTCAATTTTTTCCTTTCGTCCGCCTATATATATAAGACAATAAAATATATACTTATAACCATATTTTACATATACATATCATACACTTTTGCGATTTGTTTTTTACTCTTTTTATATACATTTACCTATATTTTTTGGGAAGACTTTATCAATCATTAGGTACTTACGCCGATAATTTTGTTTCCCATATACATACCCATATAAGATATTCTTGGTCTCGGGTTGGATTTTCCCCTACAGATTGTAAATTAAATTAACAACTACAAAACCTTGCGTCGGCACCTACCTATACATATTGGTGATCGGTTTTCTTACAGAATACATTGGCATATAGGTATAGCAGATAATTTCTTGAGTAGGCCACCGCGTACATACATACATATAGTACGTTGTTCTGTTCGTACCCTGAATCCTGACCTAGACTAGGGCATATATATTGCTCTCGTGTAGGGATATATTATCTTATCTTATTAAAGTTACCATATGCTCATTTTGAAAGCGACAGAAATTGTGTTTTCATTTATTAGACTTTTACTCTCGAATTCATATCTGCTCTTTCGACGTCATTCTTTGAAGGGGTTCTGTCAGGACATCGTTATTTTGTTCGATTTTTGGTTCTTGAGTTACGGCAACATATTTTGACTCCCCTTCGGCTTGCGGTGGGAGATTACACAAATTTCATAATTTCTTTTGAACTGATTGTGCAACCTTTCATATCTGAGAATTAAAGCGAATCATTTAGTTAGTTGCTTTTAATCATTCTCGTATAGTCGGACCCGGGAATATAATTGGTTCGGCATATTGGTTTTGGTTTCATTGTTGTGCGCTGAACATCATACGGTTGGACATCATAAGGTACATCATCATAAGGTTGTACATCATCAAGGTTGTAGTTTTGGTACAATTAGTTTCCTTTTGGATCTGGGAGCTGTTAATTCTTTTTCCCACATTTTTAATTGGTTCTTTTTGGTCCACTCGCATTCGACCCCTATTGCCATTAGCTGTTAGATATGGATATAAATAGATTGTCCAAAGAGGAGCTGACTTATGAAGTCGAATGGAGAGGCTTATCTTCGGGGGAAGTAGACCCCATGCGAAAATCTTTACGAGCAGCCAGAGCGCTCGAGCGACGGGGATCTCAGGTGATGAATTTGGACGAGTATCTATTCACGTTCGAGCAAGATAGGGATTCAGTTCAAAAAAAACTAGTGGAGATCAGAGCGCTCATTGCGAGCCACCCTGCGCGGGGATCTTCAGACTATAAGAAAGTCATCACAAAGATTGACTGGGCGACTGCTAGGATAAGCAGATCACCCGCCACAACGAGCGACGAAGCCAGCGAAAAGAAGTCTATAAAAACCGAGCTGATGAGTTTACTCGGAGATGTAGAGGACAGCGAGGATGACGAGAGCCAATATGAGGAAAGTCAGGACGATGGCGGAAGGGAACAGATGCACTCCGGGACACAGTCAGGGCAGCAACGCCAAAGACGGTCGTCAACATCTAACCCGAATATGGAAGAGCGGGTCTACGTCCACGCGGAAAAGGTGGAGAACCTCTCCAAATGGAACATTTTGTTTTCAGGGGAACGCTGTGGCTCATCAGTAAACTCCTTTCTAGAACGTGTCGAAGAACTTAGGGAAGCTAGGGGAATTAGTGAGTCACAGTTATTTAAATCATCGGTCGATCTTTTTAGTGGGAAGGCTCTCCTCTGGTTTAGGGCGGTTAGGAGAAACGTTAGTTCATGGCAGGAGTTGGTCCGGGAGCTGAAATTGGAATTCCTCCCCCCCAACTACGACGATCTGCTGTTGGAGGAAATCCGGCGTAGGACCCAGGGGAAGGAAGAATCCATCGGAGTTTATGTCGCCATCATGGGGAACATGTTTGGCCGGCTCTCTGAGCCACTTTCCGAACGACGCAAACTCAGCATCGTTCAACGGAATTTAGCCCCATTCTACCAAACCCAACTCGGATTGGCAGAGCCCCAGTCCATTCAGGATCTGGTGGTATTGGGAAGGAGACTGGAGATGGTCCGGGCGAATGTTGAAACATTCGCGCCACCTCCTACATCTCGCTCGCGAAACCTGCTGGAACCCGACTTGGCCTATATAGCGGTTGAGGAACCAACAGTTGCAATCGTCAGTCGAAGCCCGCAACCAACTCGACGGTTGAGGTGCTTCAACTGCAATCAAGAAGGTCACTTTTCGAATACTTGTTCCGCTCCTAGGCGTTGCGTAGGTTGTGGTAGGGCAGGGGTAATGCGTAGGGACTGTAGGACCTGTTCGGGAAATGGGCAACGGACTCCTGGGCCAGCAGGACGAGAGCGCCGTTAAGTCTGGATAGGTTGCCTGCTGGCAACCAGTTGGCTGGACGACAAGAGGAGGTCGTTCACTTAGGTTTCACACTTGAGGCACACTCGAATGACACGCGCCCATATTTGAGGGTAAGCGTTTACGGGTTAGATTTTATCGGGCTTTTGGATTCTGGGGCGTCGCGAACGATCGTCGGTAGGGACGGATGGAACGTTTTAAGTAATTTAGGATTAGTTTTAGGGAAAGGCAACGTTAGGAAGGTAGCTTTAGCAGATGGGGCGGGGGTAGAAGTAGCTGGTAGTGTTTTATTGCCTTTCATAGTTCAGGGAAAAACAGTGTTGATCGATTGTCTGGTCATCCCAACTCTCCCACATGCACTGATCCTGGGTGCCGACTTTTGGACCCGAACGGGAATCGTCCCGGATTTGAGATCAGGCGAGTGGAGTTTTTCGAATCAAGCCGCGGTGGCTTCGATTTCCACGATCATGGAACGATCGGAGTTGGATGAAACCCAGAATACGCAACTCGAAACACTTATAGGGCGAGTTTTTCAGTCCATGCCCGAAGGCATTGGATGCACCCATCTTGTAGAACATAAGATTAGGACGACGTCTGAACCAATTAAGCAGCGGTACTATCCAGTCTCGCCTGCGGTTCAACGTCACATAGATAAGGAGTTAGAAGAGATGTTGAGGGAAGATATAATCGAAAAATCGACTAGTCCGTGGGCTTCGCCCATAGTTATGATTAAAAAGAAAGATGGGTCATTTAGATTCTGCGTAGACTACAGGAAGTTGAATAAAGTTTCGGAACGGGATGCGTATCCCCTTCCTTATATCTCTGCTACGCTGGACAAACTCCGGGATGCCAAGCATCTTTCGTCGTTGGACATAAAGTCGGCGTATTGGCAGATTCCCGTTGAGGAAGCTTCGCGGCAGTATACCGCATTTACTGTACCCAATCGTGGACTCTTCCAATTTAAGAGGATGCCATTCGGGCTGCACAATGCACCGGCAACATGGCAACGCTTTATCGATACCGTGCTTGGGGCCGATTTGGAACCACACGTATTCGTATATCTTGATGACATCGTCATCGTAACTAACTCATTCCAACAACATCTGGAAATTTTGGAAGAGGTTTTTAAGCGATTGTGTGCGGCTGGTCTCAAGGTTAGCAGGGAGAAGTGTAACTTCTGTAGGCCCTCGCTGAAATTTTTAGGATACGTGGTGGATCGCAATGGGTTGCATGTCGACCCAGAGAAGGTCGAAAGTATGCTCCAGATCCCTGCACCCAAAAACGTTAAGGAAGTTAGAAGTTTCGTCGGAACGGTATCCTGGTACAGGAGATTTATACCGAACTTTGCAGTTCTGGTCAAGCCGTTAACCGACTTATTGAAGAAGAGGAGTAGGTTCGTCTGGTCTGAAGAGTGCGAGGGGAGTTTCCGGAAAGCAAAGGAATGCTTGATAACGGCCCCGATTCTGACCTGTCCGGATTTTGAGCGTCCCTTTGTTGTACAAACAGACGCATCGGACTATGGGGTTGGAGCAGTGCTTAGTCAGACTTTTGATGACGGAGAAAAAGTGATTTGCTACTTGAGTAGGTCGTTGAATAGGAACGAAAAGAACTATTCAACCACGGAGAAGGAGTGCTTGGCCGTACTATGGGCAGTAGAGAAGTTGCGGCCATACATCGAAGGCGTTCGGTTTACGGTCGTGACGGATCACTATTCCCTGGTGTGGTTGAGTAATCTCAAAGATCCGTGCGGTAGATTAGCGCGCTGGGCGGTTCGGCTTCAGCAATTCGATTTCACTATCGTGCATCGGAAAGGGAAATACCATGTGGTTCCGGATATGCTCTCGAGGAATGTCGCTTTCGCGGCAGGAATCGACGAGATAAGTTCGGATCCTTGGATCGCCAAGATGATCACGGAAGTGGAATCCAATCCTCTAGCTTACCCCGCCTGGAGGGTCGATAGAGGGGTTTTGTTCAAATTTGTCAAAGCAAATCACGTCGTGGTTCACGAAAACGGTCAGGAATGGAAGGAAGTAGTTCCGAAAATAGACAGAGTTAGGATTTTGAAACAATGTCACGACCATCCCTTGGCCGGACATATGGGGGTTAGGAAAACGTTCGCGAAGGTTGCCTCGAGATATTATTGGCCGAAATTAAGGTCAGACGTAACGAAATACGTCCGTAATTGCAAAATATGCCAAAGTGTGAAACCTGTGAATGACAAGCCAGCTGGTTTAATGGTCGAAAGGATAGGGACTTCGAACCCATGGGAGATGATTTGTGTGGACTTGGTAGGCCCTCTTCCTAAATCGAGTAGGGGTTTTATTTATATTTTAACTGTGGTCGACTATTTTACTAAATTTCCCCTTTTATTTCCCCTGAGATCCGCAACCGCGAAGTCGGTGTGTAAGGATCTGGAAGACAACGTCTTCACGCTGTTCGGCGTACCAAAGTGGATCGTCTGTGACAACGGTCCCCAATTCCGAAGCAAGGAATTGAAAGCGCTATGCGAAGCGTACGGGTCACAACTAAAATTTACTGCGCATTACCATCCGCAGGCTAATCCTGCGGAGCGAATTAATCAAATCATAAAAACGACGTTACGTGCCTATGTGTCGGAGAACCATAGGACGTGGGATACGCACCTGGCAAAGGTAGCGTGCTGTATAAGGACATCGCAACATGAGGTCTTGGGAGTCTCACCGTACTACGCGAATTTCGGGAGGGATATGGTCACATGTGGTCGTGACTGTCCCTTCGAGAGGATATCGTCAGACAGAAGGGGCGATAGGCCCAATACCGGAAAAGATTCCGGTGGTTGGGAAACAGCGTTAGCAGATGGGAGTATGAGAGTAGAACAAGAGGAAGTAGGGATGTCGGAGCTAGGTAGGCGTTTTAAGGAGCTAAGAAAGGATATAGGTAGAAAGTTAGCGGAGGCGACCAAGAAGTCCGCGAAAACCTACAACCTCCGTCGGCGGGATGTTCAATACCTGCCGAATGAGGTTGTATGGAGAAGGAATTTCATCCTATCCGATGCCGCGAATTACTACGCCGCCAAATTAGCTCCAAAGTACGTTGGACCCTTTCGGATCCGGAAGCGCCTCTCGCCATGGACCTATTTACTTGTTGATGAAGACGGGAAAGAACGCGGATCCTGGCACGTGAAGGATCTCAAGCCTTATCACGACGCCAGCGACGAGTAGTCTAGCTTTTGTTTTGAAGGCCCAACCATATACTTCTAATATTAAAGTAGTTCCGTTTAATTTTGATGTGCTAGACGGGCAATATGGCCATTGATGGACATGTGTTTCCCCTGTTGTGGCGTTACCCTTAGTCTGGGAAAATGGTTTGGGTTCCTTCGGAAACCAAGACCATTTCCGCGGAGGTGAGGGTGGGGTTTGTTGCGGAATATTTTCACGCAACAAGTTCCACCTTCTGTCCTTAATTTCCCTCCCCGTACCCTTCTTCTTTTGGGTGGCATCTGCGAGGTCATAGGAAAGTGGAGGGCAACCAAGGTCCCATCAGCCTTTGGGCCACTTTCTCCGCACCTCGAGGGTACCACCCCCACAGGTACCTAGCCCCGTGAGTAGAGATGACTATGGAAAGTGAGGGGTGAGGACGAATACAGACGGACTGTCTGTAGAGACGAATACAGACGGACGGTCTGTGGAGATAAATACAGACGGACGGTCTGTGGAAGCCAAGGCAGACGGACGGTCTGCAAAGGCGGGGTGCAAGCAAAACGCACCCCGCAACCAGGCGAAGTGTCTGCAACGGCAGGGTGGAACCAATACAACCCACCGAAACATCCACCCTGCAAATACAACTGTAATTCGCGGGCGCGGACGGACTGTCCGAATAAGTCAAATGCCCAGAAGCGAATAAAGAACCACCACTGATACGGTGGGGTGTTAGGTTCGATGAGGGGGAAGAAGACGCTCTTCCTTTCTACTCCGTCGTAGGAGCACCGAAGGAGCAACAGAGGAGTGTAGGCGGACGGCCAAGACAAAAGACACTCCCGCAGAAGACGTGGCAACACTAGCAAACACTGAAGAGGAACGCGAGACACACAGAAGATTGGTCAACACAACACAACACAATTGAAACAATGTACAACATAAACAAAAAGTAATCCTGTATAACGAAACAGAATGTAAGGAATGACCCGCTATCGGCAAGACCCTTACACCCTATCTGAACAGGATTCCACCAGACAAGAGTAAAATTCGCGGCTTTCTAAAATTTATGATAACTCACTTTGCTTTGTTTTGGGTTCTATGGGGATTTTTACACATTACTCCACGCGCTGGGAGGGTTTAATTATAACGTCGTCCTGAAATTTCTTCTCCTCCTGATAGGGGTCATCGTTTTAGAGATCCAAGTACTCCTTTTCCATCGATTTAAGTATAATTTTAATAATTTTGAATGCATATTGGTTTGTTTACTTTTTACTTTGGCAAAACCTCCACGCGAAATGTCAAACGTAGATTAGCTTTTGATTTGATGAAAAGATTGTTCCAGGTCGGTCAAGCAGCTCAATAACCCGACTTTCCAGTGGTGGATCGTGGGTATAAGAATGAATGGATTGAGTGGATGGAATAATAGCGAGGGGGTAACGTTCAGACTCACGCACACCAATGCGAACACGCTCCGGTGCCGCTGAATGTGGTCTGCCGTTGGCTCGCTGGAACGAATGAAGGTAGTGGGATATGGCGGACAACCACCAACACATAGGCGGACGTCCATTGCACGCCATGAGTGGGATTCCACTATCAATGTGTGTGCGAGTGTGTGAAAGATGTGAGTTGGCCGAACTGGAACAAAGAAAGTTCTGGAAGATCACTTCTTGGTCGACCGGCTAATAAGATAGTTTGTTTTTTTTGGTTGCGACAGGAGTTTTGTCGAAGTACAAAGGAAAAAAATACCGAAAGAAGAAATTAAAGCGAAGTTGTTTTTTGAAGAAAAGTCAAAGAAAAAGATTAAAGTAGAGACTTGACCATTAAAGTGGAAGAGGAAGTTACAGCAGAAGGAGGAAAAAAATAGCAGGACAGAATTACAGAAGACAGGATTAAGGAGTGGGATCCCAACACAAAGTTAAGTAGAGTGTATTTGTCAGTGCATACCCTTTTTTTTTGTGATTCGGTTGTGTTAGGGCCATTATAGTTTAATAGTCTGGTAGGGTTCTGCCGCGAATTTATCCCGCGAAACGATCGGGACACGCGACCCATTAATCCATTTTGGTATTCCGGGCGACGCCATAGCGGGTCACGCCGGTCACCTTTATTTGCCCTTCAGGCCATAATAACTTTAACCTTTTTGCCATCGGATTTTCCGCTATCGTTAATTTGTTTGACTTCCAGTAATAAAGTGACCACGCTCCAACGGAGCTTTATAACGTTGTTTAAAACCTTTGTGTCTTCCTTTTTTTGGAAATTACTTTTTTATTTCAGTGGTTCTGTACCCAGGTTTCACAATTTTCCACAAAATTGTGTGGCGCCCATTTTTTTTTTTGCTCATTGAAAAGTGTTCAACAGCGTAAGCTAACATTCCAGGTTTTTTTTGATTTCGTTCCAAACGAACCCACCCCAGGCTGAGTTACCGGGAAATTGCATTCTATGCGATTCTTGTTGCACTTCTTGGTATACGACGATCCGTGGTTTTGACGTTTATTTTCGGTTTTGGAAGTTCGGTATTTTATCTCGGCGGTAGCGACCGCAATTAATTCAAGTTATTGCGATACATTCCTACTATCGGGAAAAAGTGCAACAACCTGAATCTTTTTGGCAAAGTGAGCGGTCTTGAGTGAATGAATATGTTTTGTTGTATTTTTCCCACTGGGAAATATTGTCGTAGAAAACCGGTATGGAGTGAAAATGCTTTTCAGCGAAACCATTTGCTTACCAGGGCTATCGATGTTGATTAATTATTATTTTATTTCCGAATCGATTTTGATTTAAAAGACTTTTTTAAGGGTATTTTAAGGGTGGGCGTAATAGCTCAGTGGTTAGTGTATTGGACTACTAATTGAAAGGTCTCTGGGGCCAAGCACCTAAAGTTTTTGGTCCGCTGCCCCACATCTTTCGAATGTCAGACTAATATCCATGAGATTCAATTGTCATGAGAAGCTTCTCAAATTTGCCGTTCAGATTCGGCGCATAAGCAAATGGTTGGAGAGGCCGCTAAAGGCCTTATATTTATTTTGTTTTTATTTTAATACAATTTGAACCTAAATCTAATATTGACATGGTTATGTTCTTTTGCACCACCTCACTCACAGTGGTGCATTTGACCATAAAAAGCTGGCATCAAATCAGAAGTCGTATATTGGGCATGGTTATGGTATTATTTTGGTTCCTTATTATAAAAGAGAATAGTATTTAAACAAAAAAATTAAACTAAATTCATTTTTGAAACCAACACTTTTTTTTTCTTCATTTAAAATTTTTTACCATTAAGAATTACTCTCAAGGAACGACGAGACTTTATTACCGTGTGTTGAGAAAATGTGGGCGTCATCGTCCGAATGCAAATTGTCGTCAGGAGACAGGTTATAGCTCCACAGCTTCTGTCGGAAGAAATTGCAGTTTCTTTTTTGGTAGATCACGATAGCTCTTTTACATGAAAATATATCTTTTCTTTAACCATTTTTTCGAAAAGCTCCGATTTTGCTGATAACTTACTGGTGGTCTTATAATGTTCACCCAATGTCTTTGACCTGTCTTATGTATTGGAGATACAAAAGTAAACTTGCATTCATCAAGAAAAAGGCCATCGGATAAAGATTGGTTAAAAATCAAAAGAAATTGAGTTAACAGAGAATGCGCACACTTCTTAAGCACAAATGGTGGAAGGGAATCGGGTACAGCTGGCTTACTTGTGTCAATATTTCTTCATTTAAAAATTCCAAATTTCCAATATCTACGATAGGATGAATAATACAATTATTATTACTAGATCCACAAGATTGCATAGCAGGCAAAACATTTTAAGGAAACACTTAAGCAAATATATCACACACTTAGAAATTCTATTTCTTTAGGAAAACCTGACCTCGCCACAAAAGGAACCGCATTACATCTTTTACCTGATAAATATTTGCTAGGTATATCTATCGCATTATGTAAACTTATGTTTAAGCTATCTGCAATCGAGAGTACAAACCTTAGGTGGACAGGTAGTTATAAGCATATCTAGCCAAAGCTGGACGTGCGAAGCTCTATGTCTTTGATCTAACTTAACAGACTGCACATTGGCTCTACTATAGGCGTCATTACAGGACGCATAAAGGCTTGGTATCTATTCAAACGACTTCTGTAGAAGCTGCGTGGATGAGGAGGAGCAGGAGACTACACCTCACCTTCTTTGTACATCTCCTGCACTCTCCCATAACAAGTATTCCCATCTAGGAGTCTTCTTCCTTAAAGATGTTAGTGACTTGGCTAACACCGATGTTAGAAGTCTATCGCACTTTCTTAGAAGCTCCAAATGGTTTAGCGGGTAGAGGGAGAAACTCCCCGGATCCACGTGGAATCACAATGGACCTCACAGTGGTCTAAATGTGTTGGCTAATAGCTGACAGCCACCTTAACCTAACCTCATCTAGAAAACCTGAAGATTTTCGTTTGGAATTGTAGAATGTCTAAAACGCTTTACTATTCGATTTAATTTTAGATCTTGACTAGATATAGAAATCTATTCAAGAAGTCATATTCTTTCCTAAGTCTTAGAAAATTGATTTTGTCAGCAGAGGAATTAGATATTTTCATCCTTTCGAATGCCTTAGATTTCAATTTTTTATATTAGATAACCTCGAGTTAAACCACGGGAGTTTAGGAACTACTTTAGAATTTGCATGTAAATTTCAAAAGCTGAATTTAAAATTAATTTGAAAAAATTAAACCTGTCACAAAGTTGTAATCCCAAAAAGCGATTGTGACAGTCGATAGAATTAGAAACATTATTCAAACCTTGAAAGTTTGCCTTTTTTAAAACTAAAGAAAGGTAACTTGTTACAATTGTTAATAAATAATAATAATGCAGTTCATCCGCTGGATGAAGGGATAAGTACCCGCCACAGTCAATCCACCGCATTTAATGATTTTTCCATGAAACGCTTCATAATTTAGTGAAAAAACGAATTTCAGTAAAGAAAACAAATCACTTCTCTCTTCTCGAATCAACCAACAACAAAGAGCAATTAAAAAAAAGCTTAGTCAAGCTTTTTTTGCCAAAAGTACTCGACTGCAACATTGTTTTTAGAATTCCGAGTAAGTGGGGAAATATATGAGAGAAGATTTTTTTTCGCACATATTTCCTGGTTGTGTTTGTGGACTGCATTTCATAAATTTGAATTGGAAATGCAAAGAAAATTGAATTCTTTCCACTTCTGCAAACTAGCTTCCTCGAAAAACGAATTGCAATTAACTGAAGTGAATTCCGAATTCAATTTACCAATTTCGTTTTGGCCACGATGTATATAACGTATATGTTTTTTTTTGGATTCCCAAACTGACCGTTGCCGTTGCATTAATTTAAGTTAAAAGGTTTCAAATTTATTACCCAATCATTGTTTGTCCCGGAATAATTAACCCCATGTTCCTGCATTTTTTTGTTGGTTTTTAAGCAAGACCAAAATGTCGAAACGTCACAGCGAACAAACACTAAAATAAACTAATTACTAATGGTTGGTCGTTTGGGACTAGGATCATATGGCTTCTAAGTGTTTTTTCCTCCTGACTCGGAAAAAATCAAAACAATTTTCTATCTACTCTAACCCAATGGTTCAGTGGTGGAGTTTTCTTGATGTCATAACTGAATTACCTCGTTCGACTATTAGCATGGAAAACACAATAAATCGTTTGGAAACCATATAAACTCTGCTTATGTTCGTTCCTTGGGGCATATTTTTGTTTTGTAGCTTATATCCAAAAACAAAAAGCAATGTGTATTTCTGATGGCCTGTATGAACAAAGTATAGGTAGCAGAAATTATGCCATGGAAAAAATCGAACATCTTTAGCCACTTTCGTTTTCTTTATGTGTGCACAGGAGACCTACTTTTCGGACCGACAAAAAGACTAAAAGTGGTTCACTTCAATTGATTTATCGGCACAACCCAAGACTGGTATGAGTGAGGTATGTTGGACTTAGCAAATAGGGGCGGTTAAATGCCAGCCACCAGGGTTGAATGATGTTAAGTTTTGTTTGAGTAATTAGTGGTAATTTTGTTTTAAGCTTGAAAAAAAGAAACAGTAATTGGGATGTTTATGGGAAAACTTTGGAAGATTGAATGTATTCTACGGCATTCAGGGGGTATATATGTATAAAGATGTAATTGTCTGATGGAATAACGTAAAAGCAAAGTTGCATTAATACGTTTGATGTATCTTGTCACTATTCATTAAGAAGTCAGATAGTTTTCCGTACTTGGAGATTTGTCGGTCTTAATTGGACTCTTGGTAAGCAAACATTTTATGCTGACAAAATGCGACATTTATCACAGCTGTTAAAAAAAGATGCAGATGTTTGAATGCGGATTTTTCGTGGGAAATCGGAATCGATCAAATGTCACGGACTTACGAGATCGCCTGGCTGTTATATGCATCGAAGAAGTGTTTACAAAATCACGTCCTTTTCGATGAAGCTTTATACGCTATCAAAAAGATGTTTTGTAATGAAAGCAGTTGTCAAAATATTGGTCGGTGGATAAGTTGACAAGCATAACTTCCACGAGAGCACAACAACTTCCGACTTATCGACATTGCAGCAGCCCGTAATACGGTTACAAAAACCACAGAAAGCTACCTAAAACTCGCCAGACGGACTGCCAACCGAATTGAGGATAGCCACGTATCAAAATTCCTGAGAAAAGGCGACTCTGACCATTTTATTATTGCAGCTTATGTCAGAGTTCGTCTATCTTTATCTAAATACAAGGTGGCGCAAAAGTTGTCATCTGTTTACTTCACAAATGTCAAAGTAAAATTGACATTTGCCGCTATTTGCAAAAATTATAGCATCTTCCGATGGGTTTTCAGCCCTTGGGTGTGCCTTAGGCAATTCTGTGTGCCAATGTTCTAAATGATCCACGACGTTTGACATCTATCCTATGTAGTTTTCAGTCGGATTGGTGAACGCCACTGGGTGATGACTTTTGCGCCACCTTGTATAAATAAATAAATATCTCTATAACTGGGGCAGTGCTGGGCGCGTTTTTCAGAGAAACCTCATTACTCAAGCCAGAAGTTCCTACAAACCATCTTAATTCTCCATTTGCCACCGAAAAAAAATTGAGTTTAGTGTAAGGACGGCCAATGGCTGGAAATATTACGGATATCTGATGACCAGTATGGGTTTGTCGCATGTATATCAACCATAGATGCAATCGAAAGTATATATAAGGATAATGATAGAAATTCGTCGTGTTTCCTTAAAGGATTGGCTCTTGATGTACAGCGTTTCTGAATTAATAAATATGAAATTATAAATTGGCATGGTTGTTGATTGATTTTTAAAAGAGCCTTCGATAGGCTAACAAGAGAGCGATAAGATAACGAGGAGTTCAAGAAATTTACGGGCAGACGAACATGGACATGTATGGGGGAGCAAAGAGTAATATGCTCCACTGGAGTCATCGAGGAATTCCCAGTCAAAGTCGATGTTCACAAGGAAGGAGTCATTTCTGCTTTGCTGTTTCTTACAGTCCTTGCTTATCACTTGAAGAAAAAATGATGCACTCCTAAGTACATCAGTTATTATTTGATAACGTTGGACCCATCGTAACAGAGGATCAAACGGCCTTGCAAAGAGAATTTGATGTATGGAAGTAGGGCTGGATGTTTTGTATTAGTCCGAAACAGACAGAATACCTGTGCTGTATGTTCTCTAATCCACTCTGACCTATTCTGCATAAGCGTAGGGTGGTCGAAGTGGCGGCCAAATTAGTCATCTGAGACTGAAAATATCACGTAAACTGAAAGCAAGATGGTTGACAATCTTGGACAGCATATAAAAGAATGATGGATAGTTTAAGGCAAATCAATGCCAGCTGATATAAAGATGCTTTGAATGACAGGAGTATTACCGAAAAGAAGTGCAAAGACTTGATGTCGCCTTCACATCAAATAACCTATCGCAGATAAAATTGAGCGCGATTGGCTTCGTTAATACGTACTTGCTTTGCTTAACGGGCTCGCGACCCGTGAAGAGTCTCTGCCTGAGACACTGCAGACGTCCATCCTCTGCGATCCCGGGCACGCTGCTTTCATTTCTCCAGACCAAGCGCTCTGGCATCCGTGATGGCTTGGTCTTTAAAAACAGAGGTTCGGTCTTCCTTGCCTTCTCGAACCAGAGGGCTGGGTGTCGA
The DNA here is from genome assembly GCA_949715645.1 of Portevinia maculata. NCBI lineage: Eukaryota > Metazoa > Arthropoda > Insecta > Diptera > Syrphidae > Portevinia > Portevinia maculata. The sequence continues at coordinate 12,753,423 of OX454525.1, read as the reverse complement.
AGATCCTTTTAACTGGAGCATTATTTTCCATTCGCTCATTGTGGCCGAGCCAATGTAGTCGACGTGATTTACCTTTTTGGACTACATCCACATCTTGGTACAGCTTTGTACAGCTCGCGGTTGTATCTTCTCCTCCATTCGCCCTCCTCGCACACAGGACCAAATATCCTTCTTCAAAAGAACCCAATATTAGCTCCCCTTTTCTACTTATCGTTCAACACTCGACTCCATGAAGCAGGACTAGCAGAATTAATGTTCGATAGAAAATGTATTTTGTCCTTCGACTGAGGAGTCTTGAACCCATTTGTTTCGCTAAACCGAAGTAGCAGCGGTTTTCTAAGGTAATTCTCTCTTAGGTAATTGATCTGCACTAAGGTGTCATTCGTGGAGTTGATGTTTACTCTCAGGTAGGCGCGGACACTGTCTCATAGGCAAGCATGCAACAGGGCTTGGCGTCTATACAAATGATTTCAGCAGAAACTGCTTGAACGAGGAGAAGGAGGAGACTATTATCCACCTTCTCTGCACATGCCCTGCTCTCTCTCAAAGACGAAAACTCCATTTGGGATCTTTCTTTTACAATGATCTCAACGATCTCATAAATATCGACATTAATTAGGAAGAAGATCTGTGTGTTATCACATTGGACCTTTTTATTGGTCTAAGTGTGTCGGCTATTGCCGACTCCCACTATAACCTAACCTAATCTAGCCTAGGTAGATTAACTCCTTAACAACCTCGAACTTATTGCTATTGTTTGCTGGTTAATAGCAGGTACTTATTCTTGTCCTCATTTAGTTCCAGACCAACCAATTTCGCCTGTTCTTCGATCGCCTTGAAAGCCTCTAACACGGCACGATGGGAACGGCCGATGATGTCGATATCATCCGCATACCCCAGTAGCTGGACGGATCTATTGAAGGTAGTGTCTTCCGTGTTGACACCTGCCCTGCGCACTATTTTCTCCAGAACAAGATTAAAGAAATCACATGAAAGCGCATCTCATTTCCGAAATCCGGTACAAGTTTGGAATAATTCGGAAGAACTGCTTCCAAACTGCACATTACACTGCGTTTTCAAGTGTGGCTTCGTTAATACTGTCATGTTTAAAGGAGAGATCCTTCGAACCGAATGCAACAACACCAACATTTGATTGGCCTTGATGGCGAAATGATCTTAAACCGCCAGGCCGATACTTTTGAGATCAAACTCGCGAATCTAACAGGCGAACCAGAAGTGCTGTGATCCTTCTGGTTCAGATCATATTACTTTTTTGTACACATATTCCCCATCGATGCCCATTTTTTGCAGAAGTTTTCGACATTTATTAAAGAAATATTTTACTTTTGTGGCCAAAATACACACAGCAAGGTATTGTTCCGCTGATTCCCAGTTTTTTTTTTGGTTAATAAAAGAAAATCCGAATTCCAGAGCATCCAGACTCGGTAACGGTTTATTGTACTACCAAGCAGAAATCCTCTTTTTGGCGTAGAGGTTGGAGAAAACAAGGTGTCATTATTTTCTCTCTATTAATGTGTGGCGTATGATGTTGTTCCCGATGGGGATTGAAGCTGCACCGCATGGGTAACGATCGAACACACTAGCCTCTACACCGTTGCCACCCTAATGATTCTCAGTATATGGCTGCGGTAGCCACAGCGCACAGAGAGGTCCCTGGAGAGAGAAAGACTCACCGGAAAATATGTGAAAGCAGTATCGCATCGCGATATTATCAAACATGTAGCCAATACCACCACACCATATGCTACCAGCAAAGCCACCACAAGGTGCGATTACCTTAAAATAGTGACAGAACGTGTTCTTTTGGAATGTACAGGTGACGCGTGATGCTGGAAGATACGCCACACTGCGGCGCCTTTTTGCAAAAGTGCTTGCAAAATTAATTTTTCGTGTGTGCTTAAAATCCAAAATTGATTTTTTACTAGATTAGGAAATATTTTAAGCTTCAAAGCCGAAAGAAATTTTAAAATCGGTCGAAGTATTCGTATGATACAGGTAGTCAAAGTTTCCTTATTTTTAAAATCAAAGAAAAAATATTTGTTTCAGAGTTTCGGCGTTAAAATCTAAAAACCTTGGTTAAACATTTTTTTTTATTTGAGCTTGTAAAATGGACCATTTGTATTATATCATTTCATTTTCATTTCAATTCATTTATTTACAAAAGCCTTGAGATGAAATCTCATTTGTGGCTTAAAAATATATATATTATAATTTATGAACATAATAAGTAAAGAGTATTATTATTATTATTAAAAGAAATTGACAAACTTATCCAAAAAAAAAGAGAAAAAAAGAAGAAAATTAGATACGTGATAACAAGATATGAATTACTGAGAAAGGTTAAAAGAATTAAAATAAAAACAAGAGATCAAAATATTAATGAATGAACAAAGAGTGAAAAAGCAAAGCTTGGGGTCCTGGAGATGTTCCTTTAAAGAGCGGATAAAATTATCTAAATTGACAATCGTTTTAAATCGAGCAGGTAATCTATTCCATATCCTGGCGCCTAAAACGAAGAAAGATCTACGAGTCTGTAATGTTGAACTAATTGGAATATTGATGTTTTTGGAACGCGTTGAAGTTGAAAATTCCAGTTTATCGTACAAGTACGCCGGAGTCCGATGTCGGATCAATTTAAAAATAAATTTACAAATTTCAATAGTGAAATGTGACATCAATGAAATACCAAAAACACAATTAGACAAATGAGACACATGGTCAAACCTTCTTAACGAATGAATAAAACGAGTACACGAATTGAGAGCCACCTTTAATTTTTGTTTTCTGACTGAGTCCATCGCACTATACAAAGCGAATACATAGGTTATAATTGGGGCAAGTAAAGTTTTAACCAGCATTAGTCTTGTTTGCTGAGGTACATAATACGACACTCTCCATAATCGCCTAAGTCCTCCGTAGATACCACAAATAACCTTCTTAACATGATCACTCCATGTGAGAGTTTTATTAAAGATGAAACCAAGGTTATTTACAGTCTGGCTATATTGAATCACATGTCCATTTAAAACTACTTCAGGAAAATAGGATTCGTCCAAATTGTTCTTATAAATGATAATACTTTGTGATTTAGCCGGATTTAAAATTAAATCATTTTGAACTGCCCATGTTACTACACTTTTCAAATCCTCATTTATGTTATTTAGAAATTGCATCTTCCAAAAGGCCTAGCTGGAAAGATAAATAAATCTGCAAATCATCCGCGTAAAGATGGTAAGAACAATATTTTAATACTGCGACGACATCATTTATAAACATACTAAACAGCAAGGGCCCCAACAGTGACCCTTGAGGGACACCAAGTTTAAGCTCTACGAAGTTAGAGACCAGAGGACCCAAGCAAACGGATTGCCTTCGATTAGACAAGAAGCTTTTAATCAATTTGAGAGCCCCTGACGAACAATAAAAATGGTGTTGTAATTTATGCAGTAAGATCGAGTGGTTTACTGATCCGAAAGCATTAGAAAAATCAAGTAAACTCAAAATCGATACCTTGTCCGCAGACAATGCAATCCGAATATCATCATGCACTTTTAGAATAGCCGAGACGCAACTGTGCTTCTTCCGAAATCCAGATTGCAGGGGTGACAGCAGATTGTGAGACTCAACAAATTCGGAGAGCTGATTGCAAATGAGGTTTTCCAAGCCTTTTGACAGGAATGGCAGAATGCTGATTGGTCGATAATTCGATGGGTCAATACTTAACGCCTTTTTTTGTAAAGGAATGACTTTAGCGATCTTCCAGGAACTCGAGAAAAACGACCTAGTCAGACAGTCATTGTAAATATTATCCACGCTTGAAAGGATGACCGGCAGCAGCAGACGAATAAATTTAGGTGAAACTTCATCCAGGGATATTGCATTGGATTTAATTGCATTAAGAGCAACGAAACAATCCTCAAGTGAAACGCAGTTAAATGAGAAAGATCCCTCAGGAAAGTTGGAGAGAGACACAGGAATCACTCGTGGGTTAGAGTTGTCAGAAGACAGGGCGAACAAATGATTCAGTTTGTTCGCAAAATCGAGATCCGCAGGGTACTCCAAGTCAGGTTTCCTAATCGCACCCAAGCTCTTTAAATTATTCCATAATATTTTCGTGGAGTTTCTTGACACATCTAATTTGTTGAAATAGTTTGTTCTTTTGGCGTGACTTATAGCACTTACCGTTCTATTTCTACAGGCGGTATAACGATTCCAATCGTTAGTGAATCTTGTATTTTTGAACACGCTGTACAAAAAATCTCGTTCACATATTAAGTTGCTAATGGCAGATGTAAACCACGGACAGTTATTGGATGCGATTCTTCTCTTTAATGGAACATACTTATCATATAAATATTTCAATAGATTAGTTAGAAAATCAACCTTAAAATCTGTTGAGGTAGAAATTCTTAGAGGACGTCAATCTACGAGTATACCAGCTACTTCCATGGAGAGTTCCTCCATGTTGATGCTATTAAAATCACGGTTAAAATCGGCAACGTCATGTTCAGACCTATCAACATCGACATCATAAATCAGGTAAATTAAATCGTGGTCAGCAACGCCATGTGTTTGGTTGAAGAACAAAACTTTATTTTTGTTTGAAAGGACAAATAAGTCAATGGCAGTTGCACTTTGACTTGTTAATCTCGTGGGATAGTAGCTTACTATATCTAGTCCATGCGAGTCTAAAACATTCATCAAGTGATCCGATGACCCAGTACCAATGCTAACGTCAACGTTAAGATCGCCACAAAGAATAATGTTTTCATAACTTGCAGCATGCCTAGACAGGAATGAGTCAAACTCAGCAAAGGGAAATCTACCTGGATGCCTATAAGTACAATTAATTAGCACTTTCTCGTGTGGTAACGTAATCTCCAAAAGTAAACATTGGATGTCATTGTGTTTTAGGAAATCTAAACAGAAAGCACGTATTCCCTCTCGTACATGACACTTGAGTATTACAATTATGATCCAATTTCTTTTTTTTTTTAATAGCAAAATTTTAAGATTTTCGAAAAGCTGTTTTTGGCTCAAATTTTTGACTTTGAGTTGAGTTATAAAAAATGCTTTAAGAGTCTAAACTCAACGGAAATTTAATCTTTGACTATTTCTGAAACATATACTAAGAAAACCAACTGCCAGTTTTTCCCTATTTGTGATTTAGAAGATTTTATTACAGCAGGTTATTTTTATGCATTTATGTTTTTTTTTATTATATCCTTTACAATGCAAGTGGTCATAAAACACGTTATTTTTACATGTAAAAATGTATTCTTAACTACTTAAAAATGTATTCTTTGGAAACCAAGAGTGAACAGGAATTAATAGGACTTCCAAGAAGTCTGAGGTTACAAAGCAAGTGGGGCTGTGATGGATCATCTGGGCCAAGTGCCTATGAACAAAAAATAGTAACACATGATGGTTAAACAATAACGGATGTAAACATGTTTATTGCATCAATTTTTCCCCTGAGACTTAAACCCTCGCCCATCATCAGATCATTTCTGCCGACCAATAATGTTTTAGTATGCAAAGGAAACTGCAGATCTAATAAGGAGCACAGTGAATGTCAAATCGCTGATCTTCAACCTTTTGAATATAAGGTTAATGACGAAGTAGTTATTGTTGTAAACCACGAACTATTTTTAACGATGATTGACGGAAAAGTGTTGAATGAAATCACTGACACAAAGTCGATACAGTCATGTCCCATTTGCAAAAGAACGCAAAAAAACTTCAACATTGAAGACCAGTCAACAAATGACGAGCGTAATTACGAATATGGAATATCTCCATTACATGCCAGAATCAGATGCATGGAATTCATTTTGAAACTTGCATATACACTCAAACAAGATGGAGAACATATTGATGAAAGTATTGTAACTAAGGAGGGAGAAAGAATAAGGAAGCAAGATATCCGAAGGAAATTTCGCCGCGAGTAATTGGGACTCGATGCAGATAAACCAAAACAAGGATTTGGAAACACTAACGATGGAAATACATCGAGCAGATCTTTTGCAGAACCAGATGTAACAGCTCGTATAACTGGAATCAATATGGAGGTGATATGAAGGCTTCACGTAATACTTAATGTTCGAAACTGCAGAGAAAACGTTGACGGTTCAAAGTTTGGAGTTTATGCAATGGAAACAACAAATTTATTGAAAGAAAAGTATCCCGAAGAGCAACTTACACCTACTCTTCATTAAATGTTGGCTCATGGCCAAAGTATAATTGACTATCAGTCGTCACCAATTGGAGAACTGTCAGAAGAAGCTCAGAAATCCAAAAATTAAGACTACAAGAAACATAGGTACCAAAATACCTGCAAAGTTTCAAGAATGCGGCAGAATAAAGACCTATTTAACATGCATCGGACCATCTTATTTCTGCGCTAAGACATGTTAGAACTGAAAAAGACCTCAAAGCGCGATACAGAAATGATTAGTTTATTGGAAATTACCCCGGACTTTGACGAAAGTTTGCAAGGAATCTAGGTTTTTTGTTTTTTATTTATTTTTACTTATTAATTTATTTATTCTCCACTGTTAAACTTGAGAATACTGTTAAATGTAGAAATATTATTGAAATAATTTGTATGTTGATGTGACACTAAATAAAAAAAAACTTGTTGCAACACAAACAAAATTTAAATACCTAGTTCTTTTTTCCTCTACTGTTTCACTTGAACTAGTTTTTAAATACTCTGCAATTACTGAAAAACATTAACATTTGAATTTTATTTTAAAGTAAAATACTACTTTTACCGTTTTGGATAAAAATGCTTTTATTTAACATGAAATTCTGGTAAAGCATTTTTCTTAAATTTTATTATTTTATAGCACTTTACATACTTTCTCTATACCTCGACTAAAAATGTATCACTGAAGTAGTATATTTTCACTCTAATGTGCAGCAAAATAATAAAAAAAGGCTTTTGATACACATGAAGAAATATTTAACTAATTGTTTGTTTACTTTTATGCAACACTGTGACTTTGTTTGACTTTAAGACATCCTGTTTTTACTTCAGTTATTTACTATTGACATTTTTTGAGGTCAAATATTAAGTCCATTTCCTATTGGGAGAAATACGTATTTCAGCAGAATATTTTGAAACAGCCTGTAAATATTTTTTCTTAAAATTCACAAAATGTATAGCTTTAGAAATTTTCTTCCAGCTGAAAAAAAAGTTATCAGATCACGATATGTTTATTTGTTTACAAGCTATGATTTTTGCAACCAAAAAAGTCAACATGCGCCACTGTGCGCCGTGCAAAACAGCTCTCGCGAATTACTCGAGCTCGAAGCATGTACTGAATTCAGAGAGACAAACATTATGAGTTATCATGTGAATAATTCAATCTTGGTTTGGAGCAGACAGAACATTCGGCGCAGAATAAATCAAAAAAACACTGCGGAAATCCAAATCCTGGAACACTCCACTATGCCCCATCTATTCTACTGCCATGTAGAAATCCTCTTTTTTGGTGTATACGTTAAAGAAACTTGGTGTTTTACGGTTTGCTTTACCAATGGGTGGCATATATTGTTGTTCCCCGTGGTTGATTCAAATTGCACCACACTGGTCACAAATCAACACACTACACCGCCGTACACCCATAAAGGTACTTCAGCTTGGCAAGGCGTCGTTGTAGTTCTACAACAAACTATGTATGTACATAGTTGGTTTGATTTTTATTTGTTTCTGCAAGCACAAAAATGCATTCGGTAGAGGGCTAGGCCATCAAACACATTAAGAGCTTAATCACTGGGCGCTAGGCCACCAGCTAGTTAGCTGCTCCATCGTCAGTGATATTTCCATGATTCGGATTCACAAATGTACATTTTATTTGAAAATCCTTCATCAATCCGTTATCTTCAATATTATTCCTTTTTATACCCTATTCTAGGGGTATATTAATTTTGACGCATAGTTTGTAACATACCTTAATATTGCCCGTAGACCCCTAAAAGTTACTATATTTATGATCAGCATCGATAGTAATGTCGATCTAGCCATGTCCGTCCGTCCGTCCGTCCGTCGGCAAAAATTAGGCCTTTAAACTGGACCTAGAGAGCTGAAATTTTAACCATATACTCTCTAGGGTCCCGAAATAATCAAGTTTAAGAATTTTTGAAATCCGCCCACAGACACGCCCACAAACTCAAAAAAACAAAATTTTGGAAAAAATCGAATTTTGAGCTAGAGAGCTGAAATTTTTTATATATGATCTATGGCCCATAAAACTGATTGGGACATAAAATTTTCAAAATCCGCCCACTGACACGCCCACAATTAAATAAAACAAATTTTGGGAAAAATTGAATTTTGAGCTAGAAAGCTGAAATTTTTTATATATGATCTTTGGCCCATAAAACTGCTTGGGACATAAAATTTTCAAAATCCGCCCACTGACACGCCCACAATTAAATAAAATATTTTTTTTGAAAAACCAAAATTTGAGCTAGGGAGCTGAAATTTTTAATATATACTCTCTAGGGGCCCTTTATGCTCATGTGTAAATATTTTCAAAATCCGCCCACTGACACGCCCACAATTTTTTATTTTTTATTTTTGAAAGTCTAAAGTTTGAGCTAGGGAGCTGAAATTTATAGTATATACTCTCTAGGTGCCCTTTATGCTCATACTTAAATTTTTTTTAAATCCGCCTACTGACACGCCCACAATTAAATAAAACAATTTTATTGAAAAACCAAAGTTTGAACTAGGGAGCGTTTTTATTTACAAAAGCTTAGTTTTTTCGATAAAATCCTTTAAATTTTTGTCACGCCCACTTATGAGATATAGGAATAAGAATAGGGTATCCAACAGTTCGCCCAAGCGGACTGTAGCCCGCCCCTATGTTTTGTTTAGAATTTATCCAGAAATAGATAACTTAAGAAAAAAGAATCATACCTAATTACATAATTAATTGAACGCCAGTCTACTGACCAAATTTATGGATCTTGTTTCACTTTTGACTTCCTTTTCGTATTTTTTATAAACGTAACCAAAAGTCGCACGTGATATTTATGGCTATAATTGAAAATGTTAAAAAAGCCGAACCACCAAAGATTATTATTCACCTTTCCCAACCACGTTCAACCTAATTTCTCTTCCCACGCCACAATGAAAAACAGAGCTTCGTTCTATTCTATTATTTATCTTTTTTTTCGACTACGCTACTTCGACCTCTTACGAGTACTTTTTTTTGTTCTTAAATTCGGATTTCAATTCTCTTTACAAGCCCCACCATCCGCACCCTTTCACACAGTTTTTCTATTTGATTCCTTCTGCCATTGCACCTTTTTAATGAAAATGCATTGAAGCGACTCTTCATCACATAACTTGTATTATCCTTCATTCTCGAACCGAGTATTATGCTCCACCACAATGGGTGGATCGTGGATGTGTATGTGGGTGTAGTGGAACGAGTAAAATCAGAAACTCTACCCAGGAAAGTGAAACGCCGGGGATTAACCATAAGAACTGTCGTACTATCGACAAAAGGAGCCAACAGTACAGTAGTTGCATTTCTCTCTCGACCTGCTGTCGTTTCTTCCTAATTCCCAGTCAGTTCCAACATGAATTCTTCCTACTACCCCTGGATTATTTAATTTTTATACCCTATTCTAAGGGTATATTAATTTTAACGCATAGTTTGTAACATACCTTAATATTGCCCGTAGACCCCTAAAAGTTACTATATTTATGATCAGCATCGATAGTAATGTCGATCTAGCCATGTCCGTCCGTCCGTCCGTCCGTCCGTCTGTAGCCAAAAATTAGGCCTTTAAACTGGACCTAGAGAGCTGAAATTTTAACCATATACTCTCTAGGGTCCCGAAATAATCAAGTTTACGAATTTTTGAAATCCGCCCACAGACACGCCCACAAACTCAAAAAAACAAAATATTGGAAAAAATCGAATTTTGAGCTAGAAAGCTGAAATTTCGTATATATGAGCTATGACTCCTAAAACTGCTCGGGATAAAAAATTTTCAAAATCCGCCCACTGACACGGCCACAAATAAATACAACAATTTTTTTATACCCTATTCTAAGGGTATATTAATTTTTGAAAATCCAAAGTTTGAGCTAGGGAGCTGAAATTTATAATATATACTCTCTATGGGCCCTTTATGCTCATGTGTAAACATTTTTAAAATCCGCCCACTGACACGCGCACAATTTTTTTTTTTTTTTTTTGAAAATTCAAAGTTTGAGCTAGGGAGCTGAAATTTATAATATATACTCTCTAGGGGCCCTTTATTCTCATGTGTTATTTTTTTTTTTAAATCCGCCTACTGACACGCCCACAATTAAATAAAACAATTTTATTGAAACACCTAAGTTTGAGCTAGGGAGCGTTTTTTTGATAAAATCCTTTAAATGTTATATAACAAAATATGTAGAGCGTTCTTAACAATTCAACCATACTTAGACTTTTGTCACGCCCACTTATGAGGGATAGGAATAAGAATAGGGTATCCAACAGTTCGCCCAAGCGGACTGTAGCCCGTCCCTATGTTTTATACTATTTTTTTCATTTTCGATTTGCCCTTTTCTTGTTCGCATTAAAATTGTACTATGCATTCATATCTTATACCAATTGCACTCGAGAGGAGTACACACTTTGTGAATGGAGGATATGTGATCGCCTGGGTAGGGCACATACAAAAATGAAATATTAAGAGAAAGCGCAATAGAAAAAAAGAAACAAACAAAAGCGAAACAAATTGAAACTCGGAATTCAACTTTATCCCGGTTAAACCAAGGAAGGGAAACTATTTCCATCTAAACTGAAGAAAAAAGAAGGAACACGGAAAAAAGGAATCAAAAATACAGCAGTCCTGGATACAAATAAGGCATTGTCATTCGATAGAGCTGCAGCACTGAAGGTGGAAATGTTGGGGGAGACCCGTAAAGAGAAAGAAAACAAATTGGAAACATCGCAGATACCAGGAACAAATACTGTAAGTAATTATTTTTCTTTGGTAAGTTCGCAGGCTGTGCGCTGTTTGAAGTGGATATGTACTCTTGTGTGGAGGATGCGCTGGATAGAAACTAATGAAAAATGTATGCTTTGTAAATTACTAATGCAAAGCTTTTTACAATGTGTGGATACAAATATGTTTGTTACAAAGTAAGGCTCAGTGCTGAAAATATTAGATTACTGAGCGTAGTAAACAATGTGCAAATTTCAGATATTCAACTGCAAGTTATTCGGACCAAATACAGTGAATCTATGGATGACGGACAGAATACCGAAAATCAAAAACCCAAAATACCGAAAGCAAAACAGAAAAGGTTATTGTAGAAAAAAAAAATTCAAAAACAAATTTAACATATACAAACAAACTTAAAATAATTTTGTTTTGGTTGACACGACTGGAGATCACCGGTGTCGTATTAGGTTCGTTAAGTTAAGTTAAGATGGTAGTCAGCTGTAGCCAATACACTAACACCACTATTGCGAGTGTCAATGGACAATTGATAATTGACTGTTTTCAATGTGTGCTATTGTGAACAAATCATTTTCATTGATATTCCCGTCAATCGCATTTTTTTAATTGACTGCGATTGACAAAATCCTTTAGAATCGTTCGTTCACATTGAAAATAGTCAATTATCAATTGTCGATTGACACTCGCAATAGGGGTGTAGGACTAATGTGAGTTCCATTGTGATGTCACGTGGATCTAGGGAGTTTCTGTCTCTACCCGCTAAACAATTTGGAGCTTCTAATGAAGCGCGATAAACTTCTAACGTCTGTGTTAGCCAAGTCACTAAGATCATTAAGCAAGAAGGCTCCTAGATAGAGATTTCTTTTATGAGAGAGTGCAGGCCATGTACAAAGAAGTTGAAGTGTAGTCTCCCCCTCCTCCTCCTCCTCCTCGTCAATGCAGCTTCTACAGAAGTCGTTCGAATAGACGACAAGCCTTGATGCGTGCTTGCCTATTAGAAAGTGCCCTTTAATGAGACCTATAGTAGAGTTTATGTGCAGTTTGTTTAGTGAGAATGAACATATAAGCGTCGCAGTCCAGCTTTGCCCAGATAGGTTTTTTTTTCAGGGTGCGGGACTTTCTACACTGGAGCATTCAGACTCAATATTGGTCCATTGTACTACCAGGAAGACACACCACTTTTACTGTGAGCATTTACTCGTTTTCCTACGAAAGACGAGAAGGCGCTTCAATGATAAGGAGCTTAGATTTACAGCCCTCACCATATCCTGCCACCTGATACGAGCAAAAGCGGGACAATCACAGAGGAAATGTTCCGCAGTGTCGTCGCTTTCTCCACAGGCTTCGCAGTTGGTGATATCGCTTAGTCCTAGCACCTTAAGTTGTTTGGCAAAATCGTAATGGCCCGTAAGAACGCCAGTAGTCTGTCTGCAGTCTTTTCTGCAGCTTACAGACGTCGGGAAGAATTAGCTTAGTCTGTCTGCACCCTTGAGAGTCATGCCATCGGCGATTGTGTTCATATGAAACCCAATCGTCAATGAAAGCCCTGACCGAGGACGCAGGCAGACATATCGCTGGTTCAGGTCCTGAGAAGTCCTTCTCTGCGCCCTGTCTAGCAATTTCATCGGAGATCTTATTTGCCGTGATCCCGTTATGACCCGGGACCCAGACCAGTCTAAGTGAATTCAGCCTTCCGACCGAATTCAGAGAGATCTTGCATTCACGAATTATTTTGGAGGTGGTTAAGGGGTTGAGAAAGGCCTTAAGCGCAGCGTGACTTTCGCTACAGACACAGATACTTCGCCCCCTCCACTTGCTCCTCGCAACATAGTCCATGACCATTAGGATAGCCTAAGTCTCTGTTTGGAAGACTGACCCATGTTTGCCTAACGAGGAGAAAAGTCTAATGTTGTCGCTCTCCAAGAAAACACTAGCACCAGACCGGTTTGAAGCCATCCGTAAAGATTCGACTGCATTCCTTTTCAGGCTCAGAGTCTGGTCAGAGCCAGTCCTGAACACGAATAAAATCGACTTCGTATTTCCGCTTCAGCCGAAGTTCCGGTGTCATTGCATCGGACGGCATATTCATAAGACTGAAGTCGAAGGAAAACCGTCGCGCAAGTTCATCAAAACTCATGCTCGAGTTATACCAAAAGCCACATCTTCTTAAACGTGAGAAAGCTTTGATTGTGCGGGAGGTTCAATAATGCATCTAGGCCGGAGCGAGCCAGGCGTGCTGTGGAAGACCCATGTGCAGCCGAGACATACCTTCCTTTGGAGTTTGGCGAAAGCAACAGTGAAGTATTTACGTGAAAGCTTATTCCACCAAACAACTGATGCGTATGTTATAAATGGTATAATCATAGCCGTATAAATCCATAGGGCTCGCCTTGGCGCAGACAGTCGCCTTGGCGCAGACAATCGCTGTGCATGATCCAACAGAAAGCATGGCAATATCATCCACGTACCCCTGAGCGTATACCTTAGTCTGGGCTGGTTATGAGCCAATTGTTATCTGTTTACCCGTAAAGTGAGACTCCAGCAGATGACTAAGAGTTTCCGCTTTCGTCTCAGTGAAGGTGCAATCAAGTTTTCTAAGTCATTCCAATTTGGCGGGGTTTCCCTTTTTCAGAACTTTAACCACCCTACTAGTTTCACCCAGTGTTTCAATCTTTTCGCAGAAATTTCTATAAGACGCACTTTTCGATACCCGAATTAACCTCTTATATTCCTTCTTCTTCTTCGATCGGTAGAGATTCCAGTCTTCCTCCAAATCAGTCTTGAGTGACCTATTTAGAAGTTTTCTAGCTCCTCTTCGGATTCTCCGCAGTTCCGAGTTCCACCAGGGAACCGGCGTTCTGCCAGCTGTTTTGTTTACTAAGCACGTCAGTTCAAAACAGCTAGTAATGGCACTGTTTTGTACAGCTTCCTCTACCTTTTGTCTCGTCGAGTTTGGTCGGAGTTTTGAGATTCCTTCCTGCAGCGTATCCAGTTGGTTTTTCTCGGATTTCTTTTCTCCTGCAAAGTTATGGCTTCACATTCGATTTGGAATTCGATATATCTGTGGTCTGACAGGGATGCCTCCGAAGAAACCATCCAGTTGGTAACCGCCTTAAAGTATCTATTAGATAAAGTTAGGTCAATTACCTCCTGTATTGACGTCACAAAAGTTGTGAACCAACTTTGATGGTAATATCAGACGATAGAATGAAATCCAGTAGATGGTTTCCTCACATGTTGCATTTGCTGCTGCCCCAAACAATATTCTGAGCATTGGCATCGCAACATATAACTGGACCCATCTTCCTGGTGTCGCAATAGTCTATGAGTTCAGCAATTGCAATTGCGGTACTACCGAATCATCATAGTGGAGATAAGCTCATCCCACGACGAAGGTCTTCCAATCTCCATTCGTTTCGTAGCTTATAGCTGCAGCAACCAAATCTCGGCCACAAAATTGTCCAAGCTTAGTCGCTGAGAGAAGGTTCGACACAGCAAGACAAGCCCTGGGCCTTTCGGACCACTCGTCACAGAGTATCGTGATGCGGATGGTGCGTTACCTCTTAATTTATAAGTTAGATTAAGTTAGACAGGGCGTTTCTGGGAGAGGCCGGGCTCACCAACTTGTGGTGGTGCTTCCGGGAGTGACTGTAGCTGTAAGGCTTCACTCGAGTTAGATTTACTCATTTTTGTCTCGTATGTAAGTTGATAAAAGCTAAAATTTAATAAAAATTAATTTGAAAGTCAACAAAAAGTCATGTTCTCAGCGAAATGAGTTTCCACCAAAAGATTACTCTTAAAGTCACTGCAGACAATATTATTGCTTGCGGCGCACAGCGGCGCATTTTGACTTTTTTGGTTGCAAAAATTATAGCCCGTAAACAAATAAAGATATCGTGATAATTTGTTTTTCAGCTTGAAGAAAATGTTCAAAGCTACCTATACATTTTGTGAATTTTAAGAAAAAATATTTACAGGCTGTTTCAAAATATTCTGCTGAAATAGGTCTTTCTCCCAATAGGAAATTGACTTAATATTTTACCTCAAAATATGTCAATAGTAAATAACAGAAGTAAAAACAGGATGTCTTAAAGTCAAACAAAGTCACATAAAAAGTTGTTGCATAAAAGTAAACAATTTTTTTAAATATTTCTGCATGTGTATCAAAAGCCTTTTTTATTATTTTGCTGCACATTAGAGTGAAAATATACTACTTTAGTGGTACATTTTAAGCCAAGGTATAGAGAAAGTATGTAAAGTGCTATAAAATAATAAAATTTAAGAAAAATGCTTTACCAGAATTTCATGTTATCTAAATAAAAGCATTTTTATCCAAAACGGTAAAAGTAGTATTTTACTTTAAAATAAAACTCGAATGTTAATGTTTTTCAGTAATTGCAGAGTATTTAAAAACTAGTTCAAGTGAAACAGTAGAGGAAAAAAAAGAACTAGGTATTTAAATTTTGTTTGTGTTGCAAAAAGATTTTTTTTATTTAGTGGCACATCAACATACAAATTATTTCAATAATATTTCTATATTTAACAGTATTTTCAAGTTTAACAGTGGAGAATAAATAAATTAATAAGTAAAAATAAATAAAAAACAAAAAACCTAGATTCCTTGCAAACTTTCGTCAAAGTCCGGGGTAATTTCCAATAAACTAATCATTTCTGTATCGCGCTTTGAGGTCTTTTTCAGTTCTAACATGTCTTAGCGCAGAAATAAGATGGTCCGATGCATGTTAAATAGGTCTTTATTCTGCCGCATTCTTGAAACTTTGCAGGTATTTTGGTACCTATGTTTTTTGTAGTCTTTTTGGATTCTTGAGCTTCTTCTGACAGTTCTCCAATTGGTGTCGACTGATAGTCAATTATACTTTGGCCATGAGCCAACATTTAATGAAGAGTAGGTGTAAGTTGCTCTTCGGGATACTTTTCTTTCAATAAATTTGTTGTTTCCATTGCATAAACTCCAAACTTTGAACCGTCAACGTTTTCTCTGCAGTTTCGAACATTAAGTATTACGTGAAGCCTTCTTATCACCTCCATATTGATTCCAGTTATACGAGCTGTTACATCTGGTTCTGCAAAAGATCTGCTCGATGTATTTCCATCGTTAGTGTTTCCAAATCCTTGTTTTGGTTTATCTGCATCGAGTCCCAATTACTCGCGGCGAAATTTCCTTCGGATATCTTGCTTCCTTATTCTTTCTCCCTCCTTAGTTACAATACTTTCATCAATATGTTCTCCATCTTGTTTGAGTGTATATGCAAGTTTCAAAATGAATTCCATGCATCTGATTCTGGCATGTAATGGAGATATTCCATATTCGTAATTACGCTCGTCATTTGTTGACTGGTCTTCAATGTTGAAGTTTTTATGCGTTCTTTTGCAAATGGGACATGACTGTATCGACTTTGTTTCAGTGATTTCATTCAACACTTTTCCATCAATCATCGTGGTTTCCAACAATAACTACTTCGTCATTAACCTTATATTCAAAAGGTTGAAGATCAGCGATTTGACTTTTCATGTGCACAGTGAATGTGTTTCTCATAAGATCTGCAGTTTCGTTTGCATACTGGAACATTATTGGTCATCCAAAAAGGACCTGAGTTTGGGCGATTCAATATTAAATATTTAAACACTTAAGTCTCAGGGGAACAATTGAGGCCATCAACATGTTTGCATCCGTCATTTTGTTTATCGGCACTTTGCCCACATGATCCATCACAGCCCCCACGAACTTGCTTTGTAACGTCAGACTTCTTGGAAAAAATTACCGGGGGACCATACAATATTTATTATATGTACATTTTTACATGTAAAAATAATGTGTTTATGACCACGTGCATTTTTAAGGATATAATAAAAAAAGCCATAAATGAATAAAAATAACCTTCTTTAATGAAATCTCTCTAAACCGCAAATAGGCAAAAACTGCCAAATGGTTTTCTTAGTAAATGTTTCAGAAATAGTCAAAGATTAAATTTCCGTTGAGTTTAGACCAAAGGCTCTTAAAGGATTTTTTATAACTCAACTCAAAAAAAACTCAACTTAAAAAAAAAACAAAAAAATTGATCATAATTGTAATACATATGGTCCTTTTTACAAGCCCAAATGAAAAAAAATATAATTTTTAAACAAGGTGTTCATTTCCACCTATCTTCCTTAATGATGGTGTAATCGAATATCTGGATAGCGCAAGAAGTCTGGGTATGGTATTCAATCACACGTTAACTTGGAATGACCATATTAACCTTACAGTGGGCAAAGTTCACGGTATTCTTCGTTCTTTGTGGGCGACCCAACACTTCACTCGCTTAAAAACACGAATCCTGTTAACAAAGACCCTATAATTATTCGAATATTAACCTATGGTTGCGAAGTCTTTGGAAAGAGCGATTCGATGAGTAGCCGGAAACTTAATGTCGCTTATAATAATGCAGCTCGATATATTTTCGGTCTGCGTCGTCACGACCGCATTTCACTCTTCGCTTACCGGATCTGTAACATCATGTTTGATAGGCTCTTACATTATCGGACAATATCTATGCTGCATAACATAATCTATACACGTCAACCCTGTAACCTTTTTAACAGATTAAAGTTTGGTGCATCTACTGGGACCAGACAAATTTTACCCCGCGATTTTCTTGTTCGCCGTCGGAACGTCAATTTTTTGTAAATGCCACTCGACTCTGGAACTCCCTCACTCGCCAAATCAGAGAAATAAGACTGAAAACAAAAATTTCTAACGGAATTAAAATTACTTGTCCGCTTATGAAATTTTATTAAATTTTATAACATTCCCGTTAATTTTGTTTATATACAATACATAGTAGGTATAACGTTCATTTTCCCGAATTGGCTAATTTTAATTAGCCGTTTATACTTTAATATATTTCAATTTATTTTTTCAAACTATGTTTTCTCGTTGCCTGTATCATTTTGTTATATTTCATTTGGCCGTATATATATACTTTTTAATTAATATTTTCAGTCGTATGTGTGTGTTTTTTTTTTTATAATTTGCGTGCGCTAAAGGGATTTCTTTTTTCTGTAGTGACACAGTACCCTTATAGTGGAAACAACAGCGGAGGCATTTTGTTTTGTTGTTGTAAGTAGCTCCCAGCAAATGATTCCTTGCCTATTTTTAGGTGCTACTTACTGTATGAAAGAATAGAAGGATAGGAAAGAAGTTTTGGTGCGAAGGGATTTTTTCTCCACAGGTGGCGCCTAAATTGCTTTAGGGAGATCTGTTTTTGTTGTGTGTATTGAATTTATAAAAATCATGGCCCTGGTCCGGATGCGAACGCATGACCTGCAAATCACTTAGTGAATACACTACCATCGCACCATTGCCACATGTGTGTTGTTTAATGGTAGCTTTCATCAATCCCATCAATTCTGTTATATTTAAAATAAGCTTATCACTTCTTTAAAAAAAAAAATGTTTTAAGAATTTTAACGCCGAAACTCTGAAACTTTTCATAAAACAAATATTTTTTCTTGGATCTTAAAAATAAAGAAACTTTGACTACCTGTATCATCCGAAGCCTTCCACCGGTTTTAAAATTTCTTTCGGCTTTTGAAGCTTCCAATATTTCCTAATCCAGTAAATAAATTAGTTTTGGATTTTATGCACACACAAAAATTGTAAGCACATTTGCAAAAAGGCGCCACAGTGCGTCGGTTGATGCTTTAAGTTATTATTATAGCTCGAATTAAGCCCAATAAATGGGGGTTTTGATCCTACCAAAAATCAAAAAAATATAGGTAAATTTTAACCCCCTTCCTTTTAATTGGTGCACCTCTTCCCTTAAATCTACCCTCCTCCAGATCCGCTCTAAAATATATTGCTACAACGCCACCAATGCGATCACTTCTCTCAGAAATGTATAGTGGTTATAAACACTCAAAGCATATACGGCGTCCTTGAAGTCTCGGGAAAACCAAGTTTCCGACACACAGATTGCATCAACTTTGGAATCTACAAAAATTTCTCTAAATTCATCTATTTTAGGAAGCAAAATCTGTGCATTAAGAGGAGAATCATTGAGTCCATCCCTATGACTACAACGCACTCTTGCCATTGATCGCAATATAGCACCATTATTATTACAATTGAATAATTAAATATTATTATCATTGAATAATAACAAATAGAATCGGCACCGCAGCTAACATCCGGTTCGCACTGCCGCAGTCGACTGTGGTCGCTTGTAAGGGTTTTTAAAATGGATGCATTAACAAAATAATATCCCAACAAATATATCCCATTGCAAAATGCTCGATGGGTAATTTATTGTGTCATCCAGTTTAGAGTAGGGTTTTTATACCCTATTCTAAGGGTATATTAATTTTGACCCATAGTTTGTAACATACCTTAATATTGCCCGTAGACCCCCAAAAGTTACTATATTAATGATCAGCATCGATAGTAATGTCGATCTAGCCATGTCCGCCCGTCCGTCCGTCCGTCCGTCTGTCGGCAAAAATTAGGCCTTTAAACTGGACCTAGAGAGCTAAAATTTTAACCATATACTCTCTAGGGTCCCGAAATAATCAATTTTACAAATTTTTGAAATCCGCCCACAGACACGCCCACAAACTCAAAAAAAAACAAAATTTTGGAAAAAATCTAATTTTGAGCTAGAAAGCTGAAATTTTTTATATATGATCTATGACTCCTAAAACTGCTCGGAATAAATTTTTTTCAAAATCCGCCCACTGACACGCCCATAAATAAATAATTTTTTTTTTTTGAAAATCCAAAGTTTGAGCTAGGGAGCTGAAATTTATAATATATATTCTCTAGGGGCCCTTTATGCTCATGTGTTAATTTTTTTTAAATCCGCCTACTGACACGCCCACAATTAAATAAAACCATTTTATTACAACACCCAAGTTTGAGCTAGGGAGCGTTTTTTTTTTTGATAAAATCCTTTAAATGTTATATAACAAAATATGTAGAGCGTTCTTAACAATTCAACCATACTTAGACTTTTGTCACGCCCACTTATGAGGGATACGAATAAGAATAGGGTATCCAACAGTTCGCCCAAGCGGACTGTAGCCCGTCCCTATGTTTATTTTTATTTCTCTTTTGTGTTAAGAAAATTGGCAGGGGTACTTTGAAGAAAAAAAACAGACCTATTTTTCCATTTCAGCTAACTGAGAAAGAGACAAATAGTCTAAGAGCCCACAGCAAATTTTGGGCGTGAAAGTATAACCAAAAAGCTGATACATGAACAGAAAGGTCTCCAAAAAGTAAACTCAAATGTCGAAGTCTGGCAGCGCTTAGTTGCAGCTGAGGTTAGTAATAGTAGGTTGAAAAAGTGTTTTTTCCAAAATCTGGATTTTTTATATAACCACTTGAATATAGTTTAAATGAAAGAACAGACTGCCCTGATCACAGAAATATAGGTGCCAGACGTCTTACGCGCAGCCATACCCTTGCCAGACGTACTAATAGTATGTTAAAAATCACATTTTGAAATAATTGGTATAACCAAATAATGGTTACACCAAAAAATTTGTGAAAACGCCCAGATCACAAAAATGATGGTCCCAGACGTTTTACGTGCAGCCAAACCCTTGCCAGACGTCCTCAAAGTATGCTAAAAGAACATTTTTTTTTAACAATTCTGATAACCATATTATGACAACAGAAACGAATTTGTCAGAGCCACTGGTCATAAAAGATAACTGTTAAATACTTCACTTATGCCTAGTGAATGTTGCCCTAAAAGTGTAATTATCTTAAAGATAATATACAAGTATTTATACACCATTATTTATAAATTAAGAACTTCAATGTTTATTATATGATATGTATTTATGTATATAACTGAAAAATAATATATACTTGTATATAATACGTTCTAAAAGTTATTCATTATCAGATTCATCCGATGAATCGTTTATAAAATTATTTTCATCATCGCAAACATCCACGTCATTAATTAATATATCCTCCAGTCTATCAGGGGCAACATTTCCTTCGAACCATTTGACTTTATACTTGTTGTCATCTAATACCTAACCACTCTCTGATGGTGATAACAGAATTGGTTCATTTTCTACAGCATTCTTCCATACGCGACATATATAAGCCGTGTTTCTTTGCACGCGGATATAGGCATGGCATTAAAAAACGACCATCGCCGCTTAAGAATTCATCAAAAAAAAACTTGGCAGCACACATGCACCTATGACATGCACCGTGACACAGCTGTAAGTTGTAGTTAAGAAATTTGTATTGAAAATCCTGAAATTGAAAAATATTTAGTTCCGCCAATTGAAATTGGTGCCAACCATATTCTAAAATTATGAAAAACAATTTCACATTAACAGATTTGCTAAATTCAATTACCTTTATAATGAAGTTTGAATAATAATAATAATAAAATCACGAATAAAATATTCGGCGGGATGTGTCAGTGGTCGGCGGGATGTCAAACTTTGACTTTTCCTGAAAAATTCATCGCAACAATTCATCAGAAACGAAGAAAATGCATTTTGGAAACACTGTTTATCCCCGCTAAAGGACTTAGCGGCGATAGCTATCCCCGCTAAAGTTAGCGTATATAGGATAAGTTGTTGTATTTTACATGCAAATTTCAAATTATCCCTATATCCGCGTGCAAAGAAAAACGGCTACTGTATTGTTATGGCTTGTTGTATTTTCAGGTACGATGTTTGCACTGGATATTTCATTGCTTTCAGGCACTGTGTACACAAAAGACCGAGATAATTACGTTAATGGAACTATGTAGATTATTTAATAATTAAATATAACTTACATTCATTTCTTTGCATCGAAGATAAAACCTTTTTAGAAACAGCTGTAAATAGCCGATAGCACTTGCTATGGTAACCACTTACACTATCAACCTTCATTGGAAGATCTATATCCGAGTAGGTATTTAAAATTGCGAATTTTCCGCCATGTCAAAATTTGGGTACATTTTTCCAATGTTTTGTCATCAAACAAAATTATATTTCCGCATTGTTTCGGACTATCACTTGAATGAAGAACACATGTACTATTACTTCTTAGAAACGGTTTCTTGTTTTGCATGATCTACGTCAATCACTTGCACTTTAGTGCAACATTTGTAACCAATAATGGTTCGTTTCTGCTATCACAATATGGTTATCAGAATTGTGAAAAAAGCATACTTTGAGGACGTCTGGCAAGGGTTTGGCTGCACGTAAAACGTCTGGGACCATCATTTTTGTGATCTGGGCGTTTTCACAATTTTTTTGGTGTAACCATTATTTGGTTATACCAATTATTTCAAAATGTGATTTTTAACATACTATTAGTACGTCTGGCAAGGGTATGGCTGCGCGTAAGACGTCTGGCACCTATATTTCTGTGATCATGGCAGTCTGTTCTTTCATTTAATACTATATTCAAGTGGTTATATAAAAAATCCAGATTTTGGAAAAAAAACACGTTTTCAACCTACTATTACTAACCTCAGCTGCAACTAAGCGCTGCCAGACTTCGACATTTGAGTTTACTTTTTGGAGACCTTTCTGTTCATGTATGAGCTTTTTGGTTATACTTTCACGCCCAAAATTTGCTGTGGGCTCTTGGTCTAAAAGGTCAGTGTGTATTGTATTCGCATGTGGCTGGGATAGAAGGTGGTATTGTGCAAGCTGCTGATGGACAATCGTAATTAAAATGACGCGTTTGTGTTTGATTTGTGAAAAAGCGATCAATACTTGGTTTCGCTGGAATTTTGTCAGCCTTGGACTAAACCATTCAAATAAATTTGTTGTTATTTGAGATAACTTTATCTTGATGAATGTAATGCATTCTTTATTTCTAAGAACAAAGACATGAAGAACAATAACTTTTAATGCATTACATTCATCAGGATAAAGTTATCTGAAATTACAACAAATTAAATTTGAATGGCCCATATTTTTAAGGAAACAAGCGCTTCCTTGAAGCCCAACCGACATGCAAACAAAATATATATTCCCCTGACCTCGTTAAATACAAAGCTACGACATTCATTGATTAAAGGTCCTAATGAGCCACGTCAAGAAGCCAAGCGCTTTTGTTTACCAAATTTAATGAATGTTCCCCTATTTTCCTTTTTATGGTGAAAGTATACCACTTGGCAAATGAAAGTCCACAGGTGTCGTATTAGCTTAACGACACTGTATCCGTATGTCGTTCTCCTCATTTCGGGAAATACCATGGACACGCTAATTTAGCTTTTTTTGCCTCCTTGCTGAAGTTTGGGCCGAGTACGAGTACGTCCTCTTTATAAAGTGATAAGAACACATTTTATCTCGGCCTTCAAAGAGGATAACAGCAGCAGCCCACTGCTAATGAATATCCTCTCTTCAATGATGTTTGCTCTTGGGTGCTCAGTAATCTCCTGCCAAGGTTATTTTGTTGTTTCTTTGCACCCGTATTTTTCCTCTCTAAAATCCGCACGTCTAATGCAAAGCTACACTAATGCCTTGCCGGATAAAAAGTCACGGCTTTGTGATTTTGTAGGCCAATTATATGAAGGCTTCTACCTCTCGGACCGATCTTAAGCTGTTTAAACCGGCACACTGCTCTGTTTTTTCATGCAAACAAATAAATATGGGACAGAGATTAGAAAAAATGAAGGTTTTATCTTTCAAAGACTGACGGCAGGGCATAATCAATTCTAAATGCCATTTGTCAGTCAAGGACAAGTGCACATCAGCTTTTCCACATCCTTAGTGCTCTAACCTCGCTTTTACCGTTGCCACGTGCATGACTTATCATAACGAAATCCATTTTCCTAATTATGTATCTTTTCCTACTTCTAAATTGCTGCGATTTTCCGCCCCCCACAAATTCAAGAAAAATTTAAAAAAAATGCCTCCTCGTACGGCGCGGCTCCCTACTCTTTTATGCACCATCGCCTGCCGCCCTTCCTTTTTCCTAAAATTTTCATTTTTATGTACGAACTCCACTCCAGACTGACTGAATAATTAATGAGGAGAAGCTTAATTTCGCCAAGCTGTCCAGGCGGCGCTCAAGCGTTAATTCAACGCACGAAAATTTCATGCCCACATTGCTTCTTCATCGTCCTTTGAGAGTAGGGAGTTTTCCCATGAGTAGCTGTGGGTGGAGATCGAAATTAACGTTGGAGAAACGAGAAAATAACCAAAACAAAACATATTGAAAAGCGGTGATGAAAAATTCAACATTTTTACGAAGGTGCCGCGGGAGTTTTTTGATATCCTATCAGCTTAAAGGAATCCATTGTCAAAGTTGGGGTAGCGGTGGTGGTGGAAGTTCTTTTTTTCCATGCGGTTTCCAGGTGGCAGCGGATACAATTTTAATGGCGTTCTTATTTCGAGCTTCCCGGGCACGAAGTTAACATTTTTACTTTCAGGTGTACTCGTATATCGAATCTACACGTGTTGACTGAAGTATCGTTCAGATGCGGTATGGGAGTTTATATGTTATTTGCTTTAAGGTGGATTTCTTTCAGATTCCTTTGTGTTTCATACAGTAGACCGATTACAATGTCGAATGTGTGTAAAGTTAGTGCATTTATGAGTTCGCCATTATTATTTCTTTTTAATCGCCTTTTCCTTGCTTGCTTGCTCATTTTCAAAGGCAGCTCATGACGCTACGCTTGGGGCGTAGTTTGTAAGTGAGGGCTGTCTTTTGTGCGATGACGGTGTTTTTTGATGGCATTTCAGTGGATTTCAATGAGGGGAAAGTGCTGAAGTAGTAAAACCTCGCTAAGCACATTAAAAACAAAATGTAAGGATAAGAATAGGTTTTTACTTGTTCAACACCTTTATACTCCGAAGTATAATACGCGTTGATCCGCTATAAAAGAGTTTATTTTTTGGAAGACAGATGATTGGAGTCTCGACTGTGGTTAGGTAACATATCACACTGAGGCATTAGTTCCAAAACCATTGCAGTTTTAAACATAGGGACGGGCTACAGTCCGCTCGGGCGAACTGTTGGATACCCTATTCTTATTCCTATCCCTCATAAGTGGGCGTGACAAAAGTCTAAGTATGGTTGAATTTTTAAGAACGCTCTACATATTATGTTATATAACATTTAAAGGATTTTATCAAAAAAAAGAAGCTTTTGTAAAAAAAAACGCTCCCTAGCTCAAACTTTGGTTTTTCAATATATTTTTTTTATTTAATTGTGGGCGTGTCAGTTGGCGGATTTTGAAAATATTTACACATGAGCATAAAGGGCCCCATAGAGAGTATATATTATCAATTTTAGCTCCCTAGGTCAAACTTTGGATTTTCAAAAAAAATAAAAATAAATTGTGGGCGTGTCAGTAGGCGGATTTTCAAAATATTTACACATGAGCTTAAAGGGCTCCTAGAGAGTATATATTATAAATTTCAGCTCCCTAGCTCAAATTTTAGTTTTTCAATAAAATTGTTTTATTTAATTGTGGGCGTGTCAGTGGGCGGATTTTGAATTTTTTTTTCTCCCGAGCAGTTTTAGGAGTCATAGATCATATATAAAAAATTTCAGCTTTCTAGCTCAAAATTCGATTTTTTCGAAAAATTAGTTTTTTTGAGCCTGTGGGCGGATTTCAAAAATTCGTAAACTTGATTATTTCGGGACCCTAGAGAGTATATGGTTAAAATTTCAGCTCTAGGCCCAGTTTAAAGGCCTAATTTTTGACAACAGACTGACGGATGGACGGACATTGCTAGATCGACATTACTATCGATGCTGATCATAAATATAGTAACTTTTAGGGGTCTACGGGCAATATTAAGGTATGTTACAAACTATGCGTCAACATTAATATACCCTTAGAATAGGGTATAAAAAGCAATCAACAGAACCTGTGGCAACTTTCTTTTTTATTTCAAATTTTGCGGTATTTGAAGAACCGTTAAAGCCATATGGGTCCGATGTGTTGATAGACAGAAGAGACGGGGGTATCGCAAATATCGAATGTAAAGGACCATCATGATCAGAGAAACCAATTGTCTGCATTCGAACGAATATTCGCGAACTTTGATACTTCACTGACCGGTAGTCGCGCTTAGTGGGAACTTTGTATTAACGGCTGCGAGGATGAAAATTCTCAGATAACTATATAGTGCCTACGAACCCGGTTGTCGTTGATACCGCAGGGAGCTGAGCGGAGGTGATCAAAGGACACGCAAAAGGTGATGTGAAATAACGCCGAATGAAACAGGACCAACTTTCAGATTTCGTATTATTTCGTTTTCAAAAATGAAATAAACCCGATTTGGCTTTGTTTTGTAACCATAACGAAATATTGTCAAACAATTTATGGAAATACATTAACCCTTAAATTATTACAAAACGTCCTTTTGCCATGTGGACCCTTAGGTGAGGTTAGATTAGGTTGTAGTGGTTGTCGGCAGAAGCTTAGACCAATAAAAGGTCCATTGTGATACCACATGGATCTATCATCTTCCTACTCGTTGAATCCGTTGGAGCTTTTGAAAAAGCTTAAAAGACTTTTATTGTCAATGTTTATAAGCCTTGTTGCATGCTTGCCTATGAGACAAAGGTCCGGCGATTTCACCAATTGTAGCACCAATGTGCAGTCTGTTCAAGGAGATGCAAATTTTAGAGCGTTTCAGATCCAGCTTTGGCAAAATCTGTTGTCACTTGTCCACCTAAATTATGTAGATCTCTCGATGGCCTCCCTTATAAACATGAGTTTGTATGTAGCAATTGAAATGCCTAAGAGCCCTTTATCAGTTTCTTTTTTGAAGAGTTCATCAGCTTTACATATCCCTGAAATATCTCTATGTCCCGGCACTCAATACAGGTGAATGTTGAACTGATCGGCAGTCTAGGACAACGATTGAATTTGCAGACACAGAATCCAGAGATTATATCGCAGCTTGACTATCTGAGAAGAATCGGATAGTCATAGCGGATATCACGTTCCACTTTAGCCACGATATGACTTCTTTAATCGCCATAATATCCGCCTGGAGTTCACTGCTGTGATTATGGAGACGTAAAGAGAGACTGAGGTTCAACCTGTCAGAGAACACACCTACACCAACCCTATCGTTGGTTTTGGATCCATCAGTGTAGAAGTAGATCGATTCATCTTTGATAAGGGGGCCTTCCTCGCAGAAAGATTTCGGGGGGATGTTAACTTTAAAATTTGTCAAAACGAAGCTGAGGGATAGTCTATGTGGCTAGGGAGGATTCAAAAGTTTTTAATAATATAGGAGTGGCCGACGCCTTCTCGGTCCACTGGAAAGTTGCTTTAGGACGGACAGCCGCACTAACAACCGTTTGCTTACCATCGTCTTTGTCAAGGGGTATCAGGTGAAACAGAATGTCCATTGCAGCAGAGTGAGTAGTGCGCAGTGCTCCACTCATGCAGAGACACGTGGGTCATTGGATGTGGACCCTTGATACAATTGTAAACATAAATGATGCAAAATTTGTTTGTAATTCAAATAAGAGAGATTTTTTGTTGTGCATCAAAACATACGTTGTTTGCGGCAAAATCTTGATTTGTTGGTGTGTTTTTACCCGAATTGATATTTGTAAATGCGATATGGATTTTGAACAGCGTAAAAGAAGATTATCACTGTCGCGTTCGTGTGTATTGAGACGGAGGCGGGGAAGATGGGTTTGGCGATCAATGAGCGCAAGACAAAGTATATGCTGTCATCAAGCAAGGACACCCAACACCGACGTCTCAGACAGAATGTCACTATAGACAGATATAGCTTTGAGGTAGTTAAGGACTTTGTCTACCTAGACTTCGCAATGTACTCAGGCAATGACGCTAGCGCTGAGATTAAACGAAGAACAACTCTTGCCAATCGCTGTTTCTTTGGGCTAAGAAAGCAATTGAGTAACAAAGTTCTCTCCCGAACAACTAAAGGAACCCCTTCATAAGACCCTAATAATCCTAGTCCTTCTCTATGGTGCAGAGGCATGGACTCTATCAAAAGCGGATGAGGTCACTCTTAGTTGTTTTGAGAGGAAAATCCTTCGAGTAATTTTTGATCCCGTCTGCATAGACGGTGAATGGAGGAGGAGATACAAAGACGAACTGTATGGGCTGTACAGCGACATCGACTTAGCCAGAAGAGTGAAGGTCCAACGACTGAGGTGGCTGGGTCATGTGGAGCGAATGGACGTGCTCCGGCCCGGAAGATCTTCGAATCCACACCCGAGGGACGTCGAAGTAGAGGAAGACTGCGACTAAGGTGGCGCACAGCTCAAACTCTTGTGGTATTGATGGAATTTCCAATCCTACCCTCAACAACATTGCACTTTATGTTGCGGACATACTAGCCTATATTTATAACATAAGTATTTCAACCGGGGTTTTCCCGGATAAATGTGATCCCTTTTTACAAAACAGGTTGTAAAAATGAGAAAACCAGTTGTATACCTAGGCATGACTGTAGACGCTAAGCTGCGTTGGAAAGTGCAAAGAAAAAAAAAGATGAGTTGAACATGCGATACAGTAAAATGTATTGGCTTATTGGAAGATAGCTACTCATTTCTGTCCAACTACAAAAAGTTATTGCTATACACGCAAGTTCTGAAACCAGTATGGAGCTACCCCCAGTTGTCGGCATGCCCAGCCCATGCCAATCAAATTTACAAAAAATTCAGGTTTTTAGCTCTGCAATGTCTTTCAATGATTTTTTACTTCCAGCGAATTCCCAACACAAAACAAAAAAAGTCCTGCTCAGTTTGGTTTTAGGGAAGGCCTTGCTACAAGAAGGTGCACTCTTGGTGTTTTTATACTTTAGCTCTGAATGATAAAAAATGTTGCGCTGGGATTTTTGTAGACATTACCAAAGCTTTTGACATGGTCAACTACAGAGTTCTAATAAATAAATTTCTCTATGTAGGTTTTCGTGGTTTTATGAACAACTGCTTTGATTCCTACTCAAAGGATTGAACTCAAAAAGTCATAGCAAGAACTATGAACTTAGGTGTGCCTCAGGGATGAGTCCTTGATCCTATATTTTTCCTTATTAACATCAACTCTCTATTTAGCCAACCGTTCATAGGGAACGTACCAGCTTTCGCAGATGATCTAGGCATTGCATACCGCTCGGATAGTCCTCTAAACTTAATCGCGGATATATATATATTATATATATATATATATAGAAACGTTTTGCCCGCCTTGCACTCCGCAGAATTAACTTAGGTTCTGAGCTACCACCTTACAAAACTCGTTGTCTGTTGCTTGATCTAAGTACTCTTTTTGTCAGAAAGAAATTACAGTCTTTGATGTTTTTGAATGACATTGTTTCTAATTCAGTGTTCTGAACTATAATTGTCTTTACCGTTCTACTCGCCTTATAGAGTTTTAAGAGAAAGGCCTATATTTTTCCTTAACGGCCACATAGGAATAACTATGGGTTAACTGAGCCTATAACTTGCTGCATTCGTATATTTAATTTCATTGCCTGTCACCTTGATTCGAATTCAAGTAGCGATTGATGTAAGCAAACTGCTCTTGTAATTTTAAATGCTAAATTTATGTAAATCATAATTTATTTTTTTTATTTATTTTTCTTTTATGTATGATTTATTATGCTTTCAAATATCTATAAATACAATATTATATGTTATGTCTGTTTATTTTATCTAATAATCTGTTAAGGTTTGGTAGATAAATAAAATAAAATAAATAAATATTACATAATATCTTATCTTATGGAATATTTCAATCAGAACTAGAGTACGGAATCAATTTCTGGGGTGGGACCAAACAAAGTTTACACCATGGATTGTTTTGCATAGATTTGTTCAGATCATCCTGCCACTAAAATATCTTAACTACTATATCAAAGTTTCAATTTTTGTTTATGAGAGGTAGCTATTTACAAAGCCCTATTTGTAGAACTCACAATTTTTGAAGCAATTCAATAAATGTTGTCGTTATTATTCCTTTCCCTACTGCTCTTGTCAAAAACTTTTACTCCATCGTGTCGTGCAAATATACTTCCTATTAATACCCGAAATACGGTCCATACAGGGCCTAATACCTCGCTTCTCCAAACATATGTACGTTTGAGTGATGCTATATTTTTGACAGGAATCCCATTATCCATGAATGGGACTTGCATCGCTGAAACTGCAGGACTTTCCATTCTGGGTATATGTGTTAATGACAACCTCGTTGGAATGACCTCTTATTCCATTATTTTACCCCTTCTGATCTGGCTACAAATGATAAGGCGTTTATTTGCAACAATTTCAATCTTCTTCTCCCTTAATGATGGTGAGGCTATGATCAGGATTAAAGGGATCATAACCATCTCACTTAACTGCCTGTGGGGTTCGCCGGAGCCGTACATTTCATTCATCGTCGTTAGGTCTCCGGTGTATCGTTGTTTTATCGATATTTCAACCACAAGTGCTCAAACGAAAATGCCATTTGCATTCCTCCATTAGAACATTTCAACCACAAAACCCGACATGCCAGGAATGCGCATCAGTTTGCCCTTAAGTCTGTTTTCAAACGTACAGGGAAATACAAAGAATCCTTCCTTAGCCGTACAAGTACAATTCGAATGTCGAATGCTCCTTTCCGCTCTGTTTTTCCTACCCATTATAATTAACAAACATTTAAAGCCAACGTGCATTGGTTTCTTCTCTATCATCCCCATCCCCATCCCCATTTCCTAAATTCCCGCACTATGTAACTGTTAGCATATCTACATTACAAGCGTACTAAAAATCCTTTTAGTACGCGTTAATTATAAAAAGAAATAATCGAACTGGTCCACCGCATGGTGGTTCTCATGACAGTTTAAACTCTTGGATTTTTTTCAGACTTTCGTGAAAACTGTGACAGTAAAAAAACTGGAGGGATTTGAAAATGGGGCCCAACTCATTAAGCACTGAACCCATGCACACACAACGCTCAGCCTTTCTTAAAAGGATTTTTAAACATTTAATACATTCCACTTTATGTGGTCATTATCGTTTATGACATCACAAAGAAACAACAAAACAGTTTTTTAAAAAACATTTTCAATTTCCACAAATTTTTCTTTCCATTTTTTAATGTCTTAAAAAGCTGTTGTTAATTTGAACACGGATTGACATTTTACCTTTGCTTTCACGCTATTAGCGCTTTATTACTTTTTAATTGTTAAATGAAAAGTAATGAAGGACTTACGACACCTCCATAAACTTGGGTCGTTACGAATGAACAGCAAATAAATTAGAACTCAATTTAATTTTGTGACAATTGTGTTTGTGTGCGATTGACCCTGAGGCTTTTCTGTTCTTAATTAACGCCACTCACCTGAAAATCCTTCTATACACGTACAGTTATAATACGCCACACCATCTACACATGTTCCTCCGTTTTGACAAGGGCCCGACCAGCATTCATCCCAATTCGTTTGGCACTGTATACCTGTGTACCCGTCTATGCAATAGCACGAATATGAACTGAAACGAAACAAGGCAGAATATGAACATCATTAAGCTTTCTATCAGGAAATGGTTTTTCGTTCCTATTTAAAGGATACAATCTAACAAATGAATGTCCAAGCTCTGCTGGGGAAGAATAACATTAAGATTCTTAAGGCTGGCCACATTGATGATTGTATTATGTGCTGCACTAGCTAATAGAAACAAAGCATTAATCCTACGGACATACTTGCTTGGAGGGGATTTAAAAAAAAATCATAAACTAGGTCACAAGTTTAAGAACAAAAAAAAATGTACCTCCTCAAACGCCACGCTCATCCGACTTACCTATTTAATCCGTCAATGCAAACGCCAAAGACACACGGATTGCTGAGGCAAGCGAATCCTGCCTGGCCACCCTTCAAGATGGCCAACATCCAAAGGAGGCCAAATAGCCAGGAATAGGACTTCAGAACTGACGCTACTGCTGCTGTTGTCGGTGTTATTTTTTTTACAGCTGAAGTCGTTTGTGGTCGTTGAACAGGCTGCTCCTGTTCTGGATTACAATACCGTGAGGATGCCAAAGGCGACGGTGGTAATGGTGGTGTTGCTGTTGTAGTTTGTTCTACTTTTCGCTGTTTTTGCTGGTAATTGTTGTGATGGTCATAGTGACGACGGTGGTGCATGTAATCAGGGTTATCCGATGACGTTGACGGTGGTCCCTCAATAGTTAGGTGTCTATATTGATTTCTGCCGCTGTTGTTATTGTTATTGGAATCAGAACTGGAATACGAGTATCTGTGTCTACTACTAAACCTATAGCTAATACAACTGTTTATATTATCCATAATTGTGTCATCGGGTGATGACGATACAAACGACTCTTTTGCCTCTTTATCGTTTGCTGATATTGATGCTGATGGTACTTCGGCTGTTTTTCTGATTCTGTCACTGATCCTGTTGCGGCTGACACTTGTGATGGGCAGTGTGAATGACGTGCTCGAAAATGGCTTGCATCCTCTATGACTTCCGCCTTCATCAGCATCTGCTGCCCTATTGGCAGTCATTGTGTTGAAACTTCTTCTTCTTCAGTTTTCCCCGTTCAGTGTTTGCCCGCAAGGAAATTCGTCAACAAAAGTCAGGATACACAAGGAAAAATGGTTGATATTATTAGTATTCCTTTCAACGCTATCAGCAACAGACTAGGTTTCTTTCGCTGCTACTGCTGCTGCTGTTTTTGTTGTTGGAATTCACTCTAAATGCAATAGTGTTAATGCAATTCTTTGTATTCGGTGGCATTGATTGATGGTTATTTGTTGGGATGCTTTTATGTTACACAGAGAGAACAGAGTTCTTCGTTGGTATTACTCACTTAGAGTCGTTAGTTAGTCAGTGTGTGATGGTTGGCTGTTGTGACTTGGACGTTAATCTTGGCTTCCCTCGGAGATTGGCAATGGATTAAAGTTATTTTGAGAGCACTCAAGGGAGATGGTAGCTTCCTGAAAGACAGAAAAGGAAAAAGAATGTCAGTTAAATTAAAGGAATAACTTATAAGTGGTGTGAGTGAAAAATTCGCATGTGGCGTTTTTTTAACACCTATGTCGGATCTTGAACTATTTAAAGGTGATGGATTCTTGTCGTGCTAGATATTGAAAAAGTCTTAAATAATGTAGGGAGAACGGTGAATAAAAAGGTTTGGTGCCGGCTTTATGAGCACATAGAACGATTAGCGGATGACATGCATAGATTTTACAAGTCCACGTGGTACCAAGGCTATCGTTGCAATAGCCACATTTTTGCATTAAGTATCGCCTAATTTTCAGCTTAAAACTACGATTTCGGGCTACTTGTTGCGGTGCATCATTGAACATTAAACGATTTCAACGGAGTATCTGACAGGCAATCCAATAATCACAGATAAGTCTGCACCTTAGTCGATTTTGACACTCCATACGATATAATAATATAATGCCCTTTTG
Organism: Portevinia maculata; assembly: GCA_949715645.1. Taxonomy (NCBI): domain Eukaryota; kingdom Metazoa; phylum Arthropoda; class Insecta; order Diptera; family Syrphidae; genus Portevinia; species Portevinia maculata. The sequence goes on along the minus strand of OX454525.1, from coordinate 12,720,033 downwards.
TGTGTCTGGAGAACTCAAGTGAATACCCACTACAAAAATCTATGCCTACCAAAGAAAACTGATTTTGATAATCAGCAAGCTCTTTTACTTAGTCAAACCAAGACTTCGAAGGACTTCTGGAGAATAGAAAGGAAGAATAATGGTACACTTTATCAAATAGGTACAGGAGTATCTGCTGATGATCTATCAATATATTTTAAACATCTTCTACTGGATAACTAAAACCTTTTTGTTCGTATGCCGATCCCCTCATTTTCGACGATTCCCTAGATGGTGAGGTAACAACTGACGAAATTAATGCCGTTATTATTAGAGATGTAACGGATAGTGATTTGGCTAAATACCGGATACCGGATATTCGGCATATACTTTGGCCGGATACCCGAATATCCGGCGGCCGTATATATTGTCGAGAGCAGAATACATTCATAGCTATGCTTTCTAGTTCAAACACGACACGTGTACAAGTTGTAACTAGTTTGGTTCCGTTATTTGTTTGTACGGCTAGTGTGTTGAATGTGGAGAGTGCTACTCACAATCAGTTGTAGAACACACAGTTGACATAAATTACTGGTCGAACTAAGACGCTTATTGTAAGTTTGCGAAATTTTTGTGTTCTTTACATGTTTGTATTCCTTGTTTATTACGTTGAGCAAAAGATCCCCAATTTATTTTACCTATCCGGTATTCGCCGAATACTTACTCTCTATCCGGCAATCCGGCCGGATAGAAAAAAAGTGGCCGGATAGCCGGATAACGGATACTAACCGGATATCCGTTTCATCTCTAGTTATTATGCAATCCACAAACAGAAAGGCGCCAGGCGAAGATGGGATTCCGTACGAATTCTACAAAAATGCTAGTCCAACCTTAATCAACTATTTGAAAGTCCTGTTCAACAGTGTGTTCTCGAGTGCAGACATCCCTTCATCGTTTAAGAAGTCTGTAATATTCCCCATCCACAAAAAGGGTGCACTGGAAAACGTAGAAGACTACAGGGGAATCGCATGCATGAATGTGCTGAAATCCTATCTGACTAACAGGATTCAAATCGTTAAAATTGAGGATTGTGTATCTTAAAATATTTGTATTCCATCTGGTGTACCACAGGGTAGCCATTTAGCTGCTTTATTATTTCTTTTATTTATTAACGACATTCTTCAATTTTTGTCGAATTCGTCGTCTTCTTTTTGCGGGCGATCTTAAACTGTATCTTTTATCAAAGGTTAAGACGATTGTCATCTGCTGCATGAAGATTTGTTGAGTTTGATTGAGTGGCGTTGCATCAACTTTCTTCATTTAAATGTATCTAAATGCAAATTATGTCGTGTTTCAGGTACACCTCACCCATTTTTTTTTAATTATAAAATAGAATCAATTAAATTGCAGCGATTTGATCGGAAAAAAGGACCTGGACATCGTATTTGAAACAAAACTTCCCTTTTTACCTCATATACCTATTATTATCTATTATGTTTATTAGGGACATTATGACAGATCATATAAAATGTTCTCCCTTACCGGGATTGATATGTATTCAAGTTCCCTATAGGAATCTTCGGGAGCCAAACTTGTTGTACTAGCAATTTCATCGTACTAATTACGGTCGCATCAAGAAAGACAACTTGAATTTTTTTTTATAATACGCAAGCACTAAAGCGATTTTTTGGGACCCTTATAATGTAATAGCGTATGCGTTAAGGAAATTAGAGTGAGAAGAAAAGGAGAGATGCCGATGCACGTTGGTTTTGAATGTTTGTAGGTTATAGTGTAAAGGAATTACGATAAGTGGAAGATTATTCCACATTCGTGTTGTACGCCTGAGGAAAGATTTTTTGAACTTCACTGTACGTCCGAACACAGGCTTGAGGGTAAACTTACGAGCATTCCTTGCATGATGGAAATTGCGGTTGAAATGTTCAAGGGGAGGAATGCAACTGGCTATTTGGTTTGAGCACTTATGGTGGAAATAACGATAAAATAACGAAGGCAGGAGACATTACGACAATGACTAAGAGAGTCAATCTATCACGCGTTTTTGGATCCTGTCAAGTAGCTCCAAGTAAGTTATTGGTGCACCAGACCAGACAAGAGCGTTGTACTCGAGTTTCGGGCGAATAAACGCCTTATAAATTGTAGCGAGATCAGAAGGGGTAAACTATTTCTTACATCGCTTAAGGAAGCCTATACATTTCGCAGCATTCTTGGTGACATCGAATACGTGGTCTTTCCAACGGAGGTTGTCATTAACACACATACCGAAAATGGAATGTCTTTCGGTTTCAGCGATGCAGGTGCCTTTTATGGATAATGGCATTGTGTGGGTTTTGCTTTAATGACAGAAGACCGCATTGCGTTTTAGAAGCATTAAATTCCACTCTATTGGTTGTACGCCACGAGTTATGCTGTTAAGATCGGAATTTAATGAGCTTAACATACGTTGCCGTTCCAGTTCCACACCCGATGACGAGGGGCGTGAACCAAGAAACGAATATGAGGGTACTGTCATCAGCAAAGCAATGGAAAGTGACAGGCAGGAGATTATTTATAAAAATGAGAAAGAGATTCGGGGACGGAACAGAGCCTTGGGGGACACCACCATTTATTTGGTGAGTTGCAAACTTGAAACCGTCCAAAACAACTTGAATTGAACGGTCCGAAAGGTAATTTCTAATCCATTGAAGAAGAGTATCATCGATTCCAAATGCACGCATTTTTGGCAAGAGAGCTTGATGCCAAAATAATGAATTTTATAGGTTACATATCCGAAACCCTACCACAACCACACCATATTCGCCATTCCGGAGTAGAGTTACATTTTATTCATCGTTTTCTTTTCTCTTGATTTCCACGGAAACGAAGCGCATTTACCTTGTACTTGACACACGCGCAGTTTGTTTTATAAGGTCATAATGCATACGCCGTAACTGAATCCGCGATTGACTTCAGTTCCCACAGTAGAATAAAAGCTGAGTCAACTAAGTAGAGTTAACATTAAGAATAAATTAAGAATGTTCATGTTAGTTAGTAAGGAATACACATGTTCCAGTAACATCGAGAAAATATTTTATTTTTGTAAATTCAATTAATTATTTTTTTTTAAGTCAATAACAGAATTAAAATCTAAGTTGTATACAAATTCCTTATATTAAAATATGCCCGTGTAGAGGCGCTCTAATAATATCACTGCAGCGAACGCCAAAATCGACTGAGGGGAGAAATCACATCTAGGCCTTTTTATCATTCATATGAGCCTAGCGAGGCGTTTAACATCTTGAAACTGTCCCGCAAATGTGCATGCAAAATCGTGGGTTGACACGACTGGATATCAAACTATAATCAATAAAGGGAGCATGCATGCGTCGAAAGCGTTAAAAAGAGTCTCCTCCTGGATCACTCAAATGCAACACTATTAGCATTTTACTAGCGTCAGTGACGGAGTGATTCCAAATCTGGAAGCCTGCGGGTACTGTTTGAGATCAAGCCGGCGAGACCCAAAGGGCGGACCAGCAAAGATCGAGGGTTATGATCGCTTAAATCCTGATCATGGCCTCGCCGCCATTAAGAAGAACAAATTAAAATAATTTAACTTTAATAATATTTCCAATGGTTTCAACAATTCAAATTAAGTCAGTTGTGATCTTTCATCAGCATGAATGCCCGTTATATAGGTAGACTTCGAAACCCTACAGCTCTTTCTACTTTTATACTGAATGCTACGTAACGTTAACCTAATTTTACCTCCCCCAAATTGTTGGTAACGAGTCTCTTACATATTTTTCACTGCAGAAATCAAGGTTCAAATGGACCGATAACAAACAAACGCGCCTTACCAACTAGTTGGTGTGGAACGATGTATGCAAATACCGTAAGGCGGAAATTTCCAACTCTGTGCACCTCGAAATTATACACAGCATTCAAAACAAGGACCGAAAGCTCAATAAAGGGGGAAAGATGTTAGCTGATGCACAGACAAAACAAAAAAAACGATCCAAAGTGTATCCTTCTGTGAATTTGCCGTTGTTATAACTTTCGCTACGTGTTTTTTTCTTGTGTTCCTTAATGAGATGTTCACAATCTCACAAAGTGGAGACTGGAGGCTATATCTTCATGTTAAGCTTTTAAAACTGCAATTTACATTTCACATGAATTGCCACTCGCACTTATACACCGGGGGCCAGAGTCAGACCGAGGCTTTGTGAAAAGCTTACTTCCTTCTCAATTGTTTCCAGTTTTTTGGGGGAACAGAATAAACTGTATAGCCAAAGAGGGCATAGGAATACCATTACTATGAAGTAAGTAATGAAAGAACGAACATGCAGAGACTAAGAATTTATCACTACTTGACGTTTGTGTCATCGTTACGCAGGTCGACAACTTCATTTTATACCCTAATTTTAAGTTTTATGACAAGTTTTGTACTTCCTTGTTTGAGTGCCGTGTTTTTTGCTTTATTTTTCATTTTCTTGGTCCTCATTATCGTTCGCTTTTCATAGCAAATTATTTTTAAGACTCCCCGACGCCGCCGATAGCCCTAGTGAATACCTTCTGTTGTAGTCGACGTCGTTGTTGTAATGTGGGGAGAAGGAATTCAGTAGAAGCCGCCGGCCGCCTCTGCCACATGAAATAACCGGTTTCTTTGGGGTAATTCTCCAACACCCACCATACCCACAACTATAGCCCACTTAACTCACGAATTGTCAACGTTGCAGCAACTAGACTCTTCTAAAACATATAAACAGAAGCACGACATAAGTTTACAACCACACACTAGCTCCCGTGCACAGTGATTCAAGCACGAATTCTCCCAAGGGGTGTTTTCAATAAAACGAGGTAAACTTACGAAGGTATCTTCAACCAGGTCGACATGGTAGTCGTCGTAACGTGCACCGCTGTAGTGGGCCCTATATATGGGATCACTGTGCATTTGCTCGAGTGTGTGTTTACGTGTACCTTCTTGCGTGTAGTACTTCTTCGAAGTTCAGGACCAACTATAATTGTCCTTCTTCACAATGTAGCAATTGCCATCACCGCTCCGTACTTCCCTGAGGAGAACCACCACGGAACTGGATTTCCTCGGTAAATGTACACTTTGTTAGTTAATAGCAATTTTACAGAAGGAAACTGTTACTTTTAGTGGCTCGTACACGCAAAACACATTCCGCCCGCGCTCTACATATTTATATGCATTGAGCAGTCTGAATAGTGTCTGAAGTAAACAGACAGTAATTTATAATGAGATGTAATGCGCGGGATAATTATGGACGTGCACATAAAGTCATAAGGGTGTTCATTTGTCCGGTAGTACGAAGGAAAAGGACATGCTGCTTTTAAGGCGAATTACACCGAAGCTCAGCATACAATGTAAAATCACGTGACGGAATTAAATCGATTTCTAAGTGGATTCGGGGACGTTATTTTTTGTTTGCTTCCACTTCCTGGGTAAATAAAAATATTGATTGTGAAGTGGAACTCATTGAGGACATTTGCTTGATGTTCGATGGTAGTGTTGGTGACGATGTTTACTAAAGTTATTGATTCGAAATAGACCTACTGTATGGTTTGTTTAGGCATTTGGTTCTCGAATATGGTTGTTGGTGATGAAGTGTCAATTAAGTGTGTTTATTTAGGACGAAGGACCTGTTCGAAATCAATTGGCTTACAGAATATATATATTTGTTTTTTTTAGGACATTTTATTTGTAGACGTTGTTGTATTGCCTTGTATTTCGAAAGTCTTTAAATTAACTTTTACATCGCGCGAAATAGCTTGCGCCAGATAATTGAAAAATGTTAAAATGCAGTCAGACATTCACTAAGTGTATATCGACAACATTCGGTGACAGGACAGTGGTTTTTAACTTTGAATTCATCTGAAATGACACAAAATACCTCGAATACGGAATGCTAATTGGTTGACGTTCTCTGGGCTACTAGATTGAAAATACTTTCACTCAGGTGAAAATACTACACTAAATAAAACCCGGGAGGTAGCGTTTCACGACAAACAGCACAGGATTTAATGATACCTATATTACCAAAGCTATTTAATATTCCTTAGTTCGTTCTGTTTTGGTGTATTGTAGTATTGGTTGGTCTCCTTATCAAGTTGGTATGTTGTCTTGCGATAAAACAGACACAATTGCCTCGGGGATTGGATAACTTCTGTTCTGATTTAAGTTTGATTTTAAGTTTTTTTTTTCTCTTTTCAATGAAATTATTTATAATTAAGAAAAATATTTTAATATTGAATTTGTTAACTTTGTTACCACTCAAGTTAACACATCAAATTAAAATTTCATCAATTTTATAAGATCTGTATATCTTAATGTGTGAGGCTATTACGAAAATAAATAAAAATGTTAAATGTTAAATGTTAAATCATTTGTCTCGGGGATTGGATAACGATCGGGGATCGTTATCGAATTACGCTTCCGGTAATCGATTACCATCTTCTCGCCTGAGGCGTCCGCCTTTTTTGGTACAATCCATACCGGATAATTGTACGGCGACTGGGAGGTCGAATAATTCCGCCATTTAATAATTGGTTAATCTGTTTATCTATTTCTTGTTTTAGTGCTATGGGATATAGGTTTGGTAGTTACGATTTTAATTGTTTTTTTATGTGATACCACACAATTTTTTATGGTTTTAGTTTTTGCTTTTCTCGACAAAAACAATGTCAAAAAGTCTTTCACCCTCTCTATCACCCATTTCAGTCCAACTAAGCTTGTCAAAATGTGGAATAAAATTAGAGAAAACATAGAAAGAAATACCAGAATGAATAACATAATATACGAGTACTTACAGGAGCAAGTCTGTCCAAGAAAATCAAAATAAAAACTGTATAAGCTGAAAACTCGTGGCTTCAATGGCACAGTGCATGAGTGCTTGCCTGAGAAGACGCTGGTCTAGGTTCGAATCCCAATGGAAGAAATGGATTTTCGGGGTAAAATGAAGGAAAAAGACAGACCAGCACCACAGAAGGAGTCTGATGATCGGTTGTGGCGAACCGTGAAACAGCACTGTAACTCCAGCCGTCCACTTCACGTGGTAACGAATGTAAGGTTATTCATTAAAAAACAACGTATGGATAGTGCTTTGAATATATTGGGTCCTCGGTAGTTGTGCGTATTCTACCTTTAACGGTAGTAGTGAACGTTAATTTTTCATTTGGATCATCGAATACTGGGATGACTTATAGTCAAAGAGTTTAGTTTGTCTTTTTGATCTTGGGACATATGATCATCTCTTACGTTGTGGATTGATTCGGAAATTTGCTGTCTCAATCTTATTTTGACGTTATCGTTTACGATCATGTAATTTTCCTTGGCAAAAATGACAGCAGATAGCTCTTTAAGGCTGTCATTACCGAGAATTGCTTGAAATGACTTAAGCGATGGTAGTAGCAAGAATTTTATATCTGTGTTTGGGTCAAACAAATTAATTAATGTATGGTGGCGGATTTCAATATTGGCGCAATTGAATCTGCATGCAAATTCTTTGGATTAGGTATCGGGTTTCGAACAAGGTTGGGCTGAATGTAATTTATATTTGAGCCTGTGTCTACTAGAAATTTGAGAATTTTATTATCATTCGCCTACATTCGAAATATGGTAGAGACAAAAAATGTACATCGACAAAATCTGTACATGGTTCAGAAGCGTCGTTAATATTCTGTTGGTCTAAGTACTCGGTGAATGTTTGGTAATTAGCGTGCGCTAAAGGGATTTATTTTTTCTGTAATTGATACAGTACCTTTATAATGCAACAACAGCGCAGGCATTTTTGCATGTTGAAGCAGCACCCAGCAAATGATTCATTGAACGTTTTTAGGTGCTACTTACTTCATGAAAGAATATTAGGATAGGAAAGAAGGTTAGTGCGAAAAGATTTTTTCTCCACAGGTGGCGTCTAAATTGCTATAGGGAGATCTGTTTTCTTGTGTGTATTCAATTTAAAAAACATGGCATTGGTTGTTTGGTTTTCCACGGCAGAGATCATGGCATAATAATTATTCATTTCACTTTGATGATCAATTGAGTTATGTACTTCTGACGTTTGATAGTGAAATTGAGGCTCTGTTGCAGAGGCTTCAACGTGAAAATTCCTTTGTATTTTATTCGGAGGTATAATCTGTTGAGGAGGAAGCATCGGATATATAGAATGTGTCTAAAAAGAATTCCTTTTATTCACACTACGAAAGCTTTTCTTTTTAGATTGAAAGAATTTTGTTTACACTTTCGTTTTACATATACAATTTTTACCCGCAAAGCAAAGTGCTTATCTGCAGGTGGTTATTTAGAAATTTTAAGTGATTAAAAATTTAAATTAAATAATACATATCAACTTGACTTAATTTTAACCAATTTACGGTAACTAATTTCAACAAATTCATTATTTAAACCTTTAAAACTTTTTTTTCTTGTCTTCAAATTTAGAAAAAACTTTGAAAAATTGCGGAAGTGAATCAAGTAGATTTGGGACGGCACATCGTAGCTCTCGTTTTCCGTATGTGTTGAGAGTTTCCGGAACATCTAACATCTGTGTGGCTCGTGGTCTTGTGTTTTGCGTGTTTCGTATAGTTTGCAGAAAACGCTGGTCTTCTATATAGTATAGCAATGTTGTCATCTGGAAAATTGCATTTACATCTAAAACTTTAAGAGACGATTTACTAGGGCTACCATATTTAACTAGACGATGTTGTAAGTTATGTATTTTGTCCAAATGCGATTGCGTTTCCTCAGCCCAGAAACTCTTGTCTATCTCGCCCCGTTTAGGAGGTAGGGGCAATTTTAGAAAAAAGAGCTTGAATTGAAATTGAGTTTGCATGTAAATTTTTCAAAAACTGTTGGCATAAATAAATTATTTTAAATTTAGGATTATAGAACAGATTTCTGGCTTTCAAAACCGTTGGTTTTTAATAATTTTTTTTCAATTCAAGCCCTTTTTTCTAAAATTGCCCCTACCTCCTAAACGGGACAAGATAGACCCCCCTCCCATAGTAAAAAATGCTTGTTTTTGACCCTTCTACAAAAAACCGTTATCAATTCTTGGCGCCCTAGTTATCATACTCGTGCCCTCGTCGAAGGTTAGTCCAAGATATTTAATGCTTCCGACTGCCTCATTTGATACATTGTTGGCTGATAGTGGAGAGCAGTCATTTCGATGATACTCGTAGATCTGGAACGTTTTCGCTCGTTTGGATGGGGCACCTATGAGAATCTCTTTTGTTTTCTAAGTCCGTTTTCCTGACACCAGTTCGAGACAGCGTGAAATTCATCCTGTAATGTCTTCACGGCAGAATTGAAGTTCTTGTGTTTGACCGCGATTGCAATGTCATCGGCATGGGTATAGGCAGTAAATCCGTTGAATAATCTCAATAGTTCGTTTGTATAAAGTATAAATAGAAGGGGACCCAATTTTTAACCTTGCCGTACACCGTATTCACTTGGTTTTTCTGCGCTCACTGCATCAGACACTATTACTTTTATTGTTCTATCAGTCAGATAGCTCCTTAGTGAGTTTGCCAGTACTTCTCTTAAATCATGTCTGCTGACACTTTCCGAAAGTTAATCGTGCGTTAAAGTATCGCTTTCCTGAAGTCAATAAACAGCACAGGGACGTGATGGCTTTTGTTTAGACCAGCATTAACCGTATTGGTTTACTCTCCCAGCAAAGATCCCCGTACTCTTACCTTTTTGATAAGTATAATAGTTTAATTGTAGTACGTTGTGTTTGGTCGTCAAACTGACTACCTTTTCAACACTATTTCTAAAATTCTTGAACTCATTTTCATACGTTTTACTCCTCGGGCTATTTTTCCATCTCCTATAAATCACATCTCTTTTTTTGCACATTGGAACTACAGGGTGGCGCACCAATTGTGCTACAATAAGAAATTCAAATATAGCTTTTTTTTAATCAATTTTTTTCATTTTTTTTGTTTTATTGAATAGAGAATTCAATTCAATTTTATATAACTAAATGTTTTTGAAGAAGATAGACAGTAAATGACCTGCATGCTCATCCACGCATATGCGACACCTGATCAGAAATCTTTTCATTGCAGCCTGAATGGTTGAAGTCGGGATCACCTCAATTATTGTTTTAATGGACTGATTCAATTCAGTCAAATTCCTTGGTTTCGTTTTGTACACCTCTTGATTGACATAACCCCATTAAAAAAAAGTCTGGTGCACTTAGATCAGGTGACCTTGGAGCCAGCGGAAAGTGGAGTTTCTCGATATTAGTTTGTTTGGGAATTTTCGTTGGAGCTCCGCCATAACCGCTCTGGCTATCTGTGCAGTTGCTCCATTTTGCTGGAATCAAATGCTGTTGATACGGATACTTCTTCGGCGCAGTTCTAAGTAAGAAATTCTCCTGCAACATCTTTAAATAACGGTCACCATTGACAGTTACTGTTACATAGTTTTCTTCAAAGAAGTATGGCCCCACAATGCACCTTGATGAAACTGCGTACCACACAGTGACTCATTCTATGTTCAGTACCGTCTCATGGAGTATTTCTGGATTAGATTCACTCCATATACGGCAATTTTGCTTATTTATATTGCCGTTTAGATCAAAATTTGCCTCATCAGACATAAACAACCAATTTATCTTCATCTGTTGTCTTCTTCGGTCAATTCAACCTCATAATGGTCCATCTACTCGGGGGAGTGCCGCCAAACTCCCGCCTAAATTCCCTTCGGAAGGAAATAAAGGACTGGAAAGCATGGTACCGCTGCACTATCCAAATCCTCTTTTCGGTATCCCAAGCACTCATTTTAATAAATCTAAATACGGTATTATTATAAATCTTTTCGATATCGTTTTAATGGAGCATATTTCGCCATTTTGTTTGCACTATTAGCTCATTAACTTTGCGGTGGTTAATGTGCTTGGTATATCGATTTTATCAGGTGACTCAGTACTGTTTAAGCTTTTTGTTGCATACTAAACGGCGTATTGGTCAAAAAGATCAGTTTCAATCACTCATGAGTATATATCCAGCTTAGCGACGCATATAGATATGGATCTATAAGAGTGTCAGTATTTTTCCTTATATACATACTCGAAAGTCGTTTGATGATGATTATCAGTCCTTTCGAGGCCATCATCTCCATGTATTTTAAAACAAGCTAGTTATTTTCTTATTTAATGTTGATGTTGACATCAATTGATCAATAAATTTTTGAACACTAGATCCTGATGGTCTATAAATTGCATGTATATGCTTTTGTTCACCTCAATTAGTAATTTTAAGATGCATACCTTTGTAATTCACGGGATTAGTTGGTATTATTTTATAATGAGAGCCGTACTCCTTTTTAACTACCATACCCAAGTCGCTTAAAACAAATGAATTTGTCTAGTCTTGTCAATCACAGGGAACTTTCTGAAGCCCTTTTTGTTAATGATAACTCAAATTGCATTACAGTTTCCATAATATTGTGCTCAAAAATATCTTAAATTCTTAATGTTTGTTGTCTAAGGAAGGCATATCAAGTTTCTAAAGTGGAACTATGAAGGTCTTCATGTAACCTTATTTAAGAATTGAAGAGAACTAAGTTGTATTGGGAAACATTGAAGGCAATATTGTGTGTGCTTAAACCTTTCAACGTACCCATGTACTTGCGTTAAGAAGCAGTAAGTGTTTTGTATGGCAGATTTGCCTACCACAAAAGCAATTACCTTGTGGCAAGATGCTCTGATATTTGTAAATAGCGTCTAATGTAATCGCGGATGCTGCATTTGTGAAGTAAACAGATGTAGAACACACATAAACGAACTATGGATTGCTATACTCTTCAAGAACACGGAATAATTGTGCCAATTGGATGTAAATGAGCATAATTGAAATGGAGAGCTGACCTCACAGAAGGAGCGACAGTGAATGTAGCAAGCTTTTCCGGAAAGCTTACTGTCGCGAATTGCCGATTTTCACTGGCCCCTAATATTGCCCGTTTATTACTTCTTTTTTGGGGTTTTTCGAAGTTACGGTTCTATACAAACAACCATAGACCTTGGCCACCCTCTAGAAGAACTTATGGCAAGAAGTGGAAAAATTATTTTTTAAGGAAAAGCCTAAAGTGTCAAATGTGTTGCAAAATTCAAATTCTATCGTATTTCTCAGTTTAATACTACAAATATTCGCATATATGTATATATAAAAAAAAACATAGCGACGGACGGACTACAGTCCTCTTGGGCGAACTGTTGTTCTTATTCCTATCCCTCATAAGTGTGCGCGACAAAAGTCTAAGTATGGTTGAATTGTAAAGAACGCTCTACATAATTTTGTTATATAACATTTAAAGGATTAAATCGAAAAAACTATGCTTTTGTAAAAAAAACGCTCCCTACCTCAAACTTTGGGTTTTCAATTAAATTGTTTTATTTAATTGTGGGCGTGTCAGTAGGCGGATTTAAAAAATATTAAAACATAAGTATAAAGGGCGCCTAGAGAGTCTATATTAAAAATTTCAGTTTCCTAGCTCAAACTTTGACTTTTCAATAAAATTGTTTTATTTAGTCGAACAGACTTTAAATTTAAACAGCTACACCTAAAATTATATCTTAATCCAACATCGAGGTCGCAATCTTTTTATCAATATGAACTCTCCAAAAAAATTACGCTGTTATCCCTAAAGTAACTTAAGTTTTTCATCATTAATAATGGATCAATTAATCATAAATTTATGATTTTAAATTTAAAAGATTATTAAATTTTACTATCACCCCAATAAAATATTTAATTATTATAATAATTAACTTAATCTTTAAAATTAAAATACGAGTATAAATAAATATAAAGATTTATAGGGTCTTCTCGTCTTTTAAATTTTTTTTAGCTTTTTGACTAAAAAATAAAATTTTAATTTAAATTTAAATGAAACAGTTAATATTTCGTCCAACCATTCATTCCAGCCTTCAATTAAAAGACTAATGATTATGCTACCTTTGCACAGTTAAAATACTGCGGCCATTTAATTAAATCAGTGGGCAGGTCAGACTTTAAATTAAATTCTAAAAGACATGTTTTTGTTAAACAGGCGAACATTATTTTTGCCGAATTCTTTATTTAAACTTTTCATTAATAAATTATTTTACATATACATATTATATACTAATTATATCATTATTAATTTATTTCATAAATTTAAATAAATATTTTTATAAAAAATTAAAATAAAATAAATAATTTAATTGCTAATTCTAAACATATAAAATTTTTAATTTTATCTATTATTAATAATAATTTATTTAATAGCTTATCCCATAAAATATTATTTTTTAAAAAATATTTAATAAAATTATTAAATAAATAAATAAATTAAAAAAAAATTAAATTAAATTTATTTCTAAAAAAACTAGATACCTTTAAAACGAATAACACTAGATAACTAGATACCTTCAAAAACGAATAACGGTTTAGAAAATTGTATCTCTTGAGCAGTTTTAGGAGTCAAAGATCATATATAAAAAATTTCAGCTTTTGAGCTGAAAATTAAATTTTTTTGATACATTTTTTTGAGTTTGTAGACGTGTCTGCGGGCGGATTTTAAAAATTTAATAACTTGATTATTTCGGGCCCCTAGAGAGTATATGGTTAAAATTTCAGCTCAAGGCCCAGTTTAAAGGCTTAATTTTTGCCGACAGACGGACGATCGGACAGACGGACGGGCATGGCTAGATCGACATTACTAGCGATGCTGATCATAAATATAGTAACTTTTATGGGTCTGCGGGCAATATTAAGGTATGTTACAAACTTCACGTCAAAATTAATATACCCTTAGAATAGGGTATAATCAAAAGAATAACATGGAACAAGTTCAAAATGTGATCAAGTCGACATCAGGCCAAACATTGACGGTATCCAAACACAGAGTATCATTTTTTGAAATTTCACAGCTTAGATGAGAACATATGACTTGAAGCTGTACTTTTCTGATCTAGTTGTCGTTCATTAAACACATATTAAGTATGATATTATGCAATACTATTTATGATAGTCTATCAGGTGTAGGTAGTCGATATAATACATAATTAAGTCTAACTGGGCTGGGGTGGAGCCGTGGAGGTGGATTTAAGGGGTGGCTGTTTGTCCAATATCGAGCTGTATGTGACTTGCTCCAGAATAAGAATAACGGCAAACGTTTTTCGTCCAAATATCTGCAAGGATACAACGTATGGAAAAAAACTTAACCGAATAAGTACCTTATTGCATTTTTGTTTCTCGAGCAAAGCCGGTTTCATAATAAATAAGTCGAAGAAAAGCGCTTTCTTTGTTTTTATAAGTAAGCGAGCTTTGAACAAAGAGGAGTCAAACATAGTGCAAAATGAAAATTCTTACTTGGATCAAATCAAAAGGGAATTTATACTAATTTTACTTGTATCGAATCAAAAGTATCGAACCCTTGTGTTGACTTTGCATTCGATTTTTCGCGACGGTAACTCAAAATGTTTTATGGCAACAGAAGTAGCTGGTGGAGATTGATACACACAATTTATTCGATGGCTGACGTGTGCGTGCGTAGATGTTCTGAATATCAAAGTTCATTTACTAGGGTATAATGTATGGTAGATAATATTGCCTGATGAACATTTTAAAGGGATTGCGGCAAAAATCGAGGTATATGAACACCACAACCTGGCTACAGATACATCCCTAGTTGGTTTAAACGGCTGTAGGGCTGTTTTTGAAATGTGGGCTAAGGAGTTTAGGTAACAAATTCTGCAGGCAGTGAAAAGTAATCGAAAAATGTAAAAAATCTAAGCTATCTGATATTTCCTAAGACCTTAGGCAGTTTGGTCATTCAGTGGAACTTAGGTTAGCTAAGGTTAGGCAAAACATATACTGAAAGCGGCCAATATAATTGGATCATTTTATCCCTCCAGGTTTGTAAAGAATGATTCGAAATGGAACAATTTTTTTTTATTTCAATGTTCTAACCGGTGTGCTGATGTCGCATTTCAGGACAGTAGCAAAAGAGATAATGGTAGGTAGGATGGTTAAAGTGGTAATATGGTTTTACACCATCAATGCACATTGAGCATTCTGTTCTGATACCATTCTAGTTACCTACTTCTAGGGATCATCATATTGCAGAATTTTATGTTTCTCAATTCTGATAGGTCGTCGATGAAGGCTTTGCCGAGTGTGCGTGAGCTGTAGTATATTTTTTTTTACCCTGCCAATGTCCGTTGCTACGAGTCTCATGGTTGCTCTTTCTCTACTTTTTGATTCGATTGGTTCATTTATGATTGTATCGCTCGGAGAGACCGAAAAAAATGGGCCTTAATTGTATCGAATTAAAAAGATCGAATATTTGAATCGACCGATAATGGAAAGATTCGATCTTTTGAAAGGAACGATTGGCATAGCTCTATATATTACACTATGGAGCAGCTCCATTGGAAACTGTTTTGAAGTACCAAGAAGCGGCTTTATACTGCATTGCGCGTGGGAATGTAAGATGCCTTATACCAACGCTTAATGGTAACTTAAAACGAATTAATTTATTGCGTACGACGGAGCCAGATACGAATGGTTTGGCTAGCCGAAATGGGTCCTGTCAAAGTTAATTTTTAGATTGGATGCAGAAAATTTTGTTTTCATGATGACTGGTTCCAAAATCAGACGTTTTCTTCGTGCGCACTAAACAGGCATATATTTATTATAGCTGCGTGGAAGAGGACTACTCTCCACCTTTTTTGCATATGGCTAACCCCATCTGGGAGCTTTTTTGCACAACGATCTTAATGATTTAATCGACATTGCTATAACGCTTCATCAGAAAGCCCTTATGTTGGGCTTTCTTTCCCTCTTGGATACCATTGTATGCGAGAATCGACTTATCATCTAATTTAGCAGTCATCAACGAAACCCTTTTATTTTTATTCACAAACAAAGTTAGTGCCCCAGGACATCGAATAAGGATTTTGAGTCATCTTATACAGCTAACTTTTTATAGCTCATAAAGTGAATGCTATAAAAGGTAACCTGTTGAGTGTGGATAAAGATCAGCTCATAATGGGAGTATTTTGTAGTTTACATTTATACAGAAGATTGTTCCCTTTGAATACCATGCAACATAGACTCAACCTTTTTGTACATTTTAAAGTTTAAATACAGTACACTTCTTGGCCGTACGATACATTTCACGCTTTTATAAGAATTTGTATCGTTTCACATTTTTCATTAGCCATTTTGTGTACTCCGTAAAATCAGGAAACAAAATTTCTCTCTCCGCGGTGCGCGATGGGAATTGGCCACTCAAATCATGCGATTTGACGCCATTGGATTTCTTTCTTTGGGAGGGTTTTTTTTAAGGGCAGATGAATGCTAATAACGCAAGAACAATCCCTGAACTAAAAGACGATATTCGACTCGCCATTGATGAAATTCAGCTGGCACTGTGCACAAATGTCTTTGGAATTTTTGTCAAAAGGACCAACGTGTGTCATCAAGCACGAGGTGGCCATTTATCGGATATTGTGTTCCATTATATAAAAACTCTCCATGTCTACACTCTTTATTAAAGTAAAAACATCAGAACTGTTCAAATAAATATTGATTTTTTTTAAATTTTAAATAGACGGTTTAAATGTGACACACTTCGCAATTAGATCACAGTCCTTTTACATGGGCCTTTGGATAAAATCGGAGGTAAACATCCTGCGCTCAAGACTTTCCAAAAACTTCCCAAAACCTACACAGCCCGTACACTAAAAATTAACCAATTTTCGTCCAGATATCCAACGGATACATAGATTCTATTTTCAAATCAAGTCTTTTTTTATGAATTTGGTTTTATATATAACTAGCGGATGGTACCCAGCGTTGCCTTATAGTGAAAATACTTCAAAAAATATCTATTCAACAATAAGTTCGAAAGATTCTTTAAATAACGAACTGTGCGTTCTCTTTGGTAAACACTGCGTCTTAAATTATATTCAAGCAATTTTTTCTTTTATTTTGAAGAACATGAAGAAGAAATTACGTGAATTTTGAAAAAAAGTTAGAAAGAAAGAAGTTAGATTAGAATTTCATGTTGGAATCCAAATCCCAGAGTACTCAGACTCGGTAACGGTTCATTGTACTACCAGGTAGAATCCTATAATGGTGTAGAGGTTGGAAAAAACAAGGTGTCATTCGTTTCTCTCAGATAATAGGTGGCGTATGTTGTTGTTCTCCATGGAGATTGAACCTGCACCGCACGGGTCACAAGTCAACACACTAACATCTACACCGTCGCCACCCCTTCCACCAGTTGCAGCTTAGATGAGAAAGAAGTTAGAGTACATAGCTATGTAGGTGGCCCTGCAGTTGGTCAATTTTTACACACGAAAAGAAGGAACCCCTGGAATATATACATATGAACAAAATTTCAAAAATTAATTGAGGAACAGGTTAGAGTAGAAAGATATATAGGGGGCGCTGCAGTCGATCAATTTCTACATCCGAAAAGAAAAAGCCCCTAAAATGTATGTGTGCAAAATTTCTGAGTTTTACCTTAATTGAGAAAGAAAGAAAGCCATGTAGGGCGCTACAGTCTTATGATTTTCACATCCCGAAAGCAGAAAGCCCTACAAAATATTTATACTAAATTTCAAAGTTCTTTCTCAATTTAGAAAAGGATTAAATTAAAAGACATATCGGTCGACCTTACATTCCAAATGCAGAAGCTAAAATTTCCTTGTGATGCAATAAAAATTCTGGCCACTGTTCCGCCACACGTTCGTTCTCATTGCCTACACTAGGTACTTTAAATTTTGCGATCGTGAATTTCTAATCGAACAGGACTTACGCTGCAGCTGATAAACATACATATGTATATGTATCAAAAGCGAAATATTTCTTTTTTTGTTTTACATACACAAATTTTAGACATCGTCCAGTCCAATCAATTGACCAAAAAAAGCATTTTTAAAAATAGCCTATAGCATTGCCGACGAACTGAGGAATAGGACCATGGAATTGTCAAGAAAATCGGATTGGTAAGTCTGAAGATACCTTGAAACTTATAAAAAAAAATAGACAAACAAACTAAAACATGATTTTATATATAGTATAGACTAGCTTATGCCCGGCATGCGCTGCAATGTCTCTTTCAATTTGTTTGAAGTTTGTTTGAAGTAGGGACAAAGCAGACACATCCCACCAACCTATTGGAATTGCAGGTGGCAATGGTGCGATGGTAGTGTATTCACTACGTGATTGGCAGGCCGTGCGTTCGAATCCCGACCAGGGCCAGATTTTTATAAATTGAATACACACAACAAAAACAGATCTCTCTAAAGCAATTTAGGCGCCACCTGTGGAGAAAAAAATCCCATCGCACCAAACTTCTTTCCTATCCTTTCATGCAGTAAGAAGCACCCAAAAATAGGCAATGAATTATTGGCTATGAGCTACTTACAGCAACACACAAAATGCCTGCGCTGTGGTTTTCACTATAAGAGTACTATGTCACAGAAAAAAGAAATCCCTTTAGCGAACGCGAAAAAAAATTGCCCATATATTGATTTCCTTTATTATTTTCATCTTCCACAAGGAACTCTTTACAGTTGTAAGTCTTTGAAGTCTTCTTAGTACTCGCGCGCCACCTATTGTACGTTGATGGTACTATGTCAAAAACTTTCGCGTATGTACGAATAACAACAACTGTACACATTGTTAACTTAATCGGATGAACGATGCGTGAAAGTATAAAAGACGAACACTTATCCAACGCGACTGGTTTTATGTCACAATGAAGAGAAATAATAAAAATAGGAACTGTGTTTCTTTATTATTGTTCATTTTATTAAATTATATCAGAACTAATTTTATGTTATAGTTATTATTTGAATTATTTCTCTTCATAGACCCGCAACTGGAGACAAAAACTACAATGAATATGTCAGAATCTTCCGCGCAAGTGCCAACAGCAACTGAATAAATTTTGAACTCGGACGAATGATGCGTGAACGTATAACAGACGAAAAATTAGTGCCAGTTATGTACGCTGCTAGTTTTTATGTCTGAAACAGAAACAACAAGTGCACAAATTAGATTAAATATTTATTAATATCTGTGTCACTGTCGCTTACTGACTTGAATTTTTAACTAAGGTTTTTGAAGGTTTTTTTGTTTGGTATTAATTTGTCGGTAACCGAATAGCTGCAGTGGACTACCAACTATGATCAGTATGGATATTATAGTCGATCTAGCTATATCCGTAGGCCTACTCGAGCAAGAAATCTCAAAATAGGAATATATTGTCTCTAGGGGACCGAAATACTCGTTAAGAATTTCAAAATCAGCAAAATGACACGCCCACAGTTAAAAAAAAGGTGTGAGCCACGCTGCACTCACGGTATAGTTGATGTGTAAACATGTAGGCTCGTCAGTGTTGCATGTGGAAATATCACAGAGGTTGTGGTTTTGATAAACAAGAGATTTTGGTATTGTATTGAAATAAAACCAAGATATATATTTAATGTCAACGACAAAATTTATTTAATGTTTGACCGAACAAATAATTGGTTTGTGAAAGCTGAAGTAGGAGACGTACACCGTCGACTCAAGTGTGTCGATGTACCGGGAAAATATAGCATCGATTGTCGTTTAAGTGACATTCTTAAATCGGCCATCGGTTAACGAAGTACAAATCGATATTTTTCCTCTTACCTTTAACTGATGTACAACAAACTACAAGCTATACAGCCTCAATTATTCAAAACAAATCTACTTCCACACAACTTTCCGGTGTTTCGTAAGGACATAATAATCTCTAAAATTGAACATACATAATTAATAAAAAAAAACAACGACACGCGGTTGTTCTCAAACGGTCACCCATCTACGTACTAACCGCGCCAAACGTCGTTTAATTGCGGTGATCTGTCGAGCAGCGATTAACTCACGTGGTAATGAAAATTAACGGGAAAATCTGACGATGACGAAATCTGACGATGATGGTGACGCTAGATATTTCCAACTAGCCCCTACCGAGAAAAAATATATTTACACATCAACGAGAGCAAAAATGTTTACACATTAAATCAAAATTATCGAACAATCAAAGATTGAGATAGGAACCTGAAATCTAAAATAAATACTCTCTAGCGGCCCGAACTTCAAAGATTTTTAAAATCAGCCCACTATTTAAATTACACATTAAAAAAAACCGTTGTATTGAAGAATACAGTGGAAATAAAAGCACAATTCTTTGCTAAATTCTTTTTTCAAATAAAATGCAGACTACGTGAGATACTGAGCAAAATTATTGGCCTGAATTACTATCAAAATGTCTGTGAATGGAATTCGACTTCGTTCATATGTCCACCACGAGAACGTATGCATCGGTCGATACGATCTCGTTCAATATTGGCTCTGTGCTCCTCCAACGTCGCCAGCTTGTTGGCATAGACCAATGATTTAATGTAGCTCCATAAAAAATGTCCAGAGGCGTTAATCACACGATCTTGGCGGCCAATAGGCGGATCCGTTTCTCGAGATAACACGTCCACCGAACTGAGACTTCCATAACTCGGTTGGTGCACCCGCTGTGTGGCTTGTAACACCGTCTTGTTGGAACGACATATCACTGATGTCCATGCAATTGCTCAAAGAAATAACGTTCCAACATGTCTCTGTAGTGAATACCATTTACCGTAACGTGACGGTCGTTTGCTGTTTCATGAAACACCTGAGGGTTCTCCCCTGTCCAGTAATGCATATTTTGCTTATTGACGAAGCCGTTTAACCAAAAATGCGCTTCATCGCTGAAGATGATTTTGCGATGAAATTCTTCATTTTCTTCCATCATGTCCAGAGCCCAATTCGAGAACGTACGTCGCTTCATATGATCAAGTGACTTTAGTTCTTGAGTCAGCTTGATCTTATAAGGTTGTTGGCCAAGATCCTTACCAAACTTCGCCATAATGTGGACTGGGAGATGCCCAATTCTTGAGAACGCCATGAAATTGACTGATTTGGCTGGTTTGCGACGGACGGCTCTACGGCAGCAACATTCTCCACACTTCGGGCAAAACATAGTCTCACTGGCACGGCAACATCAAGCACCGAATATTTCGACTCAAATTTGTTCACTAGACTATGAATTGCTTGTCTACTGGGACGAAAATTGGCGTTAACGATCTTAAAGTTGCTACCACCGACTCGAAATTTCGGTAGTAAATTTCAATTATTTGTAAACGTTGTTTCTTCTTGTACCTTACCATGATGAACATTTTGATTTTACTGAATATTTTGACATTGACAGTTCGGTAATCGGTTTAAGGGTGCGTTCGCACGGACATTTTAAAGTTATTAAGTCGCTAAAGGAAGACGATAATGTCGTTTTAAACAATTCCTTCATACAAATTTATCTCACCATGCCCACTTTCTAGAGGGTTTTTTTTTTTTGATAAAATCCTTAAAATGTTGTATAAAAAAATATTAAGAGTATATTTTTTTAGCATTCACCCATACTTTTTTTACGGCATTAACGGACCTAACGGCGAGCGTGCGCAGGGCGCTCGACCGCAAGATCTATGCTCTTGCTGTCTTCATGGATATTGAGGGTGCCTTTGACAACCACACCTTTTGCAGAATTGAGTCTGCCTTAACACTGAAGGGCGTTGATTCTACAACTGTGGAATGGATCCTGGAAATGCTTAGGAGCAGAGAAGTTACTGCCGCTGTTGGCGGCTGTGTCAGAACTGTGCGCGCTTTTAAAGGCTTTGCGTAGGGTGGTGTGCTCTTCACTACATTGTGAAACCTTCTGGTCGACTCCTTGCTGAGAAGACTTAATGGGGAAGGTTATTGGGTACGCTGACGATGTGTGTATCATTGTCAGCGGCAGTAGTTTACCAACTCCTTGTGAGCGGATGGAAACAGATCTCAACAGTGTTGGGAGTTGGTGCCGCGAGCAGGCTCTGTCAGTCAACCCCGCGAAGACTGAGATGATGCTGTTCACGAATAGAAGGGCAATACCTCAAGTGAGGTGGCCTTACTTCCAGGGGACTCAACTAGAGCTATCAAGCAAGGTTAAGTATCTGGGTATTGTTCTAGACCCAAAGCTTAACTTTTCTGAACATTTGGTTGCTAGAATTTCGAAGGCAACTAACATTCTCTGGCAGTGCCGTAGGATGTTCAGCAGAACCTTTGGACTTAGACCCAGGGTGGTTCACTGGATTTACACGTGCATCGTTAGGCCATACCTTATGTATGGTGCAATTGTATGGTGGGCTAGAGCTCACATCCTCAACAACTGACAAAGCTACAGCACCTTGCGTGCTTATGCATTACAGGTGCGATGAGAGGAACTCCCACTGCTGCTGTGGAAATGTTGCTCTGTTTACCTCCCTTGCAGTTCCTTGCTGAGAGTGAGGCCAGAAAATCACTATACCGTATGTGTATAGGGGCCAGAGGTGCTAGGTACAGAGCTCTCTATGACAGCCTACCTGGCCATCGGAGAGGAGCACTTGACACTGTGTGCACGAAGCAAGTCTTTGAGCGCCGTTTTCAGATCATCCTTCCTGAGTGGCAGGAATGGAACAGTGAGGGGTGGAATGGCTTTAGGCCGGGTGATGTCATTGTCTATACGGATGGCTCCCTCATTGACGGTATCTCCGGAGCCGGGGTCTACTCTAGAGACTGTCGGATAAATCTATCTGCACCCTTTGTTTAGACAAACAACTGTTTTTCAGGCAGAAATCTTTGCGATTGCCACTGCCGCCAATATCCTGTTAAGGAGAAGGATTTAGGGTAAAACCTTTTACATCTGCTCAGATAGCCAAGCCGCTATCAAAGCCTGTTCGGCTGGATCTCTCAACTCAAAAATAGTTGAGGAAACTATGGATAAGCTGTAAGTACTAGACTTATTCTGGGTAAGCAGTTTGAATAAGGTAATTTTTTATGACCAACTTTCGGCTCCTGTCTTTTCCAAGCATGATCTCATTTATATGACCTTTGACTATAATGTGACTTCTGAAGCTCTAACTATTCAATACAGGAATTTCAGATATATTGATCAAGCTTCATTGGAAGAACACAAGAACGGCGCCCCCCTTAGTGACTGCCAACCCTTTAGACCATCTTCCAGATAATAATGCATCAAATCCAACTTTTTCAATTAGATCTGTGGATAGTACCGAGGTAGTTGCAAGTCTTCTTTCGGTAAAATCTAATGCCGTTGGACTTGATGAAATGCACCCCACTTTTCTCAAATTGATATTACCAATTGTCTTACCGTATATAACTCATATTTTTAACTCTATTTTAACAACAGGTGCATATCCGGCACAGTGGAAAAAAGCCAAAGTACCGCCCATTCCAAAAAGTTCCAAAGGTGATGAATTTAGGCCCATTGCGATTTTACCTTTCTTATCTAAAGTCTTTGAAAGAATTTTGCAAAATCAAATGACCGAATATCTGGGTCGTTCAAATTTGTTGACATCTAAGCAATCTGGTTTTCGAAAAGGTCATAGTTGTATCACAGCGCTATTAAGCGTTACCGAAGATCTGCGACAAGCCATGGATACAAATTATATTAATTTTCTAACGCTTTTAGACTTTTCAAAGGCTTTCGACATGGTTGACCACTCCATTTTATGTAGAAAACTCCTCCGACACTTCAACTTTTCATCCTGTGCTGTAGAGCTTATGTGCTCCTACCTCACAGATCGAATGCAGGCAGTTGAGTGAAACAACAAATTGTCAGATCTCCTACCAACCCTACGTGGGGTCCCACAAGGTTCAATCCTTGGCCCACTTTTGTTCTCGCTCTATGTAAACGAATTGCCATCTATTCCTAAATATTGTTCAATTCAAATGTATGCCGATGATGTGCAAATTTATTTAAGTTGCCCACTCGATCTTATTGAGCACGGAGTAAGCTGCATTAAAGAAGATATTGCAGACATTGCATGCTGGTCTGGGCAGAATGGGTTATTACTAAACCCGGAGAAGTCTATGTGTCTTGTTATATCCAAAAAAAATTGTCAACCTCTCGTACTTTCCTCCTGTAAGCTTGAATAACACTTCTGTAAAATATGTCGAATCCGCAAAAAACCTCGGAATGGTGTTTAACCGCAGATTAACCTGGAACAGCCATATAAATACAGTTGTGGGTACAACATATGGTATTCTCACATCACAATCCTTCACCCCTTTGAGAGTACGTGTGCTGTTGGCGAAAACGCTGGTCATACCCACAATGGCCTATGGTTGCGAAATATATGCCAATTAATAGTATATTACGCTATATTTTCGGCCTAAGTCGATACGAGAGTGCGTCTTCTTTCTCTAAACAGCTACTCAACATGTCTTTTGAAAACTTTCTCAAGTTCCGCACATTAACGATGCTCTCAAACATTCTGCTTAATCGTCAACCCCAACAACTTCATGAAAACATTAGAATGGCAACTTCGCAAAGGTCAAGAATGCTTACCCATCCGCACCATGCCTCCCTTACATCACAGCGTCAGTTTTTTGTATATTCTGTCCGCTTATGGAATTCTATGCCGCGTCACATAAGAGAAGTTGAAGATGCTGCGAGTTTTAAGAGCAACATTAGGCTTTATTTTTCCGAATAACCTTTTCTTCTCTTTTCTCTTTCTCCTTTTCTCTTTTTTTTTCTTGTTTTTACTATTTTCTACTTTCTTTCTTTCCTTTTTCTTTTCAACTCTGTATATATCCTTATGCTTCTATATATTGATTAGCAATTTTTGGCAAATACCTTTAAAAATTAAATTGTTTTTACTCTAGCTTTCCCCTTTTTTCAAATTGTAACTTAGCACTAGATTATAAGACAATATGTCTTAATGTGCATAAGAATTTAATGAATAAATAAAAAATAAAAATAAAAAATAAGTTTTTGCTTGGACTAAATAGGAAAGACTTGAGATCTTTGTTTGGTCTCGTCACTGGTTTCAGTCCTCTTAACGAGCACCTAAAAACCATCCACATTAGGAGCTCGGGCCCATGTGAGTGCTGCCTAGAGGCGGATGAAACGGCATCTCACTTCATCTGTGAATAGAACCAGGCTCAACACTATAGGTAAACAATTCGTCAACGAAGATGAGATGGGGGACATTGAACTTGCTAATATCCTTCGCTTTGCCAAGGCTACTGGCAGGTTCTCCCTCACTGACTCTATTACTAATCGAAAATAAGCAGCGAGCGGGCAGCTATGCTGAAGTACAATGGACCAATAGGTCTAAGTGCTTGTCATCTACAATATAATATGTGCAATAGATTTTTGCCACGCCCACATTATGTGGAATGACAATAGGAATGGAATGGCAATAGAAATAGGGTATCCAACAGTTCGCCCAAGCAAACTGTAGCCTTTTGAATATTGTTAAATATTGTTTAAATATTCGATTTTTTGCATACTTTAATGGAACGAATGCTTTTTTTCTATTTGAATTCAGAAATGGCAAAAAACGAATCAATGTCCGCTAAGAGTCTAAGACAAAAACACGAAGATTCAATGTCGTTTCAAAAATACGTGAAGAAGGCTGCAATAGAAGGGAATTGGGATGTCATGTACCAATGGAATGCGTTCGCTACTGCCAGAAGAGTATAACTTCCTACTCTCCCTTTTCTCCACTAAAAAAGGATACAAAAACTATCCATGCATTTTTCTGCAATGAAAAATATGTTTTCGGTTTCGGTTTTTTCTTTACGATTTATTGCGAAATTCCGGAAATAGTTCTGTCATGCATCGCTTGAAAGTTATAAAAAACATTTTGTTTTGATCGTTAAATATTCATTGAGGAGCGTGTGGGTTGAAAATATTTGCCAGTTTTTCCAACAAAAATGTATTGCCCAAATAATAGCTATCTGTAATGACAATAGTGTTTGCATACATTTTTAATTTCCATCAAAGTATTAATCGTAATCATGACAAGTATTTAAATTCAATATTTAGTGCGTTTGCAAAAGGGTACGAAAACCCAATATTTATAACTTCGCCTCAACAACAAAAGCATTCTCCACTTACTGTTACCCATCAGTAAAATACTTTTGTAAATATTTGATGAATATTTCAGACAATTTTGTATTTCCCATAAATTATGTTGCGCTATGCTGGCATGGGGCCTCAACAACATTGATCAAACTTCCCCATCCCTTTGACAACAAATTGAACAGAACTCGGCTCATTTTATGCTTCGACATATACGTAAGCCTTCTCCTGCAGAACTATGTGTAGGGACTGGCATGAATGCCTCTTCAGTTCAACGGAAGGAACATAACTCTGTTCCTATATGTAAAATGTAAAGAGGTAGATATAGAACGGAGGAAAACGAATTCACAAAGTCGGTAAACTCACTCATCATGGTGTCCATGGTAAGGTACCACGCCGAGATCCTGGTACGAAGTTCAGAAATGCGTGCCTACCGGAAGTGCTCATTGTGATTTTTAATTAGAACACTGAATGGATGGCTAGAAGGCGTAACGTGGGTGGGGAGCCTATGCAGGTGCTTCCTGGAATTATGCCACGCTCTATATATATATTTTTTTTTTTTTTGAGAATAACGGTATGCACACGCGATTGGCTGGCTAATACGTGACGAAAGTTCTTGTACATAGATATTGTCGTAGTTTGGGGAAATGATACAATGAGTGCGTGTCATGAGCGTTTAGGCGATTTTTTGTTTGTTTTAACGTCCTATATAGCACACCAGAGTGTGATTAAATATAGTTATCACAGGTGCAGAAACTACTTTCAGTGATATTAGCGTTTATCTTAAACACTCATCTAGCGTAGGTGGCGGCGTGAAATTTTGTATTCCTTGCTATCAAGTCCACTATGAATGAAAAATTAAAAAGTTAATTGTACCAGATAGTAAGTTACAATATTGAATTGTTAAACGCTCAAATAATTACAGGTTTGGGGTTGGTAATTGTCCATTAGCACTGCATAAAAGAAGGACTACTTTTATGCAACTACTACGTGTAACTGGGACGAAATCGGATGAATCACGGATATTTTAAATGCACTCTTAGATTTTTTGGCCATGGCTATCAAAGCTTTCAAATCATTCTAAAAACTTCCCAAACTCTTCACAATCCGTTTGCTTACACTAAAATGGAAGCAATTTTCGTTCATCTATCAATGATTAAACTTTTAACTATTAATGTTTTTTTTTTATATTTTGCCGTTTGTATAAGCACTGCATAAAAGCTCTTCCCGTGCATGGACGGGTTACGAATATATTTCGTTAAGGGAGACTAAGAGAATCAGTTCTAGGGAATTTTAACATTCTGGTGAGCCCAGTGGCGCATTTTACATCTTGAGATTTTCCTGCAAGTGTGCATGCTAATCCGTGGGTAGACATACCTGTAAATCAATAACAGGAGCATGTACGTTTTGAAATCGTAGAAAGGATCACACAAACGCAATAAGACCAGCATTTGATTGGCCTCAGTAAAAAAGGACAATAACCCTACCGCTTAACTGCCTTTCTACTGGTCCGCCTGTCGGTTTCTCCAATATGACCTCAATAAATATCGGCATGGCTCTCGGTTTCGGATCATTTTTTTACTGATCCAAATGCTGGTGTTATTACATTTGTGTGATCCAGGAAATTTTATTTCGAAACGTGCAAGCTCCTGGTACTGATAGTTGTTTGATTGTCCTCTTACGACACCGGTGATCTCCAGTCGTATCAACTCACGGATTTGCATGCACGCTTGTAGGACAGTTTCAAGATGTTAGGCTCACCTGAATGTTAAGATTGTCTTGAAGTGATTTCTCCCCTTTCTCGCCTTTTGCGAGAAGTGCTGTGTTTTCGGAGAGCGCTGCAGTGGTATAATTGTTTGAAATTTGTTGCACATAGTAGATATCACATTTTTGATTTTGTATCAATGTGATAGCATTTCCGGTTGAAGCAGATACAACAGTATTGGCTTTGTGATTAAGGTTTTATGAACTGTTTTTGATTTGTCATAATAGCTGTCGATCTTAATGTGTCTATTTAAAGTAAAAAAAAATCATGAAAATCGGAAAAAAGTATAAAAATTTATTGCAAAAATCTGAGTGTGCAAATTTGGTCATAATCTTAGTGTTAGCTCAATTCTCAAATTTCTAAAATCACTTTACCCGTTTTTGAGGTATTGGTGTTCCGAAAGTACCATTGTTTCAATTTTGTTTAGTAAGAACTGAGTATGCCATTTTCTTACCTTCACTATAAGTATTTGAAAGAGATTGCACTATGTGCCTTTCTGGACATATAGGGTGCTTTTGACAACACTGGATATGAATCTATATCAAACGGTTTGTACCATAGAAACATAGCAAACCAATTATAAAATGGATCAAAGCGATGCTGGAAAGTCGCAAAATAACTGCCTCATCAGGAATGAACTCAGTATCAGTAACCCGTATCAGTATCAGTAAAGCCGTAAGGGGCTGCCCACAAGGGGGAGTACTTTCACACCTCTTGTGGTCATTGGTCATCGATGACCTGCTACACAAGCTGAGCAATTTGGGCTACACTACAATTGGGTACGCCGATGATATTGTCATCATAATCAGGGGCAAAGACTCAATTGGAGTCACATCAAAAGTGAAAAATGCTCTAAAGACAGCCATAGACTGGTGCATCAAGGAAAATCTTTCCATAAATCTACAGTAAAGCCATCATCGTCCCTTTCACCAAAAGGAGGAAATTAGACCTAGGTCTAATCACAATGAACGCCGTGGTCGTGGAGTATTCCGAACAAGTCAACTATCTTGCAGTTATCCTAGACAAGAGGCTTAAATGGAACTCTCACATTAACAACAAAATCACTAAAGCCAATAGAGCTTTATGGGCCTGTCGCCGCACATATGGCAGAACCTGGGGAATCTCTCCAAAGATCGTCCACTGGATCTGCAAAGTGATGATTAGACCCATTATAACATACGCCGCCATAGTATGGGGGACAAAATCCACACGAAAGATCGCAACAGAGAAGCTCAAAAAGGTACAACAGCATAAAAGGCGCAATCATCCCTATATTCACGGATAGTCAAGAAGCCATAAACGCTCTTAGCTCGCAGACCATTGGCTCCAAATCAGCCATGTACTGCTTCAATACCCTTCAAACACTCGGATTAAGAAACAAGACGAAATTATGGTGGGTTTCGGGTCATGTCGGGGTAGCAATGGTGCGAATAGTAGTGTATTCGCAAAGTGATTGGCAGGTCGTGTGTTCAAATCCCGACCAGAGCCATGCTTTGTAAAATTGAATACACACAGCAAATCAAATCTCCCTTAAGCAATTAAGGCGCCACCCGTGGAGATAAAAAAAACCCTATCGCACCTAAAACTTCTTTCCTATCCTCCTATTCTTTCAGTAGTAAGCAGCACCCAAAAACAGGCAATGAATCTCGGTGCTGCTTGCAGCAACGAAAATGCCTGCGCTGTGGCAACACTATAAGGGTACTGTCAATTACAGACAAAATAAAAAAAAAAAATCATAAAAAAAAAAAAAAAAAAACGGAAAGGCCAACGAACTGGCCAGAACAGGTTCAGAAACACCTTTCATAGGTCCCGAACCCTTCTGCTGCACTCCTAGATTAGCAGCAACGGCAGCAATAAAAAGCTGGGAACATAGAAAACGTACCTATTATTGGGAAAGCATCCCATGTCTAAGACAGGCCAAACGAACCATTCGGACCTTCACTAATAATGCCAGCAAATGCCTAAATCTAAGCAGGCATGATATCAAAAACTTAATAGGTTACCTTACTGGTCACGATGGTTTAAGATATCAGCTAAATAAAATGAAAATAGTAGACTCTCTTGAGTGCCGACTCTGTCTTGAAAAGGACGAATCAGCTGAACACATTTTATATGAATGTCCAGCCCTTAATGGAATTAGAAAGAAGATCTTTTTCAGGGAAAATATTAGTCCCGAGGACATTAAGAAATCTTCAATTGGTAAAATTATCCGCTTTACACGGAAAGTAGAAATTCTACTAGTTTAAACTTTACTGGCCCATATGGCACAAAAGATGTCTACCACTTTAAATCGCCTTGGCGAGCCAGAAGTTATAAAAAAAAATAAGTATTTGAAACACCAACACAGATCAAAATCGCTAAAGCTGTTTTTGAGAAAAGTTTTTGATAATATTGAAAACTCTTATGTTTTTACATAAATTCTGTTCAAGATATAAGTATTAATTTTAATGTCAAATTCCTTTGAAACTGCTTCCTTGGTTTAGAAAAGTGATGTTTTTCAAAATTTTAGAAATTACTAGATATAAGAAAAAAATTCAAAAAAAAAATACATTCCGAAAATATCAATTTTTTTTTTTGAAATTATGTAACACGTTTTCGAGATATTGTTGGTTTCCTTAAAAAAACAGTTTATCGACTAAGTGTAAGGCACTTAACCCGAGTATTTAAGACATAAAAATCATCAAAGCCGTTTTTGAGATTTTTTTTTTGAAAATTTTAAAAACTGATGAATAAAAAAGATAAAAAAATACACATTTCAAAAATGTTTGTAAACAAATTCGTTTCAAATAATAGTATTAGTTGGTGTGTAAACATTCTTAGAATCAACTTAAGAAAGAGGAACTTGACCCATTTTTGAGATATTTGCATTTATGTAAAATATCGTTATTTGACCATTTTCGCAGAAATTGAGCACGACCTTTTCTTACGCTCACATCAATCATTATATATTTAAAAAACGATCCAAATCGTTAGAGTCATTTTTCAGAAAATCGGTGTTGTAAAAACAGTTTGTATGGTGGGTTCCATTATTCAAAATGATAGAATAACAACAAAATGGCCGCGAAATAAAAGCCAAGTCCAAATGCGAAGTGTGAAGGAAATTCGTCTCTTGTGACTTGAGCCTCGGGGACAGATGGGACCGACGGACGAAAATGCGTGACCACCCTTTTGGATAAATATATATGTAAATATCTATAATATCTATAATATCTATAATATCTATTATATCGGTAATATAAAAATGAATCGCTGAATGTGTTGCTAGGCGCAAATCTCGAGAGCAGCTGAACCGATTTCGCTAATTCTTTTTTTATAATATTCCTTGAAGTACGAGGATGGTTCTTACGAAGAGAAAAATTTTAAAAATTGCCTGAAAAAGTCTAAAAACAATACTTTTCTATATTCATACACTGCAATACCCCATCATATTTTGGCAAGGTGAGGAAGGATTTGATTTCTCAATCAAGAAGAGAAAAATTTAAAAAAGTTGCCTTAAAAAGTCAAAAAACAAAACTTCTATATTCCCATACAAAAGATTCGTAATAATACGTAAGTCAATTTGAACTATAATACCATACCATAAAGTTTAAGTGTTATTGGAGGGGTTCCGGGAAGGCAAAACAATTGAGTGACGTTAGTATCGTATAAATATCAATGTCAATATTTGTCAATATTTATATGATGGTAACAAATTGTTTATGGTAAAATGTCACTTGAAATGTAAACGTCTCTTTGCTGTGCATCTATAATATGACTAAATCTAAAAGCCACAAATTTCTATAAAATTAAAAAAGTGTTGTGTCTTTGTGACTTACTACATATGTATGCCTCCTTTAAGGCGGCGGATAAATTTAGGCAGAAGAACGCGAAATGCAACGAATCAAATTAATTATCAATCTAATCGTACTGCCCAGGAACGTGAAGATCGCAATGAACGTGAAAGAATTCGGTTTTAAACTTTTTACCTTTCCTGAGAGTTTTTGTCAGTTAACGCAATCAAAAGCTGAACTCATTCAAAAAGTGTTTCCAAATGTTGCTCAAAATTACTTATTCCATGATTGGTTGAGCGAACGAGCTATACTGGCTGCCAAAAACACTGATGTAAATGTATTAAATTTCAAAACTCAAGATGACATTCCTGGCGAAATGAGGACATATAAATCAGTTGATACGGCAACTAATGAAGATGATGTCGTTAACTATCCACCGGAATTTTTAAACTCACTTGATTTGCCAGGATTGCCGCCTCGCAATCTTCAATTTAAGGTTGGATCTGTAGTTATAATTTTGCGAAATATTAACCAACCGCAACTTTGTAACGGCACACGATTAGCGATAAAAAAATTACTGAATAACGTAATAGATCATATTGAAAGGAAAGTATAAAGGAGATACCCCGTTACCCAATGATTCCGACTGACGTACCATTCAAGTTTAAACGACTACAGTTTGCAGTACGGCTTGCTTTCGCTATGACTATAAACAAACCCCAGGCGCAGTCATTAAGTATTTGTGGTATTAATCTAGAAAACCCATGTTTCTCGCATGGTCAATTGTATGTTGCCTGTTCCCGTGTTGGAAAACCATCTGCTGTGTTTGTTTACGCTCCAGGTAATCAAACAAAAAATATCGTGTACCATGAAGTACTACAATAACAATGAAACTTAATTTAGAATAAGTAAAAATAAAATGAAATATAATAAATAGGTATCATAATAAGAAATCAGAAATTGTAATTTTCATTGTGATTTTTTAGTGACTATTAAAAGAATTACTATTAAAAGAAGTTTTTTATAATTTTTATTTTTTGACATAATGTAATTGTTGACTTATCTACTTTTTTTTTCTTTTTTATTTTACTAGCTGACCCGGTGTCCCAAATAGCAGAATAAGTATTAAAAAAAAATAATTAAAGAATCGACTGTTAGGCGGTACGAAGTTCGCCGGGTCATCTAGCTATATACAAGGTGGCGCAAAAATAACCTTCCGATGTTTTTTGGCTGTAATTAAAAAAAAAAATGAAAAACTTTGATTCTTCTTGTGGATTATTTTTATTTGGTCTTTTAATTTTTTTTACATCAATTCGAGAATATGATGTCATGTAAATGGCCGCCGCCACAGTTGATTGTCATTTGAGCCCTTTTTATGGCATTTTCCATTACTTTGGCCAAAACTTCCGGCGATAGGTCCTCACATTGTTGACGGATATTGTCTTTAAGAGCTGCAAGAGTCTGAGGCTTGTTGACATAAACCCGCGACTTCAAAAAGCCCCACAAAAAGAAGTCTGGAGCGGTCAAATCAGGCGATCTTGCTGGCCAGTGCAAATCGCCAAAACGGGAGATTAGGCGCCCGGGAAATGCATCCTTCAGCATATCGGTTGTGGCACGTGCAGTGTGTGCCGTTGCACCGTCCTGTTGGAACCACATGTTTTTCAATCCCAATTCATCAAGTTGCGGCAAAAAGAACTCGTTGATCATTGCTCTGTAGCGCTCACCATTCACAGTAACAGTTTGGCCCGCGACGTCTTCGAAGAAAAAAGGTCCGATGACTCCTCCAGCGAAAACAGCACACCATACAGTGACTTTGAGCGGGTGTAATGGCTCTTCGTGGGTTACACGCGGATTTTCAGTGCCCCAGAAGCGTAAATTTTGCTTATTTACGTACCCGCTAAGATGGAAATGGGCCTCATCACTCATGATTATTTTTGATGAAAAATCATCTTCCTCTTGGTGGTGATTAAGGATGGCTTGAGCGTATGTTAGACGCGATTGGCGGTCAGCAGCTAACAGCTGATGCACCGTCTGGACTTTGTACGGAAACATCTTCAAATCCTGTACCAAAATTCGCTGTAAAGACCGTCGACTGATACCCATTTGCGTGGCACGTCGTCTGGTCGATGTCGACGGCGCTTCCATGACATCTTCGGCTACAGCAGCAATATTCTTTGCAGAACGGCTACTCCGGGGTCTGCCACGCCTGGCAGCATCTCGTGTTGTGCCAGTCTCTTCGAGGCGAGCGGCTAAACGTCGCAGTGTTTCACCAGTAGGCGTTGGACGGGTAGGAAATCTGCGACGAAATTCACGTTGTCCCAAAGTCACCGACCGATTATTGCTCAAATAAATAGTCACCAATATTCCGCGTTCTGGAGCAGTGTAGCGTAACATTGTTTATTAACGTGTATTTCGCATGTGTTTACTACACAAATGTCAAAACAGAGCTGACATTAGGGGCCAATCGCAAAATTTATAGTATTTTCTGATTGGAGGATTACTTTTGCGCCACCTTGTATATATATAATCTTAATATCGCACCTCGTACTTAGTTTGAGTTCGAAATTACAGCACTGTTCCAATATCTTTTTCTTAGGTACTCAAAGCACCTAAAAAAAAAGTGCACGACTTGATCGTACGAAAACTAGCTTTTATAGGAATCGGCTTTCGAATCACATTTTCTCTTTAGCCATTTTTGACACCTACTCGTAAAATTAGGAAAAAAATAACCGTAACAATTTGGATTATTTATGCAGACAGCTATATTTGATTTCTCTTAATTGCATTTAAAGGCTGCCTGACGCTTGACCAAATACATACTCCACAACAGAAAATCTGTAAACGAGAACCCTCAGCAGCGAAATCTCCAAGGGGAGAAGGCGCAGGGCTAAAATTCCCTATGTATAAACCTCCAAATCGGGTCGCAAGTAGATCCCATAAACAGTGAGATCTGTATGGGTGGCAAGGTGCCCCCATGCAACCCCCTGATTGGGGTAACTATTGGATTTGTAGAAGGTGTGAGATTTTGTATATGCATGTTTATGTTGGAAATTTTCAAAATGCGTGCTAACAATTTAGGACCATTTTGCATTACTTTGTGGCACTTAATATGCAAATGAACAAAAAAGGTTGTTTAGTTGGAGATATTAGGTTAGGTTAGTTTAGTTAGGGCTATGACACTACTGCCATGGAACACTTATCACCAAAATGGGCCTATCGCGATCGCCGGGGGAGCCAACTGTATAGTCAGTACCGTCATCCTTCCTGAAATCATATTATTTCCCTACCAAAAGTTTTTTTTTTAAATTTTAGAAACTAATACAGTGAACTCTCTCATAAGCGGACACTGACAGTACCAAGAAATTTGTCCGCTTATTAGAGGTGTCCGGTTATGAGAAAAAATATTTCATTGACAACCTTGAAAAAAGAAACAAGACATATGCATTTATGGCACCTATAACATTTTATTTTAAAATGGAATGCATTTTTTGTGATAAACATTAATTGTAGGAGTTATCACCATCTGGCATACCGCACCTGAAACCCCTCGTCACCCTGAACCTGATCAGACACGCGCAAACATGTTCCCGCCGACTCAGCATGTTCCCACGATTGCAACGATGACGGATACACGATACAGGCGGATGCACGCGCTGCATGCATTGGGCGACTCAGCAGATTGGGCATGAGAAGCAATACCACCTGAAGCAGGAATTGAACAGCGGTGGGACAATCTAAATCCAGACGTGAAGCAGTGCGGTTGTGATAATATTCAATAAAGAATTAATTATAACGTAGTCTAAATAGTAGTGTTTCATTTAATACGAACTTGTTGGACCAGCCGAAGGTTGGTGTTCGGTATTTTTTTAGTGTCCTCGGAAAGGACATCCGTAACTGGCGCCCGAGCAGGGACCGGCTCAAATCTCGTATCCTTTCTTCAGCGCGAATTGTTGTGTCCTTTCAGACAGGACAGGAGGTTAGTACACTCTATCGAGTGCATACAGCTGTAACCATGGGAACACAGTAATGGCACTAACCCTCCAACAACAAACACTATCATACCCATGGGAACATGATAGTCATCGCCGAAGGACGGATACGAGAGTGAAGATTGATTGTGCCGCGAGTAGGTCGCTTGCAAGAATAAACGCTTGCGACTAAAAGGGACTAACACAACACTTCCGGAGCTGGTTCCTAGAACGAAATCGAATCGGTTTTAAAAATTTTTTTTTTTATTTGCTTTCAACAGAGCATACGACGAAAAGGATCTAATCACCTAAGGCTACATAAGTCAGTGTACAATGAACAGTCTCTCGATATTGTGAGTGAAAAGTAAAAAGTTATACAATCTACACCCAAAAAAAGAGGGAGAATTTTAAAATTTTTTTTTTTAAAAAAAGTGACTACACCAGGAAATAAAAAAAGATTTCTTATTCAATAAAGATATTGTGTTAGAGCAGTGAGCAAAGTAATTGAAATACAAAGAGGAAAATTTTCAAAAAATAAAAGTTGTAAAAAGAAAAGTTGTACCAAAGTAATTGATGTGAAAAAAATTAAAACAAAATTAATTAATTTAATTTTATTAATCCTATAAATTGTGTAATTCAGAAGAATAAAAAAAAAAAGAAGCAAAAGTTGTACCAAAGCAATTAAAGTAATTGAAATACAAAGAGGAAAATTTTCAAAAAATAAAAGTTGTAAAAAGAAAAGTTGTACCAAAGTAATTGATGTGAAAAAAATTAAAACAAAATTAATTAATTTAATTTTATTAATCCTATAAATTGTGTAATTCAGAAGAATAAAAAAAAAAAAAGAAGCAAAAGTTGTACCAAGCAATTAAAGTAAAAAAGAAAAAAAACAAAAATTAATCCGATAAATTGCGGATTTAAATAAAAGTGAAATAGCCAATTTTAAATAAAATAAAATAGAACATTTGTGAGAAACCAGATTAAGGAGAAATAAGTAGCCGTAGCAAAGACTCATGCTTCTGTCCGTCACTCAAGGATTCCAGATATTCGACTACAAGGCCCCCATAGTTTCTTTAAAGGAAAGTAGAGGATGGATTGTCGATGGAAGTTTTAAGCTTGTACATACTATTGACCTAGCGCAATTCCAAGGTCTCGTGGACGGAGTAACCAATGCCATAAGCGATAACATCAAGGATCAGGACAGAAAACGCATAATGGAATTTCATGTGCAGCAGATAAAGGACCGTCTCAGGTTGCTTAAAGGCAACTCACGAAGGAAGGCAAGGTCCATCGACTGGATTGGAACAGCCTGGAAGTGGGTAGCTGGCAGCCCTGACGCTACCGACTGGAACAAAATCCTCCAAAGCCAGGAAACAATCATCGAAAACAACAATCAGCAATACCAAATCAACGAGAAGCTTTTTGACATTACGAAAGACGTTACTAGGAGAATTAACTCGGTGATAGACAGATACGAACAAGGGATTAAGGACACGGTTTCTGGAAGGTTCGAACAAGATGCACTGGACGAAATCATAGTGATAAAAGGCGAGATAAACGAAATAGTACGAGCCTGCCAAATGGCAAAGAGTGGCCTGATCAATACAAACCTACTAAATACGGAGGAAATCAATAAGGTTATCAGCGAGTTGGAGACCCTTCCGTACGCTAACGAAATCGAGGCAGTAGAATATGGGACGCCATCAATCTTCACAAATGGATCGATGCTGCTGTATGTTATCTCAATGCCAAAGGTTGGAAGAGAAGAATTTAACCTACTAATAACAAGGCCATCAGTTATCAAGGGAAAACAGATCAGGCTAAAATTCAAAAAGATGCTCGTCAACCACAGGGCAACTTACGGCATCGTAGCAAGTTGCCTATCAATTAACAACTCAACAATCTGCGAGGACAAAGCGCTGGAGAAAATTCCCGAAGATGACTGCATCGCCCGGCTTCTGAAAGGGGGATCCGCGCCTTGTACCTTCCAAACAAGCAAAGAAGAGGTCATCGAACTCATCAAAGAAGATACAATTTTTGTCACTAACTTCAGGGGTGATTTAGTCGCTAACAATATTTCAAAGTCTCTTACAGGTACATACATCATCCAATTGAGAAATGAGAGTATCCAGCTGAAGGGCAGAACATTTTCAAGTTCTTTGGCTACAGCCTTACAAGCACTTCCCCCGGCGCTAATGAACATCACCTACCATGACCGAGATATTGATCTGGGATACGTGCATGATCTCAGCGTTCGGAACATAGAACGCCTAGGTAATTTAACCCAAGAATTTAAAATATCTATACTTACAGAGGCTGCAATCCTAATTTTGGTGGCATCGGCAGTCCTCACGATCGGGAAGAAGTTATACGCTAAGCCCGACATCCCAGCAATATCATCCTCTAACCTATCACAAGTAACAGCCTGACCCTGAGGTCACGCAAGATCTACGGGCCGTAGATTTTCAGAGGGGGAGGAGTTATCACCATCTGGCATACCGCACCTGAAACCCCTCGTCACCCTGAACCTGATCAGACACGCGCAAACATGTTCCAGCCGACTCAGCATGTTCCCACGATTGCAACGATGAAGTTATCATCATCCGGCATACCGCACCTGAAACCCCTCGTCACCCTGAACCTGATCAGACACGCGCAAACATGTTCCCGCCGACTCAGCATGTTCCCACGATTGCAACGATGACGGATACACGATACAGGCGGATGCACACGCTGCATGCATTGGGCGACTCAGCAGATTGGGCATGAGAAGCAATACCACCTGAAGCAGGAATTGAACAGCGGTGGGACAATCTAAATCCAGACGTGAAGCAGTGCGGTTGTGATAATATTCAATAAAGAATTAATTATAACGTAGTCTAAATAGTAGTGTTTCATTTAATACGAACTTGTTGGACCAGCCGAAGGTTGGTGTTCGGTATTTTTTTAGTGTCCTCGGAAAGGACATCCGTAACTTAGGTAATACAAATTATAATAACAAAACATAAACAAGAACAAAGCCTTTAAAAATTCCTTTTTGCATTACTTGAAACTATGTATTTATGCTTTAAATTATGCAAACACTTGCACACAAATATACGTATTGCGCCACGAGAATTTTAGTCGGATAGTCGACAGGCGCCCGCCGGCCGGCGCCGCAGCCTACTATACTTAACTTACATTCTTTACCGTTTTTTTTTTAAATTTTTTGCTGGGTATCAAGGGCAAAGCGCAAAGAAAAGGAAAAAAAGCAAACAAAATAAAAGACAACGAAGTGTGCCAAATGCGTTTTGTCCGTTTAAGAGAGAGTGAAATTCTATTGCGGCTATGAAAACTTGTGTCCGCGTCCGGTTATAAAAGAGTCCGTTTAAGAGAGAATTATTTACAATAAAAATTGTGTAGATTATTCCGTTCTTTGAAATTTGTCCGGTTATGAGAGGTGTCCGGTTATGAGGGGTGTCCGTTAGGAGAGAGTACACTGTATATTAATTAAAACTTTATGAAAAAATCTTTTAACAATCTGAGTAATTTGTTCAAAATAGTGGTATTAGCATTATGCCATTTTTTTTAATTACTTCACCGGTTTTCGAGATATAGGTACATAGTCGTTTTTCTAATTTGATGTTATTAGATTTATTTATATGAATTAAAATTAAGAAAAGATTATAAAAAAATATTTCGAAAATCTCTTTGTTCTAAATGTTAATAGCCGTGTTTCTTTGCACGCGGATATAGGGATGGCATCAGAAAACGACTATCGCCGCTTAAAAATTCATCAAAAACTTGGCAGCACACATGCACCTATGACATGCACCGTGACACAGCTGTATGTTGTAGTTAAGAAATTTGTATTGAAAATCCTGAAATTGAAAAATATTTACTTCCGCCAATTAAAATTGATGCCAAGCATATTCTAAAATTATGAAAAACAATTTCACATTAACAGATTTGCTAAATTCAATTACCTTTATAATGAGGTTTGAAAAAAAAATAATAATAAAATCACGAACAAAATATTCGGCGGGATGTGTTAGTGTCGGAGGGATGTCAAACTTTGACATATCCTGAAAAATTCATCGCATCGGTTCATCAAAAACGAAGAAAATGGGTTTTGGAAGCACTGTTTATCCCCGCTAACTGACTTAGCGGCGATAGCTATCCCCGCTAAAGTTAGCGTATAATTTAGTATAAGTTGTTGTTGTATTTTACATGCAAATTTCAAATTATCCCTATAAGCAAAGAAACACGGCTAATATCAGGTAATGTTTCAAATTTCTTTGAAATCAGTTTACCCGTTTTTGAGAAATTGTTGGTATCCTACCGTTCCGTTAATTGATTGTATTTTGTGAAACTGAGTACCTATTCCATCTTCTGACATTCACCCGAAGTATTCAAAATATCAAAACTGATCAAAATCGTTTGAGCCGTTTTTGAGAAAAGTGAAATAAAAATGAGAAAAATGAAAATGGGTAAACATTTTTTTTTTAAAAATAGTGGTAGGTATTTGTTAGTGTGTTAATTTTTATAGAAATAACTCGACTCGTTTTTGTGGTATGAGCATTTTTGTAAAATACCGTTATTCCACCATTTTTGCAAAAACCATTTTTCGTCAAAATCGTTAGAGCCGTTTTTGAGAAAATCGGTGTGGTACCGTTAGTTCAGAGAGACTCAAAAAAATCTCTGCGAAATATATGCATATAAACCCCAAATATAAAGTTCGAAGTTAATCCGTCCACCCATTTTGGCTGGAGTTTCGGCTACCAACTTACAGACAGACGGACCGACGTGACGGACTGAAATGCGGGACTCACTTTCTTGGACTTCTCTATAATCGTATAATATCCTACCTCATAGGATTGTAACATCGCTCTCTTTAGTAGACAACAGTATACGAGAAAGTTAAAAATCGCTTGCCGTAAAAGGCAATTCAGGGGAGAAATGATTTCTAGGCAATTTCATCCATGTGAGCCTAGCGACACATTTAACATCTCAAGACTGTCCCCAAGCGTGCATGGAAATCCGTGGGTGGACACTACTGGAGATCACCGGTGTCGTAAAAGGCCGATCAAACAATAATCAATAATTGAAGCATACACGTGTCGAAAACGTAGAAAAGAGGCAGCCCTAAAAACTCCTGGATCACATCAATGCAACAACACCAGCATTTGATTGGCCTCAGTGATAAAGTGATTCGAAACCAGGAAGCCTGCCGGAGTTTGTTAAGGTCGAACCATCGAACTCCACAGGTGGACCAGTTGGAATGTAGTAAAGTGAGAGGGCTATGATCCCCTTAATCCTGATCAGAACCTCGCCGTAAAGGAAAGAAAAAGAAGAAGAAGAACGCAAGCTTAACGATTCTTAAAGCTTAATATACTTTTCACAACCCCAAATTTAAAAGATTGATAATTATAATTTGTATCTTTGATATGCGACGATATTGTCATATCGAAAATTTATATAGTCTTGCCAAATTCGAAATCTTAAAAATATAAATCCTTAATGAAGATAAATCTTTGTGATGCGACTTTTCACTACATGCTAAAAAAAGCCCGGTTGGCACTCGCTGTCACAAAAATCGATAGGTCCGTTATGAGGACTACATCATTAATTTCCCTGAGTGTATGAATAGTAAACACATTATCTCAGTCATTTAAAGACCTTATCTGAATGCTCAACCTACAAATCCAGTAAAATGTTTTTACATTACTCACGACAAAAAGATTACCGTTTCATCCAAAATAAATGTCAGAATATCAAACCTCATCCGGAAGGCTGTTATCGATTAGCTTTTGTCAGTTGTTAATCGAAAGAAAATTACAAAGTATATGTCAAGCTCCTCGAGTAGATTTGCTGTACAATAATGTTGTCAACATTAAGAGATAAAAATGTAACAAGGATTTACATAATATCTGTTATCTCTTCATACATACACAGCTATTATGTAGTACACTGTTAAAGATTAACCCAAATACCGAAGTGAAATTTTATCTAATAGCATATCGCAAACATGTTGTTCAACAGTCATCACCATCCAAATTGGTGTGGAACAATCCAATCGATCGCCAACATCTTTTGTGTACACTTAACGATAACTTCCAAACAACCGCTCATTCTCAGTTAATCCTGTATAAAGTGTTCTCCAGTAATGGTAGGTACTCCATCTACCCAGATGCAGCAATCACAGCAACAACCACATACTAGAAATAGAACTAATTTACATATTAATTGGAAGACGACCACTATTACCACCCCCAGAGAGTAAGAATAAAAAGGGGAGGAAAACCTCTACAACAAGAAACACAGAAGGGAATAAAGGAATTTGTAATTTGTAATTGGCTTTTGGGGCCAGAATACACACAAACATACCCTTTCTAGTAGCAGAAGCAAACCAGCAGCACGGCTTTCCAGCAAGTTATCCGTTTGGTTTGGAAAATTTAGTAGTTTTTTATTTATAGTTGTGTAGGTGGAAAGCCTACATTTATTTTTCAAGTTTTGTTGCGAAATATCACTTTGTCACTCTGAAGGAAATTTCATTCCCTCCTACTTTATTATTTTTCTTTTTAAATAAATTGATTTATATTTTTTTCTCTTTCCGCTTTCTTTTTAATTATTTATATTTTTGCCTTCGTCTGAAGGAGGAAATATGAATATGATAAACAGGATTCTTTTTACAATGACGTAGATATTCTTTTCTTGTATAAACATGACAAAAATATTAACAAACAAAATACTAAAAACACCGACACACTTGAATGCTTCAAGGATGATTTTTCGCTGAGGACTTTTCCACAAAAGGATGAACAAAAACAGACAAAAAAAATAAAATAAAATAGGAAAACCCAGCTAAACACTCATCAACACCATACTACACCACACACAATTCAACACATATTTTATACTAGGTTCAACCGACCGAGACTGAGAATGGAATAATTTCACAAATAAAACACTTTGCACATTTTTATCGCTGCTGTTGGTGTTGTGTTGTTTTTCTTTTGTTTTGTTTGCTGGCAGCAAGTCCTGTTTTTCTACACTGAGAAGGTTGGATATGAGCACGAGTAGATCCTTATTACACGGGAATGCGGCGATTTAACGCGCGCCGCATAAAGGATGAACAGAAACCATGAGGGTTGGCTCTTACGCTAGGGGGTTTGGGATGGAGCGCTTTGAAGCTGGTCGAGGACAAGATAGGTATTATTCTGGGAAGACTTCATAAATATTTATTCAGCGGTAATATGTTAAAAAGGGAATGGGAATGAAAAAACAAATGAAAATTTGAAAAATCACCTTAATGTCAAATGACAACGGCGTCGTTGATGACGTTGGTGTGAAGTTTCAAACCAGTTGGTACCCGGTACCCTTAGTTTAATAATGTATAAACCATCCGTCTATCCATTTAATTTAATTATATAAGAGAATTATCAAAGTGATGGTCATGTCCACTTTCTCTTTGACAGAAAGACAGACACTGGGCAGAACCTTAAAGTGAACAATGGACACTGACTCAACACAAGATTTAATTTCTCCTATAAATGAACTCAAGCAGAAATCATAAAACAATATCAAAAATGCCGCCCTCATTTCTGTTTCCACTTTTCAATTCTGTTTATCCTTCAGCGTTACGATGAAATACTCGTATCGTTTCGTTGTTACATAGTGTGCTTAAAACAAGAGCATCCTTATAGCAACACTCAGGGCACACAATATTGTTATAAGGTATCCAACTTTTCTACCTGCCACTGTAGTATAAATCGTATATCCTTTTTTACTATAATACTATGTGTGTGTGCTTGGGTATGTTGTTGCTGCACTTTAATTTTGATCAATTTGCGGGTACGTTCGATTAGTGAAAGCAAGGAACTCCGTTGTTCCTTTGTTTTTATATAGATGAAATAAATAAAAAAATAAAATAAAACTATGAAATAATATTTTTGGGTTTTGAATTCAAAGATACAACGATGAAATAAACAAACAAAAATTGACCGCAGCACTTTCCCAATTCGACCGTTTACAACCAAAGCTCGCACTCTACTAGAGACTCGAGGGTGCATTACCGTATTCCACCCTCTTGGAATCGGATTATTCAGTTTGCGATGATATAATCGCATGAGTTGGAACTGAGGATATTTTTCTTGTTATGATGGGGAATGGTATTTTGGTGAGATTGCGCACCTCGTGATGGGGAGGACTGGGCTTAGTAATGGCGGCGAATTCATAAATAGACGGAATATTTTAAGGACATTTGTCCGTTCTGATATATCTGATGTGATTGTGCATTATCATCGAACAGTGTTGTTTCCTTGTTAATGCGTTTCAAATAATTTTTTATATGATTTGTGTTTTGATGGTTTATTTTTTAACTGATCAACCTGCATATGATGCTTTTAAGATGGTAGCGGATTTTGATTTATTGGAATTAGTTTAAATATCCCTAAATTGTTATGTGTAGGGAAAAGGACGTTTTTGATTTTAAATTGTCATCAAATGAATTCCTTTGAGGCAATTTGCTTGCTTTAGGCGAGTCGCACAGTTAAGATTATCCATATACTTAGATGTGCTTTGAGAAAAGCGTTTTGGTGCAGAC
Source organism: Portevinia maculata (assembly GCA_949715645.1). Lineage (NCBI taxonomy): Eukaryota > Metazoa > Arthropoda > Insecta > Diptera > Syrphidae > Portevinia > Portevinia maculata. Next base: position 12,675,974 of record OX454525.1, on the reverse strand, counting down.
GCAGTTGTTTTAGAGATATTCCAGTCGTGCTTAAAATTCGAACTTAAACTATATGTAAGTGTGATGTTACGACAATTGACATAAATAAGTCAAAAATAATGTCTGTAATGTCCGTCAGCCCGTCTCCGAACCTCCTTCCCAAAGGATTGGACGGTTTCTTTGCTTCTTGAAGTATATGTACAATTTTAACTCTAACTGAAATGGTTGTCGGAACCCACTTTGAAATTTATCGGAACTCGTAACCAATTTAATTATAAATGGCGACAGCGGAAAGTATCATTGGTCGTAGCTACGAGCGTGAAGAGATGATTGACAAAAGCTTTCAAGTTTACTACAGGACCGAACAGGGTAGGAACGTAATCGGTATCATTTTTGCGGCAGGGATTCTTGGCAGCCTTTTGAACATTTCAAAGTCCAGTGATCGTTTGATGTCTCTAAATCTGGTGATGCAAAGTGAGTTGTCGAATATTGTCAGTGCATAGCATATGCTCCCCAAGCGGGATGTGAGCGGAGAGAAAAAGATCTGCTCTGGCTTGATTTTCACAACGGCACCAGGAACTCTCCGGGTGAAGTATCCTAAGCATCTGCAAGTCATACGGTCTTATCGATGTAAATACCATGTTCGTCAAACAAATCCAGCACCAGGTCACTTACAGCAATGGCCTAAATGAAACCTAGATTAACTACCATTTGGTAGCCGTTTCATGAAGGCTCGGGTTAAAGTTTGCAACACCGCCTTCTCCTGACAGCAATTTATATGGTGGCGGGAACGAACAGAACTAAACAAACAAGTGTCTGCGAGAATAAAATGTTACAATCTGGAGAAAGGCGAAGCATTTATTGCAAACATGCAAAGTAATATCTATCACATCAACGAAACGGATAATACAGAGTGCAGAGCGCAAGATAGGTATGTGGAAATCCAAATCACTGTTTCGGACTTCTAAAGGACACTACCAACAGCGGAAGCGGAGATTTTGAAAGGGAATGGGTATCGTATTAGTCAAAAAAAAAAACAGAATACTTGTGCTGCCCGTTTTCTGCTCCACCCCGACCTATTCCAGACATTTATATGAATGAAAGGATCAAAAGCGAAGCAAGCTGTGATGACATCATTAAACACCGCTGAGCTTAGGGTGGTTGAAGTGGTAGGAAAACTCAGCCACCTTCTTTGACCGAAAAATGCCCCTAAGCTGAAAGCAAAGCTCGACACCGCAGCTGAGAGGACGATGCTTCGCATGAAAGCAGGAGGAACAAAGACTGGTCAAATAAGAAGTTCCAAGATCCATGGAAGCCTTCACGTCAAAGAACCTATCTCGAAAAAAAAATGGAGCGCGATCGGCTCAGTTGGTACTGCCATGTTCAAAAGAGACATCATACGACCTCTGTCAAAAAGGCAACTTCAATCAACGGTCCCATATAAACGCGAAAGAGAGGCAGGCCTGAAAACTCCTGGATCACACAAATGCAGCAACATCAACACCAGCAATTGATTGGCCTCAGTGACAAAGTGATTCTAAATCGGGAGGCTTGCCGTTATTTTCTGAGTTCGAACCGGCGAACCCCACAGGCGGACCAGTAAGGATGCAGTTAAGTGAGTGGGCTATGATCACTTTATTCCTGATCACGGCCTTACCGCCATTAAGTAAGATGATTATGTATAATAAAGGGTGTTTCATTGGCGACTTGACAACTTGAAACTTTCAGTGTGAACGCACCCTTAAACCGATTACCGAACTGTCAATGTCAAAATATTCAGTAAAATCAACATTTTCAGCACACGTAGAACAACGTTTAAAAATAATTAAAATTTACTACCGAAATTCTGAGTCCGTGTTCTCAACTTTAAGAGCGTTAACGCCAATTTCCGGACGTAATTCTCGTCCCAGTAGACAAGTCTAGTGAAAAAATTTGAGTCAAAATATTCGCTGCTTGATATTGCCGTGCCAGTGAGACTACGTTTTGCCCGAAGTCTGGAGAATATTGCTGCCGTAGAGGCGTCCGTCGCAAACCAGCCAAATCACTCATAATAGAAATTTGGACAAAAATCGTTAGTTCAAATTCAAGTGTACAATTTTATTATTTCTGTTTAGATTATTACAATATACATAATTTTTCGTAAATATAACATAAAAAATTGAGAAAACAATTGAGTTAAACTTTTTATTCAGATATTATACTACTGTCATCGCTTTCTTCAAACTCTTTATCTGTATCACCTAAATTAAAATCATGAAAAGAGGAACCGTACACATTTTGGGAATCTCTTGATAATTCTTCTGTTTGCAAGTACATACATATTTTTGAAATATTTTTATTTCAGAAGAAATATTTCTGTGAGTCGAAATTAAAGGATCAGAAGTAAGTAATAAAACGTTCATAAGATCTGTGTTTGTCTGTTCCCTACTCATCCTACGCGTGTGATTTAATCGATTTTTTTCTTATTTCCTTATGTCGAGCCTTTAACGCTTCTTCCGATAGAAGACCTATAGGCAAATTGAAAAAATCAATAAAGCTTAGATATAAATCGTGTGTGTTAAATTCTAAACTGCTCAACATTTTTTTTTATACCTGCCGATAAAACTCTCAAAATAATGTAAAGTTGTTTAATTAAGTTTAAATCTATTCCTGTAATTTCTGAACTGATTTCACAATTGCTAAATAACCGTCTCGCAGTATTGCCGAGTTTTAAAAAGCTCTTGATTTTTTTTTTTATTTTGTGCAAACATCTCTTTATTTTCCGGGCCTCTTATTTGCCACAGTTTGTCTTCACTGAAGCTTCTTCAAAACTCACTAAAGGTCTCCCGCGATGCGTTTCTTCGTGGAGATTTTCAGTGGATCTCGACGGTGTTGCTTGTACATCATTAGCTTCTTCATTCAACACTTCCTTTTGTAACCAATTTGAGAGTCGCTTGTATAAATAGTTACGGTTTCTAAAGCAATCTTTCCACTTTTTGCTCAGAGCTAAACAATAGACTTCGCCTACGTCTCTTAATTTAATGTTAAAGTCCTCAGAACACTCATTTAAAGTCAAAAACAATTTAAGTTTATGAGTGACTTTGGGTTTTGGTCGAAATTCTGGTGAGGTCAAAATTCTTTTTTCAAAATTCTGCTATCAAAATTCCGTTTTACAAAATTCTGCTTTTCAGAAATTCTTTTTTCAAAATTCTGCTTTTCAAAATTCTGCTTTACAAAATTCTGCTTTACATAATTCTGCAAATAATAAAAAAAATTATTTATTATTTGCCGAATTTGATTTAAAATCAATTTGTCGAGCAAATCTCCATTTCGAATCGTTGAATATTGCACCAGAAAAAAATTCACTGTTATTAGGGTAGCAATTTGTAAGGAAAAAAAATAACACAGGCACAAGGTCTGAAATATAAATTGTGCAAAACAATTAAATTTACAGGATATTTTGTGCCGAAATTTTTAAAAGCTCACTTAACCTCCTGCCTACTAGCACCAATTTTTTTTTCGGAACTTAATGAAACTTGGAAGGGTCATTGCTATAGGTTCAAATAATATACGAAAAATAAAAAAAAAAATTCTTCCGGAAAATTTGGCTTTTTACTACGTACTTTATAAAGCACAACGGTACTCAATAAAGTACCGCTACGATTTTGTATGTACTATATGAAGGTCTCCCGTTGTGAACGTAGTAGCAAAAAGAAAATAAAACAATTGATAATTCTTTAAATTTTATTGTTATCACTTTATCAGTCTCAAATTACATATTGGCAGAGTGAGGCAATTAAAACTAAAAAACTAAAAATATTTTAAAAAGAACAACTAAACGTTGTAACAATGCTTTTCTAAGATATCAAACTCATGAAAATAAGAAAACTTTTTTCTTTCAAGTGTTGAACAAAAACTCATATTAAATTCATCCGAATAGAAATAAGTAGGTATGTAAGATATCACATAAAATAAAATCAAAAATCAACTTTCCTGTTGATTGTATTAAAAATACAATAAAAAAAAACTAAGAAAATAGTTCACAGTGGGAATTTTGTTTTTTTAAATATCCATTTCATGAAAATTGGAAAAACAATTTCTGTTTGGTGTAAAGCATAAATAAATCTAACACTTGTGGCAATAAACGGTTGTTTTTTTTATCACAGCCATCTCTTCTACAGCGATTTTGCTTGGTACCATACGCAGGCAGGCGTGCAGCTTTTTGTTGCCGCCTCTCTTTTGAAGGTATCGGCACTATCATTACCTTCCTTTTTTTGTGTTTCGGCAAAAGTTCTTCTAATTTCTCAGGATCGCTCTCGTCATCGCTCTCGTTGTCATTATCAGTCACTAACTTTGTTCCCAAATTAAGTTTATATTCACACAATTGCTCTATGTGTCGCTTCAGCTTGCCTTTCCGAACCTCGGTTTCCCTATATTCTAACCATGCGTTGACAACAGCCAGATCAAAAAGGTGTGCAATAACTCTGATTTTCCATTTTTTTGTTCTATTGCGTGATGGGCAAACAGAGCGCATACGATCGGTAAGATCGACACCACCCATGTTCTGATTATATAATTTTATGACTGCAGGCCTCTTTACTTTTTCATACAATTTATTAAGTTTCGACCACCTTTCACAGTCATCGTGGTTTCTGTCGCAATAGCAGGTGGACAGCATTAATACTAGCTTATTATCTAGCCACATTGTAGCAGCAAGTTTGCCATCATCCCTAACTTTTACTTCAGATGTCCCCCGTTCTTTCTTTCGAAACTCTTTCTCTTCCGTCATTACACAGGCTTTTGGAATTCGGTTTTTCATTATAGTGCCAGTACCATGGAACCCCCGCCGCAGCAGCTCTTCACATAACTTAACAGTTGTAAAGTATCGATCAAAGAAAATCATTTGCCCGGGAACCAAAGACTCTGTGAAATGCAAAACAGCAGCTTCACCCAAGCCAAAACCCTGGCTTTTCAAATGTTGGAAAGTTGAGTCTCCTTGGTACACAATCATGTCGCAAACAATTACTTGTGGGGTGGCAAGCATAAACACTTTCAAACCGACAGGATTTGGTTTGTTAGGACAATACTGCCTCATAGGACATCTTCCTGTAAATGGGATTATCATCTCGTCAATGCATACAAATGCAGGCCTATTTTGCTGGAGGCAACCCTTCAAGATTCTATCAAATAGCGGTCGTATCTTCCAAATTTTGTTAATTCTCTTCTCTGTTGTAACATCTTCATCATAAACACATTTTATTGATGTTCTAACAGAGTAAAATCTGTTACGAGTCATCGCCTGAGCAATTATTGGAACCCGCCACTTTTCTGCCCAATACATATCGAACTGAGGGTATTGAAGTGCAGACATAATCATAGTTATACCCAAATATACGTTCAATTCTTTTATAGACAAAAGAGAAATCCTATTCGTGCTGTCAACGATTTGGGAGAGGATATCATCATCTATATATTGACTATAATATGTGTGCCAGTCCCAATTATCTGTATTTTTTTCTACATAGGTCGGTTGCATAAGGTTTCTTATTTCAGGTTGGAAAATACGCCCATTTCAACCATTAGGAAAAACACCGATGGATTCGCGGCTTGTAGACGGTTGCCGCTGATACCTTCCTCTACCGCGAAGTAATCCTCGTCCTCGACTTATCGTTTTGCCTGTCCTGCGTCTGTTGGTTGACCCTCTCAAGACTAATGAAGAGTCAGAGACTGCTGGTGAAGAAGTCGGTAGATCCAAATCTGCCTCATCAGAGGAACAACTACTGCTTTTCGACCCTAAACTACGAATTCTTTGCGGGAAAATATGCATGGGATCATCAACACTGGAAAAATCCACTTCGGATTCATTTAAAGCCGCAGTTATTTCATTTTGTGACAGTACTGAAATTGAGAAAGTTAAACTCAATTGAAAACCGAAGTACAGTATGAAGGACATTAAAAATACAAAAATAGTGACGCTAACAACCGTTGTACTTTAAGAAGGACATAAACATTTTATGTTCTGTATTTACAAGGTTTCGTAAGTTTTTCATAAACTAATTTCATTAGGTAATCGTTTTTATACCCTATTCTAGGGGTATATTAATTTTGACGCATAGTTTGTAACATACCTTAATATTGGCCGCAGACCCCTAAAAGTTACTATATTTATGATCAGCATCGATAATAATGTCGATCTAGCCATGTCCGTCCGTCCGTCGGCAAAAATTAGGCCTATAAACTGGACCTAGAGAGCTGAAATTTTAACATATACTCTCTAGGGTCCCGAAATAATCAAGTTTACGAATTTTTGAAATACGCCAACAGACACGCCCACAAACTCAAAAAAACAAAATTTTGGGAAAAATCGAATTTTGAGCTAGAAAGCTGAAATTTTTTATATATGATCTATGACTCCTAAAACTGCTCGGAATAAAATTTTTTCAAAATCCGCCCACTGACACGCCCACAAATAAATAAAACATTTTTTTTTGAAAATTCAAAGTTTGAGCTAGGGAGCTGAAATTTATAATATATACTCTCTATGGGCCCTTTATGCTCATGTGTAAATATTTTCAAAATCCGCCCACTGGCCCACAATTATTATTTTTTTTTTTTTTTGAAAATTCAAAGTGAGCTAGGGAGCTGAAATTTATAATATATACTCTTTAGGGGCCCTTTATGCTCATGTGTTAATTTTTTTTAAATCCGCCTACTGACACGCACACAATTAAATAAAACAATTTTATTGAAACACCCAAGTTTGAGCTAGGGAGCGTTTTTTTTTTGATAAAATCCTTTAAATGTTATATAACAAAATATGTAGAGAGTTCTTAACAATTCAACCATACTTAGACTTTTGTCACGCCCACTTATGAGGGATAGGAATAAGCATAGGGTATCCAACAGTTCGCCTAAGCGGACTGTGGCCCGTCCCTATGTTTTATGTTATTTTTAAGGTACAAGCAAAAAAACACCGAATCTACACAGGATTGCAACAATAAAATTAGATTAACTTACCCCTCCTACCACGCTTAGGCACACGTCCGTCTTCCACCGCGATTGTACACAAAAGGACAGCCGACACACTAACACTACTAAGGCACTTTTATATAATATCAAAACAAACCAATGGATGGCGTTAGCAGTAAAAGATTTTGATATTGTAGCAGATACTCCCACCAGAGATTTTTATTTCTTGTGTTCTATGTACAGTAGGGTGCACCTAAAATCCCTATACATTTAAATTTTGAACTAAAAATTATTATCTAATGGTAGCACTACACACCTTGTTCAAAATCCGACATGATTCTAGTTTCAGAATTTACATGCAGTTAGTCAGAAAATTACTTTATCTTAGCAAACTAAATTGCAACTAAACAGATTGCAGTACTAAAGCTCAACTCAGTGTAGTGATATCGCAAACGCCGTTAAGTCTTAAGAGGAAACTTATCTTGTTTTGTGTGATTGAGTCATTTTCCTACAATAATAAGCTGTTAACGGATTACAAGCGATCATTAACTTTTTTGATTTTTGGCCATGGGCTGCCGCACTGTGCGTTCTCAAGAATTGGGCATCTCCCAGACCACATTATACCGAATTCTGCGTAAGGACCTTGGCCTACACCCTTACAAGATCAAGCTGACTCAAAAACCAACTGACCTTTGTTTTCCACTGCCCCACCTCTTGCGCAAGTTTGACTAACATTAAAGAGTATAAACTTTCATGAGAAGCTTCGCCTTCAGAATCGGCTTTAAATTGGTGAAGAAGATTGTTTGTTAGCCCTATATGGGCTGTTAATAGCTAACATTTATTTTTTTCAATATTTGTGTTGCCACTGTCTTCTATTGAGTGTTGGCCTTTGGTGAACCTTGGGGGCCAGCGGAAAGTGGAGTTTCTGGAGCCGCAAACTGGCCGACAAGCAGATCACTATATACTCTGACAGCCAACCGGCCATAATGGCTATAGAGTCAGTAGTTGTCAAATCAAGGGCGGTGTTACAGTGCAGAAAACACCTAGACGAGATATCAATCGCCAATTCAGTGACCCTATGCTGGGTCCTAGGGCACAATGACATCTCAGGCAACGAAGAAGCGACGAGCTGGCAAGATGCGGATTGGAGATGGATGCATCTCTGACTCTGAAATCTATACAAACCCCGCTCGGTGCACTGACACGGAAACTCGATGTTGAATCCATGATTAAAACAAACCTAAGTTAGACGAACCTCGAAACATGCAGTCACTCGATGGAGCTATAGCCAGCGGTAAACAAAAGGAAATCTAAGGTCATGGTCGGGCTAAACAGCAAAGACATACCCAGACTGACTGCAGTTCTCATAGGACAATGCGCAGTGGGCCTACACGCGGAGCGGCTGGGCATAATGCACAACGATTACTGCAGGAGCTGAAGTGACGTCGAAGAAATATAATCTATTCGTCACCTACTACATATGTGGATGCCCTGCCCGTAGAACCAACAGATTCAAGATTCTTGGCAGCTACTTCTTTGGGGAGCTGGAGGATCTGACCGATATCGAGCTGAGGAAACTCCTGAGATCAACATATAGATCTGGGTGGCCCTAATACAGCGGATCACTGAGCTGTGAAACATACGGCATACTTTTTGTTTCTTTGCAGGTCCTCAACATTTTGGAAAATCCCAACAATGGACACAATGGACCCAAACTGATGGTCTAAGTGAGCCGTGACATCAGTCACAAGGGCATCCATTTTTTTTTTTTTTATAATTAACGTGCGCTACAGGCATTTTTTATTTTTCTGTAATTGATACAGTACCCTTATAGTGTTGCCACAGCGCAGGCATTTTCGTTGCTGCAAGCAGCACCCAGATTCATTGCCTGTTTTTGGGTGCTGCTTACTACTGAAAGAATAGGAGGATAGGAAAGAAGTTTTTGGTGCGATAGGTTTTTTTTTATCTCCACAGGTGGCGCCTTAATTGCTCAAAGGAGATTTGATTTGTGTGTGTATTCAATTTTACAAAGCATGGCTCTGGTCGGTATTCGAACACACGACCTGCCAATCTTTTTTGCGAATACACTACCATCGCACCATTGCCACCTGCATTACCTACCTTCCCTGTCGCGTGATTTTTTATGTCTGAAACACATGTGCAGCAAGAGCCGTGCAGTGATATGATTTTGTATATAAAATGACACATTGCTTACTACACGTCAATTTTTGCTTCAAGTTGTCTCTATTTGTAACATTGTTGCACCGATTGTAGTAGAACAGCACAATTTGGTACAATTTTTCGGGCTTGACGTTTAGTGCTGTGAAATTCTATGATAAAACCTAACATCTTAGTCGTTCAGTGATATTTAGGGCGGGCCAAAAGCATACTGAATGAAGGCAATTTCTTGCTGCACATGTATTTCATGTGCGTTAATGCATGCATTACTGTATTCATCCCTGCTGTACATGTGTTTCAGCCCTTATACGTTTCTTAAAATTCGAAAGCGCTGTTTGGTTCGTTTTCTTACGGAATCACCCCCCTGTTTTTTAACTTAAGAGTGATATGGACCACTAAGTCTTATGAGGGCTCATTAATCTGCACTCATAAGGGTATGAATACGGCTAACGAAGCTCGTAGTTTAAGATTAATCGGTGATGACCTGCCTGAGTTAATAAATAGGTACAAAAAGCTTATAAACAACCAAATTGACGTCCTGTATTTTTTATATCCAGTTTTATATTTCTAACTTCTCTAGTTTTAAGTTTTTTGTTTATAAATTGCAAATTCATTTATATATAGGTATATATTGTACCATAATTACATTAGTCTCATTGTACAGCCTGATTACTTTGAAGATTAATAAATTGAATTCAAATTGAATTGAATTATACTGCGCGTCCTGTATGAAAGGACTCCAAACAGAATTGAACAATGCAATTTTTTCCGATTTTCAAGATTAGTCCCTGCTCATGCGGCAGTAATCCGGAAAATGCTTGTGTATTGCGGATTCGGTACGAGTGCGTCTATAAACTAATTTTCCTTTTTTTATTAAACTCCTTTTTTATTAATTTCCTTCAATCCTTCAAACTGTAAGGTTCTTGACTTTAACTTACAAATGTCATAGAAAACAGTATTTTGTACAACATCCTTTCCTCCGACGGCTGTACCTCAAACAAACATAACCAATAATATTATAATTTAGTTATGAATCGTAACCATGCTTTGCTCCTTAGGTACAAGAATTTCCTTTTCTTTATTTATTTTGTTTTGTATTTATTTATGTTTGCTTCATTTTTGCTTTCAGAATATGCTATCCAGTACAACGGTTACCTCAGATCCGGGCATTCTATGTTTTCATCACTGTACGGTGAAAGTTTTCTGTTTCATTTTGCCGAATGTTTGCCCGAATTGCAATTCCGAACTGGACAGGGCAACGCAAAAGTTTATGCCGTTTCGCCTGCCGTATCCTTTCATTAAAGCATCACAATACCCTTGTGGCATAGTCCTTAGACCAACGACAGGGGATTTTTTGAAGTAAGTTTGTTTGACCATTCTACTGATACCAGCATCGGAGGCATCGCCTTAAGCCACCACAAGCCTCATCATCTTTTGGAGCGATGAATGTGTGTGCGCTGTGCTGAGGGCATGCAATTCTGATCCTTTTAGAAAGCAGCTCACATGACTCGCTGTTTTTCTTTGTTTGTTTGTTTCTATTGTGCGGAATCGCTCATCCTCCCTGGACCGTGTTGCAATGTAAAGTGACTACAATAACGCCACAGACCTACACATCGGTGTGACCACATCGCACGGAAGCATTGTAGAATTCGACCGGAACGGTCTGCAACGCAGATCCGAAAACAATGCATGGTGGCAATGTCTGCTTGTCGGTGATGTCCCTGATCCTTGGCATGACCTCTGGGATAATGTCCTGATGCAGGTAAGCAGTATCGGCATGTAGTTCGGAATTCATTTGTAATTTAATTATTGAAACTGGATATGTAATCGTATACGCCTGGTGTATTTCACAGATTTGTAAGCAACCCCATTGGACCATGGATCACTATAACGAAGAGACTTACAACTGCTATACGTTCGTGTTGAAATTCCTGGAATCGTTGGGCTATGATGGGCTTAGTGATGCTGCCCAAAGTAAGACTGCATTTTGTGAAAAGTATATTGTTCCTAGGACAACAACAGCTGGAAAATACATATCCCTCTACCGGAAGCTGAGAGAGACTGGTGGTTATGTGCACCATGTAAAGGAAGGAAGCGGCAGCAATGCCGCTTTGAATGGTAGTCTTGCAAAGCGACAGCAAAAATTGTTTACTATTGTTGAGTAGAATGGATCACCACACGAGCTCGATAACGCCGATGACGTGTAGTATTAACCAGATGAAGCAACCTTTATTTCCTCAGACGAGATCTCTATTTAATTTATTTTATTTTACACGTTACCTGGGATTAACTTGGCGATTCAAATTCTGCAACTACATCAAATATAGCTTTGTTTGTGATTGCTTTTAATTAAGTTTATAATAAAATGATTTTAAGCCAAAAAAAATATTTTTGCAGCTGAATAAGTTGAGTGACGGATCGGTGACAAAATCGTCAACCTTGCGTTAGTGCATATTCCAATTTTTGTGCAGTTATTTTTATGTTTCTCAAACTGCCAACCGCGTTACGAATGTTTTGGCAAACTTCAACTGATTTCAGCGCCGCACATAGGAGTATTCGGTTCGAAAACCTAGACAAAGGTCGATTTTCCAAAAAGTAAAATTCTGAAGTAAATGCTTCACTTGGCGGACGGCAAATACACATGGATTGATATAGTGCAAAGATTTTGTTGTTGTATATTGTATGGCATGACAAAACGAGTTCAAAGTCAGCTGTTTTTTTAGTTGCATTTTTTTTTGTAGTTATTGGTTATTTGGTGAGTATCGTTTAGAGAGTGATTGTGAGTGGCTGTGATTACAGACCTTACATTTTTGAATGGAGAGTTCAACTGCAGGTATTAAATAATGGTTTTAAGAGTATTTGCGGAAATATTATTATTTGTTTTGTTTGTTTAAATGACTGTGGGAAAATACTCCTCCATATGTTTATATTTGTCATAGTTTTGTTTTAAAGTCTAAGTGTTTTGTTATACTATACCCTGCCATTCCGCTTTGGTTAAAAGATTTTTGGTAACTCTGATTATTCTTTAAACTAATTCAAAAAGATTTGTTTTCGAAAATTTTCGGATAAGCAAATTATGTGCGGATGAAATTTTCACAAGGATATACATATGTAAATTCAGAAAAATTGAAATTTAAAGAGAATTTAGAAATAAGCTTGGTCTTATTATTGATTTCCCACGAGCTGGTTTTGGAAACACCAATGATGGCAATACGAGTAGAAGATTTTTCGAAAACCCTGAAGTTGCCGCTGATTTTAATTTGATATTCCGGTTTATAATAATTTTAGAAACTATTTCAAGTGGATTAAAAATGAATGCATTGAAATTTGATTCATTTGCAATGGATACAGCAAGGCTCTATGTGAAGTTATAATCATGGTATCCAATGACTCACATTACATAAAATATTAATTCATGGCCCTTTGATAATTGAAAAAGCTCTGCTTCTGATTGGGCAGCTATCTGAAGAAGCAGCAGAAGCTAAAAATTAACATTTTAGGTTGGTGTATAAACTTTTTTATTTCAATTTCAAAAATTTCGGATTTTTAATATTGAAAAATAATCAAATTATATTAGAGTAAATAATTAAATTATATAAGTTCTTATATTACTTTAAATTTAGACTATACCGACTGAATTATGCAGGGAAATGCTTTAGGATAGACTGCAACTTCGGTATACTCAATAGGCTGCTGATCCACTCCTATGTTAGGTTAGGTTAGGTTTAGGTGGCTGTCGGCAGAAGCCGACACACTTAGACCAATTTAGGTCCATTGTGATACCACGTATGTATTATCTACCTCAACTCTGTAGATGGGACTGGCCAACGACACGCGGTTGTTCTCAAACGGTCCCCTATCTACGTACTAACCGCGCCCAACGTCGTTTAATTACGGTGATCTGACGAGAACCGATTAACTCGACGTGGTATGGTCGTTGGGTGGATCCACTCCTAAGTTGCCTCAACAAATCATCTTCAAAAACTAAAAAAGTTGTTTTCAAATGAAACTTTCGAAATGCTTGTTCCAGAAGACAGAAATGCCGCAGATGATAGTTTCTCATCTCTCTATGATGAAGATATCGAAGAAACTGATGACGTTGCAGATTCTTTTCATGAAGGGTCATCAGGAGAACACACCGATTAATCATGAAATGTTACTGAAAGTTGTTTTAATGGCAATAACAATTAATTCTAAACAAAAGAATTTGTTTTACTTAAAAAAAATAGTGTGTCCAGGTTTTCGATTCGAATCCTATGTGCGCAGTGTGGTTTTCAATCTTAACCAACTATACTCAGTTCTGGGTTTACTGAGAATTTAATTTTTTTCAAAACATTAGATAATTCGATAGAATTGCTGTATTTTTTGTTATTGTAAATAGCTTCACTTATACTTTTCTTGCTTTCTTTTAAAACAAGTCTTTTTAAAGTTCTCCACATAGATTATACTGAGTGCATATTTGTTGTTGGTTTACAGATAAATTGACGCATCTTTCTCTTTAATTTACAACAGTATACGAGATAGTAAATAATGGATAGCAAAGAGCTTTCCTTAAATTTAACAAATTCAATTTAAAATGATCCAATAAATTTCTATGGCATTAATCATTGGCCATACAGTAGTAGGTACATCAAAAATCAGAACAATCATTCACTTTCACAAATGCCTGTGCTCAGTCAATGTCCGAACACCCTATTAGCAAATTGATTATTTTTCACAAATTCATGAGTCATGAGTTGGATATTTCTTTTTAAATAAAGAAACACTCGATGAGTGTGGGCGGCCAACAGCAGGGGGAAGATTTTTGCTGGCTCGATTTTTAAGCAAGTCACTTAATGTGATTCTCTGTCGATCTGCTTCGGAAGTTGCTGACGCATTTCTTAGTTACACTCCTGAAGTAAATTTAAAAAATAAAAACCCAATGCCATTACACAAGTCCCTTCTGCTAACACATTCATTTGTCGGCGAAAAATCGCTAACGATGATCTATCTATCCACCTTCACTCTGTCACAATAGGGGTTTCCCTCATTATTTTTCACTCCGCGTTTTTGCAAACAATGATTTTTTGACTGACTGAATTCTGCAGGTGTATTATTCCATAATTTCCTCCGTGGAATTTCTATTACAACTAGCTTAAGCATCATTTCTAACGATTAAGGCAAATTGTGGAATAAAGTTACCTACATACTTCCTTTTTTTTATTTGTTTACATTGAGTAATATTTACTGGCAAAGATACAAAATACCAATGACGGAGGGACGGGAGCGATGGAGAGGAAAGGATACAGAGCCAAAGCGAGAACGAGTTTGTGAAAATATGGAATTGTAAACGTTTACGTTTGAAAGGAATTCCGGAGCCAGGAGAATTTTTGCAGATCCACTTCATTGCAACAATGCAGCAAGGCTGTTTCCTTCGCCAAACTAGAAGGATACGAACATATATTGTGAACAATGACAAAAAAAGTTTATTCTCGGAATAAAATGTAAATATGAGTTGAAAATCTATTTTTGGATGAATGAGCCAAAGGAGAAATTATTTACTCTGCGGACATACGAGTACTAGGAAATGAGTATAGCAAACTTTTATTTTATTATTAACAGATTTAGTCTGGAATATAGGATTTGCAATTTTTGAAAAAAATGAGGTTGACGACAAATTGACAAAAATAAATTTCCCACTTTCCCAAGCTGAGGCCTATGCCTCGGGCGGCAAGGCAAGTTCAGAGGGCTGCCAAATTCACACTTTACAGACGAATGGAAAACTCATCATTTACTTAACTTTGACCAGGGAATAAATAGTAGTATATACAAGTACAGGAATTTCATGGCCATATCAACTCGACCGATACCCAGAGCGTGGAGTGAGACGTGCTGCACGAATATTCATTCAAAATACGCCCGCTCGCCCGCAGGAGTCGCAGATCGCGGCAGCACGCGTCTGATTACCGTGCGTGCGAAAGGGATGAAGCTATATTCGAAAAGTCCCTCGTCGATCTCTCTCCATGATAGTGTTTTGTTTTAAACATGTGTATTGTTTGTTTATGTTTACTATTTAGTACTTGTCGATCAACCGAAGGTAAAATACTGATTGTATTAGTGTCGCATCAATAAGTCTAAAAAGGAGTACAAGCCAGGATTGCAGAAAGGTATGAGCTGACCGAGTTCGTATCGTGCTTGGCTCACTCCTTAAATATTGTAGGTGTTCATTCTGCCTCACTATGCCAGGAAGCTGTTAACCTATTTGGACTGATTCAAAAAGTATATTGCTTTTTTGTTGGCTCCACTACTAGACGGGACATTATGAAAAAATACGTTAAAACAAATTTAAAAGGAAGTAGTCAGACGAGATGGTTGGCGAAACATGTTGCGGTGAATGCCCTTTTAAATAATTTGCCAGAAATAGCGGAAGCCTTAGAAGAAGTTAAGCAAATTGCTCATGCTCCAGAAGCTACGAGGCAGGTCATGTCTTAACTGCTATTAAGGATTTTAAATTTATTCTTAATTTAACTATTTCAGCGAATATTCTCCGCGAAATCAATCAAGTGAATATAGAAATTCAGAGAGAAGATATTATCCTTGCCCGTGCACCAGTGATGGAAATCGACTTTTTTCGATTGTACTGAACGCTGAAACAAAATTGTACTGAAAAATACCAAATTGTACTCGGCTCTTATGGATTAATGTAAACAAACACACAAATTCAAAAATAACATTTATTTATTAGAACAAAAACAAAAAAAAAATAATTTATTATAAATATTGAGGTAAAAAAAAGCTTAATAAATAAGGGAAGGATCTCCGTAACACAGTTAGGTAGGATCATTAATCAACATTATATGAGTTTTACTCTAATCTAAGAGTTCTTCTTTTTGAAGAGGGTTGTTTGTAACATTTTTATTTAAAAGATCTTTATTAATTTTAAAACTGTGACAACATTCATTCTTTATAAGATTTTTGGTTTCTATAAGTGCAGAACACGTTGGAACTTGTAACCGATTTCTTAATTTAGATTTAATTATATTTTGATACGAAAAAATTCTTTCAACGTTTGCTGACGAATGAGGAACACAAAAGGCACCCTGAACAATTCGATGAATATTTTGAAACATAAACTCATTGCATTCATTTTTTAAAAGGCCAATTTTTGACCAAAATTCTGATATGGAAAGATTTCTCAGTTGTTTTATATATTCACAGTCAGCTAGAGCTCTATATTCGTTGTTTACAACTTCAATGTTTTTGTGTTCATTAGGAAAAAACTGTAATACAAATTGAACAATAGAGTTAACTTGACCATCCAGCACTGCACTTTCTGAGAAATTTTGAAGTGCGTTTAAGAAAACGTCATCGAAATCCAATCTTCTTTTGTTTTTAACTAAAATATGTAATATGTATCTCTTAGTAATGTAAGATTATGTAAACTACCTTTCCATTATTGCACAGAATTATCCTCGACTCGACACCAAAACAAAACATCAGAACCACGGCAGACGAACGCAACAACCGACAAGTTTTCGTCTTTCGTTTTCAAATTTAAGGGAAAAACAAATGTCATCGAATGACGTTCAGATGTCAGTATTTAAAATCAAATGGGAGCATTCATTTCATGTAGGGTAGATTTTGATATTGGGTAATTGGGCTTTGGGAATGTTCGCATCGCACATACATTTTTTTTAGTCAAGGGAGATAAGAGAAAATCAACTGAAGGAATAATATATATCAATTTTAACAGACAATTCAAAATTGTACTGAGATAGGCAAAGATGTACTTGTGTACTGAGCAAATCAAATTGTACTGAATGCAGTACAATAGTAAGCTTTTTCCAACACTGCCGTGCACTAATGGATGGTCTGCTGTCTGCTCAAAACTTTGCCGAAAATGAGACAAAATCCAATGGAATATTGGATAAAAGAGGCTGGAGAAGTTGCTTAAAAAATTGGTGTTGACCCTATTTTGCAAAACAAACGAAAAAAACATTTCGATGAGATGTGTGAAGACGAATTACAAATATGGTAAACTGGGGCACATTCATCATCGGGGCACATTCGTCAAAGCTATTTTCGATTGAATGCACTCTGAATTAAGAAATGAAAATAGCGCTGAACACATCCATTACTGAAGTCATGAACACACTCTTAGTTTGACGTTTGTAGTTTTGCGCTCAAAAAAGTTGTGTGTTGTTTTGTGTTTTTGTGATCTCAGGTATAATTTTGGCTAATAGATAAGTAAGTGATTTTCAAAGTGAAAAATTAATTGTAGGAAATGCAGGTCTTACTCATTTCCTAGTTCAATAAATTCGGAATTGAAATATAATTAAGAAAAAGCCTGTTTTTGATTGTGTTAAAAATGTGTGCAAAAAAAACAATTTTGAGAAGTCGGGGTAGATTCGGCATTTTGATTGAGGCACATTCAGCAG
The DNA here is from genome assembly GCA_949715645.1 of Portevinia maculata. Lineage (NCBI taxonomy): Eukaryota > Metazoa > Arthropoda > Insecta > Diptera > Syrphidae > Portevinia > Portevinia maculata. The sequence continues at coordinate 12,658,452 of OX454525.1, read as the reverse complement.
GTGCCGAATGTACCCCGGGCTTTTCAAAGTGTTCCTTTATGTTAATTTTTACAGATATGGTTCGAAATTATAAAAGAAAAACAAACAGAATCTACATAAACGAAGATTTAATGAAAAAGGCAATTGAGGATGTTTTAAAAAAAGGGAAACTATTTCGTCGGCGGCAAGAAAGTATGAAATAAAACGTCAGACCTTGCAATCAAGGCTTAAGAAACGGGATCATCGGATTCTGATAGTGAAATTGAAATGAAGTTTCAATCTAAGTATACATCCAAACAAGTTTTTACTAAGGTTCAAGAAGAAGAACTCATTGCTTACGTTAAAAAGTCAGCTTTTCATCACTTTGGTTTGACTTATTGTTCATTTCGAAAGCTCGCGTATGAATTCGCATCAAAAAACAATTTGCTACGTCCAAGCAGTTGGAACGCACCTAAAGAAGCTTCAGAAGGTTGGCTTTTTGGGTTTTTAAAGAGGAATCCGAGTCTAACATTGCGTATACCAGAAAACATAAGTGTATCTCGTGTTAAAGCTCTCAATAAAACAGCCGTCGAGACCTATTTCTCAAATCTTCGATATCTTTATGATAAATATCATTTTCTTCCAAAAGATGTCTACAACATTGACGAATCGGGAATAACGACGATTTTGGATACACCAAAAGTAAGTGGGCATTGGAACTTCATGTTGATAAATTTTAAAATTTGCACGACGTTATACAATTTTGTAACAGGTGCTTGCCCAAAAAGGACAAAGAAGTGTTTGCCAGGTAAGTTCGGCAGAACGAGGCACACTCGTCACGGTTGTAGGCATCATTAACGCGATTGGAAACCATTTAACGCCTGTATTTATATACCCACGACAGAGAAGCAATCCACGGTTTGCAATCGGAAGCTTACCAGGATCCTTGTTCCTGCTGAGTAAAAGTGGTTAGATGGTTTCCGAACTATTTATAAATGTCCTGCAACACATAAAAAAAATACAAATTGTTCCAAGATAAATCCAATCCTTTTAATATTGGACAACCATTCCTCTCATTGTAGTTTGGAAAGTATACATTTCTGCAGAGAAAATGGCATAATTATTTTATCTTTTCCTCCTCACACCTCTCATCGCCTACAGCCGCTGGATGTGGCTGTCTTTGGGCCATTCAAAAAATTTTGTAGGACATCATTCAATGATTTTTTATCGTCAAATAAAGGGGTGACTATCACAATATATGACATAGCTAGGTTGACAAACCTACCATTTCAAAAAGCCTTTTCAATTGAAAATATCACAAGCGGCTTTAGGATAACTGGGATATATCCTTTCAACTCTCAGATTCTTAAGGAGGGTGATTTTGCCATTGAAAGTCCACTTGTAGAAGAAACACCATCTCAGGAAAATACATTTCCCTCTTCAAATGATTCTCAAGGTATAACACAACCAGATAATATCGAAAATGCGACTTCATCACCAATTAGCCAGAATCTGGAAACCATATCGGTGGAAATAATGCATACAATTCCCCGTTTATATGCTGACAAAAAAAAAGAAAAAAGTGGATCTTCTAGAATTTACACCAATTCGTCACAGAAAAAGAGACTAGAAGAAAGTGCGCACAGGCGCGATGCCAATAAAAAAGACAATGTTTTTAAAAGTAAATTAAAGGCCGTAAAACGAGTCATAAAGTTTTCGAAAGAACAGAAAAAAAACAAAAGACGAATAAGAACTCGTGTTTCTTCATCTGATGAAAGCGATACTGAAATACATTATGCGGAATCTAATGAATCAGTAGGAGATTTCATTGAAAATGAAAGCTCTTCAAATCTTGATGCGGAGCCTAAGAACCTCGAAAATCATTCAAACGCGTTAAAAGTTGATCACCATCAGGATTCCTTTGAAGTCGGAGACTATGTCTTAGTTAAGTTGCAGATCAATCTAAAACAAGAAGCGTTTTATGTGGGCTATGTAACTGACAAATTTAGCAATACTAAATGTAAGTTTCCTTCGGAAAGTATATAATTCAATAGATTTTGTTGACCCTCCGAACGAAGACATATCGGTAGTTTTAAAAAGTGAGATTGAGCTTAAACTTCCAAATCCAACCACACCAGCATCAACTTCAAGATGTCGAAAAAAATATAGCTTCGATTTTGACTTAAAGGATTATAAAATCAAATAATTAGTCTCATCTAACATCTAACTGAAAGCAATAATTAGAAGTTCGATAGCTAATAACTAACAACAATTTCCGTTTTTTTTTTTTAAGAATTGAGTTCCTTAACATGTGATGTTATTATTTTATATTTTTTTATGTTAACCTGAAGTAATTCTTGTTTTTTTAATTATTTATTTATTTAAGTTTCATAACATGAATTTTTGTTTTGTTTAAATTGCATTTTTAAAGAAAAATATATATGCTATAAACGAACTCTTCACGTATTTTTTTAAAGTTTTTTCAATGCTGAATGATCCCCATTGAATGACGAAACTGCCCCGGACCGGGGCACTTTCATTAAACAAAGGTGAATTTAAAAAAAGGTTAAAACTACAATCAGGTAAATAAAATCGAAAATATTTCTTCCCAAATCTATTCACAAATATTGAAATTACCTGTTAACGCAAAAAAAAAATCTGTTCAAAGTATAAAAAACGGTAATATAGGCGTATGACAAAAACGTAACGAATGTGCCCCAGTTTACCATACTCCAACCTGTTCAACTATTTTCTAAAAATAAATAATCATATCAGAAATTAAAAAGAGGTTTGATTGTGCTATTATGCTGAATTTGAATTTAGCTTTTCTTAATGGTACTAATATTTTGAAAATGTCAATTGAAGAACTGCAAAAGTATGGAGCAGATCTAGCTCGAAAACACGAGCGAGATTTAAGCACCGTTGAATTCTGAAAGGAACTCTACGTTTTTAAAGAGCAAGCTCCGCTTTTATTTGGTGATATAGAAAAAGCTAACGGCCGCTATCTCTTGCAACAGATCTATGCGCATGATTTGCAGGATGATTTTTCTAATATTTGTATTGCCCTGCGAATTTACTCTACACTTCATACTACATCCGCAAGCTGAACATTTTCTGAACAAAGCTCGAATAGTAAAATTGTAATTTCAATTGACAAATGCAACAATATATTCGATTTTTATTTTTATTATACATATTTTTTTTTCAATCCTATCCTGTGCTGTGTATAAAATATATATTCCACACGTTTATGTCTATATATCTGTAAATAAATAGGCTTCACACAGCAAGAAGAGCGATGGATGCATTATTTCTGAGAGGCCTATGTAATAATAAAAATAATATCTAGTTAGGGTATATTACACTGCGACATATTGGTCTATTGTGTCCCCTGCTATGTAGGCTTTGTTCAAATGTCAATCAATTAGTGGACATCTGATAGCTGAAATTATATAGATGATAAAGGTAAAAATAAATATAATAGTGCGGGCGGCATTTTTCAGTTATTGCCCCGCCTAAAAAAAAATTAAGATCCGGACGACCAAAGACGACCAGTAGAAAAGTCCCTCGACACCCTTTAGAGACTGCCCACCTTGCCAGCACTCTTACTCATAGACCAATTACTATATCAGCAATTATCACCTAATCGGTCCAGTCATCCATCGATCGGGGAGCGCGACACAGACGTAATCTCGCGGTCATAGGTGAGTCGGTGGACGAAATGCGAGAGCGAGTGGCATTGATTCGGTTTTCGTAGTACCTGTGTAGCAGTGAGCGGGGATTTAACGTACCGAACAAAAATAAACAAAACAAAACAAATACAACAAAAATTCAATTCCTAAAGTGCGTTAAAGTGAAGACATTTATACAGTTTTCCAACTAATTTAATAAAATTCCGGACCAGGCTTGTTTTATGACTTCAATTATTTCTTCCGGGTTGGAGTATTGCTTGAGTTGCTGTTGTCTGCACCCCGTCGCAAGCGCATGTGCAGCTTTTTCGGTCGCGCGTTCGCCTCAGCTACAAAGTTTCTTTGTTATTTTAAACATACAAGTTATTGTACGCGCCGTGACATCGTGTGTGAAAAAAAGGCCCAAAACAAAACCAAAGTGCCAGTGCCGGTGCCAGTGAAAGAAAAGCATAAAAGAGAAAAAAAGCCACATCGCTGGGTATCCATCCGTCCCCCATCCCACTCCATCTCTGTTGCATTTGCTTGAGCTTGGCTGGGTAAAGGCAGCATCAGATGGATAGCGGGTCGTGAATTGTTGATTTTGTTGGTGTTTTTGGAAATCTAACGCTGATCTTCAATTCACGGCTTTTGCTTAGGTAGCGTCGGAGTTTGAGTTTTTATTTATGTTTGTATTTTATAATGTGTGGGAATTTTGTGGTGGATGTTTGTAACATTCGTGGCTTGAGGAAAAATCCCCCGAGTAGATGGACAATTATGAAGCTGGTAAACATGTTTGCCGAATGTGGAAGAATCGCACCAAGACCGTACCATCGAGATGCCTATGTTCGGGTTCAAGACACAATCGGAGTTAATACAGGCAAATCCAAGCGTTTCGACTCGAAACTTATCGGCGCGAATTGGAGTTAGCAGACGGTCATTACAACGGATAATTCATGATAACTGAAACTTGTTTCCGTACCAAGTCCAAATTACAAGCAAGTTAAACCCTTTTCCTATTCGCCTGGAATTTGCCAACAATTTATTGAAATGACCGAAGAAGACAACAGCCTGATAAATTGCTTGTTTATATTTGATGAGGCCCATTTTGATCTAACGGCAATCTAAATAAGCAATAAGCATTGCCGAATTTGGAGTGAGTCTAATCCAGAAATATTCCATGAGACGGCACTGCACCCAGAACGAGTCACTCTGAGGTGCGCAGTTTCATCATTTATTCCATACACCAATCAGTGTGGACCTTTCTGAATGATAGATGTGATAAATAAAATTAATATAGCCCATTTCAGCCGAAAATCGACCAAACACGATTTTTAATTGGGATTATGGTACCTACTATACTACTCGTATGTATAAGGCACTTTATGTATTGCTGCAAAAAAAAATTAAGAAAACAATTAAACATGACATTACGATGATAGGGAAGTAGAAAAAAATGTGTTGGAAAATTCTGTTCGTCCGTCTGACTGTTTGCAGATCTGCAGCCTAAGCAGATGGGCCGATTTGCAAACTTGGTTCATAGTGTTTATTTAGTAGTCTCGCACTAGGCGTTGTTGAAATTGGAATTTTAGCTCTAAAACAATGGTATATGTCATATAACGGTTTGTTAAAACTTAATTTTTCTAAAAACGGCCTTTACGATTGAGATAAAACAGTCTAATGGATTTTGCGAGATTTATCTTTCAACGGTATCTCCTAAGGAACCGATTTTTTAACGTCAGAATTTCTCGCTAACAACAAAACCGATTTCAATTAAATTTTAAATTTAGGAAGGTTTTTATGATCAAATTCATACATAATTTTTTTGGTTTTTTGAATATTTAAGTTTTACAGATTTTTTTCCAGATGAAAACTACAGATTTCCTTGTATTGAAATATGTACTCAAAAAGTTACAAAATATTTTTCAAAAATTAAAAAAAAAAAAAAAGTTCAATATTTTTTTTTCCTAGGTAGACTATTGCTAATAAAATACTAAAACTAAGTATTACATAACAAGTAGGCAGGAATCATTTTTATAAAATCAAATTTAATCTTCTGGCCGTCTGCGCTGCAAATATATCTAAAACTTCCTCAGTGTCAATCTCAATTTGTCGATGAATTGGCATTAAAGCAATCCTGTTAATCTTTCTTCACCCGTAGAATTTCTTAGATAAGGTTTTAGACGTTTTATTGTCGAAAATGTTCTTTCCGGTGTACATGTGTCGCCAACGTTTTAAGAACCTTGTGGATGTTAGAAAACCGATCATTATTGCATTCCCCAAGAGCTGTTATTGCACTCTTTGAACGCTCTGTATCTTTTTGTGTATGGCATTTTGTTTTCCATAGCGTAAATTCAGCTTTTAAAGTGTCCTAATCCAAAAAAGATTTATAAAATTTGAAGTTTTCTTCGCTATAATTTTGTTCGTTTGTAAAAAGGATCGATGGAATCAAGATGCACAAAGAGGAAAGTATGGACTTATGGTTTTCAAATCTCATTAAAAGATTGTCTTTTTGATGATTTATAATAAATTTACACCACCCATATAAAAATTGCCGTGTAGGAAAAATGTCGGTGGTGGGGGTTCAAACCCCTGTGATCCCCACCCTGGCTACGGCCTTGCTTTCCGCTAATCCCCAAGGTCACCTGACGCGACTGCACCAGGCTTTTTTATGGGGTTATTTAAGCAAGAGGTGTACAAAACAAAACCAAGGAATTTGACTGAATTGAAGCAGCCCATTAAAACAATAATTGAGGTGATCCCGACTTCAACCCTTCAGGCCGCAATTAATACTTTTCTGATCAGGTGTCGCACATGCGTGGATGAGCATGGATGTCATTTATGGTCTATCATCTTTACAAACAATTAGTTATAAATATAAAATAAAATTGAATTTTCTATACAACAAACTATTGGCGCTGTTTAATAAAAACGTGTGCTTCTTTTCAATATCAAACGCAACAAGGCTCCTGACAGATGCCACCAAACTTGTTTGATATCCTTAACACATCCTCCAGCGTCTCGTATACGAAAAGGTCATTCACGAATCAAATGACTATTTCAGCCACCTCAATTTCTCTTTCCAAAATTTAATTTCATTCTGGGTTGCTAGTTCCGCAATTTTAAAAAGTTCCACCTCAGTTAATGGAATTATTAATCCTTCCTCGATTTGTAAGCTAGTCCATCATAAAATACAGGCGACTTCTCCGAATCTGTCGAAATACAACATCACCCAAAATACGATTTGTGCGAATCCATCAATATCCCGGGGTTGTTTCCTAGATTATACCTCCTGCCAGTATGATGTCCCTATTTCAAAAGATGTCACTGCAAAACCTCGTTCATTTTCATTCATCCCTCAGGTAGACAGGAAACAATTTCACATTTGAATTCGTTACAAATTGAAAATTATTTTGACTGCTGATGGTTAGTGGAGGTGGTTTTGGCTGCTAGATATGTGCCGGTGACTTTCGCTATCATGTCGAGAGCCGGCCCTCGGTACTAGTCGTCATTTTCATGACGCTTTTTCATTTGCAATGGAGGCCGAGAGAAACCAAAATCATCCACAAAACCCCCCTCAAACATGACATTGTCGTTAGTACCTAATGTCTGTCATGGAATTGGCAAAAAGACGGAAAAATTTCCGAACACACTTTCACTGGGTGGCAAGGACGACTATGGAACTTGGTGCGGTGTATTGGTGAAATATTCAGTTTTATGTTCTCAAATTTCCCGGAGAGACAGAGAAGGAGAGCTAGAGAGAATGAGTACGACCAATGTTTGTGCTGCTTTTACGAAATTGAATTCTGTCGATTCCATGTTATCCCAGAAGACGAATTCTGTAATTTTGTTATGTGATGTTATTTTGCCGGAAGGTGAGTTGTTGAATAAATGAATAACTCTCACATGCGGGTCTGTATGACGTTAGAGTGCGGAGGACTGAGGCCCATTCGGGTATGATGGTCGAGTCGTTTATGGTTTTTATAGTAGGAGCTCAATGTCGTTGAGTTGATTATCTCACCGGAAATAACACCAAATGTAGATGAAAATGGACATTATCGTTATTTTATATAGCAAGGACCTGTAATCGATTAATGCCATTTGGTAGATCGATGAGAAAACACTTTAAGATGGATTATTAAGTGTGTAGCCCCAAAGAAACCGTCTGTATTCCTGTATATGTAATCCATTGTGTAATTTACATATAAATTACATACGCATGATCTATTTCAATCTTACCCTAAGCTGATTACACAATTCTAGTTTTATTAAGATGAACTTACCATTCCAGATGTTAAGGAAGCCAGTTCTGTGACAGTAAACTGAATATAAATCACCCATAAAATCTACCATAAACCTCGGGAAATCGCATGTGCTACCTACACTACACTCAGTTGTCAATGGTCTGCATATTTTTCCAGCTTTTCTGCCAGAGGTTATGTTAATTTCCTTAATATTCCGTCCCATGTTGAGAACGAAGGGAAATAATTCAATTTGAGGTTTCGAAAACAAATCGATTGGAAACACCTACCATGTGTAGGTTAATCCCTGGGTTGTGTGGAGTGATGGAATGATGAAAACATTCTTTATGTTGCAAGGCTCTTATACTATTGGAATTTAGTTTCACACTTTACGGCACATTTGACAATAGCTATTATTAGAGTAGGTATTCAAACGACTAACTATGCAATGAAGCAGCACTAATTCCCGAAAAGTGGGGGCTCCAAACGTAGCTGTTAGCCACCCCACTTTGAATCGGCAGCCATACTAAGTCTTCGATGGACTTATTTCACCGTATGTATTTGACGTGAAAGGCTAACACGTCAAACACACATTTAGAAGGCTTAATTCAATTTTGCAACTAGTAAAAAATTAGGCAGCATGAGTGACTGAGAATTAGGTTCCGATTGAGGATGTCGGAAGAGGTTTTAAATCAAGCGATACAAGTGTTCGCCGCTTTATAAAATCTATTATTAGATTTTGCAAGGATGGAAAGAGGTATATAAAGTATTGTGCTAATTAATTTTAACAAAAATCAGTTTTTTGGTAATGTAATAATAATTCTGTCTTCACTCGGTTTTGAATCCATATTGCTAAAATGGATAGTTTCCTACTACAAAACCGTTTATAGCGTTCGCTTCAGGTTCGTGTTATTGGCCTTGAGCTCAAAATCGCCAAATGCCAGTCTATTACCTTCTCACGCAAGTAAAACAATATCCATCGTCCAATATCTTCGGGACCTTGGCATACTGTGCGATAGGGGAGCTTAACTTCCGTTGGCATATTGACGAAATAATTCTTAAAGCCAATTCATCACTTGGCTTTATTAAACGGTGGTCCTTGGAATTCCCCAACACTTACGTGACCAGATCTCCTTACACCACTTTCGTTCGCCCGCTTCTTGAGTACGCTAGCCAAGCATGGTCTCCATTTCATCAAGTCCATGTATCCAGAATCGAGAACATCCAACGTCGCTTCCACCAATTCGCTCTTCGTGGTTTACCCTGGATCGATCCTTTAATCTTGACCTTGGCCTCAAACTCATTAAAATGAATAGCCTTGAAGAACGCACAGATGAATTGATCGACTCCTCTCTGTCCCCGTTGATTGCGCGTCTCTTTATAACTCTATTTTCGCACCCTTCCGCTACAGTTTAAATTGGTTAAACACTCGTTTCGCTTTTAGAAAAAAAATTTTAATGCATCCACGATTCAAGAGGTTACAACTTATATTCAAGAAACTCAGAATGTCGGCAATCCTCGATCAACCGTCAAAAGACGAGAGAAAAGGTACTAGATTACGTTCTTATATGCACCATTTTATTGGTTCTATAATAAGGGCGTATTTTGACTTGAACATAGCCGCCTCCTTGGCGTATTACGCCGATAAATACATTTTCAGATACCTTAAGACTAATAGATGCTTCAATTTTTCCCATCGGTTATGCTTCAATGTTGTAAAGTCCTCAAAAGTAAATTTGTTTGGGTATGTCATCTTTTTAAAGTGCGCTTTGAAGCTCTTCACTCCCGCTTCCCATAGGCCTCCCATGTGCGGTGCTCCAGGAAGAATAAATTTCCAATTGAGACCCTGTGGTGCATATTTCTCAGAGATCTTAGACGGGATTGATTGTAATAACCTTGTCCAACCGGTAAGGGTGAAAAGGAAGCGAACGGTTTGCGCACGTGACAGTAGCAATAGGGGTTGGAAAAATGTGAGTGAACATAAAGCTAAATGCTGAAATTCAGTGCAATGTAAACTCGGACTTAGTTTCACGTTTCCAAAAACTGTCCACGATTCTTGATGCCGTTTGAGAGTGTCTTTTAACATGGCCGTCCACCCACACGCCTCTGCGAAAGAGCTTCGGTGCTCTCTCTCGACGGAGTTGGGTCAAAAGGGAGCGGCTTCCCTTTCCACATCGAACAAAGCTCCCTACCGGGGCTTTGGTAGTTTTGGGCAACTGATTGTTGGATTGTCTTTTGAGGGGCCCTCCGCCTGCACTCGCCAGTTGCTTATAACGTGGTAATTGACTAGTTTTTCTTTCTTAAAAGTATTTAAAGACATTTCAGTGCATCAATAATTGACGACGTCTCCTTCAATTGACAAATAATTCCAAGCTCACGTAGCTCGGACACATACATAAAATGTACTAAACCGCATGGTAACCACGTGAATGTTAAATTGTGCCGCTCTTCTCTTGTAAAGGTTAGGTTAGTTAAGGTTACTGTGTTGACGGGGCAAGACAATCCTGCGTCCGTCACACTGAGGTCAATGTATACCCTTTGTGATACCCTGGAGGTTATGATTCCCTTACTTAGGAACCAATGAAAAACCTATGAAACACCTAGCGGGCTTACAAACCATCCCGATGCATTTATGAACTTGTGCAAGTCATTTACGGACTTGCCGGAGAGTTCTTCTAAGTCCTGGACGAAATGTCTGCCGAGGCCATTGTTTCTAATATGACAGAGTGTAGGGCAGTGACATAGGACAAATTCACCTCCTCGTCCCCGCATCCTCTACAGAGGTCATCTGTGCTGAGTTTCAATGTCTTTGCATGGTAGCCCAGCATGTTGTGTCCGGTGATAACACCTGTGAGCGAGTACAAAGATTTGTTATTCATTTGAAGGATTCTCTCGGTCTTTTGCCTGTCATATAGTGGCCACATTTTCCTGGTTATGGCACATGAGTCACGGGCATTCCATATTTCGTTTGCTGCCATCAGCGTTTCATCCCCAATCACCTGTTTAAGGTACCAGGGTGGGATTTTTACTGTAGTGTCAGCTTCCTTTAATTGAAGGAATGATCCTTTTCTTGCCAGTTCATCGGCTCTTTCATTTCCAGGTACACCACTGTGTCCGCGGATGCAACAGAGTCTTACTATGTGCTGCGCGCCAAGAACCCGCAGCTCTTCGCGACAGCGACTTACAAGCTTCAATTTTATTTCTGTGGCGGAAATCGATGTTATTTTCTGAATTCTCTAATAAAAGTATATTTTAATATAAATCATTCCATAAATCTACTTTTCCATCCACATTCCTTCAAGAAGACTCCAAAGTGCGAAATTTTAAAATGATTATTGCCCAAATAAATTTATTTCATATTGAATAGTCCTTGAAGAAGAACAAAACAAATGCGAATCACCTGCTCTCAAAAATTGATTTCTGTTCAATCTGAACCTAGTTATCGCCTTTTACACGTCAACGTCTCATATTTCACTTTCCGTACATTCGTTTATCGAATTGGTTAAGGATCACGTTTTCCTTTTCATATTTCACTCCCTTTGATGAAAGCAATATGTCGCACAGAAAAGTCTCATCATTTTCACGTAAATCACATAAAACGCTTTGATATCTTCTACGAATTGGTTCTACTTTTATCTTTTCCCTGAAAAATAATGCCAATTCCTTTTCATTCACCTAGCCTATAAAATCAATAAAAATATCTCCAAATCTTGTCAACAAAACAAACGCATATGGCGTTGCGTATACGAAAATCCCCACAGGGTAGTTTAGAAGTAATAAAATGGTGAATGATCTATTAGTCTCCACACCAGTCCGCTCGAGCGAATGTCGGGAAGCCAGTTTCGATTAAGCGTCTGTCATAGCGACGGAGTATTCCCTTGGTCGTACATAAATACATATTTTGTTGTCAAGCTTTTTTCGGGACGCGTGTGTACCCTCATTTAATGCAGGAATCTAATCCGCAACAAGTTGCTTAAATAATTTGAAATCGCTAACACAAAAGCGCGACTAATCCAATTAAGAAGCACTAAGGAGATAGGATTATCACTTAATGGGTGCCATACATTTTTTTGTCCACATCTTTTGTGTGACCAGGGTGACACGGTGGCACTATTAATAGAAACAATGTGTCGCAACAGCAACCTTGGTTTGCATGCAGAATACGGGGGTACTGGGCCAATAGAACACATCGTTGAATGGCTTCGCGGTTCATGTCATAACAATGTTAAAAAATAATCTGAGCGTTGCGTTTCTCTGACGCCTCTGCGTCGTCCCCACTGCAGACATTGCATTCAGCCCGAAGCGGTGAAGAATACAATGTAAGGGTTTATTTTGTTTTGGTCGTAGGAGTCTATAATGAGTGTTTTGTTTTGTTCGCACTACAACCTGCGCCTGTTCCAAAGCTGACCCAATTCTGAGTGCACAAAGTTGATTCAAGTCATAATTGGCCCCTTATAGTCTTATCGGCGGTAAAAATGCATTCCTTTCAGTTTTAATTAATTTTCATTAAATTGCGTTGCACTACGGTGTACTGCTGGTATGCTTACAAAATTCAGCACTGCTTGCGAGCCGTTACCTTTTTTCGTGTCTTAAATCATTAAACACTTCACCGGGAAAATGTTGCCGGCAATACGTTTCGCGTTTTCTTCATACATATTGCACACGTATCATTAATTAAAGCTCTGGATGCTGTGCAGTGGACCTTGATATTACCGCCGATGTTATTGTGGGGGTGATGTTGCGCCTCGTAAAATCATTATGTCTGAGTAGATTTTTGAAATAAATTAAATAAGTGCGAACCCGAGAAATGGGTTAAATTAGCTGTTTAATGTAAATCGATTAGCAAATAACATGGTGTGGTCGTAAATTTTTAATTGTGTTAATAAATAGTTCTGTTGACAAATGAAAGCATGTATTATTTTACAGTGTGACTTATTGCTCGAGGTCGACATTATATGTAGTTCCTATGACAATTAATTACGATAGGTGATGATGCTCAATTTCTTACAAACGAATGTTGAACTATGCGGTTGTTTACTCTTGAGCGGAAAGCATTGCATGAACGTTAAGGGTTGTTGACGGGTTTATTTTGAGAATCCGGTTCATTTCCATTTTCTGCAGAACGACGAACGTTTCCGTTGGTCATGGAAAAGCGCCGAAATCATTGAAGAATTTCCAAACAATGTCGGTCAACACCAGGGAAGCTTAAGTTATAGTTTTGCAGGATTTCTGGCTCAAACATACCATTGTTCATGAATTGAAACTTCAAACGAAATTGGTAAATACTGAGCAGCTAATACCAAAGTCAAAATTAATACATTTTATAAAGACTGTCTTGATGAAAGAAATGACATCATAGCCATCTTACTGAAACCTGTGTACCAGAAGAACTATATGAACCCTATCGTGCTGACCGTTGTCTTGCAAATATTGTTTTGCAATTGGCGGTGGTTATGTCATCGCGGCTTAAAAATGTATTAAGTTCGATCCTGAGAAACTCCTTAAGGTGGAGTCCTATCAGGCCTTCTATGGGTACTCGTTTTAAACGAGATTCTGATTGAGCTAAGATTTAGTGAAGTCAAGGCAGTAGCATACGCAGACGACTTAGCACTGCTAGCGACAGGGAAATTCCTATCCAGTCGTAGCAAACGAAAACCGAACGCCTATCTATGGTTGATTCATGGACCAGAAACTGCGGACTTGCATTTAACCCACAGAAGACAGAACTGATCCTCTTCAACAATAAAAGGATTATACCGCAATTTGATCGGCCAACAATTGAGGGTACTAAAAACATCGGAATGCGTGAAGTATCTTGGAGTAATTCTAAATAGAAAATTAAACTGGAGCCGCAATATATAAAATGAGCAAAGAAGGCAATGCTAGCCCTATCTTCAAGCAACTTGGCAAAGTATATTATGAATGTGTAGGTATGTATATCCATATATAGTTAATGCATTGTAATAGGACATAGAAGTATTTTTATGAACTTTAATATAGGATATCTGTAGCTTTAAACATTAGTTTATGATTGATTAAGATAAGTTAATTTTAAGCAATAATACGAGTAGTAGGTAGTTCTAGTTAAGTTTTATGTAAGGAAAAGTCAATGTAACGTTAAATGTATGTGTATAGTAGTATGTAGTGAACCTAAACCATGTAGTGAACCTAAACCAAAACATAAACATAAACAATCAACAATAAACCAAAACATAAACATAAACAATCAACATTAGCACTTCATACATTGTATCGCACACACTGCATACAATATATCGGGTTCTATTTCACGAGCACCACACTGACCCATTAAAACGCCACTCGAGAAGGGACGTAAACATCGTCACTGCACTGATTCATAAACGATCATACATTGTGTACAAGTCTAGCTGACCAATGTTCTGTATATCGAATGTCTGACATTGTAGCCGAATTTGATGACACGCGACCTACTTAGTATCAATATGCATTGGGAATACTGCTAGGGAATTAGTATATAAGGCCAAGTATTTTGGAAATAAGATCAGATTCCTTTTGACACTGAACAAACTGAATTCTCACTTTTGGCAGACCCCTATGGCATTCGTGCCCTGCCCTTCGATTAGAATCCTTTAGCTATCCAAGCTCAGGCAGAACCACTGGCATTCATGCCCTGCCAAGCTTAGTCTATCTAATCCGATCAGGTAGAAACCCTTTACAAGTACTCACTCTTATCTCCTTTGACTTTGCTGCGATGAATTTTGTGCACCAATTTCCCGCTGGTGAATTAAATTGGTTTTATGCTACGAATTAAGGCAAATTTTATCTTTTCTGTGGCTTTGAGGGATTTCGATACTCATAGGTATATAAATATAGTAAACATAATTTGTTAGACTAATTTTAAGTTAATATTAAGTTAAGTTAGTTGTTAGAAAAATTGCCTCAGGTAAAGGAAAATAAAAACATAGGGGCGGGCTACAGTCCGCTTGGGCGAACTGTTGGATACCCTATTCTTATTCCTATATCTCATAAGTGGGCGTGACAAAAATTTAAAGGATTTTATCGAAAAAACTAAGCTTTTGTAAATAAAAACGCTCCCTAGCTCAAACTTTGGTTTTTCAATAAAATTGTTTTATTTAATTGTGGGCGTGTCAGTAGGCGGATTTAAAAAAAATTTAAGTATGAGCATAAAGGGCACCTAGAGAGTATATACTATAAATTTCAGCTCCCTAGCTCAAACTTTGGACTTTCAAAAATAAAAAAAAAATAATTGTGGGCGTGTCAGTAGGCGGATTTTGAAAATATTTACACATTAGCATAAAGGGCCCCTAGAGAGTATATATTAAAAATTTCGGCTCCCTAGCTCAAATTTTGGTTTTTCAAAAAAAATATTTTATTTAATTGTGGGCGTGTCAGTGGGCGGATTTTGAAAATTTTATGTCCCAAGCAGTTTTATGGGCCAAAGATCATATATAAAAAATTTCAGCTTTCTAGCTCAAAATTCAATTTTTCCCAAAATTTGTTTTATTTAATTGTGGGCGTGTCAGTGGGTGGATTTTGAAAATTTTATGTCCCAATCAGTTTTATGGGCCATAGATCATATATAAAAAATTTCAGCTCTCTAGCTCAAAATTCGATTTTTACCAAAATTTTGTTTTTTTTGAGTTTGTGGGCGTGTCTGTGGGCGGATTTCAAAAATTCTTAAACTTGATTATTTCGGGACCCTAGAGAGTATATGGTTAAAATTTAAGCTCTCTAGGTCCAGTTTAAAGGCCTAATTTTTGCCGACGGACGGACGGACGGACGGACGGACGGACATGGCTAGATCGACATTACTATCGATGCTGATCATAAATATAGTAACTTTTAGGGGTCTACGGGCAATATTAAGGTATGTTACAAACTATGCGTCAAAATTAATATACCCCTAGAATAGGGTATAAAAAGAATTAAAATTTAGGCAGATCCCTCGTTTAGCACTATACGTATACGTATCTACGAGTATCAAGACAATTACTATACTGTTTTGATCACTGAAGATAATTTAGATGATGATGCTTTCTGGAGTTAACAATTGAAGTCTTGTTGGGGTAATGAAGATTTGATTGCTGAGCATGCGGGTTTGCTTGATGGTCTCATTGTGGGTGGTTGGAAACGAGGTATAAGCTGGCTTAGCACATGTTGTCTGGAGGTGATGAGCACTTTTAGGTGCTCCGCTGAAGGTAAATATGTGCAGACACAGTCTAACACATACACGTGGACGAGTAGAATTCATGCGTGCTGACGCAGCCAAAAATATTTATGTGCCGCTGCAGTCGAAAACGTACATGCTGACACAGACACAAAAATATGTATGCGGACACTTTCGCCAAATGCTGGTTGGCGAGAGTTTGTTCTTTGTACTGTGCCCTCGTGCGGTAAATTTTCAGACAGGGTATGGGGTCACAAGAACACTCTTCAGCTTTGCAAAGGCTATTCGCAATTCTCTATTAAGAATTATGCCTTCAAATATAACTCACTCAATTAAATTCCATTAATTGCTTACCTATGCAATCCTATGGATACAATTTGCTATCCCACGTGCAGCGTTGGGTTTTCTTTAAACTTCAACCGATAAAATTGGTATTCGGCTCTTCTTTGGCTCCAAACCGGCAGACCTGAATAAAATAAATGCTTGGCTATAGCACACCAAAAATTCACAATAACTTTAACTCACTGTGCGATTTAACTCTTGAATTTTCAAGGGATTTCAAGTAAGAGCACTAGCCAGGGTAAAGTCTAACCAAGAAAAGGCTGCATTGTCTATTTGTCACTTGTATAAATAATGACCAAGAATATGTATAAGAATTGTCATAGATCGGGTGTTTGCAAGACAAAAATACTGGTTTTGACAGACGCTTTGCGTTCAGCTGATCGTAGTAGAAAGTCGGAGGCTATGTTCGTCGCAAGGATCCGGTTTGTGTATCGGGACATACTGTCGGCAGTTACTTTTGAAATTGGTTGTAATTTATATGCTATAATAGATTATTTCTTAGTGGTGTACGCCACATGTCTGTTCACTATTTTTAATTATTATATTTTTTTTTTCTAGGCACTAGGTTTTAATTAATTTTAATTTTCGCTTGTTACTAGGTTAATTTAGTTGTTATCAATTCTAGTCACTATTTATTCTAAGTTTATTTTTTTTTCATTCTTATTTATTACTTAGAGTTAATTTAGTTCTAGGCACTAGTTTATTATTCTAAATTAATTTTTGTTTTATTTTTATTTATTACTTAGAGTTAATTTGGTTCTAGGCACGAGTTTTAGTTAATTTAAATTTTATTCAAGTCACTATTTATTACCCCAACAAGAATGCCAATCCATCGAAACCCTCAAGGACTCCGCAAGACTCAGCAAAATATTGTCCAAAGAGCACTCCAACCCATCTCTTCTGAGAAAGGAGGACGGAGAATGGGCTGAGTCAACTGTAGAACTATTAATAAACACCCATTTTCCCGGATGCAATGATTACGGTGCAGAGCCATCCAGCTCACAACGCACACAACCCGACGCCTGGGAAAATATAACATTCATTATTACCGAGGAAAAAATTTCCTGGGCAATAAACAGCTTCGCTCCCTTTATATCGCCTGACCTGGACGGCATTCTGCCCATCATGCTCCAGAAATCTCTGGAACTGGCAATTCCATGGCTCACATCGATTTACAGGAACTGTATACTCTACAATTATGTACCCTATTCATGGAGACGAATGCGAGTTGTTTTTATTCCAAAAGCGGGTAGACGCGGTCATGAAACTGCGAAAGATTTCAGACCAATTAGTTTGACCTCCTTCGTACTGAAGACGCTCGAACGTCTCCTAGACAACCACCTGAGAGGGGCAATAGAAGCTTCACTCCTCTCCAAATCTCAACACGCCTACCTCAAGGGAAGATCTACAGAAACAGCTCTTCACGAGGTAGTGCGTACGATAGAAAAATCCCTACACTACAAAGAATACACCTTGGCTACCTTCCTAGACATAGAAGGAGCCTTCAGCAATGTACACACTGAAGCAATTCTAGAGTCCCTGAGGGAGCTGGGAATAGCAAACTATCTAAGTCAATGGATTGTTTCCATGCTCAGCACTAGAATCATTCAAGCAGCTTTAGGAAATAACAATATAACCAAATACGCCAGGAGGGGAACACCTCAAGGAGGAGTCATCTCACCCCTACTCTGGCTCCTAGTAATGAACAAAATCCTCATAAGTTTAGACAGAGTAGGAATCAAAGTAGTCGGGTATGCGGACGATATGGTGATATTGGTGTCAGGAATGTTTCCCTCCGTGATTAGTGAAATCATGGAGAATGCTCTAAGCAAAGTTAGCACTTGGGCAAAAAAGTGCGGTCTGGGAGTCAACCCGGGGAAAACTGTGCTGATGCTCTTCACCACCAAAACCAACATACCTGACTTTACGCTTCTTCGCCTAAACGGCACACCCCTACCTCTTTCAACCAGTGCCAGGTATTTAGGAGTTATCCTAGATCCTAAACTCAACTGGAAAATAAACATAGAACAACGGGTAAAGAAGGCATGTATAGCCTTCTATGCCTGCAGCAGAACCTTCGGAAAAAAGTGGGGCCTGCAACCAAAATTGACCCTGTGGATGTACACAGCCGTGGTACGACCAATCCTCACGTATGGGTCAATAGTATGGTGGCCGGCTCTATAGAAAAATTACAATATTACCAAACTTAATAAGGTACAAAGAACGGCATGCATAGGAACAACGGGAGCTCTACGGTCAACACCGTCAGACGGACTCACAGTCTTACTGCATCTTTTACCTCTTGATCTACATATAACAAACATCACAGCACACAGCGCGATCAGGCTCAGAGAGTCTGGATGCTGGACTGCGAAACCCTACGGCCAGAGTAGTATTCTAGATTCTCTACCTAGAAAACTAGTTCCGCCTTCAACAGACTACATCATTCCCAGAATGTCTTTCACAAAACATTTCGCCGTTCAAATTCCTACCAGATCAGAATGGCAAAATGGACAAGTGACAAGGGATTTCGATCAAATAATCTACACCGACGGTTCAAAAATGGACTGCGGCGTGGGTGCGGGAGTTTTTTCGGAATCCTTAAACATCGCCAAATCGTACAGACTTCCGCATACTGCAAGCGTCTTCCAGGCGGAGCTACTGGCTATCCGTGAAGCCTGTCGCCAGTTCAAACCTCACTCCAATATAACACAGAGGCAAAGGATCGCCATAATTATTGACAGCCAGGCTGCCATTAAAGCGATCGCTTCGGTCACTATATCCCCTAAGTTAGTACTAGAATGCCGTAATGAGCTGGCCCTGCATGATAAGTTCAAGGTTACCCTGATCTGGGTTCCAGGGCACAGTAACGTTTATGGAAACGAACATGCCGACGAACTGGCCAGGCAAGGCTCAGCTCTCCACCGCTCTCTGGCGGAACTAGTCTACATTCCGCTCGGAGCAGTTAAGGCAAATATCACCGCAGAATACCTTAAGAAAGCCAACCTCAGATGGAGCAGGCTGACTGCATGCGTCATATCCAGGAAAACGTGGCCAAACTACAACAAGGCAAAAACAACCGACCTTCTAGGTAGAACCCGAAAAGAGATCGCAAGACTCACAGCGATCTTTACGGGACACTGGCCTATAGGTGACCATGCGGCCAAGCTGGGCATCCCATACAATACACACTGCCGCAGTTGCAAAGTGACAACTGAAAAAGAAACCCTAATTCACTTTCTATGTACCTGTCCGGCTTTAGCTAGGACCAGAATACGAACATTGGGAAGCCCCTTCTTCAATACACTTGAGGAAGTCTCCGAGAAAAGTATCAAGGAACTGATAACTTTCCTGAACTCCGCAGGTTGGATTTAGCCTCCCCCACCAATCGACAATACCCAGGTTTACGTGAGTTTGTGGTAACAAAACGGCACTCAGTGCTAATTGGGTTTGTCTTATCAAACCGCCACACCTACCTACCTACCTACCTACTATTTATTTTTCTCTAGTCACTATTTAGATCTTAAATTTATACGGCACTTGCCAATTAAAACTATTTCACCAAACTTCCTCTTTCAACATCCTCGGCCACTTGTAAATTCCAACTAGCTTTTGACCGTCGCGCAACACCCTTTATATAGTCCTCGCCTCGGCCGGACCTATCGGTACAAAAGTTGTTTTCGAGCAAAAATTGTTTACGAACAAAATTAGTTCATAAACAATGTAACGAATTAATCCCGCATGCCCTATGTTTGTGTACTCGCTAATCCCCTAATCCTTTAGACCATCCATAATTCATTTTTCCCCTCAGCCCTCCATACCATCAAATTAATATTTGCACTCAGATGGCAAGTGCACCCAAGCTGTTCTTGGTACATGCACACTTGAATCTTCCGAAAATCGTGGAGAGCCACTTTCATGGTGTGGAGGCGTGACTTCGCCGCTCTCTTTTTTTTTGTTTCATACTCACCTTGGGGTGTAGAGTTTCAGAGGTCTCCACCACAACCTTCCTCTATGTTTATGCAGAGATTTTCCCTTTGGATGTAATAGGTGTGACTATTAGCTTTTGCAGACACTCTCTGATCAGCCAAGAATAATTGTTTTGCCAATTATATTTGTTCTTTTATTTTTTTTTCTCTATACCATTGTGCGGCCAATGAAATTCGAATAACATCCTACACTTGGGTTTGCAGAGCGGTGAGCTGGTATTTCAATTCTGAAAGTGTGGGTGCCATTATCAAATTCTGGGTACTCACACAAAGCTGCAGAATTAAATTTAAATCGAATTCAGAGGCAGCGTAGGTGAGAAAAAAATAGATAAATGATTTATGTTAATAATTTGGGCCAGAAAGTATGCAATATGAAAGTCGCAGGTTAAGGCATAAGTTGGTAATGATCTAGGTTAGGTTAGGTTAGGTTTATGTGGCTGTCGGCAGAAGCCGACACACTTAGACCAATACGTGATACCACGTATGTATTATCTACCTTAACTCTGTAGATAGGACTGGCCAAGGACACGCGGTAGTTCTCAAACGGTCCCCTGACGAGTGATCTGACGAGAACCGATTAACTCGACGTGGTATTTTTGTTGGTTGGAGGTAATATTCTAAATAATTTGAAAAATTTAATCTTTTTGTACTTACAGATTCTCTGCCACAAACCGTGCATTGCGGCTCATCCAAACAGAGAACGGGACACCCATTAAAACTGGGCATGTACAGATCTGTAATGTATACAGAGACTATGTTACTCCCGATCTAGATTTTAAAAGACCATTTGCTGCCTTTTTTTCCCTGAAGGGTAGAATGCCACGAATCAACGGCTCCAAAAGGAATATCCGGTTCGATCAGACTCCCCGACTACAGCAGCGTCTTCCATCTGAGGTTCTATGGCGGTGACAACACTTGCTTAACAGGTTGCAATGATGGCAATACCACAGGCTGATACCTTCTTCATAAACAGCCAAGCGGCAGTAAAAGCGATTTCCGCCACAAAAATAAAATCGAAGCTTGTAAGTAGCTGTAGCGAAGAGCCAGCGTATTGTAAGGCTCTGTTGGGTACCCAGACACAGTGGTATTCCAGGAAATGTAAGAG
Source organism: Portevinia maculata (assembly GCA_949715645.1). Lineage (NCBI taxonomy): Eukaryota > Metazoa > Arthropoda > Insecta > Diptera > Syrphidae > Portevinia > Portevinia maculata. Next base: position 12,636,982 of record OX454525.1, on the reverse strand, counting down.
CCGATAAACTAGCGAGAAAAGGGTTATCCCTTGACTTAAGACAGGCTGCCACCACAGTAGTTAAAACACCACCGTGTTACCTTAAACATAAGCAACGACCATACCACGTCGAGTAAATCGGTTCTCGTCAGATCACCGTAATTAAACGACGTTGGGCGCGGTTAGTACGTAGATGGGGGACAGTTTGAGAACAACCGCGAGTCGTTGGCCAGTCCCATCTACAGAGTTGAGGTAGATAATATACGTGGTATCATAATGGACCTAAATTGGTCTAAGTGTGTCGGCTTCTGCCGACAGCCACATAAACCTAACCTAACCTACCTTAAACATAAAGAATCCTTTCAACCAAAATGGACTACTGGTGCTCAATGGGGTTATGGTCTGACGACTGCGGTGGAAATTCCAATACATCAACATTATTTTGGGTAAGAAACTCCTTAGCTATTTGGCTCGTCTGATTTCTAGAAAGGTCGTAATCATGTTGGAAGACTAAACTACTCAAAGACATTTTTGAAGCAGAAGAACTTATTTTTCCTTCTTATATTGACGTAAGATTGTCCAGTCATTTTGGTGTCGATTTTGACAAAATGTCCAACAGGCGATTACTGACCTTCCACCGTGTGTCGCGGTTTTTTGTATGAACTTTTGACTGACTTTTGACTTTGAAATTCATTTTTTTATTCATTGATAAATATCTACTTACATACTAGACAAAAATGATTAAACCTAACTTAAAATTAACAGGATACTTATTCTTATTTATTGGTCCTTATGCGAACGCTCTAAACTTAACTATATCTTAGAATTATTGCCTTTCGGCTTACGAACTATTTTACGAACTAATCTTACATATATATTCCTCGTGAAAATTTACTAAAACTCGGTTTCATTATTGAGATTTTATATAAAACAAATTACAAACTACTTATTCTACTTACTTAAACTACTTAACGTATTCTAACTATAAATAGGATTCTGAGCACTCGTTGCCTTGCGCAACAAGTGGTCAAAATCCCAATTGCTTTCCGAGCGCCTGGTAGTCGTCAACGTGCACACGCGCCGCCGTGAGCCGACTGAAGCCTTACAGCGTCAGTCAACTCCCAGAAGCACCACCACACGTTGGCGAGCCCGGCCTCTCCCAAAAACGCCCTAGCTGACTTAATCTAACTTATAAGCTAAGAGGAAGTTACCTAGAGTAACGCACCGTCCTGGGAGGGCATGTTGACCCCTCCCCCCTCAACAAGCCACCAAAATTCGGCGAATTGCTTTTCCGTGTCGAATCTATCCCTCTCCGATATTGCGGTACTAAAACGGAGGAGCTCATGAGCATTGGCGAAGTCCCCGTCATGGAGGAGCCGCTTATCTCTCGCGCTGCGGTAGCGATGGTATAAGACCGGAATACCATCCCTCGTCTGTACCAGCCCTTTTGCATCAATATGGATAAATGCCTCTGGCGGGATAAAGCCAGACCGGAGCGTACTCTCAATGTACATTTCATTGGGGTAATAAGCCCCAAATATCAGACTATTGTCGCTGGCCATCGCCCTTGCAACGTGCCTTCGAGTGACCTTAATGAGGAAATTGTCAATCCTATTCAACTGAGCCCCATCGTATAGGACCTTGTTGGGATAGTATTTTATATAGTTGGATTCAGGCGTTCGGAACAATCGGAGACAGGTCCTAAGACATTGTCTCTCCAAAACCCGAATCTTTTCCATATAACTAGGCGCTATATTAAACCACAATGGACAGCCATAAGCGATGATCGGCCTTATAAGGGCCACGTAGCAAATGACCTTCACTCTGGAGTCAAGTTGACTGCTATGAAACAGTCTCCTTGTCAGAGCATAAGCCCTCTTGGCCCCAGCAAGACAAGCAACTATATGTCTATCGAAATATAGATACTGGTCAAGCCAGATACCTAGATATCTAACTACGCTTCTCACCGCCAATGGCTGCCCATCCTGTCCAATAATGGCCAATTTCTTCCAGTTTTTTCTGGTATCCCTAGAGGCCCCAGCCAATGGAGTTCTGAACAAGATTGTTTCCGTCTTCTGAAAGTTGATTTTCAACTTCCAGTCGTCGCAATATCGCTTAATTTGATCGAAGTCACGCTGCAAAAGGATATTAATAACCTCGATTTTAGAACCTGATCTGTATGCCACCAAATCGTCGGCATACGCTATAGCATGTCTGAGTGAACCCACCAGATCACTCGTGTAAATGTTAAACAGGATCGGAGAATTGACCGCCCCCTGCTGTAAACCTTTTTTAATTTGAAAGACTCTGCTCGAAGTCACGTTGCCACATTTGACAACGAACTTCTTTCCCATAAGCATATTATAAATTACATATAGCAAAGGTTTGTGCATCCCCCGCCTGGTCAACTTGTAGAAAAGTCCCTCTAACCATACGGTGTCGAAAGCCTTCTCAAAATCAACCAGACAAGCACCCGTGCATTGGTTCTTGCATTTATTCCACTGAATGTCGGAAACCAGTTTCGACGCGGCATGAATAGTGTCATGCCTCGCCCTGAAACCAAACTGGTTGTCCGGGATTATGTTATTGTCCTCGACCCACTTTAACAGGGCTCTATTGACAACCTTTTCAAAGACCTTGCTAATATTCGGAAGTAAGCTAATTGACCGAAGATTGGCAGGGTTCGTCCTATCTTTACATTTTTTCGGGATAGGGTGTACCACAGCTACCTTCCAATGCGCCGGATAATGTGCATTATTCAGCGCATTGTTAAACAGCGTGGTGAAAATATCTACAGCCTCCAAAGGCAGTTGTCTCAATACGACGTTTGGGACACCATCCATCCCCGCCGACTTTTTATTCTTTAGTGACTCGAAGATGCACAGAAGATCATTCTTCGACACGAACAAGTGCGATGCATCTCGGCCATTGGCGACAACTGCATTAGCATGGTTTTCATCAGTGAACACGGTGAAACCGTTATTCTCAGATCGCCAATTCTCAAGTTCGGTGCGCAGATAGAAATGGCTCACCAGAGCCCTATTCTCAATGTCGTGGTTACGGCGAACAGGATTGCTCACCGTATACACGGCCTCGAAACAAGCGCCCAGCAAATCCACTTTCTCCTGTGGGTCCTCGACCACGAAAAAATCGTCGTTTGAAGCGACACTTTCTGGACTTATTCCAGCAGTCAGTACTGTCTGTCTGTTCTCTGCTGTCTGGGAGATTCGAACACAAGGAATATCATTGTGATCTTTCCTCCTGAACAACTTATTTATCTGTGGAACTTTTGACTGAGTCTTTCGGATGGTTTACACAAAACTCGTTTCCCAGTTGTTTGGTGTTTAAGCACAAATTTGGACTCGTCGGACAAAATAACATATTTTTTTCCTAAATGTTAGTGGAGTCGCTTTTGTACTGTCCTTGGTGTAATGTTCAACTGGAGCCGTTCTTTAATATTCCCAGCCGAAGATAAAGGATTTTTCCTGGCCTCAATTTTAATTCTTCGGCTATCAGTTGCTGCGGTCTTTCGCTTCTTTCCGCAACAACTTTTAAAGTTTGCAATTGTTCCTCGTATTTCGAATTAGATGCAGATCTTGCCCCACACACGCATTCCGTATTGTTTTCTTGGCTCATAGAATGTCAATCCACGTTTACGGTCCAAAACAAGCAGTTTCTACATTTCAGCTTTTAGCGGTTTCATATCGAATTTGATTTAATGCTTCTATCTTTTATAATTTTGCCGAAATTTTTGAAAAATTAAAAAAAAACCGTGAAGCGTGGTGTCCTGCTTATGGGTGGTGGTGGGTGAAAGTGGTTTCACGTCGAGCGGCGCAAATGTGACGTAACTCCCGTAGTCGAAGATTTCCAGAGCAAGGCGACCTATTTCTGGTTCAGCCTGTCTACTGGTGAGCGGGTTTAGCTGGCAAACTGTTTCCCTTTGATGACCGCGTGATGACGGCGTCCAGAGCCAGGCGACCAACAATTTCTTCAGCCTGTCTACTGGAGAGCGGGGAAAAGTTTTAGTTGCGGCGAATAATATGGCGAACAACGTAGAGGAACAGAGCCAGGCGACCAATGGCTTGTTCAGCCTGTCTACACAATCCAACAGTATGTTAAAATAAAAAAAAGTGACTGCAATTTTTTGGTTGTATGTTCACGAGCTTTATTAACAGACTGCAATAATTCAGAATTCACTCTGCATCCGTCCTCTCATAACCAGAATTGCAACGGTGCAGTATGAATCTTAAAAATCAATATTAATTCTTTATTTCTCCGTTCGTTCAATTCTGTGTATGCGAAGATTTACAGTTGCGTGTTTTTGATAGCATTTTTAAGTTTATATGGGATATGTGCTTTTAAGTTTTAAAAGTGCTTAAAGTAAAAATATGCCTTCTCATGACGGAAATTTGATGTAATTCAGATAGCAAAAATATAAATGTTTTTGATTTTGGAAGTAACAACAACAATAATTAAAAAAGTTTAAGAAAGGTAATTTAGTGCTCGTATTAGACATGGCTGCTACACCCGTTGGTAATATTCCAGTGGATCACGCACTTTATTTTGTCGCTATAATGTACAACTGCTGCAGAATTACACAACTGATAGCACTTAATTAACTTAACAAAACTATGAACGCCGGTATACAAATCTTCAGCACAATAAGATTGAACCACAAGTGCTCTGTACTTTCAGTTTACAGCATTTTGAAAATGAACTAACTGCTTTGCACTTTATTTTGTCTTACAGTCTATAACAAGACATGTCTTTCTAATATCCCCAGACTGTCAAAGCTTTCATTAAGTAAGCTCACACTCTAATCGCACTCTTTGTCAAATTTTCGGTTGAATCATTATTTCAAAAATTTCTCGTACGAAAATTAAATGTCTGATGCAAACATAGTTCCTGTGGTATCAGGCGTTGTTCTGGCTGCCACAAGCTCATTTATACTCGGCCAACATATGAGCTACATCGAAAAGTGTAATGATGTTTTAAAATTAATTAAAAATGATCCCTACGCATTCTACTTGAAAGAAAAACTTTCCGAAATCGTAAGTAGAATTCCACTTACTTTTATAAATACTAATTTACCTCCTTCAAGTTTAAAAATTTACCGAATGAGCCACCCAATAGAATGGAGGTGGTGTTAAAATATGGCATCCCTGGATTAGCTGATTTACGAATATTCACAAATTTTGTCTTATCTTATGATCGTCGCAACCGTGTGGCGCATTGGGTGATGGAACACATTACGGAAGGTTGTTTGGGTAACAGATATGGTGTCAATCGGAGGTTTTCAGAGTTCCGATCAGACCACGCGATTCCATCAATGTTTCGTTCACATACTTATGACTATTTTCGATCTGGTTTCGATGCAGGACATTTAGCAGCGGCAGCAAATCATAAATGTCGGCAGGTTCATTGCGACGAAACCTTTTATTTGACTAACATTGCTCCACAGGTTGGTCATGGTTTCAACAAAGATGCTTGGAATAACCTCGAGATATACGTCAGGGATCTGGCAAATGTTTATCCTGATATATACGTGTGTACCGGGTCGGTGTATTTACCAGGCGGCGATAGAAAAGTTAGCTATCGGGTTATTGGTCGTAGTGCCGTCGCAGTACCCACACACTTTTTCAAAGTCGTAGTTTGCATATCGAGAGACGCAAAATTTTCTATGGAATCATATCTTCTTCCAAATCAATTTATCGATGACAACATCGACTTGAAAAGCTTTCGTCGACCTCCTGAAGAAATTGAACAAGCTGCGGGACTAGTATTCTTTGACAAGATTCGAAGAAATCAGTTTATTTCCATTAACGGAAATGCAGGACCCCAGCAGGAAGATGTGGACTGAAACAAATACACGCACATATGCTTGGCGGAAAAATATTTCTTCATCAACAAATCGATCTCAAAAATAAATAATTTACAATATCGTCCACGTTTATGATTTTCAATGGTCAAACATATACAGTGCGGTTCAATTGAATAGTCGCACCTGAGTTATGTTTTAGAACATAATTTTTTTTTGTAATTTGCACCAATGGGGGAAAAACGCATTCAGCAGAAAGGTACATTAATACTGAAAAAAGCAAACAAAATTTTGATTCGATGAAAGGCACATAACGATGGTTTCACTCTCTTTTTCCTATACCATGCAAAAATGTATGCATTTTTTCGGTTCATTTGAATAGTCGCACCGGTAAAATTGTAAGTTAGCAACAAGTGTTCGGACAAAGGTCAGTGAAAATTTAATTTGGAAGTGTGACAAGTTATTTTAACGAATTTTACTAAATTTGGCGGAAAAGAGGTTAAATTTGGAAGAAAGGGCTAAAGTTGAAGTTTACCTTTCGGAGGGCTTTTCAAACCGTGAAATAGCCAGTAAAATTGGTCAAACCTAATAAGATATTTCGTGAAAAAGCGTGCATCCTTTGGAAAATATTACAAATGAAGGATCGCAAAAGTTTTAACGCCACAAGACAAGCGAAAAATTCAAAGACTAGCTTCTAATTCAGCTCAATCCGTATACAAAATAAGGGAATTTGCTTGGGTTTCTTGTAGCAAATTCACTGTGCGCCATATTATTGTGAGAGCTCCACAATTATGGCTTCAAAACTACAAAAAAAACCACCGCTTAATCCCGTACGCAAGCAACAGCGCCTTGAATTTGCAAGGGAACATGCCATTGGCATTGAAGTGGCCTCAAGAAATTGATTTTCCCGCAATAAAGGAGCATTTTGGACCCAATGCTTGAATATTCCAGCAAGATCATTTTTTGTTGTCGGGGTGCCAGACTTTCTACACTGGAGCACTAAGACTCAATACTGGTCCATTGTACTACCAGGAAGACACACCACTTTTACTGTGAAAATTTACTCGTTTTCCTAAGAAAGACGAGTAGGCACTTCAATGATAAGGAGCTTAGGTTTACAGTATCTACTTATCATATCAAGTGCTGCTGCCCCAACAGTGTTCTGAGCATTAGTGAATACAATCATTGATACGTACTAGGATTTTTCGTCCGTTACTCGCACTCATAATAAATGCGGAATAGAATCCTTCCAAGGTGCAAATAAGGACGCATGCCATACCTTGAATTGATAGTCTCGACAGAACCTTTGTCAGAAACCAACAACGAGAGTGGATCCTTCCTTATCATCCTTGTTTCTACCCTCCTTGTGGAAATGAACAGTCCAGTCGCTAGTACCAAGTTCAGGACTCTGGGTGTGTAGGCGCGCTAGCAGATCCGCAGTCTTCATAAGTTTCCCGGGATCCCACAGATGGCCCGCGTTTTTTTTGGGGGGTCTGAAAAATTCAACAGTTGTGATTCGCAGAGGTGGGATATTCGGCACCGTCTTGCTTATCTATTCAAGGGTTTGCTGTTTTGAGCACTTCGCCGTAAATGTTCCATTTCTGAGCTCACTGCCATCCAGTTGCATGCATTCATTAGATGCTTTAGACAGCTCCCTCAGATGATCTCCACAGTGTTTGAACTCTGCGTTGTCTTCGTCAGCCTTCCTGATGAGTATCACCAGAGAGGAGGTAACGGCTTAATTATAGGATACCGTCTTTTTCTTACTAATAGATATTCACACGACAGCCAATTTCTGTCTACTGGTGCTGCAGGCATTCCTGCTTACAGCTGCTGTTTTACCCAGATTTTTTGCTCGGGGACTTCCATCAGCTAGAGGTGTTCTAGTGGGAGGGCACGCAAAGAGTGCGCCCGCAGTTCCACCGACAGGAATGCTTTAAGCCTTCTTACTCCGTTTTTTCCTGTTAGAGCTACTGGAAGAGGAGGCAGTGTTGGTTTCAGTCAGCTGGCTGGTTTCGGTTTGGGTAACCTCTGCTGACATATATCTCTTTGCCGTCGCCGCAGAGCAAGTGTGGTTCTCAGCGTTTCCTCGTTCAACTAACGGTGCAGTTTCATTGCGCCGCGCGATAGCCGCCTTCCTCCTTTTTCTCTTTTGCTGGCTCTAAGATGGAAGCTGAACAGTGCGCGCCGGCTCTGTAGCCCGTTCCGCCTGTTCGGCTTCACAGGCCTCGTCGGCGACATCGCACTTATCAGCTGTCTGTCTATTGGATTGGAGATTAAGCGTATCAGTTAAACCTCTCCGCCACTTTCTCCATTTTTCCAGCCCAATCTACCGAACGTGTCGGAGAGAGATCTGCAGGAGTCGGAAGCAAGCCTTCTCGCAACTTCTGGGACAACGCCTGTACAGGGGTGTGTGTTCGTATGTCGGTTGGGGCCTCCAGAATACATGCCCGACCGCGGTCGTAAAGACCACGGGTGGATTTTCGACCTTGCGAGTACCACCTAGAGTAGTCAAAGCAATAGGTTTTTCCTGCGTACCTCGTTTTTTTTTTGGTTTGTTTCGCGATAGAGGATTCACGGTGAATAAAGCCTGCATGAGCGCAGACCCTAGTTTGCGTCCATGCAAACATCGCTTACATCTGCGCTATAACCCTAAGACCTCGGATCGCGTCCGTATCGTACCGAGGCTCCCCTATCAGCCACCCGGTTCCGCGGCCAATCCGCAGGCAGCAAGATAATTCGCCTATACACAATTCACGCGTTGTTAAAGAATGGATTAGCAGTGAAAACATTGCCCTTACCGCCGTATTACCCTAATCTTAATATTATTGAGAATGTTTGGGGATGGCTAATGCGTACAATTTATAGATGAGGCAAGCAGTATCAAGACAATCCCGAACTGATTGCGGCAATTAAAGCTTCTTGAGCCAACATTTTTTTGAACTACATTTAAAGTTTATTTGACTCTATAAAGAATAGAATTTTAGAGGTAATATCCGATGGTGGATTATTAAAATGCCACAAAATACACTCGACGGCAAATAAACCTCAGTTCCAGCTCTGATTCGATTTTCTCTAAAAGTATAGGTAACACATACAACTAAAAAAGTGGTGCCTACAGAAAGTGCTTATCATTTCAATTAAAATGATTTTAAATTTATTCTTAGGTACCGTTAACTAACATTGTAATCAAGCCATGAACACAATGCTAACGATTTGCTTTGTTTTGTCTAGATTTCGCGATTACCGTTCTTTTTTTTACAATGAGGTTAGTCAGTGTCTGTTATAATTTGTATACCCTATTCTAGGGGTATATTAATTTTGACGCATAGTTTGTAACATACCTTAATATTGCCCGTAGACCCCTAAAAGTTACTATATTTATGATCAGCATCGATAGTAATGTCGATCTAGCCATGTCCGTCCGTCCGTCCGTCCGTCGGCAAAAATTAGGCCTTTAAACTGGACGTAGAGAGCTGAAATTTTAACCATATACTCTCTAGGGTCCCGAAATAATCAAATTTACGAATTTTTGAAATCCGCCCACAGACACGCCCACAAACTCAAAAAAACAAAATTTTGGAAAAAATCGAATTTTGAGCTAGGAAGCTGAAATTTTTTATATATGATCTATGACTCCTAAAACTGCTCGGGATATAAAATTTTCAAAATCCGCCCACTGCCACGCCCACAAAAAAATAAAACAATTTTATTGAAAAACCAAAATTTGAGCTAGGGAGCTGAAATTTTTAATATATACTCTCTAGGGGCCCTTTAAGCTCATGCATAAATATTTTCAAAATCCGACCACTGACACGCCCACAATTAAATAAAACAATTTTATTGAAACACCCAAGTTTGAGCTAGGGAGCGTTTTTTTTGATAAAATCCTTTAAATGTTATATAACAAAATATGTAGAGCGTTCTTAACAATTTAACCATACTTAGACTTTTGTCACGCCCACTTATGAGCGATAGGAACAAGAATAGGGTATCCAACAGTTCGCCCAAGCGGACTGTAGCCCGTCCCTATGTTTTTTTGATTTAGTCCAGTGTTCGCTCAGCCGCGTGTATTTTTTTTACGTTGTTAATAATGGATACGACACCTCGGGAAGCAGCTCAAGCTGTGGCACTACTTCAAGTAGGCGGAGGCGTTGCACAACGTAAGGTCGCTCGAACACTTCAAATTAGCAGATCTTCGGTGCAACGAGTTTTCAGAAGATACCTGGAGACTGGGGCATTCGATCGACGTCCAGGTACGGGCAGACCTAGGGCTACATCAGTACCAGATTATCGGTCTATTAAACTTCCTGTTCTGCGAAATCGCCGCTTAAATACAGTTCAAGTCGAACAAAGTCTGCGGGACGAACACCAAGTGTTCATAAGTTCAGATACCGTCAGAAGGAGACTTTTTGAACATAAACTGACTCCAAAGAGAGCTGCAACAGTCCCAGCATTAACCGTAGCCCACTGTCGAGCGCGCCTTGAATTTGCTCGAGAGCATAGGGATTGGGCGTTGGATCAGTGGGATAATGTACTCTTTACTGATGAGTCCAGGGTGAGTCTACATGTAAGTGATCGAAGTCAGAGAGTATATCGCCAAGTTGGTGAACGATATTCTCAATGTTGCATCGAGGAAACTGTTGCTTATGGAGGAGGATCTGTAATGGTCTGGGGGCATCTCCTTAACCGCACATACAGCTTTAGTTTTCATTGAACCACGTGGCCGTACACGTGGATTGACTTCTCAGCGCTACATTTCTGAAATCGTCGCAGACCATGTGTCACCTTTCGCAGGATATATCGGGCAGGATATGCTGTAAATGCAAGATAACGCACGGCCTCATGCTGCATATGTGGTGATCCAGTATCTACAGGACGTCTGCATTCGTACGATGGACTGGCCAGCTCGAAGCCCCGGCTTGAATCCGATAGAACATTTATGGGATGAACTGAAACGTCGGGTTAGAGCCCGGATACCTGCTCCAACAAGGCATCCAGAGCTGCGAATCGCACTTGAAGAAGAATGGAATGCTATTCCTCAAAATTGCATCGTCAGGCTCGTAAGGTCGATGAATGCAAGGGTGCTGGCAGTTGTCCAAGCAAGAGGAGGCAATACCAGATATTGACCAACATTTTTTGTTAAATTTTTTCTTTGTAGGTAATTGGATTACATTTTTTTTCTTTCATTTTATGACTTCATTAATTAACACAACTGGAAAATGACTCTTTTTTGTATAACCTTTAATAAACACTGAATTAATTGAATGATCCCAATAAGTTTCCATTCGTTTTATTCAAAATATAACACACTTTCTATTGGTACTACTTTTTTAGTTGTATGTTTTATACTTTAAAAGAAGAATCAGAGTGTGAACGTAGCGGGTGGCCCGGTTTATTTGCTGTCGAGTGTAGATTGAAATAACTCAGTTGCGACTATTCATTTGAACCGCATTGTATGTAGTGTGTCGCCAGTCTATTTTGATTGTGTTTTGGGAAATGCCCATTGTGAATTTTTTATCACATTTTAATATTTTACGATGAGAAGCTTAATTATGACAGTTGCTAGGATAAACGATATACGCAGGAGTAATAAATCACAAATGTGGTTCGGGCGACACCCTTTTTGCCTGCATCTCGCTCTCGTGTGCAATTGAGTTAATTTTAGTGGCCAATTAAATTGTGGTCAGGTGAACAATAAATGGGATATCAATGAGGGTATTGGACGACCAATATACCCCAGATAGATTGTGAAATTGAGTTGTTTTAGCTTTAATGCTTTTGTTAAAATGGAATAAATTGAGTAAAATCGCAACCAAAGAGTCTTTTTTTTCATTACAGAACATTACGTATTCTGAGTGTATGCTCTTAGTAGCGCTTTAAACAGCAGTTGTTCGTTGGGCGACTAAGTAAAGATGTTCAATTTTATAGACTTAAGGACTAAGAATACGAAAAAAACCGAGCTTGTCGTAAAAATGCGACTGAGGAGAAATCACACCTAGGCAATTTACTATCTAGGTGAGTTTTGAGTTACTTTTCATGTCTAAAAGTTGTCCCGGAAGTGTGCATGCAAATCCATGGTTTGACTCGACTGGAGAACGCTGGTGTGGTAAAAGTTCAAACGAACAATAATCCGTAATGGAAGCATGCACGCGTCGTAATCGAAGAAAAGAGGCGGCCCTACAAACTCCTGGATCGCATCAATGCAACAACACCAGCAGTTGACAAACCTTAGTGATAAAGTCATCAGAAACCAGGAAGCCTCCCGATGTAAATATAAAGAAAACTGTTGTCTTGTTCTTCTGAAAGCTTCTTTATTAATGTCTGTTGTTTGACAGATGATCTATTTCATACTCAAAACCAGTTGGTCTGTTTGTTTCGTATGCTACAAGTTAAGAACGTCCGTATAAGGACTATTAATTAGAATAAGCATCCTGTCAATTTTAAGTTAGATTTAATAATTTTTGTCTAGTATGTAAGTTGATATCTATAAACCAATAAAAAAATAGAATTTAAAAAAAGAGGCTTCTTCTTCTTCTTCAATGACAAGGTAATGGTCTGGCTCTCCCACTTCACTGCATCCATACTGGTCCACTTGTGGGGTTCGCCAAATTGAAATCAAAACGTATAGGCAGACTTCCCGGTTTCGAATCACTTCGTCACTAAAGCCAATCGAATACAGAGTATATCCATTAATGAGTAAGGACACTCTCTACATATGCATTTGCTACTACCACAAAGCAAAATGCAGAAAAAATCGTACAATAAGTGGAAGCAGGTCGAAAGAATACTTTTTACCTGAATACAACGACTGCTTGAGAAGAAAAGGGTACACAACACATTTTACCTGAACCACATCAATATAAACTTCACTTCTCTTCCTTCCCCTACACTCAATGGCCCTTTATTATCTCCTCCATGTCTCAACAATAATATTACTTTACCTCCCATTTTTAACTTTACAACTGTTGCTGAATCTGATGTCTTAGAAAGCTTTATCTCAATTAAGTCTAATTCGGTTGGATTTGATGAAATTAATCCGGTTTTTGCCGCATTTGTTTAATACCATCATCATGACTGGAGTTTTTCCTTCAACCTGGAAAAATGCAAAAATTATACCTGTTCCCAAAAACCAAAAAGAGTTTCGGCCTATCGCCATCTTACCATTTTTCTCTAAGGTTTTAGAAAAAAATTTGAATACCCAGATACAAAGACATCTGAAAAACAACAACCTGATTTGCGGAAATCAATCTGGGTTTCGTCCTAAGCATAGCTGTACGACCGTACTGATTAATGTTGTTGAAGACATAAGGCAAGCGGTGGACGATGACAAAGTAACTTTTCTCGTTTTATTAGATTTCTCTAAGGCTTTCGACACAGTTGACCATATTGGTCTATGTAGCAAGCTAAGGAGTGAATTCAATTTTTCGTCGTCTTCCCTGAATCTGGCGGTTGTGTCAAATAACAGTGTTTCACGATTTCTACCACTGAGTAAAGGCGTTCCATAAGGCTCAATATTGGGGCCATTGTTCTTCACAATGTTCATTAATGATCTCCCCTTGTGTACCGTTAGCTCTTTGGTCGACATGTATGCTGATGATGTTCAGTTGCGGAAAAGTTTTCCTTTAGGCCTCGTGGAAAATGCAGCTCATGAAGTAAATGAAGATCTAAAAAGGATTCTGTGCTGGTCGCGATCAAATGGCCTCTGCCTGAATCCCACTAAGTCGAAATGCTTGGTTATCTCAAGAAAGTCCATTGATACCTCTTATTTTCCTAATTTATACCTGAACGATTCGCCGATTGAATTTGTTGATTCAGCTCAAAATCTGGGCATAACTTTCAACAAGACACTTTCTTGGAATGACCATATCAGACTGACTGTAGGAAGGGTCTATGGAAGCCTACTTGCCCATAGCATGGCATGTCAAAAAATAACACCTCTTAAAACTAGAATTATTCTTGCAAAAACACTAGTTATACCAATAATGCTATTCGGCTGTGAAATCTTTAGCAACTGCGATTACAAACATAAAAGAAAACTGAATGTAGCATACAACAGTTATGCGCGTTATATATATGGATTGAGAAAACAAGACCACATATCTCACTTCTCTAAGCAAATTAATTGCATAACGCTAGAAAACGTTTTCAAATTTAAAACATTAACCTTGCTTCATAATGTAATGCTAACACATGAACCGACTAACCTTTATAATAAAATTTGTATGCCGCGCTCTAACAGATCTTGCAACCTGGTACCAATTCGCTGTACGTACCTAGTATCAACCCGACAGTTCTTTGTGTTTGCAGTCCGTCTGTGGAATTCACTTCCCCTTTCTGTTCGATTGATGAGTTGTGCAGCTTTGTTCAGGGTGAAACTCAGGTAGTACCTCAAGACGCTTTAATGATGATGATGACGAGATTTCGTAATATTGTTACTTTTTATTTCTTTCTTCTTACTCCTACCACTGTATTCTTAGTTCATTTTACCTCTCCTTTCTCAACGAGATCAGTAATAATAATAAATTATTGTAGTTATTAAACAGTATAAACTGAATTCATATCTATTGTTTCTTACCAACTGACTCAACTTAGTTTAAAATATTTTATTTATTTATTTATTTCTCATAAATTGAAGCTTACGCTATTTAATAAGATATTGTATCTTAATGTGTAAATCTATGTGATTAAATAAATGAATAAATGAAATGAAATGAAACTAAATGGGGTACGACGAACGATGGTGGGTTTTTTCATAAAGCATTTTTAAAGGCGGGCCGGAATGACTGTCAGTATATTAGTATTCTCTCTCAACCATGCAGGTATGAATTAATATGATCAGGTAACCAGCTTTGCTGTAGTAGAATTTGTAATATTTGTATTTTTTGCCATTGTTTATTGATTAAATGGTCTTTGTTATGGACATGAAAAAGAAATGTTTCATTCTATATCACGAAATTCAACCCTTTTGCTTTGCTACCATTTTTTACGATTTGAAGTTTTATTGCCACTTTTTAGGTAATATATTTCATAGCAGATGGTCATACTAATTACTTAGGTTGTTTGTAGAGGGTGGTAGAGGGGATTGTTTACATTTTTTTCGCACGTATTTTTAAAGGCGGGCCGGAATTGGATTGTTATCAGTCGTTCATTAACATCAATTGAAGAAAGAAAGGGTGTTCCGTGTCAGTGTGTGTGGCAAACAATTAAAAGTAGTGAAATAGTGAAGTTGAAGTGCAAGTTTCCATAGTTTAAAAGCTCTAAATAAATAAATGGGAAAACATTATTTTAAATGTTTGGCATGTGGGCGAGAGGAGAAAGAAAATGTTGAGTTAAATATTTCAAAATACCGGATAATAGGGAGAGGTAAGCAATATAAGTTATAGATCGGGCATCGGTAGCCCTCATCTTTTAAAATCATTCTGGCGAAATTTCATGAAGTACGATATTGCTGTTGATAACAAAAAAGCAAATTGGAAAGATGTTGTAAATTTTTATTTATGGGAGAAAAATAATTCATTTCGAATGGCTCCCAAATTGACAGATGAACACATTTTTCCCAACAATTTCCAAAAGATGAGGGTGAGGCTTGCTGCTCAAACGATAAGTGCAACAGTTGCAGCTGGTATTCATACTCTAGCTAGTCACGGTGCTGTATCTTCAACAGCTATTAATACCGCTGAAATTATTGACAAAATAGATAAGTTATTTGATATTTTCAATTCATCTAAATTTCGAGAATCCACAAAATTCAGAAGGCCATTTTTCGCAAACCCGGAACAAATTACTTTTTTGCATGAAATGAATTTATTTTTTGAAAATATGACTTCATGAAAATTCTAGAAATGTAACTAAAAAAATGCGTTTTATAAAAGGATGGCAATAGAATATAAATGCCTTAGTTGGCATGTTTACAGAAATAAAAGAAGACTGTATTAAGTTTCTTTTAACAAGAAATCTTAATCCAGATTGCTTGGAAAACACCTTTCCTGTTTTACGTAACCGAGGGGGAAATAACAAGTTCCTGACTCCATTTCAATGGAAGATATTACCCATGGAAACTGTGAGCCAACTGCTAACACGGAATTTCCAGACACAAGTGCAGATGGAACCACAAAAACAAAATAAGGACAATTTGGTTTACTCTTTCAAAACTGAACCTGATTATAAAGCTGTGAACTTTGGTATTGATAATGCATTCTACTATTTCGCAGATTATATTTTTAAAAAATACCGCCTAAACCATAAGTGTGAGTTAAAATTGAGTTCGCAACTTAACGTTTTCTCCCTTTTTGCAGATTTTAAAGAATATGCAGATATGAAATTGACACGGCCCAATCAAGAATTTTTAGACTCGTTAGAGAATCTTGAACAAAAACTTATTTTTTGTTTTCCAAATATGTACTACCTAAATAATTTTGAGGGGAATATTTTTAACTTTTTGAAAAATTAATTTCATTACAATTGTTGCAAAAATCAAAATAAGGAATTTCGTATCAAATTTTACGTCCGAGTACGGGTTTACTTTATTCTAAAACAGTTCAATAAAAATAACAAAAAATGTACCAAGAAACAAAAATATTTAAGTGTAGCACACATGTGAATATATATTAGATATAAAATGTTCAATAAGAAATATTACAAATTGATTTTGCTTTTTTTTTACGTCACACCCTGTACCACATTTTGAAATATTTCAACTACTCTTTCATCCCTCTTTTACTAGAGCACTTTTAGTGCCGTCTATTTCTCGTGTATGTGTACTGCAAATTGTAAACTGATAAGAAACACGTGGAGAGTGTCCCTACTGATTAATGGATATACTCTGAATCGAATACTACTGTTGTTGCATTTTTGGGATCCAAGAGTTTTTTAAGTCTTCGCAATAATATAGGAATTTTGGTTTCCTAGGATCTCTCCTTGGAACATGGCAATACTTACTTAGACGTTCGCGCTCCGTTTTCTTTGACGCGAGGGCTTTGATTTTTATTTTTTTTTGATTTTGCGTTTCCTTATATTTTTAGTGCCTTTTGTAAGTTTGAAGTTACGCAGCGATTGAAGCGATTGGTTTTTGGTTTTACTTTTCGCTGCAGGAAGTTTATCAGCGTTTCCATGACCTTGGCATCAAGGAGACGGCCTGGACATATTCTGCTTCCTTAAACCTCGAAAGACAATCATATTTTTACGTGTTCAAAATAATCATGCATCAAATTTACGCCTAGCGATAAAATCGGCTATATTATTTTTTTTTGTCTATGAATGTTTAGTCCTGGGATTACTTGGGATCGAACCGGCCAACCCACAGGCGGACAAGTAGGGATGCAGTAAAGTGCGAGGGTTATCATCCCCTTAAACAACCCCTCAAAATCAAGAAAGAATAAAAGTCGACTAGAAAGTTACTTAAATATTAAAGTGCTCCAAGTTTTGGATGAAGACATTTACTGCGCCGTCCACAACGAACCAAACCTTTAGACTTAGCGCTTTAAGTAGCCGCGTCTAAACTGCGGAGTTAGCAGGAACTTTTAATAGGAAGGTACCTGCAAAACGTTCTTATTTCGTGAAACCTAGTTGTAGTTAATAATACAAAACATAAGATTTGAATGACAAATTGCTGATTGGTCTAACGAATAGGTACAACAGGTGGAAGGCTTATCATTTTTGTACGCTGTCCAACATTGTGAACCGTATGTGAGCGTCAGGCGCACAACTGCTGTGTAGAGCCTTCTTTTCAGCTTAGGGGTCACAGAAGATGGCTGAGTTTTCCGCCACTTCATACTCCCTAAGCTTACGCGATGCTTAATGTGGTCATCGCAGCTCTTATTATTGTCTTTACTTCCTCATACATTGTAGCGTATTCTGATGCGCTGACTCTCGCGGTTGTAAAGATGTGCGATCCGATGTGGTGGTTACAGCAAACATCAACCGTAGTGCTTGAATGCGTGGCCTGTGGATTGACCATGAGAGCACTCCAGGCACGTTACTAATCTCAGCGCTTTGTAACAGATTATCAGCAGCGCAGTCGCTGCAGCTGACTCTGTCCAATAACTGCCCCTCAAATTAGTCTTAAACCTCAAGATCTTTATCGCTCCTCACCGACTTTAATCAGGGTTAAGCTTACAAGCAAAATAGGCGTATGTATAGATGAACTTAAGGTTTATAGATATGAGTACACCAGTTCCCTAACTTATAAGCTTCAATTGGATTGTTAAGACTCGATCTGAATTATCCGACGTCAATGAACTAAAAGGAGGAATTCGTTTGACAGAAAGAGCTCGTAAGTTTTAAGATATCAAACTAACATCTGCTCCTCAATACTTGGATCAATGGGCGTGAACAACATTACCAACTTGTTCGTTAGATTTGAAAGTGACCGACAGATCATACTAAGATTCGTGCTACAACATGTCCATTATCATCTGGATTCACGATTATTTTCCATCATGAACCTTTTGCCGGCGATAAACCCGCACTTGTCCTAAGACAGCCGTATTATTTTCCGCATTCGGCTATCTATTACCCGCTCAACAATATTCATCGTTTGAAATCAGCTTGACTGAACGGTAATTAATTATCACAGTCTCGCGTAAAGCCTTTTCCTGTTTACAAAGGAGGAAGACAACTTTCCCTCCACTAGTCAGACATTTGATCTGTAACTTCATCGGTTTTTTGAATATAAGGGTTAAACTTTTGAATTGCTATGCGAGGAGCGAGATATTGAGTGGTGCATGACTGTGTGGGTAGGTTGCAATCAATAACTACAGTTTTCTTTATATCCAATATTCCAATTTGGCAGCGATTATTTTTAATGAAGTATCTCGAAAATGGGATTTTGGGTTCCAGATAGGATAGAGTGTGGCTTGAATCAGGTTGGCAAAGTGTGGAAATATCTCAGCAGAAAAGGAGGATTATCGTCCCCAAAAGAGGATTAATAGGCCGATTTGGTATCCCAGTTAGGCTTTATATGATCCTGAGAAGCATAGTCGTTACCAAGGGAGGAAACCGAGACAAACTTAGAAACGCCACAGTTTTTTGGAATGCAATAGATCTTTTCGAGAAAGTCAAAAGTCTAGAGTTTACCCTCGATGAAAATCATACAGGAAAAGTCACCTTAATATGACCATAGACAAAGGCAGAATCGCACTTTGGACCAGCAAAAGGACCACCTTAATGCAGAAGATTAATCGAATTCCAGGCTGTTCCATTATGATATCCTACAAGGAATCAATAGTAATGAACTAATAGGAAAATCTATGATAGACAAATATCTGCCAAAATTTGACTTCAGACACAACTTATAGGTATCCATTCCCCGATCGCTTGAACTGTGAACAGAATAAACCAACATTTGCTGGCGATTCTCATATATATGGTCTATAAATGAATCCAGCAATCGACGGATCTCGAATTTAAGCCAGAATTAGTGATAGTATTTTAATAAAAGTAGTCTGGGATTGCCTTTAACTTCTTCTGATGTTGGCTTCCACCAGCATAGTCCACCATACTTGCAACCGGGACACCCAGTGGATATCAAGGGGGAGCAACCAGAAAAGGTTCAGAATCCATATTCATGAAGAATGTTCAAAGAAGATCGAGAAACGGCGGACCATTTACTATGCGACTTCAACTACCTAGTCTTAACGCGTCAGCGCTACTTTTGTAAATCCTATCTTGAAGCGTTGGATATAGCTGCCAGCTCACCCAAGGAGTTAACTGTTTTTATAACAAAGTGCAGCATCATGCATGAGCTATTTGTGCGCCCCAGTTTCAGCCTTGGCGTATGTATCCGGTTGTATAGCCTGCAAGTCCTTGCACTGACTTTGGAAAATATTACTGTCCACTAATTGCCGTTTCATCAAAGCCAATGCACTGGTTCGCTGCAACAACCTGTTTCGCTAACGCGGGAATATCGTTCAGCTTCGCAACGCCCGATCAACCACCGAGGATTCGCTATATCCTCTGGGATGGGCGAGAGGCATTTCCTTTCTCACATTTGTTACACTTCCTTCTTTAACGTTGTCTTATTTATTGAATCTAATTACAAAGTGGTTGACTTGATACAAAATAAAAGGCGGAAGACAGGTGTACAATGCAAAAGTTGTTCAAAGAACATCAATAAATGATATTGGAACGAAACGAATGTCCTCGAAAAAAAGTTTTGATAGCTTGTAATGTCGACAATTATTTAACCCACTTTCAACCAAAATGCAAAAAGTTTAAAATTTTAACTTTACAACAGTCGGGAAAAATATCGGCAGTGGACAGTATTTTAGATAAAAAGTATTACAACTTTTCCTAACAAGTAAAAAAGAAAAAAGTCCTCAAGTTGTCCTCATTAATTGCATCGCAATTGATTCAAATCAACTCTTAAGCTCTCATATTTCCAAAAAAGGAAAAAACTTTTTAATGTCGTTTCACAACATTTGCAATCTATCTGGACCACACTAACTGACAATGACAGTGCTTTTCACGGTTATTGGATATTATTATAAGATTGGTTCGTCGAAATCCAGCATCGATTGGGATTACCATCACTCAACCAGAAACAAACCCACACACTCTTTCGTAAATCACCGAACTCGTGCCCAATGCGAATAATTTGAATTCAACCACTCCTGTCCGGAGAGAACGAATTTCTTTCTGAACTTCATCTGACATTTGGAATTAATTCCCAACGAAAATCCAGCTAACCCAAAGCGATAGATATATGAACAAAAAGCAAAAAACTTCAACGTTGCATTGAACTAACCGCCTAATCCTATGATAAACTTTTTTGATCCTCCGACATTTCCACACATAATTTTTTTGTGCTGGCTTCCAAACCGTTTTTGAGGTTGCAGTAAATCCTTCCATCCCTAGCAATGTCAATATGCAAATGGACGCGTTCACTACTACAAGCCACTCGAAAAGAAATTTCGGAATTCGTTCTCACGTCGACAACTGAATAAAAGAGTATAACAGAAACAACCGGTGCATAGTTTTGGAGGTTACATCGTCGTATCATTATGCATATCTCAGAATTCCAATCATTCACGTAAATATGATAGAAAAGCCTTCTTTTCTTATTTTTTGAATTTGTAGGTGTACGAGTACAACGCTAGTTATCGGTTGATGACAGTTTTTCCGCTTCTACTAACCCAGAAGTTGGTTACTCCAAAAACATCCCAAGTTCAAAGAATCAGGAAGCAGCCGAAGAGCGGACGGGCGTCTTGAAAAGCTGTAATTCGAATATTCATTTACTCTTAATTGGAGTGAATGATGTTTGAATGAGGATGTACGGGTTTATAGGCACTTGGCTTAGTTTTAAAACAATTAGTATCGGTGAAACATGTCTTCGGAGAAAACTAGTTACTCCCAAGCCCAAGATTACCCGCCCATAAGTCGTTCATTCTGTCTCACATAATTTATATAAAGACTAATAGACTGGCAAAAAAGACGACTTCTCGAAGCTTTTTTTTTGTGGTGCATAACATGCAAATATCCAAGACGGATCCATGGGAAATGGATTTCATACAGTAACTGGAATAATCAAGCAGTCTCTTAACCAAACATATTTTACGTTTGCTGCCTTTATAGATCTAGAATTATCTTTCAAAAACCTGATCACAGAAAATACCTCACTTGGAAAGGTTGGTTCGGCCAATTTCGTTCGATGAATTCGATTAGGACAATCCAGGTATGGGTCATTAGGAAAACTGTAACGTGAAAAAGCCACTAGCAATTTACAAAAAGAGGACTGATTTATTTTGAACCTATAACCGTCAAAGACACCACGTTCATCTAATCTACTGAGGTAAATCTCAGCTTCGTCTTTGATAAAATACTTTACCGGAACTCGCACATAAAGCGTACTACAATAGTCATATAGGCAAGTGGGTGTCTATCTGGCATAACTTCCGGTCTTAGTCCCAAAATTATACACTTGATATAAATTATGATGGTCAGATCTATTATCCGTACACGACCATTGTCTGGTGGTCGAAAATAATGTTCTTAAGCATACAACGACAACTTACCTGTAGAAGCTACAGGGAATATTGCCTGTCTCGGCATTACATGAGCGATGCTCACCTTCCAATCGCTAGCACTATTTTTATTAGAAACGGTTGCTTAATATGCTATTAAGCTGGAGGTTAAACATAAGTCTGATGACCTCATAGGAAACAGGACATGTGATGTTCCATACGGGGCACTATTGTTTTTGGATAACTATTTGAAGTAGAAATATTGGGCCGTGGCAACTCGGTTAATGGTGTTGCAGCACTGGACCTTTAAAGTCTGGTTTTATTCACAGATGGTTCAAAAATGGAATCAAGAAAAGCAGTTGACATCTTTGTATCCGACGGCAAGGTCACGGTCCCACTGCGTTGCAGGCTTAAATCCATGCCATTAAGATCTACGCCAGGATAAACCATTAACATTTTATTAATGGCGCCAGGGTATAAATCTTCGTACATAAGCCGCGTTTTATTATCCCAATGATCTTGATACGGATCCGATCTGATAATAAAACGATCTGGATTATCAGTGGCAAGTTGTGGCAAGTTGTTTTTAACGCATAACAGACGATACCAAGTATTTCAAGTTTTGATTGGCACTCAGCCATATTGCAAATATAGGGTACAATGTGACGTCACAATATGATCGCTTGTTGTGTCGGGGGTGTTGCCATTTGAATACAAATCAACATACATTTTGCACTCAATATTTTTTTTCAGAAACTACTCGTATGTTCAAATGTTATGTTCAAATATGCAACATATTAACAGTATTGTACTGCTAATATTTCCATTAATTTTTGTGTATTATATTACGAAGCAAAACGTCTCAAAAGTCGCAGTGGTAAATTATTCGAATATGAAAATATGCTAATTGATTTTTTGTGTTATTAATAGTGTTTCATATTTTGGTTTGGCAATATTATTGTGTTCCTATAATTTCCTATAATTTAAATAAGCAACGCCACGAAAAAACAGGTAGTGAGTTTTGTAATTACCTTTTGGATCACGATTAATGATCCCGATAAATAGCAAGATCCTGTGTTGTTTTTGTTTTACGTATTAAATTGATCCAGATCCAGATCCGCATGGATAATAAAACACAGCTATAGTCAAAGCAGCATTTCACGCAGTGTCATCAAGCTGAATTGACTCTATGAAAGTCAAGTGTTTCTATGATGGCGAACAAATCCTAGCCAGTCAGTAAAATGTAAGACTTGGTTGGGTACCTGGCCACCGGGGTTTCGCAGACAACTTATCTGCAGATGGACTATCTAGGGCTAGCTCAGCTCAACTGCAGACTGCTCTAAGATTGATAAATAACTTAGAACATTAACATGTCTAGCCCATTGGTTCAGAGGCCAATTAAAACTAAGCTCAGAGACATAATGTTGTTTTTGGCTTAAGGAGGATAAATCGCCCAAACACATTCTCTATTATTTTTCGACAATAAATTGGCTGTTCAATAATACACAAGAAATAATTGTTTTGTTTCTTTATTATTATGGTAAGAATGATAAGAGTGGACTGTATTGTGCACTGCTCGTATGACTGCTCTAGTCTCTTTCTACCTCTAGGGACGAATGAATGAATGGCAAACAAATTTCCCATGCACCGTACATATCTAGGTGCCTGTGGTGTGCAGCCCATTGCACGGATTTCGGTCACAGGTACCGTTGCTGAGTCGAAGGTTATCAGCTCGCTCTTGTTCTGGTTATCCTTCGTTGCGCCGCTGAAGGGTCGCGATAGTTGTTGTTTTTATTGGTTTTTGCATTGACGAGTGGATGGCTGCTGGTCCTCGGTCGTTCGTTGGTTTGTCGAATAAATAACTGCTGCCGTGGCCTGTTCGCCGGTGGCAACCACCGTTTGTCTGGCGATGGTAATTTCCATCGTTTGCAGCTGCTGTTGCATTTGTTGTTGTTGCTGTGTTGATTGCGAGTTGTGATACTCGCGCCGCTCGAGGCTGCCGTTGGGTTGGCTGGTTTGTTGTGGTGACGCGCTGTCGCCTTGCTCAGCTCTTATGTTTTTTGAACATTGGCTAAGACGTATTTTCCACAGAGAAAATAAATAACATAATAAGTAAAAAATAAGAGGCATACCTCTTGCTCTACGAGTAAAGCAGTAATATCACCAATAGAAATAGTTTTTGAAGTACGATAACGATATGATAAAAAAAATTGTATTTAAATTCCTCGAACATGACTTAAAATACCCCTCAAATGAATTTATTCGGATTCAGCAAAGCATCTCTCAGTCAAAATGCAAAAATTCCAAGCTGCACAAGTACCCTTTGCATAAGAGGCATCCAGATGAAGGGCTTCGTTTGTGTTGCGCACTATAAGCGAAATGTTTCCGAATTGTGCAGAATATATTCATAAATGACTTCGAGAAGCAAATCCGAAATCAGAATTCATTGCCGCATCCTCAAGTTGACAAAAATTATTTTGATTCAGAGAAGGTTAAGTTATACGGAATAAATTAACCAGTTTGAGAGAAAATATTGCGTATACGCCACCGTTTAAACAATGTTAACTATTAATTGAAGCGTTAAGAATGAAGAGGTGTTAAGTGACATATTTAAAGTTTGAAGTGGCAGGCGTTTGATGTTTTTTGCTCAGGTGGTGAATGCCTGTATTTATCCATAGCTAGCTTTTGTAGTAAAAACAGTAGAGCAACGCGAAAAGGCCAACATTTAAGTTGTCAGATAACACTTTAATTTGCTTAAAAAATCTAGATTTTCAACATTGTCACTTTACCCCTTCTCAAACTTAACGCTTTAATTCCATTGCATTAAAAAAATTTGTAAGAGGACATAGCTATACATGTTTTTTTTGTTTTTGTATTTGTATTTTCTTTCGTTTATAATTTACATGAACATTTTTCAATTACTGATAAATAATATGAGCATTATATCTTACTACTGAACAATTAAATTAAATGTCTATAGATATATGTTATTATGAGAAACCATTTTTTGGTAAACGACGAAAAAAACATCAAATCAAAATAATGTTTGGTGTAAATAAAATTACAGTGAACTCGAATAATTTAGATACTAAAACAGATAAACAATATAATGCAAATTATAAATAAAATAATAAATTGAATTAATCTAGAAATAAGTAAATTAGCAAATAAATAAATAAAAAAATAAATAATTTAATACATATTGTAGCAGCCATGTTCAATACAAGCACTAAATTACCTTTCTTAAAATCACTATGTATTTACTTTTTTCAATTATTATTGTCTTTTTTCAATTATTATTGTAATTCAATTATTATTGTTATTACTTCCGATAACATTTATATTTTGCCATTAGAAGGCATATTTTTTACTTTAAGGACTTTTTATTACTTAAAAGCACATATCCCATGTAAACTTAAAAAAATACTATTAAAACACGCAACTGTAAGTCTTCGCTTACACAGAATTAAACGAACGGAGAAATATCGAATTAATGTTGATTTTTAAAATTCACACTGCACCGTTGCAATTCTAGGTATAAGAGGGCAGAGTAAATTCTGAATTATTGCAGTCTGTTAAGTAAAGTTTGTGAGCACACAACAAAGTTGGAGTCACTCTTTTATTTTGAAAACATTCTGTTGGATTTAGGCAGACAGGCTGAACAAGAAATTGGTCGGCTGGCTCTGTTCCTCGTCGGTACTCGCCGTATTCTTTTTACACCCACCCCCCCCCCCCCCTACACTCTCCTTGCTCTGAGGCTGAACAAGAAATTGGTCGCCTGGCTCTTTACATTATTCTACGGGACACTTGCGTAGCTCGACGAGAAACCACTTTTTCCAACCACCACCCAGAAGCAGGACACTACGCTTCAATAAATAAATAACCAGAAAACAAAGAACAATTATCAAATCAAATGATTAACAAATAAATAAGTTTACAAATAAATAAATTAAAGTATTAAAAAATAAACAAAAAATCATTATCTAAACGAAAAAATTAATTAGCAAATATATCAAAAAATTAAATTAACCCATTTATGGCCGAAAAAATTTGATTTGTTATTTTTTGTTGATTTAACGTTAGTTAGGTAGAAAAACACTTAACTGAAAATTAAGCAGTAGTATTTTTTTTCCTGCGAAAAAACGAGATTTAAAGTTTTTAAAAGGTTGTGTTAACGCAACACCTTAGTAATTTTTTTTTCTATTTTTTCTTGCAAAATACAATTGCTAGATTTATTAAACTTTATTTCAATTAGCATTTGAATGAAATCACACAAAACATTTATCGTGCAATGCAATGTTGCACTGATTGTAAATCTTGTTTGTCTGCGATTTGCATAAGCGGCAACGTTTGCGTTTGGGTCCTGGACGAATTTAATTTCTGTTATCATAGGATGTTGTCCTTTAATTTTCTCTTGCAGATCTTGGATCTTTGGTCTTCCAATTCGCACAGATAACCGTATTTTTTCAAGAAACCAAGTACCAGCTGCCTCCTGAACTCAAGCTGGTCAGTACTTTTGTCACAATATTTGCTTATAGATCACGCATTTATAACGGCCAGATCAATAATCCACATTACCATAGATGTGTACCATTTCTAACCTTAAAATCTAATTCGGTAACATGAAATGTGCTTTTCCTTTTCTCAGCAAAAGAAAACCTTTGCGGACTCTTTACGGGATAAGTGCCATATACAATGGACAACATAGTAACTATCTTCTTGTCTTTCCACCTTGCTACAATTTGTTCAGATCCTTTATCATAGAAAGAGGTGAAGTAACCCCTTTCTTCCTTTAAAAATGCCTTCTTTTCTTCGAATTCTATATTTTTCAACCTGTTTTCGAATAAAGTACCTGTTCCACCGCATTCCAGTAGCGAAAGTTTGTATAAAAGATCTGAACTTGAAAAAAGATATCAAAAAGGAGAATTTTGAAGAAGGGAACTCGTTGACCATCATTTTGCTAAAGTGCAGAACCACTGATTCCCCCAATCCTTAAAGAGGATCTCTATCCTGTATCTTCCCTTGATATATATCAAACTGAAGACAGTATCCATACTTCAAAGCGGCTACCCATGCTTGTATCCGAATCGTATTGGCTTATTCCGAAAAAAACTGCAAACATAGTTGCAGTTTGCCAAGGTATCGTATCATAGATTTTCATTGGTCAGTATTGCAAAACTTTGTTTTTTAGGTACTCTAGCAGAGGTCGAATCTATTGGATATAACAAGTGTTTGAAAAAACAAATGCTACATTTTATCGCACTTACCCTATTCATCATATGCCGCTGTCGATGTTGTTGTTGGCAATGATTTTTTTGTCGAAGATCTCGTTGCCATTGACGGTGATTCAGCTTGCGCTGCTGCTGCTACTACAGATGTTGTTGGTGGTGATACTGTTGTTGGCATCAACAACGTCGCCGACGCTTCTGATGGTATTTCAGCTCGACCTGGTACTGTTTCTGATGATGTTGTTAGTGAATGTGATAATACTGTTTTTGATAATTCCAATATTCTCAGCTCTCCCCCTTCCCCACACCCAAATAGTCTTTCCAACAAAAACGATGTAAACATCAACACAAACAATGAAAATCTGAATACAAGTAAAAGAAGTAATAAACATCAAAACGATTGCTTAATGGGTAGCGGAATAAGTGTTTTAAATACGTTGACCTCTTCTCTTTGATTACACATTTCAAAATTTAATGTTAACACTCAACCTGAAGACATTATTAATCATATATCTGCTAAAATTCCCAAAAACTATTTTCAAGGTGTTAAGCTATTCCATTGTTTAAAATTATTTTTTTGCCTGATAACATTTTTTTTGTATTCTTTTGTTCTAAAAAGGAAATCCGAATCTCAGAGCACTCAGACTCGGTAACGGTCCATTGACCTACCAGGCAGAAATCCTCCTTTTGGTGTAGAGGCTGGAGAATGGGTGGCGTATGTTGTAGTTTCCCATGGGGATTAAATCTGCACCCATCGCCACCCTGAAGTTACCCGTAAAGGGTATATGTTCCAAATTGTGACTTTCTAGCTCACGTCCAAAATTACCTACTTTGACTTCGAAATTAATTTTTTATTCATTATTAGATATCTACTTACATACTAGACAAAAATTATTAAATGTGACTTAAAATTAACAGGATACTTAAACTTATTCGTATTTATTGGTCCTTATACGGACACTCTAAACTTAACTATAACCTTATTATTATTGCCTTTCGGCCTAAAAGCTATTTTACGAACTAATCTTACATACACTTCGCTTCAACTGAATAAGCACAAACATTTTCTAAGCTACGTTGTCCATTTTTTCAAAACCTTGTGCCGTAATATATCATTTGATGATGCAAACTGTTTGCGTATGATGTTGACAAAATAAATCGGAAAGAATATTTCAAAAAGTACCGCTATTTTTTTCCTGGTTCCCTTGCAAAGCATTCAATATGAAAAAATGCAGTTTTATTTTGCGTCAACTGAATAGACACAAATATTGCAATTGGTAATAAAAGTTATTGGGATTAAATGAAACAAGTTTTTCTTAAAATAATTTTTTAATTGTTAATTTTAGTAGTGGGTACTGCCGCCTTTATTCGTAATAGTTTCGTATATTCGATCCGGCATGGAATCGTACAGCCTCTTTATTCAGTCAAGCGAAATTTCCCTCCTGGCCAATTTAATGGCTGCAATAAGGGATTCTCTGTCCTCAAACTGACGACCAGACTCATAAACTTTTCATACTAACCATTCCCAAACGTTTTCTATAAGGTTCAGGTCCGGTGATACGGCGGCCATTGAAGCAATTCCACATTCCGCTCGTCTATCCAACTTTTTACTATGCGCGTAGTGTGGATGGGGGCGTTGTCCTGCTGAAAAGTTCAGTTTATGGGTCCAAAAATGCCTGAAAGTTTAGGAAAATGTCTTTTCAAATTTCCTTTATAACTTAATGCAGTAATTTTTGAGGTTTTTAACTCAAGCTCAACAGTGCCATAGTAGCTAACTGCTCCCCATACCATAACACCACCTTCTTGATCATGATGCCGCGCTAAAAATCGTTCTTCTTTCCTCACATCGTGGAAGTAATAAGTAAACCCATCAGGGCCATCAAAATTAAACTTCTTCTCATCCGAAAAAGCTACGTGACGCCATTCAAACTCATATGGAGTCTAGAGAATTCTAAGCGCATACACTTTCGTTTATCGTTAAGTGGTGGTTTCTTTTGAATTTTTAACCGTTTTAGATGTTTGGCACTATTGATAACCCTTCGCACTGTTGAAACGCCTGCAGTAACACCGGCTTTCTGCTTTATTTTTGCCGAAGAGTCGCAGGAATTGGAAAATTGCTCTTCGATCAACCGCTGTTGTTGCCGTTTTTTGACCTCCTTTCATGTTTTTTCCGTACGAATCTTTGCTTCTTAAATAAGAATAGACTACACTAGAACTTCGTCCAATTTTGTCAGCGATAGAACGCCCGGTTAGTCCTTGGTCTTTTAGTAAATCGATTTGAGCACTTTCAACACTATTTACAGATTTTGATCTACCTGTTTTTCTTTGAAATACAATTAATTAAATAAAATTCACTTAAAGCACTTTAACTGTTGATCTAATTTGTCAATATCCACAGAATACTCATAAGCAGTGAAAATAATGGCCTTGTGTCTATTCAGTTGGCGCAAAATAAAACTGCATTTTTCCATAATGAATGCTTTGCAAGGGAGCCAGGGAGAAAATAGCGGTACTTTTTGAATTATTCTTTCCGATTTATTTTGTCAACATCATACGCAAACAGTTTGCATCATCAAATGATATATTACGGCACAAGGTTTTGAAAAAATGGACAACGTAGCTTAGAAAATGTTTGTGCTTATTCAGTTGAAGCGGAGTGTATATATTCATCGAGAAAATTTGTAAAATGCCGAATTATTTAAATTTTATATACATATTTTATATATTTTATATTCCGGTCGGCACTGTAGATTTTTGTGAAAAAGAAACGATGTATGTGGTCTTTCAATTTGTTTTTCGACGCTATTGTAGCTGTCGGATTTGTTGGGAAATTAACTTTTTAGGGTTTAAATTTTGTTTGGAACACTCTGTGGGTTAGCTAGCCGCATATAAGGACCGCCGGTTATAACGACTACATTTGGTTTCATAAGCGTCGTCGACTATATTTCAGTTTAAATAATGATTTTTTAAATTAAACGGCCGAACAACAAAAAGGGGACAATATCATGCTTTGCAGTAGCATTGTATTTAGGATGTGAAAGCCTTTTCTATTATAAATGAGATGTGGATTTTGCAATCGACACAAAAAATGTCCAACACTTTCCATTTTGCTTCTTTTACAACTTTAAACAATAATGTAGGTAAACAAAAACAAATAACTTCACAACATTTGAATGAAAAATGATAATGCAGTTCTCCCGGCGGATAGCAGAATGGAAAGGTTCAGTGAAATGGAATCGAATGAGTGAATTGTATTTGCGATTCATGCGGATAGCAGAACACGGCTGATAGTCAATATATAATCTACACACATTCTAATTTATGAATTATCGTTCGCAAACTTTTCATATTTTTAGCATTGTTTTGCCTCCACAAATTCAAAAACTTCAAGAACGCAAAAAAGCGCAAAGAAATAGAATAAATTTTGAACTTCTCTGGAAAAGTCTGCAGCAGACAACACAAATGCTTCCACATTCTTGACAAAGTTTTTCATATTTTAAATTTTGTTTTTCTTCCCCATTTTGTACCTTCTTCCTGAACTTCTCAGACGAATGTGCAAAGTTTTCTGGAACACTGCAGATCCAGATATGCACTCCTCAGAGGCTTATATGAAGATTTTATTTCTTTTATTTTATTTTTTTCTCTTTTACGGACTCTGAATGAAATGAACTTTTCATGAATAAGAAACAACTAAAGTCGAGGTACCTCGTTCGTTTATTTCATTTTATTTTTTTTGTGTGTAAAAAAGACCCAATTGCTTTTATATTCATTTTCTTCAAATATAAAATCTCACAGCAATCCAATAACAAATAGTAAACATACCAAACAACATTCTTGAGAAATAAAACCAGATTTTCAATCAAAAGCCCCGCTAGGTCGAATCGGTAGATCAATTCAAATCGTGGTAAAACGATGCCAGCAATTTGTTATTCTTGTCTGCATGATTGCATCCACTGATTGCATTTTTAAATAAAAGACCTGAATCATTCGAATTCTTAATCCAAAATTGTTACGATGTGAGACGATGGCAAGACGGGAGAAAGCGAAAAACTTTACTTTAGCTGGATGTATCGATATCCGTCGGGTGAAAACTGAGGAAACTTTTTCAATTTAAGTTTCGTCCTTGCAGCGCACTTTGTCATAGAAAGCGTTTAACTACAAAAAATACCTTCCAATTATATCGTAAAAGAACTTTTTCTCCTTCAAAAGATTTTGCATGCAACTCTTGTAATGTTACTTTGAACTGAGTGGAATTGTGTTAACTTTACTTTCGAAGTTATTTTTGAAAACATTTTAGAAAACACTTTCTTTGAGTTGAAAACTGTTGAATAAAATCTGGACTTTAATACAAAAACGAATTTGGAATAAAGATATAAATTTGCATACGGAAATTCACCGATACAAGGATGGTACTATTATAAACATTATAAGCATGAAATGCATTCAAAAGAGAAAGCATAGTTATAATTTGTCAGTCAGATGGTTTTTTTTATAGACAGATTGAGCTTCGAAATGAGATAACTTTCAAGTCGTGCTGTTATTTTTGATAGTTCTTTGATATTTTGAAAGAATTGTTTGAAACATCATCATGAAGAAGAACTGGCTGAAGCTCTTGCATCGCACCCTTATTTTTATCGTAAAATCATATTAAATGACGCGGTTTGTTTTTAGCCTCAATTGGTCTGTGAACATGTGAAAAAGTAAGAGACTTTTGACACTAAATAGCATCCAGAAATATTTATCGAAGATTACGTACAGTAAAACTCAACATCCGAGAAATCACATCAAACTTTCTATGCCACTTATAAAAGAAAACCCAAGAAGTCCAAATCAATACTCACCATCTTCTTATCGATTTTAAGGCCACATATGACAGCATTTATAGAGACGAGCTATACAGAGCCATATCTAGTTTTGCGTCCCTGCTAAAGTTGTCAGATTGCACAGAATGACGATGCAGAACGCTGTCTGCTCCATAAATGTCAAATAGGATTTAGAAACGATCAACGATGCGCTGTCATGTGATTTTTTCAACACCATTCTTAAGAAAATTGTGCGAAACTCGCAACCCAACACTAGGGGCACAATTTTCAAAAGGTCAGTGCAACTATAGGGTGTTTTTTTTTTAGATGAATAGAACTTCTGATAGAGATAACTGTCAAACTAGCTGTCATCTTGTGTGTGTTCGACTTTTTTTTCAGTATACTTTGGCAATTCACCATGGAAAGTCTTACACCAGAACAACGTTAACTGATCGTGGAAATTTATTTGCAAAATTCGCGCTCTGTTCGGCAAACTTATAGAGCACTTCGTCAAGTTGAAAAAATAAAATAAATAAATAAATATTAGGCATTAACGGCCCATAGAGGGCCTAAAACCTAGCTTCTCCAACCACTTTCTTTGCGAAGTGGAAGGGACCTACAATTTAAGGCGAATCCGAACGGCAAATTTGAGAAGCTTCTCATGACAATTGATACTCTTGGATGTTTGTCAGACGTTCGCAAGAGGTGGGGCAGTGGAAAAAAAACTCAAGATGTTATTTGGCCCCGGAATTGAACCGGGGACCTTTTGATTAGTAGGCAGACACACTAACCATTGAGCCACTGCGCCCGACTTCGTCAAGTTTACGGTGCGCATAATCGTCCACCTGAGCAGCTAATACGCAATACTATGGATCGATTCATGACCACATTTACTCTTTGTGATAATATTCATCCAAATCGAGCCCGTACCGTGCGTTCAGAAGAAGCCATCGTCGCTGTAGATGTGAGTGTGAGAGATCGATCCAACGCAGTTCTCAGCAACTCGGTCTCTGCCCGTCCACTATTTGCAACATTTTGAGGAAAGATCTTGGCCTACATCCATATAAGAAGAGGACCATCAATTGCGTGGTGTTTTCTGTGAATGGGCTGAGAATCAACTGGAAGTTGAACCAGATTTTTATCGTCAAATCATCTTCAGCGATGAGGTTTATTTCTGGCTTCACGGGTTTGAAAACAAGCAGAATTGTATTTATGTAAATATTTGATGTAAATATGTAAAAATTTTGCGGGTGGCAACGGTGCAGTAGTAGTGTAATCGCTTACTGAATGGAAGGTCGAGTGTTCGAATCCCGGTCAAGTCCATTACTTTATATCGAATACATGAAATCGTAATCTCCCTAAGCAACTTAGACACCACCTGTGGAGAAAAATGTTACAACTGTTGAATTAATATACAATCGTTGGTGTTGAAAATTTTTTTAATCAATTTATTGAATGCAGGTTTTTTTTTTACACTTATAAATATTACTCAATTGTATTGAGGGTTCAATATGTTTACACTTATTTTACCCGATTTTATTGAATGTTTATTTTATATTTATCTTAATAGAGAATTTTTGGTTTGTTTCGTTTTTGGTGAAACTTCTGCAAACACTTAGTATAGATGTCAAAGCATACGATTTAGATTTTCTTCTATTGCTTGGTTTCACTGAGGTTTCATTCCTTTCGGTTTCGCGTCACGTTTACAAATGACTTCCTAACTATTATAAATTGTCTGCTCTGCATAGAAAAATGAGAAGTCACTTTACCTTGAAGAGGATATTTGACACTTTTGGAAGCTAAGTGCGACCAGTTCAGAAAGGAGTAAGGAATGTGCAAACCAGCGTTGCCATTTTTTGTTTTTGCCAAGTCGGCATTTTGGAACTTTTTGAGTGAAAACAGCGGGATTCTTTCGTCGAAAGCGGGACATAGTAAAAAACGTACATAATCAGAAGTTTTCAAGTATTTATCTTTTTATTTGAATTTAAATTATGTTTACGTTACAATAGATGGCAAAAATAGCCATAGAAAATGTAAAATAATAATAAAAATATAATATTTTTAGTCAGATTCACCCTATCGTTAAATAGATGAGTCTTATTCGTCTTCAGGATAAAAAAAAAACAGAAATCATAATCAAAAAAGTTTTATTCATTAGAAAAATTTGGCGTTTTAAAAAATAGTCTGTGGAGTGAGTCTTACAAATTGCAACTAACAATTTATTAGAATTACTTATTCATGATATTTCTGTGAAGATTTAACTTCTTTTAAAGTTTCCTTTTTCTCTTTAATAAAGATGAAGAACTCTTCACAGGATAGCCGTAGACTAAATTGGATGAGTAATTCTGCTTTCATTAAATTTTCGGAGCATTTATTTCTGATAATCGACCATTTTAAATTCTTCTGGGAAAAAACGCGTTCGTTACCTAATATGAAAGACACTAGTTTAAATATATTCCTGGTATCTTTTTTTGGAAACTGTTGAAAGAGCTGGTGTCATTTCGTCCAAGGATGATTTTAACAAGTTAAATTCTTCATATAAGTTATCTACCGAAATAACGCCTGTCAATTTTATTAAAGATACAGCATTTTCAATCATCTCAAAACTATCTTCACTTTCCAGGTTTATAAATTTAAGTCTAGAAAAAATATTTTCATCTGGAAAATTATAACGTTTGTCAATGTATAGTTGGCAATTTGTGTAAAAAATTTTGAAGTCTTCGATGGCTTTGGTCCGTTAAGATTCAACCAATTTATTTAAAATCTGTTTTGTCTGGTAGATGAAAAACCCATCCTTTAGCCTGTGAGTCAACCTTGAGCGGAAGAGGCACAATGACTCATACATTTCTGTTATGGCAATATCATTTCCCTGAGACTCTTTTATTAATGTACCAAGGGCACTGATCACATTATGCACAAAATGCAAGTAGGCTAGAGTTTTCAAAGTAGCTTTACAAAGCAGGCCAAACCTTGATTACTCTACAGCACACACTTAGACCAATGATAGGTCCATTGTGGTACCACACAGATCTGGGGATTACCCTCACTGCTCGTTGAACCAGTAGGAGCTTCTTATGAAGCGCGAAAGACTTCTAGCGCCAGTGCTGGCTAAGTCGCTTGTGTCATTGAACAAGAAGTCCCCTAGATGGAGATTTCTTCTATGGGAGAGCGCAGGACACGTGCAGAGAAGGTGAAGTACAGTCTCCTCCTCCTCCTCGTTCATGCAGCTTCTGCAGAAGTCATTTGAGCACACACCGAGTCTGGATGCGTGCCTGCCTATTAAGCAGTGACCTGTGATAACACCTATAGTGGAGCTAATATGCAGTCGGTTTAATGAGATTAGACACTTAGAGCGTCGCTGATCCAGCTTTGGCCAGATCCGCTTAGTCGCTAGACATGTATTGCTACTCGTCCACCTAAGGTTTGTTCTCTCGATTGCGGATAGCTTAAACAAGAGTTTACAAGTAGCGATTGGTATACCTAGGGAACCTTTATCAGGTAAAGGAGGTAATGTGGTTCCTTTTTTGGCGATTCGCAAATGCATCATCATCCCAGAATGATCTGGAAGGAATGGTGATTTGGAAGTTTTTTCCGAACTGCAAACGGGGTATGGTGTAGTCTATGTTTCTGGGTAGAGACTTAAAGTAGTCTAGAATAATGGAGTGGCCAATATTGTTATTGGTTCACTGCGAGGTAGCTTTTAAGCGGACAGCTGTTTGCATGCTAAATATATCAAGGGGTATTAGGTGTAGCAGAATGTCCAGAGCAGCGGTGGGGGGGGGGGGGGGGGGGGTAGTTCGGAGTGCGCCGCTAATGCATACTTGTCGCGGTTTATAGCTTTTTCTAGAGCAGTCCACCAGACAACCACCCCGTAAGTAAGAATTGGTCTTACCACTGATGTATACAGCCAGTGCGTAATGCGGGGTTGTATACCCCACTTGTTGCCAATGGCTTTTTTACAAGAGAAAAGTGCTACTGTAGCTTTCTTGACTCTTTCTTGTATATTGGGTTTCCAGCTTAACTTCCTATCGAAGATTAGACCCAAAAATTTTGCTTCGTCAGAGAAAGTTAAGCTTGTACCGCTAATAGAGGGAGGGTCAATATATGGGATTTTATATTTCCTGGAAAAGAGGACAAGCTCGGTTTTGTGGTGGTTAACGCCCAGTCCGCACCGATTAGCCCATCTCGTTAGCTTGTTAAGAGCGTTTTGCAGGAGTTCCTTTATGGTGTTGAGGTGTTTTCCAGAGACGGCAATAGCAACATCATCCGCATAGGCAATCACTCTGCAGCCCTCCCCTTCCAGGTTTATCTGTAGTTTGTTCACCACCAAGTTCCAGAGAAGGGGAGAAAGAACACCGCCTTGCGGCGTCCCTCGACTGACAGACCTCCTAGCAGATGTTACGCTCAGTTTTGAATTGATAATCCGACTATTTAGCAGTAGATTGATCAATTCACCAAGCGAGCTATCCACATTCAGTTCTGCCAGTGCGTTTGCGATTGCAGATGTGTTAACGTTGTTAAAGGCGCCTTCTATGTCAAGGAAAGCAACTATGGTATACTCCTTGTGATGGAGGGAGTATTCGATTGTGCGTACTAAGGAATGAAGAGCGGTTTCCATCGACTTTCCCTTACGCATCCTGAGCTGTAGACAGCAATTGCGGGTTTATGTGCATACGGAGGTGGATATCAATCAATCGCTCCAGCGTTTTGAGGAGGAATGAAGATAGACTAATAGGTCTGAGGTCCTTTGGACTGACATGGGAATATTTGCCAGCCTTGGGTATAAAAACAACGTTTACTTCTCTCCAAGACCGGGGGATATGTACCAGATT
Source organism: Portevinia maculata (assembly GCA_949715645.1). Classification (NCBI taxonomy): domain Eukaryota; kingdom Metazoa; phylum Arthropoda; class Insecta; order Diptera; family Syrphidae; genus Portevinia; species Portevinia maculata. The sequence goes on along the minus strand of OX454525.1, from coordinate 12,600,361 downwards.
TAGACAGCTTATCATGATCATCTCCAGCACAGGCAGGATGATATCCGCTGACATTTGTAGTTCGGCAGGTATTATGCCGTCTGGTCCTGCAGACTTGAAGGGTTTGAAGCTTTGTAGCGCTCAAGTCAGCTTGTCTCTAGTTATCAGACCGTGAGGGTAAGTTACCTGTGCATGTGACCTGTTAAGGCTATAATTGCCGGTAATATTGGAGCTACATGGAAAGTGAGTATCAAGTAGCAGATTGAGCGATTCTTCGCTAGATGTCGTCCAAGAGCCGTCTGCCTTCTTAAGGCAACTAGGCATAGTACGATATTTTTCCACAGAAGAGTCTCCATGACGTTCTTTTGGCTTTCCCTTATTCTTTTTTGTATAATTTGAGCGATTCCTTGTAGGAGTCCCAATCGTTTATAGCTTTTGAGTTTTTAGCAGGATTGAAGAGTCTCCTGCACTCCTTTCTAAGTGGTCCCAGCTCAGTGGACCACCACTGAGGCTTCTTTTTTCCCCTAGGTTGTACGAGGGGACACGATGCAGACATTGCTTCGTTAAAGGCCAGAGTAAGCTCATCGACTTTATTGTCGAGCTCGTTGGAGTTACAGGGGGGACTTAAGAGTTCAGAGTTAACACGTTTGTATAGAGTTTCTTTGTATAATGGCCAGTTAGTTTTCCGAGGATTGCGGAAGGAAGGTTGGCATGGAGGATCAACGTTAAGGTTGAATAATGATCAGCCGATACTTTCCAACCCGGTATCATGTCGTTGATGGTATCGGAGACAAGAGTAATATCAAGGACTTCTTGTCGGTTTTTGGTAATGAATGTGGGTTCATTACCTAGGTTACAGACAATGAGGTAAGAACTTAAAAGATATTCTAAAAGTGACTAACCTCTGTTGTTAATATCTGAGCTGCCCCATACGGTGTGATGAGCGTTAGCATCACAACCGATTATGAGTTCAGCTTTCTGCCTCCTTGCTTCATCGACCAGCGTCTCTAGGTTATCACCAGGGAGAGGCCCCACGTGATCGTGGGCGAGATAAGCTGATGCCAACCAGAATGATCTGCATGCAGTCTCCAGTCTTGCCACAGTCATATCTCGATCGCTGAAATTAGGGAGTAAATAAGCATTAATGTTACTTTTCACTAGTATGCACGATCTGGGTTTACCTTTATCAGTCACATACAGTGGGTAGTATCCGAGAGTCCTGGTTGTGTACAATCCAGGGTTCTTGGATCAAGACGATGTCTTCCGCGCCTTTGGCTAGACGAAGAATGAGTGCGGCCGAAGCCTTAATGGAGTGTTGGAGGTTAATCTGTACTAACTGCAGCATTTTCGCTACAATCAGGCAGAGATACCTCCACCACGGTGTTGTTCAGGCCTTCCAATTCCGAGGATGAGCTGAGAAGCTCGTCTTCACTCAGACGAACCTTGTCTAGAGAATCAGTATCCATATCTGACAGGACGTCGGAAGTGGATGGTGATTTTTTGGGTAAAGAGGGTTCATCATCCTCCAGCGAGGGGAAGGAGATTGAAGCTCCAGGATCTGAGACTACGATCATGGAGTCAGAGGGAGGAGGAGGAGGAGGGGGTAGTTTACCCGCATCCATTTCGTCCTTTTTATAGACCCGCATTTTGACATCGTCCCATGCGAATCTAATCATGTAGTCGTTCTTGGCAGGAGGAGCCAAGGTTTCTTGGTTGATTACAACCACGACATATCTGAAATCGCCCTTCAGCTCTTCCAGTTTGGCAACCTTCCAGTTGTGGGTCGGAAGTGAAGGGTTGCTCAATTGCAGGACTTCCAGGATGCCCTCAGGGGTGGATGGATCCGCAGTGATCCAGATGCGAGATCTTGGTCGGCAGGGGATGTCTTCCCTCGCAACAACCTCGAGCGTTGCGCCAGGCCACACCTCTCCAAGCCTGCTTATTGCAAGCTTGTAGAGATTGGCCGATCTTTGGTCATCACACGCGACCAGTTTGATGTGACCTTGATGCCACCCGCCTTCATGCGTAAGCGGAAGAGGTCCGGGATGATTCCTTATGAAGGTGGAGAAGGAGCGCGAAAGCGCTCTCTTAATCATATCCCACTTCTCCTGGTTGATGGACCCGTCAATGTCGTTGCGATCGATGACTGCGACCACAATCTTGTCTTTCAAGATGTCGCTGAAAGACCTGAGAGGTGTGATGGTGGGAAAGATCCCGGTGTTATGCACTCTCTGCCTCTTGGGAACCGAACTGGTTCCTTCCACTGACCTCTGGCGTTTTATCGACGGGTCGCAGGACTTAAGGATCTGCTGAGCCCAATCTAGTTTGGCTATTTGTGCAGGCGTCCTATCCTTCTCCGCGATAGTGCCACACATCTGCTGGATCCGGATGGTATTGCGTCGTTGCTTTTAAGACGCCTTGGATCTGTAGATACGGGGACGCTTGGTGTTGGAAGGGAGGGGACCATGATTCACAGTCCCATCACCATCAAGTTTTTTTATTGTCAACGCTTTTGCCGACTTTTGCAGGAGGACCATGAGTACCCACAGTCCGTCCTACAGTCAGCTTAGAAGCGTTGACAGCAGACGTTGTTGTCTTGTTAGGGCCGGCAGACGGGGGACCATGAGTCACAGTCCTCTCCCTGTCGGAGATCGATTTATTGAGCTCGCAACCACTAGTGGAGGGACCATGTGTATCCCAGCACTAATTGGTGCCAGGTCAGCTTTGCCGGTAGACAGCAAGGTCGCCGTGCTACCGTCCGGTATAGAAGGAGAACCGGCCGTACAATTTTTTGTTTTTGTTTGTTTTGTTTTATTTTTGTTCATGATAGATCCCACGAGTAACGGAGAAAAGAGGTCCATCTTCACAGGGATCCGCATTGTGCAGACAAGGCTAGTTAATCCGGAGGGCGCCAGGTATCCGGATACTCCGTGGGCGACTGAGCTATTTGATGACTGGGCCCTCAGCCAGGTTGACTCTCGGCACGGGTCGTATTACACCTTAGTCCAGCCCAGGTGGTAAAGGAGGGGAAAGGGGAAGGACGTTTTGTCCTGTGAAGGTCAGTCCGGGTCAGTACTTGGTTGACGCTCGTCAGCAGCCTGTCTGTCATGGGTGGCCCTTAGACAGCATAGCCTGTTGAACCTACGCCGTAAGCCTTCGCACCGGTACCATCGAATGCAATGATGGTACACACGGCAAGGTGACTGCCCCGCGAAGGGCAGAAGAACAGAGCAACAGAAATCTTGTATTTACGTGACGTAATAATTCGACAAACTCCATTTCCGTAGTTTCAAATATCTTCATCAATTCCGCACGACGTTTAGCTGAATGTGAGAAATGGCCGTATATTTTTAAGATGATAGCTTCTACATCGATGTCTAATCTATAACATGCAAATTTGCTCATGTTATGCAAGATTTGAACTGAACAGTTAGCTTTTAATATTTTTTCGTTTTTTTCAACGAGATTCATGAAAACAGAATTATTTCCCCGAAAAGCGGGACTGAGGCTGTCCCGCGCAGGACATTTAATTTTGATTTAAAAATCGGGACGTCCCGACCATACCACGTCGAGTTAATCGGTGCTCATCAGATCACCGTAATTAAACGACGTTGGGCGCGGTTAGTACGTAGATGGGGGACCGTTTGAGAACAACCGCGTGTCGTTGGCCAGTCCCATCTACAGAGTTGAGGTAGATAATTATAAGTACGTGGTATCACAATGGACTTAATATTGGTCTAAGTGTGTCGGCTTCTTCCGACAGCCACATAAACCTAAACCTAACCTAACCTAAACCGGGACGTCCCGCCAAAAGCGGGACGTCTGGCAACGTTGGTGCAAACGTACTGTCTGCACACCATAGAAAATGATGGGATCGTGGGACGTAGTTATGCGGATGCATTTGTAACATTCGCACGATATGAAATTATTGTATCGTCTGAAATACAATCCGGTTATTTGAAATGCTTGAAGGGGGAAAGGTATGCATATTTATGTATGCAACAAATCCAAAAAGAGAATTATTATTATTTTGCTATTTCGTATGTTTGGTTTAGGCATATAACATTTTAACATTTATAGTTAAGGTCTTAATACTAATATATTCTGTATTTTCTTAAATTATTTTCTTTTTTTATGTACCTATGTATATTTAAAACATAGATAATATTTGTGTTTTATTGAAAACACACTCACAAATTTTAAAAACTGATAATTTGTTTTCTATGGTTGTGCATTTTATGTATAGAAATTAATTTATATTTGCATCTATATAATCAACATTACCAGATTTCGTAAGCTTACTTATAGAGGTTTTTCTCTCGTTGTATTTTTTATTGAAAAAGTACATTGTATGTATTTATTTGGTATATATATAAAATTCATTTTTTTAATATTTTTTTTTTAAACTAACTGATTATGGTAGGGTTAGTGATCGAGTTAACGGTTCACTGCGAATTTCACTCTGAGAAGGTACATTAACCTTTTTGGGTTCTTTAGCGGGCTCTATAACATGCATTCCTACATCCTCTTGAGGTGTCGTTTTCTTACTTAATGTACAAAAATAATGGTGGGAAAGTGGTGGAAAAGTCAAGTGTTAATCTTTTTTTTTTATTCGTAGTAAAGCTTTAATCGATTAATATGGATCACATTTTCTTTTCTACCAACTTTAATAGCTGTGTTTACGGGATCTTTTTTACTCGTGACTAGATAAGGCCCTCTCCATATTGGTGATAATTTTCCTTTCCTATTTTCGCTTTTGATGAGTACTTTATCCCCTACATGAAACAAGTGAGGCCTTATGGTTTTAACGAAATAGTTTTTTGACCTCTGTTTGCTTGCTAAAAGGTTGCGTCTGGCTATTGAATACGATTTTTGAAGTTTATATCCTAAAAGATGGCAATAGTTTTCATGATTATATATAGGTTCAGGCTCTCTTTTCAGGTTGGACCGTTTGTCAGGCGTGAATCCATACAGACATTCCAATGGTGTGAGTTTAGTACTATCATGAATACTGCTATTATACACAAAAGTCGCAGTTCGCAAGAACTGATCCCATGACTTGGGGTTTTCATCAGTTATGCTGCGCAAATATTCAACTATTGGTCGGTGTGCCCGTTCAAGTGCACCATTCGATTGGGGATGGTAAGCCATGGTCTGTAATTTTTTATTTTAAGTAGTTTGCAGAGCCCTTTAAATAAGTCACTGACGAAATTTGTACCCTGCTCCGTGACAATCCGTTTAGGAATACCAAAACGTGTAATTATATAATCGAAAACCACTTGAGCTACTGTTTGGGCCACTGCATTTTGCATGGCATGGCAATCAACAATTTTCGTCAAATTATCCTGAAAGGTTAGAATATACAAATTTCCAGACTCGGACTGTTCTAATGGTCCTACGATATCTAAATAGACCTTATCGAAAGGTTTTTCGGCGATATCAGTGATCATCATTGGCATTCGTAACAAAGGTGTGGCTTTCATAGTCTGACATTTTTTTACATTTTTTAATGTAATTTCTTATGTCTCTAAGCATGTGCCGCCACCGATATTTTTTGCGAATTCACTTAAACCTTTTTATTACACCTTGATGACCACCGAATATCGAGTCATGATAGTCCTTGAGAATAGTTTGCATCTCCTCGACGCTACTGATTACTTCTATGGGTTTTGTATTTGCTTCTTGCAATTCCACCGCGCTCTGGTTGGGCGCATAGTTTATATCCTTTGCGAAGAGCACGACGTTCATTTCCATAATTTTTTTGCAAGAACAGTCTGATGAACTCAAGTACCATTTGTCATGGTCTCTTCCTAGCAAGTTTCAACCTATTTATCCCTGCTATTAACTGAACGATTAAAACTCAAAAAAAAGGATGAATAAAGCTACAGATCCTGTGGAAGCAGTTTTAATAAAACTTGACTATGAGGTAGCATATAATATTTCCTATTCAAAAAGCAAAAAAAGTCCGCTCAAATTCTAATAAAATGCCAAGCCAAAAACGACCCCAAACTGTTTCACCGAATAATCATTAACTTTCTCCCGGAAATAAGTTTTGAGTGGTTTCAACCACATGACATAAACAGAGAAATAACTCTCGTTCCGTAGGATGATGCTGGATAACGTCCAGGATATCCTTTCTGTTTTTAATTCAATTTTAATGACAAGGTGTTAAGTACTTAAGCTTTGGTATTTATTATTATTTTATATAAAAGTTTTAATTACAGTTAAAAACCGCCAAAGTAAAAAAGCTCACGTAACTCTCATTCCACGCCCTTCCATCTGACAATATACAGTACAGGCATCCTTCATATAATCCAAACCCAGGCATTTAACTATCTATTGTTGGATAAAAAAGCACTCACAACTCACACATCTGTTCAGGACATAGATAAACATAAATCATTTGTTTCTAGCTTAACCTAGATCTCCCCAACCACGAATGTTATGTATATTCTACTCAACTGGAACTTGGTCGTATTCATTATCGTTAGTTTTTATTATAAGTACATGGTTTCACCACAAAAAAAGGAACACAACAAAATTCAAGGGTTCTATGTATAAAATTGATATTATGACTACACCATACTCACCCTCAACTAACCACCCACTAAACCACATTTCAGCTTGACGCCCTCGCCATTATGGGTGTAGAAAATTTCGATTCCAGACATCGATTATCGATGACTGTTGAGTGCGTCCAATGTAAGATAAATAGATGAAGCAATTCACCCGATCAATGAGAAGGGAGAACCTATAAGTTTTCCATTTGGGCACAATTCCGCACTAACATTCTTCCGTTGGCAAAGCACGTTATTTTTTGGTGATAGGGTATGTTAAATAATCGATCCTAGTTATGGGTAAAATGAAAGCTGCCCATACGATTGGCATTTCGCAAAAAAATACGGACATCTGCATTAACTTTTACAATATTAGATAATTATGGAACTTGTCGTGTCCTGACTGGAGGCATTATGCCTCGCAAATTTGAATGGTTTTATTGAATACCCTTTTGGATTTTTGCTGGAAATGTGCAGAGTGCAGTATTGAAAATAAATTAATTATTCTCTCATTAAAATAAATGCTACCTAACGAACCGTGTAATTAGTTTTTCGATATCACTAAATTCAGTCGGATTGACTGTAACTAGGACTGATGAACAGACAAAAAAAAAAACAAGTTCTGGGACGATCCCGGCGACCGGGATAATGACTTTTTCTAAATCAATTGTTAATATGTACAGGATTTTATTTAGTTGATTACTGGAGCGTCCCTAATGGCCACTCAGAGTTTTTGTCGAGAACCTACTAGGCATGATGGATAATCAGTTCATATAAGGCGAATGAACTAGATGCACGTATCATTCGTGCTAACGAGTTTATCCGTTGACACCAATAGTGTATTTTGTTATTTACATAGAAGCTATTTGCTGTACGTTTTTATTTGTTTTTTTGATTAAGTGGATATAATGGTCGGGTGACGGAACAATGCTCTGACTACTAAGCCCAGGTTCGTAAAAATAAAACTTATCGATATTTTTTTTTATCATTAAAAGGAGGACCATAGACCTAATGGATAGTGCGAGCACAGCTGTATAATTACTATCAACCTAATTTACAAGAGCGGAAATCAATTTCAGGATTTATCCATACTTTTAAAAGGCGAATGATTGATTGACATTTTTGTTGTATTATTGTTTTGATTAACCTTATTACGTTCCAGCCGACTTAGTGAAGATGGTCGTGGGAATACTCCTTTCCGAAAGAACTGTGGAAAAGGGTAACTTACCGGTTTAAAAAAGGACAGTCTTCTTATTGACTGAAAAAAAACCAAACAAAATAAGCAGTTCGAATTTACGATATTATTCCAATAACCAATTATTCCTTAACTTAATGTTTCGTTAACCGAATAAAAAGAAAAGGTATTTGGATACTCCCTTGCACATAAACATCGCAATACTGTCACTCCTTTATCACACTCTGACCCAATCTGCTCCAAGGTAAAAAAAAGATATTGAATATATTAAAACAAAAATAAAAAAAAGATCATGAAAAGTAAAAAAAGGGGTTTCAAAAAAAATATGGAATAGGTATGTATAAGAGAATAAAACTATATCATCTTAATATATATAAAACGTTGGTGCGTTTGTATGTCTGATCATCACGGCTGAACCACTGAAGAAACATAAATGGTGTGAATATGATGTGGAATTATGATTCCGGTGCTCCGGATTGTTTTGTTTTTGTAAGACCCCCATAGGTGGCGCTGTTATCTTTTTTTCGAAAATTCTTATTTATGGACCGAATTAACTCAAATTTACTTTGCACATACAGACATCGCTTACATCTCTGCCTAGGGTTATACCCTACGACCTCGAATATAGGGATCCACCCCCATCTGGGTGAAACAGTTTCTGCAACCAGCAATGCTTGTAGCACCAGTGGACAGAAATTGGCTGTCGCGGGAACACCTATCTCAAAGAAAAACACGGTAACTATATTTACTCAGATCAACCTTCAACATTCGAAGGTTGCTACTGCTCCCATCAGCAAGAAACTTTCCGTGTTGAATACAAAACCCCACATAACATCCAGTCATGGGTGTGGAAAAATCGGATATGTGGCCTTGGAGGTGTTCGTGGCGCCACGACTAAGCTTGGACATTATTATCAACAATGTTGGTTCACAGTTAACTTTTGTGTCGTCAAGAAGATAGGAGGTAATCGACCAATCTTTATCAAATGGATACTTTAAGGCGGGTACCAACTGGAGGGTCTCGTCGGAGGTATCCCTCTCAGAACGTAGATATATCGAATTCAAAATCGAATGCGAAGCCATAACTTTGCAGGAGAGGAGGAATCCGAGAAAAACCAACTGGATACGCTTCAGAGCGGAGTTAGGAAAAACTCTTAAAGCTCCAACCTCCAAAACTCAAGACGATACAAAAGGTAGAGGAAGCTGTCTTAACCTGACGTGTCCAGCAAACGAAACCCCTGGCAAAACTTCTAAACAGGTCACTCAAGACAGATTTAGAGGAAGACTGAAATATCTTCCGATCGAAGCAGAAGGAATATAAGAGGTTAATTCGGTTATCGAAAAGTGCTACTTATAGAAAATTCTGCGAAAAGGTTTAAACACTGGGTGAAACTAGTAGGGTGGTTAAAGTTCTGAAACTCTAATTCATCTGCTGGAGTCTCACTTTCCGGGTAACCAGATAATAATTGCCTCACAATCAGCGACGACTACGGAGACTGTGAGTGAGCCTAGACACTCGGCGTAGCTGGTGGTAACGGGCGAGGACGCTATTGAGTCTTTTGACGGCTTCAAGTCACCTGGCACGGACGGAATATACCCAGCCATGCTGCAACAAGGCACAAACCACTTGCTACCGACTATGAAGCAAATCTTCACCCCTGTCCTAGCACTGGCATACATTCCAACACCCTAGCGTACAGTTAGAGTGGCATTTATACCAAAAATTGGCAGAAGTGACTACTCACTCGCCAAAAGCTTCAGACCAATCAGTCTGACTTCCTTCTTGCTGAAAAGCATGGAAAGGCTGGTCGAGCTTCACGTGCGCCAAATTGCTTTGCGACTACACCCACTATCTCAGGTGCAACATGCCTATCAACGCGGAAAATCCTGCGAGACTGCGCTCAAAAATATAGTTGGTAGAATTGAGGGCGTGCTTGACATGTAAGAATACGTTATTAGCATTTTCATCGATATTGAGGGTGCTTTCGACAATGCGACTTTTGACAGCATATGCAGCTCTGCCACACCACACGGCATAGACGAATCATTGGTATTGTGGATTAAAGCAATGCTAATGAATAGTTGTTGGCTATCTCTCTGGCCGAAAACAACGAAAGACAGCCCCTGGGAGTGTCGACCGACACAAAGGGTGGGTAGGCCGAGCCAGAGCCAACATCATCTGGCAAGTCTCAGAAACGAGACGAACCTTACCAGGGAGCGACATCAGGAAGCAGTGGATGCAAAGGAGGCTAGAATTAGGTTAAATATAAGTTAGATTAGGGATAGTTCATAAGGTTTAGCTCTTACGTTTAAGATTAGAATAGGATTAGTTTAGCATAGTTAGGGTAGTGAAATTGCATCTGACGTCCTGTACTCTCTCCTTGGTAGGGCAAAGGTCATTGAGATTTTCTTTTCATCTATCCTATCTTTCTCTTCTCTTCTCTTTCCTTTCTTTTTTTGTCCGTCCGATTTAGTTCTCTGCCTATCTTATTCCTTTTTTTCTCCGGCACGATAAATTTTTGTTTGTGAGCAGGTGGTTTAGTGTGAGGGGTGACAAGAACTACCCCGTCCGACGAGCGATAGCCGTGCAACCGCGAGCGTGCCACTGTCCTCCTCTACTAGTCCGAAGATGCCCCTGTGGCCAAGCCTGCACTCAAAACAATGGCGCCCAACGTGGGGCTGTAAACCTAAGCTGCTTATCATTGAAGCGCTTATTCGTCTTTCTTAGGAAAACGAGTAAATTTATACAGCAAAAGTGGTGTGTCTTCCTGATAGTACAATGGACCAGTACCCCTACACCCCTACAGAAAAAAAAACTATGCATTGGAATTTATTTTACAAAAATAAATAAAAAAATAAATTCTATCTTCAGTAGGGATTTGAATCAGCATCCTTTGGATCTCGGGTACTAAACTCAGCTCCCAGGCAATACCCCACTTACGGATAGGGTGATATTAAAATATTTTTTTTTTTATAATAACAAGGAAATCCAAATCCCGGAGCACTCAGACTCGGCAACGGTCCATTGAACCACCAAGCAGAAATCCCCTTTTTGGTGTAGAGGTCGGAGAAAACAAGGTGATATTCGTTTTTCTCCATCTATGAGTGGCGTATGTGCTTGTTCCCCATCGGGATTGAAATAATCAAATAATTTACTTGAAGTAAAATTGTCAACCGTATAGCAGAAAGAAATTCGATGGAGAATGAAAACTTCGGGAAAACCTTGGCTATAACAACCTGTCGCAGCAAAATTATAATATTATAATCAAGAATAGTGTAGTGTATCCACAGACAATAGCCAATCTTTACTTTAAGTACGATGATTTGCGATCTGATGTGATTAACATTTAATGGGAACAAATTTACTTTATGCCATTGGTCAAACAACAGGTAATGTTTTTTTCAGGACAATCGACGGATCGACATGTTCCATTGAGTAATAAAACCTTTAAACGCAATTCGCCGCCATGGGAAATGGAAAGCAATGAATAGGAGAACCAGCGGGCATAGGTACTCACAATTCGTTTCTGTAGGGGCTACCCCTAATGTGAATTGTAGCTGAATATCTTCTTACATGTACATGATCATCTGAACTTAGGTATCTGGAACTCCTCATTGTCTTACCGTTACCCATAACAGATACCTTGGTTGCCTATCAGAGGCCTTTTAAAAATCAACCAGCACCATATGTATATCCTTTAAGGGATCACGTTGCTTTTCCATCACGATCCTTATACTTTGGATTGAATCTGTGCTTGATTTACCTGCGACAAACCCGCACTGGTCTTCTGATAGCTGTTATCTTCGCATTCACCTATCTAATACCCGTTCGACAATCTTCATGGTTTGTGACATCAGCTTGATTGAACGGTTACTATCACAGTCTCGCGTATCGCCTTTTCCTTTGTATAAAGGAAGAAGAAAACTTTCCCTCCACTGGACAGACATTGGATCGCCTCTCATCAGTTTGGAAATAAGAATCACGAGCCATTTGGACCCGATGTCTCCCATCTTTTCCCAGAGCTCAGTGGGTTTCTCGTCCGTCCCAACTGTTTTCGTTTTTTTGCAGTCTTTGACCACCTTCGTAAATTCTTCGACAGTAATGTCATGTACTTCTTCATTATTAGGAAAGACACTCGGAAAATATAATTGTTCATTCAGAAGTCTACACAGGTGACAACAGTATTGTGAAGCTGTTGCCACCTGTGTAAAGTTTTTTCGGCTATTTTGAAAATTGTTGTGCTCCTGTTCAAGCCGGTTTATCGAAGTTCGTGGTTTCTATCAGCAGCCGAAGCAGAAATATCCCGATACAGGCCCTCCACACACTTTGCTTGAATTTGAGCGCACTTTCTCTCTCACTATCACTACGACCGTAAAATTAAATCATAATAAAATTATTTAACAAAAAAAATGTCTGTGTTTACTTGCTTCTGTTTTTTGCCTTCCATTAGGTCCGGAAAATATGAAATTTTAAGTTTCCAATGGAAAGCGACATGAGTCAGATTTTGTTCAGCGATCACTTCTGTTTCTGTGATTTTGTAAATAAGCAAACTTTTGGCATTTGAACCGAAGAAAACTCAAAGGTAATCAACTACTGGTACACCTCTAAAAATGCACTCTTTGATGTAGGCTGGCGACATCATCGCGCCGTACTTATCCAAAAATGCACAAAATCGAAATCTCACTGTCAATGGCGTTCGCAATGGAGCCTTGATCAACGTTTTTTGTCTTCAAAAGTATGGGAAAATTGTCGAAACGATTCAAGCTTTGAAAACCAACATCAAGCGCACTATTTGTGGGAAACAGCATAAAAATCTTGAAAAAAAAAAATCGGAAAGTGGGGCTCCAGGACGGCGTTCCTAAACGCTAGCATGGTGCATATATGCCCGAAATCTTTCCACACCCTTTATGCCATAAAATTATCCATCGAATAAAAAATACGTTGACTCATTTGCTCAATTTGTGTGTGTAGTTGTATCAAGTATACCTGAATTAGGACCACTGAGAAATAATGGCAGGAGACTTTTCAATCATGCTAAAAGCTCAAGATCTGACTGGGACTCCTATAAGGACTCGCTCAAATCATAATTATAAAAAAGAACTAAAGACGGCCAAAATAACATCGTGGAGACTCTTCTGTGGCAAAATAGAAGAATTCTCGGAGGCATCAAGGCTAAGAAAAATCCTTGCATCAAATCATCCAAATATGCCCAAATGCCTAAAGAAAACAGATGGCTCGTGGACTACATCCAGCGAGGAATTGCTCAATCTGCTACTTGATACTCACTTCCCAGGTAGCTCTAACAGTACCGGCCATAGCAACCTAAATAGGCCACCTATACAGGTAACTAATTCTCAAAGTCTGATTACTAGGGACAAGCTTCTTTGGGTGCCACAAAGCTTCAAGCCCTTCAAGTCTGCAGGACTTGACGGCATAATACCTGCCGAACTTCAGATGACTTCGTATATCATCCTACCAGCACTTGAGATGATTCTGAAAAGCTCAGGCTTGGAGACAAGTAAAAGTGGTTTTTATACCAAAACTGGCAAATACTTCCATATTAGTCCAAAAGACCTCAACCCCATTAGTTTATTATCATTCCTCCTCAAAACGCTGGAGCGCCTGATTGATTTCCATTTTCGTATGAATATAAACCCGGAACTCCTGTCTGCGGCAAAATATGCGTACAGCAAGGACAAATCAGTGGAAACCCCTTGCTACGCACCATCGAATACTCCCTTCATCACAAGGAATACACTGTGGCACCGATTCTGACATACGGGGGTTCTCTGGTGGACTGCTCTAGACGAAGCGGTAAACCGTGATAAGCTGAGCAAGTTTCAACGTACAGCTTGTCTGTGCATCAGCGGAGCACTCCGAACGACTCCCCCCGCTGCACTTTACATTTTACTTCATCTGACACCCCTTGATATTTTTAGCAGGCAAATAGCTGCATGTTTCGCTGTCCGCTTAAAACCTACCTCACAGTGGAACAATACGAGTATTGGCCACTCTATCATTCTCTACTCACTCTACCAAGGAACATCGACTACACCATAGATACCACAAATACAGTTCGAGAAAAATTTCCAAATCACAGAGCAGATCATTCTGGGAGGATGATGCATTCACGGAGGATAAATCGATCCACTTCTACACCGACGGATCAAAAACTAGTGATGGGGTAGGTGGGGGTGTTTTCTCAGAAAGACTAAATATTAGTCTCTCTTTCCGACTTCCTGATAATTGTAGCGTGTTCTAGGCAGAAATCATGGCGATTAAGGAAGTCCTGTCGTGGCTGAAGAGAAATGTAATATCCGCTAAGGACATCCGTATATTCTCGCTGGACGAAGTCTCTTCAAACTCCATGGTAGCCCTAGACTGCCGTTCATCTCTTGAGGATATGGCAGAGCAGTTCAATATTCACCTTTGTGGGGTGCCGGGGCATAGAGACATCCCACGGAATTGTAGGGCAGACGAACTCGCCAAAAATGAAACCGCATTACCTCTAGAAAACCTTTATCAGGTAGAAGATAAAGGTTTTCTAGGTATGTCTATTGCTAATTGTGAACTTATGTTTAAGCTATCCGCAGTCTAGAGTACAAACCTTAGGTGGACAGGTAGTAATACGTGTCTAGCAACCAAGCATATTTGGCCAAAGCTGGATCTGCGGCGATGCTCTTATCTTACTTAACCGACTGCACATTGGCTCTGCTATAGGTGTCATTACAGGACACTGTCTAATAGGCAAGCACGCATCAAGGCCTGGCATCTATTCAAATGACTTCTGCAGAAGTTGCAGGGACGAGGAGGAGGAGGAGGAGACTACACTTCATCTCCTCTGTACATGTCCTGCACTTTCCCATAAAAGAAATCTCTACCTAGGAGCCTATCGCGCTTCATTAGAAGCTCCAAATGGTTTAGCGAGTAGAGGTCGAAACTCCCCCGATTCGCGTGGCATCCCAACGGACCTCATTGGTCTAAGTGTGTTGGCTATTAGCTAACAGCTACCTTAACCTAACCTTACCTACATATATCAAGTATAAATCCTACAATTCTTAAAAAACGTTCGATTAACAAAAATAAAATCTCCGAGTCATTTCATTAAATCAAACGATCCAATTCCCATTACGACCTTGACTCTAATTTCACCAAAATCGAAATCAGAATTCTGTTTATTTAATTAGAACTATTTGTAAGCTGCGCAAGCAAAACATTAATTTGCTACCCATTATGGCATTAACAACTAAAACAACAGCAGTCTACAGCGAGGATATTTTCGCTGGTATTAACTTTATTGTTTGTATCCAATTATTCGTCCGGATTATAATGAATTTGAGAACGATATTCATATACAGCAAATCTGCGTAAAAGGACTTTGTTTCCATACATTCCACACTCGCTTCGGAGATTAAAAATGTATCTCCAGTACAGAAAACTGTACGTAGAATCGATTTTTACTCATTTACAAGTCCGAAACATCCGAAGCGTAGTTCTTTCACCCACTTCCAGTGGTGTGGTTACCCGGTATCGGGTCTAATTGGATGTTCAATTTAATACCACTCACCCCAAAATGCATTTATTTTACGTTGGGTAGCCGGGCTAACAAAACACAAATTTAGGAGGAAGTGATTCACGGGTTGGCCACTTTAAACGTTTTTCGTTCAAATTGACTGTTTGCAAATCTTTTATTTAGCTGGAGGGTTATTTGTTTAAATTTTGCTCAAGCAAGAACCTGTAAATTTGGAAAACTATCACCCGTTCACCTGCTGGCATCTTACTTTTTCCTTTGGTGTTCTTTGAATAAGACTGCTGTGGAGGGAATCAGCCTTGAGGTACTTTACTTTTACATTCAAGAAAATCCAGAGTAAAGTCCAATAACTTTACTCGTCTCTGTTTCTTTTCTGGTCTGGCTGGGCTCAAGTGTCATCCAATTCTTTTTGTTTAAGTTTTCTCTGAATTTTGGGCTCGAATTGTTTAAAAAAAAGAAGGAAGAAGAGTCCTTTAATTAAAGATGCTGTTAGGGTTATCTTTGGATCTTTTTGAATGCTGGTAGTGATTATACTTATGATTGCTGTCTAAAGTTTTACTTTCACTAGAGTTATTCAGTAGTTCAAAAGGGGACAAATGGAGGAAATGAGGTATCAGATATTGGATAAATTTTTTGGAATGATTTCGTTTAAAGATGACAAAGAGAATGTTCATTGGGAAAGTTTTTTTCTTGGTAGTATTTTGTTTCAGAGAGGACAGTTTGTGAGTAGAATTTCAAAGCAAAAATAATGTCTTAGGCATGCCTTAAATAGCTCTTGATGAAGAAAATTATGGTGAAGGTCGACTGTGTCTGAAATAACTGTGGTCAAATTAATAAACTTTAGATATGAACACTCCTTTGATTTAGAATAAGGTTGTTTGTTCTTAAAACACCGATCAGAAAAGTATTTGTTTTGCCCCTCCGGATATAAGTTTTACAGATCTCGACTCGGGGATGGAATCCGGTTTAAAGTGTAATTTAAATAACAGTGACTTTTTTGGTGATCGACTGATGATCAACTACCACATCTGGGTGAAACGTTAAGTTGGGAAAAGAGGTAATCATCACAGTCTCGCGTATCGTCTTTTCCTTTATACAGAGACAACTTTTTCTCCACTGAGCCATTGGATCGCCTCTCCTCAGTTTGGTGATCAGAATCATGGCCAATTTAACCCGATGTCTTTTATCTTTTCCGAGAATTCAGAGGGAATCCCATCCGGCCTAACCGCTTTTCGTTTTTTGCAGTCTTTGGTCGGTTTCCTAACTTCTTCAACACTGATGCCAGGTACTTCCCTTTCTCTGCTGTTGTAGTTCCTGGAAAGGTTGGGCTGCAGAGTGATTGCCTATGCAGATGAAGTTGCTCTTACTCTTCTCTTGCAAAAAAGCCATCGGTAATAACTGGGGTCTTCAACCCCGCATTACCAACTGGCTTAACATCTCGGAAGCAAACAGCTTCTAGTGCGGTTATCCGCTTTAAAGCAACTTTCCGGTAGACCGAGAAAGAAATCGGTCACTCCTCTACTCTGGAAAATTTCCAAATTCTCCCCAACAACATAGACTACACCACCGACTAGCTACATTTTGACAAGAACTTCTAAGTCACCGTCACCTACAGATCATTCTGGGAGGAAGGTCCCCTTGAGGAGGATAATTCGATCAACTTTTACACCGATGGATCCAAAACCGATGATGTGGTTGGTGGAGGTGTGTTATCTGACAGGCTGAATCTCAGCCACTCTTGTCGTCTCCCAAATCATTACAGTGCGTTCCAGACGGAAATTATGGCGATTAAGGAAGTCCTATCGTAGTTGAAGAGAAAAGTGATATGCGTTAAGGATATTCGAATTTTCGCAGTTAGTCAAGCTGCACTAAAATCCCTGGATTCTGTCTCTATAAATTCCATCGTATTCCAAGACCTATGTTGTGTGCCGGGGCATTGAGAACTTCCGGGGAATTATAGAGCTGATGAACTCGCCAAACATTGTTCAACTTAGAATACTTAGCTTAAGTGGACAAGTGGTAATACTTGTCTAGCGACAACACAGATTTAGCCAAAGCTGGATCTGAAACTCTTCAGGTGTTTGTTTGAGAATGCACAGAGTTCTTTACGAAGCCGGTGTGGAATTGGGGGTAGACTTTCATTCCTCAGGTAAACCGACGTACTGGCCCTCGGATATGGGAAAAACACCAGACCTCATCGATTTCTTCATCACGAAGGGGTTGTCGGGAAACTCTATTGTAGTTGACAATGCTTCGATCCTTCTTCTGATCATTCACCGGGCATTTTGACAATTAACGGGCTGTCTACGAAAAAAAGAAGGTCCGCCCAGACTAACTAACATGGAAACAAACTGGGAATCCTTTAAAAAATACTGTGAAAGTAAAATCGATCTCAAAGTGTCTCTTCGAACACCCCACGAACTTGAAGACGAAGTCGATCATTTTATTAACGTCTTACAATGCTCAGCCTGGACGAATACTCCTCATAAACGGAAAATAACCACAAATTGCGAAATAAAATATCCCTTGGAAATCACTTAATTGTTAAAGAAGAAAAGGAGAGCGCGCAAAAGATGGCAACAATCTCGCACTCCACAGGATAAAAGCACTCTTAACTACCTTTGTAGTAAACTTAAGGGAGAAAGTCGAGACTTTAAAAATCGTCAAATTTCTACATATCTTGGAAGCCTAACTGCGGATAAAAGTACAAATTACTCGCTCTGGAAAGCAATGAAAGGCATTAAAAAACCAAAAACGCAAGCGCCACCCATCAGGAAAATCAATGGAGAATGGGCGAAGAGTGACAAGGAAAAAGCCGAAATATTTGCCGAACATCTGGAAGAAACATTTAAACCATTTGATGGTCAAGCGTTGTTCGAATTTACTGTCCTAACCGTGGCACCTGACCTGATAGACCGCCTATCTTAGAAATTCATCGTTCAGGTTATTATACATCCCACGACAATGGAAGGTTGCTGACAATGACAATGTCCGGTAAACTACTAAATGACAAATACTCATATAGGCCAATATCGCTCTTATCGATAATGTCGAAGGTATTCGAAACAACTTTTGTTAAAGCGCCTACATCCGATTATTCAAGAACGTCGATTAATACTTGATCACCAATTCGGATTCAGAATTAAGCACTCAACCATCGACCAGGTTTACAGAATAACCAATGCAATTGAATAAGCCCTAGAGGAGAAAAAAATATGTTCTGTTTTTCTCGACGTCTCTCAAGCCTTTGATAAAGTATGGCATACGGGCTTGAAACATAAGCTAAGATAAGCTTTTCCGAAACAGTTATCTGATATCCTTAGTTATTACTTATCAGACTCTTTGGTATAAAACACATAAATGATTGCTCTGAATTCAAAGAAATCGCGGCAGGAGTTCCCCAAGGAAGCGTTCTTGGATCGATTTTATTCCTTATATACACTTGTGATATTCCGCAAGAAGAAGGCACAACAGTAGCCACGTTTGCAGACGATACAGCTATATTAGTGGTCAGTAATACCGTTGAATCAGCAACTAATAAACTTCAACGTTCTATTGACAAAATTTGTGATTGGACAAAGACTTGGCGTATTGCTCTCAACGAGGCCAAATCAACGCACGTGAATTTTACTTATAGAAATGAAGACAACTTACCCATTTTCATTGATTCGGTACGAATTCCGTACGCAAACGAGGCAAAATATTTGGGAATGAAACTCGATGCGAAATTAAAATGGAAACCTCACGTCAAGAAGAAAATCGAAGAGCTCGCCATTCGATGCAGACAAATGCACTGGCTTCTTGGTAGATTTTCCAAGCTCAGCATGCAGAACAAGCTGCTTTTATACAAGCAAGTACTAAAACCGGTTTGGACATACGGTATACAACTTTGGGGTTGTACCAAATCCAGTAATATAAACATTCTACAAACTTTTCAAAACAAAGTGCTAAGAAAAATAGTAAATGCACAATAGTTTATCAGAAACACTGATGTGGATGTCCACAGAGACCTAAGACTACAGTCGAAGATGAAATAAAACATTTTGCCCGCAAACAATAGACACGCGTTCACGGTCATTGCAATAACACCATGCTACAAATTCGAGACGATACTAACCTAGTGCGCCGATTAGAAAGGATAAAACCATTTGAATTAGCGCAATAAGATGTAACTGGCAGATGGTATTAGCAGGTGCCTCCACTGGGAAGCTGCCTGCCAAACGCGTATTTAACAGTTTAAATAAAACTACTCGATAGGAATAACCTAGTTATAGTGTGACGGTTTCGAAGGTAGGTGTTTTTTTCTTTTCTTTTTCTTTCCTTAAGTGAGACAGAGTCTCATGTAAGATTTTCCACCTACCCCTATTATTCGACCGAGCCTAGTTCTGGTTCCAAGTCTCGTGCTTTCAACCTGGATAGGTAACGCTCAGCTTGCTGAGAGTAACGTTAATATTACTAGTAATATTATAAACTCTATAAAAAACAAAAAAAAAATGGTGCTACAGTTAGTGTTATCACCGGACACTGTCTCATATTCAAGCATGCAGCAAGGCTTGACTTCTACTCAAATGATTTCTGCAGAAGCTGCTTGGACGAAGAGGAGGAACAGACTATTGTCCGCCTTCTCTGCACATTTTTTTTTTTTTTTTTTTATAATTTGCTTACGCTAAAGGGATTTTTTTTCTGTTGTTACAGTACCCTTATAGTGGCTAAGAACACAGCGTAAGCATTTGTGTTTTGTTTAACAGCAAGCAGCACCTCGCATTATCGTATTTCATTGCATGCCTTTCGGTGCTACTTACTATTAGAAAGAATAGAGAGATAGGAAAGAAGTGTTGTTTTCGTGGTTTTTCTCCACGGGTGGTGCCTAAGTTGCTTCGGGAGATTACGATTTCATGTATTCGATATAAAGTAATGGACTTGGCCGGGATTCGAACGCACGACCTTCCATTCAGTTAGCGAATACACTACTACTGCACCTATGCCACCCGCCGTCGTGCTCTCTCTCTCTCTCTCTCTTTGGGAGCTATGATCTTCATGATCTTACTAACATTGATATCAAAAGCAGGGATGGGACTTTTTGAAAAAATGTCCGCAGTAGATTTGAAAAAAAAACTCAACTGTTTCGCAGTACATTTTTATATTTTCAAAATATAAATAAGACATAACATATACACACATAAATAATTTAAAATAATAAAATAAATATTATTTTTTTGCTTAAAACAACAAAACAAAAATTCAAATAAATTCATATTAGTCATAAATTTTTTTCTAATTTCTAATAATTCTTTGTTTTGATTTTAACAGCCAAAGTAATCAAATTCATTCTTTAAAAACATTTTCATTGCAAAATTATTACAAAAGTTCAAATTGGGATAACGAGAAATAAATTGTTGGTCCAGGCTCTATCGCATCTAAAAACTCATGAGAAGGCGTGTTAAATGCGCCCCTCATATTCCTTGAAACCTGTGAATATGGAGGAAACACTAGGTTTCTGACTTAATTTCAGCTCACACTTGTGTATTTCACGTTTTTTTTTAAATGCAGCCTCCAAATTAATAAAACGCATTTTCGCTACCGAAATCAACAGTTTTTAGTTAGATTCGGGTTTGAAAATGTTATCACATTGTCCTTCCTTTTTGGGTGATTGTAACTGTATTTTAACATCGGGAAGTTCTAAATTCACAGTTGGCTCGCAGTTTCCATGGGTTATATCCTCCGTGCACTTTGCTGAAAATGATCTTTAAAATGAACACATGAATTGAAATGAAGTCAGTTACTTGTTATTTCCTCTTCGGTTGCGTAAAACCTCGAAGGTATTTTCCAGACAATTTGTTTTTCATCTCGACCGCATGCCAAACACTTTAAAGTATGTTTCCAATTTGTTCTTACAATATTTTTAAATTAAAAACCCATTTAAACTTTATCTTTTAAAAAACACGTACACTCTTATTTGTTTGCTCTGAGAACTTACAGTATTGCGTTTTCTTCACTCGTTTCGCATGACTGACAAGAATTTAAGGTTCATAATTAGGTGTAATCAGTAAAAAAAAAATAATCAGAAAACCAGCCATAAACCATTTAAAAAACATACGGACGGACTACAGTCCGCTTGGGCGAACTTTTGGATACCCTATTCTTATTCCTATCCCTCATAAGTGGGCGTGACAAAAGTCTAAGTATGGTTGAATTGTTAAGAACGCTCTACATATTTTGTTATATAACATTTAAAGGATTTTATCGAAAAAAACGCTCCCTAGCTCAAACTTGGGTGTTTCAATAAAATTGTTTTATTTAATTGTGGGCGTGTCAGTAGGCGGATTTAAAAAAAAATCAGACAAATGCACTGGCTTCTTGGTAGATTTTCCAAGCTCAGCATGCAGAACAAGCTGCTTTTATACAAGCAAGTACTAAAACCGGTTTGGACATACGGTATACAACTTTGGGGTTGTACCAAATCCAGTAATATAAACATTCTACAAACTTTTCAAAACAAAGTGCTAAGAAAAATAGTAAATGCACAATAGTTTATCAGAAACACTGATGTGGATGTCCACAGAGACCTAAGACTACAGTCGAAGATGAAATAAAACATTTTGCCCGCAAACAATAGACACGCGTTCACGGTCATTGCAATAACACCATGCTACAAATTCGAGACGATACTAACCTAGTGCGCCGATTAGAAAGGATAAAACCATTTGAATTAGCGCAATAAGATGTAACTGGCAGATGGTATTAGCAGGTGCCTCCACTGGGAAGCTGCCTGCCAAACGCGTATTTAACAGTTTAAATAAAACTACTCGATAGGAATAACCTAGTTATAGTGTGACGGTTTCCAAGGTAGGTGTTTTTTTCTTTTCTTTTTCTTTCCTTAAGTGAGACAGAGTCTCATGTAAGATTTTCCACCTACCCCTATTATTCGACCGAGCCTAGTTCTGGTTCCAAGTCTCGTGCTTTCAACCTGGATAGGTAACGCTCAGCTTGCTGAGAGTAACGTTAATATTACTAGTAATATTATAAACTCTATAAAAAAAACAAAAAAAAAATGGTGCTACAGTTAGTGTTATCACCGGACACTGTCTCATATTCAAGCATGCAGCAAGGCTTGACTTCTACTCAAATGATTTCTGCAGAAGCTGCTTGGACGAAGAGGAGGAACAGACTATTGTCCGCCTTCTCTGCACATTTTTTTTTTTTTTTTTTTTATAATTTGCTTACGCTAAAGGGATTTTTTTTCTGTTGTTACAGTACCCTTATAGTGGCTAAGAACACAGCGTAAGCATTTGTGTTTTGTTTAACAGCAAGCAGCACCTCGCATTATCGTATTTCATTGCATGCCTTTCGGTGCTACTTACTATTAGAAAGAATAGAGAGATAGGAAAGAAGTGTTGTTTTCGTGGTTTTTCTCCACGGGTGGTGCCTAAGTTGCTTCGGGAGATTACGATTTCATGTATTCGATATAAAGTAATGGACTTGGCCGGGATTCGAACGCACGACCTTCCATTCAGTTAGCGAATACACTACTACTGCACCTATGCCACCCGCCGTCGTGCTCTCTCTCTCTCTCTCTCTCTTTGGGAGCTATGATCTTCATGATCTTACTAACATTGATATCAAAAGCAGGGATGGGACTTTTTGAAAAAATGTCCGCAGTAGATTTGAAAAAAAAAACTCAACTCTTTCGCAGTACATTTTTATATTTTCAAAATATAAATAAGACATAACATATACACACATAAATAATTTAAAATAATAAAATAAATATTATTTTTTTGCTTAAAACAACAAAACAAAAATTCAAATAAATTCATATTAGTCATAAATTTTTTTCTAATTTCTAATAATTCTTTGTTTTGATTTTAACAGCCAAAGTAATCAAATTCATTCTTTAAAAACATTTTCATTGCAAAATTATTACAAAAGTTCAAATTGGGATAACGAGAAATAAATTGTTGGTCCAGGCTCTATCGCATCTAAAAACTCATGAGAAGGCGTGTTAAATGCGCCCCTCATATTCCTTGAAACCTGTGAATATGGAGGAAACACTAGGTTTCTGACTTAATTTCAGCTCACACTTGTGTATTTCACGTTTTTTTTTAAATGCAGCCTCCAAATTAATAAAACGCATTTTCGCTACCGAAATCAACAGTTTTTAGTTAGATTCGGGTTTGAAAATGTTATCACATTGTCCTTCCTTTTTGGGTGATTGTAACTGTATTTTAACATCGGGAAGTTCTAAATTCACAGTTGGCTCGCAGTTTCCATGGGTTATATCCTCCGTGCACTTTGCTGAAAATGATCTTTAAAATGAACACATGAATTGAAATGAAGTCAGTTACTTGTTATTTCCTCTTCGGTTGCGTAAAACCTCGAAGGTATTTTCCAGACAATTTGTTTTTCCTCTCGACCGCATGCCAAACACTTTAAAGTATGTTTCCAATTTGTTCTTACAATATTTTTAAATTAAAAACCCATTTAAACTTTATCTTTTAAAAAACACGTACACTCTTATTTGTTTGCTCTGAGAACTTACAGTATTGCGTTTTCTTCACTCGTTTCGCATGACTGACAAGAATTTAAGGTTCATAATTAGGTGTAATCAGTAAAAAAAAAATAATCAGAAAACCAGCCATAAACCATTTAAAAAACATACGGACGGACTACAGTCCGATTGGGCGAACTGTTGGATACCCTATTCTTATTCCTATCCCTCATAAGTGGGCGTGACAAAAGTCTAAGTATGGTTGAATTGTTAAGAACGCTCTACATATTTTGTTATATAACATTTAAAGGATTTTATCGAAAAAAACGCTCCCTAGCTCAAACTTGGGTGTTTCAATAAAATTGTTTTATTTAATTGTGGGCGTGTCAGTAGGCGGATTTAAAAAAAAATCAGACAAATGCACTGGCTTCTTGGTAGATTTTCCAAGCTCAGCATGCAGAACAAGCTGCTTTTATACAAGCAAGTACTAAAACCGGTTTGGACATACGGTATACAACTTTGGGGTTGTACCAAATCCAGTAATATAAACATTCTACAAACTTTTCAAAACAAAGTGCTAAGAAAAATAGTAAATGCACAATAGTTTATCAGAAACACTGATGTGGATGTCCACAGAGACCTAAGACTACAGTCGAAGATGAAATAAAACATTTTGCCCGCAAACAATAGACACGCGTTCACGGTCATTGCAATAACACCATGCTACAAATTCGAGACGATACTAACCTAGTGCGCCGATTAAAAAGGATAAAACCATTTGAATTAGCGCAATAAGATGTAACTGGCAGATGGTATTAGCAGGTGCCTCCACTGGGAAGCTGCCTGCCAAACGCGTATTTAACAGTTTAAATAAAACTACTCGATAGGAATAACCTAGTTATAGTGTGACGGTTTCGAAGGTAGGTGTTTTTTTCTTTTCTTTTTCTTTCCTTAAGTGAGACAGAGTCTCATGTAAGATTTTCCACCTACCCCTATTATTCGACCGAGCCTAGTTCTGGTTCCAAGTCTCGTGCTTTCAACCTGGATAGGTAACGCTCAGCTTGCTGAGAGTAACGTTAATATTACTAGTAATATTATAAACTCTATAAAAAAACAAAAAAAAAAATGGTGCTACAGTTAGTGTTATCACCGGACACTGTCTCATATTCAAGCATGCAGCAAGGCTTGGCTTCTACTCAAATGATTTCTGCAGAAGCTGCTTGGACGAAGAGGAGGAACAGACTATTGTCGGCCTTCTCTGCACATTTTTTTTTTTTTTTTTTATAATTTGCTTACGCTAAAGGGATTTTTTTTCTGTTGTTACAGTACCCTTATAGTGGCTAAGAACACAGCGTAAGCATTTGTGTTTTGTTTAACAGCATTATCGTATTTCATTGCATGCCTTTCGGTGCTACTTACTATTAGAAAGAATAGAGAGATAGGAAAGAAGTGTTGTTTTCGTGGTTTTTCTCCACGGGTGGTGCCTAAGTTGCTTCGGGAGATTACGATTTCATGTATTCGATATAAAGTAATGGACTTGGCCGGGATTCGAACGCACGACCTTCCATTCAGTTAGCGAATACACTACTACTGCACCTATGCCACCCGCCGTCGTGCTCTCTCTCTCTCTCTCTCTCTTTGGGAGCTATGATCTTCATGATCTTACTAACATTGATATCAAAAGCAGGGATGGGACTTTTTGAAAAAATGTCCGCAGTAGATTTGAAAAAAAAACTCAACTGTTTCGCAGTACATTTTTATATTTTCAAAATATAAATAAGACATAACATATACACACATAAATAATTTAAAATAATAAAATAAATATTATTTTTTTGCTTAAAACAACAAAACAAAAATTCAAATAAATTCATATTAGTCATAAATTTTTTTCTAATTTCTAATAATTCTTTGTTTTGATTTTAACAGCCAAAGTAATCAAATTCATTCTTTAAAAACATTTTCATTGCAAAATTATTACAAAAGTTCAAATTGGGATAACGAGAAATAAATTGTTGGTCCAGGCTCTATCGCATCTAAAAACTCATGAGAAGGCGTGTTAAATGCGCCCCTCATATTCCTTGAAACCTGTGAATATGGAGGAAACACTAGGTTTCTGACTTAATTTCAGCTCACACTTGTGTATTTCACGTTTTTTTTTAAATGCAGCCTCCAAATTAATAAAACGCATTTTCGCTACCGAAATCTACAGTTTTTAGTTAGATTCGGGTTTGAAAATGTTATCACATTGTCCTTCCTTTTTGGGTGATTGTAACTGTATTTTAACATCGGGAAGTTCTAAATTCACAGTTGGCTCGCAGTTTCCATGGGTTATATCCTCCGTGCACTTTGCTGAAAATGATCTTTAAAATGAACACATGAATTGAAATGAAGTCAGTTACTTGTTATTTCCTCTTCGGTTGCGTAAAACCTCGAAGGTATTTTCCAGACAATTTGTTTTTCATCTCGACCGCATGCCAAACACTTTAAAGTATGTTTCCAATTTGTTCTTACAATATTTTTAAATTAAAAACCCATTTAAACTTTATCTTTTAAAAAACACGTACACTCTTATTTGTTTGCTCTGAGAACTTACAGTATTGCGTTTTCTTCACTCGTTTCGCATGACTGACAAGAATTTAAGGTTCATAATTAGGTGTAATCAGTAAAAAAAAAATAATCAGAAAACCAGCCATAAACCATTTAAAAAACATACGGACGGACTACAGTCCGCTTGGGCGAACTGTTGGATACCCTATTCTTATTCCTATCCCTCATAAGTGGGCGTGACAAAAGTCTAAGTATGGTTGAATTGTTAAGAACGCTCTACATATTTTGTTATATAACATTTAAAGGATTTTATCGAAAAAAACGCTCCCTAGCTCAAACTTGGGTGTTTCAATAAAATAGTTTTATTTAATTGTGGGCGTGTCAGTAGGCGGATTTAAAAAAAAATTAACACATGAGCATAAAGGGCCCTAGAGAGTATATATTATAAATTTCAACTCCCTAGCTCAAACTTTGGATTTTCAAATAAAGTTTTTTTTAAATTGTGGGCGTGTCAGTAGGCGGATTTTTGAAAATATTTACACATGAGCTTAAAGGGCCCCTAGAGAGTATATATTATAAATTTCAGCTCCCTAGCTCAAATTTTGGTTTTTCAATAAAATTGTTTTATTTATTTGTGGGCGCATTTTGAAAATTTTATATCCCGAGCAGTTTTAGGAGTCATAGATCATATATACATAATTTCAGCTTTCTAGCTCAAAATTCGATTTTTTCCAAAATGTTGTTTTTTTTGAGTTTGTGGGCGGATTTCAAATATTCGTAAAGTTGATGATTTCGGGACCCTAGAGAGTATATGGTTAAAATTTCAGCTCTCTAGACCCAGTTTAAAGGCCTAATTTTTGACAACAGACGGACGGACGGACGGAAGGACATGGCTAGATCGACATTACTATCGATGCTGATCATAAATAAAGTAACTTTTAGGGGTCTACGGGCAATATTAAGGTATGTTACAAACTATGCGCCCAAATTAATATACCCTTAGAATAGTATATAAAAAGCATTATGAAAAAAACGCACAATCATTCGCCTTTCGAAGCATGCCCCATATAGTGGTACAGGCAAAATATATTGTGTACCGTGCTTTAAACAGCGGTTGTTCCATAAGGGTTAAAACACATCCCTTTGCAATGCTTTCACATATTGTAGGCTTTTTCTGCATTTCGCAGTAGTACGAAATGCATGTTTAGAGAGAGTGTCCCTACTCATTATATGGATATACTCTGGTCACTTGCCATCAAAATACAGCCGATAACCGAAAACCATACGAATATTATAATAAATGCGTGGATTTCATCAGGAAGAATGAGACTGACTGCATTCAGTCATAGAATTAAAATAATATTCTGTAGATTACATTTTTTTTTTTTTTTTCGTAAGACCAAAAGTGCAGTAGATTTTATTTAAATGTAGTAGATTTATTTTTCGAAAAAAAACAGTAGATCTACTGCAATTGCAGTAAGTCACAATCTTTGAAGTAACAATAACAACTGGGTCAACGATTAGGGTGAAGATAGATCCACATGGTATCACAATGGACCTCTCTATTGGTCTCAGTTTGCCGACCTCGGTCGACTCTGGTCACTTCAACCTAACATAGCCTTTTGGAAAAGTATACACTTGTTCTCGTATAGTCCATTTAGCTAGTAACCGTTTGCCCTTTTTTTAAAGTTTGACGTACAAACATAACTACCTTCATTTATTTTGAAATAGTATGAGCCTTTCCGACCGAAAGTCGCTAGCTTTCGTCTGATGGTTTGCAGGAACTACAATCTTTTTGCGGACACTCAGAGTTTTATTAGCTTAGTTATACAAAGTTAGGAGATGTATCGCGATGAAAATGTAACAACTCCGCAGCTTCCAGACAGTAATGCTAAAACTTGTATCCACTTTCTTACCTTCACAAAGTGAACACCTGCAATTAAAATTTACTACATCAGATACTTTATTCCAAGTATTCACACTGCGACGCATCCTCATAATCTTCTCAGAATTTTGAAAGGACTTCTTTGTACTTCTTTTTTTCAAAAAAGGATACAAAAAAAGTTCCGCATACGCATTCGAGATCCAATCTAGCGCACACTCATGAGTAAAAAGATGATGAACGACTCATAGTCTACGCAGAAAGGAGAACATAAAACCAGAGTACTTACCACCAGCACTTACCACCCATTTATCCATCTATCTAATTTACGATAATCTTGGTCCCAAACCCAGTTCCTTCGTCACAAATTGCTTCATTCGGCTGTGAATGTGTGTGCTGCCTCGGGGATATTTGCACTTGAGAAGCTCGGGTCCGAGAAGAAATGCTGGCTGTTGAAATATTTATCCTAATCATGATGAACTGTTGAATAAGACAACGACAACTGACACACCATCGGGACCGAAGATGCATTACTCATTCATGAGCTGTATAAATTGCTGCTCACCATAGGAGTTGCATACTTTCCATAATAGGGTCCTTCTAAAGGAATCCAATGTTATATTTTTATCTTTCTCGCACTAAGCTATAGCTTCTAAATGGAATATTTCAAAAGGATCCCCATTTTATTTAACGATCATGGGATACCCCAAAACGGAATTAATGAAAGTGGAAGTATTTTACTACCTGAATTCATTGAAAGCACATTCTTTCCACAATCACTCGGCCATCCCCT
Organism: Portevinia maculata; assembly: GCA_949715645.1. Classification (NCBI taxonomy): domain Eukaryota; kingdom Metazoa; phylum Arthropoda; class Insecta; order Diptera; family Syrphidae; genus Portevinia; species Portevinia maculata. The sequence continues at coordinate 12,571,386 of OX454525.1, read as the reverse complement.
TGCCCCAACATCGGTTTTTTTTCGATTTATTCGTGATGGTATTTTATCGGCGAGGAGGATGTTCCTTTCTGTTGCTAAACATCGACAATAAAATTGGGGCACACAAATAATCGTCAGACTTTATGTGACCGAAAAAAAGGAGCTCCAAACAAACTCTTTCAGAACATCGATTTCGGTTCCATAGTCAAACAAAAAAGAGGTTCAGTTTTTCATTAGTTTTATGGGGGAGAACAACCTCTCTAAACTTCACAAACAGAAACAAATGAAAAAAGAGGATGCCGGCAAAATAGGACTTTCCTATGCAGAATATTTTTCTATTCTAATTTTGCCGCAAATGTATGCTTTTTTGAGTGCGAACAAAATTTAGGACAAAATAAAATATTTAAAAGGTGAAACCACCTGAAGGACACAACATGAATATCATCTAGCCATTCAAAACATGTATACCATCCTTGTTTTATATGGGCGGCAGGAACATCTCTTACAGAATATTCAATGGGAATATATTCTTCCCTAAGAATCTCGCACAAAGAGCAAGCATCTATCTAAGAATGCTATAAGAATTGCTGGAAATACCGTTGAAAACGGGGTACCATTGAAAGCCGAATAAAAGCAGCTGCAACAACAAAAGGACAGGGAAAATAAGCTATTGGTACGGAGCAAACAGTTGTTTTTGTTTTGGAATTGGATAACGTAAATATTTACGCTGCAAATTTGTCTGGAGATTTTCATGGTAGCGTACCGATGCAAGGAATGGGCGAGAGCGAGAGTAATGTCAGCGGTTGACAATGTCGACGTTGCCTTAGTACCGAGGTTACCGAGCTTTGTGCTTTGATTATTCCTGTGTATGTATCGTACTTTGTCAACTCTCATTGAATAAGGACATTTGAGTTCGTTTTGCACGGTTGGCTGGCTTGGGGGAAGGGAATTCCCTATCGTCGTCGGTTTATGAATTTTATTTTGCATGATTGTGGATAAGTGAGTTATAAAATAAAAACATTGAGACAACGCAATAAGAACGTTCAACACTTGAGAGGAGTGAAGATGAATTATTTAACAGTTTACCAGCATTTTTCATGTCATGTAAATGTTGATGTTTGTCCTTCTGTTTGGTAGTGTAATACTGAAGTGGATGTCGAATTGATTTATTCAATTTTCTTGAGAGGTTTTACAGGTTTGTGTTCAAGGACATGGATAAATGGACCCTTGAAAAGAAGATTAGAGTAAATAGACTGGCCACGGATCGATAAGAGATTTGCACTTAATTATCGGGGTTAATCAGCCCAGCAGATGGAAACTGGGCAATAAAAAAGTATATCATCGAAGCAGCCATCCATCTTCCAGAATCTTGGAGAAGCCTTAAGATGGATGTCCGGCCTTCCTTATCATCCGCAGCCTGGGAGCTGGGAGTTAAAGATATTTTTCGCTGGAGCATAACTGACTATTTGCTTAATGTGACCAAGCCAATGTTGTCGATGTGCTTTTGTTGTTCGTACAATACGCACATCTTGGTGCAGCTCGAAGAGTTCACGACTGTACCATTTACTCCATACACCCCCCTCGCACAGAGGTCCAAATATGCTATGAGAAATTTTGCTTTTAAATGAGCCATATGTCTACTAGCGCTACCTATCGTTTAGCACTCACCGCGATGAAGTAGAACTATCAGGATTAGGGTGGTCCTTATTGCTAAGAAAAAAAAAGTTCTTTAATTTCGCGGGGCACCACGTAGTTTGATTATACAGCGTGTCCCTTAATTCGTTGGAAATATTTTAGAGCACGATTTATGGGTATATTCTAAGGAAAAAATTGTTCTACAGTAAGGGTCTATCTCTAATTTTTATATCATTTATTGAGGATCTAAGAAAAGGCTTACTTGGTAATTGCGCTATTAGTACTAATGATAGAAATTTCGTTTAGGCCTCTATTTTTAGAAGAAATAGTAGCCTTTGTAATTGCATTTAAATAAATTTTATATCTTAACTCAGTCTTAAGATATCCAATTTTTAACCTGTTCCATTTTTCTTTCCCATGCTAATTTTTTGATTTTCGGTTAAATTTTCTCCAGAAAATGCGTAATAAACATAACGTTTTAATTTTTTTTTTTGAATGAACGTAACAATAATAAAAATAAAAGTTTACGACAAGTTTGTAGAAAAACCCATAGATTTTATGATACTTGGGAAAACATGGAAAGACTGAGTTAAGATATAACCGTTATCATGGGTCAATGTACACCCAAGTAAGCCTTTTCTTAAATCCTCAATAAATGATATAAAAATTAGAGATAGGCCCTTACTGTAGAACAATTTTTTCCTTACATTATACCCATAAATCATGCCCTAAAATATTGCCAACGAATTAAGGGACACCCTGTATACCATAAGAAACTATTTCAAGATTTTTTTGGAATTTTTTAAATAACATTTAGGGGTCGCTACCAAGGTTTGAATTTAAAAAAAAAACTCAAAATCTGTTTTTTTTTTTTTTTTTTTTTTTTATAATCAGGACATAAAAAATATTACAAAATCTTTAAAGATGGATGGCAATGTTGATTTTCTTAATTCGGATTATAATTGACCGATAAACCAAACCTTACTTTGATTTCTAGTAGCTTTACTGAGTCCGCTACCTTTTAGACGCCATTGCAACACGTTGAAACACATTACTATTACGTTACAAATAAAACGCGTGCGCTCTCGCAAATGACTTATTAGAACTGAAGTGCGGGGCGGGCTAAATCTTGTCGCATCGGTACAGAAGAGGGGTCGAGGCGAGGGCTTTGTGTAAAAATTTTGACAGCTGGTAGCGACCTCTAAATCTTAACAAAAAAAAAAACGTATTTCATATTTAGAGGCATATAATCAAACGGGAAAGTGCCCCGGGGATAATTCAAAAGTCGAAAAATAAGGACCACCCTAATCAGGATGCCATGTTCGGTAAAGGATGTATTTTTTCGTCCGAGTTGGAAAAATCTAACCCATTTGTTTTGCCAAGCCGAAGTAGGAAAATTCGTAGTTGGATCTGCACATTGGTGTCATTCGCAGAGTGGATGTGTACTGCAAAGTAGATGAACCTCTTTACTTTAATGCATCAGTTACGGTTGTGAACGACTACTGATTTAGAATTCAAATGCCTGCCGATGTTTTGACGGTTCATTGAAAATGGAATGGAAGGGTACCACGGACAACTGAAATGTAGTATCAGCCAATGGCCAATGGAATCGAATATCTTGCGGAAAAGTTAATGAAATTTTCATTGACTATAAAAAGACGTCACAGAAAAAAATTAAAGTCAGGTTTAATTTGAAACAGTTGATTTTTTTTGTATGGCAAGTTCTTGGTCTTATCCTCAATGACTTTCAAAAATAACCGATTTCGCCTGATCCTCACTTCCCGAAAATCCTCTAGTAGCGCACTCTGGGATAATGGCTGATAATGTTCTAAATCGTCTCTAAGCTCCAGTAGATGACCGGATGTTTCCATATTGACACCCCACCTGTGCACTGTCCTCTCTAGTGTCACACGACACAACTGCATAAGTTTTGGCCGGACCACGTATTCGGCTTTTGCAATGTAGAGCTCCTGACGATTATGCAGAACGCATTGAGACGTTCACACAGTACGTTGGATAGAATCTTAAGTGGCATTTAGTAAGGATATGCCTCAGTTGTTCTTGCAAGACATATGATCGCTTTTCTCGTAGATGGCGTAAGTCACCGGGCATGCTTTCTTCCACTATTACTAGGATTATTTGGTGCACACGACCTTTCAAAAAAATCACTCTAAATATGAAGTTCTCGGCTGATAAACATTGTCTTTCTAAAGCTTTTTATAGCTAAGCAAACCTTTTCAACACAGGATGGCGGTATTGGTTCTTCATTATAGGAGACAGTTTCAAACATGATGCCCACCTTTAAGGCTTAGTTTGGCCAAAACACTTATTATGCCGATCCTAACTTATGGTATTGGTTATACCCTATTCTAAGGGTATATTTGTTTTGACGCATAGTTTGTAACATACCTTAATATTGCCCGTAGACCCCTGAAATGTAGTAATGTCGATCTAGCCATGTCCGTCCGTCCGTCCGTCCGTCCGCCCGTCCGTCCGTCGGCAAAAATTAGGCCTTTAAACTGGGCCTCTTCCTGCGGGGTCAGTCACCTTGACGTGTGTACCATCACCGCAAACAAATTCGATGGTGCCGGTGCGGAGGCTTACGGCGCAAAGAGTCATCGGGCTTCTCTGTTAAGGGACAGGCCGTCTAATGAGCGTCAACTAAGAACTGACCAGGACTCTACGTCCGCTATCATCCTTGCCTTGTCCTGGTAAGACGGCTCTGCCAGGATGGACCACCCCTTCCGGTCTTACTCGTGGGAACAAGATCTAAAAAAAAAAATATTGATAGAAAAGAAGGAGAAGAACAAAAAGACCAGCAGATGAGGGTGCCAGAGCCTGGCACCTTATCAGAGGACGAATTGCTGGCCTCCAGTCAGGAGACAATCGTTCCATCATCAAGCGGCGAGAGTGCTAAGGCTAGCACCACGACCACAAACCATACAACAACCAAACAGACCCAAAACAAAACCAAATCCGCAGGGAAAGCTAATAAGAGCAAGTACCAGATGGCCCTCCATATCTTAGGTAAGATAGCGAAAAATGAGGCTGCCGGATAGGTCCACGAAAAGGATCAGGCGGATAAGATCAAATACCAGGTAATCGTTGATGAATACAACGAGAGCCTGAAAAACAAAAGCCGGCAGGGAGCGAAGCGTGATAGGTCTCAAGAAGAGATCTCCCACCGCCCAGCCCCTAAAAAAACCAAGGTTGCTGAAGGTTCAGCAGCAATAGCCAAGCCAAGCACGTCGGCGGCGGGTGTGGCCCAGAAGCGACCCTTTACCAAGGTGGTTAGGGATCACCTTCAGGTCGCACTAGTGGATGACCTCTCGACAAACGGGAAATCCATAGCCAATGCGTGGGGAAGCATTGAGGCGAAGCTCTCTGAAATGGTGATAGACCACATCGTCAACAACCAAGGGGAACCTCTTCCGCCGAGGTGGTGAGGGGATATCGGGTAATCAAGTGCGGCGACCAATTCTCCAAGGACTTCCTTAGTGGATGCGTTGCTAAGGTTAGCGACTCCTGGGATGGTTTGAAGCTCAAGCTTATCCCAGCTAAGGATATCCCGAGGAGACCTAGGGCCCGCATTTGGTTGCCCAATATGAAGATAGAAGGGGGAAGGCTTCTCCAATGTCTTAAACCCCACAACCCGGCAGTTCCAATGGATGACTGGTCAGTCATCAAGACGGAGGAACCCTACAAAAACACGATGTCCTTCCTTCTACTAATAAACAACGAGTGCCTGGGTGCTCTCGAGAAAACAGACCACAAACTTAGGTTTGGTATACGGCATGCCAAGCTCAAAGTCTTCCTTTCCTCGGGTCCTGAGGACGATGCGGACATCGTCGATACCGACAAGTTGTTGGAGGACCTGATGATCGCCAACGAAACCCCTTCAACCACATAATGCCGAAAGTCATACAGATTAACCTGAGGCACTCAAGGTGTGCCTCCGATAATCTAATGGTTTTCTAAGGGAGAAGAACATTGACATCGGCATTATCCAGGAGCCATGGGTGAGAGACTCATCCGTAAAGGGGCTTCAAGACACACAATACGACCTGTTTTACAAACACCAGGCCACAGGTAAGCCTAGAACATGCATACTAGCTAAGAAATATCTAAAAGGTTTTTTATGTCCCAATCTTATCTGATATAATTTAACAGTGGTTAAACTATAGTGTGCGAACCAAACAACATACCTGGCTTCAGCATACATGGCTCATGGGAGACCTGTACCGTCAGAGGAGGTGGAGCTGCTCATAGCATCAACAACAAAGAAGGACAACCTACTGATGGGCTGCGACGCCAACGCCAGGCATTCTATATGGGGCAGCTCAGAAGATAATGAAAGAGGTGAGTCACTTTGTGATTTTCTGTTAACCACTAACTTATCAGTCTGTAACAAGGGCACGACCCCAACTTTTGTCTTTCAGTGTACGGAAACATATAGAGGATGGGAAGAGGTACTAGATGTTACATTAAAAACAAACAGTAATAACTTTAAGGTCAACAACTGGAGAGTTTCCAGTCAGGAGTCATTCTCAGACCACAGATGGATCCTCTACGACATGAGTCTCGAGGTCGAGACCACAAAACCTTATAGAAATCCCAAAAGAGTTAATTGGACCAAGTTTGGCGAAGTCCTTCGGACAAAACTCAAAAATATACCTGAAACAAACACAGCTACAATTCAAGAACTGTAGGTACAGGTAAAGACTTCTGAGAAGGCTATGGATGTAGCATACAAAGTCTAGTGCCCAGTTAAACGCAGTAAAAAAACGCTTCCCCATGGTGGAATGAAGATCTCTCCAGTCTCAGACAGATAACTAGAGCGATTTTCAACATGTGCCACAAACACAATTTTTGGCGGCCTTATAAGGACTGTCTAAGTCTTTATAAGAAAGCCATAAAGGCATCCAAAAAGGAGGCCTGGATGGACTACTGTCGATAGAAACCCTTAAGGACTCCGCTAGGCTAAGCAAAATTTTGTCCAAGGAACACTCCAACCCTTCATATCTGAAAAGATCAGACGGAGGATGGACAGAATCCCCAGCGGAGACCCTGGAACTCCTTATAAACACTCACTTCCCCGGATGCAGTGATATTAGTACGCAACCCGAGAGGCCTCGGCAAGTACAACCTGCTCCCAACAACAACATCACTTCAATAATTTCCGAGGAAAAGATTTCCTGGGCTATTAACAGCTTCTCCCCGTATAAGTCTCCGGGGCCTGACGGCATTATGCCTGTCATGCTACAAAAAACGCAAAACCTATCAATACCTTGGTTAGCGTCGATCTTTCGAAGCTGTTTATTGCTAAACCACGTACCACACTCTAGGAGACGCGCCAGGGCGGTGTTTATACCGAAGGTGGGTAAACGCGGGCACGTGTCCGCAAAGGACTTCAGACCTATCAGTCTGTCCTCCTTTATACTCAAAACCCTGGAGCGTGTCCTAGACATCCATATGCAAAGTTCTCTGCCAGAAACATCGCTTCCCAAATCACAGAACGGCTATCCCAAGGGCAGATCCACGAATCGGCTCTCGATGAGGTAGTGCGAACTATCGAAAAATCCATACCCTACAAAGAATACACCCTAGCCTCCTTCTAGGATATAGAGGTAGCCTTCAACAACGTACACACGTAAGCTATTCTTGAATTTCTGGTCGAACTGGGCATAGAGGAATCTATTAGGAAATGGATAGCTTCTATGCTCGGAACAAGAGTTATTCAAGCAACACTAGGCAACATCCACTTAACCAAATTTGCCCATAGAGGAACGCCACAGGGTGGCGTCATTTCTCCGCTACTATGGCTAATGGTTATGAACAAAATTCTAGTAAAACTAGACAGGGAAAGGGTCAAAGCTGTCGCGTATGCGGATGACGTGATGATACTAGTGTCAGGGAAGTTTCCCTCCGTGATAAGTGATAACATGGGGAATGCTCTAGACAAGGTAAGCACCTGGGCTACAAGTTGTGGCCTCGGCTTTAACCCGTATACCCGACTTTACCCTACCCCGCCTAAACGGTCAAATATTTGCACTATCCTCCAGCGCTAAGTATCTGGGTATCGCGCTCGATCCAAAACTTAATTGGAAACATAACATTGAACACAGAGTGAGGAAGAAAAGAAAGAAGTGGGGACTTCAACCAAAGATGACCTTGTGGATGTACACAGCAGTAGTACGTCCAATCCTCACCTATAGATCACTTGTATGGTGGCCCGCATTGAGTAAAGGTTACAACATCACAAAACTGAAAAGAGTGCAAAGAACAGCCAGTGTAGGCACCACGGGTGCACTGAGGTCGGCCCCGACGGATGCCCTCACTGTGCTCTTGCAGCTTTTGCCTCTCGACCTACACACAAAAGATACCGCACTATGCAGTGCGGTAAGACTCAGGGAATCGGGGTGCTGGACTGCAAGGCCATACGGCCACAGCAGCATTCTGGACTCGCTACCAGAAGGCATGGTCACGTTTCCAACCGACTACATCACACCCAAACTAAACTTCAAAAAAGGCTTCGAAGTAAGCTTCCCTTCCAGATCTTGTTGGAAGAGGGACGAAGTAGTAAAAGATTTCGACACGGTCATATACACCGACGGTTCTAAGATGAACTGTGGGGTGAGGGCCGGTGTCTACTCGGAATCATTAAAAATATCAATATCCCTTCGCCTGCCGGATTTTGCCAGCGTTTTCCAGGCGGAACTACTGGCTATCCGAGAGGCCTGCACGCAACTAGGGCGTGACAGAGCGTACAAACAAAACATTGCTATCCTCATAGATAGCCAAGCCGCAATTAAAGCTATTGACTCGGCTACTATATCCTCCAAACTGGTGTACCGCAACGAGCTTGCGAGAAACTCTCTTCCATTTCCTCTGCGAATGTCCGGCACTAGCAAGAGCCAGACTGCGGGCACTGAACCAACCATTCTTCGACGACCTTAGCGCTATATCGGGCAAAGGGATACAAGATCTTATCCGTTTTCTCAATTCCACAGGTTGGATATAGCCACACATCAAATGCTCTACAACCACTACAACATAGGTCACACGACTCGTGGTAACAAAAAGACACAACAAGTGCTAATTGGGTTCAAGCCGAACCGCCACCTCTACCTACCTACCTAACCTGGGCCTAGAGAGCTGAAATTTTAACCATATACTCTCTAGGGTCGCGAAATAATCATGTTTACGAATTTTTGAAATCCGCCCACAGACACGACCACAAACTAAAAAAAAACAAAATTTTCGAAAAAATCTAATTTTGAGTTAGAAAGCTGAAATTTTTTATATATGATCTATGGCTCCTAAAACTGCTCGGGAGTTAAAATTTTCAAAATCCGCCCTATTTGAATAAAACAATTTTATTGAAAAACCAAAATTTGAGCTAGGGAGCTGAAATTTATAATACAACTGCACCCAAACACTTCTTTCCTATCTCTCTATTCTTTCTAATAGTAAGTAGCACCCAAAAGCATGCAATGAAATGCGATAGTGCTGCTTGCTGTTAAACACAAATGCTTACGCTGTGTTACGCACTATATAAGGGTACTGTAACAACGGAAAAAAATCCCTTTAGCGTAAGCAAATTATAAAAAAAAAAAAAAAAATATACTCTCTAGGCGCCTTTCAAGCTCATGTGTAAATATTTTCAAAATCCGCCTTAACTTAAAAAAACCTTTTTTGAAAATCCAAAGTTTGAGCTACGGAGCTGAAATTTATAATATATACTCTCTAGGGGCCCTTTATGCTCATGTGTTAATTTTTGTTAAATCCGCCCACAATTAAATAAAACAATTTTATTGAAAAATCAAAGTTTGAGCTAGGGAGCGTTTTTTTTTACAAAAGCTTCGTTTTTTTTTTGATAAAATCCTTTAAATGTTGTACAACAAAATATGTAGAGCGTTCTTAACAATTCAACCATGCTTAGACTTTTGTCACGCCTACTTATGAGGGATAGGAATAAGAATAGGGTATCCAACAGTTCGCCCAAGCGGACTGTAGCCCGTCCCTATGTTTGTTTGATAAAATCCTTTAAATGTTATATAACAAAATATGTAGAGCGTTCTTAACAATTCATACATACTTAGACTTTTGTCACGCCTTCTTATGAGGGATAGGAATAAGAATAGGTTCGCCCAAGCGGACTGTAGCCCGTCCCTATGTTTTTTTTTTGTGTTAATAGTTCCATAACGAAAAGAAATCCTACGTCGTTTAATGTTATTTTGCTTGTAAAGACAAATTTTTAAATAAAAATCCCTTTCAGTTAGTGTGCCATCTATACTTAGTTTGTAACTGGCTTCTAATATTGACAGCAGCGGCAAAAACTTCACTGGGGGAAGTAGCAACCACATAGGGTTGCAGATTCTGAAAGAGGAGAGTATTCGTTTCTCGGCAGCTCAGACTACCTATACTAGACAGTCAACTGAGAGGATTTTTTTTCGAATTCCCTACAAGCTGAAAACAGCTGAAAAACTCCACTAAATGCCTTTCTGTATAAGTGTTTGCATGCAAATCAAATGACAAGCTTGCACACATTTAGTGGAGTCAGGTGTGAAGTTGGGAGCAACTGAAGAAAAAGATAGAAATCCTCTCTCAAAATGATGGAAAATACGCTGTGTTAACAAACCTACTTCGTTTCGAGGACGATTTGTAGAATTTTAATAAAGTACCTGCAAACTTCTTCGTTCCATGGTGAATTAGTTATAAGTATAACATATCAAATACATTATACATATATACATAATAAAGCTTTAAATTATTTATAATAATTTTTTTTGGAGAAATAATAATTAAAAAACTGAAATATAAATAACAGCATAAAGGAAAATAGTTTAATTTTGTCCGCTATGTACTCCCTAAATCAGTAGCAAGTAGGTACGTTTGTGTAGGTCGATAAATGTTTATACTGGCTGCTTTTACACGGGCAAAAATGATGTTATTACTAGTAATGATGAAACTCTCCACTCACCACGGTAATTATTAAAGCCAGATTACTTACTAATAAAATTATTACTTTCAGTAATTCGTACGAAGTGTGTTTTATGTGTCCGAACATCGGAAATAAGTTTGTCATTCATTACTAATCTTTTCGTTACACCAACACTATAAATATCAATGACATTATAAATGCATTATAAATGACATTATGATCAGTGAAAATGATTTTGAATTTATGGCTTACAATAATTGAATAGTTATTGTGTGTGGATTGACGTTCGTATATATGCAAACATTTCGAACCGTTTTCATTTTGTTTATGATTTTGTTGAAACATATGAGTGTGACACATTTAATGACCATTCATAACAGAGTGAAAAACAACCTGTGTCATTTAACAAGTCCCAAAAAAAAGGTTGACAGTCAATACTATTCTCTGCCTTCACGTTGACACACAACGCTTGACAGCAACATTGAAAAACATAAGGTTTGGTTTTACGAATTACATTTGAAAATTGAAGTAGAACGCAGCTTTGTTATAGGTTTTACTGATTTCCTATTATTACTCTTGATGCGTCTTTCAACGCTACGGTTCAATGTGATTCAACATAAGCCGTTTTAAAAAAAAATTTCTATTGAATTATTTTCGTCTTTATGTAGAAAAGATCTGCAAAAAAATTACTATAAATATGTTTTGTCATTTTTGTTTCAAAGCTTTCCTTACTTTCTACGACATTTATTTTTCAACACTAGGTACGCTTCAAAGTGTGATTGCATAAGTCAGCTTAAGCTGTTTTGAAGTTATGTTAAATTGAATATTATTCTCAATATTCAAAATGCTCCAAATGTATTTACCTACTATTTATTTGTTAAATCGACGTGCCACTTAAGATACAGCGTTAACTTTTACACATCTTTAGCTAAACCTATTTTGTCGTTCCAAAAATTTGAATTTATTGTCACAGATTCATAAACTAATTTATCATAGTACCTACGCCTAGAATAGTAAAATGCGCAATTTTCTTTTTGTTTTTGTTCGTTCGAGGTCAACAAATTGTACGAAAAACAACAATTTTCAAACAAAATAAGAGTAATTAACAAAGAAATGATAATAACATAAGTCAAATGAATCAGTAAAAATATTACCACGTATTTGCAACAATTTTTATTTGTTTCATTGGTTATTTGTTTTCCCAAAGCTACCACAGTTAGGTACTGCAAACACACCTGCAAACACACCCCTCAATCTCACCACGAACTTTTTTTTTTTTTTTTTTTTTTTAAATTCTGGCTCGCCAAGGCGATTTATAAGGGGGGGTACTTCGACCTAAAAGATCGTTTGTACCGTATGGGCCAGAAAAGTTTAAACTAGTAGAATTTCCACTTTCCGTGTAAAGCGGACAATTTTACCAGTAGAAGAATTCTTTATGTCATCGGGGCTCATTTTCTCCCTGAGAAAGATCTTCTTTCTAATTCCATTAAGGGCTGGACATTCACATAAAATGTGTTCAGCTGACTCGTCCTCTTCAAGACAGAGTCGGCACTCAGGAGAGTCTGCTATTCTCATTTTGTGTAGATGATATCTTAAACCATGGTGACCAGTAAGGTAACCTACTAAGTTTTTGATATCATGCCTGCTTAGGTTTAGACATTTGCTGGCATTTTTATTGAAGGGCCGAATGGGTCGTTTGGCCTGTCTTAGACCTGGGATGCTTTCCCAAAGATGGATACATTTTCTATGTTCCCAGCTTTTTATTGCTGCCGTTGCTGCTGATCTAGGAGTGCAGCAGAAAGGTTCGGGACCTATGAAAGGTGTTTCTGAACCTTTTCTGGCCAGTTCGTCGGCCTTTTCGTTACCTTCTACCCCGACATGACCCGGAACCCATCCTAATTTGGTCTTGTTTATTATTCCGAGTGTTTGTAAGGTATTGAAGCAGTACATGACTGATTCGGAGTCAATGGTATAAGAGCTAAGGGCGTTTATAGCTGCTTGACTATCCGTGAATATATGGATGGTTGCACCTTTTATGCCAGATAAATTAATGTGGCTGGCGCATTCTTGAATCGCGTGGAGTTCTGCTTGAAATGCGCTGGGACTTTTGCCCATGGGTATCGTGAAGCGTTTGCGTGGTCCGTATATTCCCGCTCCTACCCCCGTTTCCATTTTAGAACCATCCGTATACCACTTTATGCCGTTGTGGCTGTTTGGTGGGTTATTACTAACCCATGCTTCTCTCTTGGGGATCTCCGTGGAGAACCGTTTGTTGAAGCATAGTGTTTTTTGAATGCGGTCTGTGATCGCGCAGTTCATGTTAAGTTCTGGCAGTTCATCGAGAAGGGTGTTTAGTTCCGGATGATCATTAAGACTTATCTCGTTTAACTGTATAAGACTTATTGCACTGAGGATCGCCACTTTTTAAATGTATATGTGGAGAGGTGTAATTCCTGTTATTGCCTCTATGGCAGCTGTTGAACAGGTTCGCATAACTCCGGAGATACCAAGGCACGCAAGCCGCTGTACCTTTTTGAGCTTCTCTATTGCGACCTTTTGTGTGGATTTTGTCCACCATACTATAGAGGCGTATGTTATAATGGGTCTTATCATCACTGTGTAGATCCAGTGGACGATCTTTGGAGAGATTCCCCAGGTTCTGCCATATGTGCGACGACAGGCCCATAAAGCTCTATTAGCTTTAGTGATTTTGTTATTTATATGAGAGTTCCAGTTAAGTCTCTTGTCTAGGATTACTCCAAGATACTTGACTTCGTCGGAATACTCTACGACCGTGTCGTTTATTGTGAAAGAATACTACGTTTACCTCCCTCTAGGTAACTGGTATATACCCCCAGTTGAAGCTGAACCTAAATAAGGCAATCATGGATGGTAATAAAAATTCTATTCCATTTTGAATGAGGGCTGGAAAAATACCGTCTGTTCCTGATGCCTTGAATGGTTTAAATGAGTTAATAGCCCATTTAACCTTATCCGGAGTAAAAAATGCTCCGGATAAACTATAATTCTGCTGAGGTTTCTTGGAATTGAGACCTCCGCTGTGTGGTCATCTGTAATGACCATCGTGTGAGACCCTGGGAAGTGAGCATGAAGCAAAGTTTTCAGCTTTTCTTCCCGGTCGTGTGTGATTGAACCATCTGATTTGATTAACAATCCCATGCTTTTTTCTTGATCCTTTGACAGAGCCCTTTGGAGGCGTGCCACCTCAGGAAGTTTTTCGATCTTCTCACAGTTTGCACGCCATGAGGCTCTTTTGGATCTGCGCAACTCTAAGTTGTATATGGTCAGCATGGATTTATATTGTTCCCATGTGCCGGTGCGTTTTGCTTTGTTAAAAAGCTTTCTCACTCTCTTTCGAATAGACTCAAGGTTATCGCTCCACCATGGTACGTACCTTTTAACCACGATTCTTTTAACCTTGCAACTATTTTTGAATGAGGTAAGAATAATATCATTTATTTGACATTGCGCAGCATCTGCATCATTTGTTGTTGATGGTGCTTCTGGCAGCATGTCAGATCTGACCGCAAGATTTTCGCGGTAAGTTCTCCAATTAGTCAGTCTGTTGTCATAACGGACTGACGCGTGTTCGGCATTGCATCTTATCTCGAATCGGATGTGCATATGATCCGATAGAGATGCCTCGCCAGACACATGCCATCCCTCTATAATATCCTTCATAAAAGTAGATGAGATAGTAAGGTCTAAAACTTCTTCTCTTATGGAATTTCTAAACGTAGGACTATTTCCCTTGTTTAAAAAGACGAGGTTATTGCTATATAAATATTCTAATAACGACTCACCTCTGTTGTTTGTATCTCGGCTGCCCCAGATGGTGTTATGTGCGTTTGCGTCGCAGCCGATTAGGACATGTACTTTCTGGTCCTCACAGTACCGGACAAGTTCCTGTACTGGTAAGGGAGGCACTGTCCGAACCGGAAAGAGACCATACCCTTCAGCTCCACGAGTCTCCTCATGGTGCTGTCATTAATAGCAAGGACCATATGTGCGATGTCTCGCTCATCCGATCTTTGCAGAACTCTCCACGTTCTCGTGTTGAGCTCTTTGTTTTGGCCATCTAATAAGGCTAGGATCCTTTCGCTAGCTACGCCGGTACTCTGCGGGAAGTAATCTCTGATGACATGTGGTTTTGAAAAATGTTCCTCTCCCACAAGCATCACCTCTAACCCGCATTTCTCTTTTAGCTTGGCGAAGGTTGTCTTCATCCACTCTGCAGTGGTGGCGTCCGCACATACGATCATGATCCATCCGGCTTTGAATGTAGTACCGCGGAAGGCTGGTATGACCTCCTCGTCACGCTGTTCGATCGTGATATCCATAATCCTCTCCTGTATCAAACCCATTTGTTCGTTGGAGAGAGGATTGCGATCGATGTCCACCGGTACAACACCCAGTCTAACATAGCTCGTTATATTGCTATACAAGACTTCGTTGACGGTTGTCTTCCCAGTGCGACCTCGCTTCGCTTCGGATTGAGGCGGGGTATTATCCTCGGATCGCATTCGCTTCACCTCGGGACCCTTGTTTTCCATCGTTTGGATCGCATAGAGACGGGCCTGCTCAATGGTGCTCCGCTTCTTCTGCGCGCTCTTAAATCTGCGCTGTTCAGATGGTGTGAACCTAACGTACTCAGACTCAGTCCGTGCCACATTGCCGACTGTCTTAGGTACGTCCTCTATATCGGGATGTCTTTCATCCGATAATATGCTGCTGCATATGGTGCTGGATTCTGTAATGGAGTCACTGAGTTGAGACACGTTCTCTTCAGGTTCCCCCATTTCAGAGTCGATGATTACCGACTCTATCCCTTTGACAGATGTCGTGTCGTCATCGACAGGGTGTTCTAAAACATCCCTGTTTGATAATGCAATTTTAGAGGCATCATTCTCTATTGTTTTTTTTTGTTAGTTGGTTTATTTTGAAACCAACGAGTAATTCGGGATATGGTGTCGCCCGTGGTCTACCCGTATAACCACAGGAAGGCTGTCTTAAAATCGGAGGTCGCCTGGTATCCGAAGTTTGCAAATTAACGGCTAAGCACCCTCTTAGATTAGGGGTTTATTGGGGAAGTATGATTTAGGGATTTGATGGAGGGGGGATATGAGTAATTGGAGAGAAAGAGGAGAAGGGGGGCGGACGTGTAGTCCTGGTCAGTTCTTAGTTGACGCTCATCAGACGGCCTGTCCCTTATCAGAATAGCCCGATGACTCTTTACGCCGTAAGCCTCCGCAGCGGCACCATCGAATTTGCGTTCCATGATGGTGCAGCCGTCAAGGTGACTGACCCCGCAAGGAGGACACCACGAACTTAGGCAAACGTCAAACTAATTTTTTAAATAGTTTTATTTCAGTGAACATAAAACAATAATATGGACAGTTTTAATAATATTCAACATTGCAACCTCTGCTAAGCTATATTGCTATACAAGTCTTTTTCATGTTTCATGTTAAATTATTTAGATTTAACGTAAAAACTTAAAATTGAAGCGTTTAAAGAAGGAAACAGAAGAGCGAAAATGGCCACGCGAGTTAGGTACACGAAGGCCGAAATTGAGTTTCCATGGAAAACAACTATCGCACAGTTGATAGAGATCAGCACAGCTACGCAAAAGATGAAAGGAGTGCGTCCCAAATCTTCGATGACGAAACTAATGTGGGAAAGTCTGGCACTTAAAATCCAACCGCATTTTGTGTAAACGTAGAGTCACGACAACTGGAGGCCCAGTTAAACGTTCTGCGAACGCAATGCGATTTTATGGCGCTCAAGCAACAAATTCGCGAAATGGAAGGTGGCGCATCACGTTCGACGAAAAAATATTTATAGGTTAAAAACCGTCTTAATTCAAGCAGGACGATTTGCTTTGGTTTTTTCTTCGTGTTTTGCAATTTTCTAAAAGGACAAACGAAAGCTAGTTGCTTATGAAAATTGCGTCACTACTTCTATTCAAAATGTTCATATAGGGAGTCCTCCACTTTCAGTTGGTCTAGAAATTTTCCATTCGATTACATACCTATATCGATCCGCCAACTGGAATGTACAGAAGTAATTCAATATCGGTCTCAAATGAATTTAATCACAACTTTACCGATGTATTAGAACAAGTGTAAGCTCACGCCTCTCCTATTGCACCGGTACTTCCTTTGACTTTAGTTGGTTTGCCTGTCTTTCTTTCATAAAATCAGGTTGAGGTCCTGAATCTTTCTTGTCATGTTCACAGCGATTGTATATTTGACTTACAGATATATGTGGTGTAAGTACTGCCAATGAGCAAAATAAAAATTCAGTTCAACCGGGATAAGTGTTCTACGCTTTAGTGCCGAACTCGCTTGAATCCCAAAAAAATGCTTCAATTGTGATTTGAGATTAAAAAAAATCGCCTTTTATTGTGAAGTCATGATCAAACCAATTTGAAGAACGAAAGGAATTTTGCAGGTTCCATAACGCCAATATTGAAAACGTAAGTAAATTTTACCTTAACCAAAAGTTACTTAAAATGTTAGCCACGTACCACAGTTTGCACTCAACTGCTTTCCTACTCATTTATAATTTTTATTGCGAGCTTAGCGATTCGCAAAGTCGCTGGCATATTTTTTCCCAGTAAAAATTGTGCAAATATTCCACCAGTGAAGACTAAAAAGAAACAATCCTTCAAGCCGCACCCACTTTATGTCTGAAACATCATAATGAAGAAGCGCAAACTGAATTAAGCAAGTGCAAGCAAAAGGTTTGACATTGGGTAAAGTACACAAAAGGTAGAGTACCTACCCAGCTTTGTGACAAATCCGCTAAGCAAACAGAGAGAAAGTTTCACTGTTTTGCAGTCTCCTATTTGCACACACACACACACACTCTAACAAAAATAAAACTTCTACAAATTTAAAGTTAATTCATCACGTATGTACAAAGCGAAAGAGCACTGACTACAGGATGGTGGAAATCCGTCTAATACTGTATGTCACTTTGAGGTGGTTCATAACGCCGACGACGGTGCGCCGACGATATAAGGGCTGGTTAATTATTTCAGAGATTTTAACAGACCGACTGCCGATGTGTGCAAACGTAACTGGCTACATACGCGCGCTGGCCGAACGGTAATATTAACATCCATCATCTCCGCATTGAGTGCCCCAGCATGACAAATATTTGCAAAGCGTACAAATTACATTTCACTAAACAACTTTGCTCCTGTAATACAGTTCCAGAACGGATATCGGACTGCCTAGGGCAAAGGTATTTCACGACTTTTTAAGAATTTTAATATTGAAAGCTCAGTCAAAGGAGTCTGAAAATATTATTTTACTTTCACGACGACGTCACGTTCTCTTTTGCGAGTGAAGTCTTGGTTGTAGCGACTAGGGTAGTGGGTTGGCTGTTTTTTCCCATCTCTCCTTTGTGCGATGAGAAATTCAATTAAACTTCATTAATTGACACAAAAAAGTTAGCCAAACTATTGCTTCGAATCAACGATGCGGAAGCGTGCGACGAAGACTGCGGAATGCGGATGTATCTATAGACGGAGTTGCAGCCAAGACGTTCAGACCTACGTTCCCAACAGGATTTGGGAAATAGTTCAAAATGCGGAGCAAACTTTTCTCGTTAGGGGATTGAGTTCTTTATTGTTAAAGAGAATTCTGTCAGGTTTGGTAGTATGCCGGCGATAATTCCATTGAATAGCGAAGCAAATGGATACACGAAAAGCGATGTTTCCAATCAATGAACAATAATAGAAGAGGGAATTCGGGGCTGTAGCACTTTGTTCACTTAGAAATACACTCACTGATGCAGGTGTTTTGCTAATCGAGGTTCAACTGCAAATAATATCAAGTACTAAATTGGCTTTTATTATTCACTGCCCCATCAATTTGTTGTGAAACGCTACAAACCAGATGGTTTTATGGCGTCTTGTTTTAAAAAAAAGGTGTGAGCCACGCTGCACTCACGGTATAGTTGATGTGTAAACATGTAGGCTCATCAGTGTTGCATGTGGAAATATCACAGAGGTTGTGGTTTTGATAAACAAGAGATTTGGGTATTGTATTGAAATAAAACCATGATACATATACTCGTATATTTAATGTCAACGACAAAATTTATTTAATGTTTGACCGAACAAATAATTGGTTTGTGAAAGCTGAAGTAGGAGACGTACACCGTCGACTCAAGTGTGTCGATGTACCGGGGAAATATAGCATCGATTGTCGTTTAAGTGACATTCTTAAATCGGCCATCGGTTACCGAAGTACAAATCGATATTTTTCCTCTTACCTTCATTTGATGTACAACAAACTACAAGCTATACAACCTCAATTATTCAAAACAAATCTACTTCCACACAACTTTAAGGCGTTTCGTAAGGACATAATAATCTCTAAAATTGAACAAACATAATTAATAAAAAAAACAACGACACGCGGTTGTTCTCAAACGGTCACCCATCTACGTACTAACCGCGCCAAACGTCGTTTAATTGCGGTGATCTGTCGAGCAGCGATTAACTCACGTGGTAATGAAAATTAACGGGAAAATCTGACGATGACGGTGACGCTAGATATTTCCAACTAGCCCCTACCGAGAAAAAATATATTTACACATCAACGAGAGCAAAAATGTTTACACATTAAAAAAAAAAAAATTAACAAATACTCCTACTACTACTTTGTTGTTACGCTTAGGGTATGTGATGTCTAGTCGTTTGGTAGGCCCATATGTCAACGGTTTTCTTTATCAACAGTAGGTGGGCGGACCGCTTCACGGGATAAAGGTGTTTTTTTTTTTTTTTATCTCGCTCTTGGTAAGCCCACGCTCACGCAAATTCGTTGCTTCGCTTAGGGTACGTCCAGTCGTCTGGCAGGCGCCTACGAACCTGAGAGGTTCGCTCCGTGGAATAAAGAACATTATAACGTATTCTCCTGTCGGGCGCAGTGGCTCAATGGTTAGTGTATCGGACTCAGTCGTTCCGCAACTCTGTAAGAGACAAGTCGGCCAGTTAGTGACGCACGCAATATAAGCAAAGTGAAAACCAAATAGTTTCCAGCCAGAACAATCAAGTTTTAATTTTTTTAATTCATAAAAGTAAATTGTACTGATAAAGACAGTGAACAAATAGTAAACAAAAAAAAAAAGTGCCGCAAGTGGTCAGGCGATGGACCCCGGAAAATCGGTGGTCCCGCGTACGGGTGTGGGTGTGCCGGTTCTTCGCGTGGTGAAAGCACGTGTTCCGGCAAAAATAGCAGCTAAAACAGCAACAACAACAACAACAACAACTGCCGTAGCAGCAGTAGCAACTATGGCAAAGACAGCGGTGCCGGTAAAGATGGCAACGGGTGTCTTGCCATTAAGAGCAATGCAGCAACATGCAGCAACAACAAAAACAACATCATTAAAAGCAACAACAGCAGCGAATAAAAAAGCATTGACGCCCGAAGAAGCGGACAATTCGGCGGATATAGTCGAAAAAGCAGCTACAACAGTAGCAGCCACAGAAAGTCCCATAACATTAGCGGCAGAGTTCCAAAGAGTGGTGAAAAGGAGAAACAAAATAAACCCGAAGCCGAATCTGTCGGCCAAGTTAGAGGGTTTAAGTTTGGCGACACCAGTTTGTTATGACTACGACGCAGAAAGCTTCAGCTCATATGAACCTGACGTTGAAGCGGGCCGGTACGTTGGCGAAGGAAACTCCTTTCGCGATCTACCATTCGATACTGAGGACGCCGTCCAAATGGATGAGGAAGAGGAAGAGGATGAGGAGGCGCAGCTCGATAAGCTAATTAAAGAGCTTTTGGAGAAGCGCGAGAAGCTGCGGCAGAAAAAACTGCAGCAACAAGAACAACAAAAAGTGCTCAAGCAGCAGGTGCAGCAGCAACTGCAAGAGAAGCAGCAACAGCGACAACAACAACAACAACAAAAACAACAACAACAACATCAGCAACAACAACAACAACAGCAGCGGCAGACGCAGGAAAAACATACAAGGAAAGAAAGAATTCCCCCCATAACTGTAAGTAATTTCGATATAAGCGATAGTATTAGGTTATGTAGATTAATTACAAAGAACTTTCATGTAAAGCGGCTTTCGGCCAATAAGCATATAGTTATGTGTGAAAATATAGAGGAGTACCAGAGAGTGCGTACCGCCTTGGGAGATGTAGAGGCCGAGTACTTCACAAACACCCCAAGGGAGCAAAAGTTAAAAACCGTCGTGGTGTTGAAGGGAATTGATCCCTCAATTAAAACGGAGGAGCTAGAAAGAGAGCTTAAGACCTTTGAAAGCGACGACCTGAAGTTCGTGGGGGTCAAGCCGTTTTCCTCAGCTGTGGCAGGTGGTGGTAACCGTCACTTACCATTCTTCCTGGTACAGCTTACTCCCGACAGCAAAGTTGACAGGCTGCGAAATATCCGCTTCCTGTACTACCATGCTGTGAGATGGGAAAAAATAAAACGGTCAGATCGCATACTTCAATGTATGCGCTGCCAAAGGTTCGGGCACGCCGCAGCTAACTGCAACATGCAGTTTAGATGCGTCAAGTGCGACAAGGACCACAAACATGGTGAATGCTCTCTAGGTAAGGAGAGAGTCGAAGACCGGAGTGTACTCTCCTGTGTGCTCTGCAGGAACTCTGGGCATCCCGCCAACTTCAGGGGTTGCCCAAAGTACCAGGAGCTGAAAAAGCGAGTCCAGGCCCGCAAACAGCAGTCGGAAGACAATAGGCGTCAAAAGAGTCGCTCGTTCTCGAATTTTGTGGCACCTAATGTGTCCTTTGCCCAAATGGCAGCTGGACCGGGTCAAGCCCAAATGACATTAAACCAACCAAAGGTAGCCCAAAAGGCACCAGAGGTGGATCTGGACTTAAAATCGATCCTTCTGTCTCTGCACGGAAAGATCGATAAGTTCCAGAAACAGTTAAATGAACAAGCGGCCCGAATTGACTTTATCTATTCGGAGCTGTTTGTGGGGTCTGGTGTGCCATAAATCTAATGGCTGCGCTGGATGAGGAAAACTTAAAGATCCTTGCTGTGAATGTTAATTCACTAGTCAGGATCGAGAAAAGAACGTCACTTGCCAATTTGTTGAAAACCGAAAACCCGGATGTGTTTTTGGTTAGCGAAACTAAGCTAAATCAGAAGCACAAATTGGGGTACAGAGACTATCATGTAATAAGAAGAGACCGGCCTCACTCCACTCAAGGAGGTGGGGTTGGAATCTTAATTCGAAAAGGCCTGCGCCATAGGGTTATATATAGCGGGGACGTGCGTAGGTTCCAGTTGTTGGAAGCATGCATCATATGCATTCCTCTCCATAGCCGGAGGAGAATGTATGTGGTGTCGCTTTACGCACCTGCTGCACCTCCACCCAACCAATTTATGACAGAGCTCGAGACACTTTTTCGTAGTCTGCAGCTGAACTCGGAAGAAAATTATTACTTCTTGGCCGGAGATATTAATGCCAAACATGCGGCGTGGGGAAATGTTAATGCAAATCCCAGGGGCAATCAGTTTCACGACTGGTGGCGCCTCAATATGATTGAGTACAACCTCGAGTTGTACGCGACGGATATCCCTTCTTTCCCAAGAAGCGGTGCTTTCCTGGACTTGGCCTTAACGGACGCAAGACTTCAACTGACAAACATAGATCAAAACACGCGGAACTGTTTGCGTACGTTTGAGTACGATAGTGACCACTACGGACTCGCCGCCGCAATACGGATCCCGAACGAGCAAACGCTGCTGGAGGAGTACGAAGCAGTGTGTTCATTCGATTATCGGAGGGCACAATGGTCGCGCTTCTCCAGATTTTTAAAGCGAGATATACGTTCGAGTGGGATCGACCCACCGACAAACAGTAACATGACAAATGATGACATTGATCGGCATTTATTGCAAATGGACGACGCCATCAAACGAACTATGGAACGAACTATTCCTCGGGTCAGACGTTCCGACGACGACCAGACAGAAAAGTACAGAAACCCTACAATCGACGCACTATACCGACAGAAAAGTAGACTGCTCTCGAGGCTTAAACGGCTGTACAGACATTTTGCTGACCCCAACGACCCGGAGGTTAGGATGCTGAAGTCAGAGATCCGAATCCTGAAACAGATGATTAAAGAAAATTACAGAAAATCTGTAAGTCTGTATTGGGGCAATAAAATTCGGGCTATTAAAACCTGTAGTCCGAATATGTTCCCACAGATAAATAAGTTGTTCAGGAGGAAAGATCACAATGATATTCCTTGTGTTCGAATCTCCCAGACAGCAGAGAACAGACAGACAGTACTGACTGCTGGAATAAGTCCAGAAAGTGGTGCTTCAAACGACGATTTTTTCGTGGTCGAGGACCCACAGGAGAAAGTTGATTTGCTGGGCGCTTGTTTCGAGGCCGTGTATACGGTGAACAATCCTATTCGCCGTAACCACGACGTTGAGAATAGGGATCTGGTGAGCCACTTCTATCTACGCACCGAACTTGAGAATGTGCGATCTGAGAATAACGGATTCACCGTATTCACTGATGAAAACCATGCTAATGCAGTTGTCGCCAATGGCCGAGATGCGTCGCACTTGTTCGTGTCGAAGGATGATCTTCTGTGCATCTTCGAGTCGCTAAAGAATAAAAAGTCGGCGGGGATGGATGGTGTCCCAAACGTCGTATTGAGACACCTGCCTTTGGAGGCTGTAGATATTTTCACCACGCTGTTTAACAATGCGCTGAATAATGCACATTATCCGGCGCATTGGAAGGTAGCTGTGGTACACCCTATCCCGAAAAAATGTAAAGATAGGACGAACCCTGCCAATCTCCGGTCAATTAGCTTGCTTCCGAATATTAGCAAGGTCTTTGAAAAGGTTGTCAATAGAGCCCTGTTAAAGTGGGTCGAGGACAATAACATAATCCAGGACAACCAGTTTGGTTTCAGGGCGAGGCATGACACTATTCATGCCGCGTCGAAACTGGTTTCCGACATTCAGTGGAATAAATGCAAGAGCCAATGCACGGGTGCTTGTCTGGTTGATTTTGAGAAGGCTTTCGACACCGTATGGTTAGAGGGACTTTTCTACAAGTTGACCAGGCGGGGGATGCACAAACCTTTGCTATATGTAATTTATAATATGCTTATGGGAAAGAAGTTCGTAGTCAAATGTGGCAACGTGACTTCGAGCAGAGTCTTTGAAATTAAAAACGGTTTACAGCAGGGGGCGGTCAATTCTCCGATCCTGTTTAACATTTACACGAGTGATCTGGTGGGTTCACTCAGACATGCTATAGCGTATGCCGACGATTTGGTGGCATACAGATCAGGTCCTAAAATCGAGGTCATTAATATCCTTTTGCAGCGTGACTTCGATCAAATTAAGCGATATTGCGACGACTGGAAGTTGAAAATCAACTTTCAGAAGACGGAAACAATCTTGTTCAGAACTCCATTGGCTGGGGCCTCTAGGGATACCAGAAAAAACTGGAAGAAATTGGCCATTATTGGACAAAATGGGCAGCCATTGGCGGTGAGAAGCGTAGTTAGATATCTGGGTATCTGGCTTGACCAGTATCTGTATTTCGATGGACATATAGTTGCTTGTCTTGCTGGGGCCAAGAAGGCTTATGCTCTGACAAGGAGACTGTTTCATAGCAGTCAACTTGACTCTAGAGTGAAGGTCATTTGCTACGTGGCCCTTATAAGGCCGATCATCGCTTATGGTTGTCCATTGTGGTTTAATACAGCGCCTAGTTATATGGAAAAGATTCGGGTTTTGGAGAGACAATGTCTTAGGACCTGTCTCCGGTTGTTCCGAACGCCCGAATCCAACTATATAAAATACTATCCCAACAAGGTCCTATACGATGGGGCTCAGTTGAATAGGATTGACAATTTCCTCATTAAGGTCACTCGGCACGTTGCAAGGGCAATGGCCAGCGACAATAGTCTGATATTTGGGGCTTACTACCCCAATGAAATGTACATAGAGAGTACGCTCCGGTCAGGCTTTATCCCACCAGAGGCATTTATCCATATTGATTCAAAAGGGCTGGTACAGACGAGGGATGGTATCCCGGTCTTATACCATCGCTACCGCAGCGCGAGAGATAAGCGGCTCCTCCATGACGGGGACGTCGCCAATGCTCATGAGCTCCTCCGTTTTAGTACCGCAATATCGGAGAGGGATAGATTCGACACGGAAAAGCAATTCGCCGAATTTTGGTGGCTTGTTGAGGGGGGAGGGGTCAACATGCCCTCCCAGGACGGTGCGTTACTCTAGGTAACTTCCTCTTAGCTTATAAGTTAGATTAAGTCAGCTAAGGCGTTTTTGGGAGAGGCCGGGCTCGCCAACGTGTGGTGGTGCTTCCGGGAGTTGACTGACGCTGTAAGGCTTCAGTCGGCTCACGGCGGCGCGTGTGCACGTTGACGACTGCCAGGCGCTCGGAAAGCAATTGGGATTTTGACCACTTGTTGCGCAAGGCAACGAGTGCTCAGAAGCCTAATTATAGTTAGAATATGCTAAGTAGTTTAAGTAAGTAGAGTAGGTAGTTTGTAATTTGTTTTTTTTATATAAAAATATAAAATTTATTAAAGATTCCGAGTTTTCTTAACAATTTTCTCGATGAAAACATAATTATGTAAGATTAGTTCGTAAAATAGTTTTTAGGCCGAAAGGCAATAATTATAAGATATAGTTAAGTTTAGGGCGTCCGCATAAGGATCAATAATCTAGAATAAGTATCCTGTTAATTTTAAGTTAGATTTAATCATTTTTGTCTAGTATGTAAGTTGATATAAGCTAATAATTAATAAAAATTAATTTAAAAGTAAAGTAAAAAGTGTATCGGACTACTAATCGAAAGGTCCCCGGTTCAATTCCCACCGGGGCCAACTAACGTCTTGAGTTTTTTTCCACTGCCCCACCTCTTGCGAACGTCTGACAAACATCCAAGAGTATCAATTGTCATAAGAAGCTTCTCAAATTTGCAGTTCGAATTCGGCTTAAAATTGTAGGTCCACTTCGCAAAGATAGTGGTTGGAGAAGCTAGGTTTTAGGCCCTGTTAATATGCCTAATATATATTTATTTTTTATAACGTATTATCCGGGGTCAGCCCACGTTCACGCAACTTTTAAAGTATGTCCAGGAGTTTGGCAGGCGTCTATGTCAACAGCTTTCTCAATCAACAATACATGGGTGGCTCGCTTGGCTGGATAAAGTCATTTTAACTCCGAAAATCCATTTTTATTAGGATTAACCTATATTGATTCCATTCGACTCCCAGCCCCGAGGTTCGAAAAGGCAAGGAAGCCGAACATCTGTTTCAAAGACCAAGCAATCTCGGATACTAGAGAGCTTGGTCTGGACAACTGGAAGCACCATGCCCCAGATCGCACAGGATAGACGGCTGCAGTGTCTCAGGCAGAGGCTCTTCACGGGTCAGGAGCCCGTTAAGTAAAGTAAGTACGAGTATATTCATTCAATAACCTGAAAATAAATCCACGTAAATACTCCAAATAACGATTTCTCTATTAAAAAAGTAGTTTTCGTAATTTTCAATTTTTTTTTAAAACTAGAAGGCGTTCGGTAAAAATAATAATTGGAGCATTTTAAAAAAAAACTAGTTTCACTATTTTGAAAAAAAAAAAATGAAAACTACTTTTTTAACTTTTTTTCCTTACAAGTTTTGAGTTTGAAAGTATTTTTTCAAAGACGATTGCAAGGCGGCTCGATACATATGAAAAAGTTTTCATACTCATGAACGACCAGCTGATGAACGGAAATAGTGGCAATATTGTGTAACAACACGAAGTCCATCGCCGATGTAGGTGTTGCTTACCAACACACATGAGTCTCTATCCTTGCTGGCTTTTGGTATAACAACACACACGGACACGTTCGAGAAGAGGGAGTTGCAGTTTATTGTCAGACGTCAGTAGACGTATGACAAAGTAGATTCCAACGTTTTGAAATAAATAAAGATGTAAAGAGTAATTGTGCATTTTATTTTTACAAGTTTAACAATTGTATCACCGTTGTTCAATTTGACTTGAGCTTTCTCTCTTTTGCACTAATTTGTTTATTTCGTACAATATTCGTTTCAATGTTTCTCTTAAATGCACAGTTTTTATTCTGTTTTGATTGAGTTCTTTCTTTGTAATACTTCTTACTGTATTGCTGATGATGAGTCGAATAAGACCCGAAATGCATTCAAACAAATAAAATCAAATTGACAAAGTAAATAACATCTGTTTTTCTTTTGTATTGATTTGTCAATAATTTTCGTTTATCTTCTTTTATACGATTCATTAAAAAAATTAATTAAGTAATAAAAACATAGGGACGGGCTACAGTCCGCTTGGGCGAACTGTTGGATACCCTATTCTTATTCCTATCCCTCATAAGTGGGTGTGACAAAAGTCTAAGTATGGTTGAATTGTTAAGAACGCTCTACATGTTTTGTTTTATAACATTTAAAGGATTTTATAAAAAAAAAACGAAGCTTTTGTAAAAAAAACGTTCCCTAGCTCAAACTTTGGTTTTTCAATAATTTTTTTATTATTTAATTGTGGGCCAGTCACTAAGCGCAGTTAAAAAAAAATAACACATGAGCACAAAGGGCCCCTAGAGAGTATATATTATAAATTTCAGCTCCCTAGCTCAAATTTTGGTTTTTCAATAAAATTGATTTATTTAATTGTGGGCGGATTTTGAAATTTTTTTCTCCCGAGCAGTTTTAGGAGTCATAGATCATATATAAAAAATGTCAGCTTTCTAGCTCAAAATTCGATTTTTTCGAAAAATTTGTTTTTTTTTGAGTTTGTGGTCGTTGTGGCTGTCTGTGGGCGGATTTCAAAAATTCGTAAACTTGATTATTTCGGGACACTAGACAGTATATCGTTAAAATTTCAGGTCTCTAGGCCCAGTTTAAAGGCCTAATTTTTGCCGACGGACGGACGGACGGACGGACATGGTTAGATCGACATTACTATCGATGCTGATCATAAATATAGTAACTTTTAGGGGTCTACGGGCAATATTAAGGTACACTTCGCTTCAACTGAATAAGCACAAACATTTTCTAAGCTACGTTGTCCATTTTTTCAAAACCTTGTACCGTAATATATCATTTGATGATGCAAACTGTTTGCGTATGATGTTGACAAAATAAATCGGAAAGAATATTTCAAAAAGTACCGCTATTTTTTTCCTGGTTCCCTTGCAAAGCATTCAATATGGAAAAATGCAGTTTTATTTTGCGTCAACTGAATAGACAGACTTGCCCACCTAAGGTTTCATCTCTCGATGGCTTCTTTCATAAATATGAGTTTGCATGTAGACGTGTGTTTTAAGCTGGCAATAAAGTCTTGATCTATTCGTACAAACTATCCTTTCCAATTACCAGTTTTTACGTGTGTTTCGATTAATGGACTGTATATCACATTAACTTGCACACAAAACCGTTCAACAGCGCAGAGTGTTGTTTTTATACCCTATTCTAAGGGTATATTAATTTTGACCTAAAGTTTGTAACATACCTTAATATTGCCCGTAGACCCCTAAAAGTTACTATATTTATGATCAGCATCGATAGTACCTAATGTCGATCTAGCCATGTCCGTCCGTCCGTCCGTCCGTCTGTCGGCAAAAATTAGGCCTTTAAACTCGACCTAGAGAGCTGAAATTTTAACCATATACTCTCTAGGGTCCCGAAATAATCAAGTTTACGAATTTTTGAAATCCGCCCACAGTCACGCCCACAAACTCAAAAAAACAAAATTTTGGAAAAAATCGAATTTTGAGCTAGAAAGCTGAAATTTTTTATATATGATCTATGACTCCTAAAACTGCTCGGGATAAAAAAAAATTCAAAATTCGCCCACTGACTCGCCCACAAATAAATAAAACAATTTTTTTGAAAATCCAAAGTTTAATCTAGGGAGCTGAAATTTATAATATATACTCTCTATCGGCCCTTTATGCTCATGTGTAAATATTTTCGAAATCTGACACGCCCACATTTTTTTTTTTTTTTTGAAAATTCAAAGCTCGAGCTAGGGAGCTGAAATTTATAACATAAACTCTCTAGGGGCCCTTTATTCTCATGTGTTAATTTTTTTTAAATCCGCCTACTGACACCCCCACAATTAAATAAAACAATTTTATTGAAACACCCAAGTTTGAGCTAGGGAGCGTTTTTTTGATAAAATCCTTTAAATGTTATATAACAAAATATGTAGAGCTTTCTTAACAATTCAACCATACTAAAAATATCTAAAGCAGACCACATAGTACTACCCTTCATGAAAACATACGTAAGTTGCAGTAGGCAATGAATAGACTGAACAGAAGTGGGGTTTTCTTCTATGATGCGAGTGCCTTTCCCACTTTCTTTGTAGAACGAAACTCAATTTTTTGTGGGTGGCAGGGTGATGTATGGATACATTCAAGTTTCAACCACACACATTTTATTTGCATTTTTTTTGTGATTATATTGTATCTCCCGTAACCTACTAAAGATACGCAAAACAAAAAGCAAAAATGTTCGGCTTGTGTTTGCACGGAATATATGCGAAAGAAAAATATGGTTACCCTGGTGTGTTGCAACATAATAATGTATATGGCAAGGCAAGAAGCGGAGAAGTGCACGTATTTGATTTGAACTAAAAACACCAGATGGTATGACATTCAAAATGTGTCTACAGTTGAAAACTGCTACACAAAAACAAGTGCGGAGTGGTAATGTAATTAAAGGGTTGTTGTGATGTGGGAAAAACGATGAGGTATTCAGTTGTTTCTTAAAAGGAATAAAGAAGACCCTGGAGAATTATTTTCAATTACCAGAGTAGTTTTGCAAGGAAGTATCTGGGAAATTGAAGTTGACATTAAAGTACATCCAAGTACTAGAAACCGATCGGAAATATAATCATGCTCATTTCCTATTTCTGGTGGTTAAATAAAAAGCTTATTTATAGTGGGTAACCAAACAAATTAGGGTCACGAATGGGTTGTAAAAAACCTTAAACGAATTGTTGTCGAATCACATTTTCTCACTAGCCTTATATATGTGAATTTTGTAAAAAAGCCTTCCGATTCTGGTACTTCATGTTATTTGAAAATACATGCATTGTTGTTTAATATTAAAAAAAAGAAAAGAAAAATAGTAAACTATTAACAATGTATACAAACTCAAAGGAAGAAAAAAACAATGTAAACGAAGTAAGCCTTATCGAATGTTTTTCTTGATATCATGCATGCGACAACAAAAGCATACATACAAAAAATTCTGCCGCGTTTTAAGGGAGGTTTTAAGGAATCCTCTGCAGTTATTTCAACATATGCCTAGCTTTTGCTAATGCTCTGAACTGTCGTGCCGTGCAGAGACCCAGATTGATCGAAAGTGGTTTACCGAAAAGAAAGACAGAGAGATAGGCAATGGCTTGAATAGCTTTCACTTTTAGAAGCAAGCGAACGAAATTGTTTTCGAATATCGAAGATACAAAATGGCTTAACTGGTAGATGGGCAGCGTCCACACAACTGAATCCGGTTTTGTATCGGGTTGGTAGAGCGACAGTTGTGTTTGAAAAAGAAACACGGATATAATTGTGGTACTATCTACTATGTGCTAATCAGTCTCGTTTTGGCCCTAAACATAGTTGTACTACTGCGTTGATAAACGAAACAGAGGAAATTAGACAAGCCGTAGATAAAGACGAAGTAACTTTTCTTATCTTGCTCGATTTCTCTAAAGCATTTGATATGGTAAATCACCATGTTCTTTCTGGTAAGCTACGAAATCAATTTAATTTTTCGGTTTCGGCTACTAATGTAGTAGCCTCTTATTTATGTCTGAGATTCCAGGCAGTTGTGGTTAATAACTTCACATCTGATTTTCTTCCACTTAGATCTGGTGTTCCTCAAGGATCAATTTTGGGTCCGCTATTCTTCTCTATGTACGTCAACGACCTTCCTTCGTGTAATTTCATCTTCTTCGACTACTTACCTTGCCGTGGTGGAGATGCTTAGTAAGAACCCGTTGATACCGGAGAGCAGTTAACCCAATTCCAGTGGTGGAGCGAGCGCAGCGTAAACCGTGCCCAGGGATGAAAGGTTGAGGGTATTTTCAACCGATAACGAGCTCCTTCAGGTGCCCTGGCAGGGCCTGTCGTATTCAACTAAACCGTATTCTCAGGAAACCAGAGAATACATGGGACGAAAAAGATAGGGATACGGTACGGTGGGCAAGGGACATGTTGGCGGAGAAGTCCGATCACCCTGAGATAGTGGGTCGTCCTGCTCCAGCTACACATGGCTCGGGCGAAACCACGTTAGCGCTGGGCACCGTGAAAAGGGCAGCGACTCTTGAGCACGGGAGACCTACCCTCAAACACGGGGCACAGACTAACAGAACGGGGAAAGCCCTTTCTGTAACAGGAAGACCACCCCAAACCGCACCGAAAAACAACAACAAAAAACAGAGCAGCATATCTGCTAGCAAAAAAGATTTTGCATCTAAGCGAAGCGAAGAAGGCAAAGAGCGGTGAATCAGCGCACAGACCCTTCAACGAGGTAGCGAAGGATAATCTGGTCTTCGGCATCTGTGACTAGAGCAATGATGAGGGGAGAATTAGTGGCGAGAACTGGCGCACGCTAAAGTCAAGACTGACCATCGACATTCTTGCCTTCAGCGATAGAGAACCCTCGGTACTACTTCCTACCTTCACAGACAACGGCTGGTACCTCAACGGCGCCATATTAGTGAGGTGCTCCGATCAGATGCCGGTAGACTTTTTAAAGGCAGCGATCCCGAGACTAACGAATCTCTGGGTCAATGCCAAGCTGAGTGTCGCTCACTGGATCGACATTCCGGTCCGCCCAAGAGCTCGCACTTGGGTACCCCCAGGACCAAATAAGCCGGACGAGATCCTCCGGCTTATTAAGAGACAAAACCGGGATCTTCCAACCGAGAATTGGAGGATCATAAAGGCCGATGAACCGGAAGAGAGGGGAAGACTAATATCTTTCCTCCTCAACCAAGAGTCAGTTGAACTCGTTAACAAAAAGGGGTTCAAAATCTTCTACGGCATGGACACTCTGGTCCTAAAAATCCATGAGAAGGACGAGAGACTACTCGCAGGCATGGTATCCTCGCTAAGTAGTCTTGGCTTAGAGGCTACGCCCGAAAGTTCTTCTCTGGAAACAGACCCTTCACCTACTTCTCCGCCTGGAAAAAGGTGGAGCCATCCAGGAGCCATGGGTCACAAATAACGGCCGCATATCTGGACTCAGGGCAAGAAACTACTCCTTGTTCTATGCAAGCAATTCAGGTAAACCCAGAACTTGCATACTAACAAAGAATAATATTAAAGCTTTCCTTCTTCCGAATTACAGCGACCCTGACTTCACTTGCGTGGGGTTAGATCGAGCCGGAAAGGGACCGCTGTGGATATCGTCAGCGTACCTCCCATATGACGACACGGGCGAAGTTCCATCAATTACGATACGCAGGACGGTACAGACAGCGGCTGCTAGTAACACCCCACTGGTGGTAGGTGCTGACGCAAACGCGCAGCACACCACATGAGGCAGCAGTAACATTAACAAAAGGGGTGAGTTACTCTTTGAATATATTATTGAAACTAGCCTCGTAGTGTGTAACATATGGTCTGAACCCACCTTTATAAACAGAATCAGGCAGGAAGTCATTGACCTGACACTGACCACCTGTTCACCTGATATAGTTATAGAAAATTGGGAAGTATCTAGTGAAGTCTCATTCTCGGACTACCGCTACATACTTTTCAATCTAAAATTCGAGACCCCCCATCGAAAGTGTTTAAGAACCCGAAAAACACAAATTGGCAGGTCTATAATTCTATACTCAAAAAGAAAATAGACAGCCTCCAAATCAGACAGCCTACTTCACCGGAAGAATTAGATGAAATGGTGAATGCAGTAATGTCTGCCATGAACAAGGCCTGCCCCACCGGCAGACACAAAGAAGGAGGTAAACCCCCGTGGTGGACCTCCACTGTAGCTTCTCTGCGCAGAGATAGCAGGAGTAAGTTTAACAAGGCCAAGTCTTCAAGAAACCCAGCTGACTGGGATAGTTATAAAGACAGTCTTAAAAACTACAAAAAGGAAGTAAAGAGAGCACAGCGAGAGTCGTGGAAATCTTTCTGTGAGAACATAGAAAAAACAAGCGACTCCAGTAGGCTGCGTAAGATCCTCTAAAAATCTCCTCAAATACCTAGCGTCATACAAAGCCAAGGAGGAGTGTGGACCTCAACCAGCGAGGAGACCTTAGGCCTACTACTGGATACCCACTTCCCAGGCAACAAAGTAGAGGTAAATCACCCTACACTGCAGCATCACAGGGTCCAAATGGTTCCGGAGCATATTGCTGACAATCGCAAACTAGCGTGGGCGATTAACAGCATCCTCCCATATAAATCACCTGGACTAGATGGAATCACACCCATAGAGCTACAGAAGAGTATCGAGACTCTCACACCCTGGCTACTGGTGATTTTCAATAGCTGCCTAAAACTCAGCTTTACGCCCACAGTTTGGAAAACGGTAAAAGTGGTCTTTATACCAAAATGCGGTAAAGCTTCACACTGTTCTCCAGAAGACTTCAGACCTATCAGTCTAACTTTATTCCTCCTGAAAACGTTGGAAAGACTTGTAGATTACTACATACGCTTAAACCTGGAAATCAATTCCCTTTCGAGGTGTCAACACGCCTACCGAAAAGGCTTTTCAGTAGAAACAACACTTCATTCGGTAGTCAGCACTATCGAAAAATCGCTGTATCACAAAGAATACACGATGGTATCCTTTCTGGATATAGAAGGGGCTTTCAACAATGTCAATACAGAAGCCGTCACGAACGCACTCCTCAGACTAAACGTGGACAACTGCCTCTGCACCTGGATAAAAAAATGCTAGACAGCAGGCTGATCTAGGCGGAGCTTGGCAGCTGTCTGACAGGGGGGTGAGTGTACAGGGGCACACCACAAGGAGGAGTGCTCTCACCACTACTAGGTCAACGAGGTCATCTCCAACCTAGAGGAGGATGGGTGCAAAGTGACGGCCTACGCGGACGACATTGCCATTGCCATAACGGGAAAATTCCCCCACACGATCAGAGACCTAATGGAATCGGCTCTCAGGAAACTATCCTCCTGGTCAATTAAGGTCGGGCTCAATGTTAACCCATCCAAACTGGTTTTATTTACAAGGAAAACTAAGGTTCAGCAGATAACGCCACCTACGCTCAACAACGAACCAAATTTTCCAGCCAAGCTAAATACCTGGGAACGATCCTAGATAGCAAACTCAGTTGGAAACCAAACATCCAAGACCGAATAAGGAAGGCTACGATTGCCATTTACACCTGTAAAAAGGCCTTAGGCTCCAGATGGGGTCTACAGCCTAAGATAACTCACTGGCTGTACACGGCGGTCGTCAGGCCTAGCCTCACTTACAGTATCATAGCATGGTGGCCTGCAATATCGAAGCAATGCCACGCATGCGCCCTAGAACGAATACAGAGGGCAACCTGCATATGCATCACAGGAGCCTTAAGATCCACACCAACGGCAGCCTTAACGACTTTTTTAAACCTCCTCCTCATTGATATCTATGGGAAGCTGGTGGCCACTAAGGCGGCCTTGAGATTAAGAGAATCCAATTCGTGGCAAAGTTCACACATCGGGCACAGCAACATCCTAACTGCCCACAAGATTCCCAACAATACGGATTACCTAATCCCAACACTAGATTTCAGTAATAAATACAAGACGGCCATCCCAGACCGATCCAGCTGGGAAGACGGTCGTATTGTAAACAATAACGCCATAGAAATATGGTAAAACAATGCCGCAAATCTCTTAACGAGATCGCGGTCAGATGTAACACTTCCCTTTGTTGGGTACCCGGTCACAGTGATATTCCAGGCAACTGCAAGGCGGACGAGTTAGCCAGACGGGGTTCCGCACAAGAACTCTCTGACAATAGAGATACACCGGCGGTACCCATTCAGACACTGAAACGCAAACTTCTAGATAACGCGTTAATAGAAGCAAACAATAGGTGGAATAGCATCAGTACATGTGTGTCCTCAAAGCAAATTTGGACCAAATACGATGCAAAAAGAACATCCAAACTTCTCTCCATCAGCAGGAAAAATATCAGCTCTGTAATCGGAGCAATCACTGGTCACTGCCTTTTAGGCAGACATGCCACCAGATTGGGAGCTCCTTCAAACGTCTTCTGCAGAAGCTGTAGAGACGTCGAAGAGGAAGAAACCACCACACATCTCCTGTGCAACTGCCCCGCACTAGCCAACTCAAGGAAACAAATTCTTGGCAATTATTTCCTCGATTATCTAAGCGATCTCAGAGAGACAGATATTGGCTGTATCAGCAAATTCGTCACTAGGTCCAAATGGTTAGACTATACAGAGGACGGATTGAACTATGACTTGAGCCCCTCCCGCTCCCTCCCCGCAGATCACACCAAACCAATTCCCCTGCAAAGGAAAAGAGATCTCACTGAAGTTAGATTGTATCAGTCACTTCAGTCAGAACTCCACTCCGAGGGCGAGAAAGTAACCCGGCGGATCGACTGAAACAGTCTCCCCCGACCTTGCTGCCTTCCCGCTATGCAGATAAAACGGGAACAGAGTTGAGGTTAGATTGTAACAGTCACCCCACTCTGTTTCTCTCCCATGCCTCAAACCTGTACCACAAACCCCCCGAACTCAGTCACCATAATCCAAATCGACTATCAAGGCCGCCGCTCCCTGCTCCCTTTCCGCGGAATGGTGTAACTTGAGGCTCGTACTGCAACAGTCGCCACAAGCCGCACCAACCGCGATGCGTGTGGCACTCAGGGTTGGACCACCTTCAGTCACCCCCTCCAGTACAGTCTTTCAACCAACTACTTGACTGTGCAGCCGGTACACCCCGACCCCCCTAAAAGGACTGTAATAGCTTGGGATTCGACTGTATCAGTCTCCCCGGCATGGTGTTGCCTGCAAAGAGAGTGAAGAGCAGTTTGAGGTTCGATTGGAACAGTCATCTCAAAAGGCACTTCCCTCCCCCGGTGATCAGGTAGCAATAGCTTCCCCTCCGCGGCGCAGAATTTGGGATCGACCTGTGGTTTGATTGCATCAATCACCTCATCTCGATCCCAACCCTTGGGTCGGATGTCGGGCGAGAGTCGCCACTCCACTAGTCACTCCAATACATCGCAACCCATGCGAAATACAGCCAGGCTGCACACCCTGACCCCTTCAGGAGTATCTCCCCCCATAAAACCACTACCTCGCAGGAGGCAATCACAGGGAACCCAGTAGGACGAGCGACGACCGGCAGAACACCCCCCACCCCTTTTTGTGGTATCACCATGGGCCGAAACTGCGGCCTAAGTGTGCCTCGGCTCACGCCCTCGCAGCCACCTTACCTACCTACCGTCATGTAATTTAAATTCTTCCATTGATATGTAGGTATGCTGATGATGTGCAGTTACGAAAGAGTTTTCCGTTGGGTCTTGCGGAAAATGCTGCATATGAATTAAATGAAGACCTGGAAAGGATTCCGTGCTGGTCTCGAGCAAATTGACCCCGTTTAAACCCGTCTAAGTCTAAATGTTTGGTTATTTCTAGAAAGCAGGTTGATACTCTATGTTTCCCTAAAATATATCTCAATGGTAGCTCTATTGAATTTGTCGAATCTGCAAAAAATCTTGGCATAATTTTTAATCGAACGCTTACTTGGAATAACCACATCAGACTGGCTCTCGGCAGGGGTAATGGAGGTCTTCGCATGCTATGGGCTACACAAAAAGTCACACCTATAAAAACAAGAATAATCCTTGCCAAAACGCTTCTTATTCCAATTCTGATGTTTGGTTGTGAGCTTTTCAGCAACAGTGATTATGAGCATAGGCGAAAACTCAATGTAGCCTATAATAGTATCGCCCGATATATTTATGGACTAAGAAGATACGATCACATTTCCTCTTTTTCAAAATCGATTCATGAAATTTCTCTTGACAACATTTTTAAGCTGAGAATATTGATCTTGCTTCATAATATTCTTCAGATGCGCCAACCATCTTATCTTTTAGCAGGATCCGTTTTATGCGTTTTACTAGGACATTTGATCTCAGACCAATGCGCTTCAATTTCTTGGTTTCTGAGCGACAATTCTTTATCCATGCGATTCGGCTATGGAATTCCCTCCCCCAACATATAAGGTTGATTAGTGGCAAAGCGCTGTTCAAAGAGGAACTCAGGCAATACCTGCAAGCACTTCGAAGATGATGATGATAAGTTGTTTAAGTCTTTCTGCTTTTATTTTTATACCCTATTCTAGGGGTATATTAATTTTGACGCATAGTTTGTAACATACCTTAATATTGCCCGTAGACCCCTAAAAGTTACTATATTTATGATCAGCATCGATAGTAATGTCGATCTAGCCATGTCCGTCGGTCCGTCTGTCGGCAAAAATTAGGCCTTTAAACTGGACCTAGAGAGCTGAAATTTTAACCATATACTCTCTAGGGTCCCGAAATAATCAAGTTTACGAATTTTTGAAATCCGCCCACAGACACGCCCACAAACTCAAAAAAACTAAATTTTGGAAAAAATCGAATTTTGAGCTAGAAAGCTGAAATTTTTTATATATGATCTATGACTCCTAAAACTGCTTGGGATAAAAAATTTTCAAAATCCGCCCACTGACACGCCTACAATTATTTTTTTTTTTGTTTTAAAATTCAAAGTTTGACCTAGGGAGCTGAAATGTATAATATTTATAATATACTCTCTAGGGGCCCTTTATTCTCATGTGTTAATTTTTTTTAAATCCGCCTACTGACACGCCCACAATTAAATAAAACTATTTTATTGAAACACCCAAGTTTGAGCTAGGGAGCGTTTTTTTTTTTTGATAAAATCCTTTAAATGTTATATAACAAAATATGTAGAGCGTTCTTAACAATTCAACCATACTTAGACTTTTGTCGCGCCCACTTATGAGGGATAGGAATAAGAATAGGGTATCCAGCAGTTCGCCCAAGCGGACTGTAGCCCGTCCCTATGTTTTATTTTGCGTTTGCTTATTTTATTTTTATTATTTTTTTTCTCATCTCCTTCTCCATTTTTGTCTTTTGGAATTTCTATTGTGAATATGTATCCATCTAAACTTTTTATTTTTTTAAAAATTGTACAAGTACCTAATTTTTCTACTCGTATATCTACATACATTTTAGATTTAACATTGAAATAGAATATTTTTTCATTGAAACTTCCACTACTTAATAAGATATTGTATCTTACTGTGTAAGGTTATTAAATAAAGAATTACATTTGAAAAAAAAAATTGAATTTGAATATGCTACAAGATTTAAATGGCGTTGCAAGAAAAACATTCTCGACAGCTCTGAAATTTCTTTGTTTTTTACTCATTGTTTCTGCTCTACGGAAAAATGTTTTTCCCGCCACGAATTGGTAATTTCGATGACGGAAATAAATTGGTGTAAAAGTGAATGACGAAGTCAGACTTCGTGCTGACAAAGGCGCTTCCCAGACATCAAGCATCCACCCTTAATGTTGCGTGAGCGGTCTAAGCCATGCGGAGAAAAATTTGCAGGCCTTTTAATCACCAAACCGATTGAGCTCAAATCCGGCAATATTTGGTATTGGTCTGAGAGTGTTTCTGTAAGGTTTGGTCCAAATCGGTCCACCAAGTTTGCCTTGCAAAATTGTTAATAATAAAGCATATATTTCTATTTATTTTAAGGGCAGCAAGGCACGCCGGGTACCCGCTATATACAAAAATTATGTTCTACTTGAACGTATTGGCCAATAGAATTATTGGGCACGCAAAGCCGGCCGAGTGCAGGCTACTATTGGAATAAATAAACACAATTTTGTGAATCAAGAATTATGAAAAAAACCGCAAGGACAATACTGTTTCTACCTGTTGAGTCCCATAGTGGAACATCTTGTAAGCTTTTTTCCAAACCGATGACCGGTATGTCTCGATTTCGTTTCTTGAACAAACAAGATATGCACTCGCGCTGTAACCATCATCTCTTCAAGCATGTTGCTACTACTGTTCCAACGCTCAAGTTTTAAATTGTTAACTGTGTCGCTAGGCTCACCTGGATGTTAACATTGGCTAGATGTTGTCCCGTAGTCGCCTTTGATGGCAAGTGCTGTTTATCGGAATACGATTGTAAGCAATCTTAGGACAAACAAATAAATATATGAGATGGTAAGCTAAGTAAAG
Organism: Portevinia maculata; assembly: GCA_949715645.1. Lineage (NCBI taxonomy): Eukaryota > Metazoa > Arthropoda > Insecta > Diptera > Syrphidae > Portevinia > Portevinia maculata. The sequence goes on along the minus strand of OX454525.1, from coordinate 12,532,501 downwards.
AGAAAAATCCCGTCTCTTCTTTCCTTCTCTACTATTCAGGAATTATCCTGCTAAACGCAGCTCTGTTGGTGTATGAGTGCTGATTGAATGATTGTTCGATACAGAAACTTTTTAGTCGGGCGCTATTCAGAGTTGGCTACGCACGCGTTAAGGATTGCCTCCGTCCGTTTATAGATAATATTCAATAAAATAAATAGTGCGCACAGTTCAGAAGTGGGATAGAGACCTTTATAATTTGTGTTTTAAATGGTATATAAAAAAAAAAACAAATTCGAAATATTTTAAGAAAACTAAATTTTCTTTGAGTGCGCAGCTGTTGTGCTATTTAGTGTTATTTTACTGCATTGTGTGAAGTTGCATGTGTGGCTGTTAACACATACACAAAATATAGGTGCGCGTCGTGAAAAAAAAAAAAAAAAAAAAAAAAAAAAAATTCAAGGAAATCGAAATTTTTAGTGCGCAGTTTTGTAATCTTTTTCTGCATTGTGCAAGTTTCATTTTGTTGTATGCGTGAGTGTTAGCACATACAAAAAAAAAAAGAAAAGAAAAAGAAAATACGCGTCGCAAAGGAAAGAAAAACGATGGCGTCTAAAAACATTTCACTAAGAGGAACAAAAGGAAGAAGCGGAACATTGCAAAAGTTGATTCAACGTGAAAAGGATCTCATCGCAAGGGAGAAGGCTGTAGAAGAGAAAGAGAAGGCAATGAATGCTGATTCAACCACAGTTCTCAATTCAACCCCTGTCGAAAATAACGCTAACGCCAGTGTTTCATCAATGCAACCTACTCTTCTTTTCGGTTTGTCGGAGAGTAAAAGATTGGTACCGATTTTTAACCCCTCCCACCAAAATGGGTTTTCTCTTACAGCTGATAAATGGGTAAGTACTGTGGAAAATTTGAAGATTATGTTTGAGTGGGACGATCGTACCACTCTTTTCTATGCTTCTCTTCGATTGGAAGAAGCGGCGGCACAATGGTTTCGGGGTTGCCAGCATTATGTACGCACTTGGGAAACGTTTAAAGACAATTTAAAGAGAGCATTCCCATCAGTGCATGACGAATCTATAATACTCAGTCAGCTGATGGGCAGAGTAAAGAAGCAGGATGAAAGCTTTGAAAATTATTTTTATGAGATGATAGCATTATCCTCACAAGCAGGTATAGGGGATGGCGCTGCTGTGAATTATATTATATCTGGACTTGGGGATAGGGAATTGATAAATGCTCTTTCGGCATCATCCTGTAGGGATTCGAGTGAATTACTTGCAAAAATAAAAAGACACGTACTAATAAGACAGCAGGAAAAAAATAGAAGATTGTTTTCTGAAAACACTCTTGAGCGCTACGCTCGGCAAAGTAATACCATTCTATCGCAACCGAGATCTCGTTCAAATTGGGGCAACAATTCAGAGCGATGTGGTAGACGAAAACATTTTAGTCCAGTCCATACACGAGTGGGTTTTAATTCGAGGAGTAATTCGGAGCCATACCCTCAGAATAAAAATTCGAGATCACCAACTCGGAACACAGATTTTAATAGACAACAAATGCGTCAAAAAGCTATACCGACAAGACAGCGAACGGAAAGAGTTTGCTATAACTGTCGAAAAGGTGGTCATTATGCTAATCAGTGCCCAGAATTACGGAAAAGGGCATTGTCCAATTCTCGCGGTAATGAATTTAACCACCCTTCAAAGAGAATGGCGCGAATGAGTGTTACTAACAACGACGGACTAGTTAAAAACATTTTAGTAGAAAATAAAACTGTGAATGCGTTTTTGGATATGGGCAGTGATTGTTCAACAATTAAGATAGCTTTAGTGCAGTGTGTAAAATTTCTCTTGACAACATTTTTAAGCTGAGAATATTGATCTTGCTTCATAATATTCTTCAGACGCGCCAACCATCTTATCTTTTAGCAGGATCCGTTTTATGCGTTTTACTAGGACATTTGATCTCAGACCAATGCGCTTCAATTTCTTGGTTTCTGAGCGACAATTCTTTATCCATGCGATTCGGCTATGGAATTCCCTCCCCCAACATATAAGGTTGATTAGTGGCAAAGCGCTGTTCAAAGAGGAACTCAGGCAATACCTGCAAGCACTTCGAAGATGATGATGATAAGTTGTTTAAGTCTTTCTGCTTTTATTTTTATACCCTATTCTAGGGGTATATTAATTTTGACGCATAGTTTGTAACATACCTTAATATTGCCCGTAGACCCCTAAAAGTTACTATATTTATGATCAGCATCGATAGTAATGTCGATCTAGCCATGTCCGTCGGTCCGTCTGTCGGCAAAAATTAGGCCTTTAAACTGGACCTAGAGAGCTGAAATTTTAACCATATACTCTCTAGGGTCCCGAAATAATCAAGTTTACGAATTTTTGAAATCCGCCCACAGACACGCCCACAAACTCAAAAAAACAAAATTTTGGAAAAAATCGAATTTTGAGCTAGAAAGCTGAAATTTTTTATATATGATCTATGACTCCTAAAACTGCTTGGGATAAAAAATTTTCAAAATCCGCCCACTGACACGCCTACAATTATTTTTTTTTTTTGTTTTAAAATTCAAAGTTTGACCTAGGGAGCTGAAATGTATAATATTTATAATATACTCTCTAGGGGCCCTTTATTCTCATGTGTTAATTTTTTTTAAATCCGCCTACTGACACGCCCACAATTAAATAAAACTATTTTATTGAAACACCCAAGTTTGAGCTAGGGAGCGTTTTTTTTTTTTGATAAAATCCTTTAAATGTTATATAACAAAATATGTAGAGCGTTCTTAACAATTCAACCATACTTAGACTTTTGTCGCGCCCACTTATGAGGGATAGGAATAAGAATAGGGTATCCAGCAGTTCGCCCAAGCGGACTGTAGCCCGTCCCTATGTTTTATTTTGCGTTTGCTTATTTTATTTTTATTATTTTTTTTCTCATCTCCTTCTCCATTTTTGTCTTTTGGAATTTCTATTGTGAATATGTATCCATCTAAACTTTTTATTTTTTTAAAAATTGTACAAGTACCTAATTTTTCTACTCGTATATCTACATACATTTTAGATTTAACATTGAAATAGAATATTTTTTCATTGAAACTTCCACTACTTAATAAGATATTGTATCTTACTGTGTAAGGTTATTAAATAAAGAATTACATTTGAAAAAAAAAATTGAATTTGAATATGCTACAAGATTTAAATGGCGTTGCAAGAAAAACATTCTCGACAGCTCTGAAATTTCTTTGTTTTTTACTCATTGTTTCTGCTCTACGGAAAAATGTTTTTCCCGCCACGAATTGGTAATTTCGATGACGGAAATAAATTGGTGTAAAAGTGAATGACGAAGTCAGACTTCGTGCTGACAAAGGCGCTTCCCAGACATCAAGCATCCACCCTTAATGTTGCGTGAGCGGTCTAAGCCATGCGGAGAAAAATTTGCAGGCCTTTTAATCACCAAACCGATTGAGCTCAAATCCGGCAATATTTGGTATTGGTCTGAGAGTGTTTCTGTAAGGTTTGGTCCAAATCGGTCCACCAAGTTTGCCTTGCAAAATTGTTAATAATAAAGCATATATTTCTATTTATTTTAAGGGCAGCAAGGCACGCCGGGTACCCGCTATATACAAAAATTATGTTCTACTTGAACGTATTGGCCAATAGAATTATTGGGCACGCAAAGCCGGCCGAGTGCAGGCTACTATTGGAATAAATAAACACAATTTTGTGAATCAAGAATTATGAAAAAAACCGCAAGGACAATACTGTTTCTACCTGTTGAGTTCCATAGTGGAACATCTTGTAAGCTTTTTTCCAAACCGATGACCGGTATGTCTCGATTTCGTTTCTTGAACAAACAAGATATGCACTCGCGCTGTAACCATCATCTCTTCAAGCATGTTGCTACTACTGTTCCAACGCTCAAGTTTTAAATTGTTAACTGTGTCGCTAGGCTCACCTGGATGTTAACATTGGCTAGATGTTGTCCCGTAGTCGCCTTTGATGGCAAGTGCTGTTTATCGGAATACGATTGTAAGCAATCTTAGGACAAACAAATAAATATATGAGATGGTAAGCTAAGTAAAGAGAAAAATCCCGTCTCTTCTTTCCTTCTCTACTATTCAGGAATTATCCTGCTAAACGCAGCTCTGTTGGTGTATGAGTGCTGATTGAATGATTGTTCGATACAGAAACTTTTTAGTCGGGCGCTATTCAGAGTTGGCTACGCACGCGTTAAGGATTGCCTCCGTCCGTTTATAGATAATATTCAATAAAATAAATAGTGCGCACAGTTCAGAAGTGGGATAGAGACCTTTATAATTTGTGTTTTAAATGGTATATAAAAAAAAAAAACAAATTCGAAATATTTTAAGAAAACTAAATTTTCTTTGAGTGCGCAGCTGTTGTGCTATTTAGTGTTATTTTACTGCATTGTGTGAAGTTGCATGTGTGGCTGTTAACACATACACAAAATATAGGTGCGCGTCGTGAAAAAAAAAAAAAAAAAAAAAAAAAAAAATTCAAGGAAATCGAAATTTTTAGTGCGCAGTTTTGTAATCTTTTTCTGCATTGTGCAAGTTTCATTTTGTTGTATGCGTGAGTGTTAGCACATACAAAAAAAAAAAAAGAAAAGAAAAAGAAAATACGCGTCGCAAAGGAAAGAAAAACGATGGCGTCTAAAATCATTTCACTAAGAGGAACAAAAGGAAGAAGCGGAACATTGCAAAAGTTGATTCAACGTGAAAAGGATCTCATCGCAAGGGAGAAGGCTGTAGAAGAGAAAGAGAAGGCAATGAATGCTGATTCAACCACAGTTCTCAATTCAACCCCTGTCGAAAATAACGCTAACGCCAGTGTTTCATCAATGCAACCTACTCTTCTTTTCGGTTTGTCGGAGAGTAAAAGATTGGTACCGATTTTTAACCCCTCCCACCAAAATGGGTTTTCTCTTACAGCTGATAAATGGGTAAGTACTGTGGAAAATTTGAAGATTATGTTTGAGTGGGACGATCGTACCACTCTTTTCTATGCTTCTCTTCGATTGGAAGAAGCGGCGGCACAATGGTTTCGGGGTTGCCAGCATTATGTACGCACTTGGGAAACGTTTAAAGACAATTTAAAGAGAGCATTCCCATCAGTGCATGACGAATCTATAATACTCAGTCAGCTGATGGGCAGAGTAAAGAAGCAGGATGAAAGCTATGAAAATTATTTTTATGAGATGATAGCATTATCCTCACAAGCAGGTATAGGGGATGGCGCTGCTGTGAATTATATTATATCTGGACTTGGGGATAGGGAATTGATAAGAGCTCTTTCGGCATCATCCTGTAGGGATTCGAGTGAATTACTTGCAAAAATAAAAAGACACGTACTAATAAGACAGCAGGAAAAAAATAGAAGATTGTTTTCTGAAAACACTCTTGAGCGCTACGCTCGGCAAAGTAATACCATTCTATCGCAACCGAGATCTCGTTCAAATTGGGGCAACAATTCAGAGCGATATGGTAGACGAAAACATTTTAGTCCAGTAGATACACGAGTGGGTTTTAATTCGAGGAGTAATTCGGAGCCATACCCTCAGAATAAAAATTCGAGATCACCAACTCGGAACACAGATTTTAATAGACAACAAATGCGTCAAAAAGCTATACCGACAAGACAGCGAACGGAAAGAGTTTGCTATAACTGTCGAAAAGGTGGTCATTATGCTAATCAGTGCCCAGAATTACGGAAAAGGGCATTGTCCAATTCTCGCGGTAATGAATTTAACCACCCTTCAAAGAGAATGGCGCGAATGAGTGTTACTAACAACGACGGACTAGTTAAAAACATTTTAGTAGAAAATAAAACTGTGAATGCGTTTTTGGATATGGGCAGTGATTGTTCAACAATTAAGATAGCTTTAGTGCAGAAGAATGGTTGGCAGATGTTGTCTTCTTCCGTCGAACTTCATGGTTTCGGTGGTAGTACCGTTCGATCTTTGGGCAAGATATCAAAGTTAGTCACTGTCCAAGAAGTGTGTTTTACCATTGATATTGTTGTGGTATCTGATCATGATCAAGATTTTGATATGATATTGGGTCGAAATTTCATGGATCAACCAGGTGTCTGTGTGGTAAAAGAAAACGGAAAAATGGATGTTCAATATTCAAGAAACCAGCCCGTCGGCTCGGATTGACTAGGTAAGGGAAGTGTTTCAAATCATCCTAAAACAATTTTAAAGTTAGAGGATCTATGTATCAGTGACTGCATTTCAGGAGAACAAAAATCACAGTTTCTAGCCCTCATAAACTTGTATCCAGAGTGTTTTGCTGATAAATTACCTGAACTCGGAAAATCTAATATTATTGAAATGAACATTAAATTGAAGGAATCAAAAATAATTAATTATAAACCATACCGAATTCCCTATCACTTGCGTTCAACGATAAATGAAATAGTTCAAGAACTTTTAGAATCCGATATAATAGAGTTTTCTACTTCCGAATATGCCAGTCCTGCATTGCTGGTTCCTAAAAAGGATGGTAATTATCGAATGTGTATAGACTATCGAAAATTAAATGCGATAACTCTTCGAGAACTCTTCCCTACCCCAAATATTGAAGAATACATTAACATGATGTGTAGAAGTAAGATGTTTATAGTTTTGGATTTGATGAGCGGCTATTATCAAATACCAATTGCTGAAAATTGTCGGCATTTAACTGCTTTTGTTACACCCAGCGGACACTATCAATTCAAAAGAATGCCATTTGGTCTCACAAATGCTCCTGCTGTATTCATGCGGTTAATGGATATAATAAGGCAAAAATTAAGTAACGATTACTGTGTGATCTTCCTATTATAATTACTATGTGATCTTCGATTACTTTTCAAGGAAAACTATTGCTGTGTGAGCTTTTCGTTCGTAATAAGTAACGATTACTGTGTGATCTTCCTATTATAACTACTATGTGATCTTCGATTTCTTTTCAAGGAAAACTATTGCTGTGTGAGCTTTTCGTTCGTAATAAGTAACGATTACTGTGTGATCTTCCTATTATAACTACTATGTGATCTTCGATTTCTTTTCAAGGAAAACTATTGCTGTGTGAGCTTTTCGTTCGTAATAAGTAACGATTACTGTGTGATCTTCCTAATATAACTACTATGTGATCTTCGATATCCTTTCAAGGAAAACTATTGCTGTGTGAGCTTTCCGTTCGTAATAAGTAACGGTTACTGTGTGATCTTCTTAATACAATTGCTATGTGATCTTCGATTTCTTTTTCTTTAAAGAAAATGATTGCTGGGTGATCTTTCCGTTTTGTAATAATTAACGGTTGCTGTGTGATTTTCCTAATATAGTTACTAGGTAAACATTGCAATCTTCCTAAGGATCGACAGCGCTAGATTCGATTCAATTCCTTGAATTTTCATTCATTCAATGTGAATTGGAATTCTTCGGTACATGACAAGCTTCGTCACTGTGGACAGTGACATTGTCGGATGGCCGAGATGTAAGCAATCTTAGGACAAACAAATAAATATATGAGATGGTAAGCTAAGTAAAGAGAAAAATCCCGTCTCTTCTTTCCTTCTCTACTATTCAGGAATTATCCTGCTAAACGCAGCTCTGTTGGTGTATGAGTGCTGATTGAATGATTGTTCGATACAGAAACTTTTTAGTCGGGCGCTATTCAGAGTTAGCTACGCACGCGTTAAGGATTGCCTCCGTCCGTTTATAGATAATATTCAATAAAATAAATAGTGCGCACACGATGTAGTGATATTCTTATCCCTTGCCTCTATTAGTCAGGTAAGCCTAATCGAAATCGTTCCTTAGATTATTCTGATAGGTATTCTCGCACAGGAGCTTCAATTTTGAGTACGATCTCGGGCGTCGATAAAACATGTAAATAATTAAAGGTGGTTGATTGAAGACTTGGATGTGTCCATACTTGAAAAGAACTTCTAATGATAAACACTGAGCGAAACACACATTTAATATCTCCACACCACATATGGTCCATTCAAACAATAATTACTATATCTACACACTAAAGTATGGTTATAGTTCATTAGTCAAATAGCCATGCTCAAGGCAACCACTCACAAATGCAAAACGAGCCCACAAGGACGTTTAATTTTGAATTAATACGAACCCCATTCGACGTCCCCGAAGCACTAAAGTGCACATTACTCTCTTCCATCGCCGAAACTTTGGTGCTGCTCATCCAGTGCTTCCTTATTCATATCCCGAGTCCACCATATGCTTCGTATATTTAGATATAAGTATGCATGTGTACTTAATTATCATAGGCAATACTGTCGTAAAAAAGCAGTTTCAGTTTTGCGGTGTTCGGTGAGGTACCTTTCTAATGCATGAATCCATTTCAGTTCAAATATGAAAGAAGAGAAGATTGAGCCTCATTACCATGCTGCAGATGACTAAGGTTGGCCAGGATCAGCCGCAAAACTTTAACTCAACTGCCCCCGCCTTCAGTTCCGATGAGATTGTGGGCCAAGACAAATATGTGTGGGTATGACACGTAGGTATTCTGCTGGCTGTGTGGTTCCAGGTAATGGTCTCTCGAGCACAATAATGGGTTCGTAAACTACATTCGGATATCAGTACGGGTATTGCTTGCGGATTTAACGCGTTCTAAAAGCACATATGGAGGTCCTGCTGTAGAGATGTGATGCTCTCTTTCATCTGCATACATAAACGTGTGTCTTTGCTGACGCACTACAGAATGCCCCAGTTAATGTTCTATTACCTGTGGTTGGAAATTAATTAAATTGAGTAAGGATTCGTTCTAGTTTTTGGCCTACATTCAATTGGAGGAATGCACTTAAATGAATGTGTAAGCATGAGGGTCGTTCTCGACCAAACTCAGCCAAGGAACGGTGGTCTTTGCAGAAGACATCAAAACGAAATGAGGTTAGCTTACGTACATCATCGTACTTTCAAAAGGAGCGATTGAATTAAGCTTTGTGACAATGGGGGAACGAGATGATGTATCCGGTCAAAAGCTACTAATTAGATTGGCTGGTAGAATGAATAATTGCTACTCGTATGTGTAATTTTTTCCAAACGATGGAAAATGTAGATTATTAGAGCATGGTGCTTTCTTTTTAAGCAAAGCTAAGTGGTAAGTCGATATGATTTTGTTTCGCTTTTATAAGTTAAGAAAAGGGCGACTTGTAACTTGGCACCAACATCTTTAAACTTGATCATTCCGGGCTCCTAGAGACCGATTTCAGCTTTCTAGCGCAAGTTTTAATTCCTTTGATCAAACGGCTTTGTCTTTATATCGGGTGTGTCAATGGGCCAATTTTAATAGTATACCATTTGATAATTTCGGGCGCCTAGAGTTATGTGTTCCAAATTTCAGAATTTAACATTCAATTTTAAGTCCTCAGACCCTGGACTACAAATCTCTCAATGTTAAGCGAATGCTGTTTTTCCTTGTTGCAAAAGATCTATAACGTTTGGCTACTTGTGGTTTCATTCATGGGTGGCAGCAACCACTATCAACAAATCCTCATAGATCAGTCTGCGTTTAATTCCAAAGACCACTCCATGGAGCTGTTTAGATACGCACAAATCCTACCGGTACGACACTTGTTTTACTACAAAACGCTAAAGATATTTTTTATTAGATGTGGATATACGCAAAGTCCTATACTCGATGCTTATAGCCTACGAAGGAACTTAAGAAATGTTGTTGCTTTACCCCCTTTTGGAACTACAAGCTTTAGAAATTCATACACAGTTATATCTTGCAAACATTTTAACAGACTTCCTGAACGAATACCAATCATTAGAACCTTACGCGTTCCTTAACAGGATTAAGTTTTGGATCCTTGACTTTGATATCAGTCAAGTTGAAAATTTGCTGAGCTACATTATTTAAATTTTTTGTAAAGGCTTACCTGATATTTGCCTCCTTCGATCTGTTTTACATGTATTTTTTGTCTTGCTTAATTTTCTTGTAATACAAAATGTTTTGTTTTTCTTGATTATCCCTAATAATATAAAACAAAGTGAATATTTTTTTGTAAGAGGCTACACAACAAACGGGTAAACGGATTTTGAATTTTTTTTTTTATTTATTAGGTTTTTATGAGGAGCAAGTTCGTACATTTAAAAATATTTGATTTTGATTGTGGAAGTCCAAGAAATTCAAAAATTAGACTTTGAACACAAAAAAGTGAACTTCTCCTTCGTCTATTTGAATGGAATTAATTCCAGTTTATAGATATCTAAAACGCGCATCTTTTAAGTCCAAAATGTAGTTTCTACTTACTATATCAGCTGAGCAATATTAACAAATCCTTTGCTGTATCTGTTCTTTCTTAATATGTATACTCAACTCAAAGCTCAAATAATTCAGTTGGCAATTGTATTTTGTCGAAATAATTCAACTATTCACTTTTTTCGAACAATATGAGCAAGCGATCTTATCGGCCTGATATTGGGCGAGTAAGTAAAGGTACGAAAATATCGAGATTGACGCGATCACATCAAACTGATGCATCAAGCTCCGTCAATAATGCGTTAACTTTTAGTGGTGGTCAGCACAATGCTCAGCACGTGAATATTGCGCGGCCATGGACCCGAAAGAAAAATTCCGCCTTTCAATATGATATATGTATTGAATACGGGAACGAAGTCAATATAGGTGCAATGTCTAAGGTCTGTTGCTTTTGTAGTGCCCACAAGTGGGCAAAGGAATCTGCTGGATTGTGCTGCTCAAGCGGAAAGGTAATGCTACGTGAATTGGTTGCACCACCGGAACCAATTAAAAGCATTCTTCTGGGTAATCATCCGTTAAGCAATATTTTTCTTGACAATCCAAGAAAGTATAACTCAACTTTCCAAATGACATCATTTGGTGGTAAAAGAATAACAGAAGGGAACTTCATGCCTACTTTTAAGGTCCAGGGTCAAGTGTACCACCTAATTGGAAGCCTTATGCCTGAAAATAATGCAAGTCCAAGTTTCCTTCAAATTTATTTTATGGGGAACACGGAAAGTGAATCTCGACGCAGGTCTGAGGTGTCGGGAAATTCAAATATAAGCGTTATTCGAATTCTTCAAGAAATGTTACATGATCATAATCCCTATGTTCGTGATTTTAAGACAGCTATTGAAAGTAATGTGTCGAACGATTCCAAAGTTGTAATTCACGCTGATAGGCGCCCTGCCCAGGAACACATTGGTAGGTATAATAGCCCTACTGTTGAAGAAGTTGCAGTTTTGATTGTTGGACAAGAATTTGGAAGGCGCGATAAAGTTCTAAAGTCTAGATCGGACATCAACCGCCGAATTAGTGAAACCCACAGGTCATATGATGCTTTACAGTACCCGCTTATGTTCACCTGCGGAGAAGATGGGTATAATATTACTATACCACAAGCAAATCCTGTCAGTAGAATTTTGGATAGCACAAAAACTGTATCAGCAATGAACTTTTATGGGTACCGAATGATGACACGACAGGGAGAGTTCAACCCTTTACATTATTTTAGGACACTTCTTAACCAATTCTGGGTTGATATGTATGCTAAAATAGAATCCGAGCGACTGCAATTTATAAGGGCTAATCAAAGCACTCTAAGAGCTGAAAATTATATTGACCTCCACGACGCTGTGAATAATAATGAAAACGTGGCGAATTTAGGACAACAGGTTATACTGCCTTCATCATTCACAGGAGGCCCAAGGTATATGCATGAGCGCACCCAAGATGCTATGGTTTATGTCAGAACATTTGGTCGGCCAGATCTTTTCATAACATTTACGTGCAATCCTAAATGGCCAGAAATAAGTGAAAATCTTTTTTCCAGACAAAAAGCACAGGATCGCAATGACATAGTGTGTCGTGTATTCCATCTAAAAGTAAACAAACTTATGAATCTCATTGTAAAAGATACTATTTTTGGTGAAACATTGGCGAACATGCACACAATAGAATGGCAGAAAAGAGGTCTTCCACATGCTCACATATTAGTTTGGTTGAAAGACAAAATAAGACCAACCCAGATCGACTCCATTATAAGCGCAGAGATACCAAACGCTAATCATGACCCTCATTTGCACGAAATTGTAAAAAAAATATGATTCATGGACCCTGCGGTCCATTAAATTTTAATTCTCCTTGCATGAGTAATGGTAGGTGCAGCAAAAAATTTCCGAAGCAGTTTCTGGCCGAGACGCAAACAGGTAATGATGGCTACCCAAAATATAAACGGAATCAGTTCAACTGAACATGCATGTTACGGTTGATAATCGTTGGGTTGTACCCTACAGTCCCGTTTTGTCTAGAGCCTTTAACGCCCGCATTAACATTGAATATTGTCACTCAGTCATATTAAATATATATGCAAGTACGTCAATAAGGGCTCAGACCAAGCCACCTTTTCGTTAAATGGAGGGAACGATGAAATTAACACTTTCTTAACTGGTCGGTGCATAAGCACCTCCGAGGCAATATGGCGTATTTTATCGTTTCCCATTCATGAACGGTCACCTGCTATTGTTCATTTAGCAGTTCATTTGGAAAATAGACAAAGAGTTTACTTCAAATCTGAAAATGCCCGTGATAGAGTTCAAGAACCGCGGAAAACGACACTAATGGCGTTCTTTGAATTGTGTAGACCAGGATGATTTTGCAAAGACTCTGTTATACCATCAGGTGCCCAGCTATTATACTTGGAGCAACGGTCAATTTGTTAGGAGACGACAAGGTGCTCTGGTAGAAGGCTACACTGGCATAAGAAAATCAAAAGCGCTAGGAAGCGTATACACAGTTCATCCCAATAATTCTGAATGCTTCTACCTGAGAATGTTGCTACATACAGTTCATGAACCTGAATCGTTTACTGCTTTAAAAACCTTTAACAATGTACTCTACCCGCAATTTCAAGCCACTTGCCAGGCAATGGGTTTGCTTGAAGATGATCAGCATTGGGACAAAACATTGGAGGAAGCTGCATTGGGACAAAATCCGTCAAAAATACGCGAACTAGGTATTTGTAATTATTTTAATGTTTTGTTGTCCGTCGCAGCCCATTTTATTATGGGAAAAATACAAAAATGAACTTTCTGAAGACTTTCTGTTGCGGAAAAGAAACCTGTTGCCAGATGTTGAAGTTAGTTATGAATCAACCATTTACAATGAAGCCCTAGCTGCTTTAGAAGACATGGCAATTAAGTCAAGTGGCAAAACTCTTTCACTTTTAGGGCTACCTTCTCCGAACCGGAATAATTTTACCAATGATCGTGAATATTTCCAAGAGTCTTTGTACTTAGAACAATTTGTTAATGAAAACGAACATTTATTAGTAGAAGATCAACAACATGCATACAACGTCATATTACAAAGTGTGCATAATGAAACCGGAGAAATGTTTTTTCTTGATGCACCTGGTGGAACAGGAAAAACGTTTCTTATCAACGTTCTCTTGGCAAAACTGAGAACTGAAAGGAAAATCGCCCTTGCAGTTGCGTCATCAGGAATTGCTGCAACATTACTGCTCAATGGTAGAACAGCTCATGCAGCATTTAAGCTCTCACTTAATTCAGGCCAGAATGAGAATTCTGTTTGTAATATATCGAGCCAAAGTGCAACTGGAAAACTGCTTAAAGATTGTAAGCTAATAATAGGGGATGAGTGCACAATGGCGCACAGAGCGTCTTTAGAAGCACTCAACAGAACACTTAAAGACTTGCGGGCCAATGATTTAATTATGGGTGGACTAACTGTCTTATTTGCTGGCGATTTTCGCCAAACCTTGCCAGTAGTACCCAGAGGGACAAGAACAGACGAAATAAATGCAAGCCTCAGGTCTTCTGGTCTTTGGGTTCAAGTAAAACGACTTTCTTTGACCACGAACATGCGCGTTCAACTTGGTGGTGATACGGCTGCTGGAAGGTTTGCTGAAACATTGTTAAAAGTTGGCAATGGACATTTTTCAAGTAATAACGATGGAAACATCACCATCGTACCCGAACTAGGAACTGTGGTTAGCAGTATTGAAGACTTAATAAGTAAAATCTATCCGGAAGTGTTACACATGGCGAATAAACCAACTTCTTGGCTGAAGGAACGTGCCATTCTCGCTCCAAGAAACGATAGAGTTGCACTCATCAACAGTTTAGTCTTATCAAAATTTGAAGCTGAATCATCCATTTATAATTCGATCGACACGATGACGGATCCCACCGAAGCCGTGAATTACCCTGTTGAGTTCTTAAACTCACTCGAACCACCAGGCGTACCCCCTCATACGCTTAAACTTAAGATTGGTTCCCCTTTTATACTTATGCGCAATTTAAATTCACCAAAACTTTGCAATGGGACGAGGCTACGTGTGCATTCCCTTCATCCAAATTTAATTGAAGCGGAAATAATAACTGGATGTGCAGCAGGAGAAATTGTATGCATCCCCCGAATTCCAATGATACCTACAGACTACCCATTTAATTTTAAACGCTTACAGTTTCCTATTAAACTTTGTTTCGCTATGACAATAAACAAATCACAGGGACAGAGCCTTAAAATTGCAGGTGTGGATCTTGAGATTGCGTGTTTTTCGCATGGGCAGTTATACGTAGCGTGCTCTCGAGTTAGTTCAGAAAAAAATCTATTTATACACGCACCTGGGAGCACGACAAAAAATGTTGTGTACATGGAAGCCATACAATAAATTTAAAAAAAAAAATGAAATCCAAATTTCATCAACTACCTACATCCTATAATTATGTCAATCAGGCGAAGCAAGGCGAGCACGGGCTAGTACATTATATAATCATGTATCCGGCATATGCTCTGCATGTACGCGGGGCGTTCAATATATTCTCGGTATCGATATGAAGGAAAATGCGAATTTAATTTAAATTGTCTTTATTTTTAAATATAATTTCCCCTAACATCAATGCATTTGTTACATGTTGAGATAAGCTTTCTTAAACCCTCAAAAAAATAAATTTCCTCTTTCTCTGCAAAATACCCATTTATTGCCGACTTGAGTTCTTCATCATCTGAAAATCTTTGTCCACGAAGACATTTTTTCAAATCCGGAAACAGGAAATAATCACTAGGGGCAAGGTCTGGACTATAGGGTGGGTGTTGGATTTCTTCGAAACCACAATCTCGCTCAGCAGCCTTGAAAACTCGCGCCGTGTGAACATGAGCGTTGTCATGAAGAAGCGCACCCGCTGCGAATTTACCCCGTCTTTTCTTTTTAATTTCCTCCCGCAAATTATGCAAAGTGAAAGCGTAGGATGTGGCGTTGATGGTATCACATTTTTTTTGTACTCAATAAGCAAGATTCCCTTTGAGTCCCAAAAAACTGTGGCCATGAGCTTCCCGGCAGACGGAGTGACTTTGAACTTCTTCGGGTGGTCTGTTCCTTTTTTATGCCACTGCATGGACTCTTGTTTGCTTTCAGGGTCATAGTGGTTTACCCATATTTCGTCCACAGTAACAATTCGATCCTTAACACCGTCCGCGTTCTCACTACACATCTCCAAAAGCTCTCTACAGCATGCGATTCTCACTTTTTTCTGAGGCGCTGTGAGCATTCGTGGCACCCACCTTGCACTGACCTTTGAAAGGTTAAGATGGTCATGAAGAATGGTGTGAATGGTACCAATTGAAAGCTTGGTGATCTCTGCCATCATTTGCACCTTTATTCGGGCATCCTCAAGAACAAGTTTTTCGAGATCTTTGATGCTTTCTCCCGTACAAGCAGTAGCCGGGGCGCCGGAGCGGGGGTCGTCTTCAATGCTCTCTCTGCCTCTCTTGAACTCACTTGACCACTTTTGCACAGTTGATAATGAAGGTGCGGAGGAACCCTGGTAAACAGCCACCATCTCTTCATGAATAGTTTTTTGACTTTTTCCTTGCTTAGTGAGAAATTTAATTACAGCGCGATGCTCAATTTTCACCATCATCATCTCAGTTGCCATTATAATTCTGTTTAACTACAGATAAAACGCGAATTAATAATCGCATTTATATGAAATTTCAAATGAATGTACTAAAATAATAGTATTACTTGATAAATAAGTCAATTTATATATACAACCACAGCTTCACCCCGATACCGAGAATATATTGAACGCCCTATGTAGGTATGTATGCCTCGCCCACGCTGGATGGTGTTAACTTTTACTTTTGTTCACCCCACAATAAATAAATAATTTGTAATGATGTGACATTTTCTACTATTTTTGTAAATACAAAATGTCACTAACTATTCTCCTTAAATTTACCATTTAATAGTTTACCATTGTTTTATGTTTAAGAAATGAGAATAATGAATAAATAAATAAAATAAATAAATAAATAAAATAAATTTAATCACCTCCACAGAAATCCCGTTTTTTCATCGTACTATTATTTTGAAATTATCTTTTCCAAATGAATTAGATTCTCGTTCATTCTATTCAAGTTTAAGGACCCTGTCCTCTTTAAGCAGATTTAACAAAGTCATTTAATAATTTTAAAGTTTTCAACCCAAAAGTTTCATCTTGGCTAAACGACTTAAATCAGGTGATAAGTCATCGTTTCAGGGATAAAAGTTTATCCTGGGAATTCACTTCCCTGTAATGGCATTCCATATTGTACGCATTTTTGTTCATTCACTTACTCACAGTGAAAAGTTCCGTTCAAGGCAAAAGTTTAAGCATTAAACAAGACAAGGCTAAGAGGTGGACTATCGTTTCTACAACGCCCGACTGACGGCGTGTATTTTTTTTTGGTTCTAGGTAAAACTTTAATAATTCAATTCGGGAGCGACTCAAGCAATAATTTAACCTTAGACAGGATTATGCTGCAGTTCACGCCATTATGAGCCAAGGGACTCTCACTCTTTTTCGTTCACCAATTAGTTTTATTAAAAAAGGGACAGGAAAAGGACTTTTTTTCTCAAAAATAATTTTCCACTCAATTTGAGAAGAAAATCTGCTATTTTTCCGAAGGATTTTAGGGAAAAATAATTTATTACAATGTCCTTGCACGCGCGATTCGGTGTGTTTATCATTCTAATGGCCCCCCCCCATCCCGTTTATCGTTTAATATAATGTCGCGCGGGAAAATACTACACAAGTTCAACATTTTCAGTGTATCTATCCGCTGTCACTGTCGTGGGTAGGTAGCCGTAGATCTGCCCGAATAAGGGATTTGCCGGTGAAATCCTCGCTATATAATTTAAATTTTCTGGAATGCATCCAAGTAATATTTCTTCATGTGGCCGTTGGGCTAAGATGGGCGGAGGCGGTTGTTCCCTTGTTCGGGTGTTGCCAGTATTTTGTACTTTGGACCAAATCTCTGATATTTAAAGCCAAATTTTATGGTCGAAGATTATTTTTTTGTCAAGGGATAGAGATATTTATGGCAACATTTGTAGAAAATGGGCGTGGGTGGTTGCCTCCGTTTGTGGCAATTGCATCATAATTCACAAAAAGTAATTCTATTCCCAATATTTATTCTGAGGAAAAACAAACCAAATGAAAATAAACGAAGAATTTGCCTAAAGCCGGTACCAGAGGGGGATGGTGGATTAGAAAAGGAGACAATTTCTAGGATGTGTAGAAAATGGTACAACTATTTTTATGAATTCCTCTGGGGAGGAGGAAAATAAAATTGTTGGTCACATATGGATATTGAATGTTGAATTCTGTATGCAAGAGTGAAATTGGAATTTGCTAGCTGCAGAATTACAGCGAAATGGATTTATGCTATATTTGTGTACAATTTTTGTTTTGAAACGTTTTGCATATGCGTTCTGCTGGAAATGAAAAGTTTTCCGCGAAAAATGTAAGTTTAAAATAAGTTTTGCAGAACGGCGTTTTTGGTTAACACATGACATGGAAATAGCATCGATCTGTAATGCATTTTGGTCCTTGGAAACATGTTTACGGACGTAGTGTGTTATTTCATAAGAAGCTATTTTAAACTTTCTCGTATACTTTAGTACTATAGAGAATGATATTGCAATCGTGCTGAAACTTTGAACTCAAACTAAGTATGAGGTATGTGGAGACTATAGAAAAGTCCTAAAAAGTGTGGCCTGCATTTCCGTCGGTAGTCGTCGTCTGTTCGCCTGTCACCAAGGCTCTAGCCAAAATGGGTGGCCGATTTTTTTTTTTGCAGCAGTTTCTAGGCTTATGCGTTTTCCATTTAAATAACGTTGCCCACCATGCAACACAGATTTTCTCAACATGACTCTAATGATTTTGAAATATAAAATAGTCGAAAAGAGCGTAAGAAAATGGAATAAAGGGACAAATCTTTTTTTGCTAAATTCATTTTTTTATTCGTTATTAAATATTAACTTACATACTAGCCAAAAATAATTAAATCTAACTTAAAATTTACCAGGATAGTTATTTTTGATGTTTGTTCCTTATGCGGACGCTCTAAATTTAACTATATCTTATAATGATTGCCTTTTGGCCTTAAAACTATTTTACGAACTAAATTACAACCTACATACTCTAGTTACTTAAACTACTGAACATATTCAAACTATAATAAGAATTCTGAGCACTCGTTGGATTACGCAACAAGTGGTTAAAATCCCAATTGCTTTCCGAGCGCCTGACAGTCGTCAATGTGTACACGCGCCGCCATATGCCGACTGAAGCCTTACAGTGTCAGTCCCTCCCGGAAGCACCACCACAAGTTGGCAAGCCCTGCAACTCCCAGAAACTATGAGGATGTTAGATAGAGTATCCTGGAATACCTTGGCACAGTTGTGTATGTGTATGTCAAATTCGTGCTTACACAAATTTTGTTCGTATACACAAATGGTTTTTTCAATTCAGTTGAATATTTTATTTTTGTATTTGTATTTATTTGAAATTAGTGATACATGATACTACAAGATTTATAATCTTAAAAAAAAACAAACATTTTGACAAAAGGGAAAGAGAAGAAAACAAAGAATTATTGAACTCAGAATTCAAAAACTATAAAAGTTTTTTTTTAATTATATTATATTTACTTAAATATTGTAGTTTTTCAAATAACATAAACATATTCAAAAATTCTTAACTTAAATTTAACTATTAATCTAAAACCGATTGAAATTATAATTTGCATAAAAAACATTCCAACAATTTTCATTCGTTCACACATTTCATTTACACTCAAATCACTTGTCGTTTTGGTTATTTGAGTGGTATATTATATCAGAGTTGCACAAAAGTTAGCTTAACTAATAACTAAAAAACTACAAGTAAATTAGCTGTAGTTTCTTTGAACGTGCATAACTAAACCATAATTTTAGTTGTAGCTGCCACAAATTTTGGAACCAAATTAGTTATTAGTTGCGAAGTTCTACTAAGCGTGTTTAGATGTGAAAAATTAGTTGCCAGAGTGTAACTAATAATAATTAGCTTTCGTTTTAGCTTTTTAGCTATCGAATAAACATAACTAATATTTTTTTTCCAACAATTTAACGAAAAAAGGCACAGGAGCAATTCTTTTTTTTCGTTATACATTTTCCAGTTTTAATTATGTATGTTCAATATTAGAGACTATTATGTCCTTACGAAACACCGAGAAATAGTGGAAGTAGATTTATTTTGAATAATTGAGGTTTGTTGTACATCAGTTGAAGGTAAGAGGAAAAATATCGATTTGTACTTCGGTAACGGACGCCGATTTAAGAATGTCACTTTTAGTTGTCATAAGGTTATTTACCATGTGGTCTTTGGAGCACCAAATAAGGTCCTTAAGCCCGAAAAAAAACATTTTTCTAAAAACCCCTAGGAAACCGCTCAGTATATTGTGTTCAATGTTATTTGACTAACAGATCCTTGGAACAACAGAAAAGGTCCTTAAAAGTCGAAAAAAGGGTATTTTTCCAAACTGTTTGTTGTTTCTAGGACCCCTTATTCAAATAGCATTGAACTCATGTATATCGTGCCGTTTCTAAAGACATTTTGGGAAAATATTCTTTTTCGGGTTTAAAGGACCTTTATTGTGGCTCCAAGGACCTCTTTGTAAAATAACATGATATAAAATAAAAGGGGCATTCAATCAATTTTTATTTTAAAAGCAATATGCATAATAAATCCCAATAAATTATCACCATTATAGCAAAAAAAAATATTGATTTACTTACTTACTTACTTAGGTGGCGCTACAGTCCGCGGTGGACCAGGGCTCAACCAATACGCCTCTCCAATTAGCACGATCTTTGGCTAACTGCCTCCAGTTGCGCACTCCAAGTTGGTTGAGATCCCCTTCCACTTGCGCGCGCCACCTAAGGCGAGGTCTTCCTCTACTGCGTTGTTCCTCCGGGTTGGAATCGAAGACTCTTCGGGCCGGAGCGTTGGTGTCCATTCGCTCTACATGTCCTAGCCATCTTAGTCGACTTATTCGCACTTTTTTGACCAGGTCGATGTCGCTGTACAGCTCGTAGAATTCGGTGTTAAATCCCCTCCTCCAAAACGGGACCGCTTTTGCTAATGTCCACGCTTCTGCGCCGTAGAGCAGGACTGGAATGATGAGGGTCTTATACAAAGTCTCCTTAGTGTTTCTTGACAAGGCCTTACTTGTCAATTGCCTTCTTAGGCCAAAGAAACAGTGGTTGGCAAGTGTAATTCTTCGTAATTTATAGCGGAGCCAAGGTAGACAAAGTCCCTAACTACCTCAAAGTTATAGCTGTCTATCGTGACGTTCTGTCCGATTCGTCGATGTTGTGTGTCCCTTCTTGTTGACAGCATATGCTTCGTTTTGCCCTCATTCACCACTAAACCCATTTTTGCCGCTTATGTGCTAATACTTGCAAACGCACCAGTGGCAGCTCGCTGAGTTCTGCCAATTATGTCAATGTCGTCAGCATATGCAAGTAGTTGCACAGACTTTTGAAAAATTATGCCTCTAGTGTTGGCTTGCGAGTTTCGCACAATTTTCTCAAGTATGATGTTGAAGAAGTCACATGACGCGCATCACCTTGTCTAAATCCTTTTTTGACATCAAAGGTCTCGGTGAGTTTGTTTTCGACCTTTATGGAGCAGCGGGCGTTCTCCATCGTCATTCTGCACAATCTGACAAGTTTGTCAGTGATGCCAAAACTAGACATGGCTCTGTATAGCTCGTCTCTATAGATGCTGTCATATGCGGCCTTAAAATCGATAAAAAGATGGTGGGTATCGATTTGGACTTCTTGGTTTTTCTCCAGGATCTGCCGTAGTGTGAATATCTGATCGGTCGTGGACTTACCGGTCCTAAAACCGCACTGGTAGGGACCAATCAGGTCGTTGACGAATGGTTTCAGGCGTTCACACAGTACAGCAGACATGATCTTATAGGCAGTATTCAGGAGACTGATGCCTCTATAGTTGAAGCAGTTTAGAGGGTCTCCTTTCTTGTGGATCGGGCAAACGATGCTGAGGTTACATTCATCAGGCATACTTTCTTCTGACCAAATCTTGGAAACAAGTTGGTGTATGCTCTCCACCAGGTCATCTCCCGCTGCCTTTAAAAGCTCGGCATTTAAGCCGTCTGGTCCAGCAGCTTTGTTGGACTTAAGTTTGGATATCGCTATCCTCACTTCGTTTTGGTCAGGTGGACAGAGGTCTTGGCTTTCATCGTCCAGGCTGAATGGTTCGTTCTGCGTATTTTGTGTCGTCTTCGCCGTTTAACAGTCTGCAGAAAAAGTTTTTCCATATCCTCAGCACCGACTGTGACTCTACTACAAGATTATCAAATGTTGATTTAGTTATTAGTTATTACCTAGACAGCTAAAAAGCTACAGCTAAAAAACTAACCAACTTTTAGTTGTCATCCGCAATTAACTTTGACAACCTAACGAGCTTAGTTAAACAACCTGCAACTAATAGCTAATAGCTAAAATTAGTTGTCATTATGATAGCTAACCACCAAATCGATTGCATTTTTAGCGCAGCTAATTTAACTACGTTAGTTACTTAGTTATGGCGTCTGCTAGATAACAAATTAGGTATAGTCCATCCCAAAGTAAAAGAAAGATCCCAACATGCGCAGTAGCAATTTATTTAAGGGATATTTTCTCTTTTAAAGTATTTTTGATCGCATGAAATTGTTAATGCTTTTCTCTACTTTATCTTTTTTGCAGCGATATTGGAAAACGTAATTGTTTTATTATTGATACGTGTTTTAACTGTCATCGAGTTTCACCAATTAATTATTGTTGTAACTCATGAAAAAAGTTTCATGCACGAAGTAAAACATTACAATCAAGAAAATAAAGAAATCATGAAAAATAGCACAATTGACATAAAATAATGTAAAGCAAAGAAAATGAATACGTATCAATAAAAGATATTGTTTGAAAAAATAAATAGTTGAGATTTTATTTGTAGTAAAAATATACCTATTATGCACTTGAAAAAATGGATTATTAAATGTGGGTAGACACTTGGACACTTAGGCCTTTCCATGAAAGTCGTATCAGGCGAGCCAGGTAGATTTTAAGTGAGTAGAAAAGAGACCTATCTTTTCTCAACTAACCTAAAAATCTACCTGTCTACCTGCGTTCGTGTATAACGGAAATTCCATTTCAACCCTTTTTAATAGTTACTCAAAACTCTGGCTTTCATTACTAAACACATATTTGAGAAGTGCAACACCCAGCAAATTTCCCTTTTCTTTGGGGTGGGTAAATGTGTATCTTTTGCATGCGCCAATGACGGTTCCGTGTGGACAATCAGTCATTTCTCCATCGTCGATCGAGAGAGATGTTTTCGCAAGCAGGGGTATATCTGTTGTATGAAATGCGCACATATTTTGTTTAGCTGCAGTTCTGGTTGGAAAAGTAGTTTTGTTGTCGCTAAGATAATAAAATCCCTGATGTGAAGAGACCTGCGCAAGAAATTTTCACTTAAGTTGGGACGGGCTATAGCTAACGTGCAACTGTGGTATAGTGTGATTTTGCAATCAAGCTTAAATTTTGTTATTGTTTCTTATCATCTCATAAAGATTCATTTTTTTTATTTGCAATAAATCTATAAAGTAAACAACAATGTGTTGTTAAATACTTGCCTATCAGTCATTCCCATCATGTCTCATCAACCCTTTAGCCCCATTAAATAATTATCCCTCATCTTCCACAAACAGCTGATTGATATGTCTATCTGAATACCTAACAAATAAGCTGTGATAAGGTGTAGTCTTGTGATGGAAACCGCAATATTTTGATACTCTCTCTGAATTACGTTGTCTTTTTACTCTCTAGCGGTGGTATGATCTCTTAAGATCAACTTTAACTATGTTCCGTTTTCTTCTCTTCCCACACCCAGCCCTGAGCAGCCGGAAAACATTTGTCAGAAAGGAGGCATAATGAGAGAAAATGGAATAAAGTGTATTACAAGTTTGTATACCCTTGCTTCCTTCAAGTTTAATGGCAGTAGTCATATGGATGCTGCAGAGTGCAAGTACGCACTCCACAGCTCTAAATATGCTACATTATGCTGTTAAGATAGGAAAAATACGTTGCCGTTCCAGTTCCGAAGATGAGGAGCGTGAACCAAGAAACGAATATGAGAAGCTGAGGGTACTGTCTTCAGCAAAGGAATGGATTGGATTAGAAGTAGCAGACAGGAGATCATTTATAAAAATAAGAAAGAGAGCCGGGGACAGAACAGAGCCTTCGGGGACACCTGCATTTATTTGGTGAGGCTTACCTTGTTTTGCTTCAACGATGACTTCTGTGATTTTCCAATGAAGTGACATATATCCCAGCTAGCTGTATTGCATTTAAGCAACATTAGAGTGGATGACGCAAAACCCAGGTGGATAAACATGGCTCAGTATCGTTCGAAGGAATGAAGCTTTACCCTTTATGTTGCGAGTCAAATTTAACTTCCACTGCTAGGTTAATTGATCGCAGATTTAACTCTGATGGTATTTTTCTTCTTTTGGTATAGGTCTCGTGAGGACTAACCGGTAGTACGCAGTTCCTGGTCCTAACATTACCAGTAGATAAAGCGGCGTAAAGTCATGTGCATATGCTTCTGCTTTGACTCCACCAAGCTTAGTTATATTCTCGTTTAGCATGAAAGCCCAGAGAATGGGGACGGAAGTCCCCAGCCCTAATGCTACCTTAATTTACACATCCCCTTACTCCCAGAATATAATCTGTTTATTAA
This sequence comes from Portevinia maculata, assembly GCA_949715645.1. Lineage (NCBI taxonomy): Eukaryota > Metazoa > Arthropoda > Insecta > Diptera > Syrphidae > Portevinia > Portevinia maculata. The sequence goes on along the minus strand of OX454525.1, from coordinate 12,508,357 downwards.
CACTCACATTATTCAGTAATAATGGTATTGTTCAAATTTGAGACTATTTAGGCTCTTTTTGGTTTTGGCTTGGACATTATTGAAGGCCCATTTAATGCCCAGAAAGCAGCAAAAGTGAACTCGTTTTTTCAGGATACGGACAATACTGTGGATTTCTGTTTCAAAATAATCCTTTTAGTAAAAGATAATATGTTAAGTTTTGACATAACTATTACTCAGCACACTATTTTAGTGAACCGTCAATTGGGCACATAACATTTACCAACAAGTATTCAGCTTTAACGAATGGTGTGTTTATAACTAAAATTTCTAGATTCAGCACTCACCTTTGTTGGAATTGGAATAATCGAGAAGTTAAAAATAGAAATATGAAAAGCGGTTCTTTTGTGTGCGACCAAATTGGCCTCAATACGGCATTATTATAATGAAAATATTCCGACGAAAAGTAAAATTGAAATTCCAAAACAATCCAAATAGCTATGCGTGTCACTGTCCCACATATCTTCAATAACAAAAAGCTGTCATGATAATGCTTTACAGTTCACCCAACGTGTACCATATAAACTATAGTTTCCTTTTTTTAAACACGATCGGCCTTGTAAAAAATACCTTATTGGCTGTCATTTATTTACAATTTGTTTTCAATGTCAGAAAAAAAAATCCTAAAAACTTTCTTCTTATATTGTCCAGAAATAGTAAACGGAAGAACCACTAATAGTAAGGAGCACTTCACCAGTAACAAGCGCCCTGAAGATTTTTTTTAAATAGCTAAGCTCCTGTCCCTTCTTCTTAACTACATTCCTAGGGGTCCGCCTGTTGGGTTTGCTGGTTCGACCTCAGAAAATAATGGCATAATGCCATTCAAATGCTGGTGCTACTGCATTTGTATTATCCAGGAGTTTTAAGGCCTGCCTCTCTTTCGCTTTTGTATGGAAACCGTGATTGATATAGCCCGTTTGCCGGATTTGTAGGATCCCTCCTTTGAACATGATAGTACCAACTGAGGCGGTCGCGCTTTAATTTTTTCGAGATACGTTCTTTGATATGAAAGCTTCCTCGGATCTTTTAATTTCTATTTGATGAATAATTGTCACTCCTTCTGTCATGCGAAGCATCCTCATATCTTTTTTTTTAAATTTTTATATTCATTTTTTCATTCATTATCTATTCTATCTAATATCTAATATATAAAATTCTTGTGTCAGAGTTTTAGTGTTTATACTCCTCCGAAACGGCTTGACCGATTTTGATGAAATTTTATATGTATATTCCGTAGGTAAGAGAATAGGTTTATAACTAATTTTTATACCACTAAGTGATAATGGTGGTCTACCACAAACATTATTTTTTTTTTGACAACATTTTTTTATTTTTATTTTTTTATGATTTACCATTCAAAAATACATATATGTATTCCTTAATTTTCAAACTTCTACCACCAACCCCCATTTTTATACCCTATTCTAGGAGTATATTAATTTTGACGCATAGTTTGTAACATACCTTAATATTGCCCGTAGACCCCTAAAAGTTACTATATTTATGATCAGCATCGATAGTAATGTCGATCTAGCCATGTCCGTCCGTCCGTCCGTCCGTCCGTCCGTCCGTCGGCAAAAATTAGGCCTTTAAACTGGACCTAGAGAGCTGAAATTTTAACCATATACTCTCTAGGGTCCCGAAATAATCAAGTTTACGAATTTTTGAAATCCGCCCACAGACACGCCCACAAACTCAAAAAAACAAAATTTTGGAAAAAATCGAATTTTGAGCTAGAAAGCTGAACTTTTTTATACATGATCTATGACTGCTAAAACTGCTCGGGATAAAAAAATTTCAAAATCCGACCACTGACACGCCCACAAATAAATAAAATAATTTTTATATGCCCTATTCTAAGGGTATATTAATTTTTGAAAATCCAAAGTTTGAGCTAGGGATCTGAAATTTATAACATATACTCTCAATGGGCCCTTTATACTCTTGTGTAAATATTTTCAAAATCCGCCCACTGACACGCCCACAATTAATTTGTTTTTTTTTTTGAAAATTCAAAGTTTGAGCTAGGGAGCTGAAATTTATAATAGTACTCTCTAGGGGCGGTTTATTCTCATGTGTTATTTTTTTTTTAAAATCCGCCCACTGACACGCCCACAATTAAATAAAACAATTTTATCGAAACACCCAAGTTTTAGCTAGGAACCTTTTTTTTTTGATTAAATCCTTTAAATGTTATATAACAAAATATGTAGAGCGTTCTTAACAATTCAACCATACTTAGATTTTTGTCACGCCCACTTATGAGGGATAGGAATAAGAATAGGGTATCCAACAGTTCGCCCCAGCGGACTGTAGCCCGTCCCTATGTTTTAATAGCAATATTAGTACTGTAATAATCTTCAACTCTCAGTGGTCGATAACTGATTTATCATTTATTAGTTTGTTTATTATTCAGTGCGTGCAAAATCTTAAGGGGAACAATATAAAATAAAAGAGAAATATATACGTGTTTTATGATTGTGAAAGGAAGGTAAAATAATAAAAGAACGAATACATTGTCAGTATATTGTTTTCCATCATTAAGTACTTCAATTTAATCTATTTATGTGTGTAGTAAACAATGCCAGCAAGACGCAAAGGGAACAATTTGGACCGTCGAACGAATAGAACGACATACGTACATGCGAAATAGAAGAGCCCAACGATCAGACGAACGAGTCCAACAAGATAATGCAGATGCGCGTATGAGTATGGCACAATTTCGTGAATCACAATCACAAGAGGCACGAGCGGAACGAAATCAACAAAGACAATTGGAGTGAACGGCTTACTTATCGGTACGGATCCAGATTCTAACCTGTTCCTGAAGTCAACATTTAATTCATGTTTCCAAATGACATCGTTCGGAGCAACAGAAATAGTTAAAAATAATGCTGCAAGTGGTCAACAATTCCATTCAAAATTCAAAATCAAAGGCCAAGTTTATCACAAAGTGGGCTCATTGCTGCCAGTGCCGAATGAACCACATAATTTTTTACAAATTTACTTTATGGGTGGTGAGGACTCCGAAAACGCACTCGCCAACCTCGTGGATGCACGTTGCGGCTACAATAACCTCAATTCACCATATGCCAGACGCATCGTCGGCGAGCTGGATGCTCTATAGACATTTTCACCAAGCTATCTCTTTCTGAAGTGCGGAATCCCTGTCTTAAACAACAGAAACAAATTGAATGATAAAATTGCAGAAATTTGCTCAAATCGTATGGAATAATCATTGTGATTGTTAATGAACTGAATATGAAAGTGCAAACAGAAGCTATTGAAGGGTAAAAAGTAACAAATAATAGAGAAAAAACATGAGAAAGTATGTTAAAGCAAAACAAACAATAAATTATCCACTATCCTATTCTTATTCCCATCAGACACCTAAGGAGTAAATTTCAGTTTCCTAGCTAAAACTTTGACTTTCCAATAAAATTGTTTTATTTAATTGTGGGCGTGTCAGTGGGCTGATTTTAGAAATTTTATCTCCCGAGCAGTTTTATGAGTCAAAGATCATAAAAAATTTCAGCTTTCTAGCCATAAATTTTTATTTTTTTCTATATTATTTTTATACCCTATTCTAGGGGTATATTAATTTTGACGCATAGTTTGTAACATACCTTAATATTGCCCGTAGACCCCTAAAAGTTACGATATTTATGATCAGCATCGATAGTAATGTCGATCTAGCCATGTCCGTCCGTCCGTCGGCAAAAATTAGGCCTTTAAACTGGACCTAGAGAGCTGAAATTTTAACCATATACTCTCTAGGGTCCCGAAATAATCAAGTTTACGAATTTTTGAAATCCGCCCACAGACACGCCCACAAACTCAAAAAAACAAAATTTTGGAAAAAATCGAATTTTGAGCTAGGAAGCTGAAATTTTTTATATATGATCTATGACTCCTAAAACTGCTCGGGATATAAAATTTTCAAAATCCGCCCACTGCCACGCCCACAAAAAAATAAAACAATTTTATTGAAAAACCAAAATTTGAGCTAGGGAGCTGAAATTTTTAATATATACTCTCTAGGGGCCCTTTAAGCTCATGTATAAATATTTTCAAAATCCGCCCATATAAATAAAACAATTTTTTTGAAAATCCAAAGTTTGAGCTAGGGAGCTGAAATTTATAATATATACTCTCTAGGGGCCCTTTAAGCTCATGTATAAATATTTTCAAAATCCGCCCAGTGACACGCCCACAAATAAATAAAACAATTTTTTTGAAAATCCAAAGTTTGAGCTAGGGAGCTGAAATTTATAATATATACTCTCTAGGGGCCCTTTATGCTCATGTGTTAATTTTTTTTTAAATCCGCCTACTGACACGCCCACAATTAAATAAAGCAATTTTATTGAAACACCCAAGTTTGAGCTAGGGAGCGTTTTTTTTGATAAAATCCTTTAAATGTTATATAACAAAATATGTAGAGCGTTCTTAACAATTTAACCATACTTAGACTTTTGTCACGCCCACTTATGAGAGATAGGAATAAGAATAGGGTATCCAACAGTTCGCCCAAGCGGACTGTAGCCCGTCCCTATGTTTTTTTTTTTTAGTTTGAGTTTTTAGGGTGTCTGTGGGCGGATTTCAAAAATTCTTAAACTTGATTATTTCGGGGACCTGGAGAGTATATATGGTTAAAGGTTCAATTTTTGCCGACAGACGAACGAACATGGCTAGATCGACATTACTATGAATAAATATAGTTACTTTTAGGGGTCTACGGGCAATATCAAACTTCGCGTCAAAATTAGTATACCCTTAGAATAGGGTATAAAAACAGTTAATATGTTGACCGAAAACCCTGTTCAATTGTATTTAGATATCTAAAATGTTTGTTTAGAAAACTTTTCAACTTATTTGCTTCCAAACAAAAATATTTTTTTGTCACAACGCGATTGTCATGGTTTCACTTTTATTTTTCGAACAGAATCTTTATATATTGTTAGATTTTTAGTATTCCAAAACATGGTTTGGATACACCTTCTTAGTTCCGAAACTTTTTTTTGTTAAAATTGGATTTGTTATAAACTTTTTTGGAAATATTCGGGAAGAACGTATTTCCCGCCATGCGAATTCGCCATTGTTTTCCATCATTTCATTCAGCATCACTGACGTTGTCGTGAGGTACTCTATTGAATGAGCACAATGAATTGTTCAAATTATTCAAATCACACATGCACAAATTACAAACTGACAATCACGTTGTTGTCATCAATCCTGATAAATCACAAGCTGGAGAGCATATGCGTGGATTTCATGCACCTGTTGTTGACGACTTTGCTGGAATCATGGTTGGCGATCGTACAGCGACGCGACAAATCGTGATTTGAAGAAGAAATAATTATGCTTATTTTGAGATTCGAATGCATAGTCAAGTCGTTCGAATGTACATTTTCGTTCGAATTATACCGGTTTTCCTTAAATAAATTTTCTATTCGATCGAATCTCAAAATACAACTTCTTCTAATTCGACAAACTATCGTTCGAATTCGAATGTCAAAATCAGCATGAATAATCTTGAGTTCATTGCTGATACACACCGTCCATACGACGCTCTCCAATATCCGCTAATGTTCTGAAAGGGACAAAGCGTCCACAGCGCTCAATTCCTCTTTCAGTCATAGACCACATCCCCACACACTTACAATAAGTTAGTTATTTTTCATTTCCCTACGAAAATATTCACTAGAAATAATTTATATGGCACTAGTTATAATATAAAAATGAATCGCTGAATGTGTTGCTAAGCGTAAATCTCGAGAGCAGCTGAACCGATTTCGCTAATTCTTTTTTATAATATTCCTTGAAGTACGAGGATGGTTCTTACGGAGAGAAAAATTTAAAAAAATGCCTGAAAAAGTCTAAAAACAAAACTTTTCTATATTCCCATACAAAAGATTCGTAATAATACGTAAGTCAATTTGAAATATAATACCATACCATAAAGTTTAAGTGTTAGTGGAGGGATTCCGGGAAGGCAAAACAATTGAGTGACGTTAGTATCGTATAAATATTAATGTCAATATTTATCAATATTTATACGATGGTAACATTACTCAAAAACAAATTGTCTATGGTAAAATGTAAATTTTCTGTGGTAAAATGTCACTTGAAATGTAAACGTCTCTTTGCTGTGCATCTATAATATTACTTAATTTAAAAGCCACAAATTTCTATAACATTAAAAAAGTGTTGTGTGTTTGTGACTTACTAAATATGCCTCCTATAAGGCGGCGGATACGTTTAAGCAGAAGAACCCGAAATGCAACGAATCAAATTAATTATCAATCTAATCGTACTGCCGAGGAACGTGAAGATCGCAATGAACGTGAAAGAATTTAAACTTTTCACCTTTCCTGAGAGTTTTTGTCAGTTAACGCAATCAAAAGCTGAACTCATTCAAAAAGTGTTTCCAAATGTTGCTCAAAATTACTTATTCCATGATTGGTTGAGCGAACGAGCTATACTGGCTGCCAAAAACACTGATGTAAATGTATTATCTAACTACGCTTCGCACTGCCAATGGTTGCCCATTTTGTCCAATCATGGCTAATTTGTTTCAGTTTTTTCTTGTATCCCTAGAGGCGCCAGCCAATGTTGTTCTGAGCAAGATTGCTTCCGTTTTCTGAAAGTTGATTTTCAACTTCCAGTCATCGCAATATCCCTTAATTTGATCGAAGTCACATTGCAAAAGAATGTTAATGACCTCGATTTTAGGACCTGATCTGTGTGCCACCAAATCGACGCTTACACTGTAGCATGTCTGAGTGAACCTACCAGATCACTCGTGTAAATGTTAAGCCGGATCGGAGAATTCACCGCCCCCTTCTGTAAACCGTTTTCAATGTCAAGGACTCTGCTCGAAGTCACATTGCCACATTTGACAACGAACTTCTTTCCCATAAGCATATCGTCGCTTGTAAAGCAAACTGACATAAGTCAAAAAATATACATTTTCAGAAAAGCCATTTGAAGTTTTTAATAACTTAAAAAATCATTTTAGTTTTGAATTTCAATGAATACCAAAAAGTTGTAAAGTAAAAAAGTATTATTTTTTTTCTTTCAAGTGGTATATTTAAGTGACTACAAAAAGCCGTTTTTCAAAAAAAGAATTTGCCTTATGTCGTTTTACATCCAAATTGCTACTAATTTAAGAAAAAGTGTGAAAAAGTTTCGTTTTGTTTTGAAATAAAATCATATGTATTTACCCACTTTAAATAGGTAGCATTAAGATATATTAAAAAAAATATAGGAACTTTTAATGAAAAAATCGACTACAATAAAATTATATAAAATAAAACCTAGCTTAATGGTAAAACGACACTTCTTAAAGTAAACAAAATAACTTTGAAGTTCATCAACTAGTTTTGTTCCATGGCAAAATAACACAACACGAAAAGTGTCACTTTCCAAGAAACTTATTTATCACGAATTCATAATTATTTAGAAGCAAAGTGTTACAAATGAAAAAAAGTCATTTAGCTGGAAAAAACAGGGATTTTTCCTTAAATTCAAAACGATACTTGTGCCCTCATGCTGTCAGTTTAAGAGTTATAGTTATGACGGTTTGATAGAAAAATTGTATTTTTTTTTGCGATTCGTTCTGTATAGTTAACTCAAAATCGTCAAATTTTGACTTATGTCAGTTTGCTTTTCAAGCGACGATATATTATAAATTACATATAGCAAAGGTTTGTGCATCCCCCGCCTGGTTAACTTGTAGAAAAGTCCCTCTAACCATACGGTATCGAAAGCCTTTTTTAAAAAAAACACAGGCGAGCACCCGTGCATTGATTCTTGCATTTATTCCACTGAATGTCGGAAACCAGTTTCGACGCTAGATAATAGTGTCATGCCCCGTCCTGAAACGAGACTGGTTTTCCGGAATTACATTAAGACCTTGCTAATATTCGGGTTCGTCCTATCTTTAACGTTTTTCGGTATAGAGTATACCACAGCTTCATGGTGTGTGACATCAGCTTGTTTGAACTACAATTATCACAGTCCCGCGTATCACCCCTTGCTATGAACAAGGGAAGAAGAAAACTCTCCCTCCACTAGTTATGCATTCGATCGCCTCTCATCAGTTTGGAGAACTCAACCATGAACCATTTGGACCCGATGTCTTCCATTTTTTCCAGAACTCAGCGGGTATCACGACCGGTCCAACTGCTTTCAATTTTATAGAGTCTTTGACCGCCTACCCAACTTCATTGACAATAATGACGTGCACTTCTGTATTGTTAGGCACAGCTCTCGAAATATATATCCGAGGAAATTGTTCATTTAAAAATCCTTCACAATACTGTTGCCACTTATGTATGTGGGAATTAAAACAAAACGAATTTAATAGATTAGGTGGTATTTATTTAAAGTTAAGAAATATTGCTCATAGGCAAGTAACAAATAAACTAAAGAAGGTATGTGGTACTTCACTGGTTCTGCACGTCCTTCCGTGCCTACTATTATAATGCAACTCACAATAACTAAATTAAAACTCGGAAGAGATGGAGACAGCGAACTCGAGTATGTGTGTCGGTGTGCGTGCGCACGACGAAGAGTACTTTAGGTATCTCGTGATCGCGTTGGCGGACCACGATATCCCACATTCGGCCCTCCTGAATGGTCAATCGCCCCGATTGGCCTACCCCAAGGCTTCATGCTGTCTGCGGCTGATGATGTTGCGCGCGGCCCCTCATGATCGCCTACCTTTTCTACCTCATACCGATCGTGCTTGCAGACTCTCGAAATCTTGTACGGACCCAGATACTTTGGCTTCAATTTCAGCCCTGGCCCGAACTGTGTCCGGCGTACTGCAACCAGCTCTCCGATCTTATAGGTCTTCGCCTCCTTCCTTATGTAGTTGTACTGTCCATTATGCACGATGAACGAGGTATATTTTCTGGATTCGGCCTCGATCGGCACATGAAAGAATCCGTTGATTAAGTCCAACGTCGTAAACACCTTTGCTCTCTGCAGTCGATCCAACACGTCGTCAATAATTGGCATCGGGAAATGATCCTTCGTGATCTGCTGGTTGATACGTCTAAAATCACAGCACAGACGCTTAGTTCCATCCTTTTTGGGCACTAGCACAACAGGTGAAGCGAACTCCGATTGACTGGGTTGTATTACTCACTCACTTAACCAAACACTTATTTGTCGTTCAACTTCCTCTCGATCGGAAAATGGCATTCTTCTCGGGTGGCTATACACCGGCGCATCATCCTTGAGAATAATCTTCATCGTAACTGGCGACTCGACATCCTGCCTTGGTTGGTAACTCACGATCAATCGTTCGACTTCGGCACTATCTGCTGCTGATAACAGGGACAAATCTACCCCGTCCATTACCTTCGCTTCGCTTCCGTCCTCTAAGGCTAAACACAGCCTCTCAAACCCTTGGTGCAATTCGCGAATTTGGTCCGCCTCTTCCCCAGAAACAGCTGCTTGTATTTCGCCATCCGTCTCACAAATCTCCTTGATGGGTGAAATGCTCGATGTCGCTGGCCGCTCGACCTCCTCATCACTACTACTTGCTGAGCTCTGCTCCTTCGGAACTTCCATCTCTGCTTCGGTCTTCTTCCTTCGGAACCGAACGTTGTCATCCTCGATGATAACGACCGCTTCCCTCAAGAGTTCATTGCCTAGAACCAAGGTGAAAGGTGATTCTGTTTCCTTCACCACATGCAGCTTGGCTTCAAACTCAATTGCATCTATGACGACTCTTGCTTTGAGACAACCCTGAGTGCGAACTCTATGGTTCCCCAGCCCCGACAACATAGTAAATTCTGGCTCCACATTTGCCCTTTTCAACTGCATTAGCAAATCTTGTCTAACTAGACAGATATCGCACCCCGTATCCACCAATGCTGTTACTTCTAAGTTATCTACATTGACGTCCTTCATCAAGTGTGGTGCCCGCACTCCGAACTTGGCATTAACGACTGACTCCTTTTTCGCTTCCTGTCGCGTGTCCTTCACGCCGCCTGCTCCGCTGCACTCAAACGACCTGTGTCCGAAACCCTGGCACTTGTAGCATTTTATCTGCTTGGTGCAAGCTTTCGCTAGATGGGTGGACTCTCCGCAATTGAAACATGATCGCGATCTCATTTTCTCGTTCGGTGCTCTGAATGTTGAGTGTCTATCTGATGACGTTGATGGTGAAGACGATGGTTGACTTCTTACCTTCTCATAGACCCGCAACCTAGCTTTCAATTCTTCGATTGTAGCCGCTTCATATAGGACGATCTTGTTCACTTTGTCGTCTCTCAGTGCATCGACGAAGTACTCGATGATGGACTCTTCATCCATGGCAACGGGTTTTGCCACTTCTATTATCCGGTAAAGGAATTCCCGCAGCGTTTCCCCAGGCTGCTTACGCGCATTCCTCAGTCGCCTATGGATTTCTGCTGCACTGAGCTTATCGCCGAACTCCTTCAGTAGCGCCTCTCTCAGCGAAAACCAATCCCTTATGCCGGTCTCGCTCTGAACGAACAGCTTCGCAGCACCCGACAGTAGACGCTTGCCGTAAATATATTTTTGAAGTGAATTCCACTGGATCATCTGACTGACGTCTTCGAATTCAGCAATCCAGTCACGGACGCTCTGTGATGCTTCGCCTCTAAATACCGCAACACTTTCCTCAATATCTCGGAACGAAAAGTTTGTTCGCTGCTCTTCCCATTGTCCGCCTCCAGGTGGTGATGCATGCTCCTTTGCAGTCTTCCTTTTGGTCGACCCCTCTACATGCACCTCTTCCTCGTCGCTACCTAGACCTCCCTCGACATCGTTAGTGCGATGCAAGTTCAGATGGCAACGCAATCGTTCCTGCAGCTCCGATTTTTCGCCTGACGCCGACAAACCTACTGCCCTCAACCTCGCACGCAACTCATCCCTAGTCACACACTCTAACTCTTTCTCCATCTCCCCCTCACAATTCAAATAATTTTATAAAAAAAAAATAAATTTACTGCCACTACTTTCGCCTAAGAAAATTTTTAAATTTTTCGGTGCCAACAACTTCGGCTTTATTGAATTTAAAATTATGTAAACAAAACAAGAACCAGTTAAGTACTCACCTTTTACAAAAAAAATTCTTTTGTTTTTTTTTTTCTCGTCTCCGCTACTGCAGCTTCCAGCTTCGCCGCTACTCCGGTTTCGCTATCTCAAACACTCTGCTGTGCGTTTTTTCACGATTGTCCGCTACTCCTACTTGAGTATACACACTTTCGTAATGTTTTTTTTTCGGTGCTCCTACTTGTGCACACACTCTTTGTTTTTTTTTTTTTTTTTTGTTTTGTTTCGCTTCGTTGGGATAGACAACCACGACACGGTTGAATTCCCCTCCGTTACCCAGTGTAGTAACAAACGGATTTGATGATCGCGTATGATACACACAGACCACTTTCTTTTAGTTTTTTTTTTTCACTTGCTATGCACTTCTTAGCAGTTTTTTTTTTTCGTTTTCTAGAATCCCGGTTGAGCCCCCAATTTGTGGGAATTAAAACAAAACGAATTTAATAGATTAGGTGGTATTTATTTAAAGTTAAGAAATATTGCTCATAGGCAAGTAACAAATAAACTAAAGAAGGTATGTGGTACTTCACTGGTTCTGCACGTCCTTCCGTGCCTACTATTATAATGCAACTCACAATAACTAAATTAAAACTCGGAAGAGATGGAGACAGCGAACTCGAGTATGTGTGTCGGTGTGCGTGCGCACGACGAAGAGTACTTTAGGTATCTCGTGATCGCGTTGGCGGACCACGATATCCCACATGTATATAGTAATTTTGTGTCATCGAAAAGAAACAGCCCTTGAGCATTGTTGGTAAATATTGGCGCACGGATTTTATATGAATTTCTCCTTCTCCGAGCGGCTATTTTGAAAAAGCTAAGCTTCTGTCCCGCCGATTAAAAATATTCTTTTGTGAATAATTTCGGTTATTTGTTCTTGTCTATCCTGTGCTTGCTTCCTCGTGATGGCAGGAGCAATTTTCTTACCACCAATTCGATTAAAAATAACCGACTTTGTAACCCCGTATTCTTCTGCGGCTTGTCGATATGTTTTATTTTTGTTGCTAACATCTTCTACTGCACGTAAAATATCGCCTGATGTATAAGATGGAGATGTAGTTTTTCGATGATAAACACGTGTCATTTTTTTGAATTAATATTAAATTAGAACAACGCCTAAGTCATTGAAAACGGGTACCAAATTGTGAACAGCCAATAGCTTTAACATATTGTTATGAAGATGAATTTAAACATATAAAATGCCGAAACACTTATATTACACATATTAACAAATAATATTTTACTCTCTTTGATGGCTTATGTTTGTTTAAGAACAATGTAAGTCAACACAAAAAAAAATTTAAAACAAAGAAAAATGAATCACTTCCGCCAACGATCAAAATGCTACTAACCCTTAAGCAGATACAGGCTGGCACGTGTCAGCATAACGGGAATATAATGAGTTTTCAATTAATTTCATGGTATACCTAAATAGAAATAGATAGGTTTTTGGAGATGAAAGCGGCTTCACAATTACCCCCCTTGACTTTCAATCCAAAAATTATTTCAAAAAAGATTCTTTTCCCCAGAAACAAAAAAGAGCGTCATTAATTGTTAAATAATCTTATTTGCCACAGAAGCAAGCAAACAGAATTTTGTCAAGTACATAGTTTGATGGTGGAATCTTCTCTTCCACAGGAGCATGCAACAGCATAAATGTTGTATGCACCCTTATTGCGAAGATCAATTATTATCAACCGATTGACGGTTGATAGAATCTATCAATTCAAATAAAAATCGGTATTGTGAAAATGAATTGATAAAATATTGCGCTATTGTGAATGCCTTCAAAATATTTCTATTATTGTGAATGGGAATGTGCTCCTGACAGATGTTTTTTTTTTTTTTTTAGGAAATTTCAAAGAGTTGGAATCTTCTCTTTCACAGGAGCATAAATGTTTTATTCACCCTTATGGCGAAGATCAACTATCAATAAATTGATAAAATCTATCAATTCAAATAAAAATCGGTATTGTGAAAATGAATTGATAAAAATTTTGCTATTGCTAGTGATGGCAAACAAAAATCTTTAATCGATTATTAATCGCGATTAATTGCAACAAAAATAACCGATGAATCGGTTTTTCGGTTAAATTTTTAATATTGTCATGAAAAAGAAAATAATTTCAAAAATAAATTGTTTGCTGAGTACGAAAATAAGTTATTAAGCGTTTAATTCACTAAATTTAATTTAATTAATACATAAAGAAAAAAAAATACATTATTTGTTTAAAACTGAATTCAAAAACATTAGTTCTGACAGGTGTTTCGTCGTTAAACGATTCCGGTTTTCCGTAGCAGTTACACCTGCTTTGGAAATAAGCCGTTCGGATGGTACGGAAGTCCCAAACAAAAAGCAATATTTTTCGTAGAGAGTGTATAGCTTAGGGTAAACAGATTTCATCTCTTCCAATCTCTTCCAATCAATCACATTTCGTTTTAACTCGAGAACCACAGCATTGAGGAAGAAGCTTAGTTCGTCTTGAGGATGTGCTAATTCATTGTCCGTTCTTCGTCGTTTGTGGGCCAAAGTCTTATGGTGACCCCATAAATCGAATTCATTATCACCCGTGGAAGACGATTCACTTCCATTCCCAATGCTGTCATCTCCATGCTCCAATTTCAGCCATTTCGCTTCTGATGGTTCTCATAACTTTGGAAAAAGCTATGGGATCCTGAAAATGGATTTGTTGGAATCCTGGGTGATGCTGCCAGTAGAAAAGAATGTTCCATTTGTCGGTCAAACTGGTTCAAAATATTTGTTTTTAATTTGTTTGCTACCACGGATGTACAACAAATACTTATTATTTGTTGACGCTCATAATCAGCAAGAGTAATTACTTGACTTAATGTGGCGTATTTCTCTTCACTTATTTGAGTAGTCATAGCTTGCAATGGTCTCAATAAGGTAAGCATTTCCACAATTTCCTCTTTGTTTTTTGTTGTTATAATGAGTGGTGCATCGGAATAATTTGTTAAAATTTGGCTGAGGTATATTACTAATTAATTAGGGTCGTCCTCGTCGGTCGTCTAATACTGATTATTTGTGCGCGCAGATGTTTTATTGCTGTTGTTTCCGCAATGATTTTTTTAAGATTTTATTTTTTATTTCAAATAAATATTTAACAATGGTAAGTTTAACTAAGCCTAATTGGTTTGGCCTAAGGCCGTCTACCAGGTTGACAATATAATTAAGTCTGAAATTTATTTCCAAACAAAATTCAATAAGGTAATACTATTAACAAAAAAAAAAAAAAATATTAAAATATTATTTCCGCAATGATCTGCGCTGCCTTGTTCTAGACAGTATTGCTTTAGTAGTGATGGTTTTCATTCGATTATGTTCGATTATTTTTTGAATTAATCGATTGTTTTGTCGATTAATCGAAAGGGAAAATTCGATACAATTAAATCGTTAACCGAAAGAAAATAACCGATTAATATAAAATTTTCGATTAATCGTGCCATCACTAGCTATTGTGAATGCCGTCAATCTGATTTGTAGATTCTTCATACACCGTACTTCAGTTGACATATCATTTTCATTGGAGGTGGTAGCGTTTTCCAAACCAAATTCTCTGCGAGGTGAATTAACGCATGTATTGAATCCTAACAAACTTACAACAGCTTCTTCTAAATTGCTGAATTGGTGAAGCCTGTTTGGGCCACCACCAGTGGCTGTTATTTATATTTTGTTTTCTGTTTTCTTCTTTTTTATTTTGCGTTTTAGATCGATCCATGCACTCTACCACTTTTCGTTCAGGAGGCCCTAAGCTATTCAACTCAACAGCAATGACTTCCCACTATGTATTTCCCACAGCTTTATAACAAAATCGCTTGGCAAGTTCCTCGTTCTCTTCCATCAACTGGACCAATCTACATAACTATTTTTTTTAAATACTACTTTTTGAGAAATGTGGAAACAAACAAATTAAAAATTGTCGAAACTCACATTTTTTAGTTATTTTTTAACCAGCACGAACTCAGCGACTGCAAATTTACTATTGAAAGAAAAATTGACAAGAAAATCGATAAAAATTGTTCTTCACAATACCGATTTTTTTCATTCCAAACTAAAAATGTACCTTTTTTCAACAGTTTTGACAGTTGACAGTACCATACAATACCATTTAATAAAATTGATTGATAAACGTCAATTATCAATTGATAGTTGATCTTCGCAAACGTGTTTTTCTCTTTTCAACAGAAGCAGAAATACACAATAGTTTTTGTTAAGTAATTTTATTTTCCACTTACTTCTGTACAAACACAAATATTTTAATTTTCTTCTCCAAAGAAGCAAAAACACGTCCAAATGAAAAATCTCCGGAGTTGCAAATGTCAAATGCTTTTGCATTAGTGCAAGTAGGTTGAAATCTCGCTCCAAAACTTAGATTGCGAAAGTGCTCTCAGATCTGAAAAAGGAAGCTATATTTTTCCAATGGAAAGTGACATTACAGAAAAGACCTTGAATAGCATTCAAGTCCATAATTTTGTTTCAAATGCATACATTTTCATTTCACTGACTTTATCTGGGAATCAACAGCTTTTTGTATAACATATGATCCCCTACATAACTTTGTATCCTCTAGCAAATCCCTGCTTATTTATATCCAATATAAGCAAATTATACCTAAAGAACATGAAGCAGGTGATACTCGAACAACACCTTTTGCATTTGAAATGAGGTCGTGCAAATCCAAATTTGCATATACACCCACTCAAACAGGACCAGCATATTACCTCAGAGCGGTTTGACATTTTATTTAAATATGGAAAAAGCTAAAATTATAAGAATAAGGCAGCGTCATTCATTTTTACCCAAAAAGAAAACATCATTTGAACAAATATTTCCATCTCCTGTGCGGTTTTTATGTCACGTGAGCCTGATCTTACCAACTTTTTAATAAAAAAAGCTCTCATTCCCGAACGCGTTCTCTTGTTTGTGGTTTATTAAAATCCTTAGGGGCTGAAATGACAGAAGAAGTCTTTCAGAACGAGGGGCAACTCAACTAGCTCTGTCTTGTTGGAGAACGGCGAACTGACGGAACGACATGATGGAAGGTAGGAAGGGATTTTCATTTATAATTTAATTGTAATTTAGTCTCGCGCACGACGTGAGTGCATACAGTGTTACAGTGTCACGAAGTGTTGGAAGGGTGGATCTGTTGGAGGAGTATATCACGTTTTGCTTTGAAATTCTTTTCAACTATAAGCACTAAGCACGTTTTACTGCTGAATGGAATATGTGGATGTGATTTGTGGCAAATGCAATATTAGATACCAAGGAGTTAATTACATGTGTGACGCAACGATAAGCAAATAAAAGAGGACACGACGAATAGTTTTGTCTTTTAAGTTTGGAAAACAAAACGGTCAGTCCACTGCACAGACTATCCCAATTAGTATTGGTTGCCTTTGAAGTAAAAAAAAACGGAAATGGCATTTATGTGATTACAAATTAACAGATAAAAACTTGACAATAAATGAAATTCACAATACTTTCCCGTAAGTATTGAGGTATGTAACTTAATTCGTGCGGTTTGCTAAGAGTTGGCGTAACTTGTATTATTCCATTGTTATTAGTCCAATGGAACATGCGTTGGAAAGCTGCTGTCATTGTACGTCATTTCACTATATGTCATTCATTTGAAGCGTAAACAACAATAATTTTTTTTCCACCCAAATATGTCGAACTTTGTGCCTGAAAAAGTGTTTTTGCGGGGAGTTCTTCCTCATTAGTTTAATTTGAAGAAAACTTCTGCCGAAAGTCATCGTATTTTGGTGGAAGTTTATGGTGAACATGCTCTAACTGAGCGAACGTGCCAAAAGTTTTGGCTTGGAAGACGATGAACGTCCTGGGCAGCAAAAAAAGTTTGAAAATGAAGAACTGGAAGCATTAGGTTAGGTTAGGTTGAAGTGGCTGTTAGCAAAAAGCCAACCCACTTAGACCAATGAGGTCCGTTGTGATGCCACATGGATCGGGTTTTTCGACCCCTACTCGCTAAAACCATTTGGAGCTTCTAATGAAGCGCGATAGACTTCTAACATCTGTATTAGCTAAGTCACTGAGTTCGTTGACGAAGAAGGCTCCTAGGTAGAGATTTCTTTTATGGGAGAGTGCAGGACATGTGCAGAGGAGATGAGACGTAGTCTAATGGAAGGAGGATCGATGTGAGGGATTTTATATTTCCTGGAGAAGAGGACAAGTTCGGTTTTATGAGGGTTAACCCCCAACCCACATCTTCTTGCCCAACTTGTCAGCTTATTGAGAGCATTTTGAAGTAGCTCTTTTAGGGTGTTGAGGTATTTCCCTGAGACGGCAATAGCAACGTCATCCGCATAGGCAATCGCCCTGCAACCCTCCCCCTCCAGGCATGTCAGTAGTTTATTCACCACCAAGTTCCACAGAAGGGGGGAAAGGACACCACCTTGTGGCGTACCCCTACTGACAGACCTCCTAGCGAATGAATCGCCCAGTTTCGAATTGATAATCCTGCTTGAGAGCAAAAGATTGATCAGTTCCCCAAGCGAGCCATTCACATTCAGTTCTGTCAGTGCATTTGCGATTGCAGATGTGTTTACGTTGTTGAAAGCACCTTCTATGTCTAGGAAAGCAACCATAGTGTATTCCTTGTGGTAGAGGGAGTATTCAATAGTGCGTACCAAGGAGTGAAGGGCGGTTTCCACCGATTTACCCTTATTGTACGCGTGTTGGGCCGCAGACAGCAGTTGCGGGTTTATGTTCATACGAAGATGGATATCAATCAGACACTCCAGTGTTTTGAGGAGGAAAGATGATAGACTGATAGGTCTAAGGTCTTTGGGATTAACATGGGAGTATTTGCCTACTTTGGGTATGAAAACCACTTTTACTTCTCTCCAAGCCTGAGGAATGTGGATCAGCTTTAAGCAACTTGTCAGAATCATCTCCAGAGTTGGAAGGATGATATCCGAAGTCATCTGAAGTTCGGCTGGTATTATGCCGTCAGGTCCTGCAGACTTGAAGGGCTTGAAGCTTTGTAGCGCCCAAAGAAGCTTGTCCCTAGTTATCAGACTCTGACACTGAGAATTTGTTACCTGTGAAAACATAGGTGACCTGTTTAGGTTGCTATGATCGGTAATATTAGAGCTACCTGGGAAATGTGTATCAAGTAGCAGATTGAGCGATTCCTCGCTAGATGTAGTCCACGAGCCATCTGCTTTCTTTAGGCAGCTGGGCATAGTTGGATTTGAAGCAAGGATTTTTCTTAGCCTTGATGCCTCCGAGGATTCTTCTATTTTGCCACAGAAGAGTCTCCACGATGATCTTTTGGCTCTCCTAAGTTCTTTTTTATATATTTTGAGGGAAGTCTTATAGGAGTCCCAGTCAGTGTTGGATCTTGAGCTTTTGGCGCGATTGAAAAGTCTCCTGCAATCATTTCTCAGTGGTCCTAATACAGGTAACCACCAGTGAGGCTTCTTTTTCCCCCTGGGTAATATGAGGGGGCAGGAAGCAGCCATCGCTAGATTAAAAGCCCTGGTGAGCTTATTAACCTTGTCGTCAAGCTCGCTAGGATTGCAAGGGGGACTTAATAGTTCAGAGGTAATATGTTCACGCATAATATCCCTGTATTTGGGCCAGTCTGTTTTCCGAGGGTTTCGGAATGCTGATTGGCGAGGGGTGTCCGCGTTGTCAAGATTGAAAGTGAGATATCGGTGGTCGGAGAAAGAATGGTCAGCCGAAACTTTCCAACTCGATATCGTTTTGAGGATGCTTACGGAGACAAGAGTAATGTCTAAGACTTCTTGCCGATTTTTAGTTATGAAGGTGGGTTCATTACCCGTGTTGCACACAATGAGGTAAGTTCTTAAAATATATTCATAAAGCGACTCACCCCTATTGTTAATATCAGTGCTGCCCCATGCAATGTGATGCGCGTTAGCGTCGCATCCGACGATGAGTGCAGCTTTTCGCCTCTCTGCTTCCGCGATAAAGCTCTCCAGGTTACCACCAGGGAGAGGTCCCATGTTGTCGTGGGAAAGATACGCTGATGCCAACCAGTATATACCACCAGCAGTCTCTAGTTTGACAGCCGTCGTATCTCGATCGCTGAAATTAGGGAGCAAATATGCATTAAGAGTACTCTTCACCAATATGCACGATCTAGGTTTACCTTTGTCGGACACATATAGTGGGTAGTATCCAGGGGTCTTAAGTCCACGAACCAGGTTGTTGACAACCCAGGGCTCTTGGACCAAGACTAAGTCTTCTCCAGTTTTTGTTAACCGGAGAATAAGGGCGGCCGAAGCCTTAATGGAGTGTTGGAGGTTAATCTGTATGATCTGCAGCATTGTTGCTACAATCTTGCAGAGAAACCCCCACCACTGTGTTGTTGAGGTCCTCCAATTCAGAGGACGAGCTGAGAAGCTCATCCTCACTCAGAAGATCCTTGCTGGACATGTCTTCCAATACAGAGGACGAACTCAGGAGCTCGTCTTCCCTCAGAAGATCCTTGTCAGGAGTTTCGTCCGTCTCCATGACCGACAGAGAGTCGATCACAGGGATTGAAGACGTGGTAGGTTCTGTAGAGGGCTCGGGAATGTCAACCTCTAAGTGGGGGAAGGCGACAGGTGCGCTAACACCCGACACAACAGTTTCCGAGGGATGATGAGGTCGCTTGTCAGCGTCTACATCGTCCTTCTTGTAAACTCTCAGCGTGATGTCGTTCCATCCGAACCGAATCACGCCCGCAGTCGCCGCCAGAAGAGCAAGGGATTCCTGATTGATGACAATGACAGCACATCGGTAGGAACCCCTTTGTTCCTCCAGTTTAGCGACCTTCCAATCATGAGTCGGAAGGGATGGATTGCTGATTTTGATCAGATGGAGAATTCTTTCAGGGGATGAAGGGCTCACTGGGATCCAGGCACGCGATCTAGGTCGGCAGGGGATATCCTCTCTCGCAACAACCACCAGCTTGGCCCCTGGCCATAGCTCACCAAGCTTATTGATCTCGAGCTTGTAAAGATCCAGTGATCGTTGATCATCGCAGGCGATGAGTTTTACGCGGCCCTGATGCCAACCGCCATCGTGAATTATTGGCGGTGGTCCGGGGATGTCCTTATAAAAGTCGGCGAAGTTTTCGAGTAGGGTGAGCATGATGAGATTCCACCGTTCAAGTGAGATCCTGCCGTCGGCGTCACTGCGGTCGATGACTGCAACCACAATTCCTTTTTTGAGGACATCGCTGAAAGACTTGTGAGGTTTAACGATGGACGCGTTAGGAGGAATGCTGGTGTTGTGCATCCTCAGGCGCTTGGAGGCCGAAGCGACCTCCTCCACCGATCTCTGTCGCTTTGACGCAATGTCTCCGCTGGTCTTGTCGTCACCTGAAATGATGTTTTGTGCCCAGGCTAGTCTGCTGATCTGTGCAGGGGATCTATCTATCTCAGGGATAGCGCCGATGTAGCCAATTATACGATTGGCATTGCGTCTGTTTTTGTAATGCAACTTGGAGGGGTTGCGGTGAGGAGCTCCTCTACTGCAAGACGCGCCAGTGGAAGCCGGACCATGTTGCACAGTCCCACTAACACTAGGAAGGTGTTTATGTTTGGTAGCATCCGTACGTATACTGCCAGTGGAAGGACCATGCATTTCCACAGTCTTGCCCCTGACAAGTGTAGCAGGGGTGATACCAGGGGGCAGCTTAGGAGCACTGCCTGGGGGGGTGCTGCCAGCAGAGGTGGGACCATTATGCACAGTCCTGCTTCTGCTGGAAAGATTTTTGTTTTGCTCGCAAGTACTGACGGAGGAACCACGATTATCCACAGTTCCGCTATCAGCTGCCATATGAGCATATCCGGTAGACAGCTTCGTCGCCGTACTACCGTCCGGTTTTAAAGGGATACCGGCCTTAATATTTTGTTTTTGTTTTTGTTGTTTTTTGTTCATTATTATGTTCCCACGAGTAGCGGAGAAAGAAAGGTCCGTCTGTACAGAGATCCGCATTGTACAGATAAGGCTAGCTGATCCGGAGGTCGCCAGGTATCCGGATACTCCGTTCGCGACTGAGCTATTTATTTAACTGGGCCCTCAGCCAGGCTGACCATCGGCACGGGTCGAGTGACACCTTAAGTCCAGCCCAGTGGATAAAGGAGGGGAGATTGAGAGGAAATGAGAGTGAGAGGAACAAGAAAGGAGAGTGAGAGGGAGCTAGGGGAGGGAAAGGATGGGGGTAGGGGGAGTGGGATCGGACGGAATGTCCTATGGGCAGTTCTTAGTAGATGCTGATTCAACGGCCAGCCTGCCATGGGTGACCCTTCTGACGACGGAGGTCGTCGACATTGTAGCCCGTTGAATCCGCATCCTTAAGCCTCCACACCGGCACCATTCAGAAGGAATGGTACTCTCGACAAGGTGACTGACCCTTCGTGGAGGAACTGGAAGCATTACTCTATGAAGATTGTTGCCAAACACAAGAAGAGCTCACGGAATCTTTGGGTGTCACACAAGCAGCCATTTCAAAACATTTAAAAGCAGCTGGATATATTTAAAAGCAAGGAAATTGGGTTCCACATGAACTCAAGTCGAGAGACGTCGAAAGGCGGCTTTGCATGTCCGGGTGAAACCATCAATAGACAACGGTACCGAACAGAATTAATCCATTTGAGAGAGCAGTAGCCGAAAAACGCCCGGAATATGCGACCAGACACGAGGCAATAATTTTCCATCAAGACAACGCTCGGCCTCACGTTGCTATTCCGGTTAAGAACTATTTGGAAAACAGTGGATGGGAAGTTTTACCCCACCCGCCTTATAGCCAAGACCTTGCCCCTTCTGACTACCATTTGTTCCGGTCGATGCAGAACGCCCTCACTGAAATGCGGTTCACATCAGAGCAGAATATCAAAAATTGGCTTGATTAATTCTTGGCTGCCAAGCCGGCGCAGTTCTTTTGGGATGGGATCCATAAATTGCCAGAAAGGTGGAAAAAAGTCATACCTTCAGATGGGCAATACTTTGAATAATACTATTGTACATGTTTTTCTTAAATAAACGTTAAAATTTTGAAAAAAACCGCACGAATTAAGTTATAGACCCTGTATGTCCTTGCAGTCGTGTTTTTAGCCTATCATCAAATTGCTGAGCGTCATGTGGAACTATCAAAATATCGTCTTTTTAAAAATTTAAGAGACTATATAACTAATTGATAAAAACATGAGTTGCGGGGTTATGATATGCATGACGATCTTTCATATTAAGCCCAGCACATGTCCTTGTCGTTTAGCACTTAGTAACAGTAATGAATTTGATGCTGTTGTATTGAAATTGAATTAATATTTAATAATTCTTCACGTTCTCCCTCCCGATTGTTTTGAGTATACATTGACAGTCGTTTAAAGATTTGGGATATTATGAAAATGGGTTTAATGCCCCGTATAGTGACGGGCTAAGCACATCACTACAGCGCACCTCGATAGACAGAGCTTGTCGTAAAAGACGACTTCGAAAATAACAAATCTTGGCAATTTAAATAACCAGATGAGCTTTGCGACACATTTGACATCTTAAAGCTATCCCGAAAGCAATATCAAAAAAGAAATAAAAAGAGCATGTAATTGAGACCCGATCTTATAACGTTCGTTTCCGCTCTGTTCTCACTTTGCCTTTCAAAGTCACCTCTGGTGGTTCCCACCTTGGCCCTCTGATTTTCATTCTCGCAATAAATGATCTTGGCAACGTCCTTAAGTTTTCCTCCATCTCCCTCTATACCGACTACGCTAAATTCTTTTAAATCATTTCTTCTCCATACGACGCTAATATTTTTCAACAACACCTCGATAGTTTTTCAGTCTGGTGCCAAAAAAAAACTTTATGGAGCTGAATATTGCTAAATGTAAAAGTAAAAAAATTGCTAAATTTCTTACTTTTTCACGTAAGTGGACTCAATCTCCCCCCAGACGATATGTTTTGAACAACCAACCCATTGTTATCGTTCTCACCATCCGTGACATAGGTGTCCTCTATGACAGAGAGCTTAACTTTAGGTCACATATTGACGAAATAATCATTAAAGCTAACTCGGCCCTTGGTTTCGTCAAACGTCTATAAATTTGCCAATCCCTACATGACAAAATCCCTTTACATTACATACGTCCGCCGTGTGTTCTAGAGTACGCAAGTTGTGGGCACCATACTACCGGGTGCATTATGATGCTGTCTATACTGACTTTTCTAAAGCATTTGATAGAGTCAATCATGATGCTTTACTTATGAAGATAAATAAAGTTGGTTTTCACTCAAACTTTTTAAAATGGCTAAATTCATACTTAAGGGATCGTATTCAATACGTTCGTATAAATAATATTCTTTCTGCACCGGTATATGTTACATCGGGTGTTCCGCAAGGAAGCCATCTTGGTCCTCTTCTTTTTTTGTTGTTTATAAACGATATTCCTGATATATTTTTAAATTCAAAGTGTTTGATGTACGCGAATGATCTAAAAGTATTTCGTTGTATAAAATCTGAACATGATTGTTTTCTTCTGCAACAAGATCTTGATCTTTTATCGGACTGGTGTTTAACTAACTGTTTACATTTAAACATCTCCAAATGCCAAAGCTTAACGTTCTCTCGAAACCGCTGTCCAATTAATTTTATCTATAAAATCAATCATATGCCATTGTCCGTTATAACCTTTAAAAAAGATCTTGGTGTGATTTTTTGACAAAAAACTTGACTTTGTAAAGTATATAGATTTTTTTAGTTGCTAAAGGCAGTTCAATGTTAGGTTTCATATAGCGTAACTCAAAGGAGTTTTCCGATCCACACACCTTAAAGTGTTTATATTTTGCGTTTGTAAGGTCTAACCTTGAATACTGCAGTGTAATCAGGAATCCTTCATTTTTTCTTCATTCATTTAGAATCGAAAAGATCCAAAAACGTTTTACGAGAGTGGTAGTGAAAAGACTTCAATGGGACATAGATCTTCCTCCCTATGAAACGAGATGTAAATTACTTGGTATTTTGCCTCTCAAGATTCGTAGAAAGTTCACAGAGGTTATGTTCATTCGTGACATATTAGCAGACTATATTGATTGTTCACAAATTTTAGCTCTAATTGGGATTAATGTTCCTGCGAGATTGCTTCGAAACCAATCGTTTTTTAATGTTCCATATCATAGAACTGTGTATGCTGCCAATGAACCATTATCCAGGTGTTTAAGAGAAACAAATACTATTTGCGACATGATTGATTTCAATGTTAGTAGATATTTATTTAAAACAAATTTATTATTCATTTTAAATAACTTTGCTGGTGGTAATGTTTAAAAATTTATTTATTATATTGTCAAGTAAGCACTAAAGTACCTATTGTAACTTTGTTTGATGAATAAACTAAACTAAACTAAAAAAAAAAAAATTACTAGAATCTAAACTATTCGATTTCTCCGTTTTGCTCATCGTAGGCTCTGGTGGAATAATCACCTTATCCTATACTAGGAACGCCTTAATTTAATAAACATTCAGACCCTTGAAAAATGAAGAAATGTCGCTGACATTCTGCTTATACGTCTTTTCACTGGCCCCATTGATCGTTCCTCTTTTTTAAATTATATTGCCTTGAACACAAACCCTTGCAATTTAAGATCCACCCTCCTTTCGACCATTCCATCCCTCGCACGTCGTACGTTAATCAGATCAACATTTGCTGGAGCCTCTAGGGATGCCAGAAGAAACTGGAAGAAATTGGC
Source organism: Portevinia maculata (assembly GCA_949715645.1). Lineage (NCBI taxonomy): Eukaryota > Metazoa > Arthropoda > Insecta > Diptera > Syrphidae > Portevinia > Portevinia maculata. Next base: position 12,483,483 of record OX454525.1, on the reverse strand, counting down.
CATTGTTTGACAAAATGGTCAGGCATTAGCGGTGAGAAGCGTAGTTAGATATCTGGGTATCTTTCTTGACCAGTATCTGTATTTCGATAGACGTATAGTTGCTTGTCTTGCCGGGGACAAGAAGACTTATGCTCTGACAAGGAGACTGTTTCATAGCAGTCAACTTGACTCCAGAGTAAAGGTCATATGCTATGTGGCCCTTATAAGGTCGATCATCACTTATGGTTGTCCACTGTGGTTCAATATAGCGCCTAGTTGTATGAAAAAGATTCGGGTTTTAGAGAGACAATGTCTTAGGGCATGTCTCCGGTTGTTTCGAATGCCTGAACCCAACTATATAAAATACTATCCCAACAAGGTCCTATATGATGAGGCACCGTTGAATAGGGTTGACAATTTCCTCATTAAGGTGACTCGAGGGCACGTTGCAAGGTTGATGACCAGCGACAACAGCCTAATCTTTGGGGCTTACACAAAACATAAAGTTATGATGCCGGCTGAGTTATAACTATTTTCGTCTTCCGTTGTTTGTTTATAAGATGTCTGTAGATGTGTGCGCATTTTTCGGTGTCCGTTTTATAGTTAAGTCGTTTTCGTATTGGTACATTTATTATATGTACCTCAAATAAATCGGACCAAAAAGCTCTCTCGACACCTATAGAACAAAAAACTGCATTAGCTGCCCACTACATTAAATTCGGACATTATCCTGACTTCGAAAACGTTGACATACTACAAGAAGAATCAAATTATATGAGGAGGTACACTACGGAAATGTTACATATAATAAATGTACCAATACAAAAACGACTTAACTATAAAACGGACACCGAAAAATGCGCACACATCTACAGACATCTTATAAACAAACAACGGAAGACGAAAATAGTTATAACTCAGCCGGCATCATAACTTTATGTGAAATGTAATTATTTATGTTGTACAATAAGTTGTGTAAGTTTCACAATGTAAATGTAGATTGTTCATTTTATTGTCATAATACTTTTTCTTGACAGTCCCTGAAGATGACTTTCGAAGAAAGTCGAAATATTAGACAAAATATATAATTTAAAATACAAAAAAGAGTATTTTTAAATTAAGACCTACAGCCAAAACAAACCATTATTTATTACAATTCGAGGTCGTTAAACAAAATAATGATTTTACCTTTAATCCATTTGTCGCCCTCCTGAAGCCAGATACTGTCACCTTCAATAAAACTTTTCCTTTCCCGAGCCGTCTTGTTGTAATTCATTTGGTTTCGCTAAGAATTCTTGTTAGTGATGCTTTGGATCTCATGAAATTCAGATGTTTTTACGCCGGTAAATATTCCTAGTAGTAAAGTTCGTTGTTGTATACCCATCAGCATATCCGCGGGCAATCTATTCATATATATAATTTTTGATCAGCGAGTTATTGTATTCCAATAACATTAACCACAATTCCTGCTTCGAGTCGTCACTTTTCTTTAAAAGGGTTTTTCCCCTTTGTAATGATGTTTCTTCCATACCATTTGATTGCGGATAGCTTGGATTTGTTCTTATTAGTTCAATGTCGAACTGTCTTCCAAATTCCTAAAAAACAAACGATCCAAACGCCTTCGCACTGCCTCCGCGATCTCGGGCACACTGCATCCAGTTGTCCAGATGAAGCCCTTTGGCATCCGCGATGGATGGGTCCTAAGAACGGAGGTTCGATTTTCCGTCTTGTCACGAACCTGGGGGCTGGGAGTCAAAGATCCGCTGAAGCATTCTTGTCCATAAATTGTAACATGCCTTATGACACTAAATAAACTCGAATACAACGGGCCTTACTAATTACGGATTTAATGTGGAGTTTAAATTAGTGTTCCCATTCATTAACATTTCCTTTTGCATATGACTGAAAGGGACTACAAATCTAAAACCACGATTTTAATACCTAATCTGTATGCCACCAAGTCGTCGGCATACGCCGTCTGTCTGAGTGAATCTACCAGATCGCTCGTGTAAATGTTAAACAGGATCGGAGAATTCACCGCGCCCTGCTGTAAACCGTTTTTAATTTCAAAGACTCTGCTCGAAGCCACGTTACCACATTTGACAACTTCTTTCCCACTAGCATATTATAAATTACATAAGGCAAAGGTTTGTGCATCCCCCGCCTGGTCAACTTGTAGAAAAGTCTCTCTAACCATACGTAGTCGAAAGCCGTCTCAAAATCAACAAGGCACGCACCCGTGCATTGGTTCTTGCATTTATTCCACTGAATGTCGGAAACCAGCTTCGACGCGACATGAATAGTGTCATGCCCCATCCTGAAACCAAACTGCTGTCCGGAATTACGTTAATGTCCTCGACCCACTTCAACAGGGCTCTATTGACAATTTTTTCAAAGGCCTTGTTAATATTCGGAAGCAAATTAATCGACCGGAAATTGGCAGGGTTCTTCCTATCTTTACCCTTTTTCGGGATAGGGTGTACCACAGCTACCTTCCACTGCGTTGGATAATGTGCAAGCGCATCGTAAGCTGCGTGGTGAAAATATCTACAGCCTCCAGAGGCAGGTGTCTCAGTACGACGTTTGGAACATCATCCACCCCCGCCGAATTTTTATTCTTAGTGACTCGAAGATGAACAGAAGATCATCCTTCGACACAAACAAGTGCGATGCATCTCGGCCATTGGCGACAACTGCATTAGCATGGTTTTCATCATTGAAATCCGTTATTCTCAGATCACCAAGTGGCTCAGCAGAGCCCTATTCTCAATGAAACAAGCACCCCGCAAATCCACTTTCTCCTGTGGGTGCTCTACCACGAAAAAATCGTCGTTTGAAGCGACACTTTCTAAAATTATTGTAGCAGCCAGTACTGTTTGTCTGTTCTCTGCTGGCTGGGAGATTCGAACACAAGGAATATCATTGTGATCCTTCCTCCTAAACAACTTATTTATCTGTGGGAACATATTCGGACTACAGGTTTAGGCCCGAATTTTATTGCCCCAATACAGACTTACAGATTTTCTGCAATTTTCTTTAATCAGCTGTTTCAGGATTCGGATCTCTGACTTCAGCATCTTCACCTCCAGGTCGTAGCGGTCAGTTGCTTGTGCAGCCATTTTAGCCTCGAGAGGAGTCTACTTTTCTGCCGGTATAGTGCGTCGATCTTAGGGTTTCTGTATTTTTCTGTCTGGTCGTCGCCCTACCCGAGGAATAGTTCGTTCCATCGTTCGTTTGATGGCGTCGTTCATTTACAATAAATTCCGATCAATGTCATCATTTGTCATGTTACTCTTTGTCGGTGGATCGATCCCACTCGAACGTAGCTATATCTCGCTTTAACAATCTGGAGAAGAGCGACCATTGTTCGATTGAATAAACCCTTCGATAATCGAATGAACACACAGCTTCGCAGTAATCCAGCAGCGTTTGCTCGTTGGGATCCTTATTGCGGTGGGGAGTCCGTAGTGGTCACTATCGTACTCAAACGCACGCGAACAGTTCCGTTCCGCGTGTTTTGATCTAAATTCGTCAGTTGAAGTTTTGTGTCCGTTAAGGCCAAGTTCAGGAAAGAACCGCTTCTTGGGAAAGAAGAGATATCCGTCGCGTATAACTCGATTGTGTACTCATATTGAGGCCCCACCAATCGTTAATCTGGTTGCCCCTGGGATTCGCATTAACAATTCCCAATGCCGTATGTTTGGCATTAATATCTCCGGAGGAGAAGCCTCTTAAAGAGGCAAGGTGTTCCTTTAAAAAAAAAACGTCTAGTAATTTTAGCTTTTCTTTTAACATACAAAGTCTCAAATGTATATATACGACTAAAGATACGATTTTTTCGAGTCATTTAAATGACGCTGTGACGTCAGGAAAAAAATGTCGCATTAGAGAGACATTCAAGCTACGATTCGTCATTGGTGATTTGCGAAAAAATGGCGATCACACTAAATGGCTATCATCGTCATTTTGTCCCAAAATCAAATGACGAACACTCCGAGTCATTTAGAATTTTCCGTTGGGATGCCATTAAATGACGAGCGAAAAAATTACGGTCGCTGGTAATGACTTGCCTCATTAAAATGTCAAATGTCACCTTTCCTATTATTTCGATTTCGTAATGACCAATGAGAAAAATACAGCTACTGTCATTTAGTGTTTTTCTCTCATCTTAATAAAAGATGTCAAAAAGAACTTTTGCGATGATGGTGGAAATTGCGGAGACGGCGTATTTGGCAGCGTGTGTGCTGGAAAGCAGTGAAGACGATCTTGATTACGAGCCAACGCAAAGAAAGCGGAGTATTTGGCAAAAGAAACAGTTGAGCCGTCGCGAGAAGAGTGGATTTTGTGTTGGATTACTGATTGAATTGCGCGAAGAAGAACCTGAACTATATCGCAATGTCCTTCGTATGCCAGCCAATCAATTCGATTATTTGTTGAGGTTGGTGAAGCCACACATCGACAAACAGAACACAAATATGCGATACAGCGTTTCAGTGGAAGCACGACTGGTAATCACGCTGCACTACCTGGCCACTGGTGAGAGTTTTCGATCGCTGTGGTTCCTTTTCCGCGTATCGCAGCCAACAATAACGTACATCATTTCGGAAGTTCTCGACGCTATTTGAAAGATTCTTGTCGGTGAGTCTATTAAGGTATGTGCGTTGTGCTATTTACTACTGAAGATTGAAATGCGATCAATTATTTATGATTTATTTTGTCGATAGATTCCGAAGACATTGCCGTTTTAATAGATGCTGCTGATGATGGTCATTTTCTCTGCTGGCCCACCATTTGAGGAATTGGATTCGGCGACGAAAGTTGAAAAGCCTGTGACAATTCGTCCACAAAAGACTGATCCGTGGTGTCACTAACCTATAAAAATAAACAATCGAAAGAAATGAAAAATTATGCAAATTAAAACAAAGATTTTACCAGTTGAATGGTTGACACCGACTCGGTCGATTGCTCCACTTTGGCCAATTCAATGAACAGCAATTCTCGGAAATGTGAATATTTTACATCACCTGCATTGATTGCACCTTGACCGGATTTTGTCTTCCGCAGTTTCCTCACGAACGCCTCGAAGTTGTTGCGCATGCTATTCCACTTCTTTCTGGCTTCGGTTAAATCACCTGCGTCGATGGCCAGCTCTAGTACCTATAACAATTGCCCAAGAATCGGTTTTGACATGTTGAAGTTTGTATTCTGGAACTGAGCTATTCCAAAGCGCCCGTTGCTTTTGTACCGCCACACTCAAACGCGATTCTTCTTCGTCGCTCCACGAATAGCCAATTTTCCTATCCCTATTTACTCCTGTTTTCTGCGTTTTGCCTAATTTGCTCGCTATTAGGGCAGACGGATCGTATCCGAACATCTCATCGTAGTGCGCGAGTTACATACCTCACCTCACACGTTCCTCAAACCCGGTCATCGACACCAGCAGCCAATATAACAGTCAGCACTTTCCCACGTTCACCTATTAAAGATCCTATTTCAATTATTTCAATTTCAGATTTCAATTTTTTTGTTCATTATAAAGTAACTTAATCAGCAATTTAAACATATAAATGTATAATTTCATAGGATAAGTTTCGAGTTTGTTAATTGATTAAAATTGTTTTTTTTTAATCACCGCGGAACTTGTAACCATAACTCGCGCTTACTAGATGAGTAAACATTCCAAGTTTGTGTTGTGCGTTGATGAGTGAGCGAGTCAGTCAGTCAGGACAAACTCATTTGTATACATATATTATGTTTGTCTGATTAATTGTTGGATGCAAATGAATCGAATGGATTTCCATTTAATTAATTTTAAATTAAAAGTCATATTAATGAGTTAATGATGGTTAAATCATTTAAATATCATTAACTCTCTATAGCTGTTTGTCAATTTTTATTTAAAATACTCGTACAATCGGATATCAAAATCAGAGATTTAAATTATCCATCTTCGCCGCTGGGACAGTCATATACCACTTTTACATTTTGTGCATGAAATTGTATTTTCTTTTTGGAAATTTACGGTTAACCGTCATCCATTGTTTTGACTCTCATTCACCAGGATGTGTCAACAACAATTAGTGTATGACTACCACTGTCAAAACCGTCAACCAGTACCAATGTAACCACTACTAACCACCATTTACTATCTGCTATTGCACTCTACCATACCATGCACCACTGTCGCACTCAAAGTGTCAATTGAATTTGTTGTTTTCGATTGAATAACCATGGTCTCGGGTCAATTAAATTAATGAATTCATTTATTTCGCCAACAATCTGATTGTTGGTGGCTCTCAGTGTTGACGAGGATAATTGCTCCTACCCACAACAAAGAAGCAACCGACGAGTTGTCATTTGTCAATGACACGCTAGATTTTTGTTATTTACCTTATCAGTATTTTTGTTCAAACTAAAATAAAAACGCAAGCGGACTAAATTTTGCGCAAGGGAATTGATCGGATTCGAAATCAGTTTATTTTTATCTTGCTACATTGCAATGTCGAATCGAAAATTCCCCACCCACCGCTGACGACCGCAATTGAAATATATAATTGAATTAACTCTATAACTTACCTGATTGGAAATAATTCGCAAGATGGGGGTCCTTAGCAAAGGATGTTGCGATGTGTTAAGGCAAGAATAAGATATTCCAATCATCCTCTCCCGAACAGTCGACCTCACTTAGAAATTAGTTTTTCTTCATCCCACCATTCTAAGGAAAATTACTGTCGGAGAAGGTCGGAGAATTTACACCGATAACAACAAAACACTTTTACTTAAAAAGTCTTGACTTCAGTCTTCCGCCTCGTTATTGCAAGTATCGTTTTATCGATTAACTCGTGGATACCACCCACTCAAAAATAAATCTCAAGAACCGATGGACTGTTTTGCAACCACCCGTACACAGTGCCCTCATCTCGAGCAGAACCAATAAGTGATATCAAATTCATGCGACTGTCAATCCGCCGGTGGGAAAGACCGGCGAGATTAAACGGATACTCTTGGAGACAGCGAGCACCCACGTTGTTTTAGGGTTGCCCTCGAAATTAGTGTTATGTGGAAAGTTTGTTCATTAATTTGAAATTGCGGGTCCTCCGGGATTATATAATTTTAAAGTTATTTCGCCGTAATGTAGTTCATTACTGTTATGACGATACAAGCGTATGTGGACGTACGGGCGGGCGAAGTTTTTGTTCGATTCCATATGGGTTAGGGAGGGTTACGGAACATTTCCACATTACTTTTGGTGGTTTAATTATATTTCGTTAGGAAAGGTTTTTGCCGTTTTATAGGTGCTCAACTGTACACCCTTTTGAATTAAAACATAAATGGGGTTTTCTGGAAATAGAAAACTCATATATACACGACGTCAATGTCGAAGAATACAAGATACACAAAAGAAGTTTCACGAAGACAACAAGCATTGTTCGCCTTTCACAGAAATCGTGAAGTCTTTGTGATTTGCAGGGAATGGATTTATTCAGCAAAATCTGAACAACTTTGAGGATAAGAGAGTATTTTTCTTCTGCTGTTGAATGTGTGGAATATTCAATCGTTTGAAAAGTGAGGTGATTGTTAGGAAGTCACTTGCTGAATGATTTAGTAAAAACGTAAAAAAAAATTGTGATATATTTAGAATTATGGTGTGCTACGTTTGGTCGCAATGTCCGGGCTGCGCACATCCATTATTGAATCCCATCCACGCTTCTGTAAACAAGTTAACGGACAAATAAGACAGCAACTGCTTCACTAACCCAGAGTTTAGCGACGTTAACGAGGTTTATATGGTAGAAGAGTGTGGCGACTCATACCATTTATTGTCATTCATTCTTACTTTGCTTTAACTACAAAGTATTAACGACTATCGTATTAGGCATATATCTATATCATCACTTCTCTATTACGTTATATAAACTACTCAAAACAAAATAGAGCCCACTACGTTTTTATACCCAATTCTAAGGGTATATTAATTTTGACGCATAGTTTGTACCATTCCTTAATATCGCCCGTAGACCCCTAAAAGTTACTATATTTATGATTAGCATCGATAATCATGTCCATCCGTCTGTCAGCAAAAATTAGGCCCTTAAACTGGGCCTAGAGAGCTGAAATTTTAACCATATACTCTCTAGGGTCTCGAAATAATCAAGTTTACGAATTTTTGAAATCCGCCCACAGACAGTGTTTGAGCTAGGGAGTTGAAATTTATAATATATACTCTCTAGGGAAACTTTATGCTCATGTGTTTTTTTTTAAATCCGCCACGCCCACAATTAAATAAAACAATTTTATTGAAAAACAAAAGTTTAAAAATAAATAAAAAAAAAAGATAAAATCCTTTAAATGGTATATAACAAAATATGTAGAGCGTTCTTACCAATTCAACCTACTTATACTTTTGTCACGCCCACTTATGAGGGATAGGAATAAGATTAGGGTATCCAACAGTTCGCCCAAGCGGACTGTAGCCCGTCCCTATGTTTTGGCTTTCATTTGAAAAAAAATTGTGATTAAATTTTGTTTGTTATAAATGTTTTAGCTTAGTGAAATTGAGTACACATAATCAATACGGAAAAAAATTTCAAAATTCAATTTACACACAAAAAACATTTTATGAGAAAATTTTCGAAAAATAAAGAAAAATAAAACATGTTATGATTCGTTGTTGATTTGTTTTGCTCACTAGCGAGTAGGGCCTCCTCTAGTCCGCTTTCGATTAGATGCGTTACATTTTATTCAGGTATGCACTCCCACGAGGCTTTTAACGCCTTTATCAGTCCCTGTTTATTGTTGGCATGGTGCCATAAGTGATCGATGGGATTGAGGTCTGGGGTCTTTGCTGGCCATGGAAAAAGTAAAATATTGGCGTCCGAAAGAGCTCTGTTGTGCCTAGAAAATGTATTCAAGCGCAAACCATAACACTGAGTTCACGAAATCGGTCACATCCGTGAATGCACGGGTCGGTAAAACGTTCATGTCATCTCCAAACGCGTACTCTTTTATCATCAATCAAAAACTTTAATTTGCATTCGTCTGAAAAGAGTACAGACCTCCAGTGGCTCATAGTCCAATTTGAATACTCACGGGCACCGCTTTAAGTTTCGGCCGAACAGAACGCCCTCTGGAACGTTGACTATCTTCGTGGAGTCGATTGCGAATGGTTTGATCACTGACTTGAGTGCCAGTTGACTGCCGCGGTTGAGTTAATAAAGCCCGGGCGGTTACGGTTCAGTTATTCGAATGTATGGGTCTTCTTGCCGAGTTGTGGCTCTGATTCTTCCTGATCCAGGTCTTGTTGCTACACTCCCAGTCTCCTGAAAGCGCTCCCATACGTTTCGGATAGTTCGCCTCGACATACCGATACGATTTGCAACAGCCCTTTGAGACTCTCCTTGCTCCAGCATATTTACTGTTCTTATTCCGTTTTCAGTATCCAAATGACTTCTAGAACCGGGCATGATAATCACGAAGAAATAAAGAAAAACAATTAAAGAAACACTTAGCAACAACGCTAGAATCGGTCTGTGAAAACAAGTGCAATAATTTTTGCATTGATTGTTTTTTCGAGCCATTGGCTTTTTTTACCTACTCACGGCAAAATTGTTGTTAAAGCATACATATGCAAACTCTACAATAAAATGCTTCATTTGGATAATGTTTACCAATTAAGTATTTTTTAGGCAAAATACAAAATAAATATTGGATGAGCCGTATTTTGTTCTCGTAGTTTGGTATGTACTTATGTCAATTTCCGTTAAATGCTTTCAGCTTTGATTTAGAGTAGAGTCACGTTAACATTCAAACCGATCGGTGGTCTGCTCCTCCCTTCATTTTATACAAACATTTTATAATTTTTATTAATGTAAAGCGGCCCTTACACGGTCAATCGGTTGACATCATGCATCATGTACGTGTGGATTGACGCTACCCCTTACACAGTTCAATCGATTGACGTGAAATTTTTAGTTGTTGTGAGTTTTGGTGGTGTACGGATGTGCGATGAGTGAAACGGACGATATATTGCTCTTGTAAATTGCATAAAGAGGAAAAAGAAAAAAAAATAGAGAAAAAAGAGAATAATACAATATCTGCAATATCTGCAATATCAATCAGCAAAATAGTGATGGAAACTTGTACAGCAATAATACGTGGCTTAAAAGAGTACATTCGCTGTCTTTAATGAAACTAATTTCATTAAAATACCAAAGAGTTGGTTCACTGAAACTATCAACACCGGATCCGCTTTTGTTTAATTCATTTAAACGTTTTAGCTCGCGCCGAAAATTCGTTCTCAACGTATTTATTTTTTTGGTGACATCCGCTTTTTGTGCATCAGGATACTTTTCTTTATACTTTTGCAGTAAAACTTCATATTGGTGAATTTTTTTGTTTCGGTCGCTATAATATTTCCCTTTGACATCCCATAAGCTCGCTAATGACCGATAAGTTTTAATTTTTTCCGATACACATGCTCGGTCTGCATCGTCCTTCGCTTCCGTGACACAAAACACAATGAAGTAATTACGTCAATCCAAACCTTGTACATATCAATCAGCATGACGTTCATCATGCAAAATCAGACTTCACCAAATGCTCATACAGATACATTTTCACGAACACACGATTGATGTCCTTCGATTGACCGTGTAAGGGCCACTTAAGTCTTATTATTAGTCCTTTGACCTGTTCTCCACAATTGGTGAACCGGACGTGATCGGTATATTTTGTCGAAGAGTGTGAGAGAAAGTTGACTTCTGCGGGCTAAAAAATTTCAAATTTCATTTTTAAAATACCTCCGACCAAAGAGAATGTAATTAAATCAAAATTGATGATGAGAAGCATGACAATTCGGGCGATAGTGGTAGGAGTACTGCGGGCAATGAGAGAACACATACGGCCAACCAAGACACCGATTCTGCCGAAACGGTTTCTAGAATTTCAGTAATAATTCCTCCGTTTTGGCATGAGAAGCCAGAAATTTGGTTCGCCCAAATCATCGAGGCACAATTCATAGTCAGTGACAGGTTAGGAAACTTGAAAAGAGTGATCATCGAAGCGCTTGTCGATTCGGACCAGCAAAAGATCAAGAAGATTCTCGGAAGTTGATTTGGCAACAAATGACCTACGCAGTTGCTCAATGAACCTTGAAGTTTAGTTGGAAAGCAGATTAATGGCGACTTCCTAAACTCCTTCGTTGTGGCTGCAAAGTTCGCGGTTTGGAATTCCACGGCGGAGTACGACGGACTTAGCCAGGCAATTCGAGAGTACGATGTTTATCGGTTGATTTAAAATCAACCCGCCGACATGCTTTATGGCACTATCTTAAGGCTTCCCGTCGAATTTTTCGGTTGCCAGCAGACAACATACATTGAGTCAGAGTTCGTAAAAGGCTTGAAAAGTTCCATGCCAGAGGTATCTTCTAGAGCAGCGTCTGCTCATGAGAACAGCAAGGTTTTCCTCCAGCCAAATATTGGGACCGCGTCACATGTATACGTTCGAAACGACGCGGTTAAATCACCGCTCCAGCAGCCTTACGAGGGTCCCTATGACGTGCTCGAAAGGAACGGAAAATATTTCTAAGTCAAATTACGTAACTGAACAGCGAAAATTTCGTTCGATCGTTTAAAAACTGCGTTCTTGCACAAGGGCGATCTCCCAAAAGCAACAGCCTCACCAACAACAGACGAGCCACAACAACATCAAACACCAAAGCATATGAAGACGTCTACCACTAAACAGCAATCTAGTTTCGCAACTCGATCGGGGAGAAGAGTTCAAATCTCAAATAGGTATCAATAATTAAAACTAAAGCTGTTAAGTAAATTTTTTTTCATTCGTTAACTTGTTAACTAAAGGAGGGGTAGTCTGGCCATACCATTTAGTATCATTCATTCTTACTTTGCTTTAATTACTAAGTATTAACCACTATCGTGTGAGGCATATATCTATATCACCACATCTCTGTTAAGTTTTTATATAGTATGTACTTAAGACAATTTCCGTTAAATGCTTTCAGCCTTGATTTAGAGAAGAGTCACGTTGACATTCAAACCGATCGGTCGTCAGCTCCCCGCTTTCATTTCAGTTTAAAAAATTGTGTTTCATCGATATAGGAGCAAAAATGAAAAGATAGGAAAATATACAAAAAGTCTAAGTTCAGAGATGTAACGGATAGTAATTTAACCGGATATCGGATATAGGATATTCGGCATGCAATAGACCGGATAGCCAGATATTCGACGAACGGATATTTGGCCGAACGCAACGCATACGTATACATTCATATTTTGTTAATAAATTTATTAATTGACATGAAAAAGATTCCTCCAAAAACAAAAAGAAACTGCACGAAACACAACCAACTAATTAGACATGGGAACTTCATCAAAAACTGAAACCAAGAATCGTTTCCTCGACCTTGACGAAGATTCAGATTAATCGTATACAACGTGTGTTACCCCGGCTGGGAAACGTGCGACAAATCAAACACTTGCAAAATTAATTTTAAACTAAACTTCAAACTTTATTTAACTTAATAAAAAATAACTTTCTATGCTTCCTGGCGTCGATGCGGCGTGGCTAAGCTTCGGCAGTGAACTCCCCGAATCCTAGGCGCTGTCCTCTTTTATAGGCGCCTATTGGGGTTCGTTTTTGCCTTTCGCTGTGGTGTCTCTGTGGTGGTGCTGCTTCTGTGGTGGTGCGCTTCTGTGGCTGCGTGCTCTCTGTGGTTGATGTCTCTGTTGCTTTTGTTGTCTCTGCTGCTGTTGTGGTCCCTGGTGCTGTTGATGTTGTTGTGTTATTGTTGTTGTTGCCTTCTAACTACACTACACTACCAACTACTGCCTACCAGTGGCGTGGAGTCCATATAACACGATTCCTACCGTCTTCCCTTTTAAAAATCCACCAAAAGTAAGCACTATCTGCCAAATAAATATATGAAAAATGAAACCCGTCCCGTATTTTAATTATAAAATAAAATCTACACACACACTCACACATAAGCTATCGAATAAGTTTAATATTTTCATTCTACCATTGTATATAAACTCTATAGTAAAATCATCAACACGATTTCAAAAAGCTGAACCTCCACGAATTTGGAGACCAAAAGGATGGAGTGATTGCTTCTCAATTTAAGCATAAAATATTTGTATGAGCTTTGAATTAAGAAAAGAGAATCAAATAAACTGTTGGTTAGGAAACAGAGCGAAGAGTTTATTTGATCCTCTTTTCTTCGATAAGGTATTTCGTAAGGATTTCTGACAAAAATAAGAATTCTATCATTGTATTGAATTTTGTTATCTTGTATGGATATCTCGCATTTTCAACTGATTGCCTTTGGTCGCGCCATATGATTTTCATTCTGGACGTGTAAGTATTTATTTTTCTGTGTAACAGCCGAATACTTTTTGGTAAATAGAATGTATGATGAGAGGCAGATGATGGAAGGGGAAAGGAAACATTTTTCTAAAGGATATTCAATAAAAACTGATTTCTGTGTTTTGGTATTTTCCATCAAACAAGGAATTATGAGTTTATGATTTTTTAGGGTTTTGCTATTTTCGCTGTATCTCGCCCAAAAATGCACCGATTTCTATCATTTCTTCAGTATTTGATTCGGAAATATTCAATTTGTTTGTATCAGCCGTTATTCAAAGAAATAGTTGTTGGATAGGTATATTTATCTATTAGGGAATCGATCACCTACAATAATGTTGAGGCAGGTCACTTGTAATTTAACAGTTTTTTTGTAAAATATTCGTGATCAGCATCGATAGTAACGTGTATCTACTATCTCAAACTCAAGCTAGAAAGCTGAAATTTTACCCATAAATACTCTCTACGTGCCCGAAATAATAAATGTTAGGACATAATGTATGGGTGAGTTCCATTTTTTTTTGGGTGAGCTGACATTTTTTTTAAAAGAAAGTTAAAATGTATACCTAGTCTAGAAAAATTTAATTTTTATTAAAACGGTAGGTGTAAGCAATATCACATTCATGTTTTTAAACTACGAATTAAACGTATATGCTATAGATCAAGAAATGGGTTGGTATAATATATTTTTTATACACACACAAGTAGTACGAATATCTAATTAGAATTAAAAAAGTTGTATTCCTCGGTCTTTTTCGGCGAATTTATGTAAAATATTATTTTTTTGTAACGAATTCAAACGTTTTTTTTTTCAAATGCTATATAAGAAAGCCGTTGATCAGTCATTGATGCACGTCGTATTGCGTATAAACAGACGGTATTTTCCCAGCCCTCATTCAAAATGGAATAGAAGTTTTATTACCATCCATGATTGCCTTATTTAGGTTCAGCTTCAACTGGGGGTATATACCAGTTACCTGAATGGAGGTAAACGTAGTATTCATACCTAAACCGGCAAACAAGCCGAGCGAATTACCTAAATCATATCGTCCGATAAGCTTGACATCGTTTTTTCTGAAAACAATGGAAAGGATTATTGACATCCACATTAGAGAATGCATATCAAAAAGCATGCTTCTGCACCCTCACCAATATGCGTACCAAAAGGGACTTAAGGACCATCTGGAACTTAAGACCCTTCTCGATGAACTAAGTGGTATACGGATGGTTATAAAATGGAAACGGGGGTAGGAGCGGAAGTATACGGACCAAACAAACGCTTTACTATACAAATGGGAAAAAGTCCCAGCGTATTTCAAGCAGAGCTCCAGGCCATTCAAGAATGCGCCAGCCAGATTTATTCATCTGGCATAAAAGGCGCAATCATCCATATATTCACGGATAGTCCAGCAGCTATAAACGCCCTTAGCTCGCATACCATTGACTCCAAATCAGTCACAGTACTGCTTCAATACCCTTCAAACACTCGGATTAAGAAACAAGACAAAATTATGGTGGGTTCCGGGTCATGTCGGGGTAGAAGGTAACGAAAAGGCTGACGAACTGGCCAGAAAAGGTACAGAAACACCATTCATAGGTCCTGAACCTTTCTGCTGCCCTCCTAGATCAGCAGCAACGGCAGCAATTAAAAGCTGGGAACATAGAAAATGTATCTATCTTTGGGAAAGCATTCCAGGTCTAAGACAGGCCAAACGAGCCATTCGGCCCTTCAATCAAAATGCCAGCAAATGTCTAAACCTAAGCAGGCATGATATCAAAAACTTAGTGGGTTACCTTACTGGTCACCACGGTTTAAGATATCATCTGCACAAAATGAGAATAGCAGACTTTCCTGAGTTCCGACTCTGTCTTGAAGAGGACTAGTCAGCTGAACACATTTTATGTGAATGTTCATCCCTTAATGGAATTAGAAAGAAGATATTTTTCAGGGAACAAATGAGCCCCGAGGACATAAAGAATTCTTCTACTGGTAAAATTGTCCGCTTTACACGGAAAGTGGAAATTCTACTAGTTTAAATTTGTCTGGCCCATACGGTACAAAAGATCTTTTTAGGTCGAAGTGCCCCCCACCCCCAGCCTTATTAAATAAATATTATATAATCTATAAAATAAATGTATATAGCTAGATATATATATAAATATATTAAAATTTATAAAAACGTAACAAAATATATAAATATGAATATAATAAAATATATGAAAAAGAATGAAATAATAATATAATAATGATAAATAATTTGATACTTATCAGAATGAAAGTCTTAAAATCGGATAAAAACTCTTATTACTTTGTTTCACTTTGTGAGTTAAAATTTGTGGCTTTGCAAAAGTACGAAGTTCAACCGGCGGAAATTTGTCTTTTTCAAATACAGCTTCTTGCAATATGAGATAACCTACCCCAAAATTCCTTGAAAACCAACACATAATACACCAACCATATCCCCCAACCCCTCTCAGGATCACATCATAATCATATCCTGAGAAGTAAAGAAAAATTAAAGTGACAAAACACACACTTATTCAAATCTTCTTTATTATCGAAGGAAAGAGTAACGAGAATGGAAGACAACAAAAATAACTACCAAAATGCATAATTAAATATGTATACCCCACACCTCTCACCAATTCCCATCATGAGAAGTAAAGAAAAATTAAAGTGACAAAACACACACTTTTGGAAATCTTCTTTATTATCAAAGGAAAGAGTACTAAAGAAAACGCACTGCAAATATAAACGAGAATGGGAAAAGACAACAGAAATAACTACAAAAATGCATAAAAGCTTTCTGAAGGTTCTTTTTTACGGCGTTTGGTGGCGTATCGTCGTATACACGAAGTGAGAATACTATAAAGTTCATATACAATGCTTGTGATAGTTAATGCTTCGATGTTTATACAAATTTATTGTTATACTTTTGTCTTATGAAATAAAATATGGTCGAATATTATGGCAATTTGTCAGCAGAGTAAATTCAGCATATCGCTTAAGAGAAGTTCATGTCAAATAAAATACCGACACTTGTTTTTTTTTTAAGCAGGAATTCAAATTTTAATTTAGAATCAGTTGGAATTTATTGACAGACTGCGTTGCACAAGTGCAATAACTTGAAAAAATCTAGTGTTTTGTAAAGCCAATTTGATAAAATCTTAAATTAAAATAGTGAAAAGTTAGATGTGAAAGTGAAAGTGAAGGTTAATGTGTAATTTTTTAGTTTCTTTTATTACCAACTTACTGATAAAAACATTTTAGCTTCTTAATTTTAGTGCAGTTTTAGATTTTTTTTTGGAAATGTCTTTGATTAGTGTAGATTGCTGTTTAACTGATTTCCTCCTGGAGGATTCAAATAGTTTTAGTAAGCTATCTTTTCTTGATAAAAAAAAAGTTATAGACGTAGGGCGCTCTATGCCTTTTATAAATATTAATTACCAAAGGAGAGATGGTTTTGTGACACATTTTAATGTTTCCTTATACCAAAAATATAAGTGGCTAACTGGGAGTTGCAAGCTTAATAAAATGTTTTGTTTTCCTTGTCTTCTTTTTTCAAACTCCGCCAGTGTTTGGAGCCGAACGGGTTTCACTGATATAAATTATTTAGTTAATTCTTCGAAAAAACATATTAAGACAGAAAAACATATTCGTTGTTGTTTATCCCTACACGAATTCGTCACGAATCGCATTGAAACTTCTTTAGGAAATTCTTTCGTTGTTCATAATAAAAAAGTAGATAAAAATCGGAAACTAATGGAACGTTTTATTGACACGGTCATTTTATTAGGCAGACAGGAGTTAGCATTTCGCGGTCATGATGAAAGGTCTAGTTCAGATAATCGTGGCAATTATGTCGAAGCGGTTTATTTTTTATCTAAATATGACACTTTATTGGAATCACATTTAGAGCAGTGTTCAAGTACACACAATCCAATTTTTTCAGGTTTATCCAACGATATTCAAAACGATTTGATACATAGTATCGCGGCGGTTATTAAATCCGAAATTAAAACGGAAATCAAGGATGCTCGGTTCGTGTCGATTATGATCGACGAAACACCAGATTTGAGTCATAGGGAACAACTGAGTGCCATATTTCGGTACTTGCCAGAGGATGGTATACAAGAAAGATTTCTTGGATTTTTTGACGTTAGCGCAAGTCGTAATGCAAATGAGTTATCCAATCATATATTTAAAATTCTTGAAACATACGACTGCAAGGAAAAGTTAATAGGACAATCCTACGATGGTTCCGCAGTTATGTCCGGCGAGGGGGGTGGTGTTCAAAAGAAGGTCCTTGATGAATGCCCGATGGCAAATTTTATTCGTTGTTATGCACATGTTTTAAATTTAGTACTATCCCGATCTCTAGAAAACATAGCAGAACTTAAACTATTTTTTGGCTATACTAATAGCATCGTTCGATTTTTTAATAAATCCACAAAGCGGTCCAATCTTTTAAAACAAATTTCCAATCGACGCATGCCAGGAGTATCGGAAACTCGATGGCATTATCATTCAAGAATAATAAACGTAATCTTTAACTGGAGAATAGATATAATTGAAACTTTTAGTAAAATAATTAATGACTCTAGGGAATGGGATACTGACACACTTTCGATGGCAGAAAGTTTATTAAATAAATTAGAGAGCAAGGAATTCTGTTTTTTGCTTCATACCCTTTCTGAAATATTTGCAAAGACCGATGTATTATTTAATTTAATTCAAAAAAAACAAACAGACGTTAGTTATGCCAAGCAAGAAATCGAACGTTTTGAGTCATGGATAAGCTCTGACTTTTTAAATATGTTTGAAGTTATTTATGACAGCGTAAATGATTGCATCGAACCTCCACGTAAACGCAGGTTGCTAGACTTCGATTTGAAGACGAATTATAAGCGCCTTTTTGTTGAAATTAAAGACAATATAGTTAGCCAAATAAATGCCAGATATAAATCATTTAGTAATCTTACATTTTTGGATTTACTAAATAATTTGAAGTATGACACTTTTTCTCGTTCCAGTCCAGTTGTAAAAATATCTTCCCTGATTAAGTTTTTTCCTAGAATTTTTGACTTCACGGCATTAAAAAATGAACTTAATGTTTTATATTCTTCGTCGTCACTTCGGCAGTTTGAGGTTCTCGACCTTCACAACCATTTGAATAGTGAAGCATTGAAAGAAGTGTTCCCTCAAGTCTTAAACTTAAGTAGTTTACTTTTAACACTTCCCATTTCCGTTGCCTCCGTTGAGAGGTCTTTTTCTGCTTTAAAAATAATTCATACTTATTTAAGAAACTCACAGGGCGAGGATAGGCTCTCTGATTTAGCCCTCATATCGATAGAAAGAAGACTTCTTCTTAAAATTAAAAATAGATCAAACTTCTATGAAAGGGTATTGGCAGAGTTTATCAAAAAAGATCGTCGAATAGCATTAGAATACAAATAATTATGAAGAACTAATATTTTAACAAAACTTTTCACTTTTTTTTTTTAAGTGTGTGAATTTTAGCTGTTTTTAATTTTGATTTATTTTTATTGCTGACATTATTATTTGTATCGTTTTTATATTTTAACAAATATAAAGAATTATCCATATAATTCTTCTGAATTTTCTTATTTTAAAATTACTATCCACATTATGCTGAATTTTTTTAAGTTATTGTATCATGCGTCTGTCAAGACCGGCTTCTTTTGAAGCCACTTTTGTTATGCTTTAAGCTCATTGTTGATTGAAATATTAATGTCTTGAAGTATAAAAAATGTGGCTAGAATATTTTTGCTAAGTCAATGTGGAATGCATATTATGTAGATACAATATCCCCATTAAAAATTATTTTATTTCAGGTTTTAAAGATTTTTATTTTTATAGATGACTAAATTTTTCAACGTCTTCCCTTTTAAAATTATCCACGCCACGCCACTGCTGCCTACCAACTCTCTTCTACCAACTACGTTCTAAAAGGGTCGAGTACCTGGGCCGCAATAAGCTGCGTACCCTGTGTAACCACTGCCCGCTCTTGCTACTTGAGCCCGTAGTGTCCGCCAGAGCGCTTCTGCTCCACACAACATGTTGGCTGGATCCAGCTGTCATGTATCTGGTCCGGCGGACACCACTCGACTGAAATTACATTTCGTGGGAGTCATGCGCATCCAATCAGTGGTGACCGTGCGAGCTGGAGTGTGGTAAGTGTGGGCGCGCGTGTTGGTATTGGTGGGAGTGTGCGAGTGTGTGTGCTGTGGTGGGTTGGTTTTGGTGAGGTGAGTTTTGTTGGTATTGTTGGCGCTGCATTATGTTCGCTGATGTATTGGTGGTGGTGGTGGGCAGGTGTTTTTGTGCGACATCACATGTGGCGAAGATTAGTTCGTTACAATCGATCGCAACTCTTCTATACCCGGCGTTTAATCCTAACTTCCTGGGAACGGTTCAGGCTTAGAAAGCCCGCCAACGAATTTTGTTGTAAAGATTAAAAATGAGTTTTGAAGAACTTAATGAATTCTTGAGCAGTAGAGTAGAATTAGAAGGTTCTTCACTATACCAAATCGGGTGAAGGCGATATTGATGACACTTGTTGGATCTGTTTAAACGAGGCGGCGGAAAACAATGAAGCTTCAACAAAAGCGGAATCTCCTGCCAAACAAGCTTGACTCTATATCAAAACGAGTATCGGAAACTCGATGGCATTATCATTCAAGAATAATAAACGTAATCTTTAACTGGAGAATAGATATAATTGAAACTTTTAGTAAAATAATTAATGACTCTAGGGAATGGGATACTGACACACTTTCGATGGCAGAAAGTTTATTAAATAAATTAGAGAGCAAGGAATTCTGTTTTTTGCTTCATACCCTTTCTGAAATATTTGCAAAGACCGATGTATTATTTAATTTAATTCAAAAAAAACAAACAGACGTTAGTTATGCCAAGCAAGAAATCGAACGTTTTGAGTCATGGATAAGCTCTGACTTTTTAAATATGTTTGAAGTTATTTATGACAGCGTAAATGATTGCATCGAACCTCCACGTAAACGCAGGTTGCTAGACTTCGATTTGAAGACGAATTATAAGCGCCTTTTTGTTGAAATTAAAGACAATATAGTTAGCCAAATAAATGCCAGATATAAATCATTTAGTAATCTTACATTTTTGGATTTACTAAATAATTTGAAGTATGACACTTTTTCTCGTTCCAGTCCAGTTGTAAAAATATCTTCCCTGATTAAGTTTTTTCCTAGAATTTTTGACTTCACGGCATTAAAAAATGAACTTAATGTTTTATATTCTTCGTCGTCACTTCGGCAGTTTGAGGTTCTCGACCTTCACAACCATTTGAATAGTGAAGCTTTGAAAGAAGTGTTCCCTCAAGTCTTAAACTTAAGTAGTTTACTTTTAACACTTCCCATTTCCGTTGCCTCCGTTGAGAGGTCTTTTTCTGCTTTAAAAATAATTCATACTTATTTAAGAAACTCACAGGGCGAGGATAGGCTCTCTGATTTAGCCCTCATATCGATAGAAAGAAGACTTCCTCTTAAAATTAAAAATAGATCAAACTTCTATGAAAGGGTATTGGCAGAGTTTATCAAAAAAGATCGTCGAATAGCATTAGAATACAAATAATTATGAAGAACTAATATTTTAACAAAACTTTTCACTTTTTTTTTTTAAGTGTGTGAATTTTAGCTGTTTTTAATTTTGATTTATTTTTATTGCTGACATTATTATTTGTATCGTTTTTATATTTTAACAAATATAAAGAATTATCCATATAATTCTTCTGAATTTTCTTATTTTAAAATTACTATCCACATTATGCTGAATTTTTTTAAGTTATTGTATCATGCGTCTGTCAAGACCGGCCTCTTTTGAAGCCACTTTTGTTATGCTTTAAGCTCATTGTTGATTGAAATATTAATGTCTTGAAGTATAAAAAATGTGGCTAGAATATTTTTGCTAAGTCAATGTGGAATGCATATTATGTAGATACAATATCCAAATTAAAAATTATTTTATTTCAGGTTTTAAAGATTTTTATTTTTATAGGTGACTAAATTTTTCAACGTCTTCCCTTTTAAAATTATCCACGCCACGCCACTGCTGCCTACCAACTACGTTCTAAAAGGGTCGAGTACCTGGGCCGCAATAAGCTGCGTACCCTGTGTAACCACTGCCCGCTCTTGCTACTTGAGCCCGTAGTGTCCGCCAGAGCGCTTCTGCTCCACACAACATGTTGGCTGGATCCAGCTGTCATGTATCTGGTCCGGCGGACACCACTCGACTGAAATTACATTTCGTGGGAGTCATGCGCATCCAATCAGTGGTGACCGTGCGAGCTGGAGTGTGGTAAGTGTGGGCGCGCGTGTTGGTATTGGTGGGAGTGTGCGAGTGTGTGTGCTGTGGTGGGTTGGTTTTGGTGAGGTGAGTTTTGTTGGTATTGTTGGCGCTGCATTATGTTCGCTGATGTATTGGTGGTGGTGGTGGGCAGGTGTTTTTGTGCGACATCACATGTGGCGAAGATTAGTTCGTTACAATCGATCGCAACTCTTCTATACCCGGCGTTTAATCCTAACTTCCTGGGAACGGTTCAGGCTTAGAAAGCCCGCCAACGAATTTTGTTGTAAAGATTAAAAATGAGTTTTGAAGAACTTAATGAATTCTTGAGCAGTAGAGTAGAATTAGAAGGTTCTTCACTATACCAAATCGGGTGAAGGCGATATTGATGACACTTGTTGGATCTGTTTAAACGAGGCGGCGGAAAACAATGAAGCTTCAACAAAAGCGGAATCTCCTGCCAAACAAGCTTGACTCTATATCAAAACCATTCGGCTTGATCGGAACACTGATCCTTGGGCATGGTCGTCAGTTTGCAACCAACAATCCCAATTTTGCCAATCCAGCAAAAAGCCGGATACAAAGAAACTATCCGGCGACGTGCCGCATATCTAAAAAAATAGTCGGATAGGCGGGATAACGGATATCCATTACATCTCTATAAATTAGGCAGGGAGAACCTTTGTCTTATGTGAATAAATATTTTGGCGGGCGTGTTCTTTAACAATTAGTTTTTTATTCAGCGCTCGCATTTTTTTACGCTCACTTCAGTTATTTTATACTACAAAAAAGATCAAAATTGTTAGAGTTTTGAGGAAAAAGGGTGACCCCCTTAAAATCAGTTCTTTGATAGGTACGGGTTTTAAATTAGGTATAGAATAAAACGAACGAAATTGCCCGAAGATATAGGGCTAAGAAAGTACAAAAATACAAAGTATGAAGTAAATACGGTTACCCTTTTTGTTTCGAGCCTCCGGCTCAGATAGACTGATGCCGAAATGCGGGACATAATTTTTTGGTTGTCTCTATTATCGTAATAGTGTACCTCATACTGAGTTTGAGTTCAATATTTCAGAACGATTGCAATATCTTTTTTTTAAGCATACTTATCCTCAATGGACTCCCGATCCGTAAAGAATCTCGGCCTCAGATACTGCAGAATCCATCCTCTACCATCCCGGGCACGTTGATTCCAGTTGTCCAGACCAAGCGTTCTGGCATGCGCGATGGCTTGATATTTAAAACGGAGGTTCGCTCTTCCTGAACCTGGACGCTGGGAGTCGAAGATCCTCTTGGATATAGCATTATTATCCATTAGCTCAAAGCGGCCTAGCCAAAGTAGTCGACGAGATTTAGCTTCTTGGACTATATCCACATCTTGGTACAACTCATAGAGTCCGCGATTGTATCTTCTCCACCATTCTCCCTCCTCGCACCCAGGACCAAATATCCAAGCAATTTTATTTTAAAAGAACTCTTGATCTTAAAATATAAAAAGTTTGCGGAATACAAAACTCATATCACCTCAGGCCAAAATTATTCATCCTAACTTGCTAGATAAGAACCGACAAATGTTACATGTTCTTCGGTAAAATTATTATCATCCCCTGTCTTTCAAAGAATTTGCCCCCGCAAAGATAAACTAAGGGCGAACTGTTTTCCATTGTCAAACCATCCGGCCGCAATTTAACCTTATCACTTAAATATTTATGACTTTTTTTGTGTTAAAAGAGCACAACCTGGATGATTTACGAGCATTTTCGGGTCAACATAAATGATTAAAAGCTTATAAACATCCACCTACTGGATAATAAAGGGAGTTGTCATTAATTTGCATGACGACGCTGTTCTCGTAGTTGATACCGAGTGCAAACACTTATTTCAGTGGGTAGGTCCTCGTATAGACCGTTGAATGCCCATTAGTTATGCAGTTTTGAATGGGAAAAATATAGTTTTTTTTTGTATATAAAGGGTATGTGTTTGAAGAGCTATGGAACTTCTTTTTTTTAAAGTAATAGGTAACTTTATTCTTTCCTTAGGCGAAATTCTTCATGCCATTGTGTTTCGAACATGATTTCTGGCATACGGACTCTACGGCGGTCTTCTTCTGCCGAAGCATCTTGTCGGTCGGATTTTAGGCCACTCTTGCAGGCATTTGGCGCTCTATCTAACCAATAATGCCTGGCCTTCAATGCGATAATAGTTTACACCAAAGACTATTTATAGCCCAGCAGAAAGTATGGCAAGCCAGCATCCCAAGGGTGTTAACAGAAATCGCCCACAGTCGTTGAATCGAGTCTTCAGCAATTCAGTGGTTTCGTGGGCCGTATGATATGTAGTTCAATGTCGTTCATATTTTTGAAGACAAAGCGACTGATCAACAAGCTACGGCCTATTTCTTAAATAAATAAGGACCGATGACGTTGCCAGCGTGAATGCCACACAAGCAGTGCACTTCTTTGGATATAACTGTGTCTCATGAGTCTCTTGTGGACTTGCCTCACACCAGAAATGGCAATTATGCTTGTTCAAATATCCATTGACCAAAAAGTGAACCGCGTCACTAAACGTGATTTTTCGAAACACACAAGTATCGGCTGAAGATGCTCAAGAGCCCAATCTGTGAACTCCCGAGGCAAGTCTTTCTCTGTTCATGACGATTTGTCAATCAATACTTACTTACCTACTTACTTAACGGGCTCCTGACCCGTGTAGAGTCTCTTCTTGACACACTGCAGCCTTCGATCCTCCGCGATACCGGGCACGCTGGTTCCAGTTGACAAGACCAAGCTCTCTGGCATCCGCGATGGCTTTGTCTTCTGGGTTAGGAGTTTCGAAACCATTTTTTTTTGCCAAACAGAACTAGCAACGATTTCCTAGGGTTATTCTTCATCGGATCTCCACTAAGGGGTCATTTGTGGAGTTGATGTTTACCCCGAGATACGTGAATTCCCTTACTACCTCGAAGTTGATGCTATAATCAGTGACGTATTGTCCTAGTCGGTGGACAGATGTTTGTTTGTTTGTTGAAAGCAAGTACTTCCTTTTGTAATATATCCTTAAGGCCAATCAATTTTGCCTATTTTTCAATCGCCATGAAACACGCTGAGGTCTGCCGATGATGTCGATATCGACCGAGGGAGCGTATCGGAATCCCGCTTTTCAAAAATCCCGAAAAAAAAGTTTTTAAATCCCGTCTACTAAAAAACTGCTTTTTTAAAATCCCGTCTTCTAAGATCTCGCTTGTTCAAAATCCCGATCTATTATAATCCCGGTTTTTAAAATCCCGCCAAATCCCGCTTACCCCGTTTTTTTGCAAAAAAATAGATGTAGTTGCTTTATTTTAAAAAATCGCGCGATTTTTAAAATAAAGCAACTACTTTTGATAGTAAAAGCGGGATAATAAGAAACGAGATTATAAAAAAAATAGATTATAAGAGGCGGGATTTTAAAAGACGGGATTTTTAAAAAGCGGGATTATAAAAAGCGGGATCGTAAAAAGCGGAATTTTAATAGCGGGATTTTAAGAATGGGGATTATAAAAAGCGGGATATCGAACTCAACCCATCGACCGAGTATCCCAGTAGTTGGCCTTCCGTATTGACACCTGCAATACGCACTATCTGCTCCAGAACAAGATTGAATAAGTCACATGACAGCACATCTTCTTGCCGGAATCCGGTACGGATTCCATACTGCACATTGCACCGCGTATTTTCAAGCGTTACGCGACACAAATGGATCAGTTTTGCCGGGATCCCGAATTCTGCCATCGCCAAGTAGAGCTCCTACTATGAGGCTGAAAGTGAAATTCCAGACAACCGAAAGGCGGATGAGTTTGCCAGGAAATGAACCCTACTTTACCTCACTGACAACAGAGAGGTACCGGCCGTTCCCATTCAATCGTTAAAGTTCAAACTATCAGAAAATGCACTGGTAGGTTATGTTAGGTTAGGTTACAAGGGAAGTGCACAGCAAGGCTATGCTCTGCTTGCACGGGGACCCATTGGTCCTTTGTGATCCCTTATTGTTTTACGTGGTTAAAACTACACTTACAATAAACACACTTACCATACTCATTTAAAGTTATTCTTGCTGGTTTAGTTATTCGGACCAACCTGTGTTCTTGACAAACCTGATTGTGTCCATCAATAGTACCTGCGCTACGTTCTCTAGGTCTTCGAAAAATCTATTGCCCAGATAACGAAGTGGAGATGTTGATGCACTGGAAGCGAACAATAGATGGGTAAGCATCAGCACATATCCGTCCTCCAAACATATATAGACCAAGTACGATGCAAAAAGAACACCCAACCTCCTCTATATTAATAGGGAAAATATGAGCACGGTAGTTCGAACTTTCACTAGCCATTGTCTTAAAGACAGACACGCCACCTGAATAGGAGTACATTCTAATGACTTTCGATACAATCACTTTTCCATGCTCCTTTTCCGTGGACTAGCGCCGCTTAAGTTTCGTACTGCAACAGTCATCCCAAGCCCCACTCCATCCACGATGCGCGTAACATGTAGAGGTTCCTATTCCTCAGCCACCCTCAGGAACCCGGCATCCTTTCCATGGATTTAAATATCGTTTTTCAGGGTTCGACTGAAGCAGTCACCCGACTTGGTATTACCTGCAAGGGAATGGAGGGTAGTTTTGTGGTTCGACTGAAACAGTCACCTCAAAACACTCTCCTTTCCGCGGGTTAGGAAGCAAAAGGGGTTCGTACCGAACCAGTCACCCTAGGTATCACTCCATCCGCTGCGCAGTGAAAAGGGATCAGTCTGAGGTTTGTACTGATAATAGTCAGCCCAATCCACTCGTAACAGATGGGCTCTGGAATGAGATTGTACGCGAACGTACTGGTCACTCCTTAAATATGCAGCTATAGTAGCCACTCACCGATCGACTGAGACCAGTCATCCCAATCTGTACTACTATACCTGACTACTACAGTCACTTCAATTAGCATTTCACACTTAGGGCTAGATAAGGTACAGGGGATTGGACTAACGCAGTTCCCCTCGGTATGTTATATTCCCGCCGAGCAGAAAAATGGGACAAGAATCGGGGTTCGACTGAAACAGTCATTTCACTCTGTTCTTCCGCAGGGGTATTGGAATCTTGTATGCACTGCTTCTACTCTGCATTCGTAAACGTCCATTTTAGGAATTATATCCATCACCACCTCACAGAACGCAAACAGAGTTTCCCAAGCCAACGCCTCAGCAAAAATCTCAACATACCTTAAAAAGGGTGTTGTCTGTACAGAATGTCGAAGGCAATGTGAATTGTGTATATTGAAATCACCCTCAATGACGATTTCAGTACGAAGATGAAGGGTCACAATTCGTGTGATGGAACCAGACAACGCATCAAACTCGTTATAAGTTTTATGTCTGTCCAAATTGGGGCTTTTGTAAATAAAACTGTAGTGGCATACGACCTTTTTGAAATGGATAACATTTCCATTATTGTTTCTGGTATAAAACAGTTTTAACATAGACCCTATAAATGACAGTTTTGACTCGACGACAATCCGCATACCTCACCACTGTTATAAAACAGCTGGACGTTGGTTGGTCTGTCATTTCGGAGTTAAGTATAGAAGGGTACCTTTCCTCAGTCCGGAAACTCAATCGGAAAGAATCTAAAGTAAGTTCAAATGGATCAACTAAGCCAGAAAGCAAAAGAAAGCTCACATGTCCGTACTTAGGAAATATTTAATCCACAATCAGTTGTTTCTTCGATCGAAAATGATTCGGCATATTTTATCAATATTACTAGGTTATCGTCTGTGGAAAACCAAAACACGAGGCCATGCCAAATAAAATATTGTTTTAAGGTTCCTTCACATGCCAACACTAGATAATCCGTTATATAGAATCACCATTACGAATTAATTTCCCGTTTCGTCTTTTATTGCTGGTCATTTCCATTATATTTAGAAACATACGCAATTAACTACCTATCAACTAACAAAGATAAATAAAATCCGCACTAATGGATTTCCATTCAGTGATTAACGACCATAGATGGTTGTCGTATCCGGCAACAATTCGGCTTTGTAGCAGTGGTAGTGGGTACATAAAATCATTTCTTACTCCAAGGATGCTTATGCAAATCGATACCAAATCACGGACAGTATAAAGCTTTTATTTTTTCATTCATCTCATGGAGACAACCTCGAACGAGTGGCATCCTCTTTAATTCAATAACACCTAGTGCCGTCGTCAAAAGGCATAGCAGCTGCGAAAAAGGACGAATTTTCTCTTTTTTCTCCTACAAGCACTGAAATCAATTATTCAATAGGCAAGATTCATTTCTTGCTCCCTCTGCACCAGTGCCGCGCACTTGTCGTGATAAATGAAGTTATTTTAATATTGTACTTTTTCCAGTGCATCGGCGCTATGTTGAGTCCCTTTGATGTTCATCCAGCTAAAAGTCAAGAAAAACCATCCCAATTCACGTGAATCGGAGTCCTTTATGTATCCGCTTTGACTTAAATTGATTACATTGTCAGTGAAAATTAATAAAGTCTCCTTGAATTTTACCACAAGGACAATCCCCGACATTGAATAGATAACATTTATCCAGATATCCCGCACTTGGTCGCTGTCTGTTAGAATACGTCTTTGCCTCAATATTATCATAATTATACTCACATCCTGCGTTGAAGGATGGGATTTGTCCCTCTAACCAAATTATCAATGTTTGCATGTTGTTTGTTGACTCCGGCGTATACGCACCACTGAAATTGTATTGATTTCCAGGTTTTGAAAGCACAACAACGATGACGACTAATTCCAAAGTCAACCATCGATATGGGATGCTCTGTATCACTAATGCGTTTCGGCCATCAGCGCTTTCATCCAACGATGATGGCATCGGTTTTTCTGGCCAAATGCGTGCAAGCCTATATCTGTGATGGGGCTTATTTGCCAAGCAAACCTGTTGTGTGGTTGTTGGTTGATGTTTGATATTTGTCATCCTGTCGTTGAGGTTTGATTGTTCCGGGATACTGTCTTCTCCGTACATGTAGGTACGTTTAGTCATATACTAATTGATGATTTTAGAAGTTTATGGTTGTTGATGAGGCCGCTCCGGGGATGTGTTGATGACATACCTATACCCTTAGTGTGTGCTCTGAGAACTGAAAACTAATCACGAAGCAGACTTTCCACAAGCTTAGCTTAGCACGCTTCAATTAAACTCCAACTAATGAGGTAGAAAGCAGTTCTTAATGCATTTGTTGAATCATTGTGAAGTCGATGCACACCGCACAAAACTTGATCTGATTAAAAAGTACTTAAGCAGGCTTCGATGGAGATTAATTCAAGCGAATTTTCGTTGAACAGAGTTTCTCTGAGAGCAATGCATTTTCCTGCAATTAGCACGCCAAATATAATCCATGCAGTTATACTATTATTGGAGGTTACCTTTGTTGAAAATTATGGATAGGGAGAGTTGCAGGGCTTTCATTGTCAACCATTAATTACCGGAATAAGCAGATGCAAGCAGCATATGGTATGCTTTCCTTCTGCTGTAGGAGCTGCTTTTAACAAATAGATTCATGGAGTAAACTCGTAAGACGGTATTTTGGTAGAGATTGTGAGTAGGGAAATTCTGAGATTTGAAAATGAAATTCCTATCTTTTAAACCGCAGCAACTTCATTGTGAGAGCTCCATCAAATTTAATCAATTCAATCACCTGCACCTCAGAGTGCATTAAATGTTGGAAATTTGTTCAGCGTTCTTCGAAATCTGGAAAATGATTTAAATGCAATAATGTCTGTGGTTGTCCTTCTCCTGAATCGTCGCTCACTATGAGCCGCTATTACATCCTGACTTGGGTTCTTGGGTTCTGCTGAAATGAGTAAAACAGCCTCTACAAAAATATATAAAAAAAACGAGTGTGCTTTAGACCACACGACTGAAGTAAAACTTCTTTAGCTCCATCTATAGGTATGTATATATGTTTATATATGTTATGTATAATATATACAATACATACATGTATAGGGTGGTTAAATTTTAAGGGCCGATGTTGACTTTGAATAAAACACAAATTATTTAGGGAATTATTGTCATTTCTTTTTATTATGATAATATTGGTATGGTTCAATTATGTATGGAACACAATATCGGCCAAATGGCCGCCGCGACCTCCGCGGCACACCTCCATCCGATGGTCCAAATTTTCGATGACGCTGAGGCATAATTGAGCTTCTATGCCGTTAATGTGCCGAATTATCTCATCCTTTAACTCTTGAATTGTTGCTGGCTTATCGACGTACACCTTTTCTTTCAAATAACCCCAAAGAAAGAAGTCCAACGGTATCAAATCCCATGATCTTGGCGGCCAATTGACATCGCCACCACGTGAGATAACACGGCCATTGAATTTGTCGCGCAAAAGAGCCATTGTTTCGTTCGCTGTGTGGCAAGTGGCACCGTTCTGTTGAAACCACATATCGTCCACATCCATATCTTCCAAATCGGGCCATAAAAAGTTCGTTATCATCTCACGATAGCGAACACCATTCACAGTAACTGCCTGACCGGCCTCATTTTGGAAAAAATACGGCCCGATGATGCCGCCAGCCCATAAACCGCACCAAATAGTCACTCTTTGTGGGTGCATTGGTTTTTCGACAATCACTCTTGGATTATGATTCGCCCAAATGCGGCAAGTCTGCTTATTGACGAATCGACTGAGGTGAAAATGTGCCTCATCACTGAAGATGATTTTCTTTGAAAATTGATGATCCAGTGTTGCCATTTCTTGCCACTATTCTGACCATTGACGACGCTTGAAATGGTCAAGAGGCTTTAGTTCTTGAGCCAATTGCACCTTGTAAGCACGTAAATGCAAGTCTTCATGAATAATGTTCATCACCGACGAGCGTGAGAGGAGCAATTGTTGGTCACGACGACGAGTTGAGGTGGACGGCTCTTCAGCCACACTATCGCGAACAGCAGCAATATTTTCTGCAGTACGAGCTGTACGAGCATGCACAGGTGTTTTCACATATCCTACAGACCCGGTTTGCTCAAATTTTTGCACGATTTTTGTGATTGTACGCACATTTGGACGATTAAATTGACCGCAAAAATCACGAAGTGCACGATATGCATTTTGATTTGAACACCTATTTTCATAATAAGACTGAATAACTTTAACGCGTTGCTCGATTATGTATCTTTCCATGGTTCAAATTGAGTTAGTCTGAAATTGAGAAATGTCAAATAAAATGCAGAAAAAAACTTGTCGTTTAGGTGTGGTTCACATTCAACATCGGCCCTTACAATTTAACCATCCTTTATATACATATACATATATTAATTTTCTACAAATATTTAAATTATTTAGGGGTTTTCATTGATAAATTAGTATTTTTGAATAATTTTTTATTTTTGTTCATTATTTTCATTATTTGCTTTATCGGATACATCAGTAATTACTGTGGTTGATTGTAAGACTGAGACAATATCTAAGCTTATGGTATGAGAAATAAGATACATATGTTTTCGAATGCAAATTAGAAAGATATCTAGAGAAAACTGCATCGATTGTTGTTCCATGTTTTGTTGTAAGCTCATTTCGGTTATTATTCATTTGTAGTTCTAATGTATCTTGTAGAAAGTTTAGCAAGAGTTGTCCTTCTTCGGACGCACAATTAACATTGAAGTCTCCTGCTAAAATTAGGGGCTAAGTATGATAGTTTTCTCCTAATTCTTCAGAGCCTACTCAACCGTAAATCATAAGTCTTTTATTTAAGAACTTTATAATAATACTAGCTGACCCATGCTCGCCTTGCTTCGCCAGTCTGCCACTTCTCAAATTTAAAACTAAATACTTGCTGATAAGAACTGATAAAGAAAGCTCGAGAGTGTCCCTTCTCATTATATGGATTTACTCTCAGTGTAACTCCCTCTCAATCTCAATTACATTTCATACCCTATCTTTCTCAATCCCATGCGACACAAAACTATAAAAGGTGCATAAAAAAAAGAAAGAAAAAGCATACATCACAAAAGGTACAGAGAGAGAAACAGATTTGTGCCGCACACACACACAAACTTTCCTCCACTGAACGCTGGGAAAATCCAACGATTTAGCTTCAATCGAACATTTTACTTTTTTGAATTGTATAAAATGTATAGTTTAATGCTTATTGTTCAATAGGGTGGCTCGATTTTTTTTTTTTTAAATATAGTTTTTGGGCACTGGTCAAAAGTTGCCTTAATATACCATGATGTAAGATATTTAAAAGTTTTTGAAAAAAATTAAAATCTTGTACTGCCCCAAGGTCATAGAATCTTCTCTTAAAATCAAAAAAAAAAACCTGAAAAAAATTTAATTTTCTCCACAAACATACGCATTTTTTTTTAATCCGTTGGTATTATTTTTTATTATTAATGGTAATTAAGAGTATTTTAAGCATAAAAGTAATAAAATATTAGGAAAGAGAAGTTTGAATAAAGTTTAAAAAAGCAAAAAGTTAAAGGTTAAAAAAACTACAACATTTTGAAATCTTTTTTAGAATTAAAAAACGGCATTTTTTTTCGAGATTCAATTCTGGTTCTTATAAATCCATCACGCCTCATTGGACTACAGACAGCAGCTGAAGCTTCAGTAACAATTTTAACACACCGTTCCGTCGCTTGGGTGTGGCAAGGGTAATCCTTTATGTACGGTAGAATAAGAGTTCCAATCAATTTGGGATTTTGAATACATTCATTGATGACATCCAGACTAATGTTTCTTAATATTGGTGGATCACATAAAATACCCATATTCCAGTCGATTATGTCAATGTAATCCTCAGCATTAAAGTTGAATTTCGGCAAAACAAAAGACCGCACCGAAATTGAGGTAGTGCCAAGCTGCTCTCGCGCCTTTTTAATTCGTCTCAAAGCTAGAGTTTGAATTACTTCCCTTTCGTCCGCAATCATTGAAATTAAAATATTTTCCGGGTGTCCGAAGTAGCCATTTCTTTGAATAACAGGATCAACTACTAATTTTAAATTTTCAGACAGGTATCTTGTCAACATTATAGTTTTTTGAAGGTGCCGAGCGCCATAAATGCACTGAGGTCTAGTTTTTATTTCAAACCACATTGGCGCATAAACTTGTATTATAAAGTTGGCCAACAATTGCAAATTTTCGGATGGAGCTATAGTAGACAGATATAACCTTAATATACGGTTGCCGGTTGTAAGCCACCTTGAATGAACGATTTTACCAGGATTTCTCTTGCTTAAACCTTCACTGCAAACTCCTGAACTAATAGCTTGACAAATTTCATACAAGTATCGTTGGTCAGTACTGAGATCATGAGTTCTTGAAATTTGTGGAAGGTTACATTGGATAGCTTGAAATGATGCTACCGGCAAATTCTCACAATTTTTTAATTTATTTCCCAAAGTACCTGTAAAGCTTCGTGGTCCGGTTGTGGTTCCATCAAGATGCTCAAATATGTGTCGAAGTATAAGTTCATTTGCATGCAACTGGCATATAAACCATTGTAATGGTTTACCTATCTCTAATTCCAAACGACGAATAGCACCCCCCTTGCATCCCGTGTTTATAACTGTGCCATCACTTCCAATAACCACAACTTTCATTTTATCAATCCCTTTTTCATCAAGGAACTCTTTCAATTTTGTACTTACGATTTCAGCTTTTCCATTTGGAAGAGAGAGATGTCCTAAGTATTCAGATCCAGGCTCCTTCACTAAACTTAAATGCTCTTCAATAATAAGCTTCCTTCTGTTATCTATCATACTCAAGGTTTTATCCTTTCGTCCATCAAAATATATTCCAAACTGGAGCTCCTGGAATGATTTCGATAATGACAATGAAGATAAGGATGCCCTCTCCTTCTCACGGGCACGTCTGATCTTGTGTCTATCTACAACATTGTTTAAATTTTCATTTGTAATCATTCCAACATCTTGAAGAGTCGCTGAAACAATTGCGGCTGCTGCCCTGTCCGAGATCCCAAATCTGTCGAGAGTTTTCGCAACTGTAGTAAAGTTCTCAATTTTCTGTGTGGTTAGATGTTCTGCAACGTTTGGAGTTTCAGATATTGCAGAAGAAGATCCCAGTGATGATTCTGATGACAAAGTGTAATTTCTAGCTTGATGAGAAGGTGGCATCGGTATTTCATCATTTTGAATTGCAGAAATCACAGCTCTACTAGTCGAAGGGGTTTGTTCCAAAAACGTTTGCGATGCTGATGTGGTTTTAACTTTGGTGGCATGTTTTATTAGTGATGCATCATGTTTTCTTTTTCTTTGAAGGCTTTCTGAAATCTGCTTTGTCACTCTCACGTCAACATTACTTATAACCATTTTTCGTTCGGTTCGTTGATCTAACAAAAATTGTCTCTCTCTCACTGGAACTTTGAGTTGCTTTTCGCATTGGCATGAATTTAAATCTTTACATTTGCAAATCGCGATATCAAACAGACAGCGAGAGTTTTCTTTAAAAATTTGAATGCGATTTTTGTATGACTCTACGTCTTTTCTGGATTTGTAGGGTTTCATTAAGTTTCGGTATTTTTCATGATAACTTTTTATTTTATTTGAAATCGAACGCTGGTCTATAACAGCTGGTATGGACGCAAACTCCCATAATTTAATTAATTTCTCACTTAATATTTCACAAGCATTTGAAACCGAGTTCTTGTATTCTTTTGGTTTATTCCGACTTATCCACAAAAAACAGAGAATAACGTCTTCATATGTTGGAAGTACGTTTTTTGGCAAGTCTCGACCAAAACCGAAAACCGGACAAATCAAATCACTCCGTAAAACCGACATTTCTCTATGAGAAATCCACTACTGATAATTCAAGGCCTACTAGATTAATTTTTCGTTTAGCAGAGAGACGGGTTGCTTTGGTATATTTTTGTTTTAAATTTTGTATTTGGCAGTTATAAGATAACTTTAAATAAAAAGCGGATTTTGAGCCGGCATGCAGGAGATTTATTCCCAGGGGTGGAGCAAACCATTGACTTTGACAGAAAAAGGCAAAAAGGAGTCGAATTTTAAAAATTCTTCGTAAAGGTCGTACAAAATATAAAATTTGTTGAAAGTGGTATTTTCCTAAGACAGAAGGGTAGGTGGGGGGGGGGGGTCAAATAACCCCTTTGTAAACACCGCAGACGCATAAGCTTAAGCCTGTTGATTTTAAAAAATGGTTTAACTTATGATAAACCAACCATTTTTTAAACGATTTTATATTTTTTTTTATTAAGATTTGCCAATACTTCGAAAAATTTTAGGGTGCTTGGGGCAGTATTTAGAATTTGAATTTTTGAAAAATATTTTGGATTTCTTTTGGCGAGCTATTATGACATCTTTTATATATAGCCCAAAAACGATCAAACAAAAAAAAAATTTTGTTCATACAAATTTTTTAATAATCGAGCCACCCTATTGTTCAACTTCAGGATAACCTACAGAAATGATTTATGTATATTTTAAAATCTTTGTACATAATTGAACTTTATATTAAAAAAAATCCTATTTCATTCGGATGAGTCATTCCAAAGCTAGGAGCTAGAAAGCATTCGAGAGTTACAGCTTCTGTTAGATATCAGCTTAGATCTCCGCTTCTGGACAGCGGATGAAGCATTTTCCCGCGGTAAAAAGTAGCCTATGTCCATTCTCAGGCTCTAGACTAGACTATCTGTATACCAAATTTCATTTAAATAGGTTCAGTAGTTTTGGCGTTAAAGCGAGACAGACAGACAGACAGAGTTACTTTCGCATTTATAATATTAAGTATGGAAGTATGGACTAGTATGGGTTAACTGTGTTATTAGGCGAAATGTAAATAACTACCTCTTCACTACTCATCTCTACACTATTCAACATATCTACACTCATCGCTTTCTGACTGAAATATATATATATTTCATGCAGTGGCTATGAGAGGAAGAGAGAAAGAAAATGTGTGCTCGCACCTCTCTCTCTTGCCCCTACAGTAATATACGAAATGTAACTCTCTCTCTTTCTATCTTCACTGACTTATATCTCCCTCTCACCTTCCGTTCGCCTCGCCCGAGCATACTTTTCGTAACGCTCTCGTCACGCATTCAACAGCTTACTCCCCAAGTCAAGCGTGCGTAAAGAAGTTTTACTTCAATAAATATAAATAACTTCGTAACAAAACCTTACAAACAAAAATAATTTAGTTTTTACTATAATGAACATACATGTTTATAGCTGATGTAGTTAACTTATGTCATTTGTAGTTTTTCAGTTGTTAATTTAATATTTTAACCAACGTCACTGACATCGACAGGATAATCA
The DNA here is from genome assembly GCA_949715645.1 of Portevinia maculata. Taxonomy (NCBI): domain Eukaryota; kingdom Metazoa; phylum Arthropoda; class Insecta; order Diptera; family Syrphidae; genus Portevinia; species Portevinia maculata. The sequence goes on along the minus strand of OX454525.1, from coordinate 12,447,448 downwards.
ATGGGTTTTTTTGTTTTTTTTTCTTGGCTGTGCCAATGGATGTGGCAATCTTCAAAAGATGCAATGCACGATTCGCATACCCGAATAATCGATGCCAGGAATGCGCCTACGTACTAATCCACAACCAGCTGTATTTAAATACTCTTCCCGTGGGACTGCCGTTAGGTATTACTTCGCGGGGCTGGTAAGCATTTTGGCTGGTAAGCATTTTGTCTTGTGTCAGTTACTTTTGACGCTTTTGATGGTCTCCTTAGCATTTCTACTCCCCGCAGTTTATTTTGAATAGTTGTTACCAGATTACAAACTACCATCCAATTGTCCTCCGAATGCAACATGTGGTCTGTAAGGAACGGTGGATTGGGCAGATTCGTTCTCCATTATAAGAACAGCCTACAACGAAAAACTTCGTGCTCCGTGCCTTCCTCCTGGTCTGGACAATCTGAGCAAAATGGCGAGCTATCGTGTCCGAATCGATGTAAGTATTTACGATAGCCGCCGTGGCCAGTCAAGAACTGCGTAAGGTGGTAGTTGCTGTTTCCATGTGCCCGCTTTGTCCACGTCTCGATTGTCGGGATCAGCTTGTATGCCCATCTGGCTTTTGTAGTGTTGTCCCACCTTTCTTTTTTATAATTTGCTTACGCTAAAGGGGTTTTTCTGTAAATGTTACAGTACCCTTATAGTGCTAAGAACACAGCGCAAGCCGTTGTGTTTAACAGCAAGCAGCACCTGGCAATATCGTATTTCATTGCATGCTCTTCGGTGCGACTTACTATTAGAAAGAATAGAGAGATAGGAACAAAGTGTTTGGGTGTAGTTGTAAGGTTTTTCTCCACGGGTGGTGTTTAAATTGCTTACGGAGATCTAGTTTTCATGTATTCTACTAAAATAAATGAACTTTGCCGGGATTTGAACGCACAACCTTTCAATCAGTAAGCGAATACACTACTCCTGCACCGTTGCCACCTGCCTGGTTTGTTTGCCATATAGCAATTGAAGCTGCTGTTTTTCTGTTGAAGATCCTTAACATCTAGACCGCTAGAATGTCTATGGGCATCATTCCAGCTATGACGAAGGCCGCTTCGTCCGAAATGGTTCGAAAACTGCAGATCGTCCTTAATGCACTAAGCCTGTATGCTGATGATAGTGTAGTACCTACAACATCTGGAAAATATAAAAGCAAATACCACTCGCATTCGACTTCTCCCATACATTCTTCAAATCAACCGTATGTCACTGAATACAAGCCTCGTTACCGCATAACACAAAATGCTTAATATGCGATTTTCGCAATAAGTCAACTGATGGGAATACCCTCAAGTGACGACACAGTCAAAAGGGAACTCCACATACGAGTTCTGCGCACATGCTGATACAGCATTTCGGTGTAGTGACTGACATGTTGATACTAATGAGGCTCTTATGCTGAAATGCACCACGCATAGCTAGGGCAAAGCGCCAATGACTTATTGCGATATCGATGGCATTTTGGGTTATGAGGAAAGAGTCAGCATGATTGAGCAACGCATTTCAGGTGATTGCGGAGGAATGTGTGTGTTAGAGGGGAATGCGAATGAACAAAATGAACTAGGACTATTAATTTTGGCAACAAGACACAGAGTTAATTTGAGAGTCAAGTTTAAACATTAAATCAACCAACCCATAGATCGCAGCCTAGGCTAAGACAGCGGGTCTATTCGGTTGTATAATAATAATTAAAGTATAAAAAGTATTAATAAATAAACACTGAGTCGCGGCCTACCTGCCGACAGCGGGCGCAGTAGTAAACAAAAACCGAAGACTTTCATTTTTAACCTCTCCGTGAGTTCGCTCTTCTCCTGGTGACAGGAAAGCACGGCGAACTGTGACGATACAACAATAGTTTCCTGTTTATTTCTTTCGTCGCTAGTGTCCCGCCCAAACCGGGGCGGCGTAAAGGAGGACTGAGCTGACTAATTTTGATAAAACGGTCCTCCTAGCGTATCCAGGTCTACCGATGTTATGTAGTATGCGTGAGAGAGCTCCCCGTATTTGCGATGCTTTGTTTGTAATATACCTCACGTACGTCTTGAGCTGCAGTCTGTTGTCCAGCATCTTTCCAAGATATTTGACTGCTTGTTTGGATCTGATGATCTGGTTCCCCAAGTCGGAATTGGCGAATTCATTAGTTTTCCGACTCGTTATAAGGACAGCTTCTGTTTTATGGTCGGGTAGTTCTGGCCCGGCGGATACTAGCCAGTGTTTTACCCTGGAAATTGCTTCATTTGTAGCTGATTCCACTTCATGGATCTGTTTAAAGTAGTCTGTCACAATACTCAGCAAGTAACATGGTGTATCTATTCTGGCGATAGATCTTCTTAGGAATGGCCAGTTGGCGGAATCGATGGCGTTTTTGACGTCCAGCGTTACTACTGCACAGTACTTCTTTGTGCCGTAGAGTCATCTTTTTCATACGATGGCACTTTTTTATATGTGGACCAACGCGCTTATAGGATCAACTGTAGAGCGCGCTCTTTTGTAGCCAAACTGTCGGTCTGAGAGGGCTTCTTTCTCTTCAGCCACTGCGAGAAGTCTCTGCAGGCGATCTGTGAGCGTTTCTTCAAATTCATAGCATAGTAACCGCATTTACACCGATATATCTGGCCGTGATTCGTGTAATCGAACGCAACCTCAATATCGATCGATATCAACTATGAATCAAAAATAATATATCCTTAGAATAGGGCAAAACAAGGTCGCATTTACTATGAAAACCTAATTGCAAATTTGGAACAATTTAAGATTACTTTAGTTTTTGTTATTTATGTACTTTACTTTATTGTTTTTTATATTTGCAACATCAGAATATTGTACGTCACGGGGTTGTCTATGAATGATTTCCTACGTTGTCCATTTCACAGCTTTGCATTTTTCACGAACCACATTGTGCAATGTAAAGGAATAGCTGTATGTTAACACGAGGCCTATATCCCCATGCAAACGTATTTGCTTGGAAAATTCTAATAAAATCAACAATAAATCAACACTCAAGTAAAATGCTAATAGACTGCAGCAAACAAACTGGTATCCTGTCGACACTGCAAACCCATGCATCTTATGAAAGTCCACAACATTTTTCCGATGGATATAAATATAGGACGGAGTATAAACAAAATGATGTGTCCTTTTGTGTAAGCACAAACCGCACACGGAACATTTCTTCCCACAACATAATGAACCTTTTCCATAGAGTGCTGGCATCATAAGAAGATTTGCTTGCTTTAAAGGGAACCATTCAACCTACCACAGGCCACTATCGTCCGCCATAGAACATTAAATTTGTACGCAATTATAAGACCACACAAAGCTGCACTCCATGACCCTTTCCTATGCTGGTCCTTTACCAAAGAGAAGCTTGTTTGCTTTAAAAATGTCATAAACAACGATAAACTGGTCACCATGTCGCCATGGTAGGATATTGCAAGGGTGCAGGATGGTTGCCTTTTGATTCCGAAACTTCCTCTTACCACCAGTTTAACCACCGCCGTGACGACAAAGGCTTTCATTACAAGCCATAAGGATTAATCTTAAGCTTTATATATGAGCACAACAATTGTTACAGAGTGAGAGCCGAGGGGGTATGAGATTCAGGATATAATTATTATATGTTCTTACGGGTCAGGACGTGCATTTGAATAAATTAAAATATTCCATCTTCCCAGAGGCGGAACCGACCAAAAAGGCGAGATTAAATCTCTTTGGCTATGGTGGATGTTAATTTTCCATCCACACCCAGCTATGCTTTTGCTGTTTATACCAAAACAGCATTCGCCTTTTGTGTACAGCAATTTAGTTAATCACACAAAGAAAGGAGCCAAAGAATCAGCTGTGGCATAGCAATGGCTGTATGTGGGCGGACAGTGCACAGCTGGGTCAAAATAACATAACTATATTTTCTGAGATTAAAAATTGCATCCTTTGAGATTCTTTTTACGTTCTGGTTACTTGCCGCACAGATATCGTTGAATTATATTTGAATTCAAAACAGGTCAGTTGGTAGCTGTATGTTGAAGCAACTCGCTCGCAATTGAAGGATGGTAATCATGTATGACGGACATCAAACGTCACACGTACATTTGAATTTTAGGGAAAACTTTAAAAAAATCATACTTTTTCACCGCATAGATGTTATAGTGGCCTTCCATTGCACGATGTGCTTTATAACTCCCTTTGCTGGTAAAATATTGCTTATTTATATTCATGAACTGCTGACCAGTTTAAGTACTACACATTGGACGGGTGGTACCGGTAGAGAAATGAAGTCACAAAGGGCAGTCTTTCGGAGATGCATACGCAATATATTGGGTCTTAAATGGATGAACAATAGTGGTGTTGGAATGCTAAGTTTTATATCTGTGACTGCGATGATGTCGATGATAGTGTTCTTTCGAAACAGCATGCAGCTTGGAAATTTATTCGCTCATCCCTGTGGAGCTTGATGATGATACTGATACTGATATTGCCAACTGCAAAGAAAGCAAATAACATAAATGTTATTTTCCGGTGAAAAAAAAAACAACGACAAAGGATTAGAATAGACATTCCATACAACATGTTCTTCATCCTTTTTGTGGTCAATTTATACAGAAAGGGATGTGTGTGCGAGTTTGTATAGCAAGTAGCAAGCCATCCACATTCGAGTGGCTATCATTGTGAAATTCCCTGGCCTATGGCAACAAATAAATTCATCTGTAGCTTTGTGAGCTCCAGGATCTCATGGACATTTTGATTGAAATAAGGCTTTGTCATACAAGCATAAAGGAAGAATGCTCCTGGAATGATGATTTGTTATGAGAGCCATTGATATTTTATGAAAGCCTCCAACTTCAATCATTCATTCACTCAGTTAATCCTGTAGCAAACTGAAGCCATGCTTTTGAGCAGGCCAAGTCGGAATGGTAGTGATTGTAATTAGACAATTTTTTCTCCAATATAATACATTCTAATTTTTATAAATGATTTCCGACCTGTAACATCCAATAAAACAGTATCCTCAGATTTTCATGTCTACGTTTCCCGGTTAACGTCTCTCATCTTCGGATGTAAAAGTGAAATGGCTGCGTATGTTATTATTATTATTATAAGCTTTATTTGCCCTTTGAAAAATTTTAAATTCTTACAATAATTCATAGTTAGTTTACAATATTTTGTTTGTTAAAGTATTAAAGTTAACATATTCATTTATATCATAAACAGAATATTTAATTTATTTGATTCAGATTTTATTATTTGAAACTTAGAAATTTATTATAAACGGGCATAAGCCTCCCCCAGGTGTCGCCATTGTTGTTTATTATGTGCTACATGTCTCCAATTGCTAAGGTAATTTTGAATGTCGTCCCGCCATCTTAATTGTGGTCTACCAACTTTTCTATGTCCTTCATATGGTGTCCAATTAGTTGTTCTTATTGTTCATCTATTGTCGTTCATTCTAATGACATGTCCTGCCCAGCTCCATTTAAGTTCGTTTGCTCTTTTTATTACGTCAGTCCACGTTGTTAGTGCCCTAATGTTTGCGTTCGTAATCCTTTGTAGTCTCGAGATTTTTAGTGTCGACCTTTCCATTGCTCTTTGACATACTTGCAGTTTTTTTGCCGCTCTTGTGTTTAGGGTCCATGTTTGTGCGCCGTATGTCATGACTGGAAGTATTGCAGCATCGAACAAATATTTTTTAGAATCCGGCTTTATATTAGAATTGAGAATCGGTTTCAGATTCCAATATTGTTTCCAACTATTCGTTATTCTTCTTTCAATTTCTTTGTTGGTTCGTTGAGTAAAAGATATTATTTGACCTAAGTATACAAATTCGTCTACATATTCAAGGTTGTCAGTTTCAAGTAGAATTTGAATTGGTTGTGCGTTAGTCATTAGTTTCGTCTTTTCTTTGTTGATATGTAGTCCAACCTTTGAGCACTCTTGGTTAAGGTCTTCAACCATTGTTTTTAGTTCAGTGTCTGATGTGCCTATTAGTGTAATGTCATCCGAAAATTTTAAATTGTTTAGTTTTTCTCCATCAATGTTGATCCCCATCTCACTCCAGTTTAAGCGTTTGAAGCATCCCTCCAATACAGCTGCGAATAGAGCAGGAGAAAGTGGGTCTCCCTGGCGGACTATATATATAGAATCAATTGGAAAGGGCGACCGATCCTTTCGAGCCTTATTGTTACAGTGTTGTTTTTATACAGCTTTTTAATTATGTGAATGTATTTTGGATGTATGCCTTGTTCGTTAAGTGACTTGAAGATCATGGTGTGCTCTATGGTGTCGAAAGCTTTCGTGAAATCGATAATTCCCAGATATAGTTTTTGCTGGTATTCCGAGCATTTTTCGATGAGTTGGTTCAGGACTTGTAAGTGGTCAGTTGTCGAGAATCCGGACCTAAAGCCTGCTTGCTCACGAGGCTGGTTATCTTCCATAGTATTATTGATCCTTCTCAAAAGACATTTTGCAAAAACTTTGTACGAGTATATTGTTGATATGATACTTATTGGTCTGTAGTTGTTAATTTTGTCTCTGTCGCCTTTCTTGTGAATAAGTATTATTGTCGATTTTGTCCATTGTAGTAGCAACTCCTCAGTTAAAAGAACTTCGTTGAATATTTCCCTCAGTATAGGTGTTATAGCTTGTTTCCCAATCTTTAGATTTTTCGATTTCTTCATCTAGGAAGATTGGAATGTTGTTATAGTTATCAACAAGTGCTATTTCGTATTCAGTTGTTCTATTAGACTCTGCGAGGTTGTGTACCTACAGCTCTTTGAAAAAGTTCGTTGCTGTTTTGATTATAGTTTGTCAGTTTCGAATATCTTTTCCTTTTCTCCTAATGGCAGTCATCCAATCTTTGCCATCAGCTAGACTTTGTTTCACTTTCTTTATAGATTTCGTATCTTCTATAATTTGCTTAACTAGTGCGTCATTATATTTTCTTAAGTCAGTACGAATCGAGTGCTTGGCTTCAATTTTCAGTTCCTTCCATTTTCGTTTTTATACCCTATTCTAAGGGTATATTAATTTTGACGCATAGTTTGTAACATACCTTAATATTGCCCGTAGACCCCTAAAAGTTACTATATTTATGATCAGCATCGATAGTAATGTCGATCTAGCCATGTCCGTCCGTCCGTCCGTCGACAAAAATTAGGCCTTTAAACTGGACCTAGAGAGCTGAAATTTTAACCATATACTCTCTAGGGTCCCGAAATAATCAAGTTTACGAATTTTTGAAATCCGCCCACAGACACGCCCACAAACTCAAAAAAACAAAATATTGGAAAAAATCGAATTTTGAGCTAGAAAGCTTTATATATGATCTATGACTCCTAAAACTACTCGGGATAAACAATTTTCAAAATCCGCCCACTGACACGCCCACAAATAAATAAAATAATTTTTTATACCCTATTCTAAGGGTATATTAATTTTTGAAAATCCAAAGTTTGAGCTAGGGAGCTGAAATTTATAATATATACTCTCTATGGGCCCTTTATGCTCATGTGTAAATATTTTCAAAATCCGCCCACTGACACGCCCACAATTAATTTTTTTTTTTTTTTTAAAGTTCAAAGTTTGAGCTAGGGAGCTGAAATTTATAATATATACTCTCTAGGGGCCCTTTATTTTTGTTGTGTTATTTTTTTTTAAATCCTCCTATTGACACGCCCACAATTAAATAAAACAATTTTATTGAAACACCCAAGTTTGAGCTAGGGAGCGTTTTTTTTTTGATAAAATTTGCCTCCAGTGAACGCTGAGAAAATCCAACGATCAACGATCAACGAAATTCAATCGAACATTTTACTTTTTAGAATTGTATAAAATGTATAGTTTAATGCTTATTGTTCAACTTCAGGATAACCTACAGAAATGATTTATGTATATCTTAAAACCTTTGTACATAATTGAACTTTATATTAAAAAAAATCCTATTTCATTTGGATGAGTCATTCCAAAGCTAGGAGCTAGAAGGCATTCGAGAGTTACAACTTTTCTTAGATATCAGCTTAGATCTCCGCTTCTGGACAGCGGATGAAGCATTTACCCGCGGTAAAAAGGAGCCTTTGTCAATTCTCAGGCTCTAGACTATCTGTGTACCAAATTTCATTTTAATCGGTTCAGTAGTTTTGGCGTTAAAGCGAGACAGACAGACAGACACACAGAGTTACTTTCGCATTTATAATATTAGTATGGATTGTCCTTCGAGTGCAGTGACGTTTTTCTAAAAGTTTTGCCGTCGAAACACCGGTTTGGCGCTCAGTGATAATTGCCATGTGTTTCTCCGTTGTAAGCGCCTTAGTACTAGCTACTTGAACAAGTTGCCTGACGAAAAGACGACCCTAAACAACAAACAATAACAATAACTATGACTGTATTGCCTTTGACTGTATTTCTACAAGTACAACTAAAAGTTAACTTGAAGCGTGGTAAGTGTGTTCTCTTTTTTTCTTCCTTCATATACATGTACCCATTACCTGCCAATGACGAGCCATTTGTGCAGCACTTTCTTTCTTAAAGAGTCCTTATGCAAACAACTTTTTACGAGTAAACATATAATAATATAATTTATGGATGTATGGTTTCTCAACTTGCTTATCGAATTCGCCGTTTTTCCAACATGCACACAACATACAGTCTGCTTCAATAAAATAAATCCCTTAATACGGAAGTACGAGCCCTCTAAATTGGTCATTTGAAGTAGATTTTCCGATAAAATAGAATCCTCTTCATATTTTATTCTTTAAATGTTATGATCCAGCCCATTTGGCCATTCGATTCACAGAATTCATAAATTCCAAACAATCCGAATTCAAATCCGAAAAAGGGATAAAAAATACGTTTTTTTAAATAAGCATAGTATGCAGGATAAGAACAAATTGAAGTGCTATCGTTCATAAGCAGAACCAATTCCAGTTTTTGTTGTTCATTGCTGGCCCAGTGGCCTTAGTTGATTTTTATTGAAAAATATATCCTGGCAAATGAATACAATTTGATTGCACTATTGAATGAGATGCATTGCACAATGGGCGAACGGGCAAATGAAAAAGACAAACACTGAATTAGTATCCTGGATACCTGTGTTTTAAAAAGTTGCAGCAAAGTGATGCAATATCCTGGAAAAAAATGTACTTGTTGTCTGAGGAGCGAATAATTTGTTACTGAAAGGAACTTGACCTATTATATTCTTGATAAAGTTAAATTCAGCGCAAAACATACGTAAACTTGAGTAGGGGAAGGTTATGTACAAGGTGGCGCAAAAATAACCTTCCGATGTTTTTTGGTCACCGACCGATTATTGCTCAAATAAATAGTCACCAATATTCCGCGTTCTGGAGCAGTGTAGCGTAACATTGTTTATTAACGTGTATTTCGCATGTGTTTACTACACAAATGTCAAAACAGAACTGGCATTAGGGGCCAATCGCAAAATTTATAGCATTTTCTGATAGGAGGATTACTTTTGCGCCACCTTGTGCCTTGGTCCGATTGTACCTTGGTCCGAGTGTCAATATCTAGAAAAATACAAAGCACGCAAAAACCGGTCCTTCTGTGAAATGTTGATCTTCTGTTCATTTGTCTTCTCAGTTTCTTTTTGAAGGACAGCTGCACGAGACGGCAGAAAAAAAATAAACATAGTTTTCAGTGAAAAAAGTATTTTTTTTATCTCTTTTCTGAAGTAATGTAGTGCTTAGTTTTCTGTCTCTTTTCCGCTACTCTAATCGATTTCGGTAAGTGTATTAATAATCTTTTGGTAGGAACACATTGTCGTTCGTATATGGTTTGAATACTACGATAAAATCTAATTTGTTTGGCTAAAGTGGTGTAAGTGTACCTTGGACGGGTTGGGGACACAATCCCGAAAACCGTAATTCCGAAAATCCAAAATCCCGAAAATCCAAAACCCCGAAAACCCAAAATCCCGAAAAAAGAATCCCGAAAACGAAAATTTTGCGCAAATTTTTCATTTTTATATAATTTTTCGGGATTTCGTTTTCGGGATTCTTTATTTTATTTTGAATGTAAAATAGACAAGTGTTTGTCCATTCCATTTACCGTAATAATGTTTTGCAATTTTTTGCGTTGTAATGTTTTGCAATTCGCAATGTGCATTCAGTTGTGCTGATCTTCAATAGTGTGATAGCTGACTAAATTTTTGTTAGACAGTGAACATCGTAATACAAAGTGAGTACCGTGCATGCCTTTATAATTAAAAACTTTAGTCTTAAGTAGAAATTAACGTGTCCATCGTGAAAACAAACAAACAGCGTGAGAAACTGCTTATTGACGGCTACAGTTACCATGTCAATAAAAAATACAAGGATACATTTTACTGGGAGTGTGAGCAGCGAAGGGAAACATTGTGCAAATCACGCCTGACCACAATATTTAAGAATAACTCGCGCAATATAAAAAAATTCCATACAGACCATTGCCACGAGGCGTTATCGTACTCGAAAGCGATATATGTAACAAATGAGTACGTGAAGGAGAAAGCAAAATCAACATTTCAGCTACAATAAAATTTCAAGTTTCATTTTGGGGATTTTGGTCTTTCGGAATTTCGGATTTTCGGGATTGTGGCTTTTCGGGATTCTAGGTTTTCGGGATTGTGGCTTTTCGGGATTTTGGATTTTCGGGATTTTGGGCTTTCGGGATTCTGTCCGACTCCTACCTTGGACCATTGGTTTGTCCTAATGAAAATTTTTAAATAATATTGAAGTGATAAATTTGTTTTTCTTTTATGTTGTTCCCTTAAAGTAAGTTTTTAAATAATATTGAAGTCCTTTGTTAAGTACAACCACGTCTTGTACCTTGGACCGTTTGAGGTTAGAATATAAAAGTTATGTTTTCTAAGGAATGGTAAGCAATATCCTTTTGGTAGTTTCGCCATATCATAGAAAAGACTTCAGTTAGTAACACAAAAAAAAAAAACTAAAGAAAAAACGACACATAAAATATTGGCAAAAAACTGAAATCCGAACCGAGGTACACTACCTTCCCCTACTGATGAACTATTGGAAGAAAGTAATAGATAAGTCATTGCTATTGGGAAACGTAACAGATAGCCAAATGCGGAAAACAATACGGATATCTGAGGACCAGTGCGGGTTTATTGCAGGTAAATCAACTACAGATGCAATCCAAAGTATAAGGTTCATGATGGGAAAACATCGTGATTCCTTAAAGGCTTTGCATAAATGGTGTTGGTTTATTTTGAAAAGGCATATGATAGACAACGAAGAGATCTGTTATAGGTAGCGCTAAGAAAACGTGGCTATCCAGAAACCTACGTACGTATGATCATAGGCATTATGATTGAGTGAAGACTAGAGAAAGATGCCACGCCAGAGTCACCGAGAAGTTCGAAATCAAAGTCGGTGTTCTCCAGGGAAGCGTCTTTAGCTGATGAATCGCGCGACCAAAAGAAATCTAATAACTTTTTTTCTGAGTAATTAATCAACTCCCTTTTTTTAATTTGCAGATTGTTATTCAAATTTAATGAAAATGGACAATTGGAATGATGAAACCCGAATTTGGATTGTGCGCCGCTATCACGCACTGGAGTCGATAGTTTCCGTCCACAGGGAGTTTCGGCGCACGTTTTGCGGCACGTCTTTCGGGCAGATGGACAATAATGAGGTTACCAAACACTTTTGCCGAACGTGGGACAATCGCTCGAAGGCCTAACTAGCGAAATCCTCCAGATCGGAAACAGGAAACAATTGCTGTTGTAGCTGCTGCCATACAGGCGTTTCAACAATAAATTTATCTGCTCAAATAAGTATCAGCAGACAGTCATTGCAGCCGATGCTGCACAAAGATTTGAATTTGTTTGCTTATAAGGTTCAAATTAGAAGCTAATTAAACCCCGCAGACTTTCCGATCCGCTTGGAGTTTTGCCAGAAGATCCTTAAAATGGTGGACCAGGACGAAACCATGATCAACTCCATTTGTATATCAGATGAAGCCGACTTCGACTAAAAAGACAATATAAACAAGCAAAACTGATGAATATGGAGTGACTCGAACCCAGAAATTCTCAATGAGACGGAACTGCATCATTGTCAGGCCATACTTTTCGAGGAAAACGGTCGCACTGCAACGGTCTATGGAGACCGTTATTTAAAAATGTGTAAGAAATTATTTTCCCAGAACTACGCCGGAAGATAATTCCTTTCAATTCTGCTCGGTTCCAAGAAGATGGGACTGTAATGGCAGAGTTGTAACGGAAATTTCCCAAAAAAATCGTTTCAAGAAACTCCATATTTCGCTGCACCTGATTTTTTCTTGTGGGGTTGTCGTAGACAGGAAGTTTACATATCCAAACCAACAAATTTGAATGATTTAAAATAATACATTCAATTAATAATTCAGCTTTACAGGCAGTCGAAATTTTTTTTTAAGATGCCGCACATGCCTCACTCAGCGTGGAGGCCATTTAAATTCAATAATTTTTAAAAATCGTTAAAAAACCCTAATAAAATTGAATTATCTTTCATAAATAAATTATACCACTATCACTTCGTAAAATGTCGGCGCAGAGATCAAGCGAAGAATCGCTCTTTCCAATCGCTGTTTCTTTGTGCTAAGAAGGCATCTAAGAAATAAAGCCCTCTCTCATTGAACCAAGGAGATATTATATAAGACCTTAATCATCCCGGTCCTGCTGTATGGTGCAGAAGCATGCACCCTGTCAAAAGCGGATGAAAACCTTCTGGGATGCTCTGAGAGAAAGATTCTTCGAGTGATATTCGGTCCAGTTTGTGACGATGGAGTGTGGAGAAGAAGATTCAACGACGAACTATACGGGCTATACACCGATGCTTACCAGGTCAAAAAGCTAAAAATACAACGGCTGAGGTGGCTGGGACATGTGAAGTGTATGGACAACAACGCACCAGCCCGAGGAGTCTTTGAATCCACCCCTGAGGGTCAACGCCGCAGCAGGTAAAGACCCCACATTAGGTGGTGCGCACAATTGGAGAACAACCTCAACCAACTTGGTGTGCGTAAGTGGAGGCAGCTAGCGAGGGACCGAGCTATTTGGAGGAGCTTGTTGGGTGAGGCCGTGGTCTAAACCGGGCTGTAAGCTCCACCAAAAGTAAAGAAAAGTAAGTAAATAAATTATAAGAACTACAAAAAAAGTAATTTGAGTTTCTTAATGTAGCAAATATCATTAGCAACCCTGTATTTATTACAGTCCTTGAATATCTGCTTGAAGAAAAAGTGACGGACTCCGAAGTGCACTTTTCTGACGATGGAGCCATCATAAGCAGGGATCAAACGTCCATGCACCAAACGCTTGATGTATGGGTGGAAGTTTGGAGGGGAATGGGTATTGTATTAGTCCGTAGAAAACAGAATACCTGTATTGCCTGTTCTCTGATCCACTCCGACCTATTCCAGACATTTATGTTAGAGTGATAAGAAGAGTTTTACTATGTAATAAAAGCAAATGACACGTTATGAAAAGTATATGCGTTCTCTTTCTCTTATGGTATTCCTTGCGGTACGAAGAACCAAGGGCAGTTACGCAGAATCTGTAGAGTTGTACGGTTGTAATTTTGGTTCTCGGTCGCTTGTGATTGATCTTTATTATATAGTTATATATTGGAGTTTCACTTACTCTTTTAATAAAAATACACTGAATTGTAATTTATTATTTCTTTATTGTGTAACACAGTCTTAGCTTAAACAAATTAATATAAAATATGATCGCTTCGTTGCGCTTCCGTCCAACTACTGACTAGTTGGTTAACATTCAAAATTGCTCGATCTCTCTTACTTGGTCTTCTAGTAAGATCAAGTGTGAGAGGAGAGCTAGCATAGCCGAAGTTCTATTCACACTTGAAGTTTGTAGATCAAACATCAAGTGTGGCGAAAATGGCTATGACTCTTCTAGTAGGTAAAGGTATACCCTAAGGCTCAGGTAGAAGCATATTACATAACTCCTCCCCCGCCAAGTATTTTTGGTCTCCAAAAACAAATTATCCAGAAAAATTATAACATAAAATTATACAATAATAAGCAAAAAAAATAAAAAAAATAAATATTTTACAACCAATCAACAGTATTCAGTGTATAGCAGAGATAACATTTTTCCAACTTTTCTGAAAATATATGTATAGTTATGCGGGATATACTAGTTCTTATATTACAGCTTTAACTTTCCTCTTGTAAGAGTACATCAAATCAATCTATTTATGCAAGTTATTTACGATAGAAGTATAATTTGTATTACTTCTTTTGTACACATTTTTTTTGTGCAACACATATATAATTGGTAATTATTTACAATGTATGGCACTTAATAATAATAATTAATTGTTATACAATGGGGTTTTAAAAAGATGAAACAAAATAATAGCAGTATCTTAAAATAACAATAATAATATTTCTGAAGAGCGTTACTCGTTAGCTTCAACTCCCAACGATAAGAAAGAAAAAAAAACATTTTTTTTCCAAGCAAACATTTTTGGTTTTTTTCTATTTTAAAATTATTTAAAATTCAGCAAGTTTCTTATTTATTTTTATACTCAAAAACAAATTTCGAACTCATTAACTTCAATTTTAAGCAACTATTTTTCATTGTCAATGCTGAACTCCACCAAAACGATTTACAAGCACCATGAGCTGTCATTTTCGCTTACGCAGCTCATTATTTATAATGTCTGTTACCAATTTCAATAATAGTTTATTTTACGAGTCAAAAAAAGGAAAACTAATTTACAAACATAAAAGCTTATCAGTACAAGCAAAATTGACAAAAAGGAAGAAAAGAAACTATTTTAGAATTCAAAAACAAAATAAAGAGGGTTAACAATGATAAAACAAAAAACGAACAAATCATTCGAAGTATAAAAAAAAAAAACAAAAAGAAAAATCGAAAATCCGTCCCAGACGCAGTGGAGGTAGATATATTCATAAAATTAACAGGTTGAAGAAAAATTATTACTTTTGAAATTTGTATTTTCGTTTTATTTGTGTTTTATAATATTTAGTATTCCGTTTTGTAGATTTGTCTATAACATAGTTGCCGTTCTTTTTATATTTAACTAAACGCCTGTATTTTGGTTTAGATTTTACAACCGTTCTGTTCAGGACAATGTCCATGCATTGGCTACCTACAGCAGTATCGCCTCTTAAATTCTTCTTGTTAATTCTGATTTCCTTATCCTTTCTGAACTTTGCTGCTAATGCCTTAATATCTTCCCTATCAAAATTTTTGGAAATAAAGTCTATTGGTCTAAGTTTTGTGGTCGAATGTAAAGTGTTATTGTAAATAGTAATTATATTGAATAGCTTTTCGTCCAGGTCAGAGTTGTCTGTGGCTACGTTCTTAATCCTTAGGTGTTCGTTAAGTGTTCCGTGCAATCGCTCCACATCGGCATTACCCGTCTTTAGCGATGCTGTTGTATTGTGAAACATTATATTGTTTTCTTTCAGAAACTGTTCAACCGCTGAGTGCAATATGCAAGTTTCGTTGTCAGAAACAATTCGGTTGGGTTTGCCCAGAAACTGAATCCTTTGTTTAACTGCACTTAGAATAGCTATCCAGTTTCGATCCTCTAATTTATGAAGTGTTGCGTACTTTGAAAATTTGTCAATCGTTGTCAAATACATTTTATTCCGTTCAGGAAACCAAATATCGATGTGGATGATATCATTGAAGTGTGTGGGTGTTTCAGAGATTTGCATTGGAATTTGTAAAGGTCGTCTATCATGTTTAGCTAACGTGCAAATGTTACAATTGTTAATAAATTTCTGAATTTCGGTTTGTAAATTTGGATAAAAGTAAAGCTTTTTTAACTCGCCAAATGTCTCGTTAATACCTCTATGGTTTTTACTTATATGCTCTTTTTTTATAATTTCTAGCATTTCGTTTTTGTCCGAGATGTCTTGGAGTTTAATGCTTGACTTTAGTATTTTTAAATTTGCATTCATGGAAAAGTATTTAACATACAAATCCTGAAATTTAACGAACAGTGGAATATCACTACAGTAAATGCAGAAATTACCTTTTTTGATAAAAAGTCTTTTCATTATTTCTAATAGATTGCTATTGCGTTCAAGCTGGACGTGATTTTGGATCTTTTTATTAACTATTTTAATGAAAATTCTTTCTTTACTCCCGTAAGATAAATATATTTGATTCTTAAACATATTGATGGGTTTCCCACAGATGTAAATGTGTTGCGTAGAATCTTCAACTAAATATCAGTGCTACTGTTTGGTGGTATTAAGACACTCTGGGAAGTTTGGTCGGAGTTATTGTATTCGACATTTTCGTTATGAAATATATTTTGCAAACTAACATCATACGCATTCGACACATCAGCCGTGCACAATTCTTCGTCAATATATCTGCTAAGGCCATCCGCTACATAGTTTTCTTTTCCCTTTAGGTATACTATCTCAAAATCATACTCGTTAAGGAAAATTTTCCACCGCTGAAGCTTCATGTTCGGTTCTCTGATGCCATTCAACCAAACAAGGGGCTTATGATCCGTACGCACCATGAATTTTCTACCGTAAAGGTATACTCTGAAATACCTTATTGACCAAACAATAGCCAGAAGTTCTTTCTCAATTGTTGAGTAGTTCCGTTCATGGTTATTAAGGGTGCGAGAGGCAAAGCATATCGGATGATTGCTTTGGCTAAGTATGGCGCCCAATGCGTAATTGGAAGCGTCCGTCGTTAAGACGAATTGTTTGCTAAAGTCTGGACTTCTGAGAACAGGGTCTGTGGTAAGCAAGATTTTTAAATTTTCAAACGCTTTACTATATTGAGTGTCAGATATATTTACCTTCTCAGATTTTTTTAGATATCTAATTAAGGGGTATGCAACCTTTGCATAATCCTTAATGAACTTCCTGTAGTATCCTGTTATGCCAAGAAATCTTTTAATACCTTTTTTATCTTTTGGAAGTTTCATTGAAGTAATTGCTTTTACTTTATTTTTGTTAGGCTTAATACCATTATTTACTATCGTATGTCCTAGGTAATCAGTGGATAACTCAGCGAAACTACATTTATTTACTAGAATTTTTAAATTTGATTCTTTAAGTCTTTGGAGTATTTTGTTTAGTGAATCTAAATGTTCTTCAAAACTTGTGGAGAAGACCAGAATGTCGTCCAGATAAACAACACAAATTTTATTTACGAGGTCCCTTAAAACATTATTCATCAGCCTTTGAAATGTGGCTGGAGCATTTTTCAAGCCGAAAGGCATTCTAAGAAATTCATAATGACCATTTTTAGTCGAAAAGGCGGTTTTTGGTCGGTCGTGTGGTTCGACCTCTATTTGGTGAAATCCTTTTACAAGGTCTATTGTTGAAAAGTAATTACATTTGCCCAATTTATCAAACAGGTCGTCGATGTTGGGCATAGGGAATCTATCCTCTATTGTTTGTTCATTCAGCTTCCTGTAGTCCATTACAATTCTCCATTGTTTTTGACCTTGTTTGTCATCTTTTTTGGGGACTACCCAAATAGGAGAATTGTAAGGACTGCTACTTGGCACTATTATATTTTGTTTCAACATTTCATCAATTTGCCTATCGACTTCTTCTGCATGAATTTCGGGATATCTATAAAGTTTTCTATAAATTGGAATTTCGGTTTTCGTATTTATTCGATGACGTATTTCATTTGTGAAGGTTAAGTTGTCTCCCTCTCTATAAAAAATGGACTTATAGGAATAAAGTAAAGATTTTAATTTAGAAACATCGATACTGCTTAATTGGGTCGCAAATACTTTATTCGCAATTTCAGTTTCGAACATTTCGCCGAAAAATATGTTGAAGCATTCGTCGTTATAACATTTTTTTGCATACATTTCTTCGCCTTCATTCAAATACATTGGGAGGGTTGCATTATCAGTTATAAGGAATCGGTTTTTATAACTAATAACCGCTTTAAGTTTCAAAAGAATATTGTTTCCTATTAGGCCATCAAAATGTTCATGAAATTGGTATTCTAAAAATTCTACGAAACAATCTTGGTTAAACTCTTTAAATAGGGGAATTTTGTATTTTAAATTAGTTTGAATGACACGGCCTACTACTTTTAGGAGGTGCTTATTGGAAGGTATTTCCCATTTGGGATCGCAAATATTTTTGTTAATGATACTATGCTCAGCACCGCAATCGATAACAAATTTAAGAGGCCGTGTATTACTATTAATAATTATATAGGGTAATTGTTTCTGGGATCGTTTTGAAAATTTGGTCGCTCGTTGCAGTGTTCACATCTATTACATTCATTTAGAGTTATATCCATAGGCTCCTCATTACCGTATCTATTGGTTTGTCGAGATCGGTTACTATACACACGGCTGTTGTTTTGACGGGATTGTCCGCTATTTGTGTAGTTGTTGTTTATTTGAGATCGCCCAGTATAGTTGGTGCTGTTTTCTGGGGCTTGTGCATTATTTCTATTGTCTCTGTTATTTGGTATTGGTTGTCTGTTTTGTCTGTAATTGTTGTTATATTGGCGTTGTGTACCAACACGATTGTAGGTACTGTTCTGTGTCGAACTGTAAAAATGCAGGTTCTGTCCGTGATAGTTATTATTCGGCCCTAGTAGTTGATGATTTAGCTCTGTAATAATTTTATAAGCGTCACTTAATGTTGTTGGGTTTCTACTAAGTATAATCGTTTTGGTGGGCTCAGGAAGATTATTTTTAAAAGCTTCCAAAGCAATTCTATTATTAGAGCCGCTAAGTTGGTGGTCATCTACATTATTATGCAATAAATATGCATTGTTTATTCTACTAAGAAAACTGTTTATTTTATTATAATACTCCTCGATTGTTGTTGTAACTCTAGTTGTTCTTATGTTATCAATTAGTGTATTAATTGGGACTTTTTCGCCGAAGCTATTTTTTATTATTTCTCTAATTTGAGACCAAGTACCTACTCGTCCATGCTTCTGCAACTCACATCGTGCCCTTCCTACAATTCTGTCTTTAATATAGCCTGTCAGAATAACAATCATCGCCACCGCGGAGAATTGACGCTATTGAGTCAACCCTGTCTAAAAAATCCACCGTACATGTTTCTTCACCATCATAAAGGGGAATCTTATTAATTAAGTCTAAAACTAACCTAAATTTGTCCATTGCCTGCATCGCCTCCATACTGTTCTGCTTTCTCGTTTTCCGCTTATACGCCTGTTCTTGCTGTCCTTTCTTGGCTTGGTGTTTGACTTGTTGTTGTCTCTAGTTGCTTGTCATAGGGAGCTTTTGTCGACCGGGTTTGTTTGAACGTTCGAAATGATGTTGTCGAACTAATGCTGGTTGATTGAAACAACAGTTTTTATTTTAAGTTGAGCGCGTGGCTACAGGTCAAAGTTCAATCAAATTTTGTTCCTTTTTAGTTAACTTTTTTAATAGTCCACTATGCTTTTCGGTGTTGTTTTCAAACTAATTTCATATTTTTATTTTTTTGCTTTGAATGCTTACTTTTTATTTATGTAAGTTTATTAGGTAGTCGAGCGCGATGAAACCGATTGAAAATTAACTTTTATAATATTATTCACTATGCTTTTTAATACTAATTTTTTCTGTATTATATTTTTAATATGCGATTTTTGTCCCGAATCGTTTACCGACTGCGCCAGTTATATATTGGAGTTTCACTTACTCTTTTAATAAAAATACACTGAATTGTAATTTATTATTTCTTTATTGTGTAACACAGTCTTAGCTTAAACAAATTAATATAAAATATGATCGCTTCGTTGCGCTTCCGTCCAACTACTGACTAGTTGGTTAACATTCAAAATTGCTCGATCTCTCTTACTTGGTCTTTTAGTAAGATCAAGTGTGAGAGGAGAGCTAGCATAGCCGAAGTTCCATTCACACTTGAAGTTTGTAGATCAAACATCAAGTGTGGCGAAAATGGCTATGACTCTTCTAGTAGGTAAAGGTATACCCTAAGGCTCAGGTAGAAGCATATTACATAACTATATATATGAATGGAGAAGTGATTCCCAATTGCGAAAAGTTCAATAGCGAAGCAAGCTGTGATGACGACATTAAGTAAGCGAGTAAGCGTAGGGTGGATGAACTGGCGGCAAAACTCAGCCATCTTCTGTAATTGAAAAAATACCCCCGAAGCTGAAAGGAAGGTTCTACACCGCAGTTGTTCGCCCACATACGGTTCAAAATGTTGGACAGCGTAAAAAAATTATGAAGGCAAAAAAGATGCTTCGCAGGACAGCAGGAGTATAAAATTGATTGTTCGAATCATCCGTGGAAGCCTTCACGTCTAAGAACCTATCTCGAAGCAAATTCAGCGCTACCGACTGAGTTGGTGGTGTCATGTTCATATCAGAGATTATACGAAACCTGTCAGAAATGTAATATCAATCAACGTTCCAATACAAACGCGAAAGAAATGCAGTCCTATAAACTCCTGGATCACAGAAATGCAGCAACACTGGCAGTTGATCTCTGCGACGAAGTGATTCGAAGTGATCGGGAGGCCTGCCGTTATTTTCTTATGTCGAACCGGCGAACTCCACAGGCGGACCACTAGGGATGCAGTTAAGTGGGATGGTTATGATCCCATTAATCTTGATCATAGCTTCACCGTCATTGAACAATTGTACTGTACTCGCTTCTTAGGTAGTTGGATCGCTCAGTAGTATTCAATCAATGATAGGTTAGGTTAGGTTAAAAATGGGTACGCTGTTTGCATACAGCACTAGGCACCAGGAAGGTCCATCGCAATCCCTAGGGAACCGATTGAATCCAAAACTTTAAAACGAGAAAAGACCTAAACACTTTTTCGAACAAAACAATCATAGATCAGGCAAAAGTTATATTAAATGCACCCAATGTGTTTTCGGCTGACAAAGTTGGCGACGGACTTCAGTTTATTCCGTTAAATTCGTTTAAAGTCGACAATAGATGATAGATCGGTTGCAACACCTCTTACGAACGTCTGACAAACTTCCAAGAGTATCAATTGCCGTTCGGATTCGTCTTTAAAGTGTAGGTCCTTTCCACTTGCACTAGCAAATGGTTGAAGCTAGGTTTTAGGCCCTGTATGGGCCTTTGATAACCAACGACCATACCACGTCGAGTTGATCGGTTCTCGTCAGATCACCGTAATTAAAGGACGTTGGACGCGGTTAACAACTGCGTGTCATTGGCCAGTCCCATCTACAGAGTTGAGGTAGATAATTATACGTGGTATCACAATGGACCTAAATTGGTCTAAGTGTGTCAGCTTCTGCCGACAGCCACCTACACCTAACCTAACCTAACCTATGGGCATTTGATGCCTAATATTTATCTTTTCATTTCTTATCACTGCATGTCGGTTTCCATGAAATAAAAAGGATTAGTTGAGCGTTTTGTACCCTTACACAGCATTGTTTTCTGTTAGTCAAGTACAAAACAGGCAACAGAGCACTTTGTATGCTGTTTTTATTTCATTAGCAAGGACTCTGCAAAATAAATGCAGGAGAAATATTAGATTTTTAGATTTTTTAGATTATTTTAGATTTTATTCATTTCATTTTAGTTACAAAAATAGAGATATATTAAATCTATCTTAACGACATGGCTGAAAGCCGTCTGCCAAAGATTGTCAACATACTTTTTGCAATTCTTTTAAAAATCTTCCTCCATAATTCTTTTCCGGTAAGCTAAAGTTGTTTCACAATATGATGTTAGAGCTTTCCAATTGGACCCGTTTAGCTGTTCCTGTATTTCTTCGGTTGACAAGATGACTTTCCCAAAGCAGAACCTTCTAATATCGCGGAAGATAGGACAAATACCTATAAAATGCATGATATTTTCCCTCTGAGACATGTTACACAATGAGCATAAAACCGGGAGGTCTTCTCTATGTGGCACGAAGTTTAGTGGCAATAACTCTCCCCTTGCGCGGAAAATTGTTGAGATACATCCAATTTTATTCGAGTCCTTAAAATAGTTTAGCGACCCAAGGTTAAACTGTAGTGCCTTATAGATCTCCCTATGTGTTGACGCCCTCGCTTGCTCGATACATCTTTGTCGAAAACATGAATCCATATGTGACAGGAAATCATATAGTCTACCTTTCCAACTATCCCTTGAGTTCCAGTCTAGTTCCAAGTCGTACTCATAACTCTCTGCTAGAGTTAGCATCTCCTTATACCACAGAGTTCTCGTAGTTACTGCATACTTGGTAACGATCCATGGTAATCTTTCTTCTCCCAATCTGAATGTGTTGAGGATGTAGTCGATGTTCAGCTTGAGTGTTTGTAAGAACAGAGGTGCAAGCCCGGTTTCAATTGAAAGCATGTAGTTAGGTGCGGCTGTAGGCAATCGGAACGTCCTTCGTAGATAAAATCGCTGTAGCTTTTCTACTGCATCATACCACCTATGACCCCACGCTTGGGCTCCGTAAAAAAGAATTGATTTTGAGACTGCTTCGAAGACTTGGTATTTCATACTGTGAGGTATACTTCGGTTTTGGAAACAGTTTCTCCACGTTGAACCTATTGCACTTTTAGATTGTAGAAGTTTTTCAGCCAAATGTGGTTCCATACTCAGATTACTGGAAATTATGACTCCAAGGTATTTGTATTGCTTTACTGTTTCAATAGCAACACCGTTAAAAGTCCACCTTTCCACCCTTGCCTGTCTGCCTCCACCCCTTCTGAAAATCATCACCTTTGATTTGTTCAAATTAATTTGTAAACTCCACAGCACACTATAGTTGTAAACTCGGTTTATCATGAGTTGCAGGGTCTCTGGTGAACTTGCTAATAAGACAATATCATCAGCATATAGGAGAGCCTTAATCTGAGTACCCGCGTGTGATATCCCCCCTGGGAGGTAATCAATGATGTCTTCAATATAAAGGGCAAATAGTGTCGGGCTTGCGTTGCAACCTTGCCTAACTCCTACCTCTGTAACGAACCACTCGGACAAATTGTCTCCGTTCCACACCGCTGCTTTCGTATTCTTGTACACGTTTTCCATTATCTTGGCAAATTTATGGGATATACCGTATTGATAAAGTTTGTAGAATAGTTTTTGTCGGTCAATGGTGTCAAAAGCCGCTCTGAAGTCTATAAAAAAGGCATAAAGCTTTTGTTTCCGTTCTATGAAAGACTCTGCTATGTTTCTTAGAACAAAGATATGGTCTACCGTGGAGTAGCCCGGCCGAAAGCCTGCTTGGAATTCACCCAGAAGCGCGTTTTCCTGAACCCAGCGCATTAAGCGACTTTGTAAAATGCTGGTGAATATTTTTGTGGAAGCATTTAAGAGTGAGATACCACGGTAATTGGATGGGTCTGACGAGTCGCCTTTCTTGAAGATTGGGAATATAATCGATTGTTTGCAGCTCTCCGGCACGACTCCAGAGTCAAATATATTATTAAGGACCGATGTTAGGGAAGTTAAGAGTTCGTCTGTGCTATATTTGTAGAATTCTGCGGGGATTCTATCAAACCCTGGAGCTTTACCATCTTTGAATCTAGTTAGAGCTTCTTTAACTTCATTTATTAAGATTGGGCTATCTAATGTATCATTGACAAATTGTGGTTTTGCATACAGAATAGGACTTCCAATATTAGTCGGTTTCAGAAGATTTTCAAAGTGGTTTTTCAGTGCTTGAGCGGTGAGCTGGTTGTTGATTTTTGGGGTGATGCCGTTGAGTTTCCTCGCTGAGTTCCAGAAATCTGCTGAATTTCTGCAGTTTGAAAGTTTCCTAGCCTCGTTTTCAAAGTATTCTGAGTTTTTCAGGTGGCATAGTTGTTTGTAGTGTGAGTTGGCTCTGCTGTACAGCTCCTTGAACAAATCAGTATTGTATTTTCTGAACAAACGCAGAAAGGAGAAAGCGCGCTTCCTCATTTTCAGACAATCTTCATCGAACCAAGGTTTTTTGTTGCTTTGCTTTCGGTTAGAAGTAAATTGCGTCTGACATGGGATCGATAATTTTATTATTTCTTCCAAATCGTCCATACATAGCATAGCATTACCGTTATGTTCACGTAGGCGACTGTTGAGATTATTCCTATATATGTTCGCTGTCCTTCCTTTCCATATGAATTTCGGGAGAAGTTTCATATCCTGCGTGTGACCCGCCTCGGTCCTTTCTAGCCCTATAGAAGCAATAATAGGGAGGTGATCGGAGTATGGCAGGGTTTTTACTTCGAAATCCGTTATTAAAGAGCACCAGTCACCTCCGGCGAAACAGTAATCTATTACAGTTGCAAACTTCCCTTTAATATAGGTATATTCCCCGTTTGAGTCGGTTTTACTACATCCATTCAGTAATTTAAGTCCCATTGAGTCCATCAAGTCTAGAATTTTTTTCCCGCACGTGTTTACAACTGGGTCTTTTGACTTCCGCAGAATTCCTTCGATACGGTTAGCCTCCCCTGCCAAACTGCCAATCCTGCCGTTCATATCGCCAATCACCAGTAAATTGTTACTTTGGGTTGAGTATAAAAAGTCTTCTAGTAAGTTGAACTCCCTTTGCCATTTGTCGCCGTTACAGTTAAGATAAGTTGGAACTATAATTAATCGCTGTGACAAGATTTCAAGTTCAACATACGTGAGTCCATTATCCGATATTTTGAATTCGCATTTAAGGTTGGTAGCAGCTCTTTTATTTATTCCAATGTAACAGCCCCCTGATGCACGCCCTTTTCGGTTTATTTTAATTGCCGGCAACCATTTGAATTTATAATTTGAAATCATGTTGTCGAACTTAGGATAATCCTCCTGTACTACAAAGGTTTCAAAAAGAAATACAAAATCCATTTCGTTTATAAAATCAAAAAAATCTGTGAACAATTTCTTATTATCTATACCGGCTACATTGTACGCCAAAATATTAAATTTACATAAATTTGAACTTAACGAACTACGATTATTAATATGGCAGACGGCTACTTCCTAGTTTTGATTACTATCCTGCATATTTCCAGGCTGCTCGAAGTTCGCTTCACTGCTAGCTTCATTGTTGTTGCTGACGTTTCTTTTGACACCTCTAGCGCTGACATTAGTGACATTTGCATGTTGACTTGTAGCGAAAAATGCATCTTGGTTATCACTATCCCTCTCGAATTTCAAATTAACTCGTTCTTTAGTGAGTGCACTATTTAGGATATGGTAGCCATCCGAATCGCCACATCTCAGACCAGTTGTAGGATGCCATGTGAAGATGTGACCACCAAAATACAGCCGATCGTCGCCCACACCAACGTTCACACCTCTCGCATGTTGTTTTATGATTCGACGTATATGCAGCAGCTTTCCTCTTTTTTTTCGCATTGACAGGGGTAAATCCTTTTGCACAACGATGCCAGTGCCTTGTAGAGACCTTGCCGATTTCAGTGCCTTGATAACATTTTGTTTGGAGTCGAGCTCCACGGCAAATCTAGCCATTGCGCCGGTTCTCGATGAAGAAGGCAGTTGCCGTACCTGTTCTACCTTGGCATCAGATGAGTTGTTAAGGAGTTTAATGCAAATTTCCTTAACTTTTCCTGTGTCGTCTGTCCCTTGTAGACTTGGCATGCACACGATTAAATTACGTTCGCTACCCTTCATCTGCATAGTCTCGATTCTGCTCTCTAATAGCTCGCAGCGGTCTTCTAAGTGCATAACCCTGGCCGATAGCTCTTCATTTCTGACAATTAACTGGCGTGTGTCTTCCCGGAGCATTTCGATGTCTTCTTTGGTGGAGATACGTTTTCTGTCTAGAATGCCTCCGATAAGATCTTCCAGTTTCGAAAAGGAGATACTATCATTCTCCAATGTTGGGTTCAACATATTTCTATTGTTTATAGTTTTTTTCACGGAGCTGGGGACTTCTGGGGAGGTTTGGTCGAGTTTGCGTTTTTCTCTATTCATGAGCAGATTATAAATATGTATGTACGTTCTTCTAGTTGAGGTTAGGTTCTACTCTCTAAGTTATTAACAATTCAATCAGAGCTAATGTGGTCATAAACTCTAGGACTCACTTGCACTTTATGTTCAACAGCATCTACACTCACTTAGGTTAGGTATAAATAGATAATTAGGTAATCCAAATTAGGATATATGTAGAAAAACTTGAAATTTATCACCGAGCACAGAGAAAGTAAACTTGACAGATCGACTGTTGACAGACTTTCTGCCTTTTCTTATAAAAACGTATACAAAAGTTCAACAAAAGTGCGAATTCGAACGCCCTTTTTGTGGGGCAGACAAATAAACCACTCCACCCAGCTTAATAAGGATAACAGGCTGAGTGTTTTATTCGCTATTTTATTCGATAGTATGTGAATAGAGTTGCAATTATGTGCACCTAAGTGTACACACTTGGGACGCTGTCGACATAGCATGGCCTGCAAACGACCTTATCTCTTTTTTGAATAAGTTCAAAGTTTATCCTCGTCGTCATAGCAGCTAGCCTTTTACAGGAATTAGGAAAATAGAAATTCACAGATGAGTGATTTTCATTTTATTTTAGCCGAACTTGGTTGATAGTAGTCGAGCACAGTTGGGAGTAAGAAAGTTCTGTTCATATCGATGCACTTGAGGTTTCGAGTGGAACTTTAACGTTTAACACTTATTTGTAAATTGTGTTTGAGAAAGTTAGAAATGCTTGGTTCGGTTGAAGCGGTTGGAGGAACTCTATTGAACCATTTTCAGTTGGTTTGATGAAATGGTGATGATGGAAATTTGTAACTCAAGCACATGAGACCGGAGGTTATTTCCCTAATAAATATGCTAAATGGATGTGAACACTATGTGCCTTTGAGGAAATGCAGTAAAGTGAACTTTGCACTTAACTTTTTCCATTCGACGCTAGAACCGATTGAATTTATTCCAATATCTATTGCGATACAGTTCATGTATAGGTATTTACGCTTTTTTTCTCCGCTTTTTGGTTTATAAGGATTAGACATCATGAGTAATACGTAGGGGCAAGACTGTTTACTGAATCTATTACTCAAAAACGCAAATTTAAAATTACTACCGCGTACCCCGAAATACACCGCAACTGCTGTCTGCGGCACAACATGCGTACATTAAGGGTAAATCAGTGGAATCTGCCCTTCACTCCTTGGTACGCACCATAGAATACTCCCTTCACCACGAGGAATACACTATGGTTGCCTTCCTAGACATAGAGGGCGCTTTTAACAACGTCGACACATCTGCAATCGCAAATGCACTAACAGAACTAAATGTGGATGGATCGCTTGGTGCATTGATCAATCTTTTGCTCACAAGCAGGATTATCAACTCAAAACTGGGCGTTTCATCCGCTAGAAGGTCTGTCAGTAGAGGCACGCTACAAAGTGGTGTCCTCTCCCCCCTTCTATGGAACTTGGTGGTGAATAAACTACTGACATGCCTGGAAGGGGAGGGTTGCACTGTGATTGCCTATGCGGATGACATTGCTATTGCCGTCTCAGGGAAATACCTCAACACTCTAAAGGAACTCCTTCAAAACGCTCTCAACAAGCTTTCAATTTGGGCAAGAAGCTGCGGGCTGGGGGTTAACCCTCACAAAACCGAGCTTGTCCTCTTCTCCAGGAAATATAAAATCCCTCATATCGACCCTCCCTCTATCAACGGTACAAGCTTAACCTTTTCCGACGAAGCTAAATTTCTGGGTATTTCGATAAGAAGTTAAGCTGGTAACCCAATGTACAAGAAAGAGTAAGGAAAGCTACAGTAGCACTTTTCTCTTGCAAAAAAGCCATCGGAAATAAGTGGGGCCTACAGCCCCGCATATCACACTGGCTATACGTATCGGTAGTTAGACCGATCCTGACATACGGGGTGGTTGTCTGGTGGACTGCTCTAGACAAAGCGGTAAACCGTGATAAGCTGAGCAAGGTGCAACGACCCCCTCCGCTGCACTGGACATTTTACTGCATCTAACACCCCTGGATATTTTCAGCAGGCAATCAGCTGCCTGCTCCGCTGTCCGTTTAAAAGCCACATCACAGTGGATCAATACGAATATTGGCCACTCTATCATTCTGGACTCACATGGGTCCCTACCAAGAAACATCGACTACACTATACCCCAGCTACAGTTCGAAAAGAACTTCCAAATCACTATCCCCTCCAGATCATTCTGGGAGGAGGCTGATTGCACGGAAGATAATTCGATCCACTTTTACACCGATGGATCAAAAACTAGTGATGGGGTCGGAGGTGGTGTTTTCTCAGAAAGACTTAATATCGGTCTCTCTTTCCGTCTTCCTGATCATTGTAGCGTGTTCCAGGCGGAAATCATGGCGATTAAGGAAGTCTTGTCGTGGCTAAAGAGAAACGTGATATCCGCTAAGGACATCCGCATATTCTCGGATAGTCAAGCCGCGCTGAAATCCTTGGATTCAGTCTCTTCAAACTCCATCGTAGCCATAGACTGCCGCTCGTCTCTTGAGGAGATGACAGAGCAGTTTAACTTTCACCTCTTTTGGGTGCCAGGGCACAGAAACATCCCAGGGAACTGTAGGGCAGACGAACTCGCCAAAAAAGGAACAGCATTACCTCTTCTACCTGATAAAGGTTTCTTAGGTATGCCCATCGCTACTTGTAAACTCATACTTAAGCTAGCCGCAGTCGAGAGTACAAACCTCAGGTGGACAGGTAGTGATACGTGTCTAGCGACCAAGCATATCTGGCCAAAGCTGGACCTGCGACACTCTCTGAGTTTGATCTCACTTAAACGACTGCATATTAGCTCTGTCATAGGTGCCATCACAGGGCACTGTCTAATAGGCAAGCACGCATCAAGGCTTGGCGTCTATTCTAACGACTTCTGCAGGAGTTGCAGGGATGAGGAGGAGGAGGAGGAGACTACACTTCATCTCCTCTGCACATGTCCTGCACTCTCCCATAAAAGAAATCTCTATTTGGGAGCCTTCTTCCTTAATGAACTCAGTGACTTGGCTAACTCAGATGTTAGAAGTCTATCACGCTTCATTAGAAGCTCCAAATGGTTTTAGCGGGTAGTGGTAGATACTCCCGATCCTAGTGGCATCACAATGGACCTCTTTGGTCTAAGTGTGTTAGCTTTCGGCTAACAGCCACCTCAACCTAACCTAACCTAACCCCGAAATACAGCGGTTGTCATAAAAGAAGACCAAAGGTAAGATTAGACTGTATGTGGGCAGTTATCGCTGTCAAAATAAGGTCATGAAATGTAATGGGCATATCTCAAATGACCAAATGACCACACATGACCATGCTGGTTTTGACAGATAAATTTGACCATATTGCCAGTATAATGACCTAATGACCAGGCGCTTCTTCTTCTTTATTTAATGGCGGTGCGGCTATGATCAAGATTAAAGGGATCAAAACCCTCCCACTTAACTGCATCCCTACTGGTCCGCCTGTGGTTTCGCCGGTTAGACATCAGAAAACAGCGGCAGGCCACCCGATTTTGAATTTTTCGCTGAGGCCAATCAAATGCTGGTGTTGCTGGATTTGTGTGATCCGGGAGTTTTTAGGCCTGCGTCTCTTTCGCGATTGTATTACAATACTGATAAAGATGTTTTCTTAGATAGTTGTGAAAAGTTTGTTCTGGACTTAATGATCACTGATCACTGTATGACAGGGCCCTTAGTAAACATCGTTAGCAAACGTAAAAAAACTCCGAAAATGGCTGACAGGTTGATAAAAATTAACTTCAACAAACTTAAAAACAATCTTATTTATGAGTTTTGGGAAGAAGTTTATTCATGCAGAGATGCTTCTAATACCTTTACCATCTTTATTGATTGCCTCAAGGAACACATTTTTAACTGTTCTTCAGTATCGCCTTCAAAAAAATGTACAAAACGGCTTAAACCTTACATCTCTAGGTATCTGTTAAATACAGTAAGAGGTAAAAACAAACACAGTGTTAACTGCAAAAAGTACCCTCATAATTTGAGCTTAAAAGGAAAATATAAAAAATTGTGCGATGAACTAAAAAAGGAGATTCCGATCTGTCGAGATACCTATTACCGTTCTCAATTTAATTCCGCTAAGGGAAACTTAAAAAATGAATGGCAATTGGTAAATAGCTTGCTTAAGAGTTCTTCTTTTTCTAAGAAACCTGCTATTATTCGTTCCCATATCACTTTTCGAAAAACTTGTAAAACATAGAATAATAAGCTTTCTAATCAAAACCGAGTTTATCAACCCATATCAGTTTGGCTTTCAGAAATGTAGATCGACGGAAGATGCACTACTGCAGTTTTGTGCTCAAATAATGTCATACCTCGATGAAAAAAAGTACACGGCTGGTTTATTTATTGATATCACCAAAGCTTTTGATATGGTTAACCACAATATTCTTTTGGGAAAATTTGAAAAATCCGGTTTTCGCGGTTTCATATTAGATTGGTTCAGATCATACTTCAAAGATAGGTCGCATAGAGTGAAGTTAGATGAGATTAGAAGCGAAATAAAGTTTTCCAATTTGGGTGTTTTTTTTTTGTCGGGGTGTGTAAGACTTTCTGCACTGGAGTACTCAGACTCAATACCTGTCCATTGTACTACCAGGCAGACACACCACATTTTACTGTGGGAATTTACTCGTTGTTCTAAGAAAAACGAGAAGGCGCTTCAATGATAAGGAGCTTAGGTTTACAGCACTCACCATGTCCGCACCAAATACCTGCCACCTATTACGAGCAAAAGCAGGACAATCACAGAGGAAATGTTCCGCAGTGTCGTCGCTTTCTCCACAGGCTTCGCAGTTGGTGGTATCGCTTAGGCCTCGCACCTTAAGGTGTTTGGCAAAAACGTAGTGTCCCGTAAGTGTCTGCAGTCTTTTCTGTTGAGAGACAACAAGAATGCCGCGGATTTCCCACAGACGTCGGGGAGAATTAGCTTAGTCTGTCTGCACCCTGGAGAGTCATGCCTACGGCGATTGTGTTCATAGGAAACCCAACTGTCAATGGAAGCCCTGACCGAGGACGCAGGCAGACAGATCGCTGGTTCAGGTCCTGAGAAGTCCCCCTCTGAGCCTTGTCTAGCAAGTTCATGGGAGATCTCATTTCTCGTGATCTCGTTATGACCCAGGACCCAGACAAGTTTAAGTGAATTCAGCCTTCCGACCGAATTCAAAGATACGAGTATCTTGCATTCAAGTACTATTTTAAGCCATTGGATTATTTTAAGCCTATTGAAGTGGCATTCAACACTATTTTTAATACTCGTACTTAGTATATAAAAATACAGAATGTCGCAAATATTTCGCACAACTGCACAACTTTCATTTTTTGATCACAGAAGATGGCTGAGCTTTCCAGCCACTTTATTCGCCTTACTCGATGCTTAATGTTATTTTTGTTTTCCTTAAATTTTGGTGGGTTCGGTGGGGTCATTTATTCGGCTTAATACAAGCCAAATGTCTTAAAACTTAACAAAAAACTAAGACGCTAGGACTTAAAAACTAAAACTTATTAGGTGATGGATTGGGGGGCTGATTTGACGCAAGAGATTGCAGGGAATAAAATAAAAGACGAGGGGGTTAGAATTTGCCTTCCGCAATATATTTTTTAAAATTTTGGTGGAAGCAAAACCCTCATTTATTCGGCTTAATGACTTGAAGCTAAGAACTTAAATCTATGGTTAAAAACTAGAGCTTACGAGATCGATTTTTAGGGAGGGAGTTCTGCGGTTGAAGTCAAAAACATTAAGGTTTGAGTTAACCTTACGAAGCATGCGTGAGATGGGTTCATTGCAGCCATACAAGGTACGGTGGATTGGAAGATAGAAAAGTCGTGGGCAACGTAGAGTACGAGGATTAGTGTTAAGGCAGATAGGGTTGTAAAGAGACGCGCAATTGACGGAGCCTGAAAGGAGTCGGTGAATGAAGAGAATGTCTGCTGCGTCCCTGCGTTCCTCAAGGGTATTTAGGTAAATAAGTTTAAGACGGTCGCGATACGAAGGTAAGATGAGAGGATCGTTCCAAGATAGACCACGAAGAGCAAATCGAAGAAAACGACGTTGAATGCTGTTGCTTCTGGATACATGAACTCGTTGAAAGGAATATACCCATTCGTTACAGTTACGTTTGATCCTCGCTTAAGATGGATCCATCGCCAGGAAAGAATAATTGATGCACTTTGGGGTCCGTCACTTTTCCTTCAAGCTGATAATCAAGGACTGTAATAAATATCCTTACCCTCTAACAGGTAAGCCTGCCCTGAGCTATTACATAAACATCATTAAATTTGAATTATAAAATATCTCGCGCCCAATCAATATTTACAGCTTAAGCCGGTGCACATCGAGGTAGAGCCTTAACTCACTTGATATTTGTAAGAGTCCTTGATTATCTGCTTGATGATGGAGGTGAAGGAATCCAACGCGTATCTGCTTTTTTTTGGTAGCGACGGAGTCATCATTAGCTAGAATCAAACGTCTCTGCAGTTGGCAGTTGATGTATGTGGGTGGATATTTTTAAAGGGGACATTTGGCTGAAAAGCTTTCTATGTCTTTAAATTCTTAAAGGGACGTATATTTTCCAGCAATAAATGTTGATATGTTCGACTACAGACCAGTCAAAAGTCAAATTTTATGTTCCCACTTTCAAGGCAAGGGATTCTAATGATGTATATATTTCTTTAAAATAAAACTACTGTAGCTTCATTCAAATACATAAACTAGCTCAAAAGCTCCTTAAGTATAGCAAAAATTAATTTACGGCGGTATGACTCATTCAAAATGGTGCACCGCAATCTCCCACCTCTGTAAAGTATTAGACAAATACTCTTAATAACACTAAGCGAATATCCCGTATTAAAAACAAGAGATTTACCAATACCAATTAAGAAGAGCCAACCGCACTTTAGCTGCTGTTGACTTGTTGACGTGAAAAGAATTCCCCCGTCATCAGCCTGTGGCACATGTACACTTAAGCGCTGCGATCAAATCCAACCAAACCCCAAACATAATTACAATAAATTAAATTCCCCGTTTAATGAGCCGATTAATTTTCACATTTTACGAGCACCCGAGACTTAAGGGTTATATGCCGCCAGAAATGTCTGCCGGCATTCGAATGTGGTTAACGTGGCACTGGCATCCTTTTCGCCAGCACACACCTTAATTCTCTGCTTACAGTCGAAAATACCTGTGGAGAATATTTATGCGACACAGATTCCGGGCACGTAGGCTTACGACCTGGTCTTACACTCACATACAAAATCTCGGGAGTACGAGTACACAAGGTGATAGAGCTACCAAGCTTTCGTGCTGTGAGAGTCGCGTCGCATACACTTTACCATCATCCTCCGCTGTTGGAGTGGAAAAACACAAAAATAATTCTCACTTTCGGGACGCCTACACGCAGGATTTTCGTGTCAGGACGATATATTAGTATTCCAAGGCATGTAGGTAGGTTTCCTTCTTTTTTTGGAGATGCGATATTACCAAGAGTGAGAGCCTTCTCCTCCTTCATGAACAATGGGTCTTAACAGTGGCGGAGATCGTAATTAATGAGAAGATTAAATCCGCCAAGGACCACAATTACCATTCATTTTACTTTTCGCACTTTGACATCGGCAAGTGCGGCAAGGCTATCAGCGTTTAAGCATCAACCTGTTGTGGTCGGAGTTAGGGTGGCGGTGGGGACTGCGCGCGGCCCAAAGGACATATGTATTTAAACATCTGTGTTACAAGGTAGGCCCGAATACAATTTCATGGAAGTTTAACATATTTCTGCTTTACTCGCAAACGATAAAGTATTAATGGCGCATGATCCTCGTGCGCCAAACAAATCATAAGCCGTGTTTCTTTGCACGCGGATATAGGGATAATTTTCAATTTGCATGTAAAATACAACAACAACTTATACTATATACGCTAACTTTAGCGGGGATAGCTATCGCCGCTAAGTCATTTAGCGGGGATAAACAGCGCTTCCAAAACCCATTTTCTTCGTTTTTGATGAATCGAAGCGATGAATTTTTCAGGAAATGTCAAAGTTTGACATCCCGCCGACCACAAACACATCCCGCCGAATATTTTGTTCGGGATTTTATTATTATTCTTTTTCAAAATTTAGTAAATCTGTGAATGCAAAACTTTTTTTTAATTTTAGAATATGTTTGACATTAATTTCAACTGTGGGAAATTAATATTTTTGAATTTCACGATTTTCAATACAAATTTCTTAATTCAACTTACAGCTGTTTCACCAATAAACGTCATAGGTGCATGTGTGCTGCCAAGTTTTTTTTGATGAATTCTTAAGCGGCGATGGTCGTTTTCTGATGCCATCCCTATATCCGCGTGCAAAGAAACACGGCTATATTCAAATTGCAATTTTTCGCATTCCACTAATGGAGGTCGTTCGACCGTATGTTTGATGTCCCTACATGCATCTACTTTAGTTTAGTATGTCTGATCCATATTCCGATGACCACACCGGACGACCGTCTGGGTGCGATTGTTTGAATGGATAGGGTTGGAGTGGAAAGCACTTAAATATTTATTGCAATTTTCGCACTTGAATATAAAAACGTTCATTAAACAAAAATGTCGTCCTCGTGATACGCTGAATGCGATGCGGTGTTATATGATGTTTATGGTTCTTGCTGTTTGTTTAGATTCAATATATGCACACAAATGTGCAGGCACGATGATTTATTATGAAAGGCCATAAAAATGTCATTTGCTTTATGCAGCCAGAATCTTTGGAAGTGAAAAGAGCGTGATCCTTTATGTTTGACATTTTTTTTATTGTTTGTTTTCTATTCACAAATGAAGTGGATACCAATCCTTAGTGATTGAATCCTTTTAGATTGATTTCGTTAGTGATATATTTTCTAGGAAATGAGATAAATAATCCGTTGGCTGATGAATTTCCCAGAATGAAAGCAAATCGCAAAAAATTGATACTATAGAAAATTCAGTTTTAGGTGCATTTAAATCAGTAGAAGTGGAGTAGCTAACTGTGGTAAGGACTTTTTGCTGATGTGGAAATACTTTTTGTTCATTGCATACGTTAAATGATTCAATTTATGGGTTGCATGAATTAAAATAAATATCGCAGACTAACTAACATCAACGTGGCTACATGAATCATTTGGTTTGTAGGCATACAATTTAGAGAAATCATATTTGACTACCAGACAAGGTGAAGCAGATGAATTACCCTTACCACGCTTAGATGCTTGTGAGCCTATTGTGATACACTTCGACGAGGGGGCTTAGTAAATCCTCTATAGAGATCGAAAGTGGGTATCATCGATCAGTAATTGATATTTTTGACTTTACAGATAGAAACAATTGTCGTTAAGTAGTACAGTGTATTCTCACTTTTACAAGAGGGGCAAATGTAATGTCGTAATGTGAATGTGCCATAATTTTTGCAAATGGCGTCAAATGTCATTGTGCTTTGACATTTGTGTTGCAGACTGACAGGGAATTGGTTTATAACAAACAATGGAGCGATGCACACGTAAGGAACGCGAAGCTATTGTTACTGCTTATTTGACGAGTTTCCGTTTTACTGTTTTACCGCAGCGTGAATTTCGTCGTTTTCCTCGTGGACCTGCACCACGTGCGCGAACAATTAAGCGTTCGGCTGAGCGTCTCGTGTAGATTCGGTCTACTAGAGATGTCGCAAGAAGCGTGTTCGACCGAGAATATAAGTGTTGTGGCTGAGAAGGTCCGAAAGAGTCCACAAATATCAACGAGGCAATGATTCACACAATTTGGAATCTTAAGTGCAAACAGTTCACCAATTGCTCAAGGCTGACAGTCAAATGAAGTTGTCTTACTTCCATACTCTGTTAAACCTGGTGCATAAAGAGGACGATTTCGTATCCAAAATCATAATGGAAAGCACATTTCCGCTTAAGTGGTTATGCGAACAAAGAAAATGTTCGTATCTGGGAAACGGGTTATCCACATATGAAATGCACGAAGAGCTATTGAATCCCCACAAAGTGATTTTCTGGTGCGGCATTTGCAGTGATTGGGCCTTGTTATTTTGAGGACCCTGACGGCACTGCCGTCACCGTAACTGGTGAGCGCTAGAGACAGATGTTAAACGAGGTTTGTTTTGGCGCAAACTGCTGAATTGGGTCTCGAGCATTGTTGGTCCCAGCAGAATGGAGAAACCGATCGAGATTGGGTAGGTATCACCAATTTCCGTTTTGGGGATTTGAACTGGCAATTGGCAATATTGAAGAAGAGTACAACAATTGGGAGCCAGATATTTTGCGAGCAACATTTCAAAATGCCGTGAAACGATCACAATTGTGCACCAACTCAGTAGGTGGTAAATAATAGAGTTGAGCAAAGTTGTTGAAAGTGAATTTTTCACTTACCGTGAACACTGAGATAGTCAGAAGCTGTCGCACAATGCTAAAAGCAGTATGCAGACGGAACCGAGTAAAACTGTGCAAGGTACCGGGAGACAGGGGTATAGAGGGGAATGAGGAAGCCGATGAGCAAGCGAGAAAGGGAGGGTAACTGGAGAATAGTGGATGTGTTTACATTAAATCACCCCTTGGCGATATCAAGGGAATAATAAATGAGAAAATCTAAAAAATGACTGACCTTAGATGGCAAAATTAAAGAGATGTTTACTGTCTCCCAAGGAAGCATGCTAGGCGGCTTAGACTGGTAGATACGGACACATGCAGCTTCTGTGGGGATCTATAAGCCGAGGAAGACATAACGCAAATATTGTGTGAGTGCGAGAGTATAGCACGGAATCGTATGAGGTTTCTAGGAGCTGAGCGGTACATACCACAGGAAGCTGGTAAAATTCTGCAGGCAGATTGGATGTTTTGTTTAGGGAAAGTGTTAAGGTTTTACTCCTTTTGAAGTTTTGGTTTCAACCGGTTCGCTAGGGATCGCTATGTGCCCATCTGGTGCCAAGTGCTGTATGCGAACTGCATACCGCTGTTTAACCTAACCTAACCTAACCTAACCTACCGTGAACGAAATGCAAATTACCTGTGACTATGACTTTTCATAAGACATAATCCTTACTCCATATTATCGTAGTTAAACAGGTTAACAACCAAAAATCACTCAAAAAATTGCACCTTCACAGCAAGGTGACTTTCTAGGTAGGTAGGTGGGTAGGTAAATGGATGCCCTTGTGACGGGTGTCACGACTGGTGCCGTGACATAACCCCAGCGTCATAAGGCCAAATTCTAGCATTTGGTATTACGACACCTTGAAAAAGCGTCATAAGACCAATTTGGCTTTATGATACTTTCCATTGGTGCTGTTTTCAACAATTTGCCCTTGCACCTACTCCAAATCAAACAGTGACCCCAAGAAGGGGGAATGCAGGGGGGCAGCATGGCCCCACCTTATGCAGTTGCGAAATCGCAAGTAGATTCCATTAACATTGCAATGCCTGCTGCTGCCATGCTGCCCCCCCCCCGCAACCTCCCTGCTTGGGGTCACTGTTTGATTTGTAGTAGGCGCGAAGTTCAGTTCTTGAATTATCATAAAATGTTTAGGGACTAAATTCGAAAATTTGGCTTTATGTCACTTTCCGGATTTAGCCTCATGACGCTTTGTGAAAGTGACATAATACCAAATGCTAGAATTTGGCTTATGACGCTTGGGGTTATGTCACGGCACCGTCACGGCTCACTTACACCCGTTGTTGGGATTTTTTCCAAAATTTTAAAACCTGTAAAGAAACAAAACAGATACCGCTCTTTAACAGCTCAGTGATCCGCTGTATTAGAACCACCCGGATCTATATGTAAATCTCAGGCGTTTCATCAGCTCTATATCGGTCAGATCCTCCAGTTCCTCAAAAAAGTAGCTGCCAATAATCTTGAATCTGAAGGGCAGGACATTCGCATAGTAGGTGACGAGGAGATTCTATCTCTTCAACGTCCCTACAGCCCCTGCAGTAAGGTGACTCTCTAACAGTCGGGTTTGCATGTACATTTTCGGGACAGTTTCAAGTTTAGACACGCCGCAGTGATATTCTCAGCCCGTTTTTTTAAGGGCTTTTACCGGGTTTCTTTATTTGTACTTCTCGTGCCGATTGTGTTTTTTTTTTTCAGAAAATATTATCTTTATTTAAAAAAAATTAAGAAACAGTTTTATATAAGGAAATTTAATTAAATTTATTTGTTGTGGAACACATACCAACATTTCAAATGCCGTGTACATTGGTGACAATTATTCCGCCGACGTAAAGATTGTGTTTGTGTTGAGTTTGTGTTTTTCAAAATTGTGAAATGAAGTGCCAAATTCGATTTTTGTGGTCAATGTTTATATCAATTCTGAATCGAACAAAAAAAACCGAATAGTTTTTCGTCTTCTAATTTTTGAGAAAATTGATAATTTCTTTAAGTACTTTTTTATGAGATTTTTGTTTTTTTGCTTGCTTACATAAATTCATCAGTGCTAGCAGCATTAAGACGTATAAGCAGTGAGATAAGTGCAACCACCTGCTTGGGCACATTATAGGATTTGGGGTAGGTACGAGGTTGGGTTCTTATGCAAAGTTTCTTTGGCATTTACAGAATCTGGATTTAAAGAAACATTGAATTTAGAAATCCTATATATAAAATGTCAACTAAAAGAATGTTCATATAGCCCAAAGTGGCACATTTAAAATGTTCACACGAAAATGTAATGCAATATGAAAAATTCACATTACCAAGGTACTACTGTACGACTGCAGCAAATTTATATAATTTCTTATGTATGTCTTACATACCTATTATAATGCAACTGTAATGTTCAAAGTATACCTACTTAGATCATAAAAGAAAACAAACATTCGACTTTTGTACCGTTGTTTTTTGTATGCAAATGTAGTACAGGTTATTGTTTACCAAGGTCATTCGTTATTCAACCTTTGTAAGAGTGAAGTGTTTTTTTCTGCGAATAAAAAATTTGTATTTGTATTTGTATTTGTATTTTATTTATAATTCATGTTAACACATAGATACAATGCAATCTTTTAAGTGTGTTACAGTATTGACAAGGTTGGTACATTAAGATATAAGTATATTTTACAATTTCAAATTGTTCTAAATGGCAAAAATGTATTTATATTGATTGGATATTTTACTTAAAAAGAGAGAAAAAAAATAAAAATAAATAAATAAATAAAAATAAAAATAATAAGCTAAAATTCCCTAAAACCCTATAGCAGTTAAATAATTAAAATTAAACTCAAAAGTTAAATTCAAAAGTGTTGTTTGATTTGTCTTTGAAAGTCGCTCATACCTGAAGATCTTCTGATATGAACCGGAAGCGAATTCCAAAGTCTTACGGCGTATACAAAAAATTGTTTTTGTGTCACATTATAGTTATATGCTGGCGGGACAAAACTTCTACTTCTGACCGAAGAAGATGCAAATTGTAACCTTTGGAAAAGATATTCTGGTTCCTGTTTTTCTCTCAGAGTGAATAGGAAAGTCAATATTTTAAGGTCGAGATATTTTTGTAAGTCCATTCCAAGAAAATGCCTTACATATTCAGAAATGTGTTCCCTTCGACCCAAGTTATAGGCAAATCTCACTGTACTATTTACTGCTACCCTTAACTTTCGAGAGCTATGACTGTCTAAGTCACAAAAGACTGGATGTGCGTAAAAAAGAATGGGCAGCAGAAGTGACTTAACCAACATCGCTTTGATCCTAAACGGCAGATCTTTTCCTACTTGATACAGAGCGCGCAGGGATCCATAAACTTTAGAGACGGTTTTTATAATATGATTCTCCCAAGTCAGATTTTGGTTAAACGTTACACCGAGATTTTTTACGCTCGTGACGTATGTCAACTCTGATCCATCAACAAAAAGTTGAGGTAAGCTTTGTGTATCGATACTTAAACGGCTGATTGCAATTGCTTGACTTTTGCCGGAATTAAGCCTAAGCTTATTTTTTCGCGACCAAGTGACTACAGAATTGAGGTCTTCATTCAGTCGCTGAGTGGCATCCTCAACTAGACCCAATGGATAGCTTAAGTGCAGCTGGACGTCATCGGCATACATTTGAACCTTGCAGTACTTTAGCACTAATGGAATGTCATTATTGAATAAGGTGAACAATAACGAACCCATTATTGATCCCTGTGGATCAAAGTTGGATAATGTCTCGTTAATATACACAGCTTGAGTACGCCCATTTAAGTAGCTTTCCATCAGTCTTAAAGCCGTCGGGTTGAAATTAAAACAGTGTTTTAATTTAATAATTAATATTTCATGGGGTACAATATCGAAGGCTTTCGAAAAATCTAGCAATACGAGCGATGTTACACGATCTTCATTCATTTCAATGCGAAGGTCGAAATTCAGAAGCGCTGTAGTACAGCTATGCTTTGGTCTAAAACCGGATTGGTGCGGTGACAGAAGATTGAACTCATTAAGGTATGAGTGAATTTGTTGGCTCATAAGTTTTTCAAAAGCTTTCGATATGAATGGTAATATCGATATGGGACGGTATTCTTTCTTCCTCGAGTTTGAGCTTTTAGGAATTCGGATGATCTTAGAAGCCTTCCAAGATTTCGGATACATGGAGTAGGTTATAATATTATTGAAAATGTATGTAATTTCGGGTAGTACTCCATGGATTATCATTTTTAAGAATTTTGGATGCATTCCATCCAGGCCGATGGCGTTCGATTTAATGGCGGTGATGGCTTTAAGTACGTCATATTGATAAATCCTTTGAAAACAAAAATCTCTAGAAGTTACTGGAGTAAGTAATTCTTCAACGTTGTAGGGGGTCTCTTCTCTGTCGACAGGAACATTCGAGTTAACTGAAGGAGCAGCAAAATCGATGTTTAATTCGTCAGGACTTTTTTCACAGGCATCTGCATCAGCTGCCTTTTTTTTCCCAATGCCTAACTCCTTTAAATTATTCCATATGTCTTTGTTTTACTGAGGTCGGGCTTGAACTTAGACATGAAAAATTTGTTCTTTGCAATCCTTATCTCTCTTTTAGCATTGTTCCTAGCTGTCTTGAACTCATTGAAGAACTCGGGGATTTTAAATCTTCTCCATCGCCTGTACGCCCTGTCCCTAACATCAAGCAAACGTTGGATACCAGGAGTGAACCACTCACAATAATTGCTTTGAAGAGTAAATGTTTTTATTGGAACATGCTGTTCAAAGAGGCTATTGATATTGTGAGTAAAAAGATCTACCTGTTCATCAATTGATGACACAAGACGAAGTCTTTGCCAATCTAAGGTTAGAACGTCCTGAAAAAGGGAGCTTTCGTCTATTGCCTTGAAGTCTCTATACATAACTCGTTTGACTTCAGCAGATCTATTAAATTCTATGTCATAAAAACATATAATAAGATCATGCTTTGAAAACCCCGGGACATATAGTTGACTATAGAAATTGACTCGATTTATGTCGCTAACGATGAATAAGTCCAACAGGGTAGAATTGCTCTTACTAAAATGTGTCGGTGTTAAGTTATTGACTGCATACCGTAAAGATTTTATATTCTTTATAAACCGGTTGACATTAGGGTTTTTTGTATCCAAAAGATTAATGTTGAGATCTCCGCACAGTATTATATTACGATGCCGTGCAGATATGCTTTTTTTTTTTTTATTTATTTATTTATTTAAATCGCTGTACATTTAAGAATATAAAGAATTCTTATAGTTTACATACAGGTTTTATCATGGTAATATTATAAAGACATCGAATGAATATAGAGAGAAAATAAAAACATGAGATAGATATTTTACAACTTGCACTTGCGGATATAATAAATTAAGAGAGAAAGAAATAGGAAAAATTAACAATAATTTAAAGTTGCAAAAAGAAGAGGGAGAAAAAAGAAATTAAAAACAAAAATATTTGACATTAACCAGATAGAGAAATTTCAATAAGTGTTTCTGAAAAAAGCACAGATTGCCTTGAGGAGTTTCTTGAGCTCAACATTAGACCTGATAGCAATGGGTAATTGGTTCCATAAACTAGTGGCATGAACGAAAAATTGTCTGCGCGAATTTAAGCAGGTGTGCATAGGCGGTCGCACTGATATGTAACGAGTCGATCGATTTAATGTGATTTTGTTGTATAAGTACGGTGGTTGTTTTTTGTATATGACGTTAGCGAAAAAAGCACAACATTTATATTTAAGAAAGCTGTCAAGAGTGCAATCGAGAATTTGACGAGATTGCGAGGAAACATGATCGTATCTACGGAGGTTAAAAACATACCGAGCAATAGAATTAAAAGCCACATTAAGTTTTCGGGATGAGATAGAGTCTATATCAGAAAATATTTCACACCCATATGTAAACATCGGTACAAGAAGCACCTTGACCAATTTCATCTTTATATCTATTGGAAGATAATGTCTACTAACAGAAAGGCCGCGTAGGGAAGCATTTATTTTAGACACGATACTGTTTATATGATCATCCCAAGATAGTTTACTGTTGAATAGTATGCCTAAGTTGTTCACTTTGGAAACCAATTCTACTTGCGACCCATTCAAAAGAATAGGTGGAAAGTCATCAATCAGAAGTTCTCGCTTAAAAATTGGGATTGCTTTTGTTTTGGCGGGGTTCAACATCAGTCTATTTTGCAGTGACCAGTTAGCAATTGCGGATAAGTCCTCATTGATTTTAGTGATTGCATCGCCGACACACCCAAGTGGGAAGCTGTAATAGATTTGCACGTCATCGGCATATATATGGAAGTTGCAATAAGACAAAACGGACGGTAGATCATTGAGGAACATGGAAAAAAGAAGGGGACCAAGAACTGATCCCTGAGGTACACCAATAATCACAGGACGGTAGGACGACAGTAGCCTATTATGAGAGACGGCTTGGATACGATTGGTAAGGTAAGACAGAATTAATTTATTGGACGAGTTGGAAAAATTGAACGAAGTTGCAAGTTTATTACATAAAATCTCGGGGATAATGGAGTCAAAAGCTTTGGAGAAATCCAGCAGCGTTATTATTGTTAATTTATTCTCATCTATTGCTTTTCGGACATCATCAGATACCTTCAATAGCGCTGTAATACAGCTATGACCTGATCGAAAACCTGATTGAAGAGGACAAATTAGTTTGTTGGACTCTATGTAATGTTTTATTTGGCTACTAATTAGCGATTCAAAGACTTTTGACAAAAATGGGAGTACTGCGATTGGGCGGTATTCATTCCTCTTATCCCTTTTAGGAATTGGGATAATTTTGGCCATTTTCCATAGTTGAGGGTAGTTAGATGTTGTTATAATGTGGTTAAAAATGTGGGTTATGTGGGATAGGAAATAGGGAAGAAGAATTTTTATGAAGTCGGAGTGTATATTATCTAGGCCAGTGCATTTCGACTTAATAGAAAAAATCGCTTCCCCTACGGATATAGGATCTACCGCAGACAAAGAAAAAGCATCTTCCGAGGAGTTTGACGGAAAACTATTTATTTCACTATTTATTTCACTAGTACCTTCGTTCGTAAACTTAGCATTTAGTTCTTCGATA
This sequence comes from Portevinia maculata, assembly GCA_949715645.1. NCBI lineage: Eukaryota > Metazoa > Arthropoda > Insecta > Diptera > Syrphidae > Portevinia > Portevinia maculata. Next base: position 12,403,993 of record OX454525.1, on the reverse strand, counting down.
TTGATATCGTCTTTGAACCCGAGCGGCTTTTTATTCAAACCAATCTGTCGTATTTGGTTCCATAAGAACTTTGATGACTTATTTGAATTGAATTGGTTTGAGTAGTGTTGATATTTGGCACGTCTTATCATCTCGGTTACTTGGTTCCTAAGAACTTTGAAACTGTTGTACATATCGGTGCACCCATACCTTTTCCACCGACGAAAGAAAGAGTCTCTTCGGGCCATAGTATTAAGGATGGAACTGGTCATCCAGGGTTGGTCTCTATTTCTTACACGACAGGTTCGCAATGGGACAAATTTTTCAAAAAGATATAGGAGGTAAGTATTCAAAACGCTAACTTGATCATTCGTGTCAGAAGTCATATATATTGACTGCCAATTAAGATTAGAGCACTCATCGAAAAGACTTTGCAGATTTACATTACGGAAATCGCGGTATTCAAACGATTGATTTGATGTAGTGTCGACATACAGATCTAAGATACAGAAAACAATATCATGGTTCGAAAACGCTGGAGCAGAGAGTTGTTGATAGTAATATAACAGACTTTGATCACTGACAAGGACTACATCTAACAGAGATGGTGTTTTATTAGGAACGAAATGAGTAGCATCGGACGAATTAACAAAAGATAAGTTAAAGGCATTCATGGCATCCGTAAGACGTTTACTATATGTCCTATTGAGTAGATTAATGTTAAAGTCACCACAAACTACAACCTTCGGTGATAGATAATTAATTTGCTCTATGATTTCTGAGATAACTTGATAATTTGCAACATCGGGAGGGGCATAGATTGATCCTATTATTGTTTTTTGGTCACCACTGAACAACTCAATAAAAACATAATTATATGGATGCGAGGGAGAGGAGCTTAACAAATGCCGAGACCTAATGTGGCTTTTAATATATATTGCAGATCCACCGCCGGTTCGACCATGGCGGTCGCTACGATATGGGGGCTTAAAGCCTTCTAATAAAAATAAGTTATCATCCATTCCAGGATGAAACCAAGTCTCGGAAATACAGATAACATCAATCAAGCTTTTCTCAAATACACATCTGAATTCGTCAATCTTATTCACAAGACTTTGCGCGTTTATATGACAAACACGAACTCCATTTCGTCGCTTACACATAATATTCACCAGAGTTCTTAAATTCTCATTCATGACACTAGCGCTATTGTTATTGTAGTTGGTCATAATAATATTTGATTGCCACCAAGTCCAATGTTAAGCTCAAAAGAAGATCAGTTGTGGGATTCATAAATGGATGGAAACTTATTGATAAATCTCTTAGGTAGATATAATAAAACAAAAGTAATGAAAACAATAAGGATAAAAACCAGAAAAATTTAAATGCAAAGAGATGAAATGGAATAATATAGAAAAAAGAAAAGCAAAAATCTAAAAATGAAATATTGAAGAGTAAACTAGACTGCAAAAGCTTGTGTTTATAGTTGTTGTTGTTGTTGTTTTTGATTGCCATCATTTTTGTTGTTACCATCACGTACATCACGTCCAGTTACATCACCCAAATCTTCCAAGCAGCGAATAGTTGTTGGGGTTTGGTTCGGCAAAAAGCGGACACGCAAAAGCCCATCAACGGTGAAGACATTAGCAACAAGAGATCTGCGTTTCATCTTAAGAGCTTCCCGCTGAAGCTGATGATTTCTCTTCGTTAAGCTTTCATTGATAAAAAAGCTTTTCGAGGAGTTTATGCCAATGTCATTAAGTTTTAGTAATGATTTGTTGTTTTTGATGTAGTTGGTAACTTCTCTCAAAAGACATTGTTTCGCACGTTTGTCTGAGAATTTCATTACGATGCATGCGTCGGAGCTGTGTGGCATACGTTGCCGAAGCGATCTCGGTCGGAAAATAGTTTTTAAGTCAGGGGGGGGGGAATATTTACTTTAGAGCATATACTGTGATACAGGTTGATTAAATTCTCATTTTCTGTTTCCGGGATGCCAAGTATGACAGCGTCAGAGCTAATCTTCTCTCTCTCGAACTAATCAACCAGCAGATCTAAGCGAGTACATTCTTGTCGAACTTCCAATACTTTTTGTTCAAGTTCTTGTTTGATTACACTGACCTGTGCATTAAGTTTTAGTTCCAACGCCGACAGCTTTGTATCCATCATCTTGGTAAAGTCCTCTCCCCATTTCTCTAATTTTTTTTCAATTCTGCTCCATAGTTTATCAGCAACACTGTTAGAGTTGTTTATTCCAGACTCTCTGGGTGAGTTTTGTTGTTGTACGCGGCTAGCTCTCGTTTCCAATGGCATTTTGTAATTAGCAAAAACTTATAAAATTTCAAATTGAAAACACTAAGATAACCACGATATAATTGTCGTTGAAACGCAATTTAAAAGCAAAAAACAAACAGTGCACTCTGTGGGTGACTTGAAATCGAATTGAGGAAAAACTGTGGTATTAGCTTGGACAAACTTGAATAAATGTGAGGACGCAACAAAAGACTTCTATTCACTCGACATACTTGTCTACTTTCAAGCAGGTTTGTAATATTAGCGGAATTAACAATATTTGGTGGCTTGTAGACTACTCCAACTAAGCATTTATCTATTCCACTTACAACTTCAATAAAGAGGTATTCAAATATATCGCTGGCCCCCGATGTATGCAACAGCTTGCATTGAATGCAGGTCTTAACTAAAATTGCAACACCACCACCTCTTTTGCCGATTCTATCAGCGCGATATATTTTGTACCCCCTTAAATTTAACATTTTATTGCAAAAGTTTGAGCAAAGCCATGTCTCAGAAACACATATAACATCTACTTTCCCATTACCAAAGACTATTCTAAACTCATCGATGTGTTTGATTAAGCTCTGGGCGTTTATGTGACAAACAGAAAGACCTGAATACCTTCTTCAAAAAACATTAAGCATCAATTCGGTTTTGTGAAAATGGTTATTATTATTACCACCATAAGCATTTGGGACATCGCTTACAGCTTCACTTTGTTCTCCGCTCATGCTTATGACGGCGGGAAGTGAAGGAGATCGACTGGCAGGGAGCGACAACAAGAGACTTACACACAAAAGACAACACTCTGAAGAGCGAAAACGTAAAATAATTAATTTTAACTGATTTAAAAAAGCTAGCTATTTTAGAAAAACCATAATATAAATATATGTAAAAATAAAAATTAAAAGTTGGAGATGAATTCAATTTAAATGTTGGTTTGTGAGCCACTGGTATTTTGGGACAGTTGATTTGTTCCATTCCCATTGTCATGTTTGTAAGCGTGCATAACTTCAGTTATCTTCTGGAGGCTGTCAATATTCACGTTGCTTGTGGTTGATGCCATTTTAATGTAAACAACACCTCGAATCGAAAAAGCGGAGAAAATTTGTTTGGCACGTTTAAGTTTAATCGCTTGCCGCATCATTATTCGGTTATTCGGGGTGAGACTCTCGTGCATATAAATAGATTTATCGGAATCCAAGCCAGCATCTCGTAATGAGAGATGCCGTGAGTGCGCTAAGCATCCACTACTTCATCCTAAATTAAATAACTTTTCAATATTTTGTTCGTTCGGGGATTTGGTGTAGACCAACGAAAAAAGCATCGTGTTTTTAGAAGAAATTGGTCTAATTCCAACTAAAATGTCAACGTCCCCACTGTGTTGCAACTTACCGATAAAAGTGGAAAAATATAATAATTTCAAGTTCAGTTGGAGCGGTGCTCAGATAAAACCTCTAAAAGAAAAGGTGACAAAAATTGTAGGAATACAATGAACCCATCTATCAGATCAGCTCATTTTTCCATTGGCCTCAATGTTGGCTAGAGATTCGCGAGATGCTTGCTATAATTTTCTCCTTCGTGATAAAAATGTCTGTGACCACGGTTTTTCAGGTAAATTAATTAAAATCTTAAGCTACAACTTAAGGTTTTTTTTAAAAATAATATTGTATGTCTTTATTTTAAAATTAGCTATTAATCGGTTGGCGCCATCACGGCAATAAAAGTGAACTAAGTAAATCTACTATAATAGATAACTTTAGCTATTGTTGAAATAGCCGAAATAATAACGTCTCACGTTAATGTTAACATTGGCGGCGAAGACAAAACTGTTCAAATCGACGAGACTTTTCTTACAAAAAGGAAATACCAGTGCAATGTAATGAAGATTTGTGGCCTTATATCCACAAATACGTTAACCCCAACACCAGTCGTTTTTGTACCGACAGCTCACGCCAGTACATAGGTGTTGAGGAAATGTTCCCTAGTTCTACGACTCAAGAAGTTGCTCTGCTGTTTAGGCGAATATGTTAACAAGACCGATGCAACCAACACCATTAATGACCTGGAGAATTAGAACAAGCTTCTGAAAGAAAAAACATTTCATGCCGCAAAACAACTGACCACCTCACCACCTTCCATAAATTGATATGGCACCTTTTTTTCGGAAATATTGTCTTGAAAAAAAATATAATTTTTTCCTGTACTTAAAAACAGTATGCACCTGTTATATCGATGGTGAAAAAAGTGACGGTTTGCAACTAAAGGACTTCGACCCTCCCACCCTTCACAGGGTGTTTTACCGCCAAAACAAACTCGGTTTCTCACCATCAACGGCAAACTCAACGAACAGTAACAGTACAGACGATGACTTCATTGACGAGATTTACACACCTTTTTAATACATTGAAAATTGAAAAATTGACTTGACTATTTTAAACTAACTCCTGACTTACTTACAAACTGACTGACTGAGACGCGTAATGCCATGTTATTCTACCTCCTCGTGGTGCATTCTGTGTAACGCTAAATGAATTGCTGTACTTTACTTACAAAGATGAACCACATTAACATTAATCCCCAAAATAAAATCACCGTCAACACTAAAAATAAAAATCTCATAAAAACGTAGTTTTAGTAATTTATTTTAAATTTTCTCAAAAACTAGAACATAGAAAAACATAATAAGCCAATTTAGCACTTCATTTCACAATTTTCAAAAAAATTGGTCTAAATTTTATTGACATAAATAATTTAATTTAAATGTAGGATTATAGAACTGGCTTTCAAAACCGGTAAAGTACTTTATTGTAAGTATTGCCGTTGTTTTTTAATAATTTTTTTCAATTTAAGTAATTTTTTTTCTCAAATAACCCCTGCCGTAAAAAAATAGTAAAAAAATTCTTGTTTTTAACCCTTCTATAAAAACCCGTTATCAATTTTTGGCGCCCTAGTTATCGTACTCTCCCCGACCACCCTTTTAATTCCTGTCAATAATTTAATTTTCTGGGTTCATAGTTTATCTAAAAGGACCCCTACTTCATCTTATCAGACTATATCCAATTTTACGGGTAAAATTTTTACCCCATGAATATAAGAACATTTTTCTTTTCACGCCTTTGTCGATTAAAAAAAACTCTTTTTTAAGCTTTAACAGTACCTATATTCTCAAGGCTTTCTCTTACCTATATATACTTTTGTGTAATCCCACTGATGACATGCAAAACACACCTAAACCATAGGTAGTGTAGAAATTCTCAAGCTCATTCTTGCTCAGCATGATTTCAGCTTTACTGGTTATTTTCATCGCTAAAAGAATTTACGTCCTGGCATAATTCGTATAAAATTATCCTCAAGGATTTCAATATAAATACTTCATGTAACCTACTCTCTATTACTCTCAGTTTTATTTAGCTTATTGCCGCCAAGGAAACCACAGTGTACCATGTACCTACATATTTGTGGAGAATTTTAAGCTATAGCGGAGACGAGAAGAAACGTTATAGCTAAGAGCAACTTCTTTTAAAAACAACGCCAGGTAATTGAATTTGAAAGCATTTAGGATTTTAAGGATTTTTCGCCGAGTGTCGTTGGAATTTTTATGTGCTACGCGCGCGGTCTCATCAATGGATGCCAGTTTATAGCCGGCAGCTGAAAATGTTCATAACTGATGACAGGAAAAAAAAACTTCAAACGACATCATTAAATAGGCCTGGAACTCTGTATTGAAATCTGTACGTTTAGGGCGAGGGGTGGATAAAAAAGCGTAACTGAATAAGGATTATTTTAAATTGCGCGTAGCTTAGATAACAGGGAAAGAGTGCGAACACGCGGTGTTTTATGTTTTTTGAAAAATGCGAGACTATAATGAAGGTGTAGAAAGTGTTTTGTGTTCTTTAGCTAACGAGCTCGTTTTTTAAATGCACTTTTGCTTATGACGTGAAAGAAGCGATTCATCGTTGGTTCAAGTCAAATCGGTTTATTAGATTGGACTTTAATTGGCCATAGATAGAAAACCGAGAGATCTGTTATGGGTGGGGCTAAGACAACGAGGACTTCCAGAAACCTACGTACAGATGATCAAGGACATGTATGAGGAAGTAAAGACAAGAGTCAGATGGCTCGATAGAGTTACCGAGTTCGCAATCAAAGTCGGTGAGGACCAGCGAAGCGTCTAAGTCACTTGAAATAACATATATTACATTCCTTGAAAAGCTGCTGTAAGAAAAGGTGACGGTCTCCAAAAAATAACAGATTTCTTTGCTGACGATAGAGCCGTCATAAGTGAGGATGAAACGTGCCTGCAACGAGCACTGGTGGTGGGTGGTCTTTCTGGGCGGGAATTGGTATCGTGTTATTTATTAATTTTCTACTGCTATTTTTTTACTCGCAGCTTTATATCAAAGTTGGGTGTGGGTGGCTTCGTTCATTTTACACGCAGAAAAATCAGTTATTTAAAAACAACCAACTTTCGGGTAATAACAACTAAGTAATATTGTTAAATAGCTCCTGCAGAGTTAGTGGATTAAAATTAACTTAGTCAAGTTGTAAGAAAGATCGGTTAAAAATAACCGATTTATGAATTTCCACTCCGAAGTTTGGTCGGTTTTCAATAGCAAACTATCTCTGTAGTATTTAACCAACTAACTTTGTTGTTATGAGCCGACCCAGTTGGTTAAATTGAACAAATTTACTCTGTTGTTATTATCCACTCACTTCTTTGAAATGAGCCAACCTTCTTGGTTGAATGTAACCAACTTAAATCGTTGAATTTAGCTAACTCACTTGGCTGAATTTGACCAAAATACTTACGGACTGAGGCCTTAAAGCGTCAGCCACCTCCCGGAAGCACCACCACAAGTCCTATCTTACTTAATCTTACTTATAAACTAAGAGGATGTAACCTAGAGTAACGCACCGTCTTGGGAGGGCATGTTGACCCCTCCACCCTCAAAAAGTCACCAAAATTCGGCAAATTTCTTTTCCGTATCGAAATTTGAAATACACCTACGCAAACCCCTACTTTTTTTACTCTTGTCTCGCAACGTGAAGCTGAAACTTCATTCGTTCGCTTTTCTCTGCCGCACTTTCATTTGCGATTAACTGATACAAATCTCTTTGTTGACTTAAATTTCAAAATGTTTATAGCCGACTCTGAGCTCTTCCCATTTATAATTCCTGTTATTCCTTTAACAGTGTTTATATGTCCATGTATGTATCTACATTTGAATTGAAAGTCATATTTTATTTTTTGTTGAACAACCTCCACGTAACAATTCGCTTCAAATGACAACGTCTCCTGCGACCATGCAAGACATATTATACTCGTATGACGACAGTTCTACAGAAATATGCAAATATTTATATACATAGATACTTTTCCTTTATTTTGCTGGCAATCCGACCGTAATGATATTTATGAAGCTAAACAATTTTAATAAAAGTATTTATTCTCATAAAAGCAGCTGGTTTTTACTTTTGTTTTTAAATCCTGTCAACCGAATCTAGAGTGTGACTATGAGTCCTTTAAAGTGTAGATGCAATATTGTAATAGAAAACAAAATCCCATGGTTTGGCAAGTTTCCAACGTCAATGTAATCAGGTTAAAAATAGGCAAACAGAATCTTTTTCTATCCACGATATGAAAATATTTTATTAGAAAAAAAATTAACGGACAGGACGGCATATACAAGGATGGAAAGATGACAGTATGGTATCGGGTGGATGATTCTTTTAATATTCCAGTGGTTTGTCAGGTGCTGACTATAAGTTAAGTTGCATGTGTAAGTTTACCCACGAAGATAGTAATGTTGTGGGCGATTGCTTTTATATTCGAGTTTGGTGTTGATATTTGTTGTTCTCTTGTATATAAGTATTTTATTTTACAAGATTGGACTCTACAGCAGGTATATAGTTGTCTAAGGTTTCTTTTAAATTTACTAAAGATGCAGTTCAAGAGTCGACTTAACTTTTACGAGCCATTATTTTAGAAGACAATGCCATTGTTACCTCTAGAACTGATGTTTATTTGTTAAGCTTGCCGTAAGTTCTAAATGTTCGACTAACCAAAGCTTAATGTCACATTAGTCATATATTATTAAGGTTTGTTCAAAAGCTGGCTTACAAGTCAATCAATTCCTGATTCAATCTTGAAGTTCCTTGAATGGACGGGCTAAGAATATCACTGCAGGACGCCCAAAAAACAGTGGGTTTAATTTTAACATTCAGCTTTTGAGTTCCGATCTGCCTTCCGACGCGTACAAACGCATTTTCTATAGTTCCACGCTGTGGTAAGACAAAATAATACGGAAAAAGAAAAAGAAAAAAAGAGTTAGTGGTCGCGTGGGCCTGAGCACTGCCAATTTAGAAAAAAAAGTGTAAACTGTTAAGGCAATCCCCCCGGTCAAACTGCTTTTTATTTGCTGCTGTTTTCTTGCATATAACAAGTGTCTTATGTTCGTTTGTGCACTGCTTAGAGTTTTATTTTTATTTTTCATATTTATTTGATATTCATAAAGTACAAGTAAAAGTAAATCTTTTTGAAGTACTTACAAAGAGAAAAACATCAGAAACAAAGAACAATAAATGTGTTTGAATAATTAAACAATAAATTCGTTAACATTTTAGAAAATAGTAAAAAAAACTAGTAAAAAAGGAAAGCCCAGTGCATTAACAAGAATAACAAAAATGAAAATAAGCAGTTTTATATTTAATACGAGCAATTTTCAGATAGGATTTTAAAGGTTAACAAGCCTAAATCGCATAAAAAGCCAATATAGCTTCTTTGAATTTATTATACGAATAATGTTGTTTTATATACGGCGGTAAGGAATTCCATAATCTTATTGTATAAATAAAGAAAAATCTGGTTGAACTAGTATAAACGAAACGTGGAACAATAAGATTTCTAGATCTTACAGATTGGGGCAAAATGAGTTTTGAATACAGGTAAGGTGGTGCTTTTGTTGTAAGGAGTTTATGTAAAAATAAGCAGTTTCTTGCATTTAAATAGCTATCCAGTGAGCATCCTAGAATATTTTAGCTATAAATGGAAATGTGATCGCATCTACGTAGATCGTATATATATCTAGCTGCATCATTAAAGGCCACATTTATCTTGCGACTAGAAATCGAGTCTAAGCCACAGTATACATTTACAGCGTAACTTTAAATAGGAACTATTAATGTTCGGACAAGCTTCATACGAGTTTCCCGCGGGGTGAAATCAGCAGAAAACCACAATTTACGTAGACATCCATACACACGACGGATAACAGAATTAATGTGATCACAACAAGACAAATTTTTATTTATATGAAAACCAAGACTTACGACACTTTCACAGAAATTAATCTGCTCACCACAAATATAAATCGGTGGAACAGACCGGGTATCTACTACACTCTTCGAGATTATAATAGCTTGCGATTTATTTGGATTTAAAAGGATTCCATTTTTTAATGACCATCCAGATATTGCTGAAAGGTCTTCATTCAATCTAAACGACAAATCTTTGCACAATCCAACCGGACGTGACATGTAAAGCTGTACATCGTGTAGAGGTGAAGTTTTGCACTCTTGCATATTGCGGGAAGGTCATTAATGTACATGCTAAACAGTAGCGGCTCTAAAATAGAACCCTGTGGAACACCAGCTTCAAGCAGTCTCCATTCCGAAAAAGTTTCACCTATCACCACCCTTTGGTATCTATCTTGCAGATAGCTTTTGATAAGGTCAGCGGCTCTTTTTCTCAAACCAAAATAATGATGCAATTTCTTACACAAAATATCATGATTCACCTTATCAAAAGCTTTCGAAAAATCAAGTAAACACAATACAGTTATATTACCGTTATCCATTTCCATCCGTATGTCATCCGTTACTTTCATTATAGCTGTGGAGCAAGTTTGACCTGCTCTAAAACCAGAATGAGTTTCAGTTGTGGTTCTTTAAATGGTTAGCAATCTGCTTTGCAAGTACCTTTTCAAAGACTTTTGAAAGTATTGGTAGGATACTTATAGGGCGAAAATCAGTTGGGGCCATAGCATGCACCTTCTTCACAACTGGAATAATTTTCCCTAATTTCAAACTTTGAGGGAAAGTGGATGACATAATGCAAGAATTAATAACATGCGTTAATGGGCGAACTATGTAAGGAAGTATGTAGTTTACAAATTTAAGTGATATGCCATCATGTCCAATTGCATTCGATTTAATCGAAGTTATAAATGTACATATTTCAGCTATACTAACCACTTCAAATTCCATGACAGGGTCTAACACAAGGTTTTCAGCGAGATCAAAAGTAGCCACCTCCTCACTTTGTAAAGTGAAATTGTTAATAAGTTCATCGGGATCAACATCACAAATGGAAACTGTTTTTTAGTCAAACCGATGTCTCTTAAATTTTTCCACAAGTTGGGTAGAGACAGCATCTGGCAGGCAGCGGGTCGTGTTGCTCTTGATTTTTTTTTGTGGACCAAGACAAGTTGTCGTATGGGCATAACACCTGCGGTAAATTGTTTTAGAAAATCGTGCAGATCTCCGTTTCACGCCTTCGTTTAGTTTTTTAATTACAGTCATTAGGCTACAGTCCGCTTGGGCGAACTGTTGGATACCCTACTCTTATTCCTATCCCTCATATGTGGGCGTGACAAAAGTCTAAGTATGGTTGAATTGTTAAGAACGCTCTACATATTTTGTTATATAACATTTAAAGGATTTTATCGAAAAAAAACGCTCCATAGCTCAAACTTGGCTGTTTCAATAAAATTGTTTTATTTAATTGTGGGCGTGTCAGTAGGCGGATTTAAAAAAAAAATTAACACATAACCCTAGAGAGTATATATTATAAATTTCCGCTCCCTAGCTCAAACTTTGAATTTTCAAAAAAAGTTTTTTTTTTTAAATTGTGGGCGTGTCAGTGGGCGGATTTTGAAAATATTTACACATGAGCATAAGGCGCCCCTAGAGATTTCAGCTCCCTAGCTCAAAGTTTCGATTTACAAAAAAGATTTTTTTAAATTGTGGGCGTGTCAGTTAGCGGATTTTGAATATATTTACACATGAGCTTAAAGGGCCAGTAGAGAGTTTATATTAAATTTTGTTTTTTTTTTGAGTTTGTGGGCGTGTCTGCGGGCGGATTTCAAAAGTTCGTAAACTTGATTATTTCGGGACCCTAGAGAGTACATGGTTAAAATTTCATCTCTCTAGGCCTAGTTTAAAGGCCTAATTTTTGCCGACGGACGGACGGACGGACGGACATGGCTAGATCGACATTACTATCGATGCTGATCATAAATATAGTAACTTTTAGGGGTCTATGGGCAATATTAAGGTATGTTACAAACTATGCGTCAAAATTAATATACCTTTAGAATAGGGTATAAAAAGTATTACTGCGTGTCTATTAGCCAAGAGCTCCTTGGAACATCCAAAATATATACGTCTTCGGAACTCGAAAAAGAATATTTTTCCAAAACACCCTCAGAAAACTAGTATTTCCGTGTTCAAAAGAATTTTTCAATTCAAAAATAAACTTATAATGTAATAAAATAGAAAGCAAACGCACTTCCCATACAAACTGCTAGCACTGCAAGGATCAGCAACATTCTTCCTGTTTACGATTATATTGATATAAATTTTATGTAGTTAACTCATTTGTTATTACCTATAGCCGCTCAGAGAAGGAGGAATGATCAGGAAATCCGTTCGCCAAAGTTCATCAAGTGCTGCTTCTTGTTTATGATGAAAAAAGACTACACAGGTGGCAGCCGTATTGTGAAGGACTTCTAATTGAAAAATTTCCTCAGATATATTTTCCGAGAGCCGTTCCTAACAATTAAGAACTACACGACATCACTATAGAAGAAGTTAGGAAGGCGGTCTCGAAAAGCAAAAAGCAGTTGGGCCGCACGAGATACCCTCTGAGATCTGGAAAAAGATCGGAGACATCGGGTCCAAATGGCTCATGCTTCTCATCTCCAAACTGATAAGAGGCGACCCAATGCCTAAACAGTGGAGGGAAAGTTTTCTTCTTCTATACGCGAGACTGACAATTACCCTTCAATCAAGCTGATGTCATACACCATGAAGATCGTTGAGCGGGTATTAGATAGCCGAATGCGGAAATAATACGGCTATATGAAGATTAATGAGGGTTTTTCGCAGGTAAATCAACTACCGATGCTATGCAATCCTGAGTATAAGGATCATAATGGAAAAACAACGTGATTCCGTACAGGATTTGCATATGGTGTTGGTTGATTTTGGAAAGGACTTTGATAGACAACCAAACGAACAGTTCGAGAAACCTACGTACAGACATGTATGAGGGGGTAAAGACAAAAAGAAGAAGTCCCGTTGGCGTCACCAAAGAGTTGGCAGTCAATATCAGTATCCCCAGGGAAGTGTCTTTAGTCCCTTTATATTTTTTACGGTCGTTGATTATCTGCTTGAATGAGAAGTGACGGACCCCAAAGTGCATCAGTTATTCTTTACTCCTGATGGAGCCATCAAACGTCCTTACAACGACCACTTGATGTATGGATGGAAGTTTTGGAGGGGAATGGGTATCGTATTATTAAAAACAGAATACTTGTGTTGCCCGTTCTCTGATCAATACCGATCTATTCCAGACATTTATACGAATCGAAGAGGGATTTTCAGGTGCGAACAGTTCAAATATCTGGGATATGTGATTAGCGATGCAAGCTGTGATGACGACATTAAGCATCGAGTAAGCGTAGGGTGGATAAAGTGGCGGCAAAACTCAGCAGTTGTGCGACCGGCGCTCACATACGGTTTACAATGTTGGACGGCTTAAAAAAAATATGAGTGCAAATTAACGGCAGCAGAGATGTATTTAGATGCTTCACATGACAGCAGGAGTAAAATTGATTGATTGAATAAGAAGTTCCAAGATCTGAGGAAGCCTTCACATCAAAGCACCTTGATAAAAATAGTGCGCGACCGGCTCAGTTGGTACTGTCATGTTCAAAGGCGAAATCCTTCGAACTCTGTCAAAAAGGCATTATCAATCAACATTCTGTTTACTGGGTGTTTGATTGAAATTAATATTCTCATATGGCCCCCAAACATCAGGTACTCAACTCATTCACGTATGTAAGCTATATGTCTAATGCATGGAGTATAACAAATAATATTGAATGTCTCAATGCTAGTGCCATTCATGCAGACTTCTATGGTATACATAATTACGGAAACAGAGTTTGGGCACAAATAGAATTATGTTCGAACATAGATTTTGGTCATACAGAATTTTGGAATACAGAATAACGATTCGCCCCCCTGACAGAGGGTTCCTTTTAGAATCGGAAACAAATCAGGTTGAGTAGTTGAGGGTATTTTGAGCAAATTTTCAATTATTATTTTATTATTATTCTTATCTTCTTCTTTATTTTTTCAACGATAAAAATTAGTGTACAAGGTATACTTTGCTTAACAATACGGACATTAGGGTGGGTCGATTGTATATGCTAAAAAATAAAAGTTATTTGATTATATTTTAATAGTAATATTATGTTGTGTATGGTCCAAACAAATAATAATTGCCAAAAAAAAGTGCAATTAAATCATATCTTTAGCCCGCGCATGAGCTTTGAAGTTTCGGAGATTTTTAAAAAAACAACGTTTGGTTAAATTTAAATATTTTATTAAAAAAATTAAATATTAATGGAAAATTTAAAATAATTCATAAACAATTAACATAGAACACAAATTTGGTAATGGAAATCATAAATATGATGTAAACAAGAAATCGTTTTTGTTTTTATATTTTAGGCAAGAAATCGCGTTTAGTCTCAAATCGAGGCATTAGTTTTCTGGATGCAAGTTTCGCTTCTCTTGAATTTTTATCGCACAAGGTCATAGATGCTTCGGTAACTATTTAAACAGAACGTTCGACTGCGTGCGTGTGACATGGTAGCTTTAAAAAATTAGATTATCGTCGCCCTGAGAACTTACAACATCGTTTATTTCTTGATAAGTGATGTGTCGAAGAATTGGTGGATCGTAACACTTTTGCTGCCAATCTTTTATGTCAATATAGTTTTCAGCATCGAAACTAATAAGCGGCACTTCAAATACACGAGGCTGCTTTCCTGTATGAGGTGAATTTCGTGCTTTTAGTATCCTTCTGGCAGCAAGTTCACTGACTGTTTTACTTTGATCAGACAACATCGACAGAAGCAAATTCTCTAGATGAGCATAAAAGGAATTTCGTTGAATTACGGGATCTATTATAAGTTTCAACTCTGCTGGCAGATATCGAAAACTTTTAATTACCATCCACAAATTCTGGAGCGTATACTTTAACACAATATTCAGCTAATAGTTCTAAGTTATTTGATGGAGTTAAAGTAGAAATATAGAGCCGCAATATTCTATTAGCTTTTATCAACCATCAGACGTGGGAGATCTTTCCTGGTGGCCTGTTAGCCGAATCATCAGAGCATTGCCCACTTAGTACAAGGTAAGCACGTGACTTCCTAACTACAAACCTAACTACTAGTGTCAATAGACACGTGCAAGACATCAATCCGAAGAAATTTACTTAAATAAGCTAAAGTCCTATTCAGTGGAGTCTTGAACCATTAACGGAGTCACAAGCATCATTTCCACGACTTCATTTAGTGGAAAATAGTGAAAATAAATTTTTAATCTTCTACTAATCTTCTACCTTAGTCTACCTAACCTAATTTATATTTGACTAGTGCCTAACCTTTTAAAAAGTGCAAAGATTTTAATTTCATCAAAACAAAATAACATCATCTATAAGTCATTAGCGATCCAGAGTCCACTCCTGATTTGCGGTTGATCAAGGTAAGACCCAAAACATACTTTTTTTATATTTTCGAATATATTTTGTTTGCACCTTTTGTTGGTTATGGTATCACCTTATGTGCGAATTTAAGCTTTCATCTACCTTTTTTGATATATATTTGATTTACACTTACAAAATTAAACTTATCTATTTTTAAACATTAAACTATTAAATATATTTAGGTACCTACCTACTTAATAATACACACCTGCATATATTTAACTATCTAAAATATCGAAATATGAAAATGTTGATCTATTTAGTGATAAGTTTCTAACGATGTTCTTATTTTGAGCATATTATATGTCTATGAATTATGAAATCGAATTTTTGTTCAACAATAAACATGAAGTTTTGTTCCAATCGCTTCTAAAACATGGCTTTTTAGATTCTTTTTAATGGTGTGGCGTGGTATCAAGCGTTATTTAAAGCGGAGCGTGTGAAATCGAGGGGGCTGCTAAAAAAAAACATAGGCAAAGCAACCAAGGTGCACTTTACCCGGTGCATTAAAGGGCGGGTAAGACCTGTAACGAAGCAACTATCTTCGTCGCCAGTACACCAGGTAATTTTGAGTTATCTTTGATCATGTGCGCATCTCTTTCTTAGGCACGATAATTATTTTGGTAGTAGGTTTGTGACAATAAGATCCCCCCCATCCGACGAGCTACTGCCGTGCCACATGGTGTATACCATTCTCAAGAAAGCTTTAAATAATGAATTGCTAATATATGATTTGAAAATTGATATCTTCTTCCTCCTTTACGAAGATGCTATGATCAGGATTATGGGGATCATAACCCTCCTACTTTACTGTATCCCTACTGGCCCACCTCTGGGGGTTCAAAGATTTGACCTCAATAAAAATCGGGATGCTTCCTGGTTTCGTATCATTTCAACACTGAATCCATTCAAGTGCTGGTTTTATTGCATATATGTGATCGACACGTGCCTGCTTCCATTATTGATAATTTTTTGAACTGATTTGAAAGTTGATACATTTAATATTATTTGGTTTAAAGATTAAAAAAAACCTGTAACTCGTTTTCTCTTTATTGAACCGTAACCCTCAAAATACGATTTCGCAAACAAGTAAAAATAAGGTAGGTACCTGGTACCTACACGTCGAAATATGATCCCCGGTCGGGTGTAATGTAGGTACGAGGGCGGGTCAATAAGTCCGTGACTTTTTGAATTTCTGACCTCTTTACTGAAACGGCAACACTGCTCCTGTCAACAGGCATCTGTCAGTTGACTCCTGTCAAAATTTAAACTTGCTGCGTCAGTTAGTTTGTGTTTGACAGCTATTTTTATCAGACTACTCACTAATTTGAGGAGAAAATGGAAAAAAGTGAATTTCGTGTGCTTATTAAGCATTATTTCTTGCGAAAAAAAACCATTACCGAGACCAAGGCTAAGCTTGAAAAATACTATGGGGACTCTGCACCATCGATTTCAATGGTAAAAAAGTGGTTTACTGAATTTCGTTGTGGCCGTACAAGCACTGAAGATGCCGAACGTCCTGGACGCCCAGTTGAGGTCTCTACACCCGAAACAATCGAAAAAATTCACGATATGGTGTTGGCCGACCGAAGATTGAAAGTGCGAGAGATTGTGGAAGCCGTAGGGATCTCGCATGGCTCAGTGGTTTCAATTTTGAATGATCACTTGGGCATGAGAAAGCTTTCCGCAAGATGGGTGCCGCGTTTGCTCACAGTCGACCACAAACGCAATCGTGTAACAACTTCACAGGAAGGTTTGGCGTTGTTTAATCGCAATATGGAGGAGTTTTTGCGCCGTTTTGTAACCGTGGACGAAACATGGATCCATCACAACACACCAGAGACCAAACAACAGTCAAAACAGTGGGTTTCTAAGGGTGAATCGGCGCCAAAGAAGGCCAAGGTGGGTTTGTCAGCCAATAAAGTTATGGCGACTGTTTTTTGGGATGCACGCGGGATAATCCACATTGACTACCTTCAAAAGGGAAGAACAATCAATGGGGAATATTATGCCAACTTATTGGACCGATTCAATGACGATTTGAAAAAAAACCGACCTCATTTGGCCAAGAAAAAAGTTCTTTTCCACCAAGACAATGCAAGGGTGCACACATGTGCAGTTGCCATGGCAAAAAACCATGAATTGGGCTATGAATTGCTCCCTCATCCACCCTATTCTCCAGATTTGGCTCCGAGCGACTACTTCTTGTTCCCAAACCTGAAGAAATGGCTTAGTGGAAAAAGATTTGACTCCAATGATGAAGTCATCTCGCAAATAAAGGCCTATTTTGAGGACCTCGACAAATCATTTTTTTTGGAAGGGATAAAAAAAATGGAGAAGCGTTGGACAAAGTTTATAGAGCTCAAGGGAGACTACGTTGAAAAATAAAATTATTTTTTTATCAAAAAATCTGTGTTTTATTCCAAAAGTCACGGACTTATTGACCCGCCCTCGTAGGTAGATGGATGCCCTTGTGACGGGTGTCACGGCTCACATAGACCAATAGCTTGGGTCCAATGTGTCCATTTGGGGACTCTTTAAAATTTTCTGGGAGAGATAAAAGAAACCGCTGTATAACAGCTCAGTAATTCGCTTTAGCAGAACGCCCCCGGATTCATGTGTGAATCTCAGGAGTTTCTTCAGCTCTAAGGCAGCTAGGTCCTATAGCTCCTCGAAGAAGTAGCTGCCAAGAATCTTCAATCTTTTTGTTCTAAGGGCAGGGCATTCGCATAGCAGTTGACGTATAGATTCTATTTCTTCAACGTCCCTGCAACTCCTGCAGTAGTCGTTGTGCAGTATGCCCAGCCGCTCTGCGTGTAGGCCCACTACAAAGTATCCTGTGAGGACCCCCGTCAGTGTTCGAATGTCTTTGCGGTTAAACCCGACCATGGTTTTAGATTTCATTTAATTGACCGCTAGCCAGAGCTCCCCTGTGTGTCTGCATGTATCGAGATTGATCTAACGTAAGTTTGCTGTACTATTGGATTCGGTGTCGATACTTAGCATTAATGTGCTTAGCGGGGTTCTTATGGATTTTAGGGCCAGAGATTCATTCATCTCCGTTCCCTTCCCTGCTAGTTCGTCCGCTTTCTCATTGCCCGAGATATCATTGTGCCCTGCTACCCAGCATAGGGTTACCGTATTGGCAGTTGATATCTCGTCTAGGTATTTTTTGCCTTTCAACACCGCCCTTGACTTGATTACTACTGGCTCCATAACTGTTATAGCCGCTTAGCTGTCAGAGTAAATGGTGATGTGTTTGTCGGCTATTTTCCGCCTCTGCACCTCCTTGGCCGCCTGAGTGATCGCAGCTGGCTCTACCTGGAACACACTGCTGAGTCTAAATGACTCGCTCAGGTCCAGCGGCTGAAATGTAATGTAATGGCGATTATTTCCCACCACTAGTGCTCCGCTTAGTAGGTGCTAGTTGTCAGTGATGCGCAACTCGCGACATAAAGTATTAAAAAACGGTTTACAAGTCTTTGAGTCAGGCTCTCAAAGAGTACCATTCAAATCAATTTAATATATTTCTTTCCATGTGCGTTTAACAACCATCTGCCCCAAAGACTATATATATGAACGTTCATATCATTAATTCCCTCGAACGCCATCCAATAACCAAGCTTGAGCTTAAACCGACCGTCTAACATCATCAGATCATCCCCATACCAAATTACAACCTTTCGTTTTGTGTGCAGATATACACCAATGTAACCGTCTATTGCCATGCTGATGGTATGACTTTAACTTCATCTTATCCGCTGCATCTTTTTTCTAGATATCACTTTATTTCATTCACTCCGAATTAATTTTTAAACAAACGACTGCCCGTGTCGCAAACAAATACATATTTGAAGTCCAGCCGCAAATGCACCAATACTGTTTGCCCTTCCATCAGCCAACCACTTGGAAAGCAAACCTTCTGAGAAGTGACAGCACAGCGGCACCCTTGTTACTATAACACTCCTGCCAACACCAACATTTAATTTATGGCTGGCAGGTTTTATCACAGCGGAAAATGGCAGGGAAAATCGACAAACCACCACCCGGTTTTATTGATTGCTATGGGTGACAAAGACGTTGTTGATGGTGGTGTTTGGTTGCTACACTAGAATCGTAGTGTGGATGCACGTAAGCTGAGGCTGAGTATAGGGAAATGCTGTACTTCTACATTATATGTTTTGGCGTGTTTTATTTAAGCGTGTTTCCTTCACTTTGATGAACAACGCTCTTTCTTAGACTTATTAGGCATTATAGCAAAAGAACACCTTGAGTATTTTTCCTTCATACAAATACCATTCCATCGAAATCAACGAATTTCTAAAGTCCCTGGGATTGAATATGATTTTAACTCTGATACTTAATTTGCAATTATTTGCACACGCATGTCAATGAATATTGATTATTCGTAAACGAACACAAAACCCTCAGTGCTGAATAATCCTTTAAAGCAAGTTCGTTGTATAAGCAATGCTTAGGTCCCCAGGGCAGCCCTTAACAATGTATGTATGTGCTTAGGGGATGGGCAATGGGTTTCGTAAATAATCTTCCCAGCAAGAACCTCATAATTTATCAAAAGTAAAATTAGATTTTGACTTCGACAGGATACTCCATCGACACAGAATTTATTGAGTCATCGATGTCCTGCTGATGAATATTTATGCAGTAATAAAGTGTCGAAGTTGACTCCTCCAAATATTCCCATGTTTTCTAATATAATTTGCATAAATAAATATTTTGGGACCGATCAATCCTTATTATCTTTGCTTTGGGTGTAACATCTTTACATAAATAATTTGTGTAACTGGAAGGCAGTTAAGAAATTTAATCAGACTTTAATTGGTTTTTAGAAAATAAATAAATAAATAATTTGTTCCTACGGAAATATATTTGTGAGTATGAGTCTAGAGCTGATAGTCGGTTGATTTTTTATCTGAAGGTTCAATAAGCCTACAGAATTTGTTTCTGTTTTGCATATGATTTTTAAAATGTTTTGTTCACGGTTCTCCAGCCAGGGCCGCTGAAAGCGGGCGTCTTTATTTTGGACAAACAAATAGAAATTCGATATTTTTATATTTTCTCAGCCAGGTGCCATTTATTTCCATACATTCCATCAATCCGGAACAGTTGTACCAAATTCTGTTGTTCTACAACAGGGTGGCACACCAATTGTGCTTCAATAAGAAATTCAAATAACTTTTTTTTATCAATGTATTTCATTTTTTTTTATTGTGTAGAAAATTCAATTTTATTTTATATAACTAATTGTTTTTGAAGATGATAGACCATAAATGACCATATGCGACACCTACGGCATCATTGTGCAATACTGATCTGCAACACAGCTGATGGCGATGCATCGAAAGCATCGCCGATTGCCTTGATGCTTTTTTCGTTGGCATTTGCTAATCAGTTTAATCAACTTGACAAAAATTAATGTATGTAGCGTACAACCGCGATACGAAGTTGTTTGCCATCTCTGGCCCTTCCCATTTTAAAAATCACCATCTAATTAGAACAACCAGAGTAGCTCAAGTTTAGTACACGAGTACTAAATAAAAATCGCGATGGCCGATCCACATTTCCCATTTTCCATGCTCGCTCTTTTCATTTCGAACTTTCATCGGAGAAGGAACTCAGATAGGAAATCGGCACTCAAACGAGTTTAAATTTGTTCATTTAAAAGAAAGATTTCTTAGAAATAGTGCCTTTTGACTGCAGTTAGTTTCAACAAGTAAGTGATATCAATTCACTCTTTGGTTTCCACAAAGAAATAGTAAAGATAATTTTCTTAATGTTATAGACCGCTTTGCAATCGCGCGATTTGTGAAGGCAACCGTACCTTCAATTTCGTCCGTAAGCTTTATGCATGAGGTGCTGCGATTTCACATCGTAATCCCTAAAAATCATCGAGCGCTAATAGCAGCAACCACAATTATACGATCATAAGAGATCGCACATCTTCTGATTCATTCACGTACCACGCAGTATATTGGCGAATTTATACGTGGGTTTCAAGCATCATACAAGTAACAATCAAATTCTTTTTGGTCCAGCCAAAAGTATAGATCACTCTTCTTGATAACAGGCTCTGGTTCGGAGGGCAATTTGTGGAGAAAACCATTTCTTCAACTTTGTCCGCGACCAGAAACGTACCATTCGGTACGAACTTGGAACCGCCGAAATTTGGTTTCGAGACACAACCCGTGTAGAGCACCCGAAAACTCCTACGATCACAGCAGTCAAGCGCGGCCCTTACCTCTCCCCGCTGGCCAGTGGTTCTCTGGAGTTCCACGAGTACTTGCCGAATTGAGTCAGACCAAAGTTCTCTCTGATCTCCCGGAAAGTCCCCCTCGCTCTCTTGGTCTACATGCGTCGCAATTGTGATACCCTGGATTTGCCCAACTCAACAAAAATTGTGCATGCATTGTGTGTGACAACCTGCAAAACTGCAAGGGCGATGGCCAGCGACAATAGTCTGATATTTGGGGCTT
Source organism: Portevinia maculata (assembly GCA_949715645.1). Taxonomy (NCBI): domain Eukaryota; kingdom Metazoa; phylum Arthropoda; class Insecta; order Diptera; family Syrphidae; genus Portevinia; species Portevinia maculata. The sequence continues at coordinate 12,382,381 of OX454525.1, read as the reverse complement.
ACTACCCCAATGAAATGTACATAGAGAGTACGCTCCGGTCTGGCTTTATCCCGCCAGAGGCATTTATCCATATTGATGCAAAAGGGCTGGTACAGACGAGGGATGGTATTCCGGTCTTATACCATCGCTAACGCAGCGCGAGAGATAAGCGGCTCCTCCATTCGCCGAATTTTGGTGGCTTGTTGAGGGGGGAGGCGTCAACATGCCCTCCCAGGACGGTGCGTTACTCTAGGTAACATCCTCTTAGCTTATAAGTTAGATTAAGTCAGCTAGGGCGTTTTTGGGAGAGGCCGGGTTCGCCAATGTGTGGTGGTGCTTCCGGGAGTTGACTGACGCTGTAAGGCTTCAGTCGGCTCAAGGCGGCGCGTGTGCACGTTGACGACTGCCAGGCGATCGCAAAGCAATTGGGATTTTGACCACTTGTTGCGCAAGGCAACGAGTGCTCAGAATCCTAATTATAGTTAGAATACGTTAAGTAGTTTAAGTAAGTAGAATAGGTAGTTTGTAATTTGTTTTATATAAAATCTCAATAATGATACTGAGTTTTAGTAAATTTTCTCGAGGAATATATATGTAAGATTAGTTCGTAAAATAGTTTTTAGGCCGAAAGGCAATAATTATAAGGTTATACAAGGTGGCGCAAAAATAACCTTCCGATGTTTTTTGGCTGTAATTTAAAAAAAAAATTAAAAACTTTGATTCTTCTTGTGGATTATTTTTATTTGGTCTTTTAATTTTTTTTACATCAAGTCGAGAATATGATGTCATGTAAATGGCCGCCGCCACAGTTGATTGTCATTTGAGCCATTTTTATGGCATTTTCCATCACTTTGGCCAAAACTTCCGGCGATAGGTCCTCACATTGTTGACGGATATTGTCTTTAAGAGCTGCAAGAGTCTGAGGCTTGTTGACATAAACCCGCGATTTCAAAAAGCCCCACAAAAAGAAGTCCGGAGCGGTCAAATCAGGCGATCTTGCTGGCCAGTGCAAATCGCCAAAACGGGAGATTAGGCACCCGGGAAATGCATCCTTCAGCATATCGGTTGTGGCACGTGCAGTGTGTGTCGTTGCACCGTCCTGTTGGAACCAGATGTTTTCCAATCCCAATTCATCAAGTTGCGGCAAAAAGAACTCGTTGATCATTGCTCTGTAGCGCTCACCATTCACAGTAACCGTTTGGCCCGCTTCCATGACATCTTCGGCTACAGCAGCAATATTCTTTGCAGAACGGCTACTCCCCGCCACGCCTGGCAGCATCTCGTGTTGTGCCAGTCTCTTCGAGGCGAGCGGCTAAACGTCGCAGTGTTCCACCAGTAGGCGTTGGACGGGTAGGAAATCTGCGACGAAATTCACGTTGTGCCAAAGTCACCGACCGAGATTATTGCTCAAATAAATAGTCACCAATATTCCGCGTTCTGGAGCAGTGTAGCGTAACATTGTTTATTAACGTGTATTTCGCATGTGTTTACTACACAAATGTCAAAACAGAACTGACATTAGGGGCCAATCGCAAAATTTATAGCATTTTCTGATAGGAGGATTACTTTTGCGCCACCTTGTAGTTAAGTTTAGAGCGTCCGCATAAGGGCCAATAAATAAGAATAAGTATCCTGTTAATTTTAAATTAGGTTTAATCATTTTTGTCTAGTATGTAAGTAGTTATCTAACAATGAATAAAAAAATGAATTTCAAAAAAAAAAAAAAACCAACCTGCAAAACCCCACCCGCACCAGCAGCAGCAGATCGCCAAAAAACATACTCTTCGAGCAGTGATTGTGGTCGTTTCATTAAAAATGAAAACCGGTTGAGCCTTTAATTAATCTAGTGTCGCGTTTGTCTTTATCAGATTTCTCTAATCTTATTTTGTTAACGATCTATTGCATCGCTTAGTATGTACATCTAGTATGCTTCAAGAATTCTCGTTTGTTTTTTATTTTGTTAACAGAATATTAGATTGAATTCATGAATTAATCAATAATAGTGACAACATCATCAAAAGGTTTTTGTGCGCACAACAACAGCTGGACGTCGTTATTGGTCACATGTAAGTAATAATTTTACTTTTCTATAGTATAATTTGATATTCTCTTTCTCTATTGAATTGGTTTTGTTTGTTAAAAAGATGCAAAGTAAATACGATTAGATAGTTAAATGCTTTGATTAGTATATAAGACACCGCGTTTATTTTTTTTAAATGGATTATGATCTTTAAAATATACCCTGAAGTAAAAGTTAATTTTGTATTTTTGAATATGAGTGGTTAACATTTTTGGTAGTTCGGCAAAAAGAAGCATGAGGACGAAGGAAGTGAGGATAGTTATTATGATAGTGAAGTGAGTGAAAACCTTTCGAAAGTGAGGGGTCAGCGGCAAAACTTAACAGGCCTTCCGTTGACAATGGCGAGAAGCATATTTAGCTTCAGTGGTAGAGGGCATGCCTACGTAGGACAACAGCTAACCTACGAATATCTCAGGTGCTAATAACATCTGGTACCTGACAGGTATGAGGATATAATTATCTATATTATTGTGTGTACGACCGTTTTGAGTAGGCACGATTTTTTTTTATTTTTGACGGGCTTTCATGTGGTAACAAGTTCCCACCCCAATACGGCGAGCTATGCCGAGCATCGCGAGCGTGCCTTCCGTTGCCACCACAGGGGATTCTCGACCCTTACCCCGACCGTTACATGTAATGACTTTCAACTGATGCAAAATGTTTGCGTTAATGAACGTGTGGCTGGGCTGATTGAGCATCAAATGTTCAAATCAGCTACGGAAGTTGATAGAGAATACATTTTCCAAGTGGACTTGCATGTTAGCATCTTCGTAGTAAAGGCTTTTGCCGACGATTTTGCATTTGCTTATGGATCAACCAACCTCCTAAATCTAGTTGCTGACATAAACCATGACGTTCACTTGTTAAGACTCTGGTTGACCAAACACAAGTTAGTTGTAAGCAATAAGACTAAATTGATGTTTTTCAGTTTAAAAGTGAAAGATTCCCCAGACTTTGACATTATATTTCATGCATCGACCTGTTGTAGACATAGCTTGCTAAACTGTGTATGTGATGCGCAAAATTCCAGTATCATATATGGCGAATATATTAGCTGCAACTCGAATTGCTTCAAAATAGAATTAGTTGAGCGCTATAAATATCTAGTTGATAGAAATTTGTGTTGGAGCCAACACATCTCAAGTTTGAAAAAGTATCTGCAATCTTCTCTACGCATCTTTTATCGTCTTAGGAATTACTGCTCTTCACGGACCCTGAAAACAATGTACTTTGGGATTTTTCACTCCAGACTCCAGTATGGAATAAGCGCATGGGGAGGTAGTCGTTGCCAGACGTCCCGATTTTGGCGGGACGTCCCGATTTTTAAATCAAAATGAAATGTCCCGCTTTTCGGGGATAACTCGACCATGCGCGCAGCGTGCTGAAGAAGTGTGGGTATGTGTACTGGCCGCCCGCCCGGCTCGTAATGAAGATAGTAGGGAGAGGTAGGGATACCAGACGTTGAGAGAGTAATCAAGGTTTGGTCTGATTGGAAAGCTACTTTGATAAGCAAGAATCATGTGCGAAAGCCATTGAAAAGATTTTTTACTCTGAAGCAGAGGAAACAAAAACTCTAGCCTACTTGCATTTTGTTCATAATGTGATGCGTGCTTTTGGTACATTAATAAAAGTGTCTCAGGGAAATGGTATTGCCATAACAGAAATGCATGAGTCATTGTGCCTCTTCCGCTCAAGGTTGACTGAAAGGTTAAGGAAATTGCAAAGACACCACTGCCACCACCGCACAGAAATGGCACCAGCTCTATCAACAGTTTCCAACAAAAGATACCAGGAATATGTTTAAACTAGTGTCTTTTATATTAGGTATCCCAACATCAAACTGCTTTCCTGAACGCGTTTTTTCCCAGATGAATTCAAAATGGTCGGATGCCAGAAATAAATGCTCCGTAAATTTAATGAAAGCAGAATTGCGCAGCAGTTTAAACTACAGCTATCCTGTGAAGAGTTCTTCATCTTTATTAAAGAGAAAAAGGAAACTTTAAAAGAAGTTGAATCTTCATAGAAATATCATGAATAAGTAATTCTTATAAATAGTTATTCTCTTATTGTAAATTGCAATTTGTAACACTCACTCCACAGACTATTGTAAAACGCCATATTTTTCTAATGAATAAAACTTTTTTGATTTTGATTTCTGTTTTTTTTTTTTATTCTGAAGACGAATAAGACTCATCTATTTAACGATACGGTGAATCTGATTTAAAATATTATATTTTTATTAAAATACATTTTTTATGGCTATTTTTGCTATCTATTGTCACGTAAACGTAATTTTAATTCAAATAAAAAGATAAATATTTGAAAACTTCTGATTATGTACGTTTTTTACTATGTCCCGCTTTCGACGAAAGAATCCCGCTGTTTTCACTCAAAAAGTTCAAAAATCCCGACTTGGCAAAAAAAAAATGGCAACGCTGGGAGGTACATATCTCAATAAACTTCAACAGCTGACTGTCATACAAAAGTCCGCGATAAGAAATCAGCCCACCTAACCCACACCATAGAATTATTTAGAAGACTGAATATTCTGCCGGTAAGACATTTTTCCTTTTTCAAAGTCCTCAAAATATTCTTCATAAGAGGTGGCTATATGCAGAGCCCTATTATAGCTGGCACCCATAATCTACGAAGCAATAATGGTACCGCTTTAGAAACTTTTTCTCAATTGCTTCCTATAAGCTACTTAATAGACTACCCGACGATATACGAATTATTAGAACTGCATCTGTATTTCTTAAAAAAGTAAAATCGTGGCTTCTTGCGATTAATCACAATGAAATCGAAATGTTGTTATGTTTCTTTATTTAAGTTCTTTCTTTCTTAACTTTTTAACTTTTTAACTTTTAATTTTATGAATTTATATTAGCCCTTATTATTATATATATGCTTCTTTGTAAGCAATTGAATTTTCTATAAAATGTAATGCATATACATACAGTGGACGCTCGATATAGTGAACAATCCAATACAGTGAACACACAATATTTTATACAGGCTATTCTTCTAAATAGTGAACAAAAAAAAATCTCGCTACACTGAACCTATGTTTTTTATTTTCTTTGAACCTTTCAGTATGCAGAAACACGTCTAAAGCTCATTAGTGCATGCAGTCTTCAGTATCCATACAATCATCCAAATTTACCGTTGGTTCTACTCATCGTGTTGTGTTGTGCGAGAATCTTTCATGATTATGTATGACTAGCGCTAAAACAAAAAGGTATTGCTATTATGACAGATATTAAGAAGAGGTATGGTGTTCGATACCTAAAGATAGTAGGCGAAAAATTGTCATCTCAATTAGAACTGGCCTGGCCGTTTAAGAGAAAATTCAGCGAGAAAATGAGCTGCAACCAACAACGAACAGCTGTACAACGCTGATGAAACAGGGCTATATTGGAAGCTTAACGTATCTAGCATCCAGCGAAAAAACTGCTCCAGGGCGAAAAACAAAATCACATTTTTAGCATGTACTCGTACTAATGCCACAGGTCACCATAAAGTAAAACCACTTATCATAGAAAAAGCTCAGAAATCTCGTTCCTTTAAAAATGTGTCCTTGCCTGTGCATTAAAGGAATTCCAAATCGGATTGGATGACCTCAGCCATTTTTAAGGACTGGTTACATCCTATATTTGTTCCAGAAGTACAATGTTTTCTTCGCCAAAACGGGTTACCAGTTAAGGCCTTGTTAATTTTGGACAATGCCCCCAGCCATCCTCCAGAAAGTGAGCTTCAAACTCCAGATGGTAGCATTATAGTCATGCATATACCTCCCAATGTAACACCACTAATTCAGCTTATGGATCAAAATGCTATCCGCCTGACCAAACTTTGTTATAGAAAACATTTGATGCTATCAATTGCTGCTTCTGAAAATGGTTTTTGCTTATCACAGATATTTAAAGATTTTATTGAATGTTAGAGAAAATTACGCTTTTTTCAGACAACATTTGTGAAGCTATAAGGGAGTGTCAATAAGTGTCAAGAGTGTTTTTAACTTGGTAGCAGCATGGCACAAAATATAAGTTTCAGTCCTTGCGAAATGCTGGGAAAACGTCCTTTCAAACAAGAACAACAACCAGATGTAGATCTGTTCAATTATTTGAGAAAGCACTTCAATGGGCAACTAGCAATGAAGTGGATTACACGGATGTTTTGGTGCTTAAAAGATTACAAGAAAAGGCGACATTGATTGACATAAATTCGAAGAAAAAGCAAATGAAGATGACTAACTATTTTAGCACAGCTTAAGTTTGTTGAATTTCATAGAAATATCATGAATAAGTAATTCTTATAAATAGTTATTCTCTTATTGTAAATTGCAATTTGTAACACTCACTCCACAGACTATTGTAAAACGCCATATTTTTCTAATGAATAAAACTTTTTTGATTTTGATTTCTGTTTTTTTTTTTTTATTCTGAAGACGAATAAGACTCATCTATTTAACGATACGGTGAATCTGATTTAAAATATTATATTTTTATTAAAATACATTTTTTATGGCTATTTTTGCTATCTATTGTCACGTAAACGTAATTTTAATTCAAATAAAAAGATAAATATTTGAAAACTTCTGATTATGTACGTTTTTTACTATGTCCCGCTTTCGACGAAAGAATCCCGCTGTTTTCACTCAAAAAGTTCAAAAATCCCGACTTGGCAAAAAAAAAATGGCAACGCTGGGAGGTACATATCTCAATAAACTTCAACAGCTGACTGTCATACAAAAGTCCGCGATAAGAAATCAGCCCACCTAACCCACACCATAGAATTATTTAGAAGACTGAATATTCTGCCGGTAAGACATTTTTCCTTTTTCAAAGTCCTCAAAATATTCTTCATAAGAGGTGGCTATATGCAGAGCCCTATTATAGCTGGCACCCATAATCTACGAAGCAATAATGGTACCGCTTTAGAAACTTTTTCTCAATTGCTTCCTATAAGCTACTTAATAGACTACCCGACGATATACGAATTATTAGAACTGCATCTGTATTTCTTAAAAAAGTAAAATCGTGGCTTCTTGCGATTAATCACAATGAAATCGAAATGTTGTTATGTTTCTTTATTTAAGTTCTTTCTTTCTTAACTTTTTAACTTTTTAACTTTTAATTTTATGAATTTATATTAGCCCTTATTATTATATATATGCTTCTTTGTAAGCAATTGAATTTTCTATAAAATGTAATGCATATACATACAGTGGACGCTCGATATAGTGAACAATCCAATACAGTGAACACACAATATTTTATACAGGCTATTCTTCTAAATAGTGAACAAAAAAAAATCTCGCTACACTGAACCTATGTTTTTTATTTTCTTTGAACCTTTCAGTATGCAGAAACACGTCTAAAGCTCATTAGTGCATGCAGTCTTCAGTATCCATACAATCATCCAAATTTACCGTTGGTTCTACTCATCGTGTTGTGTTGTGCGAGAATCTTTCATGATTATGTATGACTAGCGCTAAAACAAAAAGGTATTGCTATTATGACAGATATTAAGAAGAGGTATGGTGTTCGATACCTAAAGATAGTAGGCGAAAAATTGTCATCTCAATTAGAACTGGCCTGGCCGTTTAAGAGAAAATTCAGCGAGAAAATGAGCTGCAACCAACAACGAACAGCTGTACAACGCTGATGAAACAGGGCTATATTGGAAGCTTAACGTATCTAGCATCCAGCGAAAAAACTGCTCCAGGGCGAAAAACAAAATCACATTTTTAGCATGTACTCGTACTAATGCCACAGGTCACCATAAAGTAAAACCACTTATCATAGAAAAAGCTCAGAAATCTCGTTCCTTTAAAAATGTGTCCTTGCCTGTGCATTAAAGGAATTCCAAATCGGATTGGATGACCTCAGCCATTTTTAAGGACTGGTTACATCCTATATTTGTTCCAGAAGTACAATGTTTTCTTCGCCAAAACGGGTTACCAGTTAAGGCCTTGTTAATTTTGGACAATGCCCCCAGCCATCCTCCAGAAAGTGAGCTTCAAACTCCAGATGGTAGCATTATAGTCATGCATATACCTCCCAATGTAACACCACTAATTCAGCTTATGGATCAAAATGCTATCCGCCTGACCAAACTTTGTTATAGAAAACATTTGATGCTATCAATTGCTGCTTCTGAAAATGGTTTTTGCTTATCACAGATATTTAAAGATTTTATTGAATGTTAGAGAAAATTACGCTTTTTTCAGACAACATTTGTGAAGCTATAAGGGAGTGTCAATAAGTGTCAAGAGTGTTTTTAACTTGGTAGCAGCATGGCACAAAATATAAGTTTCAGTCCTTGCGAAATGCTGGGAAAACGTCCTTTCAAACAAGAACAACAACCAGATGTAGATCTGTTCAATTATTTGAGAAAGCACTTCAATGGGCAACTAGCAATGAAGTGGATTACACGGATGTTTTGGTGCTTAAAAGATTACAAGAAAAGGCGACATTGATTGACATAAATTCGAAGAAAAAGCAAATGAAGATGACTAACTATTTTAGCACAGCTTAAGTTTGTTGAATTTCATAGAAATATCATGAATAAGTAATTCTTATAAATAGTTATTCTCTTATTGTAAATTGCAATTTGTAACACTCACTCCACAGACTATTGTAAAACGCCATATTTTTCTAATGAATAAAACTTTTTTGATTTTGATTTCTGTTTTTTTTTTTTATTCTGAAGGCGAATAAGACTCATCTATTTAACGATACGGTGAATCTGATTTAAAATATTATATTTTTATTAAAATACATTTTTTATGGCTATTTTTGCTATCTATTGTCACGTAAACGTAATTTTAATTCAAATAAAAAGATAAATATTTGAAAACTTCTGATTATGTACGTTTTTTACTATGTCCCGCTTTCGACGAAAGAATCCCGCTGTTTTCACTCAAAAAGTTCAAAAATCCCGACTTGGCAAAAAAAAAATGGCAACGCTGGGAGGTACATATCTCAATAAACTTCAACAGCTGACTGTCATACAAAAGTCCGCGATAAGAAATCAGCCCACCTAACCCACACCATAGAATTATTTAGAAGACTGAATATTCTGCCGGTAAGACATTTTTCCTTTTTCAAAGTCCTCAAAATATTCTTCATAAGAGGTGGCTATATGCAGAGCCCTATTATAGCTGGCACCCATAATCTACGAAGCAATAATGGTACCGCTTTAGAAACTTTTTCTCAATTGCTTCCTATAAGCTACTTAATAGACTACCCGACGATATACGAATTATTAGAACTGCATCTGTATTTCTTAAAAAAGTAAAATCGTGGCTTCTTGCGATTAATCACAATGAAATCGAAATGTTGTTATGTTTCTTTATTTAAGTTCTTTCTTTCTTAACTTTTTAACTTTTTAACTTTTAATTTTATGAATTTATATTAGCCCTTATTATTATATATATGCTTCTTTGTAAGCAATTGAATTTTCTATAAAATGTAATGCATATACATACAGTGGACGCTCGATATAGTGAACAATCCAATACAGTGAACACACAATATTTTATACAGGCTATTCTTCTAAATAGTGAACAAAAAAAAATCTCGCTACACTGAACCTATGTTTTTTATTTTCTTTGAACCTTTCAGTATGCAGAAACACGTCTAAAGCTCATTAGTGCATGCAGTCTTCAGTATCCATACAATCATCCAAATTTACCGTTGGTTCTACTCATCGTGTTGTGTTGTGCGAGAATCTTTCATGATTATGTATGACTAGCGCTAAAACAAAAAGGTATTGCTGTTATGATAGATATTAAGAAGAGGTATGGTGTTCGATACCTAAAGATAGTAGGCGAAAAATTGTCATCTCAATTAGAACTGGCCTGGCCGTTTAAGAGAAAATTCAGCGAGAAAATGAGCTGCAACCAACAACGAACAGCTGTACAACGCTGATGAAACAGGGCTATATTGGAAGCTTAACGTATCTAGCATCCAGCGAAAAAACTGCTCCAGGGCGAAAAACAAAATCACATTTTTAGCATGTACTCGTACTAATGCCACAGGTCACCATAAAGTAAAACCACTTATCATAGAAAAAGCTCAGAAATCTCGTTCCTTTAAAAATGTGTCCTTGCCTGTGCATTAAAGGAATTCCAAATCGGATTGGATGACCTCAGCCATTTTTAAGGACTGGTTACATCCTATATTTGTTCCAGAAGTACAATGTTTTCTTCGCCAAAACGGGTTACCAGTTAAGGCCTTGTTAATTTTGGACAATGCCCCCAGCCATCCTCCAGAAAGTGAGCTTCAAACTCCAGATGGTAGCATTATAGTCATGCATATACCTCCCAATGTAACACCACTAATTCAGCTTATGGATCAAAATGCTATCCGCCTGACCAAACTTTGTTATAGAAAACATTTGATGCTATCAATTGCTGCTTCTGAAAATGGTTTTTGCTTATCACAGATATTTAAAGATTTTATTGAATGTTAGAGAAAATTACGCTTTTTTCAGACAACATTTGTGAAGCTATAAGGGAGTGTCAATAAGTGTCAAGAGTGTTTTTAACTTGGTAGCAGCATGGCACAAAATATAAGTTTCAGTCCTTGCGAAATGCTGGGAAAACGTCCTTTCAAACAAGAACAACAACCAGATGTAGATCTGTTCAATTATTTGAGAAAGCACTTCAATGGGCAACTAGCAATGAAGTGGATTACACGGATGTTTTGGTGCTTAAAAGATTACAAGAAAAGGCGACATTGATTGACATAAATTCGAAGAAAAAGCAAATGAAGATGACTAACTATTTTAGCACAGCTTAAGTTTGTTGAATTTTTGTTTTTTAAGTACATGGAATGTATTATTTTTGTTGCGTTTTACTTTTTTTTTACGTATGAGTTGTTTTTGTTTAAAATTTTTAACTTCCCATTGGAAGTTCTTGTAATGGGGCCGATTTTGTGAATCGCGGATTTTGACATATCTCCACGTTTCAAGGTGACCTGAATCTAAATTCAACGTTTTTATAGAGATGTCTGTTAGTGTGTATGTACGTATGTGCGTTCGGAATTATCTTTCGCCACGATTATCTGGAGAACCAAAGATGATATTGACATGGGACCGGGTTTATTCGAAGCGTAATTACGTAACTCAGAACTGATTAAGTTTTCAGCGAAATCGGTCCAGCGGTTTTTTGTTAGTAAATAAATAACTAACAAAATTCAGCTAGTTTGCCTTTATTAACTTCCCAGTGGAAGTTGTTGTAAAGGGCCCGATTTTGTGAATCGCGAATTTTGACATATCTCCACGTTTCAAGATCACCAGAATCCAAATCCAACGATTTTATAGAGATGGCTGTGTGTGTGTGTGTGCATGTACGTATGTGCGTATGTACTTATGTGCGTATGTGCGTATGTTCGTATGTGCGTATATTCGTATGGGCGGTCGGAATTATCTTCCCTACGATTATCTCGAGAACCAAAGATGATATTGACATGGGGCCGGGTTTATTCGAAGCATAATTACGTAACTCAGAACTAATTAAGCGAAGATTCTAGCGAAATTGGTCCAGCCGTTTTTAGTTAGTAAATAAATAACTAACATAATTTGCCTTTATTTGTACTATTTATTGTCATTTGTCATTGAGTAAATCATTATTACATTGTTCTACGTTATTTCGTATACATGTAAATTTACAGGTCCCCGTGTTCATAACAATGGTTGCATTAATACTCGTAACTACTCAAAACAAAATAGGGCCCACTAAGTTTTTTGGCTTTCATTTGAAAAAAAAATTAGTGATTATATTTTTTTTTGGTTATAATGTTTTAGCTTAGTATTAAGAAATTGAGTACACATAATCAAAAAAAAATTTCATAATTCAATTTACACACAAAAAACATTTTATGGGAACATTTTCGAAAAATAAAGAAAAATAAAACTTTACATATCACTATTTTTATACCCTATTGTAAGGGTATATTAATTTAGTTAGCATAGTTTGTAACATACCTTAATATTGCCCGTAGACCCCTAAAAGTTACTATATTTATGATCAGCATCGATAGTAATGTCGATCTAGCCATGTCCGTCCGTCCGTCCGTCCGTCGGCAAAAATTAGGCCTTTCAACTGGGCCTAGAGAGCTGAAATTTTAACCATATACTCTCTAGGGTCCCAAAATAATCAAGTTTACGAATTTTTGAAATCCAGCAACAGACACGCCCACAAACTCAAAAAAACAAAATTTTTGGAAAAAATCGAATTTTGAGCTAGAAAGCTGAAATTTTGTACATATGATCTATGACTCCTAAAACTGCTCGGGATATAAAGTTTTCAAAATCCGCCCACTGACACGCCCACAAATAAATAAAATAATTTTATTGAAAAACCAAAATTTGAGCTAGGGAGCTGAAATTTATAATATATACTCTCTAGGCGCCCTTTAAGCTCATGTGTAAATATTTTCAAAATCCGCCTACTGACACGCCCACAATTAAAAAAAAACCCTTTTTTGGAAAATCCAAAGTGTGAGCTAGGGAGCTGAAATTTATAATATATACTCTCTGAGGGCCCTTTATGCTAATGTGAAAATATTTTCAAAATCCTTCTAATTTCCGCCCACAATTTATAAAAAAAACTTTTTTTGAATATCCAAAGTTTGAGCCAGGGAGCTGAATTTTATAATATATACTCTCTAGGTGGCCCTTTATGCTCATGTGTAAATATTTTCAAAATTCGCCCACTGACACGCCCACAATTTAAAAAAAAAACCCTTTTTTGGAAAATCCAAAGTGTAAGCTAGGGAGCTGAAATTTATAATATATACTCTCTGGGGGCCCTTTATGCTAATGTGAAAATATTTTCAAAATCCTCCTAATTTCCGCCCACAATTTAAAAAAAAAAGTTTTTGAAAATGCAAAGTTTGAGCTAGGAAGCTGAAATATATAATATATACTCTCTAGGTGCCCTTTATGCTCATGCGTAATTTGTTTTTAAATCCGCCTACTGACACGCCCACAATTAAATAAAACAATTTTTTTGGAAAACAAAAGTTTGAGCTAGGGAGTATTTCTTTTTTTACAAAAGCTTCGTTTTTTTTCGACAAAATCCTTTCAATGTTATATAACAAAATATATAGAGCGTTCTTAACAATTCAACCATACTTAGACCTTTGTCACGCCCACTTATGAGGGATAGGAATAAGAATAGGGTATACAACAGTTCGCCCAAGCGGGCTGTAGCCCGTCCCTATGTTTTAGTTATAATTTGCTGTTGATTTGTTTTGCTTAGTAGCGAGTAGAGCCTCCTCTACTCCGTATGCACTGTATTAGCCTATCTGGTACGCTTTTGACCAGATGCGTTACATTTTGTTCGGATATGCGCTGCCAACAGGCTTTTAACGCGTTTATCAGCTCATGTTTAGTGTTGACATGGCTGTGGTTTTCTTTGAGGGTTCTTTTTAATTGGTCCCGTAAATGTTCGATGGGATTGAGGTCTGGGCTCTTTGCTGGCCATGGAAATATTGGCGTCAGAAAGAGCTTCTTGCTTGCTACGGGCCGTATGTGGGCGAGCATTGGCTTGCATAAGAACAAACCCATCGCCAACTCTCTGTGAAAATGGGATCACAACAGGTCGTATTACCACCTCAACGTAACTGGCGGCGGTAACGGTGCCCTCATCCAGAATTACCAGCTCTGTTGTGCCTAGCAAACTTATTCCAGCCCATACCATAACACTGGGGCCCCAAATCGGTCACTTCCGTCACACGTCACTCGTTTATCATCACTCAACAACTTTGTCTTGCATTCGTCTGTAAAGAGTACAGACCTCCAGTTGTCCATGGTCCAATTTGAATGCTCACGGGCATACCTTAAGCGCGCTGCCCGCACGCTGGAACGTTGACCATTTTCGTGGAGTCGATTGCGAATGGTTTGATCGCTGACTTGAGTGCCAGTTGAATGCCGCAGTTGAGTTTGTAAAGCCAGGGCGGTTACGGTACGCTAGCGACGTGCAGTTATTCAAATGTACCGGTCTTTTTGCCGAGTTGTGGCTCTGATTCTTCCCGATCCAGGTCTCCTTGCTACACTACCAGTCTCCCGGAAGCGTTTCGGATAGCTCGCCTCGACACACCGATACGATTTGCAACAACCCTTTCAGACTCTCCTTGCTCCAGCATATTTACCGCTCTAATCGCGTTTTGAGTATCCAAATGACGTCTAGAACCTGGCATGGTAATCACGTTTAATCACGAAGAAATAAGGAAAATCAATTAAAGAAAGTAACACTTAGCAACAACGCTAGAATCGGACTGAGAAAACAAGTGCAATAATTTTTGAATTGACTGTTCTTTTGAGCCATTGGCTTTTTTGCCTACTCACTTGGAGGCGACGGTAAAATTGCTGTTTAAAGCATTGATAAGGACTCATACACATGCAAACTCTACAATGAAATAATTCGTTTCGATAATGTTTACCAATTAAGTATTTTTTAGGCAAAATACAAAATAAATCTTGGGTTGGCCCTATTTTGTTTTGAGTAGTTTATATCACACTTCGCTGTTATTAACAACATTTAATTTCCATGAACAATATTAAAGAGCATCTTTTAATATCAAATAATTCCTAACCATATCTTATGGTAAATCACATTTGAAAATTTCCCACTAATCGCATAAATCATATTGATCCCACTGGGAAGTTAGTCGTGTGGACCTTGCGGGTCGCACCCAGACCACTTTTCTTTCCTATAAAAATTGGCTTGTTTTTGAGTAGGTAATTGCAAAGAAAATTAATTTCTATTTTCGTATAGCTATTCTATTTTCATACTCATTTTGATGAAATTTGCTCCAAGGAGTCCACGCTCGTTATAATGAACAATCTCACTCCAGTGAACAGGCCTGATTTCTAGTTCACTGTATCGAATGTCTACTGTACTTAGAAATGCTTGTCCACCCCACAGTGTTAATTTTGAAGTGGCATTTATCTCTATTTTTTTACTATAAACTAAATAAAAAATGTCATTAACTATTCTCCAAATTGGGATACATATGCATAGTAAGAATTGTTAAGCAACTGAAACTAGATTTCCGAATTGAGGATAAAGAATTAAAATAAAAAGTAAATAAAAAAAAATTAATTTAATTGCAACCAAAAAAGTGTCCAGAAAATCTGAAATCACTCATACTTATCAGTATATGGATTTCTTTTGTCTTAAAAATAAAAGCTTTTATCTACAAAAAAAAACATCAACACGGATTTAGGTACTATCTACATCAACTCGTATAAACATCTTTGGTAGCTTACAAATCGCACATCAGTTTAGCCAGGTGTAACTCAGGAGAGCAAACAGAATGTTCTCACCAAATGCACTGGTTTTAGAGATATACTATAACAGAATAATTAAACTTATTAGGGGGATCAAATTTCGCCGGGTTGTAGATATGTGTTTGAGTTAATAGATGTCATTAAATCCTCATTTTTGGGTTAAAGTGGAGTTACGCACTTTTCTGGTTCCACCGACGATAAGGAATTTAAGGATTTATCTTAAAATGTCAATGACTTGTTAATAAGGGAGACCACGTCCTTTTTGCACATTTGCCAATTCAATGGAAAGCAACTAGCATACAGCCACTGAATACTTTAATGCTCCAAGCATCATTCTGTCCATCCTTTAATTAAAAAATATTCCCGTCCACTTGAATGCTTCGTCCACTGAAATAAATGCTGAGTAAAATTCATCCTTTCATCCTCTTTATCAACGAGCATGCATCCTTGGCGCCCAGTCTTTCGCGTAACTCCAATCATCGCACATTTTATTTCACTTCATTCAGAAATTTAATGCTTTGGCAAGAAGGGTCTGTGACCTCTTTAAACGCCTTTGATTCTTTGGAATATATTAAATTGAAAAGCCAGACAAGAGTTCTCAGAGGAGCCCTAATAAATTCATATTGATTTCAATGGACGCATATACATAATGAATACACATAGGCTGTGAACCTCAAATAGGGAAAAAGTTAATATATCCTGAACCTAATAAAAATCGTTAAAAAAGCATATAGGTTTATACCGTTTCCTACTTACAGCCATTTGCATTTGGAACGCATAGGATAAGACTATTAAAAACTTTTCTCGCAGAGATTCAATTTTATTAGTGGTGTCCTTGCCCGAACAAAACTTCGCTCATTAATTTTGTGGGGGAAAAGGAAACATTTTGATGTTTCCTGCGGCTGATGGAGATTTTTCCAAGGAAATTAGGCTTAACATGCAAATCATCTCCGCAAGCTGATGGTAGAAATTGTACACAAAATCCAGACGGTGTGCGGGAACTTTGTGCTGTAATGTGCGAAAATTAGCGTAAACTTCTTGTTGACTTGGAGTTTTTGAGAGGGATCCCTTCGTTTGTTAGTTGAGCTGTTGCAAAGTCTTTCAATAGTCTAATTTCGCTGTGGTTAAGTGGCACCTGTTATACAGAAGATAAGCCCCAGAATGTTATACCACAAAGTTGCTCGAATAATATCTGTAAAGGAAAGATTGTGATATGAGATTATAGCAATGAATTGTACAAATATAGTCCGCCTTTCATACGAAAGACGGGCTAAAACACACACTCGTACCACCTAACTTATTAGTAGAAACTCGTTTTAGTTTACTTTGTGAAACAATTTGTACCAACTTGCGAATTCTATGAATGTACGAGTACTGGTGAATGTTTTGTTTGGATACAGTGATAAACTATCGAAATGTTGAGTTCCGAAATCCGATAAATTGCGAAGTAGGTTCTGATATCCGACTGCTTCCGTTAAAATATATTATGTTCTAGAACAGTACTTACTTTCCTCAATCCGTTGTCCCTATCAGAAAAATGTTTTTAAGGTGTAATAATATTATATTATGGGACGCTTCACTCAAAATTGGATTATGGAATAACCTGTTCAGGGGGGTGCTTACCGCAAAAAAAATATCCTATCCAACTTAGGGGAAGGTAGTGTACCTTAGTCCGGATTTCAGTTTTTTGCCAATATTTTATGTGTCGTTTTTTTATTAGTTTTTCTTTTTTTTTTGTTACTACCTGAAGTCTTTTCTATGATATGGGGAAACTACCAAAAGGATATTGCTAACCATTCCTTAGAAAACTCTACTTTTATATGCTAACCTCAAACGGGCCAAGGTACAAGACGTGATTGTACCTTGTTCCATGGAGTATTGTACCTTGGACCGAAAATATTATTAAAAGTGTTCATATAGTTTAAAGGTGAAAACTTTAATTTATTCCAATAAAAAGTAAAAAAGTAAAAGTATTATTCTTTATTCATTTCAAAAAAGCAGCAAAAAAACTCACCATTATTTTAAAGTTTTTGAGCTTGATCAAAAATTATTTCAAATAATAGTATTAAATAAAAAAAACTCTTTTACTAAACAAAACTTAACAAAGGACTTCAATATTATTTAAAAACTTACATTAAAGGACAAACCAAAGGTCCAAGGTACACGCGCGGTACACTCGTAGTATTCAAACCACATACGAACGACAATGTGTTCCTACCAAAAGATTATTAATACACTAACCGAAATCGATTAAAGTAGCGGAAAAGAGACAGAAAACTAAACACTACATAACTTCAGAAAAGAGATAAAAATATACTCTTTTCACTGAAAACTATGTTTATTTATTTTTTTCTGCCGACTCGTGCAGCTGTGCCTTCAAAAAGAAACTGATAAGACAAATGAATAGAAGATCAACATTTCACAGAAAGACCGGTTTTTGCATGCTTTGTATTTTTCTGAAAATTGGCACTCGGACCAAGGTACACAACCTTCCCCTACTGTGTGAACGTCTCAAGCCATTCTGCAACACACTAATCGGCACGTACCAGTGTGGCTGCCAGCCCGGCAGATCGACAATATCGACCAAATTTTCACAATGAGGCAAACACTCAAAAAGACCAACGAATTTCAAGTCGAGACTCGACACCTTTTCACTGACTTTAAAGCTGCATATGATAGCATTCATCGCCAGAAGGTCTACATGGCGATTTCCAAATATGGGATCGCGGCAAACCTGCTCCAGTTATGTATGTCGCGTGACACTTCAAAATGTGCGGTGTAATGTGCAGTTTGGAAGCCCTTCCGATTATTAAAAAACCTAAACTGGATTTCAGCAAGGAGATGCGCTATCAATGACTTCTTCAATCTTGTTCTGGAAGGGCAGGTGTCAATACGGAAGGCACTATTTTCAATAGATCCGTTCAACTAGTGGGGTATGTGGACGATATCGACATCATCACCCGTTTCCAGCGTGTTAGAGTGCTTTTCGGTGATTGAAGAACAGGACAAACTGATTGGTCTTGAAGTAAATGAGGAAAAGATTAAATACATGATATCAACAAGTTAACAAGCATCAGTTCACCTTCCTTGGAGTATACATCAACTCCACAAATGACACCTTAGTGGAGATCTGAGGCAGAATTACCTAAACAACTAGTCACTCGAAGGACAAAATCCATGCTATATCCAACCTTAATCCTGCCAGTCCTGCTTTATGTTACCGAGTGCTAGACGGGAGTCGGACAGAATCCCGAAAAACGTAATCCCGAAAGCCCAAAATCCCGAAAATCCAAAATCCCGAAAAGCCACAATCCCGAAAAACTAAAATCCCGAAAACTCACAATCCCGAAAATCCAAAATTCCGAAAGACCAAAATCCCGAAAATGAAACTAAAAATTTTATTGTAGCAACAAAAAAATTTGGCAAATTTATTTAACAAAATAAACAAAATAAAAAACTTCAAATAAATAAAACATAACAAAAACAGTTCAAGTCTTACAAAAACCATATCAAAAACGATCCATGACAAAACAATATTTAATACAAGTTCATGTTGTACGCAATTCCTCTGAGATAACTTATTTCAGAACGCTTTCGCTGCTCACACTCTCAGTAAAATGTATCCTTGTATTTTTTGTTGCCGTCAATAAGCAGTTTCTCACGCTGTTTGTTGGTTTTCACGATGGACACGTTCATTTCTACTTAAGACTTTAAACACAAAAACATTATTACGGTAAATGGAATGGACAAACACTTGTCTATTTTACATTCAAAATAAAATAAAGAATCCCGAAAACGAAATCGCGAAAAATTATATAAAATGACAAATTTGCGCAAATTTTTCATTTTATATAATTTTTCGGGTCGTTTTCGGGATTCTTTTTTCGGGATTTTGGCTTTTCGGGATTTCGGCTTTTCGGGATTTTGGATTTTCTGGATTTTGGGTTTTCGGGATTATGTCCCCAACCCGTGCTGGACGACAAAAAATAAAAGAGGAGCTAATATTTGGTTCTCTTGAAAGAAAAATACTCAGCCGGATAAAATGGTGTAGTGTGCGAGGAGGGATAATGGAGGAGGACTCTATGAGCTGTACCGAGATATGGATGTAGTCCAAAAAGGTAAATCACGTCGACTACATAAGCACGGCCACATTGAGCGAATGGACAATAATGTGGAAGATATTTTTTTATTCGATGTGGATATACACAAAGTCCTATTCTCGATGCTTATAGCCTTCGAAGAAACTAATACCCATATTAATAAACACCAAATAGCAGCAAGATAGCACAAACATATCTGTTTACTTATAATTCATATAAATAAATGTGTGTTAGCTTTAAATGACATGCGATAACAAGCGGATAATGTATCTCAACGAATTTGGCGTATAAGGAGCAGATAACTTAACACATTCTCAGATTGTAGTTCATGTATTCACAAATGGAGAGGATGTACATGCATGTCTGAAAACATTGAGAGGATGGGAGAGAACACTGTTACCCATTTGGGCATATTACTCTTTCATATTGCGTTGGCTCCATAGTAGTACCATTGTATAGGAACGGAATACACAGAAATGAGTGTCAACTGATGAAATATGACAGATACACTCGATTTCTGAATATAATTTGCGAAAGTGCTGCCGTATTGTAAGTGATAAAGAGGTAACAGCTAACACAGGGAAAAAATATTTTTATTAATCAGAAAAGTTATCATAATGGACAAGTTAGCTATCCGTGTGCCTGCTAACTCGTGTGTTAAAGAGTAGATTGTGTATTTTTAATAATTTGGCTGTAAAGGTATGTCGTTACTAGGCTGTCCCTTATATGACAAATTAATTATTTTTTTGAATTTGGCAACGCATATCCCCTTACTTTTCTATCACAGCTTACTTACATTCAAAATAACATATACCTATAATGATCACAACATGTGCCGAGCTTTTGTAGATATATTTCTGGTTCAAAATACTTTCTTATTTTTATAAAATATGATAAACCGAAACAAATGCAATACATTTTGAACAAAACAAACAGTAAACTATGCAGGATATTTTCTCTTTAGAGTCTCCTTTTTGTCGTAACTTTTTAATGTTTTTAAAAAGCACAAATCTTGATGATGTACTTTGACAGCCACACTAAATTCAAGCCAGGGCCTAACATAAGCGAAAACAATAAACAAGCAAACATCTCTTAGTGCTTGTATTTCCCCTTTTGGTCATTTTAAATGAAGACTGCAACAAACATATTTTTAAGGAATAAACTCCTCCTGCCATTGACCGAGCTTGATGCATGGCACCAGGATGCTTTACACACGTGGCAGCAGCAGGATTGTGACTTTACTGCAATTGCAGTAGATCTACTGTTTTTTTTTTCGAAAAATAAATCTACTAAATAAAATCTACTGCGCTTTTGGTCTTACGAAAATTTGCAATATGTAAATGTAATCCACACAATATTATTTTAATTTTATCACTGAATGCAGTCAGTCTCATTCTTCCTGCTGAAATCCACCCATTAATTATAATGTTCATACGGCTTTCTGCTATCAGCTATATTTTGATGGCAAGTGACCAGAGTATATATATAATGAGTATGGACACTTTCTCTACATTATGCATTTCCTACTGTACAATTCCAGAAGTGCCTATCACCCTGGAAGTAAGATTTAAAATTAATTAGATGAAAGATGTTCCTTTTGTTAATGCTTTATAATGCCGAGATAGTCGCGGCGACTGTACAAAACCAACTGAGTAAAAACAAAAGAGAACAACGTTAGATATTTGCCGTTTTCTGGGATGGTGATTTCAAAGAGCGGCAAACATCCTCCCCCCTTGAAGGTTCCTTCAACAAACGTCGATGAAAAGAGGGCACAGTTTGCAAATAGGACGCTTTACCTCACCCCTTGATGTCCAAACTGATGCGACTCGTACCAGTCCATCTCTGCCATCGTAAATACTTGTTACCTTTCCAATAACCCACTGACACGGTGGCTGATTGTCTTCCATTATAATTACGACGTCGTCTATTTCGATATTTTTACGTTTCTCTGCCCACTTCGGGCGCTTCTGCAACTGGCCTAAGTAATCGTTTGACCATCTTCGCCAAAACTCCTGGACAAGACGCTGAAGGTATTGCCATCGATTAAGTGGAGTAGCCGTAGCATCCAAAAACTGTCGGTCTGGAACACTCGCCAACGGCCGCATAATTAAAAAATGTGCTGGAGTCAAGGGATCCATGTCGCCTTCGAACCGCATACAGAGGGGCCTAGAATTTGCACAAGCTTCGACCTGGCACAAGACCGTAGTGAACTCCTCATAGGTTACCGAAGACATGCCTAACGTTCGCCGAAGATGGTATTTGACAGTTTTTACGCCGGCCTCCGAAATGCCTCCGAAATGCGGTGCGTGTGGCGGAATAAAATGCCAATTGATCGACCGCGTTGTTAGCACATTGGACACCGCTTCTTGGAAATGGCTAGACTGCATGAGATTGGTCCACTCCCGTAAACGCTGATTGGCGCCGACAAAATTGGTGCCATTGTCACTGAAAATCGTATGACACTTGCCTCTTCTAGCCACAAACCGACGTAGCGCTGCGATGAAAGCGTCTGATGACAACTCCGTTACGGTTTCCAAATGTAGTGCCTTTATCGCCAGGTAGATAAACAAGGAGATGTACGCCTTATACTATTTAGCACCACGACCCTTCCAAGAACGTATGATGAATGGACCTGCGAAATCAACTCCAGCACTATAAAATGCTGTTCCAGGTTCCAGGCGCTGCCTGGGTAGATCTGCCATTTGCTGTTTATACGGCACTGCACCTTCCCTCATACAAGTTACGCATTGATACAAGACTCGCCTTATTGCATGATGCAACCCGATTATGTAATGATGGAGAGAGAGGAGATATGACATTTGACGAAAACCCGCGTGCAAGTTCTCATTGTGGCAATTGAGAACGATTAGGTATGCTAATCTATGGTCCTTGTGGAGGATGACTGGATGTTTCTGCTCATAAGATATGTTCGCGTTTTCAAGTCTACCGCCGACACGAAGTATACCGTACCGATCGAGGAATTTATTCATTCGAGAAATTTTGCTCTTCATATGTACCGGTTGATTACGCTGTAGACATGCAATTTCCTTCGGGAAAGAGTGACTCTGAGAAAGTTTAAAAAGAGCAGACTTCGATAAAAGTATAATTTGAGGAGACAGAATTCGATCATGACGAGGGTAATCCGAGTTACTGCCTTGAGTTCTCCATCTGAGGCACCACGCTACTACCCGTACGAGGCGATTCAAGTTTGAAAACTTGTCAAAGATATCCCACTCAGCTTCCGCAGTGGTCGTGAAAGATATAATCGGATCAGGTTCGGAATGCGTTGTTGCGTTGGGCAATTCTGAAAATACGATTACGATCACGTAAGAAGAATGGCCCCTTCCACCAGATGTCTAATTTCGGCAAATGCTTGGGCATTAACCCACGAGTGGCGCAGTCGGCTGGATTTTCGCCAGAACGAACGTAATGCCAAGCTGAGGCGGAAAGTTGAGCGGTAATTATCGCCAATCTGTTGTCTGCGAAAACGTTTCGTGGTCGGGGATAGCCCTTAATCCAATGAAGAACGGTGGATGAGTCGGTATAAGCAAAGCACTCGAGGTCGGGAATTCCCAGGGCATCTTTGACCTTGCTAAACAACCGGGTTAACAATAAAGAGCCACACAATTCCAGCCGTGGTATGGTTAAAGCTGGTTTAACAGGCGCAACGCCTGATTTGGCACATAGTAACGTCGTATAAACGCCGCCATCGGCCTTGAGCACTCGAAAGTAGATCGCTGCGGCATACGCCGACTCTGACGCATCGGCGAATCCATGAAGCTCTACTGAACTTCCTCGCCAGTAGTTGAGCCATCGTGGCAGGCTGATAAGACTAAGCTGGTTAATGTCTGCTCTAACGGCCGCCCACTCTTCGTAGCAATCTGGTGGGATATACGAATCCCAACCTACCTTAAGGATCCACAACTTCTTCATGAAAATTTTAATTTTTATAATCGTTGGCGACAGCCACCCCAAGGGATCAAAAATTCTAGCTATGACGGACAGCACCTCCATTTTTGTAATTTGAGACCGTAATGGGGGCGATAAGAAGGTGAACTTAAAATTATCGGCAGTGGTGTCCCATATGAGACCTAACGTTTTGATTTCAGTTTGGCAAATGCTTAGATCGGTGGAGATCTCGCGACAGCTGGGTTCGATTTCGACCAAAAAGTCAGGCGAATTGGATGCCCATTTACGTAGTTCAAGGCCCGCTTCGCTTAAAATTTTGCACAAATCACATTTTATCAAGAGGGCTTCCTCAAGCGACTGAAAACCTGACATATAGTCGTCCACATAAAAATCGTTAATTATGCTGGTACTCGCTTGGGGATATTTTTGTAAATTGTTCATACCAACCTGTTTTAAAACCCTAGTCGCCTGAAATGAAGCAGGTGCTGTTCCGTAGGTTAGGGTCAGCAGCTGATAGTCCCGTGGTTTCTGACGTGCGCCATTTCTCCATAATGTCCGCCTTCACCGCAACCGCATATTTACGAAATTTGATTAAAGATGTTATGAGATCACCTTGAATCGTGGGGCCCACTAGCAGGCAATCATTGAGCGACACGCCGTTGCTGGATTTGCATGACGCATCGAAGACGACCCTCAGTTTTGTTGTTGTGCTAGAGGGCAGTGCAGGGGCACAAGAACCATGTGACCCAACTGCTCGTACTCGTGCATGAATGACGTATATTCCCGCTGCAGATTCGGGTCCGAAACAAATCGTCGTTCCATTGCATGTAGCCGCCTTAACGATGCATTCCTTGAATCACCAAAAACAACAGGTATATCCTTAAAAGGCAAACTCACTTCGTAACGGCCGTCGGACTGGATACGATGCGTAGACTTAAAATGATCTTCGATCTGCTGGGCTTCGTTGGTAATTGGCTGTCGCATGTCCTGGAGATCCTCGTAATCCCAGAACCGCCGCAAAAGATCGTCCAAATTCACCTTCGAATGAAACGTGTTTATTTGGGCTTGATCATTCGATACGTTGCCAGCGATGATCCAGCCAAATTTAGTATTTTGGGCTACAGGCGAGCCGGTCGGATGCACCAATTTTCCCTCAGCGATGATATCAAAGAATATGTCCGCCCCAATCAATATGTCGATTTTGTTTGGGGTGCAACATCCCGGGTCGGCTAACGTTAAGTGCTCAAAATATGAAAGCGTTTCTTGGGAATATTGATGCTTGGTATAATGCCCGTTAACAACAATAAAATATAGGCTTTAATCGTAAAGGTCACATTTGTGTTGGTTGAATCGCAGAAAATAAGATAAGTAAATCCCTTGGTACCCTGAGCACTTCCGTCCTGCCATATGCCTGATATGGGTACTCTAGCATGAAAACGTTTTAAACGCAGTCGCTGCACACACGCTTCGGATATCAATGTCGATTGAGACCCCGAGTCTAGTAATGCTCTGCATTCGTGCAGTTGACCCTGGGAGTCCATAACCAAAATGATAGCTGTCGCGAAAACCATATTGAGACGCATGTACCGATAGAACATTCGAGGCGGGATTGCCCGCTGCCGTCGCTGAGGTCGATGACGATCCGCTATTTGGTGCAAACTGATGCAAAAGCGTATTGTGCTTTTCTGAGCACATTTTGCAAACCGAGAATTTACACTCTTCGGTCGTGTGCCTAGCACGCAAACAGTTTGGATACAATTTGTGCGAAATGACGAGCTGCAGACGCGAAGCTATCGAAAGTTCTCGAAACTCCTTGCACGTATATAACAGGTGGTTTCAATTGCACTTCACGCATACTTTCACCACTGCATTCAGGATGCGTTTAGTGTCCTTATTGGTTGGTCTAATGAATTATTGTCCTGACCGTGCCGCATGAAAAGTAGTCGCGCTGCCTATGCACTCTAGCTCGTTGATTCGATCTTTGACGAAAGATGTAAAGTCCACAATAGTCGGTTCCGGCCGATCTTTAACTAGCCGACACCACAAAATACGGTTTTCCGCGTCGAGTTTTTTCTGCACTACATAAACCAGCAGCGTGTTCCACTGGTGTACTGGATACTTCAGTGCCCGTAACGCGTTTATATTTTCGTTGATGATCGTGTACAAATTTTTAAGCTCGGCTAGCGAATTCGATTTGATTACCGCACTATCGAAGATGTTATCGAGATGGGAGACCATAATTAAATTTGGCTTATCGTAATGGGTTTTAATTAGCTCCCATGAATTCTGGTTGCTTGGTGTTAAATGTTTAATAAGCGACGCCGCGTCTCCACGTAACCGAGTTTGAAGGTATTCCATCTTCTCGACGCCCGTAATGGAATCCTTTGATTGCACCATGGCAGTAAATAGGTCGCGAAACCGCACCCACTCATCCAGTTTCTCGGAAAATTCGGGCAGTTTAATTTCTGGTAATCGCGACATGGATTCAATACGCGTTATACTAACGGATTTGCGAGAGGATTCTGCTAGATTTTTCACTGCGCCTCCCAGCGCAATTTGATTATCCGCTAAATTCTTCAATGCTTCCTCGATTCCTTGCTGTGTGCCCGACGTTGCCCCACTCACACTATTGACGTGAATTGCTTCATTGAGCTTAGCGTGAACGTTGTAGTACACGTCTTCGAACTCCGCGCGATAGTTTTCGTCAGTTTCTACTTCTTCAATAGCAATTTGAAGCCGGTCAAAATCGTTCATTAGATGTTCTAACCGGGACAACAACGTATTTGCCTTAGAAAGGGATAAATTTATTTCTTCCGCATGCGACACTAAACGGGTGACTTGCCCTTTTATTGCGGCCCGCTGCCTCTTTAATGCTTCCATTTCACTCTACCCGAAATGTCACTGGAGCTTGAGCAACGAAGAATTCTGCTAATCGTAACAAAGTCCGCAACTTCAACTAACAACAACAGCAAGTGCCAATGCAGCGCCGAATTTGGAAAATTAACAGATTTTTTTTTTTGATTTGCGTACTCTTACTGCGACCGAGCGTATAGTGAAAAAAAAACCGAACCGAACAACAATTCTTAGTAAGTGTCCATAGGCACAGCCAAACGACCGACAAACAACGGACAACAAATGCAGTTTTTTTTTGTTTTAACCGCAGTGGCTGAACACGCGATTGTATGTAATACTGTATGTAGTAAAACGAAAAAGCAAATGCACTAATAAATCCGTGGGTCACAACACAATTTAATCAAACGATTTTTACGTTATTCGGCTCGAATTAGACCATGTACAATTCCAGAAGTGCCTATTACTCTGGAAGTAAGATTTAAAATTAATTAGATGAGAGATGTTCCTTTCGTTAATGCTTTATTATACCGAGATAGTCGCGGCGATTGTACAAAACCAACTGACTAAAAACAAAAGAGAACAACGTTAGATGTTTGCCGTTTTCCGGGATGGTGATGCCAAAGAGCGGCAAACACCTACTACTACAAAGCAAAATGCAAAAACAGCCTACAATATGTGGAAGCAGGTCAACAGGATGTTGAACGACTGCTGTTAAAAAAACGGTACACAATATATTTTGCCTGTACCACTACAAGCGTGCCTCGTAAGACGCATGATTGCGGGTTTTTTTGACAATGCTTTCTTAAAGGCGTACCGACTTGATCTTCGTTCTGTGTACCTTTTTACTTCGTAAAGTGCTACCTGCTTTACTTTTTTTTTGTAAATGGTTTATGGCTGATTTTTCTTATTATATTTTTACTGATTACACCTAATTATGAATCTCTACAATTACCCTTCAGTCAAAAATGTGGAAATAAATGCTTCTTCTTTGCTTTGATTTTGGTAATAATAATGCAATCCGGTGTTCGGCCTTATAACAATAAAAATTAGTTGACTCTTTATTTGCTAGTTTTTATGGTGTTTGGTCACACTGGTTTTGCAATAAGGTTGGGTAGGCGGTTACGTTTTTTCATAATGTATTTTCAAAGGCCTATTGATTTGAATTCTTGTCAGTCGTGCAAAACAAGTGAAGAAAACAGAATACGGTGTGACGCGTGTTAGTTCTCAGAGCAGACAAATAAGGGTGTACGTGTTTTTTAAAAGATAAAAGTCAACTGTTTTTAATTTAAAAATATTGTAAGGAGAAATGGGAAAACATACTTTAAAGTGTTTGGCCTGCGATCGAGAGCAAAAACAAATTGTCTGGAAAATACCTTCGCGGTTTTACACAGCCGATCAGGAAATAATAAGTTACTGACTCCAATTCGAGTCATTTGTTCATTTTTAAAATCATTTTCAGCAAAGCACATGGAGGATATAACCCATGGAAACGGCGAGCCAACTGTGAATTTAGAGCTTCCCGACGTTGAAATGCAGTTACAATCACCCAAAAAGAAGGAAAATGTTAAAAACATTTTCAAACCCGAATCTGACTGACCTGATCTGTTGATTTTGGTAGCGAAAATGCGTTTTATTATTTTGCAGGCTACATTAAAAAAAAACGTTAAAAACACAAGTGTGAGCTGAAATTAAGTCAGAAACCTAGTGTTTCCTCCATATTCCCAGATTTCAAAGAATATAAGGGTGCGCATTTAACACGCCACCTCAAGAGTTTTAAGATGCGATAGATCGGCAGACGGCTATTTCTGCCATGCTCGTGTTCTCAAACACAAACTATTATACATATATTTCATGAAATAAAGAATCTAAAAAAAATAGAGAGCTGGAGCAACAATTTATTTCTCCTTTTTTCAAATTCTACTTTTGTAATAATTTTGAAATGAAAATGTATAATATATATTAAACAATGAATTTGATATGTTTTGCTGTAAAAATCAAAACAAAGAATTATTAGAAATTTGAAAAAAATTTATGACTGATATGAATTTATATGAATTTTCGTTATGTTTTAAAGAAAAATTATTGTTTATTTTATTGTTTTAAATTATTTATTTGTATATACATATGTTTCGTCTTATTTATACTTTGAAAATATAAAAACCTACTTGCGAAACATTTTTTTTTTTGATTTTGAAGTTTATTTGGCTCAAGAGCCATTAAAATACAAATAAAAATGTACATTTCAAGTTTTTATACCATTCAAAAAATTGTCCTAGGAATTTTAGTTAATATAAGATTTAGCATATATACAAATTTGAGTTTTACATTGATTAAGGATATTTATATTTCTTAAGCTGGAAGGAAGATTGTTGTAGTCTTGAAGTCCCACATATAGAATACTCGCTTGAGCTCTGGAGGTTCTGGTCCGGATTATGTTAAACTCTTCGGTATGTCTCAGGTTGTAATGGGCTATTCTTCTTGCGGGGATACTGGATTGTAGGTATTCAGGGCACGAATTGTGTTTTATTTTGAAAACAAATACTAGCATAGTTGTTATTGGAGCATAACGATCACATTTGAGTATTATGCGCATAGCTTTGTTTTGAAGCTTTTGAAGTCTATTTCTTTTTGTATTGTTACATAGATAGAGTAAACTTGCACAATATTCAAAATTGGGTTTTACTGTAACATTAAACACTTTTATTGCACTATTTTTAGAAATGTTTCTACGATTTCTTCTGAGAACTAACAATTTTTTAGAAACTTTTTTACAAATATAGTCTTATGTTCATTAAATGATAATTTGTTATCTAGACAACGCCGAAGTATTTAGTTTAATATTATTATGATGTTACTTGTTCAATTTGTGTATTATTGATTGATACGTTAATTTGTTGCAAGGGGAAGTGGTTATTTAATATCATAAATTTTGTTTTGTTTGTGTTAAGTATGAGTTTGTTCATGTTCAACCACATGTAAATTGCACTAAGGTCTTTTTGAATATTATCTAATGTTGTTTTTTAGTCTTTGCCTATTATAAAGAGCAAACCATCATCTGCGAAGAGTACCAGCTTACAATATTTTATCACCTTTTCCATATCATTTATATATATGTAGTAGAAAGAGGACTACACCCAACATCGTTCCTTGTGGAACTCCTGTGGTAACTATTGCTGCATCTACTGGATATACTGTTGTTCACTGCAGTTTTTTGTGTTCTATTTAATATAAAAGTTCTGAACCACTTCAGTTCAGTGCCCTTAATGCCATACTTTTCTATTTATTTAACAAAATAATATGATTGACGGTTTCAAATCACGTTTAAGATCCAAGAAAACAGCTATAATAAAATTTTTGTTGTCAATTTCACTTTTCCAATAACTGAACACATAGTTGACGCAGGTTTCACATGAGTGGTTTGGGCGGAAACCTGATTGATTGATATTTAATATGCTATTGTTGTTTAGATGTTGTTGAAGTTGTATTGATGCAATTTTTTCTATAATTTTTTCATAGAAGGTGGCGCAAAAATAACCTTCCGATGTTTTTTGGCTGTTATTTAAAAAAAAGTTCAAATAAATAGTCACCAATATTCCGCGTTCTGGAGCAGTGTAGCGTAACATTGTTTATTAACGTGTATTTCGCATGTGTTTACTACACAAATGTCAAAACAGAACTGACATTAGGGGCCAATCGCAAAATTTATAGCATTTTTCTGATAGGAGGATTACTTTTGCGCCACCTTGTATAATGGCAGCATATTTATGGGACGGTAGTCATTACATTTGACTGAACTTTGAACTTTCTTTTTTGGAAGAATAAGTGATTCTTTCCATGTTTGTGGAAATACACCAGCACTAAATGAACTATTTATTATACGAATAAGGACAGGGCCAACAATTGCTATAGAGTCTTTAAACATTTTAGCATTCATAAAATTAAAGTAATTTTTTTGATTTATCACAGTAAGGGTGTAATAGTAATATCGTCTATATTTACTAAAGTAAACTTAAATTCTATATTGCACACATCTATTAGACTCATATCAGTGGCGGACTAAGCCCGTCAGAGGCCCGGGGCGGTAAAGCTAAATGAGGCCCCCAAGCTTTAAAAAAATGTAGTTTTACAAGCCTTTTATTCAGTTCACATTTGTATGTATAAATAAGTGTTTATGTTTATTTCGTTAAAATCTGGCAAGTGAAATTTAAATTCGAATTAAATTATTTAGGCTAAATAAACATACTCGTACATAACTACAACATGGAATGGATATAGATGAGGAAAATAAAATACGCATCGATCGACAACAAAAAATTAGATAAAATAGGTACATCAAAAATAGTTTTTTTTTATTTTTTGTGTGTTATATGTGTTTTCGTTCCTTCAATTTACTGAAATCCTCAATAACTTCTATGAAATCGATTTCTTTGGAATTTTTTTCATTCTATTGAAAGCACGGCTATATTAACCAGTCGCTCTTGACCCATTGCAGGTGGAAGATAATTTTTAATTAGTTTAATTTTCGAAAAACTCCTATCGCACGATGAAACGGAGATGCAAATAGTCAAGAAGTATTGAAGTCCCATTTTATTATAAACTAGCTGACCATGCTCGCCTTGCTTCGCCAGTCTGCCACTTCTAAATTTAAATCAAAA
This sequence comes from Portevinia maculata, assembly GCA_949715645.1. NCBI lineage: Eukaryota > Metazoa > Arthropoda > Insecta > Diptera > Syrphidae > Portevinia > Portevinia maculata. Next base: position 12,351,500 of record OX454525.1, on the reverse strand, counting down.
TACTTGCTAATAAGAAGTGATAAAGAAAACGTCGAGAGTGCCCCTTCTTGGATATACTCTCATTGTGACTCCCTCTCAATCTTAATTACATTTCAGACCCTATCTTTCTCAATCCCATGCGCCACAAAAAAACAAGACAAACTACAAAAGGTGCATAAAAAAAAGAAAGAAAAAGCGCACAGCACATAAGCTACAGAGAGTGAAACAGATTTGTGCCAATGATTTATATCTTAAAATCTTTGTAGATAATTGAACTTTATATTAAAAAAAATACTATTTCATTTGGATGAGTCATTCCAAAGCTAGGAGCTATAACGCATTCGAGAGTTACAACTTTTCTTAATATCAGCTTAGATTTCTGCTTCTGGACAGTAAAAAGTAGCCTATGTTCATCAGGGATAATGTCGGCTTCTAATGGTAATTTTTTTCAAATCGCTTCAGTAGTTTCGGCTATTCAAAACAAACAAACAATCATATCTTTCCGCTTTATAATATTAGTACAGATTTAAGGATTTGGGGGCCCCCCAAGACCGGAGGCCCGGGGCGGGCCGCCCCCTTCGCCCCCTGGTTAGTCCGCCAGTGCTCATATATTCCAATAATATCACAGAATTACCAAGGTCATTTACACTTCTGATGAAGAAATTATTAAATTTGTCAGCTATTATTGCACTATTGTGTTCTATATCACAGTTTTCAAATTGCACTTCAGTTATTTCGTCTTTGCTTGTTTTCAGCACGTATTTCTTAAGTTTCGTCCACATATCTTTTTGATTATTTGCGTTAAGTATTTTGCCAGATATAAATGTTGATTTAGCTTTATCTACTTGACTTTTGTAGTAATTTCTGAATTGATGATATGCTTTTCAATCATAAAGTCTATTCGATAATACAGCTGTTTTGTAAAAATTTATTTTAGCAATCTTGGCTCGCTTTAATTCATTGCTGAACTTTCACCATTTTGATAAAAGACATCTGGAGTGACTACCATGCTATTAACTACTATTTTTAGCTTATTTGCAAATTGTTCAGATAAATACATTTACATTATGAGGATATTCAGCATTGAAGTTGGAAAAAAGTGTATTTCGTCTTAGTTCACTAATGAAATTTTCTTTGTTGTACTTGCACTTGCAATATATGATGGCTTTTTTTGTTTTTTTTTTTTTTTTTGTTGTCTGCACTTAATGTTTGTGTTATTCTCCTTGGTTCTGTGTTAAATAACGTTAAATTGTTATCAGTCATTATTCGGTTTAAGCGTTTAAAATATGTATCAGATTTGTCTAGCCAGTCTATATTAAAATCTCCCATTATTATAAAGTTACTGTTACTTTGCTGTAGAAAATCTACCCATTGTTCAAGTTCATCACAGAAAGCGCAGTCGACAATTGAGATCTATATATTGCACTTAGGAATATCGCAGCTGTAATTCATAGCGATAGCATATTTTTTAACAAAAGAACCTTTAAATTTTTTTTTGACATAAAACACTAAATCTCCAGTATGACTAGATTCACTATAACAGTTAAACATATAGTAACCCTCTAATTGTAACTTATTGATATCATGGTTTTTTGTCACATGGGTCGTACTAACAGAGTACGACTATATCACAGTTAAACTCATTTACAATTATTTCCAGACTAGTATAATTGTTTGCTAGAGCTCCAATATTAGAAAAGAAGCAGAAAAAGAAGAAGCAGAACAGTTTAATCTACTGCGTTTTTTTTTTTAAATCTACTTCGGAAATTTGTTCAAAATCTTATCACTGTGGAGTAGTATTGTAAAGGACTTCTAAATGAACGATTTCCTCGGATAGAGCAGTTCTAGGCAATGACATTACTGTCGAAGAAGCTAGGAAAGCGGTCAAATACTCCAAAAAGCGAAGAGCAGTTGGGCCGGACGAGATACCGTCTGAGTTCTGGAAAAAGATGGGAGACATGGGTTCCAAATGGCTCAGGATTCTCATCTCCAAACTGATGAGAGGCAATGCAATGGCTGACCAGTCGAGGGAAAGTTTTCTACAAACTTTCTGATAGTTACCGTTTAATCAAGATCATGCTACGCACCATGAAGATCATTAAGCAGGTATTAGATAGCTTAATTCGGAAAATAATACGGCTATCTGAAGACCAGTTTGTCGCAGGTAAACCAACGAATTATTTAAAGGATTTGCAAATGTTGTTGGTTGATTTTGAAAAGTCCTTTGATAGGCAGCCAAAGGATCTATTATGGGATGCTCTAAGACAACGAGGAGTTCCAGAAACCTACGTACAGAGGATCATGGACATGTATAAGGGAGTAAAGACAAGAGTAAGTCACCGGAGTCACCGAGGAGTTCGCAATCAGTCTGAAAAAACTGAATATATGTTCTGCCCGTTGACTGATCCACTCCGACCAATTCCAGACATTTATATGAACGGAAGAGTGATAAGTTCAAATATCTACGATCTATGGTCAATGACGAAGCAAGCTGTGATGATGACATTACATACGGTTTACAATGTTGGATACCGTAAAAAAAGTAGTAGGACAAATTAACGGCAGCTGAGATGAAGATACTGCACATGACAGCAGGAGTAACAAAGATTGATCGAATAAAGAGTTCCAAGATAGAGGAAGCCTTCTCCATCCATATCCAAGAAAATGGAGCTTGACGGGCTCAGTTGGTACTGTCATGTTCAAAGATCCTACGAACTCAGTCAGAAAGGCAATATCAACATCAGTTAAGGAATTCCATAGCCGAATAACATTGACAAAGAATTGACGATCAGATGTTGAAGACGAAGAAGGTAGATAAATTTACAAATGAGACCTATGCGAGGATGCTACTCTTATTGTTTCAAAACAGTATTGTGGTTGTCATATTAAGTATACGATTAGAAAACCCAGACAATCTGTCATACCTTCGCAGTCCGAAGACATATCAAACCGTGCTAAATGCATCTATAAGTTTTGTTTTACTTACGTAGTTCCAATTACAACAAACATCACACCGATAAGTTAATATCATGATAATCAAAGTCCTTCCGTTTTACTTGGCGTAAAGGACTTAGTAACAATTACACGTTTTCCCCCACTCCGTTTTATATGACAAAAATACACATCTGTGAACAATAATAATTCAAGGGATTCAACATAACGTTTGATAATACCTCGACAAGTCTGCTGCTTAAAAGTAGGTACCTTATGTGAGAAAAGTCACTAGTCACTAAAGTATATCCTTTTTTTTACCCAGTTATACCTCAACTTCACTTCTAGACTAACTTCAACTCTCGCCCGTATGTTCATTGAATCGAAACTTTGCACAGAATTCAAGTTGAACCATCCTCGTAAGTGTACAGCAAAACGAGGGTTTTAAACTCGAAACAATGTGAGGCAAACTTTTCCACTTGGTTTGAGTGTCGTTCGTATCTTTCCGGTTTCTTCGACTGTGAAGAAAAAAACAAAATAAAACTTTACCAAATTAAACGTTCGGTTAAAACAAATGGGGCCCCTTATTGTGGGTGGTCATAGGGGTAAGCGAAGCTCTAACATGAACCACATTGAAATTTACATAAATCTTAATTTTCCTCTCTTTACCCGAAAAGCCTTTGGAAACTGTGGCCATGCAATCTCATTGATTCACTTGGTAATTAATTGAAATTGCGTCTCAGAGCAGGCAAGCAAACTCTGCACAGATTCACAATAGATCGTCGCCAGACACAACACAAATTCGAGAACTAAATGCATAACCCCAAGAGGTGCAATAAATAAGCATTCCACAAAAGCTGTGTACTGCATAGGTCCCTGTGTGTACCTAAAATCATTTCCTTCGTCCTTCGACTGGTCGATGAGTTTTCTTTTGGAAAACCATCGATTCACATGGATCTGTTGGAGGTTTAGGAACTTTCTGCATCGCAAACGTTCCCCAAACGGGACCCTCCTCTTCTGTTATTTTGCCTTTGTCTTTTTGTTTTGCCTTTAATGAGATTTGTAATCTGAAGAGAGCTGCAGAGCGGGAATGTGGTCGGGTGTATCTGCCGAAACCGAAACCGAAACCACAACCATTTCGCGAATGCTTATCTTAAGAGTGATACAAATCTTCATCTCTATACTCTATTGTCAGGCAGTCCAACAAAACATCTCGGGGGGTAATTCTATCTGCGAACAATGTGTAGGGCACCTGCGAGAGATGGCTTGCCTCTAATGTGTCAAAAGAAGGAACCTTTATGACATGCTTGGAGTGGATTTTAAAAGTGTTCACGTCTTTGTTGGCAGCCATCCTACCATTATGACAAAGTAAATGTGGGCGTATGACATGGAAATATCTTTGAGGCCATGCAAGAGCCCATTTGGGAAAATGCCTTTTGTATGTACCCGCAAGGATCTTCAAGGGTAAAGTGGCTTTGTTACCAAAATGGAGGAAACTTTAAAAAGGTTTTCTTCGTTGTGCCTCGCTTTTATACATAGTAACTTTTTTTTTGTTTTTTTGGTTTGTTTTATTTGCATTGTTGACGAACAATAAGGCGCTGGTCAATGGGGGATATCTGCTTTTTGACTTATATCTGTGTCATTTAATGACACGTAAAATTACCAAGTGCGCGGTTGATGAGTTCTTTGCAATGGAGGGACAAATTTGACAAAGGATGTCTTTGATAAGATAAGAAAAAGTTGAAGCGAGCAATAAATTTGATGTCGATTAGGCCTCCATTGTTGTTTCGGGCAATGTGTTGGGGTAAGTTGCAACTGTTTGATGTGTGAAAATATATGAATTTAAATAAAGAAGATGAAAATTCCAGATTGCTTAAAGAAAAATAACGCGCAATAATGCAATTGACTGTTCATATGATTTGGGAAGCGATTGCCTTTGAGACGTCGCATAGTTCCATGTTTATATATTTGCCCGTATGATGACATCTACAATGTAAGATGTCATAACCGTGCATCAGCACGTAAGTGAAACAAAAAGAAATTGCAAAAAAAGAGCCACAGCGTTGGGTATTCCATCATACCCCATCCCACTCCACCGCTGCCAGTTTTGCTTGGCTATTGCAGGTGCCGTACGATTTTCGTTTGATCACTTGCAATGGTTGGGTAAAGACAGCACCAGATGAATAGCGGGTCGTGAGCGGTTCATTTTATCGGTGGACCAATACAAGTAACCTTACGGGCATAACACCTTCGGTAATTGTTTTGGAAATCTAACGTAGATCTTCAATTCACGGCTTTTGCTTAGGTAGCGTCGGAGTTGTGTTTATACCCTATTCTAAGGGTATATTAATTTTGACGCATAGTTTGTAACATACCTTAATATTGCCCGTAGACCCGTAAAAGTTACTATATTTATGATCAGCATCGATAGTAATGTCGATCTAGCCATGTCCGTCCGTCCGTCCGTCCGTCTGTCTGCAAAAATTAGGCCTTTAAACTGGGCCTAGAAAGCTGAAATTTTAACCATATACTCGCTAGGGTCCCGAAAAAATCAAGTTTACGAATTTTTGTAATCCGCCCACAGACACGCCCACAAACTCAAAAAAACAAATTTTTGGAAAAAATCGAATTTTGAGCTAGAAAGCTGAATTATATTTACGAGTATATGATCTACGACTCCTAAAACTGCTCATGAGGTAAAGTTTTTAAAATCCGCCCACAATTAAATAAAACAATTTTATTGAAAAACCAAAATTTGAGCTAGGGAGCTGAAATTTATTATATATACTCTCAAGCTCATGTGTAAAATATTTTCAAAATCCGCCCACAATTAAATTTTTTTTTTTTTTTTGAAAATCCAAAGTTTGAGCTAGGGAGCTGAAAATTATACTATATACTCTCTAGGGGCCCTTTATGCTCATGTGTTAATTTTTTTTAAATACGCTTACTGACTCGGCCTGTGACCCTTTATCCTCGTTCTGAAATCGTCATTGCGGGCGATTTCAATATACACATATCAAGTTGGCTGCGACATTCTGATCAGACAAAACAACCGAAGGAAGGTACGTCGAGATCTTTGCTGAGCTAAATAACCTGACACTGATAAATACGCTTTGAACGTATTATCGCCTCTAGGTTCGACAGACCATTGTATCATATCAGGAAATTTCTCGTACTCCAACCAAATAGTTAAAGAACAAACTCCTAAAAGAACCGTATGGCAATACGAGAAAGCAAGTTGGGGAAAACTAAACGGTTTCTTTAAGAGTTTTAACTGGTCTCTGTCGCTGCTGATATGATCAGAAACATAATTCACCTGGGCATGAAGTCTTTTATCCCTAACAGGATTAAAAAGTATCAAACCCAAGGTTAATGCGTGGTGTGACTCGAGCTGCAAAGAGGCTATCAGGTTAAAAGAGGTAAGCTTCGGCTATTCAAAGCCAACCCATCTGTAATAATAATAATAATAATAATAATAATAGCTTTATTTTATTTTTCGACTTTAAACAATTTTTTTACAAATTGAACATTATGATAAATAAATATATGGCCTTGGTTTTGTAACCGTCTGCCAGATGCCATCTCTCTTTTCCGTTGAAAACTTTCCAAATATACGAGTACCTATTTATTAATATAACAATAAATTCAAGTAAGCTTTTGATATGTTTTACTATTATTTTAAACATTGTTCGTATAACAATTTCTAACAATAATTTATAAACAGATCTAGATAAATATTTATTTTTTTTTCATCGATTACTGACTTTTACTGACACTGACAGACGTTTCCGTTTCATGCTAGAAGATATTTGTTGATTTTTGCATAGGTTTAGGCGTATGATTATTTCTTGTTGTTTGGTTTTGGTTGTTGGCTTTGCTATGATTGATATTCGATGAGATTGTAAATTTTAGAAGCTCTGTGTTGGAGAGGTTAAAGCCCGAATATAGTCCACCGAGAATCTCACAGCCGTCTGATCTGTCAGCGAGCAGTCCCCTGACTCTGCACCAATTAAAGGTCTTCCCAGCCACCAGCATAGTTTCACCTTTAATTTGCACTTCCACATCTGACCTGCTGTTTATACCCTATTCTAAGGGTAAATTAATTTTGACGCATAGTTTGTAACATACCTTAATATTGACCGTAGACCCTTAAAAGTTACTATATTTATGATCAGCATCGATAGTAATGTCGATCTAGCCACGTCCGTCCGTCCGTCCGTCCGTCCGTCGGCAAAAATTAGGCCTTTAAACTGGACCTAGAGAGCTGAAATTTTAACCATATACTCTCTAGGGTCCCGACATAATCAAGTTTACGATTTTTTGAAATCCGCCCACAGACACGCTCACAAATTAAAAAAAATTTTTTTTTGGAAAAAATCGAATTTTGAGCTAGAAGGCTGAAATTTTTTATATATGATCTATGACTCCTAAAACTGCTCGGCATAAAAAAATTTCAAAATGCGCACACTGACACGCCCACAAATAAATAAAACATTTTTTTGAAAATCCAAAGTTTGAGCTAGGGAGCTGAAATTTATAATATATACTCTCTATGGGCCCTTTATGCTCATGTGTTAATTTTTTTTTTAAATCCGCCTACTGACACGCCCACAATTAAATAAAACAATTTTATTGAAACACCCAAGTTTGAGCTAGGGTGCGTTTTTTCTGATAAAATCCTTTAAATGTTATATAACAAAATATGTAGTGCGTTCTTAACAATTCAACCATACTTAGACATTTGTCACGCCCACTTATGAGGGATAGGAATAAGAATAGGGTATCCAACATTCGCCCAAGCGGACTGTAGCCCGTCCCTATGTTTTTTATTGCCTTTCTTACTCTCAGCAGAGATTGCCGTACCTTTCGTTTTTCTAATGGGTAATCCCTATGGATGAAAGTGACAGTGCCTTTAAGCTTGCTGGAATTGTGTGGTATTTCATTAACATAATCCTTAGAATTTGTTTCCACCAGAATGATATTTGTTTGGTGATTCGAAGTTAGAAGGCGAATAGAGTTTATCGAGACAGGTTCGTCCGGCTTAAGCGTTGCAAAAAGTTTTTTTACTTCGTCACGATGAACAGTGTTCGGCCGTTTGGCAATGCGTTGTTTGTCGGGGTGTGTGAGACTTTCTGCACTGGAGCACTCAGACTCAATACTGGTGTATTGTACTACCAGGCAGACACACCACATTTTACTGTGGGAATTTTCTCGTTTTTCTAAGAAAAACGAGAAGGCGCTTCAATGATAAGGAGCTTAGGTTTACAGCACTCACCATTTCCGCACCAAATACCTGCCACTTGATACGAGCAAAAGCAGGACAATCATAGAGGAAATGTTCCGCAGTGTCGTCGCTTTCTACACAGGCTTCGCAGTTGGTGGTATCGCTTAGGCCTAGCACCTTAAGGTGCTTGGCAAAAACGTAGTGTCCCGTAAGAACGCCAGTGGTCTGTCTGCAGTCTTTTCTGTTGAGAGACAACAAGAATGCCGCGAATTTCCCACAGACGTCGCGTCGGTCGGGGAGAATTAGCTTAGGTTAGGTTAGGTTTACGGGCTGATGGAACAGAACGAATCTGTTACACCACACTTAGGTCCATGTGGTCCCATTGTGATACCCTTTGTTGGGAGTGTTGGCCACGCTGTTCTGGCCTTTGTCCTTCATCCTTGGTTTTCTTCCTACTCCAGTTTGTCCAGCCACTTGGATGTCCTAATAAACCTGTAAAGATTTGATAGTGAGACATCAGAAAGTTCTTGAATGTCTTGGAAGAAGTATCTTCCAAGTGTTCTGTTCCTCATGTGACAAAGGCTTGGACAGTGACAGGGAAAGTGAGGTGTGTCCTCATGGGTTTCCTCATCACCGCAGCATCTACAGATGTCGTCATCCTTGAGATTTAGTTTCATTGTGTGATTCCTTAGCAGGTTGTGGCCAGTAAGAGTACCGATCAACTTTGACAGCGATGTCCTGTCGTAACGTAAAAGTTTGTTGGTTCGGCCCTTATTGTATTTTGGCCACAGCTTGCGAGATATGTCACAAGTGGTAAGTGACAACCACCTGTTGTTGGCTTTCATTCGTGTTTTGTATTCCACTCTTTCTCTGAGGTTACAGAGTGGTGGTTTAACCGACTTCAGTGCCTGTTCATGGTCCATCGCGGACCCCTTTCTTGCCAGTTCGTCAGCTTGCTCGTTGCCGGATATGTCCTTGTGTCCAGGGACCCAGCAGAGACTCGTTTTGTGCTTTGTGCCAAGAGCTTTGAGCTCCTCGCGGCAACGACGAGCAAGCAAGGACTTTATTTCCGTAGCTGACACCGATTTAATGGCCGCCTGACTATCAATAAAAATGGTAATATAACTGCGTGGTATCGCCATCATTGATACCATGCTTGCGACTTCAGTGATTGCTAAGACTTCTGCTTGGAATACACTACAGTGATCAGGTAATCTAATCGATCTGTTAATGTGTAGTTCCTCTGAGAATAGTCCAGCACCCGTTCCACAGTCCATCTTAGATCCGTCTGTAAAGATGGATATCGATTTCCTTTTCATGGGTTCGTTTGCGTACCATTCCTCCTTGCTCGGAAATCAACAAGAGAATGGTTTTTCGAAATCTAAATAAGGAGACATGTAGTCAGATATGACGTTGTTCCCTATGTACAAGGTGGCGCAAAAGTAATCCTCCTATCAGAAAATGCTATAAATTTTGCGATTGGCCCCTAATGTCAGTTCTGTTTTGACATTTGTGTAGTAAACACATGCGAAATACACGTTAATAAACAATGTTACGCTACACTGCTCCAGAACGCGGAATATTGGTGACTATTTATTTGAGCAATAATCGGTCAGTGACCAAAAAACATCGGAAGGTTATTTTTGCGCCACCTTGTACATGTTCAGAATCAGTGCATGTCCAAAATGACTCGGGTTCCAGCTGTTTGTTTGGCTGATCCTCAAGGCACTTTTTGCAGCCGATTCCTGCATGTATAGATCCAATGGTGGCAGATTGAGAATGACTTCCAAGCCAGCGGTTGGGGTTGTTCTCATTGCTCCGGTTGTCCCTATACATGCTAGTCTTTGTATTTTTGCCATCACCTTGAGATTGGTTGCCTTGTCTGTGGCTTGCCACCAGACTAGGCTGCCGTATGTGAGTATTGGTCGCACAACTGCCGTATACATCCACAGAATTATTTTAGGGTTTGGACCCCATTTTTTTCCGAAGATACGGTTGCATGCGTAGAAAGCGTTGGCCGCTTTCCTAACTCTGTCATCGACATTTGGCTTCCAACTTAGCCTCCTATCGAGGATAATTCCTAGATATTTCACACTCTCCGCCACCTTCAAGGGTATTCCCTCAATTTCTGGTGGTTTGAATTCTGGTATTCTTCTTTTATTAGTGAACAACACCATTTCAGTCTTTTGTGGATTGATCTCAAGACCGCATTGTCTTGTCCACGTAGTGAGTGTCCGCAGAGAGTTTTCTAACAGTTCGCTCAGAGTTGATAGGAATTTTCCTGTCGCAAGCAGTACTACATCATCCGCGTATGCAATTGCTTTGACCCCTCTGTTTTTGAACTTTAGGAGTATTTCATTGACAACAAGGACCCAGAGTAAGGGGGATATAACTCCACCTTGTGGTGTGCCTCTGGACGCCACGACTCTTAGGTCATTATCGCCTAGTGTTGCATTGATGTATCTTCCATTGAGCAGGCTCATAATCACCTTAGTGAGAGACTGATCGACATTGGAGTTCTGCAATGCTCTTCCACTGCTCGCGTTTCCACATTGTTGAATGCTCCTTCAATGTCTAAAAACGCTGCAAGTGTGTATTCTTTGTCCTTGAGAGACTTTTATATAGTGCTGACGACGTCGTGTAGCGCAGTTTCCACTCCCTTGCCTTTAGTGTAAGCGTGTTGGGCGGAGGAGATCGCGCTATAGTCGAGTCGACTGCGACCAGCTTCCTCCTTCTCGTAAAGAGAACAACCTCAGTTTTAAGAGGATTGACCGAGAGCCCATTCCTAGTGCACCATTCGTCGATCACGTCGATGGCCGCCAACAGAAAGCACGGTAACATCATCCGCGTACGCCTGAGCGTATACATTAGAACTGTTGAGTACGTTCAACAGAGAGTCGACCAGCATACACCATAGCAGTGGAGACAGGACGCCGCCTTGCGGGCAGCCTCTGTTTACCCCCGCCATAACATAGCGGCCACAATCCGCATCTGCGACCAACGTTCTATTCATTAGCATTGCTTTAATCCACAACACCAATGGTTCGTCTACGTCGTGTTGTCTGGCGGAGCCGCACCTGCTATCAAAAGTCGCATTGTCAAAAGCACCCTCAATATCGATGAAAATGCCCATCGCGTATTCTTTTCTGTCAAGCGCGCCCTCAATTCTACCAACTAGATTTTGGAGCGCAGTCTCGCAGGATTTTCCGCGTTGATAGGCATGTTGCATCTGAGATAGTGGGTGCAATCGCAAAGCAGTTTTGCGCACGTGAAGCTCGACCAGCCTTTCCATGCTTTTCAGCAAGAAGGAAGTCAGACTGATTGGTCTGAAGCTCTTGGCGAGCGAGTAGTCACTTCTGCCAATTTTTGGTATAAATGCCACTCTAACTGTACCAGGGTATTGGAATGTATGCCAGTGCTAGGACAGCGGTGAAGATTTTCTTCATAGTCGGTAGCAACTGGTTTGTACATTGTTGCAGCATGGCATTCCGTCCGTACCAGGTGACTTGAAGCCGTCAAAAGACGCAAAGGCGTATTTAATGGCCTCGTCCGTTACCACGGCCTTCGCAATATACCAGCTACGCCGAGTTGTTTGTCTTGGCTCACTCATAGTCTCGGTAATCGGGGCTGGTTGTGAACCAATTGTAATCTGGTTACCCGGAAATGCATGCCCCCCCCCCCCCATATGCATTACACTATTTATGGAATCTACTTGCGATTTCGTAACTAATCTCATAAACAGTGCAATGCACATGGGGGGCCATGCTGCCCCCCTGCAACCCCCCTGCTTGGGGTCACTATTTGCTTTGGAGTAGGTGCGAGGTCACGGTACCTATATTACTCTGTCTCAGTTAGAAGTTAATTTCTATTTTGTTAATAAAAATTGCAAAGTACCTACTTGACTTTTTAATTTTATTTTGTTCTTAGTCGACAGTGAGAATTTACTTCACATTAAAAGGGAACTAAAACCACTCAGAGTTTTGGGAATTTATTTCCCACCTTACATGGGAACTAAGTCCACTTCACGAAAGTGGTTTTATTTCCCACTTAATGGGAACTAAGTCCCTCAGTGGACTTAGTTCCCGTGGACTTATTTCGCTGCACCCACCTGGAGTAGACATAACCTTAGGTTGTTCCTTCATACCTCTCCTTTTGGTTTGGTTCGCGATAGGGCATTCACAGCGAGTAAGGCGCAGCCTGCATGGGCGCAGACCATAGTCTATTCCCATACAGACATCGCTTACATATCTGCTATAACCCTACAACCTCGGAAAGCGAGCGTATCGTACCGAGGCTCCCCTATGAACCACCTGGGGCGCGCCTGGTGGGGAACCACCTCCCAGTATGGATTTTAGTCGCCTCTTACGACCGGCATGCCTACCTCGGGTAAATTCTAACCCCTATCCCGAAGGGTGGTTTGGATTTCAGTCACCTCTTACGACCGGCATGCCTACCTCGGGTAAATTCTGACCCCTATCCCGAAGGGGGGTTGGCAATGCGTACGATGAGGTTCTTTACACATGATTTTTTTTGACAGAAACTCAACTTCCCTCTTGAGTGACTTACATTCATCTTGCACTTCCTCCAGTTTAGTTGTAAGTTCCGAGTTTCTGAACTTAAGTTGATGAATCTCTTCACAAACTACTGTGATGGGAGACAGTGGCTAAATTGGATATTTTGTCGTCCAAAAAATTTCCCATGATTGTTGTTAAATCTTGGATTGACTTTTGTCCTACCGCCATGGTTGTTATTGTTTTTTGATGTCTTTTGTGTGAAAAAAGTATGTGTTCAGGTGACGTTTCCGCAAGAGATCTTTTGGTATTCATTTACACTTAAATGTTCTATCTTTTTATGTTGACTTTTATGTTTTTTCGTTGTAACACACAGTTAAAAACGTTTATATATCTGTTTTACACAAATATACTCGTACATTGTTATTTTTTAATTAAATATAATTTCCACAAGAGCTACTAGAAACTAGTTGTCACCTCTAATTCACCAGAGTTGCCATCGTATAGGGGTGTTAGGAATCCCTGTAGCAGATGGTGGCACGCTTGTGGAAGGCCGGGCAAAAGCTCGTCGGAGGGGGGTTCTTCGTGGTACAACCAAAGAGGTGAGCAATCAGTATGATTGCTATATGAAGAAAAAGGTAAGAAGGTAGAAAAACAGTTGAATTTAGATATAAAGACCTGGAGAGTATATATATGGTTAAAGGCCCAATTTTTGCCGACAGACGAACGGACATGATCGACATTACTATCGATGCTGATCATAAATATAGTAACTTTTACGCGACAAAATTAATATACCCTTTAAATAGGGTATAAAAACAGTTGATATGTTGACGAAAAACGCTGTTCAATTGTATTTAGATATCTAATATGTTTGTTTAGAAAACTTTTCAACTTATTTGCTTCCAAACAAAAATATTTACAAATTACAAACTGACAATCACGCTATTGTCATCAATCCTGATAAAACACCAGCTGTAGAGCACATGCGTGGATTTCATGCACCTGTTGTTGACGACATTGCTGGAATCATGGTTGGCGACCGTACAGCGACGCGACAAATCGTGATTTGAAGAAGAAATAATAATCTTGAATTCATTGCTGATACACACCGTTCTCCAATATCCGCTGATGTTCTGAAAGGGACAAAACGTCCACAGCGCTCAATTCCTCTTTAAGTCATAGACCACATCCCAACACACTTACAATAAGTTAGTTATTTTTCATTTCCCTACGAAAATATTCAATAGAAATAATTTATATGGCTAAACAACGTTTGCCGCGTCAGCTAGTAGAGTATATATATCAGCTCCCTAGCTCAAATTTTGGTTTTTCAATAAAATTGTTTTATTTAATTGTGGGCGTGTCAGTGGGCGGATTTTGAAAATTGTATCTCCCGAGCAGTTTTAGGAGTCATAGATCATATATAAAAAATTCGATTTTTTTCGAAAAATTTGTTTTTTTGAGTTTGTGGGCGTATCTGTGGACGGATTTCAAAAATTCGTAAACCTGTTTATTTCGGGACCCTATAGAGTATATGGATAAAATTTCAGCTCTCTAGGCCCAGTTTAAAGGCCTAATTTTTGCCGACAGACGGACGGGCGGACGGACATGGCTAGATCGACATTACTATCGATGCTGGTAACTTTTAGGGGTCTACGGGCAATAAGGTATGTTACAAACAATGCGTCAAAATTAATATACCCTACGAATAGGGTATACAAAGTAAGGGAGAATTAATTAAGTAGGAAGGTATAATAGGAAGAAGAAATTTGTAGAAGACCAGAGGATAAAAGTAAAGGTATGATCAGATGTTATTGGCCCAGCGATGACCGAAAGGGGATATCTTTCTCTGGATCATCGTTCATCAGCTGTCTGTACCAGCCCTTTGCTACCGACCTAAGACAATAGTTCCATGGCCTCTGCCTGCCGGAAAACATTTTAGTGGAAGGCCCCTCAACTGGCTACGCAATCCTCAATACTGCCAAAAAAGAGAATCACCACACCATCTTACGTAAATGAAAGATGATTAACTTTCGCAAAAAACAGGAATTTATTCATTAAACATAAAGTAAAGAATATACTATATGCTCTCCTAGATATCTCGTAGTTGGTGTTAGTACAGCGAAATACGGTGAATTGCGTGCAGCGAACTCTCAATGGTTTGGAAATCGCTTCGAGTCTAACGTAGGAGGTAAGTTCACGGCCGGTTCTCGTTATCAATCGACGAATATATATTAAATCCCTTTAGGCAAAGTTGATCTCGATGATCAGCACTGGATTGAAATCCACGTGTGCGGATGAAAAAAATACAACAGTCATACCGATACTTTCCAGTTTACTTTCCTTAACGAGGATCACTTTTCTTTTATATTGTTGGGTTTTTTTTATAGCTTTTTTTAGCAATCACTCTTTAACCAATTTTTGACAAAAGAATGAAAGCGTGGTTGCACATGGCTTTTATAGTTGGGTACAATTTGACAGGCGAAGAATTCTCCGCTGATTAAATTGGTGGCGCTTTGAAGATTTACAGCGGCTTACCTCGCAAAGCATGCGCCATATCTATGCAAAGCTATTCTGGCCGTTAAATGTTTGAAAATAGTTGGGTGGGAAATATTCGTGGCAGAGTTTGTTAAAATAAATTCTTCCAGTGTCACGCTACACATCTGAGGAAAGCCGTAAAAAGTTTAAATGAGCCAGAAATGACTGCAATGCGCACATTAATCGTGTCAAATTCTAATAGGACCAAAAGTTGAGGCAAAAAATACTACAATGTTCCACTGGTAGTAATTCGGCATCATCATCTATCCTGACACTCATTTACAATGACATTCCAGCTGTCAGCTCTATAGATAAGGCCAATCTGCTTGCTGCTCACTTTGCAGCCAGCTCAACACTCCCAACTTGTGCTTTGTCTCCCCATGTACTAGCGCGTAGAATACTCCATGGGACCAATCTACCTCCGCACTCGTACAGCGGTTAGAGTACTTCGAGATCTTGACATACATAAATCCGCTGGTCCAGATGGTATTTCCCCTATCGTTCTGAAGAAATGTTCTTCTACTCTAGCAAAACCAATGCGTTAGCTTTTCTGTCTGTCCTAATCTTTAGGACTCTTCCCGGGAATATGGAAAACAGCATTTGTCCTCCTCCTACCGACCAAATGCACTGACATCCCTTCTCTCTAAGGTCATGGAAACGCTGATAAACCGTGAGCTAATGAAATATTTTGAATCGCGAAAACTCCTTAATGGAAGACAGTATAGTTTTCGCAACAACAGGTCCACCGGTGATTTGATGACATATCTCACCGAAAAGTGGAACCAATCTCTTCACCAAGGCGGTGAAAGTAAGATTGTTGCGCTTGATATTTCAAAGGCATTTGACAGAGTTTGGCATCAAGCTCTCTTGTCGAAAATTGCCTTCATTTGGAATCGATGATACTCTTCTTCAATGGATTATAAATTACCTTCATTTCAAGTTGTTTTGGATGGTTTCAAGTCTGCAACTCACCAAATAAATGCTGGTATCCCCCAAGGCTCTGTTCTGTCCCCGACTCTCTTTCTCATTCTTATAAATGATCTCCTGTCTATTCCATTCCTTTGCTGATGACAGTACCCTCAGCTTCTCATATTCGTTTCTTGGATCACGCCGCTCATCTTCGGGTGTGGAACTGGAATGGCAACGTATGTTAAGCTCATTAATTTCCTATCTTAACAGCATAACTCAGTGGGGTAAAACCAATAGAGTGGAATTTAAGAGACATCGCGAGATCGATTGACTGTCTTAGTTATCGCCGTAATTTCTCCTGCCTTTCGTTATTGTTCAAACGAAAAAAGCCAGTTGCATTCCTTCCCTTGAACATTTCAACCGCAATACCCGCCATGCTCATCAGTTCACCCTCAAGCCTGTGTTTGGACGTACAGTGAAGTTCAAAGAATCTTTCCTGAACGGTACAACACGAATGTGGAATACTCTTAAACGCATGGTTTTTCCTTCACATTACAACCTACAAACATTCAAAGCCATCGTGCATCGGCATCTCTTCTTTTCTTCTCACCCTAATTTCCTTAACGCCCCAGCTTTTATATTATAAGGGTCCCAAAAAATCCCTTTAGTGCGCGTTTATTATAAAAGAAAAGTTTGATCTTGTGCGCCGACTACAATGAACAAGACAGTAATGGCAAACCGCATGTCATAACAGTTTTAAATGCCTTCAGTGGAACTACGGTGAACTACAGAAGCGTAAACCTTTTGTTAAGGAATCTTAGTTGTAGTCAAAACAATACAAAATGAGAGGATCTTATCTCCTACTACTATGCGCAAGCGCCGCCGATTCTCATAGTGCCTCTGTGAGGGGTGAGGTTTAGCACATAGGCATATATCGGCTGACTTGTCGGGATTAGGTATATGGAACAGCCGTAACCAACGGACAAATTGGTATCTTTGAAAGATTAATCCACTTCCAGGCGCATCTGAAAAAAATGAATAATAAATCATTATACTTTTTTTTGTGTTCATAAAACTGGAAGAAAGTATTCACAATAATAATAGTTGGACTTTAGGAGCTTAGGCTTTCTGCGACAATGTTAGCTTAACATTCCTCACCAA
Organism: Portevinia maculata; assembly: GCA_949715645.1. NCBI lineage: Eukaryota > Metazoa > Arthropoda > Insecta > Diptera > Syrphidae > Portevinia > Portevinia maculata. The sequence goes on along the minus strand of OX454525.1, from coordinate 12,334,244 downwards.
TAAACCCCTCTCATAAAAATACATGTTATGTGAAATTCATGTTAATCATATTTTGACAAAAACGTCGGTCATGTTTGTTTAAACCACAAAATCAAATCCTTTATTTTCCCAAAATAATTAATCAACGCAATAAATAAATATTGTTTCCTGTCAATTGCCCCATAAAAATACGACAGTCATCATAATGTTTTGTTTGTGTGTGTGCTGTAATACATCATAACACTGTTTGGCACTTCTAATAATGTGACTGTCACCTAGCAACTTATGTAACCAAAACACAGTCACCGCAAACGATAATTAGATTATCGCCCCAAATAACAAATCCGTTAAGGAACATAATCCGTCAGATAGTCACCGATTACAAGGAAAGCTCGCTCTCTACTAGAGAGATGAGATATTTAAGCCTTTGATCAACCCTCCAAAAAACCGGCACTAAAATATATTCCTTAGCTTCCCCTATCCCCAAGCAAGAGAAATTTCCCTCCCTGGTGAGTTTGCGCAGAAGATTTGTTTTCATATTATTCAAGTCGGTAGGTGTTGTGTAATTTAATGTCGGTTCGCCGGTAAAGTGGCAAAGTAACAAATTGCCTCACTCCACGCATCTTGATGGAACTTGGGGCAAAGCATTTACGTGGTGAACGGGCAGGTGCCAGTGCCAGGATTGTGTAGGGTGCACGTTAAAGAATGTTCAAATATATCTGAAGTGAGGCAAGAAGATATGGATTACGAAAATCGACTGTTTATGTGTGATGTGGCATTTTTGGTTGGGCTGGGCTTTTCACGGAGTGCTACGTGGGATTAAAGGATTGGCAAAGTACTTGTGTTCACATTGTTATAAGAAATTAGAAGGCTTAAATACTCTCGATACTTATAAAAACAAAGAAATCTCTGTCATCCACCCCTTCCGAGACGGTTTAATGTAGAGAGAAACCAAAGGTTCTTTAGGAAGATACATTTGCTCATGAGGTAAGGGTTTACTTGTTTTTTCTAGTCTATTACTGCGTTTTAGAATCTCGACCCATGTACATGGGAACTTGCTAAGCTCAGGGAGAAGGTGAGGCAACTCTTGAATCAAGAGAAACACACAAAAAGGTGACACATTATACAGGTTCGCTCTTAAAAAAATTTAACCTAGTATAGAGACGATCAAAACGAGCCACATAGAGAAAATGCTGCGAAAACATTGCTACCATAGTTCATAGTTCATTTATTTCGTATAGGTCATTGGGAACATTTTCTGGGCTCGGACAATTTAAAAGGTATACTCAAGACTTACTGTTATAAGGAAGTTATTATAATAACTAAGACAAGTTTTAGGAAGCTTGTGGGTCTTTCTTAAATCTCCGATCTAGATCATATAAATGCAACAACATCAGCGCTTGGCCTCAGTGCCGACGAATTCGACAGCGGGATTTTGAGGTCAAAGTTCAAAGGCGGATCAGTAGGGTGCATTTAAGTGGTTGTTATGATCCCTCTTATCCAGAGAGCAAGCAAGCCGATAAATAAGAAGAAAAGATTGTGCTTTGTACCTACCCATCCTAACGATAAGTAAAATAAATAAATATTGGGCATTGACGGCCTTAAACCTAAAGGCTCTTGTAATGTCCAATACCGGATGTTAGACCAAATGTATTGTCCAATCCAAATGTATTTTCCACTACTAGTTCAATAGCCACCTTACCGCTGGTGGGGGGTAGCTATTTTAATGAGACTTGGTTGTTTGTTTGGTGTTCAACTTAATCTAATCTTTATTGTCCAACTTATTAGCTATTTATACATTATTTTATGCTTGTGTTGCAATTACTTGAGGTATTTTTATCTTATAAATATGATACATTAAATTCGCTTATTCTAACTTCACTACCTGTGGGAACATATAGTTGCTGATTCAGCAACATTGCTCGTTTGATGTGCAGTGAGTATGTGCAATTAGCATGCCTTGTACGGTGACTCTGTGCATTAATTGTACAGCTCTAATCATTGGCTTTTGCGAAGTGGAAGGGACCTACAATTTTAAGCCGAATCTGAACGGAAAATTTGAGAAGCTTCTCAGGACAATTGATGCTTTTGGATTTTTGTCAGACGATCGCAGAAGGTGGAGCAGTGGAAAAAGAAGTGATTTGAACCTGAGACGCTTGAATATATTGATAGGGTATCCATAAACGAAAGCTTTGTTCACAAAACAAGTAGGAAAACTTGGCATAGCTTATCTGACGGAGCATATTAAATAAATAATTTTATTTTAAGGTAGATTGCAACGCCAAAAGTTTATAAGACTCCGTTTCACTACAATACGTAACGTTTTTTGATTTTCCCTTTCGCAATAATTACCAGCCATAGTTTCGTCATCGACATACAATTTTATGTTTTGTATAAACGGCCGACGCCGCGTTTGGGCTTTTAGTGTCATCTTAAACGGTCGGTGGAGTGAAAGGCTAAATTTTAACGATTGGCCTAATTTCACTCTGTGAAAGTGAAATAAGACCAAACGAATTCACTTATCCAAAGTAATAAGGCCAAATGCTTAAATAAGGTCTAATTAACTGCACAAGGACATCAGTCAATGAGATATAAGTTCCAATTTTTTTTTTCGGGACATTTTATAATATACCCAACCTCACGCATACTCCAAATCCAACAGTGACCCCAAGCAGAGCGGTTGTAGGGGGTCAGCACTCCGCATGCCCCATACGCATTGCACTGTTTATGGCATCTACTTGTATTTTCGCAACTCAACGTCGCCATGAATATCACAAGTAGATCTAATAACCACCGCTATGCCTATGGGGGCCTATGGATTTAAAGTAGGTGCGTGGTTGGGGTAGGTGCTATATGTCTAATATGTAATCAAATTCTTGAAAAATAGCACCAATGGAAAGTGAAATAAAGCCAAACTTAAAGATGTGGCCTTATTTCACTTTCTCAAAGCGAAATAAGGCCAAATGCACAAATTTGGCTTTATTTCGTTTGGCGTTATTTCACTAACCCTCTCGAACCTGGTCAGGTTAGATAAGGTTATAGTGTTAGTTGGCAGAAGCCGACACACTTAGACCATTAAAAAGGTCCATTGTAATACCACACGAATCAATCTTCTTCGTACTCCATGAAAAAGTTGGAGCTTTTCATAAAGCTTGAAAGACCTTTAATGTCGATATTTATGAGATCGTTGAGATCATTGTAAAAGAATGATTCCAAATGAAGGCCCCATTTATTACCGATGTTTTTTTGCAAGAGAAGAGTGCTACCGTAGCTTTTCGAACTCTTTCTCGTATGTTGGGCCTCCAGCTAAGCTTTTTATCTAGAATGAGACCCTAGTATTTAGCTTCATCAGAGAAGATTAATCTTGTGCCCCTGGTTGAGGGTGGGTTATTTGTGATTTCCTAGTGAATAGAACAAGTTCGGTTTTGTAGGCGTTAACACCTAACCCACAACGATCTGCCAATGTCGTTAGCTTGTTGAGAGCCTTTTGCAGAAGTTATTTCAGGGTGTTTAGTTGCTTCCCTGAGGCGGCAATTGCAACGTTGTCCGCATAGGCAATAATCCTGCAGCCCCCCCCCCCCCCCACCCCCTTTAAACTAGGCACAGGAGCAGCAGCTCCTTCACCACTAAGTTCCAGAGAATCCGCCTTGCGGGGTTCCTCTACTGACACATCTTCTGGCAGATGTTACACCCAGTTTTGAGTTTATAATCCGACTTGAGAGTTGTAAGTACAATAGATCAAACCTGGGTGTTGGCATTGAAATATTCTTCTGTCTAGTTTGTAACTGTCGAGATACAGTTGTCCACGTGTTTTGATCTTTTGGAAACATTTACATTTTTGTACGTTTCGTCTCTTCGCATAAGGATTATGGAAGCGAAAATGGCGGGATTAATGTTCCGACTAATATCGACCATTATTTAATCGACCTGAAATCCCCACCGCATTATATACTTTCCATTCAATCCATTTTCAATTTATTACATCATATCGCGAGTGCAAATGAGACGTAGGCTTTTGCAGAACATATTTCGGAGAAGTTAAACATAACAGTAAACTTTAACACAATTTATGTAAAAAAAACAGATTACAGAAAGGAAGAATGAAGAAATATAGAGAGTAGAAGAAACTGGATGAGACAAATGTAGTAGGAGAAGATAAGAGTGATGAATTAGAGAATATTGGTTCTTGTTACAAATGCGTAAGCGCGGAATTATTTAAAATATATTTGCTCCAATTATTTGCTGGCATCGTTAAACGTGACAAGTAACTTGTGTTGAGACTGGGACTCACGCTTGCAATATACTTTAGTAGAGAAATTAAAAATGTAGAAGACATGCAAAGTTTTCGCAAGACCGCATAGATTCTCCCGACTCAGTTATTTTTATGGTCGACGGCCGAAAGCGACCAATTTATTTGTATCCAAGATTTTTGTAACCATATTAAGAAAATTGAATTTGCCTATTGTAGATACAGGGGTTCATTGGTGACTTAGATATTGAAATCATTTAAGATTTGTGTGTATTAAGATTAAACCCGTAAGATAGCGACCAATTTTAAATTTTTGATTGATCCTCATTTATTCTAATAATGAGATCTACAGCCATTCCGATTGGTCGTGACAAGTAGGCATCGCCTGCATAAAGGTGAAACGACACATTTAAGCAAACATTGGGCAGATCATTGATATATATATACAAAATGATATTAGACCTAATATAGATCCCTGAGTTTTTCCCGTTGGTATGACTCGAAACTCGGAACATTTTCCATCTAACTAAACTCTATGGTAACGCTTGGGCAAATAATTACTTATAAGGCACACCGATCTCTCGCTAATGAGCGGGTTTTGTTGCATATGTAGCCATATGTACCTGTATCGATAAACAAATCCTTAAATTCTTTAACCGAAGTTATAGACGCCAAATTTGAAAAAGACATTTTTTCAGCAGAGCTCGTTGAGTGCTTTCACTTTAAATGACATTTAATTGAAATATCGCTGAGTGGACATATGTATATCATGTGCCAGTACCAGTTGCTCCCAAAGCATAACCACAAACGAACGCAGACTATTTCATGGAATTTTAATCCTAAATCAACAAAATCGATTCCATTTTCAAAGGATTCCCGGCGTTAAGGAAATCCTTGCAAGCCACTACTATATTGGTCGTTTGCATTCAATTAAAACTGAATTCATCAAACCGATTCGCGTGTTCATCTATGTACAACAAACGTACACCAGTTTCAAGAGTATCTTTAGACTAGAACGTATTTTCACGTTGATTACTCGCAACGTAAATAGACCAATCAATCCAGTTGCACGTCTGATGCATATATTAATCGAAAAAAAAAAACAATTTCCGTACATAAATATCGAATACAAAAAGCACAACCAACTGTTGAGATTAAAATCGACGCCACTAAATCAATAACAATCCCCAAATACGATTCGATTCACACTATTAAAGATAATACGCGCCGACGTGTACACCTCGAGAATCTACTCAGCATTTATTAGTGTAAAACGACTTTATCAAATTATCCTTGGAAACACGTTTAAAATTGTATACATGCTGATAATGTGGGTGCTCTTACAGAGTAAGATCCAAGTGTTCATCCTGTTGCGCAATCATGTTGTAAAGCACACCAACCAACGGTCCATTCTATCAAAAGCCTTGGAGAAGTCAAGCAAGAAAAGTACCGTTATTTGATCCATATCGTACTTAATTCTGGTGTCACTGAAAACAACTATGACTTAATGCAAAACCAGACTGGACTGGGGACAGCAAACAATGTTCATCCAAATCACTCGAGATTTGTTTAGCGAGGATTTTCTCCAAAATTATCGATACGCAAGGTAATAAAAAACTGATAGGATGAAAATCATTTGGCACAGAAGACTATAGGTTTTTTTGGTACAGGAATAACTTTGGCCAACTTCCATCTATCCGGAAATGTAGATGTAGCAATACAAAATTTAAAACATGCGTAATGCATCTTATGATATGGGGTAAGATCATCATCAGAACGAATAACATTAATAACATTAATTTCTATTACGACTTCAAAGTCAAAATCATATGCAACCAACAATTGATGTTTGGAAGTAAAACTTGAGCTGTAATTCGCCCTGGTTAGGAAAACAGCGTTAAGTTCATTAACAAAGGGAATGTTATGATTAACAACCTTTTTTACAATGCCAATACTTCAAAACGATATCGAAAAATTCAGATTGTGGCGAATAAACCACTCCAGCGTCACAGAGAGCGCATTTTTGTCAACATTTTCCGTCATCCAGGACTTTGGATAGGTACCTACACAGATAAGGTACAGGGTTTAAGTATCAAACCCAAGGTAAGCCCATTGTTTGACTGGAGCTGGAAAGAGGCTATCAGGTTAAAAGAGGCAAGCTTTCGGTCATTCAAAGCCAATCCATCTGAGGAAAGCCGAACAAAGTTTAAACGAGCCAGAAATGACTGCAATGCCCATATTAATCGTGTCAAATCCTCCCATGATTAAAAGTTCAGGCAAAATATACTACAAAATCCCGCGGATATTAACAACTTTTGGTCATTCGTTAAAAACATAAAGAATTCGGCCTCATCATCCATCCCGACACTCATTTACAATGACATTCCAGCTGTTAGCTCTATAGATAAGGCCAATATGCTTGCTGCTTACTTTGCAGTCAGCTCAACGCTTTCAGATTGTGCTTTATCTCCCCCTGCACTCGAGCGAGTAGAATAATCCATGGGACCAATCCACTTCCGCACTCGTACAGTGGCTAGAATACTTCAAGATCTTGACGTTCACAAATCCGCTAGTCCAGATGCTATTTCCCCTATCGTTCTGAAGAGGTGTTCTTCCTCGCTGGCAAAACTATTGCGGAAGCTTTTCTATCTATCCTTTTCTTCAGGGATCTTCCCGAGGAGATGGAAAACGGTATTTGTCGTGCAGCCAACCCCAAAAACGGTGAATCTTCATTTCCCTCCTCCTACCGACTAATTGCAATAACTTCCCTTCTTTCCAAGGTCATGGAAACGCTAATAAACCGTCAGCTCATGAAATATCTTGAATCCCGAAAACTTCTTCACCAAGGTGATGAAAGTAAGATCGTTGCTCTTGATATTTCAAATGCATTTGACAGAGTTTGGCACCAAGCTTTCTTGTCGAAAATGCGTGCATTTGAAGTCGATGATACCTTTCTTCAATGGATTAGAAATAAGGTACCTATCGGACCGTTCAATTCAAGTTGTTTTGGATTCCCAAATAAATGCTGGTGTTCCCCAAGGCTCCGTTCTGTCCCCTACTCTCTTTCTCATTTTTATAAATGATTTCCTGCCTGTTACTTCTAATCCAATCCATTCCTTTGCTGATGACAGTACCCTCAGCTTTTCATATTCGTTTCTTGGGTCACGCCCCTCTTCTTCGGGTGCGGAACTGGAACGGCAACGTATGTTTAGCTCATTAAATTTCGATCTTAACAGCATAACTCAGTAGGGTACAACCAATAGAGTGGAATTTAATGCTTCCAAAACACAATGCTGTCTCCTGTCATTAAAGCAAAACCCACAAACACTGCCATTATCTATGAATGGCACTTGCATCGCTGAAACCGAAAGACTTTCCATTCTCGGTATGTGTCTTAATGACAACCTTCGTTGGAATGACCACATATTCGATGTCGCCAAGAACGCCGCGGAATGTCTAGGCTTCCTTAAGCTATATATGAAATGTTTGACCCCTTTTGTTCTGCCTACAAATTACAAGGCGTTTATTGGCCCGAAGCTCGAGTACAACGGTCATATCTGGTCTGGTGGACCAATAACTTATTTGAAGCTACTTGACAGGATCAAAAAACGCACGATAAAACTAATTGGCGACCAAGATATTGCGAAATCGCTTAATTCTCTTAGTCATCGTAATGTCTCCTGTGTTTCGCTATTTTATCGGTATTACCACCATAAGTGCTCTAACGAAATATCGAGTTCCATTCCACCCCTAGAACATTCCAACCGCAATACCCGCCACACAATGAATGCTTATCAGTTCACCCTCAAGTCTGTATTCGGACGTACAGTGAAGTACAAAGAATCTTTCCTTAGCCGTTCAACACGAATGTGGAATACTCTTCCACACTCTATTTTTCCTTTCCATTATAACCTACAAATATTTAAAACCAACGTGCATCCGCAACTCTCGTTTTCTTCTAATCCTTATTTCCCTAACGCCCGCGCTGTTTAGCCAATAAATGATAAGGTGACTAACAAAAAAATCCCTTTAGTGCGTGTAAATTATAAAAAAAACATAGGGACGGGCTACAGTCCGCTTGGGCGAACTGTTGGATACCCTATTCTTATTCCTATCCCTCATAAGTGGGGAGTCTGGTTGAATTGTCAAGAAAGCTCTACATATTTTGTTATATAACATTTAAAGGATTTTATCGAAAAAAACGAAGCTTTTGTAAAAAAAAACGCTCCCTAGCTCAAACTTTGGTTTTCCAATAAAATTGTTTTATTTAATTGTGGCATGAGCATAAAGTGCCTCTAGAGAGTATATATTATAAATTTCAGCTCCCTAGCTCAACTTTTGGTTTTTCAATAAAATTGTTTTATTTAATTGTGGGCGTGTCAGTGGGCCGATTTTGAAAATTTTATATCCCCAGCAGTTTTAGGAGTCATAGATCATATATTAAAAATTTCAGCTTTCTAGCTCAAAATTCGATTTTTTCCAAAATTTTGTTTTTTTGAGTTTGTGGGCGCAAACTTAATTATTTCGGGACCCTAGAGAGTATATGGTTAAAATTTCAGTTCTCTAGGCCCAGTTTAAAGGCCTAATTTTTGACAACAGACGGACGGACGGACGGACGGGCATGGCTAGATCGGAATTACTATCGATGCTGATCATAAATATAGTAACTTTTAGGGGTCTACGGGCAATATTAAGGTATGTTACAAACTATGCGTCCAAATTAATATACCCTTTTTTTTTTTTTTTTTTTTTTTTTATAATATAGCCTTAGAATAGGGTATAAAAAGTACAGAGTCATCAAAGAAGAGTCAAACATCTTCATTTTTGCATGATTTCCATGGGGTTTGCGAGTATGCATTCCTAAACGACGAGTCTGGAGCTGTCAACTTGGGAATGGATATAATGACGATGGTCGATACTGGAAGTCCGATAAGTTTCGTGCAGCAACGCTATATTCCACCTCACCTGATGACATCTTTAGGTATTTTGCAGGATTAAATTGAAAACCGTAATATTTGTCTGCATATAGTAGCCGTGTTTCTTTGCACGCGGATATAGGGATAATTTGAAATTTGCATGTAAAAACAACTTATACTATATACCTACGCTAACTTTAGCGGGGATAAACAGTGCTTCCAAAATCCATTTTCTTCGTTTTTGATTAATCCTTCCGATGGTTTTTGAAGCATTAAAACAAAAGCTATTAAACGCTCCTATATTAAGCATGTGTAATCCCAATGTGGAGACAGAACTGCACTGTGACGCAAGCAGCTTGGGATTCGGGGCAGTTTTGTTGCAGCGCCAAGAAGATAAACTGCTCATCCAATATTCTTTTATTCCAAACGTGCCACAACCCAGGAATCCAGATACCACTCTTATGAGTTGGAATAAAGCGCTTGACCTCGAAACATCGGTTTTGTTTTAATTTTCATTTCGTCTCGTTTTTAAGAATTTGGTCTATTACACTTATGACATGGGCTAAGATCTTCTTAACAAGGCGAAGAGATAACCCATCTTCTTCGACAGCATTCGATTTTAAGGAACGAATAACAATAATGACATCAATTTCTGGTACGACTTCAAAGTTAAAATCATACGCAAACAATAATTGATCTTTGGAAGTAAAACATGAGCTGTAATTCGCACTAGTTAGGAAAACAGCGTTAAGTTCATTAACATCGGGAATGTTATGATTATGACTAACAACCTTTTTTCCAATGCCAATACTTCAAAACCATATCGAAAAAGTCAGATTGTGGCTAACAAACCATTCCAGCGTCACGGAAAGTGCCTTGTTGTCAACATTTTCCGTCATCCAGGACTTTGGATAGCTACCTACACAATTAAGGTATAGCAATCGTCAAAGTTGGTTGAAATCCTATGTTTTTTTTTTTTTTCATAGCAAGTTATAATCGAAGTGGTAGATTTATACGGTGTCCTCGATGAATTAATCGCCTATTTCATTACTATCCATGTCTCATAATTTAACAGCAATTATACTAGCTTAAGCTTCGGAAGCATTTATGAACTAATAAACTAACTTACCATCAGAGAAAACCATCAGGGTCGCATATAGATGTTTCAATAATTCTAGTGTGAATCGTACTCGTATACATTTAGTTCCAATATTCCCCCTACCTATTGAATTCAAAATAATTTCCCATTTAATAAATAGACCGGAATCAACTCAGCTCTTGTATGTGTATAAAAACTAGACCGCGCTTATATTGAATAAACAGAAAATGAAAATGTTTTCCATTAAAATGATCCCTGATTGGCCATCATCCCTCCATTGTGTGTTGTTCCGCAATCGACACCACTAACTGGGAAACGAGGCCAACGTTGTTAACAGAATAGCTCTTATTGAGAACAATACCCAAGCCCAAGAAATATTCACTTGCTTCGACGGTCGGGTGCGCGCCACTCCAAAACCCACTGCCACTAATTACACTCAAAACTTAAGAAAGCATAATTCGAATGGCCTTCATTTCGAATTAAATGGAATTATTGTTTTGCACCCTGCGATGGGGTGCCAGAAATTCGATTCCATCCGAAGCAAATTGGCTTTGGCATCAGCCTCATGCTTATGACCGATGTAATGTCGACGCGCATCAGTTCTGGCCCTATATTCCCAGGAAATATAATTATTATCATGCAAGTGTGCTACTTGTTTGCTTAAACAAATATAATATTAACCAAAAAGTCAGCACAGAGATAAACTAGAATCACTCAACCACATTATGTATGTACCAACCTCATTCCCCGGTCCAGCCAACCCCATCGCGTTGTCAATTTTGGGGTTAGAATCCGGCAGCTCAGGCAACACGGTGAACCGAATGACAACAAGCGTTTGTTTTTTTTTTCCCTTGCACATGTGGTTATTGGTGTTGCTGCTGGTGGTGGCAGTGGAAGCTGGTAACCCATAAAAATGCGGTTCTAGCAAAGAAATGCAATTAAAGGGTTCTAAAATTGCCACCAATTGATTTCTTCTTTTTGTGTGTGCACTCGTACGTTATGTGTGATAGTGCTTAAACCGACACACACTCAAATGCAGTTGGAATGCATTCAGTTTTATTGAATTAACAATGCTAAGGAGAAAGAAAAAACATAGGGACGGGCTACAGTCCGCTTGGGCGAACTGTTGGATACCCTATTCTTATTCCTATCCCTCATAAGTGGGCGTGACAAAAGTCTAAGTATGGTTGAATTGTTAAGAACGCTCTACATATTTTGTTATATAACATTTAAAGGATTTTATCAAAAAAAAACGCTCCCTAGCTCAAACTTGGGTGTTTCAATAAAATTGTTTTATTTAATTGTGGGCGTGTCAGTAGGCGGATTTAAAAAAAATTAACACATGAGAATAAAGGGCCCCTAGAGAGTATATATTATAAATTTCAGCTCCCTAGCTCAAACTTTGAATTTTCAAAAAAAAAATAAAAATTAATTGTGGGCGTGTCAGTGGGCGGATTTTGAAAATATTTACACATGAGCATAAAGGGCCCATAGAGAGTATATACTATAAATTTCAGCTCCCTAGCTGAAACTTTGGATTTTCAAAAATTAATATACCCTTAGAATAGGGTATAAAAAAATTATTTTATTTATTTGTGGGCGTGTCAGTGGGCGGATTTTGAAAATTTTTTATCCCGAGCAGTTTTAGGGGTCATAGATCATATATAAAAAATTTCAGCTTTCTAGCTCAAAATTCGATTTTTTCCAAAATTTGGTTTTTTTGAGTTTGTGGGCGTGTCTGTGGGCGGATTTCAAAAATTCGTAAACTTGATTATTTCGGGACCCTAGAGAGTATATGGTTAAAATTTTAGCTCTCTAGGTCCAGTTTAAAGGCCTAATTTTTGGCTACAGACGGACGGACGGACGGACATGGCTAGATCGACATTACTATCGATGCTGATCATAAATATAGTAACTTTTAGGGGTCTACGTTCAATATTAAGGTATGTTACAAACTATGCGTCAAAATTAATATACCCTTAGAATAGGGTATAATTATTCGTTTAGTGGTTGTGGCCTTTTGCGGTGCTCATATTTGTGCAAATTGTGAAGTTTTTCTCTGATTTTTTCCCCTATAAAGAGGAAACGGAAAATGAAGGAGATTTGCGGCATATTAAAAGTCCCTCAGTTATCCTTTCTGTTTGGTGTCAGCAACCACTGGAGTGGATATCTCGTAGTGAGACTTTTTGTTTAAACTTTTGCTATGCACTAGTCACAATGTCGATTTCTTTTGATGACGTTTTTAATCAAAGTTTCGGGGTAGTAACTAGTTACAATAGAGTTGTACATTGAAGGCAAATCAAAAGGCATCCGTAAGAGGTGGTAAATTTGGAAGCGGAGATTAAGGATTAGCTTTACGGACGAATGAGCGGACCACTGAACGGATAATCGATTCTTAATCTTGTAAAACTTACTAGAATTAAAAAAAAGAAAGATATGGCTTTTTGAAAGATAACATTTTCGAAGTAATTTAAATTATATATTATACTGCGTAGTTCCATAAAGGCTAACCAACGACCATACCACGTCGAGTTAATCGGTTCTCATCAGTCGTTCCGCAGCTCTCATCGAGATAGGTCGGCTAGTTAGTGTTCAGCGGGAAAAAGGATAGTGTATCGATTATAACAGCGATTTAGCCAAGTGTTTTTTAAGTCCAAAGTTGGCTTAGTAAGCTAGGCGTCCGACTTTGACGCCGGAGACTCGGGTTCGATTCTCGGCCAGTCTTCAATTTTTTAATTTTATTTTTTTATCGGAAATATAGAGACAGAGACACAAAAATAGACAAAAAAAAAGTGCCGCATTATCAGGCGATGGACCCCGGAAAATCGGTGGTCCCGCTTACGGGTGTGGGTGTGCCGTTGCGACGTGTGGTGCGAACACGTGAGCCGGCAAAAAAATTAGCAGCAACAACAGCAGCAACAACAGCAGCAGCAACAACAGCAGCAATAACAGCAGTAACGAAAGCTGCAACAGCAGTCACAAAAACAGCGGCAGCTTGTATGCCAAAGGCAGCTTTAAATGCCATGACACCAAGCCCAACAGCGTGTTCCGCGTTGCCCAGGCGGGGATCTTCGCAGGCAACACCAGCAACAAAAACATCAACAACAACAACAACGCCAACAATAAAAGCTCTCGCTACAACGCCAGCAGTAACTGTAAGCGAGGAGTATAGGACAGTGGAAAAACGCCGGCGGAAGTTAAATCCGAAGCCGAACCTTTCAGCCAAAAGAAGGTTAAACTTGGCAGGCCATAGTGTGGCATCATCGGTGGCTGCATCCGATGATGACGGAGCACACTCCAGCTCTTATGAGTATGATGGAGGAGAGGGCCGGTACGTCGGAGAGGGAAACTCCTTCAAGGACTTACCGGTCGATGACGAGGAAGTCGTACAAATGGACGACGAAAAAGAGGATGATGAGGAGGCGCAGCTGGACAAGCTCATAAAAGAGCTGCTGGAGAAGCGCAACCAGTTGCGCAGAAAGAAGCTGCAGCAACAGCAACAACAAGCTGTGCTCAAGCAGCAAGTGCAACAACAACTGGAGGTGAAGCAACAACAACGGCAACATCAACAACAACAACACCAACAACATCAACACCAACAACATCAACAACAACACCAACAACAACAACAACAACAACAACAATCTAAACAGTCACGGAAGGACAAAATACCACCCATTAACGTGAGTAATTTCGACATTGTAGATAGTATTAGGATTTGTAAATTAATAACAAAAAATTTCCATGTGAAAAGGCTTTCTGCTAACAATCACATAATTATATGTGAAAAATAGAGGAGTACCAGAGGGTGCGCGCCGCTTTGGGAGAGGTGAAAACCGAGTACTTCACGTACACCCCAAGGCAGCAAAAGTTAAAAACCGTGGTACTGAAGGGAATCGATCCCTCAATTAAAACGGAGGAGCTTGAAAGAGAGCTAAAGAATTTAGAAAGCGACGACCTCCATTTCGTGGGGGTCAAGCCGTTTTCCTCCGCTGTGGCAAGGGGTGGTAACCGTCACTTACCATTCTTCCTAGTCCAGCTTACTCCCGACAGCAAAATCGACAGGCTGCGAAATATCCGCTTCCTGTACTACCATGCTGTAAGGTGGGAGAAAATAAAGAGGTCAGATCGCATACTTCAATGTATGCGCTGCCAAAGGTTCGGGCACGCCGCAGCTAACTGCAACATGCAGTTTAGATGCGTGAAGTGCGATAAGGACCACATACATGGTGAATGCTCTCTAGGTAAGGAGAGAGTCGAAGACCGGAGTGTACTCTCCTGTGTGCTCTGCAGGAACTCTGGACATCCCGCCAACTTCAGGGGTTGTCCAAAGTACCAAGAATTGAAAAAGAGAGTCCAGGCCCGCAAACAGCAGTCTGAAGATGATAGGCGTCAGAAGAGTTGCTCGTTCGCAAATTTTGTGGCACCCAACGTGTCCTTTGCCCAAATGGCAGCTGGACCGGGTCAAGCCCACATGACATCAAACCAACCAATGGTAGCCCAAAAGGCACCAGAGGTGGATCTGGACTTAAAATCGATCCTTCTGTCTCTGCATGGAAAGATCGATAAGTTCCAGAAACAATTAAATGAACAAGCGGCCCGAATTGACTTTATATATTCGGAGCTGTTTGTGGGGTCTGGTGTGCCATAAGTCTAATGGCTGCGCTGGATGAGGGAAACTTAAAGATCCTTGCTGTGAATGTTAATTCACTAGTCAGGATCGAGAAAAGAACGTCACTTGCCAATTTGTTGAAAACCGAAAACCCGGATGTGCTTTTGGTTAGCGAAACTAAGCTAAATCAGAAGCACAAATTGGGATACAAAAACTATCATGTAATAAGAAGAGACCGGCCTCACTCCACTCAAGGTGGTGGGGTTGGAATCTTAATTCGAAAAGGCCTGCGCCATAGGGTTATATATAGCGGGGACGTGCGTAGGTTCCAGTTGTTGGAAGCATGCATCATATGCATTCCTCTCCATAGCCGGAGGAGAATGTATGTGGTGTCGCTTTACGCACCTGCAGCACCTCCACCCAACCAATTTATGACAGAGCTCGAGACACTTTTTCGTAGTCTGCAGCTGAACTCGGAGGAGAATTATTACTTCTTGGCCGGAGATATTAATGCCAAACATGCGGCATGGGGAAATGTTACTGCAAATCCCAGGGGCAACCAGTTTCACGACTGGTGGCGCCTCAATATGATTGAGTACAAACTCGAGTTGTACGCGACGGATATCCCTTCCTTCCCAAGAAGCGGTGCTTTCCTGGACTTGGCCTTAACGGACGCAAGACTTCAACTGACAAACATAGACCAATACACGCGGAACTGTTTACGTGCGTTTGAGTACGATAGTGACCACTACGGACTCGCCGCCGCAATACGGATCCCGAACGAGCAAACGCTGCTGGAGGAGTACGAAGCAGTGTGTTCATTCGACTATCGGAGGGCACAATGGTCGCGCTTCTCCAGATTTTTAAAGCGAGATTTACGTTCGAGTGGGATCGACCCACCGACAAACAGTAACATGACAAATGATGAAATTGATCGGCATTTATTGCAAATGAACGACGCCATCAAACGAACTATGGAACGAACTATTCCTCGGGTAGGACGTTCCGACGACGACCAGACAGAAAAGTACAGAAACCCTACAATCGACGCACTATACCGACAGAAAAGTAGACTGCTCTCGAGGCTTAAACGGCTGTACAGGCAATTTACTGATCGCGACGACCCGGAGGTAAGGATGCTGAAGTCAGAGATCCGAATCCTGAAACAGCTGATAAAAGAAAATTACAGAAAATCTGTAAGTCTGTATTGGGGCAATAAAATTCGGGCTATTAAAACCTGTAGTCCGAATATGTTCCCACAGATAAATAAGTTGTTCAGGAGGAAAGATCACAATGATATTCCTTGTATTCGAATCTCCCAGAACAATCCTGTTCGCCGTAACCACGACATTGAGAATAGGGCTCTGGTGAGCCATTTCTATCTGCGCACCGAACTTGAGAATTGGCGATCTGAGAATAACGGTTTCACCGTGTTCACTGATGAAAACCATGCTAATGCAGTTGTCGCCAATGGCCGAGATGCATCGCACTTGTTCGTGTCGAAGAATGATCTTCTGTGCATCTTCGAGTCACTAAAGAATAAAAAGTCGGCGGGGATGGATGGTTTCTCAAACGTCGTATTGAGACACCTGCCTTTGGAGGCTGTAGATATTTTCACCACGCTGTTTAACAATGCGCTGAATAATGCACATTATCCGGCGCATTGGAAGGTAGCTGTGGTACACCCTATCCCGAAAAAATGTAAAGATAGGACGAACCCTGCCAATCTCCGGTCAATTAGCTTACTTCCGAATATTAGCAAGGTCTTTGAAAAGGTTGTCAATAGAGCCCTGTTAAAGTGGGTCGAGGACAATAACATAATCCCGGACAACCAGTTTGGTTTCAGGGCGAGGCATGACACTATTCATGCCGCGTCGAAACTGGTTTCCGACATTCAGTGGAATAAATGCAAGAACCAATGCACGGGTGCTTGTCTGGTTGATTTTGAGAAGGCTTTCGACACCGTATGGTTAGAGGGACTTTTCTACAAGTTGACCAGGCGGGGGATGCACAAACCTTTGCTATATGTAATTTATAATATGCTTATGGGAAAGAAGTTCGTTGTCAAATGTGGCAACGTGCCTTCGAGCAGAGTCTTTCAAATTAAAAACGGTTTACAGCAGGGGGCGGCCAATTCTCCGATCCTGTTTAACATTTACACGAGTGATCTGGTGGGTTCACTCAGACATGCTATAGCGTATGCCGACGATTTGGTGGCATACAGATCAGGTTCTAAAATCGAGGTCATTAATATCCTTTTGCAGCGTGACTTCGATCAAATTAAGCGATATTGCGACGACTGGAAGTTGAAAATCAACTTTCAGAAGACGGAAACAATCTTGTTCAGAACTCCATTGGCTGGGGCCTCTAGGGATACCAGAAAAAACTGGAAAAAATTGGCCATTATTGGACAAAATGGGCAGCCATTGGCGGTGAGAAGCGTAGTTAGATATCTAGGTATCTGGCTTGACCAGTATCTATATTTCGATAGACATATAGTTGCTTGTCTTGCTGGGGCCAAGAAGGCTTATGCTTTGACAAGGAGACTGTTTCATAGCAGTCAACTTGACTCCAAAGTGAAGGTCATTTGCTACGTGGCCCTTATAAGGCCAATTATCGCTTATGGTTGTCCATTGTGGTTCAATATAGCGCCCAGCTATATGGAAAAGATTCGGGTTTTGGAGAGACAATGTCTTAGGACCTGTCTCCGATTGTTCCGAACGCCTGAATCCAACTATATAAAATACTATCCCAACAAGGTCCTATACGATGGGGCTCAGTTGAATAGGATTGACAATTTCCTCATTAAGGTCACTCGAAGGCACGTTGCAAGGGCGATGGCCAGCGACAATAGTCTGATATTTGGGGCTTACTACCCCAATGAAATGTACATTGAGAGTACACTCCGGTCTGGCTTTATCCCGCCAGAGGCATTTATCCATATTGATGCAAAAGGGCTGGTACAGACGAGGGATGGTATTCCGGTCTTATACCATCGCTACCGCAGCGCGAGAGATAAGCGGCTCCTCCATTACGGGGACGTCGCCAATGCTCATGAGCTCCTACGTTTTAGTACCGCAATATCGGAGAGGGATAGATTCGACACGGAAAAGCAATTCGCCGAATTTTGGTGGCTTGTTGAGGGGGGAGGGGTCAACATGCCCTCCCAGGATGGTGCGTTACTCTAGGTAACATCCTCTTAGCTTATAAGTTAGATTAAGTCAGCTAGGGCGTTTTCGGGAGAGGCCGGGTTCGCCAACGTGTGGTGGTGCTTCCGGGAGTTGACTGACGCTGTAAGGCTTCAGTCGGCTCACGGCGGCGCGTGTGCACGTTGACGACTGCCAGGCGCTCGGAAAGCAATTGGGATTTTGACCACTTGTTGCGCAAGGCAACGAGTGCTCAGAATCCTAATTATAGTTAGAATACGTTAAGTAGTTTAAATAAGTAGAATAGGTAGTTTGTAATTTGTTTTATATAAAATCTCAATAATGAAACCGAGTTTTAATAAATTTTCTCGAGGAATATATATGTAAGATTAGTTCGTAAAATAGTTCGTAGGCCGAAAGGCAATAATTCTAAGATATAGTTAAGTTTAGAGCGTTCGCATAAGGACCAATAAATAAGAATAAGTATCCTGTTAATTTTAAGTTAGGTTTAATCATTTTTGTCTAGTATGTAAGTAGATATTTATCAATGAATAAAAAAAATGAATTTCAAAGTCAAAAAAGTAATCGGTTTTCATCAGATCACCGTAATTAAACGACGTTGGGCGCGGTTAGTACGTAGATGGGGGACCGTTTAAGAACAACCGCGTGTCGTTGGCCAGTCCCATCTACAGAGTTGAGGTAGATAATTATACGTGGTATCACAATGGACCTAAATTGGTCTAAGTGTGTCGGCTTCTGCCGACAGCCACATAAACCTAACCTAACCTAAAGGCTTATGCTACACTGGCAATAGAGTAGGGTATTTTTATAAGAGGCCCAACATCAACAACTTCTTAACCTTCTGTGCTCAAACATATTTTTTCTAACGCGCTCCTCACACTGGGGTATCACATACCGCACCAAATGTATTAAAAAATAGATGCCATTTTATATATATATATATGTTGTAATCTAGCAAGTTATTACAGATGGGCCTCCGGGCTCATCTACACGTAGAGTTAAGCATTTTGAACTGACAACTTCAATATTAAGCCAATGGCATCCGTTGTTCTGTCTACCAATGGCATAGCAGCTTCTATCGTTGTTTTTTGACAGCTGAAAACCAAGCACGAAAAATATAAAGAAAGAAAGTAATGTTTACATATTCGATCGGTTGCCTGCTTGTAAAAAAATAAAGTAGATTGTTCTTTTGTGGATAAAATGTTTTAAAATAAAGTGTATTAAAACTCAGATGTGGGGTATTTTCACGCGATTAATTAAATAAAACCTAATTTTGTTTTGAACACATTCCTGAAAAAACATGTCTGATCGAACGACAAAAAAAGAGCTGATAAATGCTCTACGAAACGCGGGCGTCTTAGTGCCTGCAACGGCTGCAGTTTCCCGATTGAGGGAAATGCACGACAACTTACGTATAATCGCTCCCCCGAATCAAACAGATGCCGATGCCGAAGAAAACGCCTCCGCTGCCAGATGCCCAACTGATGCCACCGACGAAACAGACGCCATAGATCAAGAAGACGATGCCGACGTGTTCTCAGACGTCCAACATGAAATAGACAACGAGAATTCTGCTGCCACCGAAGACGAATTAGACCGCTAATTGGCCATATTGCGTAAGCGCCACGAAATTATTACGCTACAGCAATCAATCGCCAAGCTAGAACAAGCTGAATTGCAACCGATGCAAGCCGCCGCACAGACGCCTACAACTTCTAGTATGTCAATGACACGGCTGACGTTCCGGGATATCGAACATGCTATCCCGAAGTTCGATGGTGAGATCAGGGCATATAATGTCCACGATTTTCTGCGGAATTTTGAAAGAGTCATGCGGATGGTGGGAGCTGACGAACTGTTTCGCTACACGTCTCTTTGCAATTCGCTGACAGGCACTGCCAAATTACTGCTAAACAAAGATGCATTCGACTACTACGACCTGAAGGCAAAGCTAGTCAGGGAATTCGGACGCACCATAGGCCGTAGTGAAATATACAAGATCCTGGCCAGCAACCGATGGAACAAGAAGGACAACATACGTCGCTATGTACTAGAAATGGAAAACATCGCTGCCCGTTGCAACTTTATTGATGAATTTGAGTTGGTGGGTTTCATCATTGATGAGATGAAAGATACGTCATGAGAATCTCATCTCCTAATGAATTCCCGAACTATGGATCAATTCAAAGACTCTTTAGATTTATATGAGCAACGCCGTGCTAACAGGCTGTCCACCAAGAGCGAAACCCAAAGAGCACATTTAGTCAAGACACACGCTAAAACCGAGGCAACCGACATAGCAGAAGTTCGTTGCTATAATTGTACTCGGCTCGGATATTACCAGAGCAAATGTCCATATGAAAAGAAACCCAAAGAAGATCCCGAATATGAACAGGAGAGTTGCCGCTGCATGGAGTCATGGACTCAACAACTGATGTCGCTGCTGCTTCATATAACCGCTGCCAAGATGAAGAAGACGATTTTTGTAGTGCTATAGATAACATTAATTTGGTAAGTGTTGCCTATTATTCCGACCAAGCTAAGCGCAAGCAGTTGGAAAAAATGTATTTGTCTCTTTTCGATACCGGCAGTCCAACTAATTTTGTCCGCAAATCTGATGTGCCGTATAGAATTGAAAACGCTGTTGTGAGATCAAAATACAGTGGCCTGGGTCAACAAACATTGTTGACATACGGGAAAGTTGAAGCTAAAATAAAATTCCGAAACCAAATCGAACGAGTAGCTCTAAATGTAGTTCCAGATGACACCATGGCAATGCCATTAATATTAGGTCGCGATTTCTTAAGTCGATTTAGTATACACTTATGTAAAATTAACCCGAAATCTGTAATCTCAGAGAGTTCAAATAAATTCCTTCGTGAAAGACAATCAGATTTCTGTGCGCTTAGCTCGAGTCTTGTTAAGAAATTAGAAGAAGTAGAAGATCATTCAGTTGCTGATATTTTCATGGGGTCAGGCGAAGATATTGATGAAGATAAAATTGAAACAGCGATACGGCCAGAGGGGGTTTGCGAAGCAGAGAACGAGTTGTCGAACGACATTATGTCAATCGAAGTAGATGTTATGTCAGCCGGAGTAGACATCAATCCTGTTCTGGATAAATTCCGTTCCGAAGCATTAATTGATGTTGTTCAAAATAACTATTTAGAACCAAACGAAGTTGCACTGAAACCATATGACAACGAAATGCATATTAGGTTGTCGCATGATACGCCTTTTCACTGTTTGCCCTGTGGACTATATTTCATGAGAAAAAAGCATTACGAACGATTACCGATGAGCTATTAGAAAAAAATATTATTAGGCCGAGTGATTCCCCGTACGCATCCGCAATAGTGTTAGTGAGAAAGAAGAACGGCGAAAATGTGTTGATTATCGCCCGTTAAACAAGTTGACTATTCGTGACAATTATCCGCTGCCTTTAATCGAGGACTGCATAGAGTACTTAGGTGGGCAAAACTATTTCACGACTCTTGATCTGCGAAATGGATTCTTCCATGTAAAAATGGCACCCGATTCCATAAAGTATACTTCGTTCGTTACTCCATTTGGTCAATTTGAGTATTTCCGTATGCCCTTCGGGTTGAAGAATGCGCCAGCTGTTTTTCAGAGATACATTCATAATATCTTCAGGGATTTGATTGACAGTGGTCTTATTATCATCTATATGGATGACATTATTATAGAAACCGCAGACTTCGACACACATCTGCGATTGGTAGCAAAGGTCTTGTGTAGAATGAAAGAGAAGGGATTAGAATTGAAATTGAGTAAGTGTAAGTTTGGCTATGGGGATATAGAGTATCTTGGTTATCGTATCAACTCAGAGGGCGTATGCCCAAGTGATTCACATATAGAAGCTATTCGGTCGTATCCAGCACCTATAAATCAAAGGGAGGTGAAAACATGTTTGGGATTGTTTTCATATTTTAGAAAATTTATTCCAAACTATGCCAGGATTGCGAAGCCATTGCAGCGTGTAACTCATGATGAGGTTCAATTCACCTTTAGCGAGGAATGTGAGCGCGCATTTGATGAATTAAAAAGAAGGCTGTCCTTAGCCCCGGTGCTTTCCATTTATGATCCAGCGAAACAAACCGAGCTGCATTGTGATGCGAGTTCGGCTGGCTTTGCTGCAGTTATACTGCAACGGCAAGCGGATGCTAAAATGCATCCGGTCATGTATTTTTCTAAGGCCACGACTGCGGCCGAGGCGCGATATCACAGTTTTGAACTCGAGACCCTAGCAGTTATATATGCCTTACGTCGTTTTGATGTCTATTTAGACAAGATACGAGTACCATTCAAAATAGTGACAGATTGTAATGCACTGATTCTAACGTTGAGTAAGAAACAACTCAATCGTAGGATAGCTAGATGGGCACTGGAGTTAGAAAATCATAATTACACGATCCAGCATCGAGGTGGCGTCAATATGGGTCACGTAGATGCCTTAAGCCGCTGCTCTCCCGCTGGTACGGCCGATTCGATAGGTTCCTTAACTGGTGTTGTCAGTGAAAATTTGGAAAACACCGATTCTAGGTGTCAGTTAGTATGTGCGGTGGGCTCCGATGAGATTGATTTTCACATCCAGGTCACCCAAAATCGTGATGAATTCATAAGGCATTTGCGAGATCGCCTGGAGGAAGAGGTTGTGATAGGTTTTGAACTAATAGATGGCTTGGTATTTAGAAGAAATAAGGCAGGGACGTTGCAATTGTACGTTCCAGGTGAGATGCGAAGTAACGTGATTAGGCTAGTCCATGAAAAAATTGGTCATTTAGGTACGGAGAAGACATGCGATCAACTAAAGAAAGCCTATTGGTTCCCAAAGATGGCCGACAAGGTTGATGGATTCATACGAAACTGCGTGCGTTGCATAATGTGTTCGGCCCCTGCTCGTGTAAATGAGCATGGTCTCCGCAGTATTCCCAAGAAACCAGTCCCTTTTGATACTATACATCTCGATCATTTTGGTCATTTGCCTTCCATAATTTCGAAGCGAAAGCATATCCTTGTTATTATTGATGCCTTTACAAAATTTGTCCGCCTTTATCCAGTTAATTCCACGAGTACTAAGGAGGTAATAGCCTGTCTTGACAAGTATTTCAGCTATTATAGTCGCCCGAGGCGTATCATAACTGATCGTGGCTCGTGTTTTACGGCCCTAGAGTTTGATGCATATTTGTTGAAGCACAATGTTTCTCATGTTAAGGTCGCTGTGGCTTCCCCACAGACAAACGGCCAAGTGGAGCGTGTGAATCGGGTAATCAAGCTTATGCTCAGTAAAATAAGCGAGCCTATTAGTCACGCTGACTGGTCCAATAAGTTGAGTACAGTTGAATACAGTCTGAATAACACCGTACATTCCACTACGAAACAGACGCCTAGCAAACTGCTTTTCGGTGTAGAGCAGAGAGGTGAAGTTGTGGACGGGTTAACAGAATACATCGAGGAAAAGAATGAAGGAACTTTGGAACGTGTTTTGGAAGGAATGAGGTCATCTGCTTCGGAAGCTATTGTTCGGTCGCAGGAATATAACCAGAGGTATTTTCGCGAGCGAAGCAAACCCGCGAAGACGTATTTAGAGGGAGATTTTGTCGTAATTCGCAATGTAGATACGGTTGTTGGGACTAATAAGAAATACCGCGGCCCATATGTCATTCATAAAGTTCTGCCGCATGACCGGTACATTTTTTTTTTTTTTTTTTTTTTAAAGGAAATCCAAATCCCAGAGCACTCAGACTCGGTAACGGTCCAGTGTACTACCAGGCAGAAATCCTCCTTTTTGTGTAGAGGCATGTGAATGGGTGGCGTATGTTGTTGTTCCCCATGAGTCATGTATACTGAACCATACCGTACAGCCTGCATGGAAACAACGAGAGTATACATTTTCTTTCTCACAAGTTCCGTTGACCTTGGGAAAATCTCCAAAGATGATCAAAATCATAACACATATGAGTACATGACCGGCTATTAACGGGTCGCTATTTACTAGACACTGTACAGGTCTTTCATCGCTCTTGCTGTGATTACTGTTATCTATTCTATTGTTAAGCTTATATTAAGTAGACATTGTATAATTGATTTTTCATTCTGATCTTAGCGTTCATACAATAAAGAACCATAAAATAGAAAGCGACGTTTTTATTTTATTTGTGTGCATAGCTCAGTGTTCGGCTACTGACGGGATTTTATTAAATCCATAACTCATGGGGATTGAACCTGCACCGCACGAGCCAACACACTAACCTCTACACCGTCGCCACCCTATGACCGGTACATGGTGAGAGATATAGAGAACTGCCAGCTCACTCAATTGCCTTACGATGGTATAATTGAGGCATCGCGTATTAGAAAATGGTTGGTAAATGACAGCACACTGAATGATCCGACGCGTCTTGGTACAGGCAGCACTTATAATATATAAGTAGTAGTATTAGCACTTATGGTTATAGGTTATAAAAATGTATGTAATAGTAAGCATAACACATGTATTGCTTTGATCGGGGTCGATTTAAAAGTCAGATCGGCCGAAACTGTTATCTAGCAAGTTCTTACAGATAAGCCTCCGGGCTCATCTACACGTAGAGTTAAGCATTTTGAACTGGCAACTTCAATATTAAGCCAATGGCATCAGTTGTTCTGTCTACCAATGACATAGCAGCTTCTATCGTTGTTTTTTGACAGCTGAAAACCAAGCACGAAAAATATAGAGAAAGAAAGTAATGTTCACATATTCGATCGGTTGCCTGCTTGTAAAAAAATAAAGTAGATTGTTCTTTTGTGGATAAAATGTTTAAAATAAAGTGTATTAAAATGTATATATTTTTATACCCTATTCTAAGGGTATATTAATTTTGACGAATAGTTTGTAACATACCTTAATATTGCCCGTAGACCCCTAATAGTTACTATATTTATCCTGGGCGGGGAGGGGGGGGGGGGGGGTAGGACCCCTACCAGGCGCGTCTCTGGGGTTGCGGATAAGGGGTTGCCCCGGTACGATGAAGTGTAAGTTTCACAGTGATTCGTGATCCGGGGTAATGAGGTTATAGCAGTGAAGATGACAAGAATCCCACGGTAAGGCCCATCGTGGACCAAAACCAACTCTGGGTAAGAGTGTTTTGTGGGAGTAAACCCCAGAAAATCACATCCCACCCTGTCTTTCCCATCCTTCCTCCCTCCTCCATTCCTTCTTCACCCTGGGCTGGATTAAGGTGTGAACCGTACCGTGCCGAGAATCAGCCTGGCTGAGGGCCCAGGGAAAACAAAAATAGGTCAGTCGCAAGCGGTGTATCCAGAGAAACTGGCGCACTCTGGATCAGCTTGCCTTGTCTGTACATGCGGGGCTCTGTGCGGATGGGCCACCCCTTCCCTAGCTACTCGTGGGATCCAAAATCTTAAAATGCAAAAAAAAAACAACCAAAAAACTGAAAAAAACACAAAAAACACAAAAAATTCAAAAAAAAAAGAAAATTCTGAGGCCGGACCTCAACAAAATTCGGCACCGCCAGCAGCTCCAAAAGCACTGCACGTGTGGAGGAGCACCTGCAGAACCTCTGCATTGACGACGCTACAAGCGAGTGCTCGATGCTCTCTGACGAGCTGAATGACACGACACCGTCGTGTAGTTCGGCTCCTCCAACTCTTCCTAAGCTCTCTGGCCATGAGAAGAAGTCGCTAAGTCGAGAGACCTCAGCGGCTTTCCGTATCCTAGATCGACTAGGCAAAAAGCCGGAAAAGGATTGGAGCCAGCAGGAGCGGGAATCCCACATCTGGGCAACCGACACGGCTAATCAGTTCAACGAACTGATTAAGCTGCAGCCTCTACGGCATTTCAAAACTGGGAGCCCAGGTACCCATGGCGTACGACGCCCCCCCTCTCGTGGCAAACGACACCCCTCCACCCGGGACCCACACCAACCAACCATTCGTGGCATGAGTCACCCCACCACTCAAAAAGTGAAGCCCTCTCATCGGAAGAGCAGCACCCAAGCTAAGGACTTAACGAGTCGCAATGGTTCAACGAACCAAGCTGGGAGCCGATCCGTGTTTGCGACAGGAACTGCGCCCACACGGCGTAGATCCGTAGACGAGCAATCCAACGCCTCGAAGAAGACCAAGAGCTCAACGAGCTCCAAACCCTTCTCTGAGACGGTCAAGGATAGCCTCGTCGTCGCGATAGTGGATCTGTCTGACGATGAAGGGAGAATCTCATACGAGAAATGGAGGCTCATTGAAGGCAGAGTGATGAACTGCCTTTGCGAGCGTATCATTACCCATCCCAACTCTCCTCCCACCTTTATGGACGCTGGCTGGCACCAGGGCTACGTAAAGCTGCTAGCCTGTGACGACCAAACTTCGATCGATTTCATCACCACCGCCATTGCAGGTATTGGGAAAAATCTGGCCAGGTGCCAAGCTTAAGGCGGTAGACCGGAGCAAAATCCCCCACAGGCCAAGAGCTAGGATCTGGGATCCAATCGAAACCAGCGAGCCAGCCATACTACAAAGTCTGGTCAAGTACCGAAACTCGGATCTTCCAGTCAAAGACTGGAAGTTTATCGAAGAGACACCGAGCTCCAAGAAACCGGAAGAAGCCAAGAAAACTGGCCGTTCGCTGATGGTCTTGCTGACCACCGAGTCCTTCCCCTTGCTCCGGGCTAAGGACTTTAAGATCCGATGCGGTCTTAAAGAGGTGGAAGTAAGACCCATTGCTTCGGACCGCAACAGAGTTGCTGGCCCCTCTGAATCGGCAACACCCGCCTCCCCCCGTGACGAGATCCCCGATGATGATCCATCATCGCCAGAGAACCCTGACGCTACCGTTGTGGAGAGGTCTGTATCAGTTAGCAATGATGCTGAAACTGATACAGATTAACCTTCATCACTCCATTTTAGCATCCATTGGTGTTTTTGATTGTATTGAAATTGAATGGAGCAATACAATACTTCCATGTCCCATCTGTCATTGATTGATTGAATGATTGATTGAAATGACCGAATCATTTTTTCAACCAATACTTGAACGATTCGATCATTAAATTTGAACGATTGACACAGCTCTATGAGGGACCCACACTACACGCTATACCACACCAAGAACGCAGGTAACATTCGAGCTTGCATTCTCGCTAAATCTACACTAAACTTAACCTTTCTTCCTCACCGCAGCACGAATGACCTGGCAGTAACACTGCTAAAATCTGCAGAAGCCAACATCTGGCTAGCTTCAGGATACCTACCCTACGAGGACACCAATTTAGCTCCATCAGAGGAGGTGAGAGTAGTGGTAGAAGAAGCCAGGAAGAGAGGAGAAGAAATTTTGCTGGGATGCGACACCAATGCGCACCATGAACTATGGGGTAGTATCGAAACTAACCCCCGAGGTGAATCCCTAATTAAATTCTTAGTACGCACTGACCTAATAGTGTGCAATAGGGGAAATAGTCAAACTTTTATAACCAGAACCCGGCAAGAGGTACTAGATGTTACCTTCGCCTCTATGAACTTGTACCCTGCGATTTCTAAGTGGACTGTATCTGACAGCCATTCCTTTTCCGATCACCGCTATCTGAAATACGAACTAGAAATAAGCCATAACACCTCACCAGCAGTTTTTCGCAATCGACGAAGAACTGACTGGTGTAAACACAAGGAAATCCTCTCTGCTGAACTGTCCAATCGTGTGCCTAAGACTCCAGAAACACAATTGGAACTAGATGAGCTTAACGCTGTTCTAACCTCCGCCTTAAAAGTAGCATTCGACGAATCCTGTCCAATTACTACGAGGAAGGCAGACAATCGTCGACCGTGGTGGAATGCAGCACTTAACAAGCTTCGCCACACAAGCAGGAAGCAATTCAACAAAGCCAAAAGAACGAGGCTACCTCTGGACTGGGATATCTACAAAGCAAGCCTTAAGAGCTTCAAAGCGGAAGTTCGTAAGGCCAGGCGTAGATCTTGGCGCAGTTTCTGTCAGAGTATTGCCAATACGTCTCAATCCTCTAGGCTACGCAAAGTCCTTTCCAAGAACCCAACCATACCAAGTGTCCTCATGAATCCCAACGGATCATGGACAGAATCAGATGAAGCATCGCTTGGTCTGCTTATGGACACTTACTTCCCCGGCTGCACGCCTATACCTAGCGAAAACTCTGCCCTGGTAAACGCTGCACGCCCACCGCCACCTCTGGACCTCATAAACGAGGAAAAACTGAAATGGGCAGTGAACAGCTTTGAGTCATTCAAGTCCCCGGGGCCAGACGGCATTTTTCCGGCATAAATTCAGGCGGCCCTCAGCATAACAGGGCAGCACCTGTCCCGTATTATGAGGGGCTGCTTGATGCTAGGAACAATGCCGGCCGCCTGGACTGAAGTAAGAGTGGTATTCATAGCCAAGGCAGAAAAAACATCGTACACTTCCCCGAAGGACCTTAGACCCATAAGCCTAACATACTTCCTCCTCAAGATTCTACAAAGAATTCTAGATCTTCACATTAAGGCCACCATTGATAGCAACTTGCTATCCACATCACAACACGCTTACCAAAAAGGTAAATCTGTTGAAACGGCCCTGCACTCTATCGTCTACCACGTCGAAAAATCCCTACCTATCAAAGAACTTGCTTTAGTGACATTTCTCGACATACAGGGAGCTTTCAACAACGTGGCTCAACATCGACGACTCAATCTGCTGCTTTGTGGAATACATGCTCAAAAGCAGGGTAATAACCGCATCCTTCGGAAGTAGCACTATCAAACGACGTGCACACAGGGGCACCCCCCAAGGGGAGTATTGTCTCCCCTACTGTGGAATCTAGTGCTCAACGAAGCACTTCTGAACATTGAACACACTGGATGCAAAGTTATCGCCTATGCAGACGATGTCGCGATACTTGTAACAGGCAACTACCCGCAGACGCTGGCCGATGTCATGCAATCTGCTATCAATATACTGACAGGTTGGACCGAAAGATGCGGCCTGTCCGTCAATCCAACAAAGACTGAGCTGGTCCTGTTCACACGAAAACATAAACTCCCTGAGTTCATTACCACGAAGATCAGAGGCACTCCTCTGGCACTCTCAAATAGCGCTAGCTATTTAGGTCTGAAGCTTGATCGCAAGCTACTTTGGAGGGAAAATGTAGTCGAACGTGCCAGGAAATCCCTAGCTGCTCTTTACATTTGCAAAAAGGCGGTAGGCTCCACGTGGGGCCTACAACCAAAAATTATGCACTGGTTATACATGTCGGTAGTTAAATCGATTCTCCTCTATGGAGTACTGGTCTGGTAGCCCGCCTTGGAGAAGAGGTCCAACTTAACCTTGCTGGACAAAACTCAACGAGTTGCATGCCTCAGCATCACCGGTGCGCTGAGAATCTCTCCCACTGCGGCGCTCCAAGCCATGCTCCACTTTCTCCCGACCGACGTCGTCGGCAAACAGTTGGCTGCCAGCTCAGCAATAAGACTGAGAAGCTCCAAACAATGGAAAGAGCAACACACTGGACATCGACATCTTCCTAAGGTCACCGACCACCTGCGCACTGAATACAATTTCGACCTGGGCTACAAACATCTAATCCCAGACAGAACCGAGTGGACACAACGTCATGTCCTACACCACGAATCGCTGTCAATTTTTAGGGATGGGTTCAAAACGGAGGAGGGAGTCGGTGCCGGAGACTTCTCTGAAGACCTGGACATCCACCTCTCCTTTAACCTTCCAGATCACTGCAGCGTTTTTCAGGCCGAAGTTACCGCCGTCCGCCAAGCCGCTGCCTGGTTGTCGGTTAATACGATATCGAAATCAGATATTGTAATATACATCGACAGTCAGGCTGCCATCAAATCCCTTTCATCCAGCACTACAAGATCCAAGGCAGTGAAAGACTGCCGTGCATCTCTTAACGAGATGGCCGGTCAGTATAGCCTCAGCCTTTGCTGGGTGCCGGGTCACTGTGACATACCAGGGAATTGTGAAGCTGACGAACTGGCCCGGTGAGGCTCTTCTGGTTTAAACAGCATAAGCGTCACCGACATCGAGGCGCCAACGTCTTATGTTAAAAACCTCATAGACACCAATGCGGTGAGCGAAGCCAACCATCGTTGGCACCAACTCGACCAGCGCAACACCGGAAGGCTACTCTGGCCGACACTAAATAAATCCAGGTCCATCGGACTACTAAGGCATAAGAGGGGACCCTCTCCAAATTAGTAAACGCCCTCACCGGGCACTGTGCTATAGGAAGACATGCCCAAAGGTTGGGCATTCCCTGCAATGACTTCTGCAGAAGCTGTAGGGACGAGGAAGAAGAGGAGACCATCAGTCACTTCCTTTGCACGTGTCCTGGACTCGCCAACATTAGGAAGGCTACATTGGGTGAATACCTTTTCAATGATATAAACGATCTTAACAACGCCTGCACATCAAGGATTAGCTCCTTCATTCAGAGGAGCAAATGGTTCCCTGAGTAAGAGTCTGACCCACCCACCTTACACATCGGCAGCACAATGGACATACTTCTGGTCTAAGTGCATTCTCATCGAGGGCCGGTTTCAACCAACCACCAACCTACTATATTTATGATGAGCATCGATAGTATTGTCGATCTAGCCATGTCCGTCCGTCCGTCCGTCCATCCGCCCGTGTGTCGGAAAAAATTAGTCCTTTAAACTGGGCCTAGAGAGCTAAAATTTTAACCATATACTCTCTAGGGTCCCGAAATAATCAAGTTTACGAATTTTTGAAATCCGCCCACAAACTAAAAAAAAACAAAATTTTCGACAAAATCGAATTTTGAGCTAGAAAGCTGCAATTTTTTATATATGATCTATGACTCGTAAAACTGCTCAGGAGATAATATTTTCAAAATCTGCCCACTGACACGCCCACAATTAAATAAAACAATTTTATTGATAAACCAAAGTTTGAGCCAAGGAGCTGAAATTAATAATATATAGATACCATCTAGGGGCCCTTTATGCTCATGTGTAAATATTTTTAAAATCCGCCTACTGACACGCCCACAATTTAAAAAAAATTTATTTGAATTGAAAATCCAAAGTTTAAGCCAGGGAGCGTTTTTTTTAAGGAGTAACCCTGTCCTCCGACGACCTCAGCCCTTACGAAAAAGGCATCACAATCTTCTGACCGTTTGGCAAATTACAATCTTCTTTTTTTTTCAACGACCAGGTTATGATCTGAACGTAAGCGATAATAACCCTCTCACTTCACAGCGCCCCCTTCTGATCCACTTGTGGGACTCGCTCTGGTTGACAGTCTTTAGTAGACAAAAAGTTGCTGAGACCAAAGTTCTAGAAAATTTAATTGCCTGAAAGTTTTGCTAAAGTCAAAAGTTGAAAAT
The DNA here is from genome assembly GCA_949715645.1 of Portevinia maculata. Lineage (NCBI taxonomy): Eukaryota > Metazoa > Arthropoda > Insecta > Diptera > Syrphidae > Portevinia > Portevinia maculata. The sequence goes on along the minus strand of OX454525.1, from coordinate 12,302,831 downwards.
GGTCGATTTATATACCACAAACCAGCCGCCACTTATGGACAAGAAATAGAAATTCGTCCTCTCTGTCAAATTGCAGTTTTAAATCTCATTCCTTATACATTTCCACCATTTGTTAGGATATTAAAAATTGGTCACAACAATTCGCACCGTTTTTACACAATAAACCGAGAACAATGGGATAATTGCAACGAAAATTTTGGTTTTATTCAACCCTGACTGCAGCCACAACAAAGGACTTTGAATACAATTGAAGCTCCTCCAAAATTGAAAAATAAATAAACATTGCCGATGCGAGCACCATTGAAATGCAGAATAATGGAGTTTCGGCGGCACATCGGTATTAAATTTTTCAAGTGATAACTTTTTTTGATAAAATCCACTCAGTTAAATTTCAATTTAAAACGTTCCGGATTTATGGAATGAATTTATTCACACTAAAAGTGGATAACGCTCGTAATTCCCAGTTTAATTCAATTTTCTTTCGATGAATTTTTTATTCAAATTTAGTCTTAAAGTTACCCATCAAAGTAGGAATGGAGCAAGCGACAAGCAATGTACACATTCCACAGTTATACACCCGACTTACTCCTCTAAATACCTCGATCCTTTTATCCACCGTGACTGTGTCGAACAACCATTTCTGTTCGAGTATTTTCTTCATAATTATGTATAAACATAATGTAAGCCACATAAGCTCTGGTTTATCGTATTCGTTAAAATAAAGCGGCGGATGTCCAAATTGCGTCACACATTCTCTCCCACTTAAACGTGTTAATTAATAACTTTCGTTAATCCATTGGGAAGATGGTTTGTCAGAGTTCAATTGAAAAAGAGCGCGAGAAAAACATGACATAACTGTAGAATGCGGATGTTAATTCGTGAACAGAAAAAATCCGACTACGTGCATACACTCTATCCTCGGGTATACAACAGCAGGATTATCATACATAAATACGAATACCTGGCATGTCTCTGCAGATTGTATTTAATTTTTCTGCTTGTCTGTGGAAATAATTATTATCATTGGAACTGCGGCACTTTACCAAGGGATGGGCTTTATTTCAAGCGACCTTTTTGAAATACACCTCTATTGCGGTTGTCAATCAACGACCAATTGATAGTTGATAAAATGCAAGTTAACACGATGCACGAGTCAGGTGCATGCCAGCGAATCATACAGTATTCGCTGAATTGACACTTTCATGCACAGACTTGTTCTCACGATCACAGTGCATGAAATGGGATTACCTGCATGCGCAACTCAACGGATGCGCATGCGATTACCGGAATAGAGGAGTCAGCAGTTCTGATGTTGGGAACAGAGCTATCCAGAGGAAGATATTGTAGTTATTAAGTAAGTCTTAATTCTGAGTTTGTATAGTGCGGAGCTCGCTGAATAAATCCTATATTTACTTATAACTTGTAGTGTTTTGAATTAGCGAACGGTTGGTGTTCGCGCGGGCTTCGGCCCGCGTTTATTTTTTAGTATACGCGTTTCGCAATAATTTAACTTGCATCAATCAATTGATAGTTTTGTGTTGTGTAACTTAGTTGATAGAGGTTTTGATCATTGTGAATGAAATTGACTGTTGTGAATAAAATACGCTTTCTTGACATTAAATGTCAAATGCAAATTTTACTTTTGAAAATTGGGTTTTCTTTTAATATTTGGTTTATTTTAAAATGAGTTCAGTGGAATTGTGGTTTGAGGACGAAGAGGAAGAGAATACGTTTTTGGAAATGGCAAGAAGAAGGAAGCAACTTAGGGATGCTTCAAATCCTCTAGAATTGGAAGAACAAATGTGGGTATTCTTTACCTCAAGTCATACCAATCTTAATTATATTCCTTTTCAGCTTTATATCAAATGTTCGTTTGTCGAAGGCAGCTTTTACTTATGTTTTATTCGGAATAGAAGCCAAGATAAAAACACCAAAAAGATGCACATCAGTTCCCAACGCTATAAAATTGTGCGCAGCGTTGAGTTTCTTTGCGCTAGGGTCATTGTAGCCTTGACAATTGACACTCGCAATACCGATTTTTGTATTCACAATCAAGAATTAATAGAAATTGACATTGAATCAACAATTCACTGACAATTGACAGTCACAATAGCGATTAAAGAAATTGGTTTATAGATACCGAAAACCAATTGATAATTGACAATCGCAATAGGGGTGAATATTTTTGTTTGATTTTTTTTGCAAAAGCCGATTTTTCGAACTCGCCCTATCTATTATTGTGAATGGAATGGTTTCCATATTCCACACAATTCATCATTCATCTAATTAAAGTTGGTGAAGTGCTTGCTTGAGAAGCTGCTCAAATCTGAGAGTTTTTTGGAAATAATGCGGAAAGAAATAGAGCAGCAGCACAGAAATAAGCAGTCTCATAATCGGTAGTGACGATCCGTGAAACAGCACTGTAACTCCAGCCAACCACTTCACGTGGTGACAATTACAAGATACGGTTGCTAACTGCAAGTGTGTTATCACACAAACTGGAAAAACACGGAACTAAACAGTCTATTTAACATAAGAATCTTTAGGTATACCATTCGCTGCATGTAAACCCATGTTTAAGCTGGATACCATCGAGAAATCTAACATAAGGTGGACAAGTGATACAACTTGTCTATCGATAAAACAGAATTGGGATAAGCTGAATTTGTTTGATCTGTCTTAACAGATCGTACATTGGTGCTTCAATTGGTATCATCACTCGACTCTCTCTCATAAGCAAGCATTCAATAAGGCCTGGTATATACTCAAATGATTTCTGCAGAAGCTGCTTGGAAGAAGAGGAGCCTATTTTCCACCTTCTCTGCATGTCGTGGTCTCTCTCAACGCCGAAAACTTCATTAGGGAGCTTTCTTCTATAATGATCTTAATGATGTAGCTAACACTTACATAAAAAGTTGCTTACACTTCATAAAAAGATCTAACTGATTCAAAGAATAGGGTAGAATTAAATGCACGTGGTTTTACAAAGGACGTTGTACCGGTTTTTGCCGACTGCCACTTCAACGTAAACTTATCCAATCTTACCATTTTACTACCATCCAAGTTTAGTTTAACTTACTTACTTACTCAACGGGAACCCTTGGAGCGTGTCTGCCTCAGACATTGCAGCCTTCCATCTTCAACGATCCCGGGCACTCTGCTTTTAGTTGTTCAACCAAGCGCAACTGGTTTTCAAGGGTAAGTCTTCGTCGGATCTCCACTTTGGTGTAATTTGTGGAGTTGATGTTTACCCCGAGGTAGGTGAACTCCCTTAGTACCTTGAAGTTGCTGCTATCTACAGTGATGTTTTGTCCTAGTCGGTAGACAGATGTTTGCTTATTTGTTGAAAGCAAGTATTTCGGTTTGTCCTGGTTGACTTCAAGGCGAACCAATTTTGCCTGTTCTTCAATCGCCATGAAAACCTCTTACACTGCACTCTGAGATCGTCCGATAATGTCGATATTGTCCGCGTATCCCAGCAGGTGGACGGATCTGTTGAAGATAGTGCCTTCCGTATTGGAACATGCCATGCGCACTATATGCTCCAGAACAAGATTGAAGAAGTCACATGACAACGCTTATCCGTGAATGAATCCGGTACAGGTTTGGAATAGTTCGGAAGAACTATTTCCACGCGACAGAACTGGATCAGTTTTGCCGGGATCCCGAATTCGGCAATCGCCAAGTAGAGCTTCTGGTGATGAATGCTTTCATATGCGGCTTTAAAGTCGATAACAAAAAATGGTAGCTCTCAACTTGAAATTCATTTGTCTTTTCCAGGAATTGCCTTAGTGTGAAGAGTTGGTCTATTGTCGATCTGCCGGTTCGGGAACCGCACTAGTAGGTGCCGATTAGAGTGTTGCAGAACGGCTTCTTATATGCATTTATGGGAAACTGCGTAGTAAATATTAAAATGAAACTCAAAGGTAATAGAGCACTACAGACAGTGTGGCCAGTTATGCTGAGAACATGGCGGTACCTAAGGAAGCGATACCACTGGCGACAGAAGAGGAACTAATTCTCGTATTCAGCATGCACAAATATTATTTAAAATGTGCTGCACTGGAGCTTTATGCCTTATTTGTTTTGTAGTTTAATGTTTTCTTAGAAAAATGTTCTATGCAACAAAGGTACGTACATTTTTCCCAAAATCGGAGAGGGCGCTCCTCTTTGAATAGTTAACCGATTTTTTTAAATTAACAAGCTCCGCCCTCCCGGTTTTGCCTGTGCCCCTCAATGGTTGCCCCAGTTCAATTCCCAGCCAAATAACATCTTGAGTTTTTTTTAACTGCCCCAGCTCTTGCGAACGTCTGACAAACATCCAAGAGTATCAATTGTCCTTTTGGACTATTGCTTACATTGTACAAAAGAAATAGCCAACTCGGTCTAGCCGTTCTCAAGTGATGCGGTTACATGCAACAACGAAATCAACCACAAAATACAAGTGTGAATACAGCGCCACCTATCAGAATTCAACAAAATTGTAAACAGTTCAATAATCGTAGTCAACATACACCCATTGTGAACTAATCTAAATGTAGATTTTCGAAAATATCTCAACTCCACTGCAACTTTTTGGATTTTGAATTGGATCCGCTTCAGTTTTTATCAGCTATTTTGTGTATTTTGTAGATTTTTTTTTTTTTGGAGTGGATTAGATTAATTTATTTATTTATTTATTTATTTCATTTCATCAACTGAGGTACACTTGGTCCTCTAATGGATTACATACATACTTAATTCGACAAATTATTAACATACTTAATTAACCTCACCAAAGTTTGTTAAAAGTATAAGCAATTGATTTTTGAACGTATTTCTACTTATATTAGAGTGAAGATCAATGAGATTCCCAATTGAATTAGCTTCTCTTAAGCATCTAGTTATTGTTTCATTATATCCGTATTGTACTCTATGCATAGGCTCAACAAAAATATTTTGATTTCTCAATGGTATCACGGGTCTTCGATATCTGATCTGTGTAAGCAGGTAAGGACAATTTATATGTTTAGTTATTAGGTCTCTCACAAACATGATCGAAAAATACCTCCGCCGAATACATAAAGGCAGAATTCCAATCAGCTGGCATCTGATATTATATGGTGGCAAGTCGATATTCCAATTAAGCTTTTTTATCGCAGCTCTAGTAAACCATTTTTGAATCTTCTCTATCCTTCTAGAGTGAACCATATAATATGGATTCCAGATAACAGAGCAGTAATCTAGGGAAGACCTCACATATGCAAAATATAGGTATTTAAGGGTATGCGGGTCAGAAAAATCTTGAGAGTTTCGCAAAATAAATCCCATCATTGACCTGCATTTTGTGACGAGGTAGTCTATGTGACTATTGAAGTTGAGTTTATAGTCAAATAATACGCCTAAGTCTTTTTTGGATGCGATGCTTTCCAAAGGTAGATTTGTTATGCTGTAGGTAAACTGAATTTGTTCCCGTTTCCGGCAGAATGTAAGGCTATTGCACTTTGAAACATTAAGATTTAAACAGTTAAGTGTACACCAATCTGATAATCTATTGAGGTCATCCTGCAACAATAAACAGTCCTGGGGTGATTTAATAGATCGAAAAATTTTCAAGTCATCAGCGAACATTAAGCATTCAGAATTAAGGATGACATTGGGAATATCATTAACAAATAAAAGAAACAACAAAGGCCCAAGATGGCTGCCTTGAGGGACTCCCGAAGTAGCGTCAATGCGATCTGAGACAATACCATTAATCCTAACAAACTGCGAGCGTCCTCTTAAGTAAGAATTGAACCATTCTAAGAGACTTGAGTGAAAACCATTGTTACGCAATTTATTAAGAAGAATATCGTGGTTTACCCGATCAAATGCTTTTGCAAAATCTGTGTAGATGACATCGCACTGCATACCATTTTCCATGTTGTTTGCTATAAAATTTGTTAAAATTGTCAGATTAGTCTCTGTGGATCTTCCAGCAATAAAACCATGCTGATACGAAGAAATTGTGGACTTAAGAAGAGCTGTAAGTTTACCACAAACAAGTTTTTCGAACAATTTCGGGATAGTGGGAATTTTCGATATTGGACGATAGTGAGTAACATCTTGTTTGGGACCAGATTTATAAATCGGTGTTATGAATGAGCTCTTCCAAGCATCTAAAAAAATTCCCTGCTCCAAGGAACTATTGAAGAGCATATGAAGTGGCACTGAAAGTTCATCCGCGCATCTTTTTAAAATAATGGGAGGAATACCATCAACGTCTCCTCTCATGTCGGATACTAAATCGGACAGCGCAACTACTACTTCAGAAATAGATAAGTATATGCTACCAACGTTAATAGAATTCGTGGAGTAGTCAGATATCGTACCTGCTCGTAAGATAGGCGTATTATTTGAATAAACAGATTTGAAATGGCTAGCAAACATGTTGCAAATAACTGAGAGGTCTGTTGACAACTCGCCATTATACTTCATACTATTAGGAATTCCAGTCGATTGTTTTTTGCAATTGATGAAACTCCAAAATCGTTTACTATTGACTTTCAGGTCTGATTCCACTGAAAGGACATATTGCTCATATAAAAATTTGTTAAGAACTTTAAAATCTTTTTGAAGAGTCCTATATTTCAGAAGTAATTCTCGATCAGAAGATGATTTGCGCAATTGTTTATAAGTCTTGTTTTTCAGGTTATTTAGATGGATTAATCTTTTATTAAACCATATGGGCTTTGAGTTTCTCCTAACTTTAACCTTAGGTGTGTTTACGTCGATTATGTCATTGACTATCATGATCAGGGTATTGTATGAGTGTTTCAAGTCTATGCCATCAAATATTGAAGACCACGCAATACCATTTATACAATTTTTAATATTACCAAAATTGGCTCTATGAAAATTGTACTTAAAGTTTGAAACAGAAATTGGCTTAACAAATTTGTAGAACTGAAAATCTAGGCTTAATGCAACATGGTGGATTGAATCTGGCACAAATGGAAGGATACATTTACTAATGTTGACGTTAAACTCAGTATCGACAAAAACTAAGTCAAGAGTACGGTCTAAAGAATTTTTAATATTATTAATTTGCCGAAGGTCAAATTGTGCAAAAGTATCAACTACTTCACTCTCAAAATCAAAATTTACATTAAAAGGAACGATTTTTAGGTCATCGGAATCAAGTAACCAATTTAAATTCGGCAAATTAAAATCCCCCATAATGAGGATATGCTGATTATCATTCAAGTTATTTAATACAGAACAACAGTTATCTACATGAAGTTTATATAATTCAAAAGAACTCTTTGGTGGGATATAACTTACGATACAATAAATGTTTTTGGTGTTGTCAATTCTTATCTTGACTATTATTTGGTCAACATCTAAATGATCGGATAAGTGGGGTAAATCAACTTCTACAGCATTCAAAGAAGCACGAACAGCAATTAACACTCCGCCGCCTCTCTCGGAACCAGTCAAATCAGCACATCGATCTTTTCGGAATACCGAGTATTGCTGGTTATTAAAAATTTCGGCATTATGATGTTTGCTAGACAGCCAAGTTTCGGTGAAAGCCATGACGTCATATTGTAGCGAGGAGGAAAAAAGTAGGAACTGATTGAGTTTAGTTCGAAGACCTCCAATATTTTGGTAGTACAGATGAAAGCTTTGAGGATAAGGCGATGAGTCCGAAGAACTTAATCGTTTTTTGGATGGATACTGTCCGGGACGTTTAAAATCGCTTCCTTGATCAATGTTGCATTTAAAGCATTAGGTACCTTTCTCGGTCGCTGTACAAATTCATGCACCAAAGTTCCATCAGGCCAAAAACCTTTCGCAACGATTTTGACAAAGTCAATTTCATTTAGAATCAATTTAAAAGACGAGATATCCCTTGGTTCATTGAATTCATATTTAAAGCACTTTACGGGCGCTGAAGCTGCAGAGATTTTACTTTTGATGTATTTTAAAATATCGTCTACGGTGGTAGTAGCCGCAAGTCTTGAAATGAATATGGCTTTACGAGGATTCCGTTTAATAACAACCAAATTAACCGAAGCTGTGTTCTCGACAGAGATGTCCTCAGTAAGCGAAAGAAGCGAAGTGGGCATGGAATTCGTAATCTCAATCGAATCGTGAGCTAGTAGGTTATTGTGGTCATGAGAACAAGATTGCAAGTGTCGATCATCAGATGATATTTCAATCGAAGGAGGGACTAAATCACCCATGAATATATTTGAACGTAATACTCTCTTTTGTTGAGGAATCTGATGATTAAGGTGTTGTTGTTGTACTTCAATTTTATGATTTTCCTGTTGTTGTCTATTGTGTTGGTGTATTTGTTGTTCATGTTGATTATCCTGATTGTGAAAAGTTGTTCGAATTTGATCCTGTTCATTGTTATTGTGTTGCATCTGATTTAATACCGGTAGTTGTTTTTGTGGTTGAAGTAATTTTTGCTGTTTCTGTGGTTGTTTTGGCTGTGGTTTAAGAAGTAGTTGTTTTTGTTGTTGTTGTTGTTGTTGTTGTTGTTGTTGTTGTTGTTGTTGTTGAATTAGTTCCTGTTGTAGAAGGTGTAGCTGCTGTTGGGATTCTTTTAATTGATTCTGCTGGGCCAATATAGTTTGCAAATGCTCACTAATAGGCTGTTGATTTTGCAACAGACGATCAATATTATTGAATCCCTCCATCATTTTTTGCTTATTTGACGAATCGAAAACAAGTAACTCTTTAACTTCAGAGAACATGTCACATAGATTGTTGAAGATTTTTTGTAATTTTATTATCTTCCAGTGCAAGACATCACTTGATATATTGCGATGTTTGTCACAATAAAAGCAGAGGCCAGGTGTTGAAACAATTTTATCAATATCTTTTCCTTTGATGTTGATGCACTTTGCATGCACATTATCTAGGCATATTGCACAAGAAAGTTTAACATCGTTGGACGTTTTCTTGCAAATATAGCACTCAGAAACATTCATGATTCAGTATCAGATGGAATCAATAGATGGCGGAAGTATTTGGTAATGATTGCAGTATTAGATTATAGGTGCAGTCGGTAATGGAGTGTGATGGTTGAAACATGCAATGAGTAAAAACCAAAACAAAATGCAAATGGGTAGAATCTTTTTGCTGTAACGGCAGAACATGCACTAAATTGTACTCACACGGGCGGGGAGTGAGATCACAGATGGTTGTTCCGAACGCTAGGCCGCAGTTGTCCGTAAGAATAATATCACTCGGGGAAGCAGTAGTTGTAGGTAGTGTAAAGAAAGACGATATATATTGAGTAGTCTCAATTGCTTCTATTTTGGCAGAACATATATGCAAAAAATGAACTCACCGGGGGAAGTGAGACAAAAGATTGGTTAGACGGCCAAAGTAAGACGAAACAAACTATATGTGGCAAAAAATAATACGGTTGGAGAGAACCACTCAAAAAGTTTTTCGATTTTTAGAAACTTTATAATTAAAATTTCACAAACTAAAAGCAAAACCACAACTCGCGAAAAAGATCAAATGTAGGAAGAATTACTACTTCAAACGCTACACGGGTTGAATATTTTCCGACAGGGTTAATAGGTACTTTTGAATTTAAATCGCAAGAGGAAGGCTTAACGCAGGCAAACTAAGAAACAGTGTTGCCACGAAGTTCTGTTCAATTTGAGATTCGTGTGTAATTCACGATAGTGCGATATAGGCGGTTGATCTTATTTCCGTAGTGCAGTAGCCCTTGAAAAAATTATGTATGAAATCTAAAAGTTCCATCTTATTTAGGTGCACGTGGAAGCCCTGCGGCCTACTCTGACACTCTTAAAACCGAAGCCCATATCTGTTCATGCATGTTCATTTTCCGACGCCAATGATATCGCAATCGCGTCACAACAATTATAAATATCTCATGTGTCGATGACGTAGGGGAAACCAAAATGAATTCAGCACTGCGCCATTAAGATAAGTTGGTGTATTACATAATTAGTCACACCAAACTGTCAGGTGGAGCCTGATGCGAACCAAAAGGGCCATTACAATTGCACTTCTTAATTCTGTGACACTGGCAATTAATGTTGTTTTTAAATATTCGTGTCATCGAATTTTCAATGAATTCAATGGAGCGACAAAAATGTCTACAATGTCACGTTATTGTAAATCAAAAAAACACGAATTTGAACAAAATTCTAAAAATTGTCTAGAATGATGACATTAGGGTTTCAAATTAATTTTTTTGGACATTACCTACTTGGAAACAATTATCTATCTAATTACATAGAGTGATATTTTTCACATTTTTTTAATTTCTAACAGAGCTGTCAGTCGTAAATAAAACTAAATTTCCTAAGATCATTTCAGACGCCAGAACACACTCAAAAAAATTCGTCAAAATCAGTCGAACGATTCGTGAGTCTATAAAGGACACACACGAACAAATTTTCACTGAACAGAATATTGACCATTCAGCTAAATTTCAATGCAATAGTCAACACCTGTATGAGCTATGGTATATAGGCCTTTGGAGTAACTCCCTTTGAAGAATTTGAGGCGGTTTAAAGAACTTTCTTCCACCGCATTTTTAGATTGCCGAATCCCACACCAACTATATGCAATACAAGCAGAGTCTGAACTACCACCAATCTACATAAGGACCTAAAAGCAAATTCTGACTACTGTGTTAGATTGATGAGTAGAAGTGTTGGAAATCTCCAGAAAGTGATAATGGCTAGATTTCTTCGAACCAATGCATCACCTTTCAGAGAATGAAACCAGCTGGCCTTATCCCACGACCTCTCACTGTCGTTAACAGAAAGCAATGTTAATGAGAGGCCTGATATACCTACTTGCGACAATAATTATTTCGAAAATAGATTAGCAGATCTTCAACGAATACTTAACCATAGCCTCATCATCAACTTCCAGAACTATCTACCGAAATCTTAATCATCGAATAGTTACTAAAGACATCTACTTAAATATAAAGAATTCATAGTACAAAAAAAGCATGGTATTCAAAGCGAGAATCGAAATCCCTAACCTAAATTTCATCCCTAATTGAGTCGATCTTCAGCAAATACGTTATGTGTGTAACAGAAGATAGTAAGACTATATTTACAATTTTATTGCAGTTTGCCCGATTTTACAAGAGATTCGACGACTGTATTTCCAAGAAAGTTTTTTGCCCGTTAAAAGTTTCTGTGAAATATTAAATGGTGCTCGAGGTTGGACAATCCTGCATATTTACTGCAACCATGCTTTAAAATATCGAAATAGCTTTTAAAAAACCAAGTTTATGCCTATTATTGCTTTTATGTTCCAAATCAAATAAAATTGTTATGTTTTTGTGTTTCAAATCACTCCAAAACACCTTAATATTGCCCGTAGCCCCTAAAAGTTAATATATTTATTATCAGCATCGATAGTAATGTCGATCTAGCCGGACGGACAGGTCCGTCTGTCGGCAAAAATTAGGACTTTAAACTGGACCTAGGGAGCTGAAACCATATACTCTCTAGGGTCCCGAAATAATCAAGTTTAATTTTGAGCTAGAAAGCTAACATTTTTTATGTATGATCTATGACTCCTAAAGCTGCTCGGAAGATAACATTTTTAAAATCCGGCTACTGACACGCCCACAATTAAATAAAACAATTTTATTAAAAAATCACAGTTTGAGCTAGGGAGCGTTTGTTTTTACAAATGCTTCGTTTTTTTTCGATAGAATCCTTTAAATGTTATATAACAAAATATGTAAAGCGTTCTTAACAATTCAAACATACTTAGACTTTTGTCACGCCCACTTATGAGGGATAGGGATAAGAATAGGGTATCCAAGCGGACTGCAGCCCGTCCCTATGTTTCTTTTTTACTTCATTACTTTTGTTTTATAATGCCACTTCCGGCAGACGGCAGAATGGCTATTCTCCGTATTCTTAAGCAAATTATATATACATACCTTGTACACTTTTTTATCGTTAAAATATAAAGAAGAAGATAATAATAATAATAAAATAATAATTGAAAATTTGCTCAAAATACCCTCAACTACTCAACCTGATTTGTTACCGATTCTAAAAGAAACCCTCTGTCAAGGGGCGAATCATTATTTTGTATTCCAAAATTCTGTATTACCAAAATCTCTGTACGAATATAATTCTATTTATGCCCAAACTCGGTTTCCGTGATTCTGTATTCCATAGAAGTCTGCATGAATGGCACTTGCATTAAGACATTCAATATTATTTGTTATACTCAACTCATTAGACATAATAGCTATAGCTAACATACTTGAATGAGCTGAGTAGGTACTTGATGTTTGGGGGCTATATGAGAATATTAATTTCAATCAAAAACTTAGTAAACAGTGCACTCACAAGGACTGAGTTCTCATTTAGGAATATTCATTATTTAAATCGGGTGCAGTGATTATTAGGAATATGACACGAACGAAAAACAAATGAATATCAGCGAATCAACGACACTTAAATTTATTACAAATAATATTTGATACCAATCTACCAATCTGTTGCTTTGGATTTGAGCTTAATCCAAGTGGTAGACCATCATCCCACATCAACATCTACAAAGCACAAAAGCTTTAACTAAAAATGCTATTAACAAGAAAAACGCAGTCTAATACTTTTTGCTGCTGTGCGGTAATCGTTGGACGTTTCCGGTGCAGTGGCGGTGTGATGAAACTGGACTCCAATAAGAAATATGTAGGTGCAGTATGGCACAACATACAGGTGCAAGCATAAATTTTAAATAATTGCAACAATACTGTTTTTTTAAAAGTGAGATATGAAAAATTATGATGAGAACGGAAAATGAAACTAGAGTTAATATTAAATGAGTTATTCTTCTCCCTTAATGCTTTCGATCCGGATGGGGCATAGAACAAAGGTGTTTTTATACCTTGGATGTCCCATCCGGATCGAAAGGGTTAATGACGGTGAGGCTATGATCAGGATTAATGGGATCATAACCCTCCCACTTAACTGAATTTCTACTGGTCCCCCTGTAGGGTTTGCCGGCTCAAATTCATAAAATAACGGCAGGTTCTCCCGATTTTTAATTTCTTCATCGCTGTAGCCAATCAAATGCTGGGGTTGCTGCAATTTTGTGATCCAGGAGTCTTAAGACCTACCTCTCTCTCGCGTTTGTATTGGAATGTTGACTGATATTGCCTTTTTGACAGGGTTTTAAGGATCTCGCCTTTGAAGATGACAGTACCAACTGAGCCGGTCACGCTCTATTTTTTTCGAGATAGGTTTTTTGACGTGAAGGCTTCCTTAGATCTTGGAACTTCCTATTCAATCAATCCATTTTACTCCTGCTGCCATCCGAAGCATCTACATCTCAGCTGCCGTTAATTTGCCATTATACTTATTTTTAAGCTGTCCAGCATTGTGAATAGTATGTGAGCGCCGGGCGCACAACTGCACAACTTTGATTTTTCGATCATAGAAGATGGCTGGGTTTTGCCGCCACTTCATCCACCCTACGCTTACTTGATGCTTAATGTCGTCATCACAGCTTGCTTCCCTATTGATCATAGATCCCAGATATTTAAGCTGTTCGCACTTGAGAATATATAAATTAAAGAAGAAGTAGATATGGCTTTTTCCCCCTAAAGCGACTTCCAGTGGTAGCGCTTTCCTCAACTACAAAACGCAAGAACACACAAATGAAAAAAAAAATCGAGTGAAACTGGTTAATTGGCTTTTTTCTGAATACACGAATTTGAGTATTACCCATCGTTATATGGGAGAGATGCTGGACGCATTTCCCGGGATGCTCCGTGTTGTTTGTTCAGAATTTGGGGCTCCAGTAATTAATATTCTACCATCAATAAATAATATTGCTTATACTTAACATTAATTAAATGTTAACGGATGTCGGTGGTGTTTGTCGGATGCTGGTGGCTTTAAAAACAAAATTGCAGGAGTTTTCCTTTCATCGACAAATATACATAATTGGTTGACGTGCTGTTGTTGGTGTTGCATTTTGCTCTGAAAAGTGGGAAAAACTTTTAATGAGCTCTCTGGGCATGGTTATTAATTTTATTCTCCTCAATGGTGTTTGGTATTTTGTCTTTGCTGCGGGTTTTTCTCAAATTTATTTGGCACTTAATGCGATGCTTGAAAATGTTGAACTTACTTTTGAGGACATTCGGTTGCTTTGCATTCAATTAGATATAATGCAAATATTTACATTATCCGCAATATCCGGAACGGAATGAATAAAGAAACAGAATTGAACCGAATAGAATGGCAGCCATTTGTCTCATGACCAGCGTTGCCACTTAGTTCAAGAACAAGTACAAAATGTCCTACCTACGAGTACCATTTTTTTTTTTCTATTTATTCAACTCCACTTAACAAAAATCATACAGAGTTTTCTATCCGACAGAAAGTTTACTGTATCAGAAATAGCATGTATGCATTGAAATCAATCCCAACTGGCGTTCCGCAAGGTTCTATATTAGACCCAACTCTATTTAACATATATACAGCGGATTTTCCAAGTTTTCCCAACTGTAATATATAGCAATGTATGCTGATGATATAGCTCTGTTTACATCTCATGAGAACCCCGCTTTTATAGTTTATAACATTCAAAACGCACTCAATGAAATCTTTGAATACTACAAGCACTGGAAGATCAAAAATAATGCGGGCAAGAGTCAAGCTATCTTTTTCACTAGAAAAAGAAAGATTTGTTTCCTGCCTGCAAATAGATTACGACTAACCGCTTGCGATATCCCTTGGGTTGACTCGGTCAAGTATTTAGGAATATACCTAGACAAAAAGTTAACTTTTGCAACTCATATTGCGAATATTTGTAAATCACAATAAAAACGTTGTATCCGCTTATAAACAGAGGTTAACTGCTGAGCAAGCATAATAAAATTACCATCTACAAGGTGATATTTTAGGCACTTATGATGTATGGTTCACCAGTATGGGGAAAGTGCGCCAATACTCACATTAAAAAGCTCCAAATCATGCAAAATAAAGTACTAAAAATGATTTTACGACATCCTTGGCACTTTTCAACAATGATATTGCATGAACAAGTCGGAATTCTGCAGGTCGCTAGGAAAATTGAAATACTCAATACAAACTTTTTGAAAGATGTGTTCGTTCCGACAACACACTTATACAAAGTTTAAGCAACTATGATTCTATTTATTTATTTACGTTTATGTTAATACATATATTTATTTATACACGTTTTTGTTAATTTATTTATTTACTTTATGTGTAGCGGACTATTATTTATTTATTTATTTGCTTATTTATTTATTTATCTATTAATATTTATATTTATTTATTTAACATACGCTTTCAGTAGTTATTTTTCTTTCCTCACTGTGATATTAGGTAAGACATAAAATAATCCAAATATTTATATGAAGGTTTTTTTTTCCATAATTTTTCCTTCAAAAAATAATGCATAATTCTTTAACAAAATATAAATTTTTCAGTGGTAAGATCAGAATTAAATCAAATCTCTGTGCAAGCTGTGCAAATAATTAAAAACAAAAATGCAATGATATTTATGATGAAAACAATAAAATATCTATCTATCTATCTAACTCACAAGTGAGGTAAAACTCCATTAGAGCATTAATATAAAAACATATATAATAATACATTATATAACTTACATTACAAAAATATAATTTAAGTTCACAAAAACAATAATAATAACGATATCTTAGTAATAAAAATTACATTAATCTTTTTTCTAAGCGGAAATTTTGCAGAGTTATTATGGTTGTCAAAGACCAATTATTGATAAACGGCCAAATTTATTATTTGATCAACATTTTGGTTTTTTTTTTTTTGGAGGAGAGAATACGTGATGTACCCTCAAGTGGTAGGCCATCGATCACCACTTAGTGTGTCCGACTCTCACGGACTAAACTCTCCCCGCTTACGGCCTACAAGCCACCCTGGAACCGCTCTTGGCAATACATCAGGGTGGCGCCGTTTATAAGTCCGTAAAAGGACGCCGTCTTGTTAGTCTTCTGTGGCCTAAGACGTCTGTGCCTGCTGCGACCCTTGGTGGTCTTCTTCTCTTTTTTTCTTTTGAGAACATGTTCTGCGTAGCTATAGACTTTTTGCCAGTTGTCGTAACTCTGTAGCATCTTCTCTACTATGTTCTCCGGGGTGATGGCGCTAATACTTATTTGCAGGTCTTGGCGAAGGCTTTTCCATCTGCTACAAGCGAAGAAGGTATGTTTCGCGTCATCTTCTAGCGAGTCTCCGTACTGGCAGGCTGGACTGTTTGTTTTGCCGATTTTGTAAAGGAAGGCGTTGAAATATCCGTGTCCGGTGAGTAACTGGGTGACGTAGTAGTTGACCTCACCGTGTTTCCGGTCATTCCACTCAGCCACGTTCCTAATCAGCCTCGCTGTCCATCGTCCTCTGTTTTCCGAGCTCCAACGCTCTTGCCACTTTTGGTTCGTGAGCTCCTTAGCCTCCTCGGATGCCGCTTCCATTCCCATTTCCGCCTTTTTTTCGTAGACGTGCTTCCTTTCTGCCGCTAAGAAATCTATGGGAGTCACTCCTGCGACTACAAGGACGGCTGGTTCCGAAACCGTTCGGTAAGAGCTAGCTATACGTAGAGCTCCGCATCTTTGTACTGCCGCCATCTGTTTCCGGTACTTCTCTTGTTGGAGTGCGTCTGCTAAGATTTCGCTGCCGTACAGAAGGATGGAGTGCGTTGTCGCCATCAGCAACCTTCGCTTACTGGCCGTTGGACCACCTACATTTGCCATCAGTCTGCTCAGTGATGCAGATGTTTTTGAGGCTCTTTCCGCTGCTGCCTTTATTTGTTGCCAGTAGGTTAGCTTTGTGTCCAGCCTCAATCCCAAGTACTTCACCGCGGCGCTGCTTCTTATTTCTTCTTCCCCAATTCGGAAGTCAACTTGAGTGGGGATCCTCTTCTTCGTGAGAAGGACTATCTCAGTTTTGCTCCGTTGCTAGGCTGAGTCCGTGCTCTTCCATCCACGAATTGACTCGTCGCATGACCTGGTTGAGCTTTTGTTGCGCGTTAACAGTGTCTCGTGCCATGATCACCGCGGCGATGTCATCTGCGTACCCGACCAGACTGGCATCCTCCGGCATCTCCATGCAAAGGATGCTGTCGTATGAGATGCTTCAGAGATCTGGTCCTAAGATCGATCCCTGCGCTGCGCCTGCTGTCACTTGCTTTCTTCGCGGGCCTTCTGTAGTCTCGTAGAGCAGCTCTCGATCCCTGGGATAGTCCTTCACCATCCGCAGGATATATGCTGGGGCGTGGAACCTCCGTTCGAACGCGTGCAATATGTCGATCAACCTGGCTGAGTTGAAGGCGTTATGTACATGTAGGGTTGCCATCTTCCTAGAGTAGTGACTTTCCTGTTGGGCGATTTGTGCGACGTTCACTACTTCCTTTACTGCTCCAATCGTAGAGCGGCCTGTCCGGAAGCCGTACTGCCTCTCTGACAGATCGCCTGACGCTTGTACTGCCGCTATAAGTAGCTTTTCCAGGAGTTTCCCCGCGGTGTCTAGCATGCACAGAGGCCTGTATGCCGATGGGGATTCCGGATCTTCTTTGTCTTTGCTGATAACCACCAACCGTTGTTTCTCCCAGCTCTTTGGGAAGATGCCTTCCTCGAGCAGACTGTTAAACATGTTCAGCAGTAAAAGCGGACGTGTTTGGGCGGTCACTTTGAGGGCTTCTGTGGGAATTCCGTCGGGGCCGGGGGCTCTCATATTTTGCAGGGACTTCACCGCTATGCTCAACTCTTCTTCGCTAAAAGCTGGAATTTCCTGTCGTTGGGCCAATGCGGTGTCAGGTGGCCTGACCGGATGCGTTGGGAAGAGTGTGTCCACGATGCCCTCCATCTTTCCTTCACTGAGGACGGGGGGTGCCATCTGTGCTCCGAGTTTCCGCTTTACGATTTTGTAGCCTAGTCCCCAAGGGTCGCTGTTGACGTCACGGCGGAGATCCTCCCATTTCTGTTTCTTGCTCAAATTGATGGCCGTCTTGAGCTCAGATCTTTGGGCTCTGAACTCCGCTAGAGCATTTTCCATGGGTTCAGCATTTCTTCTTCTTCTCCCTCTAGTGACTATGCGCCGGAGTTGTAGGCATCTCCGGCGTAGCGCAGCTATCTCCTCGGTCCACCAGTACACTGGGTGTCTGTTTCTGTTAGCACCGCTCGTTCGGGGCATTGAAGAGTCGCAAGCGAACCGAATTAGTTCCATCGTGGCTTCCGCTTTAATTTCAGCAGGTCCTTGTATTTGGATCACGTCGTCTGCACCTTCCTCGATCATGCCCTTAAAAAGGTCTGCGTTAAACCTGTTCAAGTTCCACCTAGGAGCCCGTGGTTGGTGACGATGATTCGAAACTCGTTGGTTACTCTCCAGATCGAAGACGATGTACTGGTGGTCACTACCTGTGTAATCCTCGATTACTCTCCAGTTTTGATTGAGCGAATGTGGTGTTGGGCGTGAAGGTTACGTCTGGGATAGTTCCTCTGTGTCCAGGTCTCCTGAAAGTGGGGATGTCTCCTGTGTTGACTACGTGAAGTCCACGTCTCGCGGTCAATTCAATTTTCAATTCAATTCAATTATTTATTTGGCAAAGTACAAATAAGAACACATTGTCTTTTATAGTACATTATGGCTCAATAAAATTAAATTAATTCACATAATGAGCAGAAAAATAAAAATAAAAATAAAAAATTACATTAAATTAAATACAAAAATAAAAAGTAGAATTCAGGGATTGGACTAATAGAAAAGGACTAGAGGGGAGAAAATAAGGAAAGAAGAAGAGTTAAAGAGTAAACATAGATTACATTAATGTGCAAAATGTGCAAAAAGTGTACTTTTAAATTTATCGGCTCCCACTATTTGTTTGACGGTGACAGGCAGAGAGTTCCAAAGTCTGGTAGCGTGGACAAGAATAGAAAGTATTTAAATAATTTGAAGAGGGCGTTATGAGGATAAATGTACGCGGTGACTGGACAAATTGGAGTTTCTGGAATAGATATTGTGGTGAACGAGTTTGAATTATTTTGTGCATGAATACACAGCACCTAATATTCCAAAAATCTTTAAATGAACAACCAAGGACGTGTTTGTGGTAGACAGATACATGGTCATATCTTATAATTCCAAAAACATATCGAACCATATTATTAAATGCAACAAAAAGTTTGTGCTGAGATTGAGAATCTAATTTAGGGTATATAACTATGGCATAATCAAAGATTGGCACAAGCAAGGACTTAATTAACCTGAGTCTAGTCTCTACAGGTGTAAGACTAGAAAACAGTCATAGCTTACATAATCCTGCATAAATACGCGTAACAATAAAATTTGCATCATCAATAGCAGAAAGGGATCTATTTAATTTGTAAACAAGGTTTATAACTGTATCCGAAAACTTAAGTCTGCTGGAATTCAGATAAATAGGCGGTATATCTCCAGTATCATACAGCTTATTTGAAAACAAAATTAATTGAGTTTTTACCGGATTTAAAATCAGACCGTTATTAAGAGACCAATTAACTATTGAAGACATATCACAATTGAATCTATCCGCGAGATCTTCCACCAATCCTATTGGTCGAGAAAGATATATCTGTGCATCATCAGCATAAAGATGTATAGATGCATTGCGGCAGACTTGTGGTAGGTCATTAATATAAAGACAGAACAGGATAGGGCCAAGAATCGAACCCTGGGGTACCCCGGCAAGTAAACTTTTAGGACGTGAATATTTTTGTTCAGCAAAAACCTTTTGAGAACGATTCGTAAGATAGCTCCTTATAAGCTGCACTGAGTATACACTCAACCCAAAGTAAAGCTTTAATTTCATGCATAAAATGTCATGACTTACCGTGTCAAAGGCCTTTGAAAAGTCAAGTAAGCACAGCAGTGTAAGATATCCCTTATCATACTCAACTCTGATATCGTCAAGAACCTTAATCATAGCCGAAGAACAGCTAGGCTGAACACGGAAACCGGACTGCACCGGAGATAATAAATTAAAGTGATTAAGGTGGCTTGAAATCTGCTTGGCAAGAATTTTTTCGAAAATCTTTGATAGGCATGGTAAGATGCTAATAGGACGATAGTCAGAGGTCGATAAGGGATTATTTTTTTTTGGCACCGGAATGACCTTAGCTTGTTTCCAGCAATCAGGGAAAGTGGAAGACATAATGCAAAAATTAAACAAGTGTGTGATACAACTTGCAATATGAGGAAGTATCATTTTTAAGAAGCGGAGATGTAATCCATCCTCCCCGATTGCGTTCGAATTGAGCTCTTTAATATGAAGTATAACAATGTTGGCTCGCAACCAACTTTTGTGACGTCAAGAAGACAGGAAGTGATCGACCTAACTTTATCAAATAGATACTTTAAGGCGGTTACTAACTGGAGGGTCTCTTCGGAGGCATCCCTCTCAGATCATAGATATATCGAATTCCAAAATCGAATGCGAAGCCATCACTTTGCAGGAGAGGAGGAATCCAAGAAAAACCAACTGGATACGCTTCAGGGAGGAAATGGGAAAAACTCTCAAAACTCCAACCAAACTCAGGACGAGACAAAAGGTAGAGGATGCTGTTCAAAACCTGAATAGTGCCATTACTAGCTGTTTCGAACTGACGTGTCCTGTAAGTAAACCCCCTGGCAGAACGCCGGTTCCCTGGTGGAGCTCGGAACTGCAAAGAATTCGTAGAGAAGCTAGAAAGCTTCTAAATAGGTCACTTAAGACTGATTTAGAGACAGACTGGAATCTCTACCGATCGAAGCAGAAGGAATATAAGAGGCTAATTCGGGTATCGAAAAGTGCTTCTTATAGGAATTTCTGCGAAAAGATTGAAACACTGGGTGAAACTAGTAGGCTGGTTAAAGTTCCGAAAAAGGGCAAACCAGCCAAATTGGACTCACTTAGAAAACCTGATGGCACCTTCACTGAGACGAAAGCGGAAACTCTTAGTTATCTGCTGGAGTCTCACTTTCCGGGTAACCAGATTACAATTGGTTCACAACCAGCCCCGATTACCGAGACTATGAGTGAGCCAAGACAAACAACTCGGCGTAGCTGGTATATTGCGAAGGCCGTGGTGACGGACGAGGCCATTAAATACGCATTTACGTCTTTTGACGGCTTCAAGTCGCCTGGTACGGACGGAATATACCCAGCCATGCTGCAACAATGTACAAACCAGCTGCTACCGACTATGAAGAAAATCTTCACCGCTGTCCTAGCACTGGCATACATTCCAACACCCTGGCGTACAGTTAGAGTGGCATTCATACCGAAAATTGGCAGAAGCGACTACTCGCTCGCCAAGAGCTTCAGACCAATCAGTCTGACTTCTTTCTTGCTGAAAAGCTTGGAAAGGCTGGTCGAGCTTCACGTGCGCAAAGGTGCTTTGCGATTGCACCCACTATCTCCGATGCAACATGCCTATCAACGCGGAAAATCCTGCGAGACTGCGCTCCAAAATCTAGTTGGTAGAATTGAAGGCGCGCTTGACAGAAAAGAATACGCGATGGGCATTTTCATCGATATTGAGGGTGCTTTTGACAATGCGACTTTTGATAGCATGTGCAGCTCCGCCAGACAACACGGAGTAGACGAACCATTGGTGTTGTGGATTAAAGCAATGCTAATGAATAGAACGTTGGTTGCGGATGCGGACTGTGGCCGCTATGTTATGGCGGAGGTAAACAGAGGCTGCCCGCAAGGCGGCGTCATGTCTCCACTGCTGTGGTGTATGCTGGTCGACTCTCTGTTGAACGCACTCAACAGTTCTAATATTTACGCTCAGGCGTACGCGGATGATGTTGCCGTGCTTTCTGTTGGATCATGCCTAGCGACTGTATGCGCCAAGGCGCAGGCGGCCCTTGACGTGATCGACGAATGGTGCACTAGGAATGGGCTCTCGGTCAATCCTCTTAAAACTGAGGTTGTTCTCTTCACGAGAAGGAGGAAGCTGGTCGGGTTGACTCAGCCAGTGCTAAAAGGCGTCACAATCCAACTCTCCAATGAAGCAAAGTATTTGGGAGTCATCCTGGATAGCAAACTTCTTTGGTCCAAACATGTTGAGCTGAAGACTGCCAAGGCGCTGTCTATTTTCTGGCAGTGCAAAGGCATTTTCGGCAAGACATGGGGCTTATCACCGAAAAGAGTCCTATGGATTTATACGGCTATGATAAGACCATTTATAGCATACGCATCGGTTGTTTGGTGGAATAAGCTTTCACGTAAATACGTCACTGCTGCTTTTGCCAAACTCCAAAGGCAGGTATGTCTCGGCTGCACGGGGGCCTTCCCCAGCACGCCTGGCTCCGGCCTAGATGCACTATTGAACCTTCCGCCCCTTGATGTTTACATCATGGGATGTACAATCAAGGCTATCTCGCGTCTTACAAGAGGTGGCTTTTGGTATAACTCGCACTGGAGTTTTGATGAACTTGCGCAACGGTTGTCCTTCGACTCCTGTCTTATGGATATGCCGTCTGATGCGATGACACCGGAACTTCGGCTAAAGCGTAAATACGAGGTCGACTTTCCTCGCGTCCAGGACTGGCTCTGGCCGGACTCTGAACCTGGAAGGGAATGCAGTCGAATCTTTACGGATGGCTCCAAAACCGATCAAGGATCTGGTGCTGGTGTCTTCGTGGAGAGCGATAACGTTAGACTTTTCTTTCCGTTAGGCAAATACGCGTCAGTCTTCCAAACAGAGACTTATGCTATCCTAATGGCCATGGACTATGTTACGAGGAACAGGTGGAGGGGGCGAAGTATCTGCGTCTGTAGCGACAGTCAGGCTGCGCTTAAGGCCCTATTCAAACCCTTAACTACCTCCAAAATAGTACGTGAATGCAAGATATCTCTGAATTCGGTCGGAAGGCTGAATTCACTTAAACTTGTCTGGGTCCCGGGTCATAACGGGATCACGGGAAATGAGATCTCCGATGAACTTGCTAGACAAGGCTCAGAGGGGGACCTCTCAGGACCTGAACCAGCGATCTGTCTGCCTGCGTCTTCGGTCAGGGCTTCCATTGACGGTTGGGTTTCCTATGAACACAATCGCCGATGGCATGACTCTCCAGGGTGCAGACAGACTAAGCAAATGCTCCCCGACGTCTGTGGGAAATCCGCGGCATTCTTGTTGTCTCTCAACAGAAAAGACTGCAGACAGACTACTGGCGTTCTTACGGGACACTACGTTTTTGCCAAGCACCTTAAGGTGCTAGGCCTAAGCGACACCACCAACTGCGAAGCCTGTGGAGAAAGCGACGACACTGCGGAACATTTCCTCTGTGATTGTCCTGCTTTTGCTCGTATCAGGTGGCAGGTATTTGGTGCGGATATGGTGAGTGCTGTAAACCTAAGCTCCTTATCATTGAAGCGCCTTCTCGTTTTTCTCAGAAAAACGAGTAAATTCCCACAGTAAAATGTGGTGTGTCTGCCTGGCAGTACAATGGACCAGTATTGAGTCTGAGTGCTCCAGTGCAGAAAGTTTCACACATCCCGACAAAAAAAAAAAAAAAAAATAACATCAGCTTCTGAGACAACTTCAAAGTCCAAACACCGAGATGAACTGAACAAAAGGTTGCTGTCAGGAATAAAACAAGAGTTGGTACTTGGGCAAGAAAGAAATCAGTTGTTAAGTTCATCTATATCAGGAATTCTTGTTAAAACATTATTTTTACCAAGCCCAATAGAGCGTAAATTACTCCAGAGTTCCTTTGGCGGACGGTCAGCACTTAATTTGGACAGGAAGTATATTTTCTTAGCTCTCCTAGTTATAAATGAAGAGTAATTCCTGGCTCTACAAAGTGCCTCCCATCTTTGAGTAGTAGGCCTTAGTTTCCATTTGGCATACAGTCTCCTTCGAGTTTTAATAGCATCATGAACCTCAGCGGTGAACCATGGGCATTTCTTATTGCGCACTGCAACTGTCTTAATGGGAACATGCCCATTAAAAAGGTTGCTAATTAGTGTTTGAACAATTTCAACTTGTTCATTAACATCCGCCACGAGGTAACAAGAATGCCATGGAATCAAACTTGCATCAGATTGGAGGTTGTTATTATTTATTGATGCATAGTCGCGAAATTGAAAAGATTCCTGCAAGGGAACGCAAGAGAAGTCAATATTATAGGTGCAGAAAAGGAGATCATGATCAGATACTCCCTCAAGAGACAGCTGGTCATAAAGCAACACATTGGTGATGTCAGAGAGGAGTTGACAACCGCTAACCCAGATGAAGCAATATTATCTATGAGCTGGTTAGATCTATTGTCAGATTTGAATAAATCAGCATTGAAATCACCACAAAGTATTATATGTTCATAGGATGCAGAAAATTGTTGAATCACACAAAACAATTGATCAAACGAACAATTACGGTTCGGACTATAAACGACACCAAGGATGCATTTCACATTAACATTAGATATTTCCACAACTACATATTCAGTATCGTTACCAACAGATTTTCCTAATAATTTACAGCTCAATGAAGCTTTGTGATAAATTGCGATCCCTCCGCCAGTAGTGTCAGTAATTCTATTATGCGAAACCAGTAAATATCCTGAAATGCCGTAGATTTTGTCAAAATCAACTTGTCTATCGAGTGATTTAAACCAAGTTTCACCGACACAAATTATATCTACTCCCGAAGCAGCAAAAATATAACGAACATAGTCTAATTTGGACAAGCTAAGACTGAGAGCGTTAAATTGGCATACCTTAAAACCATCATAAGCATTGCATAAAATATTAACTAACGTTCGCACCTCAACCTTATCACTCATACCAGACAATACCCCATTATGGGCAATCAAAAGAAAAAATAAAGAAAAGAAAAGGAGAGAAGATAAATAGAAATGTAAAGAATGGAACAGACAGGGATAAGAAGGTAGGGAATCAGAGGAAAAAAACATTTGTTAAAATCAAAATTAAAACTTTAGAAAGGCTTAAATTGCGAAAAATAAAAACAAAATAAATAAATGATGGCATCATTAGAATCGCTCCAGTCAGCAAAGGAAATGGATGCATTACAATCGGAACAACAGGCAGCTCTCAGGAAAGTTTCGTAGTTGAAGTAATTTTTAGTTCGGTGTCACACTTACTCTTCTTCACATATACGAAACCATTGCGTGTTCTAGCAGAGAACAAAAGACCCTCACGACTGAAGAGCATGGCGTAGCAAAGAGCTATTCTCATTAGTTAAACTCTCGTTGATGTAGATACGAGTAGACTCTACTCGTACTCTACTCAGTAGAGGCAGAAGTGGATGAAGATGAAGAGGTGGTGTTATTGTCAGCAGGTGATCCGCTCTCTAACTGTGCGAGTGTACGGCCAATGTTCGCACGGAAAGCAGCTAGCAGTGCACTTTGCTCAGTCTGAGAAGAGAGCCTGATCAGCAGTGGACTTCGTCCATCGTTGGATTTATTATCATGGATTATATCTCAGTCGAAATGCTTCAAAGTGGGAAGAGATGTTGAACTGCAATTTACCAGCAATGTTTTTTACCAAATCAGAGGGATTTTCTTTTGGTTTTTGGGGGATACCGCGAACAATCACATCACGAAGGCGCTCGTTTCGCTGAAAGTCGGCCAGTTCCTCTTTAAGTTTGCGGTTGTCATCTCGTAGTTCCAAAATGTCACTCTCGAATTTTATCACTCTGTTGTTAAGAGAAGCAACGGCCTCAGACAGTTTGTTATTAAAACTGCATTCGAATTCGGAAAGCAACAATTTTAATTTATTTATTAAACTTGTTTCCAAATCATGTAGCTGGTCAGATATGGATGTTTTGTATCTGTTGTCTGCACAGATGGTGGATGAGATTTAGGTTGGCTGATATTTGATTGGGATTTATCAGGAGTCACTGCAGCAGACATGGTGGATTTCTCTTTGAGTGTTTGTTGACGAGTAGTTGACATGATTTTGATGGGCAATAACACAGATCACAAAATAATAAAACACTTTTATACGTTTAATTAAAACAAGTTAATGCGTACAGTTCAAGTATTTTTTTGGGAAATTGTCTATTATCACTTAATTTTGGTTATTAGCAAACAAAAAAAAAGAATAAAATGGTTAAACAATTGCTTTTATGACGGAGCGATTACAAGCACGTCTATTCACGAGCCAACATTGATAGTTATGGTCATCTCGAGTATTTGCCTTCCTCGAAAGTCAGTAGTTGGCATTCCCCACTCCTGTGCTCTGGCGTTGAGATCACCTGCAACCAGGATCTCCCCTGTGGTGTCGATCAGGAAGTCCTCCAGATCGCCCAATTTTTGCAGGAACGCGGCAATACTGTCGTTTGGGCTCAGATAGACGCTTACAATTGTGAGTCCGTCGCACTTTACCCACGTGAAGCCTCTTTGTGTGCCTAGACTTTTCATGAGGAATTTTCTTGCATCCAAGACCCAGATTGCAGCGGTTCCAAGCCAGTCCGCTATCCAGTTTTTCTCTTTATTTCTATATTGCTCGCTGATGATGGCAATATCTACTTTCATTTCCTCCAGTAGTTTAATTAGCAGGTTGTCCGCGGTTTGGCTCCTGTGGATATTTCCCTGTAGAATTCTGGTCATTGTGGGGCCCTTTTCTTCTCCTCATCTTCTAGTGCCTCTCGGAAGACTTGGCACTTACCTGACCCCGGAACATGGTCCAGAGCGGATGGTGGAACTTGGAGGTTCGCGCATAGACAGCACTTTGGTGAATTCTTGCAGTCAATTTTCTTGTGGCCCTTTTCTCCGCAGTTGAAGCACAGCCCTTGCCCCTTTCTGTCTACGCCGCTACATTTTGCTTGTTGGTGGCCATAGCCGAAGCATTTATAGCACCGTAAGACCTATGTTCTGCGTCGGATTCGGCAGTGGACCCATCCTATTTTAATTTTCGGGTTCTTCAACATATCGTAGGCTGCTCGGGCGTTCATCTGCACTATGGCCATCTTGATGGAGCTTCTGTTTTTAGCTGTGACTGACACCTGAATATCAGGGATGAGACCAGCAACTTTTTTTCTGACTGCTTCTTGGACTTCTTCGGCTGTAGTCAGTTCATCCAAGTCCCTGATCACTAGGGCAATTTTCGGTTCGAGACTGCGGACCGTTGCCTTATCCCCTAGAATTACTCTTAGAGATTCTCCGAAGGCTGTCTTGTTCTTTGTTTTAGCTCCGAGTTCTAGAAGAACATCTCCAGTTTTCGTCTGCCGAACAGTTTTGATGATGGTTTCGGTATCATCTTGGTTCGCCTTACTCCGGATTTCCCTCATCGGATATCGGTGAACTTCGCTGCTCCCTTTGGCTTAATGAGGATAGTTTCGGGTCGAGATCTCGGTTGGTCCTTCTCTCTCTTCGCTTTTGCTTTCTTTTTATTTTTCCTTGCACCTTCTTTGGGTTTGTCCCGAGGTCTAACTTTTTGGGCGATTTGGTCTGGCCCGACAGCGGCTGGTTTTTTCTTCTTGAGGACTTGAGCATAGCTCTCTTGCTCGCGATTTACCTTAGGAATAGGGGTTTCGCGTTTTTGTCCCTTTTGTTGCTCGCCTGGATTTATTGGAGAGTTCCTTATTCTTTTGTCGGTATCCTTTGCAAGTGGACTCGAGGGTGGTCTTTTAGAAGAGCTCGGAAGGTCTTTGTCACTCTGGCCTGGTGATATTTTTTTTTCGTGGAATCCGATTTCTGGGCTAAGAGCCTTTGTTGGGATTTTCTTCTGTCTTTCTCGTGCCACTTTATCTTGTCCAGAAATACTTCTAGGGCCGCTATGCCATTTTTAATGTATAGGCTGGTGTTTTTCTGCTTCTCACACGTTGCTTTCATGGTTTTAATCACCCAAGCAATTATGCATCTCCTGGGAAAAAACGTCTCCTTGATTTTCCTCGTCTGCTGCTTTACCCTCCTCGTTTCCAGTTTGAAAAACATTTCGGGCAGCTGGTGGTTTTTTGGCAGCAGTTGTGGGATTTCCACTGCTGATGGCGGTGTCCTGTTCAGTCTGGGAACTCTCTGGAAAGGGTTGGTGATACTTCTGGTTACACTTGTAGCATTTTTTTCCGCAGAAGCCAAGTGTGCCACTTCCGGGGTTTGGTTTGTATTTATTTTGCGGTCGCTGGATATCGACGTCCCGGGGCCCGCGCGCACACCCCTGACAGATGCCGGTACTGGGTATCCGACTCCCTGTACCGTAAGATTACTCTTCATATTGTCTCTATGCATATCATGTTTAATTTGTGTGTTCCTTCACATAGTTGTTTTGTTAGTCCACGAGTGGTATTTTATTTCCCACTTACCTTGCATTTCTGTCGAGCGTTCCTATATCCGCCACCTTAGGACGCGCCCCCTAGGGAAAAATAACAAACCCCCGAGGGATCGACATTTTGGTACTATGAATGTCAGTTGACAAATTAAACATCTATTACAAACACTGTCAAGCTAAATGCGATAGAACACTTCGCAAATCTCTTTCAAAAGTGCCGAATTTCTTTCTTAAACGTCAAGAAAAAATTGAAGCATAAAATTTCAGTAATTTGCAGTAATCGAATGAAAAATTGTTCTGATTGTTAATATAGTGTATTTTTAAGTGAAAACAAAAGAGAAAATCTACCAATTTATTGAGGAAAAACCTTAAAACTTATATTAAAGCAAAAAAATAAATAAAATAAAATAAACATAGGGACGGGCTACAGTCCGCTTAGGCAAACTGTTGGATACCCTATTCTTATTCCTATCCCTCATAAGTGGGCGTGACAAAAGTCTAAGTATGGTTGAATTGTTAAGAACGCTCTACATATTGTGTGCGCTCTAAGGATTTTATCAAAGAAAACGCTCCCTAGCTCAAACTTGGGTGTTTCAATAAAATTGTTTTATTTAATTGTGGGCGTGTCAGTAGGCGGATTTAAAAAAAAATAACACATGAGCATAAAGGGCCCCTA
Source organism: Portevinia maculata (assembly GCA_949715645.1). Taxonomy (NCBI): domain Eukaryota; kingdom Metazoa; phylum Arthropoda; class Insecta; order Diptera; family Syrphidae; genus Portevinia; species Portevinia maculata. The sequence continues at coordinate 12,273,889 of OX454525.1, read as the reverse complement.
GAGAGTATATATTATAAATTTCAGCTCCCTAGCTCACTATGAATTTTCAAAAAAAAAAAAAAATAATAATAATTGTGGGCACGCCCACAGTGGGCACGCCCACAGTGGGCGGATTTTGAAAATATTTACACATGAGCATAAAGGGCCTATAGAGAGTATATATTATAAATTTCAGCTCCCTAGCTCAAACTTTGGATTTTAAAAAAAAATGTTTTTTTTATTTGTGGGCGTGTCAGTGGGCGGATTTTGAAATTTTTTTATCCCGAGCAGTTTTAGGAGTCATAGATCATATATAAAAAATTTCAGCTTTCTAGCTCAAAATTCGATTTTTTCCAAAATGTGGGCGGATTTCAAAAATTCGTAAACTTGATTATTTCGGGACCCTAGAGAGTATATTGTTAAAATTTCAGCTCTCTAGGTCCCGTTTAAAGGCCTAATTTTTGCCGACGGACGGACGGACGGACATGGCTAGATCGACATTACTATCGATGCTGATCATAAATATAGTAACTTTTAGGGGTCTACGGGCAATATTAAGGTATGTTACAAACTATGCGTCAAAATTAATATATCCCTAGAATAGGGTATACAAACAGTTAACATGTTGACCAAAAGGGCTTGTGCAGCTCTTGGTGCAGCAATTTAAAGGCATTTCAGTTTTTTTCTGAATAATTTTGTTATTAATTAATTCTTCTTTTGTTCGTTTATTGAAGGTATGTAAAGAAAATATATTTTTTCCACAACAACGCGATTCCCTTCATTTTTATTTCTTGTACACAATTTTTTTGTTTACTATTTAGTATTAAAAAAAGTGTTTGGATAGATACTCCTTCTTTGTTTTTGAACTTTTTTTCTTTATTATAAATAAATAAATAAATAGAAATTCACCAATTTGTTCCTTCAATTAATCAGCTGATGTTTTTTGTCTTTGGTTCGATACTGAGGTTGTCGCAAAGTACTCTATTGTGAAGAGATATACCATTTGACGTTTATGTTATTTTAATCTGTTATCTCTGGTTCGTTCGTTTTGCTTTAGTAAAAATTCAATTTTAAATTTTTGGTTAATGGGTTAATGAAACAAAATTAGTTTATGAACTTTTTGAGTTGTTTTGCATAAGCTCACATATTTTGTGACGGAAGTGAAGTTCCACTGATTGTATTTATTCACTGTATACATATTATTTTATTTTTCTAAAAAACAATTCTACTGAATAATGTTGTTGTACAAATATAAACAGCGAATGAATCCTCGAAATTAACTTGTCAGTGACGAATTTGGGATTGACTGGAAATTTTAAAGCTATCAACACTTCTGACAACCAAAACACAACATACCGGGAAATGACTTGTCCCTATTTAAGAGTCCACTGCTGCATGTCCTAACGAAGTACCCAATACAATTATATAAAACATTCGCTCAGAAAAAGCTTAGGGTAAACTTTGCCACGGTGAGCCAAGTCCCACAGTGAACCATTCAAATATTTACACCCGCTGTGCATATCAAAAAACGAAAAAAAAAAAAAACAAACAAACACTTACCCGATCTATTTTCATTTTACCATTCAGTTGAAATTGTGCGCTCGTCGGTATACGGTTGTGATAAGTTATTCCAATTCTGACAGGTAAGTACAAAAAATCGTTCGCTTTGTTTTGTTCCTGTTGGAAAGGTGATGTGTTTTATGAAATGCGTTCTACTTATTTCTGAACTGTATTAACCAAAATTGTTTTTAAACAGTGAATAATCGAAATCCAGGCAATGATTGTTTAGTTATTTTAGTTTATTTTCCGCGGCATATTGTGTTCATCAATGAACCAGATGTAGGTGGTGCACAGTGAGCCATGGTTCACTGTGTACCTGCCTGCATGCCATTCAAAAGTACTTACAACGCAATTATGAATTCCCGGATGATGATCCACCCTGGTCAGCCTGTAAAAATATATGATGTGGGTTCTTTCATCGGCGAAGCCTAATAAAACTTTGACTCCTGTTTCGATCATAAATGCTTTTAGGAAAACTGGCATTTTTCCTTTTGATCGATCAGTTTTTACTGAAATTGATTTTTTACTCAGTACAGTACCTGATCGTCCGAACCCTAAAGAAGAGGAGAATATCAGCTCCAATGAAAATACTACCACAACTATTTCATTAACTGAGCCGGAAGGACAATTGAAAGGTCCAGACGATTTCCGACTGCCTATAAAAGCGCTACCAAGAAAAAAAGGGGACTAATAGAAAAAAGGGAAGAAGTCTCATTGCCACGGATACCCCAGAAAAAGAAGAACTTTGTTCACGGAAGCAAACAAAAAGCGACAGTTAGAGATGAAAAAAGTAATAAAAAAAAGAGTTCTGCAGGAAATCAGATCCGATACTTCCATGATTCTAGAAAGTGGTGGCATTTTGACAGATGAATTATCTGATAACGATGATCTTCAGGAAGCTGCTCAGAGTATGGATAAACAGACCAGAGATCCCGTTGCAAGCAAATTTATCTTAGTGGAATTCGAAGGAAAGCCGAATCTTATTTACTACGTTGCTAAGGTTGCTAACAGTACAATGTGACGAATATCAAGTGGGTTACTTAAGTAGAAAGTCTAAAAAGCAATACATCTTTTCCTTGCCCGAAGTTCCTTACCTGGTTTCAGTGTTGAAATGGGACGTAAAAATTGAATTACCAAAGCCATTGAACATGGTAGCACTTCCAGGCTACATCATTCAATACCGACTTTTAGCCTGTAATATTAGGCTATGGAATAGTCTTGATAATCGTGTTCAAGCGATACAGTCTGTCTCGGAATTTAAACGACGTGTAACACAAACTAGCGGGTGGCGACGGTGTAGAGGTTAGTGTGTTGGCTTGTGACCCGTGCGGTGCAGGTTCAATCCCCACGGTGAACAACAACACCCATTCACATGCCTCTACACCAAAAGAAGGACTTCTGCCTGGTAGTACAATGGACCGTTACCGAGTCTGAGTGCTCTGGGATTTGGATTTCCTTAAAAAAAAAAAAAAAAAAAAACACAATGTTTATAACTTTGTTATTTATTTATTTATTTATCCATTTTCATATTAACGGCAATACTACTTTACCCTCTCTTTTTGTCCTTTCTTCTTACCCTATCTCCTAACGTATTCCTATTGTCCTTCTTCTAAATTTTTGCTTAATCAAAAAAACTAAAAGGTTAATTTCATTTCCAAATCATATCTCTGTTAAAAGTAGCATAATTGATACGTTGTTTTTCTTTTGCATTTATAAGCAAATTAGTGTAATTATTATTGTTTTACGATGTTTTCTTTTCATATGTATACATATTTTTATTACTGTACTACATACGATTTTAATCGTGCGTACATTGTCTTTAAATAAATTGAATGGAATTGAATTTAGTGTCTTCTCTCCTTTTTACATTAACAATGTTCCTATTTGTTCATTAGTTATTTTTTTATGTTTCTGTTTTGAATTGAAATAAGTTATTTTTTACTTCTGTAAAAGATTATTTATTCTTCATTCCAAATGTGTTCTTGAATTAGAAATAAAGTTGCTGGTTTTGTTAGTACTTAGTTTTGCTTTTTTGGCTTATTCTGTTTATCTTCAATTTATGTCCTTAATCGATTTTCACCTCTGGATCACTGTGAACTGACTGGTGGCTCATTGTATACACATACAGTAAACCAATCGGAGGACTTTTAAAATAAATTAAAAAAATGTGTGTTAGACATTTTATTTCAACGATACTTTTAGTTAAATTCAAAGTTCAATGCCCAAAGATAGTGTACATACACTTAAAAGTTTTCATATCTAGAACCAAAATTTGAAGTAACTAAACAAAGGCAAACAAAAAATGGTTCACCGTATGGCAGTTTACCCTAATATTTTTGCTCTTATTACTAAAAATATTTAATAATGTTAATATGTTAAACCGAAGGAAAAAAGTAAAACATTAAAAATATTGTCCTTCAAAGTGAGGATTTAGTTCAATGTTCAAAAAACATACACCTATGTAGTATGGTACCGCATTATGTAGTATAGTATAAGTGGAAAAGGTAGGGAGAGGTGGGGTACATTGATACACGGGGCACATAGATACATTCAATATTATTTGAAAACTAATCGCAGTAGGCCACTCAAACCCGCGCACAACACAACATGTCTATCAAACCATATACACACCTAACTGTCGTTCCTCTTCAGTCATCCGTAAAGTCTCAGCAGAAGCAAACGTGTTTTTTAAGTGCGTAAGTAAATTTTTTTATATTTCTTTTGAGTGATTTTTCGCCTTGAATATTTTGTGTCATACATTTCATTATAAGTTAAATTGTAAGATATTGTTATTGATAATGTGTTTTGTATCTAAAAATAAATTGTTTAACTTCAGTTTCATTGATTTTTTTTGTTTCATTCAGTGAAGACAGTTGGGGTACATTGATACACAAAACCACGGGGTATTTTGATGCGCATCAATGTGCCTCTACGGGGTAGTTTGATGCGTATCAATGTGCCCCACTAATGTTTTTTTTTCTTGTAGGTATAGGAAAATGGTGCGAACATACAAGCAAAAAACGGAAAGGAACGATATTATTGAAGTTGCTGTGGCTGCTGCAATATCCGATGTACTGGAGGGGAGATTGTCCATTAGAAAAGCAGCAGATAAATATAATTTGAAACATGCTACTCTACAGCACAGAATTTATACAGATACTCCCGAAAAGAGAAGATTGGAAGAACTACAGAGCTCTAAGCACGAAGCAGCTTTAAAAAAAGAACAAATAAAACGAGCAACTGATCTTAAAAATGCTAAGAAATTGCTGGGCCTAGAAGCTGTAAAACCTATAAAAAAGGCAAGAAAAAAATGTAAAAAGGCTATGGAATCAGATTCTTCAGACTGTTCTGTCGAAGTTATATTGCAAGAATCATTCGATTCCGAAGAAATCTCCTCTTCTGAGGATGAAATCTTCAATATAGCAGCACTTCTGGCCAGTGATATCAAGGAAGGAGATTTTATTATAGCAAAAATAATGAATTTGGAAAAGAAACAACCCTTCAAAAATTATGTTGCGAAAATTGTATCAAAGTACGAGGCCAACGATTTTAATGTTTGTTTCCTTAAGCGCAAGCCTACGGGAACTTTTGTATTTCCTGATGTGAGAGATGAAGCTTCTGTAAATATATCCCACATTATTCTTAAGCCACCAGAGCCCGTAGTCAAGAAAGGCACTAACAGAACAGCTTGACTTTTTAAATTTAAGCTAGATTTGTCTCCTTACAACATTTCCTGGTAAGTAAATGTTTGCCAAAGCTAAAAAAAAAACATTATTGTATCAATCTGAAGTCAGATTTTTTTTATACCTCCTTGCTTTTGAAGCTAAGAAGAGCATTTTTATTTTTTTTTATATTTTATTTATTTACTTTGATTAAAACAATATGAAGACTGTTAAATTTTAAACGCTTAATTTTTATTGCTTAGGAAAGCATTTAATTTATTATTCATTCTACTAATAAACGATATAAAAATAATTAAAACGTTTTTTCACTGAAAATACTCAATATATACTATTGTTTTGCTATGAATCAAAGTACGTCATGATATGTATCAATGTGCCCCACGACTGGGGCAGTTTGATACAAATTTCGGCTTTTATAAAAAAGCTTTTTACTTTTTTTGCAAATGAAGTTGTGAGTAATACCGTTTTGAATAAGATTAATAAAATGATATTGATCAATATAAAAAGTGTACTTTCTTATTAAGCTTAACATTTTGCTATTTTTTGGCGTTTAAGTGAAAATCGTATCAATGTGCCCCAACTCCCCCTACTCATGAAATCGTCTTTTCATAAATACCTTTGGGGCATTTTATGTCCACAGGAGACCAATTGAAAAATGTAGGTATTTGGTCCGGGAAATTGTTAAAGGAAATTAAAAATATAAATAAAATAAATAATTAACTTCAAACAACACACATTAAAATAAAAAAATAAAAAAGAAATTTGCAATAAATGCTCACCCATTTGATTGCTTGCTGTTGCTTCCATTTTTTTTTTACCAAAGTCATCTGTCAAACGAGAGAATATTCCTTTTATTCCACCTTTCGCTCGGAATAAAAAGAATCCATTAAATTTATTGCAGAATGAATAAAGAAACAACGAAATGGATTATCCAGAATATTCTATTGAATAAAGAAACGGTAATGGCTCACTCGGAATTTTCCGAGTATTCCGAATGAATTAAGAAACACATTGTTAATAAGACCTCAATGTTATTATTTCCATTCCTTTGAACACCTTTCATGGAATAGGTACTCTGATTGAATAAACTGCCTATGATGGTTGAAATAACGAAATGTGAAAAACGGTTAGCTTTTTCAGAGGAGTGAGAACTTTGCAATAGAGTTATCAGCACTAGTGATCGGTTGACTTACGAAATTGTGAAGCTAATAGTCGCCCGCTAAAGATTAATTACATTTTGGATATGGTGCAATAGACGAAAAAGATTCAATTCAATGAAAGCAATTCTTGAAAGCACAGATAGCGTCCCTTAAAAGAAAACAGACACAACTCGAAATCTGTAGATTTTTGAGGAAAGCCGTTTGATGTTTTCTGTTACAGATTGCATTTACAAACTAAGTAAAGTGTCGAGCAAACATTTCGCGGTCGGTAATGCAGGCCATTTGAATTTTAGACGCACGAAAAGATAAATAAAATAAAACTAAAAGGTTTGAAATTTTTTGAATAACGACAAATCCAAATGCTAGTGGATACAAATTAATGCTCCAACAAAGAGCTATCCATTTTGTGGTTTGGAAAATATAGCTCGGTAATTTTGACAGCTGTCAAACTTGAATGCCAGCAAACTTGCGATTTGTTCGGTAAAAGGTTTGCCATAAGGTACAATATGGATAGCAGGTGGCAATGGTGCGATGGTAGTGTATTCACTAAAGTGATTGGCAGGTCGTGCTTTCGAATCCCGACCAGAGCCATGATTTTTATAAATTGAATACACACAACAAAAACAGATCTCCCTTAAGTAATTAAGGCGCCACCTGTTGAGAAAAAAAAGTCCCTTCGCACCAAACTTCTTTCCTATCCTTCTATTCTTTCATACAGTAAGTAGCACCCAGAAATAGGCAATGAATCATTTGCTGGTAGCTACTTACAGCAACAAAACAAAATGCCTGCGCTGTGGTTTGCACTATAAGGGTACTGAGTACAAAAGAAAAAAAAGAAATCCCTTTATTGCGCTAAATTATAAAAAAAAAAAAATCTGAGGGATATGTGATTATAACAATCCAAAAAAGTTCACAGGCCGCGTAATTTCGGGATTTGTGCACAAAATTCAACAAAAATTAAGTCAAAAAAAAGTTGAATCGTACACGCTGTTACGTGGTGGACATGATGTTGCATTTCAAAGTTATTGGCTAAGTTCAAAAAACAAAGAAAAAAAAAATTTCATCTAAATCTTAATTCTTCTTATGTTTTTTTTGTACTTTACATTGCGAAGCTGAGATTGGATTGGTATATCTATTAGTTAAGCTAGTGTTTCTTAGGAAAGCGATTCCGCCATTTAGCGTGGATGTCACTAAAATGTTCTCTATACATACGCACACTCAGAGTACACTGTGTAGAGGGCTTACATGAGGAGCGGATTGGGATAATGCACAACGATTACTGCAGAGAATCTATTCGTCACCTACTATGCGAATGTCCTGCCCTTACAAATAACAGATTCAAGATTATTGGCACCTACCTCTTTGAGGAGATGGTGAATCTGACTGATCTATATATCAGTTCTATAACGGAGGAAGCTTCTGAGACTTACATATAAAGTCGGATGGGTCTTATACAGCGGTTCACTGAGCTGTTAAGCAACAGTATATTTTTGTTTCTTTTCATGCTTAAACATTTTTGAAGTTTCCCAACAATGGACACAATCTGCCCCAATGGTGTAAGTGAGCCGTGACATCCGTCACAAAGGCATCCATTTACCTACCTACCTACCTACTTCTCATAACCTACCATGAACTACAACGGCACTCACAATGGGCCCTTTTTGCCCTCTGATCTATACTTACACTGATCTATGCTTATGCAACGCTCCCAACCCAACCTAACGTAGTCGCGCTTTTTGGAATTTGGTTAGGACTCTCTATGACTGGACACTTCAAGATGTCTATAGAGTATAACATTACTGCAAGTTCAATAAGGCACCAGAGGAAGATCGTATCCTCTACGAGTTTTATAAATTTGCTACAAGTAAATACGTAAAAGACTCAAAAACCTATAGAGGAATATCATTTATGAATAATTCGATATTGAAAATATGGACAAGTATTTCACTAGAAAGTTAAACTAATTGGGTATGTGGAAATGTTCTGTTAAGTGAGTTCCAGGAGGGATTTAGAAAAGGTAACTCTATAGTGGACAACATCGTCATGCTTACAAATATTGTGTGTACCAAACTGGATAGTTGCAGACAACTTTACGCTTTATTTGTTGAATTTAAAGCGGCATTTTACACCGTTGATAAAAAAGCGCTTTTCTACGAGATGTGTAATCTTGGAGTTTGAACGAAAATGTTAAAAGTGATTCAAAGTCCGTATAGCTACTTAAAATATGGGTTTACTATCAAATGGAAAATTGATAGTAAATATTTTTGGAGCTTTCTTTAAAAGAAAAATACGCACCTAGTTTCTAATTATGCGAGAGAGAATTGGACCTCACTGCTAAAGATCCAATGGCAACATCACCAAAACATAGGGAAGTTTCTGTTTTTATAAGCAAAATATGTTTGATAAAGCTGTAAGATTAGTTGTTAGTGAATAATACTACTCCTCAATACATCCAGTAATGTACAAAGGCGAATAGACGTGTTTTTTTCTTTCTCATTCGGCAAAGCTTTCAAACATTATATTTGAAGCTAAATATTTGAATAAAGTATATGAACACCTTCATTTAACTCTACCAGTCTTTTTTGCTACTATTTGTGCGCATTAGTGAAGTAATTATTTGCAAAAAATCAAAAAATCGAAATTCTTATTTACATACAAAAATATTTGTTTGCTTATTGCGCTCAACAACTGTTTAACTCTCGCAAAATGAGTTCAAATACGCGCTCAAAAATTCATCCAAGAGACGCTATTGTCCTAAATCGGAATTCCCCTTCAACAAAAAGAGACATGGTTGGACCGACCCCTCTTACGATTGGAGACCTAGAAGACAGGCTGAGCAAATTAAGCGACAACATTTTTGCACACATAACAGGTGAAATTGAAAAAATTCGATCCGATTTTGTCCAAAGGTTAGAGCATATGGAGCAACAGTGGAAGGTACACACTGAGAAAGTCGACCAATCTATTATCAAGCTACAAGATCGAGTGAGGACACTTGAATTACTCGCTGCTGAAACAACAGCTGAAAGTGGATGTTGACAATCTAAACAACAGATGTGATATGTTTGAAAGAAGAGAGCTTGCGGCTGATGCCATTATTTTTGGAGTACCCCAATCGCCAGAAGAGAACTTACAATTGCTCTTCACACAATTGTGTAACGCTATTGCTCTTAATCTTCCAGGCATAAAAAACATATTTCGTCTCCGGCAGCACCAGCACCAAAACCATTCAACCCGTTACCCTCCGATTATTCTCAAGTTTCACACTTCGATGGAGAGAAATGCTTTTTTGTCATCAATTGCAAATTTCCGTAAGAATAAAAGCAGGCAGCTACGGCTCCGTGACGTTGGGATAGAATCGGATAGTTATGTGTATGTGAACGAGAGTCTAACCAAAATCAATCGGTCAATACTTCAGCATGCAATGCGCGCAAAAAGGCGAAATCAGCTGTTTTCTGTTTACACCAAATATGGAACCGTGTATGTAAAATTTCAGGGAGGGTTTTAAAGTATGCCACATAAATGCGCGTAGTTTAAACGCTTCTAAATTAGATGTTTTGCGGGATGTTTTCTTTTCAGTTTGTGTTGATGCTATATGTATAAGTGAAACGTGGTTTAAGCCAGAGATTGATAGTCTTTTGTACAGCATTCCTGGGTACAACCTAATTAGAAATGATAGAGTTACCAAAACTACTGGAGGCGGAGTGGCTATTTACATTAAATCAAATTTAAAAATTAAAGTATTGAATAAGTCAGATGGTGCTGATGTTGTAGAGTATCTATCTATTGAGATTTATGATAATTGTCAAAGATGCTTAGTCACTTGCGTTTATAATCCTGATCGGCAAAATTCTCTAACACATTTCTTCTCAGTTTTGTCAGTTCTTTCCTCTATGTATCAGAACATAATAGTTTGCGGTGATTTTAATATTAATTTGCTGAAAGGTGACTTACATTCCTGCTCTCTACGAGATGATATCGCCTCTCTGGGCCTATGTATTTTAAATTCGGAACCTACTCGTTTTTCACCCAATTGCAACCCCAGTTTGCTTGATCTAATTTTTGTATCTCACCCTTCGTCGATTCTCCTTATAGATCAATGCTCTTTAGAAGGGCTGTCTGATCACGATTTAATTTTTTGCACCCTCGACCTTGATTTCTCTAGAAGCGCAATTTCGACAGTTTTTTCCTATCGTGATTTTAAATCAATTGACGTCCAGTCGCTTATTGCTGATTCTTGTCAAGTGAATTGGAATAGTTGTCAATTGGTCGCAGAAGTAGATAAAAAGGCTAAAGTCCTAGAAGAATCAATTACACATCTTTATAACAAACATGTACCGGAAAAAATTGTCTCAATACGTAACTTGAAATGTCCTTGGTTTACGTCGGAGGTCTGCGCGGCCATAAAAGCAAGATCAAAAATGTATAAATTATGGAAGCGTGTACCTACTTCATGCAGCTGGGAATTTTATCGAACTGCCCGCAACTATGCTAACTTTGTTACACGTAGCTCTAAAATTAGATACTATGAAAGTAAATTAAATACAAGTCTTCCAGCTAAAAAATTGTGGAAAAATTTAAGAGACATCGGTTTGACTAAAAAAACTGTTTCCATTTGTGATGTTGATCCCGATGAACTTATTAACAATTTCACTTTACAAAGTGAGGAGGTGGCTACTTTTGATCTCGCTAAAAACCTTGTGTTAGACCCTGTCATGGAATTTGAAGTAGTTAGTTTAGCTGAAATATATACATTTATAACTTCGATCAAATCGAATGCAATTGGACATGATGGCATATCACTTAAATTTGTAAAATACATACTTTCTTACATAGTTCGCCCATTAACGCATGTTATTAATTCTTGCATTATGTCATCCATTTTCCCTCAAAGTTGGAAATTAGGAAAAATTATTCCAGTTGCAAAGAAGGTGAATGCTACGGTCCCAACTGATTTTCGCCCTATAAGTATCCTACCAATACTTTCAAAAGTCTTTGAAAAGGTGCTTGCAAAGCAGATTGCTAACCATTTAAAGAACCACAATCTTTTGGCTGAAACTCAATCTGGTTTTAGAGCAGGTCATAGTTGCTCCACAGCTATAATGAAAGTAACGGATGACATACGGATGGAAATGGATAACGGTAATATAACTGTATTGTGTTTACTTGATTTTTCGAAAGCTTTTGATAAGGTCAATCATGACATTTTGTGTAAGAAATTGCATCATTATTTTGGTTTGAGAAAAAGAGCCGCTGACCTGATCAAAAGCTATCTGCAAGATAGATACCAAAGGGTGGTGATAGGTGAAACTTTTTCGGAATGGAAACTGCTTTAGGGCCGCTACTGTTTAGCATGTACATTAATGACCTTCCCGCAATATGCAAGAGTGCAACACTTCACCTCTACGCTGACGATGTACAGCTTTACATGTCACGTCCGGTTGGTTTGTGCGAAGATTTGTCGTTTAGATTGAATGAAGACCTTTCAGCAATATCTGGATGGTCATTAAAAAATGGACTCCTTTTAAATCCAAATAAATCGCAAGCTATTATAATCTCGAAAAGTGTAGTAGATACCCGGTCTGTTCCACCGATTTATATTTGTGATGAGCAGATTAATTTCTGTGAAACTGTCGTAAGTCTTGGTTTTCATATAAATAAAAATTTGTCTTGTTGTGATCACATTAATTCTGTTATCCGTCGTGTTTATGGATGTCTACGTAAATTGTGGTTTTCTGCTGATTTCACCCCGCGGGAAACTCGTATGAAGCTTGTCCGAACATTAATAGTTCCGATTTTAAGTTACGCTGTAAATGTATACTGTGGCTTAGATTCGATTTCTAGTCGCAAGATAAATGTGGCCTTTAATGATGCAGCTAGATATATATACGGTCTACGTAGATGCGACCACATTTCCATTTATAGCCAACATATTCTAGGATGCTCACTGGATAGCTATTTAAATGCAAGAAACTGCTTATTTTTACATAAACTCCTTACAACAAAAGTACCACCTTACCTGTATTCAAAACTCATTTTGCCCCAATCTGTAAGATCTAGAAATCTTATTGTTCCACGTTTCGTTTATACTAGTTCAACCAGATTTTTCTTTATTCAAACCATACGATTATGGAATTCCTTACCGTCGTATATAAAACAACATTATTCGTATAATAAATTCAAAGAAGCTATATTGGCTTTTTATGCGATTTAGGCTTGTAAACCTTTAAAATCCTATCTGAAAATTGCTCGTATTAAATATAAAACTGCTTATTGTTATTTTTGTTATTCTTGTTAATGCACTGGGTTATTGCTTTTTTACTAGTTTTTTTTACTATTTTCTAAAATGCTAACGAATTTATTGTTTAATTATTAAAACACATCTATTGTTCTTTGTTTCTGATGTTTTTCCCTTTGCAAGTACTTCAAAAAGATTTACTCTTACTTGTACTTTATTAATATCAAATAAATAAAAAAAAAAAAAAAAAAAAAAAAATATATACACAGATTTCTTCCGGCAAATCCACGAGATCGAAGGTTATCTTTGGTAACATATCCCTATATATCTTCCCTATATATTTTCTTGAAACTTTTCCTTATCCATTGGGAATATCGTCATGCATACGTTATACAAACAACACCATTATATTTCATCAGGTTTAGTGTTATTTCCGAATCGGTCCCGTCCTTACCCTCCTTGTTAATAGCCCTTCACCAGATCCCCAATTAAATTCAGAAATCTTAAAATTATACAGAACTCTTGTCGAGGGCAAAATAAAAAGAAAACTGAAACAACTTTCAATATCTGATAATCTCTTCAAAACACAATTTAAAATGTCCATTCAAGAAATAGCAAAAAAAACCGTGTCGCCATTATGGGTGAATTGCCCAAATCTGTTGCCAGAAACTTCCAACTACAAATTTGCCAGTAGGAGTAGTAACCAAAAAATGATATTCCAAAAGGAAGAATGATTTCCCCCAAAAAGCGCGGTGGGTTACGTCCCTACTGCTGCCGGCAAAGATTTCCATTTTTATTATTCAAGTCACGTCCTTCATTACAACCAAGTAGTAGCTGCTATCCAATTCCTGTTACAAAACTAGTGTCAGCAGCAGCAATGGAGCAGTGCATTTAGCCAATTCATGCCAAATTTGTTATCAATGGGCTGTTCCCTCCAACTCAGATATGATGCGACCGAAAAATGAATGAAGTTGAAGTTGAAGGCGAATAGGAATACGAATGTGAATTCGAATACGAAGGAGAAGAAGAAAAATAAGGGCCATGAGTTTCAATTCTACATGAATAAATGAAATTAGTCTGAAGTGTTGAAGTGTCCTTGTGTCAATGTTCCCTGCCTTCCAGTCAAACTCTCCACGGTATAAAAAACAAAACAAAAAAACAGCAACACCAAGGAAACTATTCATGTTCTATGGAGCTAAGAAGCGGGTGGTTTGTGTGCCTTTCAACAGGATGGCGCCACAGGGCGAATTCTTGGGCCTTACTTTGTAAGAGCACCCAAATTGTCAGTATGTATACAATTTTGAGTGTGTTTCCAAGGATAATTTGATAAAGTCTTTTTACATTAATGAATGCTGAGTAGATTCTCGAGGTGCTCATGTCGGCGCGTAGGAACTTTAATAGTGTAAATCGAATCTTACTTGGAGATTGTTATCGATTTAGTGGCGTCGATTTCAATCTCAACAGATTGTTGTGCTTTTTGCATTTGATATTCATGTACGGATATTGTATTTTCGATTAATTTATGCATCAGACGTGCAACTGGATTGACTGTTTACTTTACGAATAATCAACGTGAAAATACGTTCTAGTCTAAAGATACTCTTGAAACTGGCGTACATTGGTTATACAAAGGCTTACACGCGATTCGATTTGATGAATTCAGTTTTAATTGTAAACGATCCACATCATGGCTTGCGAGGATTTCCTTTACGCCGGGAATTCTTTAAAAATGAAATGGATTTTATTCATTTAGGATTAAAATTCGCTGAAATAGTCTGCGTTTGTGTGTGGTTATGCTTTGGGATCAACTGGTACTGGCACATGATACACCGAAGTCCACTCAGCGAGATTTCAATTAAATGCCAAGTAAAGTGAAAGCACTCACCGAGCTCTGCTGAAAAAATGTCTTTTTCAAATTTGGCGTCAAATGAATGTAATAGCGCGCGTTGAATAACTTCGGTTAAAGAATTTAAGGTTTTGTTTTTGCATGCATCTTCTTCTTCCATAAATGTACATTACATATATAATATATAAACAAGAAGGCAAATGTTCTGGGTACTTATAGATATAATGATATCAACGACGTTTTGATTTCGAAATTCTTCCTGGAATTTTATTGCTAAGGAACAATGTGCCTCGTTGGAATACCTACAAGTCCGTGCTAGAAATATGTTGTAACCAAGTGAATATAACCATAAAGCCCCAATAAAATAAAGTATCCCCCCGGGAGATTTTGTGAACGACAAACGTCTAAATATCTCATAATTTATAGCCTTTGTGTACTTCTGATTTTCTGAGCCAGCAGATTGGGCAGAATATGGGTATAAATAGCTCAGACATAAATAGCAGTCCAAGTCGGAAAAATAATTGAGCAAGGAAATATTCTTTTTCCTGGAAGACATTTTGAGACCCTTTACAATGTCCAGTGTGACGCTCTTTTATCAAAGCAAATATTTACTGTTTGACTGTTAGTCAATTGTACGAGTATATTCTTCTTCGCGTTTACTCAGGACATTTTGATAAAATATCAGTTTTTCAGGTTGTAAAGAATTTTTTAAGGGTTCCAATGATCTCTTGGTAAAATAACCTTGCTCAGAGAAATATTGCGCTGACATGTTAGAAAAAAAATGTCTACTCACGAAAAAGAAAAAAAAGCAATATGTATATTACACTGTCTCACTTGATCACGAACAGGTAGTTTCTTGATTTAATTCTAGGAAATTTTTTAAATCCTTCCATTATGTGGAAAAAACCAAATGCAATATGAAAGATGCCTATGTTGTGTTTATGTTATAAAAAAAAACTGGGATTAGGTAGATAAATTCAATTTTTATAATGCTTTTCCCAATAAGGTCATAAAATTAGTCCTTTTTTCGTGCCACCTGTTTACGAACAGTAACTAAATCTACCTCTTATCATATTTTAAATCAAATATAAAACCCGTAACTGTACCAGGGATCTTAGTTCAAAACATAATTTCATAGAAACAACAGCTATGGGTAAAAGAAATTCATTGACCAAGGAGGAAATATACCAAATTCGAGCTTACAAGGAACAAGGCAAAACCTACACGGACTGAATAGACTAGGCAAGAATAACAGAATTTCCATCTGCTGGGTAGCTGGCCATGTTGGCATTACAGGCAATGAGGCAGCGGACTCTCTGGCAAGAAAAGGGGAAGAGGAACCCTTCATAGTACCTGAACCGTTCTGCGGGATAGGAGAACACACTATACGCGAAGAGTTCAGGAGACTGGAAGAAGAAACAAGGGCAAAAGCCTTTCTCAACCTCCAAGGTCTGAGGCAAGTAAAGAAACTCTTAGGAAATTGCAACCAAAAGAGATTCAAAGCTTGTATCGGCCTTAAAAAAAAAACAACCTAAGAATCCTAACAGGCCTCCTCACGGGGCACTGCAGACTCAAGGAGCACCTGAGGAAAATGGGCATATCGGAGGACGGGCTCTGCAGATTCTGCAGTGAAACCGCCGAAACTCCAGATCACATACTGGAATCCTGTGGGGCACTGGCCCACAAAAGGATGAAATATTTGGGCAGGCACCAAATAACAGACAAAGACATACAAACCATGGACCCACAGCTCATTCTCAGATTCATCAAAGAAACTGGACTGGACGCTGTGCTCTAAGGAGTGTGACCTGCCAAGGAAATAATCAGAGCAATTCCTCGATACGCTTCACAAAGAAGTATATAGAGAGGGCTCTGAAAGAGGTCACGAACCTCTCCGAGGTAAAAGCAGGGGACACAATAGACCAATAGGTCGCAGTGTAACATACCCTAACGAATATTATTATAATTATTATTAACAAGGCAAAACTATCCGTTTTATAGCCGGTAGGCTTGGAAGAGGACCAACTGTTGCTGATAGGAAAAACGTCTGCATGAATGCATTCATTTGCTTTGATAAACGTGTACAGTACTTCAGTGTATTCCATTCATCGCAATCATACGAGTAAGAGTACTGTAAAAGTGAGTATCACATAAAAAGAGAATGTTACTGTTCACTATTCGATCACCTTATACCAAAATGACCACTGTTTGGTTTCAAACATAAATGGGTGCTTGCTTTGAACAAAACATGTACCATTGTAACTGTTTAAAATATAGTGAGTACAATGAGTGTACCCACTTCAAATGAGTGCACTCATTTGTGTTTATGAATGCAATTGGTAATTGGTTTCTAGATTTCATCAACTAAGTACATAAAAGTTGTAGCTCTTACAAGTGTATTAAGCTTATTTAACAAAATGGAAGCATTTGATGTAAGTTTATATTTACTTAGAAATAATTGAATATACATAGGTAGGTACATATTAATGTTTTATTTCAAACAAGGATTCGACAAACGATTCGGATATTTCGATGGCAAGCCATGTTACGTTGCTAAATAGTGTAGCTACGAGTATTAAAGCAAAAATTATGAGTGGCGACATTAAAATTACCAACAAAAGAGGTAGGAGTAAAGTATGGGATTTATTTGGAACAATGGAAAATCGAAATGGTGATTAAATTCCAAGTTTAGTGGCCTGCAGAAAATGTTTTAGTGTTTTTAAATTTAATAACAAAAGTACTTCAAATTTAGTGAAACATAAATGTTATGTATTAAAAAAAGCAAAAATTGATATCGCAGAAAAAATTGAAGTAGAAATTGAAGATAAAAAAAATAGTGTACGCGTTATAACACAGTGGGCCATAGAAAATTGCCGACCTTTTAGAATTGTGGAAGATTCAGGTTTAAGGAATTTTGCACAGTTTTTAATATCAATAGGGGCAAAATATGGACAAAATGTGGATATTAACAACTTATTACCACACCCCACAACAGTTTAACGAAATGTTCAAAACCTAAACGATAAATATCTGAAAATTATAAAAGACGAAATCAAATCAAGTAAATATGTTGGCTATGGACTTACATCTGATATCTGGACCGACAATTATTTGAGAAGTGCATACATTTCACTGACCATTCACTACATTAAACAAGGAACTGTGGTCACCAGGCTTGTAGGCCTAAAATCTATGAAGGGCGAATCGTGTACGGGTGCGTATACGTAACATAATTTACAGACATTATCTGGTCTTGTATCAGTGTAAAAATGTATCATTTTGCTACAATAAAACAACAAAATATAATGGCTGTCGTTGTTAAGGAAAATGAAAAAATTAAGCTACCGTTTTATTTTAAATTTATCACAGCTTTTGTCGTTTGGCATTGTTTTCTAAGTTTTTTTATGAGAATCGGCATTACCAAACTTCTTCTGAATTTTTCCATTGTTAGTTTTAAAGCTTCAATCCACCTAATTTGATTAAAAGTATCTTACTTCCACCTAAAATAAATGTTTGCATTAAAATAAGCTGGTTTTAGCAAAAGCTTCACAATTGCTACCAATACCAAAAACTGCGTTCACTCTTTACTGAAAACAAATTCACTTTTACAATAATTATGTATACAATACCAGATAATGAAGCGTAAATAATCCTATTATTTCTTAAATAGGTTTTTATGTAGGTACAATGTAGATAAAAGTGCTAACAAACATTTTTGAAAAATGTTCAGGTCGAAATATTAAGTCGAAGGTCACTAATATTTTAAGCGAATTTGAATTCGAACTTAATAACAAGGCCATAATAGTAACGGACAGGGGGGCAAACATGATTGCTGCCTTTCGTTCGCTTAACCAAATTTACTGCATAAACCACCTTATACACAACGTAATAGAAAAAAGTATAAAAGAAATCCATGAAATAGCAGAATTAAGTATTATGTGCACTAAACTCGTCAAATTCTTTAAGAAATCTGGCAATAATTCGAATTTAAAATCATCTTTAAAAAGTTATTCTTGCACACGATGGAACACAATTTTATATTTATTTGATTCCATAGAAAAAAAACTGGGCGGAAGTCACAAATATATTACGAGAAAAAAATTAAATACACAGAATAAACAATATTAATTTAAGTTATATAAGTGCAGTAATTCCAATCTTACGATCTTTTGAAGAAACATCAAAAAAATTAGAAGGCGAAAACTATGCAACACTTCATTTAACAATAGTTCATATTCACCGCCTAAAAAAAAATATGTGCCTGTAATTTGGAAGATCTAGATGTCATTAAAAACTTTAAAGCAAAATTAAATACTTTTTTAGATTCTATTGTGTTACAAAATTTAACAATACTTCATAAAATAACCCTTTTTTTGCAATGGTGGCACTTGCAACAGGTAGAATTTTCACTTTTATTTAAGGTAAGCTATACAATTTTATCCACCGCAGCAAGTAGTGCTGCTTCAGAAAGAATATTTTCTTCAGCTAGACAATTAATATCTGAAAAAAGAAGTTTAATTGGTTCTGACCCAGTTTTGGTAAACCAAATAATGTTCTTACATTCAAATATTAAAAAATGTGATATTGATAAAGATCTGGAAGAAAACTTAAATATAAATTGTTAAGAATTTTGAAAAAATTTTAACAAAATAATAAAAAAAAATACATATTTTTTTTAGTAAAATATGAAACTTTTCGTTTAATTTCTTCACAAGAACAGCACTCTCCTTTCCAGTGCCGTCGACCAACACAATTACTATATCAATTCTGCAGCAATCATAAGTGAATAACTGAGTGCACTCAGTGTATAGTGAGTGCATTCATTGTACTCAGTGTACTCAGTGCAGTGTACTCGTTCTATGTTAGTACACTGAACAACATGGTTTGTTATAATTGGGTGCAATACTCACTCCGTTATCAAATATCATGTGATTCATTCATTTTATTTTTCAAGATGTGAGTACAATAAATAAGGTACGGGAAAAGATAATGAATGTTTTGGAACTGGTTTCAAGACATTCATTGCAGATGTATAGGTATAGTATTTAATGAAACCCATGAACTTTTTAAAAAAAATATTAACGTTTTATTAACTTCCCAGTGGAAGTTCTTGTAATGGGGCCGATTTTGTGAATCGCGGATTTTGATATATCTCCACGTTTCAAGGTCACCAGAATCCAAATTCAACGTTTTTATAGAGATGTCTGTCCGTGTGTATGTACGTACGTGCGTATGTGCGTATGTGCGTTCGGAATTTTCTTTCGCCACGATTATCTCGAGAACCAAAGATGATATTGGCATGGGACCGGGTTTATTCGAAGCGTAATTACGTAACTCACAGCTGATAAAGTTTTCAGCGAAATCGGTCGAGCCGTTTTTTGTTAGTACTAAAATAATTTGACTTTATTTGTACTACGAGTATTTATTGCCATTTGTCATTGAGCAAATCATTATTACATTGCGCTCCGTTATTTCGTATACATGTATATTTACAGGTCTCCGTGTTCATACCAATGGTTGCATTAACATATATCACACTTCGCTGTTATTAACAACATTTAATTTCCATGAACAATATAAAAGAGCGTTTTTTAATATTAAATACTCCATAACCATATCTTATGGTTAACCACATTTCAAAATTTCGAACTGATCGCATAATGCATATTGATCCCACTGGGAAATTAGTTGTGTGGACCTTGCAGGTCGCACCCAGACCACTTTTTTATTTATGTAGTTCATATTAAGTAAAATAAATCAATAATTTAGTAAAAATAAATATTAATTTAAACAATAAAAACAAAAAACTTAAGCCCCATTACAAATCAACAAAAAACAACTTATATTTTAAAGGAACCTTAAAATTGACATTAAGTCATAATTGTTTGCCAAATTTTCATTTTTCGGTTTAAAATAAGTCTACTAATAAGTCTTAGTAATTTTAAATTATATACGATTAAATTAAATGTAAGAATGGCACAGGTCACCCACGCCCCCAGAAGTCCGGCAAAGCTATAAAGCTATACTATAAAAGAACTAGGATTTATATATTATAAAAATCTTCATTTGCACAACTTATCCTTTCACGAATAAAATTAGACCAATATGAATACACAAAACAGTTCAACTCTTTCTGATATTCAATAGTCGCAACGCGGATTACAATTAAGACTATGAATATACCGGGACTATACTAATGAAAGCCATTCTCAACTTGAACCGCCAAGAGACGCAATACAACACTCTTCAATTGCTGCAGCTTAGCTCTACTTACCATCGCGCCACGACCGTTACGGGCTTGCTCCGACCACCGACTGAGTTAGTTTAAGCAACCAACCCAATGCGCTTTATAGTTAAAAGGATATAACATTTTTTCCGCGCGTCATACGTCTCGCAGACGTAGATTATCTTTCTAGGGTTAAGGACCCTGAGAAATATGCAAAAAGCTACTGCATAGAATTTTTTATCTTTTTCTTTTTAGCTCTTTAAGTTTTTCTTCTGTATAAATCGAAAATAATATAAATATTCGTTCACAATAGCACACATTAAAAATAGTCAATTATCAATTGTCGATTGATCTTCGCAATAAGGCTGCATATATACTTTCTCTGCGCAGCATTAATGTGTATTACCATTGACACATATAGTATTCTCACTTCGTGTATACGACGATACGCCATCTGTGCCCTCCGGGCCAAAACAAATGGTGAAAGCTTATGCACATTATGTGAGTTTATTTTTGTTTTCGTCCAATCTCCTAAATGGGTAACTGAGAATGAAGATCATTCAGCATTCAGGTAGCGCCTACCGATGCCGATGGTGGCTGATGTTTGATGTAGCGGACATTCTCATCGGGTAGACTTATCGTATTTTATTTTATTTTATTTGTTGGTTCTGATGGAAGAGGAAGTATCAGCAGAATATTTTTATTTGGTTTTTCGCAAACAGCGGATTTTTTTGTTCTCCTTCATGCTCCTGACGAGGTATATGAGAAAGAAGATGACACAGGTAGTGTTGGTGGTTGACTGTAGGTCGGAAAGGTGAAGGAATTATTATCGGGTAGACTTATGCCATATTATTTGTTTGCTCTGATGGAAGTTTGGGGTAGGTTATGTTTTCTGGGTATTTAATACAATTGGTATGTGTGTGGATGATCGTTGAAGGAGAGTCACGGTGAGGATTATCAAATGATTTTCTTTATAATTCGTATTTTCAAGTGAAAAATGGATATTCATATTTAAAGGCAGGGGCGATGGTGGGTAAAGAAAGGTGGGGGAATTGTCATCGAGTAGATTGATGGTATATTATTTGTTGGCTTCGATGAAAGTTTGGAGTAGGTTATGGCTTATTGCAATTAGACGTCACCTGTAACTTGTTTCTTTGTATTCAATACAATTGGTGTCTTTGTTCACATCGGTGAAGGAGATTCGCATTTCAGCAATAAGGATTCCCAAATGGTTTATAAACCATATTTGCATGTGAAAAAATATTAATTGAGGCAGAGATAAAAAAATAAGACAAGTTATAGTGTATTCCCAGCTACATTGCGAACGATCCTTAAGGGTTTCCACTTTAAAAAGAAAATCGTGGATATTTTCGGACCCGTCAAATGCAATTTGCCACTTTTCAATCTTACAAACTGAACTTACTGAAGAAGTTTGATGACTTATTGGTGGTGCTTGTCTGCGTTGGGTCGAAAACGAAGCGTTATTTAAAATATGTTCGAAGACAGAACGAGCGTTCGAAGGTCTCGTAGGATTCACATTGGGAGTATTTAAATTCAAATTGTCCAATCTTCCAACTAAGGTATCTCTAATAGACTGCATTTCACAAATGAAAACTCGTTGGTTTGCCTCGAGTATTCGTGAACAGGTGGAGGATGTTCATTAATATCTCGTCGCTCATTATTGTTATCACTATTGTAGTTACTTGCCTGCCCCGATTCCATTGCTGCAGGAGGGTTATCTACCAGTTGTGGTAAAATCTCATCCTGGCTTAAGCCTACACTAGCCCCAGATGGAATACGACTAACTATTGGCCTGGATTCCATTGCTCCTGAACGGGGAGTTATATTTCCAAAAGTGGACGAATTTCTCAAATTACTTGATCTTCCTCTAGATAGAACGTGTATTTGGAACTCTATTATCCATAATAGGAAAATTCGGATTTTAAATACAACTTCAAAAGTTTTTAACTTTCAATATGTTTTAATAAATCTGTATTAAAAAAATAATACATGCATAATTTGGGGTCAGCGCGGTCGGTGCTAAATTCGATGTTAAATTAGATAAGATTAGACACAATATGCTTAAGAGCAAGATATCTATCTTGGTAAACAGACGGACTGTGCAAGTCAATGCACACAATACGAACAAGACTGTATATAATTAGCAACTATAGGTAAAATAGTAGTAACATAGTCCAGTGTAATAACTACCAGCCAATGGACTATACTATAAAAGAACTACGATTTATATATAATAAAAATCTTCATTTGCACAACTTATCCTTTCACGAATAAAAGTAGACCAATATGAATACACAAAACAGTTCAACTCTTTCTGATATTCAATAGTCGCAACGCGGATTACAATTAAAACTATGAATATACCGGGACTATACTAATGAAAGCCATTCTCAACTTGAACCGCCAAGAGACGCAATACAACACTCTTCAATTGCTGCAGCTTAGCTCTAGAGTTAGCCAGCATAATCTTTGTAGTGACGTTCTTAATGCCTCGAAGTATATCTAATGTTAGAACATGTTTATTGCAGAAGAGAAACAATCAAGCAACCTCTATTAACAAAAAATAGCAACAAGTGACCTTCCTCAATGCTTCATTGAAAGGTACATGGACTTTAAAATATATAGGTACCAGCAATTTCACATTTTGATTAAAGATAAATAAACTTGCGCAATACTCCTATAAAATATGTCGTTCATCGAATTTAGTAATCTAGCTCTACGCAAAACAACGAAAATTCTTACTATCCATATAAATATCCATCTTATAGGTACCTATTGAACAAGAAGTGGTGGTGCGGCATGGTACAATTCTGACAAAAATAATTATGTCATTGCTTTATAAATTAGATCGAATATTTCTAAATCAATTACAAAAAGAAACTATAAAAATCGGTACGTTTTGCGACAAAATATAACCGAAACAGTCCAAAATGCGACAAACTCATAATACCTCATTTGCTGAAAAATACCGAAATCAAATTTTATTCAATTTTCCTTTCAATGGAATCGCCTCTTCCATCATTTCTACTCGCAGACGAATAAGTCAGATTTATTATTTTTCCATCTTCTCCCTCTCATCAAACATACTACTTGCCGAAGCGAAGGCAACATTGCAAATCATCAATTACACAGAAAAATAAATACATACTTATACTTACACATCCACACAATTGAAAATCATATGGCATGACCAGAGAATCGATAATGAGAGATCCATTATCCATACAAATTAACTTACTTGCAAATCCTACATGCTACCTGTGCTGCTAAACAACAAAAATGCCTATGCTCCTTCTTACAAAGAAAAAAAAAATACAACATACATGGGAATGCAATTATGAAAGGTTCGATAAAGAGAGATAAAGCAGTTTATTTGTGTGTAAAAAAAATGGTGTGAGCAGAATTGAAGACACAAACCTTCCAAATGCCATCTACCAATGCGAGGCCAAAATAAAAAAACTCGCTGTTACGATAATACTATAAAGTCTATATAAAGGGTTTTTCAATAAGAGCGCTACAAAAGTTTTTTTTTAAATAAAACAAAAACGCTTTTGGATATCAATGAAATTCTTTATTCCTGTGAAAGTACATTTGATGCCATTATGTATGGAACTCGATTTCTTTTGCATGGCCACCACGGGCACGCTTGCAGAAGTCCAGACGCTGAACCCAATTTTCGACGGTCTTCAAGCATAAATCGGCCGATACTGCTGCAATTTCACGTTCGATATTCGTACGAAGTTCATCAATCGTCGCTGGCTTGTTGGCATAGACAATAGACTTGACGTAGCCCCCACAGGAAATAGTCTAACGGCGTCAAATCGCACGACCGAGGCGGCCAAGCGACTGGAGCATTTCGTGAGATAACACGGTTTCCAAACTTGGTTTCCAATAAATTGATTGTGCGGTTGTGCGCTCTTAACGCTACTGACTCCGAATTTCTGTGAAATGGCAAACCTTACTGCTGTCCCTGTCGCTCTACTTTTGTAGCGTCCCTGTTGAAAAACCCTTTACAAAGGTATTACCTTTGTATATAGACTTTATAGTATTATCATAACAGCGAGTTTTTTATTTTGGCCTCACGTTGGTAGATGGGGTTTTGAAGGTTTGTGTTTTAAATTTTGCTGTCATCATTTTTTTTTACACACTTTGAAAACGAAGAAAGAACTAAACTGCTTTATCTCTCTTTATCGAACCTCTCATAATTCCATTCCCATGTATGTTATATTTTTTTTCTTTGTAAGAAGGAGCATAGGCATTTTTGTTGTTTTGCAGCGCAGGTAACATGTAGAATTGGCAAGTAAGTTAATTTGTATGGATAATGGATCTCGCATTATCGATTCTTTGGTCATGCCATATGATTTTCATTTGTATGGGAGTGTAAGTATGTGTTTATTTTTCTGTGTAATTGATGATTTGCAATGTTGCCTTCGCTTCGGCAAGTAGTATGTAACAGGGAGATTATGGAAAAATAAGAAATCTGGCTTCTTCGTCTGCGAGTAGAATGTATGATGGAAGAGGCGATTCGTTTGAAATGAAAAATTGAATAAAATTTGATTTCGGTATTTTTCATCAAATGCGATATAATGAGTTTGTCGCATTTGAGACTCTCACTGTTTCGGCTATATCTTGTCGCAAAAGGTACCTACCGATTTCTATAATTTATTTTGTAATTGATTTAGAAATACTCGATCTAATTTATAAAGCAATGATAACATTTATTTTTTGTCAGTATTGTGCCATGCCGCACCATCACTTCTTGGTCAATAGGTACCTCTACGATGAATATTTAAATATATGGATAGTAAGAATTTTCGTTGTTTTGCGCGGAGCTAGATTGCTAA
The DNA here is from genome assembly GCA_949715645.1 of Portevinia maculata. Taxonomy (NCBI): domain Eukaryota; kingdom Metazoa; phylum Arthropoda; class Insecta; order Diptera; family Syrphidae; genus Portevinia; species Portevinia maculata. The sequence continues at coordinate 12,248,332 of OX454525.1, read as the reverse complement.
ATTCGATGAACGATATATTCTATAGGAGTATTGCGCAAGTTTATTTATCTTTAATCAACATGTGATATTGTTGGTATATATTTTAAAGTCCACGTACCTTTTCAATGAAGCATTGAGGAGGGTCGCTTGTTGGTATTTGTTGCTTAATGGAGGTTGCTTGATTGTTTCTCTTTTGCATTAACATGTTCTAACAATAGATATACTTCGAGGCATTAAGAAAGTCACTACGAAGATTATGCTGGCTAGCTCTAGAGCTTTTAGCTAAGCTCCAGCAATTGTATGTTGTTGAGTATGACTTTCATTGGTATAGTCCTGGTATACCTATTCACAGCTTTAATTGTAATCCGCGTTGCGACTATTGGATATCAGAGAGAGTTGAACTGCTTTTTGTATTCATATTGGTCTAATTTTATTCGTGAAAGGATAAGTTGTGCATGTGAATATTTTTATAATATATAAATCCTAATTATTTTATAGTATAGTCCATTGTCTGGTAGTTATAGTTATTACACTGGACTATGTTGCTACTATATTACATATAGTTGCCAATTATAATTATACAGTGTTGTTCGTATTGTGTGCATTGATTTGCACAGCCCGTCTGTTTACCAAGATATATATCTTGCTCTTAAGCATATTGTATCTAATCTTATCAAATTTAATATCTAATTTAATATCGAATTTAGCACCGACCGCGATGACCCCAAATTATGCATGTATGTATTATTTTTTTTGCAATACAGATTTATTAAAAGATATTGAAAGTTAACAGTTTTTGAAATTGTATTTAAAATCCGAAATTTCCTATTATGGATAAATGACTTCCAAATACACGTTCTAGGGGAAGACCAAGTAACTTGAGAAATTCGTCCACATTTCGAAATATAACTCCCCGTTCAGGGGCTATGGAAACCAGACCAATATTTAGTCGTACTCCACCTGAGTTATGGATTTGCTGAAATCCCGTCAGTAGCCGAACACTGAGCTATGTACACAAATGAAATAAAAACGTCGCTTTCTATTTTATGGTTCTTTATTGTATGAACGCTAAGATCAGAATGAAAAATCAATTATACAATGTCTACTTAATATAAGCTTAACAATGGAATAGATAACAGTAATCACAGCAAGAGCGATGAAAGACCTGTACAGTGTCTAGTAAATAGCAACCCGTTAATAGCCGGTCATGTACTCATATGTGTTATGATTTTGATCATCTTTGGAGATTTTCCCAAGGTCAACGGAACTTGTGAGAAAGAAAATGTATACTCTCGTTGTTTCCATGCAGGCTGTACGGTATGGTTCAGTATACATGACTCTTGGGGCTAGCGTAGGCTTAAGCCAGGATAAGATTTTACCACAACTGGTAGATAAACCTCCTGCAGCAATGCAATCCGTTCAGGAAAGTAACCACAATACTGATGATAATAATGAGCGACGAGATATTAATGAACATCGTCCACCTGTTCAAGAAGAAGTCACAGACTCGATTCAAACCAACGAGTTTTTATTCGTGAAATGCAGTCTATTAGAGATACCTTAGTTGGAAGATTGGACAATTTGAATTTAAATACTCCCAATATGAATCCTACGAGACTTTCGAACGCTCGTTCTGACTTCGAACATTTTTTTAAATAACGCCTTGTTTTCGATCCAACGCAGACATGCACCACCAATAAGTCAACAAACTTCTTCAGTAAGTTCAGTTTGTAAAATTGAAAAGTGGCAAATTTCATTTGACGGGCCCGAAAATATCGACGATTTTCTTTTTAAAGTGGAAACCCTTAAGGATCGTTCCCAATGTAGCTGGGAACATGTACTCGCAAATGTTCATGTCCTTTTACAAGGCCAATAAATATACCATTTTCAGTTGTTCATGAATACCCGCAGCTATTATGACAAGCTGAGCATTTGCTCGTACACACACTATAACTTGTCCTATCTTTTTTTATCTCTGCCTCAATTAATATTTTTCATATGCAAATAGGTATGGTTTATAAAGCATTTTTGAATCCTCATTGCTGAAATGCGAATCTCCTTCACCGATGTGAATACAGACACCAATTGTACTGAATACAAAGAAAGAATAAGTTACAGGTGACTGTGATGGTCTAATTGCAATATGCCAAAACCTACCCCAAACTTTCATCGAAGCCAACAAATAATATACCATCAACTACTCGACGACAATTCTCCCACCTTTCTTTATCCACCATCGCCCCTGCCATTAAATATGAATATCCATTTTTCACTTGCAAATATGAATTATAAAGAAAATCATTTGAGAATCCTCACCCCTGAAATGCGACTCTCCTTCAACGATCATACACACATATACCAATTGTATTAAATACCAGAAAACATAACCTACCCCAAACTTCCATCAGAGCAAACAAGTAATATGGCATAAGTCTACCCGATAATAATTCCTTCACCTTTCCGACCTACCATCAACCATCAACGCTACCTGTGTCTTCTTACTTCTCATATAACTAGTCACGAGCATGAAGCAGAACAAAAAATCAGCTGAAAACCAAATAAAAACATAGGGACGGGCTACAGTCCGCTTTTGCGAACTGTTGGATACCCTATTCTTATGCCTATCCCTCATAAGTGGGCGTGACAAAAGTCTAAGTATGGTTGAATTGTTAAGAACGCTCTGCATATTTTGTTATATAACATTTAAAGGATTTTATCGAAAAAAACGCTCCCTAGCTTAAACTTGGGTGTTTCAATAAAATTGTTTTATTTAATTGTGGGCGTGTCAGTAGGCGGATTTTTAAAAAAAAAAATAACACATGAGCATAATGGGCCCCTACAGAGTATATATTATAAATTTCAGCTCCATAGCTCAAACTTTGGATTTTCAAAAAAAGGTTTTTTTTAAATTGTGGGCGTGTCAGTAGGCGGATTTAACGGGACCCTAGAGAGTATATATTATAAATTTCACCTCCCTAGGTCAAATTTTGGTTTTTCAATAAAATTGTTTTATTTATTTGTGGGCGTGTTAGTGGGCGGATTTAGAAAATTTTATATACCGAGCAGTTTTAGGGGTCATAGATCATATATAAAAAATTTCAGCTTACTAGCTCAAAATTCGATTTTTTCCAAAATTTTGTTTTTTTGAAGTTTGTGGGCGGATTTCAAAAATTCGTAAACTTGATTATTTCGGGACCCTAGAGAGTATATGGTTAAAATTTGAGCTCTCTAGGCCCAGTTTAAAGGCCTAATTTTTGCCGACGGACGGATGGACGGACGGACGGACGGACATGCCTAGATCGACATTACTATCGATGCTGATCATAAATATAGTAACTTTTAGGGGTCTACGGGCAATATTAAGGTATGTTACAAACTATGCGTCAAAATTAATATACCCTTAGAATAGGGTATAAATATTCTGCTGATACTTCCATCAGAGCCAACAAATAAAATACGATAAATCTACCCGATGACAATGTCCGCTACGTCAATCTGAATGATCTTCATTTCATTCTCATATTCCCATTCAGGAGATTGAAGGAAAGCAAAAATAAACCCACATAATGTGCATAAACTATCATCATTTGTTTTGGCCCGTATAGGTGGCGTATCGTCGTATACACGAAGTGAGATAGTGAGAATACTCTAGAGTCGGTATACAATGGTATTAAAATTCAGGTAGCGAGAAGGCAGTCACGGGTCATACGTTGGAGTGTATAGGAGTTTGTGAAGTTATGGTGGAGTGGTCGAATGTTGGAGTGTTGGAAAAAAAGCAGCTAGAGTTATCAGTGGTCAATTGTCAACACGATTTTATACCCATAATGGGACGCCCTTGGTTGGATAAGCTCACACCAAATTGGAGGAATTTAATTATTTGCGGTAAATCGTCGGTTCCGCAAAACTGTCAAGTAAGTCATTTAGGGCCAAGGGTATCTCGGTAGGGGAATGGTCGTCGAGTCAGGTCAAAGCAGGGCGAAAATGATAATAAGCTTGTTACGCGTGACAGTTCTGTAATACATGAAAATGTTTCGGAGATTAAAAATAAATTCCCGCGTGTCTTCCAAAACGATTTAACAAAGCCGATAGTCGGTTTCACAGCGGAGATACGGGTAACCCCGCAATATATACCACTTTTTGACAAAGCCTATACGGTTCCTTTTCAGTTAAGGTCAAAAGTCGAGTTTGAGTTAGAGAGGTTATGCCAATCAGGTATCATCTCACCTATTAAATATGCAGATAATGCAATAGTCGTGGTACCTAAGCCAGATGGTTCCATCAGGATTTGCGTGGATTTTAAGAGAACCAATAACAAATATGTTCAGATGGAACACTACCCTCTAACAATTTGTGAAGATATCTTTGCACAACTAGCGAATGCCAGATTTTTTTTTGTGTCATAGACTTGACAGGTGCATTTCAACAGTTAGAGGTTACGCCGGCTACGAAAAAATACCTGGTCATTAATACGATCAAAGGTCTCTATGTATGTAATCAGCTGGCATTGGGTGTTTCTTCTGCACCAGCAATTTTCCAAAGCGTCATTGATCGTGTCATAAAAAACATCAAAAATGCTTTTGGGTGTATAGATGCTATAATTTGTATTGGGGTCTCAAAAGAAGAATGTAAGAACAATTTGTATGACGTCCTAAGTCGATTAAACGATCACAACTTTCAAGTCAATCTAAAAAAATGTGTATTTTTTGCAGAAGAGGTAGAATATTTAGGTCAGTGTATTTCTTACAACCGGATAAGTCCTAGTAAGCGTAAAATTGACGCCGTAGTCAACGCTCCTAGTCCTAAAAATCTGACCGAGCTACAGTCATATCTCGGACTCTTAAATTATTACGGGAAGTTTATCCCTAATTTGTCGAATAAACTACAGAAGTTATATCACCTTTAAAAAAAGAATACCCCATTTGTTTGGTCGTCCGATTGCGAGTAAATTTTTCAAAAAAGTAAAGTAAGTAGTAAGTAAGAAATTCATTTATTTAATATTTTCTTATTACATAAGTTACAAGATAGAATGAATTTTAAAGCTATGGCTTAGCCGTCAGCTTGGTTAGCAAAATGCTTATACATGTACCTACATTTGTAACTTTAACAATATAGTTATTTTTTTAATAAACTTAATCAATCATAATACTCTGTTATTAATAGCGACCTGTATTTGTAGATGGATTTAATATAATAAAATAACTTTTTCCAATCACACTCGTTCAGAATTTGTATTGTCTCCTGCATGGTAAGGAATTTTTTTCCGAAGTAAGCTAGTCTCTGTGGTTTGTAGATTGGACAAACACTAATAATGTGAAAGCAGTCTTCTTTCGCTTTTAAGTTACAAATATTACAAAACTGGTTGAAGCTTCCATTATATGGGCTGCCATTTAAACCAATCAACTCACACCTTGTTTTGAAAATAAGAGATATTTCACTATAGTTGAGTGAGTCATTGAAATAGTTCTTATCCTTTAGATTGAAGTTCAGGTGAGAATACAATACTCTGCTATCTGATTCACGAGCTTTCTCTATAAATCGCACACGAATAGCATCTTCATTTTTATTTATTATTCGATAAAGTTGGTTCTTTAAGTTGTCCAGGTTGTTTAGATCGAATGAAATAGTTTCTCCACACGCGTTTCCAATTCTTAACCATCTTAACGCCCACCAGTCCTTGTTTCTTAATTCATAAGAGAGCATTTTTTTGGTTATTCGGGAGTCTGGATACGAACCTATTTTAATGATGTAATCCGCTTGCGATTTGAGAGTGCTTGTAAAAAGCATTGGAAGACCCGTTTCCAAATAGATTGTGTAGTTCGGCGATTTCATTGGTAAGTTGAATAATTTTTTCAGGAAGTTCCTGTGGAATTTCTCGATTACTTCGTACTCGTCTGATCCCCAAACTTGAGAGGCGTAACAAAGAGTTGATTTAACAACTGAATCAAATATTCTGTATTTCGTTGAGAGGAGAATCCGCTTGTTTGCAAAAACATTTTTCCATGATAGATTCACTAAGCTTTGGGAAGACTTGGCTTTATCCGTTAGATGTTTACCAAATTCTAGGGTTGGGTTCAGTTTCACTCCTAAATATTTGAGTTCCTTCACAATCTCTAATCGGCTTCCATTATAAAACCATCTATTTCCACTTTGCACTCGTGGTGAACGGGAAAAGACCATAATTTTAGATTTTTCGGTGTTGATGGTTAGTCCCCATTTTTTGCAGTAACTGGCTAGTCGATTTATCATCAATTGGAGATTTTCAGGAGATTCAGAAAGTAGAACAAGATCATCGGCATATAACAAGACATTGACCACGGTATTAGCAATTCGTACTCCACCAGGCAAATCTTTTTCTATGTCGTTTATAAATAGAGAAAACAATAAGGCACTAAGAGGACATCCTTGCTTTACACCAGTCTGTGTTTTAAACCATTCTGAGAAATCCTTTCCATCCCAGACTGCTGCACTTGTTTCGGCATACATTTTTTTAATGGTCTTAAGAAATTTTGTAGAGATACCCAACTGAGACAGTTTATAGAAGAGTGCACTTCGGCTAACAAGATCAAAAGCTGCCTTGAAATCTACAAAAAAGCTATACATTTTCTTGTTTCTGGCTTGAAAGGCTCTTATAATCGCAGATAATGTGAATATTTGGTCAACGGTTGAAAAGTTTTTTCTGAATCCAGCTTGACGCTCTGTCAGAATATTTTTTTCATCTACCCATTTTTCTAATCGTCCTACAAGTATGCCACAAAATATCTTGGCTGACACATTCATGAATGAGATTCCCCTGTAGTTTTCTACGTTTTCCAGCGAACCCTTTTTGTGGATGGGGAATATTACAGACTTCTTAAACGATGAAGGGATGTCTGCACTCGAGAACACACTGTTGAAGAGAACTTTCAAATAGTTGATTAAGGTTGGACTAGCATTTTTGTAGAATTCGTACGGAATCCCATCTTCGCCTGGCGCCTTTCCATTTTTGGATTTCATGATAACAGCATTAATTTCGTCAGTTGTTACCTCACCATCTAGGGAATCGTCGAAAATGAGGGGGTCCGCATACGAGAAAGAAAGGTTTGAGTTATCCAGTAGAAGATGTTTAAAATATATGGATAGATCATCAGCAGATACTCCTGTACCTATTTGATAAACTGTACCATTAATCTCCCTTGCTATTCTCCAGAAGTCCTTTGAAGACTTGGTTTTACTAAGTAAGAGAGCTTGCTGATTATCGAAGTCAGTTTTCTTAGCTAGGCATAGATTTTTGTAGTGGGTATTCACTTGGTTATACCACTTTTTAACATCAGGGTCATTACAAGTTCTCCAGACACGCAAAAGGGCAAATGATTTCTTCCTAGCATTTATGCATTCTCTATCAAACCATTTTTGTTTAAATGGTGACCTTATATTTGAAATGTTGTTTGATGCAGCACTTCTTATATAACAAGTTATTTGGTTTGCGAGTGTTTCTGTTTCTTCAGGTATCGAATTATTTGCTGAGAGCAAGCTGTCTAATAACCTGTGGTAGGTATTTGTTGTTTCGGATTTCCATTTAAGTCTTGGTAGTAGGGGCAGGTTTTTGTGATATGAGGGTGTTTCACCATCAACTTCAACCACGATTGGCATGTGATCCGAAAAAGTTTTGTATTGTACCTCAAATTTTTTAATTTTCCCAGTCCAGTCGTTGTTAACAGCACAAAAATCAATAACTGAATTGCCTTGCCCTCCGACAAATGTGTAATGCCCTTCTCTATCACCTTCTGTACAGCCGTTTAACACAATAAGATCATACATTTGGAGCAGCTCTAGTACATCTGTTCCATTTTTATTGCAGACTATGTCTTTAGATACCCTATTGGTACAGCATATACTAGGGTTTGTTACAGTTTGCACTATAGTGGTTTGTGAGTCACTTATTCTCGAATTCCAATCTCCAATCAGCATAACGTTTTTGCTAGCTAAACATGACATTGTATTACACAGCCTCTCAAAGTCGTGAGTCCATTTGTTGCAGTTTATATATGATGGAACGATATATGTATTATTATTTTGTGTCACACATTTTACTACGGTAGTTCCTTCAAATTCATCAAAATCGTAAGTTTTTAAATGTGATTTTTTTATCCCGTACAGGCTTCCTCCACTTGCACGCCCCTTTATGTAGGTTTTACTTGCTTCGCTCCAAATTAACTTAAAGCCATCGAAATATTTATTAAAATTACTTAAATTATCGCTTGTTAAATGTGTTTCAAATAAAAAGAAAATTTCAAAGTTCTTAACATAGTTAAAAAAATCTACAAATAATAATTTATTACTTAATCCAGATATATTGTAAGATAAAATATTTGCAGAGATAAATTTGTTTGAGCTGACGACGCTTAATTCTCAGTTTTGTATGACACTACTACCTTCCGGACCTTCGGTGTAAAGTGTCATCACTGGTGCATCTGGTTTGGGCCATTCACGCTGACGTCTGTTTGACAACAAAGTTTCGTTGACAGCATTAAAATTGAGTTTTCCGTAGATATTCTGTAGTTCGTTTTCTCCGTTTGTGTTATTATATTTAAGTTTGTTATTACTATCTAAATAAAATGTTCTATTACCAATTAATAAATTGTTGTTTTTAATCAGTACTGCTTCGCTTGGTTTAATTGTTTTGACGACTTTTCGATACCCGAGTAGAATTCGACGTTTGATTTGTGATTGTTTGCTAAGGTCTCGTTGGATATAGCAGCCTGTGCCTTTTAGCTTCAAGGAATTTTTTAACATTTGCATTGCAGTTTCATTGGAACCAGTGCTAAGTTTGAGTTTAATTATTTTCTTGTTTTCACTAAGTTTTACGGCTTGTGGCATTTGTTGTTGGTCTGCATCAGAGCCTAGCAAAAGTGTGGTTATGTTATGAATCCTTTCTTGGGGGTCAGATCGGTCGTTTGGAATCGTGAAAATAATATTTTTCCCTCTGATCTCTCTGCTCTGCAGTTCAAGCTCCTCTTCTAGAATGCAACATCGATTTTCAAAATGCTGCACTTTTTCAGATAATTCCTGGTTTTGTTGTCTTAGCGAGTGTATTTCATTGCTAAGTTTGTTGAGATCATCTTTTGTTGCTAGATTGGCCGTCGCTTTGGAGAGTCCTGTATTGAGCGATGCCTCAATAATGTATTTGATTTTATCAAGGTCAGATTGGGAGATCGACATTGTCTGTTGAGATTTATAAACCTTTGATGGTCTGTTGATATTAAAAAGTGGATAAATATTTTTTTCAGGTGACGTTTGATCGATTTTCCTTTTGTTGTCAGTCATGTGACTTGGGTGTCTACTTGGAAAGTTTATTTCACAGCTAATAAATTAGGATTACCTGCTTTTGCTGTTTTATTTATAGAAACAGACAGTCGACGCACCTGTTTATACACTTTTAATTATTAATTACGAACTTTGGCTAGTTATATTTAAGAATTTTACGAGAGCAAATTTTGTAATTGAACTATACACTTTGTAGCAGAGTTGCCAACAACAAAAGTAAAGTATGGTTGTTGGACAATAGCATTCTTGAATTATACGACCCTAAGAAATATATCATCATCTCCGCAGATGCATCTCCTTATGGCCTTGGAGCGGTAATGTCGCATCTTATTAATGGGGTAGAACGTCCAATTATGTTCGCTTCGTGTACTTCGGAACGTAATTACTCGCAATTACATCGAGAAGCTCTCGCTATAATTTTCGCCGTGCGTAAGTTCCACAAGTACATTTATGGGAACCAATTCACTATCCATAGCGATCACCAACCTCTTCGGGAAATTTTTAACCCAAATAAAAGTACCCCTGCTGTAGCTACAGCCACGTTACAGCGCTGGGCTGTCATTTTGTCAATGTATGACTACAAGATAGTTTACAAAAAGGCTCAGCAAATGACACACGCCGATGCTTTGTCAAGATTGCCTCTCCAGGAGCCATCGCCTATTGAAGATACTTTGACAAATTCCTTTAACGTATCTGAAAATGCTCCAATGAATCTTAGTATTATTCGTAGCCAATCGATGAAATGCCCCGATCTTAAAAAAGTCATCGATTATGTGTCTCAAGGTTGGCCTCCGAAGTCAAAAATTGCTTCTGCAGAGGTGCTTTCTTTTTATTCTAAACAAAATAGCCTTTCAGTAGAAAACCAGTGCCTCTATTACGGCAACAATTTGGTTGTCCCTAAAACTTGTCAGCATGAAGTACTTGTTTTAATACACAGCGATCATATAGGTATGACGCGAATGAAGCAAGTAGCTCGAAGTCAGTTTTATTTCAAAAATTTAGATAAGGAAATAGAAAATTTTGTGAACAAGTGCGTGATATGTCAGCAAACACGAAATGCAAATAAATCTGAAACAATCTCTTGGCCAAGGACCACGTATATGTTTGAGCGTATTCATATTGATTTGTTTTATTTTAGTAATTTTGAATACATGATATTACAAGGTGGCGCAAAAGTTGTCAGGTGGCGCAAAAGTTGTCACCCGATGTTCTTTCGCTGTAATTTTTTTTATGAATGAGAAACTTTGGTTCTGCTTTTGGATTATGTTAATTGCTGTCTTAAGTTTTTTCTGTATAGTTAACTTCACAAATGTCAAAGTAGAATTTACATTTGCCGCCATTTGCAAAAATTATAGCTTCTTCCGATAGGATGATGACTTTTGCGCCACCTTGTAGTTGATTCCTTCAGTAAATGGATGGATGTCTATCTACTTTCAAAATCAACAGCGGAAGTTGTTATAGAAAAACTTAAAACAAGCTTTTCTTATTTTGGATTCCCAAAGGAAATCTGCAGCGACAATGGACCACCATTCTCTTCTACTAAATTTTTGGAATTTGGTCAACAAAATGGCATTGTAATTAGTAAATCACCACCCTATCATCCACAAAGCAATGGCTTGGCTGAAAGAGGTGTGGCGGAAGTAAAACGAGTTTTTAAAAAGTTTTTGTTGGATAACAAATATAAAAAGTTATCACCAACCGGGAAATTGCTACAGTTCTTAACATCTTATCGACACACTCCAACATCCGTGACAAAACTATCACCTTCAGAAGCTATTTTTAATTTTAAACCGAGAACCATTATTAATCTGTAAACTGATCCAACCTCTTGTTATACAGTAGAAAAGAAATGTATGGAATCTAAAGAGGATAAATGTACAAAGTCTAAAGTAAATACGAAATTACCAAATTTCAAAAGGGGAGACAAGATAATGTATTGCAATTCAAATTTGTTAGTAGCTAAATGGATTCCTGCTATTATATCTAAAATTATCAGCCATATAAGGAAATCTTGCTTAGAAGATTTGTATCATCCTTCTATAACCTTAACTTCAAAATCCATAAGATCGCAAGAAATTGTAAAGGAAGTTGATCACAAGGAAATCGTTTCAGAAGATGAACCCTCAAATTTAAAATCGGATAAATTATATAAACGTTCAAAGGTTTTTCTATGGATTTTGTCAAAGAACTTGCGTTTTTGGTGCTTTTGAGAACGAATTATTACGTGCGGTGTTGCCATTCGGTTTTAATTTAATTGTATTTGTATTGTACAGCTGCACAAGTGCAGTTTTTTTTTACCATCTGTTTAGGTATATGACATTGGGTCGTGGTTATATAATTTTGTATTCTAATTGCCTGATTGTGTCTACTTTTCACAATATACATATAGCGGAAAGGAATGGGAAATGTTTTTAGAAAATCTTGCTAATTGAGTTTATGTCGCATACTGTTTAAATAAAAAAAAGCATAAATACATCCTTTCATCTCATAATGTACCTATTTGTATGATGTCTTTGTTTTTCCGATGAATGACGCCTCTTTTGCTAATGAATACGGGAATTCCCAAAAGGAAGATCTCAAGTTAGGTAGGGATGGAATCATACAATGGGTTACTTGAAATCGTTAAACGTTACAAAGCCAAGTATGAAACATACGTCGTGGATGAAATGGCTCAAAATGCTGTTACCTTAATCCAATAGAATTGGTTTGGGCTCAAGTACAAGGGTTTGTAGCAAGCCAAAACAAGTTATTTAAAATGTCTGAAATAAGAGACTTACTAACGACAGCACTTACAAGGGTTGACAAGGAAAAATGGCATCGATGTGTCCAACACGTTGCACAGGTTGTTGCCGAGGAAGCAGTTGAAAGGCTAATAATAGACCTAAATAACGAGAGCAGTAGCGGTAACTACTACATCGGATTAGTTGAGTAGTGATATTAGAAATTAGTATTTTATGTTTTACAATATTTATAATGAATAAATTGGATTACAGTGATATATTTTGTTGATCTACTGAATATACCCTTAAAAAACGCGTTTATTATTATCTTACCAGAAAAGGAAAAAGATAAATGGAATTTATTTCGTTCCGCAATATTTTTATTTTTAATTGGAAGATGGTAACCCTAATAGAATTGTTCTCTGAGTTATGGCGAATTATCATACACACTACGGCAACCCTGTGAGAGCTTTAAAGAGGGTCCGATTTATGTAAGTCATTGCAACCAGACTGAGAGACAAACATCCTAACTTCCCTGTACTGACAATTTTTGTTTGATAGAGTATAGAATTAGTTTCAACAACAAAAAAAAACTACCAACTGACAGCTCAAAGACGAGCACGACTCGTGTTGATAGGCTCGCCGTGTGTCTCCCTTGCGGGTATTTTAGTCATACCACCTCACCGTTCTTCTTTCTTCCTTTTGCTCCGTCCATCACGCCATAATGGCAAAACAAAAATCTCAAAAGTAAATAAAAGTATGCTAGTACCCTTGCTGCATCCTACTTCCTCAAGCTTTCCCCTTCTAATCGTTCAAAATCTGAGATGGGTAGTCTTCTGACCTGCTCTCCTCTTGTGGAGAAAATTTCCCTTCTTTGGCGAAGTTCAGCAACAGGTTCGAAGTTTAGCTACTTGGGAAAGAAAATCCCTCTAATTTCGCCTGGTCCATTTCTTGACTAATGCTCATATAAACATCGCCTACTTTTAGGAGAACGTTAAATTCGACCAGAACCGGAACTGGAATTCGTTTCCCACACAATTAACTGGGAGGGTTATTGATCCTGATCATAAACTCGACGTAATGGAAAGAAGATACTTTTTCTGCAAAATAATTTATATTTATTATAGTCGGAAAACTATTTTATATTAATTTTACAATATAGCAATTAGTTCCAAAAAGAAACAAAAACTTAATTTATTTAGAACAAAATACGATAATATTAAAGGAATTTCATAGCCAACAACGTCAATACCAACAGACCACTTCCCAAGACTAGACTTTGTGGTGAACTATTCGGCGGATCGTCGTTATTGCAGTTCTGTGCCTCGCAAACTGAACATTCCTTATAGTTGGGATCTTTGCAATTGTTTCTTGTCTTCTCATCTGCATCCACCAAACAACTCCTTATAACAATGTCATCTGAAATAATTTAAACAAATCGTCATTAACTTGAAAAGAAATCAACTAACAATACTCACTCAATGTGTCAGTGTAACATCCCTGATTGCCTTGGTTCACTGGATTACAACACCTCTGCGACTTATAGGCTTCGCCTTCCAATTTCTTTGCACAGCTTTTATTCTCGTCACTACGGCACTTGTAACAGCTGTAATTCATTGCATCAGCGCTGTTGCACGCATTGGTGGTGCATGTCGTACAAGAAGTTGACTCACCGGAACATGTCTGCGGGTTTGACAAATCGGAAGTACATCCTCGTGCTGTCTTTTTATCATCAATTTTGTTTGTGAAGCAACCTGGAGATTGCCAATATTCAATCTGGTTGGGACAGTTTTTAGCTTCGTCAAGGGGGTGGCCCCACGCACATGCGGCATCTTCTGCAGTGCATTGAATGCATTTGATTGATTGGGTTTTCTTGAATTTAGAATTATTGCAGTTGTCTCCGGAGCATTTAGTGCATTTTTCTTTCTTTTCTAAACACTTGCCAACAGCAAGTTTATCAGTGGAACATCCTCGATTCATCAATACATTGGAGGTTCCATGCACAAAACACTGATCGTTTGAATCGTAGAGTGTACATGGAAGCGAAGGAATGGTACTTGCTGCGTGATCGCCACAATTCGCACCAGTTTCATCACATTGGTAACATCGTAGGCGATTTTCCGGAAATACATCCTTGTTGCAACCATTTGAATCACATGTTTTGCATTTTTTGCCTTGTGGGCATTTTTCAGCCACAGTAGTGGCACACCGACGCTCGATATGCTTGTCATCTTTGATTTGCATGAGGCAATTTGTGATACCAGGTTCACAGATTTGATTTTGAATGGCTTTCTCATTTGCCCAGGTGGCACAGTTAGGATCATTCGATGAGTGGCATTTGTAACAGGTTAAGGGCTCCTTTTTCGGAAATACATCCTTGTTGCAACCGTTTGAATCACAAATTTCGCATATTGCGCCTTCAGGGCATTCTTCAACCAGAGTATGGGTACACCGACGCTCGATGTGCTTGTCATCTTTGATTTGCATAAGGCACTTTGTGATACCAAGTGCACAGAGTTGGTATTGAATTGCGGCCTCATTTTCCCATGTCGCACAGTTGCGATCATTTGATGAGTCGCATCGGTAACAGTGTTTAAGATTCTCCGGGAACACATTACTGTTGCAATCAGCTTTATCACACATTTGACATAGGCTGAAGTTAGGACATTTTTCGTCACGAGCAGTGGCACAGCGACGCTCGATATGATTGTCAGCCTTGATTTTCATGAAGCATTTTGTGATATCAGCGTCACAGATTTGGGTTTGAATTGCGGCCTCATTTAACCATGAGGCGCAGTTGGGATCTTTTGATGAGTCGCATTGGTAACAGCTCAGGAGCTCTCTCGGAAATACACCCTTGTTGCAACCGTTTGAATCACAAAATTCACATATTGCGCCTTCAGGGCATTTTTCAGTCACAGTAGTGGCACACCGACGCTCGAAATGCTTGTCATCTTTGACTTGAATGACACAGTTTGTGATACCAGCTTCACAGACTTGGTATTGAATTGCGGCCTCATTTTCCCATGTGGCACAGTTGGGATCATTTGATGAGTCGCATTGGTAACAGTGTTGGCGATATTCCGGAAACACATTTTTGTTGCAACCATGGCTACTACACATTTCACATATGCTGTCTGTAGGGCATTTTTCTTCCGGAGCAGTGGCACACCGACGCTCGATATGCTTATCATCTTTGATTTGCATGAGGCACGTTGTGATACCAGGTTCACAGATTTGATTTTGAATGGCGGTCTCATTTGCCCATGTGGCACAGTTGGCATCATTTAATGAGTCGCATGATTTACATGTGAAAAACCTGTTGCATATCGATGTACTGCACGTTTTACAATTCGTCGTTTCGTCACACTTCATACCATCATCGAGGCAGCCTCGTTTCAAATTTCCATTATCATCTGAAAGAGTAAAATATGACAATAATAGGCCTTTATTTTTTTTATTCAAGGCAGAGCCTACCCTGTGTAGGGACGAGCTAAGAATATCATTACAGCACGCCCCGCTTGTCATAAAAGGCGATTAAGGGGGACAAAAATCGTATCTGGCAAATTTAGCATCCAGGTGAACCTAGTGACAAATTTAACATTTCGAAGCTATCCTGCAATTGTACATACCAATCGGCGGTTGACACGTCTGGAGATAACCGGGGTCGTAAAAGGAGGATCAGATAATAAATTTTAGTGCAACATATGTCCTGATATATACCGAATAGACAGTCGGAAATACAAGTCGGAGAGTTGTGTCCCTCGATAGTTTTGTGAGTGCCACCAAAGAAAGCAGTACACAACCTCAGGACAATTTTTGGTATACCCACCACAACTGTAAGGGGAGTCGCCAGACATCCCATCGTATTTATTATGGGTGTATTGCCTCGTAGAGTCTGGCAGAGCTGGCATTAAGGATTCAGTCGGATGTACTGCCCAGCTGCGTCAGTTGTTGGTAGAGAGACCGCGCCCAGTCCATCACTCAGATCCGACCGGAGCAGAAATTACTAGCTGTCGGATCCACTCTCTAGCGCTGAACGAATCGATCCTAGGTGGAAGGAATTAGAACTTGCGGCCTAATTCACCGCGACCGATCTGAGGCAGCACGGTGAGGAGGCCTCGTCCGGCTCTAGTAGACGTGTGACCGTCTCAACAGAGGAGGCACTACCTATCATAGTGGTAACCCTGGGGCGGCAGACATGCTCGGGTCAGATATATTCAGATTCCGAGTATAGCAAAGTAATGCATAAGCTAAGGCGAGACATAAGGGGTCAAGAGCTGGGACGTTGGCTGCTCTTGCTTCCAAGATGTTCTACACGAAATGGAACAGATTAGGAACAGAATCGGTCTCAGCCTTTCGGGTGAGCTTCTTTGCAACGTCTTCACCATTTTAAAGTTCAGTGATCGTTTGATGTCTCTCAACCTGGTGATGCAAGGTAAGGTGTGGAGTATTGTCCAGAGCATATGCACCTCAAGTCGGATGCAAGGAGAAAAAACGTACATTCTGGCCAGATTTTCAACGTGATCAAAAACATCCCAAAGGAGAAGCTTATCTTTGTTGGCGGAGATTTGAAGGGATATGTCGTGAAGTCAAACGAAGACTACGAAGACTGCCATGGAGGACTGGGATAAGCACTAGGCACTCTCAGGGTGAAGATATCCTAAGCATGTGCAAGTCCTATGGACTTATAGTTCTGAATTCGATGTTTGAAATTTAAATGTAGGCGGGGGCGAACATAAACAAACAAAAGTGTCTGCGAAAATCAAATGGCGCAATCTGGACAAAGAGAAAACGGAAGACAGCCAGGAGTTCCAGAAATATACGTACGGATGATCACGCATTTAAGATAAAGATTGTTTTTTTTTTCCTAGCAATGAAGTATTGTATTGCCTGATTTTAGGTGGTACTTACTATTCGAAAGAATAGGAGGATAGAAAAGAAGTTTTTTGGTGCTTGGTATTTTTTTTCTCTATGGGAGGCGCGCCTTAATTGCGTAGGGAGTAGTTCTCTAATTATGTGAATTCAATTAATAATCATGGCAATGGCCGGGATTCGAACGTACGACCTTCCAATCAGTTGGTGATAAACTACCGCACCAATGCCATCCGCAGATATTTTGCATGACAGCCGAAGCAACAAAGATTGATCGAATTACATAGAAGTTCCAAGATCCCAGGCTTCCTCACGTCAAAAAACCTATCTATCTGTTATGAGGGTACTTGCATCAATACCGCATTCTTAGTGATGAAGTGTTTCAAAATGGGGAGGACTGCGGTTATTTGATGAGGTGGTACTGGCGAACCCCACATAGGGACCACAAGGGATGCAGCTAAGTGGGAGGGTTATGATACCTTTAGTTCAGATCGTTAACCTCGTTGTCAAGAGAAAGTTGATACATAAGTATAGGTATCCATGTAGACTCCACGCCATATCACGCCATATCACACCATATTACACCATCATCAAACCATTGCCATCAGCCAATCATCGTCATCAGCATCGTTGCATCTTTGTCGTTGCCGTACATACAACGACAGTTACGAAAGCCCTATAAAAGCCCGCACAAATCCATCAAGGGGGAATTGTCTACCATTACATCACGCCGCGCAGCAGCTCTTAATCAGTTGTGTATACGCATTGTACTTTGTAAACAAGTTTAACTTTAATCATTCGCAAATAGCTTCTCTAATCCTAATTCTAATATTTCATTACTTAATTTATAATTTGGCAAAATAAATGAATTTTAATTGAACTTTGAGTGCGCTGTTCTCTTTAAAACTCTGTTTCCTACATCCATATCTCTAGGAAAATATCTTTAGGAAAATTAATATAAAATAAAATAAACGTCCATGTAGGATAAATGAAGGATTTTTCACAAGCCGATCGCTTTAGCAAATGTCATGTAAAAATAAGTCTCAAGAACAACTGAAAATACATTTGCAATGCCCATGAGTTGGAACTCTATGTATTGTTGCATTTTTGGTCAAACTGTGACATTCAGCATCAATTAATCAACTTGCAGCGCCATCTCTATTCGAGAGCCATATTATCTACCATATAAGATAATCGAAATTTGGCAGCATTTGAAAAGCAGTTTGAATAGCTATGGAATAACTAGTACATCTGATGGTCTCGAACCTTCTGAATTCAGCGAATCTGGAAATTCCAACAGGCGTCACTAGGAGATATAAATAGGTGTCGCAGGAGCACCCAGGACATTCTAGTCTTGAACCGCGATAAAGAAGTGCGATAGATGACAATAGTGAAAAGTATAGAGAAACATAGGGACGGGCTACAGTCCGCTTGGGCGAACTGTTGGATACCCTATTCTTATTCCTATCCCTCATAAACGGGCTTGACAAAAGTCTAAGTACGGTTGAATTGTTAAGAACTCTCTACATATTTTGTTATATAACATTTAAAGGATTTTATCAAAAAAACGCTCCCTAGCTCAAACTTGGGTGTTTCAATAAAATTGTTTTATTTAATGGTGGGCGTATCAGTAGGCGGATTTAAAAAAAATTAACACATGAGCATAAAGGGCCCCTAGAGAGTATATATTATAAATTTCAGCTCCCAAGCTCAAACTTTGGATTTTCAAAAATTAATATACCCTTAGAATAGGGTATAAAAAAATTATTTTATTTATTTGTGGGCGTGTCAGTGAGCGGATTTTGAAATTTTTTTATCCCGAGCAGTT
The DNA here is from genome assembly GCA_949715645.1 of Portevinia maculata. Lineage (NCBI taxonomy): Eukaryota > Metazoa > Arthropoda > Insecta > Diptera > Syrphidae > Portevinia > Portevinia maculata. The sequence goes on along the minus strand of OX454525.1, from coordinate 12,229,627 downwards.
TTAGGAGTCATAGATCATATATAAAAAAATTCAGCTTTCTAGCTCAAAATTCGATTTTTTCGAAAAATTTGTTTTTTTTTTTTGAGTTTGTGGGCGTCTGTGGGCGGATTTCAAAAATTCGTAAACTTGATTATTTCGGGACCCTAGAGAGTATATGGTTAAAATTTCAGCTCTCTAAGTCCAGTTTAAAGGCCTAATTTTTGTCGACGGACGGACGGACGGACATGGCTAGATCGACATTACTATCGATGCTGATCATAAATATAGTAACTTTTAGGGGTCTACGGGCAATATTAAGGTATGTTACAAACTATGCGTCAAAATTAATATACCCCTAGAATAGGGTATAAAAAGTGGGAGTACTGAATAAGAGAAAAGTGATTGTTTATTTAAAGTGATTAAGTGTGAAAGTGAATTGTTGGATTAAATAAGTGAATTATTAGAATAATAATCAAGAATTAAAAGACATTAAGAGGGAACTAATAAAGAATAATTAAATAGAAATACGTTTTATCTTTTCGAATCCTAGCCTGGATGTTACAGTATAATAAAATGTAATATGTATATTTTTTGTGAAGTAAATGCATGCAATTTTAAGAAGTACCTGAGAGCATCGTCATCGCCAAAACATTATGTATATTTTGTAATGTCTTAGCATATCGTTACCGGCAATCTGAGTATGAGCATTACTATTCAATAAATGTATTTAAATCATCTGATAGAATATCGATTTCTAAGTAAACCACCTACGATATGGTAATCCCGAATATTGAAAAATTATATTGCCTTTAACTTACATTACCACTAAAACTCTTCAAATGAAAGCTATTTCGTTATTGTAAGAGTGCAAGGAAACATTTTGAAGTGAATGGCACTTTAAAATAATGTTCAAAGATGTTGAAATAACTATGCAGCACTTGGGGAGAGTACGATAACTCAGGAGACAAAGTCTAACGACAGATTTGTGTAGAACCGTTATTTACAAGCATTTTTTACTATGGGAGGGAGGTCTATTTCGCACCTTTGGGCAGAAAAGGCGTATTCTAAAAAAAAAATATTTAAAAATAACGGTAATACTTACAAAATAAGTATTGAACATTTTTTTAAAGATAAAGGTCGGTCCCATCATCTTGCTTTTCAATCAATGAATAGTTTTTAAAAAAAAATAATTTCAAACTCAAAGTTTTTTTAAATCCAGATTCCTTAAATGCAAAAGAAACTTTGCATACCCCCAACTTTTTACCTACCCCAAATCCTATAGTGAGCCTAAGCAGGGGGGTTGCAGGGGGGCAGCATGCCACCCGCATACATAACCTCACTGTTTATGCGCCGTATCGTAATGCTTCCATTCTAGGTAACGCCAAATAACTTACTGTTCTCTACTTATTTGAAGGATATCATTATTTATTCATTGAGGTCAAGGAAAAAGAATTCAAAAATAAAAATTTAATAAAAAGTAGGTTTGGTAATTTACAATTGTCTCGAAAACTAGTAGACTTGTTTAAAGTTTATTTCTTCGTTCTAAAGTAATTTACAAAATATTAATATTGTCATAATCATTTTTATCATAAAATTTTTTACGTATACTTTTACTGAGATATTTGACCATAAATAAGCACTTTAGAACTTACACTTTGTGGAAAATTGTTCCAGTGGCAAGTGTTTAGAAACTTTTAGCAAATTTGATATTCAAAGACTTAAAACGTCGAGAAAAAGCACGCTGTTAAATTAGGAAAAGGTGGACAAAAGTCTTGGTTTTTTTTTTTTCATTAAATTGTTTATCATGGTGAGAATGAAACGAATTTTATTTTACGAAAGAGAGTAATGAAGATCGCAATAAAAACATAAAAACATAAAAACATAACTGGCTTACGTTACCACTTGCAGGAGAGTTTCCACTTCTGCTCTAGAAAGCAACCAATTTTTCAATGCTCTAAAAAATCTAGGACTGCTGCCTACCAAACTGCACACTTCATTAGGTAACTTTTTGAAGATGAATGGAGCAATTGTTGTTACAAAGCGTCTGTAGTGTTCTTTTTTAGCTCTAGGAACGGCAATATCATTTCTCGATCTAAGAGAGTATACATGCCTGTTGCTGTCATTCATATACCCACTACGTCGATAGAATAATTTTAAAACCTTATATATATAAAGATGTCGAAGGGGCAGAATATTAGCTGAGGCGAATAAGGCATGCGAAGGCTCCCATCTAGATTTAAATCGCATGACCCTAACAACTTTCTTTTGCGCAATGAAAAGAGGCTTTAAATTACTCATGTACGCACTACCCCAGCATGTTATCCCATATTCAAGGCGTGAGTTTACAAGTGCATAGTAGATTGTCTTAAGCACCGTTGAGGGAACTAATTTCCTTAAGAAGTATATTCTGTTAAGTGCCACGTGAACATATCTTTTAATATTCGTTATATGAATCTTCCAATTGAGGTTACAATCCAGAGTAATTCCGAGATACTTGAATTCGGACACAGATTCTATGTCGATGCAGCTATCGGTGCAATTATTATTGCAGCCGTTCCCGTGGTATGTAATGCCGTTTATGGGTAATGGACTAGTGAGGGAGAAAGACATAACTTTTGACTTACTGCTAAGAACCATCTTATGATGCAGGAACCAGTCCCTTAGCATTGACATATCGAGTTTTATTTGGTTTTTTATCTCTTCAACACTTAAACCAGTGTAAGATAGCCCCAAATCATCAGCGAAAGCCACAACATTGCCATTGAGAGGCAAGTAAAAGATTGAATTTATATAAATGACGAACAGTAGCGGGCCAACAATCGAACCCTGAGGGACGCCAACACCAGCTCCAGGCAAGGATTCGCTAAGGAAATCATTTACACGAACATGTTGCTTTCTACCATGTAGAAAAGATCGAAGCCATTTAAGTATATTGCCTCTAAAACCGAGCCTATATAGCTTTTTCAGGAGTATTTCATGATCCACTAAATCAAAAGCTTTGGTCAAATCAAGGAACAGCCCCGCAGTTTTCCTGCTATCGTCTAGACCTTTATAAATTTTTTCTAGAAAAGCCACTAACGCATCTTCAGTAGACTTCCCTTTTCTGAATCCAAATTGACATGAATTTAGGAGTTTGTACTTTTCAAGAAACTTAACCATTTTTTCAGTAATTAATTTTTCGAATACTTTAGAGAAGGCGGAAAGGAGCGATATTGGCCTATAGTTTGAAGGATCACATGGATCACCTTTCTTAAAAATTGGAACAACTATCGCATCTTTCAAGCATTCAGGAAATGCACCTTTTTGGAAGCTTAAATTAATGATGTAAGTTAGTGGGCTTAAAACCAGGTGACTGATTTTTTTAAGAGACAAGCTACTTATCCCATCGGTTCCACAAGATGATTTTGGTTTCAAGCAAGCGATTGCTCCCGCAACTTCACTATCAGTTATATTGCCTAGCACAAAAGAAGAGGGCGTTTGAGCATCTTGAAATGACAAAGAGTCACATACGTTTGAGGCAGGTCTAGACATTACTGCAGCATTCCTAAAAAACAAGTTAAACGCATCTGCTATTTCCTTTGGATCGGATGTAAAGGAATTATCAGGAAGTATGAGTTTGTTGGGAGAACTTAAAACCATCTAGTTTTCAGTATTCGATTAAAAACTAATAACAGGAAAAAAATAGTAAAAAAATTTAGTATGTAGTCTCACAATTTGGGATAAATATAATATTAACTTGTTTTTTTAATTTTTTTTTTTCGAAATTTTGCGTTTGAAATTAATTTTTTCAAAAACTATTAATGGAAATGACTTGATTTGAAAACAGGATGATAGAACCGACTTTTAGCTTTAAAAAATATGCAATGCTTAATTGTAAGTATTACCGGTATTTAAAAAAAAATCCATTTGAACTGTTTTTTTTTTTAAATCGACCCTCCCGCCCAAATGCTTGTAAATAACTTTTCTACAAAAAATCGTTAATTTTTTCTTGTCGCCTGAGTTATCGTACTCTTGTCCAGCATTTTTTTATTTATAACTTCGAAGCTACGTTGAATGCACTTTAAAGACTAAATGAATACGTTTTACTTTAGAATTAGGTTGACCTTAATTAAAATTACATTGCCTATTAAAATCGAATCTTTTTCAACGTCAAACTGAACATGCTTCAGAGAATTTGATACAACTTAAAATAAAATACGATTGTATAAAATTTAAGATAACATTTTTTCACTCAATTTAAGGGCACAAAAAATAACTTAAGTACGCGCAAATCTAAGAAAAAAAAGTTTAAATGAATGAATATAAAACAAACATACCAATTGCATAATAGCAGTCCTTGTAACATAGCATCGATTCCACGCTTTTTGATGTACTACAGTTGTCAGGGTAATCACAAATCGCACATTGTATCGCTATATAAAACCAATTTATTAAGATACCGTACCGCTTAGAATAGTGTTTTATTAACTGAATTACCTTCTACGCCTGGTGCTGAACTGAAGCAAGATATGATTAAAATTAACCCAAGAAAATAAAATTTCCTTTCTATTGACATTTTGAAATTCAAATAGTAGTTAAGTCCGTCACTTTTAACTTTAATTGAACTTCTAAATGTGGGTTTTTCTTGAAATTGATGTTGATGCCTGACTGAAAGCAGAATTCTGTTTCGTCGGCATATGAAGAAGCTAAAAGCTATAATAATATTTTAATCAATAGCAGATATCAAAACAGTCGATAAGATAAGAAAATCCTTTACACTAATTATGTACTTATGTACCTTACCTATACATACACATACCTTCGCCTCAAGTAGCACAAACGTCCAAAATACACCAAAATATTTGGTATATTTTTTGCACTTTCGTGATATACATTTTAAATATAAAAAATATGTCACTTTTGAGTGCAGTTTTTGTACAATTAATTGATGTTCACAAATTATACCGATTTTCGGTACATAAATTGTGCTAGTGGTATAAATTATTCTGGTTACTGGAACATAGTATACCCCGGAAGTGTAAATAATAAACTAATAATTGGTTTAAATCATACACCTCGATGGTAAATAATTTACACCACATTTTGGTGTAAAATTATTCCCATGAGTGTGAAAAATACACTTTGATTCGATGAATAAAATATACTATTAGCGTACCAAAATCTGAAACATAGAACTTATCTTGAAATAAAATTTACACCAAAGTTTATTTTTTTAAATTGGAATTATTAAATTTTACACCGAAGTTTACTATCTGATCGGAAATGTATCTGAATGATTTGTAATTGTTTCTATGATTCTAATTATTCACCTCCATTATATGGACGCAAGAAAATCATGAATTAGTATGAATGCGGTTGCTTAATTTAATTTAATTTAACGAAGCATATTCTGCCGAATGATTTTTGGTCCTACCCCGTCTAAAAATTGAGCGCCTCGAAAATATACATTAATTAATAATTTCTAAAACGATTCGTGAAAATTATTTATTCGAAACCCAAAATGTGTTGATTGTTTTTTTATTTTTTTTTAGAGACGTTATGTAAATAATGAAAATACCAAATGCGGTGTATAACTAAGTCGCTATAAAATTAAAATACTTAATCATTGTTTTCATTTAATATTTAATTTTTTTAATATTTCTTGAAAAATATGGCCGTTGTCCAATATACAGGGTGTCTCAAAGTAACCGCCGCAACTTATGAAGTAATTTATTCGGTTTTACTTCCTTTTTGACTTAAAATAATTTTTATGATTTTTAGAATTATTTCTTTTAAACTGTAGCGCGAATTCGCTTACACCGCAATTAAAAATTATTCATGTTACACATTCCAATCCCACGGGTAACTAGGCTGCTGGTCATTGGAAACCATGCTGCTGCGTCAGCTCATTCCAATCGGCCATGAGTAGCTTATTTGCTCGTCATTGGAAACCACGCTCGCCTGAGCGTGGGATACGACAAGATTCTATTATATACATTACGTTAGCGGCACAGCCGCATAAGATTATTTTATATTTCTTCAAGAGATTCAATAAAGAACCACTAGTGAAACAAGTTGACTTTTTATTATCATTACATGGCGACCCTGCCAAACTTAGAATTAAAGCAGTTCGGAAAAGCAAAATAATGTGAAAACGTTAAAACTAAGAAACTTACAATTAAAGAAGTTCGGAAAAGCAAAATAATGTGAAAACGTTAAAACTAAGAAACTTAGAATTAAAGAAGTTCGGAAAAGCAAAATAATGTGAAAACGCTAAAACTAAGAAACTTAGAATTAAAGAAGTTCGGAAAAGCAAAATAATGTGAAAACGTTAAAACTAAGAAACTTAGAATTAAAGAAGTTCGGAAGAGCAAAATAATGTGAAAACGCTAAAACTAAGAAACTTAGAATTAAAGAAGTTCGGAAAAGCAAAATAATGGGAAAACGCTTAAACTAAGAAACTGAGAATTAAAGAAGTTGAGAAAAGCCAAAAAGGAAAACGACACAGCCACCAAAAGACGCGGAGGTAAAAAGGTAAGAGACAAGAAGACAGCGACAACGAGCGGTAATGGTGAATAGAAGTAAGTAGAATGATGATGCAAATTGCTTTAAAATTGTAAACACATGCAAGTAACTAAAAAATAAATTGTAAATATAACAAATGTAAAGAATATTTAATTTAAAATGGGCAAAGAACAATCAAAAATAGAGAAGCCAAATGCCAATGTGATTAATGAGGTTGAAATAACCGAAAAACAATCAAATAACAAAATGTACTTAATCTTAATCATTGCACCTTTAGCTGCTCATCTAGCACTAAAACTGTATACAATGCACAAAAAAATCCCTAAAAAAAACATACATGGCAAGAGCGCAGTCTCTTGCACAAATTTAATTAAAATTTTATTGAGTTCATATGCATATTTCGCTTTATTTGTGCTTATTAAATAATTGTGAACTACGCAACAGGCGAGTGTCACTTTCTTCGTTTTTTCGGCATCCAAATTTATGGGTTTCCGTAGGACACGAAAACGTGACGACATGATACCGAAGACATTTGTAATGATGCGGCGTACATGGCTCAAACGATTGTTAAAAACCCGCTGTACCATTGTTAGACCGCATTCGGTTTCAATACGTTTGGCCGCATAGCGAACGCATCGTCCGCGACGAGAACGTACAGAACGGTGGTGGTAAACACAGCTGGTTCATGGTCAATGCTTGACCGAAACTGCAACGGTTGAATACGCTACCATCCGATTGTCGTCCATTGCGACCGACATCTACATACAATAATTTGTATTCCGCGTCTGCAATTCCCATCAATACAATGCTATGCGTTACTATATGAAACAAAAAAATTAGGGCCGATTGAAAGCGAATTAGCAAACAAATAAATACCTTTATAATTATAAAAGACGCTGCCAGCATTAGGCGGTGCCACCATCACAACGGGCTTACCGTCTACTGCTTCAATGCAGTTGGGAATGTGCCATCGCTGGTTGAACGCTTCGCTTTCGCTTTTCGGCATCTATGCACAAAAAATTGAAAAGGGTCAATAAAAATAATGAAATTATGGTGCAAACACTCACTTTAAAATAGTCGACTTCTGGAATTATAGTCGAAATACTATTCACTGGAATGCGGAAAAGGTATTGCAAAGACCGAAAGCTGTCACCGGTGGCCAAGAAACGCAGCGTCAGCAGAAGCCGATCCGACGCAGGAATGCTTAATCGCATGTTCGTGTCTGCTTTTTCGATCAGTGGCTTTACCAAACCAAGTAAATGATCAAATTGATCGGCCGACATGCGAACGAAACCGCGATATAAATCTGGTTCATTGCCACGTAATTCCAGCAACAATGTTGCGCAAAAGCCTTCCGTCCTTCCAATTCATTGTCCACACACGACGCACATGTTTCACTTTTTCGAATAAGGTTCTTCGTCATTTCCAGCATATCTAATGCCAAAACAGCAATAGCAGCCCAATTTCTTTTCGACATTTTAAATTTAATTCAGAACTTTAAAATGTTTGAGACGAGGTATGCAAAAATCAGCAACACAATACACAAAGTGACAGATCGATGTTATGTTCGCAAACCTGCATATGATTAAAAATATGTGATGTGCAAATTCTGTCGCATATCGTGTGAACACCTCGCATATAGGCCTCAACATTTGCGATCCCATTTGCGGACATATCATATGCGAGCACCTTGATCGCAAATGCATTTGAGATTTTTGGGGCAAAAGTTGCATATCGTGTGAACACGCCTATATGCGAGTTTGCGAGCACTGCCGTACGTATGGAATTTGCCTCACATTTGCGAGTTATTTCGTGACGTCAGCACTCGCATACATATGCGACTTTCGCATACCGTCTGCTCTAAGCTCATAACATTCTATGAATAGTATTGTATGGGCTGTCATTTCTATGAGGTGCTTCACTCTGCGATATTTTCACCATTCAAATAGTAAGCTATGAAATGCCGTCCATTTTATGGTATTCTATATTTCTTTCTTCTTATGAAAAGTAACAGATGGGAAGTTATGAGACGCGGTATGAAGGAAGACTCCAGCGAATTTATTTTGTAATCTAATAAAGAATACTAAATACCACATTTCTCAACAATATCTTTATCTCTATTTCATGTCAAACAAACCTTAAATATTATTCCGTTTATTCAGAAACATAATCATTTTAAGTTTTTAAGTTGTTTTGAAAGAAAAATCATAGTACAATCTATTTGCGAATGAGTGACATGAGGCGATTGCATCTATCAGTTTGCCTAGCAATACATTTGTTGATCCGTTGCCGTAGTCGCATATCAATAGATATTGATCAGTCTTTTGCATGGAGACTTTTACCGGCTTTCTTATCAAAAAAACAAAAAGGTTTGTGAAAAAGTCACGACAACACAAACGACTATGCATTTTGTTTTCTTATAATTTGCCCCTACGCTAAAGGGTTTTTTTTCTGTTATTACAGTAGGTACCCTTATAGTGCTAAGAATACAGCGTAAGCATTTGTGTTTTAACAGCAAGCAGCACCTGGCAATATCGTATTTCATTGCATGCTTCTCGGTGCTACTTATTATTAGAAAGAATGGAGAGATAGGAAAGAAGTGTTTGGGTGCAGTTGTAGGGTTTTTCTTCACGGGTGGTGTCTAAATTGCTTAGGGCGATTACGATTTCATGTATTCGATATAAAGTAATGGACTTGGCCGGGATTCGAACGCACGACCTTCCATTCAGTAAGCGAATAGACTACTACACCGTTGCCACCCATTTACATTCCACTTACCTGATCCGCTTTTTCGCTCACTTCTGACCATTTACCCGTCGTCCTGCTGGAAGATTGGTTAACTGGTCGTCTTACTGGTCGTTCGTTTCCATGAGTTGTGAGGATCGACAAAAGCAGCCATCGAACCCAATGGTTGCGACAAAGAGTCATGGGTGAGGAGGACAATCTCTCGGCACCACCCAACGCGAACAGAAAGGGTAGGCAGAAAAACCCCAACAAAGCGCCGAAAGGTGTTGATAGATATCCCTTGAAAGGAGCACACCAAAGAAACTAGTCAAACCCCAAAAGGGCAGGTCGCCCAATGTACACAGCTACACATATCACATGATTTGAGTGTTTTCGAATTGTATTTTGTATGAAGACAGTGGTGCGAAAAATGTTCGTCAGTTTATTATTATTTTTATAATCTAAATACATAAAAACTTTGGTGCGTTTGTATGCCGTTCGTGTGGTGCTCAAGGTTTTTTTTTATGTTAGACCCCCATAGCGCTGGGATCGCTTTTTTCGAAAATTCCTATTTATGGACCGATTTGGCTCAAATTCACAACATATAACCTATAAATAAAAACATAGGGACGGGCTACAGTCCGCTAAGGCGAACTGTTGGATACCCTATTCTCATTCCTATCACTCATAAGTGCGAGCGACAAAAGTCTAAGTATGGTTAAATTGTTAAGAACACTCTACATATTTTGTTATATAACATTTATAGGATTTAATCGAAAAAAACGAAGCTTTTGTACAAAAAAAACGCTACCAAGCTCAAACTTTGGTTTTTTCAAAAAATTGTTTTATTTAATTGAGGACGTGTAGGTAGGCGGAATTTGAAAATATTTACACATGAGCATAATGGGCCCCCAGAGAGTATATATTATAAATTTCACTTTTCAATAAAATTTGTATTTTTATTTTTAAAATTTTATCTCCCGATCAGTTTTAAATATGTTTTTTGAGTTTGTGGGCGTGTCTGTGGTCGGACTCCAAGATTATTTCGGGCACCTAGAGAGTATATGGTTAAAATTTTAGCTCTCTAGGTCCAGTTTAAAGGCCTAATTTTTGCCGACAGACGGACGGACGGACGGACGGACGGACATGGCTAGATCGACATTACTATCGACGCTGATCATAAATATAGTAACTTTTAGGGATCTACCGGCAATATTAAGGTATGTTACGAACTATGAGTCAAAATTAATATACCCTTAGAATAGGGTATAAAAAATCATTTGCTGCGCGTGTGTCTTGGAAAAACTCGAGAATGGCTGGACCGATTTGAATGATTCTTTTTTTGCAGAAGCCGACACAGTTAGACCAATAAAAAGGTCCATTGTGATACCACACGATAAACCAGTTGGAGCCTTTGATAAATTTTGAAAGACTTTAAGACGATAGTTATGAAATCGTTGAGATCACTGTTAAAGAAATATCAAAAATAAAGTTTTCGTCTTTGAGGGAGAGCAAGTTTCAGCTCCGCCTGAAATGGTTTTGATTGTTTATCGATTTTTTTAATGAACATTTTTCCAATCGCTTTAAAATATGCTTTTCAAATTGCCGCTCGGAGTCGACATAAAACTGTGGGTCCCTTCCACACCGCAATTTCATGCTGTTCACTCATACAACAACCTTACACAGGCATAATTTTTTAAATTTATCGAACCGTGTAATTAAATTTTCACATCTCATTTGTTGAATTTAATGAAATTTTCAAAGGCAAAAGTACTCGTTTTTCTGTTATCGGTGAGGAGGATGTGCGAATATTTTATCTCAAATACTCGTATGTCCTATGCGAGTTCAAAAACGATGCAAAAAAAAAAAACAATCTCGCATTAATATGAGCAAATATGCAATGTGCAAAAATAAAGTCTAAAGGATTGTCGCCTCCTTGAATGCCCTTTTAAAGCCTTTGCAATTACTGGCAAAATGTATAATCATAATAATATAAAGGTCCTAGTTTGGGTAATCAAAATGTATGTACACATCATCATTTGATTACAGCCCTATAAAAGGATTTTCCAAACGCCTGCCAGCTGGAAACTAAGTTATTCTACGACTGACGTTGTCTGAAATGCCCATCGGCGTTATCAAATCATAACCCCCATCTTGTTGGATAGTTATGTATTCTGTTGCACTCCTGCTGCAAGAGGTTAAAATTAAATAAAATTGACTACCGAACTGGATATGATTGTTTGGAACTACTTTTACCAGACATTTCGAAAGGCTTAAATTGAGTTATTAGTATGCCCATTTACGAGTTGTCTGTGTGATATGAGATAGGAGATAGAAGATGTAGGTGTGATATAGACAAATTTTGTGCAAACAACCCAAAACGGTATACCCAAACCAGATGTAAGATTAAAGAAATAGGTACTCATACTTCGAAAGACTCCTTCAAAAAAGTCAGTATAGGGGAAAATTTATTAGGGTTAAATGAGTTATTTTTAGTAGTAGGTACGGTTTCTGTTTTCGGGAATAGAATTATGTATAATTATCTCAACTTCTGTGCATACGGATGTAGCTGAGTATTGAAGATGAATAAGTATTGTGCGTCTAAGAATACTTCGCGAAACTTTCATTTCTGTAACAGAGCGCAGTTTTTCCTCAGGGTGATAGGGCGTTGGTTGAGAAAATATTCAGCACTGTGACCTGTGAAGCTTTTACGTGCTAAAGATTCACTACAACTACTTTGTTATAAAATTCAGATCCCGATCCCGAACTAGCCTAACCAAGTTCTCTATAGCAATTCGACAACACGTAAATGGATAAAATGTATGCTAGAGGATAAAACAATAAAAACCTCATTAGGCAACAATAAACTCAGTGTGACAGCTGCGAAAGGATGCCCTAAAGGGGGAGTACTCTCACCCCTGCTGTGGTCCATCGTACTGAATGAGCTACTGATCATTCTCAGAATGATGGTTTCTATATCCAAGGATATGCAGACCCTAATCAGGGGTAAATTCGAAGACACAATCTCGAATCGCCTCCAGAGGGCTCTGAACCTGGTTGCTGAATGGTGCACAAAAGTTGGACTTAAAATCAATCCCAAGAAAAGCACTATAGTTGCATTCACCAAGAGAAGAAGGCGAGGAAGAGTCAGAAATGCTACACTCTTCGGTAAAAAAAATAGAGTTCTCAACGGAAGTTAAATATCTAGGAATCACACTAGACGAAAAACTTATATGGAACGCTCACCTTACCAAAACTATTGATAAGGCCAGGATCTCATTATGGACCAGCAAAAGATTACTTGGTAAAAATTGACGACTTAACCCCAAAATGACACTATGGATGTATGTACATGGCAATAACATGACCTATCATCACGTATGCAGCCGCCGTTTGGTGGTACAAATCAATGCAGAGGTCAGCACAGGTCAATGAAATACACCAACTAGCCTGTGTCTGTGTAACTGGTGCGATGAAAACTGCACCAACAGCTGCACTTGAAATTATACAAAATATCCCTCCACCTCACCTAGAACTCATGAAAGAAGCTATGGTAAATGCCTATACGCTCATACAGAAGATGAATCAAATTCGAACATAGATCACTCTGCAATCCTACGGGAACTCAGAGAATACGAAGTACTTGGAATACACTTAACAGACAAGTCTACCAAGATATAACTTCCGACACAACTTCAAGGTGACATTCCCAGACCGTCTAAACTGGGAACAGAATAAACCTTCATTTGCCATAGATTCACATGTATGGTACACAGACGGATCCAAAACAAATGAAGGAGTTGCAGGAGGAGTATACGGTCCTCGCACTAAAACATGCCTATACGCTAGTATGAACACAAGCAGCACGGTATTTCAGGTGGAAATCCACGCGATAGAGCTTTGCATTCGAGAGAATCTAAACAGACTTATTAAAAACAAAAACATCTACATTCTCTCCGATAGCAAGGTGGCCCTACTCGCAATCATCGCCTTTGAAATAACAACAAAACTGGTCTGGGATTGTCTCCAACTCCTACAACTACTGGGCGCCACAAACAAAGTTCAATTGATTTGGGTGCCTGGACACAGTGGAACAAACTAGCCAGAACAGGATCCGCATCTCCATTTATGATGCCAAGACCGTTCTGCGGGCTACCAATAAACACTATTAAAAGTTGTGTTGAAACCTGGCTTGAGGAAAAGAAGCTCAATTTCTGGAGAGAAACCAAAGGAAACAGGCAAGCTAAAAACTTTATGCCAAATAGTTGCCACAAAAAAACAAAACAACTATGTACTCAACTAAGTAGAAGCCAAATTCGACTAGTCACAGGCTTCCTCACAGGGCACTGCCGTGCCAAAAAAACACCTGATAACTATGGGCATAGCACAAGACAATACCTGGAACGAGGACGTGGAAACAGCAGAAGATATATTATGTGAATGCAACTGTTTATTCAAGACGCGTCAACGTTTCCTAGGTAAATTCTACATTGAAGCAGCAGATCAAATCTTATTCTAAAGGATGATTAAATTTTAAGGGCCGATGTTGATTTTGAATAAAACACAAATTATTTAGGAAAGTATTGTCATTTCTTTTTATTATGATAATATTGGTATGGTGCAATTATGTATGGAACACAATATCGGCCAAATGGACGCCGCGACTTCGGCGGCACATCTCCATCCGATGGTCCAAATTTTAGATGACGCTGAGGCATAATTGAGGTTCTATGCCGTTAATGTGCCGAATTATCTCATCCTTTAGCTCTTGAATTGTTGCTGGTTTATCGACGTACACCTTTTCTTTCAAATAGCCCCAAAGAAAAAAGTCCAACGGTGTCAAATCACATGATCTTGGCGGCCAATTGACATCGCGACCACGTGAGATAACAGCCATTGAATTTGTCGCGCAAAAGAGCCATTGTTTCGTTAGCTGTGTGGCAAGTGGCACCGTCCTGTTGAAACCACATATCGTTCACATCCATATCTTCCAACTCTGTCCAAGTTCGTTCATTATCATCTCACGATAGCGAACACCATTCATAGTAACTGCCTGACCGGCCTCATTTTGGAAAAAATACGGGCCTATGATGCCGTCAGCCCATAAACCGCACCAAACAGTCACTCTTTGTGGGTGCATTGGTTTTTCGACAATCACTCTTGGATTATCATTCGCCTAAATGCGGCAATTCTGCTTATTGACGAATCCACTGAGGTGAAAATGTGCCTCATCACTGAAGATGATTTTCTTCGAAAATTTATGATCCACTGTTGTCATTTCTTGCCACCATTCTGATCATTGACGACGCTTGAAATGGTCAAGAGGCTTTAGTTCTTGAGCCAATTGCACCTTGTAAGCGCGTAAATGCAAGTCTTTATGCATAATGTTCATCAACGACGAGCGTGAGAGGTGCAATTGTTGGGCACGACGACGAGTTGAGGTGGACGGCTCTTTAGCCACACTATCGCGAACAGCAGCACTATTTTCTGCAGTACGAGCTGTACGAGCATGCGTGTTTGTTTTCACATCTCCTACAGACCCGGTTTGCTCAAATTTTTGCACGATTTTTCCGATTGTACGCACATTTGGACGATTAAATTGACCGAAAAAATCACGAAGTGCACGATATGCATTTTGATTTGAACGCCCATTTTCATAATAAGCCTGAATAACTCTAACGCGTTGCTCAATTGTGTATCTTTCCATGGTTCAAATTGAGTTAGTCTGAAATTGGGAAATGTCAAATAAAATGCAGAAAAAAACTTGACGTTTAGGTGAGGTTCAAATTCAACATCGGCCCATACAATTTAACCACCCTTTATTTATCATAGATATACCTGCAGAGTCAGTATTTCTATGAAAGAAACCTATGTGTCGTCGAAAGCCACAGCAATCTTCAGAAGGGAACAGGGCGTATTTTCTGCCTGAATGGACAGAGCCATGCATCTTCCGTGACCTTCCCGAATTGAATCTTCAACGGCACTACTTCTTTGTCATTTGTATTTGCTTTGAATTGTTAACACTTCCTCACTCGTACCAGTGAGGAATATTCGAAAAACAAAAAAGGCAAGGTATTTTGGTAGAGCACCGATTTCACAGGGTCTTTTAGTTTTCTACGTCACAGACAATTTCCCACTCGAAAATTGGAGTTTTCCCTTATTCCCTGTCATTGTGACTCTTTTTTGTTTTCAATAAACCCCGTACGAATATCTCACCTAACCTTACATAAAATAGGGACAGTGACACCGATGGAAAAAAGACCAGGCGTATTTGAAGCAGTGCTCCACGCTGTTAAAGAATGCGCCAAATACATTTACTACATAGGTATCTGGTATTAAAGGCACCAACATCCATATATTCACGGATAGTCAATAAGCTATAAATGCGCTTAGTTCGCACACCATTGACTCGAACTCAGTCACCTTTCAAACACTCGGCTTAAGGAACAAAACCAACCTATTGTGGGTTTCGGGACATGAAGGATTTGATGGTAATGTAAAGGCGGACGAACTGACAAGAAAGGGATCAGAAACTCCATTCAAAGGACCCAAACCCTTCTACTGCATTCCTTAATTGGCAGCTATCGCAGCTATAAAAAAATTGGAACGATGTAACTTGTATTACTTATAGGAATATGACCCCACATCTTAGACAAGCCTATCGAGCCATTCGGCGCTTGTATAGCAATGCCAATAGATGTCTAAATCTAGGTCGGCCTGGTATCAAAAGCTTAGTCAAGTATGTAACTGGTCACCACGGTTTATGATACCACTGTAGTGTTCGTCTTCGTAATGAAGTCCCTACTTTTGGTATTTAGAGCGTACCACGCTGTATAGGATAGGCGATTGCTCGCCGCAACTTTTTTGAAATAAAACAGGCAAACTGCTGAATAGAGTTCTATGACAAAACTTATTTTATTCTTCTAATTCAATCACATTAAAAAATGAAAATGACTCCTCAGAGGGCCGGCTTTGTCCTGAACACTACTCGTATGTGAAGCATTAACGTCACATACTATGCCTACGACCAAGCTTCTCCAAAACAGTGCGAAGTGGAATTCTGATTATTCTAGTAAGTACCATTCTTCTTAAGCCTGGAAGTACATGTTTTGTTGAATTGACGGCGCAGGTTATCATTCTTTCTTATTTTCGTCAGTCTTGCTTTTGTTTTTTGTACAGCGCTAGCTGTGTTTATGCTGCTTGTATGTAGGACCACCTGGCACGGGCGGACTATACCCAGCTAAGGTACAACCAGTTACTACCGACTATGAAGAGAATCTTCACAGCTGGCCTAGCATTGGGATACATATCAACATCCTGGCATATGGTTAGAGTGGTATTTATACCAAAAATTGACAGAAGTGACTACTCACTCGCCAAGAGCTTCAGACCAATCAGTCGGGATCAATCCTCTCAAACATCTCAAACATCTCTTGAGTTTGTTCTCTTTACGAGAAGGAGGAAGCTGATCTCAGCCAGTGATACAAGGTGTCATAATCCACCTTCACAGAGAAGCAAAATATCTGGTAGTCATCCTGCAAACTTCTTTGTTCCAAGCATGTTGAGGTTTCTGGAAGTGAAACATGGCGCTTATCACCGAAAAGAGTCCTATGGATTTACACGGCTATTATAAGACCATTTGTAGCATATGCATCGGTTATTTGATGGAATATGCTTTCACATAAATTCGTTACTCCCACCCCTTGATGTTTACATCATGGGTGGCACAATCAAAGCTATCTCACGTTTAAAAAGAGGTGGCTTTTGGTATAACTCGCACTGGAGTTTAGATAAACTTGCGCGACGGTTGTCCTTCGACTCCTGTCTTATGGATATGACGTCCGATGCAATGACACCGGCACTTCGGATGGATCGCAACTAGTCGACTTTCCTCGTGTTCAGGGCAGGTTCTGGCCAGATTCTGAGCCTGCAAAGGAATGCAGTCGGATCTTCATGGATGGCTCCAAAACCGATCAAGGATCTGAAGCTGGTATTTTCATGGAGAGCGAAAATATTAGACTTTTATTCTCGTTAGGCAAACATGCGTCGGTCATCCAAACGGAGACGTATGCTATCCTTATGGCTATGGACTATACTGTGAGGAATAGGAGGGGCGAAGTATCTGCGTCTGTAGCGACAGTCAGGCTGCGCTTCAGGCCTTGCTGTAACCCCCTAAATAATTCCAAAATAGTTTGCGAATGCAAGACTTCTCTGAACTTGGTCGGATGGCTAAATTGGCTTAGATTTTTCTGGTTCCCGGGGCGATATATCTGCATGCGTCCTCGGTCAGGGCTTCTATTGACGCTTGGGTTTCATAGGAACACAATGGCAGATGGCATGACTCTGCAGCGTGCAGACAGACTAAATGAATTCTCCCCCAACGTCTGTAAAAAATCTGCGGCATTCTTATTCTCTCTCACCAGAAAATACTGCAGCCAGACTACTGGCGTTCTTACGGGCCATTACGTTTTTGCCAAGCATCTTAAGGTCTTCGGGATAGGGGTCAGAAATAACCCGAGGTAGGCATACCGGTCGTAAGAGGCGACCAAAATCTACCCTCAGTATACCGAGTGCATAAAGTATACAAAAAATGCAATGATTAAAACAAAAAGATATAATACCCCAGGTGGCAGCCCAGTTCTACTGGAAATTCCACACTCTTCGGAGGTAGGCTCTACGGATTCTGGGGAGAGCCATTTATTGCAATCATCCGACCCTTTTAAAAATAGTAAAAGGGTACCTAGATCACCACCAACGGGATCTGTGCCAAAAGCAAAAACTAATCGAAGTCCTACGACGCCAACAGATTTTGGACGCCTTTCGCGGGACTCAACGAAATGCAAAAGCTTCGAGGACGAAAACAAGGAACTCCGCACTAAGCTTAACCAAATTGAACAGCGTTACCAAGAGCTAAAAAAAAGAGCTAGATCAGCTGAAAGCTGAGAACAAAGCAGTTGTTGAATCTCAACTTAAAAAACAGCCAGAAGCCAAATCATACCGCTCTGCTAGCCGCGATTATCATACGGATGAAGAAGAGCTAGGGCGCGAAACGGAAAGCCGGCTCCTCACCAGAAGTCATTGTGTTAAAAGATAGACAACCCAAACCCAAAAAGGCAAATGCCAACGAAATAGAAACGCTAAGGAAAAAACCTCAAAATAAGGTATACCTTCCACCTCCAATTAACGTTGTCGGAGTTTCAGACTACAGCAGGCTAAGTAGCCTTCTTAAGGAAATAGCAAAGTCCACATTCAAAGTAACATCTCTGAATAATAATGTGTGGAAAATAAATGTAAGCAATCCTGAGAGCTATCGCGCAGTTTCCCAGAAACTGAATACTGAGAAGGTACAATAGTACACTTATGAAAACAAGTCTGAAAGGCCACACCGAGTTGTAGCCAGAGGGCTCCACGCTTCGTGCCGCAAAGATGATGTTTTGCAAGATCTTAAATCTAAAGGTTTCAAAATTATCGACGCGGTTAATATACTCAAAAAATAAAAGCAAAAAACGGAACTAGACTAGGAAATTGTTGTCAAACGCGGACTTCCGCTATTCATGCTTAGTTTGATAATATAAATATGACGGACTTTGTTAAATTAGTGACATGGAATGCGAACGGCCTTCTGCAGAAGATGGACGAACTCGAGCTCATTCATAAATATGATATTGATATTTGTTTGATTTCGGAAACCCATCTGACGAAAGAATCCAGCACAAACATTCGAGGATACATTGCCTATCACGCATATCACCCTTCGAAAAGGGCGAGAGGCGGGGCATCCTTGTTGATCAAAAATACCATTGAACACTCAATCAGTGCAAAAATTGAGTTTGACAAACTGCAATTATGCACGGTGAGGGTAAAAATTAAACACATACAAGATGATTTTGCAGCTATCTATTGCCCCCCACGTGCAACGATGGAAAGAAGCGATTTTATAAGTATCTTTGACTCACTTGGACGAAATTTCGTCATTGGAGGTGACTTTAACGCAAAACATACCTTCTGGGGCTCGAGATGCATTTCAGTAAAAGCTAGAGTTCTTTACGAAGCCGGTATGGAATTGGGGGTAGACTTTCATTCCACAAGTAAACCGACGTACTGGCCCTCGGATACGGCAAAAACACCAGACCTCATTGATTTCTTCATCAGGAAAGGGTTGTCAGGAAACTCTATTGTAGTTGAGGAATGCTTCGATCTTTCTTCTGATCATTCACCCCGGTCATTTTGATAATTAACGGCTGTCTACGAAAAAAAGAAGGTCCGCCCAGACTAACTAACATAAAAACATACTGGGAATCCTTTAAAAAATACTGTGAAAGTAAAATCGATCTCAAAGTGTCTATTCGAACACCCCACGAACTTGAAGACGTAGTCGATCAATTTATTGACGTCATACAATGCTCAGCCTGGAAAAATACTCCCCATAAACGGAAAATAACCACAAATTGTGAAATAAAATATCCCTTGGAAATCACTCAATTGTTAACCTTCATCTCATCCTCAGAAAAAAAAAACGTTGTCTACCCTTGTGTGTAGATTTCTACACATATGGGATTTTAGTGTTTTCCATTAATGTTTTTTTTTTTTTAATTAAGTTAAATAAAAAAAATACTTCTATAATTTTATTCTAAAGAAACAAGTGAATATAAATTTAAATTAGTTTTTCTTGAATGCATTTTACACAAACATTTCGATTATGTTGGTTTTTGCAAGCAGCTTGTTGGGGCAGAATCACCATCGTCATCTTCAACATCACCATTGTCATCTTCAACAGCACCATCGTCATCATCATCGTACATTAGGATGAATATCGTATTTGCTAATATTTGAAATGAGCTAAATTGTAAATACTTAATATTTAAATCTGGCGCTTAGTTTAGACCAGTCACCATATTTATTTCTTTTATTGAATTCGCCATAAAATTTAAACTTGAAAAATAACGTAATGTCTCTCTCGCTCAAACCAAAATCCTCTCACGCACTTTTGTATAAATACGCATGAAGAAACAGAAAGAATAAAGTTTTTGTATTACAACCCTTAGGGGAAAACACCGCCTTTTACTCCTCGTAATTCGCTCCATATTCGTTGGATTTTTCGACTATCGTTTGCTAAAAAGTTGCATTATCGGTCACACTTCTCCGTCTAATCCCCTTTCGGTAAAGTACAATAAAATACTTACATATCCATTGGCATTCGGTCAATGGAAACAATAACCAGGACCAAATCTTCCTTATTCGAAGGATAATAAGAAGGTTCAAGGGTTAGCGACCGGAAAAATCTCCGGACGTTCATTTTGGCGCCCAACTTGGTTGAAGTAAAAACCCAGATTCTTGTTTTTAAATATTCGTTAAAAACGAAAAAGTGAATATCAGTGTTGCACTAAACAAAAGAACATTATAAACTAATGACCTAGAAAAGACCTTGAAAAGACACACATTAGTGCATTAGTGAAAAACATTGACATTTAAATCGCGCTTTCGGTTTCGGTTTCGGTTTCGCGAGTGCATATGAGTGGTTAAAAAGTTCCAGCTCAACAGACAAAAGAAACACATAAAAGGAAAAAAGTGGGAAGATAAGTATAACATCTCCCATCCCAGGTACGTCAGTTTAGTCGAATTATTCGAATGTGCGTTCACACAATCAGAGATATTAATAAAAGGAAACTGCAACATAAGCAAATTAAAATTCATCGAAGTTACAACGCACCTTCGATATAAATGAGACGTGCATGTTAGCTGTATAGAATTATATTAAACAACATATTTCGATAATTAAAGTCATTTATGAGTATAATCAGTGCAATATTCCTGCAAATTAAAACCGCCCATATCACAATCATTCTCCGCACAATTCATGCTGCTGCTTTGACTTGCAAAATTTATTTAGAATTCGCCAAAAAATTTAAATTCCGCTTAACGGCTGTGTTGCAATCACGAACACATAATTTGGTTTCGCCAAGAAGCTTTCGCTCAAAATTCTTTAAATTTGCTCCCACCAATGCACTTTTCGTTTTCGTCGTTCTCTCTTCGCCGCTCGCAATAGAAAAATAATAGAAAATCTGTCGCTGATACGAGGCAAATCAATTAACGAATTTGCATCGCTCGTAAACGATCTTCACTAGTAATTTCGAATAAAATTAAAATTACCAATCCAAAAGTAATTTGTACAACTTCACAACGCACCGATCATATCGTTAGAAAGCTTTCGCTGATTTTCGCTATCCTTCTTTCAGCGCATATTGATTTATATTTCGCTTGTACTTCACTGGATTGTTTGCCATCGTCGTCGTCGCCGGAGATTGCTGCATGTATCAAATGCACTGAAAGAAAGCTTTCACATTGGGTTTGTAACAAACACTAGAAAACCATTTCACATAGGAAATCTATCTCATTTGTTAATCATCGAAAACAATCAAGACTTTTCGATATATTTTATGAGTAAGGCAATAGTCAGTTCTCACCAAGGAACAATAATTTAATTCGCCGCGCAGCAGTTGGAAATCATTTCGGAGGAATATTTTGGTTTACGCATTTTGAGGGTGTAATAATATTCGTCATAATTAGTTAATTTTCCGATTTCTTCGAGGGAAGCTTTGTCAGCCGCAATATTTACCTGTCACCAATAATAGAGATTGCTGGTAGTCGATTTTTTTGTTGCATTTGCATATTTGCTGCTACCTTCCATCGTCGGTTGCAAATACTCTTGAATTGCATTATCGTTTTCATAAAATTAATTATAATGGCTACTACATCGGACATCGAAGAGTTGAAGCAGATGAGGTCATCGACAAAGGGCAGTATCACAAGGATAAAGAACCTAGTGGAAGCAAGATCGGATTCGCTTTCCGCAACAGAGTTGGAATGTCGCCTTGGAATACTGGAATCGTATTTCAAGCAGATATTGGCATACCAGACGCAGATAGAGCGCCAAGTGCCAACAGATACCGCTCGAGGAGAGCTCGAAGAGCTATACATCTCAACTAAAACAAAAATCAATTTGCTTTTAGGGCACAGTAGGCGCCTTAGTACAGGTGAAACCACAATGCAGATTCCACACTCAGTTCATCACTTGCCCAATCTCAAATTACCGAAATTCAATGGCAAGTATTCGGAGTACAAGAATTTTATGAATTCTTTTCAAATTCTCGTTGACAATGATAATAGCTTGACCAGAATTGAAAAGTTTAATCATCTTTTGACCTGTCTTAGCGATCAAGCACTGGGCACTGTCAAGGCTTTTCAGGTTACGGAAGAGAACTATCCCAAAGCCATAAATAGACTTAAAGAACGTTATGACAATGACTGCTTGATATTCTCGGAAAATATTTCAGAGCTATTTGAGTTACCAAAGGTTCTTAAATCGTCTTCTAGTTCACTGAGAAGTTTGGTAGATAACGTTTCTGCCTTGTTTAATTCATTGCAATCAATCGGATCATTTGAAAATATATGCAATGCAATTATTATATACATAGCTATGTCAAAGGTAGATCCAGAAACGCAATCAAAATGGGATGAGCAACTGGACTATAGCAGGCTTCCTACATGGGCAGAATGTGCGAAAGTCCTTGGCAAGCGTTGCCAATATTTAGAAGTGCGGGACAGTAAGCAGATGCGAACAGATTCCAGTCCAAAATGGTCAACCAGACCCTCAAGACCACAGCAATCTAATAACATACGTTCTCAAACATCACTCTCTCTCACTCAACGTTCCTGTGTATTCTGTCGCGATGCCAATCACTTCATTTCAGCTTGTTCAAACTTTACTAAACTAACAGTAAAGGATCGTTTCGCTAATGTCAAGAAGCTAAGACTCTGTCTGAATTGTTTAGGAAAGGGCCATAGTGTATCAAATTGTCCTTCATCATTTAGGTGTAAGACCTGTAAGCAATCGCATCACAGTCTTCTACATAGAGGTACACAAGGCGTACCGGCTACACACACCACAACGGATACTGAAAGTGGACAGCCGTCCACATCGGCAGCAACGCATACGGCTTCGGAAAGGCAGCTTAGCTCTGGCTCTAGGACACAGGTCATTCTGGCTACGGCAATTGTTCTTGTTAGAGATTCGTCAGGGGTCTTCCAGTTTGGTAGGGTTCTCCTAGATTCTGGATCCCAGGTAAATTTGATAACGGAGAAGTTTGCGAAATTACTCAATCTTCGGAAACAACGGAAAAATGTTAGCATTGTTGGAATAGGGGCAGCAGAGCTAAAGATCAATTCACTCACGCAAACAACTGTTCGATCAAGGTACAACAAATTTGAAGTATCATTAGAGTTCCTGGTTTCACCATCTATCACAGGATACCAGCCCGACACTGCGTTAAGTATCAGAGATTGGAACTTACCTAAAAATCTCGAGCTTGCGGATGAGGACTTTCATCAGCCGTCGAGCATAGATTTGTTATTAGGCGCAGAGGCTTTCTTCGATTTGCTTCAAATTGGTCAAATTAAACTTGGACATGGACTCCCATCGTTGCAGAAAACATACTTTGGCTGGATAGTATCGGGCAAATATAGGACACATGCAGACATGGAAAGGAAAATTTGCTGCATGACCAAAGAAGAGTCACTCGACCAATACGTAGAAAAGTTTTGGGAACTGGAAGAGGTTCTAGGTTACAGGTCGAAATGGACAGAGGAACAAAAAGAATGCGAAGCACATTTCAAGGATCATGTCGAGACCTTGCCGAATGGTCGGCTTATCGTAAAGCTTCCATTTAAAAAGGATCCCAGCTGTCTAGGAGCTTCATACGACATCGCCTTTAGGCGATTCCTTTCGCTTGAACGTAGATTGTCAAGGGACTTGTCACTGAAGTCGCAGTACACACAATTCTTAAACGAATATAAATCGCTAGGGCACATGTCTCTTGTTAAGGATCCCAATCTTGAAGAACCACATTTTTTCTTACCACACCAATGTGTCATTAGGCCTGAGAGCTCGTCCACTAAACTTAGGGTCGTGTTTGACGCGTCTTGTCGCACTTCATCCCAGATTTCTTTGAATTCTATACTCATGGTCGGTCCAACAATACAGAAGGAACTTCTCATTATTTTAATTCGCTTCCGGTTGTACAGATTTGTTTTAACTGCCGACATTGTGAAGATGTTTCGACAGATATTGGTTCACCCAGATCATCGAAGGTTCCAGTACATCCTGTGGAGGGAAAGCGAAAGTGTTCCTGTTCGGACGTACCAACTTAACACCATTACGTATGGTACTTCGTCGGCACCCTACTTAGCCATTCGTTCTCTCATGTACTTGGCTGAGAAAAACAGAAACACATTTAAGCTAGGTTCTCGTGCAATTGAATCCGATTTTTACGTCGATGACATGCTGACAGGACACGATGATTTAGAGACTCTTAAGCAAATACAACAAGAAGTTGTTGACATTTTTAAGTCAGCTGGACTTGAGTTGTCCAAATGGAATAGTAATAACCCCAATTTAAAGAAAGCGGCAATTGACCAACCTAAGGAAATCAAACTTACTGAATCGAATCTAACTAGCACGCTAGGAATAGCATGGAATTCTTGTAGTGACGAATTCAGCTTTTCGTATAAACCGAGTCGAACATATTCAAAGTACACGAAACGAACCATTTTGTCTCTGTCGTCGTCACTTTTCGACCCAATGGGGTTGCTTAGCCCCATCATTATAAGGGCTAAGGTTATCCTTCAAAGGTTATGGATTGATAAACTTGATTGGGATGCGTCAATCCCACAAAGCATTGACACCGAATGGCGTCAATTCATGGCGGACTTACACTCCTTACAAAATCTCTCGATTCCTAGATTCGCTTTGAGCGCGAATAGGAAAACTTACCAAGTTCATGGATTCGCTGACGCGTCGATGCACGCCTATGGTTGTTGTCTCTACCTTAGATCAGTAAATACAACCGGAGTTGTCAAGGTACAACTATTAATAGCAAAGTCTAGGGTCGCCCCCGCAAAAAAGAAGCAACTTCCACGATTGGAGCTATGTGCAGCCCATCTCTTATCGAAGCTCTGGGAAAAAGTTAAGAGTGTATTCAACGATGAATACTCGGAAGTATTTTTTTGGACAGATGCGGCAATAGTTCTACACTGGGTTGCAACGCATTCATCAAAACTAAGCACGTTTGTAGGAAACAGAGTAGCGGAGATACAGGAAAAAACACAGGGTGTCTTCTGGAAACATGTACCAACACATGAAAATCCAGCAGATATAGTATCGAGAGGTTGCTGCGTAGAAGAATTAAAATCGTCCATTTGGTTCAGTGGGCCAGGGTTTCTGTTTGAAACTGAGGATAATTGGCCCCATACTGTTGAGGTTCAACTTTCTCCCGAGGATTACACAATGGAAGCAAGGAAAAAAGTACTAATCTGTCGAAAATCAGACACAACTTATTTGCTGCAGGTGCTGGATCGATACAGCTCTTTTACACGAATCTGTAGAGTATTTTCGTATGTGCTTAGGTTCGGTAGTCGAAAGCGAAGTCAGTCACAAACAAGGGACCATTTCATATCTCCGGCAGAGATGCAAAATGCACTTCTTCGTATCGTTCATTTTGTTCAAATTAATTCGTTTTCAGAGCAAATCGAAGCAATCCAGAATCATCGGAAACTGAAAGGATCGATAAAGTGGCTTAATCCATTTGTAGAAGAAACAAATGGCTTTTCTTTACTAAGAGTTGGAGGACGACTGAAGCATGCAAGCATTCCAGAAGACTGCAAGCATCCTCTTTTGCTGCCAAAGGACAGCAACTTGACTAGAGTTCTCGTCAGGCATCTACATCTTTCAAACTTCCACGCCGGTCCAAAGGCTCTTGTAGCATTAGTAAGGCACAAATTTTGGATTACTAACGTTAGGGATATCGCAAGGCAGATCGTTCGAAATTGCGTTCACTGCGTCAGGTACAGACCGAAGCTGCTTGAGCAAGTAATGGGAGACTTGCCCCCGGAGAGGTTGACTGCTTCACGCCCATTCCTTTGTTGCGGGGTTGATTTTGCGGGCCCAATCTACACACATCTTAAAATTCGTGGCAAAATACCGTACAAGAGTTATGTAGCGGTCTTTGTTTGCTTTTCATCAAAAGCAGTCCATCTGGAGGCCGTGTCAGACCTTTCATCTGAAGCCTTCATAGCAGCTTTAAAAAGAATGATAGGTCGAAGGGGTCTTCCATCAGACATCCATTGCGATAACGCAACAAATTTTGTGGGGGCACAGTCGAAACTAATCGAGTTACGCAATATGTTGTTTAAACAGTCGTCTAGAGAAACAATCACTAATTTTTGTACTAATAGTTGCATCAATTTTCATTTTATACCCCCCAGGGCACCTCACTTTGGTGGAATTTGGGAGGCGGCTGTCAAGGTCGCGAAAGGCCATTTATACCGAAGCCTAGGTGGTGCCAAGTTGACGTTCGAGGAATTGACAACAGCCCTGGTAGAGATCGAAGCTGTCATGAATTCGAGACCCATCACCCCGATGTCCTCCGATCCAAACGATTTCGAAGCGCTTACACCAGGACATCTGCTCATTGGTTCATCGCTCCGAGCAATCCCTGAGCCAGCAGATGAAGTTGCAGATATAAGCTACATACACAGATGGAGACGAATAAATGCCGTCAAGACCCACTTTTGGCAAAGGTGGTCGAAGGAGTACATAGTGGAACTTCAAGGTCGGGCTAAATGGATGTCACCAAGCTCTAACATCAGCGTAGGCAGTCTCGTCATCATACATGAAGATAACGTTCCACCACAGAAATGGCTTTTGGGTAGAATCAGCAGCGTTACACATGGTTCAGACGGCAAAGTCAGAGTAGCAGACGTTCGAACATCCAGAGGAATCGTCAGACGTCCCATTCGCAAACTCGCTCCTATTCCTTGTTGAAAGAGAGTCCTTTCAAAGGGGCCGGAATGTTGGGGCAGAATCACCATCGTCATCTTCAACATCACCATTGTCATCTTCAACAGCACCATCGTCATCATCATCGTACATTAGGATGAATATCGTATTTGCTAATATTTGAAATGAGCTAAATTGTAAATACTTAATATTTAAATCTGGCGCTTAGTTTAGACCAGTCACCATATTTATTTCTTTTATTGAATTCGCCATAAAATTTAAACTTGAAAAATAACGTAATGTCTCTCTCGCTCAAACCAAAATCCTCTCACGCACTTTTGTATAAATACGCATGAAGAAACAGAAAGAATAAAGTTTTTGTATTACAACCCTTAGGGGAAAACACCGCCTTTTACTCCTCGTAATTCGCTCCATATTCGTTGGATTTTTCGACTATCGTTTGCTAAAAAGTTGCATTATCGGTCACACTTCTCCGTCTAATCCCCTTTCGGTAAAGTACAATAAAATACTTACATATCCATTGGCATTCGGTCAATGGAAACAATAACCAGGACCAAATCTTCCTTATTCGAAGGATAATAAGAAGGTTCAAGGGTTAGCGACCGGAAAAATCTCCGGACGTTCACAGCTTTTTGGTGGCAGACTTTTCTTCATAGCAAACGTGACACCCTGCTCTACTTTTTATTTGTAGTCGAACGCTTCTTGGCCTTTTTGATGGATTTGATGAAGATGATGTACAAATATCATCTAAAGATTGTGCTGCTGAACTTTCTCCTGAAACAATTGCAAGCAAAGATACTGATGATGCCGATCTTGGTTTACCACTTCCATGGCTTTGCAAGTGAAAATCTAAGTTCACGTAGAAAATTCCTTCGTATTGTTGTTTTTTATGTTGCTTGCCAATTCGGATTCACTTCTTTGAAAATAATTAATGAATTCAAAATATCAATCATATTTGCAAATACAACCATTGGCCATCTATTTGTTTTTATTTTACAGCTCTAGCAAGAAAGCATTTTGTCAACTGTATCTACGAGTACACCACCTATATCGAATGAAAACAAAAATCATTAGAGGACCTGAAATTTTAAGAGGCATTGTATATGAACAAACCTTTTGTTTTATTGTAATACTCTAAAATTGATGGCAACTTTTTTTCACGAGATCCAATTTGAATAGAGTTATGTATTGTACTTTGCAATACAGTACATTAATTTTGCTCCCAATGTACGAAGCAAGTGCTGTGTTGTCGGTAAATGCAAATGTAGATTGATACAACGTCCTTTTTTTACATTCAAAAAGCTTTGGTGGAATGCTTCTTTTATTTTATCTCAAAGTGCCAACCATTGTAAGATTTTTTGACAACAATTTTTGACCAAGATCTTACGAAGAAAAGAAGTTATCCATTGTTATGTTGTGACGAGATCCAAAACAACTGTACAAAAATTAAAAAAGCATCTTTGATATCACTAAACTCTTGTTGTTCCAGGACGAATAGAAATATTTAATTCCGAGATCTTTTATGCTGAAATGTTTGTTGTTGCCAAACAATACCATCTTTTGAAACAAGCAATGGATCCATATTTTCACCTCGAACTGATTCGTTTGTTTCATTTGATTCACTCACTTCCTTTTGAACGTCAGAATCACTATCGTCTGAATACAAGTCATCATCATCACCAACATTTTCTTCTGGCACAAATTCTTCATCACTGTCTCAAGAAATATCACTATCATTATCATCACTTTCTTTCAAAAATGCTTCCATATCTTTAACTGTAATATATCTTGGTCTCGAGATATTTATTTTTCTTATTATTATTAAATTCACAATATATACGCACAATGTTTACTTCCGAAAAGACTCAATGAAACTGGCATTTCATATGAAATGCACTAATAATTATTCATATGTGTAGAAATCTACACAAGTAGGTAGTTAACGTAATTATAACAATAACAACCGTCATAAACTTTATTTTTATGAGGAAATACGTTTTTTTTTTAAGTAAAATAAGGGTTATAATAAAGTCAGAAAATTCCAAAAATTAGAAATTAGTGGTTTTTGAAAAAAACAAGAAAAGAGATAGCTTATGTGTAGTGTTCTACACAAGGGTGGGATGAAGGTTAAAGAAGAAAAGGAGAGCGCGCAAAAGATGGCAACAATCTCGCGCTCCACAGGATAAAACCATTCTTAACTACCTTTGTAGTAAACTTAAGAGAGAAATTCGAGACTTTAAAAATTGTGAAATTTCTACATATCTTGGAAGCCTAACTGCGGATAAAAGTACAAATTACTCGCTCTGGAAAGCTATGAAAGGCATTAAAAAACCAAAAACGCAAGCGCCACCCATCAGGAAAATCAATGGAGAATGGGCGAAGAGTGACAAGGAAAAAGCCGAAATATTTGCTGAACATGTGGAAGAAACATTTAAACCATTTGATGGTCAAGCGTTGCTCGAATTTCCTGTCCTAACCGTTGCACCTGATAATTATAGAATAAAAAGTGTATCGCTACCCGAACTACGCTTCGAAATAGAGAAACTAAAATTAAGCAAAGCTCCTGGATATGACTTAATCACAGGACAGGTTCTTAAAGGTTTACCTATGTAACGAACCCCGGAACACCACCATCAGGGAGAGGGAAAAATGGTTGAACAGTAGTTCAGTTGAACTACCATCTCGCTGATGGTAAAGACCCTCCCTATTGAGATTGTGTCCGAGAGTGACCCTTCCACTAACCCTATCCACCCTTATGACCCAAGTTCACAGGACCCTTGAGCCAGTCCGGGCAGACTAGTAGGAGGGGGTGTCCAGGCCTCCTGTGGCTCAGGCATGAGCTCTTCTCCACCCGCTAGCTCAACGGTGGGCGGGGATCTTGCCACAAGCCCTGGACGGGGGTTACATTGTTTATTTACATGCCTTAAATATTGAAGACAATTACGAGAAGGGATCTAACACAACCTGTAACCATCCTTCCCTAACAATGAAGATTGCGAGGCCCGAGTTTTGCCTGCTTAACGACCCAGTAATTGTCTATATAGCGGTAATGAGGAGGAGAGTTAGGTGGAGTCTCTCTCCATGGGCTTGCCCACCCCTAGCTAAATGTAAAATTAGCAGCCATGGCTGCCGCGCCGCTCTATTACGACAGCCCCTAAAATGATGTCACTCGAATCAAGAAATTGAACCTAGAGCTTAACTGACCATACTGCCATCAAACTTGTGTAGTTCTAATGCCAGTAGTCGATGACGTCATTCCGCCCTTATCGTCAGCTTTCTCTTGATATATCTGTCCACTGGTCCCACACATCCTTCTTCTAAAATCTTAGCACCTCATGACAAAATTAATTATGTCCGCTTTGGAAAATCCCACAACGACACATCTGAGCGGAAACGGAACGTAAATCAAAATACGAACGTGTTTCTTTAAGACGAATTCTAATTAATCCAAACGTTTATTCAATCTCTCTTAATAAATAGGTATGAAATGTAGGTATGTATGTACCGAAATATATCTTTACTTAAAGCTACTTTCAAAAAAAAATGTAATAACACCCAAAAGTATGCATCGTAATATACTAAAAATGTTGATAATTGAAGGGTTGGGATATAAATATTAATAGCAGAAATTCATGCCGTGTCAAAAATATATATATCAGCATATTTCCCAATTTTAATAGTTGGCAAAAAGGTTATTTAAAAGTTTATATTTGTTATGGAATTACTTTTGTTCAACATGTAAATGTATATATTTAAAAGCTGTAAAACAGTAGAACACAATAGGCCAAAAATTATATTTTTTTTAAATTTATTAATTGAAATATACTACTAGGCAAAATTTTATAAAACAAAACAAAAGGTTCTGTCAAAAGCTATGGTTACGTTAATCTTTAATTCCAATTCTGGAGATCAATTTATTGATATTTACTTTAATATTAATATTGCTATTCACGAGACGCTTCTTAAGCGTTCTCTTAATAACTTCAAATTATTTGCTTAAAATACATATTAATAATGAAATACGCTAACATTTGCAAAAACAATCAAGCTGCTTTAATAGAGTTCGTTCAAAATGGTAATATCCAAACTCACTTACCCCGGTTTCGATCTTTGTCGATTTTTTTTATGTTGTTATCGCTATCGTCGTCCAGATGGTGTGCACAGCATCCTTTCGATATTAATAGCCGTTTTCTATTATCAGCGTGATCTGATCCGGATCAGATCATGAAAATAAAACAAACTGGGTCATTGAAAAATTTTATTTTTAAGTTGTGGCAACAGTTGTTTTTAACACATAACAGACAATACCAGGTATGTCAAGTCTCGTATTGGCAGTCAGCCATATTGCAAATATAGGGTAGAATGTACATGTTATTTATTGAATTAATTATTTATTCTGACATCAATTTCTTTCTCCTTAAGTTTCTTTTTGAAGCAATGATGATAGCGACGAAAGCTACGTTTTGTTTCCACCGCCGCTACGTACAGTCGCATTTTCTTTTTCCGTCTCCAACTTAAACCCACCACGAAGTGCAGTCGTAAACCTGTTTTCCGCCGCCTAAGCGTTCTTTTTTTTGTGTTTTGCTTTATCACGTACCGACCTACTTTTTTTTTTTTTTTACGTGACCCAAGTGCCGTTTAATTGCAATGTCTTGCGGAATCGCCAATTGCGTAATTATTGATAGCAATGCCGACTGGATTGCTTGTAAGGGCATCTGTGGGAAATCATTCCATGCCATTTGTGTCGGGCTTAATAAAAGAAACACTGTGTTCATCAAAGATCTATCCCATAATCTCCACTTCTTTTGTGATGAATGCAAAAATATATCGCTGTCACACGTGCTCCTAGCGATAAAATGCCTAAGTGACTCAAATGAAAATAACCAAAAAAAAACTAATTAAAAAGATCATGGACAAACTATCGGGTTTAGAGTTCAGTGTTAGATGTATTGAAGACTTAGACAATACGGTTCAGACCTCAACAGTGTTGCTTAAATCCAAACTTACCCTGATTGAAAAATCGATAGCTGGTCTAAAAGAGGCAAACATCGTAAGGTCCAGAACAGATGAAACCATCCTCTCTCACCTTACTACAATTCTACGAGAACTCAGATTGAATCACTCCGCGCATACTGCCTCTAATTTGAAAGCTTGCGAAGTGTTGAATTCCATTCGTGCAGATGTAGACAATTGCTCTCAATCAACCTCTAAACAAATACGGTCCCCCATTCAGCCTGACCCGATGCTCGAAGTTATTTTCGATAGACTGAATGATATTGGCGATGATCTAACTGTAACACGATCTTACATCAGCGGTATCGAGGATAGTATCGAGACTTTATTCAATAAGATTAGCGAAATACCAACCCATGCCTCTCAGCATCATCATCCAGAGGTCCAGTATAACGCATCGCTATTAGCTGAAATACTAGACACAGAATCCGAATCACGCCTACCACCACCTCATCCCCCCCTGCCCAACCAATCAGTAGAAACTACAGCGAATCCCAAAGCTCGAGGCCCTCCAACCCCTACTCCACGTAAGCTCATTAAACATTTTGGAACTACATGGACAACTTCCGAATGGCAACAGAGACTCGATAAACTAGAGTCAGGACACCAGTTATTCACCACCCTCTTCATCAAGGGTGCACCCCATTACGCTGATACTCACTGGATAACGAAATTTTTTGCAAATAGATTCGGCATAACCATCACCCAATGCAAAATGTTCCTGCCATCTCATCATAAACAGAATCGCAACTTTAAATTCGACCTCCCAAAAAAATACGAATGGCTATTCTGCAACCCCGATGCGAAGAATATCTCCCTCCTTGATAAGATGCGTGTTTGTAAGTGGACGGACAAGTCCTCTAATAATATTAAGAAACCTAGAATTAAGATTAAGACATCAAAATCTATCGATTCCCCTCCTAAACTTGACTCAAATTGGAGCCTCAAAACGAACCTTTTTCCAAATTTTGCCCCTCCTATCCATTTACCTAATAACCCACCTTCCTCCTCTAGTGCCCCTCCTATCCATTTACCTAATAACCCACCTTCCTCCTCTAGTGAACCATCCCTTACACCCAAAACCATTTCCTCTCTGCCATCAATGGCACCCAGACCACCGAAACCTCAACGTAACCGGGTTTCTTTCAAACTAACCCCAACTCCGAACATTCTCCTTCCTCAACCATCAGAAATATCTGCGTCTGCTTGCAACTCCTTCCCAAATTTCGACCTAACTACAGGAGCTAAGTACCCCAACTTTATTAGCTCCCATTTTATGAATCCCACAACCACTAGCACTACTATCCCCTTCCCTGATCCCTTAATGCCACCCCATGTTAAACTAACCCAGCAATCAATCGATACACCATTGACAGAATGTCGCTATGCGCTCTCTAGACTCAGAGAAAAAAAGACGTACGAGAATATACGTCTATTTCTAGCTTACCTTCATGATAAATCTGACTCAGTTTGTTATGAGGGTAAAACTAAAACTAGTGTCATCGTTTCAATTCAAGAGGAAGGACTCCCTTCCGACCCTACAATTCTCCGTGATATTTACATCAAGTTTCATGAGACTCTTAACATATCCCCCCAAAAAGTAGCGGAAGACCTCGCGGCTTTTAGAAATTTTCTTCATTCTAAAAGGACTTCACACCTCCAACGGAGCCGAGCTGACCACAGCAAATTTTTTCGTCCCTAACCCGCCCAAATGCCTTCCACCATCCCCAAACAATGTTCCCCTTACCTTTTATTACCAAAATGTAAGAGGATTGCGCTCTGAATCCAGCGCCGTCTTGCGCCAAGCTCATGCTCTCCCTTTTGATATATATGCTCTTACTGAAACCAACCTAATACCCGACATAAAAAACCAAGAGCTATTCCCCCCTTTCTTCAATGTCTTTCGAGATGACGAACGTACCAATGCCATAGATGACTCTCCATGTCGTGGCGTTCTACTAGCCATCCACGATAGCCTGGACGCATCTCCCCTTGCTACTTCCTCCTCCTCAAAACTAGACTTCGTTTCAATAAAAATATCATTCCCCCGTAAGTCCCTGTACATTATGTGTTTTTATATTTTACCTGCCCAACCTATTGAATCCTACCAACTTGCCATTGATGCGATTGACCAAATAATTGGCTCATCTGACTCCCTAGATGATATCCTCATCTTCGGCGACTTTAATCTTCCTCATCTGCACTGGACCCCTTCAGACGATGAATCCTTTCTCATCGCCTCAAATGCCAACTCAGCTAAGGAATGTCTCTTCATAGATAGGATGACAGACTCTAGCCTATCCCAAGTTAGTGGAGTCACAAACTGCATGGGTAGGCAATTAGACCTGATTTTCACAACTAATCCTATCAACTCCTCGGTCTCGCCTTGTCCCTTATCGCTCTCTACCATTGATAACTATCACCCCCTCTCCTTCTTTCGTTATTCAACGACTCTCCACTTCAGCCCACATCTACCGCAGCTCTCTCCTCTTATGATTTTCATAAGGCTAACTTCCGAAAAATTAATTCCTATCTCAGCAAGTGCTCTTTCGACTTCGCCAATCTTTCATTAAATGATGCTCTGTCCATGTTTTACAGAGAATTATTCAATTCCATTTCGCACTATGTTCCCATTTCTCGTCATAAAACGTCATCTACATCTCCCCCATGGTATAATCATAGACTTCGTTCCTTACGAAACAAGAGAAACAAGCTATGGACAGTTTTTCTTCGCACCAACTCTTCTTCGGACTACTCTAACTATCTCGGTATCTATCTACAATTCGTCCAGCTTTATAACTCTCTCTACCAACGCTATATAAATACTGCACAAGTCAACTTAATAAATGACCCCAAGTCCTTTTTCCGATTTGTCAACTACAAAAAAAAATCAGACGGCTACCCTCCTTCTCTCTCTTATGAAAACGTATCATTTACGGACCCACATACCATTGCCAACTCATTTGCCGCATTTTTCAAGCAATCTTTCTCTGACAACTTATTTGTACCGGACTCCACGTACTTCAGCTACCTACCTAACTTCTCTATTGGCCCCTTTCTCTCTCAAACTATTGACCATACACTCATCGAAAATAAGTTACAAAAGCTAAACGATGAATTCTCACTCGGCCCAGATGGCCTCCCCGCAATTTTTCTCAAGAAGTGTGCTTCCAATTTGTCGGTCCCTCTTTCTTTCCTCTTTCGTCTATCTCTCTCCCAAGGAGCATTTCCACAGATTTGGAAGAGCGCTTTCATCACCCCGATACACAAAAAAGGATTAAAAAGTGAAATCACTAATTATCGCCCTATTGCCAAACTCTCACATATTCCCAAAATCTTCGAAAGTATCATATACGAAGCCTTAAGCTTTCGATGCAAGTCTCTTATTTCCCCTTACCAACATGGCTTTCTGAAAGGTAGATCAACCACTACAAATCTTGTCGAATTCGTGTCATTTGCCCTGTCAGCATTAGAGAACGGCAACGAAGTTGACGTTATTGCAACTGACTTTAGCAAGGCCTTTGATAAGATACCTCATCAATTAATCCATTTTAAATTGTCCGCTCTTGGGTTTGAACCCATTTTGTTAAAATGGATATCTTCCTACCTGGAAAACCGGTTTTATAGTGTTCGCTTCAGATCCGTCCTATCGGCCCCTTTCTTGGCAACCTCTGGTGTTCCGCAAGGCAGTCATTTGGGCCCCCTTCTCTTCATCCTCACTATAAACGACATTGAAAAGGTCATTAATCACTCCTCTCTTTCTCTATACGCCGACGATACCAAATTCTTTAAACTCGTTTCTTCACCTCATGACTCCTCTCTCCTTCAACAAGACCTTGATCGGTTCTCAACCTGGTGCCTCAAAAATTGCTTAGAGCTTAACATTCCCAAATGCCAATCTATTACCCTATCGCGCAAGCGCAACAAATCCCCTCCCCGTCACTACCTTCTCCATGGTCAACCAATCTCCTTCGTTCAATCTCTCCGTGACCTTGGAATATTGTACGACAGTGAGTTAAATTTTCGTTTACATATTGACGAAATAATTCGTAAAGCCAACGCCTCACTTGGCTTTGTTAAACGCTGGTCTAAAGAATTCTGCAACCCCTACGTGACTAGATCCCTCTACACCACTTTTGTTCGCCCCCTCCTTGAGTACGCCAGCCAAGCTTGGTCTCCTTTTCATCAAGTTCACGTGCTCAGAATCGAGAACATCCAACGTCGCTTCCTTCGATTTGCTCTTCGAGGATTGCCTTGGAATGATCCTTTTATGTTGCCTCCATACTCAGATCGCCTAAATCTCATCAACATGAAATCCCTTGAGGATCGTAGGGACGCTGCGGACATTCTTTTCATTTATCGCCTACTCTCAGGCTCCGTCGACTGCGCCTCTCTTAACAACTCTATTTTCTTTAACACTAATCCTCGTAATTTACGCTGCCCTCGTCTCTTTTACCTTCCGACCCATCGAACCTCATATGGCTCCAACGAACCAATCTCCCGTATGCTGCAGAAGGTTAACTCAAATCTTTCCGTCTTTGATTTCAACCGTAACCCTGCCCGCCTTAAAATCGATCTCCTTCACCATTCCCCTAATCCTTAAGCTTTAGTTTTAAGCTTTCTTATTTTTTTAAGTTTTAGTATTTAAGTTATTCATTAGATGTTAGTTTTAGCTTGTAGTAAGCCAAATAAATGAGGGCTATCTCTGCCCTCACCAAATTAAATTACACATCAGGCTTTTCAATATTCGAAGAGGAAATCACAGATTCATCAATATGACGAGAGTAGTACAGCCAATCATCAAACGATCCAAGAATTTGAGGATGTAATTCGTAGTCACAACGATTTGGACTTTAAAAAGCATCTCAGGCTAAATCGCTCAACATGCCAGAGTCTGATAGGTAGATAATATAATACTGCAATTAAAAAGGTGAAATATGTATTTTTCTTCTACTTTTAGATCGTTACAGACTATCAGAGAGGTTCCGTAGAACACTGCGAAGAGGACTGCCTAAGACTTCTCCAATCCCCTTCCCCCCCAACCCCACCCCTTCCTCTGTCACCCCCCCCCCCCCCACCTACCACACACCCATCCTAATTCAAACCTAATTCCAGTGGTGGAGCGAGCAAGTAGTAAACCGTGCCCAAGGATGAAAGGTTGGGGGTCAAACCAACCGCATACGAGCTCCCTGAGGTGCCCTGGCGAAGACCTGCAGGTACCTTAATGCCTTACCCCGGCATGGCGGCGCTGCCGGGGCGGACTACCCTTTCCGGCCATAATCGTGGGAACCAAAATTTTCAAAACAACAAACAAAAACAAGGATGAGGGAGTGGGTATGTTAGATACCGAGAGTGCGGCAGACACACAGCCGGTGGAACCGCACATTAGAGAGGAGGCCCTAGAGGCCGGTGCAACTGATGAGGAGATATCGGAGGAAAGGGAAGAACAGCTCTTAGCTGAACCCTCCGAAGAGAATCTCGCAACGGACAAGGCGAGGAAGAAGAAAAAACTCTCTCCGGGTCTGCTAAGGAAGAGGGAGTTTAAAAAGGCCAAACATATATATGGCATTCTTACCGCTAAGGAAAGATCCTCTCTCACAGAGAAGGAGGTAGCATCGCTAGGATGGGCCAGAGAAACCATAGCACAGGATATTCTCACAAGGCCCCCAGAACCGAGAACCAGGACGGCAAATAAGGACGTGCGGCAGACCGGCAAGAAAGGCGATTACACGAGGCGGAGGGATGACGTCGTTAAGATGGACCCCAATGCCAGAAACAGAAGACCCGAAGTACGTAAGGAGGTTCAGCCAGTCTTAAGGGAGCCTAGCGATAAGCCGGGCCCCAGCGGACTTCAGCGGAAACCGACGGAAAAAACGGGTGGAAAGAGAAGTGTGTTTGCCTCGAAGAGGATGAGGTCGTCGGAAGACGTACCAAATGCCCCCAAGAAGATCAAACAGACCACAACGACCACGGGGAGCCCCAAAAAGGCATCAGGCTCGTGGGGAACCAACCAAAAGAGCAGCTACAGCGAGGTGACGAGAAATCCGTTGCAGCTGGCTGTGGTGGACATCAAAAAGCCGAGCGGGCAGTACACAGTAGAATGTGGGAAGAGAATCGAGCAGACCTTGGGCTCTGCAATCGTATCTCACATTCTAAAGAACGCCGGCGTAAATGCCCCAGCCTATGGCAAGATGAGGTGGATCAAGGGTATCACCTACATCGACTGCAAGGACCAGGCATCCAACGACTTCGCCAAGACCGTTATAGACGGCCTAGAACTCTGGGAAGGAGCCGTGCTCAAGGCCGTCCCGCCCAGAGAAGTCCCTAGGAAGGCGAAGGGACGAATAGTCATCCCCGAAATGGGGGTGGACAAGAGTGACGTGCTCCGCGTCCTGCAAGCGCAAAACCCGCAGATCCCCATGCAGGGATGGGAAATCGTAAGCGCGGAAGAGCCCAAAAACGGTGCAAGAGGCTATATCGTCGTCTTCGACGAAACGCCATCACCGCTGAAGAAGGAGATGCAGATGGCGTTATCATTTGCAGCGAGCGAGGTTACCCTCAAGCTGCTTAAACGCACTGCATCGGACGCACAGGCGACCGACAATGTGGGAGGAGAAGATATGGCCATCGATGAAGATAGTCCAGATCAACCTCCACCACAGTAAAGTCGCCTCGGACAACTTGAGGCTGCTCCTGGAAAGGGAGCAGCTGGACCTGGCCCTAGTCCAGGAACCATGGATCCATAACGATCGCGTGATGGGATTAGGGTCACACAAATTTAACACCTTTTACAGATCCGATAAGGGAAAGGTGAGATCGTGTATCGTGGTAAATAAAAACCTTCATGTATTAATGTTATATCATTTCAGCACGGGCGACGTGACGGCGGTGGAGGTTAGAGGAAAGGACGAGAGCTGTACTGTGGCGTCAGTGTACATGCCCCACAATGACGACACATCTGTCCCCCCGGATTCGGTAAGGACGCTAGTAGCAGCGTCCGAGAAAGGTAAGAAGAACTTAGTCTTAGGCGGTGACGTAAATGCCCATCATACTATCTGGGGCAGCTCAGATATTAATGCAAGGGGCGAGGCTTTGTTCGACTTTTTACTCAGTTCCAATCTAATCGTATGTAACAGGGGTAATGACCCTACCTTCATAACAGCGAATAGAAGGGAAGTTCTAGACGCTACATTTGTATCTCAGAGCAGTTCCGTCCAGGTCGTGAACTGGAGAGTGTCCAGCAAGGCATCATTCTCAGACCACTGCTGGATACTCTTTGACCTACAAATTCAATCTAAGGCTAGGGAAATTTTCAGGAACCCAAGAAGAGCAGACTGGGACAGGTTCACTACAGAACTACAGATGTTGGAAAACGTCTGCCCGGTAAAAAACCACAGCACAGAACAAGAGATCGACAAAGCAGTTGAGTCTCTAACTGAGGTGCTCTCAAAATCCTTCGAAAAATCCTGCCCAGTAAGCAGAACAAACGGAAAAAAACGCCCTCCCTGGTGGAACTCCAAGATCGGGGAGCTTATGCAAGCATCAAGATCTAGATGGAACCTCGCAAAGGAGGGACTAATCGAATGGACGACCTACAAGCAGAGCGTTAAACTGCTAAAAAAGGAGATAAGATTAGCCAAGAAGAACTCATGGAGAAATTTCTGCGAATCGATCGAATCCACGACCGAGGCGTCGCGACTCAGAAAAGTTCTGGCTAAAGCACCGATACCGATATCCTCGCTAAGAAATATCGACGGTAGCTGGACTGAATCACACGAGCAGACGCTGGTCGTCTTGACAGAAACCCATTTCCCAGGATGCGCCGACGTGCCTAGAGTATACGATACAGTTACACACGACACGAGGCAGGGAATGGATCAAAACACAATCGACGCAATAATCGACGAAAGAAAAATAGCATGGGCGATCAACTCATTCGCCCCCTTTAAAGCACCAGGAATAGATAATATTCGACCTATAATGATTCAGAAGGCTAAGGGTACCACTATCCCAAGACTGAAACGCATCTATATGGGCTGCTTAAGGCTTTGCTATGTTCCCAAAGCATGGCGTGAGGTGAGGGTAATATTTATCCCTAAGGCAGGGAAGTACACAGTAGAATGTGGGAAGAGAATCGAGCAGACCTTGGGCTCTGCAATCGTATCTCACATTCTAAAGAACGCCGGCGTAAATGCCCCAGCCTATGGCAAGATGAGGTGGATCAAGGGTATCACCTACATCGACTGCAAGGACCAGGCATCCAACGACTTCGCCAAGACCGTTATAGACGGCCTAGAACTCTGGGAAGGAGCCGTGCTCAAGGCCGTCCCGCCCAGAGAAGTCCCTAGGAAGGCGAAGGGACGAATAGTCATCCCCGAAATGGGGGTGGACAAGAGTGACGTGCTCCGCGTCCTGCAAGCGCAAAACCCGCAGATCCCCATGCAGGGATGGGAAATCGTAAGCGCGGAAGAGCCCAAAAACGGTGCAAGAGGCTATATCGTCGTCTTCGACGAAACGCCATCACCGCTGAAGAAGGAGATGCAGATGGCGTTATCATTTGCAGCGAGCGAGGTTACCCTCAAGCTGCTTAAACGCACTGCATCGGACGCACAGGCGACCGACAATGTGGGAGGAGAAGATATGGCCATCGATGAAGATAGTCCAGATCAACCTCCACCACAGTAAAGTCGCCTCGGACAACTTGAGGCTGCTCCTGGAAAGGGAGCAGCTGGACCTGGCCCTAGTCCAGGAACCATGGATCCATAACGATCGCGTGATGGGATTAGGGTCACACAAATTTAACACCTTTTACAGATCCGATAAGGGAAAGGTGAGATCGTGTATCGTGGTAAATAAAAACCTTCATGTATTAATGTTATATCATTTCAGCACGGGCGACGTGACGGCGGTGGAGGTTAGAGGAAAGGACGAGAGCTGTACTGTGGCGTCAGTGTACATGCCCCACAATGACGACACATCTGTCCCCCCGGATTCGGTAAGGACGCTAGTAGCAGCGTCCGAGAAAGGTAAGAAGAACTTAGTCTTAGGCGGTGACGTAAATGCCCATCATACTATCTGGGGCAGCTCAGATATTAATGCAAGGGGCGAGGCTTTGTTCGACTTTTTACTCAGTTCCAATCTAATCGTATGTAACAGGGGTAATGACCCTACCTTCATAACAGCGAATAGAAGGGAAGTTCTAGACGCTACATTTGTATCTCAGAGCAGTTCCGTCCAGGTCGTGAACTGGAGAGTGTCCAGCAAGGCATCATTCTCAGACCACTGCTGGATACTCTTTGACCTACAAATTCAATCTAAGGCTAGGGAAATTTTCAGGAACCCAAGAAGAGCAGACTGGGACAGGTTCACTACAGAACTACAGATGTTGGAAAACGTCTGCCCGGTAAAAAACCACAGCACAGAACAAGAGATCGACAAAGCAGTTGAGTCTCTAACTGAGGTGCTCTCAAAATCCTTCGAAAAATCCTGCCCAGTAAGAAGAACAAACGGAAAAAAACGCCCTCCCTGGTGGAACTCCAAGATCGGGGAGCTTATGCAAGCATCAAGATCTAGATGGAACCTCGCAAAGGAGGGACTAATCGAATGGACGACCTACAAGCAGAGCGTTAAACTGCTAAAAAAGGAGATAAGATTAGCCAAGAAGAACTCATGGAGAAATTTCTGCGAATCGATCGAATCCACGACCGAGGCGTCGCGACTCAGAAAAGTTCTGGCTAAAGCACCGATACCGATATCCTCGCTAAGAAATATCGACGGTAGCTGGACTGAATCACACGAGCAGACGCTGGTCGTCTTGACAGAAACCCATTTCCCAGGATGCGCCGACGTGCCTAGAGTATACGATACAGTTACACACGACACGAGGCAGGGAATGGATCAAAACACAATCGACGCAATAATCGACGAAAGAAAAATAGCATGGGCGATCAACTCATTCGCCCCCTTTAAAGCACCAGGAATAGATAATATTCGACCTATAATGATTCAGAAGGCTAAGGGTACCACTATCCCAAGACTGAAACGCATCTATATGGGCTGCTTAAGGCTTTGCTATGTTCCCAAAGCATGGCGTGAGGTGAGGGTAATATTTATCCCTAAGGCAGGGAAAGCTACCCACACCACAGCAAAGGACTACAGACCTATTAGTCTGTCATCATTCATGCTAAAAATACTGGAAAGACTAATTGATGTGCATGTCAGAGAAGCGATCAGCGATAATTACCTTTCCAAATCGCAGCACGCATACATTAAAGGGAGATCTGTAGACACCGCACTACATAAAGTAGTTTCCGTGGTGGAAAGATCCCTGGAATTCAAGGAATTTACTTTGAGTGCGCTCCTAGACATAGAGGGAGCCTTCAATAACATCGAGGCTGACGCAATTCTGCGCGGCCTTAGAAGGGCCCGGGTCAATAACAGTCTATGTGAATGGATTGGACAAATGCTAGGCACACGACGAATCAAGTCCTATCTAGGAGACGTTTGTATAGAACGGAAAGTCAGCAGAGGTACCCCACAAGGAGGCGTCCTCTCTCCGCTCATATGGATCCTAGTCATGGACGAACTCTTAAAAATACTAGAGCGGGAAGGCTTTATCGTGAGTGCTTACGCCGACGATGTAGCAATCCTGGTCCCGGGT
Source organism: Portevinia maculata (assembly GCA_949715645.1). Classification (NCBI taxonomy): domain Eukaryota; kingdom Metazoa; phylum Arthropoda; class Insecta; order Diptera; family Syrphidae; genus Portevinia; species Portevinia maculata. Next base: position 12,186,893 of record OX454525.1, on the reverse strand, counting down.
AAATTCATCCCAGTCCTCAGTGAGCGACTCAGCTATGCACTCCTACTGGTCAGCAAATGGGTTGCGGAAAAAGGACTCGGAGTAAACCCAGACAAGACAGAAATCCTGCTGTTCACAAGGAAAAGGGCAATACCGGCCTTTGAACTACCAAGGATGAATGGAGTGCACCTACAAGTTTCCAAGACGGCAAGATACTTGGGGGTTATACTAGATTCCAAACTCAACTGGAAGGAAAATATAGAAGACCGGGTGAAAAAGGCATACGTGGCACTTTATGCCTGCAGAAGAACATTCGGCAACACATGGGGATTTAAACCACATGTGGTACACTGGCTGTACACAGCGGTGGTAAGACCCATTTTAACATATGGCGCAGCTGTATGGTGGAAGGCTACTGAGAAGAAATGCCATCTCTCAAGCCTTACTAAGATACAAAGGACGGCTTGCATCGGGATAACAGGGTCACTAAGGACCACACCCACTGCAGCCATGGAGGTAATACTTAACCTCACACCCCTGGACATACACTGCAGCAGCATAGCGGTTAAAACGGCCGTTAGACTCAGGGAGTCGGGACTATGGTCTTTCAGGCCCTACGGACACGCATCGGTCGAGGCAAGATGGAGAGCCTCGAAAGAAACAAAATCCACTGACTACCTACCACACACCTTCGCCTTCAAAAAGGGATTCGTTACCAGAATCCCAGAAAGAAGCGAATGGATCAATAGAACAGTCACGGAAGAAGGCGAAATAGCCATCTATACCGACGGATCCAAAATGGATGCGGGTACAGGTGCAGGCATCTTCTGTGAGACTCTGAGCCTGGGTATATCCTTCAGAATCAACGATGAATGCAGCGTCTTCCAGGCAGAGACAGCTGCAATCACTCAAGCCGCTAAGGAGGTGAAGAAGCGTAAACTGGCCGATAAGCAGATCACCATATACTCTGACAGCCAAGCGGCCATAATGGCCATGGAGTCAGCAGTTGTTAAATCAAGGACGGTGTTACAGTGCAGAAAACACCTAGACGAGATATCAACCGTAAACTCGGTGACCCTATGCTGGGTACCGGGGCACAAGGACATCTCGGGCAACGAAGAAGCAGACAAGCTGGCAAGATACGGATCGGAGATGGATGCATCTCTGGCTCTGAAATCTTTACAAACTCCGCTCAGTACACTGTCACGGAAAATCGACGCTGAATCCATGAGTAGAACAAACCTACGTTGGACCAGCCTTGAAACATGTAGACACACGAGGGAGCTTTGGCCAGCGGTAAACAAAAGGAAATCTAAGGCCATAATCGGGCTGAACCGCAGAGACATACGCACACTGACAGGGGTCCTTACAGGACACTGCGTGGTGGGCCTACACGCGGAGCGGCTGGGCATAACGCACAACGATTACTGCAGGAGCTGTAGAGACGTCGAAGAGACAGAATCTATCCGTCACCTATTATGTGAATGCCCTGCCCTTAGTACTAAGAGATTCAAGATTCTTGGCAGCTACTTTTTTGAGGAGCTGGAGGATCTGACCGACATTGAGCTTAACAAACTCCTGAGATTTACATATAGATCCGGGTGGTTCTAATAAAGCGGATCACAGAGCTGTTTAACAGCGGCATATTTTTTGTATTTGCAGGTTCAAAATTTTGGAAACCCCAACACCAATGGACACAATGGACCCAAACTGATGGTCTAAGTGAGCCGTGACAACAGTCACAAGGGCATCCATTTACCTACCTACCTACCTACCTACCTAAGACTTCTCCAGAAAAAGATATATTTCTCTTTATTTGGTATATGGCCAATACAAACACATTCTGAGAAATAACTAATGTATTTGGCATTTCAATTTCGACAGCGTGGAATATTGTAGCAAGAGTTTTGGAATGGATCATTTCAATTGGGCATGAATATGTCAAATGGCCAAACGCAAATGAAGCATTACAAAATGCAGCAGTAATGGAAGCCAAGACAAAGATTCCCGGTATCTTAGGATGTATCGACGGTTCTCATATAAGGATCAAAGCCCCAATTGTCAACAAGGAGAGCTATTTCAACAGGAAGCGGTTTTATAGCATTGCTATTTGTCACAACACACCTATACATTTATACATTCATACATTCATATTCATTCACACAATACCTTTATATATAAATAGAACAATTAATAAACCGAAGCATAACATTCTCGCTTCATGAAGTCGAACGTCTTTCCTTTTGGTCCGTACAAATATTACCTTTACATGGTGCCGAAACCCGGGATTAATATTCAAAACGAAGTGAAGGGACTCCCGATAAAAGTTGTACAAAAGATGCATCGCATCGGAAAAATAAATTTCGTGCAAATTGCTAGACAATAAAGTGCAGTGACGAAATAGGTATAAAAACAAAAAAATAAATACAAATTTTCAGTGGAAATAAAATAAAAACTAAAGGTAATAAGTGCGAAGACAAAGTGGAAGAGACCACGCGTTTCAAAAATTCTAGATCGACGCTAAGTATTTAAAAACAGTAACGGCAAAATTGTGTATGTATTGAGTAGTGTGTAATGTATGTGTAGCATCCACAAATGACAAAAAAGTGTACACGTAGTGAATGGGTACGGGTTAGATGAAGGTAGTGCATTTACATAAACAGCAAGCTGCGAAAATTGAAAGGATGCGGTTAAGTGGTGTGCATCGAAAAACAAACACGCAACAGTACCTACCTGAACTCTGTAGTGAATTTGTACAGTGCAGATGTGGATAGTCCATTTCCATAAACAGCAAGCGCTGCGAAAATTGAAAGGACGTGGTTAAGTGGTGCGCATCGAAAGACAAACACGCAGTACAGTACCTACGCTCTCAAATTAGTCGAATACCTATATCAATAACAAATAAAAAATGTCGCTAAAACCACCAACATCGTTAATGATAAACAATGACATTGACACGTCACGTGAGTGGATTGAGTGGTTGGATGCATACGAATGCTACACAATCGCCGCGAAAGTAAACGTAGAAGCAGAGCCAGTTAAATTAGCAAATTTTAAAACGGCAATCGGTCGCGATGGAATCCGTCTGATTAATAATTTGGGTTTAACCGATGCTCAAAAAAATGATTTATCTGAAATAAAAAATAAGTTAAAAGCACATTTCGTGCCTACACGTAACAAAACGTATGAACGGTATCAATTTCATAGACTTCGTCAGCAAGAAAGTGAAATGTTCGACGATTTTTTGTAAAAAATTCGCGAGCAAGTCCAAAAGTGCGCATTTAATAATGACAACGAGTTTTTAACAGATCAAATCGTTCTCGGAATTTACTCTGATGAAACCAGGCAAAAATTGTGGATCGAAGATGAGTTGTCATTAAAAAAAGCAATAAAAATATGTCGTGTAGCGGAAAGAGCTAATAATCAAATTAGGACATTAAATAGTGAAACGAGCTCTTCAGCAATAAACAAAATCGACAAAGAATTTAACCTAAAAATTGCCCGGCTTATCAAAAAGAGTGCAAACAGTGTGGTATAAAAGGACATTTTAGTGTTGCGTGTAGATCGAAAAAGCCCGGAAAAGATCGCTACTCAAAATCAAAACAAAAAAAGACATATGGTAAGAAAGTGAACGCAATCGAAAGTGAACGCAATCGAAAGTGAAAGTGATGACAGCAGCGAAAGTGACAATTCTAATTTTAAATTCGTCGGTACAATCACTGCTATGGTAAATTCGGTTGAGAGCGAAGCAAAATGGACGGAAAAGGTGCGCGTCGGTGATTATGAACTAAAATTAAGATTAGACACCGGAGCCTTCTGCAACGTGTTGCCACTAAAAGCAGTTAAAAAGTTCGGGGTTGAAATAAAACCATGCGAAATAAAACAAATTAATTATGACGGCGGATTTATCAAGGTTTTGGGAGAGACAAAAATTCAGTGCCGTACACAACGCAAAGAAAAAAACGTCGAGAAACTGGTTACATTCAAGGTAATCGAAGAAAATTTCCAGGCTATTCTTGGTGGAGATGACTGTGAAAAATTGGGATTTGTGAAAAGAGTAAACCAATTGGGGTGCTGCAAAAATTTCGAGTACGATATCGATTTTATCGACTAACCCCAATTTAAAATTATCCCAGTAAGAAAGATACCATACGCCATCGAGAAAAAAGTGAAAGCTGAAATTCAAAATATGATAAACTTGGGTGTAATCGAAAGCGTCAGCGAGCCAACACCGGCAGTCAGTCCGATGCTAGTAGTCAACAAGGGGAAGCTCCGCGTCCGTATGGACCCGACGGAACTTAATAAAAATATTAAACGGAGAATCTACCCTATGAAAACTGTTGAGGAAATAGCAGCGAAAACACATGGCAGTAAGTACTTCACCAAACTGGATTGTCAAAAGGGGTTCTGGCAAATCAAAGTAACGGAACGCACTTCAAAATTCTTGGCATTTTCAACACCATGAGTCATGTATACTGAACCATACCGTACAGCCTGCATGGAAACAACGAGAGTATACATTTTCTTTCTCACAAGTTCCGTTGACCTTGGGAAAATCTCCAAAGATGATCAAAATCATAACACATATGAGTACATGACCGGCTATTAACGGGTCGCTATTTACTAGACACTGTACAGGTCTTTCATCGCTCTTGCTGTGATTACTGTTATCTATTCTATTGTTAAGCTTATATTAAGTAGACATTGTATAATTGATTTTTCATTCTGATCTTAGCGTTCATACAATAAAGAACCATAAAATAGAAAGCGACGTTTTTATTTCATTTGTGTACATAGCTCAGTGTTCGGCTATTGACGGGATTTCATTAAATCCATAACTGGCGCAGTCGGAAAAAAAATATAAAATAAATATATTACATACATAAATGCCGCGAACTAAGTTAAAATATATTTGAAATATGAAAAATAGTTTCAGTGAACAATGTTACCTTAATATTTAACTATTTAAAGACAAGAACAACAAACAAATATATACAAAAAAACATGTTATAAAAAAGTGAAAATTAAAAACAGAACTCTAACTTGTGCGCTTGCAGAACCGTTGAAAAACCGTTGTTTGGAAAAAATAAAATAAAGAAAAAGCAGTTGCCGAGAACAACAGGTATGGCCAATGTAGATCTTATCGCATTAGTGGCTGGAGTCACTGATTTCACCCTGCTACCGAAACATTTAGATTTATTTATTAAGCATATTGATTATATATATGTATTTGCAAATAATATAAATGAACATTTGAAACCAATTTTGGATTTGCGCATAAGGCAAAAAATATTAGGTGATGCAAATTTAATGTTAATTAATAATAATAATCCGTCGCAATGGCCGGAGATAAAAGCTGTATTAAAAGCAAATTGTAACATAAGGGAAACCATTGAAAATATAATTAATGAAATAAAAATGATAAAATTTAACAACTCTGTCGAAAAGCTGTATAACCAAGTACAACATCTTTTGACAAAATTAAACATAAAAACAAATCTTAGTGAAGATATTCCAGCTTGGTACAATAGTAGGCTCAATGAAGAAACGGCATTAAAATTATTTGTTGGCAAGCTACCTAGTGAGCCTAAGATTATTTTAAACGCAAGAAACCCATCTACTTTTTGGGAAGCAAACTCAATTTTAGTTGATACTGATAACTTTTATCGTACATTTACAAATACAAGTTATAATTTAAGAGAATTTGACCCTAGCAATTTTCCAAATCACGGACACGTAAAAACTTATACAGGACAACAAAATTCAAGGAGCGCTAGGTATGATAATCCAGGACAGTTTCAAATTAATTCAGAGCGTTTTCAACCAAATAACTCGAATAATTTTCAAAATTTAAATACAAGATCAGGCAATTTTCCAAATTCAAATACACGCGATTCAGGACATTTTCAGCAAAATAGTCCAAGTAATTTTCAAAATGTACGTACAAGAACAGGCTATTTTCCAAATTCGAATGCACAAAATTCAGGACATTTTCAACACAATAACTCAGGTAATTTTCAAAATGTAAATACTAGATCAGGCAACATCGAAAGACAAACACGCAGTACAGTACCTACGCTCTCAAATTAGTCGAATACCTATATCAATAACAAATAAAAAATGTCGCTAAAACCACCAACATCGTTAATGATAAACAATGACATTGACACGTCACGTGAGTGGATTGAGTGGTTGGATGCATACGAATGCTACACAATCGCCGCGAAAGTAAACGTAGAAGCAGAGCCAGTTAAATTAGCAAATTTTAAAACGGCAATCGGTCGCGATGGAATCCGTCTGATTAATAATTTGGGTTTAACCGATGCTCAAAAAAATGATTTATCTGAAATAAAAAATAAGTTAAAAGCACATTTCGTGCCTACACGTAACAAAACGTATGAACGGTATCAATTTCATAGACTTCGTCAGCAAGAAAGTGAAATGTTCGACGATTTTTTGTAAAAAATTCGCGAGCAAGTCCAAAAGTGCGCATTTAATAATGACAACGAGTTTTTAACAGATCAAATCGTTCTCGGAATTTACTCTGATGAAACCAGGCAAAAATTGTGGATCGAAGATGAGTTGTCATTAAAAAAAGCAATAAAAATATGTCGTGTAGCGGAAAGAGCTAATAATCAAATTAGGACATTAAATAGTGAAACGAGCTCTTCAGCAATAAACAAAATCGACAAAGAATTTAACCTAAAAATTGCCCGGCTTATCAAAAAGAGTGCAAACAGTGTGGTATAAAAGGACATTTTAGTGTTGCGTGTAGATCGAAAAAGCCCGGAAAAGATCGCTACTCAAAATCAAAACAAAAAAAGACATATGGTAAGAAAGTGAACGCAATCGAAAGTGAACGCAATCGAAAGTGAAAGTGATGACAGCAGCGAAAGTGACAATTCTAATTTTAAATTCGTCGGTACAATCACTGCTATGGTAAATTCGGTTGAGAGCGAAGCAAAATGGACGGAAAAGGTGCGCGTCGGTGATTATGAACTAAAATTAAGATTAGACACCGGAGCCTTCTGCAACGTGTTGCCACTAAAAGCAGTTAAAAAGTTCGGGGTTGAAATAAAACCATGCGAAATAAAACAAATTAATTATGACGGCGGATTTATCAAGGTTTTGGGAGAGACAAAAATTCAGTGCCGTACACAACGCAAAGAAAAAAACGTCGAGAAACTGGTTACATTCAAGGTAATCGAAGAAAATTTCCAGGCTATTCTTGGTGGAGATGACTGTGAAAAATTGGGATTTGTGAAAAGAGTAAACCAATTGGGGTGCTGCAAAAATTTCGAGTACGATATCGATTTTATCGACTAACCCCAATTTAAAATTATCCCAGTAAGAAAGATACCATACGCCATCGAGAAAAAAGTGAAAGCTGAAATTCAAAATATGATAAACTTGGGTGTAATCGAAAGCGTCAGCGAGCCAACACCGGCAGTCAGTCCGATGCTAGTAGTCAACAAGGGGAAGCTCCGCGTCCGTATGGACCCGACGGAACTTAATAAAAATATTAAACGGAGAATCTACCCTATGAAAACTGTTGAGGAAATAGCAGCGAAAACACATGGCAGTAAGTACTTCACCAAACTGGATTGTCAAAAGGGGTTCTGGCAAATCAAAGTAACGGAACGCACTTCAAAATTCTTGGCATTTTCAACACCATGAGTCATGTATACTGAACCATACCGTACAGCCTGCATGGAAACAACGAGAGTATACATTTTCTTTCTCACAAGTTCCGTTGACCTTGGGAAAATCTCCAAAGATGATCAAAATCATAACACATATGAGTACATGACCGGCTATTAACGGGTCGCTATTTACTAGACACTGTACAGGTCTTTCATCGCTCTTGCTGTGATTACTGTTATCTATTCTATTGTTAAGCTTATATTAAGTAGACATTGTATAATTGATTTTTCATTCTGATCTTAGCGTTCATACAATAAAGAACCATAAAATAGAAAGCGACGTTTTTATTTCATTTGTGTACATAGCTCAGTGTTCGGCTATTGACGGGATTTCATTAAATCCATAACTGGCGCAGTCGGAAAAAAAATATAAAATAAATATATTACATACATAAATGCCGCGAACTAAGTTAAAATATATTTGAAATATGAAAAATAGTTTCAGTGAACAATGTTACCTTAATATTTAACTATTTAAAGACAAGAACAACAAACAAATATATACAAAAAAACATGTTATAAAAAAGTGAAAATTAAAAACAGAACTCTAACTTGTGCGCTTGCAGAACCGTTGAAAAACCGTTGTTTGGAAAAAATAAAATAAAGAAAAAGCAGTTGCCGAGAACAACAGGTATGGCCAATGTAGATCTTATCGCATTAGTGGCTGGAGTCACTGATTTCACCCTGCTACCGAAACATTTAGATTTATTTATTAAGCATATTGATTATATATATGTATTTGCAAATAATATAAATGAACATTTGAAACCAATTTTGGATTTGCGCATAAGGCAAAAAATATTAGGTGATGCAAATTTAATGTTAATTAATAATAATAATCCGTCGCAATGGCCGGAGATAAAAGCTGTATTAAAAGCAAATTGTAACATAAGGGAAACCATTGAAAATATAATTAATGAAATAAAAATGATAAAATTTAACAACTCTGTCGAAAAGCTGTATAACCAAGTACAACATCTTTTGACAAAATTAAACATAAAAACAAATCTTAGTGAAGATATTCCAGCTTGGTACAATAGTAGGCTCAATGAAGAAACGGCATTAAAATTATTTGTTGGCAAGCTACCTAGTGAGCCTAAGATTATTTTAAACGCAAGAAACCCATCTACTTTTTGGGAAGCAAACTCAATTTTAGTTGATACTGATAACTTTTATCGTACATTTACAAATACAAGTTATAATTTAAGAGAATTTGACCCTAGCAATTTTCCAAATCACGGACACGTAAAAACTTATACAGGACAACAAAATTCAAGGAGCGCTAGGTATGATAATCCAGGACAGTTTCAAATTAATTCAGAGCGTTTTCAACCAAATAACTCGAATAATTTTCAAAATTTAAATACAAGATCAGGCAATTTTCCAAATTCAAATACACGCGATTCAGGACATTTTCAGCAAAATAGTCCAAGTAATTTTCAAAATGTACGTACAAGAACAGGCTATTTTCCAAATTCGAATGCACAAAATTCAGGACATTTTCAACACAATAACTCAGGTAATTTTCAAAATGTAAATACTAGATCAGGCAACTTTCGAAATTTGAACCCGCGTAATTCAGGACAAATCCAGCAAAATAACTCACGAAATTTTAGACAGCATAATACAGGATTAAGAAATAGTTATGATGAAATAATGGAAGTGGAACACATACAGGATGGAAATTCACCATCCAGTGCAGAAATGCAAAATGCAAATACATATCAGTCACTAAATTTTCAATCGACCAGTCCCGAGCTCTTCCCAGCATAATAGTAAAAACAAGTTCAATTCCTATTAAACTGTTGATAGATTCTGGATCAGGTACTTCGCTCATTCAAAAAGGATTGTTTCGTAGTTCTTTCAAAACAGAACTTAGTAAACCATTGTTACTCAAATCAATTAACTCAGACATAGTTGTTGGCTCCAAAATAACAATCCCACTTTTTAAGGAATTTAGTAGACAAGTAACAAACATTGAAATGCTTGAAGTAGAAATGAACGGCGACTTTGATGGTATAATTTGTAACATTTTAAAACCGTTGCAAGCAAAAATTGACCTTGATAGTTTACAATTAATAACCAAAGAAACCTCTTTACCTTTAATATTTTCCAGTTCTCAATCCCAATTAACTGAAGCAGAAATTCATAGCTTAAGTAATCATACAGAAGATATTTCTTTTCAAAAACCAAATATAGACTCAATTTTAAATAGATTGAAGTTAGATCATTTGAATAAGGAAGAAATAAAATCATTAATCGCTACAATTCATACGTTTGAGAAAGTGTTTTATTTTGAGGGTGATAAACTAACATCAGTGGTAAAATACACCCATAAAATACCGACCAAAAATGATATCCCAATATTTTCAAAAACATATAGATATCCTGAGGCATACAAAAATGAGGTTGATATACAAATTTCAGAAATGCTCAGTTCAGGAATTATCGTTAATTCCACTAGTCCGTACAAAGCTCCTATATGGATTGTACCGAAGAAGGTTGATAATTCCGGTCAGGATAAATGGCGCGTTGTAGTGGACTATCGGAAACTTAACGATGCAACCATGGAAGATAAGTTTCCAATCCCTAATATAGAGGATATATTTTCAAAATTGGGAAATGCGCAATATTTTTCATCACTGGACTTAGCAAAAGGATTCCATCAAATCCCTATTAATAAGGAAGATATGCATAAAACAGCTTTTTCAACTACAAACGGACACTACGAGTTCAAACGTATGCCATTTGGGTTGAAAAATGCGCCGGCATCTTTCCAAAGAATGATGAATGAAGCCCTGATTGGTTATCTAAATAAAATTTGCGTAGTATACCTAGACGACATACTTATCTTTTCCACGTCGCTGCAAGAGCATATCGATTCACTTAATAAAATTTTAAAAAGACTTGCTGACTACAACCTAAAACTGCAAATTGACAAATTTATTTCAATTTTATGAAACGAGAAACTGAGTATTTAGGACATATTATATCAGATGAAGGTATTAGGCCCAATCCAAATAAAATAAAAATTATCAAGGAAATCAAATTACCTCACTCAGTAAAGCAAATTAAATCGTTTTTAGGCATTACAGGGTTTTACAGAAAGTTTATCAAGGACTATTCTAGAGTAAGCCTCCCAATGACAGTGTCTCAAAAAGGGTAAAAAAATTAACATCAAAGACAGACAATACATTGAGTCCTTTAATAAACTTAAAGAACTTATATGTACTTGTCCAGTCCTAGCATACCCTGACTTTGGAAAGCCCTTCATTTTAACTACCGACGCTAGCAATGCAGCATTGGGGGCAGTATTGTCACAAAATCATCACCCAATAGCTTATGCATCCAGAACTTTAAACAGCCATGAAATAAATTATAGTACGGTAGAAAAAGAACTGTAATCTATAGTATGGGCAACTAAATATTTTAGGCCATATTTATTTGGCCGTAAGTTCAAAGTCCAGACAGACCACCGACCTCTAGTGTGGTTAAATTCTCTGAAAGAACCCAACTCAAAGCTTCAGAGATGGAAAATAAAACTCAACGAGTTCGACTTTGATATTGAGTATATCAAAGGAAAAGAAAATGTTGTTGCTGATTTTTTAAGTCACCTAGAAATTAATTTTGTGGTTGAAAACGACATTAAATCGGACGCAGCTACAATACACACGACGAATCAAGTCCTATCTAGGAGACGTTTGTATAGAACGGAAAGTCAGCAGAGGTACCCCACAAGGAGGCGTCCTCTCTCCGCTCATATGGATCCTAGTCATGGACGAACTCTTAAAAATACTAGAGCGGGAAGGCTTTATCGTGAGTGCTTACGCCGACGATGTAGCAATCCTGGTCCCGGGTAAATTCATCCCAGTCCTCAGTGAGCGACTCAGCTATGCACTCCTACTGGTCAGCAAATGGGTTGCGGAAAAAGGACTCGGAGTAAACCCAGACAAGACAGAAATCCTGCTGTTCACAAGGAAAAGGGCAATACCGGCCTTTGAACTACCAAGGATGAATGGAGTGCACCTACAAGTTTCCAAGACGGCAAGATACTTGGGGGTTATACTAGATTCCAAACTCAACTGGAAGGAAAATATAGAAGACCGGGTGAAAAAGGCATACGTGGCACTTTATGCCTGCAGAAGAACATTCGGCAACACATGGGGATTTAAACCACATGTGGTACACTGGCTGTACACAGCGGTGGTAAGACCCATTTTAACATATGGCGCAGCTGTATGGTGGAAGGCTACTGAGAAGAAATGCCATCTCTCAAGCCTTACTAAGATACAAAGGACGGCTTGCATCGGGATAACAGGGTCACTAAGGACCACACCCACTGCAGCCATGGAGGTAATACTTAACCTCACACCCCTGGACATACACTGCAGCAGCATAGCGGTTAAAACGGCCGTTAGACTCAGGGAGTCGGGACTATGGTCTTTCAGGCCCTACGGACACGCATCGGTCGAGGCAAGATGGAGAGCCTCGAAAGAAACAAAATCCACTGACTACCTACCACACACCTTCGCCTTCAAAAAGGGATTCGTTACCAGAATCCCAGAAAGAAGCGAATGGATCAATAGAACAGTCACGGAAGAAGGCGAAATAGCCATCTATACCGACGGATCCAAAATGGATGCGGGTACAGGTGCAGGCATCTTCTGTGAGACTCTGAGCCTGGGTATATCCTTCAGAATCAACGATGAATGCAGCGTCTTCCAGGCAGAGACAGCTGCAATCACTCAAGCCGCTAAGGAGGTGAAGAAGCGTAAACTGGCCGATAAGCAGATCACCATATACTCTGACAGCCAAGCGGCCATAATGGCCATGGAGTCAGCAGTTGTTAAATCAAGGACGGTGTTACAGTGCAGAAAACACCTAGACGAGATATCAACCGTAAACTCGGTGACCCTATGCTGGGTACCGGGGCACAAGGACATCTCGGGCAACGAAGAAGCAGACAAGCTGGCAAGATACGGATCGGAGATGGATGCATCTCTGGCTCTGAAATCTTTACAAACTCCGCTCAGTACACTGTCACGGAAAATCGACGCTGAATCCATGAGTAGAACAAACCTACGTTGGACCAGCCTTGAAACATGTAGACACACGAGGGAGCTTTGGCCAGCGGTAAACAAAAGGAAATCTAAGGCCATAATCGGGCTGAACCGCAGAGACATACGCACACTGACAGGGGTCCTTACAGGACACTGCGTGGTGGGCCTACACGCGGAGCGGCTGGGCATAACGCACAACGATTACTGCAGGAGCTGTAGAGACGTCGAAGAGACAGAATCTATCCGTCACCTATTATGTGAATGCCCTGCCCTTAGTACTAAGAGATTCAAGATTCTTGGCAGCTACTTTTTTGAGGAGCTGGAGGATCTGACCGACATTGAGCTTAACAAACTCCTGAGATTTACATATAGATCCGGGTGGTTCTAATAAAGCGGATCACAGAGCTGTTTAACAGCGGCATATTTTTTGTATTTGCAGGTTCAAAATTTTGGAAACCCCAACACCAATGGACACAATGGACCCAAACTGATGGTCTAAGTGAGCCGTGACAACAGTCACAAGGGCATCCATTTACCTACCTACCTACCTACCTACCTAAGACTTCTCCAGAAAAAGATATATTTCTCTTTATTTGGTATATGGCCAATACAAACACATTCTGAGAAATAACTAATTTATTTGGCATTTCAATTTCGACAGCGTGGAATATTGTAGCAAGAGTTTTGGAATGGATCATTTCAATTGGGCATGAATATGTCAAATGGCCAAACGCAAATGAAGCATTACAAAATGCAGCAGTAATGGAAGCCAAGACAAAGATTCCCGGTATCTTAGGATGTATCGACGGTTCTCATATAAGGATCAAAGCCCCAATTGTCAACAAGGAGAGCTATTTCAACAGGAAGCGGTTTTATAGCATTGCTATTTGTCACAACACACCTATACATTTATACATTCATACATTCATATTCATTCACACAATACCTTTATATATAAATAGAACAATTAATAAACCGAAGCATAACATTCTCGCTTCATGAAGTCGAACGTCTTTCCTTTTGGTCCGTACAAATATTACCTTTACATGGTGCCGAAACCCGGGATTAATATTCAAAACGAAGTGAAGGGACTCCCGATAAAAGTTGTACAAAAGATGCATCGCATCGGAAAAATAAATTTCGTGCAAATTGCTAGACAATAAAGTGCAGTGACGAAATAGGTATAAAAACAAAAAAATAAATACAAATTTTCAGTGGAAATAAAATAAAAACTAAAGGTAATAAGTGCGAAGACAAAGTGGAAGAGACCACGCGTTTCAAAAATTCTAGATCGACGCTAAGTATTTAAAAACAGTAACGGCAAAATTGTGTATGTATTGAGTAGTGTGTAATGTATGTGTAGTGTAATAATCCCTGAAAATGTAGACAATTCCAATGAAAGACAATTACCAATATTGTTATATATAATCTTTATTCATCCGCTCGCTTCAGGTTACTTGGATAGAATGAATAGAATCAATGAGAAGTAAATACAATAACAGGGTTATCTAGTTATTATGTGAGGACAATGAATGTCAGATATGTTATACATTTAGTGAGGAACAGATCTCCACATCCCTTCTATATTCTTTAGCTTCAGCTTTAATCCTCTGTTTTTGTCATTCAAAGGATCTTCAACGTCGACATCTGGGATTGGAGAGGAAACATCTACTGGAGGCGAAATCGAAACATCATGCATGTTCTCAGCATCATCTGAACCTGACTCGTATAATGGAATCTTCTTGACGTGGCTAATGTTTCGTCTTAAAGCTTTTCCATCTTCCGTACGTACCACCACTTCATTTGGTGTTCTTTCAATTACCTCGAATTCGGTTGGAATGAAAGTTGATGTCAATTTATTTTGGGAAACCATGCTGCGAACTAATACCTTATCCCCAACTTTGATTTCACTATCTTTCGCCCCCCGGGTCTTATCCGCTATCTGCTTTCCTTTCTCCTTATTAATCATATCTAAATCTCGTGCTTCTGAGTCGATGGTATCTTCGCGTATATCCAGAACAGAAGGAATCTTGTCCCTTATCATTCTACTATAAAGTAGCTCTGATGGAGATTTTCCAGTAGTGCCATGCGGTGTTACATTATACATAAGTAAAAACTTAAGAATTTCCTTCTTATAATCAGATCCATTTCCGTTGGCAATTTGGAGCCTTTTTAAGATCGAACGGTTCATATTTTCTACTTCACCGTTTGCCTGCGGCCAATAAGGGGGTGAAGTAATTAGCTCTATGTCGTTGTTTTTGCAGAAACCTTTAAATTCATCGCTAACAAACTGCCGTCCATTGTCAGCTTTGATCGATGTAGGATACCCTAATCGACTAAATATTTCTTCCAAAATCGAAATAATTTCCGTTGACGTTATTTTTCTTATAAACTTTATCTCTTGATATCTTGAATAGTAGTCTATCACAACAAAAACGAAATCGTGGTTTGGCAGTGGGCCCAACAAATCCATCGCTACACATTGCCAAGGACCATTTGGAAATGCGTGTCGTATCATAGGCACCGGTTTACTTGGACGCGATACTAACAAACATTCGCGGCAGCACTTCACCCATTGTGTTACGTCTCTGTCCATTGACGGCCACCAAACTTTTGCACGTAGTCTGCGTTTCATGACTGTCTCTCCCGGATGCCCTTCATGACCGAGACTTAAAACTCTGGTTCGTAGAGCTGCTGGTATTATAATCCTGTTACCTCGCAGAAGAATATTTCCCAAAGTGCATAGTTCCCACCGAAATGGAAAATACTTATTTTTAGCGGCCATGCTCCACTCATCATTTTTTGTGTTTTCTACCGCTTCCATTAGTTCTTTATCCACGACGTTATTGTGAGCTATTTCAGTTATGGTAAGTGCGCATGGAACCATTGCTTCTACTATAGCACAAACGTTTTGTTCACAGAGACTGTCAAATGAACAATTATCTTCAATTTTACAGAGTCGTGAAAGTGAATCTGCTATGTTATACTTTCCTGGCTGGTAGATAATTCTAAACTTAAACGACTGTAGCCTTAGTACCCACCGTTCGATCCGGGCCGGCGGTTTGGATGTTGGTTTGAAAATAGCTTCTAATGGCTTATGGTCAGTTACTAACTCGAACTCAATGCCTGCGAGGTAATAGTAAAAACGTTCCGTAGCCCAAACTAATGCCAAACTTTCTTTCTCCGTTTGAGAGTATCGTTTTTCAACTGAAGAAAGACTCTTGCTAGCGAATGAAATCACACGTGGGGTATCTCCTTGAAACTGAATTAATACAGCTCCCAGGGCAACTGGGCTTGCGTCGGCTATCAAACGAGTGCGATTTTTAAAATTGAAATAAGACAGAGTTGGTATTTTAGCAAGTGCATCTTTCAATTTTTGAAACGCTTGTTGTTGTTCTGCATTCCAAGAAAATTTTACATCTTTTTTTATAAGTTTCCATAAAGGCTCTGTTACGTCAGCCATGTCCGGGATAAATTTTCCCAAATATGTTACAAGCCCCAAAAAACTTCGTGTTTCCTCCTTTGAATTAGGTGCGCGGAATTCAAGTACAGATTTAACTTTTTCAGGATCTGCCGAAATGCCACTGTCGGATAAAATATGGCCCAAAAATTTTAGTTTTTTCACTTTCAAAACACATTTTTCTTGATTAAGAGTCACATTCATATTACGGAAAATATTGAGAACATTTTCAAGTTCTTTGTCATGTACTTCTTCTGTCTGTCCAAAAATAATTATGTCATCCAAATAATTGAGCGCATTTTGACAAGAGACTAAAATGCTTTCCATAACCTTCTGGAATATTTCTGGAGCGGAATTGACCCCGAAGAGTAACCTCTTGTATCGAAACAATCCTTTATGTGTTATAAAGGTAGTGATTTCTCTACTCTCCTCGGCCAACTCCAACTGGTGATATGCATTTTTCAGGTCCAATCGAGAGAAATATTGCGCCCCTTTTAATTTAGTCATGAACGAGTCAAATGTGGGAAGAGGAAAATTTTCTCGCTGAATGGCAAAGTTTGCTTGGCGCATGTCAATACATAGACGAATATCGCCGGTTTCCTTATAAGCAATCACAATAGGTGAAATCCAGCGACTAGGGCCTTGCACCGGCTCAATTATGTCCAGTTCTACTGCCTCCTTCAGTTTTGATTCAACTTTTTCCTCTAACGCCGACGGGACGCGTCGCATTGGCTGCTGAATCGGCCTTACCGACATGTCGATCGACAAGCGTATTATCGTGTCTTTTATTTTGGGAAATGGTTGAAAAACTTCAAGCTGATTCACATCGATCCCCAACTTCAAGACACCTAATCTTATTGCTGTCTCCCGACCCAATAAAGATTGTCTGCCGTTCTTGATAACATAAAAAGATGCAATCATTTCTCTTTGCCCATTCACGCTTATTGGAGCTTCAAAAACGAACTTAATTTCAAGCAGCTTATTACCAGCATATGGCCTGAATCGGTTTTCCGATTGTGTTCGGAGGTTTCCCAGAATCGCTGAATTGAATCGAAATTTTTCCCAATCGTCTTCTCCTAACAAATTAAACCGTGAACCAGAATCAATTAGCATTTGCAATTTAACACCTCCAATATAACAATAAATTTTCTCACTCATGAGCTCGTGAAAGTCGTTTGTAACTTGTAAGCAGTCGTATTCATTGATATTTTTGCCAACAATCTCATTGCCGCTCATATCTTCCTCCTCTACAAACTGAACTTTCGAAGTCCCTAGCCGTCGGCGCTTAAAATTGGAATTTTCTCTTGTTATATCTTTGCGTTTGTTTGATTTCGTTCTGCAAATCTTTGAAAAATGACCAAGAAAACCACACCTGTTGCATTTTGCATGTTTAGCTGGGCAAAATTGATCGTCTCCCAGATGACCAGTTCGGCCACATCTAAAACACTCCTTACCAGACTCCGAAAATGTTCCCCTGTTGGTGGCAAATACTCTATGAACTTCATTTGGTGACGAAGAATAAGTCATCATATCTGTCTGACTCCTAATCTGCTCATGCACAAGACACATTTCCACGATTTCATCCAAAGAGTGCTCCTTCTCAAGAAGTCGTTTTTTTAGGTCCCCTAAAGCCCACACGTCTATTAGTTTGTCCTTCAAATTAATGTTCAAAATATCTTGCTGTGTTTTGCCAAAGGAACACTTAGTTGCCTGATTTCGAAGTCTTATCAGGAATTTGTTGACACTTTCCCCCTCTTCTGGCTTGAGCGATCGAAACAAATGCCTTTCGAATGTTGAATTTCTCTTTGGCGAAAAATATCCATTCAATTTTTCGACCAAAACAGCAAATACATCTTCACCGGCATTTTCCTCAACCAATGCACCCGGAATATTGAAAATTACCTCTTGAAGCTGAGGTCCCCCCAAGTGAAGAAGTTTATTCTTTTTCTTAATTGTATCAACAATTTCTTCGGACATGAGAAACAATAAGAAACTTCGGTACCATTTTTCCCACTCCAATCTTATAAGTGATTTGTCGATAGTCTCGCACAGAAAGGGTTTAATTGCCGAATCATTCATCCTCTGATTTTTCTTATAAAACAATCCGCTTTTCAAACTCTGAAATTTTATTTGTATCATATCATTTCTCCATTTTTAACGAAAATGACTTACGTCTGTATTACAATTTCCAATTGAATTCGTTTTCTTTTCAGGCTTGCATAAACTTTTTTGCAACCTCGTTAGTCTCCTTTTTACCTTTGAAAAAAAAAAATCAACGTTGCATCAACTTTTTTACAACAAAATAATTTATTTATTTTTCCAAATCTATCTATTTTCTTTCCCTGCTGAAAGAATATTCGTATTTTACGTTGCATCAACTTTTTTGCAACCTATTTAGTCTCTTTTATCGATGTTGTATCAACTTTTTTACAACAAAACAAATTATTTTTTTTTCCAATCTCCTTTCTTTCCCTGCTGAAAGAATATTCGTGTTTATTTGGCATAAACTTTTTTGCCAACACCATTCTAATGGTACATTCTTATATTTAGTAAACTGAAATTAATTATATTTACCTCGTCGCCAATGTAATAATCCCTGAAAATGTAGACAATTCCAATGAAAGACAATTACCAATATTGTTATATATAATCTTTATTCATCCGCTCGCTTCAGGTTACTTGGATAGAATGAATAGAATCAATGAGAAGTAAATACAATAACAGGGTTATCTAGTTATTATGTGAGGACAATGAATGTCAGATATGTTATACATTTAGTGAGGAACAGATCTCCACATGTAGCATCCACAAATGACAAAAAAGTGTACACGTAGTGAATGGGTACGGGTTAGATGAAGGTAGTGCATTTACATAAACAGCAAGCTGCGAAAATTGAAAGGATGCGGTTAAGTGGTGTGCATCGAAAAACAAACACGCAACAGTACCTACCTGAACTCTGTAGTGAATTTGTACAGTGCAGATGTGGATAGTCCATTTCCATAAACAGCAAGCGCTGCGAAAATTGAAAGGACGTGGTTAAGTGGTGCGCATCGAAAGACAAACACGCAGTACAGTACCTACGCTCTCAAATTAGTCGAATACCTATATCAATAACAAATAAAAAATGTCGCTAAAACCACCAACATCGTTAATGATAAACAATGACATTGACACGTCACGTGAGTGGATTGAGTGGTTGGATGCATACGAATGCTACACAATCGCCGCGAAAGTAAACGTAGAAGCAGAGCCAGTTAAATTAGCAAATTTTAAAACGGCAATCGGTCGCGATGGAATCCGTCTGATTAATAATTTGGGTTTAACCGATGCTCAAAAAAATGATTTATCTGAAATAAAAAATAAGTTAAAAGCACATTTCGTGCCTACACGTAACAAAACGTATGAACGGTATCAATTTCATAGACTTCGTCAGCAAGAAAGTGAAATGTTCGACGATTTTTTGTAAAAAATTCGCGAGCAAGTCCAAAAGTGCGCATTTAATAATGACAACGAGTTTTTAACAGATCAAATCGTTCTCGGAATTTACTCTGATGAAACCAGGCAAAAATTGTGGATCGAAGATGAGTTGTCATTAAAAAAAGCAATAAAAATATGTCGTGTAGCGGAAAGAGCTAATAATCAAATTAGGACATTAAATAGTGAAACGAGCTCTTCAGCAATAAACAAAATCGACAAAGAATTTAACCTAAAAATTGCCCGGCTTATCAAAAAGAGTGCAAACAGTGTGGTATAAAAGGACATTTTAGTGTTGCGTGTAGATCGAAAAAGCCCGGAAAAGATCGCTACTCAAAATCAAAACAAAAAAAGACATATGGTAAGAAAGTGAACGCAATCGAAAGTGAAAGTGATGACAGCAGCGAAAGTGACAATTCTAATTTTAAATTCGTCGGTACAATCACTGCTATGGTAAATTCGGTTGAGAGCGAAGCAAAATGGACGGAAAAGGTGCGCGTCGGTGATTATGAACTAAAATTAAGATTAGACACCGGAGCCTTCTGCAACGTGTTGCCACTAAAAGCAGTTAAAAAGTTCGGGGTTGAAATAAAACCATGCGAAATAAAACAAATTAATTATGACGGCGGATTTATCAAGGTTTTGGGAGAGACAAAAATTCAGTGCCGTACACAACGCAAAGAAAAAAACGTCGAGAAACTGGTTACATTCAAGGTAATCGAAGAAAATTTCCAGGCTATTCTTGGTGGAGATGACTGTGAAAAATTGGGATTTGTGAAAAGAGTAAACCAATTGGGGTGCTGCAAAAATTTCGAGTACGATATCGATTTTATCGACTAACCCCAATTTAAAATTATCCCAGTAAGAAAGATACCATACGCCATCGAGAAAAAAGTGAAAGCTGAAATTCAAAATATGATAAACTTGGGTGTAATCGAAAGCGTCAGCGAGCCAACACCGGCAGTCAGTCCGATGCTAGTAGTCAACAAGGGGAAGCTCCGCGTCCGTATGGACCCGACGGAACTTAATAAAAATATTAAACGGAGAATCTACCCTATGAAAACTGTTGAGGAAATAGCAGCGAAAACACATGGCAGTAAGTACTTCACCAAACTGGATTGTCAAAAGGGGTTCTGGCAAATCAAAGTAACGGAACGCACTTCAAAATTCTTGGCATTTTCAACACCATGAGTCATGTATACTGAACCATACCGTACAGCCTGCATGGAAACAACGAGAGTATACATTTTCTTTCTCACAAGTTCCGTTGACCTTGGGAAAATCTCCAAAGATGATCAAAATCATAACACATATGAGTACATGACCGGCTATTAACGGGTCGCTATTTACTAGACACTGTACAGGCCTTTCATCGCTCTTGCTGTGAGTACTGTTATCTATTCTATTGTTAAGCTTATATTAAGTAGACATTGTATAATTGTTTTTCATTCTGATCTTAGCGTTCATACAATAAAGAACCATAAAATAGAAAGCGACGTTTTTATTTCATTTGTGTACATAGCTCAGTGTTCGGCTACTGACGGGATTTCATTAAATCCATAACTGGCGCAGTCGGAAAAAAAAATATAAAATAAATAATACATACATACATAAATGCCGTGAACTAAGTTAAAATATATTTGAAATATGAAAAATAGTTTCAGTGAACAATGTTACCTTAATATTTAACTATTTAAAGACAAGAACAACAAACAAATATATACAAAAAAACATGTTATAAAAAAGTGAAAATTAAAAACAGAACTCTAACTTGTGCGCTTGCAGAACCGTTGAAAAACCGTTGTTTGGAAAAAATAAAATAAAGAAAAAGCAGTTGCCGAGAACAACAGGTATGGCCAATGTAGATCTTATCGCATTAGTGGCTGGAGTCACTGATTTCACCCTGCTACCGGAACATTTAGATTTATTTATTAAGCATATTGATTATATATATGTATTTGCAAATAATATAAATGAACATTTGAAACCAATTTTGGATTTGCGCATAAGGCAAAAAATATTAGGTGATGCAAATTTAATGTTAATTAATAATAATAATCCGTCGCAATGGCCGGAGATAAAAGCTGTATTAAAAGCAAATTGTAACATAAGGGAAACCATTGAAAATATAATTAATGAAATAAAAATGATAAAATTTAACAACTCTGTCGAAAAGCTGTATAACCAAGTACAACATCTTTTGACAAAATTAAACATAAAAACAAATCTTAGTGAAGATATTCCAGCTTGGTACAATAGTAGGCTCAATGAAGAAACGGCATTAAAATTATTTGTTGGCAAGCTACCTAGTGAGCCTAAGATTATTTTAAACGCAAGAAACCCATCTACTTTTTGGGAAGCAAACTCAATTTTAGTTGATACTGATAACTTTTATCGTACATTTACAAATACAAGTTATAATTTAAGAGAATTTGACCCTAGCAATTTTCCAAATCACGGACACGTAAAAACTTATACAGGACAACAAAATTCAAGGAGCGCTAGGTATGATAATCCAGGACAGTTTCAAATTAATTCAGAGCGTTTTCAACCAAATAACTCGAATAATTTTCAAAATTTAAATACAAGATCAGGCAATTTTCCAAATTCTAATACACGCGATTCAGGACATTTTCAGCAAAATAGTCCAAGTAATTTTCAAAATGTACGTACAAGAACAGGCTATTTTCCAAATTCGAATGCACAAAATTCAGGACATTTTCAACACAATAACTCAGGTAATTTTCAAAATGTAAATACTAGATCAGGCAACTTTCGAAATTTGAACCCGCGTAATTCAGGACAAATCCAGCAAAATAACTCACGAAATTTTAGACAGCATAATACAGGATTAAGAAATAGTTATGATGAAATAATGGAAGTGGAACACATACAGGATGGAAATTCACCATCCAGTGCAGAAATGCAAAATGCAAATACATATCAGTCACTAAATTTTCAATCGACCAGTCCCGAGCTCTTCCCAGCATAATAGTAAAAACAAGTTCAATTCCTATTAAACTGTTGATAGATTCTGGATCAGGTACTTCGCTCATTCAAAAAGGATTGTTTCGTAGTTCTTTCAAAACAGAACTTAGTAAACCATTGTTACTCAAATCAATTAACTCAGACATAGTTGTTGGCTCCAAAATAACAATCCCACTTTTTAAGGAATTTAGTAGACAAGTAACAAACATTGAAATGCTTGAAGTAGAAATGAACGGCGACTTTGATGGTATAATTTGTAACATTTTAAAACCGTTGCAAGCAAAAATTGACCTTGATAGTTTACAATTAATAACCAAAGAAACCTCTTTACCTTTAATATTTTCCAGTTCTCAATCCCAATTAACTGAAGCAGAAATTCATAGCTTAAGTAATCATACAGAAGATATTTCTTTTCAAAAACCAAATATAGACTCAATTTTAAATAGATTGAAGTTAGATCATTTGAATAAGGAAGAAATAAAATCATTAATCGCTACAATTCATACGTTTGAGAAAGTGTTTTATTTTGAGGGTGATAAACTAACATCAGTGGTAAAATACACCCATAAAATACCGACCAAAAATGATATCCCAATATTTTCAAAAACATATAGATATCCTGAGGCATACAAAAATGAGGTTGATATACAAATTTCAGAAATGCTCAGTTCAGGAATTATCGTTAATTCCACTAGTCCGTACAAAGCTCCTATATGGATTGTACCGAAGAAGGTTGATAATTCCGGTCAGGAAAAATGGCGCGTTGTAGTGGACTATCGGAAACTTAACGATGCAACCATGGAAGATAAGTTTCCAATCCCTAATATAGAGGATATATTTTCAAAATTGGGAAATGCGCAATATTTTTCATCACTGGACTTAGCAAAAGGATTCCATCAAATCCCTATTAATAAGGAAGATATGCATAAAACAGCTTTTTCAACAACAAACGGACACTACGAGTTCAAACGTATGCCATTTGGGTTGAAAAATGCGCCGGCATCTTTCCAAAGAATGATGAATGAAGCCCTGATTGGTTATCTAAATAAAATTTGCGTAGTATACCTAGACGACATACTTATCTTTTCCACGTCGCTGCAAGAGCATATCGATTCACTTAATAAAATTTTAAAAAGACTTGCTGACTACAACCTAAAACTGCAAATTGACAAATTTATTTCAATTTTATGAAACGAGAAACTGAGTATTTAGGACATATTATATCAGATGAAGGTATTAGGCCCAATCCAAATAAAATAAAAATTATCAAGGAAATCAAATTACCTCACTCAGTAAAGCAAATTAAATCGTTTTTAGGCATTACAGGGTTTTACAGAAAGTTTATCAAGGACTATTCTAGAGTAAGCCTCCCAATGACAGTGTCTCAAAAAGGGTAAACAAATTAACATCAAAGACAGACAATACATTGAGTCCTTTAATAAACTTAAAGAACTTATATGTACTTGTCCAGTCCTAGCATACCCTGACTTTGGAAAGCCCTTCATTTTAACTACCGACGCTAGCAATGCAGCATTGGGGGCAGTATTGTCACAAAATCATCACCCAATAGCTTATGCATCCAGAACTTTAAACAGCCATGAAATAAATTATAGTACGGTAGAAAAAGAACTGTAATCTATAGTATGGGCAACTAAATATTTTAGGCCATATTTATTTGGCCGTAAGTTCAAAGTCCAGACAGACCACCGACCTCTAGTGTGGTTAAATTCTCTGAAAGAACCCAACTCAAAGCTTCAGAGATGGAAAATAAAACTCAACGAGTTCGACTTTGATATTGAGTATATCAAAGGAAAAGAAAATGTTGTTGCTGATTTTTTAAGTCACCTAGAAATTAATTTTGTGGTTGAAAACGACATTAAATCGGACGCAGCTACAATACACAGCGGCGAAGAAAATTTAAACGAAACATATTTATATAACCGAAACACCATTAAACATTTATAAAAATCAATTAGTATTAGAAAATGGTATAAATAATTCATACACAACCAAGTTTTTGTTCAAGAAAAAGAGAAGATCACTTATTAGCCTTAAAGAGTATGATGAGGCATATGTTTTAAAACTCCTTAATGAACTATTACCTATTAAGGGGACTATTGGAATCTTTTGCAAAGACGATAACATATTCAAAGAGTTTCAAAAAACCATAATAAAATATTTTTCAAATTTACCAACTATGAAAATGCTAAGGTGCACAAAGTTTGTAAAGGACATAACATGCAAAAAAAAACTACTAGATCTAATAGAAAAGACCCATTTAGACACAAATCATAGGGGGATTGAGGAAACGTATTTAGTTCTAAAAGAGTTATGTTCCTTTCCAAATCTGAGATTAGAGATATATAAATATATCAATAATTGCATAGCATGTAACATGTGTAAATACGACAGACATCCAATAAAGCCAAAATTAATGATTACTGAGACACCTGATAAACCCAATGAAATAGTCCACATCGATATATGGTTTTTAAATAAGAATAATATGTTCCTAACATGCATTGACAAATTGACTAAACACGTGTCCATTCACCCTTTAATAGATAGGAATTCAATAACAATAGTTGATGTACTAAAACAAAAGTTCGCAATATTAGGAAAGCCAGTTAAAATAGTGGCTGATAATGAATTCAATACCGCGTATATTAAACAATTCCTAAATCAAGAAAATATATTCTATCACTTCACATCTCCCAATACCCATACCGGTAATTCTGTTATAGACCGTTTTCATTTAATACTTAATGAACACATACGATTGTTAAAGCTCAATAAGGATAATATAGATACTGACGACAGGATGTTGGTTTTCAAAGCAGTTGAACTTTATAACGATACTATTCATTACACCACAAAATATAAACCCAATGACTTCTTACATGCCACATTTAACAAATTAGAATTGGAAAACCTTAAGCATAGAATCCACAAAATTAAAGAAAAACATATAAATAAAGTAAATGAAACACGAGCAGAACCTTCTAAGTACAGAGAGAGAGAACTTGTTAAAAACTTAGGTTTCCATAATATTAAACATTTGCCAAGATATATAATTAAAGACGTAAAGGAAAAAGGCAAAACTTATTTTACGGATAAAGCGGGATTAAAACGTGATAGGCAAATAATCAAAAGAAAGTATAGGTACCAAAATCCTATAAAAGAAATTGAATTTGATAGAAAATATACAGGTAGGGACTACTCTAAAAAAAAAAAGAAGTACCAAGCAATGAAATAATCAAAACAAGAGTAACTTTTCTATAACGTAAAAAACAAAAAAAATATTAACAAAACAAAAAGATTGATAATTGAATGAATGTATTTGGTTATATTCTAAACTTTTTCTATTAAGTATTTTCTCTTAAGCGAACAAATGACATATACCTACTCGTATATTATATACATGTTATAAAAATAAAAATAAATAAAAAACAAATTTAAATGACGTAGTATTTAAGTATTATAGTGTTATTACTTCTCCATTTTGAATAAACACAAAATATTAGGTGATTTAAAACATGATCATAAGAAATTGAATTAAATAAAATGCTGTTGTTATATAATATTAGATTAATCAAAAAGCTTAGATTTAGTTGTACAATAATGAAATTCTTAATAATTTGTTCCATTATAGTTTACTCATATATATATGTAAAGAAAAGAGGATAAAAATAATAATAAGAAAGATAATAAACAAATGTAAAAGGCAGCCCGTAGAACCTGATGTACAGCAACATAGTTCACGTCCAGCTGCAACACTATTTATATATCAACATTCACGATTTATCAATACGTTAAGTTCATACAACGGCGGGAGGAGTCATGTATACTGAACCATACTGTACAGCCTGCATGGAAACAACGAGAGTATACATTTTCTTTCTCACAAGTTCCGTTGACCTTGGGAAAATCTCCAAAGATGATCAAAATCATAACACATATGAGTACATGACCGACTATTAACGGGTCGCTATTTACTAGACACTGTACAGGTCTTTCATCGCTCTTGCTGTGATTACTGTTATCTATTCTATTGTTAAGCTTATATTAAGTAGACATTGTATAATTGTTTTTCATTCTGATCTTAGCGTTCATACAATAAAGAACCATAAAATAGAAAGCGACGTTTTTATTTCCTTTGTGTACATAGCTCAGTGTTCGGCTACTGACGGGATTTCATTAAATCCATAACTCATGGGGTCGATTCAGGTACCTTCGGATGCCATTTGGAATCTCGTCAGCCCCCGAAGTATTCTGTGAAGTCATGAATAGAACGCTGCAAGGCATAGAAAGATGCGAAGTAGCGATGGACGATATTTTCATACACGCAGCAACACGAAAAGAGTTGAGAGATACTACCAAAAAGGTTATCGAACGAATGGTCAAGACAGGATTTACATTAAATGATGAGAAATGTGAGTACGAAAAAACAAAAATTAAATTTCTAGGTCACATCTTCACGCAAAACGGTTACGCGGTAGACAACGACAAGGTAAAAGCGATAAACCAACTTAAAACTCCTACGTGCGTCAAAGAACTGCAGCGATTATTAGGAATGGTAACGTACCTTGGAAAGTTCATCACTAACTTATCAGAATTGACAGAACCGTTACGACTGTTAATACGTAAAGAAACAGCGTGGAGGTGGGAGTCAGAACAAACTAAAGCTTTTGAAAACATAAAAAAATCATTGACAAACACGCCTGTGCTAGCATACTACAACGTCAATAAACCGGTAACATGATCGGTAGACGCAAGCAGCAAATCAATGGGGGCGTGTCTAATGCAGGGTGACAAGCCAGTAGGATACGCCACACGGGCGTTCACACAGTCACAACAAAGCCAACCACAAATCAGCAAGGAGGCATGGGCAATTCGTTTTGGCTGTGAAAAGTTTCACAGCTACGTTTATGGGAAGGACCTAACGATCGAAACTGATCATAAGCCGCTCGAAACTATCTTTAATAATCCGATACAAAATGCTGCAATCCGACTGCAATGTGTATTGTATGATATTTTGCAATATTCACCTAGAATAAAATACATCAAGGGCACAATGGTACCGATCGCGGACGCCTTGAGTCGAGACTGCGAAACAGACGAAACTGAACGTGACGAGGAAGTCAACTTGATTCATGCTACGAGTATAAGCGACAATATGCGTTACAAACTTATCAAGGAAACGACTGCAGACGTTGAATTACAGGCACTCAAAGCAGCTATAATGGTAAAATGGCCAGATGATGAAGCAGAAATACCAAAATCCATAAAAAAATACGCACCGTACAAACACGAAATCACCTACGAAGACGGGTTGTTGCTCAAAGGTAATAAAATCATTGTACCAGAAAAGCTAACAACTTCAATCATCGAGGAAGCACACACCGGCAACTGTGGTATTTCTTCAACAATTCAACGCATTCGTCAGACACTATTCTGGAATGGTCTGACTGTTGACACAAAAAACTACGTCGAAAGATGCTCGATATGCCAGCAAACTCAACGAGCAAACCAAAAAGAGCTTTTGTTATTGAGAGACATACCGGAATACCCATTTCAATTGGTATCGACAGACATCTTCAAATTTAAGGGTGATGATTTCCTATTAATAGCCGATCATTACTCCGGATTTACTGATTTCAAAAAACTGAAATCATCGACATCCGCCGAAGTAATCTTATTATTACGTCAGTGGTTTTCGGTGCACGTGATACCCGAAATTCTTGAGTCAGATGGAGGTCCACAATATACAAGCCAGTTGTTCAAGGAATTTGGATTTAATTGGGGATTCAAGCACAGAGTATCTTCACCGCACTATCCTCGATCAAACGGATTTGCAGAACGAAACGTGCAAACGGTGAAAGGTATTTTGAGGCGATGTTGGCGTGATGGCACTGACCCCTACTTAGCAATGTTGTTACTTCGAAATACTCCCCGTAACGAGGTACTAAAGTCGCCAAATCAACGATTGTTTAGCCGCCAAATGAGAACAATATTGCCAAGTGAAAAATCAAGTCTAAAACCACAGATTGTCACAGGTGCAACGGAAGTACTACAAGAACTACGTGAAAATCAGAAACGCTATGCAGACAAGGTCGCAATGCCACGTCTACAACTTAAGGTGGGAGAGAATGTCAGAATGCAAACAGATCATCGTGAATGGAGACCGGCGAAAGTAGTTGAAGTGACCAACAACCCTCGTTCAGTCTTATTGGAAACACCGGAAGGAAGAAAATATCGTCGAAATAATATTCATCTCCACACAACAAAGGCAAATTTACCATCACCAATCCGAATTTCGGTTAAATTCGAGACAAACGAGACAACATCCTCACAACCTAATCGAAATACGTCGGAAGCCACTTCAAGTGCAAATGTACCACCAAACGAGGACATACCGACATCAAATTACGAAATTCAATACCATCAACGATTACCTTGCGAAGACAACTCTAACCTCAACTCAAACACAAGAGCGCAATCCAAAGTCAGTCGTTACGGACGAAAAATTAAACCTGTTATTAAATTCGATCCATCAAACTAAATATTTTATCAAATATAGAATACCGCTTCACGGTTACAAAAGCAGATTAACTGCCTAATAATATTTAAAGAATTAATAAATGTAAATAAACATATATGTATAATAATTACGCTTCACGGTAACAAAAGCAGCTTAACTGCATAATTATGTGAATGGACATATCTAACCCCAGGTAACATGAATTTAGTACTAAAAAATAAAAACAAAAAAAAAAGGGGGATGTCACAACACACCTATACATTTATACATTCATACATTCATATTCATTCACACAATACCTTTATATATAAATATAACAATGTATAAACCACAGCATAACATTCTCGCTTCATGAAGTCGAACGTCTTTCCTTTTGGTCCGTACAAATATTGCCTTTACACTATTCAGGCTGTAGTGGATGCTAATAAAAAATTTATCAACGTCTTCTGTGGAGAGCCGGGGAGTTTGCATGACAGCCGAATATTACGAAGATCTGATCTATACAGAGAAGCTTGCGACGACATGAATGCACTTTTCCCGAGCAATACATTTTTGCTTGGAGACTGCATACCCATCTCTGGATTGGTTGGTTCCACCGTTTAAAGATAATGGAGCTATGACGAATGTACAAAGGAGTTTTAATAACCTGCACTCTTCTGGACGTGTCATTGTGGAGCATTCATTTGGTTTACTAAAATCCCGTTTTAGAAGGCTGCTGCATTTTACCGAACAGAGAAAAATAAATATGGTCGTAAATTTGGTTGTCTGTGGATGCATATTGCACAACATGTGTACAGATAATAATGATGAATTCGATGCAGAATATGAACCTGAAAATGTTCCAGTGGTCGAAAATACCCAAGGTATAGCAAATAGCAACAGGCGAGAACGTGTGCTGGAAGACTTAATAAACAGACGCATAATACACACATAACGTGAAAATCACTTATTTATTAAAAAAAACGACTCCAATTGTTGATAAAGAAAAGAAAAGAAAATAAACATAAAATAAAACTCTACGAATAAGTAAATAGGAACTAGAACTGTATCAATAAATAAATAGGAACTTCACCTGTAGATACGAATAAATAAACTTATAAATAACTTAAGTTCTAATTATTTTATATTTTCAAAAAGCTCCCTGAATAGCTTCTCCTTTCTCTTATAGCGATCTTCCTTCGCTTTTTCTGCAGCTTCTAGTATGGTATTTCTTTTTGCAGCATACTCAGCCAAAATGTTCTTTTTTTGCTTAAGCAGTTCCAATTTGGCCCTATTCCCCACGGCATTTCTTTTCGGTGCCGATGTTGATGATGGCGATGGCTGAACATTTTCATTTCCACAAGCTTTTGGTGATGATTGCATTTCAGCTACTTGTTTTTTTATCGCGCGACATTCAACCAACAATTCATGAGCTGTAAAATAAAATAAATAAATGCTCAATACTTCTATATAGTATATAATATGTAATATGACATTGGCTCTAGCAGTATTTATACATTTTCAATTAAAATTCTCTTTTTCTACAATCTAAAAAAAGATCCTAGTGGGTTATATGTAAGGTATAGAATATAGAAATACCAAATGCTTAGTGATAGCTTATCTAGTTTTCTAGAAGCGGGTTTGAAAAGATAATTTTTTTTATCAACTTAGCACAAATAATGTATACAGCTATCTAGGAATCTAGTAGAGTTACGACTAAGTGTTTGGTATGTCTAAGTTCGTCTTGACGTGCCCTATGAGATAGCATAGTTATTGGAGTGGGTTGGAGGAGGGAACCCTTTTTTTATTTAATGGCTAGAAATAAATAAGTTTTATTTAAATGTATAGGTATCACAAAAGCGAGCACACAGCATACATTTCAAAACACAAGGCAAATACATTTTAGTGTTTATGATGTCTTGTAAGGAGAGGTGAGTTAAACCCAAACATATTTGACAAGCATTTTGTGATCTATTCTGTATACTATTATCTGGTAAATTACCTCGTTTTTTTTTGTGCCGATGTTGATGTTGACGGGGTGTCTGTATTATCCATATCACTCTCCGAAAATGATGAGATGGACATCGCAAGATCAAATTTTCTTTTTTTGTCACTTGTCGGTAGCGCAATTATTGGCTTGCCTGACAAGTTAATGGAGTGCTTATTCCTTATTTCCGGCCGGTTGCCGAATAGTTCCTCCATTTTTGAATGATTGCGGAGCTGTGCTGGCCACTTCCCCAGTCCTTTTATTGTTGCCACTGGTAGCCTTGAATGCTCTTATCAAATTTTTATACCCTATTCTAGGGGTATATTAATTTTGCGCATAGTTTGTAACATACCTTAATATTGCCCGTAGACCCCTAAAAGTTCCTATATTTATGATCAGCATCGATAGTAATGTCGATCTAGCCATGTCCGTCCGTCCGTCCGTCCGTCCGTCGGCAAAAATTAGGCCTTTAAACTGGACCTAGAGAGCTGAAATTTTAACCATATGCTCTCTAGGGTCCCGAAATAATCAAGTTTACGAATTTTTGAAATCCGCCCACAAACTCAAAAAACAAAATTTTGGAAAAAATCGAATTTTGAGCTAGAAAGCTGAAATTTTTTATATATGATCTATGACTCCTAAAACTGCTCGGGATAAAAACTTAAAAACTTTTCAAAATCCGCCCACTGACACGCCCACAAATAAATAAAACATTTTTTTTGAAAATGCAAAGATTGAGCTAGGGAGCTGAAATTTATAATATATACTCTCTATGGGCCGTTTATGCTCATGTGTAAATATTTTCAAAATCCGCCCACTGGCACGCCCACAATTATTTTTTTTTTTTTGAAAATTCAAAGTGAGCTAGGGAGCTGAAATTTATAATATTATACTCTCTAGGGGCCCTTTATGCTCATTTGTTAATTTTTTTTAAATCCGCCTACTGACGCGCCCACAATTAAATAAAACACTTTTATTGAAACACCCAAGTTTGAGCTAGGGAGCGTTTTTTTTGATAAAATCCTTTAAATGTTATATAACCAAATATGTAGAGCGTTCTTAACAATTCAACCATACTTAGACTTTTGTCACGCCCACTTATGAGGAATAGGAATAAGAATAGGGTATCCAACAGTTCGCCCAAGCGGACTGTAGCCCGTCCCTATGTTTTTGTTTCACTTCGAGCATCAGTCGAGTGGTATACTGAGTCTGTAAGTATAGGTTAGTTTAAATAAGTGAAATTAATTTAATATAAGCAACAAAGAAAATGTATGTATTGTATATATGTATATACCAAAACTTGTGGGAGGCAGGATTGGATGACTATATCCATGTAACAAGGGTTGGCACGCTCGCGATGCACGGCAATAGCTCGTCGATGGGGGGGGGGTCCTTTGTTACTTACCATCCCTCAAAAATATTATCGTGCCAGCTAGAAGGAAGCACGCTCAAAACAAATACCAAACTAAGACTGGTCAGTTGGTGTTGACCAGAGGTAATGCAAAACACCTCTTGTAGGACTAACCCACCCTACTATGCACATTGTGCACCTGAGTCACCTTGCCTACGATGCTACGGTAACCCCCTTGTCTAACTCACGTCCGAGTTACGCCAACCTACTTCACTTCATGCCAATTGAAAACAAATTTAAGAAGCCATTTTACGAATTTAGAATTTCATGAATTCAAGAAAATTAATATTTATTTGTTTGATTTCAGCTTATTGAGAGATAATTATACTGTTAAGATTAATTCAAGTAAAAAAAAATTATAATTCATCTGAGTAAACTTATCAAATAACGAACATAAATAGGTAGAAACATAATGAAAAATAAATCCAATGGTAGAATATAAGAGAAAATGAAATATGCCAAACTACAAAAAAGATTGAAGTTAAACTTACTTGGTGTCCTGAAAATTCTGCAGACCTGGTGTGCACACTGGA
Source organism: Portevinia maculata (assembly GCA_949715645.1). Taxonomy (NCBI): domain Eukaryota; kingdom Metazoa; phylum Arthropoda; class Insecta; order Diptera; family Syrphidae; genus Portevinia; species Portevinia maculata. Next base: position 12,153,778 of record OX454525.1, on the reverse strand, counting down.
TCGCTTGATAGGTGTTGGATGGTGGTTGATATTTTAGCACTGCACTTTTGGCAAATTTCTTTTACAATATTAAATTAAGTCTAGATTTTAAAGATTATTTTAGGTTAGTTTATAGATCAAACAAATAAACGAAAATCAGTATCTGGTACGTTGGAAGTTCCGTATAATTCCCTGTAGGTACCGAAGGAAATTTATGAACTTCTTTCTTGGAAAAATCCGGTGGGGTTGAAGTGGTTGGACAAAAAGTACGTCCGGGGAATGTCAGGTGAAAATCTGGTGATGGTCTGCGGTTTACAGCGTAAGGTGATTATTTAAATGGCAACCGAATCCGCTTGGTCTATCAGGTTTCGGGATGTCTATCAGGGTATTTTTTTTTTCTTGCGTTGGAGGTGATCTGTGGCGTACTTTATATGGGCGAAGCAAAAGTAGTGCTGGTGATTCGCTTTTCACGTTTAGTATGGGTGGTATTTAAGCGTTCTTGCGACTCTTTTAACACTGTGATTGTTCGTCGTTGACACGTTTCATATGAAAACACAGCTTTTTTAGAAAATACATCTGGTCAGGAGCAGATTTTAACACTTTGCGGACTGTAATGACTCGTTTAGTTAAGACCTGAGCTTAATTACTCTGATGTGTTCCGATTGTCTTCTGCACGTGCCTAACCAAACACTCTTATTTAAATCACTTTGGTTAAAATTTAAGATTGTTTGAGTGGTGTCCTTTCTAACATCAGTCGGAGTAACTTTTAATTTTTTGCAAATTTGCAGAGTTTATTGAATTCTCCTTTACTATTTCGCTATGAAGAGCAACGCACAACCACGTAGTGAAATCACCACTTGAATACGTTTTGACTTTTCAGCCAGGAAATGAGAATGAGAGCTAGCATACCAGTTATGCCAACACTGAGCATGGATGGGCGCAAGAAGTATTTTTTGTTTCTCATTACAGCGGTTGTTAAGGATGTGACGTCACGTCATTTCAAAAATCGTTACTACTCAAATTCGGAAAACAAATTAAATAATCACCACTTAGATAATATTACTTTCGAATCCCAAAAGAACAAGAAGGAATAAGGAAACACCCTCGGGCGCTTGAAAGTGCTGCTAATAACACGTTTTCTAAGCTATACTGAAATATTATTTGCAGGTGATCACTACAAACTCCTTGCAATAGAAGGTCTTCGAGGACATTTTGCATAGCATACTTTTTCTTGCGAGTATGCTGAAATTCGGCTTGCCTCCTCCCGTAAGCCTCCAGGAACGCATCGGTTTTATCATAAGTCCAATTTCTTCTTGCGCTTAAGAAAAAATATTAGGTAGGTATTTTGCAACGAAACAAATAAATTATTCACTTTGCACTCAATATTTTTTTTTTGAGAAACTATGTTCAAATGCTATGTTCAAATATGCAACATATTAACCCTCTAGCAGGATTGCCCGCCTTTTGGCGGGCAACATTCTGAGTCAATTATTTCCTAACGTTGTTTATTTAATTGCTTTGGCATGCCACCCCGCCTACTATTTGAATTTGTCTACACACCTATTCAAGTTTAGTGGTTATTGTACAGGAAGTTTAATATGAACCGTCATTTAGATTCAAATTTTCAATCCGTGTCGACAAGTAATTATCAGTCTACAAAGTGAAAAGATTAAAAATTAATAAAAAATACTTGGTGTGGTTTCATAAACCTATACAAATTACTGGTAAGTAGGAAAAAAGTATTATTTTTCAATATCAATGCAGTTTATGTTTCTTTGGTAAATATTTGTCTTCCACTCCACTGACCATTTAATGCAGCCCGGTAGTCCACGTGACGTGAAGTTTCTTGACCATATATATTGGTCATTTACTGGTAGAAACTATATATTTAATTCGAGGAAAGCTTCCATATTCACATGAATTTCGTTTTTGTGATTCGTGGATTGCTCTTCATTTATGTATTATTTCTTAACTGAAAGGATTTTCGGGGTTTTTGGTTGCAGAAATGTTTGATAAAATCGGAAATGAGAAGAATTTAGTTCGTTTTCAGAATGAACGAAAAAGGAAGATTAATCTATCAAAAATGAGCGAGGAAGAAATCGAGGAAATGATGAACTCAATTCCAACGGATTCTGAGTCTGATAATGATAGTGACTCCGTCGGCGATTTCGATGATGAGAACATGGAAGATGATCGAGATTATCGTGTATCACCGGAAGATGAAGAACAGATTGACGATTATGTCGCTCAGCAAGAAAGATCTTCGTCTTCCACTTTTCTAAACACAGCTTTAAATCTCAGTGACATTGATTTACCAGCAGGTGAGTTCATACCGCCTTCGTTCTTGATTAAACAACAACAACATGAGGTACATTTTCTAGAAGATGAGCCGTCATCTCTGGTAGATATACCTTCAAATGTATCGCCTGCTCCAGTTGAACATCCGCGCCTAAAAGGTAAACGAAAAAAACATCCTCGCTCACCACCATTAGAACAGGAAGAGGGGGGACCGGATGTGCAGCCGAATAACGGTGAATTTACGTCAACCTTGGCGGAAATTGACCCAAAATCTGCAGAGTTTGGTAAAATAACTTGACGAAAAAGAGAAATGCAACTACATAAGAACGAGGTGGTATTTCGTGGAGATGCCAGATGCCCTGAACGGTTTCTTGAGTTCAAAACACCATTTCAATGTTTTGAATACTTTTTTGACGAGGACCTAATAGGAAACATCTGTCACTACACCAATTTAAATGCCCGGAGCCAAGATGTCAATACGAAGTTCTTGGTGAGTAACGTTTACATCAAGCAGTACATTGGCATATTGATTTATATGTTAGTGTATCGCTACCCAAGCGTGGAAGCATACTGGGCAGAACACTCGTTTGAAGCTATTCGCCTTACTATGACTTCAAGGCAATTTTATGATATTCGGAAGTACATTCGCTTCAACGACTTTTCAAAATCAGACCGGTTTACAATCATTTGAACAAAATGTTCGATTCGATTCCCAAGCCAGCGCGGTTGTGTAACGATGAGCAGATGCTGTCAACAAAGATGATAAGTTCTTTGAGGCAGTATATGCCCAATAAACCACACAAATGGGGGATGAAGCTTTTTGTGTTATGTGACTCTGCTGGCTTCTCCTATCGGTTTGAAGTTTATTGCGGCAAAAAACGACAATGTGGTTCTCCCGAATGCTCCTGATTTAGGAGCAACCGGTAATGTCGTCATCCGCCTGACACAAACTGTTGCCGACTTTAAGAACCATATCTTGTATTTCGACAACTTTTATACATCGCTTCCACTATTGGTTTATCTAAGAGGTCGAGGTATTTATGCGTTAGGCACAGTTCGTGCAAATCGAATAAATAACTGCAACCTGTCAACTGACGCAGTACTTCAACCCAAAGAAAGAGGTTATATGGAGGAGTTCATGGCCACTGCTTTCGGTGTAGACATATCGTCGGTCCTATGGAAGGATACAAAAAATGTTCGCCTGATATCAACATATGTTGGTATTAAACCATTCCGAACAGCAAATCCAGTAACCAGACTAGAAAAAATACCGCGGTTCGATCGGAAAATTAGAAATATGATAGAAGTTGGATGTCCACGTATTATTAGAGAGTACAACTACCATATGGGAGGCGTAGATCTTAAGGACGGTTTAATCGGAAGATACCACATCCGCCTTAAGACAAAAAGCGCTTCACTGAAATTATTTTATCATTTAATTGATATGGCAATAGTGAATGCGTATTTGCTTCATAGACGCATTCATACTGGGGGAGGCACTGCAGAGCTACCGAAATTTCGCGATCAAGTTGCGAATGCTTTGTGCAACTATCAGCAAAAGCCAGAAAAGCGATCAGTGGGAAGAACTTCCAAAGAATCTAAAAATTCAAGACCATCTGGCTTCAAAAATTCTTATGGATTGGGATTGGATGCCCGATACGATGATGTCGGCCATATGCCCGACCAATTAGATCGTTCTTGTAAGAGAACCTGCAAATTATATGGATGCAAGTCAGAAACGCAAATGTTGTGCTTAAAGTGCAAGGTAAATTTGTGCCTATCAGCGACAAAGAAATGTTACCAAATTTACCATACTAAAACTTGAATATTTTATTAACCTTTCTTTATTTCTTAAATTAATCTACCTTGTTTATATTTGTAGCTTTGTATCTTTCCTGTATCTCTTACCCTAATAAAACAAACAAACGAAAAAAAAATTACACTATCTTTTTTGTACTGGTGTACTGGACTACCCGCCTTTTGGCGGTCTATCTATTTTCTTACCTGCAACTCATACCATTGGTCAGATCCAATTTTCGACTTAACTTTTGTAGTCTAGGCATTTAAATCACTTAAGCATAATTTATTCATAAAAAACTAAAATTGTCCTGCTAGAGGGTTAACAGTATTCTACTGCTAATATTTCCATTAATTTTTGTGTATTATATTACGAAGAAAAACGTCTCAAAAGTCGCAGTAGTAAATTATTCGAATATGAAAATATGCTAATTGATTTTTTGTGTTATTAATAGTGTTTCATATTTTGGTCTGGCAATATTATTGTGTTCCTATAATTTACAGGGACACCAACATTTAAGAATGAAATAAGCAACGCCACGAAAAAACAACGACAAATAGTTGAATTAAATATCAGATCATGATTCGTGATCTCGATGAAAAGCTGGATCACATGTTGTTGTTGTAAGTGCATGTAAATCGATGATCTATATGGATCATAGCTGATAATAAAAAACTACTAATATGTACGTTTGTACTTTTCTCTATTTCTTTGAATGATTACCTATTAAAACTGCTGGAGGAAAAAGACGAAATTTGAACAAACTTTCACAATACTCTATTTCATAAAATAAAAAAAAAAATTAAACAAATCTACTTAGCTTTTTATATGGATTTACTATAAGGTTGATGATGTCGATGAGTAGAGATGGGTGTACAGGTGATAGCAATGAATTGCGGACGATCGTGGATAATGAGTTCGTATCGTGGTTGCTGCGAAGGTGGATGATATGATAGGTGTTGATAGCGCTGTGCACGAAGGATTGATATTGGATTTGCTGGTGTTTTTGCGTGGGCTGTAAAGGTGCTCCTTAGAGCACTGAACGGGTGTTCTAGAGGGGTTATGCGTATGTGCAGTATCGCTTTAGTGATTTTTTATCTCGTTGTTTTTTTTTATATTGTGGCTTTGTGGTTTATGGGCTTGTGCGTAAGTTTATTTGCACTTCTAGTTGCGATTAACACAAATCGTTACTTCACGTGAGATTTTATTGTACCACTTTGTCACAAAACTCGTTTTTTTTCTTGCCTTTTTTTGTATTACAAACGCGACACTTGGCACTTCGCCATACGTTCACACGAGTAAAGGAAAACTCTTTTCAGCGTTCACTACAACCGACCAACTTCTTTTACAAATGACAATTAACCAAATAAAATCGCCGCTTCTGACGCGACACGACCGACACGACAGTTACTGACGCCACCACACCAACACAAGCTCATATGAATGACATATCGGTCGATCGTTTACTTCCGCTTGCTTGCGAAATATTTTATCCTTAATCAGAAAAATTATTTTTTTGACTTTAAATTTTAATTTTAATTTTTCCAAAATAGGTGTGACCAAAATAAAATTCTCTGATTTAAACTTTATGACATTCAGATCGCAGGAAATCGTCCATACTCGCCATTAAAAAAAATATATCAGCGCGTGTGAAATAAATACTCGCACGATTGCTTACAACTTTTTGTCTTGTAATGTCCAACTTAGGCCACTTGCCATCACTACGAAGTTTGGCTCAATGGTCAAATTTATCGATCTTTTGATATGACCCTAACGAACATACATGCTGGTTCGAGCCTGGTTCAAGTCTTTTTTTTGTCTTATTTTTTTGTTAATCGTCTTGTTGCGTGAACTTACTTCTTTAGTCGAAGCTCGTATTTTTACTCCGAGTCGCATTTGATCGTGATTTTATTCCGCACATTGCATCCAATCTCCCAACCTAATCCTACGAGACACTTTCCAGCTCCTCAAACTATACCATCATCCACAATTCATTTCACATTCATCATCCTCAAATAAAATAAAATAGGCATCTGACGTCAGAACCGGGTAACAAGTCAATGCTATCGCTCTCAAACTTTTGGGAATATTTCAATTTATCGACCTACCTAAAATGCGTTTCCCACACCTAGGCAAGCTTTAATCAAGTTTGCCTATCTTATAAATGCATGGTTCAGGCTATTGTACGTTCCAATTCCAATTGTTCCACAATTGAAGGTAGCTGAAGTTATAATGGTTTCAAAGCCCGGTAAACCACTAAATGACAAAAAATCATATAGGCGAATATCGCTCTTACCGATAATGTCGAAGGTATTCGAAAAACGTTTGTTAAAGCGCCTACATGCACTTCACCCCCGACCAATATGCGCGAAACTTACAGCACAAACTATTAAATTATTCACCCAAAAACAGTAAAAAGCTAAAATCGCAAGCTATTCCGACAAAGCATTTGCCGTTCCTTTCAACGGACTGCAATAATATTAACAATAAGCGCCAGGAAAAGGTTGGCGACGGTGTAGAGGTTAGTGTGTTGGCTTGTGACCCGTGCGGTGCAGGTTCAATCCCCATGGGGAACAACAACATACGCCACCCAATCACATGCCTCTACACCAAAAGGAGGATTTCTGCCTGGTAGTACAATGGACCGTTACCGAGTCTGAGTGCTCTGGAATTTGGATTTCCTTTTTAATAAAAAAAAAAGCGCCAGGAAAGATTTGAAAAGCGGAATACCAAACAAATTGTGCGGGAAATTTTGTAAGAATCCAGTGAAAACAAATTCTTAGTGTAATTACAAATTTTGATTTTCCCAGCAAAACCCTTCCAAGTGAACAAGTAATTCAGGGAACAGATGAACCTGTGGCAATGATAATAGACGAAGAAATTCAAGACGCCGATGATGCTAAATCATTGTATACAGCAGCCGCCGAATTCGAACTAAATGTAGACAAATCTACAAACACAAATGGTTTAGAAGAAAGCCTAAAAACTGAAAGGTTTGTTCACTAATAAATTTGCTTAATTATATACCTAACTTGTGTTGTGATTTCAATTTATAGTACTGAAATGAATGATATTTTGAAAGAAAACAAAAGATTGAAGGAAATAATAAAAGAAAACCATTTGCTTAAACAGGAAATTAGTTGGATTAATAACTTGCTTACTCCAGGGCAACGACGAAAGATGCAGTCAAACAATAAGCGTATAAAGTGGGATGTGTATGATATTTCTCAAGCTATTGCTGTCTATTCTTGTGGTCCTAAAGCGTATAGGTTATTACTGAAGAGGAATTATCCTCTTCCGGCCGTAACAACTTTACGAAGTTGGGCGGCAAAGGTGAACATCAATCCAGGGTTACTGAGTTCTGTTTTTGCATTAAAATGCGAAGTGCCAATCTAACGCCTTATCAAAAGGTGTGTGTCCTCATGGCAGATGAAAATCCAAAAATCATACGAGTACGATCAAAAAATGATACTTTGTTGGCTCCGCCAATTATGTTCAAGTGATAATGACGAGAGGCATTTTCGAAAATCGGAAACAACCTGTTTATTACAATTATGATTCCAATCTTACAAAAGGCATGTTTTTTACTATTATTACAAAGCTGGATTCAATGGAGTATTCTGTTGTCGCTATAGTTTCGGATTTAGGAGGAAGCAATCGAGGCCTTTGGAATAAGATGGGAATAAATGAAAACAAACCATACTTTCCAAATCCCTGTAATGACTCAAAGAAAATGTACGTCTTTAATGATACACCCCATTTGATAAAACTGTTTAGAAATCATTTCTTGGATTCGGGAATAGTTTGCGATGGCAAACTTTTAACAAAAGATCCGCTTGAAGAGTTATTAGAGAAACAGTCGAATTCAGACCTAAAGATAGCTTCTCGTTTGACACCCACTCACCTTACGGTTAAATTCGGAAAGAGGCAGAAAGTAAAGTTTGCCACGCAACTATTTTCCCACACCAATTCATGCGCTTTAGAACGAATGGGCACTATAGGTCCAACAGGATCTAAATATTGGAAGGAATTGTCTATTTTACTTAAACAGGTAATATTTCAATTAAATACTCAAGATGTTTTGTCTTAATAAATTCTTATCTCTCTGTTAACAGGTTAATGACTGGTTTGATATCTTCAATTCAAGAGTTCCGAGAATCGACTCTCGTCGAAGGATGGCAGCTTATGGCATCCAAAATAGAAGAACAGCAACGTATTTTAAGCGAAATCGAGCGCACAGTCAAACACATGCGCATTGGACGACACAAATCACGATTACCATTTCAACCAGGCATTCTGAGCAACATTAGTGCACTTAAAATGCTATTTAATGATCTGCAAGATCAACATAACATCAAATACCTTCTGACATACCGGCTTAATCAGGATCCACTGGAAATATTCTTCGGCGTTATGCGTGCTAAGGGTGGACTTTATGATCATCCCTCTGCTTTACAATTTAAATATCGCCTTCGCAGTTACTTGCTCGGACGGAATGAATTACTGGTTTCACAATTTGCCAATGTTGAATCAGAGAATGGTGAGCAGCTTTTAATGGATGTATTGTATTGTATTGATATTTGGTTAGGGTATATTACACTGCGACCTATTATTCTATTGTGTCCCCTTGCTTGTGCCTCGGAGAGGTACATGCCCTCATTCAGAGTCCTCTCTAGATACTTCTTTGTGAAGCGTGTCGAGGTATTGCTCTGATTTATCCTTGTCAGGTCACACTCCTTAGAGCACAGCGTCCAGTCCAGTTTCTTTGATGAATCTGAGAATGAGCTGTGGGTCCATGGTTTGTATGTCCTTGTCTGTTATTTGGTGCCTGCCCAAATGTTTCATCCTTTTGTGGGGCAGTGCCCCACAGGATTCCAGTATATGGTCTGGAGTTTCGGCGGTTTCACTGCAGAATCTGCAGAGCCCGTCCTCCGATATGTCCATTTTCCTCAGGTGCTCCTTGAGTCTGCAGTGCCCCGTGAGGAGGCCTGTTAGGATTCTTAGGTTGTTTTTGTTAAGGCCGATACAAACTTTGAATCTCTTTTGGTTGTAATTTCCTTAGAGTTTCTTTGCTTCCCTCAGACCTTGGAGGTTGAGAAAGGTTTTGGCCTTTGTTTCTTCCTCCAGTCTCCTGAACTCTTCGCGTATAGTGTGTTCTCCTATCCCGCAGAATGGTTCAGGTCCTATGAAGGGTTACTCTGCCCCTTTTCTTGCCAGAGAGTTCGCTGCCTCATTGCCCGTAATAACAACATGGCCAGGCACCCAGCAGATGGAGATTCTGTTATTCTTGCCTAGTCTATTCAGTCCTTGTAGGCATTCCCGCACGAGTTTTGACTTGATAACGTAGGCGTCAAGAGCCTTTATAGCTGCTTGGCTGTCAGACATTATTGCTATGTTGCAATTTCTATAGTTTTTCTCGAGGTTGATTCGAACGCACCTGTCTATGGCCCATATTTCTGCCTGGAAGATGCTGGTACATTTGCCCATGGATTCGTAGTGCTTAGTTCCCGGCCCAAACACTCCTGCACCAGTTCCCTCCTCAGTCCTCGAGCCGTCCGTATACCACTTTGTTGTGTGGTTGCTCAGTCCATAAGTTATGGATTCGTTGCTCCAGTTCTCCTTATTGCTGAGCTTTATCTGGAAATTCTTTTCGAAGTTGAATTTCCTGATGCTGTCGTCCCTAGGTATGCCAAGAAGTGGGAGTTTTTTGAGTAAGTCACCGTGTTCTTTCGAACCGATGCATTTCCCTCTCCCAATTCCCTCCTTTGCCATCCTAAGGATTGTTTTGTCTGCCTCGTTCATCACCATGATGTGTAGAGGAGTCAGTTCCAATAACACCTCCATGGCTGCGGTTGGGCAGCTACGCATTGCTCCGGTAATGCATAGGGACGCCAGTGTTTGCACTTTGCCGAGTGTCTCTCGTGTTGTGACTAGACTGGTTCGTTTCGCCCATGCTACCGCTCCGTATGTGATCATTGGTCTCACGATTGCAGTGTACATCCATCGCAGGATGCTTGGGCTGCATCCCCATGCCTTCCCCGCTAGGCTCCTACATATTATGAGAGCGCGGGTGGCCTTCTTGGATATCTCCTCTGTATGTTTTCGCTAGAGGAGTTTACTATCTAGATGGAGTCCTAGATATTTTACTTCTTTGACTGGTATCAGTGTCGTGCCTGATAGGTTTATGTCCTTAAGTCTTTGAAGTTGTCTTTTCCTTGTGAATGGTACTATCGTTGTTTTCGCCGGATTGATGTTAAGTCCGACATTATGGCACCATTCCTTGGTTACTTTAAGCCCCTTTTGTATGATGTCTTCAAGGGTTTCTTCGAACTTGCCCCTGGCAATCAATACAATGTCATCGGCGTACGCCTGACAGTTGATGCCATGGTTGGTTAATTTTTCAAGCAGTTCGTCTACAACTAGGCTCCACATTAAGGGTGATAGTACCCCTCCTTGTGGACATCCTCTCGTTGTGTTTACTCTGATGGTTCCAGATGGTGTTTGAGTCTCTGCTGATCTAGTGCTCAGCAGCTCACACATCCAGTTGGATACTGTACTGTTAACTCATTTCCTATCCAGGGATCGTTTGATCGCATCATGTGAGGTGTTGTCAAATGTTCCCTCTATGTCTAGGAAAGCGCACAGTACTATTTCTTTTGCCTCCAGGGCACTTCGAATTATCTCCGTCAGCTGATATAGGGCGGTCTCTGTTGATCTGCCCGCTCTGTATGCATGCTGACGATGATGTAAGGGGGATGTGTTCAGAACATCTTCCCTTAAATAATTGTCTACAGCCTTTTCTGTCATCTTCAGAAGAAATGACGTAAGGCTGATGGGTCTGTACGATTTTGGCTGTGTGGGGTCTTTTTTCCCCGCTTTTGGTATAAACACAACCCTTGCTCGTCTCCATTGCATTGGTATGTGGCCCAAGGCAATACTGCTCCTTGTTATCTTTAGCAGGTGTGGTATTAGTACCCTTTGCCCTTCTTGAAGAAGGGCGGGTATAATGCCGTCTACTCCGGCAGATTTGAAAGGCTGAAAGGAGTTTATTGCCCATTTCAGCCGTCCCTCAGAACAGATGGTTGATGTTGTTTCCCAGTCTTCCCTCCGAGGTCTGATTGAAGTGGTATTGATTCCTGGCTCAGTACTAGGCGAGCTGCCAGGAAAGCGAGTTTCTAGTAGCAATAGTGCCCTTTGATCCTCATCTTCCGTGAACTCGCCATCTGGTTTCCTCAGAGACATCGGCACCCCTCCTGACTTCGCAAGAGCTTTGTGTAGCCTTGCCGCAGTAGGGGTGCTGGTGATTGTCTCACAGAATTTTCTGAAGCTATTTCTTTTAGCTTTTCTTATTTCCTTATTATATGTAGTAAGAGCCATTTGGTAGCTTTGCCATTCTCCGCTGCGCTTTGCTTTATTAAAAAGCTTCCGCACCTCGGATCTTAATTTTGACAAGTTATTGCTCCACCATGGCGTCTGTTTCCTGTCCCGTTCTCTACTTAGAGGACAGCTTTCTTCGAACGCAGTGATGATGGCGTTTGTTATGCCTTCCACTGCGCTCTCTAGCTATAGGGGGTGTCCCGGAGCCTTCCTTAGACTAAGGCGCCCCAGTTTGCTCTCTAGAGCAGTTCTATAAGTTTCCCAATTGGTTTTCCTTGGGTTTCTTACTGGATTGCTCGTGATACTTGTGCTGTCCAGATCGAATACTATTATTCGATGGTCAGACAATGACGGCTCACTAGATACTCTCCAGTTACTAATTAATTTACTTACGCTTGGGCTACCAAGCGTGAGGTCGAGTACTTCCTCCCTGACACTAGTTACAAAAGTGGGGGTATTTTCCACGTTTATAATATCAAGTGACGAACTCATAATAAATTCTAGTAGGTACTCACCCCTGGTGTTGGTGTCGGTGCTCCCCCATATGATGTTGTGGGCATTTGCATCACACCCTATAAGGAGCGACATGCGGAGCTTGTTGCAATGCTCCACCAGTCGCTGCATTTGGGATGATACAACCGGCTCATCCCCTGCACAGTACGCCGATACGATGACAATGGTGCGGTGACATCCTTCAACATCCAGATGTACCTGAATTGGCACCAGATCTCGTGTCGCGTATTCTGAAAGTAGAATAAATTTATATTTATTGTTTATTAGAATGCAAGCTCTCGGTTTCTCGGCCCGAGTGTCCCATATTACCTTTGCATCCTTGCTCGCCAATCCTTTGACTTGTCCTTTTAGGATCCATGGCTCCTGGATCAGTACTAGCCCTAGGCTTTGGCAGGTAAACATCCTAGATATAGTCGCCGAGGCGGCTATAGCATGATGAATGTTCACCTGTGCTACTTTAATTTTTTCTGTTGGCGGGGTTCATCGAGCTATTGCTCTCGCGGGGCAATTGCCCCGTCCTCCTTCAGCAACGAATCTTCCTCCTCCTGGGTGATTTTCTGGAAGAGGTCGATGACCGTGTTGTCCATTTCCCCCTCAGAGATCTTGCTCTCCGAGACGGAAAGAGACTCCTCGGTCTCCTCAGGAGCCTGCTCCGCCGATTGGACAACGGAAGAAGGTGCTTTAGTCTTCGGAGGAGCAGTATGCTCTACCTCTGACTGCGCGCTCTGCGAGTTCAGATTCGATGCTGGCTGGGCTGTCTGCCCAGAGATCTCGTCCGACCTCTTGAGTCCGCACACCGCAACCCTGCCGAATCGCTAGCTCAGTGATCCTTTTTGGCGTCGAAAGATTCTCGGTCGATGCCAAGAGCCAGTACCTACCCGGTTCCCTCTTTTCGACAATTGAGAATCCTCCACGCCTGGACGTTAAGTCCCACATTCTGTGCTTCCAGCAGTGCCAAGGAGGTTTTAGCTTCTTGCTCTGCACTGCGTGGAAGGAAGATTGTTATGGAGTAGGACCGTGGTATATCTGTCCCACTGCATGCCATAAGGCGTGCCCCCTTCCATTTCCCCAGCTTTGGGGCTACTGCCTTTAGCCACTCAGCTGTCTGCGGAGTCTCGCAGTCAACTAAGAGCATTCCATGTTTGAAATGTATGCCCTGGAATTTGAGCTTATGCTCCCATCCCAAGGCCATTTCCAACACAATAGCGTCTTCAAGTGCCGTGAGGTCTGGGTTGCTGAGGATCTCCTGCGGATATTTCACCGGGAGAACAGCAACCTGCTCAGCAATCGCACCTGTCTCGTGTCTACCACTAGCCGGGACGGTTTTCACCGCCGTAGCATAGCTTCGACCGACCACGGTGGCGCTCGCTTTTGCAGGCTTTCCCGTGGCCCTCTCGGTGCCTTCATCCACCTTCTGTTTCTTGGCTTTATTTGTTGTGGGGTGGTGATGTAGTTGTTCCCCCTTTTTCCCGTCGCCACTTCTGTACTTCCAGGCTTGGCCCGATGTTCCTCAGCCCTCCTTTTGGCTTCCTCAGGCCCGAAGCCTTTAGTGAGGTAGCGGAGGTACCATTTAGTGCCAGCACCACTAAGTCCCCTTCGTAGTGGGTCATCCCTCGCGCCTGGTTTCCCAGGTGGAGGTAAGGCTGGCTTATTCCTCTTCCTTCCGGTGTTGTTGTCGGGGGGTACAGGGGCTGGTACTTGAGCTATGCTCGTTCCCGCTGCCCTAGTTCCCTCCACCATTACCTCCCCAGACAGGGAGGGGATTAGGATTTGGGTCCTATCCCCACTGCAAGCACCTGTCGGTGCTACCGGGCTTCTTCCCGGGCCGTTTGGCACCCCCGTGGCTTGTCGTGAGGTGACGATGGTTCTTTGACTGGTGCTGGGTTGCACCAGTTTAGAGCCTCCCTCTCGACACGTTCCGGGTCTATCTTGTGCCAGGCGGTCGTCATGGATGTCCTGCTCCATCCGACCAATGGCTTCGTCTGCGGTCTGTCCCCGCACTCTGTTGAGTTTGTTTTTGTTTTTGTTTTTTTGTCTGTTTTGGTTCATGTCCCACGAGTAGCGCGGGAAAGGCGGACGAACACGCCAGAGCCCCGCATTAGCGTGGTAAGGCCATGGTTACTCTCTGAGGTGGCCCGCAACTGGCTGGCTGCAAACCATCCAATAAGCACGGGTCGCATGACACTCTGTATTAGGGGTGGATGGACGTTAAGTCCTAGTCAGTTCTTGGTTGGCGCTCATCAATCGGCCTGTCTGCCATGGGTGGCCCTTAGACAGCATAGCCCGTTGAATCTTTGCACCGTAAGCCTCCGCACCGGTACCATCGAATGCAATGATGGTACACACGTCAAGGTGACTGACCATCGCGAGAGGTTTAATGGATGTAAGTAATGGACTAATAACTAGTCCTAATGATGCAGACACGAATAATTGTCTTGAAACAGACGAAGCTCTTGAATCCATTATAACATCTAGAATGCTCTTCAGTTTAGTGGAAGATGAAACTGAAGTCGAAGAAATTGATTGCGAGCCCTGTGACGATATCAGTGACTTGGAGTTCGATGCATTAGAATACTTAGCTGCGTATATTCTTTACCGTTTAAAGTCGAAAGTACCAAATCTGCTGCAAAATTATGCTGAAGAACAACCGACCGGATCCTTTACATGGACAGATCAAGTCAGTGAAGGCGGACTTCGAAAACCCAACACTCTCTTTATCGAAAAAATACGACTTCTTGAAAGTATTTTCAATGAATATAACTCGACATCACTAAAAGTTGGACAACATTATATAAAAACATTGCTAAACCTTGCCGAACCAGTTGATTTAGATCGCGCTATCAAAAAGTTGTTTTTTCGGTGTAAAATGTTTTTTAAGATTCGAATTCTTAACAAAACACTAATCACAAATATAAATGCAAAAAAAGAAAAATGAATAAAACGCTGAATTAACCGTAAAACTGACGACTTTTTATTTATAGTATTTTCGCAGATTATAAAATATATCCTTTTGTACATAAATGGTTATGAAATTTGGGAAATGAACGAAAAAGGAAGATCGCGAAAACAAGTTGTTGGGGTAACTCGTTTGGACGTACCATGCAACATAATTTCACACCCGACCAAAACCGAAAATTGGATTATTTTTTTGTTTGTGGTTGCTAAGCAGAGCCCATATCCTGCAAACACATTGTTAATAACTATTAATTATATATTCCACAGCCTAAACGAAAACACACGAATTTGAACTAACTTTGTACTGAAGTGTCAAAATATGTGATACATGCGCAGAACGTAACCACAAATTTTTCCGGAATGTCATACCATGTTATTTTATATACCTTGGGTAGCGACTACCGATGCCGATGGTGGCTGATGTTTGACGTAGCGGACATTCTCATCGGGTCGATTTATCGTATTTTATTTTATTTTATTTGTTGGCTCTGATGGAAGTATCAGCAGAATATTTTTATTTGGTTTTGCGCAAACAGCTGATTTTTTGTTCTCCTTCATGACGAGGTATATGAGAAGGAAGATGACACAGGTAGCGTTGGTGGTTGAAGGTAAGGCGGAAAGGTGAAGGAATTATTATCGGGTAGACTTATGCCATATTATATGTTTGCTCTGATGGAAGTTTCGGGTAGGTTATGTTTTCTGGTATTTAATGCAATAATTGGTAATTGGTATGTATGATCGTTGAAGGAGAGTCGCATCTCGCATTTCAGCGGTGAGAATTCTCAAATGATTTTTTTTATAATTCATATTTGCAAGTGAAAAATTGATATTCATATTTAAAGGCAGGGCGATGGTGGATGAAGAAAGGTGGGAGAGTTGTCGTCGAGTAGATTGATGGTACATAAATTATTTGTTGGCTTCGATGGAAGTTTGGGGTAGGTTATGGCATATTGCAATTAGACCATCACAGTCACCTGTAACTTGTTTCTTTGTATTCAATACAATTGGTGTCTGTGTTCACATCGGTGAAGGAGATTCGCATTTCAGCACTGATGATTCCCCAATGGTTTATAAACCATATTTGCATGTGAAAAAAAATTAATTGAGGCAGAGATAACAAAAGATAAGAAAAGTTATAGTGTGTGTACGAGCAAATGCTCAGGTTGTCATAATAGCTGCGGGTATTCATAAACAACTGAAATTGGTTTATTTATTGGCCTTGTAAAAGGAAATTTGGCACTTTTCAATTTTACAAACTGAACTTACTGAAGAAATTTGTTGACTTATTGGTGGTGCTTGTCTGCGTTGGGTCGAAAACGAAGCGTTATTTAAAAAATGTTCGAAGTCAGATCGAGCGTTCGAAGGTCTCGTCAGATTCACATTGGGTGTATTTAAATTCAAATTGTCCAATCGTCCAACTAAAGGGTCTGTAATAGACTGCATTTCACGAATGAAAACTCGTTGGTTTGCCTGGAGTATTCGTTGAAATGCTGAAATAATAGCTCTAATGTCTGTGGCCTCTTCTTGAACAGGTGGAGGATGTTCATTAATATCTCGTCGCTCATTATTGTCATCACTATTGTGGTTACTTGCCTGACTGGATTGCATTGCTGCAGGAGGGTTATCTACCAGTTGTGGTAAAATCTTATCCTGGCTTAAGCCTACACTAGCCCCAGGTGGAGCACGACTAACTATTGCCCTGGATTCCATTGCTCCTGAACGGGGAGTTATATTTCGAAAATTGGACGAATTTCTCAAATTACTTGGTCTTCCTCTAAATGTGTATTTGGAACTCTATTATCCATAATAGGAAATTTCGGATTTTGAATACCTACAACTTCAAAAGTTTTTAACTTTCAATATCCTTTAATAAATCTGTACCTATTAAAAAAAAAATAATACATGCATAATTTGGGGTCAGCGCGGTCGGTGCTAAATTCGATATTAAATTAGATATTAAATTTGACAAGATTAGATACAACATGCTTAAGAGCAGGATATTTATCTTGGTAAACAGACGGACTGTGCAATGCACACAATACGAACAGTAGCAACATAGTCCAGTGTAATAACTATAACTACCAGACAATGGATTATACTATAAAAGAATTAATATTTATATGTCATAAAAATATTCATATGCACAACTTATCCTTTCACGAATAAAATGACCAATATGAATACAAAAAGCAGTTCAACTCTTTCTGATGTCCAATAGTCCCGACGCGGATTACAATTCAAACTATGAATATACCAGACTATACCATACTATACCGCCAAGAGACACAATAGAACACTCTACAATTGCTGGAGCTTAGCCAAAAGCTCTAGAGTTAGCCAGCATAATCTTTGTAGTGACGTTCTTAATGCCTTGAAGTATATCTAATGTTAGAACATGTTTAATGCAAAAGAGAAACAAACGAGCAGCTTCCATTAAGCACAAAATACCAACAAGTGACCTTCTTCAATGCTTCATTGAAAAGGTACATGGACTTTAAAATATATACCAACAATTTCACATGTCGATTAAAAATAAATAATTCTGCGTAATACTCCTATAAAATATGTCGTTCATCGAATTTAGCAATTTAGCTCCACGCAAAACAACGAAAATTCTTATTATCCACTTATGGATTTTACCTTGATCGATTCGAAAAAAATTAATTATTCAAGAACCTCCCACTGGTTCGCATAGAAACACATTCATATATTTTTACATTATGTATGATTTTATTGATCAATGATTCCGACTAACACAATCATATATTCTTATATATGTATAATTTTCAAGATTACAACTAACACAATCATATATTTTTACATATGTACGATTTTACTGAACAAGATCACGACTACACTCTCTGACTGCCAAACTAACAATGCCAATGTTGAATTCATAATTTAAATCCTAGATGCGCTCGTGCATCGGTTGCACTTTTGCATGCGCTGGGTGAATGTTGGGTGTATGCCCGAATATGATAACTTGCTTCGGTTGCACTCTTACACGCGCTGGATGGATGTTGGAATGTGCTAGCTGCCCCCATTTTAAATGTCTGCGTCCCGCAGATCACCCGATGGGCAGGTGGATGAACTTTGTTTTCCGTTGGTTCGGTTGACCTCTAGAGGAGGTCGCGGCAAAGGACGTGGGACTGGTTTTCGATGAAAAGATAGTCGGAGCTCTGGGATGTTGGCCCTTCCGTAAATCTTCTTCCAGAATAGGCAGATGATGACAAAGACTGCTGTGATAATGGAAATTTCTGCAAGAATAGAAGAGTTAAGGTTTTTCTTAAGGTGTTAATGAGTTCAATGTTTTTGTGCAGAGGTCATGCACGTATTCCAGGTTAGGTTTGATTTTTTTGCCCGTAACCTTAGCCAAGACGGGGGGAAGTGCCTGCGGACTGAAAACCATTCTGCTGTAGTATGTCTTCTACTTAATGTGGACTGTGTCATTGTCCAGCTGGATCAGGTAAGTACCGTCTAAAGGAATAGAGGAATTTTTATTTAGAATCGTCCCGTTGAAGTTCGTGAGGAAGATCGTATTTTCCCCGATGAGTTCGACTATCTCCTCGTTCGTTGTCCTGTAGTCGCAAAGTGCGTTACCACCCTTAAGGATTTCGGGTAAGCAAGAGTCTTCTGGTATTTCCCTGAGATTGCCTTCTTCGCACACGTATGTGTTACATATATTTAGACATTTACCTTTAAGTCCGTGCGTCCTGTCGTGGCTAATAAGAAGTCTTGAAAAGTCTATGTCAATTTGTCTCTTGTTTCTTATAGCTGCGCGAGCGGTTATTAGATGGTATGCCTTCGAGTCGATTTTAGGCATGGATATAACATATAGCATCAATGTTCCATTACAGTACACTGAAGGTCGACCGTTTTCAACGGCTTCTACAACGTTTTGATACGGTAAGGTTTCGAGTTCATTTATGATAGTATTTATCTCTTCTAAGTTCAAAAGGTTGCTGTTGACTATATCATTCTTAGCCATTTGGCAAGCTCTGACTATTTCGTTCACCCCCTCTTTTAATATAAGTATCTTGTTTAATAAGTCGTGCTTAAGTTTGTCCGTCTCTCCTTTTTGTATAACATTGTTATAGTGTTCAATTACGTCGTTAATTCTTCCTGTAATTTCTCGAGTCTTGTCCAACAGTTTTTCGTTAATAATGTATTGTCGGTTATTGTTTTCTACCATGTCTGTCTGTTTTTCCAAAAGGTTGTCCCAGTCAGTTGCGTCAGGTGAACCGCCTATCCATTTCCAGGCTGTTCCGATCCAATTTATTGACCTAGCCCTTCTCGTCCTGGCGTCTCTCAATTCGCCAAGACGATCTTTGATTTGATTTAAATGTTAATTTAGAACAAGTCGCATTTTTTCGTCCTCAATGTATTTGAGTATCAGTTTTTCGGTGTCTTGGACAAGTCCGTCATATTTCGTTAGGTCAATTACATGTACGAGTTTAAAGAACCCATTTGTCACCCAAGCATTTCCCTCTTTAACCGTGACAATCGGGGATTCGTAGGCGAAAATATGTAGAGTCTGCATGGGAGTGAAAAGAGCTACTAATCTGCAATATAATAAAAGTTTATTAAAAATGAAGTTTTATCTTAAAATCTAAGTAACACAATTATGACATTTATGTCGGTTCAAGGTATTTGCAAGGACATTCTTGCTCTAATGTTTCTTTTTTTTTCTTATTTAATTTGTGTGCCTTTTGTGTGTCTCTTTATTCTTTCTATCTTATTTATTACTTAGGATTTTTTTTTTTCAGATGCTCGATGAGGTAGCTCTCCATTAAATTTTCGGGGTAGTCACTCCGGATCGGAAGGTTCGTATTGGTCCGCTTTGGTTTGTAAGGTTAAAATTTGCAAACAACCTACTAGGGTACGAAGAACAACACCACCGTAATTATGGTTAGATAATTATTTAGTGAACCGGCCCCTTGTTTCGTGAGAGCTACACTCCGAGGCATATCAGTTTCTTTTTCATACATTGTGTAATTCATATTTTTTTATTTGAGTTATTTAATATTTTTTAGGTGAGCCTTATGATTTTTTTTCCCGCTCACTGTCGTTATAGTTACCCGATTATTTTTTGCTACGATTTCCCTCCTATACAGAGGCTTGTTTTTGCTTTTCCTGCCCTTAATGGCTGTGTATACTTCATCCCCTGGACAGTATTTTCTCGGCACCACTCTTTTTAGGTTTAGTCTTTTGTTCCTAGCCTCCATATTTCTTTTGATAAGCCCCCTAAGATCTTTCCAGCAGGGCTGTTAATATAAAAGGGTTTTCGGACGGGAAAAGATTCTTGTGCCAGGTTTGGTTTAATGAAGTTTTTATTTGCACCAGTATCAACAAGAAAATCTAATGTTTTCCCGTCCCGTGTAGCGTACTCTATATATAGTACGCTGGAAACGAGGCGCCTTCCATAAAATGTTCCCCACTTAGTTGAACCCCTGCACAGGAGGCGATTGGCTCCTCGTTCGTTTCGGTAGCATCTGTCACCATATGGTGGAGTCGTTGTTGCTTCCTGCAACTACTGTCTGAGTCGGCCTCCCGTTTAACTGGGTTGTTGGGTCGATTCATGTAATTCATATTTCTCGATTGGAATAAACGGTCCATCTCCATCTTTATTGCAGGCTTCGGACCCTTCGGCGGCGGGTATTGGTTATTTTGATACCCTCTATTCCAGGGGGAATACGACCGGTGCCCGAATCCGTTATTCTGAAATCTATTTGGGTTTCTTGAGGGCAGTGGGTGTCTATTTTCGGTTTTGAAGTTATAATGGACTGGAGAGGATATAGTGTTCTGTGCCCATACGTGCACAGAGTTGTTTCTGAAACTTAAATTTTGCATCTCGAGGCAAGTGGAGTATGCCTCGGGGAGAGTTCTTGGCTTCTGGATTATGAGAAGCCTTGAGAGATCTTCGTCCAGCCCCCGCACGAAAACGTCCAATGCCCGATTTCGGTAGGCTTCCACCAACGCATCTATGGTCTCGGGGGAATATGTTTCGGACCGGATCTTGCTTATGATTAATGAGAACTGGTGGTTCACAGTGGCGTAGAAGTCGTCTACTTTGGAACTACCTTGCTTCAGCTGACTTAGCTGATGCTCCAGTGTCCTAATGTCCCTCTTGTCCGCGTAATGGAGAGAGAGGACCCTTTTGACCTCCGTCCACTCACCATCCAGTAGATTGTAGGATACTAGAGCGGAGTCGGCCTTACCCCTAATCTTCTGCCTTATGTTGTGCAGAATGGCCCTATAAATGGGCTTGTCCCTGACCCTTGCGGGTGGCAATGGTGCAGTAGTAGTGTATTCGCTTACGGAATGGAAGGTCGTGCGTTCGAATCCCGGCCAAGTCCATTACTTTATACCGAATACATGAAATCGTAATCTCCCTAAGTAACTTAGACACCACCCGTGGAGAAAAACCCTACAACTGCACCCAAACACTTCTTTCCTATCTCTCTATTCTTTCTAATACCAAGTAGCTTACACTGTGTTCTTTGCATTATAAGGGTACTGTAACAACAGAAAAAATCCCTTTAGCGTAAGCAAATTATAAAAAAAAAAAAAAATCTCATAGTCCTTTAGCACAGTTTCTATGCTGTGCACCCAGGATACGTAATGTACTGGGTTACACTCGAAGACCTGGAGCTCTTTTACAGAGTCTAGTAGCTTCGAGATTTCACGTAACTCGGCCTCATTGACCGGGCCTCGCACCACCTCTCTTTGTGGGATTCTTTTTCTGTCTGGCTCTCTCGAACCCGTATTTTCTATTGTTATAATCCTATTTTCGAAGGAGCTCAGCCTCTCTATCAAATTCTGGATAGCATGCGGGGAATCAGCTTGCTCCATACGCGCGAGCCGGCCCTCGAATCCCCTCAGCTGCTCAAGGACGGCGTTGACCGCCCCTGTCAGCTGAGTGACTGAGTTTTTAATTTCTTCCATCCTAATAGAGTGGTACCAAAGAGTGTTTACGTTGTATATTCGCGAGAATTCGATTGGTTCTTTCTTTCTAAACTATATAATTATTAACACCCTCTGTATATTTAGGGAATTATTATTTTTTTTCCTTTTTTTCACAAAACCAGTCTTATTTCTTATTTTAGATAACAAATTCTATGGATGGAAGAAACGTCTAGGCAATATGTGCTGAGACGGTACAAATGTGATTTGGGATTATTTCCCAATTTAATTAAATTGAATACGGTTTAAATTGAGCTACTTAACAATAGCTGTGTTTCTTTGCACGCGGATATAGAGATGGCATCAGAAAACGACTATCGCCGCTTAAGAATTCATCAAAAAAAACTTGGCAGCACACATGCACCTATGACATGCACTGTGACACAGCTGTAAGTTGTAGTTAAGAAATTTGTATTGAAAATCCTGAAATTGAAAAATATTTACTTCCGCCAATTGAAATTGATGCCAAGCTTATTCTAAAATTATGAAAAACAATTTCACATTAACAGTTTTGCTAAATTCAATTACCTTTATAATGAAGTTTGAAAAAAAAAATAATAATAAAATCACGAACAAAATATTCGGCGGGATGTGTTAGTGGTCGGAGGGATGTCAAACTTTGACATTTCCTGAAAAATTCATCGCATCGGTTCATCAGAAACGAAGAAAATGAGTTTTGGAAGCACTGTTTATCCCCGCTAACTGACTTATCGGCGATAGCTATCCCCGCTAAAGTTAGCGTATATAGGATAAGTTGTTGTTGTATTTTACATGCAAATTTCAAATTATCCCTATATCCGCGTGCAAAGAAACACGGCTAATATACTCTTACTGTATAATTAACGGCCAGTTCGTCATGTTCTTATTAATTTCCCTTTAGAGTTGTCTGCTGCCTTGGATTGGGTTGTTCAGTGTTTCACTTTTCACACATGTTTTAGGGGTTTGATGTAATGTTTCGTGACTTAATGTCGCGACAGTTTTCTTTTCTCCTTGAGAGGATTCAATTATTTACTTTAGTAATATCAGTTTCACCGCACTTGATTTTTGATTTATTTTTTGGGTTCACTGTTCCGTTTTCCGGAAACTGCTCGGGCGCCACAACAGTATTGTACTGCTAATATTTCCATTAATTTTTGTGTATTATATTACGAAGAAAAACGTCTCAAAAGTCGCAGTAGTAAATTATTCGAATATGAAAATATGCTAATTGATTTTTTGTGTTATTAATAGTGTTTCATATTTTGGTCTGGCAATATTATTGTGTTCCTATAATTTACAGGGACACCAACATTTAAGAATGAAATAAGCAACGCCACGAAAAAACAACGACAAATAGTTGAATTAAATATCAGATCATGATTCGTGATCTCGATGAAAAGCTGGATCACATGTTGTTGTTGTAAGTGCATGTAAATCGATGATCTATATGGATCATAGCTGATAATAAAAAACTACTAATATGTACGTTTGTACTTTTCTCTATTTCTTTGAATGATTACCTATTAAAACTGCTGGAGGAAAAAGACGAAATTTGAACAAACTTTCACAATACTCTATTTCATAAAATAAAAAAAAAAATTAAACAAATCTACTTAGCTTTTTATATGGATTTACTATAAGGTTGATGATGTCGATGGATAGAGATGGGTGTACAGGTGATAGCAATGAATTGCGGACGATCGTGGATAATGAGTTCGTATCGTGGTTGCTGCGAAGGTGGATGATATGATAGGTGTTGATAGCGCTGTGCACGAAGGATTGATATTGGATTTGCTGGTGTTTTTGCGTGGGCTGTAAAGGTGCTCCTTAGAGCACTGAACGGGTGTTCTAGAGGGGTTATGCGTATGTGCAGTATCGCTTTAGTGATTTTTTATCTCGTTGTTTTTTTTTATATTGTGGCTTTGTGGTTTATGGGCTTGTGCGTAAGTTTATTTGCACTTCTAGTTGCGATTAACACAAATCGTTACTTCACGTGAGATTTTATTGTACCACTTTGTCACAAAACTCGTTTTTTTTCTTGCCTTTTTTTGTATTACAAACGCGACACTTGGCACTTCGCCATACGTTCACACGAGTAAAGGAAAACTCTTTTCAGCGTTCACTACAACCGACCAACTTCTTTTACAAATGACAATTAACCAAATAAAATCGCCGCTTCTGACGCGACACGACCGACACGACAGTTACGGACGCCACCACACCAACACAAGCTCATATGAATGACATATCGGTCGATCGTTTACTTCCGCTTGCTTGCGAAATATTTTATCCTTAATCAGAAAAATTATTTTTTTGACTTTAAATTTTAATTTTAATTTTTCCAAAATAGGTGTGACCAAAATAAAATTCTCTGATTTAAACTTTATGACATTCAGATCGCAGGAAATCGTCCATACTCGCCATTAAAAAAAATATATCAGCGCGTGTGAAATAAATACTCGCACGATTGCTTACAACTTTTTGTCTTGTAATGTCCAACCAACCAACGACCATACCACGTCGAGTTAATCGATTCTCGTTGGAGTCGTTCCGCAACACGTAGAGAGACAGGACGGCTAGTTACGGAAGATTATAAGCGATCAAGTGCAATATATTAGTAATTTGTCATGTTGAATTCTAATATACAATTGGTTTAGTAGACTGAGTGTCTGACTCTGTTGTCAGAAGCGTGGGTTCGATTCCCAGCAAGAAAAATTTAATTTTTAATTTTATAATTTATGTGAGAAAGTTTGATAGAGAAAATAACAAAAGTGTAAAAAAAAGTGCCGTACGGTGGTAGGCGATGGACCCCGGAAAAACGGTGGTCCCGCGTACGGGTGTGGGTGTGCCGTTGCGACGCGTGGTGCAAACACGCGAGCTGGCTAAAAAATCATCTGCAGCAACAACAACCGCAGCAAGACCAACAACATCAGGAAGAGCAGCAGCTATAACATCAGCAGCAACAACAACAACAACAACAACAGCACCAACAACAGCACCAACAACAAGAACAACCACAACAATCAAAGCAGCAAAAGCAGACTGAGGTACAGCAACACCAGCAACAAAAGAAACAAGCAAAGGTAAGAGTCCCACCTATAAATGTGAGTAATTTTGAAATTACAGATAGCATAAGGTTATGTAAATTAATCACGAAAAATTTTCATGTGAAAAGGCTATCAGCCAGCAAACACATAATTTTATGTGAAAATATAGAGGAGTACCATAGGGTTCGTGCCGCCTTGGGAGAGGTTAAGACCGAATACTTTACGTACACCCCACGGGAGCAAAAGCTTAAAACCGTTGTTTTGAAAGGAATTGATCCCTCAATAAAAACGGAGGAGTTAGAAAAAGAGCTCAAAAATTTTGAAAGCGACGACCTCTGTGTGGCTGTGGCAAGAGGTGGTAACCGTTACTTACCATTCTTCTTAGTGCAGCTTACTCCCGACAGCAAAATTGACAGGCTGCGAAATATCCGCTTCCTGTACTACCACGCTGTTAGATGGGAGAAAATTAAAAGGTCGGATCGCATACTTCAATGTATGCGCTGCCAAAGGTTCGGGCACGCCGCAGCTAACTGCAACATGCAGTTTAGATGTGTCAAGTGCGATAGGGACCACATACATGGAGAATGTCCTCTTGGTAAGGAGAGAGTTGAGGACCGGAGTGTCCTCTCTTGTGTGCTCTGCAGGAACATTGGACATCCCGCCAACTTCAGGGGTTGCCCAAAGCACCAGGAGCTGAAAAAGCGAGTCCAGGCCCGCAAACAGCAGTCTGAAGACAATAGGCGTCAAAAGGGTCGCTCGTTCTCAAATTTTGTGGCACCCAACGTGTCCTTTGCCCAAATGGCAGCTGGATCGGGTCACGCTCAAATAACATCAAACCCACCAAAGGTAGCCCAAAAGGCACCAGAGGTGGACCTGGACTTAAAATCGATCCTTCTGTCTCTGCACGGAAAGATCGATAAGTTCCAGGCACAATTAAACGAACAAGCGGCCCGAATTGACTATATCTATTCGGAGTTGTTTGTAGGGTCTGGTGTGCCATAAATCAGATGGCTACGCTGGATGAGGGAAACTTAAAGATCCTTGCTGTAGCGAGTACGCTCCGGTCTGGCTTTATCCCGCCGGAGGCATTTATTCATATTAATGCAAAAGGGCTGGTACAGACGAGGGATGGTATCCCGGTATTATACCACCGCTACCGCAGCGCAAGAGATAAGCGGCTCATCCGCGGCGAAAACGTCGCCAATGCTCATGAGCTCATCCGTTTTAGTACCGCCATAGCGGAGAGGGATAAATTCGACAACAATTCGCCGAATTCTGGTGGCTTTTTGAGGGGGGAGGGGTCAACATGCCCTCCCAAGACGGTGCGTTACTCTAGGTAACATCCTCTTAGTTTATAAGTTAGAATAAGTTAGCTAGGGCGTTTCTGGGAGAGGCCGGGCTCGCCGGCTTGTGGTGGTGCTTCCGGGAGGTGATAGATTCTGTAAGGTATCAGTCGGCTCACGGAGGCGCGTGTGCACGTTGACGACTGCCAGGCGCTCAGAAAGCAATTGGGATTTTGACCACTTGTTTCGTAATGCAACGAGTGATCAGAATCCTAATTATAGTTAGAATATGTTAAGTAGTTTAAGTAAGTAGAGAAGGTAGTTTGTAATTTGTTTTTTTTTATATAAAAATATAAAATTTGATAAAGATGCCGAGTTTTCTTAACAATTTTCTCGATGAAAACATAATATGTAAGATTAGTTCGTAAAATAGTTTTTAGGCCGAAAGGCAATAATTATAAGATAGAGTTAAGTTTAGGGCGTCCGCATAAGGATCAATAATCTAGAATAAGTATCCTGTTAATTTTAAGTTAGATTTAATCATTTTTGTCTAGTATTTAAGTTGATATAAGCTAATAATTAATAAAAATGAATTTAAAAGTAAGTAAAAGTAATCGGTTCTCGTCAGATCACCGTAATTAAACGACGTTGGGCGCGGTTAGTACGTAGATGGGGGACCGCTTGAGAACAACCGCGTGTCGTTGGCCAGTCCCATCTACAGAGTTGAGGTAGATAAAAAATACGTGGTATCACAATGGACCTAAATTGGTCTGAGTGTGTCGGCTTCAGCCGACAGCCACATAAAACCTAAAACCAATGTCCAACTTAGGCCACTTGCCATCACTACGAAGTTTGGCTCAATGGTCAAATTTATCGATCTTTTGATATGACCCTAACGAACATACATACTGGTTCGAGCCTGGTTCAAGTCTTTTTTTTTGTCTTATTTTTTTGTTAATCGTCTTGTTGCGTGAACTTACTTCTTTAGTCGAAGCTCGTATTTTTACTCCGAGTCGCATTTGATCGTGATTTTATTCCGCACATTGCATCCAATCTCCCAACCTAATCCTACGAGACACTTTCCAGCTCCTCAAACTATACCATCATCCACAATTCATTTCACATTCATCATCCTCAAATAAAATAAAATAGGCATCTGACGTCAGAACCGGGTAACAAGTCAATACTATCGCTCTCAAACTTTTGGGAATATTTCAATTTATCGACCTACCTAAAATGCGTTTCCCACACCTAGGCAAGCTTTAATCAAGTTTGCCTATCTTATAAATGCATGGTTCAGGCTATTTGTTGGTTCCCAACAAAAAGCTACGAAGACATCACAGGAGGAACAACTGGAAGAAAGGGTCTTCCCACCGGAGCTCGGCACGTGGCGACCGTTGAGGCGATGTTTGTGCATCGTACTAGTCATTGCAATAGGATTATTCAGTGTTAACAAAACGTACAACAATATTCGCAATGACTAGAACTAATGCAAAGAACATAAAAGCACAATTCGCACAAAAACTCCAGAACAAATAAACGGAAAACAACACAAAAACTCCCGAATTCCCGAAACGATGAAAACCCGACCAAGTAAACAACACCAAATTGACCAAACTAAAGTCGGAAACGTCAAATGGAAAGGTACACCGATAGCCAAGCTATAGTTGGTCTCCTTTTGCAGCAGTCATGGCGTATTCCACCCCAACTAGTTGTCGCACTAAGGAATCGGGTAGGAGGCAGATCGCACCAACTTGCAAATCGTGTTACATCGCTCACGCACATGACCAAACAGGGGAATGGTCTAAATTAGCGTGTATTAGTAAAATAAATTATATTTTTATGTAACACATATACCCAGGGGATCATTTTCACGGTCAAGGGCAATGACCATATGATGTACAGCTGAGGTGGTATATAACCACCGAGGTTTCTTAACCTGTACCAATTTGTAGTCATTGGAATTAAGACATTGAATATAATAAGTTAGAACGTTAAGCGAACGCCTGCATATTTTATTTTCTTGCTAAGTGAATCAACTAATTCAATAGCTATTGCTGAGACGCCTTCGCCAGCATTTTTTTTCTCGAACGTCCCCTACGTTGAGAACATGGTCCTTCGTAGCTTTTTTTAAAGAAACCGCGACAGAAATCTAAAATAATTTAAATTAAAGTGCATTTGAAGTGTTAAACATAAACCAGTGCGCGTTTTATCGGTTTTTTTTCCATTTTTTTAAAAAAAAAAAAAATCTTTTTATTAGTGTACTGTGGGTTAAGTATAGCTGGATAAAACTAGTGCAAATATACATTCCGATCATCGACGGACAGTCAATCGGCCACAGTACCCAACGAATCAAGGAACCCCGTATACAACGGACGTACAACTGCACAGCGGTCTGTAAGCGGTCATCAATCACAGCAAGGAACTGTGCACCAAAAAGACTTCTGCAACTGCGACTGAGAGTGAATTATACTAAAGTTGCAGTTGCCAGAGCAATTCAAGGTAGGAAAATTATTCCTCTTTTATAATTTTTTATGCGAATTTTTACATAACTCGTAAATATTTCATATATCCTATATAAAAAAAAAACCAAAATCCAACGAGTCGAGTAGCCTATATTTAACGGGTCCACGGCAACGCAACTGGACACAAGCGGTTCAACAGCCTTAAAGCGGCACAACGGTCTGCAGAACAACACTATCTACAGCACAACGGTCATCAAACACAGCTAGGAACACTGTGCAACAACAAGACTTCTGCAACTGTGACTCAGAGTTAACTATACTAAGGTTGCAGTTGCAAAAGCAAACTAAGGTAGGAATATTATTCCTTTTATCGCCTTTTTATTGCATATTAGCTATTTGAAAATAGTATTTAATTAATATACGTCAATAACTGTTTGACCCCAATTACAAACCCAAACCTTGTCTTTAAATAAAAAAAAAATAAAGTGAAGTGAAAATGGCAAATGCGAAACTGACGAAATTAATCGAACGGCAAGAACTAATTTTGAAAGAACTTGTAGCCGATTTCGAAGAATTTAAAAAACGAAGTGAAGCGCGAAAATCAAGGGGATATGTGAATGCATGTATAACCGATAGTGAAGAATGCTTCAAACGTGCGAAAAAGGATCATGAGGCGATCGTTAACAGTTCATCTGATCCTCTTAGAGATACTTACTTTGAGATTGAAACATTTGCAAAAATTAAACGCGTTTATTTTGCATTCACGGGAATTTTGAATTACCATCTCGACAAATGTGCACATGAAAGTAATGCAAATTTAGATATTTCGCGGCTAAACGCCACAAAAACATCGGTGTGTGACATTCGGTTACCACCAATTCAAATTAAAAAATTCGCTGGCTCGTTAGATGAATGGTATGAATTTCACAACCTGTTCACAAGCATGGTTGATCAGAACATCGACTTATCTGACACACAGAAGTTGCAGTATCTGAAAACTCATGTTACAGGTAATGCTGCGCTATTGATACAGCATTTGCTAGTTGAAGCAGATGGTAAAAACTATGCTGGAGCATGAGAAATCTTAAATGAACGGTACCAAAACAAGCGTAAATTGGTTAATAAACAATTAAGGGTACTGATGGAGCAGAAAAAGCTGACCCATTAATCCGCTAATGGCTTAAAATCGTTGCATGATACAAGCGCAAATTGTATTCATGCTCTCTCCAATATGGGAATAGCTGTCGAAAGTTGGGATGCTATTCTCATATATGTAATTTATAATAAACTTCCTCTCCAAACACAAAAGGATTGGGAAGACAAGCTTGGAAGTTCTAAATGTCTTCCAGAGTGGAAAGCATTTGCCAGGTTCATCGAGGGTAGATTCAGTTCCCTAGAGAAGATCATGGAGTCAAATGAGACTATAAGGTCCCAAAATAACTCAAATTCATTTAAAAAAGCCGCACCGACGGCTTATCATTTAAAATTGTCTGATGAGACGACGAAATTTTCATGTCGGCTGTGCAAAGCATCGCATGGAATACGGCAATGCAAAATTTTTTTAAAAATGGAAGTTAAAGGACGAGTTGAAGCAGTAAAAGCAAATAATGTCTGCTCGAACTGCTTAGGATACGACCACCATTCATCAAATTGTAAAAGCAGTAATCGTTGCCAAAACTGTGGTCAAAAACATCACACTATTTTACACTTTGAGCCCCAAACCGCCTTTAATAGAAACAACAACCAATATTATCCCCACGCAAAGTTTTATTAGCAACTGCATTAATTAAGGTTTATGCTGCAAATCGAGTTCCTCATGTTGTTAGGGCATTGATAGATCCGGGGTCAGAAGCCACATTCGTGACCGAAAATATAGCACAGCTTCTGAATTTAAAGAAACAAAAAACAGTGGCGGAGGGAAAGGGTTTAGGACAAATGTCAACGGGTACCTCCAACTCCATGGTTGATTTAACTCTATTTTCCTTTAATAATCCCTCCTTTTGTCTCGATGTTAGAGCTTTTGTTTTTACTCAATTCTAGAGGAGTATCTTTAAATGATCACCTGATGGTGGGCCCAAGGCTTCAGGTGGACATAATTGACCTGATAGGACAGTGGAGAAAGTTTAAGATAGCATTTGCAGCAGACATAAGTATGATGTATAGACAGATATGGATGGCACCAGAGGACACTCCATACCAACTCATACTGTGGAGAGCAAAAAGCGACGAGCCAATTAAAACGTATGCACTCAATACCGTTGCATTCGGAACAGCATCAGCCCCATATCTAGCTTTACGGACCTTGCAGCAGCTAGTGATGGACATCGAAGATTGTCAACCTCATGTAACCAAGGCAATCTTCGAAGGATTCTACGTTGACGATCTCATATATGGAGCTGAAAATAAAGAAGATGCCATCAAGTTGCAAACGGATGTGTCATCGACGTTGAGTTCAGCTGGATTTCCATTACGTAAATGGGCCAGCAACTCCCCAACAATTTTGGAAGGGATACCTGAAAGGGAAAGAGAGGTGAATCTTCCTTTAAAATTTGATAATCAATATGCTATTAAGATGGTTTTCGCCGTGCGTAATCAAGGCGAAATTGATTTTGCAACAACTGTGGGTCAAAGCATTATCCTGGGATGCCCGCATAACGCCGGAAATAGAAGAACAATGGACAAAACTGCGAGCCGGGCTTCAAAACCTGGAAAAGGTTGAAATCCCACGTTGGATAGCAAGCGAAGTATCTTCACAGGTTCAATTACATGGTTTTAGTGACGCCTCGGAAAAGGCGTACGCCGCGGTGATTTACGCTCGGGTGGTATCAGGCGACCAGGAGAGAATTCACTTGCTGGCGTCTTTGCCACAACTAGAACTCTGTGCGGCAGTATTACTTGCAAAGCTACTGCATAGATTGGCAAGGGCCATGCAGTTCCAACAGCTGGAGATGTTTGCATGGTCCGATTCAATGATAGCCTTGGCGGGGATAAAAGGAAGTCCAGCCATTCGCATCACATTCGTAGAAAAACCGAATAACAGAAATTCAAGCGCTTACCAGTAAGGATATTTGGCGACATGTTGCCAGCAGGGATAATCCTGCGGACATTGGTTCTCGAGGACTTCTCCCTGAAGAGTTAATCGAAAGCCAACTGTAGTGGCATGGTCCTTACTTCCTACAAAATTTCTCGCCTTGCGATCAATCACCAACAAATCCTTTGGAAACAAACGAGGAAACAAAAAGGGAAGCAAAGCAATGCCTTTGCATCAAAATAGATAGCGCATTCTTTCAAACCTTTTCAACCCTTAATCGTCTAGTACGCACACAGAAAGAAAAAGGTACGTAAATACAATTAAAATGTACATTATATTGATTAAATTTTAATTAATTCTCGTCCAACAAACAGGTACATTAATACTATGCACAGCGATAATTAATTAATGCATGAGTTCGTTAATCAATTAATATTAATTAATATCATAAAAGAAGTGCATACTATTAATACAAGTTTTATTAAACTTTTGATGAATAATCAACAACTTCTTACATCAATATTTTGCACAGCGTTAATGCATGACTTCATTAACCAATTAATAACAATTAATATCGAAAAAAATGTACGTAATATTAATTAAGATTTTAATTAAACTTTTGTCTGGTAATCTATAAAATCTTTCATCATTGTTATGCACACCCTTCAATGAATATTAATTGAATTAATATCATAAAAAGACGTGCATACTATTAATGAAAGTTTTATTAAACTTTTGGTTGATAATCAACAAATTTTTACATTAATATTTTGCACAGCGTTAAATGATTAATGAAAGGTTTCATTAATCAATGAATGTTAATCGGCAAAACGTACATACTATTAATAAAAAATTATTAATTATTTAATTAATTTTTTTATTTAATTATTAATTATTTAATTATTTTTTTTTATTTAATTGTTAATTATTTAATTAATTAATATAAAAAATCAACAAACTTGTGTATATATTATATGCATTGCGTTGAATGATAAATGATAGGTTTTATTCATCCATGAAAACTTAGAACCCTATAAATATACGTAGTTTTAATTAAAGTTTAATCAAATTTTTAGGTTCTGTTCTCTATTTTGACAAGCATCAGTCGTTGAAATCGTAATTGCGCTTAAATTTACCGACGCACATCAATTGGGTACATACATTATTTCCCTATTCAACAAATTATGCACTAAACTTCATAATACTTCCCTTCCTTTCAGATGAATTACCCGTGAAAGAGCTGATTCAAACACTGTATTAACCAAATCTTACCTAGAAATAATGCAAAAACCCAATGTAGCTTCAGGCTTCGCTTCGTATCATAACGTTCCATCAGTTTTGAGTACGCTTTGAAATTATTATTCTCAGTTCCCGCAGAAGTTTTTAATTTTTTACTCCCTTTTCACAGCTACGAATTGTCAAAGCGAGCCAAAGTTCAACAATTTTAACCAAAGTTTTGCTATTGAATCTTATTACGTAGCCATTACGTTTCTCTTTACGAATCCAAAGAGCAAGGTCAAAGCCAAAGCAACATTGTGATAGGATGTACTGAAATCCTATAGCTAAACTAATAAACGTCAGGCAAAGCGAAGCCAGATTGTGATTTGGGTATAAAGCACTTTAATGCTGCAAGTTTAAAAAAATTAAAAACCAACCTGTTTCCGATTTCATACTCGCCTTTTTTCATTTTGAAAAATCAACGTCCTTCCTTCTTTTGTTTCGGTCAAAGTTGCAACACCTCGAGCCACTCTTTAAGTAAGTTATTAGGCTGTTGAGGTAATAATTTCTCCCTCATCGGGAGACCGTGGAAATGAAAACAAATTAAAACAGAATCACAGTAAAAACTAAATTTATTTAACTTTGGTAAACTTTTTAAATAATATCTCCTCAATCAATCCCTGTTAGTTACCCATTTCAATATTTACAGCTTTGAATAGCTAAAGTTAACAGAATAGCAAATTCGCCAGTTGTGAATGCACCTTTAAGTTAGACTTTTTACAAGAATGCTTATTTTCGGACTAGTTTTTCCTTTACAATTTAATTTATAAAAAAATCTTTGCATGAAATTCCAAAAATGTGTACAAGCTTTAGGGTATTCCATGTTGAATAAAAAAAATATTTTGAAGCATATATCGACTGCACGTAAAAAGTTTGTAAATTTAAATTTGATGCCATCTAAATATACAAACATTTCTCTCAAATTGAAGATATCGTCGCCCACTGCAGCAATAAAAGGCTGAATGTTTTCCATCCGAGATTTTAGGAAATCAATATGGTTTTCGATTTCCTGTATGTTGTTTCCTATGTATATAAAAGATTCTTGAGAATCCTTTATGGTGAATTTAACAGTTCTCTTTGTTCCGGCCACGTCTCTGCGAATTATCTTTTCTGTTGGGACCAGATACCCGTGAAGTGACCATAAAAGAGCACACGCATTTTTAGTTTGGTCTTTTGGAGATAAAATATAAAATAGATTAATTATGTTTTCAAGTAGTATTTTTGAATTATAAAGGAGAATGCTAAAAAATGTAGTCTGGCCCTCCTACTAATAACGGTACCTAAGTCATATATCATTATAAAGGTTGTGCAGATCAATTGTTTGTATGAGAGTAAGAGTCAATTCGCTGTGGGAAAAAAATTACAAGCGATAAAGTAGTGCAGAGTCAATAAGAATAGTAAAGTATTCGAAACATTCCTACATCATATTCTTTCTCTGTTTAACCTAGTTTTCGACAAAGGTATTATTCCTCAGACATCGAATACAGATATAGTTGTCCCAATTCCCAAACCAAAAAAACACAACACAGATAAAAATGGTTACAGGCCGATTTCACTACTCGCGTGCATGAGCAAAATCTTAAAAAAGATTTCAACAAGATTGTTGTGGAACGCTGAAAGGCATAAACTTATCGAACCTAACCAAGCTGCTTTCAATCATGGTCGTGGGACCATTGATACACTTATCCACATTGATAAGTTTGTAAAAATATAAAAATTGTACTTTCGTTTAATCTTTTTTGAACCATAACTTTTTTCCCACAGCGAATTGAGAACTACCGCCATTTAAACTTTTAGTGTATACAGACATTCCTTTCCTACTATACATTATAGTAGTGGCTATTGGGAAAAGGGTCAAAATTGGCACTCTCCTGTTTAAAGCAGAATTCAGAGAAAAAACATCTATTGACTACAAACCTTTAACTTCGCAGGAAGCCAGCCTTCCTAAAATTGCCTTAATCCCCTTTTCTTTAACATGAGATTCTGTTGAAAGGAAGTCCAGAATCCTTTGATAGCTGTTATCCCACATTTCTAAAATTGATGATTTGCTGCTGCTGTCAAACATTGTTGTAAAATCGTTTTCAATCTGAATAACAAAAAAAAGGTTTTTGTGTAAATTTATTAATTTGTTTAAATTACTATAATATATTATTTTTATTTATTTTTTTTTTGTTATATATCTATTTGAATATTAATAATTTATTTAAATTCATATTTTACTTACAAGAATGAAGCCCCTCGCTTGCTTGTAAAATGGCCATTTTTTGAAAACGACATTTAAAGGCATTGTGGAAACTTCATGCAACCGGTATTGGCTGCATGCTTTCCAGCATCTATCAAACTCATCCGCGCCTAAATTATCAAATTTTATTGAACGGATACAGTACTCAGCATCAACTTCTGGAACTGTGAAGGAATAATTAGAAATATGTACAGATTGTAGTTGGTGACTCAATTATTTTGTAGTGCTGCATTTACAGGAATGCCCAATTCGTTAAAATTAATACGAGTATCAAGAATTATGACAGCATTTTGTTTAATTTTAGCAACAACTTTTTCGAAATGTGAAATAATGAAGAAAACAAAGGTGATAGTACCTACTCAAAAACAAGAATGAATATTTTCGTTCAGCAGTTTGTCAATGATACTCGTATATATATAAAGTTCTCTTAAAAGGACATTTACGCGATATCATGTCAACATAGATGCCCCATTTTTCGATTACCAACATTTATGATATTTAAACGACCGATATTTTTCGACTTACATTTTGACGTATTTTTCAATTGTGTTAATGCAGTGAATATCTACAAAGCAGTCAGACTTACCAAATTCTTTGATGATTCTTTTTTCGACTTTATCTTCGTCTATTGCAGTCAAAGCTTTCGTAAAACTTGTGAGGGTTTTCGAACTTGCCTTAAGATTACTAAATTTGTTGTAGATTTTTCCCCTTTTACCGACACGGTAAAACTCAAGTTTCTCACTTGGGAACCTATGAACGATTTCGTTTTCCAGTCGGTAAGACGTTGCCAACGACACATGAAAATTATTTTCCTCAAAATATCGAACAATCATATTTATAAGAATGCTTCGTTGCTCTTCGTCAAACATTGACTTGTGTTTGTAGTAGTCTGTCAACATAGGTCCTTTGTTTGAAAAGTTCAATATTGTGGCTAGAGACGGCTGACTCTCAGATATATCTGGCGAAGAACATTCTGCGTTATATGGTGACGATATTGAAGACCTGGATGAGCGTATAGAATGTGATGACCTCCCGACAATTGCATGCGATTTACTGGAAGTTGGAGTTTGTACGACGTTCTTGCTTTTATGTACAAGTGCCACAGGTATATCTTGACGCCACGTGTCTAGGTTGTGTTCAAATCTAATTTGTATTCCATTTGAATAATCCTTGAGAATTATTGGAATGTGGTGCGGCTTAATCATTTTTAATGTTTCAATGCAAATTTCCTGATCTGTGAAATTACGATTATCATAAAAGAAAAAAAAAAGTGGTGTCTAGCAAAAAAATATTTTGTGACTTATTTATATTAATTAAAAATATTATTCATAACAAACCAATTAGTGTTTGATGTAATTGCTGCAAATTCCATGATGTTAATAATATTTCCAATTCGTCCAAGTTTTCAATGACTTCAGTCCCAGATAGTACAAATTCTATATTCTGGTTGTCTTGTGGTGTCAAATCATTGCCCATCTGGACAATCAGATCTTCTATTATATCCTCTTGGTCAGCCATACTGTTTCTGATTGCTCATATATCGCGATTTGTATTTATTTATAGAAATTTAGAAAAAAATTAATTTGACTAAATGAATCACTTTTTTTTAAATATAATTTCTATAAAACCGAACTATAGTACTCCTTTATCCTAACCATACATTTTCCTCTTGGTGTTTTTATTGACGTTAAAGGCGGGCCTACAATTAAGTTTATGTCAATCATTTGAAATTGGCCTAATGATTTAGGATCGATTTCGTGCGAATTCAAATGTGGAATATATAAGACAGACTTTATTTCTTGGCAAAATAAAATAATATTTTCTTTATGTAACACTATGCTAACGATCGAATATACTTGAAAATCGTTTTTAAATACCGATACATAAAAACTTGGTTTGAATATTGCGCCTTTGTATTTAATTTTGTTATAAGATTTTATATTTGAAACATCGCAGCTCAATTTGGAAGAAATAATATTTTGAAATGTATCAGCAATTTGATCGTCAACGCAAACAGAGTAACACTTTTTTAATGATGTCGGCTGAAGCACTTGATATGCGAAAGAGAGCTGAAATTTTTTTGCCAGAGTCAAACAAATATTTTTTCGGCTTGTTATTACGTTTGCATATTTCTTAAATTCCTTGTGTTTTGCTTCAAATTTAAAACACCAAATTTTCCGAATAGGGCCAGCTTGTTTTATAATTGAAGGATAGTGTGTTAAAATATGAAATTTAGGTTTCAAGTTGTCTGCAAACAATCTAACATAATCCCTGTTATGGGTTTCAATTTTTGATTTTAGTGCTAAAATAGACGTATCAGTAACTTGAAAACATAACACAATGTCTATAATCTCTACCAAATTTAAAAGGAACTTCCAAACCTCTTCATCAGGTGGAATTAAATCACCTATCATCAACGGAAGATAAGTGGCAAAAGTAATC
The DNA here is from genome assembly GCA_949715645.1 of Portevinia maculata. NCBI lineage: Eukaryota > Metazoa > Arthropoda > Insecta > Diptera > Syrphidae > Portevinia > Portevinia maculata. Next base: position 12,116,128 of record OX454525.1, on the reverse strand, counting down.
ATTTGTCGGGCCGACATTTTTAAATTATTTTGGTTCAGATGATGCAATTTAATTTCACACGAGATGTTTCCGACCTCGACTGGCCCGTATTCAAAAGTTTTGCTTCTTTTATTAAGCATGTCTAACGTTAGATATTTCATTTTATAAATGAAATACATTAAAATGTGGCATAGATCGTATTTGCACACACCCTCAAAAATATCGTGCATGGCATCAACCGCATAATTTTCAACTACGTGGAAGGATGGTATTTTGTTGAACAAGGAATCTTTGACTATGCCGGTCGACTTGGAATTATCTGCGTTTAAATCACTCGCGTAGTTTTCCTTGGTTCGGAGCTCATCAGATTTTTCAATATATAGTGTATGTGCCTCATTTTTGGTAACTTTACAAAATCTGCAGTAAGAATTACCAGAAAAAGATTTGTTGAAATCAAGAACTGAATTTAGTCCTAAATTATCTCCTAGAATAAGTCCTAAAATAAAGTGGACGGTATAGGATTTGCCATCTGATGGTTGTACAACTACACCTTCATCTTCAAGACCTTGTAGCTCTCTTATAAAATCCTGAAGACATTTTTCATTCCTAAATTCTTTTAGATTCTGACTTCTTATTGATAAACCAAGATAGATATTTTCTAATTTGGATTCCTCATACGGCAGACACGGAAAAGAGTAATAAAAGTTACAAATGGAGTGTTTACCTGAATGGGATCCTAGGGGGTTGTTTATCTCAAAGTCATCACAATACAGAAAGTATGGTATGTTGATTTCGTTTGGATACAGTTCAATCTTTTTCTTCCATAAGGGCCCTTGCACAAAATTAGTAAAGACAGCGCTGGTTTTTAAGGCTTCCATATAATTTTGCATGTCATAAAGCAGTGTATTATTTTCAAAAATTTTGCTAAATTGAAATTTGAGCGGTAATATAACTCCCGTAGCGACATTTTCTTTATAGCACAAGTAGCCGTTCTGTAGACTTGTACCGAAATCTTTATTTATGACAAATACTTTAGGATTTTGTATAGCTTTCTCCTTTTCGAGATACTTGTGTAACAAAAAGTCGGATGAGCAATCACCAAATGGATTTTGAAGCTTAAATAATAGACTTGAAATTTTATTAAAAATTAAAGGATCATTTTCTAAATCGATTTCTAATTGAGCCTTAAGTGCGTTGAGAATTGGATGAATTATGAGCTCAGTGACATTATTTTGTATATTATAGACATCGTTTCTGGAAAAATTGTTATTCTGATGTAAGTTTAATAAAAATTTTAGAGAGTTTTTCTTTATTTCTTCTGTGGCTGATTCTACATTAAATGTCCGTGGCAACTGATTTTCATTAAAAATGTTTGGAGTGGTATCATTAGGGTTATTAAAGCCGTCCACGACTGAAGTTAGCGATATAACAGGTTCCACCACACTCGAGGAAAATGTATGGCCTGGTTTTGGCGGAGTTTCAGAAGCATGCTTGCGGATTAAGTGTTTTTTAAAACTAGATACATTTTGGAACACTTGTGTACATGAAGGTTCCATGCATCGATATGTACAAACTGAATCTAGACCATGGAACTTCCTAATGTGTTGAATACCAACATTTATTGAAGAAAAGTTCTTATTGCATATAAAACAAATCATTTTGAAAAGGTTAAAGTCAAGTTAATTTAAATTAATGATGAGAGAAAAAATTAAGTAAATTTATATTAATTATTGATTGCAAGTGTAGCCGATCAGGAGAAAGCAGTAATCTTAAAAAAACAAAAAACAAATTCTAGTAATAATTTTTTATTTAAGTAAATCGTTAGCCTGTCGGTTTTGACCATTTCTCTAAATAGTAATAATTGTCTGTGGCATTTATTTCACGGCGTTACGAACCAGGGATGAAATCGACATTACAATTGTTACTTTTGCATTACAATTCATTTCCAACATTAGGGAGTTACAATTCATTCAAAAAAATTATACTAAGACCCTTACAAAAAAACCCGTCAAGTATGAAATCATACGTGGAGCGGTCTGTCAGTTATTAAAGGAGGAATAATGTAAAGCAAACCATTACAATACTTTATTCTTATCAAAAATGTTGTTATTATAGGTAGGTACTGTTAGCGACCTAGACAAAGTTGTTTCAATATAGTTTTCATTACATTTTCAGAGTATCTAACAACTTCGGTAATAGAGGGGGAAAATACCATTCTTAATGTTGTTTATTATTGCTTATAGTTCGACTTAAGGTTAAAAGTGTTTGAGTTATTGTCGAATTCAGAGTTTTTGAGATAATGGTTCTACGATTTTTATAGCTTTTAAATATCAGACTTGGTATGCATTTTGTTTGTGAGAAAATTTGGTTAGTTTCTATTATGCGGTGTAGAAGTAATAGAACATTTACGAATTCTTGAACCAACTGAAATATTTTTAATTAAAAAGCCAACCGAAAGTATCGTTGCTTATGTTGAGGTACATCCTCTATGGCAGAGCCAAGGCAACGCCGTATACAAAATTCAAATTTATATTGATGATTGAAAAAATGCAACAATTTATAAATTAACAAACACTTACTTATAATGGCTAGAACATCTGTTCAGCAACTGCCAAATGGCCATCGTCAGGCTCCTTTATATAAGTGAGACTGACATGTACAACATTTGCTACGGTTTCCCATAAGAGAGGAAATAATTGAAAATCAAAAATTAGCAAAAATACAACATCAACGCACACAAAAATGTTGCGAACTACCGACTACAAACTGCCAACTTAAGAAGCAAGAAAGAAATTGACGAAATTAAAACATATCTTTTTAATTAAAAACATATCAGTTGGTTCAAGAGTTCGTAAATGTTCTATAACTTCTACACCGCATAATAGAAACTAAACCAATTTTCTCACAAACAAAAGGCATTTTATACCAAGTCTGATATTTAAAAGCTATACAAATCGTAGAACCCCCACTCTATTACCGAAATCGTTAGACAGACATAGAACCACCCACGTTTCTTGTCTTTTTTCTCAATTTTTGAAAAACATAAATATACAAAAATAAAATAATAAAAGTAAAAACAAAAATAAGATTTTCAATATATTATTTAAAATGGTCAATTTGTCATGTCCTTATTGGTAGCCGAGTTCTTTTTGAAAACCCATACCTTGCCTATCATATCAAACACAAAAAGTTATGTTAATTTTGTGTTTATGTACCTAGTTTTTCGAAAAAAGTACAATTGAGCCCCAAAAATAACAATTTAAACTCACTCGATAGTACAATTAAAATGTTAATTTTTCATCCCTGTTACGAACTATACGGTAAAGTAAATTTACCGTGGTAGGGTATAAAATAGAGGTTATCAAACATTCACGTCGATTTTGTACGTGGTAGTCAACGGATTTTAATAAATTTCACACGTGTTTTGTGCTGGATGAATTCCAATACGTGTGCTAAATTTTAACATTATAGCTTAAAATTTTAAGCGTAAAAGTTGTTTACATTGAGACGTGTGGACAGACGGACATGGCTTAACCGACTCGGCTATAGATACGAATCATAAATATATAGGTACATACCTGGTATATATTTATAATTCGTATCGATAGCCTAATACGAATTATGTATATACATATTATAGTTTAAAATATATAAACTTACCTGGTGTAAGAAAACCACGAAACGAAAATATTTCGTAGAACAATATACCTGACGAATATATATGACGCTTTTATTTAGAACTTTTAATAGCACGCACTAAAACTAGTTAGGTAAATCTTCCAACTTCAATCTAAGTTCACTCTTCACAGCACAAAATGTAAACTTAAACTGAATCGCAATAACATTATCGCAAACGCAGGCAACCCAAACGTTTTACTTAAAATAAGCGTGCGTAAGCCACACACATATCGCACATCAGTAGATCAGAGCATCGCAGAACAGCAGAATAACAGATCCAGCGAACTCCTTTGCTTGTGTGTCGTACCTCGTACCCTCAAGAATTTAAATTTAGGCTTAAGGCCTCTCTCCACAAGCAACAAAATTGACCGCGTCGACATAAGAATATCTCTGCACAATGCACCTAAACCCGACAAGTAAACAGTTCTCTGGATCGTTGAGTGCGGCCCTAAGCCCAAATATAAATTTGCGGATAGCTACGACACACAAACACAGCAATTGTGTATCTGGTTTTCAAAGGGATTTAGTATGGTAACGGTATGTCACACTTTATGCGGTGCAGCTGCTGCCATGCCAATGCCATACTCGTGTTGTGTTCGTGCTGTGATCATGAGTCATAAACAGTTAAGTACTATTCCGAGAATTTTGTACCTACGAATAGAATACAGCAGGGTAGGTAAGGTATGCATGGTCCATACGTTTTGGTGATTATTGAATTGTTTGATGTGTCGTTATTTTACAGTTGGGTATATGCGCAATCAAACATATTGGTCAGATAATTATACCCTATTCTAAGGGTATATTAATTTTGACGCATAGTTTGTAACATACCTTAATATTGACCGCAGACCATTAAAAGTTACTATATTTATGGTCAGAATTGATAGTAATGTCGATCTAGCCATGTCCGTCCGTCCGTCCGTCCGTCCGTCCGTCCGTCCGTCTGTTGCCAAAAATTAGGCCTTTAAGGCCTAGAGAGCTGAAATTTTAACCATATACTCTCTAGGGTCCCGAAATAATCAAGTTTACGAATTTTTGAAATCCGCCCACAGACAGGCCCACAAACTCAAAAAAACCAAATTTTGGAAAAAATCGAATTTTGAGCTAGAATTCTGAAATTTTTTTATATATGATCTATGACTCCTAAAACTGATCGGCATATACAATTTTCACAATCCGCCCACTGACACGCCCACAATTAAATAAAACAATTTTATTGAAAAACCAAAGTTTTTTTTCGATAAAATCCTTTAAATGTTATATAACAAAATATGTAGAGCGTTCTTAACAATTCAATCATACTTAGACTTTTGTCACGCCCACTTATGAGGGATAGGAATAAGAATAGGGTATCCAACAGTTCGCCGAAGCGGACTGTAGCCCGTCCCAATGTTTTTTTTTCTATTTTCGAGCAATTTTACTGGAAAATTAACAACAAAAAAGACACAATTTTTGCAGGACACGCGCCTAAAACGTGGAGCCATATACAATATTCAACAAAGTTATAAAGTTGTCCATTTCCCACGCATTTAGCGAAATAATTTTCGTCTAGTTTTGAGAACTGATGTAATTCTATTTTAATGGATGTAGGATGACTAAATTTGACCAAAATGAAGATATTAACCCAAAATGGTTTGGTGTCTTCAATTTTTCAGAGCCAGTATGGTCAATGGGTCTATACTGGCTCTTAAAAAAACAGACGTTGTCGCACATTCACACCGATTGTGGGATGTGGGTGTGATTTCAATAAATCTTTAACTTGATCTGTGCTGAATGACTTCCAACACGTATGCCAAATTTCAATATCGTAACTTAAATTTAGGAGTAAAACTTCTTTACATACGGAGATGGCTCATTCGACTTACCAATTGGTCTCGATCATATGCCCTTAAGGTCTTCGGGGTCTGCGGTCATTATTTTTCTACATTCTAATACATCCGCTTTGTGAGAAGGTATAAAAACAAAGGTATAGGTTGATTGATGTTTATATATAAAATATTCTACATACTCGTAAAAATAGCTTGATGGTTTTAACCCAATTTAAAATTGATACTCTGAACCATACTCGTACTTTCACTCTGCTAGGCTTTTTCACGCAACTAAGATTAATTAAATTTTCATTAACTAATGAAAGTAATAGTTAAAATATTTGCTAATCATTTCGTACATAATATTAATAAAAATATTAATTGCCTCAATTAAAAAAGCATTTTAAGTGTAGTTAATAGTATTAATAAAATGGTTATTACTTAATGAATCTTGGTTTATTGTAATTAATGAAAAAATTAATTAATAGTACATTAATTAATTAAATTGTACATTGAAATCAATAAAAATCCATTGATAAACAGAATTTATCAATATTACGTACAATATTTTTTTCTGTGCACTACAGCGATTTGGCGATGATACGAGTATCTCGATAACTTAAGAGACAAACAAGCAAGAAGGCCATTGGATACCTATCCAATAACGGCAGATGAACTGATATCATCTCATTATCAGATCATTAGGCACGTACAAAGGGAGCTATTCGAGGAGGAGATCAAGGGGCTTAAGAATAAACGACCCTTACCAAAGAAGAGCTCAATTAAAACGCTTATTCCATTTCTCGATGAGAAGGAAATTCTTCGGGTAGGGGGTAGACTACTGAATTCACCAATTCCATTTCATCAACGCCATCCAGTTATCCTTATGGCAAATCATCACTTTTCGAAATTGCTTGTAGAAGACACTCATCAGCGAACTCTGCACGGTGGCCAGCAGATGACAATAGCTGAAATCCGAACCATTTATTGGATAACAAACCTGAAAAGGCTTGTGAAGGCGACTATTCACAAATGTGTTAGGTGCCATCGATACAACGCGAAGATGCAGGAGCAACTAATGGGCAATCTGCCGTCAGAGCGAGTGAAGGTGTCAAGACCATTTTCTAACACCGGCGTTGATTATGCTGGACCTGTGGAAATCAAAATGTGGGGAGGAAGATGTAAAAGAATGACAAAAGGATACATCGCCGTGTTCATAATATGTCTGGCGACCAAGGCAATCCACATCGACCTGGTCACCGACTTAAGTGCAGCAGCATTCATCACAGCATTTAGGCGATTTGTGGCCAGACGAGGAAATTGTGCAAACATGTTTAGCGACTGTGGCACCAATTTCTAGGGAGCAAACAACGAGCTGAGGAAGGACAGCAAATTTTGCACGTCCGAATGGTCAGCAGAAGTCGCATCAGACCTTGCATCGCACCAAACGACGTGGCACTTCAATCCTCCATCATCACCACACTTTGGAGGTCTTTGGGAGGCGGGTGTAAAACCGATCAAACACCACTTAAAAAGGACAATTGGATCTTCGAAATTAACCTTTGAAGAATATGCAACATTGCTGACACAGATCGGAGCATGCCTCAATTCGCGACCACTGTGTCCAATGACGTCAGATCCAAACGATCTGGCTGTATTAACTCCTGGACACTTCCTAATCGGAGCGCCACTACGGATGCTGCCAGACAGGAATTTAGCAGAAAGGAGCATAAATAACTTGGACCGTTGGAGATACGTGCAACGACTCATGCAGGAATTTTGGAAGCAATGGAGCACGTCCTATCTCCACTTGCTTCAACAGCGACAAAAATGGTTGCAACCGCAAGCAACCATTAATATAGGAGATATTGTTCTCGTCAAGGAAGACAACCTCCCCCCATCAATGTGGCTACTCGCGCGAATCATCGACCTACACCCTGGATCGGACGGTCTTACGCGAGTGGTTACCATCAAAACACAAAATTCGATATTGAAACGACCGATCGTAAAATTATCCCCCTTGACAATATCAAATTAAAAAAAAACACCAAAATAAATTATCCCATCCCCCTCTAATCTGAGGCTATGAATATAATAACAAACCCAAAATAAAAATACCTGAAATAAAACTAAAAAAAAAATATGTACGCACCCCTGAACCTGCGTCCCCTTTAACCAAATGAACCTAAAATAACAAAAACAACAACACACAACTCAAGGTCAACTCACCTTTACATCCCTAGGCTTCACATTAGTTTTAACACTTAATGCAATTGAATGATTTAAACACTGATATTTAAATAACAAAACACTAATGCATTGTTTTTTTTCATGGCCACATGCACCTAACCTCAAAACTACGGATGAGAAAGTGGCTGCGAGAACTAAGTCAAACAGCAACGGCATTAAAACCGATCACCAAGGAAAGCGGATACCACTAGACACCAAGCCTGGAGGCCGGGAGCATGTTGGTTCCCAACAAAAAGCTACCAAGACATCACAAGAGGAACAACTGGAAGAAAGGGTCTTCCCACCGGAGCTCGGCACGTGGCGACCGTTGAGGCGATGTTTGTGCATCGTACTAGTCATTGCAATAGGATTATTCAGTGTTAACAAAACGTACAACAATATTCGCAATGACTAGAACTAATGCAAAGAACATAAAAGCACAATTCGCACAAAAACTCCAGAACAAATAAACGGAAAACAACACAAAAACTCCCGAATTCCCGAAACGATGAAAACCCGACCAAGTAAACAACACCAAATTGACCAAACTAAAGTCGGAAACGTCAAATGGAAAGGTACACCGATAGCCAAGCTATAGTTGGTCTCCTTTTGCAGCAGTCAAGGCGAATTCCACCCCAACTAGTTGTCGCACTAAGGAATTGGGTAGGAGGCAGATCGCACCAACTTGCAAATCGTGCTACCTCGCTCACACACACGACTAAACAGGGGAATGGTCTAAATTAGCGTGTATTAGTAAAATAAATTATATTTTTATGTAACACATATACCCAGGGGATCATTTTCACGTTCAAGGGCAATGACCATATGATGTACAGCTGAGGTGGTATATAATCACCGAGGTGTACCAATTTGTAGTCATTCGAATTAAGACTTTGAATATAATAAGTTAGAACGTTATGCGAACGCCTGCGTGTTTTATTTTCTTGCTAAGTGAATCAACTAATTCAATAGCTATTGCTGAGACGCCTTCGCCAGCATTTTTTTTCTCGAACGTCCCCTACGTTGAGAACAGGTAATGTATACTACCACTGGCAAAAAGAAATTTATTGTACCTCTAAGTATATTCGAGTTTGGATTGCTTGCTTGCATTTTTAAGCGGGTACGTAAGGACTACGCAACACTACTTCGCTTCAAGAGCAAAGCAGCCGGACATAGGAATTTCCAATATCCCCGTCTAAATAATTCTATGCCAATAAAAGGTGCTTTCCTGTCAGGATACTACGTTCACAGCAACAGAACATAGGAAGTATTACTAAGACACTAACTACCGGACAGTGATACGTTTGCCTCTGACAGCACTCAATTATATGTGGCGGTCTGCAATCAGCAACGGACATTGATGCGCGTATACACGCTTCAATCGGACAGATCGACAGTCAGCACACATATTCTGTTCTCTCGACTTCCAATTTCGGGATGCTACTGTTTAGCAACAGACGTAGGTAGTATCTCCAGGACGCTAAATACCGGCCTAAACTAGTAGTTGTAGTCCTCCAAATGACTCTAAAACAATAGAAAATATAGAACAAAAACGCAAGAGCATAACTCAAAAAAAGAAAAAAATACAAAAGAGGATGTAAGGGCAAAGGGGGATTTCCCGATGTCCTCGAAAAATAATAAGTAACAAATGATTAGCATAATCGTGTATTTTCGTGCCCCACGTTGGGCGCCATTCTGTAACGATTTATTTATTGTTATTCCTTCAACATTACAAGTAATTGTGTAGGAATAAGGGATTCTCGTGAGAAGCTGTGATGGAGAATCTCCGCTCACCAATCTGTGTCGATTTTTCCTATTAATTAATTACCCGAGTCGTGTAATAGAGGGCCAGATCGAACGCCACCCCGTATAACCATGTATAACCAATGGTATTAGAAGTGTGACCCACATCGGACGGAAGCCAATCTGTAACAAAACTTATTGAATTACCGAAGGCTAGTTGGTAATTCTCAGGCCCCCCGTTGGAAATTGTAGCCCCAGGTAGGGCTCCCATCGTTAACAGTATTAATAGAAAAAGGCGGCAGGCTTGAGTGAGGCGAAGAAAGATAATCTCCGAGTATCATTGCCTCTCACTGTTCGAACCGTATCCGGATACACGCACGCTGTGCGTGCGTAGCTGTAATTACGATTTAGTTCGTCCAAAAACATTTCCCCCCGTAGACTACCGTTATGACGTTAGGTACAGAATCCACAGCCAGTGCAGGCAGATGGGAACGAAAGGGTGTTCAGGCCTTCGAAGCGTGGGCATGCTAGTCGTTACTCATCCTAACTCGACGGATGGGGTGGGGGGGGGGGGGGGGGTTCTTGCGACTCCAGCTCTGAACGGTGTTACGTTTTTTTTTATACATGCCTCATCTGCAAATATTAAAAAGGTGGGGCGCGAATATACTATGCTATTCAAGGACTTATGTTGCTATTATTCTTTCTATATTCCCAGAGGTGGTGACCATGATGGTATTGAATCACCTGAGTGGATGTGCCCTCCCGCACATTATGAAACTATGCAGATTCACAAGGTCATGGTCGTCGTGTCACTCTAAATATTTATGAAGAGCTCCTAAATGTGAAATAACTTCCCTTACCGGAGCCTCCCCTTAATCCCTATTATCTGCGACAGTCTCCTCCACCTGATGTAATTACCTTTCTAACCCTGCATTATCTGAATATTAATTGCGAGTGGGCCAACCCAAAAGATATGTGTATGTATGCTTAGAATACCTACATTTATTCAAAAATCAAAATATAATATTACCTTAATAATTATGCTTATGTTTATGGTTTCCTTAAAATTAACTTATAACTATCGCTTTTTCTTTGCGTGGTCATTCACTAACATACCGAACCATTCAGGGCGGGTCAAAAATAATTTAAAATTTATCAATAATTATCTACGTACAATTCCTACATTGTTTGTGCATTAAGAATTTTTGTCGCTCTCCTATAAAATGCAGTAAAGACAGTATGGCACGGGGCCGTGTCTATGCTTAGTAATTTAAAGAACCTATAAGCACAGATAATAAATTTATACAGTTGTCTCACCCTTATGACGAGAAATGATATATGAAACTGAATCAACCAAAAAAAAAGCCTTTTCCAAAAGGTTTAACACATTCACTAAATGCACACAAAATCTATTTCGCTCCTCTTCTTTTCTATGAATGAAAACTAAGGCAAAGAAAAAACTGAAATCATTTTTATACCCTATTCTAAGGGTATATTAATTTTGACGCATAGTTTCTAACATACCTTAATATTGCCCGTAGACCCCTAAAAGTTACTATATTTATGATCAGCATCGATAGTAATGTCGATCTAGCCATGTCCGTCCGTCCGTCCGTCCGTCCGTCCGTCCATCCGTCGGCAAAAATTAGGCCTTTAAACTGGACCTAGAGAGCTGAAATTTTAACCATATACTCTCTAGGGTCCCGAAATAATCAAGTTTACGAATTTTTGAAATCCGCCAACAGACAAGCCCACAAACACAAAAAAAACCAAATTTTGGAAAAAATCGAATTTTGAGCTAGAAAGCTGAAATTTATATATGATCTGTGACTCCTGAAACTGCTCGGGATAAAAAAAATTCAAAATCCGCCCACTTATACATAAAACAATTTTTTTGAAGATCCAAAGTTTGAGCTAGGGAGCTGAAATTTATAATATATACTCTCTATGGGCCCTTTATGCTCATGTGTAAATATTTTCAAAATCCGCCCACTGACACGCCCACAATTAAATAAAACAATTTTATTGAAACACCCAAGTTTGAGCTAGGGAGCGTTTTTTTTTGTATGTTGTATGTAGAGCGTTCTTAACAATTCAACCATACTTAGACTTTTGTCACGCCCACTTATGAGGTATAGGAATAAGAATAGGGTATCCAACAGTTCGCCCAAGCGGACTGTAGCCTGTCCCTATGTTTTATTTTCTTTTTCTTTCATAATCCTACTGCACAAACACACATAAATACACCATGATCATTCTTCACAAATGAAAAAAAAAACTTGTTTTATTTTGATTTTTTTTTTTGTGTTGTGTTCCTTGGTGGTGATACGCTGAAAACAGGTGCAGGAGAGTTAGTCGTTTTGTCGATGACCAGAAAAAAAAACATTTTCCTTTGTCTTTGGAAATAGAAAAAAAGCAAGGGCATGGTTTTCTTTATAGCTCGAGTTCTTATAATCGGATCTTCGAGATAAAATATATTGTAATGCTAGCTGCGTGCATTCATTTTGGCTTTTTTTATAAATTCATCTTTTTCATCAATTTTCTAGAATCTCCGCGAATACATTTTTCTTTTTTATAGGAGTATCTTCTGAAACGTAATAAAGTTGCTGCTGACTGGTGTCAATAGAATGGCTGCACGTGTAAAGCAATTATATGATGAGTAGGGCAACCAAATATTATTGTCTATAAAAATCTTTTAAAGTGCTTTAAATATGCTTTTTTTAATTTAAAAAGATAACTTCCTCAGAAATGGGCAAGTACTTTTTGTTCAGACAAGAATAAATTATGTACTGTTTTCTGTTTAAATAAGGGTCTTCCTGTAGATTTGTATTGAACACGATTTGTATAAGTATGTTTTTCTTGACATTACTTTGTTAAAAAAATGCGTTTCCTATTGAGTTATTTAATTTTTATTTTCTTTCTTAAAACAGCGAAAACGAGAAAAAATTCCTGATGAACACGTTTTCAAACAGAATATTTACCTCTTTTTGAGCTAAAACCAATTGAAGAGCTAATATAAGACCTGCTTAAAATGTCCACAGACACTGCGAATCATGAACACGCATGCAGATTTTGCAAAAATACTTGACCTTTGGTTATTTCCATAATCAACAAAACCTTCAATTTCATCCTTGAATTTATTGTAGGTCAGATTATTCTGTAAGCTCATTTCATCAAAAATAACGTTTACCTCTCTATCTGTATCTTTTGCTGATAATTTTGATGTAACGTTCCTTATTTCTTCTAAAACGTTAATATGTGCCCCAGGAGAAAGGCTTTTTATATTTATCCATCTATGTAAAGAAGATGGATTTGGCAAGTGTAATCCAAGTTGATCTCTGAGAAAGTTGTAGCCGCAGGACGAACGAAAAAAAATGCACTGTGCAATCCACTGTTGCACTTGAGGACACTCTGGATACTACCTTGCCGGACGGTTACTTGGCATGCTTGCATAAGCCAAAGCTAGGTGAAGTCGGGATGGGTATGTATGGGTTTTGTCCTTCGGTAGCCAGACGCAACAAAAGAACTTTTTGTCTTCATGCCAAGATTTAAGAGCAAACACTTTCCACTCAATAATTAACGGACGGACCCTACTCGTTACCGTACAGTCTGGTTCGCGGGGCAATAGGTGTTAGGTTGTCCTGAGTACGCTGTGTTCCCTCCCACTCACGAAATTAGTGAACGCCATGACAGCCTCCGTACTCATGATGTCAGTAGACTGTCCCTTGTTTAAGACCAATATCAAATCTAATCTATAAAATCATTTCTAATCAATTCACGCGCGACCACACATAACCCCATGTAAATTCGAAATTAGAACATGTCAATGTATAGGTGAACACATTTATCTTTTATTAAATCCTAAGTAAATAGCCATAGTTAATTTTAAGTAAGTAATTCTGTTAGATTTAGTTATGCATTAGATAGGTAATAAATCAAATTAGGAAAAAAAATTAGAATTAGACCAAAACAAATTTAAAGAATATATAGAAATAGTTTGGCAATAAAAAAAAGTCAATAAACTCTTAAACGAAAACTCACCACTTATCCAGATATTGTGCACAATTTCCGAAGGGTTTCACTGCTGCAGCTCTATAGGTTAATGCTTGAAATTATATTTTCAAGTGCGATGCCAGAGGGGAGAACTCCACTCACAAGCACATGTGGGTGTTGCAGAATCTGATTTTCTGACTCGGAATGACGTGTTCACCTGTTCGCTCGTAAGCGGGCGGGAGATTTTTAAGAAAAGTCTTGCCCTTTTTAGGGATGCGATGAGTACGCCACAAACTCTATTGCCTCGACAACCCGGTGGGGCCAGAGCTTACTGGATAGTTTGCCTAAATATGTACCTGCATAAATGCAGAATAAATTACTCGAACATAATTACTGAATTATTACCTTGGTACTAAATTTAATCCGTGACTAGTCGAGTTTGTGGCGTTTGATATGTGAATATTTTCTCCCCTAGAGTTGGTTACGGAACGCCTATTAGTTAAAAGAAATTATTGCTTGCGCAAGTTTTGAACAGGATATTGGTCAAAGTTACCTCGAAGAAGTTTGGAGCAGATCTTCTGAATAGTGTCTTTCGGAATGTAGGCCCACGAGCAAAAGAACTCGTTTTCAGAAAGAAATTCCAAGGTAACCCTCAGAGTCGCTTGTAATGTTGGTACTACTTATTTCCGTAAAATGCCGACTGTAATATTTTCGTTCAGTTTTCAATGTTGAATTCCATACGGACAGTAGCAGGGATGTCAAAGGGAGCTACCCGGATTTAAAACATGCGTAACACCACTTCTCATCTTTGGTGTATTCTCTTAAGGTTTGCGATAAAATAAGTTTAGCAAAAGTTTTAGTGTTTTGATTTACACCCTCCATTAAATCGATTTCTTTTTCGATAGAATTCTTTTCATGAGATCGGAGCCTTTTTTTAGTCTTTTGAAGTCGAGTAATTTTCTGTAGCATGGTTATCTTTCATTTTCGATTTGTTTGTATTTTCATTCTCAAGACACCATTTTCTTTCTTTAGCTTTCCAATGCTTTTTATATAAAATGATTGCCTTTTTAAATGAGCTTCGCAGTTTGTGCAGGTGAATTCTATTTTTTCGTTTGGTCTCTTTGCTGATAGTCTTTTTGACGCACAATTCAATTCTTCAGCATCAATTTCATTATAATTCACCCCAGCTTCGCTTTGCTTTTCATAAGTAATTTTGGCTTTACTCGGATCAAAATTAACAGATTCATTATCTGAAAAAGACATATCTTCACATCGCTTCAAATTAAGCGAGGAAAAAAATATGCAAGGTATAAAGAGCTTTCTGAGCTTTGTTTTTGAAAGCTCCCTGTCTGTTAAGGCTTGTCTGTTAAGGGAAAAAAATGATTCATATTTTTCTGCAGGGATGAGACATCTGTATAAGTTTATTATCTGTGCTATAAATTTATAAACCGTGGCGTGCGTGACTGTCGCAACTCTCCACAAGGTCTGAGTTGATAAAGGCATACGAGGTGAGTCGTGTTCCCTAGGTTCGCGTATTTGCTGTTCTCACTGTTATTCAATAACCTATGTTCTCGCAGATTACGTGGCGGAGACTCTCAAGGAGGTCTCTTATATTATTTGCGATTGAATTTATTTTACTACAATAAATTGCACAGATTTACTACACACAAAACACTAGATTAATAGAAGGGTTCGAGACGGCACTGTTACACAACTCCGAAGATTTCAATACCTCGACGGTGTCGACTCGCTATTACCAAAACATTAACTTCACCGGGGTCCTATGGTGTGCGCAGCATATGGATGACGGCGGCTGCTAAAGCTATGGGAAAAATGGTTAAGATATTGTTACATCCAAGCTATGATTCGAAAAGATAAAACGTTATTCTATTTAATTCATCTTTATTAGTTCTCTTTCAATGTAATTCTTGATTATTATTCTAATAATTCCCTTATTTAATTCAACAATTCACTTTCACAATTAATCACTTTAAATACACAATCACTTTTCTCTTACTCAATACTTGTACTTTTTCTCTATACTTTTCACTACTGTCATCTATCGCACTTCTTTATCGCGGTTCACAACTCGAATGTCTTGGGTGCTCCTGCGACATCTATTTATATCTCTTAGTGACACCTTTCGAAATTTCCAGATTCGTTGAGTTTAGAAGGTTCGAGAACAACATAACTATGTATGTACTAGTTATTCCACAGCTACTCAAACTGATATCCATATGCTACCAAAATCGGTAATATGGCTACTTTCTACTAGATGGCGCAACTTGACTAATTGATGCTCAATGACACAGTTTGAGCAAACATGCAACAATATCCCCCTCTTAAACTTGTTCGTCCCGAACAAGCACGTCAATATTTTCGCCATGGTAGCGATGGAGACGATCCACATGGACAACTTTCAGCTTGCCTCCTCCTCGCTGGATCCGGTAGACAACATCGTTGATGCGCTTCACTATCTTATAGGGACCTTCCCAATCCTGCTGTAGTTTAGGTGACATGCCTTTTCGGCGATGAGGGCTGTATAGCCATACCAGATCTCCTTCCTGGAATCCTGCGGTGGTTGCTTTTGTATCGTACCTCGTCTTCATGCGGTCTCTAGTTTTTCGATGAATGTTTCTGATGAATTCCCTGAGATCCGCAACATAATCATCCTCATTCGTTGCTTCATCAGTCGGAGATCCAAACATCAATTCACTAGGTAACCGGATGGTTCGACCAAAAAGGATTTCGGATGGAGTATGTCCTGTTGTGTTATGAACTGCGCATCGATAAGCTAATAGGAACATGGTTTTCTGCTTGTCCCAGTCCTGCTGGCAGTCGCCAACAACCTTAGAAAGGTGTTCGTTTAAGGTTCTATTGAAGCGTTCCACCATTCCGTCCGATTGTGGATGAAGCGGTGTTGATCTTTTCTTCTTAATCCCTAGTAGCCGGCATACTCCTTGAAAGATCTTCGACTCGAAGTTGCAACCTTGGTCCGAGTGCAATTCCATTGGTACGCCAAATCTGCTTACCCAGTTGTGGACAATCTGCTCTACCACGGTTTTAGCTTCTTGGTTAGGTATAGCAAATGCTTCAGGCCATTTAGTGAAGTAGTCACTGTTGGTATCTGGAAACGGTCCAACGTTGTATTGATGCATCTTGCCTTGCATTTTTACTCTCGGGCCTTTACTGGCTGCGCAAGTGGCGCATTTTCGGCACCTGTTTTCGACATCGTCTCTTGCGTGGATCCAGTAAAAGTGTTCTCGCACTTTTTCGAGTGTCTTATTTATTCCCAAGTGACCTCCGGACACTCCATCATGCAGTTCCCTAAGTACTTCGTTGACTTTTGCTCTGGGTACCACAAGTTGCGGGCTGGGCAAAATCCTCACACTTTAGTCCTTCACGTGGGCGCCCGCCTGAAAATGGCTAACCGGTCAAACGGTTAGTGTCAGCCAAGGATTTACGCTAATCGTCTCAATCGTTTGTCGTGATCCATTAGTGTGAGGTAGGAGTAAACCTTTAAATCCAACCTAATTCCAGTGGTGGAGCGAGCATATAGCAAACCGTACCCAAGGATGAAAGGCTGGGGGTAAAACCAGTCGCGCACGAGCTCCCTCCGACGCCCAGGCAAGGTCGGTTGTATTAAGTGCCTTATCTCGGTAAGTCGGCTCTGCCCGGATGGACTCTCTTTTCCGGACGTACTCGTGGGACCCTAATAACAAAATGAACAAAAACCAAAACATTAAAGAAACAGAAACAGAAAATATAAAAAAAATAATAAAAAAAAAACAAAAAAGGAAGAATCCCTCTTAGGGACCTCTTCCGAGGAGGAGCTATTAGCCTCCAGCCAGGAGACAGTAGTTGACCCCTCAAGCCTAAGGAGCACCAGCCATAGTATTCCTTCAGGCGATCAACCTACCACTTCCAACTCTACAGTTATGGCCGAGGATACCAGCCATAGTATCCAAAAGCCACTCAATATAACTGAAAAACCCACAACTGGGAGCACCAGCCATAGTGCACCCAAACCCAAGAAGTCCTCTGGCTCTCTCTTGAAGTCACGTTACAACAGGGCTGTCTACATTCTTGCAAAGATTGCGAAGAATGAAGAGACTGGCGCGACTCTAGAGAGGGATAAAGAGGACAAAATAAAGTACCAAAAGGTGGTGGACGAGTACGTCAACTACCAAAATAACCCTAGGCAAAATCGACAAAAGAAAGAGAGTGTGAAGAGAAAAAAAGGTTGTAGTTGCTGTCTGAGAGGCCCAGTATGGTAGTCTTCCTGACCCAGGGCTCTTGAATGATGCCGATGTCAATGTCTTCCTCTCTGAGGAAGACCAGAAGATTCTCCGATGCACATTTCGAGTGCTGGAGATTCGACTGGATGACTTTCAACATGTTAAGATTGGGTGTTGGAAGCGATCGCCAGTTCCTCCACCACCATATTGGCAGCGGCGACATCGTCTATGTCATCGTCGGGTACTGTCGATCGGAAGATCTTGAGTTTGGCGAGCCGTATGCCAAAACTCAGCTTGTAATCAGCTGCTTCTAGTGCCCCTAGGCACTCCTCGTTGATTAGCAGCAGGTAGGATAAGCTGTTTTTCTTGGGTTCTTCTGCCTTTATGACAGCCCAATCGTCCATAGGAATGGTCGGATTTTGAAGCTTGAGGCACTTAAGCAGACTCTCAGAGTCCGGCATCATTCAAGAGCCCTGGGTCAGGAAGACTACCATACTGGGCCTCTCAGACAGCAACTACAACCTTTTTTACAAAAAAGACGTCGGTAAGCCAAGAACATGCATTTTAGCTAAAAAATACATTAACGCTTTCTTATGTCCCAACTTCAGCTCGGGTGATCTAACCGTCGTTAAGCTTGAACTCACCCAGGGCCAAACCACATTCATATCATCCGCTTATATGGCGCACGATAAACCATCCCCGCCAGAAGAAGTGCAGCAACTCACAGCAGAGATACAAGCGAGACAAGGCAGTCTGCTCATAGGCTGTGACGCTAACGCTCGACATCATCTTTGGGGCAGCAAAGAAATAAATGAACGAGGTGAGTCTTTATTTGATTTTCTTTTAACTACAGATCTATGTGTATGTAATATAGGTAACACCCCTACCTTTATATTTCCAAGTACGGAAACTCATAACGGCTGGGAAGAAGTGTTAGACATTACACTCAAAACAAACAATGACATCTTCAGGGTTGAGAATTGGAGAGTCTCCAACCTAAAGTCCTTCTCGGACCACGAGTGGATACTCTTCAATCTGAGTATCAAGATAGATACTCCTACTCCGTACAGAAATCCAAAAAGAATTGACTGGAAGAAATTCGGTCAAATATTGAATTCTAAACTCCCTAATCTACCACACCTGAAAATTTAATCAGGTGCAGAACTGGACTCAATTGCGTTTGCACTAGGCAAAGCTATGAACACAGCTTTTAAGGCATCGTGTCCCGTTAAATATAGCAAAAAAAACCTTACCGCCGTGGTGGAATGACGACCTAACCATCCTCAGAAGGCTGACTAGGGACATTTTCAACATCTGCTATAGGCATAAGTTTTGGCAACCCTACAAGGATTGCCTAAAGTTCTATAAAAAATCTATCAGATCAGCTAAGACACAAGCATGGTCTGAATACTGCCAATCCATCGATTCTCTTAATGAATCTGCAAGACTCAGTAAGATTCTATCCAAAGCACACTCCAGTCCATCTTTTATCAAGAGAACGGACGGAACCTGGACGGAATCCACTGACGAATCCTTGGAGCTTCTACTTAACACACACTTTCCTGGTTGCACTGACTACTGCGCACTTCCGCCCCAAATGAGGGGAGAGCTCCCCTCTCAACAGGAGGAGATTGAGCGCATTATAACCAAGGAAAAGATTCTCTGGGCCATTCACAGCTTTGCTCTGTATAAATCACCAGGGCAGGATGGCATTCTCCCCATCATGCTTCAAAAACATGACGAGATAGTTGTGCCCCTACTAGTTGAAATTTACAGAAGCAGTATCCTACTAAATCACATACCTCAGTCGTGGAAGTATGTCCGAGTAGTTTTCATACCGAAAGTTGGTAAAAGAGGTCACGGATCCGCGAAGGACTTCCGTCCTATTAGCCTAACCTCTTTCATACTCAAAACTCTAGAACGCGTACTTGACCTTCACATAAGAACAGGCCTTGAAAGATCTCCCTTATGCAACTCACAGCACGCATACCTCAAGGGCAGGTCGACGGAGACCGCTCTTCATGAAGTAGTGCGTACAGTCGAAAGGTCACTCTTCCATCACCAATACACCTTAGCCACCTTCTTAGATATAGAGGGCGCGTTTAACAACGTCCACACTGAATCGATCCAGAATTCTCTCCTAGAACTAGGCGTGGAGGACTTTGTCACTTCTTGGATCATTTCCATGCTCAAAACGAGGATCATTCAAGCAAAACTAGGCAATACCCTTCTAACCAAATCAGTAAGTAGAGGAACACCTCAAGGTGGGGTGATCTCACCTCTCTTATGGATTATAGTTCTCAACAAAATCCTGTCAAGTCTCGACAGGGAGGGTATCAAAGTCGTTGCGTATGCGGATGACGTGGTTGTTCTAGTATCAGGAATGTTTCCGACCGTGATAAGTGAAATCATGGAAAGAGCACTGGGTAAGATTAGCGGGTGGGCTACAAGTTGTGGCCTAAGCGTTAACCCAAGCAAAACTTAACTGATGCTTTTCACCACCAAAACCAAAATACCAACCTTCTCACTTCCCCGCTTAAATAACCAAAATCTTCCTTTATCCACCAGCGCAAAATACCTTGGAGTCACGCTTGACCCCAAACTCAACTGGAAGTCCAACATCGAACACCGAGTGCGGAAGGCAAGCGTTGCTTTCTACGCCTGTAGCAAAACTTTCGGCAAGAAGTGGGGGCTTCAACCAAAGATGGTTCGTTGGCGTGTAGACCGCTTCTCAACATATTGACACACAGAAAAAAAATAGGCATCTTCGTCGACAGTCAGTCCGCGATTAAGGCTGTTAGTTCAACTAAGTCTACGTCCAAGCTTGTGGTGGAATGCAGGGATACGCTGAATAAGGCTTGTCATCGGCTAGATATCTCTCTCGTCTGGGTTCCCGGCCATAGGAACATTGATGGAAATGAGAGAGCCGATGAACTCGCCAGACGTGGCTCTGCTCTGTGCGTATCACATGCGGAGGAAGTTTTCCCTCCGCTGGGATATGTAAAGAGAGAAATCCTCCTGCACTTCATCTCAGGGGCCGAGACTTTCATCATTTCAAGAAAGATTTGGCCAACCTACGATGATGCCAGAACAAACAACCTCTTAGCCAGAACGCGTGTTGATGTCGCCAGACTAACGGCAATCAGTACGGGCCATTGGCCTTTAGGCACTCACGCAGCCAAGCTTGGCATCCATCACAACACCCACTGCCGCAGCTGCTCTGACACAGAAAAGAGTGAAACAGTGTTCCATCTTCTCTGTGAGTGTCCGGCTTTAGCCAAAACCAGACGCAGCGCACTAGGTCATCCGTTTTACAATGACCTCTCGGCCATTCATACCATCCACTTCAACAACATCATCAAATTCCTCAACTCCACAGGATGGTTTTGAGCCCCCTTAATAATATCCATCTCGCCCTTTAATTTTAGGTTCCGTTAGTTGTGGTATCAAAACGGCGCTCATTGCGCTACTTGTGTTTTCCCTCGTCAGATGACGGGAATTACAGCCACTTAAACCAACCAACCAACCAACCACAAGTTGCATCACGGCTGATGTTCCATCCGAACTTTCCCATTTTCTTTTCAAAATGCCATCCTGAACATGAAGTGAGTCCCATTGTGCCAAGTATGCCTTCAGTTCCGGACTCTTATTGGAGATCTGCTGCCAGTCCGTCTTGCCTTCATGTTCCTTCCAGGCGAGAGTCGGCTCGATATCCGCATCTTCCTCTTGAGCATTCCGGATCTGCCGTGCACTCCAGCCGCTAATGGGCTCAGCTATCAACCGTTGGACTGATACTTTATCTTTTTCCTCCTGGCGTACGCAATGTTTACAATCAGCCTTGCAGGGCCGCCGGGAGAGGGCATCTGCGTTGGAGTGAAGAGTTCCCTTTCGGTGCTGTATCTCGTAGTTATACATCTGCAGCCGTTCAATCCACTTCGCGACTCTCTCTTGGCCATCATGGATCTGCGAAAGAACGGCTCCGATCCCAACATTACTAGCCTCGGCATCTACAATAAATGTCTTTCCTGGGGTAGGGTACGCTAGAATTGAAGCATCACACAGTTGGTGTTTGAGACTCTTGAAACTCGTTTCGCATTCACCTGACCATTTGAATGGTTTTCCGTTTTCCGTCAGTTAATGCAAGCTCTTCGCGATCCTTGCAAAGTCCTTCACAAACCGTCTGTAGTAAGTTGCAAGTCCCAGGAAGCTTCTCAGTTGGTGTTTGTCTTTGGGAACGGGCCAATTTTCACCGCATCGACCTTCTCTGGGTCAGTCCTTACTCCCTCGGACGAGATGATGTGCCCCAGATATTTTACCTCAGATCTAAAGAGATCACACTTTTTCGGGTTAAGCTTTAATTGCGCACTTCGTAGTCTCTGGAACACTTCCTTCAAGTTATCTCGATGTTCTTCAAACGTTTTTCCAACAACGATGACATCGTCCAAATAGACCAAACACGTTTTCCATGTTAGCCCCAACAAAACACGTTCCATTAGACGCTCAAAGGTTGCCGGCGCGTTACACAGTCCGAATGGCATTACTGTGAATTGCCAGAGCCCGTTTCCTGCTGTGAAAGCCGTTTTCTCACGGTCTTCCGGATGGATCTGCACTTGCCAGTAGCCACTCTTCAGATCTAGAGTGGAAAACCATCGGGCTCCAGACAGTGTATCCAGCGTATCGTCGATCCTTGGTAGAGGATAGCTATCCTTTTTGGTGACATTATTAAGTTGGCGATAGTCTACACAGAACCGCGTGCTGCCATCTTTCTTTTCGACTAGCACAATTGGAGATGCCCATGGGCTTTTAGAGCATTCGATTACTTCTTCCTTCTCCATCGTCGACACCATCTCTGCAACCTCCGTCTGCTTAGCCAATGGTAATCGTCTGGGAGGCTGACGAATCGGTTTTGCATCTCCAGTGTCTATCCGGTGTTGTACAAGGTGTGTTCGGCCATACTCGCAGTCCCGCGAAGCGAATATATCAGCAAACTCGTTGATGATGTTCCCTGCCATGGCTTGCTGCTCCTGATTCAGATCGCGGTGCTGGAATAAAGTTATTTTCACCTCAGTCATTCCCATTGGTGAACGAGGCTTCGCAACACCTTCCTGTGATAGTTTCGTGATGGCAGTAACCGGTACACACTTTCCAACCACCTCACCTTGCTTCAATTTGACGCTTTTGTGTTCCGCATTAAGAACTCGTACGGGAACCATATTGTTCTTAGGCTCGACAAGCATTTTTCCAACAACGCAGTTTCGGCAGTGGTTGTCTTCTGGCTCAACTAGAAAGAATCGGTGGGCCCCAGGATCACCTTCCAGCTTTGTCCAAATCAGTGTCTCTGAAGAAGGTGGTAGGACCTCGTCCTTACTAATGACTGTCCTCAGGGATGCGGCGTTCTCGTTCCCGTACACCATCGGAATCTCTACGTTTCGATATTTGAGTACTTGCATACCAATGTCCAATACTACATCATGCGCCTTCATGAAATCGATTCCAATGATGCATTCGTCACATATATCGGCTACTAGGAAAGCGTGGGAGAATGCTAATCCTGCCAAATTTATTGTTAGTATTGTAGTAATTATTGTAAGAGTTAAGCATGTAACTCACACTGTCAAACCATATTTATTATTGTAAGAGTTAAGCATGTAACTCACACTGTCAAACCATATTTATATTCATGTACTTAAATTATATATTATGTTTATATATACACATCTAGTCATACATGTAAGATTAAGAATAATAATAAAGAGAGCGTCAGTTTCATGATCGCATTAAAACAAAACGGACGTGTCGTTATTTAATCCGCGTCGTATAGTGAAACAGTACTACAAATTCTCAGAAGTGGGATCATAAAAAAAAAAACAAATAAAATAATACCTTGCCACAAGTGAAATTGAGTGCAAAATAAAATTGGTATTACAGATTGTGTGTTTACCACAAAGTTGGTTGTGTCGCCGCTTGTTCAGTCACCGCGAAATTTTTTTGTCGCCGCTTGTTCAGTCACCGCGAAAATTTTTTTTTTTATTCTCTTCGCAATAAAAGACAGTATTGAATTCAATCGAATTCATAGCAGCAGATGTGCGAGGAGAACATCCGAGTAACGGACGACTACGAGAAGTGATCGAAAAACAGCCGCTAGACACTGCAGCTGAAAAAAAAAAACGTCATAATGAGAGAAAATGAACTGTTGCAACGGATCGCAAAAGCAAACGATAGAGCAGAAGCTAAATCAGAAGGTGGTGCAAAACGATCGGACTGGACGACAGGGGAGTTTAACGTGGCGCAACAAATTGGATTGTGGAAGGAGATGTTGCCGGAATTTAGCGGAACGACAAGTGTTGATGTGTGGCTGGCACAGCTAAGGAATGTCGAAGAAGTGTACGGTGTGGAGAAAAAAAAATTACACGCACTTTTCGTAAGTAAATTGAGAGGCAAGGCCCAAGAATGGTTGTACGCACAAACTAAATTTTTAAACGACGACATAGATAACCTGACAGAGGAGTTGAAAGAAGTTTTTGGTACAAAACAAAACAAGATGGAGATGAGAAAAAGATTCGAAAACCGAAAGTGGAAAGTGAGCGAAACTTTCAGTGAATATTTCTACGACAAAGTCAGACTGGCGACTGGATTGAAAATGGACGAAGAAGAATGGATTGAATACGCGATTGAGGGATTTTCTGATGATAACATAAGGTTATATGCCCGTGTCCAGGGGTATACAACAAAGGCAGGACTACTTCGAGCGTTCGGCAAAGTCACTCAACGGAAGGTGCAGACAGGATCGACAGCGGATAGAACGGCAAAAGATAGACAAGTGGACGGACAAAGAGTTGTAGTCAGGTGCTATAATTGCAACTCGGTGGGACACATGGCAAATGGCTGTTCTAAGCCAAAGAGGAAGTCAGCAGTACATCAGTTGTCAGAAGATGACAAGACCAATGATTACGTAAGACGTTTGTATTTTAAGTTTATAATTAATAGTGATAGTATCCTCTTTGACTGCCTCATAGACTCCGGAAGTCCGATAAGTATGGTTAGAAGATCGTGTATACCGACTAATATATCCATATATAAATGTAACACACGAAAAAAATATTTCGGGTTAAACAAAAGCTTGCTTAAAATATATGGAATGGTGTCGTGCGTCGTTTTTTATAAACAAGTTGGAATTAAAGTAAATTTTATGGTAATAGACGATGGATCGACGAGTTATGAGGCAATCTTGGGGAGGGATTTCCTAAAAAGTGGAAAATTTAAACTAGTTTCACAGTTAGAGAATAATACAACTTGCTCAAATGAAATAGAAAATGATAGTGAACGTTTTGAAAAACAGCTCTTGTTAATCGACTGTAAAGATAATGATAGTTCAGAATTGGATTTAGAAGTTGGTGAAGACGTTTGTTATGGTCATAAAGAAAAGCTTAAAATGTTATATAGGTCAAATTATTTGCTTGCCGATCGCCCTACGGAACCGGTAATAAAAACTAAAATGAATTTAACGCTAAATGACATAAAACCGTTTCAGTGTCGACCGCGTCGTTTGTCGTATGCCGAAAAAAATGAACTTAGTTCGTTACTAGACGAATATATCAGTAAAGGGTACATTAGAGAAAGCGAATCTGAATACGTGTCGCCGATAGTATTGGTGCAAAAGAAAACAGGGGATCTTAGAATGTGTATCGATTTTCGTACGTTAAATAAAGCAACTGCAAAAGATAGTTATCCAATACCGGTGATCGACGATTTACTAGACAAACTGGTAGATAAGACCATTTTTTCTAAACTAGACCTCAAGAACGGTTTTTTTCACGTATACATGCATGAAGACGCGGTAAAATATACGTCGTTCGTTACGCCGTTGGGGCAATACGAATTCTTGCGAATGCCGTTTGGTTTGAAAAACGCGCCGTCAACGTTTCAAAGACACATCAACAAGATATTTGCAGACATGATTAGGAACGATGAAGTTATAGTATACC
Source organism: Portevinia maculata (assembly GCA_949715645.1). Lineage (NCBI taxonomy): Eukaryota > Metazoa > Arthropoda > Insecta > Diptera > Syrphidae > Portevinia > Portevinia maculata. The sequence goes on along the minus strand of OX454525.1, from coordinate 12,090,475 downwards.
TAGACGATATAATGATAGCTACGACGACATACGAAGACCATTTTAGGATACTCTCTGAAGTTTGGAAGAGGATGGTAGAAAATAAATTGGAACTAAGAATAGATAAGTGCAAATTTTTACAAAAGAAGATAAAATATTTAGGTTTTACGATTACGGGAGAGGGTATACAGGCAGATGATAGGGGTATCGAAGCTATACAAAAATTTTCCGATTCCACAAACAACCCATGCAGTACAAAGTTTTCTGGGATTGTGTTCTTATTTCCGTAGATTCGTTAGAGATTTTTCTACCATAGCAAAACCATTGTACGACCTTACCAAAAAAGACAGAGAATTCAAGTTTGGTGACGAACAATTAAAGGCTTTTGAAAGCTTGAAAAACTAATTGATAGAAGCTCCGGTCTTGGCACTGTATAGTCCAAAGGACGAAACAGAACTTCATTGCGACGCAAGCGCACAGGGATTTGGAGCGATTCTGCTACAAAGAAAGCAGGACGGAAAGTTACATCCGATTTTCTATTTTTCAAAGAGAACGACAGATTACGAAGCAAAATTGCATAGTTTTGAGTTAGAGACGCTGGCAATAATAAGTGCTTTAAAACGTTTTAGGGTATATTTACAAGGTAAACAGTTCAAGATCGTAACTGATTGTAATTCGTTGACCCTAACGCTAAACAAGATAGAACTGAACCCTAGAATTGCCAGATGGGCGTTAGAGCTACAAAATTTTGATTACACTCTAGCACACAGGGCAGGTACTCGCATGCAACACGTCGACGCGTTAAGTAGATCGACAAATATTCTGACGATCGAAACGAATACTTTCGAGGAAAACCTGATAGTATGCCAAGGAAGAGACGGAAATATAGTTAAGATCAAAGAGTTGTTAGAACGATCGAACCATAATTTATACGAGATGAGAAACGGAGTGGTATATAGAAAGAAAAATGATGGCAGTGTCGTGTTTTGTGTACCAACAGAGATGGAAAGTCACGTTTTGTATAAATATCATGACGAAGTAGGTCATGTAGGAACAGATAAGGTGTTAGAATTAGTGTCAAAAAGTTACTGGTTTCCCAAAATGAGAGAGAAGATAGGATCGCACATAAAAAACTGTTTGAAGTGTATTGCTTTTTCGGCTAAACAGGGCCGTGAAGAGGGTTTCATTCACAACATACCCAAAGAAGAAAAACCGTTCGTGGTAGTACATGTAGATCATTACGGTCCAATAGACAATTCAAGGACGGCTAAAAAGTATATACTAGTGGTAATAGATGCTTTTACAAAATTCGTGAGACTCTACCCGACTAAAACTACAAATACAAAGGAAGTAAATCGAGCGTTAACGGACTATTTTAGAGCGTATAGTAGACCGAAGTATATTATTTCAGATAGGGGTAGTTGTTTTACCTCTGCAGAGTTCAAGGACTTTTTGTCCAAAGAAGGTGTTCAACACGTAAAGATTGCGACAGGTTCACCCCAAGCAAACGGACAAGTAGAGAGAGTGAACAGGAGTTTAGGACCAATGATAGCCAAATTAGTCAAACCAGAAGAAGGGGTATTTTGGGACCACGTCTTAGAGGTAGTCGAACATACACTCAATAACACAGTGGGTAGGACTATAAAAGAACATCCTAGTGTAATGTTGTTTGGAGTGAATCAGAAAGGCAAATGGTCGGATGAACTTAAAGAAAATTTGACAGAGGTAGAATCAGGAGATGTACGCGACCTGGCAAAGACACGTAGCAAAGCAGCTCTAGAACAAAAAAAGTCACAGGCATACAACAAACGATACATAGATAAAAAACGGTGCAAGCCCACAAAATATAATATAGGAGACTACGCTATGATAAAAAATTTTGACTCGCACCCAGGGGCGTCTAAAAAACTGATACCGAAATTTAGAGGACCCTACCAGATCGAAAAAGTCCTACGAAACGACAGATATCTGCTTAAAGATGTTGACGGTTTCCAACAGTCGCGACTACCTTACCAAGGAGTATGGGCGGTCGGCAATATGAAACCATGGTTGAACAAGAGTAAAGCGAATGATTGATTGTAAATTTGCAAGATCAGGTGATCTTAATGGTCAGGATGGCCGAGTTGTAGTAATTATTGTAAGAGTTAAGCATGTAACTCACACTGTCAAACCATATTTATTATTGTAAGAGTTAAGCATGTAACTCACACTGTCAAACCATATTTATATTCATGTACTTAAATTATATATTATGTTTATATATACACATCTAGTCATACATGTAAGATTAAGAATAATAATAAAGAGAGCGTCAGTTTCATGATCGCATTAAAACAAAACGGACGTGTCGTTATTTAATCCGCGTCGTATAGTGAAACAGTACTACAGTATGACCTCTCCATACACTTTCGCTGTCGCTCCTGTTGCTGTTTTCAGACAGTAATTGCTGGTGTTATGCAGCCAAGACTGACGGACGATGTCCCTCCTTATAATGGAAGCGGTGGCACCAGTGTCGATGGTTGCCCCGCACTTATTTTGTCCGATATAGGCTTCCACTGTTAGACTCTGGTTTCCTCGTTTGGTTTGGGAGACTTGAATTGTGGTCCTGTGGTCGTCGATTCCTGAAACCAACTTCTGCCCCTCGAATCTGGCACTCACTCGTTTCCCGACTGCTGGTTTTGCGAAGCTATATCTGCAGGATGGTTGTTATCTCTGCCAGATGCTTCTTCGTTGCCCCTCCTAGGAACGCAATGTGGACAACTGCCTCGTCTGGGTGGAGCTCTGCACCGGTCTACGATGTCTGGTCTTTGACATGAGCATTCAACGGCTGTCATCTCCCTTACGCGGTGGAACACATGCGATACCTGATCAGCAGCTTGCATTGTCAAGGCAAATGCTAGGGCCTCGGCGAGAGTTCTCTTTCCATCCATTCTTACGGCCATTTGCAGTTGTCTATCTTCAATGGCTTGGATAAACGCCTCCACAGCCATTTCATTGATGAGAACCTCACCAGCATTAGGATATGACAAATGTGCCAGACGTTCGATATCTGCTTGCAGCTGTTTAAGTGTTTCTCCCCGCTTCTGGACCATACTGCGTAGCTGGACCCTGTACACTTGCTGCATATGCTCATCACCGAAGCGCATCTCTATAGCCTTGACCAGGGCGTCGTAGTTGTGTTGCTTCTCTTCTGAGACAGTTTGGAGTAACTCCGCAGCTGTAATTCTTAGTGCGAGCGTTAGCGCAATCGACTTTTCCTCGTTGTCCCAGCTGTTCGCCATTGCAGCTGCTTCAAACTGTTTCTTATAAAATGGCCATGATGTTTGACCATCGAAAACAGGAGGCTGCATCTCTTTCCTTCTCGGGCAGGCCGCAACATTTTCTCGAGCCTTCTGCTTCTTCACTTTCTCGAGCTCTTTAGCCAAGTTCTCGAAGTTTATTTCATGCTTGCAAAACGTCTGATGGATTTCGTCGAATTTGGTTTCAACCTTCTCGAACTTGTGGTCAATTTCTTCGAGTTTTCCTTCAAGAACATTTTTAAAATCTTCCACAGCGCTCTTTTGGGCGGCAACTATGGAATTCTTTTGTTCTTCGAATTTAGAGTCCATTGCTTGCAATTTGGAATCTAGAAAATTCTTCTGTTCATCAAGTTTAGAGTCCATTGATTCTAATTTGGAATCTAGAGAATTTGTCTGTTGTTCTAGAGAATTCTTTTGTCCATTGAACTGAGAGCCCATAGAATTCTTCTGTTCATTGAACTGAGAGTCCATAGAATTCTTCTGTTCATCTAATTTGGCCAGAAGTAATTCCATCATAGCAGTCATATCAACGCTTGTACTTACTTGTTCTTCTGCTACGTCGAACAAAACGGACTTGGGGTTTTCTCCTTCGTGTTCAACAGATTCCTGCAGTCGAAGCACAAAATCATTTTTTCCTCCAGCTGTGGAGAGATTCTGCTTTTCCAATTCAGCTTTTAACTGCGGTATACTGAGCTGTAGTAATTTTAATGTGCGGCCCATTTTTTTTTTATTTTTTTTTTAAACTAATTCACTTCACTTTAATTTCACACTGAATACGTTTTATCCCACTTCTGACACCAATGTTGCATCCAAGCTAGGATTCGAAAAGATAAAACGTAATTCTATTTAATTAATCTTTATTAGTTCTCTTTCAATGTAATTCTGGATTATTATTCTAATAATTCCCTTATTTAATTCAACAATTCACTTTCACAATTAATCACTTTAAATACACAATCACTTTTCTCTTACTCAATACTTGTACTTTTTCTCTATACTTTTCACTACTGTCATCTATCGCACTTCTTTATCGCGGTTCACAACTCGAATGTCTTGGGTGCTCCTGCGACATCTATTAATAGGTCCGTTCGCGTACTTTATGTGTAGGAAAATGAAAAGTGTCAAATCTCCAAAATCGAGAGAGAATCCTCTCATTTCTAAGAAAAGTACGCGAACGCTTTTGTGCAAAAACTTCTTAGTTTGGCTTGAAAAGAAGCAACAGCTGTTTTTTTTGCTCGAAAACTCATACGATTTCATCATTTGACAGTTTTCATTTTCTTACCAGCTGAAATTCTGTGTGAAGAAAAATTAACGAAAGTACATTTTTCTTTCGTTCATCTTTTCACCATTTTCTCAGTACGCGAACGCGTTTGGGTAGTTTTGCACGAAAGTTTAAATAAATTTACGTTTGCATATTAGTTCGCGAACGGACCTTATATCTCTTAGTGACACCTTTCGAAATTTCCAGATTCGTTGAGTTTAGAAGGTTCGAGAATAACATAACTTGTATGTACTAGTTATTCCACAGCTACTCAAACTGATATACAAATGCTGCCAAAATCGGTAATATGGCTACTTTCTACTAGATGGCGCAACTTGACTAATTGATTCTCAATGACACAGTTTGAGCAAACATGCAACAATATATTATATTTGTAGAGTATGTAATTGCCGATGTTGTTGTTGTCTCAGCGCTCGAACGCTCTTTACAGATAACTGAAAACTCGTATCTAAACTATCTCGACTATTTGCAGATGTGAATAGGTGAACACACGAATATATGTAATGCGAATATGATGATAATATCATATACGTAATTCGAACAAGAATAAAAAGGAGAATATATTATAGTCTTAAACTAGCTTACGGGCTTTATATATATCGCCAACTGATGATGGTGAAGATGATATCTTTATGCTGCGGGTGCACTCTCACTTGTCGAGATTTGGTGTCCCGATCTCGTGCTGCTGAAGATGATGGGTGCCGAATCCGCTTGTGGATTGGGACGCTGTCCGTATACACGGGTGTTGATTTTCTCGCTGTTCTAAACGGAATTCAGTACAGTTTTTTTGTACGGGCTGCCCGCGGTCTGTTTCTTCGAAATTATATCTTGTTGTACATCGCTGGTTATGAGTATGTTGCTACCGTCTCACTGACGTGCGATCGAGATTAAATTCTCGCGAAGGTGGTTATGCTTTTTATTGTTTCAGTATTTTATGATGTCGTAGATGTTGGACTCTGCATTGATTTCAGTGCTGTGGCGCTAGTACTGATGACGCCGCACTTTTGGGGGTTTTCGTAGCTGATGAACTCTGCATTATTTTCGTGGCTTGGTGTTACAAATATATGTTAGGGGCCGTGCCACAAGGATGGTGATACATGTGCCACAATGGATGGCGATGAATTTGCCACAAGGATGTTGCAACGTAGCCTCCCTGGATAGTGATTCGTGCCTCAAAGATGGTGGATGATTTTTGCCACAAGAAGCTATAGGTATGCCACAAGGATGGCCGCCGTCGCATGTCAAATTGTTGCGCTTGCAGCCGTGCATGCGCTTAGCGATATGATTCGCCCGCTAATTGTATGTTGCTGCTGTCGTTGCGCCCGATTTGGAATCGAAGATCGTCCTGAGTCGCCTGAGGACAAGTTAAATTATAATTAGCACCATGCTAAATTACGATTGGGGATGCGGGACGTGGAAGGAGAATAATTGTATGCATTTAGATAGATCTTTTCTTACCTGAATAATTTCACCTATTCGATGCGATGATTATGTGGTGTGCTGGTGCAGTTATTTGCTTTTGCACGCAATAGATTACACTTGCATATTTGTAGGACAACTTATGCCGACGACGGCCATCACGAAAAAGACTGCACAAGCATTAGCAAGTGGTATTTAATCATGTTGGTCGGTACGGCTTTCGCCTATGTTCGTTGACTTTGGTGGGTCGCGGTTGGCACTACCTGTCAAAAGTTTCGTATTGCATACCTATTGGTGGATGTGTTCGCGGATCGGGGCCGTTGAATGCAAGGTGGTGGTAGATGTTCAACCGAGTGTTTTTCTTGGTGATCCGAGTATTGCATCGAATAAAAGTAAGTATTCGATACGCCGCGGCGGCGTGGAAAATACATCCCTTACAAAACTTGTTCTTACCTCAAGCGCTCGCGCGAGAAAAGGACAAGACAAAGGATGTTAATCACATGAAGCTATGTTTCGAAATCGACCCACCCCTGACTTTAGGCTGTCTCATGCACAGACTGTATTAGCCGGGCATGAGGTTATAGTATGCATGCAGCTATTTCCTTAGGTCTTTGGAATGGAACACTCCGGTACGTGAACCGTTAAGGTTTTCCATCTCATAAAGGTTGTTACCTATGACTGAGCGAATCTTTTCTTTCACAAACTTCCGACAAAGTTTGGCACTTAGATGCTTAGTAGCATCGCTCAAGACGAAATTGCGTCGATAGACTACGTCGCCTACCTTATGCTTGATGTCTTTGCTTCGGGTATTCTAGACTTTTTCGTATCTATGATGCGCTTCCTCCAGCGAATCCTTGACGTACTTATGAAGTATGTTCATTTTGGATGCTTTCGGAACGACTTCTATCTCCGAGTTGTTTAGCCCTCCTTAGCCCTCCTAAACATGGTAATGCCTGAATGTACTGTTGTACGAAGTGCACATGCTATGGACGGTAATTGAGAATCCCAATTGGTTAGTCCTGGGTCAATGTAAGAACGTATTGCCGCTAATATGGATCTGTTCATTCTTTCGCTTGCGTTGGATTGCGGCGTGTACGAAGCGGTTTTGATGTGCCTAATTCCGAACGTCGACATGAGTTTTCCGAACTCGTGGCTCGTAAATTGTTTGCCATTGTCGGTCAATAGAGTTTCGGGGTCACCGAAAAGTAAAAAGATTTGTTCCTTCAGAAATTTCGCCGTGATCGTGGTCGTTGCTTTCTTCAAAGGCTGAAGTAGTACAAACTTCGTTAGCTGGTCTAAAGCTATCACAATATGAGAATTACCGGATTTGGATCTGGGATAGGATCCTAAGAAATCTACGTATAGAAGTTGGAATGGTCGTTCGACCCGGAACTGATTTCCCATCGGTGCTCTCAAGATTGTGTTTGGAGCTTTCGATGTCCGACATATGTCGCATTTGCTGATAAATGTCTTTACCTGAGTTGGCATATTGGGCCAGTTAAACTGGGCTCGCAGACGATGCAGCGGCTTGCCGATGCCGCCGTGTGCAGCTCGAGTAGGGTAGTGAGCCAGACGAATCAGGTCTTCCGTTAGCTGAGGGGGGAACCAAAGTTTCCAAACCGAGTCTTCCTGCAGCGGATGTCCGGAGCTGTGCCTTACCTTCTTATAAACGCAAGCATTTACAATGCGAAGGTCCGGTAGCTGCGATTGATTTTGCTCTATGATATTGATGATATTAAGATATTCAGCCGAACGAAAACTGGGGTCGCCGAGGTCTATTTTCAGAATGTCCAGATGTGAATCAGGTATATCTGCCCTGTATACTATCGCATCGACTCCGTACACTCGAGAGAGCGCGTCGGGTACCACGTTAAGCGATCATTTGCGATGCTCGATCTCGAAGTTGTAACCTTGTAGATACAAACTCCATCTCGTTAACTTGCCGTTTAGGTCTTTATGGCTCATCAGCCACTTAAGGCTGGAATGGTCTGTTATGATCTTAAACTTGTGTCCTTCAACATACGCTCGAAATTTACTAACTCCCCACACTGCAGCAAGACATTCTCGCTCAGTAACACTGTAATTCTGTTGCGCGGCGTTCATTTTGTGCGAGTAGTAATATATTGGACGCTCGCATCCCGTTGAATCAACTTGATACAACACGTAACCAATGCCTGTAGCCGAAGCATCGCATGAAATGATTGACTAAAATCGGTGCTGATGTTAACAATGCTTTTAGTTTGTCGAAAGCTTCTATAGCTTCATCGTTTAATTTGAACTTCGTTCCCTTTTTTAGAGTATCTAGTTATTAATAAACCTGTGGTACCAGCCGGTCATGCCTAAAAATATTCTGATTTGCCGGGCGGTTTTGGGTATCGGAAATTCGGTTATTGCCTGTATTTTACCAGGATCGATTTTCAAGCAACCATCTCCGATTACAAATCCTAAGTACTTTAGCTGCTTATAGCAAAATTTGGACTTTTCTACATTTATTGTTAGACCTGCTTCGCGGAGACGCTTAGCCACTACGGATAGCATAAAGAGATGCCCTTCGAAGGTGCGAGATGTTATGAGCAAGGCATCCAAGTAGACGAAGATGTTTTCCTTAAGTTCGTGCGGTACCACTTTGTCCATGAGTCTGCATAGGCGCTGTGACGCATTACAGAGACCAAAGGGCATTACCTTGAATTGGTATAGGGGGCGTCCTGGGACGGTGAAAGCGGTCTTTTCCCTGGAGCTTTGCTCCAGCCGTATCTGCCAAAACGCGTCCTTAAGATCCACGCTAGAAATATAGTGTGTATCTGTTAGGCGCGATAGCAAACCTTCTACATGCGGCAGCGGATACGCGTCCTTTTTGGTGACGTTGTTCACTTTCCGTATGTCTAGGCACATTCTGTCTTTCCCCGGGCGTTGTATTAGAATGACCGGAGAACTCCAAGGGCCGGAACTTACTTCAATGACGCCAAGACGTAGAATTCGATCCAACTCCGCATACAGAAGCTTCTGTATCGCCGGTGATATAGGATAGTGTCGCTGTTTGACGGGTTCAGCCGTTCCGGTATCTATAATATGTTCCTCCAGATTTGTTTTCCCTAACCCAAGAGTGGTGAAGGAAGGAAAACAGCTGATGGCTTCTTTCAATCTACTGGCTTTATCGCTTGATAGCACATGTGCATCTGTGAGACTTCTTATAGCAGGGGGTTCTGGCAATTTTGCGCTCCTGTCGGTAAACAGATGTTCAAAGTTTCCAGAAATTTACTCCTAAAAATAAAGGTTGATTTAGCGAAGGTACGATGTATAACGTAAGGTCATGTTCGCGGTTGTTATATGCGAGTCTGGTGACTAGGTATCACCTGGGATTTAAATTGGGTGAATGGTATTCCTTTCTTCATCATGACGTCGTAACCTTTTCTTCCGAGACAACTTACCGCTGCGCCACTATCTAATAGGCCAGCTAATACTTCTCCAAAAATAGTTACATTAGCATAAGGACGGGGATCGTCCGAGGCAAATCTTATTTCAGAAACAGCGTTGACTACCTTGTGGAAAATGGATTTATCCTTGAATTGGGTTCGTAGTTTTTTAATCTTGTCCGAGACTATATGTTTGGTTTTTTTTTTAAAATGCGTTTCCTCGCTTCGTAATAGGCTTTTAAGCGTTCATGCAAGGTTTTCGTACGTATGGGAATCTTCTCTACGACGGGTTCTGTTTCATTCTCCTTTTCTTTCCGCCTCGCTGGGTCTGTCGCGTCGTGCTTCAGGATGGTGATATTAGTGCGAGGTGTTTTAGATGTTGTTGGTTTTCCGGATTTCTTTGTTTCGAGTAAGCCGCCCCGGTTGGCTACTTGCTCGGTTGGCAGTTTTCCGCACATCGCGTACAGTGCGGTGTGGTAGTACCCTCTTTGCCACATTTGTAACAAAAGAGGTTTCTTCGTTTGCTCGCGCAGTCGTTAAAGAGGTGATCCTCGCGTCTGCAATTCCAACAGGTCATAGGTACTTTGACGCGGTTGTTATCGACTGCGTCGACAGGATTTGGCTGGTTGCGTCTATTTGCGGGGTATTGTTGCGGTAGATACTTTTGAAAATCATGGTCTGCGAAATATTTTTCCAGTTTTCGACAGACGTAAACCATTTCTTGTAAGCTTTCGGTGTGGAACGTGATGACGTGTTCCCCGATTTTCCTCTTGACATTTTGCCTGATGATTTCTAACAGCTCTCGATTGGGCTTCGGTTGCCTGAGGCGAGAATTGAGTTGCAGAAGGTCAGTGTAAATATCATCAAAGGGTTCAGAGATTCCTTGATGGCGATCAGACATTTTCCTCGAGAGTTCCGCATCGGACTCGAGTCCTCTAAACTGATCTTGTAACGTAGCAGCTGTTCCCACCTCACAAATGTGCGATCTCATGCAATCCCACTGATCTCTACAATCACAGGAATTTGTAAAGAAATCAGTGGGTTGTAAGGTGGGTTGTCCTGGCGAGGAAGTACGGGCAGGCATGCTTGCATATTGCGCGACAGTAGCTCGACGGAGGCGTGGGATCTTGCACTTCATCCCGGACCGACGTTAACTTTTTATTCATGCCTTACAAAACTTACAACGGAGAGGCAACAAATCAATAAAAACAAACAAACGTACCATATATGTATGTACCTAATACGCGATGAAATTCTATCAACTGAAACCGAAAGACAATATTGGGGTACCGAAGATATTGTTGGTTACCTTGGCGAAACCCTCCCACATTCTGATAACCTTGAAGAGGTCTAGAACGGCCATGGCTATCACATCGCCTTATTCACTGCAATAGCCCCTAATCAAAAATAGTAAGCGCCCTTTAAGGCATGCTTAGGTCGCCGATGTCCTCCAAAACTATCATTGCACTACCCTTTTGCACTACTAATTGTCTAATCAGAGATCATAATATCAGAAATATATTCAAACCTAATAAAACGATAAATTTTCATATCACTTGAGGATAAAAATACATTTTTATTTAATCAAAAGAAATAACTTAAAAATAGCTTTAGTAATTCAAATAAGTTGTCGAAGAATTCAACTAGTGCATACTATTTATATTTCTTGTATTTGTAAGTGTCTGTTTATCTTAATTGTTGAAAAATTAGTTAGATTTATTCTTAAAATCAATTCATATTTTTGAATCTTGTGTTTGTTCATGTTACTTAAATTGGATAGCGAAATACATTTGGCATGCACTTCGTTTTTAGCTGACTTTAGTTTTTTAGAGGTTATTTAGTTGTTTTTCTGATTGACTTTATAGATACTCCTTTTTTTATGTTTAAATAGGAAGTCTGGTATATTTTATGTGTTCATTAGGTTAAGTTAGATAGACCAGTTATTTCATTTAAGTTCAAAAAAAATATAATTAGACTTAGCTACATAGGTAACTCCAGTTTCAAATAAGGTATAATAAAAATTAAGAATAATGACTCTATGTATCACTTATCAAATAAATGTTATTTCGCAATAGGAAAATACATGTCTTAATTAAAAGCTCATTGAAAAAAAAACAGCCTAAGTTCGTTCAATGACAAAAATTGTACAAGGAATGTGATCGACTTACCGATACTTTTGCATGCTTTTTTTTTTACATGCGAATAATTATTGTTGATGAAGTTAATGAAGATACTCTCCCGTGAATCCTGTGCACAGCATACATTGAAGGTCCGGATCTATATTCACTATTAAAAAACAAGAACGGGAAATTTTGTGATTGCACGAACCTTAATGAATATAAAAAGAACAAATACTTAGCTTATAAATAAAGTTAACGTGCATATATGATCGACTAAGTGAGTTTCTAGTCTACTTGTGGAAACGGGAAACATGCGCTGCTGATCTCACGATACTGATGTTTGTAGCAGGATCCGCTGATGAATGCTGGAGTTACTTCCTCCTGTTGCACCTTGCTGCTTGCGTTGCGGCCGCTCTGGTGACGTTTGATGTGTCGTCGCCTGTTGGGTTGCTTGAGGGTCAAAATGATACGCAGCCGGGATGATGATGGCATGCGCTGCTGATAAGCTGATCGCGTGTATTACCAACCGACACTGATTGGTGGTACTAGCATTTGTGGCTGGCTTCGCTTGTCGCGCTTTGATGGTCCATACTCCAAATTACCATACTCATCCGCGGGGTGTGGGAATTTTGTCACTACTTCTGGCCGGGTCAATGTAGCATGAATTTTTTTTGTGGTGAATATTGGCACCGGCTCTACCACGCTGATTACGTTGATTAGCTAGGAACAAATTTAATATTTCCACAGCGCAGGCAATAAAACAGACGCCTAACTCGATGCCGCTGGTGATGATGATGGTGGTGGTATCACAAGAGCAGAGAATTGCCCTGTTCTGCCGTCGAATCAGCCTTACTGGTAAAACGGTGAAGCTCTCCTTTCTTGTCTTTCTCTTTCTTTTCTTTTTTTTTTTATAAAAAGTGACTTTTATTTTGGTACGCTTTAAAAATCGTACTTAAATTGTTTTTTTTGTTTTTTTTTTTGTTTTTATAAGCGCTAATATGCACTATTATTTTTACATAAAAACTTATACGCTTTATGTTCTTCGGAGAGGTCAGACCACCACCTTTGACGAGTAAAAATAAAAAGAAAGACAAAGCCCTTCGTCAAACTCTCAATCGCTCGGATAGCCACGCGGAAAAAAAACTACTTCCTGCGATTTGACGTCTTAGAACTAGACGGAACGATTCTCGCTTGGAATTCGGTATGCGAAAGTTATTACAGGGTGGTCGTCTTAGATGCTAGTTTCTTTACAAAAAAAATTGTTTCTATAATTTTTTTTTCCCGGAAGATCTCCCACAATCTATTCATGCGCGGCGGAGAGATGGCCATGTAATATGGGGATTAGCCTTCAGGTAAACCCAATACTAGGTCTCCACTTGTCCAGAAACGAAGTGGTGGAAGTTTAGAACTACTTCTTCCCACTCGACTCCATATCCCTCTCGGACACGGTCTAGACGGAATAGGAAATCATCAATCATGATGATTCGATTGTCAAATTTGACTCCCCATTTGTGAAAAAGTTTGAGATTTTGCGTTCGCAAGCGATTGCGTGTTAGAACGCGAATTCGGAATTGGTACTTGACGAGACGGATTCTCGTGAAAACTTAGATTGCGCAATTGCGCCAAGAAATTCTCTGCATTGCTGCCTGGAGCTTCGGTAGTGTACGTCGGCCTCCTACTGCTGAATGCGTTCTGTGAAGGCTCGCCTTCTCCCGTTAAAGGTACAGCGTTGCTGTGAACTGGCCGTATTCTATCGGTAAATCCTGCGGCGTTACAACCTGGCGGCGTCGTTGCGTTAAGCAGACCCCGAACAAAAGTCGCAACTTCTTCGCGAACTAGAGTTCTACTTTTCTCTAATTCCTCTCTTATACATTTCAAATCATCGGCCCGATTTAGGCCTACGGTTGCCGTAACAACTTCTTGCACATACTGTGAAATCTGCTCGCTCTCGCTGATTTCAGCCTCTGCCTCCGACTCTGAAGCATCCCTAAGGGTGACAGGTCCGCTCTGTTCTCGTGGAACTGGAATGTCTGCCATGCCCTGTTCCATTGCGTTAGCTTGAGCTGATGTACTTGCTCCTGGGTCTGGTTCGGAGACGTTTTTAACTGGGTAGCGCCGTTTGGCGGATTTCGAACCAACTGATATAATGGACAGATTCAACCCATCCTTCTTCTTACGCAACGAATAATTTGCCTTCCCTGGCTTCTCGCTGGCGGACATGCTGGATGAAAAAGCTTTTAACTTAAACTAAACTCAAAAATAACTTAAAACTATAAATACTTAAAAATAACTTAAAAACAACTTAAAACCAGAAATAGCTTTGGGCGAAGTCTTACTTACTTCAATGTTATGCGTACTGACACTTCAGGAAAAATCACAACAGGTATATTTAATATAATATCAAGAATAACTACAAGTAATATTATATCAAATAAGAAAAAGAATAATCTAAATATATATATTCTTATCAAAACTAAAGGGTTCTACGCAGCATCGAGTATTTAAACCGGTCTGAACGCAGTAAAAAGATGATGGGTCAAAAAAAAAAAGAATTTTGGAAATAAATCTGTTGAAAATAATGAACTGCAATAATAATTTGAATAACTTGGCAATGCTCTCACTGGAAATATTGTTCGCTTCTTTTAAGCGTATCATTTATATTCCATTCTGTTAATAAAGTCAGTTGCTTTAAATTCTTTCTCCGAGCAAGTCGTCTTTTAATAAACTGGTTTTTTCAACAGGTTATGGGCCCAGACTACGTAAAAAGTTAATAAAGGTTATACTAAGGTCAAACAAAAGAAAAGTTTAAATTTCATAATTTTTTTGGTATACGCACTTAAGTTCTGGGAGCCTATTGCAAACTTTTTTATTAAAGAACAAAAATTGGGAGTTATGGAAAATAACTCATTTAAAATAGAGCCACTGAAAACTGCGGATCAGTAGGTATTCCGTGTGGAAATTTCAAGCCACCATTTTTCTCAATGCATCTGGGATTTTTTCATTAGTAGAGGGTGAATATTCGTTTCCGATCAAAGCTCAAAGTGAATCACAAGCCGATTTTGACCAGAGGGTTTGGATTTGGAAGAGAAATGACAGCAAAGCCCAGCAGATAATTGCAACCAGCGTTGGTCCTATTCCTCTTCGTCATATCGTCAATTGCAAACCGCAAGGGAAATGTGGATAAAATTAAAATCAGTTTACGAACAGACTTCGAAGGCAAATGTCCATACGTTGCTGCAGAAGTTTTATTGATTTGACAAAAATCCAGATGACGATGTGTCGACACACATATCCAAGTTGGAAATTATTGTCAGACAATTGAGAGACATTGGGGAGACAATATCAGAAAGCATGATCATTACAAAAGTTTTAATGACCCTTGACCGCAAAAGACCAGCAAACCCTGGAAAATCTTACGTCATGACTGGTGATGGAAGAGACACGCATGTCATCGCATGGGGCAAATACATCCGTTGCCTTAGTTGCAAAGCAGAAGACAAAGAAGGGGAAGTCAAAATTTTCTAAATTTGGAAAGTGTTTCCATTGTAATGAGCATGGCCACTGGAAAAGAGAGTGTCCTAAGAAAAATATTGTAGTTGATGGAAATAGATGGACTGGAACCAAGGGCGAGGTACGAAGAGGTGATGCACTCATATGCAAAGTTGACCGAAAAGTAATGACTGGAAGTTCAGACGAAGAGCAAAAGGGAAACAGTGCACTGGCTGTGGGTTCACAAATTTCTGATCGTAGATGGACTGGAAGTACAGGTGAAATGCAGAGACGAAGAAGTTCATTTTTAAATTCAGTTCCATTATCAGACTTCAGAATTTTAAAACATCCGTATTTCAGAATAAATTGTTCTATTAAGGTTTTGGCTATTGTCTTTGCATCTTTACTTTCGATGGGATATGCTACGATGTATTTCGTAAGCTCGCACTGCATCGTGATAATATATCTGTAGCCGTTTGATATGCGAAGTGGTCCTACAGTATCAACTTGTATTGTTTCAAAACTAGTGCTTGGTGTATCCGTTATTATCATATTTTCTCTAATGTGTCTTGTTTGTTTGTTTTTGGTACATTGTTCACATGCGTTCACGTATTTCTTCTCCATTTGTCTCATGTTTTTCCAGACGTATTTTTGTTTGAGTCTTGTCACCGTTTTTCGTATGCCTAAATGTCCTCCATATGGTGTATTGTGGTATTCTTCTATTATATTATATTTTTCTTCATTTTTTATAATTTTCTTAGGGGGTTTGTATATAATTATATTCATTGGCGAGTATCTTTCATTTGGTTGCAACCTATTATAAACTTCTTTTAATCTTTCTTTTTCTATGTATTCAAATATTTTATCTTCATTATTTAGCGCTACTTCTTTTTCAGGAATCTTTTTTAAATTGGATACAAGCTTCTCCAGAGGCGAAACGTGTTTCGCTGGATTATCGCTGCATCTTACGATAACGTTATCTTTAGTAATTTCAATAGTAGGACTGCTACTTTTTATTTTCTTCATTCTAATATTCATATTTTCATTTGCTTCGCTCGCTATTTCAAATTTCAACTTCTTCAATTTTCTGACGTCAGATGTGGACGTACAATCCCACATGTGAAGGTGATCAATCTTCTGTTGAGATGTGTAGTTCTCCGTGTTATTATTATTGTTGGCAATCTTTTGTGCCATACCCCTTGTAATTGCCATGATCTGCTCCTTGGAATAAGTATCGCTGTGGCTATTATTATCTTTATTATCGTTTTCTACCATCATGGATTTCAAAATGTCACTGTCTTAGTCTCTCAAATACATTAATTAGGTTTCTATTGTGGTGCTTTAGACTGCAACATCAAGAGTTCTTATAAACGTTGTAACCGGCATGTTGCTTTTCTGTGTCCTTTAATGTCTTATATATTATTTATATTATTTTTCAAAGCGAACCTAGTTCTCTAAACGATCTCGTGATGATTTGGATGACTTTCATTTCAGTTTAAATGTTAAAAGCTACCATTTTAATTGTTTCTAAAATTTCTTTGGAATTCGAAAACAATGTTTTTCTAAATATCTCCTATGTACATATTAGCTTTTCAAATTATTTTCCTCATTTCATACAAATTGTTTTCCATACTAACTCTTTTTATTTAATCTGAACCTTAACAATATTTTTTTTTGTATCTGTTTTCTTATTGCTGACTTAAACGATAATGTATTACTAAGTATTATTATTTAATTTTCAAAAGTTGACAAACATATGACATTTCTTGAGAGTACCTTTTTTACTCCTTTAAGATTTCCTAAAAATATTTTCTTTACAGTTTTAAAGTATTGAAATGATTATACTTTTTTTCTAACTTGATCTTTGATTTTAAATTCTACATATTTATGTGGAGTCGCAGGTTTTTCATCGCGACATAACCAGAAAGTTCTTTCTCGCCCTTTTCGTCGGCTTCATTTGCGTTTTCCTCGTCTTCTGATTCCTTCATTTTTGTTCGTCTTTGTTTGGAAGGCGGTTGCTTCCTTAGGTGTTCGTCCTCTACTCGGTTTGGTAATAGATGTATGTCTTCGGGTGCAGGCATATTTTCATCAGTGTTTAGATTCTTCCTGCGGCACATATTCTTCCGTGATCTGTTGTTTTATCTTCTCGTTCCCGTTTTGGTTGTCATTATAAATACAATGAGTATTCAATTATTTTAATTTTTTTTTTGGTCTGTTGCCTGTTGGATTTCCTAGAAATTCAGCAACAGTTCGGCCATGTAATGTAATGTAAGTTTGGTTTTTATTCAGAGCCTGGTTCGAATGGGCAGGATCGCCATGTAAAGTTTATTACAGTAAGGTATTTCGAAGCTGGCGGGTTCGCCATGTAAAGTATGTTCTGTCTTGTAATGTGGTTCTGTTGGCTAAGGTATTTAATGTGTTTTTATGTTAGAAGAAAAGGCAGGCTCAATACGCCATAATAGTGCCAGAAGTGAGAAACAGCTTGGTTGTGAGTCAAATTGAATCTAATTTTATTGACAAAAATATTCTACTTATATACTAATTATCCCCTTCATAACATTCTCAATTCCACTTCAAAACTTGTGACCCGAATCGAAGGGATCGGATTACACCTTCGATTCACATCTGGCAATTCATAAGGGATAAATGGAAACAATGAATGGCACCCATGTCATAATAGATTATCACATTGGTTTGTTTAAGTGGCGCCGGTGAGTCAGTGCCAGCACTGTGCAATGTGTCGTCACTTAGGTTACTCAACTGATTGCAATAAGTGTAGGCCATTAGGTCACTTGTCATTAGTTTTCTTTTCCGCTTGTTGCTTTCGTTTGTCGATCGTGTTTGGGTAATATGATCGTATGTTATGGGTACACTACATTGGTAAGCCATGCATTAGGCGATGGACTGGAACTAGAAGTGAGGTTCAAGGGGAAACACCACTTGGTTTTAATGCGCTTATTGCAAGGGATGGCACAAATAGGAAGTGGAGAAAGAATTTTCGCAGAGGGCATTGGTGACATTAATATTCTCGCTTCAATAGGAGATGGCTGGTGCGAAAGGCACCTGTCCGAAGTTCTCTATGTTTCAAAAATTACTATGAATCTATTTTCACAGACTCGTGCTTTGGATAAAAATCTTAGCATTATTTCTGATAGTCTTCAGTGTAGGTTTGTGAAGAGGGACGGTTCAGTCATGGCAGAGGGAGACAGACGGGGGCAGCTCTTTAAGATGTGTTTTAAGGTGGTATTGCCGTCTTTGCAGGAAGCGAATGTGACAAATAAAATACTACCGATAAGAGTTTGGCACGAACGAATGGCGCACCAGAACATTGTGAATGTTCTCAACCAGTTAAAAGCGGAAGGCATTCAGTTTATGGACAGTGATAACTTTTCTTGTGATAACTGCGTCTATGGTAAGCAGCATCGATTACCTTTTCCTCAGAGTGATTTTAAAGCTTCCCAACCGGGCGAGCTTATTCATGCGGACGTGTGTGGACCTATGGAGGATAATTCAGTTGGCGGTTCTAAGTACTTTCTTTTGTTTAAGGACCATTTTTCAAGGTTCAAAGTGGTGTATTTTTTGAAACATAAGTCCGAAGTTGCTGCTTGTCTTGAACAATACCTAAGCAAAGCAAAGAACGAATATGGCAATATGGTAAAAACCCTCCGTACTGACAATGGTACAGAGTTTTTAAGTAAAAGTGTTAAAACACTCCTAACCGAGTACTCCATTCGACACCAAACTACAGTTCCATACACTCCCGAGCAGAATGGTAGTGTCGAACGTGAGAATCGCACTATTGTAGAAGCTGCAAGATCGATGTTATGTGGAAGTGGACTATCAAAGAAGTTTTGGGCAGAAGCAGTTAACATTGCGGTGTTCGTGATCAATCGAACAGGTGTTAGTCCAACAAAAGGCAAAAACCCATATGAACTTTGGTGGGACTGTGAATGTAAGGCTATTGATTTAAAAACATTCGGTGAAGAGGTCTTCGTGCATGTACCAGAACAGAAACGAAAGAAGTTTGATAAGAAGGCTGAGAAAGGTCTGTTCATGGGGTATGCGGAAAACTCGAAAGGTTATCGCATTTGGAAGAACAATTCAAATTGTTAGAGATGTGACATTTAAGGAGTTTTCGCATTCTGTGGAATCTAACCTCAATAACAGAACATTGAAAGAAGACTCAGGTGTTGGTTTCAACGATGATTATGATCAAAAGCAAGAAAATGGTATGTTCTGGTATGATAAGACGCATGATGAAACGCATGACAATGATATGCATGATGACGACAATTTTTCGCAAGATGAAGGTGATGATGGTGGTTTTCAAGAAGGTTCCGGTAGTTCTTACGAGCCCAATGCTCAAAACACCAGCTTGGAAGATGAGGTCTTTGACTCGGTGGATGAGGATGCTGCTCTGGTTGACGTTTCATACAGAAATAAACTTCGTAGTACAAAGGACTGGCAGAGTTCAGGTATGCTAAATTTTGCAGAAAAACATGCTTTTCTCGTGCAAGGTGAACCAGTTAGCTACAAAGAAGCAGTCTCTTGTAAGGATGCGTGCCACTGGAAAGCAGCAATGGCAGACGAGGTGAGAAGTCTTCTTAAAAACGGTACTTGGGATCTGGTTACAAAACCACCGAATAGAAAGGTCATCGATAATAAATGGGTGTTTAAAATCAAGAATCTGGATGCACATGGAAAAAAAAGTACAAGGCACGCTTGGTGATTCGTGGTTTTACACAGGAGTATGGTGTCGACTATATTGAAAACTTTAGTCCTGTTGTGAAATTTGTTTCAATCCGATCGATTTTAGCAATTGCCGCCTACGAGGAGTTGTCTCTTGTACAATTCGAAGTTAAAATAGCTTTTTTGAATGGCAATCTGAACGAAGATATCTACAATGAAATGGATCCTTGCGTTTTTGTTGGAAACGGTTCTGACAGTCATCTTATATTGACTATTTACATTGATGATGGTCTGATAGCCGCAAAGAAGAAAGAAGGTGCTATGAAGCTAGTGGAATTCTTAAGGACACAATTTGAGATTACACTTTTGGATGCTGATTGGTTTTTGGGCATGCAGTTGTCACGGGGGCCGAACGGAGAGATACATGTCAGTCAAACGAGCTATGCCGAACGAGTTTTAAAAAGGTTCAATATGAATGACAGCAAACCAGTTTCAACCCCAGCTGAAAACCTCGTTAGTGAAAACGACTGGTCTCAAAATGAAATTAAATTTCCATATAGAGAAGCGGTGGGATGTCTGATGTACTTGGCAGTGGCCACTCGACCTGATATTGCATTTGCAGTGGGAGTTGTTTCTCGCTACCTAGATGCACCTACTCAAATACATATGAACGCTGTCAAATGGATCCTAAAATACATCAGCGGAACAAAGCAAATGGGTATAATTTTTTAAAAAACTTAACAATTTATCTTCCTCCACGAAGAGTCAGTCACCTTGTCGAGAGTACCATTCCTTCTGAATGGTGCCGGTGTGGAGGCTTAAGGATGCGGATTCAACGGGCTACAATGTCGACGACCTCCGTCGTCAGAAGGGTCACCCATGGCAGGCTGGCCGTTGAATCAGCATCTACTAAGAACTGCCCATAGGACATTCCGTCCGATCCCACTCCCCCTACCCCCATCCTTTCCCTCCCCTAGCTCCCTCTCACTCTCCTTTCTTGTTCCTCTCACTCTCATTTCCTCTCAATCTCCCCTCCTTCATCCACTGGGCTGGACTTAAGGTGTCACTCGACCCGTGCCGATAGTCAGCCTGGCTGAGGGCCCAGTTAAATAAATAGCTCAGTCGCGAACGGAGTATCCGGATACCTGGCGACCTCCGGATCAGCTAGCCTTATCTGTACAATGCGGATCTCTGTACAGACGGACCTTTCTTTCTCCGCTACTCGTGGGAACATAATAATGAACAAAAAACAACAAAAACAAAAACAAAATATTAAGGCCGGTATCCCTTTAAAACCGGACGGTAGTACGGCGACGAAGCTGTCTACCGGATATGCTCATATGGCAGCTGATAGCGGAACTGTGGATAATCGTGGTTCCTCCGTCAGTACTTGCGAGCAAAACAAAAATCTTTCCAGCAGAAGCAGGACTGTGCATAATGGTCCCACCTCTGCTGGCAGCACCCCCCCAGGCAGTGCTCCTAAGCTGCCCCCTGGTATCACCCCTGTTACACTTGTCAGGGGCAAGACTGTGGAAATGCATGGTCCTTCCACTGGCAGTATACGCACGGATGCTACCAAACATAAACACCTTCCTAGTGTTAGTGGGACTGTGCAACATGGTCCGGCTTCCACTGGCGCGTCTTGCAGTAGAGGAGCTCCTCACCGCAACCCCTCCAAGTTGCATTACAAAAACAGACGCAATGCCAATCGTATAATTGGCTCCATCGGCGCTATCCCTGAGATAGATAGATCCCCTGCACAGATCAGCAGACTAGCCTGGGCACAAAACATCATTTCAGGTGACGACAAGACCAGCGGAGACATTGCGTCAAAGCGACAGAGATCGGTGGAGGAGGTCGCTTCGGCCTCCAAGCGCCTGAGGATGCACAACACCAGCATTCCTCCTAACGCGTCCATCGTTAAACCTCACAAGTCTTTCAGCGATGTCCTCAAAAAAGGAATTGTGGTTGCAGTCATCGACCGCAGTGACGCCGACGGCAGGATCTCACTTGAACGGTGGGATCTCATCATGCTCACCCTACTCGAAAACTTCGCCGACTTTTATAAGGACATCCCCGGACCACCGCCAATAATTCACGATGGCGGTTGGCATCAGGGCCGCGTAAAACTCATCGCCTGCGATGATCAACGATCACTGGATCTTTACAAGCTCGAGATCAATAAGCTTGGTGAGCTATGGCCAGGGGCCAAGCTGGTGGTTGTTGCGAGAGAGGATATCCCCTGCCGACCTAGATCGCGTGCCTGGATCCCAGTGAGCCCTTCATCCCCTGAAAGAATTCTCCATCTGATCAAAATCAGCAATCCATCCCTTCCGACTCATGATTGGAAGGTCGCTAAACTGGAGGAACAAAGGGGTTCCTACCGATGTGCTGTCATTGTCATCAATCAGGAATCCCTTGCTCTTCTGGCGGCGACTGCGGGCGTGATTCGGTTCGGATGGAACGACATCACGCTGAGAGTTTACAAGAAGGACGATGTAGACGCTGACAAGCGACCTCATCATCCCTCGGAAACTGTTGTGTCGGGTGTTAGCGCACCTGTCGCCTTCCCCCCCTTAGAGGTTGACATTCCCGAGCCCTCTACAGAACCTACCACGTCTTCAATCCCTGTGATCGACTCTCTGTCGGTCATGGAGACGGACGAAATTCCTGACAAGGATCTTCTGAGGGAAGACGAGCTCCTGAGTTCGTCCTCTGTATTGGAAGACATGTCCAGCAAGGATCTTCTGAGTGAGGATGAGCTTCTCAGCTCGTCCTCTGAATTGGAGGACCTCAACAACACAGTGGTGGGGGTTTCTCTGCAAGATTGTAGCAACAATGCTGCAGATCATACAGATTAACCTCCAACACTCCATTAAGGCTTCGGCCGCCCTTATTCTCCGGTTAACAAAAACTGGAGAAGACTTAGTCTTGGTCCAAGAGCCCTGGGTTGTCAACAACCTGGTTCGTGGACTTAAGACCCCTGGATACTACCCACTATATGTGTCCGACAAAGGTAAACCTAGATCGTGCATATTGGTGAAGAGTACTCTTAATGCATATTTGCTCCCTAATTTCAGCGATCGAGATACGACGGCTGTCAAACTAGAGACTGCTGGTGGTATATACTGGTTGGCATCAGCGTATCTTTCCCACGACAACATGGGACCTCTCCCTGGTGGTAACCTGGAGAGCTTTATCGCGGAAGCAGAGAGGCGAAAAGCTGCACTCATCGTCGGATGCGACGCTAACGCGCATCACATTGCATGGGGCAGCACTGATATTAACAATAGGGGTGAGTCGCTTTATGAATATATTTTAAGAACTTACCTCATTGTGTGCAACACGGGTAATGAACCCACCTTCATAACTAAAAATCGGCAAGAAGTCTTAGACATTACTCTTGTCTCCGTAAGCATCCTCAAAACGATATCGAGTTGGAAAGTTTCGGCTGACCATTCTTTCTCCGACCACCGATATCTCACTTTCAATCTTGACAACGCGGACACCCCTCGCCAATCAGCATTCCGAAACCCTCGGAAAACAGACTGGCCCAAATACAGGGATATTATGCGTGAACATATTACCTCTGAACTATTAAGTCCCCCTTGCAATCCTAGCGAGCTTGACGACAAGGTTAATAAGCTCACCAGGGCTTTTAATCTAGCGATGGCTGCTTCCTGCCCCCTCATATTACCCAGGGGGAAAAAGAAGCCTCACTGGTGGTTACCTGTATTAGGACCACTGAGAAATGATTGCAGGAGACTTTTCAATCGCGCCAAAAGCTCAAGATCCAACACTGACTGGGACTCCTATAAGACTTCCCTCAAAATATATAAAAAAGAACTTAGGAGAGCCAAAAGATCATCGTGGAGACTCTTCTGTGGCAAAATAGAAGAATCCTCGGAGGCATCAAGGCTAAGAAAAATCCTTGCTTCAAATCCAACTATGCCCAGCTGCCTAAAGAAAGCAGATGGCTCGTGGACTACATCTAGCGAGGAATCGCTCAATCTGCTACTTGATACACATTTCCCAGGTAGCTCTAATATTACCGATCATAGCAACCTAAACAGGTCACCTATGTTTTCACAGGTAACAAATTCTCAGTGTCAGAGTCTGATAACTAGGGACAAGCTTCTTTGGGCGCTACAAAGCTTCAAGCCCTTCAAGTCTGCAGGACCTGACGGCATAATACCAGCCGAACTTCAGATGACTTCGGATATCATCCTTCCAACTCTGGAGATGATTCTGACAAGTTGCTTAAAGCTGATCCACATTCCTCAGGCTTGGAGAGAAGTAAAAGTGGTTTTCATACCCAAAGTAGGCAAATACTCCCATGTTAATCCCAAAGACCTTAGACCTATCAGTCTATCATCTTTCCTCCTCAAAACACTGGAGTGTCTGATTGATATCCATCTTCGTATGAACATAAACCCGCAACTGCTGTCTGCGGCCCAACACGCGTACAATAAGGGTAAATCGGTGGAAACCGCCCTTCACTCCTTGGTACGCACTATTGAATACTCCCTCTACCACAAGGAATACACTATGGTTGCTTTCCTAGACATAGAAGGTGCTTTCAACAACGTAAACACATCTGCAATCGCAAATGCACTGACAGAACTGAATGTGAATGGCTCGCTTGGGGAACTGATCAATCTTTTGCTCTCAAGCAGGATTATCAATTCGAAACTGGGCGATTCATTCGCTAGGAGGTCTGTCAGTAGGGGTACGCCACAAGGTGGTGTCCTTTCCCCCCTTCTGTGGAACTTGGTGGTGAATAAACTACTGACATGCCTGGAGGGGGAGGGTTGCAGGGCGATTGCCTATGCGGATGACGTTGCTATTGCCGTCTCAGGGAAATACCTCAACACCCTAAAAGAGCTACTTCAAAATGCTCTCAATAAGCTGACAAGTTGGGCAAGAAGTTGTGGGTTGGGGGTTAACCCTCATAAAACCGAACTTGTCCTCTTCTCCAGGAAATATAAAATCCCTCACATCGATCCTCCTTCCATTAACGGTACGAGCTTAACATTTTCCGATGAAGCCAAATTCCTGGGTCTTATCCTCGATAGGAAGTTAAGCTGGAAACCCAACTTACAAGAAAGAGTAAAAAAAGCGACAGTAGCACTTTTCTCTTGCAAAAAAGCCATCGGTAATAAGTGGGGCCTTCAGCCCCGCATATCTCACTGGCTATACGTTTCGGTAGTGAGACCGATTCTGACATAAGGGGCGGTTGTCTGGTGGACTGCTCTTGATAAAGCGGTAAACCGAGATAAGCTAAGCAAGGTGCAACGTACAGCTTGTCTGTGTATCAGCGGAGCACTCCGTACGACCCCCTCCGCCGCACTAGACATCTTACTGCATCTGACACCCCTGGATATTTTTAGCAGGCAGATGGCTGCCTGCTCCGCTGTCCGCCTAAAAGCCACCTCACAGTGGATCAATTCGAACATTGGCCACTCTATCATTTTGGACTCACTTGGGTCCGTACCTAGAAACATCGACTACACCACACCCCAACTACAGTTCGAAAAGAAGTTCCAAATCACTATCCCCACCAGATCATTCTGGGAGGATGCTGGTTGCACGGAAGTTTAATCGATCCACTTTTACACCGACGGATCAAAAACTAGCGAGGGGGTAGGTGGGGGTGTTTACTCAGAAAGACTAAATATCAGTCTCTCCTTCCGTCTTCCTGATCATTGTAGCGTGTTCCAGGCGGAAATCATGGCGATTAAGGAAGTCCTGTCGTGGCTGAAGAGAAATGTGATATCCGCTAAGGATATCTGCATTTTCTCGGATAGTCAAGCCGCGCTAAAATCCCTGGACTCAGTCTCTCACAATTCCATCGTAGCCTTAGACTGCCGTTCATCTCTGCAAGAGATGGCAGAGCAGTTCAATATTCACCTTTGTTGGGTGCCGGGGCATAGAGACATCCCAGGGAATTGTAGGGCAGACGAACTCGCCAAAAACGGAACCACATTACCTCTTCTACCTGAGAAAGGTTTTTTAGGTATGCCTATTGCTACTTGCAAACTTATGTTCAAGCTATCCGCAGTCGAGAGTACAAACCTCAGGTGGACAGTTAGTGATACATGTCTAGCGACTAATTAGATCTGGCCAAAGCTGGATCTGCGACGCTCTTTGAGTTTGATCTCACTCAACAGACTGCACATTGGCTCTGTCATAGGTGTCATCACAGGACACTGTCTAATAGGCAGGCACGCATCAAGGCTTGGCGTTTACTCAAACGACTTCTGCAGAAGCTGCAGGGATGAGGAGGAGGAGGAGACTACGTCTCATCTCCTCTGCACATGTCCTGCACTCTCCCATAAAAGAAATCTCTACCTAGGAGCCTTCTTCGTCAACGAACTCAGTGACTTAGCTAATACAGATGTTAGAAGTCTATCGCGCTTCATTAGAAGCTCCAAATGGTTTTAGCGAGTAGGGGTCGAAACTCCCGATCCATGTGGCATCACAACGGACCTCATTGGTCTAAGTGTGTTGGCTTTTTGCTAACAGCCACTTCAACCTAACCTAACCTAACCTAACAATTTATCTTTGATATGTTTCAGTGATGCCGATTACGCTGGTGACACTGTCACAAGAAGATCTACCTCTGGCTTTATCTTTATGTTTTGGGGTGGACCTGTTTCCTGGGCATCACAGAGGCAGAAGTGTGTGGCGTTATCAACCACCGAATCTGAATACGTGGCAGCATCTCAAGTTGTGAAAGATTTAGTGTGGCTTCAAAGTCTTGTGGCGGACATGGTGCCATCTAAGAGATCCTGTGCAGCTGAGTTGAATATGGATAACCAGGGTTCAATCCGGTTGATTAAAATTCCGGAATTCCACAAACGCACGTGTGTTCCTTCTGAACATCAAATTGCAGACATTTTTACTACAGCCTTAAGCAAAGAAAAATTTGAAAAATTTAGATTTTTGATTGGAGTTGTAATCAATCCATTTTGATATGTTAATTTAGCTAAAATTGAATTATTCAAAAGTGGGAGTGTTGAAAATAATGAACTGCAATAATAATTTGAAAAACTTGGCAATGCTCTCACTGGAAATATTGTTCGCTTCTTGTAAGCGTTTCATTTATATATTTCATTCTGTTAATAAAGTCAGTTGCTTTAAATTCTTTCTCCGAGCAAGTCGTCTTTTAATAAACTGGTTTTTTCAACAAAATCTTTAAATTAATACTTATTCCTAAAATACTAAAAATTTAGGTAACTTAATACGGTTTTTTTTTTTACCAAAAAAAAAATTTTTAGGTAACTGAATACCAACTCCTCTACTATGCTCAACGTGATCGTTCACTCGGAGTGTATTTAGCTATACCAACTCCGCAGTAACTCTCAAAAACTCAACTAGATCGTTCACTCAGAGTGTATTCAACGATACTACCTCCGCAGTAACATTCTCAAAACTCAACTAATCTCAACAAGGTTTCAACTAAAAATCTCAACAATTATGAAAACTAAATTTCCAATAATACTAAATATATGAATCAAAACTAAATATAATACTAACTACATCATCGGTGGAAGTGACTTACTCTAATAACGAAAGAAAGGTAAAAAGGGGTGACGGTAATGTATACTACCACTGGCAAAAAGAAATTTATTGTACCTCTAAGTATTTTCGAGTTTGGATTGCTTGCTTGCATTTTTAAGCGGGTACGTAAGAACTACGCAACCAGACACTACTTCGCTTCAAGAGCAAAGCAGCCGCACATAGGAATTTCCAATATCCCCGTCTAAATAATTCTATGCCAATAAAAGTTACTTTCCTGTCAGGATACTACGTTCACAGCAACAGAAAATAGGAAGTATTACTAAGACACTAACTACCGGACAGTGATACGTGTGCCTCTGACTGCACTCAATTATATGTGGCGGTCTGCAATCAGCAACGGACATTGATGCGCGTATACACGCTTCAATCGGACAGATCGACAGTCTGCGCACATATTCTGTTCTCTCGACTTCCAATTTCGGGATGCTACTGGTTAGCAACAGACGTAGGTAGTATCTCCAGGACGCTAAATACCAGCCTAAACTAGTAGTTGTAGTCCTCGAAATGACTCTAAAGCAATAGAAAATATAGAACAAAAACATGTCCTCGAAAAATGATAAGGAACAAATAATTAGCATAATCGTGTATTTTCGTGCCCCACGTTGGGCGCCATTCTGTAACGATTTATTTATTGTTATTCCTTCACCATTACAAGTAATTGTGTAGGAATAAGGGATGCTCGTGAGAAGCTGTGATGAAGAATCTCCGCTCACCAATCTGTGTCGATTTTTCCTATTAATTAATTACCCGAGTCGTGTAATAGAGGGCCAGATCGAACGCCACCCCGTATAACCATGTATAACCAATGGTATTAGAAGCGTGACCCACATCGGACGGACGCCAATCTGTAACAAAACTTATTGAATTACCGAAGGCTAGTTGGTAATTCTCAGGCCCCCCGTTGGAAATTGTAGCCCCCAGGTAGGGCTCCAATCGTTAACAGTATTAATAGAAAAAGGTGGCAGGCTTGAGTGAGGCGAAGAAAGAGAATCTCCGAGTATCATTGCCTCTCACTGGTCGAACCGTATCCGGATACACGCACGCTGTGCGTAGCTGTAATCACGATTTAGTTCGTCCAAAAACCTTTCGCCCCGTAGACTACCGTTATGACGTTAGGTACAGAATCCGCAGCCAGTCCAGGCAGATGGGAACGAAAGGGTGTTCAGGCCTTCGAAGCGTAGGCATGCTAGTCGTTGCTCATCCTAGCTCGACGGATAGGGGGGTTTTTGCGACTCCAGCTCTGAACGGTGTTACGTTTTTTTTATACATGCCTCAGATTCGATGTAGTTATCTGTAAATATTAAAAAGGTGCAGCGCGAATATACTATGCTATTCAATGACTTATGTTGCTATTATTCTTTCTATATTCAAAGAGGTGGTGACCATGATGGTATTGAATCACCTGAGTGGGTGTGCCCTCCCGCACATTATGAATCTATGCAGATTCACAATGATCTTGGCTCGTCGTGTCACTCTAAATATTTATGAAGAGCCCCTAAATGTGAAATAACTTCCCTTACCGGAGCCTCCCCTTAATCCCTGCTATCTGCGACAGTCTCCTCCACCTGATGTAATTACCTTTCTATCCCTGCATTATCTGAAAATTAATTGCGAGTGGGCCAACCCAAAAGATATGTGTATGTATGCTTAGAATACCTACATTTATTCAAAAATCAAAATATAATATAACCTTAATAATTATGCTTATGCTTATGGTTTCCTTAAAATTAACTTATAACTATCGCTTTTTCTTTGCGTGGTCATTTACTAACATACCGAACCATTGAATAACTACAAATAGAAGTGGACACCGCTCATTTTGAAGCGACATACGGACCTTCATTGCGGCGAAAATTTGTATAAACTTAGTGTATGCATATACCAGCTTTTCTAGATTCGTGCATTAGGTAAAATTAATTTCCCAAAATATTCCCATGTTTATTTTTCTTTTAAATAGGTAGCGATGACAACAATTGAATCTTTTATTTCAGAAACAACATAAGTCAATGGAGCATTAACTTTTCAGGAGCAACAAAAAATAATATTGATTTGTATCGATTGGATAAGAATCTATTGAAACTTTAGTTTTTATTTATTTTATTATCCATATTAATATTATAAATGCGAAAGTAACTCTCTCTGTCTGTCTGTCTCGATTTAACGGCAAAACTACTGAACCGATTTAAATGAAATTTGGTACACAGTTAGTTTAGTGCCTGAGAATGGACATAGGCTACTTCTTACCGCGGGAAAACGCTTCATCCGCTGTCCAGAAGCGGTGATCTAAGCTGATATCTAAGAAAAGTTGTAACTCTCGAATGCTTTCTAGCTCCTAGCTTTGGAATGACTCATCCAAATGAAATAGGATTTTTTTTAATATAAGGTTCAATTATGTACAAAGATTTTAAGATATAAATCTTTGTAGGTTATCTTTGTAGGTTATCCTGAAGTTTAACAATAAGCATTAAACTATACATTTTATACAATTCAAAAAAGTAAAATGTTCGATTGAAGCTAGATCGTTGGATTTTCCCAGCGTTGAGTGAAGGAAAATTTGTGTGTGTGTGCGGCACAAATCTGTTTCTCTACCTGTACCTTTTGTGTAATGTGCTTTTTCTTTCTTTTTTTATGTTTTGCAGTCTGTATTGTTTTTTTTAGCGCATGGCCATGGGATTGAGAAAGATAGGGTATGAAATGTAAATTAGATTGAGAGGGAGTCACACTCAGAGTATACCCATTATAATGAGTAGGAATACTCTCGACGTTTTCTTTATCATTTCTTATCAGCAAGTATCTTGTTTTAAATTTCAGAAATGGCAGACTGGCGAAGCAAAGCGAGCACGGGACAGCTAGTATTTCATAATTTGTATTCTTTGGCTGGGCTTGAAACATGGCCTTAGAGTGTGAAGCCACTACATTGCATATATTTTCCAAATTTGTTACTAGTTCATAACTATATATTTAAACTGATATAGGATTCTTTTTTAAGACAGTATTAACTTTAATTTTGAACAAAAGACAGGACATTTCATTGAGTGGTTTATTTGTATTCAACTGAGAAAATGCATTCCGCAATTAGGTAACTAAGTTTTTAAGTCACTTGAAAATTGTAAATAACAAATGATCACGATTGGAGGAAAGCACATTCCTATGGCTGGTACGCATTTGTCGTTTAGAGATATGGTTTTTTTTTTTTTAATCCAGTTTAAACTTTGATTTTTAACAGAGCACATGTAATTTTATTAAGCAACAATTTTTTTGTGCTCAATCGAGAGAATACATTCTGCAATTAGTTATTAAGTTCTTAAACACACTTGTTTTGCGAAAACGGTCAGCAATATAGCCAATAGCGGTCTCACGTGGTCGAATATGTTGGGTGTATTTTACACAAATGAAAGTGTAATACATGTGATGTATGTTTACTAAAAGTCTACCTCGCCTACAAATCTATGGGCCTTATTGAAAGGTTAACCCAAGCCTAGTGGAATTGGGTGGCTGAAAAGCCTTAGTGTTGTTTATACCCTATTCTAAGGGTATATTAATTTTGACGCATAGTTTGTAACATACCTTAATATTGCCCGTAGACCCCTAAAAGTTTCTAGATTTATGATCAGCATCGATAGTAATGTCGATCTAGCCATGTCCGTCCGTCCGTCCGTCTGTCGGCAAAAATTAGGCCTTTAAACTGGACCTAGAGGGCTGAAATTTTAACCATATACTCTCTAGGGTCCCGAAATAATCAATTTTACGAATTTTTGAAATCCGCCCACAGACACGCCCACAAACTCAAAAAAACAAAATTTTGGAAAAAATTGTGAGCTAGAAAGCTGAACTTTTTTATATTTGATCTATGACTCCTAAAACTGCTCGGGATAAAAAAAATTTCAAAATCCGCCGACTGACACGCCCACAAATAAATAAAACAATTTTTTGAAAATCCAAAGTTTGAGCTAGGGAGCTGAAATTTATAATATATACTCTCTATGGGCCCTTTATGCTCATATATAAATATTTTCAAAATCCGCCCACTGACACGCCCTCAATTAATTTTTTTTTTTTTTTAAATTCAAAGTTTGAGCTAGGGAGCTGAAATTTATAATATATACTCTCTAGGGGCCCTTTATTCTCATGTGTTAATTTTTTTAAATCCGCCTACTGACACGCCCACAATTAAATAAAACAATTTTATTGAAACACCCAAGTTTGAGCTAGGGAGCGTTTTTTTTTTTGATAAAATCCTTTAAATGTTATATAACAAAATATGTAGAGCGTCCCTATGTTTTTTCTAAAGAGCCGACCTGAAAATTAAGATCAGACATTCACTGTGTCCAGTTTAAGATTAAATTTATTGCGTCTTTCTTAACCTATTTATACAAAATTCTTATTCTAATTATTTACACCTATTCACTAATACTATTAATACTATAAA
This sequence comes from Portevinia maculata, assembly GCA_949715645.1. NCBI lineage: Eukaryota > Metazoa > Arthropoda > Insecta > Diptera > Syrphidae > Portevinia > Portevinia maculata. The sequence continues at coordinate 12,058,772 of OX454525.1, read as the reverse complement.
ATAAAATGCTTGTTGCAGCAGTAATTCTCAAAATCATAAGTGTTTCAAATTTGCCATCCGCCTGCACAATTTGACACCATGCATAACGCGCCTCAAGGTGAAGCGGAACCATAATCTCATCGCTTGCAGCTTCGTTTGAAAATTGTGTGGATGGATAGTAATTACAATTCCATCGTCTGTTGCTGGGGGAAGCCCTTGTGTGAACTTTGAGTTGTTGTTCTAGTTGCCACGATTGGCGTCTGGGATTGTAATCTATGAAGTATTGAATATAATTACATATAGAGTTCTTCGATCCGGATGGTAGTTATATAATTACAGATTTAGTATATGAAGATGATGCACTAGCATCGAAGATAGTTCCGGTATTGCAAAGTAAGAATGTTTGCGTCATTTTTTTTTTTTTTTTTTTTTTTTTAATTCTGGCTCGCCAAGGCGATTTATAAAAGGGGGGGGGGGTACTTCGACCTAAAAGATCTTTTGTACCGTATGGGCCAGAAAAAATTTAAACTAGTAAAATTTCCACTTTCCGTGTAAAGCGGACAATTTTACCAGTAGAAGAATTCTTTATGTCCTCGGGGCTCAATTGTTCCCTGAGAAAGATCTTCTTTCTAATTCCATTAAGGGCTGGGCATTCACATAAAATGTGTTCAGCTGACTCGTCCTCTTCAAGACAGAGTCGGCACTCAGGAGAATCTGCTATTCTCATTTTGTGTAGATGATATCTTAAACCGTGGTGACCAGTAAGGTAACCTACTAGGTTTTTGATATCATGCCTGCTTAGGTTTAGACATTTGCTGGCATTATGATTGAAGGGCCGAATGGCTCGTTTGGCCTGCCTTAGACCTGGGATGTTATCCCAATGATAGATACATTTTCTATGTTCCCAGCTTTTAATTGCTGCCGTTGCTGCTGATCTAGGGGTGCAGCAGAAAGGTTCGGGACCTATGAAAGGTGTTTCTGAACCTTTTCTGGCCAGTTCGTCGACCTTTTCGTTACCTTCTACCCCGACATGACCCGGAACCCACCATAATTTGGTCTTGTTTCTTGCTCCGAGTAATTGTAGGGTATTGAAGCAGTACATGACTGATTTGGAGTCAATGGTATACGAGCTAAGGGCGTTTATAGCTGCTTGACTGTCCGTGAAAATATGGATGGTTGCACCTTTTATGCCAGATAAGATAATGTGGCTGGCGCATTCTTGAATGGCGTGGAGCTCTGCTTGAAATACGCTGGGACTTTTCCCATGGGTATCGTAAAGCGTTTGTGTGGTCCGTATATTCCCGCTCCTACCCCCGTTTCCATTTTAGAACCATCCGTATACCACTTTATGCCGTTATGGCTGTTTGGTGGGTTATTGCTAACCCATGCTTCTCTTTTGGGTATCTCCGTGGAGAACCGTTTGTTGAAGCATAGTGTTTTTTGAATGCGGTCTGTGACCGCGCAGTTCATGTTAAGTTCTGGCAGTTCATCGAGAAGGGTCTTAAGTTCCGGATGATCATTACGACTTATCTCGTTTAGCTGTATTAGACTTATTGCACTGCGGATCGCCACTTTTTGGACGTATATGTGGAGGGGTATAATTCCTGTTATTGCCTCTATGGCAGCTGTTGGACAGGTACGCATGGCTCCGGAGATACCAAGGCACGCAAGCCGTTGTACCTTTTTGCACTTCTCTATTGCGACCTTTTGTGTGGATTTTGTCCACCATACTATGGAGGCGTATGTTATGATGGGTCTTATCATCACTGTGTAGATCCAGTGGACGATCTTTGGAGAGATTCCCCAGGTTCTACCATATGTGCGACGACAGGCCCATAAAGCTCTATTAGCTTTACTGATTTTGTTGTTTATGTGAGAGTTCCAGTTAAGTCTCTTGTCCTGGATTACTCCAAGATACTTGACTTCGTCGGAATACTCTACGACCGTGTCGTTTATTGTGATTAGGCCTAGGTCTAATTTCCTCCTTTTAGTGAAAGGAACGATGACGGCTTTACTGGGATTTATGGAAAGATTTTCCTTAATGCACCAGTCTATGGCTGTCTTTAGAGCATTTTTCATTTTTGATGTGACTCCTATTGAGTCTTTGCCCCTAACTATGATGACAATATCATCGGCGTACCCAATTGTGGTGTAGCCCAAACTGCTCATCTTGTGTAGCAGGTCATCGATGACCAATGACCACAGAAGGGGTGAGAGTACTCCCCCTTGTGGGCAGCCCCTTACGGCTGTTACTGATACTGAGGTCGTTCCTGACGAGGAAGTTATTTTGCGACTTTCCAGCATCGCTTTGATCCATTTAATAGTTGGTTTATCTATATTTCTATGGTACAAAGCATTTGATATGGATTCATATCCAGTGTTGTCATAGAGGGTGCCTATGTCCAGAAAGGCACAAAGTGCGATCTCTTTGCAACAGTAGGCGTTTTTTATCTCTGTAGTTAGTCTTAACAGAGCGCCTTCCGTGGATTTGCCCTTTTGGTACGCATATTGGTGAGGGTGCAGAGGCATGCTTTTTGATATGCATTCTCTAATGTGAATGTCAATAATCCTTTCCATTGTTTTCAGAAAAAACGATGTCGGGGAACAACAACATACGCCACCCATTCTCCTGCCTCTACACCAAAAGGAGGATTTCTGCCTGGTAGTACAATGGACCGTTACCGAGTCTGAGTGCTCTGGGATTTGGATTTCCTTTGGGATTTTAAAATGATACATTATACACTTAGATATGAGCTGAGCATTAGGCATCTTCTTCATCAGCTTCGGTTAAATCTGGATGAAATTCTCCAATTTTATTATTATCATTTAGATTTTGATAAAAAGGATGGTAAATACTCTCAATCAGTGGGAGCATATCCAGTAAATCCTGCTTTTTCTTTTCGTTGATTTCGAGAGGAGTAAGATAACATTTATTCAAATCCTTAATTTTTATGGAATTAAACCCACGTCGTCTTATGTTCAGCGACCTGAATTCTTCTGTCTCGTTGAGTGAAGTTTTGAAAAAGACTGTTCCAAACTCCTTCGTGAATCTCATCCACTTTATATTTTGCCAGCAGAACTTCTGACCATTATTGTCAACCTTACGCCACATAAATTTTTCCTTGGAAACAGATGAGAAATTGAAAATCTTGTCTTGATTCATTTCCTGAACGTCAAATTTGTGTTTAACACCCACAGTTCTCACAAATTGATACCAGTCTCGAGGATGATGTACGCACTGTTGTGCGCTTTTTCTTTTTTTTCAATTAAGGCATGGTAAACGCCACAAGGATGGCTGTCGTGGCATGTCAAATTGTTGCCCTTGCAGCCGTGCATGCGCTTAGCGATATGATTCGCCCGCTAATTGTATGTTGCTGCTGTCGTTGCGCCCGATTTGGAATCGAAGATCGTCCTGAGTCGCCTGAGGACAAGTTAAATTATAATTAGCACCATGCTAAATTACGATTGGGGATGCGGGACGTGGAAGGAGAATAATTGTATGCATTTACTCTGATCTTTTCTTACCTGAATAATTTCACCTATTCGATGCGATGATTATGTGGTGTGCTGGTGCAGTTATTTGATTTGCACGCAATAGATTACACTTGCATACTTGTAGGACAACTTATGCCGGCGACGGCCATCACAAAAAAGACTGAACAAGCATTAGCAAGTGGTATTTAATCATGTTGGTCGGTACGGCTTCCGCCTATTTTCGTTGACTTTGGTGGGTCGCGGTTGGCACTACCTGTCAAAAGTTTCGTATTGCATAAGTATTGGTGGATGTGTTGGCGGATCGAGGCCGTTGAATGCAAGGTGTGTGGTCGATGTTCAACCGAGTGTTTTTCTTGGTGATCCGAGTATTGCATCGAATAAAAGTAAGTATTCGATACGCCGCGGCGGCGTGGAAAATACATCCCTTACAACATAACTTCCTCTCCAACCAGAAACTGTCTACTCGTATAGTCGCTTAACTTACGAAATTAATATAGTACGCTTCATATATACATATATAGAAAATATTTGGCTTACCGACATACGTAGTATTGATTCTGTCGTTTTTCGTTTTTTTTCTGATCTGACGTTCTGGTCCAGGGGTGAGGTAGAAGATGTGCACATATTCGCCGCCCGTGGAGTATTTACCTTTGGTTTGAAAGTATGATGTGTGTTGCTATCTATACACTTGTTTGAATGTCTTGCACTAAATAGGGATAATAAATATATATATATATTTACTAGCGAACTTTACATTAAGTTAACCAAAATAAACTACTATACTTATCTTTAGATCAGGTGATGGGAGTATTTGCAAGATGTTGAGGATAAGGAGGGAATCTCAGGTGAAGGGAGTTACCTAACATAAGTCTGCGACTGCTGCTCCGGATGAGGATGCTGGACGCTGCTCCAGTTCGTTTCTGATATAAGCGACAAGCTGGCCAAGCGATCAAGTGGTTTGTGGTTCGGCTGATGTAAGCCACACGGTGGCCAAGCGATTGAAATCGTTGGTGGTTCTGCTGCCGGTGATGTTTCAATTACGTGACGTGAGCGATAAGCTCAATAACACCCAGGTATGCGATCGAAATGCTAGTGGTTATATTTGTGGTTAGGGTGATGAGATTAGGAAGGTGTGGCGATGGATTGTGGAACAATCTTCTGGCGTAAAGGTAAATGCACCCTATAACTCGTCGCCACAAATTTTTACTTCTTCCACTTCCGATATTCGTGACATGTTTTCTACCCTTGCGATTAACAGGTGGTCGGTGGATCCACTAAAACCACTAGCAGAGACTCCTAGGAGGCGTTTTTTTTTTTTTTGGCACTGAGGTCTGTGGCACCAGAGGACTTCAGATTCCGGCTTTGTCGTAAACAAAATCCGACGTGTGGCCAAACGGGTCGGTCTCTGAGTTTCTGCCCACCCAATGTGAAATCTTTTTTTTTTGTTTATTGTCCAGTCTAAAATCTGGTCCTTTAATTGAACACTGGCTGCGTTTTCTTCGATTATTTTTTCTTTCTTTCTTTTGTTTTTCGCTTTTTAAAAAAACCAAGTCACACCTTACTATACTCCATCCAACAAAAATTGTCAGTACAGGCCTTAGGGAGGAGCTTTTTTTGTACCAGTGGTGCCTGTAGATACTCTCACGGCACTCAAACGCAAGAATTACCACTGAAATAAAAACCAAACCACTGTCATACCAAGGAATTGTTGTTGTAATTTTCCTAAAATTCGCGTACAACCCACCACAACCAATTTCCCACACAGCCGAATGGGAATGAGCATGATAGTCTTGTGTTCGCTTGCTACGAGTATTATCATCCGCCAAAATAAGCAGTGTGTGTGACAAAAGCACATCAGAAGAGTATTATCATCTCTACAATGAAGCATATCATTAAAGGTTTTTCTGCGGTTTTGGTGCTTTTGAGAACGAATTATTACGTGGGGTGTTGCCATTCGGTTTTAATTTGATTGTATTTGTATTGTACAGCTGCACAAGTGCAGTTTTTTTTACCATATGTTTAGGTATATGACATTGGGTCGTCGTTATATAATTTTGTATTCTAATTGCCTGATTGTGTCTACTTTTCACAATATACATTTAGCGGAAAGGAATGGGAAATGTTTTTAGAAAATCTTGCTGATTGAGTTTATATCGCAAACTGTTTAAATAAAAAAAAAACATAAATACATCCTTTCATCTCATTATGTACCTGTTTGTATGATGTCTTTGTTTTTCCGATGAATGACGCCTGTTTTGCTTATATTAAGGTAATTCCCAAAAGGAAGATCTCAAGTTAGGTAGTGATGCAATCATACAATGGGTTGCTTGAAATCGTTAAACGTTACAAAGCCAAGTATGAAACATACGTCGTGGATGAAATGGCTGAAAATGCTGTGACCTTAATCTAATAGAATTGGTTTGGGCTCAAGTAAAAAGGGTTTGTAGCAAGCCAAAACAAGTCATTTAAAATGTCTGAAATAAGAGACTTACTAAAGACAGCACTTACAAGGGTTGACAAGAGCAGTAGCAGTAACTACTCATCGGATTAGTTGGGTAGTGATATTAGAAATTAGTATTTTATGTTTTACAATATTTATAATGAATAAATTCGATTACAGTGATATATTTTGTTGATCTACTGGATATACCCTTAAAAAAACGCGCCTATTATTATCTTACCAGAAAAGGAAAAAGATAAATGGAATTTATTTAGTTCCGCAATATTTTTATTTTTAATAGGAAGATGGTAACCCTAATAGAATTGCTCTCTGAGTTATGGCGATTTATCATACACACTACGTCAACCATGTGAGAGCTTTAAAGAGGGACCGATTTATGTAAGTCATTGCAACCAGACTGAGAGACAAACATCCTAATTTCCCTGTACTGACAATTTTTGTTTGATAGGGTATAGAATTAGTTTCAACAACAAAGAAAAAGTACCAACTGACAGCTCGAAGACGAGCACGACTCCTGTTTATAAGCTCGCCGTGTGTCTCCCTTGCGGGTTTTTTAGTCACACAACCTCACCGTTCTTCTTTCTTCCTTTTGCTCTGTCCATGACGAAATAATGGCAAAAAAAAATCTCAAAAGTAAATAAAAGTATGCTAGTACCCCAGCTGCATCCTACTTCCTCAAGCTATCCCCTTCTAATCGTTCAAAATCTGAGATGGGTAGTCTTCTGACCTGCTCTCTTCTTGTGGAGAAAATTTCCCTTCTTCGGCTAAGTTCAGCAACAGGTTCGAAGTTTAGTTACTTAGGAAAGAAAATACCCCTAATTTCGCCTGGTCCATTTCTTGACTTATGATCATATAAACATTGCCTACTTTTAGGAGAACGTTACATTCGACCAGAACCGGAACTGGAATTCGTTTCCCACACAAGTAACTGACAGGGTTATAATTCCTTGATCCTGATTATAAACTCGACGTAATGGAAAGAAGATACTTTTTCTGCAAAATAATTTATATTTCTTATAGTCCGAAAACTATTTTATATTAATTTTACAATCCAGCAATTAGTTCCAAAGAGAAACAAAAACTTAATTTATTTACAACAATAATATTAAAGGAATTTCATAACCAACAACGTCAATACCAGCAGACCACTTCGCAAGACTAGACTTTGTGGTGAACTATTCGGCGGATCGTCGTTATTGCAGTTCTGTGCCTCGCAAACTGAACATTCCTTATAGTTGGGATCTTTGCAATTGTTTCTTGTCTTCTCATCTGCATCCACCAAACAACTCCTTATAACAATGTCATCTGAAATAATTTAAACAAATCGTCATTAACTTGAAAACAAATCAACTAACAATACTCACTCAATGTGTCAGTGTAACATCCCTGATTGCCTTGGTTCACTGGATTACTGCACCTCTGCGACTTATAGGCTTCGCCTTCCAATTTCTTTGCACAGCTTTTATTCTCGTCACTACGGCACTTGTAACAGCTGTAATTCATTGCATCAGCGCTGTTGCACGCATTGGTGGTGCATGTCGTACAAGAAGTTGACTCACCGGAACATGTCTGCGGGTTTGACAAATCAGAAGTACATCCTCGTGCTGTCTTTTTATCATCAATTTTGTTTGTGAAGCAACCTGGAGATTGCCAATATTCAATCTGGTTGGGACAGTTTTTGGCTTCGTCAAAGGGGTGGCCCCACGCACATGCGGCATCTTCTGCAGTGCATTGAATGCATTTGATTAATGGGGTTTTCTTAAATTTAGAATTATTGCAGTTGTCTCCGGAGCATTTGGTGCATTTTTCTTTCTTTTCTAAACACTTGCCAAATGCAAGTTTATCAGAGGAGCATCCTCGATTCATCAATACATTGGAGGATCCATGCACAAAACACTGATCGTTTGAATCGTAGAGTGTACATGGAAGCGAATCAAGGGTACTTGCTGCGTGATCGCCACAATTCGCACCAGTTTCATCACATTGGTAACATCTTAGGCGATTTTCCGGAAATACATCCTTGTTGCAACCATTTGAATCACATGTTTTGCATTTTTTGCCTTGTGGGCATTTTTCAGCCACAGTAGTGGCACACCGACGCTCGATATGCTTGTCATCTTTGATTTGCATGAGGCAATTTGTGATAGCAGGTTCACAGATTTGATTTTGAATGGCTTTCTCATTTGCCCAAGTGGCACAGTTAGGATCATTTGATGAGTCGCATTTGTAACAGGTTAAGGGCTCCTTTTTCGGAAATACATCCTTGTTGCAACCGTTTGAATCACAAATTTCGCATATTGCGCCTTCAGGGCATTCTTCAACCAGAGTATAGGTACACCGACGCTCGATATGCTTGTCATCTTTGATTTGCATAACGCACTTTGTGATACCAAGTGCACAGACTTGGTATTCAATTGCGGCCTCATTTTCCCATGTCGCACAGTTGGGATCATTTGATGAGTCGCATCGGTAGCAGTGTTTACGACTCTCCGGAAACACATTACTGTTGCAATAAGCTTTATCACAAAATTTACATAGGCCGAAATGGCAAATTTCGTCACGATAAGTTTCACACCGACGCTCGGTATGATTGTTAGCTTTGATTTGCATGAGGCATCTTCTGACGGTAGCGTCACAGATTTGGGTTTGAATTGCGGCCTCATTTAACCATGAGGCACAGTTGGGATCATTTGAAGAGTCGCATTGGTAACAGTGTTGGCGATATTCCGGAAACACATTTGTGTTGCATTGATCTTCAGTACACATTTCACATATGCTGTCTGTAGGACATTTTTCTTCTATAGCAGTGGCACATCGACGCTCGATCTGCTTGTCATCTTTCATTTGCATGAAGCACGTTGTGATACCAGGTTCACAGATTTGATTTTGAATGGCGGTCTCATTTGCCCAGGTGGCACAGTTAGGGTCATTTGATGAGTCGCATTTGTAACAGGTTAAGGGCTCCTTTTTCGGAAATACACCCTTGTTGCAACCGTTTGAATCACAAATTTCGCATATTGCGCCTTCAGGGCATTCTTCAACCAGAGTATCGGCACACCGACGCTCGATGTGCTTGTCATCTTTGATCTGCATGAGGCACTTTGTGATACCATTTGCACAGAGTTGGTGTTCAATTGCTTCCTCATTTTCCCATGTCGCACAGTTGGGATCATTTGATGAGTCGCATCGGTAGCAGTATATATAATTCTCCGGAAACACATTATTGTTGCAATAAGCTTTATCACACATTTGACATGGTTTGAAAAACCAAGTATCGTCAGCAGTGGCACACCGACGCTCGATTTGAATGCCATTCGTGATTCTCATGATGCAATTTGTGATGCCAGTGTCACAGATTTGGGTTTGAATTGCGGCCTCATTTAAAAATGAGGCACAGTTGAGATGATTATTTGATGAGTGGCAATAGTAACAGTGTTGGCGATATTCCGGAAACACATATTTGTTGCAACGATCGTGACTACACATTTCACATATGCTGTCTGTAGGACATTTTTCTTCCATAGCAGTGGCACACCGACGCTCGACATGCTTGTCATGTTTCATTTGCGTGAAGCACGTTGTGATACCAGGTTCACAGATTTGATTTTGAATGGCGGTCTCATTTGCATATGTGGCACAGTTGGGATCATTTGACGAGTCGCATGATTTACATATGAAAGCGCTGTTGCAGTCCGGTGTATTGCACGTTTTACAATTCGTCGTTTCGTCACACTTCATACCATCTTCGAGGCATCCTCGTTTTAAATTTCCATTATCATCTGAAAGAGTAAAATATGACAATAATAGGCCTTTATTTTTTTTATTCAAGGCTGAGCCTACCCTGTGTAGGGACGAACTAAAAATATCATTACAGCACGCCCCGCTTGTCATAAAAGGCGATAATCGTATCTGGCAAATTTAGCATCCAGGTGAGCCTAGTGACAAATTTAACATTTCGAAGCTATCCTGCAATTGTACATACCAATCGGGGGTTGACACGTCTGGAGATCACCGGGGTCGTAAAAGGAGGATCAGATAATAAATTTTAGTGGAACATATGTCCTGATATACACCGAATAGACCGTCGGAAATACAAGCCGGAGAGTTGTGTCCCTCGATAGTTTTGTGAGTGCCACGACAGAAAGCAGTACACAATCTCAGGGCAATCTTTGGTGTACCCACCACAACTGTAAGGGGAGTCGGCAGACATCCCATCATATTTATTGTGTGTGTGTTGCCTCGTAGAGTCTGGCAGAGCTGGCATTAAGGTTTCAGTCTGATGCACTGCCCAGCTGCGTCAGTTGTTGGTAGAGAGACCGCGTCCAGTCCATCACTCAGATCCGACCGGAGCAGAAATTACTAGCTGTCGGATCCACTATCTAGCGCTGAACGAACCTAGGGTCGCTAGGTGGAAGGAATTAGAACTTGCGGCCTAATTCACCGCGACCGATCTGAGGCAGCCCGGTGAGGAGGCCTTGTCCGGCTCTAGTAGACGTGTGACCGTCTCAACAGAGGAGGCACTACCTATCATAGTGGTAACCCTGGTGCGAGAGACATGCTCGGGTCAGATATATTCAGATTCCGAGTATAGCAAAGTAATGCATAAGCTAAGGGGAGACCTAAGGGGTCAATAGCTGGGACGTTGGCTGCTCTTGCTTTCAAGATGTTCTACACGAAATGGTTTCACATTTTCAAATCGATTTGATACAATTACAGGTGTTCCTCAGGGTTGTATCCTCAGCCCATTATTATTTGCCCTGTTCATAGATGATGTCTGCGAGCTTCTTCCGGGTGGAGTTAATTTTGCTAACATTATAATCAAAGTCCTGTTGTACGCGGACGATCTAGTTATGCTTGCTGATAATCCTTTCACGCTTCAATTGCAAATAAACCGTCTAAGTTCATTTTGCGAGTCTTGGAGCTTGCAAATTAATACCCAAAAAACTAAGATTGTTATATTTGAAAAGAGACAATCAAGAAGGCGAGCGGAAGAAAAATGGTCTCTAAACAATAAACACATTGAGGTTGTACAGGAGTTTAAATATTTGGGTGTCCTCTTGACCTACAATTTAAGCTATCTAAAGCACTCCAAAGAAAAAAGCAACGAAGCTAAATTGGCTCTTAATATAATGTGGCCAAAGTTTTTTTCGAACCAAAATGTTGATTTAACGTCCAAGTACAAAGTTTTCAACGCGACAGTAAATGCATGCATGGCATATGGCGTCCAAGTCTTCGGATACACACACTTCGAAGCTTTTGAAACTGTACAAAGGAACTTTTTTAAGAGAATATTTCGTTTGCCTAACTCAACACCCAACTACGCCATATATGTAGAGTCAGGAATAGTCCCTATATATATACAAAATTTGAAGGCAAGTGCGAACTTCATTACTAGAGTGATGAAAAGAAGTGAAACTTGTCTTCACAAAATCATCTTAAGAAAATTACTTCGAGTGAATGCTTCCCCGTTTAAAAAGTGGAACGAACTAGCTTTAGCTTACGAAACAAGTTTAAACTTAACAGAAACTAATGTGACCGATTGGCAGGCTCAGTTTTCTGATGTGATTGCTAAGGTGGATCACAAAATGTTTCTGTATAACCTTACCAGAGCATCGTCGTCTACTTCAAGAGCTATTTATAGTCATTTAAACCATGAACTGCCCTCGGAAGTCTCTTACTTTAGTAATGAATTTTCAGCCTCGGTTATAAGTATTATTTTTAGAGCAAGAGTTGAAATTTTAAATTTGAACTTTATACCTCATCGATCAGACTTGCCCCAGCTATGTGATCCATGTAACGGAAGAGCGAATGAAGATATATACCATTTCGTTGCTGCTTGTCCTATTCTACAAGAAATTCGCCGGTTGCATTTTCGGGAAAGTTTTATATCTTTGGACAAACTTTTTGAAATTTTAAATGGAGCAATGGGCTGGCTCAGCCTCTTTAAATATTGCCAACATGCTCTTTCTTACCGTAACAGTTTCACATATTAAACTTAGTCGATTACCCGTGTTTTGTAATAGAATGCTTTATTCACTTATTAATCTCTTGTTTAATTCAACAATATTGTCTTGCTTTGCTATTCATTTTCTATTGTTAAAACTAATCTTAATTGTATAACTTATCATTTGCCTCACTGTACCTAGCCAATAATTCCAAACAATTTATACGTATTTTCGGCAGCGTTAGCACAATAACAATTGCACTATTTGCAATAGTACCGCACGCATAATCCCATTAGTGGGTGAATAACTTTTTTTGCATTCTGCTTTGTGTGCGTATTCGTCGTGCTGCTGCCGCGCTTCAAACCTTTTGCAACTCTTCCACTTGGAATTCAGCTACAGCACGCACAACACCAAATATCTAAGTTGGTATGGTATGGTACATATATCGGTAACTTATTGAAAATAAATTGTATTTTAATTGAAACTTTTCAATCTGGTCGATCACTTAATTTAATCGTGGGTTTATAGTTAATTATCATTTTTTTTCCTGCTCTGTTCTTGCTGACTGCAATTGTGTTTCGCTACAATCCCTTACATAAATTTCTGGTCCTTCCAAGCCGAATTAATAATCGAATCAAAAGACAATCGCGTAGAACATTAATCGGAAATTCCGTTAGTGAATTTTGTTGTAAAATAACTTGTATTTCGGACAGTTCGCTGGCATATTCTCTTTTAATTATTTTATAATTAGAATAATTACAAAGGGAGCATTCATACAATCAAACATAATTTTTACTGGGAATTTCTGCTACCGTTTAATAAATACGAATCAAGTGAAACATGAGTGCGTTAAAGTTAAAACTGAAACGGGAAAATGCAATGGGGCGTTTATCGCGCGCAGCATCTTTCGTGGACAATTTAGAACCATCCACAACTCTTGAATTGTTAGAAGTGCGTTTAACAAAACTCGAAGAATCGTGGTTAGAATTTGTGGCATTTCATAATGATTATTTGCCCTTCGTTAAAGACATTGACGTGAATGAAATTGAGAATGAGTTCGCCGCGTATGAGGAAAAATATTTCGTGTCTCATTCAAAACACGTCAAAGGTATTCGCGAGCGACAAACTACATCACAAAATGATAACGATGATTCGGTCATAGAACGTCTCGTTAATCAACAATCCACGTTTCTTGAAAGGCTTAACTCTACGTCGAATCATAATTCTCCATCCGTTAATTTACCACCAATTGTAGTTCCCGCGTTTTCCGGAAATTATAAGGATTGGCCGTCCTTTCGTGATCTTTTCTTGGGGTCTGTCGATAGTAAGAGTAATCTCACATCAACACAAAAGTTTCACTACTTAAAATCATTCCTCCAAGATGATGCGGCCAATCTTATAAAGCACATTTCCATTTGCGATGCCAATTATCTCGAAGCGTGGGAGCGCTTAGAACAGCGATATGATAGAGTACATTTAATTGTTAGGTCATTCATTCAATCCTTTTTGTCGCTTCCTGCAATTAGTACTACCAATGTTCAAACATTACGCAAAATCACTGACGGTGCAGATGAAGTCGTGCGTGGTCTCAACGCGGTAAAGAAAACCAGTCGCGATCCGTGGTTAATATACCTGCTGTTAAGCAAGCTGGACCAAGACACCAACCAAGCTTGGGGAGAGCACGTTGGGTCTCGGGCCGATTGTACCATAATTGAGCTTGTGGACTTTATGCAATCGCGGTGCGATGCTCTCGAATCATGCCAATCCAACAATCGATCTGTGTCATCGCGAGTGAAACCATCGGCTTCTATACGATCACATCTAGTTGAAGCTTCAGATAATAAATCGCAATGCCCCAAGTGCAAAAATGACCATATCTTATCCCAATGTAATAAATTCTTAGATCTAAACATCGAATCGCGTCGAAATTTCGTGAAAACAAACTCTCTGTGCTTTAATTGCCTTCGTGTTGGACACTCGTCGAACAAATGTCGTTCTTCATTTCGTTGTCGCGTTTGTAAGTCTCGCCACCATTCGTTGGATCACCCCATAGACTCCAACAATAGTCATCCGTCGTCATCGTCACTCGCCAACTCTGAGTCTCATCCAAGTTCATCGAATTCGCATCAATCTTCTTCGTTTCAACACTCCTCGTCACAACCTTCCTCGTCGCAATCCTCCTCATCACAAGCTACATCGTCACATCCTTCTTCATCAATTGTGAACAACCACTCTCTAAAAACCAATCGTCGAAAGCAAACAATTCTTCCCACTGTGCTAGCTAAGGTTAAAGATGTGCTGGGAAATTTGGTCGAATGTCGTATTTTGCTAGATTCTGGGTCTCAATCTTCGTTTGTGGCTGAATCTTTTGCCCAGCGACTCGGATATTCTCGTACTCATGCTCGAATCCCAATCCTCGGTCTCTCGTCGACAGATGCAGGTTATACGAAAGGACGAATTTCTCTGCATCTGTACTCGCGGTTCAACTCTACTTCACTTTTCGTCGAGACATACGTTTTGAATAAACTAACCTCAAATTTACCCTCGCATTCACTAGACATTACCCTGTGGTCTCATATTGAACGATTAGATCTCGCTGATCCTTACTTCAATATCTCTGCTCCTATTGATGTGCTTTTAGGTGCTGACAAACTCTGGACTATTCTGAAAGGAGAACAAATTCATGGTCCTGAAGGTATTCCGCTCGCTCAAAATACTTCGTTTGGTTGGGTGGTCACGGGAGAGGTGTTTGACAAAAAACCATCTGAGAGCCTAACCTTGTCTTCGCTTCATTCCACCATCGACGTCGATGTAATGCTACAACGCTTCTGGGAGCTCGAAGAAGTTGCTCCTAAAAAAGACGAGTCCTTTAATGATGACCCGGCTGAGCAGCATTTTAAACAAACTTTCACTCGTTCATCTGATGGTAAATACGTCGTTTCGCTACCTTTCAAAACTCCAAAACCTATTTTCGGAAATACTTTACCATCAGCGGTTTCGCGCTTATACGCCATGGAAGGCCGGTTTCAGAATAATCCTGAGTTAAAGCGGATGTATTCAGATTTCATGCGAGAATATTCAGACCTCGGCCATATGAAGCAAATCCCTCCAGAGGAGATTGAAACAATCGATGGTAATTGCTTTTATCTTCCCCACCACGCAATCTTGAAACCGGATAGTTCGTCAACAAAATTGCGTGTTGTATTCGATGGCTCTGTTAAGGACTTGAACGGGCATTCCTTAAATAGTGCATTGCTGGTAGGTCCTCCAATTCAAAGAGACTTAATTGGTGTATGCCTTCGTTTTCGTCAACATTGCTACGTTTTCACCGCTGATGTAGTGAAGATGTTTCGACAAATTTGGGTCGACGAACTAGATGTCGATTATCAGCGCATTGTCTGGCGTGAAAACCACACTGAACCGATTCGACATTTTCGTCTCTGTACGGTCACTTATGGAACCGCTTCCGCACCGTTCTTATCCGTCCGAGTACTCAAGCAGCTAGCTGATGATTATATGGCGGATTATCCAAACGCATCTCGGGTTCTTCTGAACGATGTTTATGTCGACGATGTGATGACTGGATGCAACACCGTCAAAGAACTGATGGCTTTACAGTCGGAGCTAGTTGCACTACTGTCGAGGGCAAAACTTCAGCTTCGGAAGTGGAGTTCAAACTGTTGGCCTCTTCTTGCTAGTTTGCCGATATCTGAATGCGAATACTCAATCTTTGACACGGAATGCTCGCATTCATTGATTAAAGTACTGGGTATGTACTGGGACCCGGCTAGTGATGAATTTTCTTATCGCATGTCAAAATTACGTCCAACTGTTTTATCAACAAAACGAACCCTGCTCTCCGAAGTTTCACGGATATTCGATCCCCTAGGTTTGTTGGCTCCCTCAGTAATTTTGTTCAAAATTCTGTTTCAAGAGCTCTGGTCGTCGGAGCTGAATTTAGGGTGGGATGACGAGTTACCTACAACTTTAGCAGAACGATGGATCAGCTACAGACAGGAGCTCCCCTTTTTCGAAAAGATTCGCGTTTCCAGAAACTTGTTCGCGTCGCAGGAGGAGATCGAGCTCCATGGATTTTCGGATGCATCATCGCTGGCCTACGCTGCCGTTGTGTACGCTCGTTGCAGACTCGCCGATGGAGAATTTCAGACCGTAATCGTTGCAGCCAAAACCAAGGTAGCGCCACTTAAACCGGTTTCAATTCCGCGGTTAGAACTCTGTGGTGCATTACTACTGTCTCGTTTGTTCGATCTCGTGAAAACATCGATAACGACCAAGATTTCCAAGACGTTCGCATGGTGCGATTCAGAGAATGTGCTTCATTGGCTGTCATCACCACCTCGTCGTTGGACAACATTCGTCGCAAATCGCACAGCAGCTATCCTCGATACGGTTCCACGACACTCATGGAATCACGTTTCATCGGATTGCAACCCAGCTGACTGTGCATCGAGGGGTGTGCTTCCGTCTGATCTTGCTAGTCACAATCTTTGGTGGACCGGTCCATCTTGGCTATCGTTAAGTGAGGACAATTGGCAGAAATCTAAATTCGGTTCATGCAACTCGAAGTTTACAGACATGGAGGAAAGGCACCTCTCGCACCAAGTTCTTGTCAATTCGTCCGATACTAGTCTAATACAGACTCTCATTGACAAAAGCTCTTCGTGGTATCGTCTTCAAAGGATAATCGCGTATTGCCTTCGTTATGCATTCAATTGTCGCGCTTCAAAAAACAATCGTCTTACTTCCTGTCTCACTCTACATGAAATTCAGCAGGGTAGAATCGTCATTCTTAAATCAATTCAGCAAACCTCATTCAGTGCGGACATTCGTTCCCTAATAAACAATCGCCAACTACCGCTTAAATCAAAGCTTATCCGATACTCTCCGTTCATCGATATTGAGGGACTTCTTCGCGTGGGAGGAAGACTCAAACAATCCACTGTGTCTTACAACCTTAAACACCCTGTTATTCTTCCTAACAACAATCTTCTTTCTTCCCTTATTATCACAGATATCCACAACAGCCATTTGCATCCAGGGGTATCTGAAACATTCGCGATCGTGCGGCAGAGATACTGGATATTGGGTAGCCGAAACCTCATCCGAAGGATCGTTCATTAATGCAAGGTGTGCTTTATGCAGCGAAAACTGACCAGTCAACAGCTGATGGGCGATCTACCGACTCATCGGATACAACCAAGTCGACCATTTGCCAACACTGGATGTGACTATGCTGGACCACTGACCATCAAGCTTTCTAAATGTCGTAAGCCCAAGCTGTCGAAAGCATACATAGCATTATTTGTATGCATGTCAACAAAGGCCATTCACCTTGAGGTAGTCAGTGATCTTACTACCGATGCTTTTCTCGCTGCCTTACGAAGATTCACTTCTCGTCGGGGCTTATGCTCACACATATACACCGATAATGGCACCAACTTTCAAGGTGCTCGACGTTGCTTAAACGAGATGCATAAGTTGGTTATGTCGGAAGTCCACAATGATGTCATCACTGCATCCCTTGCCAAGGACAACATTGCCTGGCACTTTATTCCCCCCTCAGCTCCACACTTCGGTGGTTTGTGGGAGGCTGGGGTCAAATCGGTTAAGATGCACCTTAGACGAGTTGTGGCATCATCGGTATTAACATTTGAAGAGTTGTATACCGTTCTCACACAAATAGAGGCCATCCTTAATTCTCGTCCATTATATTTTGTGTCTGATGAAGATATTAACCCATTAACTCCAGCATATTTTCTTATAGGTGAACCGTACACGGCTGTCCCAGAACCGAACCTACTGAACACACCTATAAATCGTTTGAAGCATTGGAACCATGTTCAAAGCATGGTCCAAGGATTTTGGAAACGCTGGCACATGGAGTACCTCACCACCCTACAGGAGCGTCCGAAATGGCAGCAAACCAGGACACCTTTAAAACCTGGTGACATTGTTGTCATAAAGGAGCCCAATCTTCCTCCAGCTAAATGGCTTCTTCGGAAAATCGAATCTGTGGCACCAGGCGCTGATAATCTAGTTCGAGTGGCAATTATAAAAACAATTCGAGGTACTTTCGTTCGGCCTATCACCAAGTTGGCTGTGTTACCATGCTCCTGAAACTCGTTCCAGGGGGGCCGGGATGTTTTGTAATAGAATGCTTTATTCACTTATTAATCTCTTGTTTAATTCAACAATATTGTCTTGCTTTGCTATTCATTTTCTATTGTTAAAACTAATCTTAATTGTATAACTTATCATTTGCCTCACTGTACCTAGCCAATAATTCCAAACAATTTATACATATTTTCGGCAGCGTTAGCACAATAACAATTGCACTATTTGCAATAGTACCGCACGCATAATCCCATTAGTGGGTGAATAACTTTTTTTGCATTCTGCTTTGTGTGCGTATTCGTCGTGCTGCTGCCGCGCTTCAAACCTTTTGCAACTCTTCCACTTGGAATTCAGCTACAGCACGCACAACACCAAATATCTAAGTTGGTATGGTATGGTACATATATCGGTAACTTATTGAAAATAAATTGTATTTTAATTGAAACTTTTCAATCTGGTCGATCACTTAATTTAATCGTGGGTTTATAGTTAATTATCATTTTTTTTTCCTGCTCTGTTCTTGCTGACTGCAATTGTGTTTCGCTACAATCCCTTACAACCCGCTTATTGCAGTTTTGACCAAATTTTATACCTAACTATTTATTGTTTTGTTGCTGATCATACTAAATTTGATAATATCTCTTTTGTGTTTCAAATCACGTTTAAATTGATAATATTGTATAAACAGCTATTTCTAACCAAATTGTGTATTATTTTGTGTTACAAATCATGTTAAAATTGATAAAATTTTGTATAAACAGCTAATCAAATTAACCAAATTGTATAATATTTTGTGTTTCAAATCACGTTAAAATTGATATCATTGTTTTATATAATAATATTTCTTCATATCTTTTGTTAAACATTTTTTTTTTTCTTCTTTTCTTTATATTTTAAAATGTTTGCTTTTTATTATTTCTTTTATTTTTTTTTAAATCATATTATGAAATGTCATCTCAGGCAGACGGCAGTATTGCCATGTCCTCATTCTTAAGTATACCAATTTGTAAACTTTATGATGGAAAAAATAAAGAATCTATCTATCTATCTATCTACACGAAATGGAACAGATTATGAACAGAATCGGTCTCAGCCTTTCGGATGAGCTTCTTTGCAACGTCTTCACCATTTTAAAATTCAGTGATCGTTTGATGTCTCTCAACCTGGTGATGCAAGGTAAGGTGTGGAGTATTGTCCAGAGCATATGCACCCCAAGTCGGATGCAAGGAGAAAAAAAGGTACATTCTGGCCAGATTTTCAACCTGATCAAAAACATCCCAAAGGAGAAGCTTATCTTTGTTGGCGGAGATTTGAAGGGATATGTCGTGAAGTCAAACGAAGACTACGAAGACTGCCATGGAGGACTGGGATAAGCACTAGGCACTCTCCGGGTGAAGATATCCTAAGCATGTGCAAGTCCTATGGACTTATAGTTCTGAATTCGATGTTTGAAATTTAAATGTAGGCGGCGGCGAACATAAACAAACAAAAGTGTCTGCGAAAATCAAATGGCGCAATCTGGACAAAGAGAAAACGGAAGACAGCCAGAAGTTCCAGAAATATACGTACGGATGATCACGCATTTAAGATAAAGATTGTTTTTTTTTCCTAGCAATGAAGTATTGTATTGCCTGATTTTAGGTGGTACTTACTATTCGAAAGAATAGGAGGATAGAAAAGAAGTTTTTTGGTGCTTGGTATTTTTTTTCTCTATGGGAGGCGCGCCTTAATTGCGTAGGGAGTAGTTCTCTAATTATGTGAATTCAATTAATAATCATGGCAATGGCCGGGATTCGAACGCACGACCTTCCAATCAGTTGGTGATAAACTACCGCACCAATGCCATCCGCAGATATTTTGCATGACAGCCGAAGCAACAAAGATTGATCGAATTACATAGAAGTTCCAAGATCCCAGGCTTCCTCACGTCAAAAAACCTATCTATCTGTTATGAGGGTACTTGCATCAATACCGCATTCTTAATGATGAAGTGTTTCAAAATGGGGAGGACTGCGGTTATTTGATGAGGTGGAACTGGCGAACCCCACATAGGGACCACAAGGGATGCAGCTAAGTGGGAGGGTTATGATACCTTTAGTTCAGATCGTTAACCTCGTTGTCAAGAGAAAGTTGATACATAAGTATAGGTATCCATGTAGACTCCACGCCATATCACGCCATATCACACCATATTACACCATCATCAAACCATTGCCATCAGATATTAATCATCGTCATCAGCATCGTTGCATCTTTGTCGTTGTCGTACATACAACGACAGTTACGAAAGCCCTATAAAAGGCCGCACAAATCCATCAAGGGGGAATTGTCTACCATCACGCCGCGTAGCAGCTCTTAATCAGTTGTGTATACGCATTGTACTTTGTAAACTAGTTTAACTTTAATCATTCGCAAATAGCTTCTCTAATCCTAATTCTAATATTTCATTACTTAATTTATAATTTGGCAAAATAAATGAATTTTAATTGAACTTTGAGTGCGCTGTTCTCTTTAAAACGCTGTTTCCTACATCAACATCTCTAGGAAAATATCTTTAGGAAAATTATTATAAAATAAAATAAACGTCCATGTAGGATAAATTAAGGATTTTTCACAAGCCGGTCGCTTTAGCAAATGTCATGTAAAAATAAGTCTCAAGAACAACTAAAAATACATTTGCAATGCCCATGAGTTAGAACTCTATGTATTGTTGCATTTTTGGTCAAACTGTGACATTCAGCATCAATTAATCAACTTGCAGCGCCATCTCTATTCGAGAGCCATATTACCATATAAGATAATCGATATTTGGCAGCATTTGAAAGCAGTTTGAATAGCTGTGGAATAACTAGTACATCTGTTGGTCTCGAACCTTCTGAAGTCAGCGAATCTGGAAATTCCAACAGGCGTCACCATGAGATATAAATAGGTGTCGCAGGAGCACCCAGGACATTCTAGTCTTGAACCGCGATAAAGAAGTGCGATAGATGACAATAGTGAAAAGTATAGAGAAACATAGGGACGGGCTACAGTCCGCTTGGGCGAACTGTTGGATACCCTATTCTTATTCCTATCCCTCATAAGTGGGCATGACAAAAGTCTAAGTACGGTTGAATTGTTAAGAACTCTCTACATATTTTGTTATATAACATTTAAAGGATTTTATCAAAAAAATGCTCCCTAGCTCAAACTTGGGTGTTTCAATAAAATTGTTTTATTTAATTGTGGGCGTGTCAGTAGGCGGATTTTAAAAATTAACACATGAGCATAAAGGGCCCCTAGAGAGTATATATTATAAATTTCAGCTCCCTAGCTCAAACTTTGGATTTTCAAAAATTAATATACCCTTAGAATAGGGTATAAAAAAATTATTTTATTTATTTGTGGGCGTGTTAGTGAGCGGATTTTGAAATTTTTTTATCCCGAGCAGTTTTAGGAGTCATAGATCATATATAAAAAAGTTCAGCTTTCTAGCTCAAAATTCGATTTTTTCGAAAAATTTGTTGTTTTTTTTTTTTTGAGTTTGTGGGCGTCTGTGGGCGGATTTCAAAAATTCGTAAACTTGATTATTTCGGGACCCTAGAGAATATATGGTTAAAATGTCAGCTCTCTAGGTCCAGTTTAAAGGCCTAATTTTTGTCGACGGACGGACGGACGGACGGACGGACATGGCTAGATCGACATTACTATCAATGCTGATCATAAATATAGTAACTTTTAGGGGTCTACGGGCAATATTCAGGTATGTTACAAACTATGCGTCAAAATTAATATACCCCTAGAATAGGGTATAAAAAGTGGGAGTACTGAATAAGAGAAAAGTGATTGTTTATTTAAAGTGATTAAGTGTGAAAGTGAATTGTTGGATTAAATAAGTGAATTATTAGAATAATAATCAAGAATTAAAAGACATTAAGAGGGAACTAATAAAGAATAATTAAATAGAAATACGTTTTATCTTTTCGAATCCTAGCCTGGATGTTACAGTATAATAAAATGTAATATGTATATTTTTTGTGAAGTAAATGCATGCAATTTTAAGAAGTACCTGAGAGCATCGTCATCGCCAAAACATTATGTATATTTTGTAATGTCTTACCATATCGTTACCGGCAATCTGAGTATGAGCATTCCTATTCAATAAATGTATTTAAATCATCTGATAGAATATCGATTTCTAAGTAAACCACCTACGATATGGTAATCCCGAATATTGAAAAATTATATTGCCTTTAACCTACATTACCACTAAAACTCTTCAAATGAAAGCTATTTCGTTATTGTAAGAGTGCAAGGAAACATTTGGAAGTGAATGGCACTTTAAAATAATGTTCAAAGATGTTGAAATAACTATGCAGCACTTGGGGAGAGTACGATAACTCAGGAGACAAAGTTTAACGACAGATTTGTGTAGAACCGTTATTTACAAACATTTTTTACTATGGGAGGGAGATCTATCTCGCACCTTTGGGCAGAAAAGGCGATTTTCTAAAAAAAAAAATATTTAAAAAATAACGGTAATACTTACAATTAAGTATTGAAAATTTTTTTAAATCAAGTGATTTTCATGAATAGCTTTAAAAAAAAAAACATTTCAAACTCAAAGTTTCCTTAAATCCAGATTCCTAAAATGCAAAAGAAACTTTTCTACAAAAAATCGTTTTTTTTCTTGTCGCCTGAGTTATCGTACTCTTGCCCAGCACTTTTTTATTTATAACTTCGAAGCTACGTTGAGTGCACTTTAAACACTAAATGAATACGTTTTTCTTTGGAATTATGTTGACCTTACTTAACATTACATTGCCTATTAAAATCGAATCTTTTTCAACGTCAAACTGAACATGCTTCAGAGAATTTGATACAACTTAAAGTAAAATACGATTGTATAAAATTTAAGATAACATTTTTTCACTCAATGTAAGGGCACAAAAAATAACTTAAGTACGCGCAAATCTAAGAAAAAAAAGTTTTAATGAATGAATATAAAACAAACATACCAATTGCATAATAGCAGTCCTTGTAACATAGCCTCAATTTCAAGCTTTCTGATGTCCTACAGTTGTCAGGGTAATCACAAATCGCACAATGTAACGCTATATAAAACCAATTTATTAAGATACCGTACCGCTTAGAATAGTATTTTATTAACTGAATTACCTTCTACGCCTGATGCTGAACTGAAGCAAGATATGATTAAAATTAACCCAAGAAAATAAAATTTCCTTTCTATTGACATTTTGAAAATCAAATAGTAGTTAAGTCCGTCACTTTTAACTTTAATTGAACTTCTAAATGTGCGTTCTTCTTGAAACAGATGTTGATGCCTGACTGAAAGCAGAATTCTGTTTCGTCGGCATTATGAAGAAGCTAAAAGCTATAATAATATTTTAATCAATAGCAGATATCAAAAGAGTCGATAAGATAAGAAAATCCTTTACACTAATTATCTACTTATGTACCTTATCTATACATACACTACACATACCTTCGCACTACTAGGTCAAGAGCCGATAGCAAACTTTGGGAACTTGGTTGGCATATTTTTGAAGTGGACAAGCTAGTTTTACAAAAACAAGGAGCCAACAAATCGTCAATTATTTCACAAAAAATGTGTCAAAAGAGAACATATCTTTTGACATTTAACGTGAAGTTGCGATCCGCTTTATTTATTGTTTTTTTTATGATGTTATTTTTAACAAATAAATACCAAATAATTAATATATTTTGTTGTTTTCGTTTTTGTTAATGTTTATTTAATAAATATAAGATTTAAGTCCCGTGTAGGGAGCCCAAAAAAACAGCGCTTGTCGTTAAAAGCGATTAAGGGGACAAATCACATACAGGCAATTTTTAAAAAATTGGTTACGCCAGCGACGCATTTTACATATGGAAACTCTCCCGCAAGTGTCGATGCAAACCGTTGGTTGGTACGACTGGTGTCGTAAAAGGACGATGATACAAAAAACAATAGCATTAGCATGCGCGCGACGAAGTCAAAAGAAAGAGGCAGGACGGGATAAAACAAAAGCAATAAGACTAGAATTTGGTTGGCCTCAGTAAAGAAGGGATCCGAAACAGGATAAACGGTGAACTCCAAAGGCGGACCAGTAAGGATGCCATAAAGTTTGGAGATAACGATCCCTTTGATTTTGATCGTTTTTGGGATCGATGTGTCTCTTCTTCAATCGATTAGAAATTACCTGTCTGGCCGTTCAATCCAAGTCGTTTTGGAGGGCTATAAGTCCGATACTAAACACATAAATGCTGATGTTCCCCAAGGCTCAGTTCTGTCTTCGACACTTTTTCTTATTTTAATTAATGATCTCCTGTCTGCTACTTCTAGTCGAATACATTCCTACGCTGATGATAGTACTCGCAGTTTTTCATTTTCGTTTCATAATTCTCGGATATCTTCTTCTTCCGCCGCTGGATGCTGGAACGTCAACGTAAGTTAAACTCATTAAATTCTGATATTTACTGGATTATGCCATTATGGTCAAACCCACAGCGACGAATTAAATGCTTCCACAACGTAATGCTGTTTCCTATCATTGAAGCGTTATCCAAATAACACTCCGTTATCCATGAAGGGCACTTCCTTCGACGAAACCGAAAGACTTTCCATTCTCGGTATGTGTGCTAATGACAAACTTAGCTAAATGACCACATATTCGAAGTCGCCAAGAATGCTGCGAAATGTCTCGGTTTCCTCAATCGATGCACAAAATACTATACCCCATCTGATTGAGCGACAATTTAAAGGGCTTTATTCGGCCTAAACTTGAGTACAATGCTCAGATTTGGCGAGGTGCACCTTAAAAATCCTTGCACCTTCCGGGTAAAATACAAAAACGTGCGGTTAAGCTTATATGTGACCGAAATATAGGTGATTCTATAAACCCGCTAGGTCACCTTAAAAAAAATGTCTCATATCTTTCCTAATCTTATAGCTACTTCTATAATCAATGCTCATGAGATAGCTAATTCCATTCCGCCCCTTCAACAATTCAACCGCAACACTCGTCAGGCCTGCCATCGAACATAATGCAAGACATAATGCGTATTGTTCTTAAGCCGAGCAATACGCATCTGGATCTGGAATACTTCACTCTGTTTTCCCTTCTCACTGCGACCCTTAATTGTTTCTCTTTCTCTTCTTCCTATATCCTATCTCGTGCTGTGCATTAGCATCATAGGGATATCCAAACCCTTGACATATGAAAAAAAACTTTCTGGACTCATTTCAGCAGTCAGCAATATCAGTATGTTGTCTGTTGTCTGGAAGATTTTGACTCAAGGAATATCATCCCTCGTGAACAACTTTATTATCTGTGGTTACGATTTCGGACGTTTCATAGTCCGAACTTTTTAACCCCGATACTGACTAACAGCTTTTCTACCTGAAGCCTTCATCAGTTCCCGAGCCATCTCTGTACCACTTTAAAGTGCAGACTATAGATTGGTCGCACTATTCTTCCTTATTACTGAGTTATGCATCTTTTTAAAATAAGATTTCAAAATTTTAAATGTTGTTATCTTCCACATCCATAACCGCGGCTGTGTTTGCGTTTTATGCATTTCCTCCGTGTTGCACATGCACGACAGTTTTTGCATTTTGTTGAGAATGTCTCTCTTTTCCAGCGAAAAAAGTTTGCTTCGCCTATCGGCTCTGTATGTGAGCAAAGGTCTCAAACTTACTTATTTCATATTTATTTTAGCAAACCAAATAGTTTGACAGCACGATCACATTTTATCTTATGATTTGTGAAAGGCTTGATAAAATTTAAACACGAGTGATTTCATATTGAAATCAAGATTTTAACAATTTGACTTTGAGTTTAGATAAATATAAAAAAATCTAAGAATCTACCTACCTACCTAAAAAAAATAAAATATTTTGAATTCGAATATGCTTACCGCTTGGGCGAACTGTTGGATACCCTATTATTATTCCTATCCTTCATAAGTGGGCGTGACAAAAGTCTGGCTGAATTGTTAAGAACGCTCTAGATATTTTGTTATATAACTTTTAAAGGATTTTATCAAAAAAAACGAAGCTTTTGTAAAAAAAACCGCTCCGTAGCTCAAACTTTGGTTTTTCAAAAAAAGTTTTTTTTTTAAATTGTGGGCGTGTCAGTTGGCGGATTTTGAAAATATTTACACATGAGCATAAAGGGTCCCTAGAGAGTATATATTATAAATTTCAGCTCCCTAGCTCAAATTTTGGTTTTTCAATAAAATTGTTTTATTTAATTGTGGGCGGATTTTGAAATTTTTTTCCCCCGAGTTTTAGGAGTCATAGATCATATATAAAAAATTTCAGCTTTCTAGCTCAAAATTCGATTTTTTCGAAAAATTTGTTTTTTTGAGTTTGTGGGCGTGCTGTGTGCGGATTTCAAAAATTCGTAAACTTGATTATTTCGGGACCCTAGAAAGTATATGGTTGAAATATCAGCTCTCTAGGCCCAGTTTTAAGGCCTAATTTTTGACAACAGACGGACGGACATAGCTAGATCGACATTACTATCGATGCTGATCATAAATATAGTAACTTTTAGGGTTCTACGGGCAATATTAAGGTATGTTACAAACTATGCGTCAAAATTAATATACCCTTAGAATAGGGTATAAAAATACATACATACATGGGAATGCAATTATGAAAGGTTCGATAAAGAGAGACAAAGCAGTTTATTTGGTTTTCTTTCTTCGTTTTCAAAGTATGTATTTAAAATGAAGCTAACAGCAAAAGTTAAGACACAAACCTTCTAGCTCAATTCAAAAAGCCATCTAGCTATGTGAGGCGGCAAAAATAAAAAATGCGCTGTGATGATAGTACTATAAAGATTGTTATACCAAGATTTCATTCAATCATAGGTCGAGTTGCAGTTTCGCTGTGGTATACTGAACTCAGTTCGATCGGCAATGACAGTTTTCTCTCATTTTTCCAATGTTTTTACCACTCTCAATTTTGTAATGCGTGAACCTCAATTCAATTAGTCAATTCAATGAAGTGCAATTTTTTATGTAGGTAAACAAACATACGGCGACTGACAGAAAAGTAGAAAATACAACTATGTTATCCGTCGAAGTTCATGGATCCGTTGGACATTGGTCATCTTGTGGAGGCCCCCTGGCTTATTAATTTTCAAATAAAATAAACAATTTTTTTCAGTCAAGTGTTTAATAATTTATTGCGAATTCAAGTAAATTATGTATCTTAACAAACATACATATATATAAATATAGACAAAAAGAAGAATTATATGAAATTATATTAAAGTGCTAACAAAGGGTACTATGCGAGCTTTTTTCGACGAAAAATCCTTGATGATTTCGGTGAAACCCAGTTCCCGCAGAAAATCGCTTTCAATGCTGAGTAGGGATAGCTTTGAAAGACGGTTTTGTCCCATCGTATTTCGAAGTCTATTTTCTATAATTTTCTTTTTTGAAAATGAGCGCTCTCCATTGCAATTCGACACCATCAAAACCAAATACATACTGAGTGCAATTTCAATATTTGGGAATGTAGATCTAAAATTTTTAACTCAAGAATGTGATAGTGAAATAGCTCGGTAGATTGGTCTTTTCTATAATCTTTTTTGTAGAAGTTGATCAAAGATAGGAATTGAAGCAACTCATTCCCAAGATTAGGCTCTAAATCATCTTTGTATACTTTCACCAATACCTCTACTGCAGCACGCAAATTTGCAGCATCCACCTTCTCTATGTGATTGATAAATCCAAATCACGAATGTACAGCTTCGTATGCATGCATCTTTTAGTAAGAGAAACACATAGATGATCGATAACTGGGATAAAACCGAATTTCTCTTTCGGTGACAGATTTGCGTCTTGTGCGCTCATATAATCGAGTGGATTCAATCGCACATTTCTTGTTGTGGTGCGTTATTGTACATATTGGTTAGTACTATATATTTCTTTAGCTGCTTTCTCGTATTGATCAAAATCGTCCCTTTTGGATTCAACGTGTTTGAAGCCTCGAAGATGTCGTTCCAAAAGATAGCAAATAGAGCGGTTTCGAGACAGCTCATCTTTCGTAAAAGGTTCAATGCTTCATTCCTCACGATGTCTTTTTGCTCCTTATCAGAAGATATGCTGGTTAGAGCTCCTTTGATTTCAGTATAACCATCGACAATAGCTTTCGTAGCTTCAGCTCGACAAGACCAACGAGTATCGCTTAGCTTTTTTAAAACGTAAAATGTTCAGCTTTTCTTCTGCGATAATTTTTAAGTCAGAACTTGGTATCGCTCTGTACAAACTGTGAAAAACGTATATAAATTCTGAACGAAATCGAAGAACAGCCGATGGACAAGAGTTTGCAGCTGCCTTTCCAACTAAATTGAGAGAATGAGCACAAAATGGTACAAACGCCGATAAATGATTTTTCTCCAAAATAAGAGCCGGCATTCCTCTCTATTTACTACTCATGTTTGCAGCATTGTCATATGATTGGCAGCGGCAATCCGAAATGTCTATTTGATGGTCACTTAAAATTTTTAGTAAAGCGTTTGCTATGGCTCCGCCGGTATGGCCGCAGTTTGGTAAAATGGTGATAAATCTTTCTTTTGACATCGATCCTTCAATATATCTAACAAGTATAGTTAGTTGGTCAATATGAGATTCGTCGGGAGTAGAATCCACTACTCGTCGGAATTTGAAATATTGGGTCCCCTGTTTTGTGGAGGCCCAGGGCTATTGCCCCGGCTGCGCTCCCCTAAATCCGGCACTGTTTATCTGTTATCTATATTACTCTTGGTTGAATCAACGGATCCGACGGATTGTATGGGTTGGGCTCTTACACGGCGTCTTAACGAGCAATATAGCATTATATGAAACTCGTGGAGACTATAAATAGTATTCTATAACAAATCGTATTCCATATAAGCCATAAAGCTACGAGCAGACGGTATGCGAAAGTTGCATATATATGCGAGTCTTACGTAATTTTTGCGTCATAATATGCGATTCTTGCTCGCATATCGTCTGAACGCCTTTTTGGGACAGTCCGCAAATGCTCGCAAACCATATGCGGGCGATATGCGATACCCATCTCGCAAATCGATTTGCGACTTTTCCGCATATCGTGTGAACACGCTCGCATATAATTTGTGACAATTTGCAAACATATGCGAGCATTTGCGAGCGTCCCAACCATATGCGACCGCACGAAAACAGAACATTGCATATTCTGAAATTTGCGAGCAAACAGTTGTAGAGTTCAGTTAAACAAACAGTTGGTTCTTGTGAGTGTTTAAAATTATTGCAAAAGCAATGTCCAGATTCATAAAAACAAGGAACAATTCTTTAGACACATATTCATATAATATATTCATGAAAAGATAGGCAAAAGTTTTCACTAGTGAGTTGTTAAGTCCCACGCCATCTATTGTCGGTCCAGTTGCGAGCCCTTCCGGAGCACCAAGCGGATCGCTTGCGCAATTCCCTGAACCGTACTCTCTTGGATTTTTTGTCCGATATTGAATCGCAGTCGCCGGTCCATTTTGTCAAGGGGAATGGACCAAACATAAATGTGAATGATGTGGAGCCGATCTACGTGCATAGTGATGATGACGGGAACACATATATGTGTTTGCTGAGCAGACACCAGAACGTCCAGCACAAACAATTAACTCGGAGATCCCCGACGTCGAAGTAGTTAAATCACAAAATGAATAGGCGCGTTCTCTTTACTTCTTTAATCATCATTATAATAATTATAATGATTATAATAATAAATTAAAATAAAAAAAGTATAAAAGTATAAGTTAATTTAATGAATAACTTAAATGTGGCCATATTGCCATTCAACTTCGCCTTCTTCAGTGAAGTAGTGCGAAAATTCTTTTTGAACGTTTTTTACGTCGGGCAAATGGTCTCGCGATGGCAATGCTTCTAGCGGATATATTGTCGAGCTCTGACCGTCGTTGGCACGCCACCCACCAGGGGTCACTATGTTACCATCGACATCGTATTGGTCAAAAGATGAATTCGGCGCATATTTCGCTTTATTTGTGCTTATTAAATAATTGTGAACTACGCAACAGGCGAGTGTCACTTTCTTCGTTTTTTCGGCATCCAAATTTATAGGTTTCCGTAGGACATGAAAACGTGACGACATGATACCGAAGACATTTTCAATGATGCGGCGTACATGACTCAAACGATAGTTAAAAACCCGCTGTACCATTATTAGACCGCGTTGAGCATTCGGTTTCATTACGTTTGGCCGCATAGCGAACGCATCGTCCGCGACGAGAACGTACGGAACGGAAATCTCTCGTCCAGGCAGTGCTTTCGGTGGTGGTAAACACAGCTGGTTCATGGTCAATGCTTGACCGAAACTGCAACGGTTGAATACGCCACCATCCGATTGTCGTTCATTGCGACCGACATCTAGATACAATAATTTGTATTCCGCGTCTGCAATTCCCATCAATACAATGCTATGCGTTACTATATGAAACAAAAAAAATTAGTGCCGATTGAAAGCGAATTAGCAAACAAATAAATACCTTTATAATTATAAAAGACGCTGCCAGCATTAGGCGGTGCCACCATCACAACGGGCTTGCCGTCTACTGCTTCGATGCAGTTGGGAATGTGCCATCGTTGGTTGAACGCTTCTGCTACTGCCTCCCACTCGCTTTCGCTTTTCGGCATCTATCCACAAAAAATTGAAAAGGGTCAATAAAAATAATGAAATTAATCTGCAAACACTCACTTTAAAATAGTCGACTACAGGAACTTTGTAGATCGCGTCCAGCACTTCCGGAATTATAGTCGAAATAGTATTCACTGGAATGCGGAAAAGGTATTGCAAAGACCGAAAGCTGTCACCGGTGGCCAAGAAACGCAGCGTCAGCAGAAGCCGATCCGACGAAGGAATGCTTAATCGCATGTTCGTGTCTGCTTTTTCGATCAGCGGCTTTACCAAACCAAGTAAATGATCAAATTGATCGGCCGACATTTTCCAGCAACAATGTTGCGCAAAAGCCTTCCGTCTCGCGAAGTCGCAGCCAATCC
The DNA here is from genome assembly GCA_949715645.1 of Portevinia maculata. Classification (NCBI taxonomy): domain Eukaryota; kingdom Metazoa; phylum Arthropoda; class Insecta; order Diptera; family Syrphidae; genus Portevinia; species Portevinia maculata. The sequence continues at coordinate 12,027,710 of OX454525.1, read as the reverse complement.
TTTGTCCCCACACGACGCATATGTTTCACTTTTTTCGAATTAGCTTCTTCGCCGTCATTTTCCAGCATACTCGTATCTAATGCTAAAACAGCAATAGCAGCCCACTTTCTTTTCGACATTTTAAATTTAATTCAGCACTTTAAAATGTTTGAGACGAGGTACGCAAAAATCAGCAACACAATTACACAATACCATTGTATATGAACTTAGTTTATATACAATGACAATACACAAAGTGACAGATCGATGTTATGTTCGCAAACCTGCATATGATTGAAAATATGTGATGTGCAATTTCTGTCGCATATCGTGTGAATACCTCGCATATAGGCCTCAACATTTGCGATCCCATTTGCGGACATATCATATGCGAGCACCTTGATCGCAAATGCATTTGAGATTTTTGGGCCAAAAGTTGCATATCGTGTGAACACGCCTATATGCGAGTTTGCGAGCACTGCCGTACGTATGGAATTTGCCTCACATTTGCGAGTTATTTCGTGACGTCAGCACTCGCATACATATGCGACTTTCGCATACCGTCTGCTCTAAGCTCATAACATTCTATGAATAGTATTGTATGGGCTGTCATTTCTATGAGGTGCTTCACTCTGCGATATTTTCACCATTCAAATAGTAAGCTATGAAATGCCGTCCATTTTATGGTATTCTATATTTCTTTCTTCTTATGAAAAGTAACAGATGGGAAGTTTTGAGACGCGGTATGACGGAAGACTCCAGCGAATTTATTTTGTAATCTAATAAAGAATACTAAATACCACATTTCTCAACAATATTGTTCAGTAGTATTTGCAGTATAGAACAATCTTATATTTAATTGTATCAACATATCGTAAAGTCTTTTTAATAATTATATTTAAATACGCACTCTGGATTAACTAAACAAACATAATTATTTTTCTAAGCAATTGTAAACAAAATATAAACTGAATATAACTTCACTCAATTTAACGTCATTAACTTAACTAACTAAAATCTATAAATTGCATTGCAACATTATACTTGATCTCTTTTTCACCTTTCTTTATACCTATTGTTAACCATTATAAATATATTCTGCAGACCGTGTCTGTTCTCAATAGATAAATTAATAGAGATAAACATTTAAAGGGCTTTGTTTTATTTAAATTTAATTCGAAATTAAAAAACATTAATTTCACGTCAAACAAATATCTTTATCTCTATTTCATGTCAAACAAACCTTAATATTATTCCGTTTATTCAGAAACTTAATCATTTTAAGTTTTTAAGTTGTTTTGAAAGAAAAATCATAGTACAATCTATTTGCGAATGAGTGACATGAGGCGATTGCATCTATCAGTTTGACTAGCAATACACTTGTTGATCCGTTGCCGTAGTCGCATATCAATAGATATTGATCATTTTTTTTGCATGGAGACTTTTACCGGCTTTCTTATTAAAAAAACAAAAAGGTTTGTGAAAAAGTCGTGACAACACAAACGACTATGCATTTTTTTTTTCTTATAATTTGCCGTAAGGGTTTTTTTCTGTTATTACAGTACCCTTATAGTGCTAAGAATACAGCGTAAGCATTTGTGTTTTAACAGCAAGCAGCACCTGGCAATATCGTATTTCATTGCATGCTTTTGGGTGCTACTTATTATTATAAAGATGGGGAGATAGGAAAGAAGTGTTTGGGTGCAGTTGTAGGGTTTTTCTTCACGGGTGGTGTCTAAATTGCTTAGGGCGATTACGATTTCATGTATTCGATATAAAGTAATGGACTTGGCCGGGATTCGAACGCACGACCTTCCATTCAGTAAGCGAATAGACTACTACACCGTTGCCACCCGTTTAGAAAAGTGTTGTTTCTTAGATTCCACTTACCTGATCCGCTTTTTCGCTCACTTCTGACCATTTACCGTCGTCCTGCTGGAAGATTGGTTAACTGGTCGCCTTACTGGTCGTTCGTTTCCATGAGTTGTGAGGATCGACAAAAGCAGCCATCGAACCCAATGGTCGCGACAAAGAGTCATGGGTAAGGAGGACAATCTCTTGGCACCACCCAACGTGAACAGAAAGGGTAGGCAGAAAAACCCCAACAAAGCGCCGAAAGGTGTTGATAGATATCCCTTGAAAGGAGCACACCAAAGAAACTAGTCAAACCCCAAAAGGGCAGGTCGCCCAATGTACACAGCTACACACATCACATGATTTGAGTGTTTTGGAATTGTATTTTGTATGAAGACAGTGGTGCAAAAAATGTTCGTCAGTTTTTTATTATTTTTATAATCTTAATACATAAAAACGTTGGTGCGTTTGTATGCCGTTCGTGTGGTGCTCAAGGTTTTTTTTTTATGTTAGACCCCCATAGCGCTGGGATCGCTTTTTTCGAAATTTCCTATTTATGGACCGATTTAGCTCAAATTCACAACATATAACCTATAAATAAAAACATAGGGACGGGCTACAGTCCGCTAAGGCGAACTGTTGGATACCCTATTCTCATTCCTATCACTCATAAGTGCGAGTGACAAAAGTCTAAGTATGGTTAAATTGTTAAGAACGCTCTACATATTTTGTTATATAACATTTAAAGGATTTAATCGAAAAAAACGAAGCTTTTGTACAAAAAAAAACGCTCCCAAGCTCAAACTTTGGTTTTTTCAAAAAATTGTTTTATTTAATTGAGGACGTGTAGGTAGGCGGAATTTGAAAATATTTACACATGAGCATAAAGGGCCCCTAGAGAGTATATATTATAAATTTCACTTTTCAATAAAATTTGTATTTTTATTTTTAAAATTTTATCTCCCGATCAGTTTTGAATATGTTTTTTTGTTTGTGGGCGTGTCTGTGGGCGGACTCCAAGATTATTTCGGGCACCTAGAGAGTATATGGTTAAAATTTTAGCTCTCTAGGTCCAGTTTAAAGGCCTAATTTTTGCCGACAGACGGACGGACGGACGGACGGACATGGCTAGATCGACATGACTATCGACGCTGATCATAAATATAGTAACTTTTAGGGATCTACCGGCAATATTAAGGTATGTTACGAACTATGAGTCAAAATTAATATACCCTTAGAATAGGGTATAAAAAATCATTTGCTGCGCGTGTGTCTTGGAAAAACTCGAGAATGGCTCGACCGATTTGAATGATTCTTTTTTTGCAGAAGCCGACACACTTAGACCAATAAAAAGGTCCATTGTGATACCAACTGGTTGGAGCCTTTGATACATTTTGAAAGACTTTAAGACGATAGTTATGAAATCGTTGAGATCACTATTAATGAAAGATCCAAAATAAAGTTTTCGTCTTTGAGGGAGAGCAAGTTTCAGCTCGGACTGAAATGGTTTTGATTGTTTATCAATTTTTTTAATGAACATTTTTCCAATCGCTTTAAAATATGCTTTTCAAATTGCCGCTCGGAGTCGACATAAAACTGTGGGTCCCTTCCACACCGCAATTTCATGCTGTTCACTCATACAACAACCTTACACAGGCATAATTTTTTAAATTTATCGAACCGTGTAATTAAATTTTCACATCTCATTTGTTGAATTTAATGAAATTTTCAAAGGCAAAAGTACTCGTTTTTCTGTTATCGGTGAGGAGGATGTGCGAATATTTTATCTCAAATATGTCCTATGCGAGTTCAAAAACGATGCAAAAAAAAAACAATCTCGCATTAATATGAGCAAATATGCAATGTGCAAAAATAAAGTCTAAAGGATTGTCGCCTCCTTGAATGCCCTTTTAAAGCCTTTGCAATTACTGGCAAAATGTATTATCATAATAATATAAAGGTCCTAGTTTGGGTAATCAAAATGTATGTACACATCATCATTTGATTACAGCCCTATAAAAGGATTTTCCAAACGCCTGACAGCTGGAAACTAAGTTATTCTACGACTGACGTTGTCTGAAATGCCCATCGGCGTTATCAAATCATAACCCCCATGTTGTTGGATAGTTATGCATTCTGTTGCACTCCTGCTGCAAGAGGTTAAAATTAAATAAAATTGACTACCGAACTGGATATGATTGTTTGGAACTACTTTTACCAGACATTTCGAAAGGCTTAAATTGAGTTATTAGTATGTCCATTTACGAGTTGTCTGTGTGATATGAGATAGGAGATAGAAGATGTAGATGTGATATAGACAAATTTTGTGCAAACAACCCAAAACGGTATACCCAAACCAGATGTAAGATTTAAGAAATAGGTAGTCATACTTCGAAAGACTCCTTCCAAAAAGTCAGTATAGGTGAAAATTTATTAGGGTTAAATGAGTTATTTTTAGTAGTAGGTACGGTTTCTGTTTTCGGGAATAGAATTATGTATAATTATCTCAACTTCTGTGCATACGGATGTAGCTGAGTGTTGAAGATGAATAAGTATTGTGCGTCTAAGAATACTTCGCGAAACTTTCATTTCTGTAACAGAGCGCAGTTTTTCCTCAGGGTGATAGGGCGTTGGTTGAGAAAATATTCAGCACTGTGACCTGTGAAGTCTTTACGTGCTAAAGATTCACTACAACTACTTTGTTATAAAATTCAGACCCCGATCCCCAACTAGCCTAACCAAGTTCTCTATAGCAATTCGACAACACTACACGTAAATCGATAAAATGTATGCTAGAGGATAAAACAATAAAAACCTCATTAGGCAACAATAAACTTAGTGTGACAGCTGCGAAAGGATGCCCTAAAGGGGGAGTACTCTCACCCCTGCTGTGGTCCATCGTACTAAATGAGCTACTGATCATTCTCAGAATGATGGTTTCTATATCCAAGGATATGCAGACCCTAATCAGGGGTAAATTCGAAGACACAATCTCGAATCGCCTCCAGAGGGCTCTGAACCTGGTTGCTGAATGGTGCACAAAAGTTGGACTTAAAATCAATCCCAAGAAAAGCACTATAGTTGCATTCACCAAGAGAAGACTCAGAAATGCTACACTCTTCGGTAAAAAAATTGAGTTCTCAACGGAAGTTAAATATCTAGGAATCACACTAGACGAAAAACTTATATGGAACGCTCACCTTACCAAAACTATTGATAAGGCCAGGACCTCATTATGGACCAGCAAAAGCCTACTTGGTAAAAATTGGTGACTTAACCCCAAAATGACACTATGGATGTATGTACATGGCAATAACATGACCTATCATCACGTATGCAGCCGCCGTTTGGTGGTACAAATCAACGCAGAGGTCAGCACAGGTCAATGAAATATACCGACTGCACCGCGATGATGAAATTATACTAAACATCCCTCCACTTCACCTAGAACTCATGATAGAAGCTATGGTAAATGCATATACGCTCATACAGAATATGAATCAAATTCGAACATAGATCACTCTGCAATCCTACGGGAACTCAGAGAACACGAAGTACTTGGAATACACTTAACAGACAAATGTCTACCAAGATATAACTTCCGACACAATTTCAAGGTGACATTCCCAGACCGTCTAAACTGGGAACAGAATAAACCTTCATTTGCCAAAGATTCACATGTATGGTACACAGACGGATCCAAAACAAATGAAGGAGTTGCAGGAGGAGTATACGGTCTTCGCACTAAAACATGCCTTTACGGTAGTATGGACACAAGCAGCACGGTATTTCAGGCGGAAATCCACGCGATAGAGCTTTGCATTCGAGAGAATCTAAACAGACTTATTAAAAACAAAAACATCTACATTCTCTCCGATAGCAAGGCGGCCCTACTCGCAATCAACGCCTTTGAAATAACAACAAAACTGGTCTGGGATTGTCTCCAACTCCTACAACTACTGGGCGCCACAAACAAAGTTCAATTGATTTGGGTGCCTGGACACAGTGGAACAAACTAGCCAGAACAGGATCCGCATCTCCATTTATGATGCCAAGACCGTTCTGCGGGCTACCAATAAACACTATTAAAAGTTGTGTTGAAACCTGGCTTGAGGAAAAGAAGCTCAATTTCTGGAGAGAAACCGAAGGAAACAGGCAAGCTAAAAACTTTATGCCAAATAGTTGCCACAAAAAAACAAAACAACTATGTACTACAACTAAGTAGAAGCCAAATTCGACAAGTCACAGGCTTCCTCACAGGGCACTGCCGTGCCAAAAAAACACCTGATAACTATGATAGCAGTGCCCATAATGGGCATAGCACAAGACAATACCTGGAACGAGGACGTGGAAACAGCAGAAGATATATTATGTGAATGCAACTGTTTATTCAAGACGCGTCAACGTTTCCTAGGTAAATTCTACATTGAAGCAGCAGATCAAATCTTATTCTAAAGGATGATTAAATTTTAAGGGCCGATGTTGATTTTGAATAAAACACAAATTATTTAGGAAAGTATTGTCATTTCTTTTTATTATGATAATATTGGTATGGTGCAATTATGTATGGAACACAATATCGGCCAAATGGACGCCGCGACTTCGGCGGCACACCTCCATCCGATGGTCCAAATTTTAGATGACGCTGAGGCATAATTGAGGTTCTATGCCGTTAATGTGCCGAATTATCTCATCCTTTAGCTCTTGAATTGTTGATGGTTTATCGACGTACACCTTTTCTTTCAAATAGCCCCAAAGAAAAAAGGCCAACGGTGTGAAATCACATGATCTTGGCGGCCAATTGACATCGCGACCACGTGAGATAACAGCCATTGCATTTGTCGCGCAAAAGAGCCATTGTTTCGTTAGCTGTGTGGCAAGTGGCACCGTCCTGTTGAAACCACATATCGTCCACATCCATATCTTCCAATTCGGGCCATAAAAAGTTGGTTATCATCTCACGATAGCGAACACCATTCATAGTAACTGCCTGACCGGCCTCATTTTGGAAAAAATACGGGCCTATGATGCGGCCAGCCCATAAACCGCACCAAACAGTCACTCTTTGTGGGTGCATTGGTTTTTCGACAATCACTCTTGGATTATCATTCGCCCAAATGCGGCAATTCTGCTTATTGACGAATCCACTGAGGTGAAAATGTGCCTCATCATTGAAGATGATTTTCTTCGATTGATGAACCCCTGTTGTCATTTCTTGCCACCATTCTGACCATTGACGACGCTTGAAATGGTCAAGATGCTTTAGTTCTTGAGCCAATTGCACCTTGTAAGCGCGTAAATGCAAGTCTTTATGCATAATGTTCATCAACGACGAGCGTGAGAGGTGCAATTGTTGGGCACGACGACGAGTTGAGGTGGACGGCTCTTCAGCCACACTATCGCGAACAGCAGCAATATTTTCTGCAGTACCAGCTTGTGTTTTCACATCTTCTACAGACCCGGTTTGCTCAAATTTTTGCACGATTTTTCCGATTGTACGCACATTTGGACGATTAAATTGACCGAAAAAAATACGAAGTGCACGATATGCATTTTGATTTGAACGCCCATTTTCATAATAAGCCTGAATAACTTTAACGCGTTGCTCGATTGTGTATCTTTCCATGGTTCAAATTGAGTTAGTCTGAAATTGAGAAATGTCAAATAGAATGCAGAAAAAAACTTGACGTTTAGGTGTGGTTCAAATTCAACATCGGCCCATACAATTTAACCACCCTTTATTTATCATAGATATACCTGCAGAGTCAGTATTTCTATGAAAGAAACCGATGTATCGTCGAAAGCCACAGCAATCTTCAGAAGGGAACAGGGCGTATTTTCGGCCTGAATGGACAGAGCCATACATCTTCCATGACCTTCCTGAATTGAATCTTCAACGGGACTACTTCTTTGTCATTTGTATTTAGTTTGAATTGTTAACACTTCCTCACTCGTACCAGTGAGGAATATTCGAAAAATAAAAAAGGCAAGGTATTTTGGTAGAGCACCGCTTTCACAGGGTCTTTTAGTTTTCTACGTCACGGACAATTTCCCACTCGAAAATTGGAGTTTACCCTTATTCCCTGTCATTGTAGGTAGGTAGGTAGAAGTGGCGGTTCGGGTTGAACCCAGTTAGCACTTATTGTGCCTTTTTGTTACCACGACTCGTGTGACCTATGTTGTAGTGGTTGTGAGAGATTTGGTGTGTGTCTATATCCAACCTGTGGAGTTGAGAAAACACTGTCATTGTGACTCTTTATTGTTTTCAATAAACCCCGTACGAATATCTCACCTAACCTTACATAAAATAGGGACAGTGACACCGATGGAAAAAAGACCAGGCGTATTTCAAGCAGCGCTCCACGCCAAATACATTTACTACATAGGTATCTGGTATTAAAGGCACCAACATCCATATATTCACGGATAGTCAATAAGCTATAATTGCGCTTAGTTCGCACACCATTGACTCGAACTCAGTCACCTTTCAAACACTCGGCTTAAGGAACAAAACCAACTTATCGTGGGTTTCGGCACATGAAGGATTTGATGGTAATGTAAAGGCGGACGAACTGACAAGAAAGGGCTCAGAAACTCCATTCAAAGGGCCCAAACCCTTCTACTGCATTCCTTAATTGGCAGCTATCGCAGCTATAAAAAAATCGGAACGATGTAAATTGTATTACTTATAGGAATATGACCCCACATCTTAGACAAGCCCATCGAGCCAGTCGGCGCTTGTACAGCAATGCCAATAGATGTGTAAATCTAGGTCGACCTGATATCAAAAGCTTAGTCAGGTATGTAACTTGTCACCACGGTTTATGATACCGCATTAAAAAATGAAAATGACTCCTCAAAGGGCCGGCTTTGTCCTGAACACTACTCGTATGTGAAGCATTAACGGCACATACTATGCCTACGACCAAGCTTCTCCAAAACAGTGCGAAGTGGAATTCTGATTATTCTAGTAAGTACCCTTCTTCTTAAGCCTGGAAGTACATGTTTTGTAGAATCGATTGCGCAGGTTATCATTCTTTCTTATTTTCGTCAGTCTTGCTTTTGTTTTTTGTACAGCGCTAGCTGTGTTTATGCTGCTTGTATGTAGGACCACCTGGCATCGATGGACTATACCCAGCTAAGGTACAACCAGTTACTACCGACTATGAAGAGAATCTTCACAGCTGGCCTAGCATTGGGATACATATCAACATCCTGGCATATGGTTAGAGTGGTATTTATACCAAAAATTGACAGAAGTGACTACTCACCCGCCAAGAGTTTCAGACCAATCAGGCGGGATCAATCCTCTCAAACATCTCTTGAGTTTGTTCTCTTTACGAGAAGGAGGAAGATGATCTCAGCCAGTGATACAAGGTGTCACAATCCACCTTCACAGAGAAGCAAAATATCTGGTAGTCATCCTGCAAACTTCTTTGGTCCAAGCATGTTTAGCTTTCTGGAAGTGAAACATGGGGCTTATCACCGAAAAGAGTCCTATGGATTTACACGGCTATTATAAGACCATTTGTAGCATATGCATCGATTGTTTGATGGAATATGCTTTCACATAAATTCGTTACTCCCGCCCCTTGATGTTTACATCATGGGTGGCACAATCAAAGCTATCTCACGTTTAAAAAGAGGTGGCTTTTGGTATAACTCGCACTGGAGTTTAGATAAACTTGCGCGACGGTTGTCCTTCGACTCCTGTCTTATGGATATGACGTCCGATGCAATGACACCGGCACTTCGGATGGATCGCAACTAGTCGACTTTCCTCGTGTTCAGGGCTGGTTCTGGCCAGATTCTGAGCCTGCAAAGGAATGCAGTGGGATCTTCATGGATGGCTCCAAAACCGATCAAGGATCTGAAGCTGGTAATTTCATGGAGAGCGAACATATTAGACTTTTATTCTCGTTAGGCAAACATGCGTCGGTCATCCAAACGGAGACGTATGCTATCCTTATGGCTACGGACTATACTGTGAGGAATAGGAGGGGCGAAGTATCTGCGTCTGTAGCGACAGTCAGGCTGCGCTTCAGGCCTTGCTTTAACCCCTAAATAATTCCAAAATAGTTTGCGAATGCAAGACTTCTCTGAACTTGGTCGGATGGCTAAATTGGCTTAGACTTCTCTGGTTCCCGGGGCGATATATCTGCATGCGTCCTCGGTCAGGGCTTCTATTGACGCTTGGGTTTCATAGGAACACAATGACAGATGGCATGACTCTGCAGCGTGCAGACAGACTAAATAAATTCTCCCCCAACGTCTGTACAAAATCTGCGGCATTCTTATTCTCTCTCACCAGAAAATACTGCAGCCAGACTACTGGCGTTCTTACGGGCCATTTCGTTTTTGCCAAGCATCTTAAGGTCTTCGGGATAGGGGTCAGAATTAACCCGAGGTAGGCATACCGGTCGGAAGAGGCGACCAAAATCCACCCTTCGGGATAGGGATCAGAATCTACCAGAGGTAGGTATGCCGGTCGTAAGAGGCGACCAAAATCAACCCTCAGTATAGTATATATAACGAAATGCAAAAGCTTCGAGGAGGAAACCAAGGAACTCCGCAATAAGCTTAACCAAATTGAACAGCGTTACCAAGAGCTAAATAAAAGAGCTAGATCAGCTGAAAGCTGAGAACAAAGCAATTGTTGAATCTCAAATTAAAAAACAGCCAGAAGCCAAATCATGCCGCTCAGCTAGCCGCGATTATCATACGGACGAAGAAGAGCTAGTGCGCGAAACGGAGGAGACCGAACAAAAACGGAAAGCCGGCTCCTCACCTGAAGTCGTTGTGTTAAAAGATAGACAACCCAAACCCAAAAAGGCAGATGCCAACGAAATAGAAACGCTAAGGAAAAAACCTCAAAATAAGGTATACCTTCCACCTCCAATTACAGTTGTCGGAGTTTCAGACTACAGCAGGCTAAGTAGCCTTCTTAAGGAAATAGCAAAGTCCAGATTCAAAGTAACATCTCTCAATAATAATGTGTGGAAAATAAATGTAAGCGATCCTGAGAGCTATCGCGCAGTTTCTCAGAAACTGAATACTGAGAGGGTACAATAGTACACTTATGAATACAAGTCTGAAAGGCCACACCGAGTTGTAGCCAGAGGGCTCCACTCTTCGTTCCGCAAAGATGATGTTTTGCAAGATCTTAAATCTAAAGGTTTCAAAATTATCGACGCGGTTAATATACTTAAAAAAGAAAAGCAAAAAACGGAACAATACGAGGAAATTGCTGTCAAACGCGGACTTCCGCTATTCATGCTTAGTTTGATAATATAAATATGACGGACTTAGTTAAATTAGTGACATGGAATGCGAACGGCTACTTTTTCCTTTTTACGTTTAAATTCATTTTTATTAATTATTAGCTTATATCAACTTACATACTAGACAAAAATGATTAAATCTAACTTAAAATTAACAGGATACTTATTCTAGATTATTGATCCTTATGCGGACGCCCTAAACTTAACTATATCTTATAATTATTGCCTTTCGGCCTAAAAACTATTTTACGAACTAATCTTACATAATTATGTTTTCATCGAGAAAATTGTTAAGAAAACTCGGAATCTTTAACAAATTTTATATTTTTATATAAAAAAACAAATTACAAACTACCTACTCTACTTACTTAAACTACTTAACTACTCAATAAAGAGAAATGTTAAGTGAATAGACGTGTTTGTAATCGCTCCGTCCCTAAAGCAAAATTCTTAACCAATTTCTTTTAAAATAAATTATACACAGTCGGTTTTATAGAGACCAATAATTATTTGCATTGTCTAACATTCTTTTACGTACAAACTTTATCCGGATAAACGTATTTTATACATTTTTGATTCAGTGTGGCAATATTATTAAAAACATTCCAACATGTCAACTACTCGCCAGCAAACTCTTAAAGAGAAATCCACTTTGGCTACTGCAGTGACCCCGGATAAATTTCAATCAGGTAATAGCCAAATCAAAACTCAAACACAATCTGTAAAGCCATCAGATAAAAAACCATCGCTAACCGACCAACTTCGTGATTTGGAATCAAACTTAATTGTTAAATTTAAATCGTTGCTTTCGGAATTTGAATGCAGCTTTAACAACAAACTCTGTGAAGCTATTACTTCTCTTACAAGCAGAGTACAACAATTTGAGAGCGACATTCTGGAACTACGAGATGAAAACCGCAAACTAAAAGAAGATCTTGCTGACATTCAGCGGAAAGAGCGTCTCCGTGATGTGATCGTTCGTGGCATTCCACAAAAACCAAGAGAAAATCCTACTGACTTGGTAAAAATCATCGCTGGAAAACTCAACTACAACATCACTTCCCACTTTGATGCATTTCGACTGAGAAACAAATCCAATAATGGAAGCAGCCCGTTGCTGATCAGACTCTCATCACAAACTGAGCAAAGCGCACTGCTTGCTGCCTTTCGGGCGAATAAAGGTCTTACACTCGCTCAGCTAGAGAATGATTCACTTTTCTCTGACAACAACAGCGCAACATCTGCGCCCGTTACCCATCGTACCAGTTCCAGTCGTATTTATATAAATGAGAGTTTAACCAAGGAAAATAGCTCTTTGCTACGCCATGCTTTACAACTACGTCGTGAGGGTCTACTGTTCTCCGCCAGAACGCGCAATGGATTTGTTTACGTGAAGAAGAGTAAAGATGACACTGAAATGAAAATTGCTTCAACTTCTACGCTCTCGTAATAGCTGACTGTCTTGTTAGCCGTATGACGTTCATGGATTCTGCTTTTAACGTTTAGCGATACAATAATATTTATATTTATTTATTTCATATTTATTTTTTATTTATAATTTTGAATTCTTAGTCTGAAATTAATTTTGAATTTTTTTTTTAATTGGATCTAATGTTACATTTTTATGATACCCACCCCTCCTCTCCTTATCTGTACACTTTTCTCGCGTTTTCGCTCTTTTCTTTATACATCTGTTCATGTTTTCTTTTTTTCTTTTCTATAGTGTCTCTTTTGCATAGATTACATATTGCTGCAAATAATGACATTGCGCTACTATTGTTTGTTGATGGCGTTTTAATGTATGATGGCTCGTAATGTGAGTTTACCTGGAGTGATGGATGAGGTAGAGGTTCGTACACTTGTAAGAATATTATCCAATGCTTATGAAGGTTTTAAAGTATGCCATTTTAATGCTCGTAGCCTTAACTTATCGAAGTTAGATTTTGTTCGCCATACTTTCATTGGGTCAGGATTAGATGTTATTTGTGTAAGTGAAACTTGGTTCAAGACACTTGATAATCAGGACGACTATAATACAATTTTTGGCATTCCCGGGTATTCACTGATTCCGCATAACAGAACTACAGAAACTACTGGTGGTGGGATTGCAATTTATTACAATGCTACTTTAGGCTGTAAAATATTAGGAAAATCAGTGGGTAATGACACTGAATATCTGCTTGTTGAAATTTCAAATGGTAATGTTAAATGCATCCTTGGTGTTGTCTATAGCCCCAATCGTAACTGTTCTTTTGATCAATTGTTTTGCAAAATTCAAGAATTCTCACCATACTATGAGCATATTATACTTTGTGGTGATTTTAACGCAAATTTACATAAATCGGACAGTAGATCTCGTCAGCTCTTAGATGATATTGCTTCCTCTGGTATGGTGGTTGTTAACTCTTCCGCTACACGTTTTGCGCCTGACTCCCTACCTAGTCTTCTTGACTTAGTAGTTGTCTCCGACCGTTGTAATGTTTTGCTACAAGACCAGCTATCTCTAGAGAGTGTATCCGATCATGATCTTCTTTTCTGCACATATAACATCAACTTCTCTTGCGCTTCGTTGCAGGAATCTTTTCAATTTCGGGATTTCGCATCAATAAATAATAACATCCTTCAATATGATGCAAGTTTATGTCCGTGGAATTCCTGCTACTTTGTTCCGGATGTTAATGGAAAGGCAGAACTTGTTCAGGGAATAATAAATGATCTCTTTAATATGCATGTTCCCGTTAAAACTGTACTAGTGCGCAATAAAACATGCCCATGGTTTACTTCTGAAGTACACTGTGCTATAAAATCTCGTCGGAAACTGTATTGCAAATGGAAGCTAATGCGTACTACTCCAAATTGGGAGGCATATTGTAGAGCCAGAAATTACTCCTCATCTGTCACTAGAATGGCAAAGAAAAGATATTTTCTATCGAAACTGAGTACCGACCAACCTTCAAAAAAGCTCTGGAGAAATTTACGCTCTATCGGACTAGGAAAATATAATATATCAACTAATTTACCTGATGTTGATGAACTTAATTGCGCTTTTTTGTCCAATCCAAGTAGCAACTCCTCTTTTGTCCCGAATGTTCATCTCTTTTTTGATTCACCTCTTGGGTTGGATTTTGAAGTTGTCACGGAAGCGGATGTGATACATTATATCCGAAATCTTAAGTCGAATGCAATTGGTGAGGATGGATTACATCTTCGCTTCGTTAAAATGTTACTTCCCCATATTATTAGTTGTAACACTCATTTAATTAATTTTTGTGTTACTTCCTTTACTTTTCCTGACTGCTGGAAAAGAGCTAAAATTATCCCTGTGCCAAAAAAATCCAGAGCCTTATCGACCTCCGATTTCCGTCCCATAAGCATTTTACCATGCCTGTCTAAGGTTTTTGAAAAAATCATTGCCAAGCTGATTTCTTGTCACCTTAATCGTTTTAATTTATTGACGCCTGTGCAGTCTGGTTTCCGTGCCCAACATAGCTGCTCCACGGCTTTGGTCAAAGTTTTTGACGAAATCAGAGTAGAATATGATAAGGACTATCTTACGCTGCTCTGCTTACTTGACTTCTCTAAGGCCTTTGACACGGTAAATCATGACATTTTATGTAGGAAATTAAAGCTTTACTTTGGTTTTAGCGAACACTCTTTGTGTCTAATAAGAAACTATCTTTCAAATCGCTCTCAAAGGGTTTATATTGACCAAAAATATTCTCGACCAAAAAGTATCCTTTCTGGAGTGCCGCAGGGTTCAGTTCTTGGCCCAATCCTTTTTTGTTTGTATATAAATGACCTCCCTCAAGCATGCTGCAATGCATCTATTCATCTTTATGCTGACGACGCACAGATATACCTTTCTAGGCCAATTGGACTGGTTGAGGATCTCGTGAGTAGATTTAATTCTGATCTTTCCTCAATAGTTAAATGGTCTCAAAATAATGGTCTGATCTTAAACCCAAAGAAAAGTCAATTGATTCTGATTTCAAAAACATTGTACGACACTGAAGTGATACCGCCTGTTTATCTCAATTCTACGATGCTTAAGTTTTCAGATACTGTAACAAACCTTGGGTACAAATTGAATCGATCTCTTTCCGCTATTGACCATGCAAATTATATTGTGGGACGTATCTATGCAGGCTTACGTAAGCTGTATTTATTTTCTAGTTTCACACCCGTTGATACTAAATTAAGGTTGGTTAAGTCCTTATTTGTTCCAATCTTTGACTATGCCATTGTTGTCTATCCAAAATTAGATTCCCGTTCTCAGCACAAACTACTTGTTGCTTTTAATGATATGGTGCGATATGTATTTGGGATAAGAAGATATGAACATATATCCAGTTACCACAAACTCGTCCTCGGCTGTTCCCTTCAGGATTTTTGGGAAATAAGATGTTGTGTGTTCATGCACAAGATCATACGTGACCAGTCTCCGCTCTATCTTTTCCAGAAATTACAATTTGTTCAGTCGCAGCGAACTTTCAATCTTATAACGCCACCTTCCAACTACTTGAATACGTCGCGCCTCTTTCTAGTCCACATTGCCAGACTTTGGAACTCTCTACCTGTCGCCATTAAACAAATAATAGGAGCTGAAAGATTTAAAAGAGCTCTATTTGCCCACTTCGCCTAATTGTAATCATTGCATATTCTTCTTTTCTTTCTTACTTCACTCTACTATTCTTTATCTATCGTAACTTTCTCCTCTTTTCTGTTCTCTTGTTAACCCTGTCCCTCCATTCCTTTCTCCAAATATGTATTTAAAGTTCCTTAATTGTATAATCATTTAAAATTCATTTAATTTTTATTTTAAACTTAACTTCTCTTAGTACCAATGTTTTTTCTTTTATTTAAATTGTTAATGTATTATAAAAGACACTTGGTCTTACTTGTACTCTACCAATAAATTTTTGAATTGAATTGAATTGAATTGACTTAGCATATTCTAACTATAATTAGGCTTCTGAGCACTCGTTGCCTTGCGCAACAAGTGGTCAAAATCCCAATTGCTTTCCGAGCGCCTGGCAGTCGTCAACGTGCACACGCGCCGCCGTGAGCCGACTGAAGCCTTACAGCGTCAGTCAACTCCCGGAAGCACCACCACACGTTGGCGAGCCCGGCCTCTCCCAAAAACGCCCTAGCTGACTTAATCTAACTTATAAGCTAAGAGGATGTTACCTAGAGTAACGCACCGTCCTGGGAGGGCATGTTGACCCCTCCCCCCTCAACAAGCCACCAAAATTTGGCGAATTGCTTTTCCGTGTCGAATCTATCCCTCTCCGATATTGCGGTACTAAAACGGAGGCACTCATGAGCATTGGCGACGTCCCCGTCATGGAGGAGCCGCTTATCTCTCGCGCTGCGGTAGCGATAGTATAAGACCGGGATACCATCCCTCGTCTGTACCAGCCCTTTTGAATCAATATGGATAAATGCCTCTGGCGGGATAAAGCCAGACCGGAGCGTACTCTCTATGTACATTTCATTGGGGTAGTAAGCCCCAAATATCAGACTATTGTCGCTGGCCATCGCCCTTGCAACGTGCCTTCGAGTGACCTTAATGAGGAAATTGTCAATCCTATTCAACTGAGCCCCATCGTATAGGACCTTGTTGTGATAGTATTTTATATAGTTGGATTCGGGCGTTCGGAACAACCGGAGACAGGTCCTAAGACATTGTCTCTCCAAAACCCGAATCTTTTCCATATAACTAGGCGCTATATTAAACCACAATGGACAACCATAAGCGATGATCGGCCTTATAAGGGCCACGTAGCAAATGACCTTCACTCTAGAGTCAAGTTGACTGCTATGAAACAGTCTCCTTGTCAGAGCATAAGCCTTCTTGGCCCCAGCAAGACAAGCAACTATATGTCTATCGAAATACAGATACTGGTCAAGCCAGATACCCAGATATCTAACTACGCTTCTCACCGCCAATGGCTGCCCATTTTGTCCAATAATGGCCAATTTCTTCCATTTTTTTCTGGTATCCCTAGAGGCCCCAGCCAATGGAATTATGAACAAGATTGTTTCCGTCTTCTGAAAGTTGATTTTCAACTTCCAGTCGTCGCAATATCGCTTAATTTGATCGAAGTCACGCTGCAAAAGGATATTAATGACCTCGATTTTAGGACCTGATCTGTATGCCACCAAATCGTCGGCATACGCTATAGCATGTCTGAGTGAACCCACCAGATCACTCGTGTAAATGTTAAACAGGATCGGAGAATTGACCGCCCCCTGCTGTAAACCGTTTTTAATTTGAAAGACTCTGCTCGAAGTCACGTTGCCACATTTGACAACGAAATTCTTTCCCATAAGCATATTATAAATTACATATAGCAAAGGTTTGTGCATCCCCCGCCTGGTCAACTTGTAGAAAAGTCCCTCTAACCATACGGTGTCGAAAGCCTTCTCAAAATCAACCAGACAAGCACCCGTGCATTGGTTCTTGCATTTATTCCACTGAATGTCGGAAACAAGTTTCGACGCAGCATGAATAGTGTCATGCCTCGCCCTGAAACCAAACTGGTTGTCCGGGATTATGTTATTGTCCTCGACCCACTTTAACAGGGCTCTATTGACAACCTTTTCAAAGACCTTGCTAATATTCGGAAGTAAGCTAATTGACCGGAGATTGGCAGGGTTCGTCCTATCTTTAAATTTTTTCGGGATAGGGTGTACCACAGCTACCTTCCAATGCGCCGGATAATGTGCATTATTCAGCGCATTGTTAAACAGCGTGGTGAAAATATCTACAGCCTCCAAAGGCAGGTGTCTCAATACGACGTTTGGGACACCATCCATCCCCGCCGACTTTTTATTCTTTAGTGACTCGAAGATGCACAGAAGATCATCCTTCGACACGAACAAGTGCGATGCATCTCGGCCATTGGCGACAACTGCATTAGCATGGTTTTCATCAGTGAACACGGTGAATCCGTTATTCTCAGATCGCCTATTCTCAAGTTCGGTGCGCAGATAGAAGTGGCTCAGTAGAGCCCTATTCTCAATGTCGTGGTTACGGCGAACAGGATTGTTCACCGTATACACGGCCTCGAAACAAGCGCCCAGCAAATCCACTTTCTCCTGTGGGTCCTCGACCACGAAAAAATCGTCGTTTGAAGCGACACTTTCTGGACTTATTCCAGCAGTCAGTACTGTTAGTCTGTTCTCTGCTGTCTGGGAGATTCGAACACAAGGAATATCATTGTGATCTTTCCTCTTGAACAACTTATTTATCTGTGGGAACATATTCGGACTACAGGTTTTAATAGCCCGAATTTTATTGCCCCAATACAGACTTACAGATTTTCTGTAATTTTCTTTTATCAGCTGTTTCAGGATTCGGATCTCTGACTTCAGCATCCTTACCTCCGGGTCGTCGCGATCAGTAAATTGCCTGTACAGCCGTTTAAGCCTCGAGAGCAGTCTACTTTTCTGTCGGTATAGTGCGTCGATTGTAGGGTTTCTGTACTTTTCTGTCTGATCGTCGTCGGAACGTCCTACCCGAGGAATAGTTCGTTCCATAGTTCGTTTGATGGCATCGTTCATTTGCAATAAATGCCGATCAATGTCATCAATCATCAATTGTCATGTTACTGTTTGTCGGTGGGTCGATCCCACTCGAACGTATATCTCGCTTTAACAATCTGGAGAAGCGCGACCATTGTGCCCTCCGATAATCGAATGGACACACTGCTTCGTACTCCTCCAGCAGCGTTTGCTCGTTCGGGATCTGTATTGCGGCGGCGAGTCCGTAGTGGTCACTATCGTACTCAAACGCACGTAAACAGTTCCGCGTGTATTGGTCTATGTTTGTCAGTTGAAGTCTTGCGTCCGTTAAGGCCAAGTCCAGGAAAGCACCACTTCTTGGGAAGGAAGGGATATCCGTCGCGTACAACTCGAGTTTGTACTCAATCATATTGAGGCGCCACCAGTCGTGAAACTGGTTGCCCCTGGGATTTGCAGTAACATTTCCCCATGCCGCATGTTTGGCATTAATATCTCCGGCCAAGAAGTAATAATTCTCCTCCGAGTTCAGCTGCAGACTACGAAAAAGTGTCTCGAGCTCTGTCATAAATTGGTTGGGTGGAGGTGCTGCAGGTGCGTAAAGCGACACCACATACATTCTCCTCCGGCTATGGAGGGGAATGCATATGATGCATGCTTCCAACAACTGGAACCTACGCACGTCCCCGCTATATATAACCCTATGGCGCAGGCCTTCTCGAATTAAGATTCCAACCCCACCACCTTGAGTGGAGTGAGGCCGGTCTCTTCTTATTACATGATAGTTTTTGTATCCCAATTTGTGCTTTTGATTTAGCTTAGTTTCGCTAACCAAAAGCACATCCGGGTTTTCGGTTTTCAACAAGTTGGCAAGTGACGTTCTTTTCTCGATCCTGACTAGTGAATTAACATTCACAGCAAGGATCTTTAAGTTTCCCTCATCCAGCGTAGCCATTAGATTTATGGCACACCAGACCCCACAAACAGCTCCGAATAGATAAAGTCAATTCGGGCCGCTTGTTCATTTAATTGTTTCTGGAACTTATCGATCTTTCCGTGCAGAGACAGAAGGATCGATTTTAAGTCCAGATCCACCTCAGGTGCCTTTTGGGCTACCTTTGATTGGTTTGATGTCATGTGGGCTTGACCCGGTCCAGCTGCCATTTGGGCAAAGGACACGTTGGGTGCCACAAAATTTGCGAACGAGCGACTCTTCTGACGCCTATCATCTTCAGACTGCTGTTTGCGGGCCTGGACTCTCTTTTTCAATTCTTGGTACTTTGGACAACCCCTGAAGTTGGCGGGATGTCCAGAGTTCCTGCAGAGCACACAGGAGAGTACAATCCGGTCTTCGACTCTCTCCTTACCTAGAGAGCATTCACCATGTATGTGGTCCTTATCGCACTTCACGCATCTAAACTGCATGTTGCAGTTAGCTGCGGCGTGCCCGAACCTTTGGCAGCGCATACATTGAAGTATGCGATCTGACCTCTTTATTTTCTCCCACCTTACAGCATGGTAGTACAGGAAGCGGATATTTCGCAGCCTGTCGATTTTGCTGTCGGGAGTTAGCTGGACTAGGAAGAATGGTAAGTGACGGTTACCACCCCTTGCCACAGCCGAGGAAAACGGCTTGACCCCCACGAAATGGAGGTCGTCGCTTTCAAAATTCGTTAGCTCTCTTTCAAGCTCCTCCGTTTTAATTGAGGGATCGATTCCCTTCAGTACCACGGTTTTTAACTTTTGCTGCCTTGGGGTGTAAGTGAAGTACTCGGTTTTCACCTCTCCCAAAGCGGCGCGCACCCTCTGGTACTCCTCTATTTTTTCACATATAATTATGTGATTGTTAGCAGAAAGCCTTTTCACATGGAAATTTTTTGTTATTAATTTGCAAATCCTAATACTATCTACAATGTCGAAATTACTCACGTTAATGGGTGGTATTTTGTCTTTCCGTGACTGTTTAGATTGTTGTTGTTGTTGTTGTTGTTGTTGTTGTTGTTGTTGTTGGTGTTGTTGTTGATGTTGTTGGTGTTGATGTTGTTGGTGTTGTTGTTGTTGATGTTGCCGTTGTTGTTGCTTCACCTCCAGTTGTTGTTGCACTTGCTGCTTGAGCACAGCTTGTTGTTGCTGTTGCTGCAGCTTCTTTCTGCGCAACTGGTCGCGCTTCTCCAGCAGCTCTTTTATGAGCTTGTCCAGCTGCGCCTCCTCATCATCCTCTTTTTCGTCGTCCATTTGTACGACTTCCTCGTCATCGACCGGTAAGTCCTTGAAGGAGTTTCCCTCTCCGACGTACCGGCCCTCTCCTCCATCATACTCATAAGAGCTGGAGTGTGCTCCGTCATCATCGGATGCAGCCACCGATGATGCCACACTATGGCCTGCCAAGTTTAACCTTCTTTTGGCTGAAAGGTTCGGCTTCGGATTTAACTTCCGCCGGCGTTTTTCCACTGTCCTATACTCCTCGCTTACAGTTACTGCTGGCGTTGTAGCGAGAGCTTTTATTGTTGGCGTTGTTGTTGTTGCTGTTTTTGTTGTTGATGTTTTTGTTGCTGGTGTTGCCTGCGAAGATCCCCGCCTGGGCAACGCGGAACACGCTGTTGGGCTTGGTGTCATGGCATTTAAAGCTGCCTTTGGCATACAAGCTGCCGCTGTTTTTGTGACTGCTGTTGCAGCTTTCGTTACTGCTGTTACTGCTGTTGTTGCTGCTGTTGTTGCTGCTGCTGTTGTTGCTGCTGTTGTTGCTGCTAATTTTTTTGCCGGCTCACGTGTTCGCACCACACGTCGCAACGGCACACCCACACCCGTAAGCGGGACCACCGATTTTCCGGGGTCCATCGCCTGATAATGCGGCACTTTTTTTTTTGTTTATTTTTGTGTCTCTATCACTATATTTCCGATAAAAAAATAAAATTAAAAAATTGAAGACTGGCCGAGAATCGAACCCGAGTCTCCGGCGTCAAAGTCGGACGCCTAGCTTACTAAGCCAACTTTGGACTTAAAAAACACTTGGCTAAATCGCTGTTATAATCGATACACTATCCTTTTTCCCGCTGAACACTAACTAGCCGACCTATCTCGATGAGAGCTGCGGAACGACTGGAATGCGAACGGCCTTCTGCATAAGATGGACGAGCTCGAGATATTCATTCATAAATATGATATTGATATTTGTTTGATTTCGGAAACCCATCTGACGAAAGAATCCAGCACAAACATTCGAGGATACATTGCCTATCACTCATATCACCCTTCGAAAAGGGCGAGAGGCGGGGCATCCTTGTTGATCAAAAATACCATTGAACACTCAATCAGTGCAACAATTGAGTTTGACAAACTGCAATTATGCACGGTGAGGGTAAAAATTAAACACATACAAGATGATTTTGCAGCTATCTATTGCCCCCACGTGCAACGATGGAAAGAAGCGATTTTATAAGTATCTTTGACTCACTTGGACGAAATTTCGTCATTGGAGGTGACTTTAACGCAAAACATACCTTCTGGGGCTCGAGATGCATTTCAGTAAAAGGTAGAGTTATTTACGAAGCCGGTATGGAATTGGGGGTAGACTTTCATTCCTCAGGTAAACCGACGTACTGGCCCTCGGATACGGCAAAAACACCAGACCTCATATATTTTTTCATCAGGAAAGGGTTGTCGGGAAACTCTATTGTAGTTGAGGAATGCTTCGATCTTCCTTCTGATCATTCACCGGTCATTTTGATAATTAACGGCTGTCTACGAAAAAAAGTAGGTCCGCCCAGACTAACTAACATGAAAACAAACTGGGAATCCTTTAAAAAATACTGTGAAAGTAAAATCGATCTCAAAGTGTCTCTTCGAACACCCCACGAACTTGAAGACGAAGTCGATCAATTTATTGACGTCATACAATGCTCAGCCTGGAAAAATACTCCCCATAAACGGAAAATAACCACAAATTGTGAAATAAAATATCCCTTCGAAATCACTCAATTGTTAAAGAAGAAAAGGAAAGCGCGCAAAAGATGGCAACAATCTCGCGCTTCACAGGATAAAACCATTCTTAACTAACTTTGTAGTAAACTTAAGAGAGAAATTGGAGACTTTAAAAATTGTGAAATTTCTACATATCAGGGAGTCTAACTGCGGATAAAAGTACAAATTACTCGCTCTGGAAAGCCATGAGAGGCATTAAAAAACCAAAAACGCAAGCGCCACCCATCAGGAAAATCAATGGAGAATGGGCGAAGAGTGACAAGGAAAAAGCCGAAATATTTGCCGAACATCTGGAAGAAACATTTAAACCATTTGATGGTCAAGCGTTGCTCGAATTTCCTGTCCTAACCGTGGCACCTGATAATTATAGAATAAAAAGTGTATCGCTACCCGAACTACGCTTCGAAATAGAGAAACTAAAATTAAGCAAAACTCCTGGATATGACTTAATCACAGGACAGGTTCTTAAAGAGTTACCTAGGCAAGCTTTAATCAAGTTTGCCTATTTTATATTGTACGTTCCACAACAATTGAAGGTAGCTGAAGTTATAATGGTTCCAAAGCTCGGTAAAGAACTAAATGACAAAAAATCATATTGGCCAATATCGCTCTTACCGATAATTTCGAAGGTATTCGAAAAACTTTTGTTAAAGCGCCTATATGCGATTAATACCTGATCACCAATTCGGATTTAGGCATTCTACAATCGACCAGGTTTACAGAATAACCAATGTAATTGAAAAAGCCCTAGAGGGGGAAAAAATATGTTCTAGTATTTTTCTCGACGTCTCTCAGGCCTTTGATAAAGTATGGCATACGGGCTTGAAACATAAGCTAAGACAAGCTTTTCCGAAACACTTATCTGATATCCTAGTTGTTACTTATCAGACAGACTCTTTCGTGTAAAACACGGAAATGATTACTCTGAATTTAAAGAAATTGTGGCAGGAGTTCACCAAGGAAGCGTTCTTGGACCGATCCTATTTCTAATATACACTAGTGATATTCCTCAAGAAGAAGGCACAACAGTAGCCACATTTGCAGACGATACAGCTATATAAGCGGTCAGTAATACCGTTGAATCAGCAACTAATAAACTCCAACGTTCTATTGACAAAATTTGTGATTGGACAAAGATTTGGCGTATTGCTCTCAAATCAACCAAATCAACGCACGTGAATTACTTATAAAAATGTAGACAACTTACCCATTTTCATTGATTCGGTACGAATTCCGAGGCAAAATATTTGGGAATGACACTCGATGCGAAATTAAAATGGAAACCGCACATCAAGAAGAAACGCGAAGAGCTCGCCATTCGATGTAAACAAATGCACTGGCTGCTTGGTAGATTTTCCCAACTCAGCATGCAGAACAAGCTGCTTTTATACAAGCAAGTACTAAAACCGGTTTGGACATACGGTATGAAACTTTGGGGTTGTACCAAATCCAGTAATATCAAAATTTTACAAACTTTTCAAAACAAAGTGCTAAGAAAAATAGTAAATGCACCATGATTTATCAGAAACACTGATATCCACAGAGACTTAAGTATGGCTACCGTCGAAGATGAAATGAAACATTTTGCCCGCAAACAACAGACACGCCTTCACGGTCATTGCAATAACGCCATGCTACAAAATAGAGACGATACTTACCTAGTGCGCCGATTACAAGGAATAAAACCATTTGAATTAGCGCAATAAGAAGTAACCGCGTGCTTATGGCGGTATTAGCAGGTGCCTCCACTGGAAAGCTGCCTGCCAAATGCGTATTTAACAGTTTAAATAAAACTACTGGATAGGTGGGTGGTGTAGACGGTTGTTTCGCATTGCATGCCTTTAAGAAGATGGGAGGCGCGGAATGTCTTCATAAAAAAAAATTGCATGGGCCAGCTAACCGATAACCTTGCGAACGAGGGAGGGAGCTAAAGTTATGACTTGCCCCCTTGGCTATGCGTCCATGGCGAATATGTCACCTTACCTCATATTCGCCCCTAAATTGACATCGGTCGGTACTTGCATTTCAAAAGGGAACCGCTCGGAGGCGTCCCCGAACATCGTCACCTCCACCAAATAGCAACATTTAACAGCTTCCATGTTCACGTTTACGAAGCTAAGCAAAAATCAGGACCTGAAACCAACAAAGGTACATGCACAAGCGGAACGACCGACAAGGAAAACAGCGACAGTTCACTCCATCAGGCAACCTTTCGGCTAATGAGATACTAAGCTTTCTTCAAATCGATTAGAACACAAATTTTATTTATTTAGTAAATTAATTTTTTCCTAATATGTACGTACATCCATTTAATATAATATGCAGAGGAATTCAATAGGCATACAGGAAACCAAAAAAAGAAATATATATATTATAATGAGGGAATAGACAAGAGATATGTCCAACTTGTGGGAGGCAGGATTGGATGACTATATTCATGTAACAAGTGTTGGCACGCTCGCTATGCACGGCAGTAGCTCGTCGATGGGGGGTCCTTTGTTACTTAGCATCCCTCAAAAATATTTTCGTGCCAAGCTAGAAGGAAGCACGCTCAGAAACAAATGCAGAACTTGTCAGATAGTTTGACCAGAGGTAATGCAATACCCCTTTTTGTAGGACTAACCCACCCTACTATGCACAATGTGCACCTGGGTTACCTTGCCTACGATGTTACCATAACCCCCTAGCACAAGTCACTTCCACTTTAGTCCAACCTACTTCACTTCATGCCAACGACGAAATTACGACGCCATCACTACTTGGTTATAAATTTATTGAATTCAAACAAAAATTGTATTATGTTCATTTAGTATACTACTTTAAGGTCGAGTATTCTTCCAGCGCATTTCAATACAAAAGTAAATCACAAAAAGAAAAATAACTTATAGATCAAAGAGCACATAGGTATACCTACATGCAAAAAAAATTATGTCCATACAAATGTACCGGAATTCAAAAAAACTAAATATGTATAATGAAAATAAAATATAATAAGAGGTGCGATTGAACAATATGCCCAAATAGAATAAAGTTGTATAAATCAAATTAACTTACGTGGTTATCCGGAAAAACTGCTGACCTGGTGTGCACACTGGATCGCTTGTGGGATACTAAAATCTGTAGGTGGATTGTTAATACGCTTTAGGTAAATTTTTCGATCGTCCTGATAAGGTTCAATTTACGCCCAAATTAATATAACTTGATGATAATGCGATATACCTCAGTGCAATTCACAAGACATTACAAAAAAAAAAATTATCAGGCTTAACGCTAAAAGCACGAGTTTATCGCGCCCGTCAACGAGACTGTTGGACTATCCTCTTAGATTAGTACAATCCGAGTGGAAGAATAAAATATGTACGTCCGGGTAATATGTTGAAATCTCTTTTTGGTTGAATACAATCCGGGTGGGAGAATAAATAAGGTACGTCCAGATAATATGGAATTGTCTCGCGGTAGAACTGGTTGGTGATTTTATGTCCGGTGCAGATACGCAGAGGGACTCCACAGACAGTTTAGGCGAGATCAATTGCTTGGTCTTTCAGGGTAGCAACACAACAGCGGTAGGTCCGGTGGATATTTCTTAGAAGGTTGATTTATGAGGCTTGGTTCGGGAGTTCTATAGACATCCCGCTCAAAGTACAAGCACCTGCCTTGTACACTTCTATGAAGAAGGAGTAAATCACTTCTTTGAACGAAGGATATAATTAGGCCTGGTGCCTAATTACGCTGATGTCTTTGATCGTTGTCTGCACGTGCCTAATCAGAAATTGAAAATTATCACGATTAATTTTCCCATTATTTTTTTTTTCTTACCAAACGTGCTTACCTCTTTCATATCGCCACAAATCCTTAATATATTTTCGAGGGTTTACTCACGATGATATCGACGAGAAATATTGTTTTGGATTCTCACCAAAATGAATTACTTTTTTTTTTTTAAGAGTTTCAAGTAAAGAGCACGTGCACACACCTCATGAAATTACCACTCGAAATGATTTTGACTTTTCAACCAGGAAATGAGAGATAGCCTATCAGTTATGCCAAAACTGAGCATGGGTGGGCGCAAGAAATGCTTTCTTATTACAGCGGTTGTTTAAGGATGTGACGTCACGTGATTCCGACAATCGTTATTACTCAAACTTGCAAAAACCACCCCTTTCGATTCATAACTAAAAAGTAAACTCAACGGCGCTGGAAAGTGCTGCTTCTAACACGTTTTCTAAGCGATAGTTAAATAAAAATTGCAGTTGATCACTACAAACTCTTTGTCAAAAAAAGAAGAAGAAGTTTTGGATACTTTGAGCGAATATTAATCTTAAATATTATTTATTTTTGAAAGTAATTTTGGTCTCTGGAGGGCGTATACGCATTATATTTTTTTTCAACAGGCTACACTTGTATCTTCATAATTAATAATTGCACAAACCAAATGACATTCAATATTGTATATGCATACACACATAAATTCCTCTCCAACCAGAAACTGTCTACTCGTATAATCGCTTAACTTACGAAATTAATATAGTTCGCTCTATATATACATATACAAAAAATATTTGACTTACCGACATATCTGATCTGACGTTCCGGTCCAGGGGTGAGGTAGAAGATGTGCACATATTCGCCGCCCGTGGAATATTTAGCTTGTATGATGTGCGTTGCTATCTATACACTTGCTTGAATGGCTTGCACTAAATAGGGATAATAAATGTATATATATATTTACTAGCGAACTTTATATTAAGTTAACCAAAATAAACTTGAACTATACTTATCTTTAGATCGGGTGATGGGAGTTTTTGCAAGATGTTGAGGAAAAGGAGGGAATCTCAGGTGAAGGGAGTTGTCTAACCTAAGTCTGCGACTGCTGCTCCGGATGAGGACGCTGGACGCTGATCCAGTTCGTTGGTGGTTCTGCTGCCGGTGATGTTTCAATAACGTGACGTGAGCGATAAGCTTAATAACACTTAGGTATGCGATCGAACTGCAAGTGGTTATCTTTGTGGTTAGGGTGATGAGATTAGGAAGGTGTGGCGATGGATTGTGGAACAATCTTCTGGCGTAAAGGTAAATGCACCCTATAACTCGTCGCCATAAATTTTCACTTCTTCCACTTCCGATATTCGTCACGTGTTTCCTACCCTTATGATTAACTCCAGGTGATCGGTGGATCCACTAAAACCACTAGCAGAGACTCCTAGGAGGCGTTCTTTTTATACCCTATTCTAGGGGTATACGAGTATTAATTTTGACGCATAGGTTGTAACATACCTTAATATTGATCGTAGACCCCTAAAAGTTACTATATTTATGATCAGCATCGATAGTAATGTCGATCTAGTCATGTCCGTCCGTCCGTCCGTCCGTCCGTCCGTCTGTCACCAAAAATTAGGCCTTTAAACTGGACCTAGAGAGCTAAAATTTTAACAATATACTCTCTAGGGTCCCGAAAAAAATCAAGTTTACAAATTTTTGAAATCCGCCCACAGACACGCCCACAAACTCAAAAAAACAAAATTTTGGAAAAAATCGAATTTTGAGCTAGAGAGCTGAAATTTTTTATATATGATCTATGGCCCATAAAACTGATTGGGACATAAAATTTCCAAAATCCGCCCACTGACACGCCCACAATTAAATAAAATAAATTTTGGGAAAAATTGAATTTTGAGCTAGAAAGCTGAAATTTTTTATATATGATCTTTGGCCCATAAAACTGCTTGGGACATAAAATTTTCAAAATCCGCCCACTGACACGCCCACAATTAAATAAAATATTTTTTTTGAAAAACCAAAATTTGAGCTAGGGAGCTGAAATTTTTAATATATACTCTCTAGGGGCCCTTTATGCTCATGTGTAAATATTTTCAAAATCCGCCTACTGTCACGCCCACAATTTTTTTTTTTTTTATTTTTGAAAGTCCAAAGTTTGAGCTAGGGAGCTGAAATTTATAGTATATACTCTCTAGGTGCCCTTTATGCTCATACTTAAATTTTTTTTAAATCCGCCTACTGACACGCCCACAATTAAATAAAACAATTTTATTGAAAAACCAAAGTTTGAGCTAGGGAGCGTTTTTATTTACAAAAGCTTAGTTTTTTCGATAAAATCCTTTAAATTTTTGTCACGCCCACTTATGAGATATAGGAATAAGAATAGGGTATCCAACAGTTCGCCCAAGCGGACTGTAGCCCGCCCCTATGTTTATACCCTATTCTAGGGGTATACGAGTATTAATTTTGACGCATAGGTTGTAACATACCTTAATATTGATCGTAGACCCCTAAAAGTTACTATATTTATGATCAGCATCGATAGTTATGTCGATCTAGCCATGTCCGTCCGTCCGTCCGTCCGTCCGTCCGTCTTAGGCCTTTAAACTGGACCTAGAGAGCTGAAATTTTAATCATATACTCTCTAGGGTCCCGAAAAAAATCAAGTTTACGAATTTTTGAAATCTGCCCACAGACACGCCCACAATCTCAAAAAAACAAAATTTTGGAAAAAATCGAATTTTGAGCTAGAAAGCTGAAACTTTTTTTATATATGACTCCTAAAACTGCTCGGGATAAAAAAATTTCAAAATCCACCCACTGACACGCCCACAAATAAATAAAATAATTTTTTTATACCCTATTCTAAGGGTATATGTTATATCGGAACCCACTTGTGCGCATCTAGATTTCAAATTCAACAATTAAACATTTTGCCATAAGTTTCAATGTATACAAAAAGATGCTATGAGAAAGAATTGTAACTCAGCACTTTTTGTCCTAATCGATGTTTACAAAATATCCATCGCTTCAATGTATATAAAAGATGAGGAAATGTGACTCAGCACTTTTTGCCTTCAGCAACTGGTGTGAGAATATCATCTTATGATCCGTAGTCAAAATGCTGCGTTAGCAATTATGCAATATAAAAGGGGATCGATGTACCTATCTCAAGTTTTTAAGTCTTAAGTCTACCATACCTACAGTTACTTCGTATAGCGGAAGATTTCCCCCCACCAAGGGTAAGGGATCTGAGGCTTCGACTTCAATAAAAAGTTACAAAAATTAAATAAAGTCTTTTATTTGATGTTGCTCTCTAACGAGAGCGCAAATATATTTTTTATTCAACTTAAAACACTTAAACAAAATTGGCGTAGTCGGTAGGATTGCACAAATCGTGTAATCCTTGTAAAAATCTACCGTTCCGTTTAAATAGTGAAGTAAATTTCAAAAATAAGTTTTTTCTACGAAAAAGAGTAAAACCAATCTTTGAGTCTACGACTAACACGGTGTCATGAAAAATAAAAATAAATTAATACAAAATTGATTAAAATATTTTTAGAAAAGTTTTAAAAGTGAATAAACCGTACTAACATTGACGGGCAAAACATTTTTAAATAAATTCAGTGAAAAGATCGAAGATTCAACAAATCTATTCAGTGAATAAAAACCGATTAATTAGTGGTTCACTCCAATGGACATGGAAATACCACAAAACTCATAGAGAGAAATTAATCAACCTCATAGACTTAGTGAAAGTAATAATATACAAAATTGATAAACCGTACTAACATTGACGGGAAGAAAAGTGCAGCTTTAGAGCCCCAACAAATAGCATAAAATAGATGTTCAAGAGATTGCAGAAGAAGAAGATAAGTAACTCAGAAAGCAGATACACTGACGAGGAATCTAGTTCAGCAGAAGAAGAAGACCTACATCTACTAGAAATTCGAAACAGAAGTATACCTGAATATTGTAAGAATAATTTTGAAAATAAAAACATTAAATTACTAGAAAATAAGATTGATAATAGAATTGGCAGTAACAACTTAAACCTTAGTTTGGGCAATAATATTTTAGACACTAAAAGTGAATATCCATATATTGACAACATTTTATTAACAAATTTTGAAAAAAATAAACATAAGTTTAATCAAAGTGAATTAAGTATAGAAAATTATCAGAAAACCAAAATGGCTACATCCTAAGTAAATAATACACCCAAAAAGAGCTTAACGCTTAATCCCCTAAAATATATTGAGAAACTCAATACGTTTGATAGTCGCACTGAAGATCTTTACACATTCCTCACAAATGTAGATGGAATAATACCAACTCTTAACGAGTATGATAATCAAAGCCAACTGATGTGTATAAATATTTTAAAATCCAAATTTATTGGAAAAGCAAAAAGATGCATTGAGATTCACTCCCACTTACAAAATTGGTTAGAAATCAGACAAATGCTAATTAATAATTTCGGAGGATTCAAGAACAGCCTACAGTTGTACGAAGATCTACGACAGATCAGTTTCAGAGGTAACGTTTTAAATTTCTATAACGACATACAAAAAACTTTGTGCGATTTGAACCAAAAATCGGTTCAAGAAAATAAAGTCCATGAAGTGAACAATAATAATCTTACAGCCTTACATATTTTTAAAGAGAAATTG
Source organism: Portevinia maculata (assembly GCA_949715645.1). Taxonomy (NCBI): domain Eukaryota; kingdom Metazoa; phylum Arthropoda; class Insecta; order Diptera; family Syrphidae; genus Portevinia; species Portevinia maculata. The sequence goes on along the minus strand of OX454525.1, from coordinate 11,996,641 downwards.
CCGGTACACATGCGAACAATTCTTTTCGCCCTCAAGCCAATGAGTTTGCAGGAAGCCCTACACGAGCTCACAGAAGCAGGATTTGTTGATTCAAACCCTTTTGAAGAAAGACAGCCAAGGCAAAACTTCAGCAATAATGATAAGAACGTTCAACCAAAAATGTTTGTGCCACAGAATCACCAAAATAATTTTAGAAGATAAAATTTCCAAGCATTTGGCCAAAATAGAAACAACCCTAACAACAATTTTAGACCAAATAATTTTCGACCACCATTCAATCATTTTCAAAACAGAGCCCCTTTCCAAAATAATTACAACACAGATAGGAATTATAACCAAAACAACTCTAGACCACAGCCTATGGACATAGATCCAAGTAGTAGTCAATTGAAACGTAACTGAACACCGGTTAACGGACAAGTTAATTACAACAGAGGAAATTATTCTAACAATCCTGCGGGATACAATGAAAGTAATAGTAGTAATACTGGAAAGAATTTAGAATCAAAATTTTCGGGCACAAGCCTCGGAAATAAATCCGGGCTTCCCTATCTCAGAATAGAGAAAAACGGCAAAGCTATACGTATGCTCATAGATTTTTTTTTTTTTTTTTGTCGGGATGTGTGAAACTTTCTGCACTGGAGCACTCAGACTCAATACTGGTCCATTGTACTGCCAGGCAGACACACCACATTTTACTGTGGGAATTTACTCGTTTTTCTAAGAAAAACGAGAAGGCGCTTCAATGATAAGGAGCTTAGGTTTACAGCACTCACCATATCCGCACCAAATACCTGCCACCTGATACGAGCAAAAGCAGGACAATCACAGAGGAAATGTTCCGCAGTGTCGTCGCTTTCTCCACAGGCTTCGCAGTTGGTGGTGACGCTTAGGCCTAGCACCTTAAGGTGTTTGGCAAAAGCGTAGTGTCCCGTAAGAACGCCAATGAGTATGCTCATAGATACTGGAGCAACAAATAGTATCTTTAATAAAATAGACGTTCCACCCCAATACATACAAACTAGAAAGCAACCGTTACAAATTAACACAGTAGGAAACCCTGTCGTAGTGACAGATGAAGCATTATTTCCCAAAGAAAAATTCGCCTATAAAGTAAAAGAAAACTGTCTTTTCCATATATTGAATTTTAGTCCAAATTACAATGGGATAATCGGTAATAATATTCTATTACCTAATAATAGTAAATTATATTACGCAACCAAGACATTAACACTGAATGACATACAAATTCCAATATTTTTTGATTTAATTGACGAACAAGACTACATGATGGAAATTCATCACTTAAACGGCTTAACGCCACATGACACTATCTTCGACGAGTTTGAACAAAAAAATACTGAACACATGAATATTGAAGAAAAAAGAATTCTCTCTAAAACCCTGAAAGAATTTCAAGATGTATTCTTTCACAAAGGTGACGACCTAACATTTACATCACACTTCAAACACAAACTTCCTGTCGCAGACAATTCCCCAATTTTCACTCGGATATATCGCTATCCCGAGGTACATAAAAATGAAGTCAACAATCAGATCCAAGATCTTCTGGAGTTCACCATATAATGCTCCGATATGGGTCGTACCCAAGAAAACGGACAAGATGGGAAATAAAGAGTGGCGTATAGTTATTGACTATCGCAAATTGAACAAGTTTACCAAAGAGGATAAATTTCCAATTCCTCTAATTGAAGATATACTCGACAAGATGGGTCGAGCCAATTATTTTTCTACTTTGGATTTAACAAAAGGTTTTTAACAAATTGAAATAGATCCACAAGATCGTGAGAAGACCGCCGTCTCCACACTTTCAGGACATTATGAATGGATCAGAATGCCATTTGGTCTCAAGAATGCTCCTGCTACATTTCAACGCATGATGAACGAAGTTCTAAGTAAAATATGCTATGTTTACCTTGACGATATCATCATCTTTTCTTCATCACTACAAGAACATATTCAACATTTGAAACTAATCTTCGAGAGACTTCGACAAGTCAATCTTAAAGTTTCTTTGAATAAATGTGATTTGCTAAAGAAAGAATCCGAATTTCTCGGACATATAATTACACCAGAAGTTATCAAACCCAATCCGTCAAAAATTCAAACAATAAAAGATTTTCAAATTCCCACCTCCATAAAAGAAATACAATCCTTCCTAGGTTTAACTGGATATTATAGAAAATTCATCCAGGATTATGCTAAAATAATCAAACCTATGACGTTATACCTAAAAAAAGATTCAAAAATAGATATAAAGAACGAACAATATGTTGACGCGTTCAACTAAAAGTTGCAATGACAGATATGTTAATTAACAAACACCCAGACTTTAGTAAAGAATTTATATTAACAACCGATGCAAGCAATTTTGCAATAGGTGCAGTATTGTCCCAATCTCACGGACCACTTTCATTTGCATCCAGGACACTTAATAAACACGAGTGCAACTACAGCACTATAGAGAAAGAACTCCTAGCAATCGTTTGGGCAACCAAACAATTTCGTCATTACCTATATGGCAGACGTTTTAAAATTTTAACAGATCATAGGCCGATAGTTTGGCTTCATAATCTAAAAAAGCCTAATTCTAAACTACAACGTTGGAAAATAAAGCTCGAAGAATATGATTTTGATATTGAGTACCTGCAAGGCAAAGAAAATAAAGTCGCCGATGCTCTATCAAGAATCAAGATTTCACCTGTAATTAACGCTTTAGAAGAAGACTTAACGAGTACACAACACAGTGTCCAATCAGATAGTACAGACTTAATCCCAATAACAGAAAAACCCCTTAACATGTTTAAACGTCAGATAATCATCAAAACAACTAATGAAGATTCTCACGAAATATCCTTTCCGTACATAGGTAAAAGATTAATAACAATTACGACTCCAAGTTGGGGAAAAAAAGAAGATAGTCGAGAAAAGAAAGTGCATAATAACTATAAAGTGAGTTGTTCAATTGCTAAATCCGAAACTATCGCGGCTAACGTAAAACAATATAAAACTGATATCATGTTTTCAAGCGCTAATATTGCAGTAGACACCTTCAATTCCCTCCGAATTCCAGATGCAATTAAAGATATTCCCAATTACGATGGCAACCCGAGATTGCTTTTCGATTTTATAAGTAATGTCGAGGAAATTTTAAGTCTTATCCCTCAAATTAATAACAATGCTAATTATAAAAAAGTACTGATAAGAGCAATTAGAAACAAAATAACGGGACCGGCTAATGAGGCCATAAATATGTACGGGACCTCTGTAGACTGGAACGAGATAAAGGGTAATTTAATAGTTCACTATGCAGATAAAAGGAATGAGACGAGCCTTATTAGGGATTTACACCAACTTAGGCAAAATCAATCGTCTGTCGAAACATTTTACTCTAAAATAATTGAAATTCTGTCCGTTATGATTAACCATGTAAAGGTACATGAAAGGAATTTACCTGTAATCGAAGCAAAGAGAAGTTTGTACCAAGAAATGTGTCTCAACACTTTCTTGGCAGGTCTAAGGGAGCCTTTAGGACCCACAATAAGAGCCATGCGACCAACCAATTTGACGGACGCATTTAATTTTTGTCAACAGGAGCAGAACAATAGCTATTTCCAAGACTCTTACAATAGTCGTAGACCAAATAACCCACAAGCTGCTAGCAGAAATATTCCTAACAGGCGCTCCTTTAACAATCAATCTTATTATCCACAAACTTCCCCACAGACAAATAATCAACTACAACCCTCTAGACAATTTTACAATTCAGGACGCAATAACAACAACAATTCCAGATACGATAACAATAGTTACAGACAAAATAACTACAGACATTCTGACAATGGACAAAATAGTTATAGGCAAAATGACAACAGACAAAACATAGATTCCAGACAAGACAATAACTCTAGACAAACCAGAAACTATAATAACAATACTAGACAAAGTAACAACTCCGGACAAAATCGTAACCGTGACTCTAGAGATCCACCCCCCGAAGCAATGGACACCTACAGTGGTAACACTAATAGAAGTGCCTCTAACAATAGGCAGGAACAATTATATAATATAGAGGGTACTAACTCCAACAACTGTTATCAAAATGAAAACACTCCGAGTACTTCAAATGCACAAAGTGTAGTAGTAGAAGTGGATGACAGAAATTTTCCTATTCATGCCTCGGACAACCAGTTGGGTATCTAGACGTTAACATTCACAAGTCTAGTCCTTTACCATACATTATTATAGAAAGTATAAATAATAAAAGCCTGAAATTTCTAATCGATACAGGTAGCAATAAATCATTCATTAACCCGGAAATCATGAAAAACGAAGAAATTATCTATATAAAACCTATAGAAATTAAAACAATTTTTGGTACACAAATTGTGGATCAACAGGTTAACCTTAAGGGTTTAAAAGAATTCAAAACAAATACAATTTTGCCATTCATACTCTTCAGATTTCATAATTATTTTGACGGATTAATTGGAGCAGACATGATGCAAAAACTTTCCATGAAGATAGACTTAAAAAATTCTTTGCTCGAAATGGGAAATGTTGAAATTCAATTATGTTATAAACCAAATTTAATGTCAAATGTTTATGTGGTACCTGAATTAAGTAAAACAATAAGTTGTCTCCCAGTTGATGTAGAATCTGGTAGCATTTACATAACACCAACAACTATTAAAGAAAACCTTTATATATCCGAAGGAATATATAGAGCCAACAATTGGTTTTCACTAGTTGAAGTCATAAATACATCCGATTCTCCTCAGACCTTTTTCATAGAACAACCCATTAAGGCACAATCCATTAACCCAGATGAATATATTGAAATTCAATCACTCTCTATTAATAACAGCAGAACTTTAGAAAACTCCAGTATATACGATTTAATAGCAACAGGGCATTTGAATTGCGAGGAAAAAAAAGCCATCCATAAATTGTGCAAATATTATGAGGACATTTTCTTTAGAGAAGGCCAGAACTTAACGTTCTCTAATCAGATAAAACACGAAATAAAAACTAAGGATGATATTCCTATCTACTTGAGGTCATATCGCTATCCATATGTCCATAAGGAAGAGATAAAAAAAACAGATCTCCGAAATGCTCCAGCAGGGCATTATTAGGCCAAGCTTTTCCCCTTGGTCATTTCCAATTTGGATAGTCCCCAAAAAGAAAGACATTAATGGGAAACAAAAATGGCGGTTAGTGATTGACTACCGTAAGTTAAATGACAAAACAATAGATGATAGATATCCACTCCCAAATATTAATGAAATTTTGGACAAACTAGGCAGATGCATTTACTTCACAACATTGGACCTTGCATCTGGCTTTCATCAAATTGAGATCCAACACAAAGATATACCAAAGACTGCATTTTCAGTAGACAACGGGCACTACGAGTTCGTCCGAATGCCGTTTGGACTCAAAAATGCACCATCTACTTTTCAAAGAGTGATGGACAATGTGCTGCGAGACCTTCAAGGCAAGGTTTGTCTTGTGTATATGGACGATATAATCGTCTACTCAACCTCACTGCAAGAACATATCGAAAGCTTAAGTGCAGTCTTTGATAGGTTAAAAGTTGCTAATTTGAAAATCCAAATACAAAAGTCCGTGTTCCTTCAAAAAGAAGTATCCTTTTTGGGTCATTTAGTGACGTCTGATGGTGTGAAGCCTAATCCCGAAAAGATTAGTGCAATTAGGAACTTTCCAATACCGAGAACCAGTAAACAAATTAAATCGTTTCTTGGGCTTCTCGGATATTACCGAAAATTTATTCAGGATTTCGCTAAACTGACAAAACCCATGACCGAGTGTCTCCGGAAAAACAACAGCATTAGCCTTAATGAGAAATATATAAAGTGCTTTGAAACTTGTAAAGCACTTCTATGTAATGATCCTATTCTTCAGTACCCCGACTTTGCTAAGCCTTTCAACCTTACTACTGATGCTAGTAACGTTGCATTAGGTGCAGTATTGTCCCAAGGTACAATAGGAATTGATAAACCAATTTGCTATGCAAGTCGTACATTATCCAAAACTGAAGAAAGCTACAGTACGATCGAGAAGGAACTTCTAGCAGTAGTTTGGGCGACCAAATATTTCCGCCCCTATCTTTTTGGTAGAAGATTTCAAATAGTTACCGATCACAAACCTCTTACTTGGCTTTTTTCTTTAAAAGAACCTAACTCCAAATTAATCCGTTGGCGGCTTCAGTTGGAAGAATTCAACTATTACATTACATATAAGAAAGGCAAACAGAACTTGAACGCTGATGCTTTATCTAGAATAGAAATAAATAATAATGATATAGGAGAGGTAGAAGAGTTGGACTTAGCATCAATCCAAAACAACTTGGATGAGCAAGATCGCATATCTACAATACATTCTGCATTAGAAAATTTTGGGCGATGGAATTGCGATTTCTGAATTCTCTAACCAAATTATTCTTAAGCCCAATAAAAACAAAAAAAATCTTAGCCATAGATTAGCTATTCTATTTAAGAGGAAAAAACGAATAGTAATAGAACACGAACACATAGGCAAGGAATCTGTTGTAATTGATATCTTTAAAGATTTTCTAAATACAAAAAGAGTCTCTGCTGTACTTGCGGATGATGATACCTTCAAAACTGTACAATCTGTTTATTCTAAATATTTAAGCAGTAATAACTATCCAAAATTGGTAAGGTGTTTTGTATTACTAAAGGATATATCAGAAGCAGACGAACAACAAAAACTGATACGTGACTATCATAGGACATCAAACCATAGAGGTATAAACGAAACCATTGAACATTTAAGGAGATCCATATACTTTCCTAACATGAAATCCACAATTACACGTATAATCAAAAGTTGCGAAATATGTAAAAAATATAAGTACGACCGAAAAAGAGAAAGGCTAAAATTTGAACTAACAGAAACTCCTTCTAAACCCCTAGAAATAATACACGTCGATATATATTCCGTCCATAAAGAGCATTTTTTCACAATGGTAGACAAATTCAGCAAGTTTGCAAGTGTTTATTTGATATCCGCGAGAAATAGTATAAATCTTATTAAATCATTAAAACACTTCTTTTCACACCATGGAATACCAAAATTAATAATATCCGATAATGGAAGTGAATTTGTTTCTTTAATTTTCAAAGATTTCCTGGAACTTTATGTTAACCGACTATCTTAGAATCCTTATTTGTATTGGGTGGTGAAATCCCTATCACTCATATGTAGGTTAGTAGTAGTGTAGGTCTGCACATGCAGCTCGATCGAGTGATGTTGGTGGATGAGTTTATATCGCATTCCATATCGACGGTTAAGGGCGCTCGGTCGAGTTCGCGCAGTGCCAGAATATTCTTAGGGTATCATAAATATTCTTAGGGCAAAATATCAGAAGTGGGATTGGTAATCCAAACCGTGTAAATATAATTATGGTAATTGTGATAGTCGATGACCGAAAAAAAGAAAAAGAAAATAAAAATGCGCATTCATAGAGCATTTAGAGTGTTTTCCGTGTGTTTTTGTTAGGACGTTCCAGTGAAAAAAAAAAAAAAAAAAAATGTATTACCTAAAATTTCCCTATGAGAAGATAAGAGCGAGTATATCCTTTTATTCGCCGCAGTCGGTACATAAAGGTATAGTACAACAGACATAGGTATAAGGTAAGGATATGCATGATGGTCACGTGTACACCATTGTTTGTTCAATCTGCTGTAGGCGGCAGATAGGCGAAAGGAATAAAGGAAGCCAAACTGAAGTTATTTGTATTTCGGCCGATCGTGCTAAGTTTCTTGTTGATAGATAATCTGCTAGTAAGGCGCAGTTAATCTGTTTTTTTTTTCTGGACTGGATAGTTGTTTTAAGGGTTGGGTTTACCAGGTTTGGTTTTTTTTTTTTTGGGAAACTTGCAAGAGCAAGTTTGGTGTTTGGTTATCAAAAAAAAAAAAAGAGTAATTGTTGAACTTAGTGCGTGGTATCTCGTTGTAAAAAAAAAAGGCAAAATGAATCAACTAAGGAAAGAATTAGAGGAGCTGAAAAATAAAAATAAAAAATTGGAACAGGAGATTGCGATTTGCCGTCGTAGTGAAAGTGCGGATGTGCCTTCGGGAAGTGCTAGTGCATTGCCGAGTGTTTTTCCAATACGGCTTGGTGTGGACGAAATTAAAAAAATAATACCCTCTTTCAATCCAGCTTCCATTTCTGGTTTGACCGCCGCAGAGTGGGTAGAAACGGTGGAAAACATTCGTCACCTTTATGAGTGGGACGATAGGTCCACATTGTTTTATGCGTCGTTGCGCTTGGACGAGGCCGCATCCTTATGGATGATTGCTCAGAGAGGTCGGATCACTAATTGGACGCTTTTTAAGAACAAATTAGTTGAGGACTTCCCATCGCTTACTGATGAAGCCGAAACAGTGGTAAAAATAATGGAGCGGAAGAAAAAGCAGGACGAGAGTTATGAACGCTACGTCTATGAAATGCTCGCATTAGGAAGACGGGGTAAGTTCTCCACAAAAACTATAATCAATTTTGTAATTTCGGGTTTGGGAGACCCAACATTAATTGATCACGTGACTATGGCCAAGTGTTGTTCAATAGCAGAGTTACTCGATTTATTGAATTCGCTTTCAAAAATAAGAGCGCAAGCAGCTAGCCGCGATAAATTTGACAAAGCAACCGAGAAGTGTCTCAAGGCAAATAATCAACACTCTGGCGATAGGAGGCCATATGTGGTGCCATCAAGAAAGAAAGATACACCAATTTGCTATAAATGCAAACGTCCTGGGCATTATGCGTGTGACTGCAATTCGATGAAGCCCAGTCCCTTCGATTCGACATCACAAATTTGTTTCAACTGCAAGGAACCGGGTCATTTTGCACGTAACTGCCGTACAGCAAAACGACGCCCTTTTAAGTCATTAGATGGCCCACCACGGAAAATACGGCGCCTGCTACATAATAGCAACGAAGGAGGGCTGATGAAGGAGATAAAAGTAGGTGATTTCAGGGTCGTGGCATTTTTAGACCTTGGAGCAGATTGTTCCACATTACGACTTAAAGAAGCCAATTCATTCAACTGCCAGCGGGAATATTGCAATGTCACCCTTAATGGTTTCGGAGGAGGAAGTGCCTGCTCCATGGCAAAAACCAACCAAGTGGTTGCAGTCGGGGATGTCACCATGTCTATTGACATATATATTGTGGATAACGATACCCAAGACGTTCCAATGATACTGGGTAGGAACTTTTTAGACTCACCAAAGGTTCGTCTCATAAAAGAGTTTGGCTCCCTAGAGGTCCAAGAAGTAAATTCAGCTTCTCAATTGTGACTAAAGCGTAATGAATCTAAGTCCAAGCCCCTTTTTAAGCCCGGTGATATAAACATTGATGAACAGGTTTCCGTTGAAAACATTAAAAAACTTTTGCAACTTTTAAATAAATATCGGGAAAGTTTCGCGGCTACTTTAAGTGAATTAGGAAAAACAGATGCCATTCAAATGCAACTAAATTTAAAAGAAAAAAAGATAATAACGTATAAACCGTATCGTGTGGCGTATCACGAATCAGCTCAGCTTAAAAAAATAATAGATGATTTATTAGCAAATGACATTATCGAAAATTCCTCCTCTCCTTACGCTAGTCCAGCGTTGTTAGTGAAAAAGAAAGACGGTGGTTACAGAATGTGTGTCGATTATAGACGTTTAAATGAGATCACGGTACGAGAACATTTTCCTACACCAAATATAGAAGAACAAATAAATTTAATGACCCATGGACAGTTTTTCATTGTTCTCGACATGATGTGCGGATATTATCAACTGCCAGTTTCTACCGAATCCAAACATCTTACAGCATTTATTACCCCACATGGTCATTACCAATTTAAGCGCGTTCCATTTGGTTTGACCAATGCCCCAGCGACATTTATGAAACTCATGAACTTAGTTATTCTTAATTTATATGGACGATATAGTTCTCTTTGGAAGAGACATTGACGTACTGTTCGTTGTACTCGAGAAATTGCTGATTGTGTTGAGAGAATTTAATCTGACTTTAAATATGTCAAAATGTAAGTTCCTTACAACCAAAATTTCTTATTTGGGTCACGAGATTAGCGGTGAAGGAATTCGGCCGGGAAGCTACAAAGTGGAAGCTGTTAAATCGTTCCCAATCCCGACGGAAGCAAAACATGTACGGCAATTTTTAGGACTGTCTGGATATTTTCGGAGATTCGTCGCAAATTACGCAACAATAGCAGCGCCATTGAATAAACTGTTAAGAAAAGATACAAAGTTCAGCTGGGCGAACGATGAACAACAAGCATTTGACATCTTAAAATCAAAGTTGTGTGAATCACCAAAACTTGTTATTTATGATCCAACACTCACACATGAGCTTCACACCGATGCTTGCTCCTTGGGTCTGGCTGGAGTTCTTCTGCAAGTCAATTCGTCGGACGTGAAGCAGGCAGTTTCTTTTTTTAGTAGAGCGACCACCGAGTTAGAGAGGAAATATCATAGCTACGAGCTCGAAGCCTTAGCTGTAGTAGAGAGTCTTAATCGCTTCCGGTATTATTTACTTGGTAAACGGTTCACCATATTTACTGACTGCAATTCCTTGAAGATGACGCAGAATAAGACGGATCTTGTGCCGCGCATAGCTCGCTGGTGGCTAAAGATTCAAGAATTTGATTTTGTCTTGGAATATAGAACGGCGAGTCAAATGCAGCATGCTGACGCTTTGAGTCGCAATCCGACGGAGAATGCAGTCGAAATGGACGAGGTCGGCTTAAATATCAACATTGTAGGTATGCAAGAAATCGATTGGGTGGCTATTCTGCAATTTAAAGACCAACAACTTAACGCAATAAAGAAAACATTAACTGAGTGTGATAAAAATGACACAAAGCGGAAGTCTTTGAAGAAGGAATATTGTCTTAAGTCTGGACGTCTTTTTAAAATTACAACAGAAGGCTCTCGTTTTGTAGTACCACGTGGGATTCGGTGGCGAATCATCAAAACGTCGCATGATGATATTGGACATTGTGGTATTGATCGCACGATTGAGCACATCAAAAAGACATACTGGTTTCCAAAAATGCGGGGCATCGTCGCAAAATATCTAAATAGCTGTATTCATTGCCTGTACAATCAACGGTCGAAAGACGAAACCAGGCATCACATACATCCCATAGAGAAGCATCCGGTCCCATTTTTCACGGTTCATATGGATCATCTCGGACCGTATGTTAAAAGTTTGAAAGGGAATCAATATGTTTTGGGAATCATCGACGCTTTCAGTAAATTTGTCATATTACGAGCTGTTAAGGATACGACGTCGAAAGCTGTTATTAGGACTCTAGTTGATCTGACACAATTTTTCGGTTCACCATCTCGAATAATTTCAGACAAAGGAACTGCATATACCTCACGACTTTTCAATACTTACTGCAACGACAACGGAATTAAACACATTTCAAACGCAGTTTCCACCCCTCGTGCCAATGGGCAAATTGAAAGATACTTTCGTACGGCTGGAGTTTCTATATCTGCAATGACAATTAGATCTGATGGGAGAGATTGGGATGATCACATTCCTGCCATTCAATGGGGACTGAACTGTTTAAAGCATCGTATCACCAACCAGACGCCTCAAGAAATTCTATTTGCCTTCAAGCCTAAGAACGTGTTAGGTAACGAGCTAAGCATAATGTTGCAGGGCGACGATTCTGACGAAGAAGATGATAATACTCCACTTACTGAGTTGCGGGAAAAGGTTAAGAAGAGGATTGACACATTGCAAGCAAAGCAGGCCAACAAATTCAATGAAACTCATCGGAAGCCTCAAAGGTACCAAACCGGGGATATCGTACTTATTCGCGCAGCTCATACAGCTATTGGCCAGTCTAGGAAACTACTGCCAAGATTCAAGGGACCATACGAAGTCAAGGGTGTGTTATCCAATGATCGGTATTTGATTGGAGATTCACAATCTATGCAAGTTACGTCGAAACGGTATGAGTCCGTACATTCAGCAGACCGGCTGAAACCGTGGTGTTCCTTGGACGATTGCAACCTCGATGACTTAGACGTTTTTGAAAAAGGCGACGAGAAGAAAAATTAACTGTTCTCGCTTTATTTGATTATTCACAGACAAAACAAAATTTGAATTGAAACCATTTGCTTAATTTTTTGTATAATTATCACCGTTCAATTTCAGTTAATAATAAAATGAATTCTGTTTAAATTTATATACATTAACGCGTTTACATTGTTGTTGAATTTTAAAGGTTCTGGTATTGCAGAACAAGGGCTATCGGAAGAGGTAAATTCTTGCTTATATTTATTGAAGGTAACCAGAATACAAAGGAAATTGGCGAAGTCGGAAGATTTCTGGTCTCCCTGGACAACAGTGTTGAGCTTTAAGTTGTATAGTTAAAGGACTGTGATCATGTCGGGCTTATGGGACTGGCCGTGAGTTAAAAGACTGTGATCATGTCTGGCCGTGAGTAAAAGACTGTGATCATGTCTGGCCGTGAGTTAAAAGACTGTGATCATGTCTGGCCGTGAGTTAAAAGACTGTGATCATGTCTGGCCGTGAGTAAAAGACTGTGAGCATGTCTAGATATGAGAAATTAAAGGACTGTGATCATGTCTGGCCGTGAGTTAAAAGACTGTAATCATGTCTGGCCGTGAGTTAAAAAGACTGTGATCATGTCTAGCCACGAGAAATTAAAGGACTGTGAACATGTCGGGCTTATGCGACTGTGATCATGTCACGCTGTGAGTTCAAAGACTGTGATCATGTCAGGCCGAAGAGATAAGGCTGTGACCATGCATCTTTTCTTGCCAAAATAATAATAACATACACATAAATCATTCACTGAGGACAGTGAAGCGTCGGATGGCCGAACTGTTAACCGACTATCTTAGAATCCTTATTTGTATTGGGTGGTGAAATCCCTATCACTCATATGTAGGTTAGTAGTAGTGTAGGTCTGCACATGCAGCTCGATCGAGTGATGTTGGTGGATGAGTTTATATCGCATTCCATATCGACGGTTAAGGGCGCTCGGTCGAGTTCGCGCAGTGCCAGAATATTCTTAGGGTATCATAAATATTCTTAGGGCAAAATTTATAATATTCAATCCCATACAATATGTGCCAAGAGCTCTAATGGTAATTCGCCGATTGAAAGATTCCATTCTACGTTAACGGAATTGATTCGAATTATAAAATCTGGAAATAACAATAAACCTTTTAGTGAAATCGTTGATGAAGCTGTCATCACGTACAATAACAGCATTCATTCTACAACGAAATTATCCCCGTTTGAGTTACTTAATGGACATATAAACAAGCCTAACCCACTTTTAATTAGAGAGCCATATAAAACAGAACAGGACTACTTACTGCAGCATATTAAGGATTATGAAACCTTGGCAAAATTAGTTCAAGAACGTAGCTTAAACGTTAAGCAAAACAACATAAATAGACGCAATGAGACACGTAAAGACCCACCTAAGTACGAACCAAACGAAACAATATATGAATTGGACGATAGAAGAAACAAGCTAGCTCCCAGGTTTAATGAACATAATATAGTTAAAAACCATAAAATAACAGTAGCTACCAATAAAAGAAAGGTACACAAACAGAAAATAAGGAAAAATCCATGTAGGTAATAGTGAATTATAAAATTTCTTTTCTTTTGTTCCAGTCAACAAATTTAATTTTTAATTAGTAAATTGGGTTGCCACATAAAGGAATTCATAAAATTAGAGAAGTATGCTCATAAATGAGTTTATATCGTAACATTTCGATTATTATCGTATTGAAGTAACTCAGTTGAAATATTTACCTATTTTTTATCGATGCGTTTGTTTACATATAAAAAAAAAAAAAAAAAAAAAAAAAAATTTGGATATAAGTTACTTAATAAATAGTTACAATAGTATTTGTTGAGTTTTTGATACATTACATAGACGATCCCTTCCCAAACTTCCTCACCTAACAATAACTACCAAAAAACCGACGGAGAGATATAATAAACATCAAATATTGGCCGATCCTTAATGCCCGACTATTCAACGCTTCATCTGCATATAACCCACCGTATGTACAACGCAAATGAACTTCGATTATGCATTCCCTCAGTTCATTCTTAGACGGGAGGAGTTACATAGCAACGAATGCTGTAAATAATCTCCAAACAGAATCATTACCATCAGAACAGATTTGGCTTGTAAACAAGCATCTAACGCTAGCCCATACGAGCATGCAAAAATGAGCACGGTAACAAAAGCTCACCATCCCAGTAATGGCTTGTAAACAAGCCAACCAAACAACAGGCCATCTGGTCGCTGGACATGTTACAAGCAGGTAGCTGCACCCGTTATCATCTAAGCGACCGCTGGACATATTACAAGCAGGTAGCTGCACCCGTTATCATCTAAGCGAAGATGGGAGAAAATAGAACAACGCTTAAGCTGATACGTGTGCTTGATAAAAAGCGAGTCGACGAAAAGGAGTTATCAAAAATATTACTTAGTCTTCAATTTGCCTTCGGACCATCAGCATTAAAATAGAGATTTGTTCAGTGTAGAGTTAAGCCCAACACATGTAAAATTTAAATGAAAAAAAATAATATTTGAAATAAAATAAACTAGGAAATAAAGACAATAAAGTGTTCTACAAATTATTTACTCCAAGCGATATAACTCGCGCAATGTGTAATCTAAATGTCATTCATTTTTGAATGCCATGGCATGCAGTGGAATGTTACCGACCGTCATACACATATGAACGACGTGGCCCCCCACGGAAATATGAGTGTCCATCATATTTGAATGACGTGGCTGCCAATGTGTTAAAAAAAAACCAAGGCACACCTTACTATACTCTATCCAACAAAAATTGTCAATACAGGCCTTATGGAGGAGCTTTTATTTTACCAGTGGTGCCTGTAGATACTCTCATGGCACATGGCAAACGCAAGAATTGCCACTGAAATAAGAACCAAACCACTGTCATACCAAGGAATTTGTTGTTGTAATTTTCCTAAAATTCGCATACAACCCACCACAACCAGTCTTCCACACAGCCGAATGGGAATGAGCATGATCGTCTTGTGTTCGCTTGCTATTATCATCCACCAAAATAAGCAGTGTGTGTGACTGAAGCACATCAGAAGAGTATTACCATCTCTTCAATGAAGGCATATCATTAATGGTTTTCTATGGATTTTGTCAAGGAACTTTCGGTTTTGGTGCTTTTGAGAACGAATTATTATGCAGGGTGTTGCCATTCGGTTTTAATTTGATTGTATTTGTATTGTACAGCTGCACAAATGCATTTTACAATCTGTTTAGGTATGTGGCGGAGGGTTAAGACACTATAATCAGCGCCCCGTTGGCAACGCCGCACACCACACCAAAGTGACAGAAGAGGATAGAAGCCGCCTGATAGAACCCACCTACAACCAGCCAACCAGCATCGAGTACGACCAGTTACTTTTCTCCGGTAAAACTCATCGGCAGATTACACCGTACCGTCAACCAGCTAGGACCAGTTATTCCTAGCATTCTTTTCGCCAAAATTATATTGCGAATAATAAAAGACGTTTTTGTTTCTTTTTAGAATTACTCGTGTTTTCTTTTTCCAACGACCAAAGTGGTGACCCCGACGTGATGTCCTCCGACGAACAAGAAAGGCCTTGCGGCAACGACAGTTCTTCGCAAGCAGACGCAAATGACCACGCGGACGTGGCCGCTAACTACTACGCACGCTTGCAGATGCCACCGTTTCTAGAAGCAGACGTCGACAATTGGTTTTACCAATTGAATTTTTTCTTTCGCGCATCTGGGATCGCGCAGGACGCTCGTAAATTCGACACAGTTTGCTCACAACTACCGCCCTCGCGCATTACAGAACTCCGACCATTAATCGACGCCACACCGGAGCGTGAGAAATACGAATATATCCGCACTCAATTGACGAACTATTTCGCCGATAGCCAGCAAAAACGACTTCGTCGCGTACTTCACGACATGCCCCTTGGCGATAAGAAGCCGAGTCAGCTCTACTATGAGATGGTCCAGGCAGCCAAGGGCTCGCTAAGCGAGGCGGTGCTACTGGACTTATGGGCTTCGCGCCTACCACAATCTGTTCATGCAGTTACCGCCCTGGTAAAAGGCTCCGCTGCTGAGAAGACACAAATTGCCGATTCGGTTATGGAAAACATCGAACTTCGTCAACTTAACGCAGTCGCACCCACTGCCCCGACACCAACGCCATCCGAACACCAAGCTAACACCAGCGCTTCTTTAGACTCACCCGCAATAGCACATTTGGTGCAAGAATTCTCCAAATTGCTAACGCATCAGCGCCAACAGCGATCATCACGACCACACACACGCACTCCGCCACGACTGGCTCAGCCCCGAATTTCCAGTCAGCGCAGACGCGAATTATCCATCGAGCAGTTCGATGACTGCTGGTTTCACCGCAATTTCGGCAACAGGGCAACCAATTGTCGCCCACCATGTCGCTTTCGTCGTCAATCCTCCGCTATTTCACCTCTGCCACGACAAGCATGTCTTCGCTCGATGCCCTCGGATGCAGTGGTAAAACGCCAACGTACCTCAGCCTCCATCAATCGACTATGTTTACGTGACGAAAATACTAACCTTCCTTTTCTCATCGACACAGGTGCCGAAGTTTCCTGTATTCCACCTTCTTCATCGACCAGAAAGCATCGCTCAACCACATAAATCCACACCGACTAACCCTTGCCCGCCACATCGTTCAACATCAATAGCTCAGCCTTCACGCACCCGCACAGGCCGCCAGGTACGAATCCCAGGACGCTTCCTGTAGGGTGCGGAAGTCTTCTGGGGGGCCTATGTGGCGGAGGGTTAAGACACTATAATCAGCGCCCCGTTGGCAACGCCGCACACCACACCAAAGTGACAGAAGAGGATAGAAGCCGCCTGATAGAAGCCACCTACAACCAGCCAACCAGCATCGAGTACGACCAGTTACTTTTCTCCGGTAAAACTCATCGGCAGATTACACCGTACCGTCAACCAGCTAGGACCAGTTATTCCTAGCATTCTTTTCGCCAAAATTATATTGCGAATAATAAAAGACGTTTTTGTTTCTTTTTAGAATTACTCGTGTTTTCTTTTTCCAACGACCAAAGGTATATGGCATTGCGTCGTGGTTATATAAGTTTGTATTCTAAACGCCTGATTGTGTTTATAAGGCGGAAACAATGGTTGTTATCTCAATCGCTGATAGTGCATCTAAGCAATTGGTTTACTTTATTGTTTATATGAATAAAGAGAAACATGGCTACAAAGTCTTCAAAGGATCTAAGTGTAGAAAAGAAACAACAAATTGTTGGTGCAACCGCAAATTGCTATGGCCTTTTTAAAAGTAAATCGGAAGCCGTAGGAAATGCAGCTAATATTTTTTTCTGTTACGGAACGAACTGTGTACAGGCTTTTAAGGGAAAAAAGGCCACAATTCACCACCAAAGAAGAAAGATAAATCCGGTATCAAGAGCAAGATCGATGATTTTGCCAAATGTGCCATTAGGCAGATAGTCCATCAGTTTTTTAGGGATAATGACCTTCCAACGCTGACAAGATTTTATTGGAAATACAAACAAATGCAAATATAACAAAAATAAGCAGATCAATTTTGCATACAATATTACAAAAAGATCTCGGACTTAAATTCGTCAAACGTCAGCGAAAGAATCTGTTGTTGGAAAGAAGTGACATTATTTCTTGCTAGAGAAAACAAAAGAAAAATGTTCTTTTACTGATGAGACCTGACTCAACGAGGAAGTTCTACAGGTTTCGTCGATGGAGGACTTTTATGCTTCATTTCGGGAAAAACCGGAGACTACCACGACGACATGAACGCTGTGTACGAGAAATGGTTTAAAGATATTTTAATACGCCTGGAACCCAACTCCGTCATAGTTTTGAACAATGCTTCCTATCATTCCAGAAAACAAAATAAAGCACCATCCACTTCCACGAGAAAAGATTAAATAAAAAAGTGGTTGAGGTCTAATAATAGTTTAGATAAGTTTCGAGGATGATATGGTTAAGGCAGAGTTGCTTGAAATCGTTAAACGTTACAAAGCCAAGTATGAAACATACGTCGTGGATGAAATGGCTCAAAATGCGGGACATAAAGTGCTTCGCTTGCCGCCTTATCACTGTGACCTTAATCCAATAGAATTGGTTTGGGCTCAAGTGAAAGGGTTTGTAGCAAGCCAAAACAAGTTATTTAAAATGGCTGAAATAAGAGACTTACTAACGACAGCACTTACAAGGGTTGACAAGGAAAAATGGTATCGATGTGTCCAACACGTTGAACAGGTAGTTGATATGTGGGAAATGGACGTTTTTGCCGAGGAAGCAGTTGAAAGGTTAATAATAGACCAAAATAACGAGAGCAGTAGCAGTAATTACTCATCGGATAAGTTGAGTAGTGATATTAGATATTAGTATTTTATGTTTTACAATATTTATAATGAATAAATTTCATTACAGTGATAATTTTTTTCATTTTTGTGGTTTTTTGTCTCCAGTTGCGTTTTCTGTTGAGTGAAGTTATAGTAAAAAGATAGACTTATTTTTTATACTATTATTTTATTATCAAATTATATCACAACTTAAGTTTTGTTCGTTATTTATATTTTTTTAATTTTTGCGCTACGCGTTTCGAAACTTAGTTTCATCTTCAGGCGCTTATACTATTCTTCTATTGTTTATTGTGTTGGCGTTATGTTGTCTCGCTTCTGTTTGACAGTTTGTTTCGGGTATGCAGGTGTCTATTGTTGTTTTCTTCTTTTTTCTTGTTGTTTATGTGCTGTGATTTATTGTATTTATAAAAAGTCAACATAATAAAACAAATAGCAAGAACAAACGGATACAACACAAATGACATCGAAAAGCTCATCCAAAAACGAAAAAAGAAAATAAACAATACAGACAATACCAACCACCAAAGAACAGACACAAAATACATATCCATTGAATACACAAACAAGATACCTTACATAATAACTAACGAATTCAAAAAACACAACATCATAATCTCATTCAAAACAAACAACAATATACAAAACATCTTAAAAGTAAAAAAGAAAACTGACACCAAAGTAAAATCGGGAGTATATAAAATTACATGCGACGACTGTAACAAATACTACATTGGACAAACAGGAAGAAGCTTCTACGAAAGATTCGTAGAACATAAACCAAAAATAAATACAAAATCTAATTACGCTCTACATCTAATAGACAACAATCATAACTTTTCCGACTTTGAAACGAACCTCACACCCATTCACATATGTAAGAAGAGCCGACTACTTGACGCCCTCGAAGAATATGAAATATACAAAGCAAACAAAAAAGAAGAGGACAGAATACTGAACGACAAACTACTATTCAAAACAAACGAGCTATATGACACTGCAATAAAGCACAGCACATAAACAACAAGAAAAAAGAAGAAAACAACAATAGACACCTGCATACCCGAAACAAACTGTCAAACAGAAGCGAGACAACATAACGCCAACACATTAAACAATAGAAGAATAGTACAAGCGCCTGAAGATGAAACTAAGTTTCGAAACGCGTAGCGCAAAAATTAAAAAAATATAAATAACGAACAAAACTTAAATTGTGATATAATTTGATAATAAAATAATAGTATAAAAAATAAGTCTATCTTTTTACTATAACTTCACTCAAATAAATTTTTTGTTTTGATTTTTTTTTTTTGTGTTACGAAATTTATATATTTTGTTGGTCTACTGGAGATACCCTTAAAAAAACGCGCCTATTATTATCTTACCAGAAAAGGAAAAAGATAAACGGAATTTATTTCGTTCTGCAATATTTTTATTTTAAATATCACTGTAGTAGTGATGAGTAAAAGCGAATAGACGTGTTGATAATCTCGTCCGGCTAAAATTTTCAAAATTCTGTCGCAGTTCTGCCTTTAACTCTGATTTAAAATTCAAAAACTTATAGTACCATTGTGTTGCGTTTCTCCTACTCAATTTCATCGACTTTCTTCTGTTAATTGCTGAACTGAATAAATAAATAATTAAAATAAGTTCGATGGCGGGTAAAACGCGTTCTACGAATGTGGAAAAGAGAAGCAGTATACGCCTACACCAGGGGCAAAAGGGGTTCGAGCTACACAAAGCCAGGCCAAAGAGTCTGCACACACACCAAAGCAATACACAACATTAACACCAGTTGGAAAACTAGAAAACGCAAATACTTCCAGTTTATCTTGTAAGCCTGTCCCAGCTGTATCAGTAATAGATTTAGATGAAAGGTTTTCCTTGCTGACTGAAAAAATAACCAACCAAATATCAAGGGAAATAAATCTTTTGCGTGATGACATAATAAATCGAATCGCAATTATAGAAGACCGTTTAGCTACACACACAAAGGATGTTGATGCTGCTCTTAAAAAGTTACAAAGCCGTCAAAACAAAACTGAGCTCAAGATTAAAGAGACAGAGGAAACTCTTCAAATTTTACGATCAACTGAGACACACTTTGATGACGTGCATACACTCGAGGCAGAAGTAAGCGCCTTAGAAAAACGATGTGATGCATTTGAGCGACGGGAAATTGGATCCGATGCCATTATTTTTGGTATACCGCAGTTGCAAGACGAAAACCTGAAGACAACCTTTCATCATATTTGTCACATCATTGAATGCATTCCGCCAACACTTAAAACTGTTTTTCGCTGCCAGAGACCTCAACGATTCGGACAGACTAACAGAGACAGGGCAGACGCACCGATTATAGTCAAATTTCACTCTCCCCGAGAAAGGAACACCGTTCTGCGAGCAGTTGCTCTCTTTTGCAAAAACGTAAGGCATCTCTGTATCGAAGACGTAGGCAGCAAAGCAGAAAATAACAGAAACATTCATATGTACGGCAGCATGACCAGCAAAAATCGCTCACTTTACCACAGTGTAAAGTCTTGCGATGCTGTGCCGCGAGACTGGGTTCAGTCGGGCAAGCTAGATCGGGAAATGGGAGAAAGTCTTGGGAGAAGGATTGCCCTTGCCTCGGCTATTGCGCCAGTCAGCAGATTCCCGGCAGCAGTGACCTGCTACGTACTGAAGGGACTTTTCGATGAAGCGAACCTAGTAAGTGCTGCGAATAGCAACAATAAAACTATAGTGGTTCGTCTCAAGAACTCTGTGATAAGAGTCCACTTTATTCATTAAAGTTAGGGGTTTATATACACGTTTAATTGCTGCATATGCTAAAACTATCGAACCCATTATCGAATATTTAATTTTAATATAATTTTTTAATGCTGACTATTACCTTGGCACAAAGTCTCATGACCGCTTCACACATTCATCCAGAATTGCGTGCTCAGCACATGACGTATTATCCAGCGCTTGATAGTACATCATGTGCGCCGCGCGCGCCTGTATAATGGCTTGTATGAAATTGTAACCTGAGCGATCTTTCCCTCGGTTTGCTTTGTGCCGGCCATCCTCAGTAGACATCGGTGAGCAGGTGAGGTATTTGTAATTTATTATTATTTCTACTCTGTGCTACCCGATATCTTACTGGGTTGTGGCTTTAATTCAATTGGAAGGTAATAGCCGCGTGTCTTCCGGGTTCGATGTTCCAGCATATGAGAACTGGGTAAGCAATTAGTTAAGTGGCCACAGGTGTGGTCCCTTCACACCACCCGTCCGGGGGAGAAAAAAAGAAATTATGCTATGTCTTGATTTCTTTTTTTCCCGTGCCACTTGTACAATTTGGGGAAAGTTTAATTATATAAATTTTAATTCTTGTTATCTTAGGTAAATGTGCTTTCCCGTTTTATAATTATATGCTAATATTTTACAAATTGCTTAGCGTTTATGCTTATATACTAAAAGATTACACATGGTTTAGCTTTTATGCTTATATACTACTAGTTTACAAATAATTTAATGCTTATATATACTAAAAGGTTACAAATAGTTTAGCTTTTAGGCTTATATACTACTAGTTTACAAATAATTTAACTTTAATGCATATAAATTTAATGTGTGTGATAGCCTTTGCATTAAAATATCTAGCGCTGATGTATTAAAATTATCGTTTGTTTTTGAAAATATTGATTACACTTTTTTGTGCATTTATCGACTTCACAGTGTTGCTAAAAGTATTTTCATTGATAAAATAAGCCAAATTCTTAGCACGACTCCAGCTAAAAATTTAATTGTTGTAGGAGATATCAATATTGATATTCTTAATGAATGTAACATTGAAACAGAAAGCTACTTGTTTGCTATGGACTCGTATGGTCTCAAAAGTTTGATAAACGAACCTACCCGTTTGACCGATTCCTCTTCGAGTTGTATTGACCACATTTTTTTTAGATCTCAAAGGAACAATAAAAATATTTTTAGTGGCCAAGTACACGATTTTAAGCTGACAGATCATAGCATGGTTACCCTAAATTACTCTTCTGTTTACAATCGTCCTAGAAGCCTTAAATCCGCAACCGTTAAAGTAAAATATTATATAGACTATATGATGCTAAAAGAATTGTTAATCTTTGAAGGTTGGGAATCAGTTTATTCCGAAAGTAATCCTTCTATTGCTTTTGACCTATTTATGGACACTTTTCAAAAACACATCAAATCGAGTTCTTACCAGAGAAAACTGTTGTGTAAAAAGAAACATTTAAAACCATGGATGAATAATAATCTCCTTAATAAGATTGCAAAAAAGAAAAAGTTGAGCTTAAAATATAAGAAACATATAATATATTATATAATATATATTAAGAAACATTACGGAACTTTTTGTAAATCCTTAAACAAAGAGATCGAAGATACTCGTAACAATTTCTACGGTGATATGTTTGCTAGAGCTGAAGGTAATGTACGCGAAGAGTGGAGAGTAGTTGATAACATCTTGGGTAAGGATAAGAATTCTGTTAAAATTGATACTATTGAAGATGAGGGCAAAATTGAAAACGATTTAGGCAGAATTGCAAATAAATTTAATGAGTATTTTACCGAAATTTCTGAAAATTTGAGCACAGATGTCGAACCTGGTATAAATTGTAATTGTTCCTCTTCTTCAGGCATTTTTGTGGATGATGTTCAATCGAACAGTTTTGTGTTTGATGCGATTACACCCATAGAAGTTCACAATGCTATTTCGTACCTAAAAAATAAAACTTCTTGCACAAGTGATGGTGTTTCAAGCAGTTTATTAAAAAATGTTTCCTTGTATGTGGTTGATATATTGTCCTTCCTCTTTAATAAAAGTGTAAATATGGGTTGCTTTCCTGACCATCTAAAATGTGCTGAAGTTCTACCCCTTTTCAAAAAAGGGAATAGAAAAAATGTTTCGAATTACAGGCCAATATCACTACTTTCGACCTTTTCCAAAATTTTTGAGAAGTTAATCAAGGTTCGAATTGTCTCATTTTTGAATAAGTTTAACTTCTTTTGTAACAATCAATTTGGTTTTAGAGCAGGTTTGTCAACTGAGGACGCCATCTTACGGGTGTGTAGTCAGCTTTATGGAAGTTTAAATAACAACAAATCAACTATTGGACTATTTATTGATATGACAAAAGCGTTAGATCTGATCAACCACGATATTTTGCTAGCTAAACTCTATAAAGTTGGTTTTCGTGGCAACATTTTTAATTGGCTAAATTCTTATTTAAGGTATAGAACACAAAGTGTCATTATTGAAGGGATCTCAACTTTATTAAAGCCTTTTTGTTCTCAGAAAGTTTTAACAAGTATTTACTATGGTCTTGCACACTCGAAATTGCAATACGGCATAACAAGCTGGGGGGGTTCTTATACCAATACTATGAGACCCTTATTAACGGCACAAAAACATTTAGTACGAATTATTTTGAATCAAAATCGTCTAGCTCGAAGTTGGCCTTTATTCAAAGAATTGCATATTCTGCCAATCAGGCATTTATATGTTTTTAAAGTTTTAAAAGAATTCTTTAAGCAGAGCGGAAATATTACTAGTAGGAATATTCAAATGTACAATCTACGTGTGAACAATATGAACTTAGTAAATGTACCCTTCGCACATAAAACACATTTTACACATTTTTACACATATTCGGCTCCAAATTTTTTTAATAAATTGCCTTTATTTGTAAGAGATACGCGACGTTTTTCATATTTCACCAAAAAGGTTACAGACTGGCTATTCACGTTAAGCTATGAATTTATTGAATCCTTTGTTTAAATCATTTATCTCATCAACAGCACAAAATTTTAGTAATATGAAATGAAATTGTAAATTATATTATTTATGAATTGTTACGTATGATTTATTAATATCAATTAAGTTTTTGATTTTTTTTTCTCCCCCTTTTGCTTCATCTAAATTTTAAATCTGAATTAAATTAATATTTGATTGTCACCCCACATCAAATAACAAATGAAATATTAATCTTGATGTGTCATTCACCACTAACTTCAAGTTAAAGAATGAACACGAATATTCAATAATCATTGTTTTATAGTTCTAAGTTTATGTTACATATATGATATGAATAATAAAAATAAAATACAAAAAAAAAAAAAAAAAAATATACTAAAAGTTTACAACTAATTTAGCTTTTATTCTTATATACTAATGTTTACAAATTGTTTAGCTTATGTACTAAAAGTTCACAAATAATTTAGCTTTTATGCTTAGCTTATATACTAAAAGTCTACAAATAATTTAGCTTTTATTCTTATATACTAATGTTTACAAATTGTTTAGCTTATATACTAAAAGTTTACAAATAATTTAGCTTTTATGCTTTGCTTATATACTAAAAGTTTACATCCAGTTAAGCTTTAATGCTTATATACTTAAAGTTTACAAATAATTTAGCTTTTTTGCTAATGTTGGGATATCGGCTTTCCCTTTTTTTAAAATATTAGTTTAGATCATTAGCACATACATATAGAATGGTTTTAATCTATTCTTATGTTCTTTTAATTTTTTGTTATCGTAACTGATTTCGCAGTTTACCCCATCTTGCGATATCACCTCGTAAGGGCCGATGTAGATTGGGTCTAGTTTTTTCCGGTTTTCATTCCTGAGCAAGACTAAACTACCTATGTCGAAATTTGATTGTTTCGTTTTACCGTCCCTGTCATACCTATTTTTCCTATTGACCTTTTTTTCTATTAGTGTATTCCTGGCATCTCTATGAGCTATCTGCAACTTGTTTCTTAGATCAATTACGTAGTCTTCATAGTTGCACACTGGGTCTACCTTTTTGGTGATGTTCGAAGGTAAAATGCACTGTCTTCCGAACACAAGTTCGAAAGTGGTGACTCCTGTTTCCGAATGCACCGAGGTGTTATAACAGAACACGTAATAAGGTAGCCATTTGTTCCAATCTGAATGTTTGTCGGAAACGTAATTTCTCAAGTAAGCTCCTAGAACCTTATGTGAATTTTCTAGGGCTCCTATGCTCTCGTGATGATATGCCGTCGATTGCAATTCCTCTATCTTTAACAATTTGCATATGTTCCGGAATACCCTATTCAGGAATTCGGTGCCTTGGTCCGAAGCTATCGTCCCGGGGACTCCGTATTTGAGTATAAAAGACTCCACAAGTCCCTTGGCTACTGTTGAAGCCTCTTTATTTGGGAGCGGGATTGCTTCGATAAATTTCGTGAGTTCGTCTTGTAAGGTAAGAATGTACTTTGATCCATCTTCTGCTTCATCTAGAGGCCCTACTAAATCCAAGAAAATTTTCTCGAACGATGATTCTGCTCTTGTTGTTATAGTCATTGGTTGTTTTTTTTGGCTGAATATGCTTGTTTCTTTGGCATCTGGGGCAGTGCTTAACGAACGTGGCCACGTCGTTCTGCATGCCTGTCCAGAAATACTTTTTCTTTATGTTGCGTAACATGCGATTAATTCCTGCGTGTCCGCTTGTTGGTAGCATGTGGTAGTCGGTTAGTAATAGTTTTATTTTGCACGGGTCCGTTACTTCAGTAATGTTTGCAATTAGGTGCACCTCTAATTTGCTTTCTTTAAATATTTCTTGTAATTTTTTTTTTTTAATATATTTATTTTTAATTTGTGGCGGCCGCCTGAGAGTTTTCCTAACTCTTCCTTAGTTATATACATCTCTTTAATAGCTAAAGGTCCGCATATTTCCCGCACGTCCCTCAACAACATTTGGTCAAATGATGCTGATCGGGCTGTAGTGGGGATTTTGGATCCTTTGCTGTTAGATGTCATCGGTTCCCCAGTTTTAGGCACGTCCCTCGACAACATTTGGTCAAATGATGCCGATCGGGCGGTAGTGCTTATTTTGGACCGGTTTAAGATCAAACAATTTCTTGTTGGAACATATCCTAGAACAAGGTTTGGACCTAATATTTTTTCGGTACCCTTAAATTTTGCAAAATCTTCTTCTTCTTCGTTAAAACTACTTATTATTTTCAGTTCGATTATTTTCAGCCCACCTTCTGGTGGTTTTAACAACTCTGTTATTTTGTTTTTATAGTATTCTTCCTTGCTTAATATTTTCGTGCGCTTATCTTGATTTTGTTTTGTTTGAGCTCGTGTTGTTATGCATACGTATAGTTCTTGGAGTTCTTTGGAAGTTATTTTAATCCGACTCAGAGCGTCCGCGGTACTGTTATCTTTTCCTGGCGAATACTCTACATCGAAGTTGTATTCTTCGAGAAGTAGTCTGTATTTCGTTAATCTACTTGAAGGCTCCTTAAGTGAGAACAAGTACACGAGGGGTCTGTGGTCGGTTAGAATTTTGAACCGTCTTCCGAACAGGTATGGTCTGTAGTGCTTCACAGCCCAGACTATGGCAAGTAACTCTTTTTCGATAGTGCTGTAGTTTTTTTCTGCACTATTAAGGGTTTTGCTTCCATATGCAATGGGTCTGTCGTCGTAATTTTATAGGACGGCGCCTAAAGCAAATCCGGATGTATCTGTTCGTAGGATGAATTCCTTTTCAAAATTCGGGAATTGGAGAATTTTTGGGCTTATGAGGAAGTGCATTTAAGTGCATTGAAGGAAGTCATGCAGTCCTCATCAAAGCTAAATTTTACCCTTTTATGAAGTAACCGATTTAGCGGAATGGCTAGCGTGGCGAAATTCAGTATGAATTTGCGGTAATAATTGGCAAACGCTACGAACCTTCGGACTTCATCCGCGTCTCGTGGTACTGGGAAGTTTTTCATAACCTCGGATTTGGATGGATCAGTAAATATTCCTTTTTCTGAGATGATGTGTCCCAAATATAGGACCTCTTTCCTAAGAAAAGAACATTTTCCGAGATGAATTTTTAGATTAACTTCTCTGAGTCTTTGAAATACTTCCATTAGGTTTTTATTGTGTTGCTCAAGATTTCTTCCGAACACAATTAAGTCATCAAGATATACGAAACAACGTGAATAGGTTAGACCTGACATAGCTACCGACATCATTCTCGAATATGTGCTGGGTGATATTTTTAAACCCATTGGCAGGCGTTTTAGTTGGTAGTGCCCGCCTTCGGTTGAAAATGCTGTGTAGGGTCGGCTGTCTTTTGCTAGTTCCATTTGGTAGTAGCCTTGGCTAAGATCTATACAGTTATGTTTGGCAGCGGGAATTTATCGTTCTCGATTACCTCGTTTACCCTTCGGTAATCGATCACCAATCTGAACTTCTGAAGACCCGTGATGGGATCTTTCTTTTTTGGTACAATCAGGATTGGTGAGTTCCATGCGGAAATCGATGGTTCGATAATATCGTCTGCCAACATCTTCTGTACTTCTATTTGTATGTCACTCTTTTGTGAATGAGGTAGTCTATAGGGTTTGGTATATTTAGCGGTAGCTCCATCCTTGAGCGCTATGTGGGCCTGGCCTATATTAGTGTATGACAATTTATCGTTTTCAAGATGAAAAATGTCTTGGTATTTGGTGCATATGAGCTCAAGTTCTGAACGCTCTTCTTTGCTCAGTGTGTCAAAGTTTAGATTAGCAAGTAAATTAGTTTTTCGGTTGGAGGTTAATTCCTCGGTGGTGGTATTTCTTAACACGTAGTGTTTTGGAATGTAAAATTTATGTTAAATTCTGTGTTTTTTGTGTATATAGTGCTTGTGTTAGGATTGTGTATTAATGTGTGTACTCAGCCTTTATTGTTCATCCAATGTATGGTGTTTTGTGTGTAATAATTGTTAAATTGTGGAAATGAATAATAAAAAAAACATAATTTGAAAACGTTATAATTTATTACTGCCAACCGATCTCGTTGGCGACTGAATCACGACTGCCACGAGCATTTCTTCGCTCGTATATAATACAAATTTGTCTCTTCCTAGAATATGATGTACTGTACATACTTATTGAATTTAGTTAGAGACAAGTGGAGAGATCTAACATTATTTGTTCAGTTACAGTTAGAGAGTAATTATTAAGAGTATGAAAGCATAAAAAGAATTTAAAGAAAAGGTTATCAAAAAACAGTTAGAGAGTAATTATTAAGAGTATAAAAGAACGAAAAGATTTTAAAGAAAAAGTGTAGGGCACATTAGCGTAGATAGGCAAAAATATAATTTGTAACAAATTAATGTTTGAGCCTTATGATCCAAGACATCCAGCCCCCTCCCCCCCCCCCTGAAAGCCTATGGCCTTTCAGAAAATGGCAATGGGGCAACCTTTATGATGGGTCGCACATAGTCTCCGTAATTAGTGTGAACGGTCACCACTCTGCATATGTTGTCGGCTCCGAGATGTGTTTTTACAATGCGTCCAATAATCCAACGTGAAGGTGGGAGGTTTGGCTCTTTCAGAAGTACGATATCACCAACTTGTAAGTTTGACTCCCGCCTTTGCCATTTAGGGCGTTGTTGCAAGGATGTGAGAAACTCCTTATGCCACCGTTTCCAAAATCCTTGGAACATTGCCTGTAAAAGAGACCAATTAGTATGAATTGAAACACAATTGGGAACGTCAGGTTGGGGAAGTGAGGTATATGCCTCCCCTATTAAAAAATGAGATGGTGTCAGTGCTGTTGGGTCGGAGTCAGATGTCTGCCACATTGGGCGAGAGTTTAGCAAAGCCTCAATTTTTGTAAGCAGCGTGTACATTTCCTCGTATGTGAGTTTGTGGTCACCAATGACGCGTTTCAGATGCAGCTTAACGGATTTCACGCCTGACTCCCACAAACCACCAAAATGAGGAGATGATGGTGGAATAAATTTCCACTTGATATTGTCTTTTGACAAATGGTCGATGATGATGCTGTTGCGTTGTTGACTACAGAAGGCATCATGCAGTTCACCAAGAAGCCTTTTGGCACCGCGGAAATTGGTACCATTGTCGCTCCATATCTCACAAGGTTTTCCACGACGGGCTACGAAGCGATCTAGGGTCAGTAGAAATGCATTTGCTGTCAAATCACCAACGAGTTCCAAATGTATGGCTTTAGTCACAAAACATACAAAGAGCGCGATATATGCCTTTGTGAACTTAGGGTTCCGACCTCGATTCAAACGTAGTGTGATGGGACCAGCGTAATCGCAGCCACTTCTGCTGAAAGGACGTGCATAGCGAATACGTTCGGCGGGAAGATTCCCCATCAACTGAATAGTCGATGATCGACGATGACGAAAACAGATGACGCAGTCATGCACCACCTTTCGAGCGAGATTTCTGCATCCAAGTATATAGAACTGTTGTTTTATTAACGCGAATAAAAGCGATGCTCCGGCATGTAGATGTTGTTTATGCGTATGCTCCACGATGAGTTTTGCGCTCGGATGTGAGTTACATATTATGATTGGGTGCTTTTCGGAGTAGGTTAAGTTGGAATGTTCCAAACGACCACCAACTCGAAGAATGCCGTTACAGTCAATAAAGGGACTTAAACACAGGATTCTGCTTTTTGATTGTAGCTCTCCTTTACGTTTAAGAATTGCAATCTCATCCTTAAAGGTCGAAAGCTGGGCAATTCTTATCAGTTGGGTAGTTGCGTATGATAGTTCATCAGATGATAGGGGCCCACCTTTGGCAGCAAATTTGCTTGGAAGAGAGTTACTGCGGAAGCGAAATATATGTGCAACAACACGTATACATTTAAGCCAGCTCGAGTAATTAAACACCATAGTTGATGGGATACCTTGATGTGTCGATACATTTGAATGTAATGCCTGTGAATTGGTTATCTTCCGTTCTTCCAGTTGTGTTGGATCAATATTGTGTGTATTGAAAGTAGATACCTTCCATTGATCCCTGTGTTTTCCCAGCCACTGCGGGCCCTTCCACCATAGATCGGAGTCGGCCAGTATAGACGGTGAGATTCCTCGTCTGGCAAGATCAGCGGGATTAGATGCAGATCGAACATGGCTCCAATGTTTTGCGGGTATCGATGTGAGTATTTCTGACGTTCTGTTACCAATAAAAACCGACCATTTTTTTGGAGGCGCTGAAAGCCAATGCAATACAATGGACGAATCTGTCCAGGCACATATCCGAACTTCTGGTTCCTGTAACGAATTCTTAATTTTGTTGAAAAGACGAGTTAGTAGTAAGGCTCCACAAAGTTCAAGCCTTGGTAGTGATAGCATCTTAAGAGGAGCTACCCTTGTTTTGGCTGCAACCAATGTAACGACGATAGAATTGTCCGACTTGATGCTTCGGCAGTAAACCACTGCGGCATACGCATCCAAAGAAGCATCACAAAACCCGTGTAGCTCCCAACTCTGCTTGTTGTTCACCATCAATCTGGGAATCGATATTGATTCGATTAGTGGTAATTCACTTCTAATAGTAGTCCACTGCTGCGCTAAGCTTTCATGCACCTCCTCGTCCCATTGAAGTTGCTTTCTACATAGCTCCTGAAACATTATTTTTATTGCGATGACAACTGGCGAAATAAATCCTAGAGGGTCAAAAATGCGAGACGCGTCTGATAGTATTCGTCGTTTTGTACAAGTGCTTGACGTGAATAGTTTCACCTTGTAAGTGAAACAGTCGCGCGACGGACACCATTGTAGACCAAGGATCTTAATCGAATTTGATTCCTGAAAGTCGATTGGAGATAGTTCACGTTGATCTTCAGGCAATGAAATTAGAAGTGGCCAACAGTTTGTGACCCATTTGCGTAGATTGAATCCCCCAGATTTTAACACGTGCGAAGCGCAATGACATCGTCAATGGTGTCTGCGCCTGTTATGACGTCGTCGACATAAAAGTCGTTCATAATTGTGGCAGAAGCACGGGGATATGAGATTGCCGAATCTGTGGCAAGCTGCTGTAAAACTCGTACTGCCGCAGTTCCATAGGTGACAGTGAGGAGTCGAAATTGACGTATGGTGTCTTCTGGTTTTTCACGCCAAAGAATTCTCTGAAAATCAGTATGTCTGCGTGAAATCCAAATTTGCCTATACATCTTTTCAATGTCACCAGTGATCAGATATACATGCCGCCGGGACCTCAAGCAGATGGTGAATATATCATGTTGAATAGTGGGGCCAACAAGTAAAGTTTCATTTAAGGACATTGAATTATAGGACTTCGCTGATGCATCAAAGACAACACGTGTTTTGGTCGTACTACTGTCGCATTTAAAAACGGCGTGGTGTGGAAGATAGTACTTAGGTTTGTAAGGCAACTCCACTCAGTTACACCACTCAACCCCTGTTATGCCACTCATAATGTTAACCCCTTTTTCCATCCCATCCTATTCCATACATTCCTATCCTATATACACTTTGAATAATTGCATTGTAGTCAGTCGTTTTGTATCACTCTGTTTGTACGGACGTAATAAAGGTTCTAAGCTTACGATTGTCTTTGTTATTGAGAATATCTCACAATTCAGAAGTGGGATTATCCACAAAGTTGTTAGTTATATATATAAAAAAAAGAGGTAAAAAAAAGTGCATTCAATTATTGCTGGCCCGAATTTTCTATTTAAAAGTGTTGTGCGTTGTAAATTATTTAGTTGACCCTTCCCTGGTTGATCATGTTTCACTGTGCCAAAACAGTGAGCAATTATTGTCATTCTTCACATCACTTAGATGTCGAAAGTCGTATCCGTACCCATCATAAAACTTGTGGCGACGAAGTATAACAAGTTTTTTTCTTCCTTATTCTCCTTCCATGCGGTAGTCGCGCAGCTGCCTAAAGAGTTCAGTCCGGTGTTGATTATTTTGGGTTTGTATGGGATTCGAACGAAAGGATTACCAGTTGGTTATTAGTAGTTGTGTGGTTACGGTTGTTGGTCACATTGGCGTTCATTGAGTATGATTGAAAAAAAAAAACCAACGAAAATGGAAAGAAAAGTAAACTAAAAACATAGGGGCGGGCTACAGTCCGCTTGGGCGAACTGTTGGATACCCTATTCTTATTCCTATATCTCATAAGTGGGCGTGACAAAAATTTAAAGGATTTTATCGAAAAAACTAAGCTTTTGTAAATAAAAACGCTCCCTAGCTCAAACTTTGGTTTTTCAATAAAATTGTTTTATTTAATTGTGGGCGTGTCAGTAGGCGGATTTAAAAAAAAATTAAGTATGCGCATAAAGGGCACCTAGAGAGTATATACTATAAATTTCAGCTCCCTAGCTCAAACTTTGGACTTTCAAAAATAAAAATAAAATAACTGTGGACACGCCGAGTGGGCGGATTTTGAAAATATTTACACATGAGCATAAAGGGCCCCTAGAGAGTATATATTAAAAATTTCAGCTCCCTAGCTCAAATTTTGGTTTTTCAAAAAAAATATTTTATTTAATTGTGGGCGTGTCAGTGGGCGGATTTTGAAAATTGTATGTCCCAAGCAGTTTTATGGGCCAAAGATCATATATAAAAAATTTCAGCTTTCTAGCTCAAAATTCAATTTTTCCCAAAATTTGTTTTATTTAATTGTGGGCGTGTCAGTGGGCGGATTTTGAAAATTTTATGTCCCAATCAGTTTTATGGGCCATAAATCATATATAAAAAATTTCAGCTCTCTAGCTCAAAATTCGATTTTTTCCAAAATTTTGTTTTTTTGAGTTTGTGGGCGTGTCTGTGGGCGGATTTCAAAAATTCTTAAACTTGATTATTTCGGGACCCTAGAGAGTATATGGTTAAAATTTCAGCTCTCTAGGTCCAGTTTAAAGGCCTAATTTTTGCCGACGGACGGACGGACGGACGGACGGACGGACGGACGGACATGGCTAGATCGACATTACTATCGATGCTGATCATAAATATAGTAACTTTTAGGGGTCTACGGGCAATATTAAGGTATGTTACAAACTATGCGTGAAAATTAATATACCCCTAGAATAGGGTATAAAAAAAAACTTAGGGACGGGCTACAGTCCGCTTGGGCGAACTGTTGGATACCCTATTCTTATTCCTATCCCTCAAAAGTGGGCGTGACAAAAGTCTAAGTATGGTTGAATTGTTAAGAACGCTCTACATATTTTGTTATATAACATTTAAAGGATTTTATAAAAAAAAACGCTCCCTAGCTCAAACTTGGGTGTTTCAATAAAATTGTTTTATTTAATTGTGGGCGTGTCAGTAGGCGGATTTAAAAAAAAATTAACACATGAGAATAATGGACCCCTAGAGAGTATATATTATAAATTTTAGCTCCCTAGCTCAAACTTTGAATTTAAAAAAAAAATAAAAAATTGTGGGCGTGTCAGTGGGCGTATTTTGAAAATATTTACACATGAGCATAAAGGGCCCATAGAGAGTATATATTACAAATTTCAGCTCCCTAGCTCAAACTTTGGATTTTCAAAAATTAATATACCCTTAGAATAGGGTATACAAAAATTATTTTATTTATTTGTGGGCGTGTCAGTGGGCGGATTTTGAAATTTTTTTAATTAATTTCATATATAAAAAATTTCAGCTTTCTAGCTCAAAATTCGATTTTTTCCAAAATTTTGTTTTTTTGAGTTTGTGAGAAAATTCGTAAACTTGATTATTTCGGGACCCTAGAGAGTATATGGTTAATATTTCAGCTCTCTAGGTCCAGTTTAAAGGCCTAATTTTTGCCGACAGACGGACGGACGGACGGACGGACGGACATGGCTAGATCGACATTACTATCGATGCTGATCATAAATATAGTAACTTTTAGGGGTCTACGGGCAATATTAAGGTATGTTACAAACTATGCGTCAAAATTAATATACCCTTAGAATAGGGTATAAAAAAGGGGGAATATAGCAAAAAAAAAAAAAAAGAAACGTATATCAGAGGATAATGAAATTGTAGAAATTGTAGATATGGCTATATATATATATATATATGATAATGGCTAGTGTAACAAAAAAAAAACGTATTTGGTTTCCTTCAGATCATGGCAGAAATGCATACGCGGAAAAGAAAACGTGGTGAACTGGTTGTTGAACGTCCAGGCAACAAGAAGGGTTGTAGGTTGGTTGAAGAGTTAACAGGTAATTAATATAAAAAGAAACGAGATAAATCAAAAAAAAAAAAAAATGGAATTATAGAATAGTGCAATACACATAACATCAAATTGTTTATTTTCTCTTTTATTTCGTTTGTTTCTACTTACTTGTTCCTTACCTATTCCTTATTTCGTGATGGTTCATATTGACTGACAAACTCAGACAAACAAATTGAGAAAATGACAGTAGTTGAACTCAAAGTGCAATTAAAAAGTAGGGGATTACAGGTTCGGGGAACTAAGAATGCTTTGAAGACTCAACTATTGGAGAATGTCAAACAGAACTGTATTCTTAATACCACAAATGCTACGAATACCGAAACATCAGATGAATCATATATTCAGATGTTG
Organism: Portevinia maculata; assembly: GCA_949715645.1. Lineage (NCBI taxonomy): Eukaryota > Metazoa > Arthropoda > Insecta > Diptera > Syrphidae > Portevinia > Portevinia maculata. The sequence continues at coordinate 11,961,751 of OX454525.1, read as the reverse complement.
GAAAATGAAATAAGACAACTCCGAACACGATCGGAGCAGTTAGAAAAAAAATGTGAGGACTTAGTCAAAAATGCAAAATTGAAAGAGCATTTGGTGCCAGGGAATGTTGCATCGTCTTCCACGTTCTGCGGCTTGCGTGATGTAATGGACATTTTGCCGACATTTGACCCATCCGACCAATTTTCGGGACTTACTGCCGCACAGTTTATTGATCGCGTTAATGGGTTGAAATCAGTGTATGGCTGGAGTGAAAAACTTGTTTTGTTTGCAGTTTCGACTAAACTGAAAGGGGCATCACGAATATGGTTTGACGGGCAAAGAACATTTTTCGAAAGCTTCTCAACATTCTCAGTCGCTCTACAAGACAGTTTTCCATGTGTCATAAACGAAGCAGATATTCACACGCGCTTAACATGTCGATTCAAGAAAAAAGAGGAAGATCTCGATACTTATTTTTTCTCAATGCGTGCTCTGGGAACAAAAGCGAACTTGTCAGACGCAGCAATATCAAATTACATTATATCAGGACTTCGGAACCCATCATTAGCGCATTTGTTGTCAGGCTTTACATTTTCTTCTACCAACGATTTACTTTTAAAAATTAAGAGCTTCGAAAATATGACACTGCAGCAAGAAATGGGCAGATATCAGTATGAAACGGTCGATAGACGTAAACCGTATTTTGCTGAAAACAGAGTATGCTTCAATTGTTCTGAAAGAGGACATATTTCCGTTAACTGCTCTAAGCTTTCACGACGCTCAAGGTGCACGGTATGTAATAGGAGCGGACACACCGAGCAACACTGTATTTTTTCGAAAAATAACAAGCCTACTGTCGTGGAAGAACGACGTGTGAACCAAGTAACGCTAGCTTCAGCTAAAAACGAATACTATAAACAGATTTTAATAAACGGATTATCCCTTCTCGCGTTTATTGACTTCGGTAGCGACTGCAGCATTATAAGACGGAGTGATTTTAGTCTTTTAAAGTTGCCTGCGATTTCTACGCATCAGAAACTTGTAGGATTCGGTGGCGGTGGATTTGAGGCATTCGAAAAAGTTCAGGCTGCAGTAACAATAGATGACGTGACAGCACGAGTTTATTTGGTTGTCGTGGACGATTCAATGCTCACATGCCCTATTTTAATTGGTAGGGACTTTTAGGATCAACGAAATTTACGTATTATTAAGGAATATCAGAGTCTTAAGTTCGAAATATGCCAACAAACTCCATCTGCTCTTCCAAATAAAAATGCATTTCTTCTCTCGGACCTGAACTATAATAAGGAGATTGCTACAATTGCTGAGAATCAGAGTCTACTAAAATGCGTCAACGAGTATCGACATTGCTTCGCTATAAATATTTCCGAACTAGGATTATGCAATATTTCCAAATTTAAGATCATATTAACATCGAACGAACCAATAAATAAACGCCCATATCGAATCGCATTTACCGAACGTCCAAGAGTACAAAAAATTGTGAACGAACTACTTGCCAATGGCATTATTCAAGAAAGTAAGTCGGAGTATTCCTCTCCACTTCTACTCGTAAAGAAGAAGAATAATGAAGACAGGCTTTGTATAGATTATCGACATTTGAATACGTTAACACAAAGTCAACCATTTCTGATGCCAAACATTGAGGAACAATTAACGAAATTGTCGGGTTATACGTATTTCACTTGCCTTGACCTTATATCCGGATATTATCAAATCCCTATTGATGACTCGTCCAGAAAGTATACAGCATTCAATACATGCTCTGGTCAGTACGAATTTGTAAGAATGAGTTTTGGGTTGAAAAATGCCCCAGCAGTTTTTCAAAGTACCATGAATAAAATTTTGCAACGAACTGGAGATGAAACCATATTACTCTATCTTGATGATATTGTGATACCCAGTAAGACCATCCAAGAGGGGCATTACAAACTTTGACGACTGTTGAAAGTAGTGGCAGAATCTGGAATGACATTGAAAATTGAAAAGTGCAAGTTCTTCTATACTGAAATCGAAATACTGGGTCATATAGTAAGCAGCAATGGAATTAAGCCAGGTTCAAAAACAACTGCCATTTGCGACTATCAAGCGCCTAGAAACGTGCACGAAGTTCGACAATTTTTAGGCCTCAGTGGATACTTTCGCAGGTTTATAGAGAATTATGCTACAATCGCCGAACCTCTTAATTGCCTTTTGCGTAAGGATTCAACGTTTAAATGGGAAGACAAGGAGGAGGGTTCGTTCCAAAAACTGAAGCACTTGTTATGTAGCGAGCCACTGTTAGCCATTTTTAATCAAAATGCTAGACACGAGGTCCACACTGACGCATCCGCAATCGGTCTGTCAGGTATTTTGATGCAAGAGGAAGACAATAAGCTAAAACCAGTACATTATTTCAGTAGACATACGAATCCAGCGGAAAGCTGCTATTCAAGTTATGAGCTAGAAGTTCTTGCTATTGTAGACAGCCTTGAACGATTCAGGATGTACATCTTGGGAAAACCATTTACAATTGTTACAGATTGTCAAGCAGTAGAGGCAATTAAAGCGAAAACTTCATTGAATCGAAGAATAGCAAGATGGTGGCTTAGACTATCTGAAACAAATGCAGCACGCCGATGCGTTGAGCAGACGACCTAATGAGAATGCTGTTGACCTCGATTCAGAACATTGCAGTATTTTTAAAATCGAAATTGATAACAAGGATTGGGTAACGTCCCTTCAGATACAAGACCCGAAATTAGTTGAAATTATACAATTGCTCAAATGTAACCAACACAGTAACGAAACAAAACAACTTCACATTGACTATACTTTCAAAAATATTAAGTTATACAGAAATATTAACGGAAGCAAAGTGTGGGTTGTTCCCGCTGGAGTACGCTGGCAAATTGTGAAGGCATACCACAATGAGCGTGGACATTTTGGTTTGGAAAAAACTCTGCAGCAATTGTCAACTACGTTTTGGTTTCAGCGAATGCGACAATATGTAAAAAAATATATCAAATGTTGTGTCGAGTGCTGTTATAATAAAAGGCCTGGTGGTAAGCGTGAGGGCGAGTTTCATTCATCAGAAACCCAACCCATCCCTTTTCATACTTTGCATATTGACCATTTGGGTCCATTTACAAAGAGCTCTTTTGGTAACCAGTATCTAATTGTGCTCACTGACGCGTTCACGAAATATGTCCTGGTAAAAGCTGTAAAAGACACTAAAACGTCACCTGTCCTAAAATATTTAGCCGATATTACATTAATTTTCGGTATTCCAACACGTCTTATATCGGATAGAGGTACTGCATATACTTCACATGCATTCCAAAAGTACTGCGTCGAAAACTGTATTCAGCATATAAAGACCGCTGTTCGCACGCCCAGGGCTAATGGCCAAGTGGAAAGAACAAACAGAACACTACTTAGTGCATTAACTACTATGACACAGAACGAAAACGGACGTGACTGGGACAAGAACATACGTAATATTCAGTGCACAATTAACAGTTCCATTAACAAGACTACACGAAAGAGTCCAAATGATCTCCTTTTTGATTTCAGACCCAGGGATATTCTTAAAAACAAATTAGTTTTAGCACTTCAAGATGACGGGAGAAACATTCATCAAGACAGCGTGATCAACAATTGTCAAGATGCTTGTGAAAGAATACAGCAAGAGAAAGCTAAGTGGAAGGCGCGTTATGATCTTCGGTTGAGGACTCCCACCAAATACAACAAAGGCGACTTAGTAGTGGTCGAGTCAGAACCACCATCTACTGGGGACTCACGCAAACTAGAAGCAAAGTACCGCGGCCCGTTTGTAATTGCTGCTGTGCTGCCAAAAGACAGATACGTTATTGAGGATGTTCCTGGAATCCAGAGGAAGCAGCGTTTCTACCATTCGGTTTTCGCATCTGACAAAATGAAACCCTGGTGTCAGCTTGAACCGGACATTGACGATTTAGAAACCGAAACGGGGTCGTTTCAATAGAAGGATGGCCGACTGTAAGGCAACTCCACTCAGTTACACCACTCAACCCCTGTTATGCCACTCATAATGTTAACCCCTTGTTCCATCCCATCCTATTCCATACATTCCTATCCTATATACACTTTGAATAATTGCATTGTAGTCAGTCGTTTTGCATCACTCTGTTTGTACGGACGTAATAAAGGTTCTAAGCTTACGATTGTCTTTGTTATTGAGAATACCTCACAGGTTCATTTGCAGTTTGAAGTAATTCAATTGGCGAAATTTCCTTCATATGCCCAAGTAAAAGGTACTCCTCGATGAAGGAAGAATAATCGGCCCGAAGATTACTGTTTTGACTAAGTCTGCGCTCAATTGAGTGGAAACGTTTAAGTGCGTTGTCAAAGGAGTTTCCAAAGTTAAGCTCAACTGACGGTTTAAAGGGTAGTTGGACTTCGTATTTACCATCAGATCGACGAATATGGGTTGTGGCAAAGTTTTCTTCGGCAAGCTGCTCCTCTAAAGACAGAAATGGTTTGTTCGATATCTCCTCTAACCTCCAAAATTGTTCCAAATCAAAAGCCTGGTCTTGATCTAAATGTGTGAAATGAGTATTTACTTCAGACCCTGGTAACGAAAACTGCGAATAACTTCCTGCTATAATCCAGCCAAAAATAGTGGGTATTGATATTAAACCTCCTCCGAAATCTGTTCTCCCTGCTCCCTTTATGATGCTGAAGAATTTGTCAGCACCTAGCAGTATATCAATGGGACCAGGGGAGTAGAAATGAGGATCAGCCAAATCCAGAGGAAACGGGTGGTTAGGCACGTAGTCAAGAGCAACTGATGGAAGATTGGAAGAGATTTTTGGTAATACGTAGCAGTCAGCTTCAACGAATTCCGAATTGTGAAGAGAATCAACTCGGAGATTTATGAACCCATTGGTTACTCCAGCCGATGTGGAGGCGATTCCTAGTATAGGAACACGAGATCGTTTGCGAGGCAATCCCAAGCTTTGTGCTATTTGCTCGGTTATGAACGACACCTGCGATCCTGAGTCGAGAAGGATCCGAACAATTTGGTTAATTCCTTGTTTATTCTGAATCTGTGCAAGAGCGGTTGGTAATATGGTTGAGAAACGACGTTTGGATTCTAGTGCTTGCGTTGCGACAACTGGAATTTGGTCTTGCTCAACAATTTCAGCTTGTGGTGCGGAATCAATTGCTTGTAAGGAGTTTTCTGTAGGATGCACCAACGTATGGTGTCGCGAGTTACACAAACGACAGCGGAAGTTCGAGCGGCATCTACTAGATGCATGACCTTGTCGCAAGCAATTGAAACAGAGCGATTTATTTTTAACAAATTCACGACGATCAATTGTGGTAAGGTGTTTGAATTGTTCGCAGTGTGAAAGAGTGTGATCTCCCTTGCATTTTGGGCAACTATGTGAAGGTTCCACTAACTGCGATCGAACTGCAGGTGAACCTTTACTGCGCGTTTGGTTTGGTCGAGAGACTGGAAGACATGATTCAAGACAGCTGCAACGGTTTCGCAGAAATTCGATGAGTTCATCGATGCGACAATCAGATCTAGAACCTACTTCTTCAGCCCATGCTTGTTTTGTCTCGTGGTCTAGCCTTTGGACCAAGAGAAAGATTAGCCATGGATCCCGATCGTTTAAGTCTAATGCATTAAGTCCCCTTACTGCTTCATCTGCTCCATCAGAGATTTTGCGAAGCATATGTAAATTCGGTGTGGTGCACGTTGGCAGCGATAAGAAGGACTGGATGAACGATTGGACGATTAGGTTTTTTTTGTCGTAGCGTTTTTCTAAACGTTTCCAGGCCTCAATGTAGTTCTGATCCGAGCAAGAAATATGTTTAATTAGGGTTGCTGCTTCCCCACGAAGAAACGATTTTAGGTAATGCAGTTTTTGGGTACACGTGATGGTTGGATTTGAATCAACCGTCGCCGTGAATAAGTCACGAAAGGCGGGCCAGTCTTTATAGTCCCCTGTAAAATGAGGAATTGTTATTTTGGGTAAATGAACTGAATTTGGTGTGTTCGATGTTATAAAATCCTTTGAAGATGATGAAGTTTGCCCATCTTCAATATTTTCGGCTTGTGATGGTTTGATGCGATTTATCGCATCAGCGAACATCGAATGAGCACGGAAATATTTATCTTCGTAATCGTCGATATAATTCAAGAGTTCATTTTGAAGACTGACAAATTCTTGAAATGATTCATCTAGCCTTTTCATACGAAATTCGATGGTTGCAAGTGATGTATTTGCATCAATGGTATCAGCAAATGCTGCCAACGATGTGATGCAACCTTTAACACGACCGCGTTTCGCTACTACCTTATTCATTTTAATTTAAGTATGTGTGGTTCTAGCCAACACTAGAAAAGGCAACCGTTCGATCTTTCAATTGTCCCGTTTAAAGAAAAGACGCGATCTCTAACAGTTCTTATGTACGTATCGTATATGCTTTGGTACCTAGTATGATACGTGATTATATTTGCGGAATAAACGGCACTTGATTAGGTTTTGGATTATACCTATAATACGTAGTATTCATAAAGTTAATATTTGCGCGGCGATGTTTTATGCAGATACGCGTTTGCAAACCTATATAATTATTATGAATGTGTACATAAATGCATATAGGCAGAACGGAATATTTTATTTTCACTAATTTATGTCGTTTTATCTGATTTTATTAGGCTACTGAAGGACCATGTTTTGGAATGTAAAATTTATGTTAAATTCTGTGTTTTTTGTGTATATAGTGTTTGTGTTAGGATTGTGTATTAATGTGTACTCAGCCTTTATTGTTCATCCAATGTATGGTGTTTTGTGTGTAATAATTGTTAAATTGTGTAAATGAATAATAAAAAAAAACATAATTTGAAAACGTTATAATTTATTACTGCCAACCGATCTCGTTGGCGACTGAATCACGACTGCCACGAGCACTTCTTCGCTCGTATATAATACAAATTTGTCTCTTCCTAGAATATGATGTACTGTACATACTTATTGAATTTAGTTAGAGACAAGTGGAGAGATCTAACATTATTTGTTCAGTTACAGTTAGAGAGTAATTATTGAGAGTATGAAAGCATAAAAAGAATTTAAAGAAAAGGTTATCAAAAAACAGTTAGAGAGTAATTACGAGTATTAAGAGTATAAAAGAACGAAAAGATTTTAAAGAAAAAGTGTAAGGCACATTAGCGTAGATAGGCAAAAATATAATTTGTAACAAATTAATGTTTGAGCCTTATGATCCAAGACACGTAGTATTCAGTTAATGGTGCAGACTCTGGTTCTATCCAGTATAATTTTACCTCAGATTCACGGGTGTTTAAGATTTTGATTGGCATTTTGCCTTGTTTGGCCTGTGAGATCGAGCTGGCCATAAACACTCCATCACATAATTGCTGTGAATGGAATACTCGTGCTTCTGAGTGTTGGCTGTCGAGCCAATATGTTGACTCTGATCGAGGTGAAAGCAATATCGACGCCGTTCGGGGTTGGTTTACTATGGGGAATGAAATGTAGGCATTGGGTGTGTTAAGTTTTAAAGTGTAATATTCTAAATCGATAATAGCTAGAAAATCCTTCAGAAAATTAGCTCCAAGGATGCCGTCTACTGGTACTGGGAATGAGTCGGGTACTACGTGGAAGGTGTAGGTTGTCTGTAATTTGCCCAGCAATAGGGTATTTGTACATGTCCCTACTGTCTTGAGGTTACCCGAGATTCCCATTATTGTGATTCTATTTCGGCTGTCTACTGTAGTTCCCTGAGTTAGCACATCTTGTCTAATAGTGCATATGGATGCACCTGTGTCTATTAGGAAAGTGATAGTTTTATTATTGATATCTTTGATATGAACATACAGGCCGTTTGTTATTCCCCCTGCACATATTGCTATTGGTGGCGGTGGATTTACTGACTGCCCTCCGAATGGTCGGCTTCGCTTTCGGTGGCTATTTCGTTTCCCTGGTTCACTACGAAAGCTGCTTCTCTTGAGTTACCTTGATTACGGCGGGGAAGGGAATTATTCATTCGGTTTGGCCTGTTATTTCGGGTGTTTCTATTGTTAGGATTGCAGTTATTGGCAATCGGTTGTTGTCTATTATTAAAATGACTATGATTGAAATTAGTTCTGTTCCTATTTTCGCTTTGGAGGGTAGGGTAATTGTTAGGTGGATTATTGGTATTACTGGCTTGAGGGTAATGATTAGCAGGTGGTTGGTTAAAGTACATCGGTTGATTATGTCTAGGAGCGTAGGTTGGAATATTTTGAAAGCCAAGATTGGGATAGTAGTTTGGGAAATGGTTAGTACGTTAGGTATTTGAGATGCTGGCAAAGTTTGTATTGCGATTATGGAAGCCTTGTTGTATCATTTCTCGGAAATGTGATGGATTTTGTCGTTGCTGAAATCTTGTTTGGGTATTAGCATAACGTACAATTTCCGTTGTGGGGTTGTTATCGGTTTCTATCTCCAGCAGGTGGTCGATAGCGTCTTGTAGTTTCGTATGACGGGCGCTGTCCAGAATGATCTTGTATCGCTCGTTGACGCCTTGCTTGAGAAATGCTAGTCCTCTACGTTCATTGGCGGTTGTAAGCGTCGCTCTGGCAGATTCTCCTATCATGCTGAGGGTGCGATACATTGGGCACCGTTTTTTCATTGATAAAAATGGATGACTCCAATGTGGATAGCTATAGGGAGTCCGTAGTCGATATCAGCAGGGATACCACGCGGATAATGATAGATGTGATATGCAGCCAGCGCTCTGGGTTACAAGTGTGTCATCTGAATGCGCAGAGTCTGAGGTCAAGAGCAAAGTTGGACGAATTCAGATATTTGTTCGATGGCTCGAAGGTAGATGTGGTGTGCGTGTCAGAGTCATGGTTCTTAAGTGATGTTAGGGATGTGGCTTATAACCTCAGAGGATATAAGCTTTTTAGATCTGATAGGGTTGATCGTGTCGGCGGAGGTGTGGCTGTATATATTCGTGATAGTCTAGACTATAAACTTATTCGGAAGGCTCCACCAGGAAGCGAAATGCAATATGTCTTTGCTCAAATAACTTGCAAGTCTAATAAAATATTACTAGGGTCTGTATACAGGCCTAATGTCAACATAGACACTTCACCGTTGATTGGGGTTTTGGATGAGTTATCCTTTATATCCCCCTATGTTATTGTATGTGGAGACTTCAACAGCAATATTCTCGAAGAATCGTCCTTAGTCAACAGTATGGGTGCACTTAATTTAACACCGGTAAATAATACATTTCCCACTCATATCACAAAGGATAATAGTACACTCCTTGATGTATTTTTTGTTAGTCATCCTTACAAATCCCTTCACTTCAATCAACTGTCGGCTTCTTGTTTTTCGCGCCATGATATGATTCACTTAACTTTTCATTGTGAACCCGTTATAACCGAATATATACGTACCTTTCGTGATTACAGGAACATTAATGTAGATCGATTAAAGGAGGACCTCCTTGCAGTGGAATGGTATAGGATTTATGGAATGCTCTCAGTTGACACTCAAGTAAATTTCATTCAAGAAAACATCAGTAATCTTCTTAATAGTCACGTTCCTCTCATTTCTTCCATTAGAACGAATGATCGTCCTTGCCCCTGGTTTTCTTATGGTATTAGAAATCTGATCAATCAGCGTGATCAAGCTTACAAGCGCTGGAAAAGATTTCGGCTTGATGTACTTTTTAATGCGTATCGTATTTTAAGAAACAGGGTAACATGTGAAATACATGAGGCAAAAAGACGTTATTATGCTCCGCGACTTGATCCCTCCCAAGCTAAGCAAAAACTCTGGAAAAACTTAAGGGATATTGGAGTAGGAAAACAAAGAAATATTTTTCCTAATAATGTTGACTGTAATGAATTGAATAGGAGTTTTGTTTCAACCTCCTTTCCGAATGCCGACGATACTATGGGTGTATCTACACTACCGAACATCTATGACTCTCCGAACATATCCCCAGGCGAGAACAATGATGGTCGCATGGCTTCCATCTCTAGTTTTAGCTTTGCAGCGGTCGACGATGCAGATGTTTTAGAAAGCTTTTTATCCATCAAATCAAACTCGACTGGGTTTGATGGCATTTGTCCGGTTTTTGTTAAGGCCATTCTGCCGTACATTTTGAAATATATAACGTACATATTTAATCACATATTTATGACGGCAGTTTTTCCCTCTACTTGGAAACGAGCCAAAATAATACCAGTTCCTAAGAACCAAAACGAATTTAGGCCGATTGCGATTTTACCGTTTCTTTCCAAAGTGTTTGAAAGGATTGTGAATGTTCAGATACGGAGATTTCTGAGTGATAATAATCTACTATGTGCTAATCAGTCTGGTTTTCGCCCTAAACATAGTTGTACTACTGCGTTGATAAACGTAACAGAGGGAATTAGACAAGCCGTAGATAAAGACGAAGCAACTTTTCTTACCTTGCTCGATTTCTCTAAAGCATTTGATATGGTAAATCACAATGTTCTTTCTGATAAGCTACGAAATCAATTTAATTTTTCGGTTTCGGCTACTAATTTAGTAGTCTCTTACTTATGTCAGAGATTCCAGGCAGTTGTGGTTAATAACTCCACATCTGATTTTCTTCCACTTAGGTTTGGTGTTCCTCAAGGATCAATTTTGGGTCCGCTATTCTTCGCTATGTACGTCAACGACCTTCCTTCATGTATTTTAAATTCTTCTATTGATATGTATGCTGATGATGTGCAGGTACGAAAGAGTTTTCCGTTGGGTCTTGTGGAAAATGCTGCATTAGAACTAAATGAAGACATGGAAAGGATTCAGTGCTGGTCTCGAGCAAATTGCCTCCGTTTAAACCCGTCTAAGTCTAAATGTTTGGTTATTTCTAGGAAGCAAGTTGATACTCTATGTCTTCCTAAAATATATCTCAATGGTACCTCTATTGAATTCGTTGAATCTTCAAAAAATCTTGGCATCATTTTTAATCGAACGCTTACTTGGAATAACCACATCAGACTAGCTCTAGGCAGGGTTTATGGGGGTCTTCGCATGCTATGGGCTACACAAAAAGTCACACCTCTAAAAACAAGAATAATTCTTGCCAAAACGCTTCTTATTCCAATTCTGATGTTTGGTTGTGAGCTTTTCACCAACTGTGATTATGAGCATAGGCGAAAACTCAATGTAGCATATAATAGTATCGCCCGATATATTTATGGTCTAAGAAGATACGATCACATTTCCTCTTTTTCAAAATCGATTCATGGCATTTCTCTTGACAACATTTTTAAGCTGAGAATATTGATCTTGCTTCATAGTATTCTTCAGACGCGCCAACCATCTTACCTTTTTAGCAGGATCCGTTTTATGCGTTCAACTAGGACCCTTGATCTCATACCAATGCGTTTCAATTTCTTGGTTTCTGAGCGACAATTCTTTATCCATGCGATTCGGCTATGGAATTCCCTCCCCCAACATATAAGGTTGATAAGTCGCAAAGCGCTGTTCAAAGAGGAACTCAGGCAATACCTGCAAGCACTTCGATGATGATGATAAGTTGTTTAAGTCTTTCTTTCTTTCTGCTTTTATTTTTATTTTTATTTTGCTTATATTTTTATTTTTATTTTGTTTTTATTTCTTATTTTATTTTTATTATTTTTTTTTTTTTCTCTCTTATTTCCTTTTCCATTTTTGTCCTTTTGGCATTTTCATTTGTAAATATGTATCCATATGAACTTCTTTTTTTCTAAAAAATTGAACAAGTACCTATTTTTTTACTCGTATATCTACATACATTATAGATTTAACATTGTTATAAAATATTTCTTTAACTGAAACTTGCACTACTTAATAAGATATTGTATCTTACTGTGTAAGGTTATTAAATAAAGATTTAAATTTGAAAAAAAAAAAAAAAAAAAAAAAAAATTTGCTGGTTTCTAGTTCGGTCATTTTCGTTATAAGGCATTCAACCTCTGACACAAACTCTCGCATTGGCCGATTCCTCTGCCGAAGATTGTCGAGTTTGTGCTGGAGACTTTCTATTGTCTCTCTAGCCCCACATTTGGCTATGAGATTGGTTTTTAGTTCAGCAAATGTTGTCGGGTTGGCTGACCCTAGTTCCGTCAATGCTCTACCCTGTATCTTACATTTCAGTAGAAACTTTATGAGCGTAGGTTTGGCAGTATCGCTGAGGGTGTCGTAATAAAACTATGGAGTTGAGGAAGTCTCTTATGTTCTCCGTACGGTTTTCACTGACTTCGCAGTTGAGTACTGGCAACTTCTGTACCGTACTGAAATCAAATTCGCTCATATTGGGTTTATGTTCTTCCGCTGCTTTGCTATCGATAGATTTGTCTTCCTCACTGCTATGAGTTACTAGATCTTCCGATTGGGTTCGGAAGTATTTTGCGTCCGAAATTAGTCTCTTTAGGTACGTGCGCACGAGTTCGGTTATTTTGCCTTGGTCGGCTTCCGTTTCCGATTTGGGGACTTCGAGAGGCTGGTGTAACAGATTTTTAAATGGCTTAGTGCTAGTTCTAGTTCCGCGAAACTCATCAGGATAGTCTGGAAGAAGAAGTCCTATCAATTCTATGGATTGCTAAGTTGGAGAAAAGGAAATTCTAACTTCTTGAACGGATCTTCTACTAAAGGAACTGCGGATGCCTAAAGTCTATATGAAGTCACGAAAATATCTCGACCCAATTTGATTATTATATAAAAAAAAAATTTCGGTAGAGGAAAACCATTTTATTATTATGCTAATTTCTTATATGGCTACGATATGAAATTTCTAGGTGTTTATTATATATTTTTATATGTAGGTATGGTTGCTAGAAAACAAAATATTGGCTTATAGTTATAGGATGTCTATACCGTTGCTGGTCGTTGTTCCAATTTGTCGATGACGTCCTGTATTACTTTCCTTCGGAAATGCTGGAGTCCGAGGTAGGCTAAACCGATTAGGACGGCGGTTACGAGCATTAGGCCTAGTACAGCAGCGGTATGGTTCTCGGTGGGTTGAATGTTAGCAGCTGTCAGCACTTGGGGGCCCGTATTGATGGTCTCTTTACTCTCTTGGGAGCCAATTCTTGGCTCGTTCCACGACGGAGTCAAAAAGTTCGTTTAACTGGTGGTCCAGGAAAGGTTTATTCTCCTTACGTTGGTTTTGCCGGTGTAGGTGACGAATCTCCCGAATCTGTCGCAAAAAGCCGTTTTACTTAGCGGTGCTCTGGCCGGGGATATTGGGAGAGTCGGCACAGTTCTCGGATTTGTTGTCGTCTTTTTACTCTTTGCCCTCCTCTAGTTTGCGGTGGAGTAGGCACTGGAACGGGGGTGGGTTCCACCTTTCGCCGGGTGTTCCTTCGTCGGTATTCTTCAATGGATAGGGGCCGTAGACCCGGTACTGGTGCAGCTGGGGTGTAAGTGTTCCGCAATATCTCTTCGGCGGCGGCTACGTACTGCGCGGCTAGGTTTAATGCAGCCTGGCGCTCTGTCATTTCCTTAGTAATCTCTTTGCCCTCCTGGCAGGATCGCCATGTAAAGTCTTGCGATTCTGTGCCGCGAGACTGGGTTCAGTCGGGCAAGCTAGATCGGGAAATGGGAGAAAGTCTTGGGAGAAGGATTGCCCTTGTCTCGGCTATTGCGCCAGTCAGCAGATTCCCGGCAGCAGTGACCTGCTACGTACGGGAGGGACTTTTCGATGAAGCGAACCTAGTAAGCGCTGCGAATAGCAACAATAAAACTATAGTGGTTCGTCTCAAGAACTCTGGGATAAGAGTCCACTTTATTCATTAAAGTTAGGGGTTTATATACACGTTTAATTGCTAAAAACTATCGAACCCATTATCGAATATTTATTTTTAATATAATTTTTAAATGCTGACTATTACCTTGGCACAAAGTCTCATGACCGCTTCACACATTCATCCAGAATTGCGTGCTCAGCACATGACGTATTATCCAGCGCTTGATAGGGCATCATGTGCGCCGCGCGCGCCTGTATAATGGCTTGTATGAAATTGTAACCTGAGCGATCTTTCCCTCGGTTTGCTTTGTGCCGGCCATCCTCAGTAGACATCGGTGAGCAGGTGAGGTATTTTTAATTAATTATTATTTCTACTCTGTGCTATCCGATATCTTACTGGGTTGTGGCTTTAATTCAATTGGAAGGTAATAGCCGCGTGTCTTCCGGGTTCGATGTTCCAGCATATGAGAACTGGGTAAGCAATTAGTTAAGTGGCCACTGGTGTGGTCCCTTCACAACAGGGCTTCTCGTCTTAAGCATAACAAGCAGCTGTTTTCTGATTTCACACATCTTGGTTCCGTCTATGTAAAGAAGAGTGCAGGCGCAAAGGGCATTTTCGTGGTAGACGATAGAATGCTGAATATTATAGCCGCGAGAAGTCAAACTGAACAAGGAGAAGGTCAACAACAATTATGATTATAGCCAACACTGAACAAGTACTCTTAGTATATTTTTGTTTTGATTACATTATTTCTTTACTTTCCTCTCTTTTTCCTCCTGTAATGTTTTTGCTTGATTTCTTTTTTAATACCTGTCCCCTTGTGTCAATATTATAGCTTTGGATGATAGATCTTGTTGTCGATCTATGTGTGTCGCTTGGTTCTCTTATAAATAATATTACTAATAACAATGGAATTAAATGAAAGCGCAGTGAACTCCACTGACGATGGTAGTGATAATATACTGCGATGTATGATAAGGGTTTTTCGGCGCCGTAGGCAAGGTCTTAAGGTATGTCATCTTAATGCACAAAGTTTGCTACCAAAAATAGATGAGTTTAGAGAAATATTTGTAAACTCTCAAGTTGACGCGATTTGTGTGTCAGAAACTTGGTTCTCTCGAGATATAAAGGATGCTGTGTATACCTTAAATGGCTATAAACTCTATCGTTCAGATAGGAGCAACCGCACTGGTGGAGGTGTAGCTATTTATGTAAGAGAAGGTCTTAATTGTAAACCGAAATGTTGTTCACCCGATGGATATCCTATTAAATATCTTTTTGTAGACATAATTTGTGGAGAAAATGCTGTTCGATTAGGAAGCATTTATAGGCCAAAGAGGAATGTTGATTTGGCACCCGTGTATTCTTTAATGGAAGAATTCTCAACAACAGCATGTAATGTTATCGTATGCGGCGACTTTAATAGTAATATTTTGGTTGAGAGTGACCTTACCGAAAGCATGATGGCGTTTGACCTACACTCTGTAAATACACACATACCTACTCATTTTACGAATTCCTCAAATACCCTCCTAGATATGTTTTTCGTTAATAACAAAGACAGGCTACTTCTTTATGACCAAATTTCTGCACCCGCCTTTTCAAAGCATGACCTTATATTTTTTACCTTTGATTTTGACATTAATATGCCTACCAATACGACAACTTATAGTTTCCGAAACTTTAAGAATATAGATAGTGCTGCTCTTCAAAATCATTTTCATACCATTCCTTGGTATCTTGTTTACGGTATGACCTCGGCGGATGATCAAACTGATTTTCTTCACAGAAACATTAGTTATCTCTTTGATACATATGTTGCCATAACAACCGGTAGGGTAAGGCCAAAAGCAAGTGCTTGGTTTACCAATGAGATTCGTTTATTAATTTCACAACGAGATCACGCTTACTGCCAATGGAAGCGTTTCCGGATAGAAGAGTACCACCAAGTTTACAAGCATTTAAGAAACAGCGTCGTCAGTGAAATAAGAATTGCCAAAACACGCTTTTATTCCGATCGGCTAAGTAATAATAAAGATGCCCGAAAAATGTGGAATAACCTTCGGGAATTAGGGATAGGTAAACAGAAGCTGAACTGCGCACAAGATATTCGACTGCAACGAACTAAATCGTAATTTTTTATCAACTCCAGGCACTAGAATTCCCGCTGGCAATAGAATATCCCGCAGTCCTGTAGTCTTTACGGAATCACGGTTTTCTTTTTCAAGAATAGAATGCACGGATGTAGTGGAAAGCATATTAACAATAAAGTTAAATGCTGTATTAGTAGATGAACTTCATCCGGTTTTCATAAAATCTTTATTGCCATTACTGCTTCCGTATATCATGCATATTATCAATACCATCTTCATGACCGGTGTTTTTCCTTGCCAGTGGAAAGTGGCAAAAATAATACCAATCCCTAAGAACTCGACAGGTGAAGAATTTAGACCCATCTCGATTCTGCCATTTCTATCAAAAATTTGCGAACGCATTATGTATAAGCAGTTAAATGAGTATCTTGTACTTCACAATCTCCTAGTTTCCGTTCAATCTGGCTTTCGGGCCAAACATAGTTGTACCACCGCGCTTTTGAAAGTGGTAGAAGACATACGAGAGGAATTGGATAAAGGCCATGTTACCTTTCTTATACTTCTTGACTTCTCAAAGGCATTCGATGCGATTGATCACTTTATCCTTATTGATAAATTACGTCAGTTTTTCAACATGTCTTCTTCTGCTGTAAAGTTAATCTCATCATATCTTACTGAAAGATGTCAGGCTGTGTCTTTGGGGAACGTTCTATCAGATTTTCTTCCTTTGGTGCAGGGTGTTCCGCAAGGCTCGATCCTGGGACCCCTTTTATTTTCGCTTTACATCAACGACTTACAAAGCATAATCTTAAATTCAAGGAGGCATTTTTATGCTGACGACATGCTGTCCTCTTGGCCTTATCGAAAACTGTGCCGATGTTTTGAACGAAGACTTTGAAAGGATCTCGAAGTGGTCGTTTAATAATAATCTGTCACTAAAACCCAAAAAAATATAAATGTCTGGTAATTTCAAAGCTTGATTGTTCGCCAATAGAATACGTAGATAGCTCAAAAAATCTGGGAATGGTTTTCAATAGAACACTCACATGGAATAGCCACATTAATCTGATTGTGGGCAAGGCATATGGAGTTCTTCGAACTTTATGGACTGCTCAAAAGTTTACACCACCCAAAACAAGATTAGTTCTTGCTAAAATTTTAGTTATTCCAATACTCGTGTATGGTTCCGAAATATTTAATAACTGCGATGCGGATTCTTAAAAGAAGCTTCAAGTAGCATTTAATAGTACCATTCGCTATGTATACAGTCTCAGAAGATTCGACCATGTATCACATCTGACAAAAAACCTTTTGGATATATCCTTTCCAAATTATATAAATTTACGAACTCTACTTTTATTGTTTTCAATCATAAAAACAAGACAACCGATATATCTATACAATAAAATTCGGTTTTCGGCATCCAGTAGATCTGCCTGTTTGATTCTACCACAATTTACTTGCCTAACATCCGAGAGGCAATTTTTTATTTCTGCTATTCGCCCTTGGAACGCACTTCCGCGAAATATTAGAGAACTAGGCGACACACATCGATTCGAGAATGAGTTGAAACTCTTTTTTACAAACCAAAGCAACTAATTTCGCTTAAACCAAACCACCCCCCCCCCCCCCCCCCCCCCAACCCTTTGATCAAGCTAACTCACTTAATTAATTAATTTACCTTTTTTCATTTTGTTTTTGTACCTTATTTAAAACTTGAAAGTTTCAAAGAATTAAGTGGAAAGATTGATAATTTATTATCTAGTTTTCTTTGATTGTTAACTTTTTTCTTATTTATTTAAAATCATTCCATTTTTTCCTTAACTCATCTCATTTTTATACAAATTGTTTACATTTCACAAACTTAAAAGTGTACTCTTACTGTGAATTGCATTGAATTAATAAATATACAAATAACTATACAAATATACAAAAAAAGATGGTAAGGAACCCTAATAGAATTGCTCTCTGAGTTATGGCGAATTATAATACACACTACAGCAACCCTGTGAGAGCTTTAAAGAGGGACCGATTTATGTAAACCATTGCAACCAGACTGAGAGCATCCTATCTTCCCTGTACTGACAATTTTTGTTGGAAAGAGTATAGAATTAGTTTCAACAACAACAAAAAAAAATACCAACTGACAGCACAAAGATGACCGCGACTCGTCTTTATAGGCTCGCCGTGTGTCTCCCTTGCGGGTATATTAGTCATACCACCTCACCGTTCTTCTTTCTTCCTTTTGCTGCGTCCATCACGCCATAATGGCAAAACAAAAATCTCAAAAGTAAATAAAAGTATGCTAGTGCCTTAGCTACATCCTACTTCCTCAAGCTTTCCCCTTCTAATCGTTCAACATCTGAGATGGGTAGTCTTCTGACCTGCTCTCTTCTTGTGGAGAAAATTTCCCTTCTTCGGCGAAGTTCAGCAACAGGTTCGAAGTTTAGCTACTTGGGAATGAAAATCCCTCTAATTTCGCCTGGTCCATTTCTTGACTTAAGATCATATAAAACATCGCCTACTTTTAGGAGAACGTTAAATTCGACCAGAACTGGAACTGGAATTCGTTTCCCACACAATTAACTGGGAGGGTTATAATTCCTTGATCCTGATCATAACCTCGACGTAATGGAAAGAAGATACTTTTTCTGCAAAATAATTTATATTTATTATAGTCCGAAAACTATTTTATATTAATTTTACAATCCAGCAATTAGTTAAAAGAGAAACAAAAACTTAATTTATTTACAACAAAATACGATAATATTAAAGGAATTTCATAACCAACAACGTCAATACCAGCAGACCACTTCCCAAGACTAGACTTTGTGGTGAACTATTCGGCGGATCATCGTTATTGCAGTTCTGTGCCTCGCAAACTGAACATTCCTTATAGTTGGGATCTTTGCAATTGTTTCTTGTCTTATCATCTGCATCCACCAAACAACTCCTTATAACAATGTCATCTGAAATAATTTAAACAAATCGTCATTAACTTGAAAAGAAATCAACTAACAATACTCACTCAATGTGTCAGTGTAACATCCCTGATTGCCTTGGTTCACTGGATTACTGCACCTCTGCGACTTATAGGCTTCGCCTTCCAATTTCTTTGCACAGCTTTTATTCTCGTCACTACGGCACTTGTAACAGCTGTAATGCATTACATCAGCGCTGTTGCACGCATTGGTGGTGCATGTCGTACAAGAAGTTGACTCACCGGAACATGTCAGCGGGTTTGACAAATCGGAAGTACATCCTCGTGCTGTCTTTTTATCATCAATTTTGTTTGTGAAGCAACCTGGAGATTGCCAATATTCAGTCTGGTTGGGACAGTTTTTAGCTTCGTCAAGGGGGTGGTCCCACGCACATGCGGCATCTTCTGCAGTGCATTGAATGCATTTGATTAATTGGGTTTTCTTAAATTTAGAATTATTGCAGTTGTCTCCGGAGCATTTGGTGCATTTTTCTTTCATTTCTAAACACTTGCCAAATGCAAGTTCATCAGAGGAGCATCCTCGATTCATCAATACATTGGAGGTTCCATGCACAAAACACTGATCGTTTGAATCGTAGAGTGTACATGGAAGCGAATCAAGGGTACTTGCTGCGTGATCGCCACAATTCGCACCAGTTTCATCACATTGGTAACATCGTAGGCGATTTTCCGGAAATACATCCTTGTTGCAACCATTTGAATCACATGTTTTGCATTTTTTGCCTTGTGGGCATTTTTCAGCCACAGTAGTGGCACACCGACGCTCGATATGCTTGTTATCTTTGATTTGCATGAGGCAATTTGTGATACTAGGTTTACAGATTTCATTATCAATGGTTTTCACATTATCCCAGGTGGCACAGTTAGGATTAATATGTGAGTCGCATTTGTAACAGGTTAAGGGCTCCTTTTTCGGAAATACACCCTTGTTGCAACCGTTTGAATCACAAATTTCGCATATTGCGCCTTCAGGGCATTCTTCAACCAGAGTATTGGCACACCGACGCTCGATGTGCTTGTCATCTTTGATTTGCATGAGGCACTTCGTGATACCAATTGGACAGAGTTGGTATTTAATTGCTTCCTCATTTTCCCATGTCGCACAGTTGGGATTATTTGATGAGTCGCATTGGTAACAGTGTTGGCGATATTCCGGAAACACATTTGTGTTGCATTGATCTTCACTACACATTTCACATATGCTGTCTGTAGGACATTTTTCTTCCATAGCAGTGGCACACCGACGCTCGATATGCTTGTCATCTTTCATTTGCATGAGGCAATTTGTGATACCAGGTTCACAGATTTGATTTTGAATGGCGGTCTCATTTGCCCAGGTGGCACAGTTAGAATCATTTGATGAGTCGCATTTGTAACAGGTTAAGGGCTCCTTTTTCGGAAATACACCCTTGTTGCAACCGTTCGAATCACAAATTTCGCATATTGCGCCTTCAGGGCATTCTTCAACCAGAGTATCGGCACACCGACGCTCGATGTGCTTGTCATCTTTGATTTGCATGAAGCACTTTGTGATACCAATTGCACAGAGTTGGTATTGAATTGCTTCCTCATTTTCCCATGTCGCACAGTTGGGATCATTTGATGAGTCGCATTGGTAACAGTGTTGGCGATATTCCGGAAACACAATATTGTTGCAATAAGATTTATCACAAAATATACAATGGGGGAAATAGCAATGTTCTTGCTGATAAGCGGCACACCGACGCTCGATATGATTGTATTCGTTGACTTGCACGGTGCATGTGCTGATTTTATCGTCACAGATTTGGGTTTGAATTGCGGTCTCATTTAACCATGAGGCACAGTTTGGATCATTTGATGAGTCGCATTGGTAACAGTGTTGGCGAAATTCCGGAAGCACATAATCGTTGCAACCATGGCTACTACACATTTCACATCTGCTGTCTGTAGGACATTTTTCTTCCATAGCAGTGGCACACCGACGCTCGATATGCTTGTCATCTTTGATTTTCGTGAAGCACCATGTGATACCAGGTTCACAGATTTGATTTTGAATGGCGGTCTCATTTGCATATGCGCCACAGTTGGGATCGTTTGACGAGTCGCATGATTTACATGTGAAAAACCTGTTGCATAACGGTGTATTGCACGTTTTACAATTCGTCGTTTCGTCACACTTCATACCATCATCGAGGCATCCTCGTTTTAAATTTCCATTATCATCTGAAAGAGTAAAATATGACAATAATAGGCCTTTATTTTTTTTTTATTCAAGGCAGAGCCTACCCTGTGTAGGGACGAGCTAAGAATATCATTACAGCACGCCTCGCTTGTCATAAAAGGCGATTAAGGGGGGACAAAAATCGTATCCGGCAAATTTAGCATCCAGGTGAGCTTAGTGACAAATTTAATATTTCGAAGCTATCCTGCAATTGTACATACCAATCGGGGGTTGACACGTCTGGAGATCACCGGGGTCGTAAAAGGAGGATCAGATAATAAATTTTAGTGGAACATATGTCCTGATATATACCGAATAGACCGTCGGAAATACAAGCCGGAGGGTTGTGCCCCTCGATAGTTTTGTGAGTGCCACGACAGAAAGCAGTACACAACCTCAGGGCAATCTATGGTATACCCACCACAACTGTAACGGGAGTCGCCAGACATCCCATCGTATTTATTGTGGGTGTATTGCCTCGTAGAGTCTGGCAGAGCTGGCATTAAGGATTCAGTCGGATGCACTGCCCAGCTGCGTCAGTTGTTGGTAGAGAGACCGCGCCCAGTCCATCACTCAGATCCGACCGGAGCAGAAATTACTAGCTGTCGGATCCACTATCTAGCGCTGAACGAATCGACCCTAGGTGGAAGGAATTGGAACTTGCGGCCTAATTCACCGCGACCGATCTGAGGCAGCCCGGTGAGGAGGCCTCGTCCGGCTCTAGTAGACGTGTGACCATCTCAACAGAGGAGGCACTACCTATCATAGTGGAAACTCTGGGGCGGCAGTCATGCTCGGGTCAGATATATTCAGATTCCGAGTATAGCAAAGTACTGCATAAGCTAAGGCGATACCTAAGGGGTCAAGAGCTGGGACGTTGGCTGCTCTTGCTTTCAAGATGTTCTACACGAAATGGAACAGATTAGGAACAGAATCGGTCTCAGCCTTTCGGATGAGCTTCCTTGCAACGTCTCCAGCATTTTAAAACTCAGTGATCGTTTGATGTCTCTCAACCTGGTGATGCAAGGTAAGGTGTGGAGTATTGTCCAGAGCATATGCACCCCAAGTCGGATGCAAGGATAAAAAAAGGCACATTCTGGCCAGATTTTCAACCTCATCAAAAACATCCCAAAGGAGAAGCTTATCTTTGTTGGCGGAGATTTGAAGGCATATGTCGTGAAGTCAAACGAAGACTACGAAGACTGCCATGGAGGACTGGGATAAGGCACTGAATTCGATGTTCGAAATTTAAATGGAGGCGGGGATGAACATAAACAAACAAAAGTGTCTGCGAAAATCAAATGGCGCAATCTGGACAAAGAGAAAACGGAAGACAGCCAGGCGTTCCAGAAATATACGTACAGATGATCACGCAGTTAAGATAAAGATTTTTTTTTTCCTAGCAATGAAGTATTGTATTGCCTGATTTTAGGTGGTACTTACTTTTCGAAAGAATAGGAGGATAGAAAAGAAGTTTTTTGGTGCATGGTATTTTTTTTCTCTATGGGAGGCGCGCCTTAATTGCGTTGGGAGATCTCTATTTATGTGCATTCAATTAATAATCATGGCAATGGCCGGGATTCGAACGCACGACCTGCCAATCAATTGGTGATATACTACCGCACCAATGCCACCCGCAGATATTTTGCATGACAGCCGAAGCAACAAAGATTGATCGAATTAGAAGTTCCAAGATCCGAAGCTTCCTCACATCAAAGAACCTATCTATCTGTTATGAGGGTACATGCATCAATACCGCATTCTTGAGTAGGTAGGTAGAAGTGGCGGTTCGGTTTGAACCCAATTAGCACTTATTGTGCCTTTTTGTTACCACGACTCGTGTGACCTATGTTGTAGTGGTTGTGAGAGATTTGGTGTGTGTCTATATCCAACCTGTGGAGTTGAGAAAACGGATAAGATCTTGTATCCCTTTGCTCGATATAGCGCTAAGGTCGTCGAAGAATGGTTGATTCAGTGCCCGCAGTCTAGCTCTTGCTAGTGCCGGACATTCGCAGAGGAAGTGGAGAGAGTTTCTCTTTCGTTTACATTGCCGCAGCTTCGGCAGTGGGTGTTAAATGGGATACCCAGTTTGGCCGCATGGTCTCGAATTGGCCAGTGCCCGGTGATTATCGCCGTGATTCTGGAGACTTCGGGGCGGGTTTTGTTTAGAAGATCCCCTATTCTCCCTTTGTCATAAGTAGGCCATATCTTTCTCGATATGATGCAGTTAGTTAACCTTCTCCATTGAAGATTGGCTTTCTGCAGGAATTGTGAGTGTATTTGTGTCTTGACCGCACCTAGCGGAATGTGAACCCTTGCAGCGAGTGAGTCGTCCAGAGCTGAGCCCTGCCTGGCCAGCTCATCTGCACGCTCGTTTCCTGTTATGTTACTATGCCCTGGAACCCAGAGTAGTGTAACACTGAAACGTTCGCCCAGTCGCGCAAGCTCGTTCCGGCACTCCTGCACCAGTTTGGAGGATATGGTAGCCGAGTCAATAGCTTTGATTGCGGCTTGGCTATCAATGAGGATAGCAATGTTTTGTTTGTACGCTGTGTCACGCCCTAGTTGCGTGCATTCCTCTCGAATAGCCAGTAGTTCCGCCTGGAAAACGCTGGCAAAATCCGGCAGGCGAAGGGATATTGATATTTTTAGTGATTCCGAGTAGACACCGACCCCCACACCACAGTTCATCTTAGAACCGTCGGTGTATATGACCGTGTCGAAATCTTTCACTACTTCATCCCTCTTCTAACAAGCTCTGGAAGGGAAGCTTACTTGGAAGCCTTTTGTGAAGTTTAGTTTGGGTGTGATGTAGTCGGTTGGAAACGTGGCCATGCCTTCTGGTAGCGAGTCCAGAATGCTGCTGTGGCCGTATGGCCTTGCAGTCCAGCACCCCGATTCCCTGAGTCTTACCGCACTACATAGTGCGGTATCTTTTGCGTGTAGGTCAAGAGGCAAAAGGTGCAAAAGCACAGTGAGGGCGTCCGTTGGGGCTGACCTCAGTGCACCCGTGGTGCCTATACAGGCTGTCCTTTGCAATCTTTTCAGTTTTGTGAGATTGTAACCTTTACTCAACGCGGGCCACCATACTAGTGATCCATAGGTGAGGATTGGACGCACTACTGCTGTGTACATCCACAAGGTCTTCTTTGGTTGAAGTCCCCACTTCTTTCCAAAGGTTCTGCTACAGGCATAGATGGCAATACACGCCTTCCTCACTCTGTGTTCAATGTTATGTGTCCAGCTATGTTTAGGATCGAGCGCGATACCCAGATACTTAGCGCTGGAGGATAGTGTAAGTGGTTGACCGTTTAGGCGGGGTAGGGTAAAACCGGGTATTTTGGTTTTGGTGGTGAACAGCATCAGTTCGGTTTTGCTCGGGTTAACGCCGAGGCCACACCTTGTAGCCCAGGTGCTTACCTTGTCTAGAGCATTCCCCATGATATCACTTATCACGGAGGGAAACTTCCCTGACACTAGTATCACTACGTCATCCGCATACGCGACAGCTTTGACCCTTTCCCTGTCTAGTTTTACTAGAATTTTGTTCACGACCATTAGCCATAGTAGCGGAGAAATGACACCACCCTGTGGCGTTCCTCTATTGGCAAATTTGGTTAAGTGGCTGTTGCCTAGTGTTGCCTGAATGACTCTTGTTCCGAGCATAGAAGCTATCCATTTCCTAATAGATTCCTCTATGCCCAGTTCGACCAGTGATTCAAGAATAGCTTCCGTGTGTACGTTGAAGGCTCCCTCTATATCCAAGAAGGAGGCTAGGGTGTATTCTTTGTAGTGTATGGATTTTTCGATAGTTCGCACTACCTCGTGGAGAGCCGTTTCCGTGGATCGGCCTTTGAGGTAGGCGTGCTGTGATTTGGAGAGCGATGTTTCTGGCAGAGAATTTCGCATATGGATGTCTAGGACACGCTCCAGGGTTAGCCTGATAGGTCTGAAGTCCTTTGCGGACACGTGCCCGCGTTTACCCACCTTCGGTATAAACACCACCCTGGCGCGTCTCCAGGAGTGTGGTACGTGGTTTAGCAATAAACAGCTTCGGAAGATCGACGCTAACCAAGGTATTGATAGGTTTTGCGTTTTCTGTAACATGACAGGCATAATGCCGTCAGGGCCCGGAGACTTATATGGGGAGAAGCTGTTAATAGCCCAGGAAATCTTTTCCTCGGAAATTATTGAGGTGATGTTGTTGTTGGGAGCAGGTTGTACTTGCCGAGGCCTCTCGGGTTGCGTACTAATATCACTGCATCCGGGAAAGTGAGTGTTTATAAGGAGTTCCAGGGTCTCCGCTGGAGATTCTGTCCATCCTCCGTCTGGTCTTTTGAGAAAAGAAGGGTTGGAGTGTTCCTTGGACAAAATTTTGCTTAGCCTAGCGGAGTCCTTAAGGGTTTCTATCGACTGACAGTACTCCATCCAGGCCTCCTTTTTGGATGCCTTTATGGCTTTCTTATACAGACTTAGACAGTCCTTATAAGGCCGCCAAAAATTGTGTTTGTTTCAGATGTTGAAAATCGCTCTAGTCATCTGTCTGAGACTGGAGAGATCTTCGTTCCACCATGGGGAAGCGTTTTTTTACTGCGTTTAACTGGGCACTAGACTTTGTATGCTATATCCATAGCCTTCTCAAAAGTCTTTACCTGTACCTCCAGTTCTTTAATTGCAGCTGTGTTTGTTTCAGGTATATTTTTGAGTTTTGTCCGAAGGACTTGGCCAAACTTGGTCCAATTAACTCTTTTGGGGTTTCTATAAGGTTTTGTGGTCTCGACCTCGAGACTAATGTCGTAGAGGATCCATCTGTGGTCTGAGAGTGACTCCAGATTGGAAACTCTCCAGTTGTCGACCTTAAAGTTATTATTGTTTGTTTTTAATGTAACATCTAGTACCTCTTCCCATCCCCTGTACGTTTCCGTACTCGGAAAGAGAAAAGTTGGGGTCGTACCCTTGTTGCAGACTGCATTCTTAGTGACGAAATGTTTCAAAATGGGGAGGACTGCGGTTATTTGTTGAGGTGGAACTGGCGAACCCCACATAGGGACCACAAGGGATGCAGCTAAGTGTGAGGGTTATGATACCTATAGTTCACATCATTAACCTCGTTGTCAAGAGAAAGTTGATACATAAGTATAGGTATCCATGTAGACTCCACGCCATATCACGCCATATCACGCCATATCACGCCATATCACACCATCATCAAACCATTACCCTCAGCCAATCATCGCCATCAGCATCGTTGCATCTTTGTCGTTGTCGTACATACAACGACAGTTACGAAAACCCTATAAAAGGCCGCACAAATCCATCAAGGGGAATTGTCTACCATTATATCACGCCGCGCAGCAGCTCCTAATCAGTTGTGTATACGCATTGTACTTCGTAAACTAGTTTAACTTTAATCATTCGCAAATAGCTTCTCTAATCCTAATTCTAATATTTCATTACTAAATTTATAATTTGGCAAAATAAATCAATTTTAATTGAACTTTGAGTGCGCTGTTCTCTTTAAAACTCTGTTTCCTACTGTAACGAAGTAATCTTCGCCACATGTGCTGTCGCACAAAAAACACCTGCCCACCACCACTAATACATCAACGCCAAACACAACGACAAAACTCACCACACCAACACCAACCCACACAGCAAACACACTCGCACACTCTCACCACTACCAACACGCGCGCCCACACTTACCACACTCCAGCTCTCAAAGTCATCACCAAGTGGATGCGCATGACCTCCACGAAATGCAATTTCAGTCGAGTGGTGGCCGCCGGACCAGACATATGACAGCTGGATCCAGTCAACATGTGTGGAGCAGAAGCGCTCTGGCGGACACTACGGGCTCAAGTAGTAAGAGCGGGCAGTGGGGACAGAGGGTACGCAGCTTATTGGGGCCAAGGTTCTCGCCCCTCCTAGGACGTAGTTTGGTAGGCAGTAGTTGGTAGTGTAGTGTAGATAGAGAACAACAACAAGAACAACAACAACGACGGCAGCAACAACAACAACAGCAGCAGACACCACAACAGCAGCAGAGACCATAACAGCAGCAGAACCACAGAGGCACCACAGAAGCAGCACCACACAGAGACACCACAGCGAAAGGGGAAAAGTCACTCCATAGGCGCCTATAAAAGAGGACCGCGCCACTCGACGTGGTATGGTCGTTGGTTCTTGCAAGTGTTTGCTTTCTCGCACAATTTCTTGGTGGATATTCGCGGGTCGATTTCCCCCTCTCCCTTTTCTATTTCTAGGACCCTGGCATTCCCGCTTAGCTCACCCCGGCTGGTGGGAAAACACGTTATACTACATCCATATCTCTAGGAAAATATCTTTAGGAAAATTATTATAAAATAAAATAAACGTCCATGTAGGATAAATGAAGGATTTTTCACAAGCCGATGGCTTTAGCAAATGTCATGTAAAAATAAGTCTCAAGAACAACTGAAAATACATTTGCAATGCCCATGAGTTAGAACTCTATGTATTGTTGCATGTTTGCTCAAACTGTGACATTCAGCATCAATTAATCAACTTGCAGCGCCATCTCTATTCGAGAGCCATATTACCATATAAGATAATCGAAATTTGGCAGCATTTGAAAAGCAGTTTGAATAGCTGTGGAATAACTAGTACATCTGTTGGTCTCGAACCTTCTGAACTCAGCGAATCTGGAAATTCCGAGAGGCGTCACTAGGCGATATAAATAGGTGTCGCAGGAGCACCCAAGACATTCTAGTTTTGAACCGCGATAAAGAAGTGCGATGGTTACGTTAGGTAGGTGGGCTGGCATAGTGCCACACTCAAGTCAATGCTGACCCATTGTGAACTGCTGCCCATCGGGGGAGGAGGGTAGTCCCTTACTCATTTTTAACCCTGTCTATAAACAGCTGAGTTTAATTACTCGATGTGCTGTTCGATGCAAACCATCCTGTAGATTTGATGAACTTCATTATTCTGTCTATTGGTGTGCTGGAGAGCTCGTCTAGGTCGTGGAATAAGTGTCTCCCCAGGAATCTGTGTCTAATGTGTTGGAGACCCGGGCAGTGACACAGGAAGTGGGTAGTGTCTTTCAGAGCATCCTCGTCGCCACAGCTTCTACAGAGTTCTTCCTCTGTCAAGCGTAATTTTTTCATATCGTCGCCTGAGAATTGTTTTGTTCCATACGCCACCATTGTCGTTTTTGAGTTAGGAACGGATTCTATGGTTATTTTGTATGCTCTTTTTAAATCTGCGATTCGATTTGCTCTTAGTCTTTCCAATCCTGAGATATCGAACATCAACTTTGTCCCATATCCACCAAAATCAACAGTTTGTAGAATTGTTTTGTGACATAAACCATTTTTTGGCGGTTGGGACAAATTTTCCATATAATTTATCACAATTTCTTTGTGAGAATTGTTTTGTTCCACGTGCCGTGCATATCACTGCGACAAGAGATACAGAAAATATTCGGAGCTGTTGTGGGGGTCTGGTGTGCCATAAATCTAATGGCTGCGCTGGATGAGGAAAACTTAAAGATCCTTGCTGTGAATGTTAATTCACTAGTCAGGATCGAGAAAAGAACGTCACTTGCCAATTTGTTGAAAACCGAAAACCCGGATGTGCTTTTGGTTAGCGAAACTAAGCTAAATCAGAAGCACAAATTGGGATACAAAGACTATCATGTAATAAGAAGAGACCGGCCGCACTCCACTCAAGGAGGTGGGGTTGGAATCTTAATTCGAAAAGTCCTGCGCCATAGGGTTATATATAGCGGGGACGTGCGTAGGATCCAGTTGTTGGAAGCATGCATCATATGCATTCCTCTGCATAGCCGGAGGAGAGTGTATGTGGTGTCGCTTTACGCACCTGCAGCACCTCCACCCAACCAATTTATGACAGAGCTCGACACTTTTTCGTGGTCTGCAGCTGAACTCGGAGGAGAATTATTACTTCTTGGCCGGAGATATTAATGCCAAACATGCGGCATGGGGAAATGTTACTGCAAATCCCAGGGGCAACCAGTTTCACGACTGGTGGCGCCTCAATATTATTGAGTACAAACTCGAGTTGTACGCGACGGATATCCCTTCTTTCCCAAGAAGCGGTGCTTTCCTAGACTTGGCCTTAACGGACGCAAGACTTCAACTGACAAACATAGACCAATACACGCGGAACTGTTTGCGTGCGTTTGAGTACGATAGTGACCACTACGGACTCGCCGCCGCAATACGGATCCCGAACGAGCAAACGCTGCTGGAGGAGTACGAAGCAGTGTGTTCATTCGATTATCGGAGGGCAGAGTGGTCGCGCTTCTCCAGATTTTTAAAGCGAGATATACGTTCGAGTGGGATCGACCCACCGACAAACAGTAACATGACAAATGATGACATTGGTCGGCATTTATTGCAAATGAACGATGCCATCAAACGAACTATGGAACGAACTATTCCTCGGGTAGGACGTTCCGACGACGACCAGACAGAAAAGTACAGAAACCCTACAATCGACGCACTATACCGACAGAAAAGTAGACTGCTCTCGAGGCTTAAACGGCTGTACAGGCAATTTACTGATCGCGACGACCCGGAGGTAAGGATGCTGAAGTCAGAGATCCGAATCCCGAAACAGCTGATAAAAGAAAATTACAGAAAATCTGTAAGTCTGTATTGGGGCAATAAAATTCGGGCTATTAAAACCTGTAGTCCGAATATGTTCCCACAGATAAATAAGTTGTTCAGGAGGAAAGATCACAATGATATTCCTTGTGTTCGAATCTCCCAGACAGCAGAGAACAGACAGACAGTACTGACTGCTGGAATAAGTCCAGAAAGTGTCGCTTCAAATGACGATTTTTTCGTGGTCGAGGACCCACAGGAGAAAGTGGATTTGCTGGGCGCTTGTTTCGAGGCCGTGTATACGGTGAACAATCCTGTTCGCCACGACATTGAGAATAGGGCTCTGGTAAGTCACTTCTATCTACGCGTACGCACCGAACTTGAGAATTGGCGAGCTGAGAATAACGGATTCACCGTATTCACTGATAAAAACCATTTTAATGCAGTTGTCGCCAATGGCCGAGATGCATCGCACTTGTTCGTGTCGAAGGATGATCTTCTGTGCATCTTCGAGTCACTAAAGAATAAAAAGTCGCCGGGGATGGATGGTGTCCCAAACGTCGTATTGAGACACCTGCCTCTGGAGGCTGTAGATATTTTCACCACGCTGTTTAACAATGCGTTGAATAATGCACATTATCCGGCGCATTGGAAGATAGCTGTGGTACACCCTATTCCGAAAAAAGGTAAAGAGAGGACGAACCCTGCCAATCTCCGGTCAATTAGCTTGCTTCCGAATATTAGCAAGGTCTTCGAAAAAGTTGTCAATAGAGCCCTGTTAAAGTGGGTCGAGGACAATAACATAATTCCGGACAACCAGTTTGGTTTGAGGGCGAGGCATGACACTATTCATGCCGCGTCGAAACTGGTTTCCGACATTCAGTGGAATAAATGCAAGAACCAATGCACGGGTGCTTGTCTGGTTGATTTTGAGAAGGCTTTCGACACCGTATGGTTAGAGGGAATTTTCTACAAGTTGACCAGGCGGGGGATGCACAAACCATTGTTATATGTAATCTATAATATGCTTATGGGAAAGAAGTTCGTTGTCAAATGTGGCAACGTAACTTCGAGCAGAGTCTTTGAAATTAAAAACGGTTTACAGCAGGGGGCGGTCAATTCTCCGATCCTGTTTAACATTTACACGAGTGATCTGGTGGGTTCACTCAGACATGCTATAGCGTATGCCGACGATTTGGTGGCATACAGATCAGGTCCTAAAATCGAGGTCATTAATATCCTTTTGCAGCGTGACTTCGATCAAATTAAGCGATATTGCGACGACTGGAAGTTGAAAATCAACTTTCAGAAGACGGAAATAATCTTGTTCAGAACTCCATTGGCTGGGGCCTCTAGGGATACCAGAAAAAACTGGAAGAAATTGGCCATTATTGGACAAAATGGGCAGCCATTGGCGGTGAGAAGCGCAGTTAGATATCTAGGTATCTGGCTTGACCAGTTTCTGTATTTCGATAGACATATAGTTGCTTGTCTTGCTGGGGCCAAGAAGGCTTATGCTCTGACAAGGAGACTGTTTCATAGCAGTCAACTTGAATCTAGAGTGAAGGTCATTTGCTACGTGGCCCTTATAAGGCCGATCATCGCTTATGGTTGTACATTGTGGTTTAATATAGCGCCTAGTTATATGGAAAAGATTCGGGTTTTGGAGAGACAATGTCTTAGGACCTGTCTCCGGTTGTTCCGAACGCCTGAATCCAACTATATAAAATACTATCCCAACAAGGTCCTATACGATGGGGCTCAGTTGAATAGGATTGACAATTTCCTCATTAAGGTGACTCAAAGGCACGTTGCAAGGGCGATGGCCAGCGGCAATAGTCTGATCTTTGGGGCTTACTACCCCAATGAAATGTACATAGAGAGTACGCTCCGGTCTGGCTTTATCCTGCCGGAGGCATTTATCCATATTGATGCAAAAGGGCTGGTACAGACGAGGGATGGTATCCCGGTATTATACCACCGCTACCGCAGCGCGAGAGATAAGCGGCTCATCCGCGGCGAGGACGTCGCCAATGCTCATGAGCTCCTTCGTTTTAGTACCGCAATAGCGGAGAGAGATAAATTCGATACGGAAAAACAATTTGCCGAATTTTGGTGGCTTTTTGAGGGGGGAGGGGTCAACATGCCCTCCCAAGACGGTGCGTTACTCTAGGTAACATCCTCTTAGTTTATAAGTTAGATTAAGTTAGCTAGGGCGTTTCTGGGAGAGGCCGGGCTCGCCAATTTATGGTGGTGCTTCCGGGAGGTGATTGATTCTGTAAGGCATCAGTCAGCTGACGGCGGCGCGTGTGCACGTTGACGACTGCCAGGCGCTCGGGAAGAAATTGGGATTTTGACCACTTGTTTCGTAATGCAACGAGTGATCAGAATCCTAATTATAGTTAGAATATGTTAAGTAGTTTAAGTAAGTAGAGTAGGTATAGGTAGTTTGTAATTTGTAATTTGTTTTTTTTATATAAAAATATAAAATTTGATAAAGATTCCGAGTTTTCTTAACAATTTTCTCGATGAAAACATAATATGTAAGATTAGTTCGTAAAATAGTTTTTAGGTAGAAAGGCAATAATTATAAGATAGAGTTAAGTTTAGGGCGTCCGCATAAGGATCAATAATCTAGAATAAGTATCCTGTTAATTTTAAGTTAGATTTCATCATTTTTGTCTAGTATTTAAGTTGATACGAGTATAAGCTAATAATTAATAAAAATGAATTTAAAAAGTAAAAAAAAAGAGATACAGAAAATATTAACAAAGTTGAGAATTGGTTTGTCCTACGTGCACTCGTGAAAATCTATGTATGTGGAACACTTATCGCAAACAAAATTTTAGTATTGGTTTGTTCCACCTCCATATTATCTACACAACTGTAATGTGTAGATAATATTTGATATTATGAAGATATGAATTCGGTGCGGTTATGAATAGTGCTGCAAACGCAAAACCTAGTTGCAGACGTACGAGCAGTCAATTATTGACTACATATGGGTTCAATAGATGTGTTTAATGAACCTTAGCTGCACAGATAAGTACAGAAAAAATCAGAAAAGTACAAGATTTGGTGTTCCATGAGTAAAAATCTTGCCGCAACGTGTTCTATATTCTGTCAACTTGTGTTCCATGGTATTGTATTGTATATTGTATTATGTATGTATCATCTTCGTTAACGAATTGTTTGCCTATAGTGGTGAGCCTGGTTCTGGCGAAAGCCGGACATTCACAGATGAAGTGAGATACCGTTTCATCCGCCTCCAGGCAGCACTCACATAGGCCCGAGCTCCTAATGTGGATGGTTTTGAGTTGCTCGTTAAGAGGACTGAAACCGGTGACGGGACCAATCAAGGGTCTCAAGTCTTTCCTGTTTAGTCCAAGCAAAAACTTAGCTCTGCTGATTTTCGGACCGTCCACTAGCTTCTTCGAATACCTGCATGAGACCAGGTCATGACAGTATTCGGAATGTTGTTGGCGTAGAGCCGAATCCATTTCACGTTTGTGGACGGATGAGCAGTATCCTATAGATGGTTGTGGGCCAATGAAGGCTGTTGAAGAGCCCTTCCTGGCCAGAGCATCCGCTCTTTCATTTCCCTCGATACCTGTATGCCCAGGAACCCAGGCAAGTGATACCGAGTTACATCTACCCAGACGGTTAAGCTTAACCATGGTTTCCTCAACTACTTTTAAGTTGAGAGAACCAGCCGAACAGGCTTTGATAGCGGCTTGGCTATCTGAGCAGATGTATAAGGTTTTACCCTTAATCCTTCTCCTTAACAGGATATTTGCGGCAGTAGCAATCGCAAAGATTTCTACCTGAAAAACAGTTGTTTGTCTACCCAAGGCTGCAGATAGATTTATCCGACAGTCTCTAGAGTAGACCCCGGCTCCGGAGATACCGTCAATAAGTGAGCCATCAGTATAGACGATGACATCACCCGGCCTAAAGCCATTCCACCCCTCACTGTTCCATTTCTGCCGTTCAGGAAGGATGACCTGAAAACGGCGCTCAAAGACTTGCTTCATGCACACAGTGTCAAGTGCTACTCCCCGATGGCCAGGTAGGCTGTCATAGAGAGCTCTGTACCTAGCACCTCTGGCCCCATCGCCGAGATTGACCTGCCGTCCAAGTACTACACACATGCGGTATAGTGATTTTCTGGCCTCACTTTCAGCAAGGAACTGCAAGGGAGGTAAACAGAGCAACACTTCCATAGCAGCAGTGGGAGTTCCTCTCATCGCACCTGTAATGCATAAGCACGCAAGGTGCTGTAGCTTCGGCAGTTGACGTTTGAGGATGTGAGCTCTAGCCCACCATACAATCGCACCATACATAAGGTATGGCCTAACAATGCACGTGTAAATCCAGTGAACCAGCCTGGGACTAAGTCCCCAGGTTCTGCTGAACATCCTACGGCACTGCCAGAGAATATTAGTTGCCTTCGAAATCCTAGCAACCAAATGTTCAGAAAAGTTAAGCTTTGGATCTAGAACAATACCCAGATACTTAACCTTGCTTGATAGCTTTAGTTGAGTGCCCTGGAAGTAAGGCCACCTCACTTCAGGTATTGCCCTTCTACTCGTGAACAGCATCATCTCAGTCTTCGCGGGGTTGACTGACAGAGCTTGCTCGCGGCACCAACTCCCAACACTATTGAGCGCTGTTTCCATCCGCTCACAAAGAGTTGGTAAACTCCTGCCGCTGACAATAATGCACACATCGTCAGCGTACCCAATAACAGGGTGACCTTCCCCATCAAGTCTTCTCAACAAGGAGTCGACCAACAGGTTCCACAATGTAGTGGAAAGTACACCGCCCTGCGCAAAGCCTTTGATAGCGCGCACAGTTCTGACACAGCCGCCAACAGCAGCTGTAACTTCTCTGCTCCTAAGCATTTCCAGGATCCATTCCACAGTTGTAGAATCGACGCCCTTCAGTGTTAAGACAGACTCAATTCTGCAAAAGGTGGGATCGTCAAAGGCACCCTCAATATCCATGAAGACAGCAAGAGCATAGTTCTTGTGTGTTCCATGGTGCTGTGTGGATCAGTTTACGATTTTCTGTGCCTAGTTTATAGATAGGGCAAATGAGTAAAATGTGTCAAATTTGAAAATTCAAATTGTACTGATGCCAATTGATTTATTTGTTTGGCATGAGATATCGTATTTCTTACTTTAATGTTACAAATATTCGCATACATATATGTATATGAAAAAAAATCAAAAGAAAAACATGGAACGAGTTCAAATTGTGATCGAATCGACATCCATCAGGCCAAACATTGACGGTACAATGCTCACTCAAAACCCGAAATTCACTAGAAAACAAAGAGGATTATCTTTTTGAAATTTCGCAGCTGAGAGGAGAACATTATGAATCGAAGCTGTACTTTTCTGATCTGATTTGATATGACATTTTCCACTCAATGGTTTAATGTTAAACACTTTGAATAATTTTGTTATTATACCCTTTTCTAAGGGTATATTAATTTTGACGCATAGTTTGTAACATACCTTAATATTGCCCGTAGACCCCTAAAAGTCACTATATTTATGATCAGCATCGATAGCAATGTCGATCTAGCAAAAATTAGCACTTTAAACTGGACTGAAATTTTAACCATATACTCTCTAGGGTCCCGAATTAAATAAGTTTAAGAATTTTTGAAACAAACAACAAACTCAAAAAAAGAAATTTATCGAAAAAATCGAATTTTGAGCTAGAAAGCTAAAATTTTTTATATATGATCTATGAATCATAAAACTGATCGGGAGATAACATTTTTAAAATCCGCCTACTGACACGTCCACAATTAAATAAAACAATTTTATTGAAAAGCCAAAGTTTGAGCTAGGGAAAACGCTCCCAAAAGCTTGGTTTTTTTCGATAAAATCCTTTAAATGTTATATAACAAAATATGTAGAGCGTTCTTAACAATTCAACCATAATTAGACTTTTGTGACGCCCACTTATGAGGGATAGAAATAGGGTATCCAACAGTTCGGCCAAGCGGGCTGTAGCCCGTCCCTATGTTTTTATTGTATTTTTTGAATAAAAACTTTGTTAACAAAAAAGATGAAATCGATTTTTCTTTTCAAATTTTAGAATCCAATAAAATAAAATTCAATAAAAATTGAATTGAATTGAAACAAAAAAAAAACTCCATGCTTTCTTGCTTTTCAGATATTTTGGATGAGAATTGCTTTGTGCCATATCCATTTTTTTGTGTTCCACGTGTATGAAAAAAAAAATCAGTTTCAAAATGTAGGAGGTGGGACACAAGTCAAAAAAGGAGACTTTTACGTTAATAAACATGGCTTGTTAACGGTTTGGCAAAACACTTTGAAAATTGGTAGGTGAACTCTTTATAAGACTAACTTCAAATTAAAAAAATAAAATAAAAATCGTATCACACAGTTTCGGAGTACCAAGTACGCAAACCTTTAAATGCGTTTTTCTCGAAAAAGTGCCAATGGCATATGGAACAAAACAATTCTCAGGCGACGATATGGTACCGCAGAGTGTTGTGCCCCGTTATAATACCTATGAGGGTGGATAGTGATGTTCTATTCTTTTTCATTAGACTCTCGGTTCTGGCCTCATTGTAGGTTGGCCATAGCGTTCTAGTGGTGTGGCAAGTATCTAGTGCCGTCTATCTAAAGTTCGCCTCTCTTATTGCCTTTTTCCCTGCTTCAAGCCTGAGTGAGCAAGGCGGGATGAGTACAGAGGGATCAGCCTGTTCTGACACAGCTTCCGAACATTGTCTTGCTAATTCGTCCGCTTTCTCGTTGCCCGGAATACCTTTATGTCCCGGGACCCAGCAGAGCGATACCTTATGCTGGGTACCAAGAACCTTGAGTTCTTCGCGACAGCATTTCACAAGCTTTGATTTTATTTCTGCTGCAGTTAAGGCTTTTATTGCTGCCTGGCTGTCGATATAGAAGGTAATACCATCGGGTGGTATTGCCCTTACCGCAGACTCACGGGCTGCTGTTGTCACTACCAGGACCTCTGCTTGGAAGATGCTGCTGTGGTCGGGTAGGCGTACCGATTTTGATATGCCCAGTGGTGCGGAAAAGACGCCTGACCCCACTCCCGTTGCCATTTTTGAGCTGTCCGTAAATACGGCTATGGCTTGTGTGTCGGGGACGAGTCCGCTTCTCCAGTCTTCCCTACTGGGA
This sequence comes from Portevinia maculata, assembly GCA_949715645.1. Classification (NCBI taxonomy): domain Eukaryota; kingdom Metazoa; phylum Arthropoda; class Insecta; order Diptera; family Syrphidae; genus Portevinia; species Portevinia maculata. The sequence continues at coordinate 11,924,896 of OX454525.1, read as the reverse complement.
TAGGCACTCAAGAAAGGTCTTGTGAAGTCTAAGTATGGCGTGATGTAGTCCGTAGTTGGTACATGGCCAAAGTATTTCTGTAGGATCATCGAATGACCCATTGCATTAGATTTCCAGTTCGCTGTTTGGCAAATTCTCATGGCACTAATGGCGGCTGTTGATTGAACAAAGATGTCTAGCGGAGGCAGATTGAGGATAGCCTCCAGCCCTGCGATTGTAGTTGTCCTCATCGCACTAGTTGTGCCGATACACGCTAGTCTCTGAACTTTTGTAAGGGCCTTTAGGTAGGTGGCTTTATTGGTTGCCTGCCACCATACGAGACTGCCATATGTCAGTATGGGTATTACTATTGCCATGTACATCCACAGTTTAATTTTGGGAGATGGTCCCCAGGTTTTCCCAAAGATTTTGCTGCAGGAATAAAAAGGCTATTTTGGCTTTTTTGATTCTTTCTTTGGTGTTCATTTTCCAGTTTAGTTTTTTGTCTAGTATGAGTCCCAGGTACTTCGCACTGTCAGATTCGGAGGGGTGTACCACCAACAGAGGGTGTGACAAACGGTGGTATTTTCCATTTATTTGCGAAAATTACCAGTTCGGTTTTCTGGGGATTTACCGCTAGGCCGCAGTGCCTGGCCCAGTTGTCAAGGGTTTTGAGAGCCCCTTTGATTTGTTCGGTGAGTGTTGGAAGGAATTTACCTGTTGCCAACAGCACGACGTCATCAGCATAAGCTGTTGCTCTAACGCCACTATTCTTGAGCTGCATAAGCGCCTCATTCAGAACAGTGACCCATAGCAGCGGGGAAATAACCCCTCCCTGAGGAGTTCCTCTAGAGGCGTAAGCTTCTAGCCTAGAGATCCCAAGTTCAAGAAGTGCGATAGATGACAGTAGTGAAAAGTATAGAGAAAAAGTGGGAGTATTGAATAAGAGAAAAGTGATTGTTTATTTAAAGTGATTAAGTGTGAAAGTGAATTGCTGGATTAAATAAGTGAATTATTAGAATAATAATCAAGAATTAAAAGACATTAAGAGGGAACTAATAAAGAATAATTAAATAGAAATACGTTTTATCTTTTCGAATCCTAGCCTGGATGTAACAGTATAATATAATATGTATATTTTTTGTGAAGTAAATGCATGCAATTTTAAGAAGTGGCTGAGAGCATCGTCATCGCCAAAACATTATGTATATTTTGTAATGTCTTAGCATATCGTTACCGGCAATCTGAGTATGGGCATTCCTATTCAATAAATGTATTTAAATCATCTGATAGAATATCGATTTCTAAGTAAACCACCTACGATATGGTAACCCCGAATATTGAAAAATTATATTGCCTTTAACTTACATTACCACTAAAAGTCTTCAAATGAAAGCTATTTCGTTATTGTAAGAGTGCAAGGAAACATTTTGAAGTGGATGGCATTTTAAAATAATGTTCGACGATGTTGAAATAACTATGTAGCACTTGGGGAGAGTACGATAACTCAGGCGACAAAGTTTAACGACAGATTTGTGCAGAACCGTTATTTACAAGCATTTTTTACTATGGGAGAGAGGTCTATCTCGCACCTTTGGGCAGAAAAGGCGATTTTCTAAAAAAAAAAATATTTAAAAAATAACGGTATACTTACAATTAAGTATTGAAAATTTTTTTAAAGATAAAGGTCGTTCCCATCATCTTGCTTTTCAATCAAGTGATTTCCATGAATAGCTTTTAAAAAAAAATAATTTCAAACTCAAAGTTTCTTTAAATCCAGATTCCTAAAATGCAAAAGAAACTTTGCATACCCCCAAAATTTTACCTACCCCAAATCCTATAGTGAGCCTAAGCAGGGGGGTTGCAGGGAGGCAGCATGCCCCCCGCATACATAACCTCACTGTTTATGCGCCGTATCGTAATGCTTGCATTCTAGGTAACGCCAAATAACTTATTGTTCTCTATTTAGTTGAAGGATATCATTATTTATTCATTGAGGTCAAGGAAAAAGAGTCCATAAATAAAAATTTAATAAAAAGTAGGTTTGGCAATTTTCAATTGTCTCGAAAACTAGTAGACTTAAAACCATCTAGTTTTCAGTATTCGACTAAAAACTAATAGCAGCAAAAAAATAGTAAAAAAATTAGTATGTAGTCTCACAATTTGGGATAAATATAATATTAGCTTGTTTTTTTAATTTTTTTTTCGAAACTTTGCGTTGGAAATTAGTTTTTTTCAAAAACTATTAATGGAAATGACTTGATTTAAAAACAGGATGATAGAACCGACTTTTAGCTTTAAAAAATGTGCAATGCTTAATTGTAAGTATTACCGTTATTTAAAAAAAATCCATTTGAAGTGTTTTTGTTTAAATCGCCCCTCCCGCCCAAGTGCTTGTAAATAACTTTTCTACAAAAAATTGTTATTTTTTTCTTATCGCCTGAGTTATCGTACTCTTGCCCAGCACTTTTTTATTTATAACTTCGAAGCTACGTTGAATGCACTTTAAAGACTAAATGAATACGTTTTACTTTATAATTAGTTTGACCTTACTTAATATTACATTGCCTATTAAAATCGAATCTTTTTCAACGTCAAACTGAACATGCTTCAGAGAATTTGATACAACTTAAAATAAAATACGATTGTATAAAATTTAAGATAACATTTTTTCACTCAATGTAAGGGCATAAAAAATAACTTAAGTACGCGCAAATCTAAGAAAAAAAAGTTTTAATGAATGAATATAAAACAAACATACCAATTGCATAATAGCAGTCCTTGTAACATAGCGTCCCATTCAAGCTTTCTGATGTCCTACAGTTGTCAGGGTAATCACAAATCTTACAATATATCGCTATATAAAACCAATTTATTAAGATACCGTACCGCTTAGAATAGTATTTTATTAACTGAATTACCTTCTACGCCTGGTGCTGAACTGAAGCAAGATATAATTAAAATTAACACAAGAAAATAAAATTTCCTTTCTATTGACATTTTGAAATTCAAATAGTAGTTAGGTCCGTCACTTTTAACTTTAATTCAACTTCTAAATGTGCGTTCTTCTTGAAACAGATGTTGATGCCTGACTGAAAGCAGAATTCTGTTTCGTCGGCATTATGAAGAAGCTAAAAGCTATAATAATATTTTAATCAATAGCAGATATCAAAAGAGTCGATAAGATAAGAAAATCCTTTACACTAATTATGTACTTATGTACCTTACCTATACATACACTACACATACCTTCGCACTACTAGGCGAAGAGCAGATAGCAAACTTTGGGAGCTTGGTTGGCATATTTTTGAAGTGGACAAGCTAGTTTTACAAAAACAAGGAGCCAAAAAAACGTCAATTATTTCACAAAAAAAATGTGTCAAAAGATAACATATCTTTTGACATTTAACTTGTAGTTGCCATCCGCTTTATTTATTGTTTTTTTTTACGATGTTATTTTTAACAAATAAATACCAAATAATTAATATATTTTGTTGTTTTCGTTTTTGTTAATGTCTATTTAATAAATATAAGATTTAAGTCCCGTGTAGGGGAGCCCAAAAATACAGCCCTTGTCGTTAAAAGCGATTAAGGGGACAAATCACATACAGGCAATTTTTAAAAAATAGGTTACGCCAGCGACGCATTTTACATATTGAAACTCTCCCGCAAGTGTTGATGCAAAGCCGTTGGTTGGTACGACTGGTGTCGTAAAAGGACGATAATACAAAAAACAAAAGCAGGAGCATGCGCGCGACGACGTCAAAAGAAAGAGGCAGGACGGGATAAAACAATAGCAATAAGACTAGAATTTGGTTGGCCTCAGTAAAGAAGGGATCCGAAACAGGATAAACGGTGAACTCCAAAGGCGGACCAGTAAGGATGCCATAAAGTTTGGAGGTAACGATCCCTTTGATTTTGATCATTTTTGGGATCGATGTGTCTCTTCTTCAATCGATTAGAAATTACCTGTCTGGCCGTTCAATCCAAGTCGTTTTGGAGGGCTATAAGTCCGATACTAACCATACAAATGCTGATGTTCCCCAAGGCTCAGTTCTGTCTTTGACACTTTTTCTTATTTTAATTAATGATCTCCTGTCTGCCACTTCTAGTCGAATACATTCCTACGCTGATGATAGTACTCTCAGTTATTCATTTTCGTTTCATAATTCTCGGATATCTTCTTCTTCCGCCGCTGGATGCTGGAACGTCAACGTAAGTTAAACTCATCAAATTCTGATATTTACTGGATTATGCCATTATGGTCAAACCCACAGGGACGAATTTAATGCTTCCAAAACGTAATGCTGTTTCCTATCATTGAAGCGTTATCCAAATAACACTCCGTTATCCATGAAGGGCACTTCCTTCGACGAACCCGAAAGACTTTCCATTCTCGGTATGTGTGCTAATGACAAACTTCGCTAAATGACCACATATTCGACGTCGCCAAGAACGCTGCGAAATGTCTCGGTTTCCTCAATCGATGCACAAAATACTTTACCCCATCTGATTGAGCGACAATTTAAAGGGCTTTATTCGGCCTAAACTTGAGTACAATGCTCAGATTTGGCGAGGTGCACCTTAAAAATCCTTGCACCTTCCGGGTAAAATTCAAAAACGTGCGGTTAAGCTTATATGTGACCGAAATATAGGTGATTCTATACACCCGCTAGGTCACCTTAAAAAATGTCTCATATCTTTCCTAATCTTATAGCTACTTCTATAATCAATGCTCATGAGATAGCTAATTCCATTCCGCCCCTTTAACAATTCAACCGCAACACTCGTCAGGCATCGAATGCCCACCAATTTACCCTTCAGCCTGCCATCGAACATAATGCAAGACATAATGCGTATTGTTCTTAAGCCGAGCAATACGCATCTGGATCGGGAATACTTCACTCTGTTTTCCCTTCTCACTGCGACCCTTAATTGTTTCTCTTTCTCTTCTTCCCATATCCTATTTATCTTTCTTCTCGTGCTGTGCATTAGCATCATAGGGATATCCAAACCCTTGACATATGAAAAAAAAACTTTCTGGACTCATTTCAGCAGTCAGCACTATCAGTATGTTGTCTGTTGTCTGGAAGATTTTGACTCAAGGAATATCATCCCTCGTGAAAAACTTTATTATCTGTGGTAACGATTTCGGACGTTTCATAGTCCGAACTTTTTAACCCCGATACTGACTAACAGCTTTTCTACCTGAAGCCTTCATCAGTTCCCGAGCCATCTCTGTACCACTTTACAGTGCAGACTATGGATTGGTCGCACTATTCTTCCTTATTACTGAGTTATGCATCTTTTTAAAATAAGATTTCAAAATTTTAAATGTTTTTATCTTCCGCATCCATAACCGCGGCTGTGTTTGCGTTTTATGCATTTCCTCCGTGTTACACATGCATGCCAGTTTTTGCATTTTGTTGAGAATGTCTCTCTTTTCCAGCGAAAAAAGTTTGCTTCGCCTATCGGCTCTGCATGTGAACAAAGGTCTCAAACTTACTTATTTCATATTTATTTTAGCAAACCAAATAGTTTGACAGCACGATTACATTTTATCTTATGATTTGTGAAAGGCTTGATAACATTTAAAAACGAGTGATTTCATATTGAAATCAAGATTTTAACAATTTGACTTTGAGTTTAGATAAATATAAAAAAAAATCTAAGAATCTACCTACCTACCTAAAAAAAATAAAATATTTTGAATTCGAATATGCTTACGGTTGTCCTGAGGGTATGGGTAATTTATTTCATGTGAGAGTGGTATTAGCGAAAAATGTGAATTCAGATTGTAAGCAATTGGATCTGGTGACGCGGAAGAAAACAGACTCTTGTTTTTTAATTTTTCCGATTCGCGCTTCTCTCGTCCCCGTCTGTGGAAACCTCGGTGAATAAACAATCGAGCAACCTTCGTTAAGCAAAAAATACCAAAAAGTGACCTTCCTCAATGCTTCATTGAAAAGGTGCATGGACTAATAATTAGCAACAATTTCATATGTTGATAATAGATAAATAAACTTGCGCAATGCGCAATACTAATATAAAATATGTCGTTCATCGAATTTACCAATTCAGCTGCAATAGCTCGATATAAAACAACGCGAATTCTTATTATCCATATATATTCAACTTATAGGAACCTATTGAGTTAGAAGTGGTGGTGCAGCATGGCACAATACTGACACAAAATAAATTATGTCCTTGCTTTATAAATTAGATCGAATATTTCTAAATCAATTAAAAAACATTGGGACGGGCTACAGTCCGCTTGGGCGAACTGTTGGATACCCTATTCTTATTCCTATCCCTCATAAGTGGGCGTGACAAAAGTCTGGTTGAATTGTTAAGAACGCGCTAGATATTTTGTTATATAACATTTAAAGGATTTTATCAAAAAAAAACGAAGCTTTTGTAAAAAAACGCTCCCTAGCTCAAACTTTGGATTTTCAAAAAAAGTTTTTTTATTAAATTGTGGGCGTGTCAGTTGGCGGATTTTGAAAATATTTACACATGAGCATAAAGGGCCCCCTAGAGAATATATATATAATAAATTTCAGCTCCCTAGCTCAAACTTTGGATTTTCAAAAAAAAAAAATTATTAAATTGTGGGCGTGTCAGTAGGCGGATTTTGAAAATATTTACACATGAGCATAAAGGGCCCCCTAGAGAGTATAGTTAGTTAGTTTAGTTTAGTTTAATTGACTATTTATTTCATATAAATAACTTGTTAACAATTTTAATTTTGATTTCTTAGTCTATTTTGGTTTGGCTTAAGGCCGTCTACCATATTGACAATATAGAACATGTTCTGTTCCGTTTACTTTGCATATAAATTAAACAGATTTCAAGTTTTTTGTATAACTAAAAGTTCTCGTCTATGATACGTTGTCTGTAGTGTAGTGCGCTGGTTAAGAAGTCGTATAATGGTTTCCAGCCTCGGTTACCATTTAAAATGCTCAACATTTCTTCAACCGAAAGTACAATAGCTCCAAAGGAATTATATCGGAATTCTTTGCGGATGGGGCATATAGCGATGAAATGGAACACGTCCTCTCGTATAGAGAGTATATATTATAAATTTCAGCTCGCTAGCTCAAATTTTGGTTTTTCAATAAAATTGTTTTATTTAATTGTGGGCGTGTCAGTGGGCGGATTTTGAAAATTTTTTCATAGTCATAGATCATATATAAAAAATTTAAGCTTTCTAGCTCAAAATTCGATTTTTTCGAAAAATTTGTTTTTTTAAGTTTGTGGGCGGATTTCAAAAATTCGTAAACTTGATTATTTCGGGACCCTAGAGAGTATATGGTTAATATTTCAGCTCTCTAAGCCCAGTTTTAATTCCTATTTTTTGACAACAGACGGACGACGGACGGACATGGCTAAATCGACATTACTATCGATGCTGATCATAAATATTATACATCTGCAATGAATGTCTTGAAACCAGTTCCAAAACATTCATTATCTTTTCCCGTACCTTATTTATTGTACTCAGATCTTGAAAAATAAAATGAATGAATCACATGATATTTGATAACGGAGTGAGTATTGCACCCATTTATAACAAACCATGTTGTTCAGTGTACTAACATAGAACGAGTACACTGCACTGAGTACACTGAGTACAATGAATGTACTCACTATACACTGAGTGCACTCAGTTATTCACTTATGATTGCTGCAGAATTGATATAATGTAATTGTGTTGGTCGACGGCACTGGAAAGGAGAGTACTGTTCTTGTAAAGAAATTAAACGAAAAGTTTCATATTTTACTAGAAAAAATATGTATTTTTTTTTATTATTTTGTTCAAATTTTTTCAAAATTCTTCACAATTTATATTTAAGTTTTCTTCCAGATCTTTATCAATATCACATTTTTTAATATTTGAATGTAAGAACATTATTTGGTTTACCAAAACTGGGTCAGAACCAATTAAACCTCTTTCAGATATTAATTGTCCAGCTGAAGAAAATATTCTTTCTGAAGCAGCACTACTTGCTGGGGTGGATAAAATTTTACAACTTACCTGAAATAAGAGTGGAAATTCTACTTGATGCAAGTGCCACCATTGCAAAACATTAAAATCGTCATGAAAACTTACATTTATATTTTCATATGTGCAATGTGCATAGCTCATTGTTGACTTTATCAAACGAATTTGCAACTTCCACATGAACTATTGTTAAATGAAGTGTTGCATAGTTTTCGCCTTCTAATTTTTTTGATGTTTCTTCAAAAGATCGTAAGATTGGAATTACTGCACTTATATAACTTAAATTAATATTGTTTATTCTGTGTATTTCATTTTTTTCTCGTAATATATTTGTGACTTCCGCCCAGTTTTTTTCTATGGAATCAAATAAAAAAAAAATTGTGTTCCATCGTGTGCAAGAATAACTTTTTAAAGATGATTTTAAATTCGAATTATTGCCAGATTTCTTAAAGAATTTGACGAGTTTAGTGCACATAATACTTAATTCTGCTATTTCATGGATTTCTTTTATACTTTTTTCTATTACGTTGTGTATAAGGTGGTTCATGCAGTAAATTTGGTTAAGTGAACGAAAGGCAGCAATCATGTTTGCCCCCCTGTCCGTTACTATTATGGCCGGCCTTGTTATTAAGTTCGAATTCAAATTCGCTTAAAATATTAGTGACCTTCGACTTAATATTTTGAAATGAAAATTTTTCAAAAATGTTTGTTAGCACTTTTATCTACATTGTACCTACATAAAAACCTATTTAAAAAATAATAGGATTATTTACGCTTCATTATCTGGTATTGTATACATAATTATTGTAAAAGTGAATTTGTTTTCAGTAAAGAGTGAACGCAGTTTTTGGTATTGGTAGCAATTGTGAAGCTTTTGCTAAAACCAGCTTATTTTAATGCAAACATTTATTTTAGGTGGATGTAAGATACTTTTAATCAAATTAGGTGGATTGAAGCTTCAAAACTAACAATGGAAAAATACAGAAGAAGTTTGGCAATGCCGATTCTCATAAAAAAAACTTAGAAAACAATGCCAAACGACAAAAGCTGTGATAAATTTAAAATAAAACGGTAGCTTAACTTTTTCATTTTCCTTAACAACGACAGCCATTATATTTTGTTGTTTTATTGTAGCAAAATGATAAATTTTTACACTGATACAAGACCAGATAATGTCTTTAAATTATGTTACGTATACGCAGCCGTACACGATTCGCCCTTCATAGATTTTAGTCCTAGAAGCCTGGTGACCAAAGTTCCTTCTTTAATGTAGTGAATGTTCAGTGAAATGTATGCACAAATAATTGTCGGTCCAGATATCAGATGTAAGTCCATAGCCAACATATTTACTTGATTTGATTTCGTCTTTTATAATTTTCAGATATTTATCGTTTAGGTTTTGAACATTTCGTGAAACTGTTGTGGGGTGTGGTAATAAGTTGTTAATATCCACATTTTGTCCATATTTTGCCCCTATTGATATTAAAAACTGTGCAAAATTCCTTAAACCTGAATCTTCCACAATTCTAAAAGGTCGGCAATTTTCTATGGCCCACTGTGTTATAACGCGTACACTATTTTTTTATCTTCAATTTCTACTTCAATTTTTTCTGCGATATCAATTTTTGCTTTTTTTAATACATAGCATTTATGTTTCACTAAATTTGAAGTACTTTTGTTATTAAATTTAAAAACACTAAAACATTTTCTGCAGGCCACTAAACTTGGAATTTAATCACCATTTCGATTTTCCATTGTTCCAAATAAATCCCATACTTTACTCCTACCTCTTTTGTTGGTAATTTTAATGTCGCCACTCATAATTTTTGCTTTAATAGCTACACTATTTAGCAACGTAACATGGCTTGCCATCGAAATATCCGAATCGTTTGTCGAATCCTTGTTTGAAATAAAACGTTAATATGTACCTACCTATGTATATTCAATTATTTCTAAGTAAATATAAACTTACATCAAATGCTTCCATTTTGTTAAATAAGCTTAATACACTTGTAAGAGCTACAACTTTTATGTACTTAGTTGATGAAATCTAGAAACCAATTACCAATTGCATTCATAAACACAAAACTCATTGTACTCACTGTATTTTAAACAGTTACAATGGTACATGTTTTGTTCAAAGCAAGCACCCATTTATGTTTGAAACCAAACAGTGTACTCATTTTGGTATAAGGTGATCGAATAGTGTACAGTAACATTCTCTTTTTATGTGATACTCAATTTTACAGTACTCTTACTCGTATGATTGCGATGAATGGAATACACTGAAGTACTGTACACGTTTATCAAAGCAAATGAAAGCATTCATGCAGTATAGTAACTTTTAGGGGTCTACGGGCAATATTAAGGTATGTTACAAACTATGCGTCAAAATTAATATACCCTTAGAATAGGGTATACAAATACATACATACATATGTACATACATGGGAAAGCAATTATGAAAGGTTCGATAAAGAGAGACAAAGTAGTTTATTTGGTTTTCTTTCTTCGTTTTCAAAATATGTATTTAAAATGAAGCCGACAGCAAAAGTTAAGACACAAACCTTCTAGCTCAATTCAAAAAGCCATCTAGCTATGTGAGGCGGCCAAAATGAAAAATGCGCAGTGATGATAGTACTATAAAGATTGTTATACAAAGATTTCATTCAATCATAGGTCGAGTTGCAGTTTCGCTGTGGTATACTGAACTCAGTTCGATCGGCAATGACAGTTTTCTCTCATTTTTCCAATGTTTTTACCAATGATTGTATCACTCTCAATTTTGTAATGCGTGAACCTCAATTCAATTATTCAATTCAATGAGGTGCAATTTTTTATGTAGGTAAACAAACATACGGCGACTTACAGAAAAGTAGAAAATACAACTATGTTATCCGTTGAAGTTCATGGATCCGTTGGACATTGGTCATCTTGTTGGGGCCTCAACATTTATTATTTTTCAAATAAAATAAACAATTTTTTTCAGTCAAGTGTTTAATAATTTATTGCGAATTCAAGTAAATTATGTATCTTAACAAACATACATATATATAAATATAGACAAAAAGAAGAATTATATGAAATTATATTAAAGTGCTAACAAAGGGTACTATGCGATGATTTCGGTGAAACCCAGTTCCCGCAGAAAATCGCTGAGTAGGGATAGCTTTGAAAGACGGTTTTGTCCCATCGTATTTCGAAGTCTATTTTTTTTAATTTTCTTTTTTGAAAATGAGCGCTCTCCATTGCAATTCGACACCATCAAAACCAAATACATACTGAGTGCAATTTCAATGTTTGGGAATGTAGCTCTAAAATTTTTAACTCAAGAATGTGATAGTGAAATAGCTCGGTAGATTGGTCTTTTCTATAATCTTTTTTGTATAAGTTGATCAAAGATAGAAATTGAACCAACTCATTCCCAAGACTAGGCTCCAAATCATCTTTGTATACTTTCACCAATACCTCTACTGCAGCACGCAAATTTGCAGCATCCACCTTCTCTATGTGATTGATAAATCCAAATCACGTATGTACAGCTTCGTATGCATGCATCTTTTAGTAGGAGAAACACATAGATGATCGATAACTGGGATAAAACCGGATACTTTGATTTTCTCTTTCGGTGACAGATTTGCGTCTTGTGCTTTCATATAATCGAGTGGATTCAATCGCACATTTCTTGTTATGGTGCGTTATTGTACATATTGGTTAGTACTACATATTTCTTTAGCTGCTTTCTCGTATTGACCAAAATCGTCACTTTTGGATTCAACGTGTTTGAAGCCTCGAAGATGTCGTTCCAAAAGATAGCAAATAGAGCGGTTTCGAGACAGCTCATCTTTCGTAAAAGGTTCAATGCTTCATTCCTCACGATGTCTTTTTGCTCCTTATCCAGAAGATATGCTGGTAAGAGCTCCTTTGATTTCAGCATAACCATCGACAATAGCTATCGTAGCTTCAGCTCGACAAGACCAACGAGTATCGCTAAGCTTTTTTAAAACGTAAAATTTTCAGCTTTTCTTCAGCGATAATTTTTAAGTCAGAACTTGGTATCGCTCTGTACAAACTGTGAAAAACGTATATAAATTCTGAACGAAATCGAAGAACAGCCGATGGACAAGAGTTAGCAGCTGCCTTTCCAACTAAATTGAGAGAATGAGCACAAAATGGTACAAACGCCGATAAATGATTTTTCTCCAAAATAAGAGCCGGCATTCCTCTCTATTTAGTACTCATGTTTGCAGCATTGTCATATGATTGGCAGCGGCAATCCGAAATGTCTATTTGATGGTCACTTAAAAATTTTAGTAAAGCGTTTGCTATGGCTCCGCCGGTATGGCCGCAGTTTGGTAAAATGGTGATAAATCTTTCTTTTGACATCGATCCTTCAATATATCTAACAAGTATAGTTAGTTGGTCAATATGAGATTCGTCGGGAGTAGAATCCACTACTCGTCGGAATTTGAAATATTGGGTCCCCTGTTTTGTGGAGGCCCAGGGCTATTGCCCCGGCTGCGCTCCCCTAAATCCGGCACTGTTTATCTGTTATCTATATTACTCTTGGTTGAATCAACGGATCCGACGGATTGTATGGGTTGGGCTCTTACACGGCGTCTTAACGAGCAATATAGCATTATATGAAACTCGTGGAGACTATAAATAGTATTCTATAACAAATCGTATTCCATATAAGCCATAAAGCTACGAGCAGACGGTATGCGAAAGTTGCATATATATGCGAGTCTTACGTAATTTTTGCGTCATAATATGCGATTCTTGCTCGCATATCGTCTGAACGCCTTTTTGGGACAGTCCGCAAATGCTCGCAAACCATATGCGGGCGATATGCGATACCCATCTCGCAAATCGATTTGCGACTTTTCCGCATATCGTGTGAACACGCTCGCATATAATTTGTGACAATTTGCAAACATATGCGAGCATTTGCGAGCGTCCCAACCATATGCGACCGCACGAAAACAGAACATTGCATATTCTGCCATTTGCGAGCAAACAGTTGTAGAGTTCAGTTAAACAAACAGTTGGTTCTTGTGAGTGTTTAAAATTATTGCAAAAGCAATGTCCAGATTCATAAAAACAAGGAACAATTCTTTTGACACATATTCATATAATATATTCATGAAAAGATAGGCAAAAGTTTTCACTAGTGAGTTGTTAAGTCCCACGCCATCTATTGTCGGTCCAGTTGCGAGCCCTTCCGGAGCACCAAGCGGATCGCTTGCGCAATTCCCTGAACCGTACTCCCTTGGATTTTTTGTCCGATATTGAATCGCAGTCGCCGGTCCATTTTGTCGAGGGGAATGGACCAAACATAAATGTGAATGATGTGGAGCAGATCTACGTGCATAGTGATGATGACGGGAACACATATATGTGTTTGCTGGGCAGACACCAGAACGTCCAGCACAAACAATTAACTCGGAGATCCCCGACGTCGAAGTAGTTAAATCACAAAATGAATAGGCGCGTTCTCTTTACTTCTTTAATCTTTAATCATCATTATAATAATAAATTAAAATAAAAAAAGTATAAAAGTATTAGTTAATTTAATGGATAAATTAAATGTGGCCATATTGCCATTCAACTTCGCCTTCTTCAGTGAAGTAGTGCGAAAATTCTTTTTGAATGTTTTTTACGTCGGGCAAATGGTCTCGCGATGGCAATGCTTCGAGCGGATACATTGTCGAGCTCTGACCGTCGTTGGCACGCCACCCACCAGGGGTCACTATGTTACCATCGACATCGTATTGGTCAAAAGAAGAATTCGGCGCATATTTCGCTTTATTTGTGCTTATTAAATAATTGTGAACTACGCAACAGGCGAGTGTCACTTTCTTCGTTTTTTCGGCATCCAAATTTATGGGTTTCCGTAGGACACGAAAACGTGACGACATGATACCGAAGACATTTTCAATGATGCGGCGTAGTACATGACTCAAACGATAGTTAAAAACCCGCTGTACCATTGTTAGACCGCGTTGAGCATTCGGTTTCATTACGTTTGGCCGCATAGCGAACGCATCGTCCGCGACGAGAACGTACGGAACGGAAATCTCTCGTCCAGTCAGTGCTTTCGGTGGTGGTAAACACAGCTGGTTCATGGTCAATGCTTGACCGAAACTGCAACGGTTGAATACGCCACCATCCGATTGTCGTTCATTGCGACCGACATCTAGATACAATAATTTGTATTCCGCGTCTGCAATTCCCATCAATACAATGCTATGCGTTACTATATGAAACAAAAAAATTAGTGCCGATTAAAAGCGAATTAGCAAACAAATAAATACCTTTATAATTATAAAAGACGCTGCCAGCATTAGGCGGTGTCACCATCACAACGGGCTTGCCGTCTACTGCTTCGATGCAGTTGGGAATGTGCCATCGCTGGTTGAACGCTTCTGCTACTGCCTCCCACTCGCTTTCGCTTTTCGGCATTTATCCACAAAAAATTGAAAAGGGTCAATAAAAATAATGAAATTATGGTGCAAACACTCACTTTAAAATAGTCGACTACAAGAACTTTGTAGATCGCGTCCAACACTTCCGGAATTATAGTCGAAATAGTATTCACTGGAATGCGGAAAAGGTATTGCAAAGACCGACGCAGGAATGCTTAATCGCATGTTCGTGTCTGCTTTTTCGATCAGCGGCTTTACCAAACCAAGTAAATGATCAAATTGATCGGCCGACATGCGAACGAAACCGCGATATAAATCTGGTTCATTGCCACGTAATTCCAGCAACAATGTTGCAGCCAATCCTTTGTCCACACACGACGCATATGTTTCACTTTTTTCGAATTAGCTTCTTCGCCGTCATTTTCCAGCATATCTAATGCCAAAACAGCAATAGCAGCCCACTTTCTTTTCGACATTTTAAATTTTATTCAGCACTTTAAAATGTTTGAGACGAGGTATGCAAAAATCAGCAACACAATACACAAAGTGACAGATCGATGTTATGTTCGCAAACCTGCATATGTTTGAAAATATGTGATGTGCAATTTCTGTCGCATATCGTGTGAATACCTCGCATATAGGCCTCAACATTTGCGATCCCATTTGCGGACATATCATATGCGAGCACCTTGATCACAAATGCATTTGAGATTTTTGGGGCAAAAGTTGCATATCGTGTGAACACGCCTATATGCGAGTTTGCGAGCAATGTCGTACGTATGGAATTTGCCTCACATTTGCGAGTTATTTCGTGACGTCAGCACTCGCATACATATGCGACTTTCGCATACCGTCTGCTCCAAGCTCATAACATTCAATGAATAGTATTGTATGGGCTGTCATTTCTATGAAGTGCTTCACTCTTCGATATTTTCACCATTCAAATAGTAAGCTATGAAATGCCGTCCATTTTATGGTATTCTATATTTCTTTCTTCTTATGAAAAATAACAGATGGGAAGTTATGAGACGCGGTATGAAGGAAGACTTCAGCGAATTTATTTTGTAATCTAATAAAGAATACTAAATAGCACATTTCTCAACAATTTCTTTATCTCTATTTCTTGTCAAACAAACCTTAATATTATTCCGTTTATTCAGAAACTTAATCATTTTAAGTTTTTAAGTTGTTTTGAAAGAAAAATCATAGTACAATCTATTTGCGAATGAGTGACATGAGGTGATTGCATCTATCAGTTTGCCTAGCAATACACTTGTTGATCCGTTGCCGTAGTCGCATATCAATAGATATTGATCAGTCTTTTGCATGGAAACTTTTACCGGCTTTCTTATCAGAAAAACAAAAAGGTTTGTGAAAAAGTCGCGACAACACAAACGACTATGCATTTTTTTTTTCTTATAATTTGCCTTACGCTAAAGGGTTTTTTTCTGTTATTACAGTACCCTTATAGTGCTAAGAATACAGCGTAAGCATTTGTGTTTTAACAGCAAGCAGCACCTGGCAATATCGTATTTCATGCATGCTTTTCGATGCTACTTATTATTAGAAAGAATGGAGAGATAGGAAAGAAGTGTTTGGGTGCAGTTGTAGGGTTTTTATTCACGGGTGGTGTCTAAATTGCTTAGGGCGATTACGATTTCATGTATTCGATATAAAGTAATGGACTTGGCCGGGATTCGAACGCACGACCTTCCATTCAGTAAGCGAATAGAGTACTACACCGTTGCCACCCGTTTAGAAAAGTGTTGTTTCTTACATTCCACTTACCTGATCCGCTTTTTCGCTCACTTCTGACCATTTACCCGTCGTCCTGCTGGAAGATTGGTTAACTGGTCGTCTTACTGGTCGTTCGTTTCCATGAGTTATGAGGATCGACAAAAGCAGCCATCGAACCCAATGGTCGCGACAAAGAGTCATGGGTGAGGAGGACAATCTCTTGGCACCACCCAACGCGAACAGAAAGGGAGGGCAGAAAAACCCCAACAAAGCGCCGAAAGGTGTTGATAGATATCCCTTGAAAGGAGAACACCAAAGAAACTACGAGTAGTCAAACCCCAAAAGGGCAGGTCGCCCAATGTAGAATGGATGAAGTATTTTATTTCGAGATTGAAAAAACTGAGTTTATTTTATCAATGACAATGAAATTGTTTATTGTAAATAATTACTGTAATGCGAGTGGATAAACAATATTCTTGGTTTTTTCATTTGGTGAGAAAATGAACAATTTGTTCGGCGTTCCAACTCTGGAGCAAGCAACATATAGCTGGCAATGGGAAAAACATGGATTCTCTAGATTCAATCCCGCAACAGCAAGCGATTGTCCTTGAGCTTTATTGATTGTAATCGCAAAGGCTAGGCGAACAGGAAATTGCAATCGCTTGAAATTGAACGGTAGATCGGTGGGTATCATCAGAATTCTTGGAATGACCACATCTTCTCTTTTGCTTTTACCGCTAATAATTTTTGCTTCAATATCATTGGCAAAATCATACCAATAATAACAAACAATAACAACTGTGTGTGTAAGTAATGGCAACGCAAGTCAATTTTATTGAATCGAACAATCATCACAGCATGTCTGTGTGTGTGTAAAGTTCAACGAACACATTTGCTTAATTTTTCATAAAAAAATCATGCAAATATTGCGAATGTTTTCATGTTTATGATCTTCTTTTCCTTTCGATTTTTCTTCTTATTATTTCATTTACTCCTGTTATGTTTTGTGGTGTTCTTCGTTTCTTTTGCTTGGTGCTACTTCACCATGGAGCCTACCGCCCTAAGCCGTATAAAGCGCGGCCCCCTCTTTCCTGCTGTATAAAGCGCGGCTCGCTGAAATGAAGGCAATTTACTACCACAATAATAATAAGAGTCAAGACGTGTGTTCAAGACTGATTTTATTACCGATATTATGCTATTCTAAGCAACAATCATTTCAATGTTCGATTCATAACTTACTACACAACATATGAATCTGATCCAGTTGACCCATATAATACGTGGTGGGTGCAATGGATGAAAATGTAAACAATAGCAAACACATGAACTTACGCGAACCTCATCGTAGCATGAATCACTGTCGATACCAATTGAATGCCATGTGACACCTCCCGGGTATGTGGAGCCATACAATGTTACATAATGTTTTCTCGTATTCTGTGTGCTTGCATTGAATCACACTACAGTTTATACACAAATTTAAAAATACCTATGTTTCTTATATGAACGTAAAATTCCACGCTATGATTAAATGCCAGCGCCAGCTATCGGCAGGGGGTCGGACCGCTCTATAAACCTTCCTTTTGACTTTTCAAAACTATACAGCGTACACACACACATACTTCGAATTTTATAAATATAGATACATAGATTTAAATGTAATAATATAGTTTGGTACAATCACAAAAAATCCGTTAGCTGGCGTTGGTTGTCAAGACTATTTATACATTTGAAAACTTTCAGTATTGCATGTTTCATTCATTTCATTACGTATAAAAAAATCATTTGCTGCGCGTGTGTCTTGGAAAAACTCGAGAATAGCTCGAAGGATTTGAATGATTCTGTTTTTGCAGAACCCGACACACTAAGACCAATAAAGAGGTCCATTGTGATACCACACGGATCTATCTTCTTCCTACTCACTAAACCAGTTTTAGCTTTTGATAAATTTTGAAAGACTGACGATAGTTATGAAATCTGTGAGATCACTGTTAAAGAAAGATCCAAAATAAAGTTTTCGTCTTTGAGGGAGAGCAAGTTTCAGCTATTTTATCTCAAATATGTCCTATGCGAGTTCAAAAACGATGCAAAAAAAAAACAATCTCGCATTATGCAATGAGCAAATATGCAATGTGCAAAAATAAAGTTTAAAGGATTGTCGCCTCCTTGAATGCCCTTTTAAAGCCTTTGCATTTACTGGCAAAATTTATAATCATAATAATATAAAGGTCCTAGTTTGGGTAATCAAAATATATGTAGGTACACATCATCATTTGATTATAGCCCTATAAAAGGATTTTCCAAATGCCTGCCAGCTGGAAACTAAGTTATTCTACGACTGGCGTTGTCTGAAATGCCCATCGGCGTTATCAAATCATAACCCCCATGTTGTTGGATAGTTAAGCATTCTGTTGCACTCCTGCTGTAAGAGGTTAAAATTAAATAAAATTGACTACCGAACTGGATATGATTGTTTGGAACTACTTTTACCAGACATTTCGAAAGGCTTAAATTGAGTTATTAGTATGTCCATTTACGAGTTGTCTGTGTGATATGAGATAGGAGATAGAAGATGTAGGTGTGATATAGACAAATTTTGTGCAAACAACCCAAAACGGTATACCCAAACCAGATGTAAGATTAAAGAAATAGGTACTCATACTTCGAAAGACTCCTTCCAAAAAGTCAGTATAGGGGAAAATTTATTAGGGTTAAATGAGTTATTTTTAGTAGTAGGTACGGTTTCTGTTTTCGGGAATAGAATTATGTATAATTATCTCAACTTCTGTGCATACGGATGTAGCTGAGTGTTGAAGATGAATAAGTATTGTAAGTCTAAGAATACTTCGCGAAACTTTCATATCTGTAACAGAGCGCAGTTTTTCCTCAGGGTGATACAGCGTTGGTTGAGAAAATATTCCGCACTGTGACCTGTGAAGCTTTTACGTGCTAAAGATTCACTACAACTACTTTGTTATAAAATTCAGATCCCGATCCCGAACTAGCCTAACCAAGTTCTCTATAGTAATTCGACAACACTACACGTAAATGGATAAAATGTATGCTAGAGGATAAAACAATAAAAACCTCATTAGGCAACAATAAACTCAGTGTGACAGCTGCGAAAGGATGCCCCAAAGGAGGAGTACTCTCACCCCTGCTGTGGTCCATCGTACTAATTGAGCTACTGATCATTCTCAGAATGATGGTTTCTATATCCAAGGATATGCAGACCCTAATCAGGGGTAAATTCGAAGACACAATCTCGCATCGCCTCCAGAGGGCTCTGAACCTGGTTGCTGAATGGTGCACAAAAGTTGGACTTAAAATCAATCCCAAGAAAAGCACTATAGTTGCATTCACCAAGAGAAGACTCAGAAATGCTACACTCTTCGGTAAAAAAATAGAGTTCTCAACGGAAGTTAAATATCTAGGAATCACACTAGACGAAAAACTTATATGGAACGCTCACCTTACCAAAACTATTGATAAGGCCAGGACCTCATTATGGACCAGCAAAAGCCTACTTGGTAAAAATTGGTGACTTAACCCCAAAATGACACTATGGATGTATGTACATGGCAATAACATGACCTATCATCACGTATGCAGCCGCCGTTTGGTGGTACAAATCAACGCAGAGGTCAGCACAGGTCAATGAAATACACCGACTAGCCTGTGTCTGTGCAACTGGTGCGATGAAAACTGCACCAACAGCTGCACTTGAAATTATACTAAACATCCCTCCACTTCACATAGAACTCATGAAAGAAGCTATGGTAAATGCCTATACGCTCATACAAAAGATGAATCAAATTCGAACATAGATCACTCTGCAATCCTACGGGAACTCAGAGAACACGAAGTACTTGGAATACACATAACAGACAAATGTCTACCAAGATATAACTTCCGACACAACTTCAAGGTGACATTCCCAGACCCTCTAAACTGGGAACAGAATAAACCTTCATTTGCCAAAGATTCACATGTATGGTACACAGACGGATCCAAAACAAATGAAGGAGTTGCAGGAGGAATATACGGTCCTCGCACTTAAACATGCCTATACGCTAGTATCTTTTTTTTTTTTTTTTATAATTTGCTTACGCTAAAGGGATTTTTTTTTCTGTTGTTACAGTACCCTTATAATGCTATGAACACAGTGTAAGCTACTTGGTATTAGAAAGAATAGAGAGATAGGAAAGAAGTGTTTGGTTGCAGTTGTAGGGTTTATCTCCACGGGTGGTGCCTAAGTTACTTAG
Organism: Portevinia maculata; assembly: GCA_949715645.1. Lineage (NCBI taxonomy): Eukaryota > Metazoa > Arthropoda > Insecta > Diptera > Syrphidae > Portevinia > Portevinia maculata. Next base: position 11,904,482 of record OX454525.1, on the reverse strand, counting down.
GGAGATTACGATTTCATGTACTCGGTATAAAGTAATGGACTTGGCCGGGATTCGAACGCACGACCTTCCATTCCGTAAGCGAATACACTACTACTGCACCATTGCCACCCGCATCTATGGACACAAGCAACACGGTATCAACGCCTTTGAAATAACAACAAAACTGGTCTGGGATTGTCTAAAACTCCTACAACTACTGGGCACCACAAACAAAGTTCAACTGATTTGGGTGCCTGGACACAGTGGAACAAACTAGCCAGAACAGGATCCGCATCTCCATTTATGATGCCAAGACCGTTCTGCGGGCTACCAATAAACACTATTAAAAGTTGTGTTGAAACCTGGCTTGAGGAAAAGAAGCTCAATTTCTGGAGAGAAACCGAAGGAAACAGGCAAGCTAAAAACTTTATGCCAAATAGTTGCCACAAAAAAACAAAACAACTATGTACTACAACTAAGTAGAAGCCAAATTCCATAGTCACAGGCTTCCTCACAGGGCACTGCCGTGCCAAAAAAACACCTGATAACTATGGGCATAGCACAAGACAATACCTGGAACGAGGACGTGGAAACAGCAGAAGATATATTATGTGAATGCAACTGTTTATTCAAGACGCGTCAACGTTTCCTAGGTAAATTCTACATTGAAGCAGCAGCTCAAATCTTATTCTAAAGGATGAATTAATTTTAAGGGCCGATGTTGATTTTGAATAAAACACAAATTATTTAGGAAAGTATTGTCATTTCTTTTTATTATGATAATATTGGTATGGTGCAATTATGTATGGAACACAATATCGGCCAAATGGGCGCCGCGACTTCGGCGGCACACCTCCATCCGATGGTCCAAATTTTAGATGACGCTGAGGCATAATTGAGGTTCTATGCCGTTAATGTGCCGAATTATCTCATCCTTTAGCTCTTGAATTGTTGCTGGTTTATCGACGTGCACCTTTTCTTTCAAATAGCCCCAAAGAAAAAAGTCCAACGGTCCAAAGTCAAATCACATGATCTTGGCGGCCAATTGACATCGCCACCACGTGAGTTAACAGCCATTGAATTTGTCGCGCAAAAGAGCCATTGTTTCGTTAGCTGTGTGGTAAGTGGCACCGTCCTGTTGAAACCACATATCGACCACATCCATATCTTCCAATTCGGGCCATAAAAAGTTCGTTATCATCTCACGATAGCGAACACCATTCATAGTATCTGCCTGACCGGCCTCATTTTGGAAAAAATACGGGCTTATGATGCCGCCAGCCCATAAACCGCACCAAACAGTCACTCTTTGTGGGTGCATTGGTTTTTCGACAATCACTCTTGGATTATCATTCGCCCAAATGCGGCAATTCTGCTTATTGACGAATCCACTGAGGTGAAAATGTGCCGCATCACTGAAGATGATTTTCTTCGATTGATGATCCACTGTTGTCATTTCTTGCCACCATTCTGACCCTTGACGACGCTTGAAATGGTCAAGAGTCTTTAGTTCTTGAGCCAATTGCACCTTGTAAGCGCGTAAATGCAAGTCTTTATGCATAATGTTCATCAACGACGAGCGTGAGAGGTGCAATTGTTGGGCACGACGACGAGTTGAGGTGGACGGCTCTTCAGCCACACTATCGCGAACAGCAGCAATATTTTCTGCAGTACCAGCTGTACGAGCATGCGTGTTTTCACATCTTCTACAGACCCGGTTTGCTCAAATTTTTGCACGATTTTTCCGATTGTACGCACGTTTGGACGATTAAATTGACCGAAAAAATCACGAAGTGCACGATATGCATTTTGATTTGAACGCCCACTTGTAACGTTTTATAAAGTTATTCCTTCACCATTACAAGTAAAGGTGCAGGAATACGGGATGCTCTCGTAAGAAGCCATGATGGAGAATCTCCGCTCGTCATTCTGTAACGATTTATATTACCGTACGGTATGATGGAGAAGTCTGTAACGCCTCTCCATAGGTAACGAAATTTCCTATCAAATACCGAATGTAGTTCCGCTCGCCATTCTATACCAATCGCACCGTACACCGGGAGATGGACGGTCGACCGGTGGATTACCCCAAGTCGTGCACTCGAGGTCCAAGACGGAAGCTGATCTGTATAATCAATATTAATAGAAAAGGTGGTAAGCTGGTGTGAGGCGGATAAGGAGAATCACCGAGTATCATTGCATCTCACTGGTCGAACCGTAACCGGATCCACGCACAGTAGTGCGTTGCTGTAATTACGACCTAGTTCCTCAAAAAAAAAAAACCTTCGCCCCGTAAACTACCTTTATGACGTTAGGTACAGAATCCACGATCAGTCCGGGCAGATGGGATCAAAAGGGTGTTCAGGCCTTTGAAGCGTAGGCATGCTAGCCGTTGCCCGTCCTAGCTCGAAGGATGGGGGGGGGGGGGGGGGGGGGGGTTCTTGCGACTCCAGCTCTGAACGGTGTTACGTTTTTTTTATACATGCCTCAGATTCGATGTAGTTATCTGTAGGTTAGGTTAGGTTAGGTAAGGTGGCTGCGAGGGCGTGAGCCCAGGCACACTTAGGCCGCAGTTTCGGCCCGTTGTGATACCACAGAAAGGGGGGGGGGGGTGTTCTGCCGGTCGTCGCTCGGCCTACTTGGTTCTCTGTGATTGCCTCCTGTGAGGTAGTGGTCTTAGGGGGAAGATACTCCTGAAGGGGTCAGGGTGTGCAGCCCGGCTGTGTTTCGCATGGGTTGCGATGTGTTGGGTGTCTAGTGCAGAGGTTTAGTTGGTTACCAAACTGTGACAGAGGGCGTGACTGAAGATAGTCCAACCCCGCTACACGCATCGCGGGCGTGCGGCTTGTGGCGACTGTTGCAGTACGAGCCTCAAGTTACACCATTCCGCGGAAAGGAGCAGGGAGGGGCGGCCTTGATAGTCGATTTGGAATTATGATGACTGAGTTCGGGGATTTGTGGTGCAGGTTTTGAGGCATGGGAGAGAAACAGAGTGTGGTGACTGTTGCAATCTAACCTCCACTCTGTTCCCGTTTTGTCTGCGTAGCGGGGAGGCAGCAAGGCCGGTGGAGACCGTTTCAGTCGATCCGCCGGGTTACTGTCTCGCCCTCGGAGTGGAGTTCTGACTGAAGTGACTGATACAATCTAACTACAGTGAGAACTCTTTTCCTTTGCAGGGGAATAGGTTTGGGGTGGTCTGCGGGAGGGGAGTGGGAGGGGCTCAAGTCATCGTCCAATCCGTCCCCTAGCTCAGCTGGTTACAAAACTGTGCCAGAGGGCGTGACTGAAGGTAGTCCAACCCCGCTACACGCATCGCGGGCGTGCGGCTTGTGGCGACTGTTGCAGTACGAGCCTCAAGTTACACCATTCCGCGGAAAGGAGCAGGGAGGGGCGGCCTTGATAGTCGATTTGGAATTATGATGACTGAGTTCGGGGATTTGTGGTGCAGGTTTTGAGGCATGGGAGAGAAACAGAGTGTGGTGACTGTTACAATCTAACCTCAACTCTGTTCTGTTAGGTTTGGGGTGGTCTGCGGGAGGGGAGTGGGAGAGGCTCAAGTCATCGTCCAATCCGTCCTCTAGCTCAGTTTAACCATTTGGACCTAGTGACGAATTTGCTGATACAGCCAATATCTGCCTCACTGAGATCATTTAGATCATCGAGGAAATAGTTGCCGAGGATTTGTTTCCTTGAATTGGCTAGTGCGGGGCAGTTGCACAGGAGATGAGTGGTGGTTTCTTCCTCTTCGACGTCTCTACAGCTTCTGCAGAAGTCGTTTGAGGGAGCACCCAATCTGATGGCATGTCTGCCTAGAAGGCAGTGCCCGGTGATTGCTCCGATTACAGAGCTGATATTTTTCCTGCTGATGGAGAGGAGTTTGGATGTTCTCTTCGCATCGTATTTGGTCCAAATTTGCTTTGAGGACACACATGTACTGATGCTATTCCATCTGTTATTTGCTTCTATTAACGCGTTGTCTAGAAGTTTGAGTTTCAGTGTCTGAATGGGTACCGCCGGTGTCTCTCTGTTGTCAGAGAGTTCTTGTGCGGAACCCCGTCTGGCTAACTCGTCCGCCTTGCAGTTGCCTGGAATATCACTGTGACCGGGTACCCAACACAGTGAAGTGTTACATCTGACCGCGATCTCGTTAAGAGATTCTCGGCATTGTTTTACCAACTTGGATCTTATTGTTGGTGATTCTAAGGCTTTAATCGCTGCCTGACTGTCTATGTAAATCACGATAGTTTTTCCATCTATCGGGCTCATAGAGAGTCTGCGTGCTGCTTCGCGTATAGCCGTGACTTCTGCCTGAAATACACTGCAGTGGTCAGGCAGTCGTAGTACGACACTGAGCGCAGGGTTGTCTGAAAACACGCCCGCCCCTGTGCCGTCGGCTGTCTTTGACCCGTCGGTGTATATTTCAATGGCGTCATTGTTTACAATGCGACCTTCTTCCCAGCTGGCTCGGTCTGGGATGGCCGTCTTGTATTTATTACTGAAATCTAGTGTTGGGATTAGATAATCCGTATTGTTGGGGATCTTGTGGGCAGTTAGGATGCTGCTGTGCCCAAAGTGTGAACTTTGCCACGAATTGGATTCTCTTAATCTCAGGGCCGCCTTAGTGGCCGCCATCTTCCCATAGATATCAATGGGGAGGAGGTTTAGAAAAGTCGTTAAGGCTGCCGTTGGTGTGGATCTTAAGGCTCCTGTGATGCATATGCAGGCTGCCCTCTGGACGCGTTCCAGGGCGCTTGCGTGGCATTGCTTCGATATTGCAGGCCACCATGCTATGATACCGTAAGTGAGGATAGGTCTAACGACCGCCGTGTACAGCCAGTGAGTTATCTTAGGCTGTAGACCCCATCTGGAGCCTAAGGCCTTTTTACAGGTGTAAATGGCAATCGTTGCCTTCCTTATGCGGTCTTGGATGTTTGGTTTCCAACTGAGTTTGCTATCTAGGATCGTTCCCAGATATTTAGCTTGACTGGAAAATTTGAGTGGTTCGTTGTTGAGCGTAGGTGGCGTTATCTCCTGAACCTTAATTTTCCTTGTAAATAAAACCAGTTCGGTTTTTGATGGGTTAACATTGAGCCCGACTTTAATGGACCAGGAGGATAGTTTCCTGAGAGCTGATTCCATTAGGTCTCTGATCGTGTGGGGGAATTTCCCCGTTATGGCAATAGCAATGTCGTCCGCGTAGGCCGTAACTTTGCATCCATCCTCCTCTAGGTTGGAGATGATCTCATTGACTACTAAGATCCATAGTAGCGGTGAGAGCACTCCTCCTTGTGGTGTGCCTCTGTACACTGACCTCCTGGTCAGACAGCTGCCGAGCTCCGCCTGGATCAGCCTGGTTTCTAGCATATTCTTTATCCAGGTACAGAGGCAGCTGTCCACGTTTAGTCTGAGGAGTGCATTCGTTACGGCTTCTGTATTGACATTGTTGAAAGCCCCTTCTATATCCAGAAAGGATACCATCGTGTACTCTTTGTGATACAGCGATTTTTCGATAGTGCTGACTAGCGAATGAAGTGCAGTTTCTACTGAAAAACCTCTTCGGTAGGCGTGTTGACACCTCGAAAGGGAATTGTTTTCCAGGTTTGAGCGTATGTAGTAATCTACAAGTCTTTCCAACGTTTTCAGTAGGAATGAAGTTAGACTGATAGGTCTGAAGTCTTTTGGAGAACAGTGTGAAGCTTTACCGCATTTTGGTATAAAGACCACTTTTACCGTTTTCCAAACTGTGGGCGTAAAGCTGAGTTTTAGGCAGCTATTGAAAATCGCCATTAGCCAGGGTGTGAGAGTCTCGATACTCTTCTGTAGCTCTATGGGTGTGATACCATCTAGTCCAGGTGATTTGTATGGGAGGAAGCTATTAATTGCCCACGCCAGTTTGCGATTGTCAGCAATATGCTCCGGAACACTTTGGACCCTGTGGTTGTGCTGTGTAGGGGGATTTACCTCTACTTTGTTGCCTGGGAAGTGTGTATCCAGTAGTAGCCCTAAGGTCTCCTCGCTGGTTGAGGTCCACACTCCTGCTTGGCTTTGTATGACGCTAGGTATTTGTGGAGATTTTGAGAGGATCTTACGCAGCCGACTGGAGTCGCTTGTTTTTTCTATGTTCTCACAGAAAGATTTCCACGACTCCCGCTGTGCTCTCTTTACCTCCTTTTTGTAGTTTTTAAGACTGTCTTTATAACTATCCCAGTCGGCTGGGTTTCTTGAAGACTTGGCCTTGTTAAACTTAATCCTGCTATCTCTGCGCAGAGAAGCTACCGTGGAGGTCCACCACGGGGGTTTACCTCCTTCTTTGTGTCTGCTGGTGGGGCAGGCCTTATTAAAGGCTTTGTTCATGGCAGACGTTACTGCGTTCACCATTTCATCTAATTCTTCCGGTGAATTAGGCTGTCTAATTTGGAAGCTGTCTAGTTTCTTTTTGAGTACAGAATTATAGACTTGCCAATTTGTGTTTTTTGGGTTCTTAAACACTGTCGTTGGGGGGGTCTCGAATTTAAGATTGAAGAGTATGTAGCGGTGGTCCGAGAATGAGACTTCGCTAGATACTTTCCAATTTTCTATAACTATATCAGGTGAACAGGTGGTCAGTGTCAGGTCAATGACTTCCTGCCTGATTCTGTTTATAAAGGTGGGTTCAGACCCTATGTTACACACTACGAGGTTAGTTTCAATTATATATTCAAAGAGTAACTCACCCCTTTTATTGATGTCACTGCTTCCCCATATGGTGTGGTGCGCGTTTGCGTCAGCACCTACCACCAGTGGGGTGTTACTAGCAGCCGCTGTCTGTACCGTCCTGCGTATCGTGTTTGATGGAACTTCTCCCGTATCGTCATATGGGAGGTACGCTGACGATATCCACAGCGGTCCCTTTCCGGCTCGATCTAACCCCACGCAAGTGAAGTCAGGTTCGCTGTAATTCGGAAGAAGGAAAGCTTTAATATTATTCTTTGCTAATATGCACGTTCTGGGTTTACCTGAATTTCTTACATAAAACAAGGAATAGTTTCGTGCCCTGAGTCCAGATATGCGGTCGTTGTTTGTGACCCATGGCTCTTGGATAAGGGCGATATCTTCCCCACCTTTTTCCAGGCGGAGAAGTAGATTAGCCGAAGCTATTTTAGAGTGGTGAAGGTTAATCTGCACTAGTCGTAGCATCATCGCTGACTAGTACATGCGTCTCTATTATTGTGGTGTCTCCGTCCTCTGATTCAGAGGATGGTTCTCCACTGTTTTGCTCTTGAGGGAGCGGATCTTGTGATGAAGCAGCCCCCGATGTCGAGGGTTGTTCATCTACTTTTCTTCCATCCGTATCTGTTTCCAGAGAAGAACTTTCGGGCGTAGCCTCTAAGCCAAGACTACTTAGCGAGGATACCATGCCTGCGAGTAGTCTCTCGTCCTTCTCATGGATTTTTAGGACCAGAGTGTCCATGCCGTAAAATATTTTGAACCCCTTTTTATTAAGGAGCTCAACTGATTCCTGGTTGAGGAGGAAGGATATGAGTCTTCCCCTCTCTTCGGGTTCATCGGCCTTTATGATCCTCCAATTTTCTGTTGGAAGATCGCGATTCTGTCTCTTGATAAGCCGGAGAATCTCGTCCGGCTTATTTGGTCCTGGGGGTACCCAAGTGCGAGCTCTTGGGCGGACCGGGATGTCGCTCCAATGAGCGACACTCAACTTGGCATCGACCCAGAGATTTGTTAGTCTCGGGATCGCTACCTTCAAAAAGTCTGCCGACATCTGGTCAGAGCACCTCACTAATTTGGCGCCGTTGAGGTACCACCCGTTGTCTGTGAAGGTGGGAAGTAGTGCCGAGGGGTCTCTGTCGCTAAAGGCGAGAATGTCAATAGTCAGTCTCGTCTTCAGCGTTCGCCAATTCTCGCCACTAATTCTCCCCTCATCATTGCTCCAGTCGCAGATGCCGAAGACCAAATTGTCCTTCGCTACCTCGTTGAAGGGTCTGTGCGCTGATTCAGCGCTCTTCGCCTTCTTCGGGGTTTTGGAGGTTTCGTCCTGTGATCTAGGACGTTTGGACGCGAAGTCCTTTTTATTAGCAGACGAGCTGCTCAGTTTTTTGTTTTTGTTGTTGTTTGGTGCGGATTGGGGGGGTCCTCCTGTTACAGAAAGGGCCTTCCCCGTTCTATTAGTTTGTGCACCGTGTTTGAGGGTAGGTCTCCCGTGTTCAGGAGTCGCTTCCCTTTTTTCGGTGCCCAACGCTAACGTGGTTTCGCCTGAGCCATATTTGGCTGGAGGAGGACGACCCCCTGTCTCAGGATGATCGGACTTCTCCGCCAGTATGTCTCTAGCCCACCGTACCGTGTCCCTATCTTTGTGGTCCCATGTATCCTCTGGTTTTTTAAGGATACGGTTCAGCTGGAACCTGGCTAAGCGGGTCATTTTGTGCTTGTTGGAACTGGGTCCGCCTCTATTACGTGCGGGCTTCCGACTACAGCTGGCCGTTTCGGCGCTTGTCGAACCCTCCGCATCAGAGTGCAATGTCTTGACGGATGCTGTCTCTGAGTCCGAGTAATTCACGGACTCTGGGCAGTCTTTGACTCTGTAGTTCAGTCGGTCGTCAGTCCCGTCCTGTTTCTCTAAGTCTTTCGTTCGTAAGCCTGCCTTAGAAGATGTCGCTAGGCTTTGTTGTTCTTGTTTTTCGTTTTTTTGTTTTGTTTTTGTTTGATTTTTGTTCATTGTTAGATTTGAGTCCCACGAGTAAGCCGGTGAGAAAAGGTCCACCCCAGCATTGCCGGTTCTACTGGGGTAAGGCTGAATACGACAGGCCCTGCCAGGGCACCTGAAGGAGCTCGTTATCGGTTGATAAAACCCTCAACCTTTCGTCCCTGGGCACGGTTTACATTGCGCTCGCACCACCACTAGAATTGGGTTGACTACTCTTTAGCTTCGGAGCCCTCCTCCGGAGACCTTACAGCATGGGAAGCCCTACTGCAATCGCTCTCCGGTATCAACGGGGTCTTACTGAGCATCTCCACCACGACAAGGTAAGTAGTCGAAGAAGATGTAGTTATCTGTAAATGTTAAAAAGGGTGCGGCGCGAAGATACTATGCTATTCGAGGGCTTATGTTGTTGTTATTCTTTTATATTCCCAGAGGTTGGTGAACTTGATGGTAATGAATCACCTGAGTGGGGGTTGCCCTCCCGCACATCATGAAACTATGACGAATCATAATGACCTTGGCTCAACATGTCACTCTAAATATTTATGAAGAGCCCCTAAGTGGAAAGTCTTCCCTTACCGTAGTCTCCCCTTACTTCTTAATGTCTGCGACAGTCTCCTCCACCTGATGTAGTTACCTTTCTAGCCCTGCATTATCTGAAAATTATTTGCAAAGGGGCCAACCAAAAGATATATGTATATGTTGTATAATATGATACATTTATTCAAAATAAAATATAATATGCTTAATTGTTAAAGTTCCTAAAATGTCTTAATATTAATTTTGCTTTTCTTCTACCATCATTATTTATAATCAGACAGCAATCGGGGCAGGTCAATATAATCAAAATATAATCTCACTTTATAGTACGACAATAACTATTATAGCATGGGTTCGTACCTCTGCTTAGCATTAAAAGAACCAAAAATTCCTAAACCGTGGGCGTGCGTGACTATCGCAACTCTCCACAAGGTCTCAGTGCATTGTATCACCGAAGGCGCACGATTTGTATCGCGTACCCTGGTTCGTATATTCGCTGTCACACTGGATGAAATATTTCTAGTTTCCCTAACGGTCCGCAGGTGGCGGTATAAAGATATTGAGAATCTAATTCGATTATGCAAACTAGCAAGTGACGATTTCTGAATTTTACGTCTGTCCCTGTAACACAAATCACTATAAGAAACCCTAGTTAATTTATAGATACTTCGAAATACACTGTTTCACACACTATTATGATGACGTAGATGATGTTCGTCTAAAGATATCGCGATAGTATAACCTACTGGGTCCGAAGGAGTGCACTGCTTCTGGATCGTATGCTGCAAAATGCTAAATGCAAAAACAAGTAAAAATCACACGACGAAAATCAGCGTTTCGAAGATTCTTCACAAATTTTATGACACTATGTTTCTACTAAGAACTGTTCTATTTTGATGGTTATGAAATCACTTTTAAGGTCAAATATACTTCTAAGCGACTACTTAGTGTTGAAATAAAATTTATATACGTCTACATAAAATCACTTAACACTAGCTTACGGACTTTTTCTGCTGCAGTTGATATAGCTATAGTTGCGGATGCGCTCTCGCTTGTCGAGATTTAGCGACCCTTTCTCGTGCTGATGAAGATTGGTCTCGTTGTGTGCCGATCCACTGGTGGATTCAGGTACTGTCCGAATGATTCGGGTGCTGTCCGTATGTATTTACGGGTGTTGAGAGTTTATTCTTCGTCTGCACGACGGGGTACTGAAGCGTGGGCACTGAAGCGTGCTCAGTTGTATTTTACTTTGATTTCTTAGAAGTTGTTCTCTGCATACGGGATGTTTTGCGTGTCTTAGATGATGATCTCTGCATAAGGATTGAGTTGCTTTTTCTTAGATGGTGTCTCTGCTGCGGGATGTGCTTTTTATGCTGTCGTGCAATTCATTTTTGTGGTTTTTTGTCTCCAGTTGCGTTTTCTGTTGAGTGAAGTTGTAGTAAAAAGATAGACTTATTTTTTATACTATTATTTTATTATCAAATTATATCACAACTTAAGTTTTGTTCGTTATTTATATTTTTCTAATTTTTGCGCTACGCGTTTCGAAACTTAGTTTCATATTCAGGGGCTTGTACTAATCCATTGTACATTCGCAGGGATTGGTGCAAGTGAGCGATGGAGTTCGTGAAGCACACGTTGGCGTGGCGCTCTGCACGATTACGAGGGTTATGATTGCGGTACATGAATTTAATCCTGCTTCGCAAACAGCGATGGACTGCTCGGTGCAATTAGGTGGTGTTATCCTGCGCAAACTGCGATGGAATTTAGATGCACTTCGTGACAGTTATCCTGCGCAAACTGCGATGAAATTTAGATGCACTTCGTGACAGTTATCCTGCGCAAACTGCGATGGAATTTAGATGCACTTCGTGACAGTTATCCTGCGCAAACTGCGATGAAATTTAGATGCACTTCGTGACAGTTATCCTGCGCAAACTGCGATGGAATTTAGATGCACTTCGTGACAGTTATCCTGCGCAAACTGCGATGGACGCCGCCGTTATCTATGAAACGATAATGCGGAATTAATACATTGGAAAATGTATTGACGGGATACGGGATCGTGGAATGTGGAATATTTAATATTCAAAACGATGCTTTCTTACCTTGAATAATCCACTGATGCTGGGATGTTTGAGGATTTGAAGATTTGACGATTGTTCGCTCGAAGTTGATGGTGATAATTTAATTTAACTTCGCCAACCAGCGCCGACGACGGCCAGAAAAAAGAACAATGCACCGTAGAGGTGGGTTTTTTATGCATGGTGGCCTGTCAGGCATCCGGATATATTTTTGTGTGCGTGTATTGGCACTACCTGCCAATACGAATTTCGACGAAGACTTAGGGGATGTGTTCGCAAATGATGAAAGTTGAAAAGAATATGAAATGAGTGTTCAACTGAGTGTATTTCAGTTGGACGACGAAATGCGATGAATAAATTATTTTATTCTGAACGTTGGTGATGACGGAAAAATACATCCCTTACACATTTTCATAATAAGCCTGAATAACTCTAACGCGTTGCTCGATTATGTATCTTTCCATGGTTCAAATTGAGTTAGTCTGAAATTGGGAAATGTCAAATAAAATGCAGAAAAAAACTTGACGTTTAGGTGTGGTTCAAATTCAACATCGGCCCATACAATTTAACTACCCTTTATTTATCATAGATATACCTGCAGAGTCAGTATTTCTATGAAAGAAACCGATGTGTCGTCGAAAGCCACAGCAATCTTCAGAAGGGAACAGGGCGTATTTTCTGTCTGAATGGACAGAGCCGTGACCTTCCCGAATTGAATCTTCAACGGCACTACTTCTTTGTCATTTGTATTTGGTTTGAATTTTTAACACTTCCTCACTCGTACCAGTGAGGAATATTCGAAAAACAAAAAAGGCAAGGTATTTTGGTAGAGCACCGCTTTCACAGGGTCTTTTAGTTTTCTACGTCACAGACAATTTCCCACTCGAAATTTTGGAGTTTTCCCTTATTCCCTGTCATTGTAGGTAGGTAGGTAGAAGTGGCGGTTCGGTTTGGACCCAGTTAGCACTTATTGTGCCTTTTTGTTACCACGTCTCGTGTGACCTATGTTGTAGTGGTTGTGAGAGATTTGGTGTGTGTCTATATCCAACCTGTGGAGTTGAGAAAACCCTGTCATTGTGACTCTTTATTGTTTTCAATAAACCCCGTACGAATATCTCACCTAACCTTACATAAAATAGGGACAGTGACACCGATGGAAAAAAGACCAGGCGTATTTCAAGCAGTGCTCTACGCTGTTAAAGAATGCGCCAAATACGTTTACTACATAGGTATCTGGTATTAAAGGCACCAACATCCATATATTCACGGATAGTCAATAAGCTATAAATGCGCTTAGTTCGCACACCATTGACTCGAACTCAGTCACCTTTCAAACACTCGGCTTAAGGAACAAAACCAACCTATCGTGAGTTTCGGGACATGAAGGATTTGATGGTAATGTAAAGGCGGATGAACTGACAAGAAACGGCTCAGAAACTCCATTCAAAGGACCCAAACCCTTCTACTGCATTCCTTAATTGGCAGCTATCGCAGCTATAAAAAAATCGGAACGATGTAAATTGTATTACTTCTAGGAATATGACCCCACATCTTAGACAAGCCCATCGAGCCATTCGGCGCTTGTACAGCAATGCCAATAGATGTCTAAATCTAGGTCGGCCTCTTATCAAAAGCTTAGTCAAGTATGTAACTGGTCACCACGGTTTATAATACCACATTAAAAAAAGAAAATGACTCCTCAGAGGGCCGGCTTTGTCCTGAACACTGCTCGTATGTGAAGCATTAAAGGAACATACTATGTAAGTACCATTCTTCTTAAGCCTGGAAGTACATGTTTTGTCGAATCGACGGCGCAGGTTATCATTCTTTCTTATTTTCGTCAGTCTTGCTTTTGTTTTTTGTACAGCGCTAGCTGTGTTTATGCTGCTTGTATGTAGGACCACCTGGCACGGACGGACTATACCCAGCTAAGGTACAACCAGTTACTACCGACTATGAAGAGAATCTTCATAGCTGGCCTAGCATTGGGATACATATCAACATCCTGGCATATGGTTAGAGTGGTATTTATACCAAAAATTGACAGAAGTGACTACTCACTCGCCAAGAGCTTCAGACCAATCAGTCGGGATCAATCCTCTCAAACATCTCTTGAGTTTGTTCTCTTTACGAGAAGGAGGAAGCTGATCTCAACCAGTGATACAAGGTGTCACAATCCACCTCTCCAATGAAGCAAAATATCTGGTAGTCATCCAGTAAACTTTTTTGGTCCAAGCATGTTGAGCTTTCTGGAAGTGAAACATGGCGCTTATAACCGAAAAGAGTCCTATGGATTTACACGGCTATTATAAGACCATTTGTAGCATATGCATCGGTTGTTTGATGGAATATGCTTTCACATAAATTCGTTACTCCCGCCCCTTGATGTTTACATCATGGGTGGCACAATCAAAGCTATCTCACGTTTAAAAAGAGGTGGCTTTTGGTATAACTCGCACTGGAGTTTAGATAAATTTGCGCGACGGTTGTCCTTCGACTCCTGTCTTATGGATATGACGTCCGATGCAATGACACTGGCACTTCGGATGGATCGCAACTAGTCGACTTTCCTCGTGTTTAGGGCTCCGATCAAGGATCTGAAGCTGGTATTTTCATGGAGAGTGAAAATATTAGACTTTTATTCTCGTTAGGCAAACATGCGTCGGTCATCCAAACGGAGACGTATGCTATCCTTATGGCTATGGACTATACTATGAGGAATAGGAGGGGCGAAGTATCTGCGTCTGTAGCGACAGTCAGGCTGCGTTTCAGGCCTTGCTTTAACCACCTAAATAATTCCAAAAAAAATAGCGAATGCAAGACTTCTCTGAACTTGGTCGGATGGCTAAATTGGCTTAGACTTTTCTGGTTCCCGGGGCGATATATCTGCATGCGTCCTCGGTCAGGGCTTCTATTGACGCTTGGGTTTCATAGGAACACAATGGCAGATGGCATGACTCTGCAGCATGCAGACAGACTAAATGAATTCTCCCCCAACGTCTGTACAAAATCTGCGGCATTCTTATTCTCTCTCACCAGAAAATACTGCAGCCAGACTACTGGCGTTCTTACGGGCCATTACGTTTTTGCCAAGCATCTTAAGGTCTTCGGGATAGGGGTCAGAATTAACCCGAGGTAGGCATACCGGTCGTAAGAGTCGACCAAAATTCACCCTTCGGGATAGGGATCAGAATCTACCCGAGGTAGTCATGCCGGTCGTAAGAGGCGACCAAAATCTACCCTCAGTATACCGAGTGCATAGAGTATACAAAAAATGCAATGATTAAAACAAAAAGATATAATACCCCAGGTGGCAGCCCAGTTCTACTGGAAAATCCACACTCTTCGGATGTAGGGTCTACGGATTCTGGGGAGAGCCATTTATTGCAATCATCCGACCCTTTTAAAAATAGTAAAAGGGTACCTAGATCACCACCAACGGGATCTGTGCCAAAAGCAGAAACTAATCGAAGTCCTACGACGCCAACAGATTTTGGACGTCTTTCGCGGGACTCAACGAAATGCAAAAGCTTCGAGGACGAAAACAAGGAACTCCGCACTAAGCTTAACCAAATTGAACAGCGTTACCAAGAACTTAAAAAAAGAGCTAGATCAGCTGAAAGCTGAGAACAAAGCAATTGTTGAATCTCAACTTAAAAAACAGGCAGAAGCCAAATCATACCGCTCAGCTAGCCGCGGTTATCATACGGACGAAGAAGAGCTAGTGCGCGAAACGGATTGGATCACTAAGAGGAGATCGAAAAAAAAAACGGAAAGCAGGCTCCTCACCAGAAGTCGTTGTGTTAAAAGATAGACAACCCAAAAAGGCAAATGCCAACGAAATAGAAACGCTAAGGAAAAAACCTCAAAATAAGGTATACCTTCCACCTTCAATTAACGTTGTCGGAGTTTCAGACTACAGCATGCTAAGTAGCCTTCTTAAGGAAATAGCAAAGTCCACATTCAAAGTAACATCTCTGAATAATAATGTGTGGAAAATAAATGTAGGCGATCCTGAGAGCTGTCGCGCAGTTTCTCAGAAACTGAATACTGAGAAGGTACAATAGTACACTTATGAAAACAAGTCTGAAAGGCCACACCGAGTTGTAGCCAGAGGGCTCCACTCTTCGTGCCGCAAAGATGATGTTTTGCAAGATCTTAAATCTAAAGGTTGTAACGAACCCCCGAACACCACCATCAGGGAGAAGGAAAAATGGTTGAACAGTAGTTCAGTTGAAACCGGCTAGGCCTCTTCCGGCACATCCATGCTGGCGAAAGCCTAAATCGCTGATGGTAAAGACCCTCCCTATTGAGATTGTGTCCGAGAGTGACCCTTCCACTAACCCTATCCACCCTTATGACCCAAGTTCACAGGACCCTTGAGCCAGTCCGGGCAGACTAGTAGGATGGGGTGTCCAGGCCTCCTGTGGCTCAGGCATGAGTTCTTCTCCACCCGCTAGCTCAATGGTGGGCGGGGATCTTGCCACAAGCCCTGGACGGGGGTTACATTGTTTATTTCCATGCCTGAAATATTGAAAACAAGTACGAAAAGGGATCTAACACAACCTGTAACCGTCCTTCCCTAACAATGAAGATTGCGAGGCCCGAGTTTTGCCTGATTAACACCCCAATAATTGTCTCCTTAGCGGTAATGAGGAGGAGAGTTAGGTATAGTCTCTCTCCATCAGCTTGCCCACCCCTAGCTAAATGTAAAATTAGCAACCATGGCTGCCGCGCCGTTCTATTACGACAGCCCCTAAAATGATGTCACTCGAATCAAGAAATTGAACCTAGAGCTGAACTGACCATACTGCCATCAAACTTGTCGACCGCGCTGTAGTTCTAATGCCAGTAGTCGATGACGTCATTCCGCCCTTATCGTCAGCTTTCTCTTGATATATCTGTCCACTGGTCTCACACATCCTCCTTCTAAAAACTTAATAATCCATAACAAAATTAATTATGTTCGCTTTGGAACAACCCACAACAAAACATCTCAGCGAAAATGCACCTTAAAATCAAAATACTAAAGTGTTTCTTTAAGACGAATTCTAATTAATCCAAACGTTTATTAAATCTCTCTTAATAAATAGGTATGTAATGTAGGTATGTATGTACCGAAATATATATCTTTACTTAAAGCTACTTTTTAAAAAAAATGTAATAACCCCCAAAAGTAGGCAACCTAATATACTAAAAATGTTGATAATTGAAAGGTTGGGATATAAATATTAATAGCAAAAATTAATACAGTATCAACTATATATGTATCTAAATCAATCAGCACTATTGTCCTAATTTTATTTGTTGGCAAAAAGGTTATTTAAAAGTGTATATATTTGCGATCGAGTTTTCTTTTGTTTTATATGTATCTATATATATATTTATAAGCGCTAACACGATAGATCGCAATAGGCCATAAATTATTTATTTTTTTTATCAATTATTTAAAGTATAGTTCTAGGCAAAATTTAATCAAACAAAAGGGTTCTGACAAAAACTATGGTTACGTTAATTTTTTTTTTTTTACTTATAATATGGAAATCAATTTATCATTATTTACTTTAATATTAATTCACGAAACTTAGGCACACTCTCAATAACTTTTACTTATTTACTCAAAATATTAATAATGAATTACGCTAACATTACAAAACAATCAAGCTACTTTAATAGAGTTCGTTCAAAATGGTAATATCCAAACTCACTTACCCCGGTTTCGATCTTTGTCGTTGTTATCGCTATGGTCGTCCAGTTGGTGTGCACAGCATCCTTTCGATATTTTTATGTACGTTTGTACTTTCTGTATATTTCTTTGTGTTGTGGCATACGCCTACACCCTAAACCCCTAAAAACTATTTCTTTTTCTTTCGTTAAAGTTTAAATTTAACTGCTGCTCCCCTTTACCAAAACTCAAACCGGACATTAATACCAACCTATAACTAAAATATCAACCGATCAGCTGCAATTGCCACTGAACTTAAATCGTTCGGATAGAGGGCCCACCATTTTCAAAAGAAATTATTCCCACGCTCAAGAGCTTTCATCTAGGCAGTGAGCGTGAAAGGGTGTGTTAACACTTCTCAAACCCGCAAAGTGGATTTACAATTTATCCGCAGGTAAGATTGAAATCCACCTTTATTTTTCAATTTATCGGAGTTTAAATAAAGCTAAAACTTTGTATCCCTAGGGTTTGAAATTTATTTTGCGCAATCAGCCAACATAACCTACTGCTCCTGTCATTGCAATTTTGATGCGACCAAAAGCATACATATATGCAGGTACACATTTCCAAAACCCACTCGGAAATTACCAAAAACAATTCAATCAAAGAAAAAAAGAGATATTGCGGACGTCCATCTAACAAGTTCGGGAATGCATAGTTCACCGAACAGCAGCGTCCGCACTCATTTTTTTCTGATTGATATCGACACACGATTTGATCATCATACCAATCGTCCCTCAATGTGCCATCGCCCAAACTACAACGCTGTGTGTTTAATTCAGCCTGACGCAACGCGCAAGCACCCACATGCGCAAAAGTGACCAGTGGCACGTTCCAGTGAAAGGAATTCGCAACTTTATTGCACGTGCTCACCGAATTCGAAGTGCTAATCGTGGAATTCACCTATCTTTAAAGCTGAGGACTGCAGCCAGAAACAAATAGTGCCTAGTAAAACAGATATAGATATAATAAGTGCTACAAAAAAAAATACAAAAAAACAAAAAAAAAAAAGAGAAAAAAAAACCTAACCTGGTTCTCACACCTATTTTTCATAAATTTACCTCAGAAATTAACGTACTTATTTACATGAATCAAAAGATTGCAATTTGTATGTGTGTCTAGATATAAAGTAGAGAATTGCCTAAGAAATTATTTAAAAGAGAAGTGAACAAACAATCAAACAAAAATCAACAGAATGTGTACAGTAACCAGCGAAGGAAACATGTGGCCACATCTTTCGTCTTCCGGAAAACAGTAAGTCTTTAAACAATTAAATTTATCACTTAAATTTCTTTGGCAAAACTTTAAACCATTTTCCATATTTCTATTAAAATATAAAACATAAATTACCTAAATACAATACATACACACAAAATACATACATAACTAACTACTTATCTTTTACATACAATTTATATTTAATACTTACCTAGAATTACCTATCACTTAATCCTAATTATTAAATCAATACTAAATAATGAATTTCCGTTGTAAAATTAAACAAAGAACATACATGGAAGTAAGAGAATCCTAACATTATTTTTAAATAAACGCCATATCCTACGGGCATATGTTTTCACATATTAATTTTTTTTATTCAATAATACGATCTGGAATCGCGCTTAGATATTCGGTTGAAAGGTTAGTGATCGTGTAGATCGATGTGAGGGTGTCTTTTGGGGCTATCCGAACGGGACATGGATGCAGGATAGCCATGGTGCATCTTGAATCTCACAGATGCATAGGGGCAGGGCAAATCCGTAATGTTTCGTAACACCTGAAACAACGTCAGCTCCGTTCGTTCTTATTAGCTTTTCTTGATTTTAGCTTGATTCTCTCTTGAATCACTTCCTCCTCTCTTCACTTTCCCCCCTTAGCATATACAGGCACGAAAATTCATGTGTGTATAGGAAGGCAGCAAGACCCCACCCCACCGTCGAGCTAACGCCGCGCATGCGCAAGCGTGCCTATTGCTGCCATGGGACTAAGGTCAATCACCACCAATTACAACCCCACCTACCTGTACATCACAGTGTGATTACCTAATTAAAATTGCTATCAGGGAGGAAAAAACGAAATTTGAACGAACTTTCACAATACATACTCTATTTAATGAAATATAAAAAGGATAAATCTACTTAGCTTTACTATTAGGCTGATGATATCGATGTGTAGAGAATGGTGTACAGGTGATAGCAATGAATTGCGGACGATCGTGGATGATGAGTTCGTAAAGTTGTTGTTGCGGAGGTGAATTGCGGGTGAGGATTTTGATGAATTCTACAGGTGCATGCCGCGATTTTCCATCGGTGTCTGATACAGGGTGTTTGTTGAATCTGCAGATGATTTTTTTTTCTTCATTTATTCGGTTCGGGATTCTGCATTGTACGGCTCAGCATGCGTTTGGTTGCCGTTGTTGGTGGCTCTTTGGTAATATCACCATGCACGTGGATTGATATTGGATTTGCTGGTGTTTTTGAGTGGTCTGTAAAGGTGCTCCTTTGAGTACTGAACTGGTGTTGTAGAGGGGTTATGCATGTATCGCTGTAGTCATTTTTTTTTTTTTCACTTTTTTTATATTGTGGCCTTATGGCTCATGGGCTCAGGCGTAAATTTCATTGCACTTCTATTTGCGATGAACAAAAATCGTGTCTTCACGTGAGGTTTTATCGCATCACTTCGTAAGTTATGTTCACGTGTCTTATATTATTTAATTTTGGAGATCGCGAGAATCAGTCACTAAAACTTGCTTTTTTTCTCGCCTTTTTTTTGTATTACAAACGCGACAATTGGCACTTCGCCATACGTTCACACGAGTAGAAAAAAAAACTCTTTTCAGCGCTCACTACAACCGAACAACTTCTTTTACAAATCACAATTAACCAGATAAAAAATCCAGTCACGGACGCCACCACACCAACACAAGCTCATATGAATGACATGACGGTCGATTGTTTACCTCCGCGTGCTGGCGAAATCTTTTATACTTGATCAGAAAAATTATTTGTTTGGCTTAAAATTTTAATTTTAATTTTTCCAAAATAGGTGTGACCAAAATAGAATTTTCTGATTTAAACTTTATGACATCCAGATCGCAGAAAATCGTCAATACTCGCCATTAAAAAAAATATATCAGTGTGTGTGAAATAAATACTCGCACGATTGTTTACAACTTTTTATCTTGTAATATGAGTCGCCAAAATATCAAAATTAGGCCACTTGCCATCATTGCGAAGTTTGGCTCAATGGTCAAATTCATCGATCTCGGATAATGCCAGTTCTTAGGAAGCTGAAGGGGGAGCGGGCCGGTACGTCGGAGGGGGAAACTCCTTCAGGGACCTACCGGTCGACGACGATGAAAGCAATGCCATCCAAATGGAGGATGGAGATGAAGAGGATGAGGTAGCTGAGCTAGACAAGCTCATAAAAGAGCTCTTGGAGAAGCGTGAGCAGCTGAGGCTGAAAAAAGTGCAGCAACATCAACAACAAACAGTGCTGAAGTAGCAAATCCAGCAACATATCAACAGAAGCAACAACAACGACAACAGCAACGAAACCAACAAAAACAGCAACAACAGCAGCCAAAGCAGCAACTGCAGCCAAATCAGCAACAGCAGTCAAAGCAGCAGACGCAAAAGAAGCCAGCAATTAAGGAACAAATTTCCCCGATTAATGTAAGTAACTTCGATATTAGTGATAGTGTTAGGTTATGTAGGTTAATTACTAAGAATTTGTATGTTAAGAGGCTTTCTGCCAGTAAACATGTAATTATGTGTGATGATATTGAGGAGTACCAGAGAGTGCGTACCGCCTTGGGAGAGGTAAAGACCGAGTACTTTACGTACACCCCAAGGGAGAAAAAGCTTAAAACCGTGGTATTAAAAGGAATCAATCCCTCAATTAAAACAGAGGAGCTCGAAAAAGAGCTTACGAATTTTGAAAGCGACGACTTCAAGTTCGTGGGGGTCAAGCCGTTTTCCTCGGCTGTGGCAATGGCAAGTGGTGGTAACCGTTACTTACCATTTTTCCTGGTCCAGCTTACTCCTGACAGCAAAATTGACAGGCTGCGAAATATCCGCTTCCTGTACTATCATGCTGTAAGATGAGAGAAATTAATACGGTCAGATCGCATATTTCAATGTATGCGCTGCCAAAGGTTCGGGCACGCCGCAGCTAACTGTAACAAGTAGTTTAGATGCGTCAAGTGCGATAAGGACCACATACATGGTGAATGCTCTCTAGGTAAGGAGAGAGTCGAAGACCGGAGTGTACTCTCCTGTGTGCTCTGCAGGAACTCTGGGCATCCCGCCAACTTCAGGGGTTGCCCAAAGTACCAAGAACTGAAAAAGCGAGTCCAGGCCCGCAAACAGCAGTCTGAAGGCGATAGGAGTCAGAAGAGTCGCTCGTTCACAAATTTTGTGGCACCCAAC
The DNA here is from genome assembly GCA_949715645.1 of Portevinia maculata. Lineage (NCBI taxonomy): Eukaryota > Metazoa > Arthropoda > Insecta > Diptera > Syrphidae > Portevinia > Portevinia maculata. The sequence goes on along the minus strand of OX454525.1, from coordinate 11,883,026 downwards.
GTGTCCTTTGCCCAAATGGCAGCTGGACCGGGTCAAGCCCAAATAACATTAAACCAGCCAAAGGTAGCCCAAAAGGCACCAGAGGTGGATCTGGACTTAAAATCGATCCTTCTGTCTATGCACGGAAAGATCGATAAGTTCCACAAACAGTTAAATGAACAAGCGGCCCGAATTGACTTTATCTATTCGGTGTTGTTTGTGGGGTCTGGTGTTCCATAAATCTAATGGCTACGCTGGATGAGGGAAACTTGAAGATCCTTGCTGTGAATGTTAATTCACTAGTCAGGATCGAGAAAAGAACGTCACTTGCCAATTTGTTGAAAACCGAAAACCCGGATGCGCTTTTGGTTAGCGAAACTAAGGTAAATCAGAAGCACAAAAAGGGAGTACAAAGACTATCATGTAATAAGAAGAGACCGGCCTCACTCCACTCAAGGAGGTGCGGTTGGAATCTTAATTCGAAAAGACCTGCGCCATAGGGTTATATATAGCGGGGACGTGCGTAGGTTCCAGTTGTTGGAAGCATGCATCATATGCATTCCTCTCCATAGCCGGAGGAGAGTGTATGTGGTGTCGCTTAACGCACCTGCAGCACCTCCACCCAACCAATTTATGACAGAGCTCGACACTTTTTCGTAGTCTGCAGCTGAACTCGGAGGAGAATTATTACTTCTTGGCCGGAGATATTAATGCCAAACATGCGGCATGGGGAAAAGTTACTGCAAATCCCAGGGGCAACCAGTTTCACGACTGGTGGCGCTTCAAAATGATTGAGTACAAACTCGAGTTGTACGCGACGGATATCCCTTCTTTCCCAAGAAGCGGTGCTTTCCTGGACTTGGCCTTAACGGACGCAAGACTTCAACTGACAAACATAGACCAATACACGCGGAACTGTTTGCGTGCGTTTGAGTACGATAGTGACCACTACGGACTCGCCGCCGCAATACGGATCCCGAACGAGCAAACGCTGCTGGAGGAGTACGAAGCAGTGTGTTCATTCGATTATCGGAGGGCACAGTGGTCGCGCTTTTTAAAGCGAGATATACGAGTACGTTCGAGTGGGATCGACCCACCGACAAACAGTAACATGTCAAATGATGACATTGATCGGCATTTATTGCAAATGAACGGCGCCATCAAACGAACTATGGAACGAACTATTCCTCGGGTAGGACGTTCCGACGACGACCAGACAGAAAAGTACAGAAACCCTACAATCGACGCACTATACCGACAGAAAAGTAGACTGCTCTCGAGGCTTAAACGGCTGTACAGGCAATTTACTGATCGCGACGACCCGGAGGTAAGGATGCTGAAGTCAGAGATCCGAATCCTGAAACAGCTGATAAAAGAAAATTACAGAAAATCTCTAAGTCTGTATTGGGGCAATAAAATTCGGGCTATTAAAACCTGTAGTCCGAATATGTTCCCACAGATAAATAAGTTGTTCAGGAGGAAAGATCACAATGATATTCCTTGTGTTCGAATCTCCCAGATAGCAGAGAACAGACAGACAGTACTGACTGCTGGAATAAGTCCAGAAAGTGTCGCTTCAAACGACGATTTTTTCGTGGTCGAGGACCCACAGGAGAAAGTGGATTTGCTGGGCGCTTGTTTCGAGGCCGTGTATACGGTGAACAATCCTGTTCGCCGTAATGACGACATTGAGAATAGGGCTCTAGTGAGCCACTTCTATCTGCGCACCGAACTTGAGAATTGGCGATCTGAGAATAACGGATTCACCGTGTTCACTGATGAAAACCATGCTAATGCAGTTGTCGCCAATGGCCGAGATGCATCGCACTTGTTCGTGTCGAAGGATGATCTTCTGTGCATCTTCGAGTCACTAAAGAATAAAAAGTCGGCGGGGATGGATGGTGTCCCAAACGTCGTATTGAGACACCTGCCTCTGGAGGCTGTAGATATTTTCACCACGCTGTTTAACAATGCGCTGAATAATGCACATTATCCGGCGCATTGGAAGGTAGCTGTGGTACACCCTATCCCGAAAAAATGTAAAGATAGGACGAACCCTGCCAATCTCCGGTCAATTAGCTTGCTTCCGAATATTAGCAAGGTCTTTGAAAAGGTATTGACAACCTGTTAAAGTGGGTCGAGGACAATAACATAATCCCGGACAACCAGTTTGGTTTCAGGGCGAGGCATGACACTATTCATGCCGCGTCGAAACTGGTTTCCGACATTCAGTGGAATAAATGCAAGAACCAATGCACGGGTGCTTGGCTGGTTGATTTTGAGAAGGCTTTCGACACCGTATGGTTAGAGGGACTTTTTTACAAGTTGACCAGGCGGGAGATGCACAAACCTTTGCTATATGTAATTTATAATATGCTTATGGGAAAGAAGTTCGTTGTCAAATGTGGCAACGTGACTTCGAGCAGAGCCTTTGAAATTAAAAACGGTTTACAGCAGGGGGCGGTCAATTCTCCGATCCTGTTTAACATTTACACGAGTGATCTGGTTGGTTCACTCAGACATGCTATAGCGTATGCCGACGATTTGGTGGCATACAGATCAGGTCCTAAAATCGAGGTCATTAATATCCTTTTGCAGCGTGACTTCGATCAAATTAAGCGATATTGCGACGACTGGAAGTTGAAAATCAACTTTCAGAAGACGGAAACATTCTTGTTCAGAACTCCATTGGCTGGGACCTCTAGGGATACCAGAAAAAACTGGAAAAAATTGGCCATTATTGGACAAAATGGGCAGCCATCTGTATTTCGATAGACATATAGTTGCGATAGGCTACATAGAGAGAACGCTCCGGTCTGGCTGTATCCCGCCAGAGGCATTTATTCATATTGATGCAAAAGGGCTGGTACAGACGAGGGATGGTATCCCGGTATTATACCACCGCTACCGCAGTGCGAGAGATAAACGGCTCATCCGCGGCGAGGACGTCGCCAATGCTCATGAGCTCCTCCGTTTTAGTACCGCAATAGCGGAGAGGGATAAATTCGATACGGAAAAGCAATTTGCCGAATTTTTGTGGCTTTTTGAGGGTGGAGGGTTCAACATGCCCTCCCAAGATGGTGCGTTACTCTAGGTAACATCCTCTTGGTTTGTAAGATAGACTAAATTAGCTAGGGCGTTTCTGGGAGGGGCCGGGCTCGCCAACTTGTGGTGGTGCTTCCGGGAGGTGATTGATTCTGTAAGGCATCAGTCAGGTCACGGCGGCGCGTGTGCACGTTGACGACTGCCAGGCGCTCGGAAAGCAATTGGGATTTTGACCACTTGTTTCGTAATGCAACGAGTGCTCAGAATCCTAATTATAGTTAGAATATGTTAAGTAGTTTGTAGTTTGTAATTTGTTTTTTTATATAAAAATATAAAATTTGATAAAGATGCCGAGTTTTCTTAAAAATTTTCTCGATGAAAACATAATATGTAAGATTAGTTCGTAAAATAGTTTTTAGGCCGAAAGGCAATAATTATAAGATAGATTTAAGTTTAGGGCGTCCGCAGAAGGATCAATAATGTAGAATAAGTATCCAGTTAATTTTAAGTTAGATTTAATCATTTTTGTCTAGTATGTAAGTTGATATAAGCTAATAATTAATAAAAATGAATTTAAAAGAAGAAAAAAGAAATTCATCGATCTTTTGATATCACCCTAACGAACATAAATGCTGGTTCGAGCCTGGTTCAAGTCTTTTTTTTTTTGTTTTTATTTTTTTGATAATAGGCTTGTTGCGTGTACTTACTTCTTTAGTCGAAGCTCGTATTTTTACTCCGGGTCGCATTTGATCATGAATTTATACCGCGCATTGCATCCAATCTCCCAACCTAATCATACGAGACACTTTCCAGCTCCTCAAACTATACCATCATCCACAATTCATTTCACATTCATCATCCTCAAATAAAATAAAATAGGCATCTGATGTCAGAACCGGGTGACAAGTCATTGCTATCGCTCTCAAACTTTTGGGAATATTTCAATTTATCGACCTACCTAAAATGCGTTTCCCACAAGGTTTCAAAATTATCGACGCGATTAATATACTTAAAAAAGAAAAGCAAAAAACGGAACAAGACGAGGAAATTGTTGTTGAACGCGGACTTCCGCTATTCATGCTTAGTTTCGAAAAGTCTGAAAACCACGAAAAATATACAACATTAAAACTATCCTAAACATAGTGGTTAAAATTGAACCGATGCGCGAAAGGACTCGTCAGATTCCTCAGTGTAAGCGTTGCCAAGGCTACTACACGCACACATATTGCCAAAAAGAGCCGCGTTGCGTAAAATGTGCCGGTAAACATTTATCGAAGGAATGCGCTCTAAGTAGACAAGACCTACCAACATGCATAAATTGCAATGGAAAACATCCGGCAAATTATCGCGGATGCGAAGTAGCTAAAGAACTTCAAAATAGGCGCGACAAAATAAAGAAAACTACGCTACCAATCGCAAATAAAACGAAAAACAAGCCTGAAAACGGCAACAATAAAACCAATGAAGGACGAAAAAAGGTTAAAAAAATGGTCAAAATACAACAACCAAGAGAAGGAAAATTGTTTAGAAAAAAGTCGCCGAACGCTGTTCCACAAACATACGCAGAAGCTGCGTTGCAAAGGACGCGAACAAACAAATAAAACATCTGATCTAGTCTCCCAAGTTTTCTCTGCAATTCTTGCCAGGCTAGAAGAACAGAGCCAAATTAATAAACGTAGCTATGTTTGAAAAACTCGACAAGCTCGAAAATCATTTTCGAAGCACACGTGCAATAATATAAATATGGCGGACTTAGTTAAATTAGTGACATGGAATGCGAACGGCATTCTGCATAAGATGGACGAGCTCGAGCTCATTCATAAATATGATATTGATATTTGTTTGATTTCGGAAACCCATCTGACGAAAGATTCCAGCACAAACATTCGAGGATACATTGCCTATCACGCATATCACCCTTCGAAAAGGGCGAGAGGCGGGGTATCCTTGTTGATCAAAAATACCATTGAACACTCAATCAGTGCAACAATTGAGTTTGACAAACTACAATTATGCACGGTGAGGGTAAAAATTAAACACATACAAGATGATTTTGCAGCTATCTATTGCCCCCCAAGTGGCATCACAATGGACCTAACCCTGGTCTAAGTGTGTCGGCCTTGTGCCGACAGCCACTCTAACCTAACCTAACATAAGACAACGACCATACCACGTCGAGTTAATCGGTTCTCGTCAGATCACCGTAATTAAACGACGTTGGGCGCGGTTAGTACGTAGATGGGGGACCGTTTGAGAACAACCGCGTGTCGTTGGCCAGTCCCATCTACAGAGTTGAGGTAGATAATACATACGTGGTATCACAATGGACCTAAATTGGTCTAAGTGTGTCGGCTTCTGCCGACAGCCACATAAACCTAACCTAACCTAACCTAACATAACCATTGCCCCCCACGTACAACGATGGAAAGAAGCGATTTTATAAGTATCTTTGACTCACTTGGACGAAATTTCGTCATTGGAGGTGATTTTAACGCAAAACATACCTTTTTGGGGCTCGAGATGCATTTCAGTAAAATTTAGAGTTCTTTACGATGCCGTATGGAATTGGGGGTAGACTTTCATTCCTCAGGTAAACCGACGTACTGGCCCTCGGATACGGCAAAAACACCAGACCTCATTGATTTCTTCATCACGAAAGGGTTGTCGGGAAACTCTATTGTAGTTGAGGAATGCTTCGATCTTTCTTCTGATTTTATATTCACAGACTAACTAACATGAAAACAAACTGGGAATCCTTTAAAAAATACTGTGAAAGTAAAATCGATCTCAAAGTGTCTCTTCGAACACCCCACGAACTTGAAGACGAAGTCGATCAATTTATTGACGTCATACAATGCTCAGCCTGGAAAAATACTCCCCATAAACGGAAAATAACCACAAATTGTGAAATAAAATATCCCTTGGAAATCACTCAATTGTTAAAGAAGAAAAGGAGAACGCGCAAAAGATGGCAACAATCTCGCGCTCCACAGGATAAAACCATTCTTAACTACCTTTGTAGTAAACTTAAGAGAGAAATTCGAGACTTTAAAAATTGTGAAATTTCTACATATCTTGGAAGCCTAACTGCGGATAAAAGTACAAATTACTCGCTCTGGAAAGCCATGAAAGGCATTAACCCTAGAAAGATAAACTGCGCCTGTTAGGCGCTCGCGAAATACATATATTGCTTTCTTCTTTTAACCGACGCTCGAACAAACTTGTTTTTTTAAGCCAACTCAGTCGTCGATTTATACTTGCGATTGACGGTCGTTCCGGTTCGGTAAGTACCACCGTTTTTCAGTTATGGTAATGCGCTATTATCAGCATATGAAAATTAAATACCGAAGATCTCTAATTTTGTGTTCCTTTTTGTTATGGATTTATAAAAACCTACTTCTCTTTAAAAAACAGAAAAATTAATAATATATGTTTATGTTTTACTTTATTGCTAATAATGTAACAATAACATGAAACAATAAAAAAATATTTATTTAATTTTGTAAAAAAAACGTTTTTTAATTGTGCGCCTCCCAGGCGCATGTTTATCTTTTCAGTACTAAAAAATAAGATTATCTTTCTAGGGTTAAAAAACCAAAAACGCAAGCGCCACCCATCAGGAAAATCAATGGAGAATGGGCGAAGAGTGACAAGAAAAAGCCGAAATATTTGCCGAACATCTGAAAGAAACATTTAAACTATTTGATGGTCAAGCGTGGCACCTGATAATTATAGAATAAAAAGTGTATCGCTACCCGAACTACGCTTCGAAATAGAGAAACTAAAATTAAGCAAAGCTCCTGGATATGACTTAATCACAGTACAGGTTTTTAAAAAGTTACCTATGTAACGAACCCCCGAACACCACCATCAGGGAGAAGGAAAAATGGTTGAACAGTAGTTCAGTTGAAACCGGCTAGGCCTCTTCCGGCACATCCATGCTGGCGAAAGCCTAAATCGCTGATGGTAAAGACCCTCCCTATTGAGATTGTTTCCGAGAGTGCCCCTTCCACTAACCCTATCCACCCTTATGACCCAAGTTCACAGGACCCTTGAGCCAGTCCGGGCAGACTAGTAGGAGGGGGTGTCCAGGCCTCCTGTGGCTCAGGCATGAGTTCTTCTTCACCCGCTAGCTCAACGGTGGGCGGGGATCTTGCCACAAGCCCTGGACGGGGGTTACATTGTTTATTTACATGCCTGAAATATTGAAGACAATTACGAGAAGGGATCTAACACAACCTGTAACCATCCTTCCCTAACAATGAAGATTGCGAGGCCCGAGTTTTGCCTGCTTAACGACCCAGTAATTGTCTCCATAGCGGTAATGAGGAGGAGAGTTAGGTGGAGTCTCTCTCCATGAGCTTGCCCACCCCTAGCTAAATGTAAAATTAGCTACCATGGCTGCCGCGCCGCTCTATTACGACAGCCCCTAAAATGATGTCACTCCAATCAAGAAATTGAACCTAGAGCTTAACTGACCATACTGCCATCAAACTTGTCGACCGCACTATAGTTCTAATGCCAGTAGTCGATGACGTCATTCCGCCCTTATCGTCAGCTTTCTCTTGATATATCTGTCCACTGGTCCCACACATCCTTCTTCTAAAATCTTAGCACCTCATGACAAAATTAATTATGTCCGCTTTGGAAAATCCCATAACGACACATCTGAGCGGAAACGGAACGTAAATCAAAATACGAAAGTGTTTCTTTAAGACGAATTCTAATTAATCCAAATGTTTATTCAATCTCTCTTAATAAATAGGTATGAAATGTAGGTATGTATGTACCGAAATATATCTTTACTTAAAGCTACTTTTAAAAAAAATGTAATAACACCCAAAAGTATGCATCGTAATATACTAAAATGTTGATAATTGAAAGGTTGGGATATAAATATTAATAGCAGAAATTCATGCCGTGTCAAAAATATATACATATAAATCAATCAGCATATTTCCCAATTTTAATAGTTGGCAAAAAGGTTATTTAAAAGTTTATATTTGTTATCGAATTACTTTTGTTCAGTATGTAAATGTATATATATAAAAGCTGTAAAACAGTAGAACACAATAGTCCAAAAATCATATTTTTTTAATTAATAATTGAAGTATACTACTAGCCAAATTTTATTAAACAAAACAAAAGGTTCTGTCAAAAGCTATGGTTACGTTGGTCTTTAATTCCAATTCTGGATATCAATTTATTGATATTTACTTTACTATTAATATGGCTATTCACGAGACGCTCCTTAGGCGCTCTCTTAATAACTTCAAATTATTTGCTTAAAATACATATTAATAATGAAATACGCAAACATTTGCAAAAACAATCAAGCTACTTTAATAGATTTCGTTCAAAATGGTAATATCATTGAATAACTACAAATAGAAGTGGACACCGCTCATTTTGAAGCGACATACGGACCTTCATTGCGGCGAAAATTTGTATTAACTTAGTGTATGCATATACCCGCTTTTCTAGGTTCGTGCATTAGGTAAATTTTATTTCCCAAAATATTCCCATGTTTATTTTTCTTGTAAATAGGTAGCGATGACAACAATTGAATCGTTTATTTCAGAAACAACATAAGTCAATGAGCATTAACTTTTCAGGAGCAACAAAAAATAATATTGATTTGTATCGATTGGATAAGAATCAATTGAAACTTTAGTTTTTATTTATTTTATTATCCATATTAATATTATAAATGCGAAAGTAACTCTGTCTGTCTGTCTGTCTCGATTTAACGCCAAAACTACTGAACCGATTTAAATGAAATTTGGTACACAGATAGTCTATTTTTTTTTTTTTTTTTTTTATTTTATTTCATTTCATAAATAAGCTTAGTTTAAGATTACGAATATATTTTTTTAAGTACAAAAAACAAGAATAAAATAACGTAATAAGAGATAATAAATTATAAATAATAATAGGAAATTAAGCAAGCAATGTAAATAAAATTGACTTAAAACGCTCCCTTGAAATATGAAAATCTACATGTCTACTGATTTCATTAAATGATTTCAGAGATCTAGTAATTGGCTCATTCTGCCCGTAATTTGTTCGATGCCCCACACAGTAAAAGAAGTGACGATCCCTTAAAACCCTCTCAGGAGCATAAATAGGTAGCATCGATAAAAGTGCAGGACTCTTTATACGAGAAGATAGAATATCTCTAACAAACATAGTGTCATGTACATACCTTCTTGCGCTAAGTGTCATTATACCTAATAATTGACATCTAGCTTTATAAGAAGGCTCAAAGGGCCAACACATTTTAAAGAAAATGTATTTTGTAAAACGCCTCTGTACTCTTTCAATGCGATCAGAAAGGTATAGATAGTTAGGATTCCAAACTACATCAGCGTATTCAAGAATTGACCTGACAAGGGCAATGAAAAGGGACAGAAATGTATAAGGATCAGAGAAATCTCTTGAGTTTCTTTTAATGAAACCAACTAGTGAATTAGCTTTAGAAACTATATACTCGACATGGGATACAAATGTTAATTTAGTATCAAGAAGTACGCCGAGATCCTTAATTTTGTCGACCCTTGTTAAGGGTATGGAATCAATACAGTAATTAAAACATTTTTGTATTTGAGATCTATTAAAAGATATAGTTGAGCATTTACGAACATTTAACTTTAAACAATTGCTAACACACCAAGTTGACAAATTGTTAAGGTCAATCTGGATCTTTGCACAATCATCGAAACATTTTATTTTGAGGAATAATTTAAGATCATCCGCATAGAGTAGATAACTACAAAATTCGAATTGACGAACAACGTCATCAATAAAAATAATAAATAGGAGGGGACCTAAATGACTTCCTTGAGGAACTCCAGAAGTGCAAGAAATTAATCTAGAGTAGTTATTGCCAAGGCATACTTTTTGAAACCTTCCGATTAAAAATGAAGAAATCCAGTTCAACATTGCTGAATGAAATCCAAAATTTTCTAGCTTTTTTAACAGCAACACATGGTTCACAGAATCAAAAGCTTTGCTGAAGTCAGTGTATACGGCGTCGACCTGGCATCCACTTTCAACAGCATTAATTACAAAAGATGTAAAATGGACCAGATTGGATGTTGTCGAACGGCCAGAAACAAAACCATGGTGAAACTCAGATATATGCTCTTATGTGTGGAATTCAAGCTTATTTTTAACAACACATTCAAAAAGCTTTGGTATAGCGGAAAGTTTGCATATACCTCTATAGTTTTCGATATCATTCTTGGAACCAGATTTAAAGATAGGCACCAAAAACGAGATCTTCCACTCATCAAGGAACAAACCCGAACTCAACGACTGATTAAAAATCCTTAACAGAGGTTTGCAGATGGCATTGGAACAGTTTTTTTAAAATTATTGCAGGAATCCCATAAGCCCCAGGTTTAGGATTCGGCTTAAGGCCACAGATAGCAGTCTCGATGTCATGAACATTCAGAACTAATTCCCCAAAATCAATTTTGGGCATTGCGCATAATTCAGGCAAAGTAAAATTCACTGGGTGAGAAAAGACGGATTCAAAAAACTGAGCAAATAATTCGACGGAATTTTTAATGTCATTAGACGCACAATTCTTATAGAACATTTCCTTAGGCAATCCATTGGAACACCTTTTTTGGTTAATGAAAGACCAAAATGATTTGGAGTCATGTTTAAGTTTGATTTCAATATTATTTATGAAAATATTATATAAAAATGTACTTAAGACCGTAAATTCTCTACGCAACTTAATGAAGATAACTCTATCACTATAGTTTCCAGATTTTTTTACTCTTTTATAAGCTTTGTTTTTAAAGTTTTTCAAGTGCAAAAGTCGATTATTATACCATGGGGGCTTGGTATTATATTTCCTAGTGGAGCACGGAACAAACAAAGAGAAACCGACATTAATTATTGAGACAAAATTGTTATACATATCACGTAGACATAGATTTTCAAATTCACTATCCCAGTTGTAAGCGTTAAGATACTCATTTAAACCCGCAAAATTACATTTAAAAAAATTTAAGGAATTAAAAGAGTTTGTTTCTTCTTTTGTGTAAGAGTATAAATTAATTTCAATTAGGATTTGCTTATGATAAATCGAATCAGTCAAAAGAGGAAATGAGACTTCGGAAACTTCTGTTCTAACATCATTAACATTTATAAAAACAAGATCTAATGACCGGTTTTGTGAATTGACAATTGCACTAATTTGACATAGATTTAAAGAGAACATACAGTCAATAAGAGCAATTTCGTAATCTTTTATAACATTAAGTGGGATAAGCATTTCGTCTTCATCAGACCAAGACCAATTTACATTTCCAATATTAAAATCACCAAGTATACACAAAATATCTGATTCAGAACAATAGCGACTAATAAATTCAAAGTTTTCAATACAATTTTCGTAAGCATCAAGTTTACTACCAGATGGTATATAGGTCACAATAAAAATAAGTCTTTTACTCGCGGTATTCGTAGAAAAGCAGACCTGATCAGCATATAAATTCGGCAATGGAATCTGTTTGCCAGCAAGAGTCAACAAAACAGCAGCAAGAACTCCTCCACCACGCTCATCAGATGTTTTACAGCGATCATGGCGAAAAACATTATAAATTGACTCATCAAAAATTTCAGTTGACCAGATATCGTTGTAAAGCCAAGTTTCCGTGATTGTAATTACATCATAATCTTTATGACTAGACGCAATAAATAAATCAGAGGTCTTCGTTCTGCATCCGCTCGCATTGTGGTAATAAACCTTTAAGGATTGTTGGTGAATATCACCACAATTAACATTAACATGGCCTAGTTTTTTGCCAGAGTAAAAGAACGGATTTTAACACCGTTCGGCCAAAAGTTTCCATCGTAGACAGTACTAGCATAATGAGTTGGTATCCCAATTTTAAAATTAACAAACTTAAGTGAAAGCATTGTATATAAACTCTATAGTAAAATCATCAGCACGATTTCAAAAAGCTCAACCTCCACGAATTTGGAGACCAAAAGGATGGAGTGATTGCTTCTCAATTTAAGCATAAAATATTTGTATGAGCTTTGAATTAAGAAAAGAGAATCAAATAAACTGTTGGTTAGGAAACAGAGCGAAGAGTTTATTTGATCCTCTTTTCTTCGATAAGGTATTTCGTAAGGATTTCTGACAAAAATAAGAATTCTATCATTGTATGGAATTTTGTTATAACTTGTACCTATATGGATATCTCGTATTTTCAACTGTCTGCCTCTGGTCACGCCATATGATTTTCATTCGCATGGACGTGTAAGTATTTATTTTTCTGTGTAACAGCGTAACAGCCGAATACTTTTTAGTAAATGGAATGTAGGATGAGTGGCAGATGGTGTAAGGGGAAAGGAAACATTTTTCTACAGGATATTGAATAAAAGCTGATTTTGGTATTTTGGTATTTTCCATCAAACAAGGAATTATGAGTTTATAATTTTTTAGGGTTTTGCTATTTTCGCTGTATCTCGTCCAAAAATGCACCGATTTTTATCATTTCTTCAGTATTTGATTCAGAAATATTTAATTTGTGTAGTTCCATTATTCAAAGAAATAGAGTTGGATAAGTATATTTATCTTTTAGGGAATCGATCATATTGTAGGTGGCCTATGTTGAGGCAGGTCACTTGTCATTTTACAGTTTTTTTTTGTAAAATATTCGTGATCAGCATCGATAGTAACGTGTATCTACTATCTCAAACTCAAGCTATAAAACTGAAATTTAATTTTAAATTTTAAATTTTTAACGTGCCCGAAATAATAAATGTTAAGAATTTTTAAAATCTGCATACCACAGCCGTAGCCAGGACCTAATGTATGGGTGAGTTCCATTTTTTTTGGGTGAGCTGACATTTTTTTTAAAAGAAAGTTAAAATGTATACTTTATAGTCTAGAAAAATCTAATTTTTATTAAAACGGTAGGTGTAAGCAATATCACATTCATGTTTTTAAACTACGAATTAAACGTATATGCTATAGATCAAGAAATGGGTAGGTATATAATATGTTTTTTATACACACACAAGTAGTACGAAAATTACTTAGAATTAAAAAAGTTGTATTCCTCGGTCTTTTTCGGCGAATTTATGTAAAATATCATTTATTTGCAACGAATTCAAACGTTTTGTTTTCAAATGCTATAAAAGAAAGCCGTTGATCAGTCATTGATGAAAGTCGTATTGCGTATATACAGACGGTATTTTTGCAGCCCTCATTTAAAATGGAATAGAAGTTTTATTACCATCCATGATTGCCTTATTTAGGTTCAGCTTCAACTAGGGGTATATACCAGTTACCTGAAGGGAGGTTAACGTAGTATTCATACCTAAACCGGGAAACAAGCCGAGCGAATTACCTAAATCATATCGTCCGATAAGCTTGACATCGTTTTTTTCTGAAAACAATGGAAAGGATTATTGACATCCACATTAGAGAATGCATATCAAAAAGCATGCTTCTGCACCCTCACCAATATGCGTACAAAAAGGGACTTAAGGACCATCTGGAACTTAAGACCCTTCTCGATGAACTGCCAGAACTTAACATGAACTGCGCGATCACAGTCCGCATTCAAAAAAAAACTATGCTTCAACAAACGTTTCTACACGGAGATCCCAAGAGAGAAGCATGGGTTAGCAATAACCCACCAAATAGCCATAACGGCAGAAAGTGGTATACGGATGGTTATAAAATGGAAACGGGGGTAGGAGCGGGAGTATACGGACTACTTAAACGCTTTACTATACAAATGGGAAAAAGTCCCAGCGTATTTCAAGCGGAGCTAAACGCCATTCAAGAATGCGCCAGCCACATTATCTTATCTGGCATAAAAGGTGCAACCATCCATATTTTCACGGACAGTCAAGCAGCTATAAACGCCCTTAGCTCGTATACCATTGACTCCAAATCAGTCATGTACTGCTTCAATACCCTACAAATACTCGGAACAAGAAACAAGATCAAATTATGGTGGGTTCCGGGTCATGTCGGGGTAGAAGGTAACGAAAAGGCCGACGAACTGGCCAGAAAAGGTTCAGAAACACCTTTCATAGGTCCCGCACCTTTCTGCTGCACTCCTAGATCAGCAGCAACGGCAGCAATTAAAAGCTGGGAACATAGAAAATGTACCTATCTTTGGGATAACATCCCAGGTCTAAGACAGGCCAAACGAGCCATTCGGCCCTTCAATCATAATGCCAGCAAATGTCTAAACCTTAGCAGGCATGATATCAAAAACCTAGTAGGTTACCTTACTGGTCACCACGGTTTAAGATATCATCTACACAAAATGAGAATAGCAGATTCTCCTGAGTGCCGACTCTGTCTTGAAGAGGACGAGTCAGCTGAACACATTTTATGTGAATGCCCAGCCCTTAATGGAATTAGAAAGAAGATCTTTCTCAGGGAACAATTGAGCCCCGAGGACATAAAGAATTCTTCTACTGGTAAAATTGTCCGCTTTACACGGAAAGTGGAAAATCTACTAGTTTAAAAAAATTCTGGCCCATAGCCCCCCCCCCCCCCCCCCCCCCACCGCCCTTATTAAATAAATATTATATATGTAATCTATAAAATAAATGTATATATGTATATATATATATAAATATATTAAAATTTATAAAAACTAAACAAAATATATAAATATAAATATAATAAAATATATGAAAACGAATGAAATAATAATATAATAATGATAAATAATTTGATACTTATCAGAATGAAAGTCTTGAAATCGGATACAAACTCTTATTCACTTTGTAAGGTAAAATTTGTGGCTTTCCAAAAGTACGAAGTTCAACCGGCGGAAATTTGTCTTTTTCAAATACAGCTTCTTGCAATATGAGACAACCTACCCCAAAATTCCTTGAAAACCAACACATAATACACCAACCATATCCCCCTCCCCCTCTCAGGATCACATCATAATCATATCCTGAGAAGTAAAGAAAAATTAAAGTGACAAAACACACACATATCGAAATCTTCTTTATATCGAAGGAAAGAGTAGCTACTTAAAGAGTCATTGCAAATATTAACGATAATGGAAGCCAACAGAAATAACTACCAAAATGCATAATTAAATATGCATACCCCACACCTCTCACCAATTCCCATCCTGAGAAGTAAAGAAAAATTAAAGTGACAAAACACACACTTTTGGAAATCTTCTTTATTATCAAAGGAAAGAGTACTAAAGAGTACGCACTGCAAATATAAACGAGAATGGGAAAACACAACAGAAATAACAACAAAAATGCATAAAAGCTTTCTGAAGGTTCTTTTTTACGGCGTTTGGTGGCGTATCGTCGTATACACGAAGTGAGAATACTATAAAGTTCATATACAATGATTGTATATAAACTCTATAGTAAAATCATCAACACGATTTCAAAAAGCTCAACCTCCACGAATTTGGAGACCAAAAGGATGGAGTGATTGCTTCTCAATTTTAGCATAAAATATTTGTATGAGCTTTGAATTAAGAAAAGAGAATCAAATAAACTGTTGGTTAGGAAACAGAGCGAAGAGTTTATTTGATCCTCTTTTCTTCGATAAGGTATTTCGTAAGGATTTCTGACAAAAATAAGAATTCTATCATTGTATGGAATTTTGTTATAACTTGTACCTATATGGATATCTCGTATTTTCAACTGTCTGCCTCTGGTCGCGCCATATGATTTTCATTCGCATGGACGTGTAAGTATTTATTTTTCTGTGTAACAGCGTAACAGCCGAATACTTTTTAGTAAATGGAATGTATGATGAGTGGCAGATGGTGTAAGGGGAAAGGAAACATTTTTCTACAGGATATTGAATAAAAGCTGATTTTGGTATTTTGGTATTTTCCATCAAACAAGGAATTATGAGTTTATAATTTTTTAGGGTTTTGCTATTTTCGCTGTATCTCGTCCAAAAATGCACCGATTTTTATCATTTCTTCAGTATTTGATTCAGAAATATTTAATTTGTGTAGTTCCATTATTCAAAGAAATAGAGTTGGATAAGTATATTTATCTTTTAGGGAATCGATCATATTGTAGGTGGCCTATGTTGAGGCAGGTCACTTGTCATTTTACAGTTTTTTTTTGTAAAATATTCGTGATCAGCATCGATAGTAACGTGTATCTACTATCTCAAACTCAAGCTATAAAACTGAAATTTAATTTTAAATTTTAAATTTTTAACGTGCCCGAAATAATAAATGTTAAGAATTTTTAAAATCTGCATACCACAGCCGTAGCCAGGACCTAATGTATGGGTGAGTTCCATTTTTTTTGGGTGAGCTGACATTTTTTTTAAAAGAAAGTTAAAATGTATACTTTATAGTCTAGAAAAATCTAATTTTTATTAAAACGGTAGGTGTAAGCAATATCACATTCATGTTTTTAAACTACGAATTAAACGTATATGCTATAGATCAAGAAATGGGTAGGTATATAATATGTTTTTTATACACACACAAGTAGTACGAAAATTACTTAGAATTAAAAAAGTTGTATTCCTCGGTCTTTTTCGGCGAATTTATGTAAAATATCATTTATTTGCAACGAATTCAAACGTTTTGTTTTCAAATGCTATAAAAGAAAGCCGTTGATCAGTCATTGATGAAAGTCGTATTGCGTATATACAGACGGTATTTTTGCAGCCCTCATTTAAAATGGAATAGAAGTTTTATTACCATCCATGATTGCCTTATTTAGGTTCAGCTTCAACTAGGGGTATATACCAGTTACCTGAAGGGAGGTTAACGTAGTATTCATACCTAAACCGGGAAACAAGCCGAGCGAATTACCTAAATCATATCGTCCGATAAGCTTGACATCGTTTTTTTCTGAAAACAATGGAAAGGATTATTGACATCCACATTAGAGAATGCATATCAAAAAGCATGCTTCTGCACCCTCACCAATATGCGTACAAAAAGGGACTTAAGGACCATCTGGAACTTAAGACCCTTCTCGATGAACTGCCAGAACTTAACATGAACTGCGCGATCACAGTCCGCATTCAAAAAAAAACTATGCTTCAACAAACGTTTCTACACGGAGATCCCAAGAGAGAAGCATGGGTTAGCAATAACCCACCAAATAGCCATAACGGCAGAAAGTGGTATACGGATGGTTATAAAATGGAAACGGGGGTAGGAGCGGGAGTATACGGACTACTTAAACGCTTTACTATACAAATGGGAAAAAGTCCCAGCGTATTTCAAGCGGAGCTAAACGCCATTCAAGAATGCGCCAGCCACATTATCTTATCTGGCATAAAAGGTGCAACCATCCATATTTTCACGGACAGTCAAGCAGCTATAAACGCCCTTAGCTCGTATACCATTGACTCCAAATCAGTCATGTACTGCTTCAATACCCTACAAATACTCGGAACAAGAAACAAGATCAAATTATGGTGGGTTCCGGGTCATGTCGGGGTAGAAGGTAACGAAAAGGCCGACGAACTGGCCAGAAAAGGTTCAGAAACACCTTTCATAGGTCCCGCACCTTTCTGCTGCACTCCTAGATCAGCAGCAACGGCAGCAATTAAAAGCTGGGAACATAGAAAATGTACCTATCTTTGGGATAACATCCCAGGTCTAAGACAGGCCAAACGAGCCATTCGGCCCTTCAATCATAATGCCAGCAAATGTCTAAACCTTAGCAGGCATGATATCAAAAACCTAGTAGGTTACCTTACTGGTCACCACGGTTTAAGATATCATCTACACAAAATGAGAATAGCAGATTCTCCTGAGTGCCGACTCTGTCTTGAAGAGGACGAGTCAGCTGAACACATTTTATGTGAATGCCCAGCCCTTAATGGAATTAGAAAGAAGATCTTTCTCAGGGAACAATTGAGCCCCGAGGACATAAAGAATTCTTCTACTGGTAAAATTGTCCGCTTTACACGGAAAGTGGAAAATCTACTAGTTTAAAAAAATTCTGGCCCATAGCCCCCCCCCCCCCCCCCCCCCCACCGCCCTTATTAAATAAATATTATATATGTAATCTATAAAATAAATGTATATATGTATATATATATATAAATATATTAAAATTTATAAAAACTAAACAAAATATATAAATATAAATATAATAAAATATATGAAAACGAATGAAATAATAATATAATAATGATAAATAATTTGATACTTATCAGAATGAAAGTCTTGAAATCGGATACAAACTCTTATTCACTTTGTAAGGTAAAATTTGTGGCTTTCCAAAAGTACGAAGTTCAACCGGCGGAAATTTGTCTTTTTCAAATACAGCTTCTTGCAATATGAGACAACCTACCCCAAAATTCCTTGAAAACCAACACATAATACACCAACCATATCCCCCTCCCCCTCTCAGGATCACATCATAATCATATCCTGAGAAGTAAAGAAAAATTAAAGTGACAAAACACACACATATCGAAATCTTCTTTATATCGAAGGAAAGAGTAGCTACTTAAAGAGTCATTGCAAATATTAACGATAATGGAAGCCAACAGAAATAACTACCAAAATGCATAATTAAATATGCATACCCCACACCTCTCACCAATTCCCATCCTGAGAAGTAAAGAAAAATTAAAGTGACAAAACACACACTTTTGGAAATCTTCTTTATTATCAAAGGAAAGAGTACTAAAGAGTACGCACTGCAAATATAAACGAGAATGGGAAAACACAACAGAAATAACAACAAAAATGCATAAAAGCTTTCTGAAGGTTCTTTTTTACGGCGTTTGGTGGCGTATCGTCGTATACACGAAGTGAGAATACTATAAAGTTCATATACAATGATTGTATATAAACTCTATAGTAAAATCATCAACACGATTTCAAAAAGCTCAACCTCCACGAATTTGGAGACCAAAAGGATGGAGTGATTGCTTCTCAATTTTAGCATAAAATATTTGTATGAGCTTTGAATTAAGAAAAGAGAATCAAATAAACTGTTGGTTAGGAAACAGAGCGAAGAGTTTATTTGATCCTCTTTTCTTCGATAAGGTATTTCGTAAGGATTTCTGACAAAAATAAGAATTCTATCATTGTATGGAATTTTGTTATAACTTGTACCTATATGGATATCTCGTATTTTCAACTGTCTGCCTCTGGTCGCGCCATATGATTTTCATTCGCATGGACGTGTAAGTATTTATTTTTCTGTGTAACAGCGTAACAGCCGAATACTTTTTAGTAAATGGAATGTATGATGAGTGGCAGATGGTGTAAGGGGAAAGGAAACATTTTTCTACAGGATATTGAATAAAAGCTGATTTTGGTATTTTGGTATTTTCCATCAAACAAGGAATTATGAGTTTATAATTTTTTAGGGTTTTGCTATTTTCGCTGTATCTCGTCCAAAAATGCACCGATTTTTATCATTTCTTCAGTATTTGATTCAGAAATATTTAATTTGTGTAGTTCCATTATTCAAAGAAATAGAGTTGGATAAGTATATTTATCTTTTAGGGAATCGATCATATTGTAGGTGGCCTATGTTGAGGCAGGTCACTTGTCATTTTACAGTTTTTTTTGTAAAATATTCGTGATCAGCATCGATAGTAACGTGTATCTACTATCTCAAACTCAAGCTAGCAAGCTGAAATTTTAACCATATACTCTCTACGTGCCCGAAATAATAAATATTAAGAATTTTTAAAATCTGCCCACTACGGCCGTAGCCAGGACATAATGTATGGGTGAGTTCCATTTTTTTTGGGTGAGCTGACATTTTTTTTAAAAGAAAGTTAAAATGTATAGTATAGAAAAATTTAATTTTTATTAAAACGTTAGGTATAAGCAATATCACATTCATTTTTTTAAACTACGAATTAAACGTATATGCTATAGATCAAGAAATGGGTAGGTATATAATGTAATATGTTTTTTATAACACACAAGTAGTACGAATATCTACTTAGAATTAAAAAAGGTTGTATTCCTCGGTCTTTTTCGGCGAATTTATGTAAAATATTATTTATTTGCAACGAATTCAAACGGTTTTTTTGCAAATGCTATAAAAGAAAGCCGTTGATCAGTCATTGATGAACGTCGTATTGCGTATATACAGACGGTATTTTTGAAGCCCTCATTCAAAATGGAATAGAAGTTTTATTACCATCCATGATTGCCTTATTTGAGTTCAGCTTCAACTGGGGGTATATACCAGTTACCTGAAGGGAGGTAAACGTAGTATTCATACCTAAACCGGGAAACAAGCCGAGCGAATTACCTAAATCATATCGTCCGATAAGCTTGACATCGTTTTTTCTGAAAACAATGGAAAGGAGTTAAAACTAACAACAGAGATAAAAAACGCATACCTGTGTAAAGAGATCGCACTATGTGCCTTTCTTGGCATAGAGGGTGCTTTTGATAACACTGGATATGAATCTATATCAAATGCTTTGTGCCATAGAAACATAGCAAAACCAACTATAAAATGGATCAAAGCGATGCTGGAAAGTCGCAAAATATCTGCCTCGTCAGGAATGACCTCAGTATCAGTAACAGCCGTAAGGGGCTGCCCACAAGGGGGAGTACTTTCACCCCTTTTGTGGTTATTGGTCATCGATGACCTGCTACACAAGATGAGCAATTTGGGGTACACTACAATTGGGTACGTCAATGATATTTTCATCATAGTCAGGGGCAAAGAGTCACATCAAAAATGAAAAATGCTCTAAAGACAGCCATAGACTGGTGCATCAAGGAAAATCTTTCCATAAATCCCATTAAAGCCGTCATCGTTCCTTTCACTAAACGGAGGAAATAAGACCTAGATCTGATCACAATAAACGACACGGTCGTAGAGTATTCCGACGAATTCAAGTATCTTGGAGTAATCCTAGACAAGAGGCTCAACTGGAACTCTCACATTAACAACAAAATCACTTAAGCTACTATAGCTTTATAGGCCTGTCGCAACACATATGGCAGAACCTGGGGAATCTCTCCAAAGATCATCCACTGGGTCTATACAGTGATGATAAGACCCATTATAACATTATGCCTCCATAGCATAGTATGGCGCTCTGCACTGTGCTTCAATAAACGTTTCTCCACGGAGATCCCAAAGATAGAACCATGGGTTAGCAATAACCCACCAAATAGCCACAACGGCAGAAAGTGGTATATGGATGGTTATAAAATGGAAACGGGGGTAGGAGCGGGAGTATACGGACCAAACAAACGCTTTACTATACAAATGGGAAAAAGTCCCGGCGTATTTCAAGCAGAGCTCCAGACCATTCAAGAATGCGCCAGCCAGATTTATTCATCTGGCATAAAAGGCGCAATCTTCCATATATTCACGGATAGTCAAGCAGCTATAAACGCCCTTAGCTCGCATACCATTGACTCCAAATCAGTCACAGTACTGCTTCAATACCCTTCAAACACTGGGATTAAGAAACAAGACCAAATTATGGTGGGTTAAGGGTCATGTCGGGGTAGAAGGTAACGAAAAGGCCGACGAACTGTACAGAAAAGGTACAGAAATACCATTCATAGGTCCCGAACCTTTCTGCTGCACTCCTAGATCAGCAGCAACGGCAGCTATATAAAGCTCGGAACATAGAAAATGTATCTATCTTTGGGAAAGCATCCCAGGTCTAAGGTGAAATGAGCCATTCCGCCCATTCAATCAAAATGCCAGCAACTGCCTAAACCTAAGCAGGCATGATAACAAAAACTTAGTGGGTTACCTTACTGGTCACCACGGTTTAAGATACGAGTATCATCTGCATAAAATGAGAATAGCAGACTTTCCTGAGTTCCGACTCTGTCTTGAAGAGGACTAGTCAGCTGAACACATTTTATGTGAATGTTCATCCCTTAATGGAATTAGAAAGAAGATATTTTTCAGGGAACAAATGAGCCCCGAGGACATAAAGAATTCTTCTACTGGTAAAATTGTCCGCTTTACACGGAAAGTGGAAATTCTACTAGTTTAAAATTTTTCTGGCCCATACCGTACAAAAGATCTTTTTAGGTCGAAGTAGGTATAGGTAGATATATATATAAATATATTAAAATTTATAAAAACGTAACAAAATATATAAATATGAATATAATAAAATATATGAAAAAGAATGAAATAATAATATAATAATGATAAATAATTTGATACTTATCAGAATGAAAGTCTTAAAATCGGATAAAAACTCTTATTCACTTTGTTTCACTTTGTGAGTTAAAATTTGTGGCTTTGTAAAAGTACGAAGTTCAACCGGCGGAAATTTGTCTTTTTCAAATACAGCTTCTTGCAATATGAGATAACCTACCCCAAAATTCCTTGAAAACCAACACATAATACACCAACCATATCCCCCAACCCCTCTCAGGATCACATCATAATCATATCCTGAGAAGTAAAGAAAAATTAAAGTGACAAAACACACACATATCGAAATCTTCTTTATATCGAAGGAAAGAGTAGCTACTTAAAGAGTCATTGCAAATATAAACGATAATGGAAGCCAACAGAAATAACTACCAAAATGCATAATTAAATATGCATACCCCACACCTCTCACCCATTCCCATCATGAGAAGTAAAGAAAAATTAAAGTGACAAAACACACACTTTTGGAAATCTTCTTTATTATCAAAGGAAAGAGTACTAAAGAGTACGCACTGCAAATATAAACGAGAATGGGAAAAGACAACAGAAATAACTACAAAAATGCATAAAAGCTTTCTGAAGGTTCTTTTTTACGGCGTTTGGTGGCGTATCGTCGTATACACGAAGTGAGAATACTATAAAGTTCATATACAATGATAAAAGCTTTCTGAAGGTTCTTTTTTACGGCGTTTGGTGGCGTATCGTCGTATACACGAAGTGAGAATACTATAAAGTTCATATACAATGATAAAAGCTTTCTGAAGGTTCTTTTTTACGGCGTTTGGTGGCGTATCGTCGTATACACGAAGTGAGAATACTATAAAGTTCATATACAATGGTAGCAGCAGTAATTGTTGGAGCCGGAGAATTCGGCGTGATGTTGACAGTTATTTTGTCTACCGACGACCTAGCTGCTGTAAGCAATGACGGGTCATGAGCGACAGCAGTGGGGTTCGGCGATGACGATGATTTCTTTCTCTCTTTCTTGTTAGTAGTTAATGCACCGGCACTTGAAAGAGAGCTAGTCGGAGTGCACTTGTTGTTCTTAGTGACCAGACGAACAAGAGGAGAAGAAGAAGTAGCAACACGACGATCAGCGGACACTTGTTTAGTTGGTTCAACGAACTTTGAATTTCTTTGAACACGAGTAGTATCACGAATGTCTCGACTGGTATTCAAAGCGGAAGTTTTAGCAATCAATGGCAAATCTTTTTTAGCAGATTTGATAGATGAGCCGATCATTTTAATGTCATTGATATTGTTTTGCAAAAAAACTGATAGGTCACTCATTTTTTTAATGCATGTTAGCAATGGACTGTTTATGCAATTATCACATTTAAAGAAAACGTTGGCATTCGTTTTGATAACTACAACGTCTTTTTTATGGATAAAAGAACAATTTATTTATTTATTTCATTTCATCAACGGAGGTACACTTGGTCCTCTAATGGATTACATACATACTTAATTCGACAAATTATTAACATACTTAATTAACCTCACCAAAGTTTGTTAATAGCATAAGCAATTGATTTTTGAACGTATTTTTACTTTTATTAGAGTGAAGATCAATGAGATTCCCAATTGAATTAGCTTCTCTTAAGCATCTAGTTATTGTTTCATTATATCCGTATTGTACTCTATGCATAGGCTCAACAAAAATATTTTAATTTCTCAATGGTATCACGGGTCTTCGATATCTGATCTGTGTAAGCAGGTAAGGACAATTTATATGTTTAGTTATTAGGTCTCTCACAAACATGATCGAAAAATACCTCCGCCGAATACATAAAGGCAAAATTCCAATCAGTTGGCATCTGATATTATATGGTGGCAAGTCGATATTCCAATTAAGCTTTTTTATCGCAGCTCTAGTAAACCATTTTTGAATCTTCTCTATCCTTCTAGAGTGAACCATATAATATGGATTCCAGATAACAGAGCACTAATCTAATGAAGACCTCACATATGCAAAATATAGGTATTTAAGGGTATGCGGGTCAGAAAAATCTTGAGAGTTTCGCAAAATAAATCCCATCATTGACCTGCATTTTGTGACGAGGTAGTCTATGTGACTATTGAAATCAGTGGTGCCATATTCTTGAGAGCGAGTTATCATACAATTTGTTCGTTTCTATCCTACCAGAGAGAAAATTATCATACGCTACGCTACGCAAGGAATTGTCTCGTTTTTAAAGGGATGCATCCATAAACTACCCAAAAAAAATTCGTTGCTATCTGGCAGTTCCAATGAATGTCAAAAAATGTTGTGTTGTTGTTTACAAGATTCTCTCATCTAAAAAAGAAATTTCCCATCAAGAAAAACATTGTTCTGAATGTGATATCTCAGGGTTTACTAGGAAAGATATGTATTAATCTTTCACACATGACAAAGTTATTTTTTTTTATTTCTTATTTCGTTAATAGTAATTTTTTATGAATTTAAAAAAAAATACATTGAAATAAAAACAAATATACATGGAAAAACGAAAATAAATTTACATATGCATCAATGTAATTAAATTTGTACGTTTGACCAAGGAATTCTGATTCCGCGTCCGTCTGAATTTGCTCCAGAAATAAAGGGTCTTTCATTAGCGATTTGACAACTTCAAACTTTCAGTGTGAACGACCATTTCCGTTTGCAATAACTGCACAAGAAAAAATCACCGATTACCGAACTGTCAATGTCAAAATATTCAGTGAAATTAACATTTTCATCATGGTGAAGTACACGAAGGAACAACGTTTACAAAAATAAAAATTTACTACCGAAATTCCGAGTCGGTGGTCGCAACTTTAAGAGCGTTAACGCCAATTTTCGGCCGTAATTCTCGTTCCAGTAGACAAGCAATTCACAGTCTAGTGAAAAAATTACGACTCGTTTCACTGAGTTCTCAAGAATAGGGCCTCTCCCAGACCACATTCTGGCGAATTTTACGTAAGGATCTTGCCCTTCACCCTTACAAGATCAAGCTGACTCAAGAACTAAGGCCAGTTGATCATATGAAGCGACGTACGTTCTCGAATTGGGCTCTGGACATGATGGAAGAAAATGAAGAATTTCATCGCAAAATCATCTTCAGCGATGAAGCACATTTTTGGTTAAACGGCTTCGTCAATAAGCAAAATATGCATTATTAGACAGGTGAGAACCCTCATGTGCTTCACGAATCAGTACATCATCCGCAAAAAGTCAGTATTTGGTGCGGTTTTTTTTCGTCCATGAAAATTACCGTCACGTTACGGTAAATGGTATTCAATTCAATTCAACGGTAAATCTAAAAATGATTTTTCAAAGCAACGAATGAACGAATACACAATGGGCGCGTTCAATTTACAAGTCAACTACTAGTGACTACTATTTTACCTTTTCTCATTGATCAAATAACTCACGTGACCATCGTCTGGCAAGTGATAGACATTTAATAAGTAGTGAACTTGCAGTTGACTTGCAAATTGAACGCGCCAAATGTTTTTGCGCTGAAATAGAGTGAGTGTGTGTGTGTGTGTGATAGATGTGTGGAGGCCCTGAGTTGCTGACAAAAACGAAAGTACTAGATTACATATGATGCCAAATAACTATTTTAGAAAAGCGAGTAGTTATTTCTTAACGTTGCCTTAGTAAAAGATTTTTTTTTTAAATATGAAAACTATCATACATTTAGCGTATGATAATGATTTCCAATCTTACATCATACATAAGCTACGATTATCTTACATGTAGCATAATTATCATACGCTTGGTAGCCCTGATTGAAATTGAGTTTATAGTCAAATAATACGCCTAAGTCTTTTTTGGATGAGATGCTTTCCAAGGGTAGATTTGTTATGCTGTAGGTAAACTGAATTTGTTCCCATTTCCGGCAGAATGTAAGGCTATTGCACTTTGAAACATTAAGATTTAAACAGTTAAGTGTACACCAATCTGATAATCTATTGAGGTCATCCTGCAACAATAAACAGTCCTGGGGTGATTTAATAGACCGAAAAATGTTCAAGTCATCAGCGAACATTAAGCATTCAGAATTAAGGATGACATTGGGAATATCATTAACAAATAAAAGAAATAACAAAGGCCCAAGATGGCTGCCTTGAGGGACTCCCGAAGTAGCGTCAATGCGATCTGAGACAATACCATTAATCCTAACAAACTGCGAGCGTCCTCTTAAGTAAGAATTGAACCATTCTAAGAGACCATTGTTACGCAATTTATTAAGAAGAATATCGTGGTTTACCCGATCAAATGCTTTTGCAAAATCTGTGTAGATGACATCGCACTGCATACCATTTTCCATGTTGTTTGCTATAAAATTTGTTAAAATTGTCAGATTAGTCTCTGTGGATCTTCCAGCAATAAAACCATGCTGATACGAAGAAATTGTGGACTCAAGAAGAGCTGTAAGTTTACCACAAACAAGTTTTTCGAACAATTTCGGGATAGTGGGAATTTTCGATATTGGACGATAGTGAGTAACATCTTGTTTGGGACCAGATTTATAAATCGGTGTTATGATTGAGCTCTTCCAAGCATCTAGAAAAATTCCCTGCTCCAAGGAACTATTGACTATTTATGTATGTAAATAGACCACATGCATCACACGATAAATAATCATCAGTATCAGATATTAGATTTACACACTTATAACAATTAGAAATCATTATGATTAAACAGCAAGTTAATACGCGTGCGTTGCAGACGACAATCAGATTTTGAGTGCGAATGGACATAGGACGCATAGAAGCGGTGATCTAAGCTGATATCTAAGAAAAGTTGTTACTCTCGACTGCTTTCTAGCTCCTAGTTTTGGAATGACTCATCCAAATGAAATAGGATTTTTTTTTAATATAAGGTTCAATTATGTACAAAGATTTTAAGATATAAATCTTTGTAGGTTATCTTTGTAGGTTATCCTGAAGTTGAACAATAAGAATTAAACTATACATTTTATACAATTCAAAAAAGTAAAATGTTCGATTGAAGCTAGATCGTTGGATTTTCCCAGCGTTGAGTGAAGGAAAATTTGTGTGTGCTGAAAGCTGAAATTTTTTATATATGATCTATGACTCCTAAAACTGCTCGGGATAAAAAATTTTCAAAATCCGCCAACTGACACGCCCACAAATAAAATTTTTGAAAATTCAAAGTTTGAGCTAGGGAGCTGAAATTTATAATATATACTCTCTAGGGACCCTTTATTCTCATATGTTATTTTTTTTTAAATCCTACTGACACGCCCACAATTAAATAAAACAATTTTATTGAAACACCCAAGTTTGAGCTAGGGAGCTTTTTTTTTTTTGATAAAATCCTTTAAATGTTATATAACAAAATATGTAGAGCGTTCTTAACAATTCAACCATACTTAGACTTTTGTCACGCCCACTTATGAGGGATAGGAATACGAATAGAGTATCCAACAGTTCGCCCAAGCGGACTGTAGCCCGTCCCTATGTTTTTTCTAAAGAGCCGACCTGGAAATTAAGATCAGACATTCACTGTGTCCAGTTTAAGATTAAATTTATTGCGTCTTTCTTAACCTATTTATACAAAATTCTTATTCTAATTATTTACAACTATTCACTAATACTATAAAATAAAATGCTTGTTGCAGCAGTAATTCTCAAAATCATAAGTGTTTCAAATTTGCCATCCGCCTGCCCAATTTGACACCATGCATAACGCGGCTCAAGGTGAAGCGGAACCATAATCTCATCGCTTGCAGCTTCGTTTGAAAATTGTGTGGATGGATAGTAATTACAATTCCATCGTCTGTGGCTGGGGGAAGCCCTTGTGTGAACTTTGAGTTGTTGTTCTAGTTGCCACGATTGGCGTCTGGAATTGTAATCTATGAAGTATTGAATATAATTACATATAGAGTTCTTCGATCCGGATGGTAGTTATATAATTACAGATGTAGTATATGAAGATGATGCACTAGCATCAAAGTTAGTTCCGGTATTGCAAAGTAAGAATGTTTGCGTCATATTTTTTGTCTTAATATGTGTCTTAGTTTGTGTATCCATCATATTACATAGGTGATGTTAATATTATCTGTCATGGCGACACCGAATTCAATGAAGATTCCAATGCTTGCGAGTATGACGATTTTTCCTGGTTTTAATTTTAATAGAATTTTAATAGAATTAGAGAAAACATAGAAAGAAAAAACAGAATGAATAACATAATATACTTACAGGAGCAAAGTTTGTCCAAGAAAATTGAAATAAAAACTGGATAAACTCGTGGCTTCAATGGCACAGTGCATGAGAAGACGCTGGTCTAGGTTCGAATCCCAGTGGAAGAAATGGAATTTCGGGATAAAATGAAGGAAAAAGACAGACCAGCACCACAGAAGGGTCTGATGATCGGCTGTGGCTAACCGTGAAACAGCACTGTAACTCCAGCCGTCCACTTAAGGTAAGGAATGTAAGGTTATTCATTCAAAACAAAATTCCATGTTCCATTGAAGAACACAATCAAGAATTGATCAAGCACACCATGCGGGTCTTTTATGTGCGAAAATAAATGTAATTAACTCCAAGGCAAAATGTACGAAAAGAAAACTAAAAAAATTTGATATAAATACTTAATCATATATAACAGTGTTACCTATTAGAACTGTGCATTTATATTTGTTAATAGTGTTGTTTTATTTTTATGCGTTTCTTCGAATTATATCAATGAATTTGAACTTTGTATTTATAATTTTATTTATTTTTTAAATACCTACCTATTATAGACACTTTATTTTCTTTAATAGACACTTTATTTTCTTTAATAGACACTTTATTTTTAGTTATTTACAGCTTTATTTTTGGTTTTTAATATATTCATTTACAAGATCTCTTCTTTTCCACGTTTTCCTTGTACTTAATCAACCATAAAACTCAACTGCTCGAAATACTTTTTACCGCAGTCGTATCTCTTACTTACGCCATCTATGGGCTCATGTTACAGTTTTATGTTATAGTTAATTGGTACACTTTTTACAAAAGGCTTGACTTGGCAATCACATTAATCTTATAATATTTTTTTTGATACTACATCTCGGTCAATCTGACAATTTGATCGACCTCGATCAACAATCTACCCGTCAACCCATGGACACCGCACGCTCAATCTTTCTTAACAAAACATATAGCTAGGTCTTATACTATAAGGCTTGATAACTTAAAAATATACCACAAATGGTTTAGCTTAAAAACTATAATGATAAGCGTTACTTAGGACAATTATATCTTCAATTTTCAATGTTTATTTTCCACAGGCGAATATTTTTTGATTCAACTACTCCATCATATGGGAGCTGTGTGATTTGGCAATTCTCAATATCACGGATGACATATCTGTCGTGAGGCAATACTTTGTAAATAACATAAGGCCCCTTGAACTTGGGGAGCAGCTTCTTGCTAGTACCGGGCGTCGTGTCAACATTTTTAATAACCACGTAGTCCCCTCTTTCATAAGTGTTTGCCGGGTGATTGTGCTTCTCAAAATGTCTACTGTTGTCTTCCCCAACCTTTACGATTGCCTCAGAGGCAGTTTTCCTGAGTTCACTTAAGTCTCTTTTAGTAACATTCAATTCCTTTTCGCTCAGAAACTCAGTAAGCTTGTCGACGACCGCACCTCGCTGATTAACTCCAAATAAAATTTTACTTGGGGTAGTAGCAATTGACCTATGTATTGTGTTATTTAACGCAAATTCAACTTGAGGCAGCATTCGAACCCAATCGGAATGTTCTAATGACTCACTGAGTTTTCCGATCATACCAGTCAAAATTCGATTTACTCTTTCGACCTGACCGTTGGCTTGCGGTGAGTGAACGGCTACTTTAACGTGAGTTATGTTGCGGTCTAATAGAAACGAACTGAACTCTAAGGAGGTAAAACAAGAGCCTCTGTCGGTCACTACCCTAGATGGTCGGCTATAATAGTCAAAATATTTGCTAAGTGATGCGCACACTTCTTTTGTGCTTGTTGATAATACTGGATACAATTTGACGAACTGCGTAAATGCGTCAACTACCAGAAGGATGTGTTTACGTTTTGATTGGATGGCCGGAAGAGGGCCGAAATGGTCCAGATGGATGGTATGAAACGGGACGGGTTCTTTAGGAATGTTGAATAAGTTACGCTCGTTCGAACGTGCGGGTGCCGAATACATTATACAACGGATACAATTCCTGGTGAAGCTCTCCACCTTTTTCTGGATATTTGGGAACCAATAGTGCATACGTATTTGGCCGGCACATTTTGTAACCCCTAAGTGTCCAATTTTCTCATGAATATCTCTGATAAGGTTAACTTCCATATCCGGAGGGACGTAAAACCTTAATTCGCCGGCCCGAGTTTTCCGGAAGACAATGCCATCCTGCAAGGCGAACCTCTTCAGGTTTTCAGAACACAACCTTTTTCTCAACTTTAAGATCTGAGGGTCACGACCCTGAGCTGCTCTTAGCTGAAAATCGATATCTTCCGAGCTAACAACGGAAACCACATGACATCGGCTAAGTGCATCAGCGTGGTTCATATTCGATCCACTACGATGCTTTACCTTGTAGTTGAAGTTCTCGAGTTCTAGGGCCCATCGCGCTATTCTTGGGTTCACGTTTTTCTTATGTAAAGTCATTGTAAGGGAGCTACAGTCGGTAATGACCGTAAACGGTATTCCCTGCAAATACACTCTGAAACGGCGGAGCGCTGAGATTATTGCTAAGGTTTCAAGTTCAAAGCTGTGATACCTTGATTCTTGAGCCGTCGTACTTTTAGAGAAGTAAGCTACTGGATGCAGTTTCCTATCATCTTGTCTCTGAAGAAGAATCGCTCCGTAACCTATAGAGCTAGCATCACAGTGCAGCTCGGTTTCTCGTCCAGGATTGTAGATCGCAAGCACTGGGGAGGACATCAGGCGTTTCTGAAGTTGACAGAAAGCGTCTAAACATTCCTGAGTAAAATTAATGGGGACATCCTTTTTTAACAAATCGTACAAAGGTTTCGCTACTCGTGAAAAAGATTCGACAAATCGTCTAAAATATGAACACAACCCAAGGAATGAGTGTAATTTCTTGCTATTATCAGGGATAGGATAAGTGGCAATAGCACGGAGGTGTGAATCACTTGGTTGGATACCCTTCTGGGTTACTCTATACCCTAGGTATTCTATCGTGGAATACGCAATTCGACACTTAGATAGTTTTAGCTCTAATCCGTTTTCTGAAAGACATTGCAGTATTGAGGCAAGTAACTCAAGATGTTTAGTCATATCATCACTTGCGATAATTATGTCATCCATATAGACCATAATCTGATTGTCATCTAAAAATTTCCGAAATATTTTGTGAATAAATCGTTGAAATACACTTGGTGCATTCTTCAGTCCGAAAGGCATCCTTAAAAACTCGTATTGCCCATTTGGTGTAACGAAGGAGGTAAAATGAGTCGATGCGGGAGCAACTTTAACTTGATGGAAACCACTCCTAAGATCGAGCACGGTAAATATTTTCTTTCCTTCTAAATACTCTATGCAGTCCTTGATCAATGGAAGTGGGTAGTTATCACGAACTGTAAAGTTATTAAGGGCGCGATAGTCCACACACATACGAGTTTCTCCCGATTTCTTTTTCACCAAAACGATCGGCGAAGCATAAGGAGAGTCACTTGGCTTAATAATATGCCTTTCTAAAAGGTCTCTAATAATTTCGTTCACCTCCTGTTTTTCTGAAAAGGACAATCTCCGCGGTCGGAAGAAGAAAGGGGTATCTGTCGTAAGGTGAATGTGCATTTCGAAATCAACAGGCCTTATCATAGATTGATCAAAACATGTATAACTTTCAGCAATAATATATTTAATTTGTTTTAATGTCACTAAATCGATGTTTGGGCACACATCAATCTCCTCGTTCGCCTCAGTTTCTATATTAAAGATTTCACAAGTACCCACATCAATCCCAGAAGCACAATCATCCTTGAACACATCTTCCTCCCTACAATCAGCCTCGGAACTCGCATCTATGTCACCATCGAACGATTTATCTATTTCACTACTAACACCATTTGAAGATATGCTTGTCCCACTCACCACACCAGTTGATTCATAAGTGCACAGGTGCAATTGGTTTGAAATTAATTTTTTATTAACGTAAGAAGAAGGTACACATATTTGCTCTGAAGATATTTCTTTTTTACAGTAATTCATTGGTAAACATATATTAAATAACTTAAGTATATCGCGGCCAATTAGCAGCGGCAGCGGGATGACCTTGTCTGAAATTACCATAAGGGAAACTTTTTTTATTTGTCCACATATTTTGATAAAACAATATATCGTACCGTAAGTGTAAATCTTAATTCCTCCTAATCCTTTGTAATTCGAATAAGTTGGTATTCTAACAGAAATATCTTCAGGCAAATAAGACCTATGTATGAAGCTAACGGGACTACCGGTGTCCAGAAGAGAAAAACAATTTATTAAATCTGAGCACTTATCACCACTTAACGGAAAAGCAACGCTTACCAATTGTACGGCGTCCAAGCCCTCTACTATTTCATCATCGCTAGAGTATTCCTCGGCAAAGTTATCCTTTTTGATGACTCCAACTCGTTTCGGTGCAACCGGACAGTTCTTGTAGGTGTGTCTTAAGTCTCCGCAGCTGAAGCAGGATCCGGCGGCCCGCTTTTCCTTCGGACAATTCACAGCAATGTGGCCATAGGCCGAACAGTTGAAACATCTGATCTGTCCACTAGCCACCGTTGTTGAATTTTTGCTAGTCGAAGTTGCCGCTGGAGGCAAAGGCAAATTTGAGCTTTTATTGATTGGTTTTAGCGCTCTTCTCTTTTCGTAGCGGGGCAGAAGTCGTTTAAGATCTGAAAGTGACTTGGCCGCATAGAGAATGGATACCGTTGATGAGCTGTCTGCAAGTCCATCAATGATGTATTCAATCAAGTCATCTTCGTCCACGTCAGCATATGCGGCAATTTCCTGCATCGAAAGAACATAGTGCAGTAACGTCTCATCTCTACGGCGGGCTCGACGACTAAGCTGTCGATAGACCTCCTGTCGAGTCAGGCGCTTCTCAAATTCGGATAAGAGAAGGTTCTTTAAGGCCTCCCAGGTATCAACCCGCACCGTTCTTAATAGCATCTTCGCAGTGCCCTTCAATAATCTTCGCGCGCAGACATATTGATATCGATCATCCCCTCCGAGGGATTGTGTCACATCCTCGAAGTCGTTGATCCACTTCTTAACACCATAAGAGTCATCCCCGGAGAAGGAAGGTACTGCGTCCTCAATGTCACTGAAATCGACTCGCCTGCCTGGATTTGTAGTCGGCTCTGTTTCGGCGAGCTCCCGTCGAAGATCTGCAATACGTTTACGCCTTTCTAGACGAGCCAATTCCAGTTCCTCTTCGACATCAGAATTGGTCATCGTGTTGGTTTTGGTAGCGCCCGCAGTCCCACTATTTAGGGTTGCCTTAGGATCCACCGTTTGTTTTAAACCGGTGCGAGTTCCAGAAGTGGTTGCAACAGTTCCAGAAGTGTTTGCGGAAGTAACAGAAACAATCGCAGAAGTTCCAGAAGTGTTTGCGGAAGTAACAGAAACAATCGCAGAAGTTCCAGAAGTGTTTGCGGAAGTAGCAGAAGCAACAGAAGTAATCGCAGAAGTTCCAGAAGTGGACAAAGCAGGAGTCCCAGTCTCGAAAACTTTTTCAGTGTCTTTGCACTCACTTAATTCCACCTGAAGCATATTTGCACCCAATACTTGTTCATATAATGACCTTAGTTGCACCACAGTCGCAGAAGGTGACACATTGATTTGCGCAGCCTGAAGTGCCTCGTGCAATTGCGCCTTTGTCAGTTTCTTATTGCTCATATCTAATCGTATTGAATCTTATTGCGTCAGGGTCATCCACACAAAGTTTTTATTTTATTTTTGTGTGTTACCCCACATCTGACGTTATAGACACTTTATTTTCTTTAATAGACACTTTATTTTCTTTAATAGACACTTTATTTTTAGTTATTTACAGCTTTATTTTTGGTTTTTAATATATTCATTTACAAGATCTCTTCTTTTCCACGTTTTCCTTGTACTTAATCAACCATAAAACTCAACTGCTCGAAATACTTTTTACCGCAGTCGTATCTCTTACTTACGCCATCTATGGGCTCATGTTACAGTTTTATGTTATAGTTAATTGGTACACTTTTTACAAAAGGCTTGACTTGGCAATCACATTAATCTTATAATATTTTTTTTGATACTACACTATCGAAATAAAATTAAAAATTGTACCTTTATTATATAAAAATAAAAGCACAATTATCAGAAAAGGTTCTCAGCTCATACATATCATACCTTACCTATGCACCTACATTACATACTTTAAAAAACAAAATAATATCTAGGTATAATTATTCATATCTGCAATCATTATGATAGCTACATATGCATATGTATTTGATTTTTATAATCGCAATGAACATGAAAACAACATTTTCAAATCTAACAAAAATTCCAAAAGTAAAAAGGAAATAAAAACAATCGAAGCGTAACGACCGGTACCGACAGCAACGATAAGTATGAAATATCCTACCTTAAACTGGTTAATAACAAAAAATTACCCATCCGGCATTCCTTGAGGGATATTTTTGTTGGGATATTATACATTTTTATTTTTATCCAATCCATTTCACAAACCCGCACAAGCGATTACAGCGACGTATGGACCGCGTAGCGGATGTTTGCTTCGGTGCCGTTTCTATTTGTAGTTATTGAATGACCGAACCATTCAGGGCGGGTCAAAAATAATTTAAAATTTATCAATAATTATCTACGTACAATTCCAACATTGTTTGTGCAATAAGAATTTTCGTCGCTCTCCTATAAAATGCAGTAAAGACAGTATGGTACGGGGCCGTGTCTATGCTTAGTAAATTAAAGAACCTATAAGTTTATAAACCGTGGCGTGCGTGACTGTCGCAACTCTCGGCACGGTCTCAGTGGATAAAGGCACCAAAGCACACGAGGTGAGTCGTGTTCCCTAGGTTCGCGTATTTGCTGTTCTCACTGTTATTCAATAACAATTGTTCTCGCAGATGGCGTGGCGGAGACTCTCAAGGAGGTCTCCTATATTATTTTCGATTGAATTTATTTTACTACACTAAATTGCACAGATTTACTACACACAAAACACTAGATTAATAGAAGGGTTCGAGACGGCACTGTTACACAACTCCGAAGATTTCAATATCTCGACGGTGTCGACTCGCTATTACCAAAAGATTAACTTCACCGGTTTCCTATGGTGTGCAAACCATATAAAATGGTTAAGATATATTATATTTGTTGAGTATGTAATTGCCGATGTTGTTGTTGTCTCAGCGCTCGAACGCTCTTAACAGATAACTGAAAACTCGTATCTAAACTATCTCGACTATTTGCAGATGTGAATAGGTGAACACACGTATATATGTAATGCGAATATAATGATAATATCATATTCGTAATTCGAACAAGAATAAAAAGGAGAATATATTATAGTCTTAAACTAGCTTACGGGCTTTATATATATCGCCAACTGATGATGGTGAAGATGATATCTTTATGCTGCGGGTGCACTCTCACTTGTCGAGATTTGGTGTCCCGATCTCCTGCTGCTGAAGATGATGGGTGCCGAATCCGCTTGTGGATTGGGACACTGTCCGTATACACGGGTGTTGATTTTCTCGCTGTTCTAGACGGCGCGGTGAGTACAGTTTTTTGTACGGGCTGCCCGCGGTCTGTTTCTTCGAAATTATATCTTGTTGTACGTCGCTGGTTATGAGTATGTTGCTACCGTCTCACTGACGTGCGATCGAGATTAAATTCTCGCGAAGGTGGTTATGCTTTTTATTGTTTCAGTATTTTATGATGTCGTAGATGTTGGACTCTGCATTGATTTCAGTGCTGTGGCGCTAGTACTGATGACGCCGCACTTTTGGGGGTTTTCGTAGCTGATGAACTCTGCATTATTTTCGTGGCTTGGTGTTACAAATATATGTTAGGGGCCGTGCCACAAGGATGGTGATACATGTGCCACAATGGATGGCGATGAATTTGCCACAAGGATGTTGCAACGTAACCTCCCTGGATGGTGATTCGTGCCTCAAAGATGGTGGATGATTTTTGCCATAAGAAGCTATAGGTATGCCACAAGGATGGCCGTCGTCGCATGTCAAATTGTTGCGCTTGCAGCCGTGCATGCGCTTAGCGATATGATTCGCCCGCTAATTGTATGTTGCTGCTGTCGTTGCGCCCGATTTGGAATCGAAGATCGTCCTGAGTCGCCTGAGGACAAGTTAAATTATAATTAGCACCATGCTAAATTATGATTGGGGATGCGGGACGTGGAAGGAGAATAATTGTATGCATTTACTCTGATCTTTTCTTACCTGAATAATTTCACCTATTCGATGCGATGATTATGTGGTGTGCTGGTGCAGTTATTTGCTTTTGCACGCAATAGATTACACTTGCATATTTGTAGGACAACTTATGCCGACGACGGCCATCACGAAAAAGACTGAACAAGCATTAGCAAGTGGTATTTAATCATGTTGGTCGGTACGGCTTCCGCCTATTTTCGTTGACTTTGGTGGGTCGCGGTTGGCACTACCTGTCAAAAGTTTCGTATTGCATACCTATTGGTGGATGTGTTGGCGGATCGAGGCCGTTGAATGCAAGGTGGTGGTCGATGTTCAACCGAGTGTTTTTCTTGGTGATCCGAGTATTGCATCGAATAAAAGTAAGTATTCGATACGCCGCGGCGGCGTGGAAAATACATCCCTTACAACATAATTTCCTCTCCAACCAGAAACTGTCTACTCGTATAGTCGCTTAACTTACGAAATTAATATAGTTCGCTTCATATATACATATATAAAAAATATTTGCCTTACCGACATACGTAGTATTGATTCTGTCGTTTTTCGTTTTTTTTCTGATCTGACGTTCTGGTCCAGGGGTGAGGTAGAAGATATGCACATATTCGCCGCCCGTGGAGTATTTACCTTTGGTTTGAAAGTATGATGTGTGTTGCTATCTATACACTTGTTTGAATGTCTTGCACTAAATAGGGATAATATATATATATTTATTTACTAGCGAACTTTACATTAAGTTAACCAAAATAAACTACTATACTTATCTTTAGATCAGGTGATGGGAATATTTGCAAGATGTTGAGGATAAGGAGGGAATCTCAGGTGAAGGGAGTTACCTAACATAAGTCTGCGACTGCTGCTCCGGATGAGGATGCTGGACGCTGCTCCAGTTCGTTTCTGATATAAGCCACAAGCTGGCCAAGCGATCAAAATGGTTTGTGGTTCGGCTGATGTAAGCCACACGGTGGCCAAGCGATTGAAATCGTTGGTGGTTCTGCTGCCGGTGATGTTTCAATTACGTGACGTGAGCGATAAGCTCAATAACACCCAGGTATGCGATCGAACTGCTAGTGGTTATCTTTGCGGTTAGGGTGATGAGATTAGGAAGGTGTGGCGATGGATTGTGGATCAATCTTCTGGCGTAAAGGTAAATGCACCCTATAACTCGTCGCCACAAATTTTCATTTCTTCCACTTCCGATATTCGTGACATGTTTTCTACCCTTGTGATTAACAGGTGATCGGTGGATCCACTAAAACCACTAGCAGAGACTCCTAGGAGGCGTTTTTTTTTTTTTTGGGACTGAGTTCTGTGGCACCAGAGGACTTCAGATTCCGGCTTTGTCGTAAACCAAATTCGACGTGTGGCCAAACGGGTCGGTCTCTGAATTTCTGCCCACCCAATGTGAAAACTTTTTTTTTTGTTTATTGTCCAGGCTAAAATCTGGTCCTTTAATTGACCACTGGATGCGTTTTTTTCTATTTTTTGTTCTTTCTTTTAGATAAGATAAGATAGATAAGATAAATATTTATTATTCCAGAATTCATTTACAATTTGTTTATGACTATTAAATTTAAGACATGGCTTAAAGCCGTCTGCCCGGGTTTGACAAATTTTTTACAATTGTTTAAAAAGATTCTTCTATAATTGCCCTCCTATATTTTAATGCTATTTTACAGTAACTGTACAATTTGTTCCAGTCTGAGCCATTTAAGATGGTTCTCACCTCAGCTTCTTCCAAATCTCGCTTCCCATAAATCTGTAGTCTGAACTCTTTTAAAATAGGACATCTGCCCAGAAAGTGATAGATGTTCTCCCTCTCTCGCAGATTGCACTAAGAGCAGGTTATTGGCAGGTCTTCCCGGTGTGGTATAAAATTTAAATTCAGTATCTCTCCTCTGGCCTTGAAAATCGTTAATATTAATTCCGTAGAGTATCTTTCGTTGAAATAGTTATTTTCACATAGGCTGTGGTTTAAGTTGGCATATATCCCTCGGTGAATAGAACTTTTTATTTTTTCACAACAGTCTGCGTGGATCTTCTCATCGACCGCAGAAATGATATTATTGAACTCTTCCTTCCAATGAGTAATATTTTCCGCATCTATATTTAAAGTGTGTCCGCAGAACTCTGAGAGTTTTTGCCATTCCTCGATAAACAATATTTTCGCCTGTAAAACATGATTTAATACACGTTTAGTCAACCTTTCGTCGCTCAAGGACATAATTTTTTGTATGTAGTTGAAGTGGAGTCTTAGCGTTTCCGTAAATATAGGTGACAGACCAGTTTCGACCAACAGCATATCATTAGGTGTACACTGCGGTAATTTAAAAACTCTTTTTAAAAAGAACCGGAGAAGTTTTTCTACTGTGTCGTATTGCTTATAACCCCACACTGGGGCACAAGTGTGTACATCATTATTGATTTGGAAACAGCCTGAAATATTTGATATTTAATTCTAATCGATATTTGTTTATCTTCGAGACAATTTCTCCAGGCTGCACTCATCGCCGACTTAGCCACTGTAAGTTTCTCCTTAAAGTGGTGCTCCATGTTCATGTTGCTGCATATGTTCATACCCAAATACTTGTAAGATTTGACTGTTTCCAACTCCTGTCCGTCAAAGAACCACTTTTCGTTTCTTGCATACCTTCCTCCACCTTTTCTGAATACCATTGTCTTAGACTTAGTTAAGTTGACGTTTAACCTCCACTCATGGCAGTATCTTTGTAGCTGATTAATCATTCTTTGTAAATTCTCCGGAGTGTCTGCCAGCAACACCAAATCATCTGCATACAGCAGTGCTTTTATGAGGATCCCTCCCATTCTTATACCTCCACCTAGGTATTCTGTTATGTCATCAATGAACATGATGAATGCTAGAGGGCTGAAGTTGCATCCCTGTTTAACGCCCGTCACCGTTTCGAAAGAATCTCCTAACTGCTTGCCGTCCCAAACTACTGAGAATGTTTTTTCATACAGTTTTTCGATTAGATTTCCAAACTTCCTAGAGAGACCTTTATTATATAATTTGTAGAATTATCCTATCCTACCGTGTCAAAGGCTGCCTTGAAGTCCACGAAAAACGCAAACAGTTTTTTTTTTAATCTAATACAGTTCTGTGCCACAGTTGTTAAGATGAAAATTTGATCTGTCGCTGAGTGGTTATCTCTGAAACCAGCCTGGAATTGGCTCAAAAGGCGATTTTGCGTGGTCCACTCTTGAAAGCGCCTAGCCAGGATACCCATTAATATTTTTAAGGACGAATTTAAAAATGCTATTCCTCGATAGTTTTCTGCTTGATTAGGGTCGCCTTTTTTGAGGATAGGGAAAATCACACTCTGTTTAAAACTGGATGGGATGTCTCCTGTTTCAAATATTCTATTAAATTCCTTTGTGAGCAATGTTATAAGTTCGTTAGTCGCATATTTGTAGAATTCGACAGGAATACCGTCAGTTCCAGGTGCTTTTCGGTCCTTGCTCTTAACCAGCCATCCTTTAACTTCTTCTTCCATTATGGGGCTATCAAGAAGCTCATTCGTTGAATTCGGTACCGCATACTGAAACTTAGATAGGTAAATAGAGTTTGATGGATTTAACATATTCTTAAAATGATTCTCTAGTTGATTTGCATCGAGATTTACCCCAATTTTAAGCCTTTTCCCATTTTTCTTATTAAGAAGATTCCACAACGTTTTCGAGTCCCTGCATTGAGATATTTCGATTGCCATGGCGTTCTGAAACTCTGTTTTTTTCCATCCACATATCCGCTTGTACTCACGATTTGTCTCAAGATACATATTTTTGTAGATTGACTCGTCATATTTCCTAAAGAGATTTAGTAGTGAAAGAGAAGCTCTTCGCTCTCTTTCGCATTCCAGATCAAACCATGGTTGTCTCTGACTTCTTACATGTTTTTGAGGCATTATAACTACCGAGTTCTTGATAGCTTGAGCTATATCTTCAATGTTTACGTCCGAGTTCATTGTTTCGATCTGTCTCCTAAGATTGGTTCGATAGATTTCTTCCTTGCTGTGATTCCATTTTAGTTTCGGCAGTTTATTTATAACTTCACAAGGGCTTGACTCTTGCGTGGAAAACTCAAAAGAAGTCACAATTGGTAAATGATCGGAGAAACTCCGTACTTCTACTTCAAAATTCTGAATCAGGCGGTTCCATTCTCCTCCACAGGCTAAGGTCGATAACTGAGCTACCTTGAGCACCCACAAAGGTAAATTCACCTTTTGCATCTCCTTCAGAGCATCCGTTTTTAATTTTTAGACCGTACTCACCGCAGAAGTCCAGAAGTCGCAGCCCTTTTCTATCCAGTACCAGATCCTTTGAGCTGCGTTCTAATGTGTCCTCCTCATTGTCGGACGTATAATATTGCCTTGTACCCGTCCTTGCATTAAAATCACCAGTAAGAAGGATATTAGTTTGTTCTTGAAGATGGTTTATGGCATCACTTAGCATTTGCAGATCAGAGCTCCATTGCGAACCTTGTGATCCACTTAAATACACAGGAAGAATGCAGTACTTATAACCTGGAGTAATATTCGCCCGGATGCTGAAAAAACTGTCTCTTACTGATTGCTGGAATTCTATTTTGATATTCCGTATATTTTTTCTGTACCCATATAGACAGCCTCCACTTGCACGACCCCTGTTACTGTTTCTGACACCAGCTCTCCAACATAATTCATAACTATCAAAATATCGTTCATAGATTCTTTCTTTACCTTCTAAATGGTGTGTTTCAAAAAGACAGAATATTTCAAACTCATTGACATATTTAAAAAACTCAGAGAATAATAGTTTACTATGCAAACCACTTATATTATAACTTAAAATTCTATAATTTTTATTTTTGACTACATTTGTATTTAAGTCTCTAGGGCAGACGGGTATTTCCTACAATATAAATTTTTGTACAGTGGGAACACTGATATTTAACGATTGCATGTGGTTTGAGGTTTCGCTAAGAGAAGTTGAAACTAATTCATTCGCAGATGTCGCCGCTGTCACTCCGGAGACGTCTCTCTGGCCATCATTGACACCCACTTGAGTTTTGTTGTTTACCATTTCGTTGATCACTGAATTTCCATCGTTTTTTCCACATCTTAAGCCCCTGGTGAAACTCCACGTAAAAACTTTTCCATGCACCAAGAGACGATCATCTCTAAGGAAAACATCAATGCTTGGATTCTTCATCTTGATTGCCTTCCTGATTTCAAGCAAATGAGATCTTTTTTGACGTATCGCCAGTGGATAGTCGCGATGAACTGCAATTTCCGCTTCCCTCAGAGATTTCGATGATCGAAGAATGTTGATTGCCTGTGATTTTCCTCCCAATCGGACCAAAAAATTACTACTTCCTGCATTATTTGATCGAATAGCGATAATGTTGTTTTCAGATAGATCGAGCGTAGCCTTTCCATGGGTGCGGCAGATTGTTTGTATTAGGGTTCTCGGCTCACTTGTATTATTGTTTCGGATGTGGAATATTAGATTTCCTTCTGTATCCCGCATTTGACTCGCATCCAATCTCTCCTCCAACAGCTCGCATCTATTCTCCAGTGCAGTGACTCTTTCTGTCAAGACCTGATTGTTGGTTTTCAAAAACTTAATTTCACCGTGCAGTTTTTCCAAATCAGAAAGTTTGACTACATCTTTCAAAGTTAGTTTTATATCCCTGAGATTTTCATTGAGCGTCTCTTGCATTATTGAGCGAATCATCTCCCGATCCATGCTGCTGGATGCAACTTTTTTGCTTGGTGTTGATTTAGGTGGGGAGATCGCTTGAGATTTCCTTTTGATCATTTATTGAGTTTGACGTTTGAGGTTAAATCTTCTATACACTTTTTCAATCGCAATATTAACTTAATAGCAAAGATGACTTACAGGTTTTTCCATGCAGGTTTATAAAATAGGGGTTAATGCGTTGTTTGATGCACTTTTTGTTTTTTTTCCGGTATTTTATTTACTTTACTATGATGTTAAATAGGGAACAACCTTTTTACACTTTAATGACCCTTTCTTTCTTTTATTTTTCGCTTTTTAAAAAAACCATCAGAAGAGAGAGAAGAGAAGAGAAGTATTACCATCTCTACAATGAAGCATATCATTAAGGGT
The DNA here is from genome assembly GCA_949715645.1 of Portevinia maculata. Taxonomy (NCBI): domain Eukaryota; kingdom Metazoa; phylum Arthropoda; class Insecta; order Diptera; family Syrphidae; genus Portevinia; species Portevinia maculata. The sequence continues at coordinate 11,840,305 of OX454525.1, read as the reverse complement.
TTTTCTATGGATTTTATCAAAGAACTTGCGGTTTTGGTGCTTTTGAGAACGATTTACGTGCGGTGTTGCCTTTCGGTTTTAATTTGATTGTATTTGTATTGCACAGCTGCACAAGTACAGTTTTTTTTACCATCTGTTTAGGTATATGACATTGGGTCGTGGCTATATAATTTTGTATTCTAATTGCCTGATTGTGTCTACTTTTCACAATATACATATAGCGGAAAGGAATGGGAAATGTTTTTAGATAATCTTGCTGATTGAGTTTATGTCGCAAACTGTTTAAATAAAAAAAAAAACATAAATACATCCTTTCATCTCATTATGTACCTGTTTGTATGATGTCTTTGTTTTTCCGATGAATGACGCCTGTTTTGCTAATGAATACGGTAATTCCCAAAAGGAAGATCTCAAGTTAGGTAGGGATGCAATCATACAATGGGTTACTTGAAATCGTTAAACGTTACAAAGCCAAGTATGAAACATACGTCGTGGATGAAATGGCTCAAAATGCTGTGACTTTAATCCAATAGAATTGGTTTGGGCTCAAGTAAAAGGGTTTCTAGCAAGCCAAAACAAGTCATTTAAAATGTCTGAAATAAGAGACTTACTAACGACAGCACTTACAAGGGTTGACAAGGAAAAATGGCATCGATGTGTCCAACACGAGAGCAGTAGCAGTAACTACTCATCGGATTAGTTGAGTAGTGATATTAGAAATTAGTATTTTATGTTTTACAATATTTATGATGAATAAATTGGATTACAGTGATATATTTTGTTGATCTACTGGATATACCCTTAAAAAACGCGCCTATTATTATCTTACCAGAAAAGGAAAAAGATAAATGGAATTTATTTAGTTGCGCAATATTTTTATTTTTAATTGGAAGATGGTAACCCTAATAGAATTGTTCTCTGAGTTATGGCGAATTATCATACCTACACACTACGGTAACCCTGTGAGATCTTTAAAGAGGGACCGATTTATGTAAGTCATTGCAACCAGACTGAGAGACAAAAATCCTATCTTCCCTGTACTGACAATTTTTGTTTGATAGAGTATAGAATTAGTTTCAACAACAACAAAAAAACTACCAACTGACAGCTCAAAGACGATCACGACTCCTGTTTATAGGCTCGCCGTGTGTCTCCCTTGCGGGTTTTTTAGTCACACAACCTCACCGTTCTTCTTTCTTCCTTTTGCTATGTCCATCACGCCATAATGGGAAAAAAAATCTCAAAAATAAATAAAAGTATGCTAGTACCCCGGCTGCATCCTACTTCCTCAAGCTATCCCCTTCTAATCGTTCAAAATCTGAGATGGGTAGTCTTCTGACCTGCTCTCTTCTTGTGGAGAAAATTTCCCTTCTTCGGCGAAGTTCAGCAACAGGTTCGAAGTTTAGTTACTTAGGAAAGAAAATCCCCCTAATTTCGCCTGGTCCATTTCTTGACTTATGATCGCCTACTTTTAGGAGAACGTTAAATTCGACCAGAACCGGAACTGGAATTCGTTTCCCACACAATTAACTGAGAGGGTTATAATTCCTTGATCCTGATCATAAACTCGACGTAATGGAAAGAAGATACTTTTTCTGCAAAATAATTTATATTTATTATAGTCCGAAAACTATTTTATATTAATTTTACAATCCAGCAATTAGTTCCAAAGAGAAACAAAAACTTAATTTATTTACAACAAAATACGATTATATTAAAGGAATTTCATAGCCAACAACGTCAATACCAACAGACCACTTCCCAAGACTAGACTTGTGGTGAATTCGGCGGATCGTCGTTATTGCAGTTCTGTGCCTCGCAAACTGAACATTCCTTATAGTTGGGATCTTTGCAATTGTTTCTTGTCTTATCATCTGCATCCACCAAACAACTCCTTATAACAATGTCATCTGAAATAATTTAAACAAATCGTCATTAACTGGAAAACAAATCAACTAACAATACTCACTGAATTTGTCAGTGTAACATACCTAATTGCCTTGGTTTACTGGATTACTACACCTCTGCGACTTATAGGCTTCGCCTTCCAATTTCTTTCTTAAATTTAGAATTATTGCAGTTGTCTCCGAAGCATTTGGTGCATTTTTCTTTCTTTTCTAAACACTTGCCAAATGCAAGTTTATCAGAGGAACATCCTCGATTCATCAATACATTGGAGGTTCCATGCACAAAACACTGATCGTTTAAATCGTAGAGTGTACATGGAAGCGAAGGAATGGTACTTGCTGCGTGATCGCCACAATTCGCACCAGTTTCATCACATTGGTAACATCGTAGGCGATTTTCCGGAAATACATCCTTGTTGCAACCATTTGAATCACATGTTTGGCATTTTTTGCCTTGTGGGCATTTTTCAGCCACAGTAGTGGCACAACGACGCTCGATATGCTTGTCATCTTTGATTTGCATGAGGCAATTTGTGATACCAGGTTCACAGATTTGATTTTGAATGGCTTTCTCATTTGCCCAGGTGGCACAGTTAGGATCATTTGATGAGTCGCATTTGTAACAGGTTAAGGGCTCCTTTTTCGGAAATACACCCTTGTTGCAACCGTTTGAATCACAAATTTCGCATATTGCGCCTTCAGGGCATTCTTCAACCAGAGTATCGGCACACCGACGCTCGATATGCTTGTCATCTTTGACTTGCATAAGGCACTTTGTGATACCAAATGCACAGTATTGAATTGCGGCCTTATTTTCCCATGTCGCACAGTTGGGATCATTTGATGAGTCGCATCGGTAGCAGTATTTACGTTTCTCCGAAAACACATTATTGTTGCAATTAGCTTTATCACACATTTGACATGTGTTGACAGCGAAGCATTGTTCGAAACTAGCAATGGCACACCGACGCTCGATATGATTGTCATCTTTGATTTGCATGAGGCAATTTGTGACCCCAGAGTCACAGATTTGGGTTTGAATTGCGGCCTCATTTAACCATGAGGCACAGTTGGGATCATTTGATGAGTCGCATTGGTAACAGTGTTGGCGAAATTCCGGAAGAACATAACCGTTGCAACCATCGTTATAACACATTTCACATCTGCTGTCTGTAGGACATTTTTCTTCCATAGCAGTGGCACACCGACGCTGGATATGCTTGTCATCTTTGATTTGCATGAAGCACATTGTGATACCAGGTTCACAGATTTGATTTTGAATGGCGGTCTCATTTGCATATGCGCCACAGTTGGGATCATTTGACGAGTCGCATGATTTACATGTAAAAAACCTGTTGCATACCGGTGTATTGCACGTTTTACAATTCGTCGTTTCGTCACACTTCATACCATCATCGAGGCATCCTCGTTTTAAATTTCCATTATCATCTGAAAGAGTAAAATTTGACAATAATAGGCCTTTATTTTTTGTATTCAAGGCAGAGCCTACCCTGTGTAGGGACTAGCTAAGAATATCATTACAGCAGGCCCCGCTTGTCATAAAAGGCGATTAAGGGGGGACAAAAATCGTATCTGGCAAATTTAGCATCCAGGTGAGCCTAGTGACAAATTTAACATTTCGAAGCTATTGTACATACCAATCGGGGGTTGACACGTCTGGAGATCACCGGGATCGTAAAAGGAGGATCAGATAATAACTTTTAGGGGAACATATGTCCTGATATATACCGAATAGACCGTCGGAAATACAAGCCTGAGAGTTGTGTCCCTCGATAGTTTTGTGAGTGGCACGACAGAAAGCAGTACACAATCTCAGGCAAACCCACCACAACTGTAAGGGGAGTCGCCAGACATCCCATCGTATTTATTGTGGGTGTATTGCCTCGTAGAGTCTGGCAGAGCTGGCATTAAGGATTCAGTCGGATGCACTGCCCAGCTGCGTCAGTTTTTGGTAGTCCAGCGCGCAGTCCATCACTCAGATCCGACCGGAGCAGAAATTACTAGCTGTCGGATCCACTATCTAGCGTGGAGGAAATTGGAACTTGCGGCCTAATTCACCGCGACCGATCTGAGGCAGCCCGGTGAGGAGGCCTCGTCCGGCTCTTGTAGACGTGTGACCGTCTCAACAGAGGAGGCACTACCTATCATGGTGGTAACTCTGGGGCGGCAGACATGCTCGGGTCAGATATATACAGATTCCGAGTATAGCAAAGTAATACATAAGCTAAGGCGAGACCTAAGGGGTCACGAGCTGGGACGTTGGCTACTCTTGCTTTCAAGATGTTCTACACGAAATGGAACAGATTAGGAACAGAATCGGTCTCAGCCTTTCTGATGAGCTTCTTTGCAACGTCTTCACCATTTTAAAGTTCAGTGAATCCAGATTCCTAAAATGCAAAAGAAACTTTGCATACCCCCAACATTTTACCTACCCCAAATCCTATAGTGAGTCTAAGCAGGGGCGTTGCAGGGGGGCAGCATGCCCCCCGCATACATAACCTCACTGTTAATGCGCCGTATCGTAATGCTTGCATTCTATGTAACGCCAAATAACTTACTGTTCTCTATTTAGTTGAAGGATATCATTATTTATTCATTGAGTAGACTAGTAGACTTAAAACCATCTAGTTTTCAGTATTCGATTAAAAACTAATAACAGCAAAAAAATATTAAAAAAAATTAGTATGTAGTCTCACAATTTGGGATAAATATAATATTAACTTGTTTTTTTAATTTTTTTTTTCGAAATTTTGCGTTTGAAATTAGTTTTTTCAAAAACTATTAATGGAAATGACTTGATTTAAAAACAGTATGATAGAACCGACTTTTAGCTTTAAAAAATGTGCAATGCTTAATTGTAAGTATTACCGTCATTTAAAAAAAATCCATTTGAAGTGTTTTTTTTTTTAAATCGCCCCTCCCGCTCAAATGCTTGTAAATAACTTTTCTACAAAAAATCGTTTTTCTTATCGCCTGAGTTATCGTACTCTTGCCCAGCACTTTTTTATTTATAACTTCGAAGCTACGTTGAGTGCACTTTAAAGACTAAATGAATACGTTTTACTTTAGAATTACGTTGACCTTAATTAAAATTACATTGCCTATTAAAATCGAATCTTTTTCAACGTCAAACTGAACATGCTTCAGAGAATTTGATACAACTTAAAATAAAATACGATTGTATAAAATTTAAGATAAAATTTTTTAACTCAATGTAAGGGCACAAAAAATAACTTAAGTACGCGCAAATCTAAGAAAAAAAAGTTTTAATGAATGAATATAAAACAAACATACCAATTGCATAATAGCAGTCCTTGTAACATAGCCTCAATTTCAAGCTTTCTGATGTCCTACAGTTGTCAGGGTAATCACAAATCGCACAATGTATCGCTATATAAAACCAATTTATTAAGATACCATACCGCTTAGAATAGTATTTTATTAACTGAATTACCTTCTACGCCTGGTGCTGAACTGAAGCAAGATATGATTAAAATTAACCCAAGAAAGTAAAATTTCCTTTCTATTGACATTTTGAAATTCAAATAGTAGTTAGGTCCGTCACTTTTAACTTTAATTGAACTTCTAAATGTGCGTTCTTCTTGAAACAGATGTTGATGCCTGACTGAAAGCTGAATTCTGTTTCGTCGGCATTATGAAGAAGCTAAAAGCTATAATAATATTTTAATCAATAGCAGATATCAAAAGAGTCGATAAGATAAGAAAATCCTTTACACTAATTATGTACTTATGTACCTTACCTATACATACACTACACATACCTTCGCACTACTAGGCGAAGAGCAGATAGCAAACTTTGGGAGCTTGGTTGGCATATTTTTGAAGTGGACAAGCTAGTTTTACAAAAACAAGGAGCCAAAAAAACGTCAATTATTTCACAAAAAAAATGTGTCAAAAGATAACATATCTTTTGACATTTAACTTGTAGTTGCCATCCGCTTTATTTATTGTTTTTTTTTACGATGTTATTTTTAACAAATAAATACCAAATAATTAATATATTTTGTTGTTTTCGTTTTTGTTAATGTCTATTTAATAAATATAAGATTTAAGTCCCGTGTAGTTAAAAGCGATTAAGGGGACAAATCACATACAGGCAATTTTTAAAAAATAGGTTACGCCAGCGACGCATTTTACATATTGAAACTCTCCCGCAAGTGTTGATGCAAAGCCGTTGGTTGGTACGACTGGTGTCGTAAAAGGACGATAATACAAAAAACAAAAGCAGGAGCATGCGCGCGACGACGTCAAAAGAAAGAGGCAGGACGGGATAAAACAATAGCAATAAGACTAGAATTTGGTTGGCCTCAGTAAAGAAGGGATCCGAAACAGGATAAACGGTGAACTCCAAAGGCGGACCAGTAAGGATGCCATAAAGTTTGGAGATAACGATCCCTTTGATTTTGATCGTTTTTGGGATCGATGTGTCTCTTCTTCAATCGATTAGAAATTACCTGTCTGGCCGTTCAATCCAAGTCGTTTTGGAGGGCTATAAGTCCGATACTAACCATATAAATGCTGATGTTCCCCAAGGCTGAGTTCTGTCTTCGACACTTTTTCTTATTTTAGTTAATGATCTCCTGTCTGCCACTTCTAGTCGAATACATTCCTTTGCTGATGATAGTACTCTCAGTTTTTCATTTTCGTTTCATAATTCTCGGATATCTTCTTCTTCCGCCGCTGGATGCTGGAACGTCAACGTAAGTTAAACTCATTAAATTCTGATATTAACTGGATTATGCCATTATGTTCAAACCCACAGGGACGAATTTAATGCTTCCAAAACGTAATGCTGTTTCCTATCATTGAACCAAATAATACTCCGTTATCCATGAAGGGCACTTCCTTCGACGCAACCGAAAGACTTTCCATTCTCGGTATGTGTGCTAATGACAAACTTCGCGGAATGACCACATATTCGAAGTCGCCAAGAATGCTGCGAAATGTCTCGGTTTCCTCAATCGAAACCTAAACTAAAGTACTAAACTTGAGTACAATGCTCAGATTTGGCGAGGTGCACCTTAAAAATCCTTGCACCTTCCGGGTAAAATACAAAAACGTGCGGTTAAGCTTATATGTGACCGAAATATAGGTGATTCTATACACCCGCTAGGTCACCTTAAAAAATATCTTATCCTATATATCTTTCCTAATCTTATAGCTACTTCTATAATCAATGCTCATGAGATAGCTAATTCCATTCCGCCCCTTTAACAATTCAACCGCAACACTCGTCAGGCATCGAATGCCCACCAATTTACCCTTCAGCCTGCCATCGAACATAATGCAAGACATAATGCGTATTGTTCTTAAGCCGAGCAATACGCATCTGGATCGGGAATACTTCACTCTGTTTTCCCTTCTCACTGCGACCCTTAATTGTTTCTCTTTCTCTTCTTCCCATATCCTATTTATCTTTCTTCTCGTGCTGTGCATTAGCATCATAGGGATATCCAAACCCTTGACATATGAAAAAAAAACTTTCTGGACTCATTTCAGCAGTCAGCACTATCAGTATGTTGTCTGTTGTCTGGAAGATTTTGACTCAAGGAATATCATCCCTCGTGAAAAACTTTATTATCTGTGGTAACGATTTCGGACGTTTCATAGTCCGAACTTTTTAACCCCGATACTGACTAACAGCTTTTCTACCTGAAGCCTTCATCAGTTCCCGAGCCATCTCTGTACCACTTTACAGTGCAGACTATGGATTGGTCGCACTATTCTTCCTTATTACTGAGTTATGCATCTTTTTAAAATAAGATTTCAAAATTTTTAATGTTTTTATCTTCCGCATCCATAACCGCGGCTGTGTTTGCGTTTTATGCATTTCCTCCGTGTTACACATGCATGCCAGTTTTTGCATTTTGTTGAGAATGTCTCTCTTTTCCAGCGAAAAAAGTTTGCTTCGCCTATCGGCTCTGCATGTGAACAAAGGTCTCAAACTTACTTATTTCATATTTATTTTAGCAAACCAAATAGTTTGACAGCACGATTACATTTTATCTTATGATTTGTGAAAGGCTTGATAACATTTAAAAACGAGTGATTTCATATTGAAATCAAGATTTTAACAATTTGACTTTGAGTTTAGATAAATATAAAAAAAAATCTAAGAATCTACCTACCTACCTAAAAAAAATAAAATATTTTGAATTCGAATATGCTTACGGTTGTCCTGAGGGTATGGGTAATTTATTTCATGTGAGAGTGGTATTAGCGAAAAATGTGAATTCAGATTGTAAGCAATTGGATCTGGTGACGCGGAAGAAAACAGACTCTTGTTTTTTAATTTTTCCGATTCGCGCTTCTCTCGTCCCCGTCTGTGGAAACCTCGGTGAATAAACAATCGAGCAACCTTCGTTAAGCAAAAAATACCAAAAAGTGACCTTCCTCAATGCTTCATTGAAAAGGTGCATGGACTAATAATTAGCAACAATTTCATATGTTGATAATAGATAAATAAACTTGCGCAATGCGCAATACTAATATAAAATATGTCGTTCATCGAATTTACCAATTCAGCTGCAATAGCTCGATATAAAACAACGCGAATTCTTATTATCCATATATATTCAACTTATAGGAACCTATTGAGTTAGAAGTGGTGGTGCAGCATGGCACAATACTGACACAAAATAAATTATGTCCTTGCTTTATAAATTAGATCGAATATTTCTAAATCAATTAAAAAACATTGGGACTAGCTACAGTCCGCTTGGGCGAACTGTTGGATACCCTATTCTTATTCCTAGCCCTCATAAGTGGACGTGACAAAAGTCTGCTTGAATTGTTAAGAACGCTCTAGATATTTTGTTAACGAAGCTTTTGTAAAAAAACGTTCCCTAGCTCAAACTTTGGATTTTCAAAAAAGGATTTTTTTTTAAATTGTGGGCGTGTCAGTAGACGGATTTTGAAAATATTTTCACATGAGCATAAAGGGCCCCCTAGAGAGTATATATTATAAATTTCAGCTCACTAGCTCAAATTTTGGTTTTTCAATAAAATTGTTTTATTTAATTGTAGGCGTGTCAGTGGGCGGATTTTGAAAATTTTTTCTCCCGAGCAGTTTTAGGAGTCATAGATCATATATAAAAAATTTCATCTTTCTAGCTAAAAATTCGATTTTTTCGAAAAATTTGTTTTTTTTTGAGTTTGTGGGCTCTTTTGGCGGATTTCAAAAATTCGTAAACTTGATTATTTCGGGACCCTAGAGAGTATGTGGTTAAAATCTCAGCTCTCTAGGCCCAGTTTTAAGGTCTAATTTTTGACAACAGACGGACGAACGGACGGACGGACATGGCTAGATCGACATTACTATCGATGCTGATCATAAATATAGTACCTTTTAGGGGTCTACGGGCAATATTAAGGTCAAAATTAATATACCCTTAGAATAGGGTATAAAAATACATACATGTAAGAAAACGAACCAACTTCTGTAGTTATAATTCAATTTATTTATTATTAATATTATTAGGATGTGATGAAAAAATATGAAAAACAAAAGTACAACGATTAATTTCGATGGTTACTCCTCCGCTTGTACGTTCGGTCTCCTCGCTTCTTCGATGATCTCCTTTCTCCCATTGCCCGCGGGTACGGATCCAGGAGAGTTCGCGTCAGCATCCCACACTCAGCTGTCTTGACAGTTGATTGGATAGTCAACATCCTCTTCCTGAAGGTTATACCATTTTTTCATTTTATCGATGCTCGTAGAAGTATTCTTCGAACCCTCATGCTCGCCTACTTTTTGGACTTCAAAGAGATCATGAGCTAATACTGTGACAATTTTGTATGGACCCAAAAACTTTGGACGAATTTTGAGACCAACTCCAAACTGAGTCCTTTCTATGGCCACTAGGTCTCCCACCTTGTACGATCGTGCAGCTTTTCGGCCTTTGTTGTAAGACTTTTCGGCCTCAGCTTGTGCCTTCAATAAACTCCTCTTCGCCTCTTCTCGTAATGCATGCCTTTCCCCTACGAACTGGACCTGAAGTTCCTCTTCAATCTTTTGTCGAATATTTGGATCTTCACGTAGCTTCATGTCGACTCCTGTTAGCAACTTCATTGGCGATGTGTTAATTGAATGTTGGTAAGGTAGAGTTCAAAAAATTCTGTACAGCTTTTACCTCCTTGTACCACTTTTCCGGTGCTTCAAGTATTAACTTTTTTAAAACTGAAATGATAATACGATGAACTCTTTCTATCTGTCCATTACCTCTTGGGACTCCTACAGTGATGTGCATCAGTTCAATCTGTTCTCGTTCACAATGTTCTGTAAACTCTTTACTTAGAAACGCTCCTCCTCTGTCTACTATTATTCTTTTCGGATTTCCGAATACTTCCCAGACTACCCGCAACTTTTTTATTACTTCTCCTGCTGATAACGTTTTGACCGGAAAGAGCCAAACGAACTTGGTAAACCCATCAATTATGGACAGTAAATAACGGTACTCCTTACCAGTAGCCACCATTGGTCCTAGGTGATCCATATGAAAAGTGTCCAAGGGCAATTCACCTTTAGGGATTGGATGTAGGAAACCCTCTTGTTTACCTCTTTTCTTATCCGCTAGTATGCAAGCCACACAACATTCAATAAACCTTTCGATTTTAGATGTCATATTTGGGAAATAAGACTCCTTCAATAATAGTTCCTTTACTTTTCTCGCTGCAAAATGACCCCGTTCATGAGCTCTTCTGATGACTTCTGTCTGCATATCCTCTGGAACAACAAATTGTCCTTGTACAAGATACCGCCCTCAACAACATAACCGCCTCTGGATCTTCCGCTAACGTTTTCAATCAATGCATTGAGATTCGAATCATTACGCTGCGCATTTTTAATTTTGTCTACAAAGTACCTCTCCCCATTTAGCTGAACAACCATTGTGACTGGATAGCGACTTAAGGCGTCAACATGACCTAATCTGGATCCGCTCCTGTGCTCTACTGTGTACTCGTACTCCTCCAATATCATTGCCCATCGTGCGACCCTTGGCTGAAAATTCTTCTTCTTCAACGTCAACTCAAACGCTTTGCAATCAGTAACAAGTTTAAAAGGCTGACCCAACAAGTAAACTCTAAATTTTGTTACGGCTTCCACCACCGCAAGTGCCTCTAATTCATAGCTTGAAAACTTTTGCTCGCTAGGAGACGTTTTCCTACTCATATAATAAATTGGATGAAGCAAGTTGTCATCTAACGATATCTGAAGGAGAACTGCTCCATAACCCAGACTTGAGGCATCCGTATGTACTTCTGTTGTAGCCCCATGCCTGTAAATGGATAATACGGGCTGTCAGCAAAGACTTTCCTTAAGCAACTTAAACGCTTCTGATTCTGATTGTCCCCAAGTAAATTTGGCACCAGCTTTTGTCAAATCACTCAATGGACGTGCGATCGATGCAAACGAATCAATAAATTTCCTAAAGTATCCTACTAATCCAAGAAAACTCTGCAACTGCTTTACATTTTTAGGCTCCGGAAAATTCATAACAGCTTTCGTTTTTAATGGCGATGGACTGATCGTGCCCTTCTCCACTATGTGCCCTAAATACTCGATCCTGCGTTTCATAATTTGGCATTTCTTCCATTTAATTGACAACCCATTGTCAGCTGCAACCTTTAAGACACGCGCTAATTTCAACACCGCCTCCTGAAAATGTTTAGCTGGTATAACCAGATCATCGACGAAAACCCCAACAATTCTTTCGGCAATTTCTTTCCGATAAACGTGGTTGTTATATTTCTGGAAGACACCGGGCGAATTCTTCATACCAAATGGAACCTTGTTGAATTCTAAGTGCCTGTCGGAAGTTACGAATGCCGTGTACTTTCGTGAGCCCTCATCTATATCAACATGGAAAAACCCGTTGGCCAAATCAATCGTCGTAAAGAACTCAGCACCCTCCAACTGATCGATCTGATCCTCTATTAGCGGCAGAGGAAATGGATCGCGTATGATCTTTTTATTGATTTGCCTATAATCTACGCACAGACGAAACGTTGAATCCTTTTTCTTTACTAGAGCAATAGGACTGGCATAGTCCGACGAACTTTCTCGAATGATCCCGTCATTCAGCCACTCCTCTACTTGTTTATTGACAAACAGTTTTTCAAGTGGTGCAAGACGCCTAGGATGCTGCCACACTGGTACCTCGTCTGTCAATATTATTTTCATCGTAATTGGACTGCATACTACTTTTTTGGATTATAATTTCTAATTAACTGCTCTACTTCTAATGTTACATCTGGATCGAAGATATGACTTAAATCTACTTGTAACTCCTCATTGGAATCGATTTCGATTTGCGACAGAAAACAGCTAGCTTCCTCCTCCACATTCCTTTTCTTTAATGCAACACCGTCTTTGTCGACCGTAAAATCTACAGTGTCCAAAATGTCTCTACCGATAATCATGTCGTATTTCATGCAACTATTGTCTACGATAAAGCAATTAATGTTCTTAAAGTGTACCTGATCAATTGTAACGTCGGCACTTACTGATGCTTTAGTGCATAACCTGCTTCCCAAACCTGAGATAGACATTTGATGTGGGTTAACCAGCTTTGCATTAATTTTCCCCAGAATCTCCTCTTTGATGAGAGTTAGGTCACTTCCAGTATCCACTAGAGCTTCCACTTGAATACCACACATCTCGATCACCTTGCACATTTTGTTTTTGCTGACCAGGTGAACGTTCGGTTCTTTTTTATCAATAGTTTTCCCGCACTCAAAACTTCTATGTCCGAAAGTGTCACACTTAAAACATTTTGGCCCGCGGCTTTTTTCCGGGCAACTATGGAACTCGTGTTCCTTGCTTCCACAGTTAAAGCAACACCGACCGTTTCTAACTGAATTTTTATCAACGCGATCGGGTTTTACACGTGTGTTCTGGACATTCTTTTCTTTTTGCCTTTCTTTAATTTTTTATAGATTTTTAACTTTTCTTTTAGATCTTTTAAGCTTTTAGCTTCGTAAAGCAATAATTTATTTGTTTCGGAATCTTCAATTTCATCAATCGCGTAATCGATTAGAGCCGAATCTTCTACATCACCTTGACTTGCAATTTCCATTAAACCATAAAGGACCTCGCGACAACTTTCGTCAGGCATTTTTTTTCGCGCCCGCAACTGTTTGTGAATGTCGGCTGAACTAACGTCTTCTTGGAATTCTAAAATAAGTCCTCTTCGAAGGTCTACGTACGATTTGGGCCTCAGTTCATAATCCACAAATAATTTTGCAGATCCGCACAATAATTTTTTACACCACGCGTATTTTTTAATTTCATCCCAACAAAAAATCTCAGCTTGTTCCTCAAAATTATTAATCCATTTCTTTATTTGGCATTTATCATTTCCACTGAACGGCTTTATGGTATTTTCTATTAGGGACGCACTTAAATTAATTTCATTATCTGCATTCGAATTATGTTGATGTACGGACCGCGCAAAACTGTTCCTCTTAGCCCGACTGCCCATGATACCGATAAACCGCAACAACAAAAAACCACCGAAACCGAAAACTACCGAAATTCTTTTTAACCACCGAACAATTAGTTCAACGATCTTGTTCACAGTTTATAATACCAACATTCGATCTTTTTTTTTTCCACTGCTCCACTTACTTTGGCGCAACTTCACCAACCCGCAGATTAAAAAAAAAGGTCAATCTTGTATTATTTTCGATTGCACTTGCACACTCCTTTAATGCTGGCCGCTAGTTTTTTTGTTTTTTATCTACCGTAGCAGCGAACATGCCATACACCCACAGCAAAAAAAATCACTACAGTCCACTTATATTCCCGTTGTTTTTTTTTGTTTGTCTTATCTCTAGCCACCTGTTCCTTGATTGACTTTGACTTTTTTTCCCAATTTTTCTCACGATCCCGGTTGAAGAAAACGAACCAACTTCTGTAGTTATAATTCAATTTAGGATTATTAATATTATTAGGATGTGATGAAAAAATATGAAAAACAAAAGTACAGAGATTAATTTCGATGGTTACTCCTCCGCTTCCACGTTCGGTCTCCTCGCTTCTTCGATGATCTCCTTTCTCCCATTACCCGCGGGTACGCATCCAAGGGAGTTCGCGTCAGCATCCCACATACATACATGGGAATGCAATTACGAAAGGTTCTTTAAAGAGAGACAAAGCAGTTTATTTGGTTTTCTTTCTTCGTTTTCAAAGTATGTATTTAAAATGAAGCTGACAGCAAAAGTTAAGACACAAACCTTCTAGCTCAATTCAAAAAGCCATCTAGCTATGTGAGGCGGCCAAAATGAAAAATGCGCTGTGATGATAGTATTATAAAGATTGTTATACACAGATTTCATTCAATCATAGGTCGAGTTGCAGTTTCGCTGTGGTATACTGAACTCAGTTCGATCGGCAATGACAGTTTTCTCTCATTTTTCCAATGTTTTTACCACTCTCAATTTTGTAATGCGTGAACCTCAATTCAATTATTCAATTCAATGAAATGCAATTTTTTATGTAGGTAAACAAACATACGGCGACTGACAGAAAAGTAGAAAATACAACTACGAGTATGTTATTCGTCGAAGTTCATGGATCCGTTGGACATTGGTAATCTTGTGGAGGCCCCCTGCTTATTATTTTTCAAATAAAATAAACAATTTTTTTTAGTCAAGTGTTTAATAATTTATTGCGAATTCAAGTAAATTATGTATCTTAACAAACATACATATATATAAATATAGACAAAAAGAAGAATTATATGAAATTATATTAAAGTGCTAACAAAGGGTACTATGCGAGCTTTTTTCGACGAAAAATCCTTGATGATTTCGGTGAAACCCAGTTCCCGCAGAAAATCGCTTTCAATGCTGAGTAGGGATAGCTTTGAAAGACGGTTTTGTCCCATCGTATTTCGAAGTCTATTTTTTATAATTTTCTTTTTTGAAAATGAGCGCTCTCCATTGCAATTCGACACAATCAAAACCAAATACATACTGAGTGCAATTTCAATGTTTGGGAATGTAGCTCTAAAATTTTTAACTCAAGAATGTGATAGTGAAATAGCTCGGTAGATTGGTCTTTGTAATGGGCAGAAATTCGTTTTCCGGTATTTCGACCAGTACGGAGTTATGTCGTAAACTGCTAGTAACATACTGCATACTTTCGGGAAATAAATATTAACATTCACCAAAATTGGTTACCTACTCTGCCTCTGTGGGCACCATAAATTCAATTTCGCCACTCTATGAAAATACCCAGAGTGACAATGGCTCTCACAATAGCAAAGGTAGTAGAGACACCTATTCACCAACCCAAGTGCCTGGAAACTAATTTTTTTTTAAGCCGAATTTCATTGGCCGCTCCATAGTGGAGAATCGAGGCCCAATCTAATTAGCTAAAACAATTCATAGCAGAGACCTCTGAACTCACCACTTCTGAGAGCGGGTAAGAAAAAAATTAATAGCAAGAGAGGCAAAGCCACGCCTCCACACCAGGAAAGTTGTCTCTCCATATTCACCTTAGGAATGAAGTGCGCATGTACCAAGCACAGCTTGAGTGCACTCGCCATCTGGTGTATAAGCTTAACTGATAGTATTGAGGGGGAGGGGACAAATAAATTGTGGATGGTCGGTATATTTAGGGATTAGGGAGTGCAAAACATAGGGCATGCGGGATTAAAACGGTACTTTGTTTATGAACTAATTTTGTTCGTAAACAAAGTTTGCTCGAAAATAACTTTAGTTTGTAAACAGGGTACCGAAAGATTCGGCGAGGCTAGGTATATAAAAAGGGTGTTGCGCGTCGATGGAGGATAGTTTGTATTTTGTATCTCTGGAATTAAGTTTGAAATTGGAAAGTGGAAAGTTTAATTAAAAAAAAATGTAATATTGAAAAATAAATGGCATGTGCCACAACAAAAATAAGTTGGCAAGTGCCGTAATTTATATTTAAGATGGCGTGTGCCAAAAATCTAAAATTAAGTTGGCAAGTGCCGTAAATAAAAATGTAATTAAGTTTGGCGTGTGCCGTAGTTAAAAATGGCAAGCGCCGTATAATTTTAAGTTGAAATAGTGATAAGAATAAAAATTAAAATTAAGTAACACTAGTGCCTATTAGATAACTTAAAAATAGTGACTAGAGTAAAAGTTAAAAGTAATTAAAACCTAGTATCTAAAATCAACTATACATAAGAAATTAGTGACTAGAATAAAAATTAAAATTAAGTTACACTAGCCTATAAGATAACTTTAAAAATAGTGACTCGAGTAAAAGTTAAAAGTGATTAAAACCTAGTACCTAAAATTAACTATACATAAGAAAGTAGTGACTAGAATAAAATAGAGAAAAGACCTGCCGTTCACCAGCGAAATCTCCCAAATAGTTGAGGCCAAAAGATGTTCTTCCTACAAATATACCTCTATTGGAGGAAAAGGACGCCAGTATAAGTTGACCAGCCGAACGAAAGACGCAGAGTACCTACGGAGGCGACCATAATTTAAGTACCCTATATTAAGATTTTTTTTTGCTATATTGAAACATGCATTTTTTTTATACCTACCTTAAAATTAAGATACATTAAAATTACCTTTACTTACTTTAAAATTAATATACATTAAAATAATTTTCTTACCTTTAACTTAATATACTTTAAATTACTTTTTCATACCTTTAAAATTACTATGCCTTAAAATACCTTTACTTACCTAAAAGTTAATATACTTTGAATTACTTGTTCTTACCTTTAAAATTACTATGCCTTAAAATACCTTTACTTACCTAAAATTTAATATACCTTAAATTACTTTTTCTTACCTTTAATATTACTATGGCTTAAAATACCTTTACTTACCTAAATTTTAATACACTTTAAATTACTTTTTCTTACCTTTAAATCTAATATACGTTAAAATACATTTAATTACCTTCAAAAATTAATTACCTTTATCTACCTGTAATAAAAAACTTACTTACCTTTAAAACTTAAATTAATCTACAATACTTACTGTTAGCTTATAATTAATTTAATACTTAGATGCCTTTAACATAAAATACTACAATAAGACTATCTATAATAAGCTCCCCTTATACAGACTTGTATTTCCTTTGACGATTTACAATATATATATACACCCCAGAATCCTAACGGAGTGAAGAGCGTTCCTCCGAGTTATTTGTGCATTGGTAATTTAGGGACAAAGTTCGCATAAGTTCTCGTTTCAGATCCACCCCACCCGAGGATAGATCTATCATCGTTGGAATTGGTAACGGCAGTAGCCGAGTTTAACTAACGGGTAAATTACTATAACTAGGGTATTATATACATAACTCCATTAAAATAAAAGAGTAAAATGAATCTAAAGGAAGCAATTATGTTAACCTAATTGAAGTTGAGCTATGACCCAAACGGGTAGTGTATTTCCTTTTTTTTATAAATAGTATTTTTGTTTAACTAAAGAATATGATTAAATAAATTCATTTTATAATGGTGACTTAAACGTAAATGGTGTGGTGTTCTCAATGGTTGGTGGGACGACCCATATAAGTATGGAATGTGGTCGTCAAAGGTTGGGAGGGCAAGGGATTCGACCATCTGAATCCCCAGCAAGTGTGTGTGGTTGGTTTTCCTTTCCTCTTTCTTTCTCTTTTTCTTACAGATCTCTCTTTTTTTTTCTATTGCACGATAAAGTTTGTGTGTGTCAAGATGCTAAAAGAACCCCCCCGGACTGAAGCAGCTGGAGAATAAATATCGTGCGCATCTCTGGTCCCTAACATCCTGCCATAAACCAGGGCAGCGATAGTATGACAAAAAAAAAAAAAAAAGCGAAAAAAAACCTCGTCAGGACACTGGTCGCCCACGACACATTACATCTTTTCTATAATCTTTTTTGTATAAGTTGATCAAAGATAGAAATTGAACCAACTCATTCCCAAGACTAGGCTCTAAATACTTTGAATTTCTCTTGTCGGTGGTAGATTTGCGTCTTGTGCTTTCATATAATCGAGTGGATTCAATCGCACATTTCTTGTTATGGTGCGTTATTGTACATATTGGTTAGTACTACATATTTCTTTAGCTGCTTTCTCGTATTGATCAAAATCGTCCCTTTTGGATTCAACGAATGATTTCAATGATTCTAATGCACGCATCGCAGATTCAAGAATCTCTTTCGGGTCCTGCAACATCTTGTTTGAAGCCTCGAAGATGTCGTTCCAAAAGATAGCAAATAGAGCGGTTTCGAGACAGCTCATCTTTCGTAAAAGGTTCAATGCTTCATTCCTCACGATGTCTTTTTGCTCCTTATCAGAAGATATGCTGGTTAGAGCTCCTTTGATTTCAGCATAACCATCGACAATAGCTTTCGTAGCTTCAGCTCGACAAGACCAACGAGTATCGCTAAGCTTTTTCAAAACGTAAAATGTTCAGCTTTATAATTTTTAAGTCAGAACTTGGTATCGCTCTGTACAAACAGTGCAAAACGTATATAAATTCTGAACGAAATCGAAGAACAGCCGATGGACAAGAGTTAGCAGCTGCCTTTCCAACTAAATTGAGAGAATGAGCACAAAATGGTACAAACGCCGATAAATGATTTTTCTCCAAAATAAGAGCCAGCATTCCTCTCTATTTACAACTCATGTTTGCAGCGTTGTCATATGATTGGCAGCGGCAATCCTGTCAATCCTGTCAATCAAATGTCTATTTGATGGTCACTTAAAATGTTTAGTAAAGCGTTTGCTATGGCTCCGCCGGTATGGCCGCAGTTGGGTAAAATGGTGATAAATCTTTCTTTTGACATCGATCCTTCAATATATCTAACAAGTATAGTTAGTTGGTCAATATGAGATTCGTCGGGAGTAGAATCCACTACTCGTCGGAATTTGAAATATTGGGTCCCCTGTTTTGTGGAGGCCCAGGGCTATTGCCCCGGATGCGCTCCCCTAAATTCGGCACTGTGTATTCTATATTACTCTTGGTTGAATCAACGGATCCGACGGATTGTATGGGTTGGGCTCTTACACGGCGTCTTAACGAACAATATAGCATTATATGAAACTCGTGGAGACTATAAATAGTATTCTATAAAAAATTGTATTCCATATATAAAGCTACGAGCAGACGGTATGCGAAAGTTGCATATATATGCGAGTCTGACGTAATTTTTGCGTTATAATATGCGATTCTTGCTCGCATATCGTCTGAACGCCTTTTTGGGACAGTCCGCAAATGCTCGCAAACCATATGCGGGCGATATGCGATACCCATCTCGCAAATCGATTTGCGACTTTTCCGCATATCGTGTGAACACGCTCGCATATAATTTGTGACAATTTGCAAACATATGCGAGCATTTGCGAGCGTCCCAACCATATGCGACCGCACGAAAACAGAACATTGCATATTCTGCCATTTGCGAGCAAACAGTTGTAGAGTTCAGTTAAACAAACAGTTGGTTCTTAGGTTAGGTTAGGTTAGGTAGACGTAGCTGTCAGCCAAAGCCAACACACTTAGACCAATGATAGGTCCATTGTGGTACCACACAGATCTGGGGATTACCCTCACTGCTCGTTGAACCAGTAGGAGCTTCTTATGAAGCGCGAAAGACTTCTAGCGCCAGTGCTGGCTAAGTCGCTTGTGTCATTGAACAAGAAGTTCCCTAGATGGAGATTTCTTCTATGGGAGAGCGCAGGACACGTGCAGAGAAGGTGAAGTACAGTCTCCTCCTCCTCCTCGTTCATGCAGCTTCTGCAGAAGTCATTTGAGCACACACCGAGTCTGGATGCGTGCCTGCCTATTAAGCAGTGACCTGTGATAACACCTATAGTGGAGCTAATATGCAGTCGGTTTAACGAGATTAGACACTTAGAGCGTCGCAGATCCAGCTTTGGCCAGATCCACTTAGTCGCTAGACATGTATTGCTACTCGTCCACCTAAGGTTTGTTTTCTCGATTGCGGATAGCTTAAACAAGAGTTTAAAAGTAGCGATTGGTATACCTAGGGAACCTTTATCAGGTGAAGGAGGTAATGTGGTTCCTTTTTTGGCGAGATCATCTGCCCTGCAGTTATCTGGAATGTCCCTATGCCCCGGCACCCAACAGAGGTGAATATTGAACTGCTGTGCCATCTCCGAAAGAGATGATCGGCAGTCTTGGGCTATGATGGAATTTGAAGAGACTGAGTCCAGGGACTTAATCGCGGCCTGACTATCCGAGAAGATACGGATATCCTTTGAGGATATCACATTCCTCTTCAGCCACGTCAGGGCTTCTTTTATCGCCAAAATTTCAGCCTGGAACATGCTACAGTAATCAGGAAGACGGGAAGAGAGGCTAGGTTAGGTTAGGTTAGGTTACTGGGCTGACGGGGCAAGAGAATCCTGCGCCCGTCACACTTAGGTCAATGTAGACCCTTTGTGATACCCTGGAGGTTACGCTTCCCTTATCTGGAATCAATGAAAAACCTATGAAAAACTTAGCGGGTTTACAAACCATCCCGATGCGTTGATGAACTTGCGCAAGTCATTCACAGACTTGCCGGAGAGTTCTTCTAAATCCTGGAAGAAATATCTGCCCAGGATATTGTTTCTGATATGACAGAGTGCAGGGCAGTGACAGAGGAAATGCGGGGTATCCTCATTCACCTCCTCGTCCCCACATCCTCTGCAGAGTTCATCTGTGCTGAGTTTTAATTTCTTTGCATGGTAGCCCAGCATGTTGTGTCCGGTGATAACACCTGTGAGAGAGGACAAAGAATTTTTGTTCATTTGAAGGATTCTCTTGGTCTTTTGTTTGTCATATAGTGGCCACATTTTCCTTGTAATAACACAGGAATCGAGGGCACTCCATCTTTCGTTTGCTGCCATCAGTGTTTTATTTCCAATCACCTGTTTAAGGTAACAGGGTGGGGTTTTTACTGTGGTGTCAGCATCCCTTGATTCAAGGGAAGATCCTTTTCTTGCCAGCTCATCGGCTCTTTCATTTCCTGGGACACCACTGTGTCCGGGGACCCAGCAGAGTCTTACAGTGTGCTGCGCGCCAAGAGCCCGCAGCTCTTCGCGACAGCTTCTTACAAGCCTCGATTTTATTTCTGTGGCGGAAATCGATTTTATTGCCGCTTGGCTGTCAATGAAGAAGGTAATATCAGCATGTGGTATTGCCGTCATTGCAGCCTGCTTAGCGGCTGTTGTCACCGCCAGAACCTCAGCTTGGAAGACGCTGCTGTAGTCGGGGAGTCTGATCGAGCCAGATATTCCGTGCGTTTCTGAGTAGAAACCTGCACCAACGCCGGTATCCATCTTGGAGCCATCTGTATAGATGGGGATCGTTGTTGCATGGATTGGTACTTGATTATCCTGCCATTCTTCCCTACAGGGAAAAGAGACAGTAAATGGTCTTATAAAATCTAGTTTGGGAGTAATGTAGTCTGTGCATACATTTCTACCTGTAAATTTCTCTAGAATCTGTGCATGCCCTGTTGTACTGGGCTTCCAGTTTTTTGTTTGGCTTAGCCGCAAGGCACTGTTTGCTGCAGATTCTTGTACGAAAAGATCTAGGGGTTTAAGATTGAGAATTACCTCCAACCCCGCTGTAGGGGTGGTTCTCATAGCCCCAGTAGTGCCAATACAGGCAATTCTTTGGACTCTAGTCATAGTCTTAAGGTTGGTGGCCTTACACAACCCCTGCCACCAGACTAAATTACCGTATGTGAGTATCGGTCTAACTACCGCCGTATACAACCACATGATAATTTTGGGACTAGGTCCCCAGGTTTTGCCGAAGATTCTATTGCAGGCGTATAAGGCTACCGTTGCCTTCTTTGCTCGTTCTTTTATGTTGAGGCTCCAGTTTAATTTTCTATCCAGAATCACGCCAAGATACTTTGCGTATTCTGATGTTTGTAGTGGAGTACCCTCAATAGTTGGCGGATTAAATTGCGGTATAATCCTTTTATTGGTGAAGAGGACCAGTTCTGTCTTTTGTGGGTTAACCGCAAGTCCGCAGCTACTGGTCCAGTTACCAACCATAGATAAGGCGTTCTGTATTTGTTCACTTAGAGTGGATGGGAATTTTCCTGTCGCTAGCAGTGCTAAGTCGTCAGCATATGCTACTGCCTTGACTCCACTAAGTCTAAGTTCAATCAGAATCTCGTTTAAAACGAGTACCCAAAGAAGGGGTGATAGGACTCCGCCTTGAGGGGTTCCTCTAGATGCTGACACCTTAATTATTTCACCACCTAACTCTGAGTAGATGCATCTTCTTTTAAGCATGCACATTATCCATTTAATTATGGTATTCTCCACATTTAGGTTGACTAGGGCTCTTTCTACCGCTTCCCCTTGGACGTTGTTGAAGGCACCTTCAATGTCCAAGAAGGCGGCTAGAGTATATTCCTTGTCCCTTAGTGTCTTTTCTATGGTGCTGACGACACTGTGGAGTGCTGTCTCTACACCTTTGCCTTTCGTATATGCATGCTGAGCTGGGGATAAGACCTCTGGACTCAGTTTGCTACGAATATAAATGTCCATCAGTCTCTCAAAAGTTTTTAAAACAAAAGAGGTTAAACTGATTGGCCTAAAGTCTTTGGCGGTAGTGTGACTAGGTTTCCCAGCTTTGGGTATGAAAACCACTTTAACTTCTCGCCAAACTTTGGGTACATATCCCCATTTTAGGCTACTTAGGAAGAGGTTCCTCAGATGTGGGGTTATATGTTCTTCACATCTTTGTAGCATCATAGGGAAAATGCCGTCAATACCCGGAGATTTATATGGAGAGAAGGAATTAATGGCCCATTTTATCCTTTCTTCCGTTATAATCTCCGCTGTTGTTATGTGCTCCGTGTAGTGCTCTTCTTCCGGATTGTTATGCTCATTAATGCATCCCGGAAAGTGAGTCTCAAGGAGGAGCTTGAGTGTTTCATTGCAGGATTCTGTCCAGTTGCCGTTGGGGCCCTTGAGAGATCCCAAGGCTACTGGTTCCTTAGCAAGTAGTTTCCTGAGCCTAGCTGATTCCGCGGTACTTCCATTTTACTACAGAAGGATTTCCACGAAGATCGCTTTGCTTGTTGCGTTACTGCTTTGAATTTTCTTTGACTGGATTTGTAGGTTTCCCAGTCATGGTCAGATCTTGTACGTTTTGCTACATTAAAAAGTTTTCTAGTTTCTTTCTTAATGTCGTACAGTTCTTTTGTCCACCATGGAGGAGTCGATTTTCTTTTACTCCTCGTTTGTAGGGGACATGATTTTTCGAGCGCTTTACCTAGGATTTTTCCCAGATTCTCGGCATTCGTGTCTGTACTCTCTGGTGCATACGCAGCATCTGTCTGGAGAGTTCTTAAGTTCTTTCCCACTTCCATATTGAAAAGGTCCCAGTTAGTTTTTCTATGGTTCCTATATGATATTGGGGGATCGTTTGTGTCTGGTATCAGGAATTCAATGATTTTGTGGTCAGAGAATGTTTCCTCCTTTAATACCTTCCACTGATCTATTGTGATTGTATTCGAGTTACTTAATATTGTAACATCGATTACTTCTTGCCTATTTCTAATAACAAAAGTTGGTTCTGAACCCCTATTAGCTATAAGTAAGTTATGATCTATAAGAAATTCAAAAAGTGACTCACCCCTTGTATTTGTATTTGAGCTACTCCATAGGGCATGGTGGGAGTTAGCATCACATCCCATCACCAGGTCCCATTTTTCCCGTGTAGCACGTTGAACAAGAAGGTGGGTCAGATCTGACGGTGGTCCTTCCGTTGCATCATAGGGCATATAGCATGATGTTAGAATCAGCGGAGGGAGCCCGTTGCGCTCAAGTTTTACCGTCACGTGGTCGTTATCACTGTAGGTAGATAGAAGAAAGAGGTTAATCTGTTTCCTAGCTACTATACAAGTTCTGATCTTACTATTTGGATCTGTCTGCACTGTTTTAAACAGGACAAGTCCCTTCGAGTTTAAACCCTTTATTCTGCCTCCTGCTACCCAGGGTTCTTGAATAAGGGCTAGGTCTATTTTTCTATCCTCCATGAGGTAGATTAGGTTGGCGCTGGCCGCCTTACTGTGATGAAGGTTTATTTGTATTACCTTCATCACGGTTTTTTGGCTCCCCATCCTTGTTGGTTTTGTTGACTTTGTTCGCGATAAGCCTAAGCTTGCATCGGTTTATGCCGACGCGTACTTTAAAGTCGATCTTCTTCAACAACGGAATGGATTTGTGACTAAGCAACACTATCACTTCCGTGCCTGATTCACGGTATTCTCCCATCTCGATCACTTCCCAAGCGTGGCTCAGCTGATCGGTATTTAGGGATCGTAAGTATCTCTCGATACGGTCCTTAGGGATATGAGGCCCTCGTACAACAAGTTTGGCTTTAGGTCTTGTTATCCGTACGATCTCTTTTTTGTCGATCAGACGAAGGTCGGCGTTTGGCCATGGAGCTTTCGACCTTGCATTAAACTCCTTGAGCCATGTGAGGGTGTGTTCTTCCTCACAGGTCATGAGTTTGAATCCTTGGATGGTATTGAGGGTGCCAAAAAGCGGGAGGGGTTCCTTGTTTTTTAGGATGTCCTCGTTCACCTCATCTAGGATTCGAAGTTCGATGAGTCGCCATTGGTCCTCTGTCAACTTCCGTGCAGGATTTCCGTAGTCTACTACGGCTACTTGTTGGCCAACTGCGGTTGGTAAAGAGACCTTGGCTTTCTTCCTAACATTTGTTTGAGAGATTGGAGAAAGCGTGTCGTTTTGCCTAGCTCTTTTGGACGTGCTTGCAATCGGGTCGAGCTTGGATTGAGTATCCTCTCTCGTGCCAATTACAGGGTTCTTAAGTCTGGCTGCGATTGGGGTGGAGAGCAAAGGGCTTTCTTTCCCCTTCCCAGCCGGTCTTTTGGGAATTGTCCTAGAGTTGGGCAAACGTTTGCTCTTCTCCGTTGGGTTGTCGGGTATGGTCTCCAGTCGTTCTTTAGCCTTGTCGAGGGATAGCTTTTCCTTCTCCGTTAAGGCTTCCGGATTTTTGCTACCCATCCTTCGGACGATCCTGAGCGCGTTACGCCTTTGCCTGCGCAGGATCTCATGCTCCCCTAGAGGCCTCTTTGGCTTGGGTTTGCTGGGGACTTTAGAGTCTAAGGCTCCTTGGGTGTCCCGTCCGGGATTGGAGGGCTGTGCCTCCACGACTGTTTGGCAACTGTCCATTGTCGAGTTATTGACGTCACGGCTGCAGTTGCCTGGTTGGTGAGGGGAACCTGCATCCAGATTGCAAGTGGAGCTGAGGCTCTGGATGTTCTCCAGCTGCAGTTTCCTCTCCCCTACCTCCCCAGTGACCATCTTCTCTCCTTCCAGGCCCGTACGAGCAAGAGGCTCGATGCAACGCCTGGCCGGTGAGTCTGGTGGTCCCGGGGTCGGTTCCTGTACCCGATCAGTCTCCGTGTCAGTTTTGTTGTTAATATTAGGAGCAGGGAGCACCTCCCCCTTCTCTAGACCCGTACGAGCAAGAGGCTCGATGCAACGTCTGATCGAAAGGTTCGGTGGCTCCTCGGTGGCATCCTTTGGCAGAGTGATTGGTGTGGTCGACCTTTCCCCTGGATGGACTTTGCCAATCTGGGAGGAAGGTGGCCCCATCAATTTACTATCGCTAGTGTTATCCCCAGGATTAGCTTCCGCCGGTGTATGAGCAGTAGGCTCATTCTCCGTTAGACGCTGTTCCTGCAGATACGCACGTGCGTTATGAAGCCGTTTGCGGTCAGTCTCTGTCAGTTCTTCCCATCTTTTCGTCCCTAGTCTCTTTACTGTTGTCCTGCAGTTTGTTAGTTTTTTCCGTCTGGAGGAGGTGGACAATAAAGAGAGGTTAGAGCTAGCGACGGAACAGCTGTCGCTGACATCAAGGTTCATGCCCTCCATGGCAGCATCTGTTCCAACGCTTTCTCCATCCCATACTCCAAGATTGGCAAATGGATTCAGAAGAAGGTTTTCTTCTTCCTCCGTCAGTTGTTGTTGTTCTGTTTGGGGATCGGTTTTTCTAGAGTCAGTGGTGCCCGATCCTTGCACCTTAGTCTCTTTTGTTTTGTTTTGTTTGTTTGTTTTGTTTAAATTGTTCATTGTAGGTCCCACGAGTAAGGGGGAAGGAAGGTCCATCTGCACTCACCCCCTGTATGCAGATAAGGGGAATTAGGGTTAAAACTGGAGGTCCCCAGGTATCCAGAGTTTGCGCTAGCGACTGAGCACTCCCTCAGCCATGCAGGTCTCGGCGCGTCGTACCTTACCTTGGATTTGATCCCTTTTAGTTTTCCACCCCCTCTTTGTCGATTAACAACAGAGAGGGGAGTACTTAAGCCCCACCACCACGACAAGGTAGGTGATCAATCGGGGGGAAGAGAGGCTAAGATTTAGATTTTCTGAGAAGACTCCATCACCTACCCCATCGCTAGTTTTTGATCCATCGGTGTAAAAGTGGATCGATTTATCATTCGCAAATGCATCATCATCCCAGAATGATCTGGAAGGAATGGTGATTTGGAAGTTTTTTCTGAACTGCAAACGGGGTATGGTGTAGTCTATGTTTCTGGGTAGAGACTTAAAGTAGTCTAGAATAATGGAGTGGCCAATATTGTTATTGGTCCACTGCGAGGTAGCTTTTAAGCGGACAGCGGAACATACCGCTGTTTGCATGCTATATATATCAAGGGGTATCAGGTGTAGCAGAATGTCCAGAGCAGCGGAGAGGGTAGTTCGGAGTGCTCCGTTAATGCATAGACACGCTGAACGCTGGACTTTACCCAGCTTGTCGCGGTTTATAGCCTTTTCTAGAGCAGTCCAAAAGACAACCACCCCGTAAGTAAGAATTGGTCTTACCACCGATGTATATAGCCAGTGCGTAATGCGGGGTTGTATACCCCACTTGTTGCCAATGGCTTTTTTACAAGAGAAAAGTGCTACTGTAGCTTTCATGACTCTTTCTTGTATATTGGGTTTCCAGCTTAACTTCCTATCGAAGATAAGACCCAAAAATGTTGCATCGTCAGAGAAAGCTAAGCTTGTACCGCTAATAGAGGGAGGGTCAATATATGGGATTTTATATTTCCTGGAAAAGAGGACAAGCTCGGTTTTGTGGGGGTTAACGCCCAGTCCGCACCGATTAGCCCATCTCGTTAGCTTGTTAAGAGCGTTTTGCAGGAGTTCCTTTATGGTGTTGAGGTGTTTCCCAGAGACGGCAATAGCAACATCATCCGCATAGGCAATCCATCTGCAGCCCTTCCCTTCCAGGTTTATCAGTAGTTTGTTCACCACCAAGTTCCAGAGAAGGGGAGAAAGAACACCGCCTTGCGGCGTCCCTCGACTGACAGACCTCCTAGCAGATGTTACGCCCAGTTTTGAATTGATAATCCGACTACTTAGCAGTAGATTGATCAATTCACCAAGCGAGCTATCCACATTCAGTTCTGCCAGTGCGTTTGCGATTGCAGATGTGTTAACGTTGTTAAAGGCGCCTTCTATGTCAAGGAAAGCAACCATGGTATACTCCTTGTGATGGAGGGAGTATTCGATTGTGCGTAATAAGGAATGAAGAGCGGTGTTTAACGTGGAAACTAAGCGTTTTTAATTTTCGATTAAAGGATGAAGTAAATAATATGCAATTACAATTTTACGTTATAAATGTTTATTGTAAAGTGTAGAGACGATCTACTAAAAAAAAATGTTGCAACACCGTAGGGAGGTGATTGCAAGAAGAAAAGAAAAATGAATACAATACAGGAAATTAAACTATGCATTATGCTGTAGAAAACCATGTGGTAATTATTTGACATAAATAATAGTTCAGTGGAAGAGTATTTCCACCATATTATTTTAAGTAGACATGATGTTTATATCCGGAATGACGTTACAATTTTAAATTAGTTTCAATCAATTCACAAAGAGAATAAATATTGACTTAGCAATGTTAATTTTACTGAACATCCTCGCCGCCTTGAATGGATGCAGATCCTTCAATATTGATTGGAAATCTTCTTAAGTACATTGTTGCACGTTGAGTAACCCCTGTCGCAGTTTTTATAATTGCTGCACGGACACTGCCATCTTTTCCTGGTTGAGTTTGCGTGATTCTTCCCATTTTCTAGCTGAGAGGAGGAAGATTGTCGTCCACGATTAGCACAACATCACCAACTTCAAAGGTGGAACGAGAAGTATTCCACTTGGTTCGTTGCTGCAAGCTTTGAAGGTATTCCCTTGACCAGCGTTTCCAGAATGTTTGAAAGTACCATTGAAGTAACTGGTAACGGCTCTATGAGCTTATTGTCTTGGTATCAGCAATATCAGGTTCCGCCAAACAAGTTAATGGAGTGCCTATAAGGAAATGACTTGGGGTTACTGCATTGAAGTCAGAAGGTTTATCAGAAAGTGGCGTTATTGGCCTCGAATTTAGAATTGGTTCGATTTGGATAACGACAGTGTTCAATTCTTGAAATGTCAAAGATGCATCTTGAAGAATGCGTTTCATATGAAACTTGGCCGATTTAACGGCCGCTTCCCACAAGCCGCCGAAATGTGGGGATCGCGGTGGAATCGTTTTCCATTTAATGTTGTCCGCCGCGCACGATTGAAATATTTCATTACGACTTTCAGTTTCTTGGAGCATTTTGTATATTGCAGAGAGTTCATTGCGAGCTCCGATAAAGTTAGTTGCGTTGTCACTGTATATCGTTGAGGGATATCCGCGGCGACCGATGAAACGTTTTAATGCCGATAGAAATGCAATGGTTGTGAGGTCTTCAACAACTTCGAGGTGCACCGCGCGCGTCGAAAAGCAAACGAAGACAGCCACGTAGCCTTTGACCGGCGATGTTCCCCGCCGACGGAAGTGTATTTTGAATGGCCCACAAAAGTCAACTCCGACCATAAGAAAGGGACGGCACTGCTGGACTCTAGCCGTTGGAAGATCTCCCATGATAGTATTACCTGTATGAGGCTGTGTTCGGAAGCATTTTATTCACTTACGGACGATCCTTTGGCATATTATCCTTCCATGTATTGGCCAGAATTGTTCTCGTATAAGGCTGAGTAAGGTTTGTGGTCCAACGTGTAAGTGTTTATTGTGAAAATGTCTTGTCATTGCTTGTGTGAACGTGATCCTTCGGTAGTAGCATTGGGTGTTTAGCATCGTAGCCCAAATCCGCATTACTTATTCTACCACCAACGCGCAGGATTCCATTTGAATCTAAAAATGGGCGCAGTGATGCTATGTGAGATCTTCCTGGAATGGGTTTTTTGTTCGTTATCATTTGGATCTCGAATGCAAAGTGTTGTTGTTGCATAGTGCGTACTATGCATCGTAACGAATAATGCAGTTCGATAGGACTAAGTTCGTCGAAATGACCATCGCTATGTAAATGCTTTGTTTTACAATTGTATATAAATCTAAGCATATAAGCTACCACTCTTATGGTTTTGAGATGATATTATATTTAATGTTGTCTATACAGTGTTCAGTTTTAATAATGGATAGAACAATTTTATGCTGTTTTCGCCCAAGGAGAGACTCATCCACCAGCTGTCCGCAGCTAGGATTAAGAATCGGCCAGTCAGATTCGTTTGACCTTAGATAGTCTGGGCCGATGAACCAGACTAGATTTAAGTAGTTCTAAAGGGTATGCCCCTCGCGATACCACATCGGCAGGATTAATTTTGGTACGAACATGAGACCACTGATTAAGATTTGAGAGTGTTTGAATGACAGCAACTCTATTGGCAACAAATGTATCGAAATTCGATGATTCTTCTGACAGCCAGATTAGAACTATTGAGGAATCAGTCCAGTAAAATATTTTTTGGAAACTGTGTTCGAAACTACTTCGTACCTTTTCGACAAGGCGTACCATCAAAACAGCGGCGCACAACTCTAATCGAGGGATCGAAATCTTTTTTACTGGAGCGACTCTTGATTTAGAGCACAAAAGTTTAACAATGATGCTTCCATTCTCGCAAACTGAGCGAATGTATAAACAAGTACCATATGCGTACTCGGAGCTGTCAGCAAATGCATGTAATTGAATCCCTCCATTTCCATAGAATGCCCTGCTCTCAACTTCAAATTTCTTTAAATGTATTAACTCTTCCTTAAAGCGCAACCAGCGACTGTGGTATTCCAGTGGCAAACTCTCATCCCAAGCAAAACCCTGCCTCCAAAGCTGCTGCATAAAAACCTTCGCTAAGATTATAATAGGATTTCTCAATCCTAGAGGATCAAAGAGCCTTGCAATTTCGGAGAGGACAGTCCTTTTAGTGATGATTTTATTCTCAGAGACACTGTAATCATATAACAATTTGTCTGTCGATGGATTCCAATACGTCCCTAGGGTTTTAATTGCGTTGGTATCAGCAATTCGAAATAATGTTTCCCTATCAACTTCCTCAACATCTGCTAAGATTCGTTCATCATTAGTGCACCATTTTCACAACGTAAAACCTCCTCTGGCTAACAAACCAATCAACTCTTTCTTAATTTGTAACGCTTCCTCTAACGTGGATGCGCCGGTTAAGACGTCATCGACATAAAAGTCTTTGTTTATCGACCGAGCGGCATTAGGAAAATCACGACCTTCATCTATCGCCAACGTTTGCAAAGCCTTTGTAGCTAGGTATGAGGCAGAAGCGGTTCCATAGGTAACTGTAGTAAGTTGATATGTTTTTACGTCATCGCCTTCCTTATCTCTCCAAAGAACTAAATGAAAACAACGATCAGCTGGGTGCATTCAGATCTGACGGTACATTTTGGATATGTCAGCCGTAAACACGAATGCAAATGATCGGAAGCGGGTGGCAATAGAGAATAGATCATTTTGAATAACTGGGCCGATGAGAAGAGTATCATTGAGTGAAATGCCTGTTGTTGACTTTGCAGAGCCATCAAATACAACTCTCATCTTTGTCGTTGAACTAGATGGCTTCAACACACAATGATGTGGCAAAAAAAAATGTGGTTTTCAAAAATCAACACGAGGTGCAAGTTCCATATGGCCTAAGGCGATAAATTCACGCGATTTCATTATTTTTCAGGAATTTCTTTTCCAGATAATTAAATCGTTTGAGTGCTTGATTAAAGGAGCTCCCTAGTTTCTCTGCATTCCCCTTGAATGGTAAGCGAACCTGATAGCGACCGTCATTTAGTCTGAGAACATTCGAATAAAAGTGTTTCTCACAATCTAGCTCGGATTTCTTCAATTTGCGATTAATCCCTGGTTCCTCATTTCCATTTTCAATTTCCCAGAAATTTCTAAGATCCTCATGTAAATTTATATCACATTCGATATTCTGTGATATGTGAGCAAAATAACTAGTCGGAGGACACTTTTGATAGTTGTGTTGATAGGTGCCAGAAACTACCCAACCAAAAATCGTTTTTTGTAGGATTGGTAGATTAGAGATTAGATTAGATAGATTCTTTATTTTTTCCATCATAAAGTTTACAAATTGGTATACTTAAGAATGAGGACATGGCAATACTGCCGTCTGCCTGATTGGTAGATTATTTCCCAATTTAATTTGGCCTATTGACATTATTTCAAAAAATAGTTCAGCACTTAACACTAAATCGATCCTTTGCGACGTGTGAAATAGAGGATCAGAAAGAGAAATGTTTTTTGGTATGTTCCAGTGCGTAATATCAATATTGGTTTCGGGAATGCAGTTAGTCAACCTTTTCAATACAATGACTTCAATTAATGTCTCGAATTTTGATAATCGAGAACTAATAACGAGCGTAGCTTTGTAGCAGGAAGCTGATAAATTCTGTGATATTCCGCTAATCAATTGCTTTGAATGATATTTTTTCAAACCAAGCATATGCACGAATCTTTCGCTGATTAGATTCAACTGTGAACCGGAGTCTAAGAGAACGCGGCATGGGATTAATTGATTTGTGTTATTACAAACATTAACGAGAGCCGTAGCTAAGAGTGTATTCGATTTTTGACAATTTGCGTTGCTAGGCGAAATAGAATTGGGAGTGGTTATGGTGTTAACAGTGGATTGCGGCGGATTGAAAATAGCGGCATTTGCATTAACATTAGATGTTGGTTTCATGAAATTTGATGAACTGGGCTGAGTGGCCCCTTGGTGGTGGCCAGAATTGTCTATAATAACAGGTGGTGATGACGAATTCAACTTGCTATCATAATGTAGAAGTGTGTGGTGGCTTTCGCCACATATATGACATCCGCTTGACGAGCAGGTTGATGCTGTGTGTTGGTTTGTTTTTAAACAATTTTCGAACAGATTGAGATTTTTAATTTTCTGATATCGTTCAGAGAGAGGCATATTCAATAACTTAAAACATTTGTAAATGAAGTGCCCAGATCGTAAGCAAAATGAGCATTTAGGTTTAGTAGTGACTGTGGTGGCCAGAGATTTTTGAAAGCTACGTTGATTATTGTTTTTAGTATTATTGATCGATTTCTGTGGTGTGGCATGAGAGTATGAAATAGAAGAATTGTTAAGTATACTACCTTCCAATATTTGACACCTTTTCTTGATGAAAGCGTTGAACTCGATAAGTGTTGGTAAACGATCGACCGGTGATACTTCGTTCCAGCGTTGTGCAGTAGTTGAGTCCAACTTAGTTGTTAGGATGTAAGCAATTAGAGCATCCCACTGATCAACAGGGCGCTTTAAGTTCCTCAAGCTGGTTAGGTGATTATTTGTTTTGTCAATGAGATGCCTTAGTTCAGCTGCAGATGGTTTGATGGTTTTTGGGAGATTAAAGATGCGGTGTAAATGTTCCTGAGCGATGACGCGTTTGTACTCGAACCTTTCCTTCAACCTTTGTATCGCTTCCTCGTAGTTCTCTTCAATGATTTTCAACCCTTCGATGGATGACTTAGCTGTCTCCCCCAGCTTGCTGACCAAGTGATGAAACTTGGATAGTTTGCCAAGATGAGAGTTGTTGTGCACGAGAGAGTTGAATGTCTCAAACCATGGCATCCATGCGGTGATATCGCCTGTGAAAATGGGAAATTACATTTTTGGTAGTTTTATGGGATCAAACCTGGTTTCCGTAGTGTGTGACAGCATGGATTTGGAAGGATTTTCCAACTTGTTCAGCATAACCTTAATTGCCGATGAGACGAGATAGTACGACTCCTCATTGTCTGATCGTGTCAAATTTGTTACTTCAGTGAGATCTCCTTCCTCAATCTTTAATTGCACCTTTTGAAAATTGGAAAATGCACTATCCAATGCCTTGGCTCGTGTTTTAAGTTCAGGAATTGAGGTTAAATCCAGATTTTCTTTGACCCTCGCCACAAAGTCACTGCAACGCCTTATCTGGTCAATTGATATAGTACGACGCGATCGTAAAGCTTCCATTTGCTTCATCTTTTTTCGGTAGATGTTGACTGACCGTCAGCCTTAACGTCATCCAAGTCATCATTACCCATCTTACGCAATTGAGAACAACTGAAATGTATAGTTCGGACGTATATCGAATGAAATCACGTCGGGGTCACCAATGTTTAACGTGAAAACTAAGCGTTTTTAATTTTCGATTAAAGGATGAAGTAAATAATATGCAATTACAATTTTTCGTTATAAATGTTTATTGTAAAGTGTAGAGACGATCTACTAAAAAAAAATGTTGCAACTCCGTAGGGAGGTGATTGCAATAAGAAAAGAAAAATGAATACAATACAGGAAATTAAACTATGCATTATGCTGTAGAAAACCATGTGGTAATTATTTGACATAAATAATAGTTCAGTGGAAGAGTATTTCCACCATATTATTTTAAGTAGACATGATGTTTATATCCGGAATGACGTTACAATTTTAAAATAGTTTCAATCAATTCACAAAGAGAATAAATATTGACTTAGCAATGTAAATTTTACTGAACAAGCGGTTTCCACCGACTTTCCCTTACAGTACGCATGCTGAGCTGTAGACAGCAATTGCGGGTTTATGTGCATACGGAGGTGGATATCAATCAATCGGTCCAGCGTTTTGAGGAGGAATGAAGATAGACTAATAGGTCTGAGGTCCTTTGGACTGACATGGGAATATTTGCCAGCCTTGGGTATAAAAACCACTTTTACTTCTCTCCAAGCCCGGGGGATATGTACCAGATTTAGACAGCTTATCATGATCATCTCCAGCACAGGCAGGATGATATCCGCTGACATTTGTAGTTCGGCAGGTATTATGCCGTCTGGTCCTGCCGACCTTGAAGGGTTTGAAGCTTTGTAGCGCCCAAGTCAGCTTGTCCCTAGTTATCAGACCGTGAGGGTAAGTTACCTGTGCATGTGACCTGTTAAGGCTATAATTGCCGGTAATATTTTAGCTACCTGGAAAGTGAGTATCAAGTAGCAGATTGAGCGATTCTTCGCTAGATGTCGTCCAAGAGCCGTCAGCCTTCTTAAGGCAGCTGGGCATAGTAGGATTTGAAGCAAGGATTTTTCTTAGCCTAGATGCCTCAGAGGATTCTTCTATTTTTCCACAGAAGAGTCTCCATGACGTTCTTTTGGCTTTCCTTAATTCTTTTTTGTATAATTTGAGGGATTCCTTGTAGGAGTCCCAATCGTTTATAGCTTTTGAGTTTTTAGCAAGATTGAAGAGTCTCCTGCACTCCTTTCTAAGTGGTCCCAGCTCAGTGGACCACCACTGAGGCTTCTTTTTCCCCCTAGGTTGTACGAGGGGACACGATACAGACATTGCTTCGTTAAAGGCCAGAGTAAGCTCATCGACTTTATTGTCGAGCTCGTTGGAGTTACAGGGGGGACTTAAGAGTTCAGAGTTAACACGTTTGTATAGAGTTTCTCTGTATAATGGCCAGTTGGTTTTCCGAGGATTGCGGAAGGAAGGTTGGCATGGAGGATTGAATAAAAGATATCGATGATCAGAGAACGAATGATCAGCCGATACTTTCCACCCCGTTATCATGTCGTTGATGGTATCGGAGACAAGAGTAATATCAAGGACTTCTTGTCGGTTTTTGGTAATGAATGAGGGTTCATTACCTAGGATACAGACAATGAGGTTAGTACTTAAAAGATATTCAAAAAGTGACTCACCTCTGTTGTTAATATCTGAGCTGCCCCATACGGTTTGATGAGTGTTAGCATCACAACCGATTATGAGTTCAGCTTTCTGCCTCCTTGCTTCATCGACCAGCCTCTCTAGGTTGTCACCAGGGAGAGGACCCACGTGATCGTGGGCGAGATAAGCTGATGCCAACCAGAATGATCTGCCTGCAGTCTCCAGTTTTGCCACAGTCATATCTCGATCGCTGAAATTAGGGAGTAAATAAGCATTAATGTTACTTTTCACTAGTATGCACGATCTGGGTTTACCTTTATCAGTCACATACAGTGGGTAGTATCCGGGAGTCCTGAGTCCTCGAATCTGGTTGTGTACAATCCAGGGTTCTTGGATCAAGACGATGTCTTCTGCGCCTTGGCTAGACGAAGAATGAGTGCGGCCGAAGCCTTAATGAAGTGTTGGAGGTTAATCTGTACTAACTGCAGCATTTTCGCTGCAATCAGGCAGAGATACCTCCACCACGGTGTTGTTCAGGCCTTCCAATTCCGAGGATGAGCTGAGAAGCTCGTTTTCACTCAGACGAACCTTGTCTAGAGAATCAGTCTCCATATCTGACAGGACGTCGGAAGTGGATGGTGATTTTTTGGGTAAAGAGGGTTCATCATCCTCCAGCGAGGGGAAGGAGATTGAAGCTCCAGGATCTGAGACTGCGATCATAGAGTCAGAGGGAAGAGGAGGAGGAGGGGGTAGTTTACTTGCATCTATTTCGTCCTTTTTATAGACCCGCATTTTGACATCGTCCCATGCGAATCTAATCATGTAGTCGTTCTTGGCCAGAGGAGCCAAGGTTTCTTGGTTGATTACAACCACGACACATCTGTAATCGCCCTTCAGCTCTTCCAGTTTGGCAACCTTCCAGTTGTGGGTCGGAAGTGAAAGGTTGCTCAATTGCAGGACTTCCAGGATGCCCTCAGGGGTGGATGGATCCGCAGTGATCCAGATGCGAGATCTTGGTCGGCATAGGATGTCTTCCCTCGCAATAACCTCGAGCTTTGCGCCAGGCCACACCTCGCCAAGCGTGCTTATTGCAAGCTTGTAGAGATCGGCCGATATTTGGTCATCACACGCGACCAGTTTGATGTGACCTTGATGCCACCCGCCTTCATGCGTAAGCGGAAGAGGTCCGGGATGATTCCTTATGAAGGTGGAGAAGGAGCGCGAAAGCGCTCTCTTAATCATATCCCACTTCTCCTGGTTGATGGACCAGTCAATGTCGTTGCGATCGATGACTGCGAACACAATCTTGTCTTTCAAGATGTCGCTGAAAGACCTGAGAGGTGTGATGGTGGGAAAGATCCCGTAGTTGTGCACTCTCTGCCTCTTGGGAACCGAACTGGTTCCTTCCACTGACCTCTGGCGTTTTATCGACGGGTCGCAGGACTTAAGGATCTGCTGAGCCCAATCTAGTTTGGCTATTTGTGCAGGCGTCCTATCCTTCTCCGCGATGGTCCCACACATCTGCTGGATCCGTATGGTATTGCGTCGTTGCTTGTAAGACGCCTTGGATCTGTAGATACGGGGACGCTTGGTGTTGGAAGGGAGGGGACCATGATTCACAGTCCCATCACCATCAAGTTTTTTATTGTCAACGCTTTTGTCTTTTGCAGGAGGACCATGAGTAGCCACAGTCCGTCCTACAGTCAGCTTAGAAGCGTTGACAGCAGACATTGTTGTCTTGTTAGGGCCGGCAGAGGGGGACCATGAGTCACAGTCCTCTCCCTGTTGGAGAGGGATTTATTGAGCTCGCAACCACTAGTGGAGGGCCCATGTGTATCCACAGTCCCAGCACTAATTGGTGCCAGGTGAGCTTTGCCGGTACACAGCAAGGTCGCCGTGCTACCGTCCGGTATAGAAGGAGAACCGGCCGTAAATTTTTTTGTTTTTGTTTGTTTTGTTTTATTTTTGTTCATGATAGATCCCACGAGTAGCGGAGAAAAGAGGTCCATCTGCACAGAGATCCGCATTGTGCAGATAAGGCTAGTTAATCCGGAGGGCGCCAGGTATCCGAATACTCCGTGGGCGACTGAGCTATTTGATGACTGGGCCCTCAGCCAGGTTGACTCTCGGCACGGGTCGTATTACACCTTAGTCCAGCCCAGGTGGTAAAAGAGGGGAAAGGGGAAGGACGTTTTGTCCTGTGAAGGTCACATAGTAGCACGTACACGTACTTAACTTGCGCCTTGAAAAGAAAAAGAGGAGAGGGGACGTAGAGTCCGGGTCAGTACTTGGTTGACGCTCGTCTGTCATGGGTGGCCCTTAGACAGCATAGCCTGTTGAACCTGCGCCGTAAGCCTTCGCACCGGAACCATCGAATGCAATGATGGTACACACGGCAAGGTGACTGACCCCGCGAAGGACAGTTGGTTCTTGTGAGTGTTAAAAATTATTGCAAAAGCAATGTCCAGATTCATAAAAACAAGGAACAATTCTTTTGACACATATTCATATAATATATTCATGAAAAGATAGGCAAAAGTTTTCACTAGTGAGTTGTACTGACTAACAGATTTTCTAGCTGAAGCCTTCATCAGTTCCCGAGCCATCTCTGTACCACTTTACAGTGCAGACTATGGATTGGTCGCACTATTCTTCCTTATTACTGAGTTATGCATCTTTTTAAAATAAGATTTCAAAATTTTAAATGTTGTTATCTTCCGCATCCATAACCGCGGCTGTGTTTGCGTTTTATGCATTTCCTCCGTGTTACACATGCATGCCAGTTTTTGCATTTTGTTGAGAATGTCTCTCTTTTCCAGCGAAAAAAGTTTGCTTGGCCTATCGGCTCTGTATGTGAGCAAAGGTCTCAAACTTACTTATTTCATATTTATTTTAGCAAAGCAAATAGTTTGACAGCACGATTACATTTTATCTTATAATTTGTGAAAGGCTTGATAACATTTAAACACGAGTGATTTCATATTGAAATCAAGATTTTAACAATTTGACTTTGAGTTTAGATAAATATAAAAAAAATCTAAGAATCTACCTACCTACCTAAAAAAAATAAAATATTTTGAATTCGAATATGCTTACGGTTGTCCTGAGGGTAAGGTTAATTTATTTCATGTGAGAGTGGTATTAGCGAAAAATGTGAATTCAGATTGTAAGCAATTGGATCTGGTGATGCGGAAGAAAACAGACCCTGGTTTTTTTAATTTTTCCGATTCGCGCTTCTCTCGTCCCCGTCTGTGGAAACCTCGGTGAATAAACAATCGAGCAACCTTCGTTAAGCAAAAAATACCAAAAAGTGACCTTCCTCAATGCTTCATTGAAAAGGTACATGGACTAATATATAGCAACAATTTCATATGTTGATAATAGATAAATAAACTTGCGCAATGCGCAATACTAATATAAAATATGTCGTTCATCGAATTTACCAATTCAGCTGCAATAGCTCGATATAAAACAACGCGAATTCTTATTATCCATATATATTCAACTTATAGGAACCTATTGAGTTAGAAGTGGTGGTGCAGCATGGCACAATACTGACACAAAATAAATTATGTCCTTGCTTTATAAATTAGATCGAATATTTCTAAATCAATTAAAAAACATTGGGACGGGCTACAGTCCGCTTGGGCGAACTGTTGGATACCCTATTCTTATTCCTATCCCTCATAAGTGGGCGTGACAAAAGTCTGGTTGAATTGTTAAGAACGCTCTAGATATTTTGTTATATAACATTTAAAGGATTTTATCAAAAAAAAACGAAGCTTTTGTAAAAAAACGCTCCCTAGCTCAAGCTTTGGTTTTTTAAAAAAAAATTTTTTTTAAATTGTGCTCATTAGGCGGATTTTGAAAATATTTACACATGAGCGTAAAGGGCCCCCTAGAGAATATATATATTGTCACATCCTATTGTAAGCGGCACCCCTGCACTTAGAGGATATATTGGTTTTTTCGACAAGTTTTACAGAACATCTCGATTCACTCCAAAAAAATTTTCAAAGATTGCGGCAGTGTAATTTGAAAGTCGAAAAATGTAATTTCGCGGCACTCGAAACCGAATATCTGGGACACGTCATATCAGAAAATTCTATTAAACCCAATCCGCTTAAGATAGAAACCATAAAACAAATTAAAATCCCTACAACTCAAAAGGAGATTAAATCCTTTCTCGGTAATGTAACGAAGTAATCTTCGCCACATGTGCTGTGGCACAAAAACAACTCCCCACCACCACCAATACATCAGCAAGCCGAATGCAGCGCCAAACACAC
Source organism: Portevinia maculata (assembly GCA_949715645.1). Lineage (NCBI taxonomy): Eukaryota > Metazoa > Arthropoda > Insecta > Diptera > Syrphidae > Portevinia > Portevinia maculata. The sequence goes on along the minus strand of OX454525.1, from coordinate 11,801,072 downwards.
TGACCAAAACTCACCACAGCAACACCAACCCACCACGGCACACACACTCGCACACTCCTACCAATACCAACACGCGTGCCCACACTTACCCCATTCGCAATTTCACCACTGGATGCGCATGACTCCCACAAAATAGAAAGTAAGTCGAGTGGTGGCCGCCGGACCAGACACATGACAGCTGGATCCAGCCAACATGTGTGGAGCAGAAGCGCTCTGGTGGACACTACGGGCTCACGTAGCAAGAGCGGGCAGTGAGGACACAGGGCTTGCAGCTTATTGCGGCCCAGGTACTCGCCCCTCTTAGAAGTAGTTGGTAGAAGGGAGTTAAATAGATAGTAGTTGGTAGAGTAGGGTAGTACACAACAACAACAACAACAACAACCACCACAATAACAACAGCAACAACAACGACAACATCAACAGCAGCAGGGACCACAACAGCCGCAGAGACCACAACAGCAGCAGAGACAACACCATCAGCAACAGAAGCAGCACCACCACAGAGACGCCAGAGGAGCAGCACCACGACCGAGACACCATACGGGAAAACTCACCCCAATAGGCGCCTATATAAGAGGATAGCGCCTAGGAGTCGAGGAGTTCACCGCCGGAGCTTAGCCACGCCGCATCGACGCCAGGAAGCATAGAAAGTTATTTTTATTAAGTTAAATAAAGTTTAAATTCGAAGTTAAAGTTAAAATTTTGCAAGTGTTTAATTTGTCGCACATTTCCTGGGTGCTCATTCGCGGGTCGACTCTTTCCCCCTCCCCCTTTTCTATTTCTAGGACCCAGGCATTCCCGCTTAGCCTACCCCGGCTGGGAAATCACGTTATAGTATTACTGGATATTACCGAAAATTCATTAGGGATTACGCAAAAGTGGCATATCCCATGGTAAAATTCCTTAAAAGAAACTCTAAAATAAACATAAAGAACAGGGAATATATACAGGCATTTAACAAGCTTAAAGAACTTATTACTAACGAACCTGTATTAATCAATCCTGACTTCAATAAAGTATTTACGCTTACAACAGATGCATCTAATTTCGCAATCGGAGCACTGCTTTCGCAAAGTGGTCATCCGATAGCTTATGCCAGTAGAACGCTTAATGACCACGAAAAACACTATAGCACAATAGAAAAAGAACTCCTTGCAATAGTTTGGTCTACTAGGTATTTTAGACCCTATCTATTTGGCAGGAAATTTATAATCAAAACCGATCACCGCCCTTTGGTGTGGCTATCGAATCTTACTGAGCTAAACAGTAAACTTCAAAGATGGAAAATCCATCTAAATGAATTTAATTATACTGTGGAATACGTAAAAGGGAGGGAAAACAGCGTAGCCGATGGGTTAACTAGAGTTAACATCCATCAAGCCGATCATAATGAGACGCAATACAGAGATAATGAAGTTACATTACTTAACCTCTTTAACGAAAATGATGAAGAAAGTGAGATTTCGTCAACTGGTGCAACGATTCATAGTGCACAAGAAGATTCTATCAATCACATTCATATTACAGACAAACCTATTAATCTTTTTAAGAACCAAATTTACCTTACACGTAGAAAAGGTGACACTAAAAATAGTTCACAAAAAGGTCCAAAACTACGTTCAAGTAGTAGAATGAACTGATTTATTAAAAATAATGAAAAGAGTCATTGTTGATAAGGGACTTATGTGCATTTACTGTGATGATTCACCCCTTTTCCTACGGTTTCAAAACATTTATGTAAAGTATTTTTCCAACAATCAAAATCTTAGGATACTTAAATCAAGCATAAGATTAAGGGATATAACCGACAAAAACGAAATAATAACGTTGATTGGAAAAGAACACTTAAGCAAGAATCACGAGGAATAAATGAAGTTTATTCCGAACTGCGGAAACTTTATTTTTACCCTAAAATGCAAATATTAGTACATAAATTTATTAATAATTGCCAGATATGTCAATTAGCAAAGTTTGACCGTACTCCAATTAAAATCCCTTTTAACATTACCGAATCACCTCTTCATTTTAACGATATAGTACACATGGATATATGACATCCCTATCGGAATATTATGTATATAACTACAATAGACAAGTTTTCGAAGTATGCAACTATCCATAAGATAAATGATAGGACATGGATTTCGGTACTGAAAGCTTTAAAAGAGAGAATTCTATAGTTAGGTAAAATGAATAAACTTGTCTCAGATGGTGAAAAATGTATAATCCATAGCTTAGTCGAACAGTTTCTTAAAGATAACAACATAACATTTCATCAAACTACAGCATATAACAAGACAGGAAATTCAGACGTGGAAAGGCTCCATGGAACATTAAACGAACATCTACGAATTTGTAAAGTTAGCACTCAAATAAATAACAATGACGATACCCTTGACGAAAAACTTTTCAAAATTGTAAGCATTTACAATAACACCATTCATTCAACGACAAAGATGAGACCCATAGATTTCATTAATAAAAACCTTGACAAAACAGATATACAAAATTTACACCAAACGTTTTCCAATGAAAAGCAAAAGCGAATAAATAAACTGAATGTTGCTAGAGACTATAATTATAAGCAGGAATGTAATATTGTGAGAAATAGGGACATAGCAAAGAACAGCGCTAAGTATAAGAACTTAAATAAGTTCATAAAAGAATCCAATTATTTGATTGATGATAGCAATAGAAGGCAAACCAAATACTGCAAACAACAACTAAAACGTCGCTACAAATATCGATAACTCTTCTTTAAATTTTCAAATTTTCTTGCAGGAAATGAAACTAATAACACTTTTCTTGCTCATTGCAAGGGTCTTTGGGCAAAACCTGCAAGTATTGCCGATTCTGTCAGAAAACGGATTTATTATAACGACAACAGAAGAAATATTAATCATACAGTGTTTGGGAAAACTGCAAGATTATGTATCTACTTACCATGTATTTCATATTTAAAATCAACCTACTACATTTTTCTACCAATTTCATAATTTAAATCTGGCGCCAAGTAAAATAGGCCACCATATTTCTTTGTAATTCCATTTGTTCTAAAAACTTATTCTAATGTACTAAACCGATGTAACATGAAAACTCATCAATAAGAATAAATCATTGTCATTGTTAACTTCAATGGAGAAACACCTCCTCTTTTATTTTCGTCGTGGGTCTCTCTTTCGCTGTCGAAATTTAGTTGATAATTTCTTCGCGCTATTTACTTCGAACTTCGCTATCTGATCTTTTTCAGAAATTCATCCTAGGGAATTTTTATTGTGAAGATTCCTAAGGAGCAATCGGAAAAAGCTCCGAGTGTACATTTTGGCGACCGTGACAGGACGTATCCTGAAACAACAATTATTAACAAAAAAGAAGTGCTGTTCGCTTTAAAACAAATAAAACATTTAAACAAAAAGTATTATAAACGTGAGAACAGAATTTTGCGAACTACTCAAACGGTGACGGTAACGGTGGCGGTGTCGGTTATTTTCGCGCGCGTACAAGTGCCAGGCAAAATCCAACAAACCAAGAGGAAGATCCAGTTACGCAGAAGTGCTCACCAACTACCGAAAGGAAAGGGAAAGGGAGATAGGTATACATCTTCCTGAAGGGTATGTAGAGAAAGAAAAATCTTATTCGAACGTGCGTTCCAAAATTGCTCACTAACATCAAGTACATACATACGTACTTCCCTGGATATGGAAAGGTACACACTGAAAAAAAAGACCATTTCGATCATACGCAAACGCACATTCGACATAAGAATTATTGCATGAAATATCAATCACATCTTAATACATACATAAATACAGAACATTTAAAAAAAAAAAAAAACTGTGAAACAACATGCCGTTTTAAATCTGATTAGAGACCGTACACACATAAATAAATATATATATGAATTCGGGCTGCATAGGAAAATAACCTACAACTTTCTCACCATAGCAAAAATACCTTCCAAACAATAATTACAACCCAATTAATGCCAATAGTCGCGGTTTAACATTGGCATTCGTTCGTCGAGCTTTCACCCATACCCCTTCATAGTTGTTGCATTGGCCAAACTTGCGCTTTCGGATGTTCGCTGTTAATCGTCGTCGTATACATTTCATCAATCACTGTCAACCGTTGATCAAACGAAACTTCGTTCACAACTGATCAAGTTTAGTAGCTGTTAGAGGTGGAATTATTCCGATATTTCGATCACACGTAGACGCTTCTGCTGCGCATATGTGGACTGTTGCTAATTGTTGTTGCTGAGTTAAGGTTCTCTTGTTACACCATCTTCTTACATCTCGTTGCTTGAAATTGAATAAAAAATATTCAATCGTCAATCCTTGAACATTTATTCAGAAACAAAAGTCAGTTAGTTCGGGTCTTCGCTCTTTGCAATAAGGCTAGCTATCCTGGTCATGGCCCCTCAAGGCATAGACACTCTAAGAACATCTCGCGCCTCAACCAAGGGAAGCATTACGCGCATCAAAACTTTGGTTGAAACAAGGACACTATCTGCTACGGAATTGGAGTGCCGACTGGGAATCCTAGAATCATACTTTAAGCAGGGATTATCTTACCAAACCCAAATTGAGGAAATAGTACCTGCAGATACTGGTCGCGCCGAATTAGAAGATCTCTATGTTTCGACAAAGGCAAAAATCTTGTCGCTTATGGGAAGCGAGAGAAGAACAAGCTCGTTTGAAACTACTCTATTGAACTCTCAGCCCGTGAATCATTTGCCTTACGTTAAATTACCTCGGTTCAATGGAAAATACTCAGACTACAAAAATTTCATAAACACATTCACTAAACGTGTCGACAGCGATCCTACGCTTTCGAAAATCGAGAAATTTAACCATCTTCTAAGCTGTTTAACAGATCAAGCTCTTGGTACGGTGAAAACGTTTCAAGTTACGGAAGAAAATTATGAAAAGGCCCTCGAAAGGTTAAAGGAGCGTTACGACAATAATTGCCTCATTTTCCTAGAACACATCTCCCAACTGTTTGAACTACCAAGGCTACAAAAAGCTTCTGCGACACAGTTGAGAGACCTGGTGGACAATATTACAGCGCTGTTTAACTCTCTACAGTCATTAGGTTCCGTAACTGAAATTTGCGACGCAATTATTATTCATATAGCTATGTCAAAGGTTGACCCAGATTCGCAAGCAAAATGGGATGAACAGTTGCAGTATAAAACTCTTCCTACTTGGAAGCAATGCTCAGAGGTGTTGAGTAGACGCTGCCAATATTTAGAGGCTCGCGAAAGTAAATCCATTCGCTCTGAAATCAATAGAAAACCCTTGACCAAATCCAAACCACTTCACTATGATCATTATCCACAAACTTCGCTCGCTATGACGCAACAACCTTGCAGTTTCTGTAACGAAAACACTCACGCGATTGGTGGGTGTTCTGCATTTGCCCAACTCTCTGTAGCTGACCGGTTTGCCAGCGTAAAAAAGCTTGGGCTTTGCATCAACTGTCTGCGAAAAGGACACAATGTTTCCAGATGTACGTCGACATACAAATGTAGAACGTGCAAGCAATTGCATCATACATTGCTTCATCGGCAAAACAAGACAGCAACAACAACAGCCTCGCCGGAGACTTCTTCAACAGCTGCTGCAAACTCAGCAATAGAAACGAACGTGGGAGCTTCAAGGGCACAAGTCATATTAGCGACAGCCCTTGTACTCGTTAGGGATGCTTTAGGAGGTTTCCAACTGGGGAGAGTTTTGTTGGATTCTGGGTCGCAGGTCAATTTTATCAAGGACCAATTTGCTAAAACTTTGAAACTTCGGACTCAACGAAAAAATGTGGATATTCTAGGCATTGGTACAACTGAAACTAGGGTCAGTTCGATTACCCAAACTACTGTTAGGTCACGATATACAAATTATGAAATTTCGTTGGAATTCCTGATTGCACCGTGCATTACCGGGTATCAGCCAGGCTCGTCGATAAATGTGAATGCTTGGAATTTACCCCGAAACCTGGAACTCGCAGATGAGTTATTTAATCGATCTGCTCCTATTGACATGCTTTTAGGAGCGGAAGCATTTTTCGATCTTCTCCTGGTCGGCCAAATAAAAATTGGAGCAGAGTTGCCATCACTCCAAAATACTCGCCTGGGCTGGATCGTGTCTGGAAGATATAAGTCTCTCACAAATACCACGCAAAAAACATGCAGTTTGGGCTCTACAGCATCCAACCTCGATAAATTGGTCGAAACATTTTGGGAGCTCGAAGCAGTTACGGGTAGAAAACTGGAATGGACGAAGGAACACATGGAATGTGAGGATCAATTTACAAGTTCGTTGGAAATACTATCTAGTGGAAGAATTATGTTAAGACTGCCCTTCAAAAAAAACCCTTCAATACTTGGTTGCTCTTATGATATTGCCCTCCGTCGATTCCTTGCACTTGAGCGCCGATTAGGAAAAGACTTGAACCTAAAATCGTCTTACGTCCGTTTCCTTCAAGAGTATCAGGCTTTAGGGCACATGTCAGTCGTAAGACATCCAGATCTTAGTCAACCTCATTATTACATTCCGCATCAATGTGTGCTACGGCCAAATAGTACTTCGACCAAGTTAAGAGTAGTATTTGATGCATCTTGCCGAACGTCCTCAAATATATCCTTAAACGATACTTTAATGGCAGGGCCTACGATTCAGGATGATCTATTTCTGATCCTTCTTCGGTTTCGACTTCATCGATTTGCTTTAACGGCTGACATTGTCAAGATGTACAGGCAAGTGTTAGTACATCCCGAACACCGTAGATATCAGCACATTCTGTGGAGGGATGATGACAAACAACCCATTAAAACCTACGCACTAAATACAGTCACTTACGGAACAACATCTGCACCATTTATGGCTATCCGCTGTCTGAAATATCTGGGGGATAAGTGGGAGTCCAAGTACAAGCTCGGGGCTCATGTTCTTCGGTCAGACTTTTACGTCGATGACATGCTAACGGGGGCCGATGATATGAATACGCTCGGGCAGATACAACATGAAGTAATCGCTATCCTAAAATCTGCAGGATTTGAGTTATCAAAATGGCATTGTAACAACCCATCAAATTCGTCAAATGATAACACCAAGGAATTAAATATGACTGAATCAAACGTCACAAGCACCCTAGGGATAACTTGGGATTCCCTTAGTGACAATTTTCTCTTTTCGTATAACCCTATTCGGACGTACACGTCATTCTCAAAGAGGAAGATACTATCGGTAGCCTCGTCGCTATTCGACCCACTAGGTCTGCTATGTCCCATAATTGTCAAGGCCAAAATCATGCTACAACAATTGTGGATAGCAAAAGTCGATTGGGACGCTGCGATTCCACAGTCTCTGGATACGGAATGGAGGCAATTTATGATTGGTCTGCAATCGATCCAAAATTTATCCGTGCCACGATTCGCGTTCGCTCCCAATAAGGAAGAGTTTCAGATCCATGGATTTTGTGACGCATCCGCAAACGCATATGGATGCTGCATTTATCTTCGTACGGTCACCTCTACTGGTTCAACAACGATGAAATTATTAGTAGGAAAGTCAAGAGTGGCACCGACTAAGAAAAAACAGATTCCTCGGCTTGAGCTGTGCGCTGCGCATCTACTTGCAAAATTATGGTCGAAGATCCAATCTATATTTAAAGACAGATGTCAGGAGATATATTTCTGGACAGATTCTTCAGTGGTATTACACTGGCTTTCTACACATTCATCGCAGTTAAGCACATTTGTTGGAAATCGGGTTGCGGAAATCCAGGAAAGGACAGAAAACATAACGTGGAGACATGTACCTACCGACGCGAACCCAGCGGACATAGTATCCCGCGGATGCACAGCCAACGAGCTCAAAACGTCTATCTGGTTTACAGGACCCTCATTTTTAAACGAACCACCTGACAAATGGCCTCCAAATCCACAGGTTTTTCTTTCAGCTACAGAACTTAAACTCGAAAAGAGGAAAACAATACTCGTTTGCAGTCAGGTCGTTCATAATGACCTTCTTAACAAAATTAATAGCTGTAGCTCCTATACGAAAATCTTACACATATTTGCGTACATTCTTCGATTCACAACTAAATTACGAACCACAATTCTTGGCGATAATTCGTTATTCAGCACCGGAGAACTTCAGTCGGCATTTTTAACAATAGTGCGGATCGAACAAGAAAACTCATTTTCCGAAGAAATTAAACAACTACAAGAAGGAAAGGAAATAAAAGGTTCGCTGAAGTATCTGACTCCATTTTTAGATACAACCAGCGGATATCCGATACTTAAAGTTGGAGGGCGGTTACAAAATGCGTCGATGCCAGATGAACAGAAACACCCTGTTTTGTTGGCGAAAGATTCACAATTTGCCAATTGCTTCGCTCAGTACCTACATAAAAAAAATTTCCATGCTGGACCGAAGTGCCTCGTCTCGTTGATACGCCAAAGGATGTGGATTGTTAATGCTAGGGACATTGCGCGCAAGGTTGTTCGTAACTGTATACACTGCATTCGTTACAAGCCCAAACTACTACAACAAGTAATGGGCAATCTACCTGCTGAAAGGATCAGCGCATGTCGTCCATTCTTACGTTGTGGCGTCGACTTCTGCGGCCCCATTTATACCTACCACAGGGTTCGTGGTAAAATACCCTATAAATCGTATATAGCCGTCTTCGTATGCTTTACTTCGAAGGCAGTTCATTTAGAACCCGTTTCCGACCTTACGTCTGATGCCTTCATTGCTGCACTCAAGCGCATGATAAGTCGACGAGGACTTCCGCAAACCATATTCTGTGATAATGCTACAAACTTCGTCGGAGCCAGTTCCAAACTTTCGGAGTTACACAGCATGTTGTTTCGCAATTCCACCCAAAATTCGATTCTAAGCTTTTGCAGTAATGAAAATATTAAATTTAACTTTATTCCCCCTAGGGCTCCTCATTTTGGTGGAATCTGGGAGGCCGCCATGAAGGTGGCAAAAGGGCACCTCTATCGCACACTACACAACTCAAAATTATCGTTTGAAGAACTCACGACAGCCCTTTGTGAAATAGAATCAGTGATGAACTCCAGGCCCATCACACCACTCACGAGTGACCCGAACGATTATGAAGCCCTAACACCAGGTCACCTGCTAATTGGTTCTTCACTGAAGGCGATTCCTGAACCAGCAGATGATGCACCGAATACAAGTTGCTTGCAATATTGGCGTCGCATCAATAACATAAAGACGCATTTCTGGAAACGTTGGACCGATGAGTATCTGCAAGAACTTCAACAGCGTACAAAATGGTCGTCTAAAACGCCGAATCTTCTAACTGAGTCCATGGTCATAGTTCATGAGGACAACACGCCCCCCCAAAAATGGTTGCTGGGAAGAATTCAGCAAACGTTTCCTGGCAAGGATGGACACGTCCGAGTAGCTGAAATCCGAACACCCAAAGGCATAATCAAACGACCGATCCATAAACTGGCCTTGCTTCCTTGTTGAAATCAGGTGATTTCAAAGGGGGCGGAATGTTTGGGAAAACTGCAAGATTATGTATCTACTTACCATGTATTTCATATTTAAAATCAACCTACTACATTTTTCTACCAATTTCATAATTTAAATCTGGCGCCAAGTAAAATAGGCCACCATATTTCTTTGTAATTCCATTTGTTCTAAAAACTTATTCTATCTTATCAAAAGTATGTGAACGAATCATACAAAAGCAACTAAATGACTATATTTCACGAAACAACTTTTTAGTAAGCATTCAATCCGGTTTCCGTCCTAAGCACAGCTGTACTACAGCACTCATGAAAGTCATTGAAGATATTAGGGATAAATTAGATGATGGTTGCGTTACCTTTTTGGTTCTATTAGACTTTTCCAAAGCGTTTGATATGGTCAACCACTCTGTTCTCTTAAAAAAGTTGCACCTTGAGTTTAACATTTCTCCAGAAGCCATCAAATTGATTTCCTCGTACCTTATGGAAAGGAAACAAGCCGTATGCATTGATAATCAGCTCTCTGAGTTCCTCCCGATAAAACGAGGTGTTCCTCAGGGATCGATTTTGGCTCCTCTGTTATTCTCTTTGTATATAAATGAAATAGCTTCCATAATACCAAATGTATCTAAGCATTTTTATGCCGATGATATACAAATCTATAAAAGTTGCCACTTAGGTCTTTTAGAAAACTGCGTTTGTACTATAAACGAGGAACTAGATCATATTTCTACTTGGGCAGTTAGCAATGGTTTGACCCTTAACCCAACAAAATGTAAATGTATAGTTATCTCCAAAAAGATATTAGATCTATCATGTTTTCCATCGGTGCTTCTGAACAGTATCCCCTTAGAATTTACAACCACCTCAAAAAACCTTGGTATGGTTTTCAACAGAACACTTACATGGACCGATCACATTAATTCAACAGTCGGAAAAACATATGGAGTTCTTAGATCTTTGTGGGCCGTTCAGCAGTTTACCCCATTGAATATTAGAATGGTTCTTGCCCGGACCTTGGTAATCCCAGTTCTTACTTATGGTTGCGAAATATACTACAATTGTGATTCTGCAAGCAGGAGAAAGTTGCAAGTAGCATTTAATAGCACGATTCGTTACATTTTCGGTCTCAAAAAATACGACCATGTCTCACATCTATCTATGAACCTCCTCAATATGTCGTTCGAAAACTTTATAAAGTTTCGTACGATGAACATACTTTTTACTATTATAATGACAAAACAGCCAACTTACTTATATGAAATTCTTCGATTTCCAGCATCAAGCAGATCAAACCATTTAATACTTCCTCGTTTCTCTTGTCTTACATCAGAAAGACAATTTTTTATTGCTGCAATCCGTCTCTGGAATTCACTACCACAATACTTGCGGGAGTCAAGCAGAACTCAACAGTTTCAAAATAGACTAAAATGTTTCTTTATTAGTCAAAGCAACTAACTTCTTTTTTTTTTTCTTTCTTTTTTTTTTTTTCTTTTCTTTTTTTTTCCTTTCTACCTTTATGAATCTTTCTACCTTTTTTCTACCCTTTTTCTTCTTTCTTATATCACATAAATTGTTATATTATAAGCCAAATCCTTGAATATTGAATTTTGTAAATCCATAAACTATCACTAGATTATAAGATTTATCTTACTGTGTTAGTATTTACTCGAAAATAAACTAAACTAAACTAAACTAAATGTACTAAACCGATGTAACATGAAAACTCATCAATAAGAATAAATCATTGTCATTGTTAACTTCAATGGAGAAACACCTCCTCTTTTATTTTCGTCGTGGGTCTCTCTTTCGCTGTCGAAATTTAGTTGATAATTTCTTCGCGCTATTTACTTCGAACTTCGCTATCTGATCTTTTTCAGAAATTCATCCTAGGGAATTTTTATTGTGAAGTTTCCTAAGGAGCAATCGGACTTTGACTTTGAAATTCATTTTTTTATTCATTGATAAATATCTACTTACATACTAGACAAAAATGATTAAACCTAACTTAAAATTAACAGGATACTTATTCTTATTTATTGGTCCTTATGCGAACGCTCTAAACTTAACTATATCTTAGAATTATTGCCTTTCGGCTTACGAACTATTTTACGAACTAATCTTACATATATATTCCTCGAGAAAATTTACTAAAACTCGGTTTCATTATTGAGATTTTATATAAAACAAATTACAAACTACCTATTCTACTTACTTAAACTACTTAACGTATTCTAACTATAATTAGGATTCTGAGCACTCGTTACCTTGCGCAACAAGTGGTCAAAATCCCAATTACTTTCCGAGCGCCTGGCAGTCGTCAACGTGCACACGCGCCGCCGTGAGCCCACTGAAGCCTTACAGCGTCAGTCAACTCCCAGAAGCACCACCACACGTTGGCGAGCCCGGCCTCTCCCAAAAACGCCCTAGCTGACTTAATCTAACTTATAAGCTAAGAGGAAGTTACCTAGAGTAACGCACCGTCCTGGGAGGGCATGTTGACCCCTCCCCCCTCAACAAGCCACCAAAATTCGGCGAATTGCTTTTCCGTGTCGAATCTATCCCTCTCCGATATTGCGGTACTAAAACGGAGGAGCTCATGAGCATTGGCGAAGTCCCCGTCATGGAGGAGCCGCTTATCTCTCGCGCTGCGGTAGCGATGGTATAAGACCGGAATACCATCCCTCGTCTGTACCAGCCCTTTTGCATCAATATGGATAAATGCCTCTGGCGGGATAAAGCCAGACCGGAGTGTACTCTCAATGTACATTTCATTGGGGTAGTAAGCCCCAAATATCAGACTATTGTCGCTGGCCATCGCCCTTGCAACGTGCCTTCGAGTGACCTTAATGAGGAAATTGTCAATCCTATTCAACTGAGCCCCATCGTATAGGACCTTGTTGGGATAATATTTTATATAGTTGGATTCAGGCGTTCGGAACAATCGGAGACAGGTCCTAAGACATTGTCTCTCCAAAACCCGAATCTTTTCCATATAACTAGGCGCTATATTAAACCACAATGGACAGCCATAAGCGATGATCGGCCTTATAAGGGCCACGTAGCAAATGACCTTCACTCTGGAGTCAAGTTGACTGCTATGAAACAGTCTCCTTGTCAGAGCATAAGCCCTCTTGGCCCCAGCAAGACAAGCAACTATATGTCTATCGAAATATAGATACTGGTCAAGCCAGATACCTAGATATCTAACTACGCTTCTCACCGCCAATGGCTGCCCATCCTGTCCAATAATGGCCAATTTCTTCCAGTTTTTTCTGGTATCCCTAGAGGCCCCAGCCAATGGAGTTCTGAACAAGATTGTTTCCGTCTTCTGAAAGTTGATTTTCAACTTCCAGTCGTCGCAATATCGCTTAATTTGATCGAAGTCACGCTGCAAAAGGATATTAATGACCTCGATTTTAGAACCTGATCTGTATGCCACCAAATCGTCGGCATACGCTATAGCATGTCTGAGTGAACCCACCAGATCACTCGTGTAAATGTTAAACAGGATCGGAGAATTGACCGCCCCCTGCTGTAAACCGTTTTTAATTTGAAAGACTCTGCTCGAAGTCACGTTGCCACATTTGACTAAGGAGCAATCGGAAAAAGCTCCGAGTGTACATACAGAACTATACAAAAGTAGCCCACATCGTCAACCTCACCCAATATGCTGATATAATCGACACATTATACAATAACCTTAACCAACTAAAATTAAGTAACGATGACATCAGCTATCAAATGCTGCATAGAGAACTCTCTACACTGCATAACCATTTTAACATTTTAGTACCTAACATACACAAAGAGAGACGTAGTAAACGGGGTTTAATAAATATTTTTCGATCGGCAATGACAGTTTTCTCTCATTTTTCCAATGTTTTTACCAATGATTGTATCACTCTCAATTTTGTAATGCGTGAACCTCAATTCAATTATTCAATTCAATGAAGTGCAATTTTTTATGTAGGTAAACAAACATACGGCGACTGACAGAAAAGTAGAAAATACAACTATGTTATCCGTCGAAGTTCATGGATCCGTTGGACATTGGTCATCGTCCATAAAAATACATATATTCTCAGGGCCGGATTTATAGGTCTGGAGGCCCTGGGGCAACAATTGAGTGGAGGCCCCCTGGCTTATTATTTTTCAAATAAAATAAACAATTTTTTTCAGTCAAGTGTTTAATAATTTATTGCGAATTCAAGTAAATTATGTATCTTAACAAACATACATATATATAAATATAGACAAAAAGAAGAATTATATGAAATTATATTAAAGTGCTAACAAAGGGTACTATGCGAGCTTTTTTCGACGAAAAATCCTTGATGATTTCGGTGAAACCCAGTTCCCGCAGAAAATCGCTGAGTAGGGATAGCTTTGAAAGACGGTTTTGTCCCATCGTATTTCGAAGTCTATTTTTTATAATTTTCTTTTTTGAAAATGAGCGCTCTCCATTGCAATTCGACACAATCAAAACCAAATACATACTGAGTGCAATTTCAATGTTTGGGAATGTAGCTCTAAAATTTTTAACTCAAGAATGTGATAGTGAAATAGCTCGGTAGATTGGTCTTTTCTATAATCTTTTTTATATAAGTTGATCAAAGATAGAAATTGAACCAACTCATTCCCAAGACTAGGCTCTAAATACTTTGAATTTCTCTTTTGGTGGCAGATTTGCGTCTTGTGCTTTCATATAATCGAGTGGATTCAATCTCACATTTCTTGTTATGGTGCGTTATTGTACATATTGGTTAGTACTACATATTTCTTTAGATGCTTTCTCGTATTGATCAAAATCGTCCCTTTTGGATTCAACGAATGATTTCAATGATTCTAATGCAAGCATCGCAGATTCAAGAATCACTTTCGGGTCCTGCAACATCTTGTTTGAAGCCTCGAAGATGTCGTTCCAAAAGATAGCAAATAGAGCGGTTTCGAGACAGCTCATCTTTCGGAAAAGGTTCAATGCTTCATTCCTCACGATGTCTTTTTGCTCCTTATCAGAAGATATGCTGGTTAGAGCTCCTTTGATTTCAGCATAACCATCGACAATTGCTTTCGTAGCTTCAGCTCGATAAGACCAACGAGTATCGCTAAGCTTTTTTAAAACGTAAAATTTTCAGCTTTTCTTCTGCGATAATTTTTAAGTCAGAACTTGGTATCGCTCTGTACAAACTGTGGAAAACGTATATAAATTCTGAACGAAATCGAAGAACAGCCGATGGACAAGAGTTAGCAGCTGCCTTTCCAACTAAATTGAGAGAATGAGCACAAAATGGTACAAACGCCGATAAATGATTTTTCTCCAAAATAAGAGCCGGCATTCCCTGGTAAAATGGTGATAAATCTTTCTTTTGACATCGATCCTTTTTCATGTTTTCCATCGGAATATTGAATTTTGTAAATCCATAAACTATCACTAGATTATAAGATTTATCTTACTGTGTTAGTATTTACTCGAAAATAAACTAAACTAAACTAAACTAAATGTACTAAACCGATGTAACATGAAAACTCATCAATAAGAATAAATCATTGTCATTGTTAACTTCAATGGAGAAACACCTCCTCTTTTATTTTCGTCGTGGGTCTCTCTTTCGCTGTCGAAATTTAGTTGATAATTTCTTCGCGCTATTTACTTCGAACTTCGCTATCTGATCTTTTTCAGAAATTCATCCTAGGGAATTTTTATTGTGAAGTTTCCTAAGGAGCAATCGGAAAAAGCTCCGAGTGTACATACAGAACTATACAAAAGTAGCCCACATCGTCAACCTCACCCAATATGCTGATATAATCGACACATTATACAATAACCTTAACCAACTAAAATTAAGTAACGATGACATCAGCTATCAAATGCTGCATAGAGAACTCTCTACACTGCATAACCATTTTAACATTTTAGTACCTAACATACACAAAGAGAGACGTAGTAAACGGGGTTTAATAAATATTTTTCGATCGGCAATGACAGTTTTCTCTCATTTTTCCAATGTTTTTACCAATGATTGTATCACTCTCAATTTTGTAATGCGTGAACCTCAATTCAATTATTCAATTCAATGAAGTGCAATTTTTTATGTAGGTAAACAAACATACGGCGACTGACAGAAAAGTAGAAAATACAACTATGTTATCCGTCGAAGTTCATGGATCCGTTGGACATTGGTCATCGTCCATAAAAATACATATATTCTCAGGGCCGGATTTATAGGTCTGGAGGCCCTGGGGCAACAATTGAGTGGAGGCCCCCTGGCTTATTATTTTTCAAATAAAATAAACAATTTTTTTCAGTCAAGTGTTTAATAATTTATTGCGAATTCAAGTAAATTATGTATCTTAACAAACATACATATATATAAATATAGACAAAAAGAAGAATTATATGAAATTATATTAAAGTGCTAACAAAGGGTACTATGCGAGCTTTTTTCGACGAAAAATCCTTGATGATTTCGGTGAAACCCAGTTCCCGCAGAAAATCGCTGAGTAGGGATAGCTTTGAAAGACGGTTTTGTCCCATCGTATTTCGAAGTCTATTTTTTATAATTTTCTTTTTTGAAAATGAGCGCTCTCCATTGCAATTCGACACAATCAAAACCAAATACATACTGAGTGCAATTTCAATGTTTGGGAATGTAGCTCTAAAATTTTTAACTCAAGAATGTGATAGTGAAATAGCTCGGTAGATTGGTCTTTTCTATAATCTTTTTTATATAAGTTGATCAAAGATAGAAATTGAACCAACTCATTCCCAAGACTAGGCTCTAAACACTTTGAATTTCTCTTTTGGTGGCAGATTTGCGTCTTGTGCTTTCATATAATCGAGTGGATTCAATCTCACATTTCTTGTTATGGTGCGTTATTGTACATATTGGTTAGTACTACATATTTCTTTAGATGCTTTCTCGTATTGATCAAAATCGTCCCTTTTGGATTCAACGAATGATTTCAATGATTCTAATGCAAGCATCGCAGATTCAAGAATCACTTTCGGGTCCTGCAACATCTTGTTTGAAGCCTCGAAGATGTCGTTCCAAAAGATAGCAAATAGAGCGGTTTCGAGACAGCTCATCTTTCGGAAAAGGTTCAATGCTTCATTCCTCACGATGTCTTTTTGCTCCTTATCAGAAGATATGCTGGTTAGAGCTCCTTTGATTTCAGCATAACCATCGACAATAGCTTTCGTAGCTTCAGCTCGATAAGACCAACGAGTATCGCTAAGCTTTTTTAAAACGTAAAATTTTCAGCTTTTCTTCTGCGATAATTTTTAAGTCAGAACTTGGTATCGCTCTGTACAAACTGTGGAAAACGTATATAAATTCTGAACGAAATCGAAGAACAGCCGATGGACAAGAGTTAGCAGCTGCCTTTCCAACTAAATTGAGAGAATGAGCACAAAATGGTACAAACGCCGATAAATGATTTTTCTCCAAAATAAGAGCCGGCATTCCCTGGTAAAATGGTGATAAATCTTTCTTTTGACATCGATCCTTCAATATATCTAACAAGTATAGTTAGTTGGTCAATATGAGATTCGTCGGGAGTAGAATCCACTACTCGTCGGAATTTGAAATATTGGGTCCCCTGTTTTGTGGAGGCCCAGGGCTATTGCCCCGGCTGCGCTCCCCTAAATCCGGCGCTGTGTATTCTATAACACTCTTGGTTGAATCAACGGATCCGACGGATTGTATGGGTTGGGCTCTTACACGGCGTCTTAACGAGCAATATAGCATTATATGAAACTCGTGGAGACTATAAATAGTATTCTATAAAAAATTGTATTCCATATATAAAGCCACGAGCAGAAGGTATGCGAAAGTTGCATATATATGCGAGTCTGACGTAATTTTTGCGTCATAATATGCGATTCTTGCTCGCATATCGTCTGAACGCCTTTTTGGGACAGTCCGCAAATGCTCGCAAACCATATGCGGACGATATGCGATACCCATCTCGCAAATCGATTTGCGACTTTTCCGCATATCGTGTGAACACGCTCGCATATAATTTGTGACAATTTGCGAACATATGCGAACATTTGCGAGCGTCCCAACCATATGCGACCGCACGAAAACAGAACATTGCATATTCTGCCATTTGCGAGCAAACAGTTGTAGAGTTCAGTTAAACAAACAGTTGGCTCTTGTGAGTGTTTAAAATTATTACAAAAGCAATGTCCAGATTCATTAAAACAAGGAACAATTCTCTTGACACATATTTGTTATAACCGGAGATTCGACCGTGCTTTCCTCGTGAGTGAGGAGAAGAGTCGATACCGGGAGAATCGTTGATTTCAAGAAAAATTAACCTTTGTTTTTATTATTTTATGCTTTATTAGCTCTAGGGTCCGCTGTCTCAATGCGTTGGCTGCGACCTTTCGAGTAGTATCTTTAGTAGATTATCGTTCTAAATCAAACGTCTTCTGGCTTCCCTATTCCATTCCTTGTCCTTTTATACCAATTTTCACTCATGGGCCCAATCCCCACCACGCACATACGATATTTGACACTGTCCATATGAAAATGCGTTATACCGCATTTCCATAGGTAAAATGCGTACTCATCATAAATATCAATACCTCTGTCAATCGGCACCAATAATCGAAAATAACGCTGACATGTTTTGTCCCAATTACAGTGCAATGGTTCCTACAGTCATTTCCCGTATTCATGTACTTTACACCGGCTCTATTGATTGTGTATCTGCTACCCATACCCATAGCCATAGCTATGCCGGTGCCAGATACACAACAAGCGACAATTCATAATTGCAGTGCATGGTGACAATGAATTTTGGTAGATGACGCATTATATGGAACATTATGCATTTCCATATACCCTTCGCCTTACACTAGCCCATATAATTGTGTATCTGCTATTCTAGAGTAGGTATGTGAGGCATAAATGCAGATACACAATCAGGCGACAAATGTTTAACAAGTGCAGTTTAAGGTTACTTTTGTGAATGGGTTTTTATTAAACGTTTTAATGTGTTTTTTTGATCGGTTGCGCGAATGACAGGAAAGATGATACCAGACGATTAATGGTATGCGTTTTAGGAATGGAAACCGGTGAGTGATAATACAAAAAGGGGTGTCGTACTGGTCGTACGTAATGGGTCACAACATCCCACCCCCCTAGAAAAAAGAAAATTCTTACCTGAAGGGTTAGAATTTTCTATAGGCGAATGGAAGAGGAAAGTCTTACAATAGTTTAGAATATAAATAGTTACAATAGTGTAAGTAAGAAATATTTTTTTTTTTTGTGATTGTACATTATCATATACTTTGCTTTTATGTGCGTTGATTCCTAGGGGGCGATCAAATCGCGTTCGTATCCAGGGATAGAACATATTATTGTTTTTTTTTCTTTTATATAATTTACGTAACATAGTTTAGAATGTAATAGTGTATAAGTATGTAATTTATATTTTGAAGTGATTGTGCTTTTTTGTTGCTTTCAATATACTTTTGCTTTATTTGCGTTGATTCCCAGGGGACGATCAGATCGCGTTCGTATCCAGGGATAGAACATATATTATTGCGTTTTTTTTTTGTTTTTCTAGTGAACATGTTTTTTTTTTGAGCTTACGTTCTAAATTATTTAATATAACATTCTTTTTCTGGTGAATATGTTTTTTGAGCTTACGTTCTAAATTAGTAAGTAAGTATAACATTCTTTTCTGGTGAACATGTTTTTTTTTTTTTTTTTGAGCTTACGTACTAAATTGTTTAGTGTAACATTCCTTTTCTAG
Source organism: Portevinia maculata (assembly GCA_949715645.1). Lineage (NCBI taxonomy): Eukaryota > Metazoa > Arthropoda > Insecta > Diptera > Syrphidae > Portevinia > Portevinia maculata. Next base: position 11,781,790 of record OX454525.1, on the reverse strand, counting down.
TGAACAGGGTTATGAGCTAACATACTAAATTGTTGAACATGTTTTTAAACTTACGTTCTAAATTAAGTAAAAATATGTAAAATTCATGTTTTTGATTGTTAGCTTATATTAAAAATTGTATGTATTTACGTATGTATAAGCATTTGATTGCTGTGCTCCCCACCCCCCTTGGAGAAAGAAAACTCCAGCCTTGAAGAGGTTTGGGGTTTTCTTAAAGGTAGGAAGGAAAGATGTTATGTTCGTGTATCTAGTACCATACGAGGGACGGGCATTGGGGAAGTGTTTTGTAAGTTAATGGTTGAGGATTCAGTTTAAGGAGCAGTGGTTAAATTGTTAGTGGGAATTGTATCTATTTTTAGGGTTACCGGTATTTCGTTTAACTCCAAATTGTTTGTTTGTCTGTTTTTTGTGTTTTTAATATTTAGATATTTGTATATAATGTAAATTGAGGTTATAAGGATTGCTAGGGTGGCGTAATTTAGAGTACCTATAATGGTGTACATCATGTTTAGTTAATGGGTGTAGACCTTTATTATCTTCGTTCTCTAACGTTTGGATATCTGATGCTAGCTTTGAGAGTATGTTGTCATCATTGTACCTCAGTAGTGTTCCGAATTATCAAATAGAATTTAAGTTTTATTGTGTCTTAAGCTTAGGCATTAACACCATTGATAGTAACTAAGAGAATTTTCCTGTCAATCATTTTTTTGTATAATTGAAGTTTGCTGTCATTTTTTTTTTTTTGAATAAATGAGAATGAATTATAACGTGATAAAAGGGCAGAGGTTTTGGTCTATTCTCAAGAAAAGTGGTGAAACGAAGAATGTCGAACGAAGGTCACGACAAAAACGACGCAACGGTCGAAACATTTGGTCCTTTCAAGCCAAATCTGAATTGGCACAGTGGAATTAAATAGGAAATAAATAAAAATTAAATAATAAAGACAGTTTAATAATATTGAAAAATAATTTGTGAGTTTGGTTGCAAAACGGTATCACGCGGCGCGAGAAAAAATCAAGAATTGAAGCAAAAGCTGAGGTAAGTGAGTAATAGTGTATTGCCCATTTAATATTAAATTGCCCCCTTAAAAACTAATCAATATGAGTTCAATAAAATAACTTAAATTATTAAAAAATGCATTGTCCATCATGAAAATGGACTTCAAAAATTTTATCGCCACGCCAGAGGTAAAAAAGACGAAGAATTCCATCAACGGCCGTCTTAACATCCTGGAAGATTTGTTCAAGCAGAGCAAATCCATCAATGAGAGGTTAGTGATGATCTGCGGAGAAGATGAATCGTTAGCTAGGGAATATGAAGTTATTGTTGAAGAAATTAGGGAAATCTATCTGGAGTACAGCTGCGAGTTGATGGACTGCTTAGATCGGGTAGCCGCATCTTCAAGCGCAAAGGCATCATCTGACTCCAAGATTCAGAATGCTCTTCGTCTCCCAGAAGTGTCTCTTCCATTGTTTTCTGGGAATTATGAGAAATGGAGACAGTACAAAAGTACGTTTGAATCCTTAATTCATTATAACTCGGGTTTAGGTGAAATTCAGAAGCTACACTACTTAAAATCGAGTTTTAGTGAATACACACTTGAGGATGTTCTTTTCTCAGCCATCATTAAGTACGGAAAACGCATTAGGATTGAAAATTCTGTTGGACACCTCCGCCGAATGTTTACACTCGCTTCAAAATCTTGAAGTTCCAGTCATGGAGTGGGATCTGATCGTGATTTACATCATGCTGCAGAAACTTCCAGCAAGTACACAGCAGTTGTGGGAAGAACGGCTTGGAGTCAGGAAGGAGCTGCCAACCTTTAAGGAATTTGCAGAATTTCTTGAGATGAGGTTTCGGACACTGGAGGTCGTCGATCAGCAAAACCCGAAATCCAGTCAAAACTTCCAAAAGGGTTCCACCTAACGAGGATCTGCAACAAAAAATTCATTCCACGTGAAACAAAGAGAAAAATTCAGTTGCAGCGTGTGTGGCAAGGGTCAGCATTCACTACGAACGTGTAACCGGTTCATAAAAATGGATATAGCTCAGCGTTGTAAAGCAGTAAGCAAGGTGGGCGTTTGCAGAAATTGTTTGGCGTACAGCCATAATACGCTGCAGTGTCCCAGCCAGGCTCGTTGTTACTACTGTCAGCAGAAGCACCACACGTTATTGCATCTAAACACAAACAATTCCAATTCTCATAATCATTCTATAAACCCTCTCGAGTCACGTTTAAACACCACACCACACATTGTAAAAAAATAGTCGTCCAGATTCTCAACCTCACACAGGTTCTCAAATTCACCCAACCCCACATTTCCAAACCCCTACACCAACCAAAAATGCTCATACACAATCTCAGCAAGCCCCCTCAATGAACCCTAATGCACCCAGTTTTCACTCTGCTAACGAATCGCGTCCATCCACTAGCAGAGGTGTGAACAATTATCATACCCAACACCACACAAATACACAAGTTCTACTAGCTACCGCAATTATCAACGTGAAGTCTAGGACGGGAAGATATTTCCAACTTAGGGCGTTATTAGATCCCGGATCTGAAGCGACTTTTATTACAGAATCTGCTGCTCAATTACTCCACTTGAAGTCTAGGAGTACATTGGTCGAAGTTTCGGGGCTGGGGAAGGTCAGCAGTGGAGCATGTCACAGGTACGTCAATATTTCGTTTGGCTCTTTACGCTCTACTTTCGAGACCAGTACACGAGTCTATGTGTACAGATCCCTGACTGGGCTTCTTCCGGCCAAGGAGATTACCCTCAATACATGGAAGCATATCCAGGGATTGGAGTTAGCAGATCCCTTGTTCTACAAACCAGCTACTGTGGATCTTTTACTCGGCAGCGACGTTTTCTCCGAACTAGTACTTCCCGAGATAGCAAGAGGAGATGAAGCATCGCCAATCGCTCAAAACACTCAACTGGGTTGGATACATTTAGGCAAGGTAGCTGTAGGCGCACAAGGTGTTCTCCGTAGCTTCCTGCAAGTGTTGGACTTGGATAGCCAACTCCGAAAATTTTGGGAACTCGAGGAGACACCGTTCCAGGTCGTTGAGACCGAGGAGAACAAGGCATGTAAAAGGCACTTTAAGGAGACAACACAACGGTTACCGGACGGTCGATATGAAGTATCGCTTCTGTTTAAGGATGGATGTAAGCCCGCGCTTGGTTCCTCGAAGCAAGGAGCCCTGCGTAGGTTTCATCAACTAGAGAGGAGGTTTGAAAGTAACTCAACACTACACCACGAGTACACAAAATGCATGGAGGAATACCTTCAGTTAGGTCAGATGGAGGAAGTAGATGTCCGTGACGATGAGGTTTTCAAAACTCCGTATCACTATTGTGTCCCACATGATGCAGTGATTAAGGAAGCCAGCTCCACGCCCAAGCTCCGTGTTGTATTCGACGCAGCTGCGAAATCTTCAGACGGGATCTCCTTAAACGAGTGCTTGTTGATTGGGCCTAAGACACAAAACAGTATAAGTGACATACTTTTAAGATGGATGACTTACCAATACTCGTTCACCGCAGACATTGAAAAAATGTATAGGCAGATACGGATGAATCGAGATGATGCCTATTATCAACTCATCTATTGGCGACGCAGTGTTCTGGACCCAATCAAGGTGTATCGATTAGATACGGTGACATTCGGCACAGCCAGTGCGTCATATCTCGCTTTCGTACCCTGAACCTGGTAGCAGCTGACGAAGAACCTCACTTTTCTGTGGGCGCAAGTACTGTACGCGAAGAGATGTATGTTGATGATTTGATCTCTGGAGCTGATTCGTTGGAGGAAGCCTTGCAGAAACGTGATGAAGTTCGAGATTTGCTGGCATCAGCGGGATTCACGCTTCGGAAATGGACTAGTAACTCCCAGGAGGTTCTTCAAGGCATTCCAATGGACCAGAGAGAGGTGGGCTTTGCGTTGCCGTTCGAGACCTCAGAGCACATCAAGGCGTTGGGAATAATATGGTTCCCAAACGAAGATTACTTTTCTTTTCAAAACGTATCCTTCGATACATCTCGAGTTGCGACGAAAAGATCGATGCTGTCCACGATAGCTCGACTATTCGACTCGCTAGGGTGGATTTCGCCATGCATCGTCAAAGCTAAATTAATGATGCAGCAGCTATGGTATCGCGGAGTAGCATGGGATGATCAAGTTCCTGTGGAACTCCAGGACGACTGGGATAGCTTTTGTAAGGAGCTCCCACTCGTCGAAGGCATCCGGATACCCAGGTGGATTCATCTGCAAAGGAGAGTACGGGATATAGAGCTACATAGATTTAGTGATGCATCAGAGAGGGCGTATGGTGCGGTTATCTATTTGCGAGTTTTAGATGAGGAAGGCCAGATCCATGTCAATTTACTGATGTCCAAAACCAAAGTCGCTCCGCTAAAGACAGTCACTCTACCGAGACTTGAGCTGTGTGGAGCAGTGATGTTGGCTACGCTCTTAGCTTATACAACTAAGGTCTTGCGGTTGCACAATAGAAGAACGTACGCTTGGTCAGATTCAACGATTACGCTGGCGTGGATCACTGCACCGCCGTCGAAATGGAAAATGTTCGTCAGCAACAGAGTCGCCGAAGTGCAAAGGCTCACCAACTGCAGTATTTGGCGACACGTGCCCACGAGCCAAAATCCTGCCGATCTGACGTCACGCGGAATCCTACCATCGGACTTAGGGGAATGTTCTCTTTGATGGAATGGACCAGACTTTCTCAGAGACGAATGGGTGTTCACCTGTCCAAGCCAACAATTGATTTCCGTCACGTAACAAGGACGGACAACGAAGTCGACATGGTGATACAAATGCATTCGAATCTTCAAAGAGTGCTGAGGGTCTTAGCATTTTGCATGAGATTCAACTCCAATCTGCGGAAGCCAGAAGCAGATAGACAATTAGCGACCCTTTCAACAACGGAGATGCATGCGGCATTAAAACTTGCAGTGAAGGTAGTGCAAGGCATAATATTTGGCGATGATCACGTCGACTGTGGCAAAACCCAACCGAAGGTGAGAGGGCTTAAATCGTTGAACGCATTTATCGACGGTGAAGGGATTCTACGCGTGGGAGGAAGATTGGAAAATGCAGAATTAAGTTACGATCAGCGACACCCTATAATTTTAAAAGCTAGTCATCATTTTAGTCGACTTCTTATACGGAATGCACATGAGGAAACTTTTCATGGAGGCATTCAACAATTGATTGCATATCTACGATTGAAATATTGGGTCTTGGGGCTTAAAAATAGTGTAAAAAAATGCATCCACGACTGCACGATCTGTTTTAGATACAGAGCAAGGCCGTCACAACAGCTCATGGGGACCCTGCCGTCACCACGGGTGCAACTCTCTCGTCCCTTTACCTACACCGGAGTGGACTATGCAGGTCCAGTCGACATCAAGGCGTGGAAAGGACGATGCGCCAAAACGTACAAGGCATATTTCGCCATTTTCGTGTGCCTGGCTACGAAGGCAATACACATTGAGCTAGTCAGTGACATGACTACTCAAGCCTTTATGGCTGCCTAGCGAAGATTTTTCCGCCAGGAGAGGAATTTGTAAGCAAATGTTCAGCGTCTTTAAAGCATTTTTCATTTTTGATGTGACTCCAATTGAGTCTTTGCCCCTGACTATGATGACAATATCATCGGCGTACCCAATTGTAGTGTAGCCTAAATTGCCCATCTTGTGTAGCAGGTCATCGATGACCAATGACCACAAAAGGGGTGAAAGTACTCCCCCTTGTGGGCAGCCCCTTACGGCTGTTACTGATACTGAGGTCGTTCCTGACGAGGCAGTTATTTTGCGACTTTCCAGCATCGCTTTGATCCATTTAATAGTTGGTTTTTCTATGTTTCTATGGTACAAAGCATTTGATATGGATTCATATCCAGTATTGTCAAACGCACCCTCTATGTCCAGAAAGGCACAAAGTGCGATCTCTTTGCAACGGTAGGCGTTTTTTATCTCTGTAGTTAGTCTTAACAGAGCACCTTCCGTGGATTTACCCTTTTGGTACGCATATTGGTGAGGGTGCAGAGGCATGCTTTTTGATATGCATTCTCTAATGTGGACGTCAATAATCCTTTCCATTGTTTTCAGGAAAAACGATGTCAAGCTTATCGGACGATATGATCTAGGTAATTCGCTCGGCTTGTTTCCCGGTTTGGGTATAAATACTACGTTTACCTCCCTCCAGGTAACTGGTATATACCCCCAGTTGAAGCTGAACCTAAATAAGGCAATCATGGATGGTAATAAAAATTCTATTCCATTTTGAATGAGGGCTGGAAAAATACCGTCTGTTCCTGATGCCTTGAATGGTTTAAATGAGTTAATTGCCCATTTAACCTTATCCGGAGTAAAAAGTGTTCCGGATAAACTATTAATTCTGCTGAGGTTTCTTGGAATTGAGACCTCCGCTATATGGTCATCTGTAATGACCATCGTGTGAGACCCTGGGAAGTGAGCCTGAAGCAAAGTTTTCAGCGTTTCTTCCCGGTCGCGTGTGATTGAACCATCTGATTTGATTAACAATCCCATGCTTTTTGCTTGATCCTTTGACAGAGCCCTTTGGAGGCGTGCCACCTCTGGAAGTTTTTCGATCTTCTCACAGTTTGCACGCCATGAGGCTCTTTTGGATCTGCGCAACTCTAAGTTGTATAAGGTCAGCATGGATTTATATTGTTCCCATGTGCCGGTGCGTTTGGCTTTGTTAAAAAGCTTTCTCACTCTCATTCGAATAGACTCAAGGTTATCATTCCACCATGGTACGCACCTTTTAACCACGGTTCTTTTAACCTTGCAACTACTTTTGAATGAGGCAAGAATAATATCATTTATTTGACATTGCGCAGCATCTGCATCATTTGTTGTTGATGGTGCTTCTGGCAGCATGTCAGATCTGACCGCTAGATTTTCGCGGTAAATTCTCCAATTAGTCAGTCTGTTGTCATAACGGACTGACGCGTGTTCGGCATTGCATCTTATCTCGAATCGGATGTGCATATGATCCGATAGAGATGCCTCGCCAGACACATGCCACCCCTCTATGATATCTTTCATAAAATGAGATGAGATAGTAGGGTCTAGGACCTCTTCTCTTATAGAATTTCTAAAAGTGGGACTATTTCCCTTGTTTAGAAAAACGAGGTTGTTGCTATATAAAAATTCTAATAACGACTCACCTCTATTGTTAGTATCTCGGCTGCCCCAAATCGTGTTATGTGCGTTTGCATCGCAGCCGATTATGATGTGCACTTTTTGGTCCTCACAGTACCGGACAAGTTCCTGTACTGGTAGGGGAGGAACTATATCAGTGTCTCCAGCAAAGTACGCCGATGCACACACAAATTTGTGTAGCTGTCGGCCTTTGTGGCGTTCTATTACAACTGCCACCAGGTCCCTAGTTGTGAAACCTGTAATGAGAGAAAATGTTATATTTTTCTTAATAGAAATGGCCGCCCGTGGTCTGAAAGGACCTTTGGCGAAAATGATCTCTCTATTTTTACAGTTTAATTCAGATATCTTACCATTGTTTGCCCATGGTTCCTGGATTAGACCAATAGCGATGTTCAATTCGGCACATCGCTGGCTAAAGGTGTCCGAGGCACCCATAGCCCTGTGCAGGTTAGCCTGCAGCACGCTTAGACGGGATGTCATTATTTCCGTGCGAATTCAGGGTTACGTACTCTGTTAGGCTTATTGTCATCTCTCCTTCGTACGACACCCTGTTGAGGGAGACCACTTTGTCTACCTCTCGGACTTTTGTTTTTGTGTCTGTCTTGCGCCCATGCCTTCTTACGATCCATACCTAGTTTAGGCCTGAACCGTTGTTGGCTTTCTTTGGCGGTGCTGTGCGCACTATTGGCCTTTTCGGCTGCGCTTGGTCTTGCGCTTGTGGCTTCTCTTTCTAGTACTGGTGTTGCCGTGCTGGAAGCTGCTGGCTTCGCGGCAGTGCTGGTAATGGTCCCAATTGGATCAGTTACGGTGCTGCCGTGAGCTTTGGTGATGTACTTTTGAGGATCTTTCAGGCCCTGTTTGGCCGTCTTATCAGCACTTTTTAATATGAGTTTGGTCTGTCCAAATCGGAACGAGACCATCCCCTTTAGCTCCACAAGTCTCCTCATGGAGCTGTCATTGATTGCAAAAACCATATGAGCGATGTCTCTCATCCGATCTTTGCAGAACTCTCCACGTTCTCGTGTTTAGTTCTCTGTTTTGGCCATCTAATAAAGCCAGGATACTTTCGCTAGCTACCCCGGTAATCTGCGGGAAGAACCCTCTGATGACATGTGGTTTTGGAAAATTTTCCTCCCCACAAGCATCACCTCTAACCCGCATTTCTCCTTAAGCTTCGCGAAGGTTGTCTCCATCCACTTTACAGTAATGGCGTCCGCACATACTATCATAAGCCATCCGGCTTTGAAAGTAGTACCGCGGAATGCTGGTTTGACCTCCTCGTCATGTTTTTCAATCGTGATGTCCATAATCCTCTCTTGTATCAAACCCATTTGTTCGTTAGATTGAGGATTACGATCGATGTCCACTGGTACAACCCCCAGTCTGACATAGCTCGTTATATTGCTATACGAGACTTTGTCGACGGTTGTCTTCCCAGTGCGACTTCGCTTCGCTTCGGATTGAGGCGGGGTATTATCCTCGGATCGAGTTCGCTTCACCTCGGGACCCTTGTTGACCATCGTTTGTTTCGCATAGATTCGGGCCTGCTCAATGGTGCTCCCCTTCTTCTGCGCGCGCCTAAATCTGCGCTGTTCCGATGGTGTGAATCTGACGTACTCAGACTCAGTCCGTGCCACATTGCCGACTGTCTTAGTTACGTCCTCTGTATCGGGATGTTTTTCATCCGATAATATGCTGTTGCATATGGTGCTAGATTCTGAAATAGAGTCAATGAGTTGAGACAAGTTCTCTTCAGGTTCCCCCATTTCAGAGTCGATGATTACAGACTCTATCCCATTGACAGATGTCGTGTCGTCATCGACAGGGTGTTCTAAAACATCCCTAGTTGATCATGCAATCTTAGAGGCATCATTCTCTATTTGGTTGTTTTGTTTTGGATCAATTTTGATTCCCACGAGTATTCGGGATATTGTGTCGCCCGTGGTCTACCCGTCTAACCACAGGAAGGCTATCTTAAAATCGGAGGTCGCCTGGTATCCGAAGTTTGCAAACTAACGACTAAGCACCCTCTTAGCCATGTATCTCTCGGCGCTTGCTACCTTTAGATTAGGGGTTTGTTGGGGAAGTAGGACTAATGGATTTGAGGGAGGGGATAGGGGGTAATTGGGGAGAAAGAGAAAGCCGGGAAGGGGGGAAGGGGGGCGGACGTGGAGTCCTGGTCAGTTCTTAGTTGACGCTCATCAGACGGCCTGTCCCTTACCAGAATAGCCCGATGACTCTTTACGCCGTAAGCCTCCGCACCGGCACCATCGAATTTGCGTTCCATGATGGTGCACGGTGACTGACCCCGCAAGGAGGATAATCAAAGTGTTATACAGTCCACTAGACCTGTTCTTATTTACAAAAAAAAAAAAAAACAACCAAATTAAAATCGTTCGCAGTTAATTCCACGCGAGAAAGGGGGACGGCAATAGGGCATGCTATTACTCACTATCTTTAGAATAGGTTATCACTTGCTGTTTGTCAGATACATGTTCACTTGTGTATATTGTTTCATTCTCTGTTCCACTAATATGTTTGCTTCGCAGTGAAGGAGAATAGACGACACGAAGGTGAATATGCAAACTATCATGTATCAAGCAACCATCCATCAGAGATGCCACTTTCCGCTGACTTTGGAGTATTTCTTGCGAACGAAGTTCACCGCCGGGGAGAATGTTCCGAATTATAAAATGGAATTTAAGTTTCATTGTGTCTTAAGCTTAGGCATTATCACATTTCATTGATAGTAACTAAGAGAATTTTCCTGTCAATAATTTTTTTGTATAATTGAAGTTTGCTGTCATTTTTTTTTTTTGAATAAATGAGAATTTATTATAACGTGATAAAAGGGCAGAGGTTTTGGTTTATTCTCAAGAAAAGTGGTGAAACGAAGAAGGTCGAACGAAGGTCACGACAAAAACGACGAAACGGTCGAAACAGTAGCGTAACGGTGCTGTTGCGAATCGGGACGGGGTTTTTGGTTAATTGAGGGGATAAATGATTTCTTTAGGGTTGTTTCACCTAAGTTATGACCAAAGATCGTTAGATATTTATTTCGGAAGTAACATGGTCCGGACAGCTCTACTGTACCAGCACCGGAAAGAGTGTGGGTTGTCAATTGATTTCCGCAGGTTTCATCCAATAGGTAGTCCTCACGCGAGGAGAACAGCCACCTTCCTGGTTGTGAGAGTTGTATCCAGATAGTAGTTCCTGGATATTCTTGCACAATACAGGACATGGGGTTAGCTTCTCGTCTCAGGAGTTGGACTTCGCAGTGGTCTTGATTCGAACTAAAGTCATAAAGTGGGTGTATCAATTTGCATAACAATAGAGTGTCAGTTTGTTTGGTACATTCCTTAATATCGTCTGAAGTCAGATCGTAGAAATGTCTTTTATCATAATCGATGGATATGTAATTTATACGCGGTTGAATGAATAGGAATTTGTTATTAATTTTAGTAGGGAATGGAATTACTTTAAAAAGTTGGTAGTTTTTAAAAAGAGGTGACGTTTAATATGCACCATTGGGAGTTGGGTGAGTAGAATATCGACTCCATCCTGTAAAAAAAAAATGTGTATAGAGTTTGGGTAGAGTTTGCGTAGTTTATTTATTTATTTTTTATTTATTTATTTCAAATATAATGTTCTCTGTACATATAAGAATCAGATTCTTTTAGCTTATACAGGAGTTTATAAACAGTTAGCAGCACAATAGCAATAATGAAAAATAAAAATCCGAAAACAAGATTAATTAACAGAAAAATTACAACGAATACGATAGAGGAGAAGCTTCAATTTTGACTAGATAAGAACGAGAATGCAGATAATAGAAAATTCTTTCTCTGGTTGATTTTCCGTCTAACGTTAAGAGGTAAGTTATTCCAAAGACTTACGGCATGAACAAAAAATTGTCTACGGGAAGTTAAACATGTATGAACGGGCGGGATTAAAGAAAAGCTACGACCGGAAAGCGGAAACAAGATTTTCTCAAATAAATAAGTTGGCTGCTGCGTATGGATAAGCTTATGTAGAAAAACGATTACTCTATAGTTTAGAAGACTCTTGAGATCGCATCCGAGGAGTTGACGGGTGAAGGTGGAGACGTGGTCGCATCGTCTGAGGTTAAAAACATATCTTGCAATTGAGTTAACTGAAACTTTAAGTTTACTAAACGACTCTGAGTCGCAGTCAGCAAATAATTCGCAACCGTAAGTAAAAACTGGCACAATGAGTGCTTTAACGAGTCTTAACTTTGTTTTAACCGGAAGAGAACCTCTGGTTAAGGACAGGCCACGAAGTGCAGCATATATTTTACCTACCACGCTGTTGATGTGGTCATTCCAACTAAGTGAGTTGTTAAAGGTAATTCCTAAATTTGTAGTTTTAGAAGCAAATTGAATTGGCGTGTTATTAAGCAAGATTTGGGGGATGGACTGTAACTGTAGATGTCGTTTATAAATCGGGAGAATCTTGGACTTGGAGGGATTTAGGCTAAGATAATTTTGCGTTGCTCATGTATGTATATACCGAAGACAGATCGTCATTGATTTTTTCAGCAGCCTCCGCCATATTCTTTATTTCAAAACTGTAGTAAAGCTGCACGTCGTCAGCGTAAATGTGAAATTTTGAATAACAGATATATTGAGACAGGTCATTAATAAGCATAGAGAACAGAAGAGGGTCGAGGATCGATCCTTGGGGGACACCCACATGAGTGGGAAGATAGGCAGACTGCACTCCGTTGTAAGACACTGATTGGACACGACTGGTAAGGTAAGAATGTATGAGTTTAATTGAAGTCACGGAAAAATTAAAGTACAATGAAAGTTTATTACATAACAGCACAGGATTTACTGAGTCAAATGCTTTGGAAAAATCTAACAGAGCGATCAAAGTCATTTGATCTAAGTCAATAGCCTCCCGAATAGTTAGAGGGAGGATGGCGAGACGTTGGGTATAAAGTCGTAGGAGGGAGGAATACTGGCGTTATTCCGTGAAGGATTTTAGGTCATTGTTGTGGACCGCTTTAGTTTTGTTCCTTATAGTTATTAGGCTGTTTTCGTTGGATAATATTCTAGAGATTTCGTAGGGACCTTCCCATAGTGAGGAGAATTTGTTCTTACGTACGTGTTCTTTTAGCAAGACTTTGTCTCCTACATTGAATTGTTTGGCTTCGGATTTCTTGTCGTATTGCCTTTTGGAACACTGCTTTTTTCTTTGAAGGATAGTATTTGCTGCTTGGTAGCCGTACTGTAATCTGGCTGGCAGCTCATTTGCATAATTTTCATAATTATAGGAGGTTTTTGGCTTCTGCTCGAGGATACTAGGAATATTGGCGGGGAATCCGTAGAGTAGTTCATACGGTGTAAAACCGGTACTACTGTGAGGAGTAGTATTATAAACAAACATAGCGTAAGGGATCCAGGAGTCCCAGGTTAGAGGATCCTGGTTGACATAATGGCGTAAGTATTCCGCCAGAGTTCTATGGCTTCTTTCCAATGCTCCGTTTGTTTGTGGGTGATATGGGGTGGAAGTAAGTTTCTAGATTTTCATCAGAGTACATATTTCTTTAAATAAATTGCTTAGGAAGTTAGTCCCTTGATCAGTTAGTAGGGACGAGGGTATGCCGTGACGGCAGATAATGTTTTCCACGAAGGCTCTGGCTACCGTGGGTGCTTCGGCGTTGGGGAGAGGGTATGCCTCTGAGAGTTTGGTAAGGTCGTCTTGGAAAGTCAAAATATATTTTTGGTCGGTATAGCTTACGGGTAATGGCCCGATAATGTCTAACGCAACTCTTACAAACGGTTTCGAGCTGGTAGTGGTTATCCTCATAGGGATAGGCGGGTTTTTCTTACTCTCGTTAAGTTGGCAAGAGCTACATCTATTAATGTAAGTGGCGAAGTCTTGCACCATCGTCGGCCAGTAATACTTAGACTTTATGCGCTGGGTAGTTCGAGATATCCCTTGGTGTCCTCCAAATGGGGAGTGATACTCGAACAGTACCTGATTTATCTTCTCTTTGTCGTCGAGAAAAATCCGCTCGTCAGAGAAGATGTGTATGACGATAGTCATGGTTTGGAAAATGTTCTCCAGAAGGAGTTTCATGTTTCTTTTGGAGGAGATCTCCATAAGTGGTAGGGCTATACCTAAATCCTGGATATTGTCATTCGTGCAGAATTCTTTGATTTTATTAAAACATGCCGTGATTATTCTTTCGTCACTCGTACTTCGGTTTGGTAAGGGAAGGGTGGCGACACAGATTGTGGAGTTATTTAGAGGATAAGTAACCGTTTTTCCAATAGGGGGTTTTTTGAATTGGGGAATTTTTTGTTTGAGGACTGCTTCGTCGTCAATCTCGATAATGGGTAATATGATTAATTTGAGTTTAATGTCTCCGTTTTTATAAATAGACCCTTTATCTTCTTGAACGGTAAAACTGGAAATTGTTTGTATGGTATTGGTTTCATCTTGACGTGACCGTTGAGGAGCTGTCTTGCTCTGTGTTTGGCCCCTAGTAGTTACCATTGCTACAGTAGGTATTCTACTAAGAGCATCGGCGTTTGAATTAGATTTGCCGGCTTTGTAGATAATATTATATTCATATTCTTCAAGTAAAATTCTCCATCGTGCTAGGCGGGAGATAGGATCTTTTAGGCTCATTAACCATTGTAGAGGTTTATGGTCAGTACAGATGGTAAACTTTCTACCATAAACATAGGGTCAGAATTGCTTTACAGCGAAGACTATAGCTAAGAGTTCTTTCTCCGTAGTGGTGTACCTGGTTTCGGCGTCGTTGAGGGTGCGACTAGAGAAACAAATTGGTTTGTCTTTGGCGATGGTTCCTTGGGATAGAATGGCTCCTAAACATATGTCGCTAGCATCTGTAGTAATGATGAATTCTTTAGTGAAGTCGGGATATGAGAGTATAGGAGGGTTTATCAATTTCTTTTTTTTTAAATAGAAAAGGCTTCGTCACAGAACGTGCCCCATTTGAATGTAGTATTTTTTTTTTATATGCTTGGTAAGGGGTTTCGCTATGGCAGAGAAGTTGTCAATAAACCGGCGGTAATAACCGACGAATCCTAGAAATGATTTTATGCCTTTAGCGTTTTTGGGTGTGGGAGTTTTTACGGCTTTTATCTTTTCTGGATCTGGTTGAATTCCCGCCTCGCTGATTACGTGCCCGAGGTACATCAATTCTTGTCGCATGAAGTGGCATTTTTCGGGCTGGAGTTTAAGATTATAATGTCGTAATCGGTTGAGGACTCCGACCAACTTCTGGTTATGGTCGTCCAAGTTCGCGCCGTAAATGACGATGTCATCCACGTAGACGAAGCAGCCTATTCCGATCATTCCCATTAAGACGTTATTCATCATTCGTTGGAACGCTGCCGGGGCATTTTTTAATCCAAACGACATTCTATTATACTCAAAATGTCCAGATGGGGTGCTGAATGCAGTTTTCCCGCGGTCTGAGTCTTCAACGAGGATTTGATGAAATCCATTGGCTACGTCGAGCGTGCTAAAATATTTTGCTTTGCCTAGTTGGTCCAAAATGTCAGTTATGTTGGGAAGAGGGTATGCATCGCCTACGGTGGCGTCGTTTAACCGGCGATAGTCTATGACTACTCTCCATTGTTTGTTGCCTTGAGCGTCGGGTTTCTTAGCGACGAGCAGCAAGGGGGAGTTCCAGGGACTGTAGCTAGGTCTTATTATGTTCTCGGTTAGCATTTCATTTACTTGAGTATTGATTTCGTTCTTGTTTGCTTCAGGAAGTCTATATGGACGAATGTATATAGGGGGCTTATTTGGTTCTGTTTCGAGAGTATGCGTAATGGCGTTTGTGTAAGTGAGGGTATCCCCAGGGAGAATGAATAGATCATTGTAAGTTCTACAAATTTTTGTGAGCTCTCTTTTTTCTTCAGAGTTGCAATGGTCGAGATTGTCGTTGAGGTCGTCCCATTCTAGTTCTAGATCGGGTATACGTAATATGGTCTCATTTTCGTTGACGTTAAGTAGTAGAATTTTAACTTTCTGCTGATGAGCTTTAGCTACGGAAGAGGCAATGTAGACTCCAGGGCGGACCTGTTTTTTTCCGAAAAACTACATCATTTTTGCAGTTAAACGGTATTTCTACCACCTGCTCACCCCTGGGTCTTATCCGTATTTCACCCGACATTCCCTTTTCCGATAGTGTGTGATCATTCTGTTCGATCGGATGAACCATAGTATGTTCTCCTTCAGAGTTATAGATCGTTTCGGTGGGGCCATATATCGTGAATGGATTTATTTCCAGAGTGTTGTCAGCGTAATTTATCGAGCATGAATATTTCTTAAGAAAATCGTTGCCGATTATTCCGTCAAAATCAAAGTGCGTAATACCTTCTAAGACATGGAAAGGGTGCGTCAACTCATAGCAATGTGTCTCTGCTTGGAATAGTAGAGTTTCGTTTGAGAGAGTTGTACCTATAGAATTTTCTCCGAAAATATTGGAGATGATCATGTTGCCGGGGAATGATTTGGTAGTGAAGGAAGGGGATTTGATGATGCAGATTTCCGCTCCGGTGTCTATTAATAGATTCTGATCGTGAAAAGTTCGTTATTAGGGATAAGGGAAACGTGTAGTTTAAGTGTAGATTTTAATTCCTGTGGATGTCGGCTGTCGTATTTACTCGGGTGAGGTTGCCGGTCTCTCCTTCCCGAGGTGGTGATCGTTTCCCGGATAGTTCGGGGGTATTTCGGAATTTTGATGTGATTGTGGTTGGGTGTGTGTATAAGGGTGTGCGTGGAGTTGTTGAAGATTCACTCGTCTGTTACCTTTATTATTTTAATTGTGGGATTGGTTTACATGTAGGTGCGCTAATCTTAGTCGGCAAACGTCTTGCGTATGGTATGGCTTATTACAATACCCGCATCTCACGAAGTTTACTTCGTTCTTGATCCTAGGGGTAAAATTTGGGAGTTTTGAAAAACAAGTTTCCCGGGTATGCCCCGTCTTGTTGCAAAGTTGACACACAGGTTTAGGAGGATACGAGGAGTAAGGAGGTCGTGAATGGGTGGTTTTGTGTGCCATAGCGCATCTCTCTAAACGAGTTGAATGGTCTTCCGCGTACTCAATTGCTCTTCTAAGATCTGATGCTTCGTGCGTTTGAAGTATCAGACGAAGGCTTTCATTATTGAGGCCGTCCTCGAATGTCATAGTGGCCAATTTCTTATTCTCTCTAACGAGATATGTACTTACGGCTTCTTCGCTTATTCCACCGAAAGTAGCTGAGTTAAGTTGGTTGAGGAGAACGGATATTCGCTCTCCGAATTCTGTAACTGTTTCCCTAGGAAGTTGTTTTGTACCTATTAGCGCGTTCCTGTACCAGATCAGTCCATCTGGGAAGATTTGAACTGAATTATTGCGAAAGCGGGACCTTCTAACCTGGTTTTAACAATGTCCAGATAGAAGGTTTGTTCCTCGGGAGTTTTGGCAGAGGCGAACAGAGTGTTTCCGCAGGCTATGAATCGGTTAAGATCCTTTGGGTTGCCATTAAATAAAGGAACAATTTGGTAAATATCACTGACGTTAATTTTGAAGTTAATTTTTTTAGATGGGTCTGGATTGGAAAAGGGCAGGGATTCGAACAACTCCGCTATGCGGCGGTTTCTTCGGGTTAAAATGATGACAAATACTCAGACTAGTCGCTAGTAGAAATGAATCACAAATAATTTTAGAGTGATTCGAAATACGTATTATTATTTATATTTCTCTTTCTTTCCTTTTATATACATATATATATTTTATTTTTTTTAATTTTTTGAAGAATAGGGATGGCTTATACAGGGAAAACTTAAAGGGGAGCACACAGGTATAATAGTAAACAGAAATATAATGTTCTTAATCTTAACTTTCTGTAGCTTTTCTTCTCGTGGTAGTTGTGTCTGCTTTCGGGTGAAACTGTAGCTTGTCTTCTTGGGGTAGTTGTTTCCGATTGCGCTGCCGTCTGTAGTGTGAGCGTCCTCTGTCCTTTCTCTGGATCTTCTAAGGTTGCCAGGCAAGCCTCGTGCCCTATAGTTGATGTTACGGCCTGGTCTTTTTGCACTGCCCAAGGTTGGCCAAATACATTTGCTCTAGAGCTGGCAAGGACTTATGGTTTTGATACTTCTAACACTTTTCACTTTCACTTTTACTTTTATAAGGTTCCTTATAAAGCGAGGACCTTACCGCTAAAAACTGTGTTGTGGGGTTTTTTTTTTTTTAGTTGGTAGTCGGGACCTTAGTAGGTATCCCACCGCTGCCACCAATGTTATAACCGGAGATTCGACCGTGCTTTCCTCGTGAGTGAGGAGAAGAGTCGATACCGGGAGAATCGTTGATTTCAAGAAAAATTAACCTTTGTTTTTATTATTTTATGCTTTATTAGCTCTAGGGCCCGCTGTCTCAATGCGTTGGCTGCGACCTTTCGAGTAGTATCTTTAGTAGATTATCGTTCTAAATCAAACGTCTTCTGGCTTCCCTATTCCATTCCTTGTCCTTTTATACCAATTTTCACTCATGGGCCCAATCCCCACCACGCACATACGATATTTGACACTGTCCATATGAAAATGCGTTATACCGCATTTCCATAGGTAAAATGCGTACTCATCATAAATATCAATACCTCTGTCAATCGGCACCAATAATCGAAAATAACGCTGACATGTTTTGTCCCAATTACAGTGCAATGGTTCCTACAGTCATTTCCCGTATTCATGTACTTTACACCGGCTCTATTGATTGTGTATCTGCTACCCATACCCATAGCCATAGCTATGCCGGTGCCAGATACACAACAAGCGACAATTCATAATTGCAGTGCATGGTGACAATGAATTTTGGTAGATGACGCATTATATGGAACATTATGCATTTCCATATACCCTTCGCCTTACACTAGCCCATATAATTGTGTATCTGCTATTCTAGAGTAGGTATGTGAGGCATAAATGCAGATACACAATCAGGCGACAAATGTTTAACAAGTGCAGTGTAAGGTTACTTTTGTGAATGGGTTTTTATTAAACGTATTAATGTGTTTTTTTGATCGGTTGCGCGAATGATAGGAAAGAAGATACCAGACGATTAATGGTATGCGTTTTAGGACTGGAAACCGGTGAGTTATAATACAAAAAGGGGTGTCGTACTGGTCGTACGTAGTGGGTCACAACATATTTATATAATATATTCATGAAAAGATAGGCAAAAGTTTTCACTAGTGAGTTGTACTGACTAACAGCTTTTCTACCTGAAGCCTTCATCAGTTCCCGAGCCATCTCTGTACCACTTTACAGTGCAGACTATGGATTGGTCGCACTATTCTTCCTTATTACTGAGTTATGCATCTTTTTAAAATAAGATTTCAAAATTTTAAATGTTGTAATCTTCCGCATCCATAACCGCGGCTGTGTTTGCGTTTTATGCATTTCCTCCGTGTTACACATGCGCGCCAGTTTTTGCATTTTGTTGAGAATGTCTCTCTTTTCCAGCGAAAAAAGTTTGCTTCGCCTATCGGCTCTGTATGTGAGCAAAGGTCTCAAACTTACTTATTTCATATTTATTTTAGCAAAGCAAATAGTTTGACAGCACGATTACATTTTATCTTATAATTTGTGAAAGGCTTGATAACATTTAAACACGAGTGATTTCATATTGAAATCAAGATTTTAACAATTTGACTTTGAGTTTAGATAAATATAAAAAAAATCTAAGAATCTACCTACCTACCTAAAAAAAATAAAATATTTTGAATTCGAATATGCTTACGGTTGTCCTGAGGGTAAGGGTAATTTATTTCATGTGAGAGTGGTATTAGCGAAAAATGTGAATTCAGATTGTAAGCAATTGGATCTGGTGACGCGGAAGAAAACAGACTCTTGTTTTTTTAATTTTTCCGATTCGCGCTTCTCTCGTCCCCGTCTGTGGAAACCTCGGTGAATAAACAATCGAGCAACCTTCATTAAGCAAAAAATACCAAAAAGTGACCTTCCTCAATGCTTCATTGAAAAGGTACATGGACTAATAATTAGCAACAATTTCATATGTTGATAATAGATTAATAAACTTCCGCAATGCGCAATACTAATATAAAATATGTCGTTCATCGAATTTACCAATTCAGCTGCAATAGCTCGATATAAAACAACGCGAATTCTTATTATCCATATATATTCAACTTATAGGAACCTATTGAGTTAGAAGTGGTGGTGCAGCATGGCACAATACTGACACAAAATAAATTATGTCCTTGCTTTATAAATTAGATCGAATATTTCTAAATCAATTAAAAAACATAGGGACGGGCTACAGTCCGCTTGGGCGAACTGTTGGATACCCTATTCTTATTCCTATCCCTCATAAGTGGGCGTGACAAAAGTCTAAGTATGGTTAAATTGTTAAGAACGCTCTACATATTTTGTTATATAACATTTAAAGGATTTTATCAAAAAAAACGCTCCCTAGCTCAAACTTGGGTGTTTCAATAAAATTGTTTTATTTAATTGTGGGCGTGTCAGTAGGCGGATTTTAAAAAAAATTAACACATGAGCATAAAGGGCCCCTAGAGAGTATATATTATAAATTTCAGCTCCCTAGCTCAAACTTTGGATTTTCAAAAAAATTGTTTTATTTATTTGTGGGCGTGTCAGTGGGCGGATTTTGAAAATATTTATACATGAGCTTAAAGGGCCCCTAGAGAGTATATATTATAAATTTCAGCTCCCTAGCTCAAACTTTGGATTTTCAAAAAAATTGTTTTATTTATTTGTGGGCGTGTCAGTGGGCGGATTTTGAAAATATTTATACATGAGCTTAAAGGGCCCATAGAGAGTATATATTAAAAATTTCAGCTCCCTAGCTCAAATTTTGGTTTTTCAATAAAATTGTTTTATTTTTTTGTGGGCGTGGCAGTGGGCGGATTTTGAAAATTTTATATCCCGAGCAGTTTTAGGAGTCATAGATCATATATAAAAAATTTCAGCTTCCTAGCTCAAAATTCGATTTTTTCCAAAATTTTGTTTTTTTGAGTTTGTGGGCGTGTCTGTGGGCGGATTTCAAAAATTCGTAAACTTGATTATTTCGGGACCCTAGAGAGTATATGGTTAAAATTTCAGCTCTCTAGGTCCAGTTTAAAGGCCTAATTTTTGCCGACGGACGGACGGACGGACGGACGGACGGACATGGCTAGATCGACATTACTATCGATGCTGATCATAAATATAGTAACTTTTAGGGGTCTACGGGCAATATTAAGGTATGTTACAAACTATGCGTCAAAATTAATATACCCCTAGAATAGGGTATAAACATTGGGACGGGCTACAGTCCGCTTGGGCGAACTGTTGGATAGCCTATTCTTATTCCTATCCCTCATAAGTGGGCGTGACAAAAGTCTGGTTGAATTTTTAAGAACGCTCTAGATATTTTGTTATATAACATTTAAAGGATTTTATCAAAAAAACGAAGCTTTTGTAAAAAAACGCTCCCTAGCTCAAACTTTGGTTTTTGAAAAAAAAAAAATTTTTAAATTGTGGTCAGTAGGCGGATTTTGAAAATATTTACACATGAGCATAAAGGGCCCCCTAGAGAGTATAGTTAGTTAGTTTAGTTTAGTTTAATTGACTATTTATTTCATATAAATAACTTGTTAACAATTTTAATTTTGATTTCTTAGTCTATTTTGGTTTGGCTTAAGGCCGTCTACCAGATTGACAATATAGAACATGTTCTGTTCCGTTTACTTTGCATATAAATTAAACAGATTTCAAGTTTTTTGTATAACTAAAAGTTCTCGTCTATGATACGTTGTCTGTAGTGTAGTGCGCTGGTTAAGAAGTCGTATAATGGTTTCCAGCCTCGGTTACCATTTAAAATGCTCAACATTTCTTCAACCGAAAGTACAATAGCTCCAAAGGAATTATATCGGAATTCCTTGCGGATGGGGCATATAGCGATGAAATGGAACACGTCCTCTCGTATAGAGAGTATATATTATAAATTTCAGCTCGCTAGCTCAAATTTTGGTTTTTCAATAAAATTGTTTTATTTAATTGTGGGCGTGTCAGTGGGCGGATTTTGAAAATTTTTTCATAGTCATAGATCATATATAAAAAATTTAAGCTTTCTAGCTCAAAATTCGATTTTTTCGAAAAATTTGTTTTTTTAAGTTTGTGGGCGGATTTCAAAAATTCGTAAACTTGATTATTTCGGGACCCTAGAGAGTATATGGTTAAAATTTCAGCTCTCTAAGCCCAGTTTTAATTCCTATTTTTTGACAACAGACGGACGACGGACGGACATGGCTAAATCGACATTTTTTTTTTTTTTTTTTTTTTTTTTTTTCGGGATGTGTGAAACTTTCTGCACTGGAGCACTCAGACTCAATACTGGTCCATTGTACTGCCAGGCAGACACACCACATTTTACTGTGGGAATTTACTCGTTTTTCCAAGAAAAGCGAGAAGGCGCTTCAATGATAAGGAGCTTAGGTTTACAGCACTCAACATATCCGCACCAAATACCTGCCACCTGATACGAGCAAAAGCAGGACAATCACAGACGAAATGTTCCGCAGTGTCGTCGCTTTCTCCACAGGCTTCGCAGTTGGTGGTGTCGCTTAGGCCTAGCACCTTAAGGTGTTTGGCAAAAGCGTAGTGTCCCGTAAGAACGCCAGTAGTCTGTCTGCAGTCTTTTCTGTTGAGAGACAACAAGAATGCCGCGGATTTCCCACAGACGTCGGGAAGCACTTGCTTAGTCTGTCTGCACCCTGGAGAGTCATGCCAACGGCGATTGTGTTCATAGGAAACCCAACCGTCAATGGAAGCCCTGACCGAGGACGCAGGCAGACAGATCGCTGGTTCAGGTCCTGAGAGGTCCCCCTCTGAGCCTTGTCTAGCAAGTTCATCGGAGATCTCATTTCCCGTGATCCCGTTATGACCCGGGACCCAGACAAGTTTAAGTGAATTCAGCCTTCCGACCGAATTCAGAGATATCTTGCATTCACGTACTATTTTGGAGGTAGTTAAGGGTTTGAGTAAGGCCTTAAGCGCAGCCTGACTGTCGCTACAGACGCAGATACTTCGCCCCCTCCACTTGTTCCTCGTAACATAGCCCATGGCCATTAGGATAGCATAAGTCTCTGTTTGGAAGACTGACGCATGTTTGCCTAACGGAAAGAAAAGTCTAACGCTATCGCTCTCCACGAAGACACCAGCACCAGATCCTTGATCGGTTTTGGAGCCATCCGTAAAGATTCGACTGCATTCCCTTCCAGGTTCAGAGTCCGGCCAGAGCCAGTCCTGGACACGAGGAAAGTCGACCTCGTATTTGCGCTTTAGCCGAAGTTCCGGTGTCATCGCATCAGACGGCATATCCATAAGACAGGAGTCGAAGGACAACCGTTGCGCAAGTTCATCAAAACTCCAGTGCGAGTTATACCAAAAGCCACCTCTTGTAAGACGTGAGATAGCCTTGATTGTACAGCCCGTGATGTAAACATCAAGGGGCGGAAGGTTCAATAGTGCATCTAGGCCGGAGCCAGGCGTGCTGGGGAAGGCCCCCGTGCAGCCGAGACATACCTGCCTTTGGAGTTTGGCAAAAGCAGCAGTGACGTATTTACGTGAAAGCTTATTCCACAAAACAACCGATGCGTATGCTATAAATGGTCTTATCATAGGCGTATAAATCCATAGGACTCTTTTCGGTGATAAGCCCCATGTCTTGCCGAAAATGCCTTTGCACTGCCAGAAAATAGACAGCGCCTTGGCAGTCTTCAGCTCAACATGTTTGGACCAAAGAAGTTTGCTATCCAGGATGACTCCCAGATACTTTGCTTCATTGGAGAGTTGGATTGTGACGCCTTTTAGCACTGGCTGAGTCAACCCGACCAGCTTCCTCCTTCTCGTAAAGAGAACAACCTCAATTTTAAGAGGATTGACCGAGAGCCCATTCCTAGTGCACCATTCGTCGATCACGTCAAGGGCCGCCTGCGCCTTGGCGCATACAGTCGCTAGGCATGATCCAACAGAAAGCACGGCAACATCATCCGCGTACGCCTGAGCGTAAATATTAGAACTGTTGGGTGCGTTCAACAGAGAGTCGACCAGCATACACCACAGCAGTGGAGACATGACGCCGCCTTGCGGGCAGCCTCTGTTTACCCCCGCCATAACATAGCGGCCACAATCCGCATCCGCAACCAACGTTCTATTCATTAGCATTGCTTTAATCCACAACACCAATGGTTCGTCTATGCCGTGTTGTCTGGCGGAGCTGCACATGCTATCAAAAGTCACATTGTCAAAAGCACCCTCAATATCGATGAAAATGCCCATCGCGTATTCTTTTCTGTCAAGCGCGCCCTCAATTCTACCAACTAGATTTTGGAGCGCAGTCTCGCAGGATTTTCCGCGTTGATAGGCATGTTGCATCTGAGATAGTGGGTGCAATCGCAAAGCACCTTTGCGCACGTGAAGCTCGACCAGCCTTTCCAAGCTTTTCAGCAAGAAAGAAGTCAGACTGATTGGTCTGAAGCTCTTGGCGAGCGAGTAGTCACTTCTGCCAATTTTTGGTATAAATGCCACTCTAACTGTACGCCAGGGTGTTGGAATGTATGCCAGTGCTAGGACAGCGGTGAAGATTTTCTTCATAGTCGGTAGCAGCTGGTTTGTACATTGTTGCAGCATGGCTGGGTATATTCCGTCCGTACCAGGCGACTTGAAGCCGTCAAAAGACGCAAATGCGTATTTAATGGCCTCGTCCGTCACCACGGCCTTCGCAATATACCAGCTACGCCGAGTTGTTTGTCTTGGCTCACTCATAGTCTCGGTAATCGGGGCTGGTTGTGAACCAATTGTAATCTGGTTACCCGGAAAGTGAGACTCCAGCAGATAACTAAGAGTTTCCGCTTTCGTCTCAGTGAAGGTGCCATCAAGTTTTCTAAGTGAGTCCAGTTTGGCTGGTTTGCCCTTTTTCAGAACTTTAACCAACCTACTAGTTTCACCCAGCTTTTCAATCTTTTCGCAGAAATTCTTATAAGAAGCACTTTTCGATACCCGAATTAGCCTCTTATATTCCTTCTGCTTCGATCGGTAGAGATTCCAGTCTGTCTCCAAATCAGTCTTGAGTGACCTATTTAGAAGCTTTCTAGCTTCTCTACGAATTCTTTGCAGTTCCGAGCTCCACCAGGGAACCGGTGTTCTGCCAGGGGGTTTGCTTACTGGGCACGTCAGTTCAAAACAGCTAGTAATGGCACTATTCAGGTCTTGAACAGCTTCCTCTACCTTTTGTCTCGTCCTGAGTTTGGTTGGAGTTTTGAGAGTTTTCCCTAATTCCTCCCTGAAGCGTATCCAGTTGGTTTTTCTCGGATTCCTCCTCTCCTGCAAAGTTATGGCTTCGCATTCGATTTGGAATTCGATATCAGTGGCGTGGCGTCCATATAACACGATTCCTACCGTCTTCCCTTTTAAAAATCCACCAAAAGTAAGCACTATCTGCCAAATAAATATATGAAAAATGAAACACGTCCCGTATTTTAATTATAAAATAAAATCTACACACACACTCACACATAAGCTATCGAATAAGTTTAATATTTTCATTCTACCTCTCGTCTGTATCTTCATACCTCATTCAAGAATCAAGATTCAACCACATTCCACAATCCACAAATCACAAACAACAAACCAACGAAGAGTCACAAAAATACTCTTAGTAAAAAGTTTTCAACTACCGCTGCTCTCTATAATAGAATAAAAAATATTTTTCCGTCTTATTTACTTGTTTTATATCCCTTTCTTCTACAAGCATTGCGGTTCCGATCCTCTTTGTTCAACACCCGCTTTTATATTCAAAGAAAAAGACGCTACATTTCGTCTTATAAACCAAATCTCACGCTGAATACTTGGAATTGTTTCATTTCATTCTCCCTTTTGCGATTAGCATTGCGTTTCAATCGGAAGATATCAACATGTTGCAGGAATGCAGGTGCCACGTTTGACTTTTTTTTTTTGCAACATTGTGTCTAATAACACGGTGTTCTTTGACTTATTTCTTTTTTCTTATGACATAATATCTGAATGTGTTATGTGGGTTGATTCTTGATTTTGAATTTGATGTTGATATTGATATGCGTGTTGATGTAAGAAGTTGAGCTTTCATTTTTCTCTCTTGTGATAGTTAATGCTTCGATGTTTTTACAAATTTATTGTTATACTTATGTCTTATGAAATAAAATATGGTAGAATATTATGGCAATTTGTCAGCAGAGTAAATTCAGCATATCGCTTAAGAGAAGTTCATGTCAAATAAAATACCGACACTTGTTTTTTTTTTTAAGCAGGAATTCAAATTTTAATTTAGAATCAGTTGGAATTTATTGACAGACTGCGTTGCACAAGTGCAATAACTTGAAAAAATCTAGTGTTTTGTTAAGCCAATTTGATAAAATCTTAAATTAAAATAGTGAAAAGTTAGATGTGAAAGTGAAGGTTAATGTGTAATTTTTTAGTTTTTTTTATTACCAACTTACTGATAAAAACATTTTAGCTTCTTAATTTTAGTGCAGTTTTAGATTTTTTTTTGGAAATGTCTTTGATTAGTGTAGATTGCTGTTTAACTGATTTCCTCCTGGAGGGTTCAAATAGTTTTAGTAAGCTATCTTTTCTTGATAAAAAAAAAAGTTATAGACGTAGGGCGCTCTATGCCTTTTATAAATATTAATTACCAAAGGAGAGATGGTTTTGTGACACATTTTAATGTTTCCTTATACCAAAAATATAAGTGGCTAACTGGGAGTTGCAAGCTTAATAAAATGTTTTGTTTTCCTTGTCTTATTTTTTCAAACTCCGCCAGTGTTTGGAGCCGAACGGGTTTCACTGATATAAATAATTTAGTTAATTCTTCGAAAAAACATATTAAGACAGAAAAACATATTCGTTGTTGTTTATCCCTACACGAATTCGGCACGAATCGCATTGAAACTTCTTTAGGAAATTCTTTCGTTGTTCATAATAAAAAAGTAGATAAAAATCGGAAACTAATGGAACGTTTTATTGACACGGTCATTTTATTAGGCAGACAGGAGTTAGCATTTCGCGGTCATGATGAAAGGTCTAGTTCAGATAATCGTGGCAATTATGTCGAAGCGGTTTATTTTTTATCTAAATATGACACTTTATTGGAATCCCATTTAGAGCAGTGTTCAAGTACACACAATCCAATTTTTTCAGGTTTATCCAACGATATTCAAAACGATTTGATACATGGTATCGCGGCGGTTATTAAATCCGAAATTAAAACGGAAATCAAGGATGCTCGGTTCGTGTCGATTATGATCGACGAAATACCAGATTTGAGTCATAGGGAACAACTGAGTGCCATATTTCGGTACTTGTCAGAGGATGGTATACAAGAAAGATTTCTTGGATTGTTTGACGTTAGCGCAAGTCGTAATGCAAATGAGTTATCCAATCATATATTTAAAATTCTTGAAACATACGACTGCAAGGAAAAGTTAATAGGACAATCCTACGATGGTGCCGCAGTTATGTCCGGTGTTCAAAAGAAGGTCCTTGATGAATGCCCGATGGCAAATTTTATTCCTTGTTATGCACATGTTTTAAATTTAGTACTATCCCGATCTCTAGAAAACATAGCAGAACTTAAACTATTTTTTGGCTATACTAATAGCATCGTTCGATTTTTAAATAAATCCACAAAGCGGTCCAATCTTTTAAAACAAATTTCCAATCGACGCATGCCAGGAGTATCGGAAACTCGATGGCATTATCATTCAAGAATAATAAACGTAATCTTTAACTGTAGAATAGATATAATTGAAACTTTTAGTAAAATAATTAATGACTCTAGGGAATGGGATACTGACACACTTTCGATGGCAGAAAGTTTATTAAATAAATTAGAGAGCAAGGAATTCTGTTTTTTGCTTCATACCCTTTCTGAAATATTTGCAAAGACCGATGTATTATTTAATTTAATTCAAAAAAAACAAACAGACGTTAGTTATGCCAAGCAAGAAATCGAACGTTTTGAGTCATGGATAAGCTCTGACTTTTTAAATATGTTTGAAGTTATTTATGACAGCGTAAATGATTGCATCGAACCTCCACGTAAACGCAGGTTGCTTGACTTCGATTTGAAGACGAATTATAAGCGCCTTTTTGTGAAATTAAAGACAATATAGTTAGCCAAATAAATGCCAGATATAAATCATTTAGTAATCTTACATTTTTGGATTTACTAAATAATTTTAAGTATGACACTTTTTCTCGTTCCAGTCCAGATGTAAAAATATTTTCCCTAATTAAGTTTTTTCCTAGAATTTTTGACTTCACGGCATTAAAAAATGAACTTAATGTTTTATATTCTTCGTCGTCACTTCGGCAGTTTGAGGTTCTCGACCTTCACAACCATTTGAAT
Organism: Portevinia maculata; assembly: GCA_949715645.1. Taxonomy (NCBI): domain Eukaryota; kingdom Metazoa; phylum Arthropoda; class Insecta; order Diptera; family Syrphidae; genus Portevinia; species Portevinia maculata. Next base: position 11,754,112 of record OX454525.1, on the reverse strand, counting down.
AGTGAAGCATTGAAAGAAGTGTTCCCTCAAGTCTTAAACTTAAGTAGTTTACTTTTAACACTTCCCATTTCCGTCGCCTCCGTTGAGAGGTCTTTTTCTGCTTTAAAAAGAATTCATACTTATTTAAGAAACTCACATGGCGAGGATAGGCTCTCTGATTTAGCCCTCATATCGATAGAAAGAAGACTTCTTCTTAAAATTAAAAATAGACCAAACTTCTATGAAAGGGTATTGGCAGAGTTTATCAAAAAAGATCGTCGAATAGCATTAGAATACAAATAATTATAAAGAACTAATATTTTAACAAAACTTTTCACTTTTTCTTTTTTAAGTGTGTGAATTTTAGGTGTTTTTAATTTTGATTTATTTTTATTGCTGATATTATTATTTGTATCGTTTTTATATTTTAACAAATATAAAGAATTATCCATATAATTCTTCTGAATTTTCTTATTTTAAAATTACTATCCACATTATGCTGAATTTTTTTAAGTTATTGTATCATGCGTCTGTCAAGACCGGCTTCTTTTGAAGCCACTTTTGTTATGCTTTAAGCTCATTGTTGATTGAAATATTAATGTCTTGAAGTATAAAAAATGTGGCTAGAATATTTTTGCTAAGTCAATGTGGAATGCATATTATGTAGATACAATATCCCCATTAAAAATTATTTTATTTCAGGTTTTAAAGATTTTTATTTTTATAGGTGACTAAATTTTTCAACGTCTTCCCTTTTAAAATTATCCACGCCACGCCACTGTTCGATATATCTATGGTCTGAGAGGGACACCTCCGAAGAGACCCTCCAGTTAGTAACCGCCTTAAAGTATCTATTTGATAAAGTTAGGTCGATCACTTCCTGTCTTCTTGACGTCACAAAAGTTGGTTGCGAGCCAACATTGTTGATAGTAAGATCAGATGATAGAATGAAATCCAGGAGATGGTTTCCTCGCATGTTGCATTTGCTGCTGCCCCAAACAGTGTTTTGAGCATTGACATCACAGCATATAACTAGGCCCATCTTCCTGGTGTCGCAATAGTCAATGAGTTCAGCAATTGCCCTCGGTGGTGGAGGCACTACCGAATCATAGGGGAGATAAGCTGACGCCACGATGAAGGTCTTCCAATTTCCATTCGTTTCGTAGCTAATGGCTGCAGCAACCAAATCTTGGCCACAAAATTGTCCGAGCTTAGTCGCTGAGAAAAGGTTCGACACAGCAAGACAAGCCCTTGGTCTCTCGGACCGCTCGTCACAGAGTATCGTATTGCCACGGACACCTCCAAGGCCACAGATGCGATTTTTCCACACCCATGGCTCCTGTATGGATATTATGTGGGCTTTTGTATTCAACACAGAAAGCTTCTTACTGATGAGTGCAGTAGCAGCCTTGGAGTGTTGAAGGTTAATCTGAGTAAATCCAATCATTGGAAATACATCAGTCATACTAGTGGAAGGGCACGCAGAAGGTGCGCGCGCAGTTCCACCGACAGGAGTGCTTGAGGTCTTCTTCCTCCGTTTGTTCCTGTTCGAGCTATTGGAAGGGGAGGCAGCGTTGGTTTCAGTCAGCTGGCTGGTTTCGGTTGGGGTAACCTCTGCCGACCTGCATCTCTTTTCCATCGCCGCCGGGGAAGGGCAGTTCTCAGCGCTTGCGCCTTCAACTGGCGGTGCAGTTTCTTCGCGCCGCACGATAGCCGCCTTTCTCCTTTTCCTCTTTCGCTGGCTCTTAGATGGACGCTGACCAGTGGACGCCGCCTCTATGGCCCGTTTCACCTGTTCGGTTTCGCAGGCCTCGTCGGCAGCGTCACACCTATCGGCTGTCTGTCTATTGGTCTGAAGATTAAGCGTATCAGGTTGAACCTCTCCGCCACTTTCTTCATGTTTCCAGCCCAGTCTACCGAACGTGTCGGAGATAGAGCTGCAGGAATCTTCGGAAGCAAACCTTTTCGCAACTCGAAGGTCAACGCCTGTACAGGCGGGGGGTATATGTATGTCGGTTGGGGCCTCCAGAATCCGTGCCCCGACCGTGGTCGAAAAGACCACGGGTGGATTTTTGCCCATGCGAGTACCACCTGGAGTATTTGAATCATTAAGTTGTTCCTGCATACTTGTTTTTTGGTTTGGTTCGCGATAGAGCTTTGACGGTGTATAAAACGCCGCTATGACTCTAAAACCTCGGATCACGAACGTATCGTACCGAGGTCCCCCTATCCACCACCTGGGGACGTGCCTGGTGGGTAACCAACCCGACATTACTATCGATGCTGATCATAAATATTATACATCTGCAATGAATGTCTTGAAACCAGTTCCAAAACATTCATTATCTTTTCCCGTACCTTATTTATTGTACTCAGATCTTGAAAAATAAAATGAATGAATCACATGATATTTGATAACGGAGTGAGTATTGCACCCATTTATAACAAACCATGTTGTTCAGTGTACTAACATAGAACGAGTACACTGCACTGAGTACACTGAGTACAATGAATGTACTCACTATACACTGACTGCACTCAGTTATTCACTTATGATTGCTGCAGAATTGATATAATGTAATTGTGTTGGTCGACGGCACTGGAAAGGAGAGTACTGTTCTTGTAAAGAAATTAAACGAAAAGTTTCATATTTTACTAGAAAAAATATGTATTTTTTTTTATTATTTTGTTCAAATTTTTTCAAAATTCTTCACAATTTATATTTAAGTTTTCTTCCAGATCTTTATCAATATCACATTTTTTAATATTTGAATGTAAGAACATTATTTGGTTTACCAAAACTGGGTCAGAACCAATTAAACCTCTTTCAGATATTAATTGTCCAGCTGAAGAAAATATTCTTTCTGAAGCAGCACTACTTGCTGGGGTGGATAAAATTTTACAACTTACCTGAAATAAGAGTGGAAATTCTACTTGATGCAAGTGCCACCATTGCAAAACATTAAAATCGTCATGAAAACTTACATTTATATTTTCATATGTGCAATGTGCATAGCTCATTGTTGACTTTATCAAACGAATTTGCAACTTCCACATGAACTATTGTTAAATGAAGTGTTGCATAGTTTTCGCCTTCTAATTTTTTTGATGTTTCTTCAAAAGATCGTAAGATTGGAATTACTGCACTTATATAACTTAAATTAATATTGTTTATTCTGTGTATTTCATTTTTTTCTCGTAATATATTTGTGACTTCCGCCCAGTTTTTTTCTATGGAATCAAATAAAAAAAAAATTGTGTTCCATCGTGTGCAAGAATAACTTTTTAAAGATGATTTTAAATTCGAATTATTGCCAGATTTCTTAAAGAATTTGACGAGTTTAGTGCACATAATACTTAATTCTGCTATTTCATGGATTTCTTTTATACTTTTTTCTATTACGTTGTGTATAAGGTGGTTCATGCAGTAAATTTGGTTAAGTGAACGAAAGGCAGCAATCATGTTTGCCCCCCTGTCCGTTACTATTATGGCCGGCCTTGTTATTAAGTTCGAATTCAAATTCGCTTAAAATATTAGTGACCTTCGACTTAATATTTTGAAATGAAAATTTTTCAAAAATGTTTGTTAGCACTTTTATCTACATTGTACCTACATAAAAACCTATTTAAAAAATAATAGGATTATTTACGCTTCATTATCTGGTATTGTATACATAATTATTGTAAAAGTGAATTTGTTTTCAGTAAAGAGTGAACGCAGTTTTTGGTATTGGTAGCAATTGTGAAGCTTTTGCTAAAACCAGCTTATTTTAATGCAAACATTTATTTTAGGTGGATGTAAGATACTTTTAATCAAATTAGGTGGATTGAAGCTTCAAAACTAACAATGGAAAAATACAGAAGAAGTTTGGCAATGCCGATTCTCATAAAAAAACTTAGAAAACAATGCCAAACGACAAAAGCTGTGATAAATTTAAAATAAAACGGTAGCTTAACTTTTTCATTTTCCTTAACAACGACAGCCATTATATTTTGTTGTTTTATTGTAGCAAAATGATAAATTTTTACACTGATACAAGACCAGATAATGTCTGTAAATTATGTTACGTATACGCACCCGTACACGATTCGCCCTTCATAGATTTTAGGCCTAGAAGCCTGGTGACCAAAGTTCCTTCTTTAATGTAGTGAATGGTCAGTGAAATGTATGCACTTCTCAAATAATTGTCGGTTCAGATATCAGATGTAAGTCCATAGCCAACATATTTACTTGATTTGATTTCGTCTTTTATAATTTTCAGATATTTATCGTTTAGGTTTTGAACATTTCGTGAAACTGTTGTGGGGTGTGGTAATAAGTTGTTAATATCCACATTTTGTCCATATTTTGCCCCTATTGATATTAAAAACTGTGCAAAATTCCTTAAACCTGAATCTTCCACAATTCTAAAAGGTCGGCAATTTTCTATGGCCCACTGTGTTATAACGCGTACACTATTTTTATTATCTTCAATTTCTACTTTAATTTTTTCTGCGATATCAATTTTTGCTTTTTTTAATACATAGCATTTATGTTTTACTAAATTTGAAGTACTTTTGTTATTAAATTTAAAAACACTAAAACATTTTCTGCAGGCCACTAAACTTTGAATTTAATCACCATTTCGATTTTCCATTGTTCCAAATAAATCCCATACTTTACTCCTACCTCTTTTGTTGGTAATTTTAATGTCGCCACTCATAATTTTTGCTTTAATAGCTACACTATTTAGCAACGTAACATGGCTTGCCATCGAAATATCCGAATCGTTTGTCGAATCCTTGTTTGAAATAAAACGTTAATATGTACCTACCTATGTATATTCAATTATTTCTAAGTAAATATAAACTTACATCAAATGCTTCCATTTTGTTAAATAAGCTTAATACACTTGTAAGAGCTACAACTTTTATGTACTTAGTTGATGAAATCTAAAAACCAATTACCAATTGCATTCATAAACACAAAACTCATTGTACTCACTGTATTTTAAACAGTTACAATGGTACATGTTTTGTTCAAAGCAAGCACCCATTTATGTTTGAAACCAAACAGTGTACTCATTTTGGTATAAGGTGATCGAATAGTGTACAGTAACATTTTCTTTTTATGTGATACTCACTTTTACAGTACTCTTACTCGTATGATTGCGATGAATGGAATACACTGAAGTACTGTACACGTTTATCAAAGCAAATGAAAGCATTCATGCAGTATAGTAACTTTTAGGGGTCTACGGGCAATATTAAGGTATGTTACAAACTATGCGTCAAAATTAATATACCCTTAGAATAGGGTATACAAATACATACATACATATGTACATACATGGGAAAGCAATTATGAAAGGTTCGATAAAGAGAGACAAAGCAGTTTATTTGGTTTTCTTTCTTCGTTTTCAAAATATGTATTTAAAATGAAGCTGACAGCAAAAGTTAAGACACAAACCTTCTAGCTCAATTCAAAAAGCCATCTAGCTATGTGAGGCGGCCAAAATGAAAAATGCGCTGTGATGATAGTACTATAAAGATTGTTATACACAGATTTCATTCAATCATAGGTCGAGTTGCAGTTTCGCTGTGGTATACTGAACTCAGTTCGATCGGCAATGACAGTTTTCTCTCATTTTTCCAATGTTTTTACCAATGATTGTATCACTCTCAATTTTGTAATGCGTGAACCTCAATTCAATTATTCAATTCAATGAGGTGAAATTTTTTATGTAGGTAAACAAACATACGGCGACTGACAGAAAAGTAGAAAATACAACTATGTTATCCGTTGAAGTTCATGGATCCGTTGGACATTGGTCATCTTGTTGGGGCCTCAACATTTATTATTTTTCAAATAAAATAAACAATTTTTTTCAGTCAAGTGTTTAATAATTTATTGCGAATTCAAGTAAATTATGTATCTTAACAAACATACATATATATAAATATAGACAAAAAGAAGAATTATATGAAATTATATTAAAGTGCTAACAAAGGGTAGTACTATGCGAGCTTTTTTCGACGAAAAATCCTTGATGATTTCGGTGAAACTCAGTTCCCGCAGAAAATCGCTTTCAATGCTGAGTAGGGATAGCTTTGAAAGACGGTTTTGTCCCATCGTATTTCGAAGTCTATTTTTTATAATTTTCTTTTTTGAAAATGAGCGCTCTCCATTGCAATTCGACACCATCAAAACCAAATACATACTGAGTGCAATTTCAATGTTTGGGAATGTAGCTCTAAAATTTTTAACTCAAGAATGTGATAGTGAAATAGCTCGGTAGATTGGTCTTTTCTATAATCTTTTTTGTATAAGTTGATCAAAGATAGAAATTGAACCAACTCATTCCCAAGACTAGGCTCTAAATATTTTGAATTTCTCTTTTGGTGGCAGATTTGCGTCTTGTGCTTTCATATAATCGAGTGGATTCAATTTCACATTTCTTGTTATGGTGCGTTATTGTACATATTGGTTAGTATTACATATTTCTTTAGCTGCTTTCTCGTATTGATCAAAATCGTCCCTTTTGGATTCAACGAATGATTTCAATGATTCTAATGCACGCATCGCAGATTCAAGAATCACTTTCGGGTCCTGCAACACCTTGTTTGAAGCCTCGAAGATGTCGTTCCAAAAGATAGCAAATAGAGCGGTTTCGAGACAGCTCATCTTTCGTAAAAGGTTGAATGCTTCATTCCTCACGATGTCTTTTTGCTCCTTATCAGAAGATATGCTGTTTAGAGCTCCTTTGATTTCAGCATAACCATCGACAATAGCTTTCGAAGCTTCAGCTCGACAAGACCAACGAGTATCGCTAAGCTTTTTTAAAACGTAAAATGTTCAGCTTTTCTTCTGCGATAATTTTTAAGTCAGAACTTGGTATCGATCTGTACAAACTGTGAAAAACGTATATAAATTCTGAACGAAATCGAAGAACAGCCGATGACAAAGAGTTAGCAGCTGCCTTTCCAACTAAATTGAGAGAATGAGCACAAAATGGTACAAACGCCGATAAATGATTTTTCTCTAAAATAAGAGCCGGCATTCCTCTCTATTTACTACTCATGTTTGTAGAATTGTCATATGATTGGCAGCGGCAATCCGAAATGTCTATTTGATGGTCACTTAAAATTTTTAGTAAAGCGTTTGCTATGGCTCCGCCGGTATGACCGCAGTTTGGTAAAATGGTGATAAATCTTTCTTTTGACATCGATCCTTCAATATATCTAACAAGTATAGTTAGTTGGTCAATATGAGATTCGTCGGGAGTAGAATCCACTACTCGTCGGAATTTGAAATATTGGGTCCCCTGTTTTGTGGAGGCCCAGGGCTATTGCCCCGGATGCGCTCCCCTAAATCCGGCACTGTTTATCTGTTATCTATATTACTCTTGATTGAATCAACGGATCCGACGGATTGTATGGGTTGGGCTCTTACACGGCGTCTTAACGAGCAATATAGCATTATATGAAACTCGTGGAGACTATAAATAGTATTCTATAACAAATCGTATTCCATATAAGCCATAAAGCTACGAGCAGACGGTATGCGAAAGTTGCATATATATGCGAGTCTGACGTAATTTTTGCGTCATAATATGCGATTCTTGCTCGCATATCGTCTGAACGCCTTTTTGGGACAGTCCGCAAATGCTCGCAAACCATATGCGGGCGATATGCGATACCCATCTCGCAAATCGATTTGCGACTTTTCCGCATATCGTGTGAACACGCTCGCATATAATTTGTGACAATTTGCAAACATATGCGAGCATTTGCGAGCGTCCCAACCATATGCGACCGCACGAAAACAGAACATTGCATATTCTGCCATTTGCGAGCAAACAGTTGTAGAGTTCACTTAAACAAACAGTTGGTTCTTAGGTTAGGTTAGGTTAGGTAGACGTAGCTGTCAGCCAAAGCCAACACACTTAGACCAATGGTAGGTCCATTGTGGTACCACACAGATCTGGGGATTACCCTCACTGCTCGTTGAACCAGTAGGAGCTTCTTATGAAGCGCGAAAGACTTCTAGCGCCAGTGCTGGCTAAGTTGCTTGTGTCATTGAACAAGAAGTTCCCCAGATGGAGATTTCTTCTATGGGAGAGCGCAGGACACGTGCAGAGAAGGTGAAGTACAGTCTCCTCCTCCTCCTCGTCCATGCAGCTTCTGCAGAAGTCATTTGAGCACACACCGAGTCTGGATGCGTGCCTGCCTATTAAGCAGTGACCTGTGATAACACCTATAGTGGAGCTAATATGCAGTCGGTTTAATGAGATTAGACACTTAGAGCGTCGCAGATCCAGCTTTGGCCAGATCCACTTAGTCGCTAGACATGTATTGCTACTCGTCCACCTAAGGTTTGTTTTCTCGATTGCGGATAGCTTAAACAAGAGATTAAAAGTAGCGATTGGTATACCTAGGGAACCTTTATCAGGTGAAGGAGGTAATGTGGTTCCTTTTTTGGCGAGATCATCTGCCCTGCAGTTACCTGGAATGTCCCTATGCCCCGGCACCCAACAGAGGTGAATATTGAACTGCTCTGCCACCTCCGAAAGAGATGATCGGCAGTCTTGGGCTATGATGGAATTTGAAGAGACTGAGTCCAGGGACTTAATCGCGGCCTGACTATCCGAGAAGATTCGGATATCCTTTGAGGAGATCACATTCCTCTTCAGCCACGTCAGGGCTTCTTTTATCGCCAAAATTTCAGCCTGGAACATGCTACAGTAATCAGGAAGACGGAAAGAGAGGCTAAGATTTAGATTTTCTGAGAAGACTCCACCACCTACCCCATCGCTAGTTTTTGATCCATCGGTGTAAAAGTGGATCGATTTATCATTCGCAAATGCATCATCATCCCAGAATGATCTGGAAGGAATGGTGATTTGGAAGTTTTTTCCGAACTGCAAATGGGGTATGGTGTAGTCTATGTTTCTGGGTAGAGACTTAAAGTAGTCTAGAATAATGGAGTGGCCAATATTGTTATTGGTCCACTGCGAGGTAGCTTTTAAGCGGACAGCGGAACATACCGCTGTTTGCATGCTAAATATATCAAGGGGTATCAGGTGTAGCAGAATGTCCAGAGCAGCGGAGGGGGTAGTTCGGAGTGCTCCGCTAATTGCCCAGCTTGTCGCGGTTTATAGCTTTTTCTAGAGCAGTCCAAAAGACAACCACCCCGTAAGTAAGAATTGGTCTTACCACCGATGTATATAGCCAGTGCGTAATGCGGTGTTGTATACTCCACTTGTTGCCAATGGCTTTTTTACAAGAGAAAAGTGCTACTGTAGCTTTCTTGACTCTTTCTTGTATATTGGGTTTCCAGATTAACTTCCTATCGAAGATTAGACCCAAAAATTTTGCTTCGTCAGAGAAAGTTAAGCTTGTACCGCTAATAGAGGGAGGGTCAATATATGGGATTTTATATTTCCTGGAAAAGAGGACAAGCTCGGTTTTGTGGGGGTTAACGCCCAGTCCGCACCGATTAGCCCATCTCGTTAGCTTGTTAAGAGCGTTTTGCAGGAGTTCCTTTATGGTGTTGAGGTGTTTCCCAGAGACGGCAATAGCAACATCATCCGCATAGGCAATCACTCTGCAGCCCTCCCCTTCCAGGTTTATCAGTAGTTTGTTCACCACCAAGTTCCAGAGAAGGGGAGAAAGAACACCGCCTTGCGGCGTCCCTGGACAGACAGACCTCCTAGCAGATGTTACGCCCGGTTCTGAATTGAAAATCCGACTATTTAGCAGTAGATTGATCAATTCACCAAGCGAGCTATCCACATTCAGTTCTGCCAGTGCGTTTGCGATTGCAGATGTGTTAACGTTGTTAAAGGCGCCTTCTATGTCAAGGAAAGCAACCATGGTATATTCCTTGTGATGGAGGGAGTAGTCGATTGTGCGTAATAAGGAATGAAGAGCGGTGTTTAACGTGGAAACTAAGCGTTTTTAATTTTCGATTAAAGGATGAAGTAAATAATATGCAATTACAATTTTACGTTATAAATGTTTATTGTAAAGTGTAGAGACGATCTACTAAAAAAAAATGTTGCAACACCGTAGGGAGGTGATTGCAAGAAGAAAAGAAAAATGAATACAATACAGGAAATTAAACTATGCATTATGCTGTAGAAAACCATGTGGTAATTATTTGACATAAATAATAGTTCAGTGGAAGAGTATTTCCACCATATTATTTTAAGTAGACATGATGTTTATATCCGGAATGACGTTACAATTTTAAAATAGTTTCAATCAATTCACAAAGAGAATAAATATTGACTTAGCAATGTAAATTTTACTGAACAAGCGGTTTCCACCGACTTTCCCTTACAGTACGCATGCTGAGCTGTAGACAGCAATTGCGGGTTTATGTGCATACGGAGGTGGATATCAATCAATCGGTCCAGCGTTTTGAGTAGGAATGAAGATAGACTAATAGGTCTGAGGTCCTTTGGACTGACATGGGAATATTTGCCAGCCTTGGGTATAAAAACCACTTTTACTTCTCTCCAAGCCCGGGGGATATGTACCAGATTTAGACAGCTTATCATGATCATCTCCAGCACAGGCAGGATGATATCCGCTGACATTCATAGTTCGACTTGAAGGGTTTGAAGCTTTGTAGCGCCCAAGTCAGCTTGTCCCTAGTTATCAGACCGTGAGGGTAAGTTACCTGTGCATGTGACCTGTTAAGGCTATAATTGCCGGTAATATTTTAGCTACCTGGAAAGTGAGTATCAAGTAGCAGATTGAGCGATTCTTCGCTAGATGTCGTCCAAGAGCCGTCTGCCTTCTTAAAGCAGCTGGGCATAGTAGGATTTGAAGCAAGGATTTTTCTTAGCCTAGATGCCTCAGAGGATTCTTCTATTTTTCCACAGAAGAGTCTCCATGACGTTCTTTTGGCTTTCCTTAATTCTTTTTTGTATAATTTGAGGGATTCCTTGTAGGAGTCCCAATCGTTTATAGCTTTTGAGTTTTTAGCAAGATTGAAGAGTCTCCTGCACTCCTTTCTAAGTGGCCCCAGCTCAGTGGACCACCACTGAGGCTTCTTTTTCCCCCTAGGTTGTACGAGGGGACACGATGCAGACATTGCTTCGTTAAAGGCCAGAGTAAGCTCATCGACTTTATTGTCGAGCTCGTTGGAGTTACAGGGGGGACTTAAGAGTTCAGAGTTAACACGTTTGTATAGAGTTTATCTGTATAATGGCCAGTTAGTTTTCCGAGCATTGCGGAAGGAAGGTTGGCATGGAGGATCAACGTTAAGGTTGAATAAAAGATATCGGTGATCAGAGAACGAATGATCAGCCGATACTTTCCAACCCGTTATCATGTCGTTGATGGTATCGGAGACAAGAGTAATACCAAGGACTTCTTGTCGGTTTTTGGTAATGAATGTGGGTTCATTACCTAGGTTACAGAAAATGAGGTAAGAACTTAAAAGATATTCAAAAAGTGACTCACCTCTGTTGTTAATATCTGAGCTGCCCCATACGGTGTGATGAGCGTTAGCATCACAACTGATTATGAGTTCAGCTTTCTGCCTCCTTGCTTCATCGACCAGCGTCTCTAGGTTATCACCAGGGAGAGGCCCCACGTGATCGTGGGCGAGATAAGCTGATGCCAACCAGAATGATCTGACTGCAGTCTCCAGTCTTGCCACAGTCATATCTCGATCGCTGAAATTAGGGAGTAAATAAGCATTAATGTTACTTTTCACTAGTATGCACGATCTGGGTTTACCTTTATCAGTCACATACAGTGGGTAGTATCCGGGAGTCCTGAGTCCTCGAATCTGGTTGTCTACAATCCAGGGTTCTTGGATCAAGACGATGTCTTCTGCGCCTTTGGCTAGACGAAGAATGAGTGCGGCCGAAGCCTTAATGGAGTGTTGGAGGTTAATCTGTACTAACTGCAGCATTTTCGCTACAATCAGGCAGAGATACCTCCACCACGGTGTTGTTCAGGCCTTCCAATTCCGAGGATGAGCTGAGAAGCTCGTCTTCACTCAGACGAACCTTGTCTAGAGAATCAGTCTCCATATCTGACAGGACGTCGGAAGTGGATGGTAATTTTTTGGGTAAAGAGGGTTCATCATCCTCCAGCGAGGGGAAGGAGATTGAAGCTCCAGGATCTGAGACTGCGATCATAGAGTCAGAGGGAGGAGGAGGAGGAGGGGGTAGTTTACCCGCATCCATTTTATAGTCCTTTTTATAGACCCGCATTTTGACATCGTCCCATGCGAATCTAATCATGTAGTCGTTCTTGGCCAGAGGAGCCAAGCTTTCTTGGTTGATAACAACCACGACACATCTGTAATCGCCCTTCAGCTCTTCCAATTTGGCAACCTTCCAGTTGTGGGTCGGTAGTGAAGGGTTGCTCAATTGCAGGACTTCCAGGATGCCCTCAGGGGTGGATGGATCCGCAGTGATCCAGATGCGAGATCTTGGTCGGCAGGGGATGTCTTCCCTCGCAACAACCTCGAGCTTTGCGCCAGGCCACACCTCTCCAAGCCTGCTTATTGCAAGCTTGTAGAGATTGGCCGATCTTTGGTCATCACACGCGACCAGTTTGATGTGACCTTGATGCCACCCGCCTTCATGCGTAAGCGGAAGAGGTCCGGGATGATTCCTTATGAAGGTGGAGAAGGAGCGCGAAAGCGCTCTCTTAATCATATCCCACTTCTCCTGGTTGATGGACCCGTCAATGTCGTTGCGATCGATGACTGCGACCACAATCTTGTCTTTCAAGATGTCGCTGAAAGACCTGAGAGGTGTGATGGTGGGAAAGATCCCGGTGTTGTGCACTCTCTGCCTCTTGGGAACCGAACTGGTTCCTTCCACTGACCTCTGGCGTTTTATCGACGGGTCGCAGGACTTAAGGATCCAATCTAGTTTGGCTATTTGTGCAGGCGTCCTATCCTTCTCCGCGATGGTCCCACACATCTGCTGGATCCGGATGGTATTGCGTCGTTGCTTGTAAGACGCCTTGGATCTGTAGATACGGGGACGCTTGGTGTTGGAAGGGAGGGGACCATGATTCACAGTCCCATCACCATCAAGTTTTTTATTTTCAACGCTTTTGACTTTTGCAGGAGGGTCATGAGTAGCCACAGTCCGTCCTACAGTCAGCTTAGAAGCGTTGACAGCAGACGTTGTTGTCTTGTTAGGGCCAGCAGAGGGGGGACCATGAGTCACAGTCCTCTCCCTGTTGGAGAGGGATTTATTGAGCAGCATAGCCTGTTGAACCTGCGCCGTAAGCCTTCGCACCGGTACCATCGAATGCAATGATGGTACACACGGCAAGGTGACTGACCCCGCGAAGGACAGTTGGTTCTTGTGAGTGTTTAAAATTATTGCAAAAGCAATGTCCAGATTCATAAAAACAAGGAACAATTCTTTTGACACATATTCATATAATATATTCATGAAAAGATAGGCAAAAGTTTTCACTAGTGAGTTGTACTGACTAACAGATTTTCTAGCTGAAGCCTTCATCAGTTCCCGAGCCATCTCTGTACCACTTTACAGTGCAGACTATGGATTGGTCGCACTATTCTTCCTTATTACTGAGTTATGCATCTTTTTAAAATAAGATTTCAAAATTTTAAATGTTGTTATCTTCCGCATCCATAACCGCGGCTGTGTTTGCGTTTTATGCATTTCCTCCGTGTTACACATGCATGCCAGTTTTTGCATTTTGTTGAGAATGTCTCTCTTTTCCAGCGAAAAAAGTTTGCTTTGCCTATCGGCTCTATATGTGAACAAAGGTCTCAAACTTACTTATTTCATATTTATTTTAGCAAACCAAATAGTTTGACAGCACGATTACATTTTATCTTATGATTTGTGAAAGGCTTCATAACATTTAAACACGAGTGATTTCATATTGAAATCAAGATTTTAACAATTTGACTTTGAGTTTAGATAAATATAAAAAAAATCTACCTACCTACCTAAAAAAATAAAATATTTTGAATTCGAATATGCTTACGGTTGTCCTGAGGGTATGGGTAATTTATTTCATGTGAGAGTGGTATTGGCGAAAAATTTGAATTCAGATTGTAAGCAATTGGATCTGGTGATGCGGAAGAAAACAGACTCTGGTTTTTTTAATTTTTCCGATTCGCGCTTCTCTCGTCCCCGTCTGAGGAAACCTCGGTGAATAAACAATCGAGCAACCTTCGTTAAGCAAAAAATACCAAAAAGTGACCTTCATCAATGCTTCATTGAAAAGGTGCATGGACTAATATATAGCAACAATTTCATATGTTGATAATAGATAAATAAACTTGCGCAATGCGCAATACTAATATAAAATATGTCGTTCATCGAATTTACCAATTCAGCTGCAATAGCTCGATATAAAACAACGCGAATTCTTATTATCCATATATATTCAACTTATAGGAACCTATTGAGTTAGAAGTGGTGGTGCAGCATGGCACAATACTGACACAAAAAAAATTATGTCTTTGCTTTATAAATTAGATCGAATATTTCTAAATCAATTAAAAAACATTGGAACGGGCTACAGTCCGCTTGGGCGAACTGTTGGATACCCTATTCTTATTCCTATCCATCATAAGTGGGCGTGACAAAGGTCTGGTTGAATTGTTAAGAACGCTCTAGATATTTTGTTAGATATATAACATTTAAAGGATTTTATCAAAAAAACGAAGCTTTTGTAAAAAAAACGCTCCCTAGCTCAAACTTCGGTTTTAAAAAAAAAATGTTTTTTAAATTGTGCTCAGTAGGCGGATTTTGAAAATATTTACACATGAGCATAAAGGGCCCCCTAGAGAATATATATATTGTCACATCCTATTGTAAGCGGCACCCCCGCACTTAGACGATATATTGGTTTTTTCGACAAGTTTTACAGAACATCTCGATTCACTCCAAAAAATTTTTCAAAGATTGCGGCAGTGTAATTTGAAAGTCGAAAAATGTAATTTCGCGGCACTCGAAACCGAATATCTTGGACACGTCATATCAGAAAATTCTATTAAACCCAATCCGCTTAAGATAGAAACCATAAAACAAATTAAAATCCCTACAACTCAAAAGGAGATTAAATCCTTTCTCGGTATTACTGGATATTACCGAAAATTCGTTACGGATTACGCAAAAGTGGCATATCCCATGGTAAAATTCCTTAAAAGAAACTCTAAAATAAACATAAAGAACAGGGAATATATACAGGCATTTAACAAGCTTAAAGAACTTATTACTAACGAACCTGTATTAATCAATCCTGACTTCAATAAAGTATTTACGCTTACAACAGATGCATCTAATTTCGCAATCGGAGCAGTGCTTTCGCAAAGTGGTCATCCGATAGCTTATGCCAGTAGAACGCTTAATGACCACGAAAAACACTATAGCACAATAGGTAGGTAGGTATATGGATGCCCTTGTGACGGGTGTCACGGCTCACTTAGACCACCAGTTGGGTCCATTGTGTCCATTTAGGGATTCTTTAAAATTTCCGGGAACCTGAAAAGAGAGATAAAGGAAACCGCTGTTTAACAGCTCGGTAATACGCTTTAACAGAACCACCCTGATTCATATGTGAATCTCAGGAGTTTCTTTAGCTCTAAAGCAGCCAGATCCTCCAGCTCCTCAAAGAAGTAGCTGCCAAGAATCTTCAATCTTTTTGTTCTAAGGGCAGGACATTCGCATAGCAGGTGACGTATAGATTCTATTTCTTCAACGTCCCTGCAGCTCCTGCAGTAGTCGTTGTGCAGTATGCCCAGCCGCTCCGCGTGTAGGCCCACTATACAGTGTCCAGTGAGGACCCCAGTCAGTGTTCGGATGTCTTTGCGGTTAAACCCGATCATGGTTTTTGATTTCGTTTGGTTGACCGCTGGCCAGAGCTCTCTTGTGTGTCTGCATGTATCAAGATTGATCCAACGTAAGTTTGCTTTACTCAAGGATTCAGTGTCGATACTTAGCATTAATGTGCTTAGCGGGGTTCTTATGGATTTTAGGGCCAGAGATGCACTCATCTCCGATCCCTTCCTTGCTAGTTCGTCCGCTTTCTCATTGCCCGAGATGTCATTGTGACCTGGTACCCAGCATAAGGTTACCGTATTGGCAGCTGATATCTCGTCTAGGTATTTTTTGCCTCTTAACACCGCCCTTGACCTGATTACTACTGACTCCATAGCTTTTATAGCCGCTTGGCTGTCAGAGTAAATGGTGATGTGTTTGTCGGCTATTTTTCGCCTCTGTACCTCCTTGGCCGCCTGTGTGATCGCAGCTGTCTCTGCCTGGAACACACTGCATTCATTGCTGAGCCTAAATGATTCACTCAGGTCCAGAGACTCACAGAAGATGCCTGCACCAGTACCCACGTCCATCTTGGATCCGTCGGTGTAGATAGCTATCTCCTCTTCTTTCGTGACCATTTTGTTACTCCATTCGCTTCTTTGGGGGATTCTGATATCGAATCTCCTTTTGAAGACAAGGGTGTGGGGTAAGTAGTCAGTAGCTACTTTCTTTTTCGATGCACTCCATTGTGTCTCCACGGAGGCATGTCCGTATGGTTTAAAAGACCACAGTCCCAACTCTCTGAGTCTGATGGCCGTTTTTACTGCCTTACTGCTGCAGTAGATGTCCAGGGGTACGAGATTAAGTAGAACCTCCATGGCTGCAGTGGGTGTAGTCCTTAATGACCCCGTTATCCCGATGCAGGCTGTCCTTTGGACCTTGGTGAGGTTTGAAAGATAGCACTTCTTTTCAGTCGCCTTCCACCATACCGCCGCGCCGTACGTGAGAATGGGCCTCACCACGGTTGTGTACAGCCAGTGTACCACATATGGTTTGAATCCCCACGTATTACCGAACGTTCGTCTGCATGCATATAGTGCCACGTACGCTTTTCTAACCCGATCCTCTATGTTTTCTTTCCAAGTGAGTTTGGAGTCTAGGATAACGCCCAGGTACCTTGCTGTCTTGGATATTTGCAGGTCCACTCCACCCATACTTGGTGGTTTGAACACCGGTAATGTCCTTCTTTTTGTGAACAGCAGAACTTCTGTCTTCGCTGGGTTTACCCCCAGTCCTCTGCCCGCAACCCAGTTGTTAACAAGTAAGAGTGCGAAGCTGAGTCGTTCACTGAGAACTGGTATGAATTTTCCTGGGACAAGGATTGCTACATCGTCGGCATAAGCGCTTACAATGAAGCCCTCCCTCTCCAGTGTCTTTAAAAGTTCGTCTATTACCAGGAGCCATATGAGTGGAGAGAGGACGCCACCTTGTGGTGTTCCCCTGCTTACTTTCCTCTCAATGCACATGTCTCCTAGGTAGGACTTAATCCGTCGTGTGCCTAACATAAGACCAATCCAGTCGCAGAGACTGTCATTGAGATGGGCCCTTCTTAGGCTGTGCATAATCGCATCGGCCTCGATGTTGTTGAAGGCACCCTCTATGTCTAGAAACGCGCTCAAAGTGTATTCCTTGTGTTCCAAGGACCTTTCCACTACTGACACTACCCTGTGCAGTGCAGTATCTGTAGATTTTCCCTTCATGTATGCGTGCTGTGAGTCCGAGAGGTAGTTGTCGCCTATAGCCACTCTTACATACATATCAAGTAGTCGTTCCATTGTTTTCAACAGGAATGAGGACAGACTAATAGGTCTGTAGTCTTTCGGTGTTGTGTGGGTGGCTTTCCCTGCTTTTGGGATAAATATTACCCTCACCTCTCGCCAAGCCATCGGAACATAGCATAGCCTTAGACAGCTTGAGTAGATGCATCTCAGCCTTGGGATAGTAGCTTCCTCAGACTTTTGAAGCATTATTGGCCGAATACCGTCCACTCCTGGAGCTTTGAAGGGGGCAAACGAGTTGATTGCCCAGGCTATCTTTCTCTCGTCGATTATTTCGTCGATTGTATCTGCATCCATTCCCCGTCTCGTGTCCTGTGTAACTGTATCGCGTACATCAGTGCATTCAGGGAAGTGGGTTTCTGTCAGTGCCGCCAGCGTTTGCTCATGCGATTCTGTCCAGCTACCGTCGTTCCTTCTTAGCGAGGACATCGGTATCGGTGCTTTTGCTAGTATTTTCCTCAGCCGCGACGCCTCCGTCGTGGATTCAACTGATTCACAGAAACTTCTCCAGGAGTTCCTCTTGGCGAATCTTAACTCCCTTTTGAGGAGTTTAACGCTTTCCTTGTATGTCGTCCATTCGATAAGTCCCTCTTTTGCGAGGTTCCATCTAGATCTCGATGCCTGCATTAGCTCCGCGATCTTGGAGTTCCACCAGGGTGGGCGTTTTTTCCCATTTTTTCTGCTAACTGGGCAGGATCTTTCAAAGGAATTCGAGAGCACCGTAGTAAGCGTTTCGACTGCGTCGTCGATTTCTTGTTCGGTGTTAAGGTCTTTTACCGGGCATACGTTCTTGAACCTCTGGAGTTCTGAGCTGAACCTTTCCCAGTTCGCCCTTCTTGGGTTCCTGAAAATTTTCCTATCCTGGGGTGTAATTTGTATGTCAAAAAGTATCCAGCAGTGATCTGAAAGCGATGCCTTGCTGGACACTCTCCAGTTCGTAACTTGGACGGAACTGTCTTGAGATACAAATGTTGCGTCTAATACTTCCCTTCTGTTCACTGTAATGAAGGTTGGATCATTACCCCTATTGCAGACAAGAAGGTTGGAATTGAGTACAAAGTCAAACAAAGCCTCGCCCCTTGAATTGATATCTGAGCTGCCCCAGATAGTGTGATGGGCATTAACGTCACCGCCTAAGACTAAGTTTTTCTTACCTTTTTCGGACGCTGATACAAGCGCCCTTACCGAATCCGGGGGGACTGATGTGTCGTCATCGTGGGGCATATACACTGACGCCACCGTGCAGTTCTCTTCTTTCCCTCTAACCTCCACTACCGTCAAGTCACCTGTGCTGAAATGAGATAACATTAGTACATGAAGGTTCTTGTTTGTTACGATACACGATCTCACCTTTCCTCTATCATTTCTGTAAAAGGTGTTAAAGTTTTTTGACCCTAGCCCCATCACTCGATCATTATTGATCCATGGTTCTTGGACTAGGGCCATATCCAGCTGCTCCTGCTCAAGGAGCAGCCTCAAGTTGTCTGAGGCGACTTTACTGTGGTGGAGGTTGATTTGGACTATCTTCATTGATGAGCATAGTCTCCTCCCTCCTAGCGTTGGTCGCCTCTTCGGTCTCTGCAGTTCGTTTCAGCAGCTTGAGGGTAACCCCCCTTGCGGCAAAAGATAACGACATCTGCATATCTTTTTTCAAGAGTGCTGGCGGTTCATCGAAGACGATTATATAACCTCTGGCACCGTTTCTTGGTTCTTCCGTGCTTACGATTTCCCACTCCTTCATAGGTATCTGGGGGTTTTGCGCTTGTAAGACGCGGAGTATTTCCTCTTTGCGCACCCCCATTTCGGGGATGACAATTCTCCCTTTTGCCTTCTTGGGGACCTCTTCTATGGGGACAGCTTTGAGTTTTGCTCCTTCCCAGAGTACTAGGCCGTTTATCACCGTCTTGGCAAAGTCGTTGGAAGCCTGGTCCTTACAGTCGATGTAAGTGATTCCTTTTATCCACCTCATCTTGCCATAGGCGGGGGCATTTGCACCTGCATTCTTAAGTATGTGGCTGACAATCGCTGAGCCTAAGGCCTGCTCTATCTTTTTGCCACACTCCACTGCATA
This sequence comes from Portevinia maculata, assembly GCA_949715645.1. Taxonomy (NCBI): domain Eukaryota; kingdom Metazoa; phylum Arthropoda; class Insecta; order Diptera; family Syrphidae; genus Portevinia; species Portevinia maculata. The sequence goes on along the minus strand of OX454525.1, from coordinate 11,734,460 downwards.
TTGCCCGCTCGGTTTTTTGGCGTCCACCACAGCTAGCTGTAGCGGGTTCCTCGTTACCTCGCTATATCTGCCCCCATGGCTGGTGACCCCCGTGCTTGGCGCCCCCTTGAGGCTCACGGTGGTTGTCTGTTTGGCCTTTTTCGGGGCGTTCGATGAGTCTTCCGAAGACCGCATTCTCTTTGAGGCGAACTCACTTCTTCTACCTCCTGAGTTCGGCTTTAGCTGTAGTCCGCTAGGGCCGGGCTTATTGCTAGGCTCCCTGCAGATTGGCTTCGCCTCTTTCCTGTCTGCGCTTCTGTTCTGGGCCTTGGGGTCCATCTTAGCGACGTCATCCCTCGGCTTATTTGAACCTCGCTTTTTGGCCTCGTCTTTCGGCACAATCGTTGGTCTCGGCAGCACGGGCCTCGTGAGAATGTCTTGTGCGATGACTTCCCTGGACCACTCTAGCGTGGCTCTCTCCTTCTCCGTTAGGCTGGATTTGTCTTTGGCGGTGAGAATGCCATAGATGTGCTTGGCCTTTTTGAATTCCCTTTTCCTCAGCAGACCAGGGGACAGTTTTCTTTTCTTTTTCACCGCCACTACTTCGATATTCTCATCGGAGGGTTCAGCTAACAGCTGCTCTTCCCTTTCCTTCGATATCTCTTCATCCATGTTTCCGGCCTCTAGAGCCTCGTTTTGTATGTTGTGCGGTTCCACCATTATTGTGTCGTCCGCACCGCCGATACTTAGCGTATCATCGTCAACATCCTTGTTTTGTGTTTTTTTTTGTTGGTTTGAAATTTTGAATCCCACGAGTAAGGCCGGAAGGGATTGTCCGCCCCGGCAGCGCCGCCATGCCGGGGTAAGGCATTTAGTTACCTCAAGGTCTTCGCCTGGGCACCTGAGGGAGCTCGTACGCGGTTGGTTTGACCCCCAACCTTTCATCCTTGGGCACGGTTTACTCTATGCTCGCTCCACCACTGGAATTAGGTTTGGGTACGGGACGGGGAGAGGGAGGGGAGTGAGAGAGGGTGGGTCAGAGGATCATGATGGGGGGGGGGGGTAGAGGTGGGGGATGGACGGAATGTCCTGGGCAGTTCTTAGTTGGCACTCCTCAGGGGACTGGCTGCCATAGGTAACCCTACTACCGACAGCACAGTCCGTTGAGTCATTGCGCCGTAAGCCTCCGCACCGGCACCATCGAATGCAATGATGGTACACACGTCAAGGTGACTGACCCTTCGCGGAGGACTATAGCACAATAGAAAAAGAACTCCTTGCAATAGTTTGGTCTACTAGGTATTTTAGACCCTATCTACTTGGCAGGAACTTTATAATCAAAACCGATCACCGCCCTTTGGTGTGGCTATCGAATCTTACTGAGCCAAACAGTAAACTTCAAAGATGGAAAATCCATCTAAATGAATTTAATTATACTGTGGAATACGTAAAAGGGAGGGAAAACAGCGTAGCCGATGGGTTAACTAGAGTTAACATCCATCAAGCCGATCATAATGAGACGCAATACAGAGATAATGAAGTTACATTACTTAACCTCTTTAACGAAAATGAAGAAAGTGACTGGTGCAACGATTCATAGTGCACAAGAAGATTCTACCAATCACATTCACATTACAGACAAACCTATTAATCTTTTTAAGAATCAAATCTACCTTACACGTGGAAACAAAGAAAAGGTGACACTAAAAATAGTTCACAAAAAGGTCCAAAACTACGTTCAAGTAGTAGAATGAACTGATTTATTAAAAATAATGAAAAGAGTCATTGTTGATAAGGGACTTATGTGCATTTACTGTGATGATTCACCCCTTTTCCTACGGTTTCAAAAGATTTTTGTAAAGTATTTTTCCAACAATCAAAATCTTAGGATACTTAAATCAAGCATAAGATTAAGGGATATATCCGACAAAAACGAAATAATAACGTTGATTGGAAAAGAACACTTAAGCAAGAATCACAGAGGAATAAATGAAGTTTATTCCGAACTGCGGAAACTTTATTTTTACCCTAAAATGCAAATATTAGTACATAAATTTATTAATAATTATATATATATATAAATTATTAATATTAGCAAAGTTTGACCGTACTCCAATTAAAATCCATTTTAACAGTCGAACAGTTTCTTAAAGATAACAACATAACATTTCATCAAACTACAGCATATAACAGGACAGGAAATTCAGAAGTGGAAAGGCTCCACGGAACTGGGCTGTCATTTCTATGAGGTGCTTCACTCTGCGATATTTTCACCATTCAAATAGTAAGCTATGAAATGCCGTCCATTTTATAGTATTCTATATTTCTTTCTTCTTATGAAAAGTAACAGATGGGAAGTTATGAGACGCGGTATGAAGGAAGACTCCAGCGAATTTATTTTGTAATCTAATAAAGAATACTAAATAGCACATTTCTCAACAATATCTTTATCTCTATTTCATGTCAAAGAAACCTTAATATTATTCCGTTTATTCAGAAACTTAATCATTTTAAGTTTTTAAGTTGTTTTGAAAGAAAAATCATAGTACAATTTATTTGCGAATGAGTGACATGAGGTGATTGCATCTATCAGTTTGCCTAGCAATACACTTGTTGATCCGATGCCGTAGTCGCATATCAGTAGATATTGATCAGTCTTTTGCATGGAGACTTTTACCGGCTTTCTTATCAAAAAAACAAAAAGGTTTGTGAAAAAGTCGCGACAACACAAACGACTATGCATTTTTTTTTTCTTATAATTTGCCTTACGCTAAAGGGTTTTTTTCTGTTATTACAGTACCCTTATAGTGCTAAGAATACAGCGTAAGCATTTGTGTTTTAACAGCAAGCAGCGCCTGGCAATATCGTATTTCATTGCATGCTTTTCGGTGCTACTTATTATTAGAAAGAATGGAGAGATAGGAAAGAAGTGTTTGGGTGCAGTTGTATGTAAATATAAAACTAGCCTTACCCGGCGTACGTTGTTACGCCCAAGAAAGAATGGATGAAGTATTTTATTTCGAGATTGAAGAAACTGAGTTTATTTTATCAATGACAATGAAATTGTTTATTGTAAATAATTACTGTAATGCGAGTGGATAAACAATATTCTTGGTTTTTTCATTTGGTGCGAAAATGAACAATTTGTTCGGCGTTCCAACTCTGGAGCAAGCAACATATAGCTGGCAATGGGAAAAACATGGATTCTCAAGATTCAATCCCGCAACAGCAAGCGATTGTCCTTGAGCTTTATTGATTGTAATCGCAAAGGCTAGGCGAACAGGAAATTGTTATCGCTTGAAATTGAACGGTAGATCGGTGGGTATCATCAGAATTCTTGGAATGACCACATCTTCTCTTTTGCTTTTACCGCTAATAATTTTTGCTTCAATATCATTGGCAAAATCATACCAATAATAACACACAATAACAACTGTGTGTGTAAGTAATGGCAACGCAAGTCAATTTTATTGAATCGAACAATCATCACAGCATGTCTGTGTGTGTGTAAAGTTCAACGAACACATTTGCTTAATTTTTCATAAAAAAATCATGCAAATATTGCGAATGTTTTCATGTTTATGATCTTCTTTTCCTTTCGATTTTTCTTCTTATTATTTCATTTACTCCTGTTATGTTTTGTGGTGTTCTTCGTTTCTTTTGCTTGGTGCTACTTCACCATGGAGCCTACCGCCCTAAGCCGTATAAAGCGCCGCCCCCTCTTTCCTGCTGTATAAAGCGCGGCTCGCTGAAATGAAGGCAATTTACTACCACAATAATAATAAGAGTCAAAACGTGTGTTCAAGACTGATTTTATTACCGATATTATGCTATTCTAAGCAACAATCATTTCAATGTTCGATTCATAACTTACTACACAACATATGAATCTGATCCAGTTGACCCATATAATACGTGGTGGGTGCAATGGATGAAAATGTAAACAATAGCAAACACATGAACTTACGCGAACCTCATCGTAGCATGAATCACTGTCGATACCGATTGAATGCCATGTGACACCTCCCGGGTATGTGGAGCCATACAATGTTACATAATGTTTTCTCGTATTCTGTGTGCTTGCATTGAATCACACTACAGTTTATACACAAATTTAAAAATACCTATGTTTCTTATATGAACGTAAAATTCCACGCTATGCTTAAATGCCAGCGCCAGCTATCGGCAGGGGGTCGGACCGCTCTATAAACCTTCCTTTTGACTTTTCAAAACTATACAGCGTACACACACACATACTTCGAATTTTATAAATATAGATACATAGATTTAAATGTAATAATATAGTTTGGTACAATCACAAAAAATCCGTTAGCTGGCGTTGGTTGTCAAGACTATTTATACATTTGAAAACTTTCAGTATTGCATGTTTCATTCATTTCATTACGTATAAAAAAATCATTTGCTGCGCGTGTGTCTTGGAAAAACTCGAGAATAGCTCGAAGGATTTGAATGATTCTGTTTTTGCAGAACCCGACACACTAAGACCAATAAAGAGGTCCATTGTGATACCACACGGATCTATCTTCTTCCTACTCACTAAACCAGTTTTAGCTTTTGATAAATTTTGAAAGACTGACGATAGTTATGAAATCTGTGAGATCACTGTTAAAGAAAGATCCAAAATAAAGTTTTCGTCTTTGAGGGAGAGCAAGTTTCAGCTATTTTATCTCAAATATGTCCTATGCGAGTTCAAAAACGATGAAAAAAAAAACAATCTCGCATTATGCAATGAGCAAATATGCAATGTGCAAAAATAAAGTTTAAAGGATTGTCGCCTCCTTGAATGCCCTTTTAAAGCCTTTGCATTTACTGGCAAAATGTATAATCATAATAATATAAAGGTCCTAGTTTGGGTAATCAAAATATTTGTAGGTACACATCATCATTTGATTATAGCCCTATAAAAGGATTTTCCAAATGCCTGCCAGCTGGAAACTAAGTTATTCTACGACTGACGTTGTCTGAAATGCCCATCGGCGTTATCAAATCATAACCCCCATCTTGTTGGATAGTTATGCATTCTGTTGCACTCCTGCTGCAAGAGGTTAAAATTAAATAAAATTGACTACCGAACTGGATATGATTGTTTGGAACTACTTTTACCAGACATTTCGAAAGGCTTAAATTGAGTTATTAGTATGTCCATTTACGAGTTGTCTGTGTGATATGAGATAGGAGATAGAAGATGTAGGTGTGATATAGACAAATTTTGTGCAAACAACCCAAAACGGTATACCCAAACCAGATGTAAGATTAAAGAAATAGGTACTCATACTTCGAAAGACTCCTTCCAAAAAGTCAGTATAGGGGAAAATTTATTAGGGTTAAATGAGTTATTTTTAGTAGTAGGTACGGTTTCTGTTTTCGGGAATAGATGTAACTGAGTGTTGAAGACGAATAAGTATTGTAAGTCTAAGAATACTTCGCGAAACTTTCATATCTGTAACAGAGCGCAGTTTTTCCTCAGGGTGATACAGCGTTGGTTGAGAAAATATTCCGCACTGTGACCTGTGAAGCTTTTACGTGCTATAGATTCACTACAACTACTTTGTTATAAAATTCAGATCCCGATCCCGAACTAGCCTAATCAAGTTCTCTATAGCAATTCGACAACACTACACGTAAATGGATAAAATGTATGCTAGAGGATAAAACAATAAAAACCTCATTAGGCAACAATAAACTCAGTGTGACAGCTGCGAAAGGATGCCCCAAAGGAGGAGTACTCTCACCCCTGCTGTGGTCCATCGTACTAATTGAGCTACTGATCATTCTCAGAATGATGGGTTCTATATCCAAGGATATGCAGACCCTAATCAGGGGTAAATTCGAAGACACAATCTCGAATCGCCTCCAGAGGGCTCTGAACCTGGTTGCTGAATGGTGCACAAAAGTTGGACTTAAAATCAATCCCAAGAAAAGCACTATAGTTGCATTCACCAAGAGAAGAAGGCGAGGAAGACTCAGAAATGCTACACTTTTCGGTAAAAAAATAGAGTTCTCAACGGAAGTTAAATATCTAGGAATCACATTAGACGAAAAACTTATATGGAACGCTCACCTTACCAAAACTATTGATAAGGCCAGGACCTCATTATGGACCAGCAAAAGCCTACTTGGTAAAAATGGATGGCTTAACCCCAAAATGACACTATGGATGTATGTACATGGCAATAACATGACCTATCATCACGTATGCAGCCGCCGTTTGGTGGTACAAATCAACGCAGAGGTCAGCACAGGTCAATGTTATACACTGACTAGCCTGTGTCTGTGTAACTGGTGCGATGAAAACTGCACCAACAGCTGCACTTGAAATTATACTAAACATCCCTCCACTTTACCTAGAACTCATGAAAGAAGCTATGGTAATGCCTATACGCTCATACAGAAGATGAATCAAATTCGAACATAGATCACTCTGCAATCCTACGGGAACTCAGAGAACACGAAGTACTTGGAATACACTTAACAGACAAATGTCTACCAAGATATAACTTCCGACACAACTTCAAGGTGACATTGCCAGACCGTCTAAACTGGGAACTGAATAAACCTTCATTTGCCAAAGATTCACATGTGAAAAAACAAATGAAGGAGTTGGAGGAGGAGTATACGGTCCTCGCACTAAAACATGCCTATACGCTACTATGGACACAAGCAGCACGGTATCAACGCCTTTGAAATAACAACAAAACTGGTCTGGGATTGTCTGCAACTCCTACAACTACTGGGCGCCACAAACAAAGTTCAATTGATTTGGGTGCCTGGACACAGTGGAACAAACTAGCCAGAACAGGATCCGCATCTCCATTTATGATGCCAAGACCGTTCTGCGGGCTACCAATAAACACTATTAAAAGTTGTGTTGAAACCTGGCTTGAGGAAAAGAAGCTCAATTTCTGGAGAGAAACCGAAGGAAACAGGCAAGCTAAAAACTTTATGCCAAATAGTTGCCACAAAAAAACAAAACAACTATGTACTACAACTAAGTAGAAGCCAAATTCGACAAGTCACAGGCTTCCTCACAGGGCACTGCCGTGCCAAAAAAACACCTGATAACTATGGGCATAGCACAAGACAATACCTGGAACGAGGACGTGGAAACAGCAGAAGATATATTATGTAAATGCAACTGTTTATTCAAGACGCGTCAACGTTTCCTAGGTAAATTCTACATTGAAGCAGCAGCTCAAATCTTATTCTAAAGGATGATTAAATTTTAAGGGCCGATGTTGATTTTGAATAAAACACAAATTATTTAGGAAAGTATTGTCATTTCTTTTTATTATGATAATATTGGTATGGTGCAATTATGTATGGAACACAATATCGGCCAAATGGACGCCGCGACTTCGGCGGCGCACCTCCATCCGATGGTCCAAATTTTAGATGACGCTGAGGCATAATTGAGGTTCTATGCCGTTAATGTGCTGAATTATCTCATCCTTTAGCTCTTGAATTGTTGCTGGTTTATCGACGAACACCTTTTCTTTCAAATAGCCCAAAAGAAAAAAGTCCAACGGTGTCAAATCACATGATCTTGGCGGCCAATTGACATCGCCACCACGTGAGATAACAGCCATTGAATTTGTCGCGCAAAAGAGCCATTGTTTCGTTAGCTGTGTGGCAAGTGGCACCGTCCTGTTGAAACCACATATCGACCACATCCATATCTTCCAATTCGGGCCATAAAAAGTTCGTTATCATCTCACGATAGCGAACACCATTCATAGTATCTGCCTGACCGGCCTCATTTTGAAAAAAAAGGCCTATGATGCCGCCAGCCCATAAACCGCACCAAACAGTCACTCTTTGTGGGTGCATTGGTTTTTCGACAATCACTCTTGGATTATCATTCGCCCAAATGCGGCAATTCTGCTTATTGACGAATCCACTGAGGTGAAAATGTGCCTCATCACTGAAGATGATTTTCTCCGATTGATGATCCACTGTTGTCATTTCTTGCCACCATTCTGACCATTGACGACGCTTAAAATGGTCAAGAGGCTTTAGTTCTTGAGCCAATTGCACCTTGTAAGCGCGTAAATGCAAGTCTTTATGCATAATGTTCATCAACGACGAGCGTGAGAGGTGCAATTGTTGGGCACGACGACGAGTTGAGGTGGACGGCTCTTCAGCCACACTATCGCGAACAGCAGCAATATTTTCTGCAGTACCAGCTGTACGAGCATGCGTGTTTTCACATCTTCTACAGACCCGGTTTGCTCAAATTTTTGCACGATTTTTCCGATTGTACGCACATTGGGACGATTAAATTGACCGAAAAAATCACGAAGTGCACGATATGCATTTTGATTTGAACGCCCATTTGTAACGTTTTATAAAGTTATTCCTTCACCATTACAAGTAAAGGTGCAGGAATACGGGATGCTCTCGTAAGAATGCCATGATGGAGAATCTTCGCTCGTCATTCTGTAACGATTTATATTACCGTACGGTCTGTAACGCCTCTCCATAGGTAACGAAATTTCCTATCAAATACCGAATGTAGTTCCGCTCGCTATTCTATACCAATCGCACCGTACACCGGGAGATGGACGGTCGACCGGTGGATTACCCCAAGTCGTACACTCGAGGTCCAAGACGGAAGCTGATCTGTATAATCAATATTAATAGAAAAGGTGGTAAGCTGGTGTGAGGCGGATAAGGAGAATCACCGAGTATCATTGCATCTCACTGGTCGAACCGTAACCGGATCCACGCACAGTAGTGCGTTGCTGTAATTACGACCTAGTTCCTCAAAAAAAAACCTTTCGCCCCGTAAACTACCTTTATGACGTTAGGTACAGAATCCACGGTCAGTCCGGGCAGATGGGATCAAAAGGGTGTTCAGGCCTTTGAAGCGTAGGCATGCTAGCCGTTGCTCGTCCTAGCTCGACGGATGGGGGGGGGGGGGGGTTCTTGCGACTCCAGCTCTGAACGGTGTTACGTTTTTTTTATACATGCCTCAGATTCGATGTAGTTATCTGTAAATGTTAAAAAGGGTGCGGCGCGAAGTTACTATGCTATTCGAGGGCTTATGTTGTTGTTATTCTTTTATATTCCCAGAGGTTGGTGAACTTGATGGTAATGAATCACCTGAGTGGGGGTTGCCCTCCCGCACATCATGAAACTATGACGAATCATAATGACCTTGGCTCAACATGTCACTCTAAATATTTATGAAGAGCCCCTAAGTGGAAAGTCTTCCCTTACCGTAGTCTCCCCTTACTTCTTAATGTCTGCGACAGTCTCCTCCACCTGATGTAGTATATACCTTTCTAGCCCTGCATTATCTGAAAATTATTTGCAAAGGGGCCAACCAAAAGATATATGTATATGTTGTATAATATGATACATTTATTCAAAATAAAATATAATATGCTTAATTGTTAAAGTTCCTAAAATGTCTTAATATTAATTTTGCTTTTCTTCTACCATCATTATTTATAATCAGACAGCAATCAGGGCAGGTCAATATAATCAAAATATAATCTCACTTTATAGTACGACAATAACTATTATAGCATGGGTTCGTACCTCTGCTTAGCATTAAAAGAACCAAAAATTCCTAAACCGTGGGCGTGCGTGACTATCGCAACTCTCCACAAGGTCTCAGTGCATTGTATCACCGAAGGCGCACGATTTGTATCGCGTACCCTGGTTCGTATATTCGCTGTCACACTTGATGAAATATTTCTAGTTTCCCTAACGGTCCGCAGGTGGCGGTATAAAGATATTGAGAATCTAATTCGATTATGCAAACTAGCAAATGACGATTTCTGAATTTTACGTCTGTCCCTGTAACACAAATCACTATAAGAAACCCTAGTTAATTTATAGATACTTCGAAATACACTGTTTCACACACTATTACGATGACGTAGATGATATTCGTCTAAAGATATCGCGATAGTATAACCTACTGGGTCCGAAGGAGTGCACTGCTTCTGGATCGTATGCTGCAAAATGCTAAATGCAAAAACAAGTAAAAATCACACGACGAAAATCAGCGTTTCGAAGATTCTTCACAAATTTTATGACACTATGTTTCTACTAAGAACTGTTCTATTTTGATGGTTATGAAATCACTTTTATGGTCAAATATACTTCTAAGCGACTACTTAGTGTTGAAATAAAATTTATATACGTCTACATAAAATCACTTAACACTAGCTTACGGACTTTTTCTGCTGCAGTTGATATAGCTATAGTTGCGGATGCGCTCTCGCTTGTCGAGATTTAGCGACCCTTTCTCGTGCTGATGAAGATTGGTCTCGTTGTGTGCCGATCCACAGGTGGATTCAGGCACTGTCCGAATGATTCGGGTGCTGTCCGTATGTATTTACGGGTGTTGAGAGTTTATTCTTCGTCTGCACGACGGGGTACTGAAGCGTGGGCACTGAAGCGTGCTCAGTTGTATTTTACTTTGATTTCTTAGAAGTTGTTCTCTGCATACGGGATGTTTTGCGTGTCTTAGATGATGATCTCTGCATAAGGATTGAGTTGCTTTTTCTTAGATGGTGTCTCTGCTGCGGGATGTGCTTTTTATGCTGTCGTGCAATTCATTTTTGTGGTTTTTTGTATCCAGTTGCGTTTTCTGTTGAGTGAAGTTATAGTAAAAAGATAGACTTATTTTTTATACTATTATTTTATTATCAAATTATATCACAACTTATGTTTTGTTCGTTATTTATATTTTTCTAATTTTTGCGCTACGCGTTTCGAAACTTAGTTTCATATTCAGGCGCTTGTACTAATCCATTGTACGTTCGCAGGGATTGGTGCAAGTGAGCGATGGAGTTCGTGAAGCACACGTTGGCGTGGCGCTCTGCACGATTACGAGGGTTATGATTGCGGTACATGAATTTAATCCTGCTTCGCAAACAGCGATGGACTGCTCGGTGCAATTAGGTGGTGTTATCCTGCGCAAACTGCGATGGAATTTAGATGCACTTCGTGACAGTTATCCTGCGCAAACTGCGATGAAATTTAGATGCACTTCGTGACAGTTATCCTGCGCAAACTGCGATGGAATTTAGATGCACTTCGTGACAGTTATCCTGCGCAAACTGCGATGGACGCCGCCGTTATCTATGAAACGATAATGCGGAATTAATACATTGGAAAATGTATTGACGGGATACGGGATCGTGGAATGTGGAATATTTAATATTCAAAACGATGCTTTCTTACCTTGAATAACCCACTGATGCTGGGATGTTTGAGGATTTGAAGATTTGACGATTGTTCGCTCGAAGTTGATGGTGATAATTTAATTTAACTTCGCCAACCAGCGCCGACGACGGCCATCGCAGAAAAAAGAACAATGCACCGTAGAGGTGGGTTTTTTATGCATGGTGGCCTGTCAGGCATCCGGATATATTTTTGTGTGCGTGTATTGGCACTACCTGCCAATACGAATTTCGACGAAGACTTAGGGGATGTGTTCGCAAATGATGAAAGTTGAAAAGAATATGAAATGAGTGTTCAACTGAGTGTATTTCAGTTGGACGACGAAATGCGATGAATAAATTATTTTATTCTGAACGTTGGTGATGACGGAAAAATACATCCCTTACACATTTTCATAATAAGCCTGAATAACTCTAACGCGTTGCTCGATTATGTATCTTTCCATGGTTCAAATTGAGTTAGTCTGAAATTGGGAAATGTCAAATAAAATGCAGAAAAAAACTTGACGTTTAGGTGTGGTTCAAATTCAACATCGGCCCATACAATTTAACCACCCTTTATTTATCATAGATATACCTGCAGAGTCAGTATTTCTATGAAAGAAACCGATGTGTCGTCGAAAGCCACAGCAATCTTCAGAAGGGAACAGCGCGTATTTTCTGCCTGAATGGACAGAGCCGTGACCTTCCCGAATTGAATCTTCAACGGCACTACTTCTTTGTCATTTGTATTTGGTTTGAATTTTTAACACTTCCTCACTCGTACCAGTGAGGAATATTCGAAAAACAAAAAAGGCAAGGTATTTTGGTAGAGCACCGCTTTCACAGGGTCTTTTAGTTTTCTACGTCACAGACAATTTCCCACTCGAAATTTTGGAGTTTTCCCTTATTCCCTGTCATTGTAGGTAGGTAGGTAGAAGTGGCGGTTCGGTTTGAACCCAGTTAGCACTTATTGTGCCTTTTTGTTACCACGTCTCGTGTGACCTATGTTGTAGTGGTTGTGAGAGATTTGGTGTGTGTCTATATCCAACCTGTGGAGTTGAGAAAACCCTGTCATTGTGACTCTTTATTGTTTTCAATAAACCCCGTACGAATATCTCACCTAACCTTACATAAAATAGGGACAGTGACACCGATGGAAAAAAGACCAGGCGTATTTCAAGCAGTGCTCTACGCTGTTAAAGAATGCGCCAAATACATTTACTACATAGGTATCTGGTATTAAAGGCACCAACATCCATATATTCACGGATAGTCAATAAGCTATAAATGCGCTTAGTTCGCACACCATTGACTCGAACTCACTCGTGAGTTTCGGGACATGAAGGATTTGATGGTAATGTAAAGGCGGACGAACTGACAAGAAACGGCTCAGAAACTCCATTCAAAGGACAAAAAACCCTTCTACTGCATTCCTTAATTGGCAGCTATCGCAGCTATAAAAAAATCGGAACGATGTAAATTGTATTACTTCTAGGAATATGACCCCACATCTTAGACAAGCCCATCGAGCCATTCGGCGCTTGTACAGCAATGCCAATAGATGTCTAAATCTAGGTCGGCCTCTTATCAAAAGCTTAGTCAAGTATGTAATTGGTCACCACGGTTTATGATACCACATTAAAAAATGAAAATGACTAGAGGGCCGGCTTTGTCCTGAACACTATGTGAAGCATTAACGGCACATACTATGCCTACGACCAAGCTTCTCCAAAACAGTGCGAAGTGGAATTCTGATTATTCTAGTAAGTACCATTCTTCTTAAGCCTGGAAGTACATGTTTTGTCGAATCGACGGCGCAGGTTATCATTCTTTCTTATTTTCGTCAGTCTTGCTTTTGTTTTTTGTACAGCGCTAGCTGTGTTTATGCTGCTTGTATGTAGGACCACCTGGCACGGACGGACTATACCCAGCTAAGGTACAACCAGTTACTACCGACTATGAAGAGAATCTTCATAGCTGGCCTAGCATTGGGATACATATCAACATCCTGGCATATGGTTAGAGTGGTATTTATACCAAAAATTGACAGAAGTGACTACTCACTCGCCAAGAGCTTCAGACCAATCAGTCGGGATCAATCCTCTCAAACATCTCTTGAGTTTGTTCTCTTAACGATAAGGAGGAAGCTGATCTCAGCCAGTGATACAAGGTGTCACAATCCACCTCTCCAATGAAGCAAAATATCTGGTAGTCATCCTGTAAACTTCTTTGGTCCAAGCATGTTGAGCTTTCTGGAAGTGAAACATGGCGCTTATAACCGAAAAGAGTCCTATGGATTTACACGGCTATTATAAGACCATTTGTAGCATATGCATCGGTTGTTTGATGGAATATGCTTTCACATAAATTCGTTACTCCCGCCCCTTGATGTTTACATCATGGGTGGCACAATCAAAGCTATCTCACGTTTAAAAAGAGGTGGCTTTTGGTATAACTCGCACTGGAGTTTAGATAAATTTGCGCGACGGTTGTCCTTCGACTCCTGTCTTATGGATATGACGTCCGATGCAATGACACTGGCACTTCGGATGGATCGCAACTAGTCGACTTTCCTCGTGTTTAGGGCTGGTGCTGGCCAGATTCTGAGCCTGCAAAGGAATGCAGTCGGATCTTCATGGATGGCTCCAAAACCGACCAAGGATCTGAAGCTGGTATTTTCATGGAGAGCGAAAATATTAGACTTTTATTCTCGTTAGGCCAACATGCGTCGGTCATCCAAACGGAGACGTATGCTATCCTTATGGCTATGGACTATACTGTGAGGAATAGGAGGGGCGAAGTATCTGCGTCTGTAGCGACAGTCAGGCTGCGTTTCAGGCCTTGCTTTAACCCCCTAAATAATTCCAAAATAGTTTGCGAATGCAAGACTTCTCTGAACTTGGTCGGATGGCTAAATTGGCTTAGACTTTTCTGGTTCCCGGGCGATATATCTGCATGCGTCCTCGGTCAGGGCTTCTATTGACGCTTGGGTTTCATAGGAACACAATGGCAGATGGCATGACTCTGCAGCGTGCAGACAGACTAAATGAATTCTCCCCCAACGTCTGTACAAAATCTGCGGCATTCTCATTCTCTCTCACCAGAAAATACTGCAGCCAGACTACTGGCGTTCTTACGGGCCATTACGTTTTTGCCAAGCATCTTAAGGTCTTCGAGATAGGGGTCAGAATTAACCCGAGGTAGGCATACCGGTCGTAAGAGGCGACCAAAATTCACCCTTCGGGATAGGGATCAGAATCTACCCGAGGTAGTCATGCCGGTCGTAAGAGGCGACCAAAATCTACCCTCAGTATACCGAGTGCATAGAGTATACAAAAAATTAAATGATTAAAACAAAAAGATATAATACCCCAGCTGGCAGCCCAGTTCTACTGGAAAATCCACACTCTTCGGAGGTAGGGTCTATGGATTCTGGGGAGAGCCATTTATTGCAATCATCCGACCCTTTTAAAAATAGTAAAAGAGTACCTAGATCACCACCAACGGGATCTGTGCCAAAAGCAAAAACTAATCGTCCTACGACGCCAACAGATTTTGGACGCCTTTCGCGGGACTCAACGAAATGCAAGAGCTTCGAGGACGAAAACAAGGAACTCCGCACTAAGCTTAACCAAATTGAACAGCGTTACCAAGAACTAAAAAAAAGAGCTAGATCAGCTGAAAGCTGAGAACAAAGCAATTGTTGAATCTCAACTTAAAAAACAGGCAGAAGCCAAATCATACCGCTCAGCTAGCCGCGGTTATCATACGGACGAAGAAGAGCTAGTGCGCGAAACGGATTGGATCACTAAGAGGAGATCGAACAAAAAACGGAAAGCCGGCTCCTCACCAGAAGTCGTTGTGTTAAAAGATAGACAACCCAAAAAGGCAAATGCCAACGAAATAGAAACGCTAAGGAAAAAACCTCAAAATAAGGTATACCTTCCACCTTCAATTAACGTTGTCGGAGTTTCAGACTACAGCAGGCTAAGTAGCCTTCTTAAGGAAATAGCAAAGTCCACATTCAAAGTAACATCTCTGAATAATAATGTGTGGAAAATAAATGTAGGCGATCCTGAGAGCTGTCGCGCAGCTTCTCAGAAACTGAATACTGAGAAGGTACAATAGTACACTTATGAAAACAAGTCTGAAAGGCCACACCGAGTTGTAGCCAGAGGGCTCCACTCTTCGTGCCGCAAAGATGATGTTTTGCAAGATCTTAAATCTAAAGGTTGTAACGAACCCCCGAACACCACCATCAGGGAGAAGGAAAAATGGTTGAACAGTAGTTCAGTTGAAACCGGCTAGGCCTCTTCCGGCACATCCATGCTGGCGAAAGCCTAAATCGCTGATGGTAAAGACCCTCCCTATTGAGATTGTGTCCGAGAGTGACCCTTCCACTAACCCTATCCACCCTTATGACCCAAGTTCACAGGACCCTTGACCCAGTCCGGGCAGACTAGTAGGATGGGGTGTCCAGGCCTCCTGTGGCTCAGGCATGAGTTCTTCTCCACCCGCTAGCTCAATGGTGGGCGGGGATCTTGCCACAAGCCCTGGACGGGGGTTACATTGTTTATTTCCATGCCTGAAATATTGAAAACAAGTACGAAAAGGGATCTAACACAACCTGTAACCGTCCTTCCCTAACAATGAAGATTGCGAGGCCCGAGTTTTGCCTGATTAACACCCCAATAATTGTCTTCTTAGCGGTAATGAGGAGGAGAGTTAGGTATAGTCTCTCTCCATGAGCTTGCCCACCCCTAGCTAAATGTAAAATTAGCAACCATGGCTGCCGCGCCGCTCTATTACGACAGCCCCTAAAATGATGTCACTCGAATCAAGAAATTGAACCTAGAGCTGAACTGACCATACTGCCATCAAACTTGTCGACCGCGCTGTAGTTCTAATGCCAGTAGTCGATGACGTCATTCCGCCCTTATCGTCAGCTTTCTCTTGATATATCTGTCCACTGGTCTCACACATCCTCCTTCTAAAAACTTAATAACCCATAACAAAATTAATTATGTTCGCTTTGGAACAACCCACAACAAAACATCTGAGCGAAAATGCACCTTAAAATCAAAATACTAAAGTGTTTCTTTAAGACGAATTCTAATTAATCCAAACGTTTATTAAATCTCTCTTAATAAATAGGTATGTAATGTAGGTATGTATGTACCGAAATAAAGGGTGATTTTTTTAAGGTTAGGATTTTCATGCATTAGTATTTGACAGATCACGCGGGATTTCAGACATGGTGTCAAAGAGAAAGATGCTCAGTATGCTTTGACATTTCATCATGAATAGACTTACTAACGAGCAGCGCTTGCATTTTCAGTGAATGGGCCCTAGAAAAGTTGGCAGAAAATCCGCTTTTTTATCGACAAATTTTGTTCAGCGATGAGGCTCATTTCTGGTTGAATGGCTACGTAAATAAGCACAATTGCCGCATTTGGAGTGAAGAGCAACCAGAAGCCGTTCAAGAACTGCCCATGCATCCCAAAAAATGCACTGTTTGGTGTGGTTTGTACGCTGGTGGAATCATTGGACCGTATTTTTTCAAAGATGCTGTTGGACGCAACGTTACGGTGAATGGCGATCGCTATCGTTCAATGCTAACAAACTTTTTGTTGCCAAAAATGGAAGAACTGAACTTGGTTGACATGTGGTTTCAACAAGATGGCGCTACATGCCACACAGCTCGCGATTCTATGGCCATTTTGAGGGAAAACTTCGGAGAACAATTCATCTCAAGGAATGGACCGGTAAGTTGGCCACCAAGATCATGCGATTTGACGCCTTTAGACTATTTTTTGTGGGGCTACGTCAAGTCTAAAGTCTACACAAATAAGCCAGCAACTATTCCAGCTTTGGAAGACAACATTTCTGAAGAAATTCGGGCTATTCCGGCCGAAATGCTCGAAAAAGTTACCCAAAATTGGACTTTCCGAATGGACCACCTAAGACGCAGCCGCGGTCAACATTTAAATGAAATTATCTTCAAAAAGTAAATGTCATGGACAAATCTAACGTTTCAAATAAAGAATCGATGAGATTTTGCAAATTTTATGCGTTTTTTTTTTTAAAAAAGTTCTCAAGCTCTTAAAAAATCATCCTTTATATATCTTTACTTAAAGCTACTTTTAAAAAAAAATGTAATAACACCCAAAAGTATGCAACCTAATATACTAAAAATGTTGATAATTGAAAGGTTGGGATATAAATATTAATAGCAAAAATTCTATCAACTATATATGTATCTAAATCAATCAGCACTATTGTCCTAATTTTATTTGTTGGCAAAAAGGTTATTTAAAAGTTTATATATTTGCGATCGAGTTTTTTTTTGTTTTATATGTATCTATATATATGTATTTATAAGCGGTAACACGATAGATCGCAATAGGCCATAAATTATATATTTTTTTTTATCAATTATATAAAGTATAGTTCTAGGCAAAATTTAATCAAACAAAAGGGTTCTGACAAAACCTATGGTTACGTTAATTTTTTTTTTACTTCCAATATGGAAATCAATTTATCATTATTTACTTTAATATTAATTCACGAAACTTAGGCACACTCTCAATAACTTTTACTTATTTACTCAAAATATTAATAATGAATTACGCTGACATTACAAAACAATCAAGCTACTTTAATAGAGTTCGTTCAAAATGGTAATATCCAAACTCACTTACCCCGGTTTCGATCTTTGTCGTTGTTATCGCTATGGTCGTCCAGTTGGTGTGCACAGCATCCTTTCGATATTTTTATGTACGTTTGTACTTTCTGTATATTTCTTTGTGTTGTGGCATACGCCTACACCCTAAACCCCTAAAAACTATTTCTTTTTCTTTCGTTAAATTTTAAATTTAACTGCTGCTCCCCTTTACCAAAACTCAAACCGGACATTAATACCAACCTATAACTAAAATATCAACCGATCAGCTGCAATTGCCACTGAACTTAAATCGTTCGGATAGAGGGCCCACCATTTTCAAAAGAAATTATTCCCACGCTCGCTCTTTTTCATCTAGGCAGTGA
The DNA here is from genome assembly GCA_949715645.1 of Portevinia maculata. Lineage (NCBI taxonomy): Eukaryota > Metazoa > Arthropoda > Insecta > Diptera > Syrphidae > Portevinia > Portevinia maculata. Next base: position 11,716,233 of record OX454525.1, on the reverse strand, counting down.
GCGTGAAAGGGTGTGTTAACACTTCTCAAACCCGCAAAGTGGATTTACAATTTATCCGCAGGTAAGATTGAAATCCACCTTTATTTTTCAATTTACCGGAGTTTAAATAAAGCTAAAACTTTGTATCCCTAGGGTTTGAAATTTATTTTGCGCAATCAGCCAACATAACCTACCGCTCCTGTCATTGCAATTTTGATGCGACCAAAAGCATACATATATGCAGGTACACATTTCCAAAACCCACTCGGAAATTACCAAAAACAATTCCATCAAAGAAAAAAAGAGATATTGCGGACGTCCATCTAACAAGTTCGGCAATGCATAGTTCACCGAACAGCAGCGTCCGCACTCATTTTTTTCTGATTGATATCGACACACGATTTGATCATCATATCAATCGTCCCTCAATGTGCCATCGCCCAAGCTACAACGCTGTGTGTTTAATTCAGCCTGACGCAACGCGCAAGCACCCACATGCGCAAAAGTGACCAGTGGCACGTTCCAGTGAAAGGAATTCGCAACTTTATTGCACGTGCTCACCGAATTCGAAGTGCTAATCGTGGAATTCACCTATCTTTAAAGCTGAGGACTGCAGCCAGAAACAAATAGTGCCTAGTAAAACAGATATAGATATAATAAGTGCTACAAAAAAAAATACAAAAAAAAAAAAAAAAAAGAGAAAAAAAACCTAACCTGGTTCTCACACCTATTTTTCATAAATTTACCTCAGAAATTAACGTACTTATTTACATGAATCAAAAGATTGCAATTTGTATGTGTGTCTAGATATTAAGTAGAGAATTGCCTAAGAAATTATTTAAAAGAGAAGTGAACAAACAATCAAACAAAAATCAACAGAATGTGTACAGTAACCAGCGAAGGAAACATGTGGCCACATCTTTCGTCGTCCGGAAAACAGTAAGTCTTTAAACAATTAAACATAATTACCTAAATACAATACATACACGCAAAATACATACATAACTAACTACTTATCTTTTACATACAATTTATATTTAATACTTACCTAGAATTACCTATCACTTAATCCTAATTATTAAATCAATACTAAATAATGAATTTCCGTTGTAAAATTAAACAAAGAACATACATGGAAGTAAGAGAATCCTAACATTATTTTTAAATAAACGCCATATCCTACGTGCATATGTTTTCACATATTAATTTTTTTTATTCAATAATATGATCTGGAATCGCGCTTATATATATTCGGTTGAAAGGTTAGTGATCGTGTAGATCGATGTGAGGGTGTCTTTTGGGGCTATCCTAACGAGACATGGATGCAGGATAGCCATGGTGCATCTTGAATCTCACAGATGCATAGGGGCAGGGCAAATCCGTAATGTTTCGTAACACCTGAAACAACGTCAGCTCCGTTCGTTCTTATTAGCTTTTCTTGATTTTAGCTTGATTCTCTCTTGAATCACTCCCCCCTTAGCATATACAGGCATGAAAATTCATGTGTGTATAGGAAGGCAGCAAGACCCCACCCCACCGTCGAGCTAACGCCGCGCATCCGCAAGCGTGCCTATTGCTGCCATGGGACTAAGGTCAATCACCACCAATTACAACCCCACCTACCTGTACATCACAGTGTGATTACCTAATTAAAATTGCTATCAGGGAGGAAAAAACGAAATTTGAACGAACTTTCACAATACATACTCTATTTAATGAAATATAAAAAGAATAAATCTACTTAGCTTTACTATTAGGCTGATGATATCGATGTGTAGAGAATGGTGTACAGGTGATAGCAATGAATTGCGGACGATCGTGGATGATGAGTTCGTAAAGTTGTTGTTGCGGAGGTGAATTGCGGCTGAGGATTTTGATGAATTCTACAGGTGCATGCCGCGATTTTCCATCGGTGTCTGATACAGGGTGTTTGTTGAATCTGCTGATGATTTTTTTTTCTTCATTTATTCGGTTCGGGATTCTGCATTGTACGGCTCAGCATGCGTTTGGTTGCCGTTGTTGGTGGCTCTTTGGTAATATCACCATGCACGTGGACTGATATTGGATTTGCTGGTGTTTTTGCGTGGTCTGTAAAGGTGCTCCTTTGAGTACTGAACTGGTGTTGTAGAGGGGTTATGCATGTATCGCTGTAGTGATTTTTTTTTCTTTCACTTTTTTTATATTGTGGCCTTATGGCTCATGGGCTCAGGCGTAAATTTCATTGCACTTCTATTTGCGATGAACAAAAATCGTGTCTTCACGTGAGGTTTTATCGCATCACTTCGTAAGTTATGTTCACGTGTATTATATTATTTAATTTTGGAGATCGCGAGAATCAGTCACTAAAACTTGCTTTTTTTCTCGCCTTTTTTTTTGTATTACAAACGCGACACTTGGCACTTCGCCATACGTTCACACGAGTAGAAAAAAAAACTCTTTTCAGCGCTCACTACAACCGAACAACTTCTTTTACAAATCACAATTAACCAGATAAAAAATCCAGTCACGGACGCCACCACACCAACACAAGCTCATATGAATGACATGACGGTCGATCGTTTACCTCCGCGTGCTGGCGAAATCTTTTATACTTGATCAGAAAAATTATTTGTTTGGCTTAAAATTTTAATTTTAATTTTTCCAAAATAGGTGTGACCAAAATAGAATTTTCTGATTTAAACTTTATGACATCCAGATCGCAGAAAATCGTCCATACTCGCCATTAAAAAAAATATATCAGTGTGTGTGAAATAAATACTCGCACGATTGTTTACAACTTTTTATCTTGTAATATTAGTCGCCAAAATATCAAAATTAGGCCACTTGCCATCATTGCGAAGTTTGGCTCAATGGTCAAATTCATCGATCTCGGATAATACCAGTTCTTAGGAAGCTGAAGGGGGAGCGGGCCGGTACGTCGGAGGGGGAAACTCCTTCAGGGACCTACCGGTCGACGACGATGAAAGCAATGCCATCCAAATGGAGGATGGAGATGTAGAGGATGAGGTAGCTGAGCTAGACAAGCTCATAAAAGAGCTCTTGGAGAAGCGTGAGCAGCTGAGGCTGAAAAAAGTGCAGCAACATCAACAACAAACAGTGCTGAGGTAGCAAATCCAGCAACAATATCAACAGAAGCAACAACAACGACAACAGCAACGAAACCAACAAAAACAGCAACAACAGCAGCCAAAGCAGCAACTGCAGCCAAATCAGCAACAGCAGTCAAAGCAGCAGACGCAGAAGAAGCCAGCAAGGAAGGAAAAAAATCCCCCGATTAATGTAAGTAACTTCGATATTAGTGATAGTATTAGGTTATGTAGGTTAATTACTAAGAATTTTTATGTTAAGAGGCTTTCTGCCAGTAAACATGTAATTATGTGTGATGATATTGAGGAGTACCAGAGAGTGCGCACCGCCTTGGGAGAGGTAAAGACCGAGTACTTTACGTACACCCCAAGGGAGAAAAAGCTTAAAACCGTGGTATTAAAAGGAATCAAACCCTCAATTAAAACAGAGGAGCTCGAAAAACAACTTAAGAATTTTGAAAGCGACGACCTCAAGTTCGTGGGGGTCAAGCCGTTTTCCTCGGCTGTGGCAAGTGGTGGTAACCGTTACTTACCATTTTTCCTGGTCCGGCTTACTCCTGACAGTAAAATTGACACGCTGCGAAATATCCGCTTCCTGTACTATCATGCTGTAAGATGGGAGAAATTAAAACGGTCAGTTCGCATATTTCAATGTATGCGCTGCCAAAGGTTCGGGCACGCCGCAGCTAACTGTAACAAGCAGTTTAGATGCGTCAAGTGCGATAAGGACCACATACATGGTGAATGCTCTCTAGGTAAGGAGAGAGTCGAAGACTGGAGTGTACTCTCCTGTGTGCTCTGCAGGAACTCTGGGCATCCCGCCAACTTCAGGGGTTGCCCAAAGTACCAAGAACTGAAAAAGCGAGTCCAGGCCCGCAAACAGCAGTCTGAAGGCGATAGGAGTCAGAAGAGTCGCTCGTTCACAAATTTTGTGGCACCCAACGTGTCCTTTGCCCAAATGGCAGCTGGACCGGGTCAAGCCCAAATAACATTAAACCAGCCAAAGGTAGCCCAAAAGGCACCAGAGGTGGATCTGGACTTAAAATCGATCCTTCTGTCTCTGCACGGAAAGATCGATAAGTTCCACAAACAGTTAAATGAACAAGCGCCCCGAATTGACTTTATCTATTCGGTGTTGTTTGTGGGGTCTGGTGTTCCATAAATCTAATGGCTACGCTGGATGAGGGAAACTTGAAGATCCTTGCTGTGAATGTTAATTCACTAGTCAGGATCGAGAAAAGAACGTCACTTGCCAATTTGTTGAAAACCGAAAACCCGGATGTGCTTTTGGTTAGCGAAACTAAGCTAAATCAGAAGCACAAATTGGGAGTACAAAGACTATCATGTAATAAGAAGAGACCGGCCTCACTCCACTCAAGGAGGTGCGGTTGGAATCTTAATTCGAAAAGGCCTGCGCCATAGGGTTATATATAGCGGGGACGTGCGTAGGTTCCAGTTGTTGGAAGCATGCATCATATGCATTCCTCTCCATAGCCGGAGGAGAGTGTATGTGGTGTCGCTTAACGCACCTGCAGCACCTCCACTCAACCAATTTATGACAGAGCTCGACACTTTTTCGTAGTCTGCAGCTGAACTCGGAGGAGAATTATTACTTCTTGGCCGGAGATATTAATGCCAAACATGCGGCATGGGGAAATGTTACTGCAAATCCCAGGGGCAACCAGTTTCACGACTGGTGGCGCCTCAAAATGATTGAGTACAAACTCGAGTTGTACGCGACGGATATCCCTACTTTCCCAAGAGGCGGTGCTTTCCTGGACTTGGCCTTAACGGACGCAAGACTTCAACTGACAAACATAGACCAATACACGCGGAACTGTTTGCGTGCGTTTGAGTACGATAGTGACCACTACGGACTCGCCGCGGCAATACGGATCCCGAACGAGCAAACGCTGCTGGAGGAGTACGAAGCAGTGTGTTCATTCGATTATCGGAGGGCACAGTGGTCGCGCTTTTTAAAGCGAGATATACGTTCGAGTGGGATCGACCCACCGACAAACAGTAACATGACAAATGATGACATTGATCGGCATTTATTGCAAATGAACGGCGCCATCAATCGAACTATGGAACGAACTATTCCTCGGATAGGACGTTCCCACGACGACCAGACAGAAAAGTACAGAAACCCTACAATCGACGCACTATACCGACAGAAAAGTAGACTGCTCTCGAGGCTTAAACGGCTGTACAGGCAATTTACTGATCGCGACGACCCGGAGGTAAGGATGCTGAAGTCAGAGATCCGAATCCTGAAACAGCTGATAAAAGAAAATTACAGAAAATCTCTAAGTCTGTATTGGGGCAATAAAATTCGGGCTATTAAAACCTGTAGTCCGAATATGTTCCCACAGATAAATAAGTTGTTCAGGAGGAAAGATCACAATGATATTCCTTGTGTTCGAATCTCCCAGATAGCAGAGAACAGACAGACAGTACTGACTGCTGGAATAAGTCCAGAAAGTGTCGCTTCAAACGACGATTTTTTCGTGGGCGAGGACCCACAGGAGAAAGTGGATTTGCTGGGCGCTTGTTTCGAGGCCGTGTATACGGTGAACAATCCTGTTCGCCGTAATGACGACATTGAGAATAGGGCTCTAGTGAGCCACTTCTATCTGCGCACCGAACTTGAGAATTGGCGATCTGAGAATAACGGATTCACCGTGTTCACTGATGAAAACCATGCAAATGCAGTTGTCGCCAATGGCCGAGATGCATCGCGCTTGTTCGTGTGGAAGGAATAAAGAATACAAGGTCGGCGGGGATGGATGGTGTCCCAAACGTCGTATTGCGACACCTGCCTTTGGAGGCTGTAGATATGTTTACCACGCTGTTTAACAATGCGCTGAATAATGCACATTATCCGGCGCATTGGAAGGTAGCTGTGGTGCACCCTATCCCGAAAAAATGTAAAGATAGGACGAACCCTGCCAATCTCCGGTCAATTAGCTTGCTTCCGAATATTAGCAAGGTCTTTGAAAAGATTGTCAATAGAGCCCTGTTAAAGTGGGTCGAGGACAATAACATAATCCCGGACAACCAGTTTGGTTTCAGAGCGAGGCATGACACTATTCATGCCGCGTCGAAACTGGTTTCCGACATTCAGTGGAATAAATGCAAGAACCAATGCACGGGTGCTTGGCTGGTTGATTTTGAGAAGGCTTTCGACACCGTATGGTTAGAGGGACTTTTTTACAAGTTGACCAGGCGGGCGATGCACAAACCTTTGCTATATGTAATTTATAATATGCTTATGGGAAAGAAGTTCGTTGTCAAATGTGGCAACGTGACTTCGAGCAGAGCCTTTGAAATTAAAAACGGTTTACAGCAGGGGGCGGTCAATTCTCCGATCCTGTTTAACATTTACACGAGTGATCTGGTGGGTTCACTCAGACATGCTATAGCGTATGCCGTTGATTTGGTGGCATACAGATCAGGTCCTAAAATCGAGGTCATTAATATCCTTTTGCAGCGTGACTTCGATCAAATTAAGCGATATTGCGACGACTGGAAGTTGAAAATCAACTTTCAGAAGCCGTAAACAATCTTGTTCAGAACTCCATTGGCTGGGACCTCTAGGGATACCAGAAAAAACTGGAAAAAATTGGCCATTATTGGACAAAATGGGCAGCCATCTGTATTTCGATAGACATATAGTTGCGATAGGCTACATAGAGAGAACGCTCCGGTCTGGCTGTATCCCGCCAGAGGCATTTATTCATATTGATGCAAAAGGGCTGGTACAGACGAGGGATGGTATCCCGGTATTATACCACCGCTACCGCAGTGCGAGAGATAAACGGCTCATCCGCGGCGAGGACGTCGCCAATGCTCATGAGCTCCTCCGTTTTAGTACCGCAATAGCGGAGAGGGATAAATTCGATACGGAAAAGCAATTTGCCGAATTTTTGTGGCTTTTTGAGGGTGGAGGGTTCAACATGCCCTCCCAAGATGGTGCGTTACTCTAGGTAACATCCTCTTGGTTTGTAAGATAGACTAAATTAGCTAGGGCGTTTCTGGGAGGGGCCGGGCTCGCCAACTTGTGGTGGTGCTTCCGGGAGGTGATTGATTCTGTAAGGCATCAGTCAGGTCACGGCGGCGCGTGTGCACGTTGACGACTGCCAGGCGCTCGGAAAGCAATTGGGATTTTGACCACTTGTTTCGTAATGCAACGAGTGCTCAGAATCCTAATTATAGTTAGAATATGTTAAGTAGTTTGTAGTTTGTAATTTGTTTTTTTATATAAAAATATAAAATTTGATAAAGATGCCGAGTTTTCTTAAAAATTTTCTCGATGAAAACATAATATGTAAGATTAGTTCGTAAAATAGTTTTTAGGCCGAAAGGCAATAATTATAAGATAGAGTTAAGTTTAGGGCGTCCGCATAAGGATCAATAATCTAGAATAAGTATCCGGTTAATTTTAAGTTAAATTTAATCATTTTTGTCTAGTATGTAAGTTGATATAAGCTAATAATTAATAAAAATGAATTTAAAAGAAGAAAAAAGAAATTCATCGATCTTTTGATATCACCCTAACGAACATAAATGCTGGTTCGAGCCTGGTTCAAGTCTTTTTTTTTTGTTTTTATTTTTTTGATAATAGGCTTGTTGCGTGTACTTACTTCTTTAGTCGAAGCTCGTATTTTTACTCCGGGTCGCATTTGATCGTGAATTTATACCGCGCATTGCATCCAATCTCCCAACCTAATCATACGAGACACTTTCCAGCTCCTCAAACTATACCATCATCCAGAATTCATTTCACATTCATCATCCTCAAATAAAATAAAATAGGCATCTGATGTCAGAACCGGGTGACAAGTCATTGCTATCGCTCTCAAACTTTTGGGAATATTTCAATTTATCGACCTACCTAAAATGCGTTTCCCACAAGGTTTCAAAATTATCGACGCGATTAATATGCTTAAAAAAGAAAAGCAAAAAACGGAACAAGACGAGGAAATTGTTGTTGAACGCGGACTTCCGCTATTCATGCTTAGTTTCGAAAAGTCTGAAAACATCGAAAAATATACAACATTAAAACTATCCTAAACATAGTGGTTAAAATTGAACCGATGCGCGAAAGGACTCGTCAGATTCCTCAGTGTAAGCGTTGCCAAGGCTACAATCACACGCACACATATTGCCAAAAAGAGCCGCGTTGCGTAAAATGTGCAGGTAAACATTTATCGAAGGAATGCGCTCTAAGTAGACAAGACCTACCAACATGCATAAATTGCAATGGAAAACATCCGGCAAATTATCGCGGATGCGAAGTAGCTAAAGAACTTCAAAATAGGCGCGACAAAATAAAGAAAACTACGCTACCAATCGCAAATAAAACGAAAAACAAGCCTGAAAACGGCAACAATAAAACCAATGAAGGACGAAAAAAGGCTAAAGAAATGGTCAAAATACAACAACCAAGAGAAGGAAAATTGTTTAGAAAAAAGTCGCCGAACGCTGTTCCACAAACATACGCAGAAGCTGCGCTGCAAAGGACGCGAACAAACAAATAAAACATCTGATCCAGTCTCCCAAGTTTTCTCTGCAATTCTTGCCAGGCTAGAAGAACAGAGCCAAATTAATAAACGTAGCTATGTTTGAAAAACTCGACAAGCTCGAAAATCATTTTCGAAGCACACGTGCAATAATATAAATATGACGGACTTAGTTAAATTAGTGACATGGAATGCGAACGGCCTTCTGCATAAGATGGACGAGCTCGAGCTTATTCATAAATATGATATTGATATTTGTTTGATTTCGGAAACCCATCTGACGAAAGATTCCAGCACAAACATTCGTGGATACATTGCCTATCACGCATATCACCCTTCGAAAAGGGCGAGAGGCGGGGTATCTTTGTTGATCAAAAATACCATTGAACACTCAATCAGTGCAACAATTGAGTTTGACAAACTGCAATTATGCACGGTGAGGGTAAAAATTAAACACATACAAGATGATTTTGCAGCTATCTATTGCCCCCCAAGTGGCATCACAATGGACCTAACCCTGGTCTAAGTGTGTCGGCCTTGTGCCGACAGCCACTCTAACCTAACCTAACATAACCATTGCCCCCCACGTGCAACGATGGAAAGAAGCGATTTTATAAGTATCTTTGACTCAGTTGGACGAAATTTCATCATTGGAGGTGACTTTAACGCAAAACATACCTTCTGGGGCTCGAGATGCATTTCAGTAAAAGGTAGAATTCTTTACGAGGCCGTATAGAATTGGGGGTAGACTTTCATTCCTCAGGTAAACCGACGTACTGGCCCTCGGATACGGCAAAAACACCAGACCTCATTGATTTCTTCATCACGAAAGGGTTGTCGGGAAACTCTATTGTAGTTGAGGAATGCTTCGATCTTTCTTCTGATTTTATATTCACAGACTAACTTACATGAAAACAAACTGGGAATCCTTTAAAAAATACTGTGAAAGTAAAATCGATCTCAAAGTGTCTCTTCGAACACCCCACGAACTTGAAGACGAAGTCGATCAATTTATTGACGTCATACAATGCTCAGCCTGGAAAAATACTCCCCATAAACGGAAAATAACCACAAATTGTGAAATAAAATATCCCTTGGAAATCACTCAATTGTTAAAGAAGAAAAGGAGAGCTCCACAGGATAAAACCATTCTTAACTACCTTTGTAGTAAACTTAAGAGAGAAATTCGAGACTTTAAAAATTGTGAAATTTCTACATATCTTGGAAGCCTAACTGCGGATAAAAGTACAAATTACTCGCTCTGGAAAGCCATGAAAGGCATTAACCCTAGAAAGATAAACTGCGCCTGTTAGGCGCCCGCGAAATATATATATTGCTTTCTTCTTTTAACCGACGCTCGAACAAACTTGTTTTTTTAAGCCAACTCAGTCGTCGATTTATACTTGCGATTGACGGTCGTTCCGGTTCGGTAAGTACCACCGTTTTTCAGTTATGGTAATGCAGTTATGGTAATGCGCTATTATCAGCATATGAAAATTAAATACCGAAGATCTCTAATTTTGTGTTCCTTTTTGTTATGGATTTATAAAAACCTACTTCTCTTTAAAAAACAGAAAAATTAATAATATATGTTTATGTTTTACTTTATTGCTAATAATGTAACAATAAAATGAAACAATAAAAAAAAATATTTATTTAATTTTGTAAAAAAAAACGTTTTTTAATTGTGCGCCTCCCAGGCGCATGTTTATCTTTTCAGTACTAAAAAATAAGATTATCTTTCTAGGGTTAAAAAACCAAAAACGCAAGCGCCACCCATCAGGAAAATCAATGGAGAATGGGCGAAGAGTGACAAGGAAAAAGCCGAAATATTTGCCGAACATCTGGAAGAAACATTTAAACTATTTGATGGTCAAGCGTGGCACCTGATAATTATAGAATAAAAAGTGTATCGCTACCCGAACTACGCTTCGAAATAGAGAAACTAAAATTAAGCAAAGCTCCTGGATATGACTTAATCACAGTACAGGTTCTTAAAAAGTTACCTATGTAACGAACCCCCGAACACCACCATCAGGGAGAAGGAAAAATGGTTGAACAGTAGTTCAGTTGAAACCGGCTAGGCCTCTTCCGGCACATCCATGCTGGCGAAAGCCTAAATCGCTGATGGTAAAGACCCTCCCTATTGAGATTGTGTCCGAGAGTGACCCTTCCACTAACCCTATCCACCCTTATGACCCAAGTTCACAGGACCCTTGAGCCAGTCCGGGCAGACTAGTAGGAGGGGGTGTCCAGGCCTCCTGTGGCTCAGGCATGAGCTCTTCTCCACCCGCTAGCTCAACGGTGGGCGGGGATCATGCCACAAGCCCTGGACGGGGGTTACATTGTTTATTTACATGCCTGAAATATTGAAGACAATTACGAGAAGGGATCTAACACAACCTGTAACCATCCTTCCCTAACAATGAAGATTGCGAGGCCCGAGTTTTGCCTGCTTAACGACCCAGTAATTGTCTCCATAGCGGTAATGAGGAGGAGAGTTAGGTATAGTCTCTCTCCATGAGCTTGCCCACCCCTAGCTAAATGTAAAATTAGCTACCATGGCTGCCGCGCCGCTCTATTACGACAGCCCCTAAAATGATGTCACTCGAATCAAGAAATTGAACCTAGAACTTAACTGACCATACTGCCATCAAACTTGTCGACCGCACTGTAGTTCTAATGCCAGTAGTCGATGACGTCATTCCGCCCTTATCGTCAGCTTTCTCTTGATATATCTGTCCACTGGTCCCACACATCCTTCTTCTAAAATCTTAGCACCTCATGACAAAATTAATTATGTCCGCTTTGGAAAATCCAACAACGACACATCTGAGCGGAAACGGAACGTAAATCAAAATACGAAAGTGTTTCTTAAGACGAATTCTAATTAATCCAAACGTTTATTCAATCTCTCTTAATAAATAGGTATGAAATGTAGGTATGTATGTACCGAAATATCTTTACTTAAAGCTACTTTTAAAAAAAAAATGTAATAACACCCAAAACTATGCATCGTAATATACTAAAATGTTGATAATTGAAAGGTTGGGATATAAATATTAATAGCAGAAATTCATGCCGTGTCAAAAACATATACATATAAATCAATCAGCATATTTCCCAATTTTAATAGTTGGCAAAAAGGTTATTTAAAAGTTTATATTTGTTATCGAATTACTTTTGTTCAGTATGTAAATGTATATATATAAAAGCTGTAAAACAGTAGAACACAATAGTCCAAAAATCATATTTTTTTAATTAATAATTGAAGTATACTACTAGCCAAATTTTATTAAACAAAACAAAAGGTTCTGTCAAAAGCTATGGTTACGTTGGTCTTTAATTCCAATTCTGGATATCAATTTATTGATATTTACTTTACTATTAATATGGCTATTCACGAGACGCTCCTTAGGCGCTCTCTTAATAACTTCAAATTATTTGCTTAAAATACATATTAATAATGAAATACGCAAACATTTGCAAAAACAATCAAGCTACTTTAATAGATTTCGTTCGAAATGGTAATATCATTGAATAACTACAAATAGAAGTGGACACCGCTCATTTTGAAGCGACATACGGACCTTCATTGCGGCGAAAATTTGTATTAACTTAGTGTATGCATATACCCGCTTTTCTAGATTCGTGCATTAGGTAAAATTAATTTCCCAAAATATTCCCATGTTTATTTTTCTTGTAAATAGGTAGCGATGACAACAATTGAATCGTTTATTTCAGAAACAACATAAGTCAATGGAGCATTAACTTTTCAGGAGCAACAAAAAATAATATTGATTTGTATCGATTGGATAAGAATCTATTGAAACTTTAGTTTTTATTTACTTTATTATCCATATTAATATTATAAATGCGAAAGTAACTCTGTCTGTCTGTCTGTCTCGATTGAGCGCCAAAAATTTGGTACACAGATAGTCTATTTTTTTTTTTTTTTTTTTTATTTTATTTCATTTCATAAACAAGCTTAGCTTAAGATTACGAATATATTTTTTTAAGTACAAAAAACAAGAATAAAATAACGTAATAAGAGATAATAAATAATAAATAATAATAGGAAATTAAGCAAGCAATGTAAATAAAATTGACTTAAAACGCTCCCTTGAAATATGAAAATCTACATGTCTACTGATTTCATTAAATGATTTCAGAGATCTAGTAATTGGCTCATTCTGCCCGTAATTTGTTCGATGCCCCACACAGTAAAAGAACTGACGATCCCTTAAAACCCTCTCAGGAGCATAAATAGGTAGCATCGATAAAAGTGCAGGACTCTTTATACGAGAAGATAGAATATCTCTAACAAACATAGTGTCATGTACATACCTTCTTGCGCTAAGTGTCATTATACCTAATAATTGACATCTAGCTTTATAAGAAGGCTCAAAGGGCCAACGCATTTTAAAGAAAATGTATTTTGTAAAACGCCTCTGTACTGTTTCAATGCGATCAGAAAGGTATAGATAGTTAGGATTCCAAACTACATCAGCGTATTCAAGAATTGACCTGACAAGGGCAATGAAAAGGGACAGAAATGTATAAGGATCAGAGAAATCTCTTGAGTTTCTTTTAATGAAACCAACTAGTGAATTAGCTTTAGAAACTATATACTCGACATGGGATACAAATGTTAATTTAGTATCAAGAAGTACGCCGAGATCCTTAATTTTGTCGACCCTTGTTAAGGGTATGGAATCAATACAGTAATTAAAACATTTTTGTATTTGAGATCTATTAAAAGATATAGTTGAGCATTTACGAACATTTAACTTTAAACAATTGCTAACACACCAAGTTGACAAATTGTTAAGGTCAATCTGGATCTTTGCACAATCATCGAAACATTTTATTTTGAGGAATAATTTAAGATCATCCGCATACAGTAGATAACTACAAAATTCGAATTGACGAACAACGTCATCAATAAAAATAATAAATAGGAGGGGACCTAAATGACTTCCTTGAGGAACTCCAGAAGTGCAAGAAATTAATCTAGAGTAGTTATTGCCAAGGCATACTTTTTGAAACCTTCCGATTAAAAATGAAGAAATCCAGTTCAACATTGCTGAATGAAATCCAAAATTTTCTAGCTTTTTTAACAGCAACACATGGTTCACAGAATCAAAAGCTTTGCTGAAGTCAGTGTATACGGCGTCGACCTGGCATCCACTTTCAACAGCATTAATTACAAAAGATGTAAAGTGGACCAGATTGGATGTTGTCGAACGGCCAGAAACAAAACCATGCTGAAACTCAGATATATGCTCTTTTGTGTGGAATTCAAGCTTATTTTTAACAACACATTCAAAAAGCTTTGGTATAGCGGAAAGTTTGCATATACCTCTATAGTTTTCGATATCATTCTTGGAACCAGATTTAAAGATAGGCACCAAAAATGAGATCTTCCACTCATCAAGGAACAAACCCGAACTCAACGACTGATTAAAAATCCTTAACAGAGGTTTGCAGATGGCATTGGAACAGTTTTTTAAAATTATTGCAGGAATCCCATCAGCCCCAGGTTTAGGATTCGGCTTAAGGCCACAGATAGCAGTCTCGATATCATGAACATTCAGAACTAATTCCCCAAAATCAATTTTGGGCATTGCGCATAATTCAGGCAAAGTAAAATTCACTGGGTGAGAAAAGACGGATTCAAAAAACTGAGCAAATAATTCGACGGAATTTTTAATGTCATTAGACGCACAATTCTTATAGAACATTTCCTTAGGCAATCCATTGGAACACCTTTTTTGGTTAATGAAAGACCAAAATGATTTGGAGTCATGTTTAAGTTTGATTTCAATATTATTTATGAAAATATTATATAAAAATGTACTTAAGACCGTAAATTCTCTACGCAACTTAATGAAGATAACTCTATCACTATAGTTTCCAGATTTTTTTACTCTTTTATAAGCTTTGTTTTTTAAGTTTTTCAAGTGCAAAAGTCGCTTATTATACCATGGGGGCTTGGTATTATATTTCCTAGTGGAGCACGGAACAAACAAAGAGAAACCGACATTAATTATTGAGACAAAATGGTTATACGTATCATGTGGACATAGATTTTCAAATTCACTATCCCAGTTGTAAGCGTTAAGATACTCATTTAAACCCGCAAAATTACATTTCAAAAAATTTAAGGAATTAAAAGAGTTTGTTTCTTCTTTTGTGTAAGAGTATAAATTAATTTCAATTAGGATTTGCTTATGATAAATCGAATCAGTCAAAAGAGGAAATGAGACTTCGGAAACTTCTGTTCTAACATCATTAACATTTATAAAAACAAGATCTAATGTTTTGTGAATTGACAATTGCACTAATTTGACATAGATTTAAAGAGAATATACAGTCAATAAGAGCAATTTCGTAATCTTTTATAACATTAAGTGGGATAAGCATTTTGTCTTCATCAGACCAAGACCAATTTACATTTCCAATATTAAAATCACCAAGTATACACAAGATATCAGATTCAGAACAATAGCGACTAATAAATTCAAAGTTTTCAATACAATTTTCGTAAGCATCAAGTTTACTACCAGATGGTATAT
This sequence comes from Portevinia maculata, assembly GCA_949715645.1. Lineage (NCBI taxonomy): Eukaryota > Metazoa > Arthropoda > Insecta > Diptera > Syrphidae > Portevinia > Portevinia maculata. The sequence continues at coordinate 11,701,065 of OX454525.1, read as the reverse complement.
AGGTCGCAATAAAAATAAGTCTTTTACTCGCGGTATTCGTAGAAAAGCAGACCTGATCAGCATATAAATTCGGCAATGGAATCTGTTTGCCAGCAAGAGTCAACAAAACAGCAGCAAGAACTCCTCCACCACGCTCATCAGATGTTTTACAGCGATCATGGCGAAAAACATTATAAATTGACTCATCAAAAATTTCAGTTGACCAGATATCGTTGTAAAGCCAAGTTTCCGTGATTTTAATTACATCATAATCTTTATGACTAGACGCAATAAATATATCAGAGGTCTTCGTTCTGCATCCGCTCGCATTGTGGTAATAAACCTTTAAGGGTTGTTGGTGAATATCACCACAATTAACATTAACATGGCCTAGTTTTTTGCCAGAGTAAAAGAACGGATTTTAACACCGTTCGGTCAAAAGTTTCCATCGTAGACAGTACCATTGTATACAAACTCTATAGTTTAACACTGTACCGAAATTTAAAATTGTAATACTAAATACTCTGCTGAAATTGAATAATTAAAAAAACGACAACCTTTCTTTTATACGTCCGATTTTATTCGCGTCAATATTACAACTGAACTGGTCTCACTCAAAAATGTGTGTGTACCTCTCGCATCGGTAGTCCCTTTTTTTTGTTTCTTTTGTTCTTTATTCTTTTCTTTCCGTTACATTCCTTTAGAATTGTTACAATTCGGCCCTCCTGACCAGAAATCGCCCCGATTTCACCTGGTTTTGTTTTCTTACAATCAACCCATGGTTTGATATTTGCGACCTCCCAAATCCCCTCGTATGGAACCTGACCTAGCTGAAAACCGTCCGCGTCTTTTATTAAATACCTATCATTCTGCAAAACTTTCATTATTTTGTACGGTCCTTTAAATTTAGGTATAATTTTCTTACATATCCCAGCTCTACTTTCGAAATTCTTTATCATCACATAGTCGTTTTCTTTATACGCGGTCTGAACTCTAAGACGATCCTTTGACATTTTATTTCTATCCTGAGACTTTACCATTCTACCTGCGGCCTCAACTCTCATTTTACTTAAATCTCTGTCCATTCTTTGGTTGTCACACTCATTCATACTTTCCCTCAAAAAATCAATGACTACTCCTCTTTGTTCAACTCCAAACAGTAATTCGCTCGGGGTAACACCAGTACTCCCATGTACCGTGTTGTTTAATGCAAATTCTATCTGTGGTAACACCCTGTCCAAAGAAAGGGCCGTACCGGCGCTAGTCATCTTTGCTATCATTGGGCCTAAGGATCTGTTCACTCTTTCGACTTGGCCATTTGCCTGGGGAGATCCCGTGGCGATCTTTATATGCTGTACATTATTTTCCTCCAAAAACATTTCAAAATCTCTAGATGTAAAAGCACTTCCACGATCGGATATCAATATCTTAGGACGGCTATAGTGTGTGAAATAAGACCGCATTGAATGTATCACCTCCCTGGTATTGGTAGAACTTGTAGCGTATAACTTCACATATTTAGTAAATGCGTCTATTACCAGGTAAACATATTTTTTTTTAGCGGTCTTCAACAAAATAGGACCGAAATGATCCACATGTATAGTATCAAAAGGTGAATTACCTTTTGGAATGTTGTGCATTAACCCTTCATGCTTTCCAAACTTTGGTGAGAAAGCAATGCACTTCAAGCAATTTGAAATGTGATCTTTTACCTTTTCCTTCATCCTAGGAAACCAATATGTCTTCATTATAACCCCAATCACCTTTTCGCAACCCATATGCCCCATTTCATCATGATAAACCCGTATCACATTCTCCTCCATACTACGTGGGACATAAAATAAAATACGTTGCCCGACTTTACGATAAACAAGTCCATTCCTCATCTCATAGAAACTACTTTCCCCTTTTTCTAGTTGCTCTCGAATTTTATTTATAGTTTCGTCCTTATATTGCTTTATTGAAAGATTCTGTTCGAATGTGTTTTCTTCCAATATCAAAATATTCGTAGTACGACTGAGTGCATCCACGTGCTGCATTCTACTCCCACCCCGATGCTCGAGTATATAATCGTAATTCTGAAGCTCCAATGCCCATCTGGCTATCCTTGGATTTACTTCCTTCTTGTTCAATGTTAGTGTTAGTGAATTACAATCAGTAATTATCTTGAATCTAAAGCCGTGTAAATATACTCTAAACCTTTTTAACGCACAGATGATTGCCAGTGTTTCCAATTCGAAACTATGATATTTGCTTTCATGTTCGGAGGTCCTCTTGGAAAAATAAAATATTGGATGGAACTTTCCATCTACCTTTTTCTGCATAAGTATGGCTCCAAATCGCAAAGAACTAGCGTCGCAATGCAATTCTGTCTCATCCTTAGGGTCGTATAAAGCCAATATGGGTGCTTCGATCATTTTTTGTTTCAGTTGTTCAAAACAGCGTAATTCTTCCTCACCAAATGCAAAGGCAACATCTTTCTTAACTAGTCTATATAGAGGCCGCGCTATAAGTGAAAAGCCCTCAATAAATTTTCTGAAATAGGAACACAATCCCAAGAAACTATGTACTGCTTTTGAACACTTTGGAACGGGGAAGTTAGCAACGGCTTCGATACCCTTTTCATCCGGCTTAATGCCTTTCCCTGTCACTACGTACCCCAGGTACCTTACCTTTGATTTCATGAACTGACATTTGTCTAGACATAAGTCCAATTTGTTTTGAACTATCCTAACGAATACCTCTTTCATTATTTCCAAATGCTCTTCTACAGTTTCTGTAGCGATCATTATGTCGTCAATGTATATCCTAACCTTGCCTGCCCTTAACAAATCATCAAATACCCGATTCACATAACGCTGAAATTCTGATGGTGCATTCCTTAACCCAAATGGCATTTTCAGGTATTCAAATTGACCTAAGGGTGTCACAAATGACGTATATTTTATTGATTCGGCATGCATACTAACATGATGAAACGCACTTTTTAAATCCAAAAGGGTAAAAATCTTTTTGTTCACCAATCCGTCTAACAAGTCTTCTATTAACGGTATAGGGTAGTTATCCTTTAAAGTTACTTTATTCAACACACGATAGTCTACGCATAATCTTATGTCTCCGGATTTCTTTTTCACCAAGACGATAGGTGAAGAATATTCCGATTTGCTATGCCTAATAACTCCCTGATCCAGCAAGCTGTCTAGTATTACCTGGACCTGTTCCTTTTCAAAGTATGACAATCTACGAGGGGCACAATGGAAGGGCTGTTCATTATTTAAAGTTAATCTCATTTCACATTTTACCTCTGGGATTTCGGGGCGCTTTCTGTTTACATAGTATTTTTTGAACATATCATCAAATTTCTTTTTTTGTACAAAATTGATATCTTCGTTTGATATATATTCTTTACCTTGTTCATCAAATTCAATATTAAATAATTCCTTACATTCTTTTTCATAACTTTCATCAATAAGTTCGTTTCTCTGAATTTTCATTTTAAACCCCCCAATCTTTAGGAAATCTTTTCCCAATATTACCGGACATTGCATTGTTCTATCAGATACAACGAGTAAGTTCATTTTTACTTCCTTTTCTTCACATAAAATTATACACTCAGTTTCTCCGAGAACGGATAATGGACTTTTATTAATCCCTACAAAATTACATTTCTCATTGTTTTCAAATTTTCTTAAGCATACTGATGGAATGAATTTTTCTCGGATGAAGCTGACGGGACTACCGGTGTCGATTAGTGTGCCTAATAAAAATTTATACATATAATTCCTACCTTTCAATATAAAACATAAGTCTCTTACATAATCGTCGTCTGCTTCTTGTCCTTCCATATAGTGGACTCGCTGGACTTTCCTTCTTTCGTTGCAGTTAGCCGCAAAATGTCCCATAGTTCCGCATACATAACAGGATCCGACCTCGCGTTTTGGCTTGCGACACTCGGCGGCGATGTGTCCCAGTGAGTTGCAGTTGAAGCATCTAGTTGGATTTCGCTGCTCGCTGTTCCCAGTATTTGTGGTGTTCGTTGGCCGCGGCCCGGCGTTCGGTGGTTTCGGCAAAGTAACATTAGCAAATGCGTCCAATAACTCGTTTTTGTTAGTGAAGCGATGCATTTGGGCTTGTGCACGCAGCTGCTGCTCTGGTATTCCTTCGATGATGTACTCCACCAATTCCTCATCTGTGATATCGACCTTGCCAGATAGGATCAATTTGTCATGGAAATAATTCTGGAAGTTCTCTCCAAGTAACCACCTTCTCATTTCAAATGATCGGCGCATTCGTAGCCTGCTGATGCGGTTGTCGAAGAGCATCCGCATATCTGCAAGGATTGACTCGATTGGGGCTGTCACAATGTCGGCCCGTGAATGTAGCCATTTGAGAGCCTTTCCTTTTAATTTCGACGCTATGAGAGCTCTCATATTGTTGGCATCTAGTCTGTATGATGATTGCACACTCCTCAGCTGAGACTCCCAAAGCATAAAATTGTCCTCCTCCCCAGAGTACTCAGATACTAAATCCCTCGGCACACTGGCACTAATTTGGTAACACTCGTTTTTAATTATATTGTTTTCTTTTGTATGACACTCTTTTTCATCACTCTGTCCCATTTTCATTTGTTCGTCACTTTGTTCCCCTGTATTATTTTCTGCGCTTTCTTTTTCGTCACTCTTTTTTTCATCACACTTCTTTTCTTTCTCTTTTAACATTAAACACTCATTTTCGCGTTTCAATAACTCAATTTCTTTCTTTTGTAATACCATTTCTTTTTTCAATAGTTTTAACTCTCTTTCCATATATTTCCACTCAATGTCACTGTCACTCATTTTTCCTTTCTTTTGTGTTGCAGCTGTCTGCTCCTCGTCGTCGTCGTCGTCCAACAAATTTGCCTGTGGCTGTGTAGTGCCGTTGTTTTCGCTTCTTACGTTGTCTACATCTGCCGTTTCAATGGCATCACAGCACACATCTGGCGGCTCGCCACGATCCTCTTCGGGGATCGACAGCAAGCGCAACAACAATTCGCTTTTGTTGCCCGTTTTTTTCTTCCCAAGCCTTTCCAGCCATGACTTTAAATGCGACGCAGTGAACTTTCTGTATTGTTCAATGTCAGACATTATTCTTGTTTGTTTTTTTTTTTTTTTAGATATGATTGGATAACACTGTTCACAATCCCACTTCTGAATTTTAACACTGTACCGAAATTTAAAATTGTAATACTAAATACTCTGCTGAAATTGAATAATTAAAAAAACGACAACCTTTCTTTTATACGTCCGATTTTATTCGCGTCAATATTACAACTGAACTGGTCTCACTCAAAAATGTGTGTGTACCTCTCGCATCGGTAGTCCCTTTTTTTTGTTTCTTTTGTTCTTTATTCTTTTCTTTCCGTTACATTCCTTTAGAATTGTTACAATAGTAAAATCATCAACACGATTTCAAAAAGCTCGACCTCCACGAATTTGGAGACAAAAAGGATGGAATAATTGCTACTCAATTTAAGCATAAAATATTTGTATGAGCTTTGAATTAAGGTAAAACGAAGAAAAGAGAACCAAACAGAGCCAAGAGTTTACTTGGTCCTCTTTTCTTCGATGAGGTATTTCGTAAGGATTTCTGTCAAAACTAAGAATTCTATCATTGTATGTAATTTTGTTATCTTGTATGGATATCTCGCATTTTCAACTGATTGCCTCTGGTCGCGCCATATGATTTTCATTCTGGACGTGTAAGTATTTATTTTTCTGTGTAACAGCCGAATACTTTTTGGTAAATAGAATGTATGATGAGAGGCAGATGATGGAAGGGGAAAGGAAACATTTTTCTAAAGGATATTGAATAAAAGCTGATTTCTGTATTTTGGTATTTTCCATCAAACAAGGAATGATGAGTTTATGATTTTTTAGGATTTTGTTATTTTTGCTGTATCTCGTCCAAAAATGCACCGATTTTTATCATTTCTTCAGTATTTGATTCAGAAATATTTAATTTGTGTAGTTCCATTATTCAAAGAAATAGAGTTGGATAAGTATATTTATCTTTTAGGGAATCGATCATATTGTAGGTGGCCTATGTTGAGGCAGGTCACTTGTCATTTTACAGTTTTTTTTGTAAAATATTCGTGATCAGCATCGATAGTAACGTGTATCTACTATCTCAAACTCAAGCTAGAAAGCTGAAATTTTAACCATATACTCTCTACGTGCCCGAAATAATAAATGTTAAGAATTTTTAAAATCTGCCCACCACGGCCGTAGCCAGGACCTAATGTATGGGTGAGTTCCATTTTTTTGGGTGAGCTGACATTTTTTTTTAAAAGCAAGTTAAAATGTATAGTGCAGAAAAATTTAATTTTTATTAAAACGGTAGGTATAAGCAATATCACATTCATGTTTTTAAACTACGAATTAAACGTATATGCTATAGATCAAGAAATGGGTAGGTATATAATGTAATATGTTTTTTATAACACACAAGTAAGTAGTACGAATAACTACTTAGAATTAAAAAAGGTTGTATTCCTCGGTCTTTTTCGGCGAATTTATGTAAAATATTATTTAATTGCAACGAATTCAACCGGTTTTTTTGCAAGCAAGTCAAGCAGCTATAAACGCCCTTAGCTCGCATACCATTGACTCCAAATCAGTCACATTACTGCTTCAATACCCTTCAAATACTGGGATTAAGAAACAAGACCAAATTATGGTGGGTTAAGGGTCATGTCGGGGTAGAAGGTAACGAAAAGGCCGACGAACTGGACAGAAAAGGTACAGAAATACCATTCATAGGTCCCGAACCTTTGTGCTGCAGTCCTAGATCAGCAGCAACGGCAGCTATATAAAGCTCGGAACATAGAAAATGTATCTATCTTTGGGAAAGCATCCCAGGTCTAAGGCGAAATGAGCCATTCGGCCCTTCAATCAAAATGCCAGCAACTGCCTAAACCTAAGCAGGCATGATATCAAAAACTTAGTGGGTTACCTTACTGGTCACCACGGTTTAAGATATCATCTGCATAAAATGAGAATAGCAGACTTTCCTGAGTTCCGACTCTGTCTTGAAGTCCCAAATTGCTCATCTTGTGTAGCATGTCATCGATGACCAATGACCACAAAAGGGGTGAAAGTACTCCCCCTTGTGGGCGGCCCCTTACGGCTGTTACTGATACTGAGGTCGTTCCTGACGAGGCAGTTATTTTGCGACTTTCCAGCATCGCTTTGATCCATTTAATAGTTGGTTTATCTATGTTTCTATGGTACAAAGCATTTGATATGAATTCATATCCCAGTGTTGTCAAAAGCACCCTCAATTTCCAGAAAGGCACAAAGTGCGATCTCTTTGCAACGGTAGGCGTTTTTTATCTCTGTAGTTAGTCTTAGCAGAGCGCCTTCCGTGGATTTGCCCTTTTGGTACGCATATTGGTGAGGGTGCAGAGGCATGCTTTTTGATATGCATTCTCTAATGTGAATGTCAATAATCCTTTCCATTGTTTTCAGAAAAAACGATGTCAAGCCTATCTGACGATATGATTTAGGTAATTCGCTCGGCTTGTTTCCCGGTTTAGGTATGAATACTACGTTTACCTCCCTTCAGGTAACTGGTATATACCCCCAGTTGAAGCTGAACTCAAATAAGGCAATCATGGATGGTAATAAAACTTCTATTCCATTTTGAATGAGGGCTGCAAAAATACCGTCTGTATATACGCAATACGACGTTCATCAATGACTGATCAACGGCTTTCTTTTATAGCATTTGCAAAAAAAACCGTTTGAATTCGTTGCAAATAAATAATATTTTACATAAATTCGCCGAAAAAGACCGAGGAATACAACCTTTTTTAATTCTAAGTAGATATTCGTACTACTTGTGTGTTATAAAAAAACATATTACATTATATACCTACCTACCCATTTCTTGATCTATAGCATATACGTTTAATTCGTAGTTTAAAAACATGAATGTGATATTGCTTATACCTACCGTTTTAATAAAAATTAAATTTTTTTAGACTATACATTTTAACTTTCTTTTAAAAAAAATGTCAGCTCACCCAAAAAAAATGGAACTCACCCATACATTTGGTCCTGGCTACGGCCGTGGTGGGGAGATTTTAAAAATTCTTAACATTTATTATTTCGGGCACGTAGAGAGTATATGGTTAAAATTTCAGCTTTCTAGCTTGAGTTTGAGATAGTAGATACACGTTACTATCGATGCTGATCACGAATATTTTACAAAAAAACTGTAAAATGACAAGTGACCTGCCTCAACATAGGCCTCCTACAAGATGATCGATTCCCTAAAAGACAAATATACTTATCCAACTCTATTTCTTTGAATAATGGAACTACACAAATTAAATATTTCTGAATCAAATACTGAAGAAATGATAAAAATCGGTGCATTTTTGGACGAGATACAGCAAAAATAACAAAATCCTAAAAAATCATAAACTCATCATTCCTTGTTTGATGGAAAATACCAAAATACAGAAATCAGCTTTTATTCAATATCCTTTAGAAAAATGTTTCCTTTCCCCTTCCATCATCTGCCTCTCATCATACATTCTATTTACCAAAAAGTATTCGGCTGTTACACAGAAAAATAAATACTTACACGTCCAGAATGAAAATCATATGGCGCGACCAGAGGCAATCAGTTGAAAATGCGAGATATCCATACAAGATAACAAAATTACATACAATGATAGAATTCTTAGTTTTGACAGAAATCCTTACGAAATACCTTATTGAAGAAAAGAGGATCAAATAAACTCTTCGCTCTGTTTCCTAACCAACAGTTTATTTGATTCTCTTTTCTTAATTCAAAGCTCATACAAATATTTTATGCTTAAATTGAGAAGCAATCACTCCATCCTTTTGGTCTCCAAATTCGTGGAGGTCGAGCTTTTTGAAATCGTGTTGATGATTTTACTATAGAGTTTATATACAATGGTAGTATCACGAATGTCTCGACTGGTATTCAAAGCGGAAGTTTTAGCAATCAATGGCAAATCTTTTTTAGCAGATTTGATAGATGAACCGATCATTTTAATGTCATTGATATTGTTTTGCAAAAAAACTGATAGGTCACTCATTTTTTTAATACATGTTAGCAATGGACTGTTTATGCAATTATCACATTTAAAGAAAACGTTGGCATTCGTTTTGATAACTACAACGTCTTTTTTATGGATAAAAGAACAATTTATGTGTGTAAATAAACCACATACATCACACGATAAATAATCATCAGTATCAGATATTAGATTTACACACTTATAACAATTAGAAATCATTATGATTAAACAGCAAGTTAATACGCGTGCGTTGCAGGCGACAATCAGATTTTGAGTGCGAATGGACATAGGCTACTTCTTACCGCGGGAAAACGCTTCATCCGCTGTCCAGAAGCGGTGATCTAAGCTGATATCTAAGAAAAGTTGTAACTCTCGAATGATTTCTAGCTCCTAGTTTTGGAATGACTCATCCAAATGAAATAGGATTTTTTTTTAATATAAGGTTCAATTATGTACAAAGATTTTAAGATATAAATCTTTGTAGGTTATCTTTGTAGATTATCCTGAAGTTGAACAATAAGCATTAAACTATACATTTTATACAATTCAAAAAAGTAAAATGTTCGATTGAAGCTAGATCGTTGGATTTTCCCAGCGTTGAGTGAAGGAAAATTTGTGTGTGTGTGCGGCACAAATCTGTTTCTCTACCTGTACCTTTTGTGTAATGTGCTTTTTCTTTCTTTTTTGTGCACCTTTTGCAGTCTGTGTTGTTTTTTTATGGCGCATGGCCATGGGATTGAGAAAGATAGGGTATGAAATGTAAATTAGATTGAGAGGGAGTCACACTCAGAGTATATCCATTATAATGAGTAGGGATACTCTCGACGTTTTCTTTATCAGTTCTTATCAGCAAGTATTTTGTTTTAAATTTGAGAAGTGGCAAACTGGCGAAGCAAAGCGAGCACGGTACAGCTAGTATTTCATAATTTGTATTCTTTTGCTGGGCTTGAAACATGGCCTTAGAGTGTGAAGCCACTACATTGCACATATTTTCCAAATTTGTTACTAGTTCAGAACTATATATTTAAACTGATATAGGCTTCTTTTTTAAGACAGTATTAACTTTAATTTTGAACAAAAGACAGGACATTTCATTGAGTGGTTTATTTGTATTCAACTGAGAAAATACATTCCGCAATTAGTTAACTAAGTTCTTAAGTCACTTGAACATTGTAAATAACAAATGATCACGATTGGAGGAAAGCACATTCCTCTGGCTGGTACGCATTTGTTGTTTAGAGATATAGTGTTTTTTTTTTTGGAATCCAGTTTAAACTTTGATTTTTAACAGAACACATGTAATTTTATTAAGCAACCATTTTTTTGTGCTCAATCGAGAGAATACATTCTGCATTAGTTATTAAGTTCTTAAACACACTTGTTTTGCGAACACGGTCAGCAATATAGCCAAAAGCGGTCTCACGTGGTCGAATATGTTGGGTGTATTTTACACAAATGAAAGTGTAATACAGGTGATTTATGTTTACTAAAAGTCTACCTCGCCTACAAATCTATGGGGGGTTTTTTTTTTTTTTTTTTTTCTTTTTTTTTTGTTAATAACAAAAAGGAAATCCAAATCCCAGAGCACTCAGACTCGGTAACGGTCCATTGTACTTTTGGGGCTTATTGAAAGGTTAGCCCAAGCCTAGTGGAATTGGATGGCTGAAAAGACTTAGTGTTGTTTATACCCTATTCTAAGGGTATATTAATTTTGACGCATAGTTTGTAACATACCTTAATATTGCCCGTAGACCCCTAAAAGTTCCTATATTTATTTATGATCAGCATCGATAGTAATGTCGATCTAGCCATGTCCGTCCGTCCGTCCGTCTGTCGGTAAAAATTAGGCCTTTAAACTGGACCTAGAGAGCTGAAATTTTAACCATATACTCTCTAGGGTCCCGAAATAATCAAGTTTACGAATTTTTGAAATCCGCCCACAGACACGCCCACAAACTCAAAAAAACAAAATTTTGGAAAAAATCTAATTGTGAGGTAGAAAGCTGAAATTTTTTATATATGATCTATGACTCCTAAAACTACTCGGAATAAAAAATTTTCAAAATCCGCCAACTGACACGCCCACAAATAAATAAAACAATTTTTTTGAAAATCCAAAGTTTGAGCTAGGGAGCTGAAATTTATAATATATACTCTCTATGGGCCCTTTATTCTCATGTGTTAATTTTTTTTAAATCCGCCTACTGACACGCCCACAATTAAATAAAACAATTTTTTTGAAAATCCAAAGTTTGAGCTAGGGAGCTGAAATTTATAATATATACTCTCTATGGGCCCTTTATGCTCATATGTAAATATTTTCAAAATCCGCCAACTGACACGCCCACAATTAATTTTTTTTTTTTTGAAAATTCAAAGTTTGAGCTAGGGAGCTGAAATTTATAATATATACTCTCTAGGGGCCCTTTATTCTCATGTGTTAATTTTTTTTAAATCCGCCTACTGACACGCCCACAATTAAATAAAACAATTTTTTTGAAAATCCAAAGTTTGAGCTAGGGAGCTGAAATTTATAATATATACTCTCTATGGGCCCTTTATGCTCATATGTAAATATTTTCAAAATCCGCCCACTGACACGCCCACAATTAATTTTTTTTTTTTTGAAAATTCAAAGTTTGAGCTAGGGAGCTGAAATTTATAATATATACTCTCTAGGGGCCCTTTATTCTCATATGTTAATTTTTTTTAAATCCTACTGACACGCCCACAATTAAATAAAACAATTTTATTGAAACACCCAAGTTTGAGCTAGGGAGCTTTTTTTTTTTTTGATAAAATCCTTTAAATGTTATATAACAAAATATGTAGAGCGTTCTTAACAATTCAACCATACTTAGACTTTTGTCACGCCCACTTATGAGGGATAGGAATAAGAATAGAGTATCCAGCAGTTCGCCCAAGCAGACTGTAGCCCGTCCCTATGTTTTTTCTAAAGAGCCGACCTGAAAATTAAGATCAGACATTCACTGTGTCCAGTTTAAGATTAAATTTATTGCGTCTTTCTTATCCTATTTATACAAAATTCTTATTCTAATTATTTACACCTATTCACTAATACTATAAAATAAAATGCTTGTTGCAGCAGTAATTCTCAAAATCATAAGTGTTTCAAATTTGCCATCCGCCTGTCCAATTTGACACCATGCATAACGCGGCTCAAGGTGAAGCGGAACCATAATCTCATCGCTTGCAGCTTCGTTTGAAAATTGTGTGGATGGATAGTAATTCCAATTCCATCGTCTGTGGCTGGGGGAAGCCCTTGTGTGAACTTTGAGTTGTTGTTCTAGTTGCCACGATTGGCGTCTGGAATTGTAATCTATGAAGTATTGAATATAATTACATATAGAGTTCTTCGATCCGGATGGTAGTTATATAATTACAGATGTAGTATATGAAGATGATGCACTAGCATCGAAGATAGTTCCGGTATTGCAAAGTAAGAATGTTTGCGTCATAGTTTTTGTCTTAATATGTGTCTTAGTTTGTGCATCCATCATATTACATAGGTGATGTTAATATTATCTGTCATGGCGACACCGAATTCAATGAAGATTCCAATGCTTGCGAGTATGACGATTTTTCCTGGTTTTAATTTTAATAGAATTTTAATAGAATTAGAGAAAACATAGAAAGAAAAAAACCGATTGAATAACATAATATACTTACAGGAGCAAAGTTTGTCCAAGAAAATTGAAATAAAAACTGGATAAACTCGTGGCTTCAATGGCACAGTGCATGAGAAGACGCTGGTCTAGGTTCGAATCCCAGTGGAAGAAATGGAATTTCGGGATAAAATGAAGGAAAAAGACAGAGCAGCACCACAGAAGGGTCGATGATCGGCTGTGGCTAACCGTGAAACAGCGCTGTAACTCCAGCCGTCCACTTAACGTGGTAAGGAATGTAAGGTTATTCATTCAAAACAAAATTCCATGTTCCATTGAAAAACACAATCAAGAATTGATCAAGCACACCATGCGGGTCTTTTATGTCCGAAAATAAATGTAATTAACTCCAAGGCAAAATGTACGAAAAGAAAACTAAAAAAATTTGATATAAATTTATTTATTTCATTTCATCAACTGAGGTACACTTGGTCCTCTAATGGATTACATACATACTTAATTCGACAAATTATTAACATACTTAATTAACCTCACCAAAGTTTGTTAAAAGTATAAGCAATTGATTTTTGAACGTATTTCTACTTATATTAGAGTGAAGATCAATGAGATTCCCAATTGAATTAGCTTCTCTTAAGCATCTAGTTATTGTTTCATTATATCCGTATTGTACTCTATGCATAGGCTCAACAAAAATATTTTGATTTCTCAATGGTATCACGGGTCTTCGATATCTGATCTGTGTAAGCAGGTAGGTAAGGACAATTTATATGTTTAGCTATTAGGTCTCTCACAAACATGATCGAAAAATACCTCCGCCGAATACATAAAGGCAAAATTCCAATCAGCTGGCATCTGATATTATATGGTGGCAAGTCGATAATCCAATTAAGCTTTTTTATCGCAGCTCTAGTAAACCATTTTTGAATCTTCTCTATCCTTCTAGAGTGAACCATATAATATGGATTCCAGATAACAGAGCAGTAATCTAGGGAAGACCTCACATATGCAAAATATAGGTATTTAAGGGTATGCGGGTCAGAAAAATCTTGAGAGTTTCACAAAATAAATCCCATCATTGACCTGCATTTTGTGACGAGGTAGTCTATGTGACTATTGAAGTTGAGTTTATAGTCAAATAATACGCCTAAGTCTTTTTTGGATGCGATGCTTTCCAAAGGTAGATTTGTTATGCTGTAGGTAAACTGAATTTGTTCCCGTTTCCGGCAGAATGTAAGGCTATTGCACTTTGAAACATTAAGATTTAAACAGTTAAGTGTACACCAATCTGATAATCTATTGAGGTCATCCTGCAACAATAAACAGTCCTGGGGTGATTTAATAGATCGAAAAATTTTCAAGTCATCAGCGAACATTAAGCATTCAGAATTAAGGATGACATTGGGAATATCATTAACAAATAAAAGAAACAACAAAGGCCCAAGATGGCTGCCTTGAGGGACTCCCGAAGTAGCGTCAATGCGATCTGAGACAATACCATTAATCCTAACAAACTGCGAGCGTCCTCTTAAGTAAGAATTGAACCATTCTAAGAGACTTGAGTGAAAACCATTGTTACGCAATTTATTAAGAAGAATATCGTGGTTTACCCGATCAAATGCTTTTGCAAAATCTGTGTAGATGACATCGCACTGCATACCATTTTCCATGTTGTTTGCTATAAAATTTGTTAAAATTGTCAGATTAGTCTCTGTGGATCTTCCAGCAATAAAACCATGCTGATACGAAGAAATTGTAGACTTAAGAAGAGCTGTAAGTTTACCACAAACAAGTTTTTCGAACAATTTCGGGATAGTGGGAATTTTCGATATTGGACGATAGTGAGTAACATCTTGTTTGGGAAAAGATTTATAAATCGGTGTTATGAATGAGCTCTTCCAAGCATCTAAAAAAATTCCCTGCTCCAAGGAACTATTGAAGAGCATATGAAGTGGCACTGAAAGCTCATCCGCGCATCTTTTTAAAATAATGGGAGGAATACCATCAACGTCTCCTCTCATGTCGGATACTAAATCGGACAGCGCAACTACTACTTCAGAAATAGATAAGTATATGCTACCAACGTTAATAGAATTCGTGGAGTAGTCAGATATCGTACCTGCTCGTAAGATAGGCGTATTATTTGAATAAACAGATTTGAAATGGCTAGCAAACATGTTGCAAATAACTGAGAGGTCTGTTGACAACTCGCCATTATACTTCATACTATTAGGAATTCCAGTCGATTGTTTTTTGCAATTGATGAAACTCCAAAATCGTTTACTATTGACTTTCAGGTCTGATTCCACTGAAAGGACATATTGCTTATATAAAAATTTGTTAAGAACTTTAAAATCTTTTTGAAGAGTCCTATATTTCAGAAGTAATTCTCGATCAGAAGATGATTTGCGCAATTGTTTATCTTGTTTTTCAGGTTATTTAGATGGATTAATCTTTTATTAAACCATATGGGCTTTGAGTTTCTCCTAACTTTAACCTTAGGTGTGTTTACGTCGATTATGTCATTGACTATCATGATCAGGGTATTGTATGAGTGTTTCAAGTCTATGCCATCAAATATTGAAGACCACGCAATACCATTTAGACAATTTTTAATATTACCAAAATTGGCTCTATGAAAATTGTACTTAAAGTTTGAAACAGAAATTGGCTTAACAAATTTGTAGAACTGAAAATCTAGGCTTAATGCAACATGGTGGATTGAATCTGGCACAAATGGAAGGATACATTTACTAATGTTGACGTTAAACTCAGTATCGACAAAAACTAAGTCAAGAGTACGGTCTAAAGAATTTTTAATATTATTAATTTGCCGAAGGTCAAATTGTGCAAAAGTATCAACTACTTCACTCTCAAAATCAAAATTTACATTAAAAGGAACGATTTTTAGGTCATCGGAATCAAGTAACCAATTTAAATTCGGCAAATTAAAATCCCCCATAATGAGGATATGCTGATTATCATTCAAGTTATTTAATACAGAACAACAGTTATCTACATGAAGTTTATATAATTCAAAAGAACTCTTTGGTGGGATATAACTTACGATACAATAAATGTTTTTGGTGTTGTCAATTCTTATCTTGACTATTATTTGGTCAACATCTAAATAATCGGATAAGTGGGGTAAATCAACTTCTACAGCATTCAAAGAAGCACGAACAGCAATTAACACTCCGCCGCCTCTCTCGGAACCAGTCAACTCTGCACATCGATCTTTTCGGAATACCGAGTATTGCTGGTTATTAAAAATTTCGGCATTATGATGTTTGCTAGACAGCCAAGTTTCGGTGAAAGCCATGACGTCATATTGTAGCGAGGAGGAAAAAAGTAGGAACTGATTGAGTTTAGTTCGAAGACCTCCAATATTTTGGTAGTACAGATGAAAGCTTTGAGGATAAGGCGATGAGTCCGAAGAACTTAATCGTTTTTTGGATGGATACTGTCCGGGACGTTTAAAATCGCTTCCTTGATCAATGTTGCATTTAAAGCATTAGGTACCTTTCTCGGTCGCTGTACAAATTCATGCACCAAAGTTCCATCAGGCCAAAAACCTTTCGCAACGATTTTGACAAAGTCAATTTCATTTAGAATCAATTTAAAAGACGAGATATCCCTTGGTTCATTGAATTCATATTTAAAGCACTTTACGGGCGCTGAAGCTGCAGAGATTTTACTTTTGATGTATTTTAAAATATCGTCTACGGTGGTAGTAGCCGCAATACTTAATCATATATAACAGTGTTACCTATTAGAACTGTGCATACATATTTGTTAATAGTGTTGTTTTATTTTTATGCGTTTCTTCGAATTATATCAATGAATTTGAACTTTGTATTTATAATTTTATTTATTTTTTAAATACCTACCTATCGAAATAAAATTGAAAATTGTACCTTTATTATATAAAAATAAAAGCACAATTATCAGAAAAGGTTCTCAGCTCATACATATCATACCTTACCTATGCACCTACATTACATACTTTGAAAAACAAAATAATATCTAGGTATAATTATTCATATCTGCAATCATTATGATAGCTACATATGCATATGTATTTGATTTTTATAATCGCAATGAACATGAAAACAACATTTTCAAATCTAACAAAAATTCCAAAAGTAAAAAGGAAATAAAAACAATCGAAGCGTAACGACCGGTACCGACAGCAACGATAAGTATGAAATATCCTACCTTAAACTGGTTAATAACAAAAAATTACCCATCCGGCATTCCTTGAGGGATATTTTTGTTGGGATATTATACATTTTTATTTTTATCCAATCCATTTCACAAACCCGCACAAGCGATTACAGCGACGTATGGACCGCGTAGCGGATGTTTGCTTCGGTGCCGTTTCTATTTGTAGTTATTGAATGACCGAACCATTCAGGGCGGGTCAAAAATAATTTAAAATTTATCAATAATTATCTACGTACAATTCCTACATTGTTTGTGCAATAAGAATTTTCGTCGCTCTCCTATAAAATGCAGTAAAGACAGTATGGTACGGGGCCGTGTCTATGCTTAGTAAATTAAAGAACCTATAAGTTTATAAACCGTGGCGTGCGTGACTGTCGCAACTCTCCGCACGGTCTCAGTGGATAAAGGCACCAAAGCACACGAGGTGAGTCGTGTTCCCTAGGTTCGCGTATTTGCTGTTCTCACTGTTATTCAATAACATATGTTCTCGCAGATGGCGTGGCGGAGACTCTCAAGGAGGTCTCCTATATTATTTTCGATTGAATTTATTTTACTACACTAAATTGCACAGATTTACTACACACAAAACACTAGATTAATAGAAGGGTTCGAGACGGCACTGTTACACAACTCCGAAGATTTCAATATCTCGACGGTGTCGACTCGCTATTACCAAAAGATTAACTTCACCGGTTTCCTATGGTGTGCAAACCATATAAAATGGTTAAGATATATTATATTTGTTGAGTATGTAATTGCCGATGTTGTTGTTGTCTCAGCGCTCGAACGCTCTTAACAGATAACTGAAAACTCGTATCTAAACTATCTCGACTATTTGCAGATGTGAATAGGTGAACACACGAATATATGTAATGCGAATATAATGATAATATCATATACGTAATTCGAACAAGAATAAAAAGGAGAATATACGTATTAGTATTATATTATAGTCTTAAACTAGCTTACGGGCTTTATATATATCGCCAACTGATGATGGTGAAGTTGATATCTTTATGCTGCGGGTGCACTCTCACTTGTCGAGATTTGGTGTCCCGATCTCGTGCTGCTGAAGATGATGGGTGCCGAATCCGCTTGTGGATTGGGACACTGTCCGTATACACGGGTGTTGATTTTCTCGCTGTTCTAGACGGCGCGGTGAGTACAGTTTTTTGTACGGGCTGCCCGCGGTCTGTTTCTTCGAAATTATATCTTGTTGTACGTCGCTGGTTATGAGTATGTTGCTACCGTCTCACTGACGTGCGATCGAGATTAAATTCTCGCGAAGGTGGTTATGCTTTTTATTGTTTCAGTATTTTATGATGTCGTAGATGTTGGACTCTGCATTGATTTCAGTGCTGTGGCGCTAGTACTGATGACGCCGCACTTTTGGGGGTTTTCGTAGCTGATGAACTCTGCATTATTTTCGTGGCTTGGTGTTACAAATATATGTTAGGGGCCGTGCCACAAGGATGGTGATACATGTGCCACAATGGATTTTTTTTTTTTTTTTTTTTTTTTTTTATAGAGTTTCTAATATTACTCCCAAGCCATAGTAATATTATCGTTACTCTCAGCAAGCTGAGAGTTACCTATCCTGGTTAAAAGCACGAGACTTGGAACCAGAACTAGGCTCGGACGAATAATAGGGGTAGGTGGAAAATCGTACATGCGAATCTTTCTCACTTAAGATAAGAAAACAAAAACCACCTTCCTTCGAAACCTGCATACTACAACTAGGTTATTCCTATCTAGTAGTTTTATTTAAACTGTAAATTACGCGTTTGGCAGGCAGCTTCCCAGTGGAGGCACCTGCTAATACCGCCATAAGCACGCGGTTACATCTTATTGCGCTAATTCAAATGGTTTTATCCTTTGTAATCGGCGCACTAGGTTAGTATCGTCTCGAATTTGTAGCATGGTGATATTGCAATGACCGTGAAGGCGTGTCTGTTGTTTGCAGGCAAAATGTTTTATTTCATCTTCGACGGTAGCCATAGTTAGGTCTCTGTGGATATCAGTGTTTCTGATAAACCATGGTGCATTTACTATTTTTCTTAGCACTTTGTTTTGAAAAGTTTGTAAAATTTTGATATTACTGGATTTGGTACAACCCCAAAGTTGTATACCGTATGTCCAAACCGGTTTTAGTACTTGCTTGTATAAAAGCAGCTTGTTCTGCATGCTGAGTTGGGAAAATCTACCAAGCAGCCAGTGCATTTGTTTACATCGAATGGCGAGCTCTTCGCGTTTCTTCTTGACGTGCGGTTTCCATTTTAATTTCGCATCGAGTGTCATACCCAAATATTTTGCCTCGTTTGCGTACGGAATTCGTACCGAATCAATGAAAATGGGTAAGTTGTCTACCTTTTTATAAGTAAAATTCACGTGCGTTGATTTGGCCTCGTTGAGAGCAATACGCCAAGTCTTTGTCCAATCACAAATTTTGTCAATAGAACGTTGGAGTTTATTAGTTGCTGATTCAACGGTATTACTGACCGCTAATATAGCTGTATCGTCTGCAAATGTGTGTGCCACAATGGATGGCGATGAATTTGCCACAAGGATGTTGCAACGTAGCCTCCCTGGATAGTGATTCGTGCCTCAAAGATGGTGGATGATTTTTGCCACAAGAAGCTATAGCTATGCCACAAGGATGGCCGTCGTCGCATGTCAAATTGTTGCGCTTGCAGCCGTGCATGCGCTTAGCGATATGATTCACCCGCTAATTGTATGTTGCTGCTGTCGTTGCGCCCGATTTGGAATCGAAGATCGTCCTGAGTCGCCTGAGGACAAGTTAAATTATAATTAGCACCATGCTAAATTACGATTGGGGATGCGGGACGTAGAAGGAGAATAATTGTATGCATTTACTCTGATCTTTTCTTACCTGAATAATTTCACCTATTCGATGCGATGATTATGTGGTGTGCTGGTGCAGTTATTTGCATTTGCACGCAATAGATTACACTTGCATATTTGTAGGACAACTTATGCCGACGACGGCCATCACGAAAAAGACTGAACAAGCATTAGCAAGTGGTATTTAATCATGTTGGTCGGTACGGCTTCCGCCTATTTTCGTTGACTTTGGTGGGTCGCGGTTGGCACTACCTGTCAAAAGTTTCGTATTGCATACCTATTGGTGGATGTGTTGGCGGATCGAGGCCGTTGAATGCAAGGTGGTGGTCGATGTTCAATCGAGTGTTTTTCTTGGTGATCCGAGTATTGCATCGAATAAAAGTAAGTATTCGATACGCCGCGGCGGCGTGGAAAATACATCCCTTACAACATAATTTCCTCTCCAACCAGAAACTGTCTACTCGTATAGTCGCTTAACTTACGAAATTAATATAGTTCGCTTCATATATACACATATAAAAAATATTTTGACTTACCGACATACGTAGTATTGATTCTGTCGTTTTTCGTTTTTTTTTCTGATCTGACGTTCTGGTCCAGGGGTGAGGTAGAAGATGTGCACATATTCGCCGCCCGTGGAGTATTTACCTTTGGTTTGAAAGTATGATGTGTGTTGCTATCTATACACTTGTTTGAATGTCTTGCACTAAATAGGGATAATAAATGTATATATATATTTACTAGCGAACTTTACATTAAGTTAACCAAAATAAACTACTATACTTATCTTTAGATCAGGTGATGGGAGTATTTGCAAGATGTTGAGGATAAGGAGGGAATCTCAGGTGATGGGAGTTACCTAACATAAGTCTGCGACTGCTGCTCCGGATGAGGGTGCTGGACGCTGCTCCAGTTCGTTTCTGATATAAGCCACAAGCTGGCCAAGCGATCAAAATGGTTTGTGGTTCGGCTGATGTAAGCCACACGGTGGCCAAGCGATTGAAATCGTTGGTGGTTCTGCTGCCGGTGATGTTTCAATTACGTGACGTGAGCGATAAGCTCAATAACACCCAGGTATGCGATCGAACTGCTAGTGGTTATCTTTGCGGTTAAGGTGATGAGATTAGGAAGGTGTGGCGATGGATTGTGGATCAATCTTCTGGCGTAAAGGTAAATGCACCCTATAACTCGCCGCCACAAATTTTCATTTCTTCCACTTCCGATATTCGTGACATGTTTTCTACCCTTGTGATTAACAGGTGATCGGTGGATCCACTAAAACCACTAGCAGAGACTCCTAGGAGGAGTTTTTTTTTTTTTTTGGGACTGAGTTCTGTGGCACCAGAGGACTTCAGATTCCGGCTTTGTCGTAAACAAAATTCGACGTGTGGCAAAACGGGTCGGTCTCTGAATTTCTGCCCACCCAATGTGAAAACTTTTTTTTTGTTTATTGTCCAGTCTAAAATCTGGTCCTTTAATTGACCACTGGATGCGTTTTTTTCGATTTTTTTTTCTTTCTTTTATTTTTCGCTTTTTAAAAAAACCATCAGAAGAGAGAGAAGAGAAGAGTATTACCATCTCTACAATGAAGCATATCATTAAGGGTTTTTCTATGGATTTTTTCAAAGAACTTGCGGTTTTGGTGCTTTTGAGAACGAATTATTACGTGCGGTGTTGCCTTTCGGTTTTAATTTGATTGTATTTGTATTGCACAGCTGCACAAGTACAGTTTTTTTTACCATCTGTTTAGGTATATGACATTGGGTCGTGGTTATATAATTTTGTATTCTAATTGCCTGATTGTGTCTACTTTTCACAATATACATACAGCGGAAAGGAATGGGAAATGTTTTTAGATAATCTTGCTGATTGAGTTTATGTCGCAAACTGTTTAAATAAAAAAAAAACATAAATACATCCTTTCATCTCATTATGTACCTGTTTGTATGATGTCTTTGTTTTTCCGATGAATGACGCCTGTTTTGCTAATGAATACGGTAATTCCAAAAAGGAAGATCTCAAGTTAGGTAGGGATGCAATCATACAATGGGTTACTTGAAATCGTTAAACGTTACAAAGCCAAGTATGAAACATACGTCGTGGATGAAATGGCTCAAAATACTGTGACCTTAATCCAATAGAATTGGTTTGGGCTCAAGTAAAAGGGTTTGTAGCAAGCCAAAACAAGTCTTTTAAAATGTCTGAAATAAGAGACTTACTAACGACAGCACTTACAAGGGTTGACAAGGAAAAATGGCATCGATGTGTTCAACACGAGAGCAGTAGCAGTAACTACTCATCGGATTAGTTGAGTAGTGATATTAGAAATTAGTATTTTATGTTTTACAATATTTATAATGAATAAATTGGATTACAGTGATATATTTTGTTGATCTACTGGATATACCCTTAAAAAAACGCGCCTATTATTATCTTACCAGAAAAGGAAAAAGATAAATGGAATTTATTTAGTTCCGCAATATTTTTATTGGAAGATGGTAACCCTATAGAATTGTTCTCTGAGTTATGGCGAATTATCATACACACTACGGCAACCCTGTGAGAGCTTTAAAGAGGGACCGATTTATGTAAGTCATTGCAACCAGACTGAGAGACAAACATCCTATCTTCCCTGTACTGACAATTTTTGTTTGATAGAGTATAGAATTAGTTTCAACAACAACAAAAAAACTACCAACTGACAGCTCAAAGACGAGCACGACTCCTGTTTATAGGCTCGCCGTGTGTCTCCCTTGCGGGTTTTTTAGTCACACAACCTCACCGTTCTTCTTTCTTCCTTTTGCTATGTCCATCACGCCATAATGGCAAAAAAAATCTCAAAAATAAATAAAAGTATGCTAGTACCCCAGCTGCATCCTACTTCCTCAAGCTATCCCCTTCTAATCGTTCAAAATCTGAGATGGGTAGTCTTCTGACCTGCTCTCTTCTTGTGGAGAAAATTTCGAAGTTTAGTTACTTAGGAAAGAAAATCCCCCTAATTTCGCCTGGTCCATTTCTTGACTTATGATCATATAAACATCGCCTACTTTTAGGAGAACGTTAAATTCGACCAGAACCGGAACTGGAATGCGTTTCCCACACAATTAACTGAGAGGGTTATAATTCCTTGATCCTGATCATAAACTCGACGTAATGGAAAGAAGATACTTTTTCTGCAAAATAATTTATATTTATTATAGTCCGAAAACCATTTTATATTAATTTTACAATCCAGCAATTAGTTCCAAAGAGAAACAAAAACTTAAGTTATTTACAACAAAATACGATAATATTAAAGGAATTTCATAGCCAACAACGTCAATACCAACAGACCACTTCCCAAGACTAGACTTGTGGTGAATTCGGCGGATCGTCGTTATTGCAGTTCTGTGCCTCGCAAACTGAACATTCCTTATAGTTGGGATCTTTGCAATTGTTTCTTGTCTTATCATCTGCATCCACCAAACAACTCCTTATAACAATGTCATCTGAAATAATTTAAACAAATCGTCATTAACTGGAAAACAAATCAACTAACAATACTCACTGAATTTGTCAGTGTAACATCCCTGATTGCCTTGGTTTACTGGATTACTACACCTCTGCGACTTATAGGCTTCGCCTTCCAATTTCTTTCTTAAATTTAGAATTATTGCAGTTGTCTCCGAAGCATTTGGTGCATTTTTCTTTCTTTTCTAAACACTTGCCAAATGCAAGTTTATCAGAGGAGCATCCTCGATTCATCAATACATTGGAGGTTCCATGCACAAAACACTGATCGTTTGAATCGTAGAGTGTACATGGAAGCGAAGGAATGGTACTTGCTGCGTGATCGCCACAATTCGCACCAGTTTCATCACATTGGTAACATCGTAGGCGATTTTCCGGAAATACATCCTTGTTGCAACCATTTGAATCACATGTTTGGCATTTTTTGCCTTGTGGGCATTTTTCAGCCACAGTAGTGGCACACCGACGCTCGATATGCTTGTCATCTTTGATTTGCATGAGGCAATTTGTGATACCAGGTTCACAGATTTGATTTTGAATGGCTTTCTCATTTGCCCAGGTGGCACAGTTAGGATCATTTGATGAGTCGCATTTGTAACAGGTTAAGGGCTCCTTTTTCGGAAATACACCTTTGTTGCAACCGTTTGAATCACAAATTTCGCATATTGCGCCTTCAGGGCATTCTTCAACCAGAGTATCGGCACACCGACGCTCGATATGCTTGTCATCTTTGATTTGCATAAGGCACTTTGTGATACCAAATGCACAGTATTGAATTGCGGCCTTATTTTCCCATGTCGCACAGTTGGGATCATTTGATGAGTCGCATCGGTAGCAGTATTTACGTTTCTCCGAAAACACATTATTGTTGCAATTAGCTTTATCACACATTTGACATGTGTTGACAGCGAAGCATTGTTCGAAACTAGCAATGGCACACCGACGCTCGATATGATTGTCATCTTTGATTTGCATGAGGCAATTTGTGACCCCAGAGTCACAGATTTGGGTTTGAATTGCGGCCTCATTTAACAATGAGGCACAGATGGGATCATTTGATGAGTCGCATTGGTAACAGTGTTGGCGAAATTCCGGAAGCGCATAATCGTTGCATCCTTGCCTACTACACATTTCACATCTGCTGTCTGTAGGACATTTTTCTTCCATAGCAGTGGCACACCGACGCTGGATATGCTTGTCATCTTTGATTTGCATGAAGCACTTTGTGATACCAGGTTCACAGATTTGATTTTGAATGGCGGTCTCATTTGCATATGCGCCACAGTTCGGATCATTTGACGAGTCGCATGATTTACATGTAAAAAACCTGTTGCATACCGGTGTATTGCACGTTTTACAATTCGTCGTTTCGTCACACTTCATACCATCATCGAGGCATCCTCGTTTTAAATTTCCATTATCATCTGAAAGAGTAAAATATGACAATAATAGGCCTTTATTTTTTTTTATTCAAGGCAGAGCCTACCCTGTGTAGGGACGAGCTAAGAATATCATTACAGCACGCCTCGCTTGTCATAAAAGGCGATTAAGGGGGGACAAAAATCGTATCTGGCAAATTTAGCACCCAGGTGAGCCTAGTGACAAATTTAACATTTCGAAGCTATCCTGCAATTGTATATACCAATCGGGGGTTGACACGTCTGGAGATCACCGGGGTCGTAAAAGGAGGATCAGATAATAAATTTTAGTCGAACATATGTCCTGATATATGCCGAATAGACCGTCGGAAATACAAGCCGGAGGGTTGTGTCCCTCGACAGTTTTGTGAGTGCCACGACAGAAAGCCCACCAATACCCACCACAACTGTAAGGGGAGTCGCCAGACATCCCATCGTTTTTATTGTGGGTGTATTGCCTCGTAGAGTCTGGCAGAGCTGGCATTAAGGATTCAGTCGGATGCACTGCCCAGCTGCGTCAGTTTTTGGTAGAGAGGCCGCGCCCAGTCCATCACTCAGATCCGACCGGAGCAGAAATTACTAGCTGTCGGATCCACTATCTAGCGTGGAGGAAATTGGAACTTGCGGCCTAATTCACCGCGACCGATCTGAGGCAGCCCGGTGAGGAGGCCTTGTCCGGCTCTTGTAGACGTGTGACCGTCTCAACAGAGGAGGCACTACCTATCATGGTGGTAACTCTGGGGCGGCAGACATGCTCGGGTCAGATATATTCAGATTCCGAGTATAGCAAAGTAATGCATAAGCTAAGGCGAGACCTAAGGGGTCGCGAGCTGGGACGTTGGCTACTCTTGCTTTCAAGATGTTCTACACGAAATGGAACAGATTAGGAACAGAATTGGTCTCAGCCTTTCTGATGAGCTTCTTTGCAACGTCTTCACCATTTTAAAGTTCAGTGAATCCAGATTCCTAAAATGCAAAAGAAACTTTGCATACCCCCAACATTTTACCTACCCCAAATCCTATAGTGAGCCTAAGCAGGGGCGTTGCAGGGGGGCAGCATGCCCCCCGCATACATAACCTCACTGTTTATGCGCCGTATCGTAATGCTTGCATTATATGTAACGCCAAATAACTTACTGTTCTCTATTTAGTTGAAGGATATCATTATTTATTCATTGAGGTCAAGGAAAAAGGGTCCACAAATAAAAATTTAATAAAAAGTAGGTTTGGCAATTTTCAATTGTCTCGAAAACTAGTAGACTTAAAACCATCTAGTTTTCAGTATTCGATTAAAAACTAATAACAGCAAAAAAATATTAAAAAAAATTAGTATGCAGTCTCACAATTTGGGATAAATATAATATTTACTTCTTTTTTTAATTTTTTTTTCGAAATTTTGCGTTTGAAATTAGTTTTTTTCAAAAACTATTAATGGAAATGACTTGATTTAAAAACAGTATGATAGAACCGACTTTTAGCTTTAAAAAATGTGCAATGCTTAATTGTAAGTATTACCGTCATTTAAAAAAAATCCATTTGAAGTGTTTTTTTTTAAATCGCCCCTCCCGCCCAAATGCTTGTAAATAACTTTTCTACAAAAAATCGTTTTTTTTTCTTGTCGCCTGAGTTATCGTTCTCTTGCCTAGCACTTTTTTATTTATAACTTCGAAGCTACGTTGAGTGCACTTTAAAGACTAAATGAATACGTTTTACTTTAGAATTAGGTTGACCTTAATTAAAATTACATTGCCTATTAAAATCGAATCTTTTTCAACGTCAAACTGAACATGCTTCAGAGAATTTGATACAACTTAAAATAAAATACGATTGTATAAAATTTAAGATAACATTTTTTCACTCAATGTAAGGGCACAAAAAATAACTTAAGTACGCACAAATCTGCATAATAGCAGTCCTTGTAACATAGCGTCAAATGCAAGCTTTCCGATGTCCTACAGTTGTCAGGGTAATCACAAATCGCACAATAGATCGCTATATAAAACCAATTTATTAATATGCCATACCGCTTAGAATAGTATTTTATTAACTGAATTACCTTCTACGCCTGGTGCTGAACTGAAGCAAGATATGATTAAAATTAACCCAAGAAAGTAAAATTTCCTTTCTATTGACATTTTGAAATTCAAATAGTAGTTAGGTCCGTCACTTTTAACTTTAATTGAACTTCTAAATGTGCGTTCTTCTTGAAACAGATGTTGATGCCTGACTGAAAGCAAAATTCTGTTTCGTCGGCATTATGAAGAAGCTAAAAGCTATAATAATATTTTAATCAATAGCAGATATCAAAAGAGTCGATAAGATAATAAAATCCTTTACACTAATTATGTACTTATGTACCTTACCTATACATACACTACACATACCTTCGCACTACTAGGCGAAGAGCCGATAGCAAACTTTGGGAGCTTGGTTGGCATATTTTTGAAGTGGACAAGCTAGTTTTACAAAAACAAGGAGCCAAAAAAACGTCAATTATTTCACAAAAAAAATATGTCAAAAGATAACATATCTTTTGACATTTAACGTGAAGTTGCCATCCGCTTTATTTATTGTTTTTTTTATGATGTTATTTTTAACAAATAAATACCAAATAATTAATATATTTTGTTGTTTTCGTTTTTGTTAATGTTTATTTAATAAATATAAGATTTAAGTCCCGTGTAGGGAGCCCAAAAATACAGCCCTTGTCGTTAAAAGCGATTAAGGGGACAAATCACATACAGGCAATTTTTAAAAAATAGGTTACGCCAGCGACGCATTTTACATATTGAAACTCTCAAGCAAGTGTTGATGCAAAGCCGTTGGTTGGTACGACTGGTGTCGTAAAAGGACGATGATATAAAAAACAATAGCATCAGCATGCGCGAGACGAAGTCAAAAGAAAGAGGCAGGCCGGAATAAAACAATAGCAATCAGACTAGAATTTGGTTGGCCTCAGTAAAGAAGGGATCCGAAACAGGATAAACGGCGAACTCCAAAGGCGGACCAGTAAGGATGCCATAAATTTTGGAGATAACGATCCCTTTGATTTTGATCGTTTTTGGCAGGGAGTCCGACAGAACCCCGAAAAACGTAATCCCGAAAGCCCAAAATCCCGAAAATCCAAAATACCGAAAAGCCACAATCCCGAAAATCAAAAATCCCGAAAACCCACAATCCCAAAAAGCCACAATCCCGAAAATCCAAAATTCCGAAAGACCAAAATCCCGAAAATGAAACTAAAATTTTTATTGTAGATGTAATGTTGTTTTTGCTTTCTCCTTCACGTACTCATTTGTTACATTATATCGCTTTCGAGTATGATAACGCCTCGTGGCAATGGTCTGTGGTGAATTTTGTAATATTCGGCCCTAGCGAGGTATCCGTCGGAACGGAAAATTCTCCGATCTGATAAGAATCGGAGGATTTTTGCTTCGGGGTATTTTGCCGAACAGGTAATCGAAGACTAAACCCTCCGATTCTAATCAGATCGGAGAATTTTCCGTTCCGACGGATACCTCGATAGGGCCGATTGTGCGAGTTATTCTTAAATATACATAAACTTGTTCGCCCCACATTGATTTCTTATCTGAAGTGACATTTATCTCTATTCATCTGAATACCAATGTTACTAACTATTCTCATAAGATAGATAAATTATATGAATTGTAGTTATAACTTTGAATTGTGTAAATAAAGAATTATACAAAAAAAAATAAATAAAAAAATATTGTGGTCAGGCGTGAATTGCACAATGTTTCCTTTCACTGCTCACACTCCCAGTAAAATTTATCCTTGTATTTGTTGTTGACATGGTAACTGTAGCCGTCAATAAGCAGTTTCTCACGCTGTTTGTTGCTTTTCAAGATGGACACGTTCATTTCTACTTAAGACTTCAAACACAAAATGTCACACATAACATAAAGTT
The DNA here is from genome assembly GCA_949715645.1 of Portevinia maculata. Taxonomy (NCBI): domain Eukaryota; kingdom Metazoa; phylum Arthropoda; class Insecta; order Diptera; family Syrphidae; genus Portevinia; species Portevinia maculata. The sequence continues at coordinate 11,672,406 of OX454525.1, read as the reverse complement.
TTTAATTATAAAGGCATGCACGATACTCACTTTGTATTATGATGTTCACTTTCTAACAAAAATCTAGTCCGTCAGCTATCACACTATTTGAGATCAGCACAACTGAATGCACATTGCGAATTGCAAAACATTACAACGCAAAAAACTGCCTAACATTATTACGGTAAATGGAATGCACAAACACTATTTATTTTACATTCAAAATAAAACAAAGAATCCCGAAAACGAAATCCCGAAAAATTATATAAAATGAAAAATTTGCGCAAATTTTTTATTTTATTATAATTCTTATTTTTTCGGGATTTTGGCTTTTCGGGATTTTGGATTTTCTGGATTTTGGGTATTCGGGATTTTGGATTTTCGGGATTTTGGTTTTCGGGATTGTGTCCCCAACCCTTTTTGGGATCGATGTGTCTCTTCTTCAATCTATTAGAAATTACCTGTCTGGCCGTTCAATTCAAGTCGTTTTGGAGGGCTATAAGTCCGATACTAACCATATACTCGTAAATGCTGATGTTCCCCAAGGCTCAGTTCTGTCTTCGACACTTTTTCTTATTTTAATTAATGATCTCCTGTCTGCCACTTCTAGTCGAATACATTCCTACGCTGATGATAGTACTCTCAGTTTTTCATTTTCGTTTCATAATTCTCGGATATCTTCTTCTTCCGCCGCTGGATGCTGGAACGTCAACGTAAGTTAAACTCATTAAATTCTGATATTTACTGGATTATGCCATTATGGTCAAACCCACAGGGACGAATTTAATGCTTCCAAAACGTAATGCTGTTTCCTATCATGGAAGCGTTATCCAAATAACACTCCGTTATCCATGAAGGGCACTTCTTTCGACGAAACCGAAAGACTTTCCATTCTCGGTATGTGTGCTAATGACAAACTTCGCTAAATGACCACATATTCGAAGTCGCCAAGAATGCTGCGAAATGCATCGGTTTCCTCAATCTTAAAAAATGTCTCATATCTTTCCTAATCTTATAGCTACTTCTATAATCAATGCTCATGAGATAGCTAATTCCATTCCGCCCCTTCAACAATTCAACCGCAACACTCGTCAGGCATCGAATGCCCACCAATTTACCCTTCAGCCTGCCATCGAACATAATGCAAGACATAATGCGTATTGTTCTTAAGCCGAGCAATACGCATCTGGATCGGGAATACTTCACTCTGTTTTCCCTTCTCACTGCGACCCTTAATTGTTTCTCTTTCTCTTCTTCTAGCATCATAGGGATATCCAAACCCTTGACATATGAAAAAAAAACTTTCTGGACTCATTTCAGCAGTCAGCACTACCAGTATGTTGTCTGTTGTCTGGAAGATTTTGACTCAAGGAATATCATCCCTCGTGAAAAACTTTATTATCTGTGGTAACGATTTCGGACGTTTCATAGCCCGAACTTTTTAACCCCGATACTGACTAACAGCTTTTCTACCTGAAGCCTTCATCAGTTCCCGAGCCATCTCTGTACCACTTTACAGTGCAGACTATGGATTGGTCGCACTATTCTTCCTTATTACTGAGTTATGCATCTTTTTAAAATAAGATTTCAAAATTTTAAATGTTGTTGTCTTCCGCATCCATAACCGCGGCTGTGTTTGCGTTTTATGCATTTCCTCCGTGTTACACATGCACGCCAGTTTTTGCATTTTGTTGAGAATGTCTCTCTTTTCCAGTGAAAAAAGTTTGCTTCGCCTATCGGCTCTGTATGTGTGCAAAGGTCTCAAACTTACTTATTTCATATTTATTTTAGCAAACCAAATAGTTTGACAGCACGATTACATTTTATCTTATGATTTGTGAAAGGCTTCATAACATTTAAACACGAGTGATTTCATATTGAAATCAAGATTTTAACAATTTGACTTTGAGTTTAGATAAATATAAAAAAAATCTACCTACCTACCTAAAAAAAATAAAATATTTTGAATTCGAATATGCTTACGGTTGTCCTGAGGGTATGGGTAATTTATTTCATGTGAGAGTGGTATTGGCGAAAAATGTGAATTCAGATTGTAAGCAATTGGATCTGGTGATGCGGAAGAAAACAGACTCTTTTTTTTTTAATTTTTCCGATTCGCGCTTCTCTCGTCCCCGTCTGAGGAAACCTCGGTGAATAAACAATCGAGCAACCTTCGTTAAGCAAAAAATACCAAAAAGTGACCTTCCTCAATGCTTCATTGAAAAGGTGCATGGACTAATATATAGCAGCAATTTCATATGTTGATAATAGATAAATAAACTTGCGCAATGCGCAATACTAATATAAAATATGTCGTTCATCGAATTTACCAATTCAGCTGCAATAGCTCGATATAAAACAACGCGAATTCTTATTATCCATATATATTCAACTTATAGGAACCTATTGAGTTAGAAGTGGTGGTGCAGCATGGCACAATACTGACACAAAATAAATTATGTCCTTGCTTTATAAATCAGATCGAATATTTCTAAAACAATTAAAAAATATTGGGACGGGCTACAGTCCGCTTGGGCGAACTGTTGGATACCCTATTCTTATTCCTATCCCTCATAAGTGGGCGTGACAAAAGTCTAAGTAATGGTTAAATTGTTAAGAACGCTCTACATATTTTGTTATATAACATTTAAAGGATTTTATCAAAAAAAACGAAGCTTTTGTAAAAAAAAACGCTCCCTAGCTCAAGCTTTGGTTTTTTAAAAAAATTTTTTTTTTAAATTGTGCTCAGTAGGCGGATTTTGAAAATATTTACACATGAGCATAAAGGGCCCCCTAGAGAATATATATATTGTCACATCCTATTGTAAGCGGCACCCCTGCACTTAGAGGATATATTGTTTTTTTCGACAAGTTTTACAGAACATCTCGATTCACTCCAAAAAAATTTTCAGCAGTGTAATTTGAAAGTCGAAAAATGTAATTTCGCGGCACTCGAAACCGAATATCTTGGACACGTCATATCAGAAAATTCTATTAAACCCAATCCGCTTAAGATAGAAACCATAAAACAAATTAAAATCCCTACAACTCAAAAGGAGATTAAATCCTTTCTCGGTATTACTGGATATTACCGAAAATTCATTACGGATTACGCAAAAGTGGCATATCCCATGGTAAAATTCCTTAAAAGAAACTCTAAAATAAACATAAAGAACAGGGAATATATACAGGCATTTAACAAGCTTAAAGAACTTATTACTAACGAACCTATATTAATCAATCCTGACTTCAATAAAGTATTTACGCTTACAACAGATGCATCTAATTTCGCAATCGGAGCAGTGCTTTCGCAAAGTGGTCATCCGATAGCTTATGCCAGTAGAACGCTTATTGACCACGAAAAACACTATAGCACAATAGAAAAAGAACTCCTTGCAATAGTTTGGTCTACTAGGTATTTTAGACCCTATCTACTTGGCAGGAACTTTATAATCAAAACCGATCACCGCCCTTTGGTGTGGCTATCGAATCTTACTGAGCCAAACAGTAAACTTCAAAGATGGAAAATCCATCTAAATGAATTTAATTATACTGTGGAATACGTAAAAGGGAGGGAAAACAGCGTAGCCGATGGGTTAACTAGAGTTAACATCCATCAAGCCGATCATAATGAGACGCAATACAGAGATAATGAAGTTACCTTACTTAACCTCTTTAACGAAAATGAAGAAAGTGACTGGTGCAACGATTCATAGTGCACAAGAAGATTCTACCAATCACATTCATATTACAGACAAACCTATTAATCTTTTTAAGAACCAAATCTACCTTACACGTGGAAACAAAGAAAAGGTGACACTAAAAATAGTTCACAAAAAGGTCCAAAACTACGTTCAAGTAGTAGAATGAACTGATTTATTAAAAATAATGAAAATAGTCATTGTTGATAAGGGACTTATGTGCATTTACTGTGATGATTCACCCCTTTTCCTACGGTTTCAAAACATTTTTGTAAAGTATTTTTCCAACAATCAAAAATCTTAGGATACTTAAATCAAGCATAAGATTAAGGGATATATCCGACAAAAACGAAATAATAACGTTGATTGGAAAAGAACACTTAAGCAAGAATCACAGAGGAATAAATGAAGTTTATTCCGAACTGCGGAAACTTTATTTTTACCCTAAAATGCAAATATTAGTACATAAATTTATTAATAATTGTGAGATATGTCAATTAGCAAAGTTTGACCGTACTCCAATTAAAATCCCTTTTAACATTACCGAATCACCTCTTCATTTTAACGATATAGTACACATGGATATATGGCATCCCTATCGGAATATTATGTATATAACTACAATAGACAAGTTTTCGAAGTATGCAACTATCCATAAGATAAATGATAGGACATGGATTTCCGTACTGAAAGCTTTAAAAGAGAGAATTCTATGTATATTTAGGTAAAATGAATAAACTTGTCTCAGATGGTGAAAAATGTATAATCCATAGCTTAGTCGAACAGTTTCTTAAAGATAACAACATAACATTTCATCAAACTACAGCATATAACAAGACAGGAAATTCAGACGTGGAAAGGCTCCACGGAACATTAAACGAACATCTACGAATTTGTAAAGTTAGCACTCAAATAAATAACGATGACGATACCCTTGACGAAAAACTTTTCAAAATTGTAAGCATTTACAATAACACCATTCATTCAACGACAAAGATGAGACCCATAGATTTCATTAATAAAAACCTTGACAAACCAGATATACAAAATTTACACCAAACGTTTTCCAATGAAAAGCAATATTTTTCGATCGGCAATGACAGTTTTCTCTCATTTTTCCAATGTTTTTACCAATGATTGTATCACTCTCAATTTTGTATTGCGTGAACCTCAATTCAATTATTCAATTCAATGAAGTGCAATTTTTTATGTAGGTAAACAAACATACGGCGACTGACAGAAAAGTAGAAAATACAACTATGTTATCCGTCGAAGTTCATGGATCCTATGGACATTGGTCATCTTCCATAAAAATACATATATTCTCAGGGTCGGATTTATAGGTCTGAAAGCCCTGGGGCAACAATTGAGTGGAGGCCCCCTGGCTTATTATTTTTCAAATAAAATAAACAATTTTTTTCAGTCAAGTGTTTAGTAATTTATTGCGAATTCAAGTAAATTATGTATCTTAACAAACATACATATATATAAATATAGACAAAAAGAAGAATTATATGAAATTATGTTAAAGTGCTAACAAAGGGTACTATGCGAGCTTTTTTCGACGAAAAATCCTTGATGATTTCGGTGAAACCCAGTTCCCGCAGAAAATCGCTTTCAATGCTGAGTAGGGATAGCTTTGAAAGACGGTTTTGTCCCATCGTATTTCGAAGTCTATTTTTTATAATTTTCTTTTTTTGAAAATGAGCGCTCTCCATTGCAATTCGACACCATCAAAACCAAATACATACTGAGTGCAATTTCAATGTTTGGGAATGTAGCTCTAAAATTTTTAACTCAAGAATGTGATAGTGAAATAGCTCGGTAGATTGGTCTTTTCTATAATCTTTTTTGTATAAGTTGATCAAAGATAGAAATTGAACCAACTCATTCCCAAGACTAGGCTCTAAATATTTTGAATTTCTCTTTTGGTGGCAGATTTGCGTCTTGTGCTTTCATATAATCGAGTGGATTCAATTTCACATTTCTTGTTATGGTGCGTTATTGTACATATTGGTTAGTACTACATATTTCTTTAGCTGCTTTCTCGTATTGAGCAAAATCGTCCCTTTTGGATTCAACGAATGATTTCAATGATTCTAATGCACGCATCGCAGATTCAAGAATCACTTTCGGGTCCTGCAACATCTTGTTTGAAGCCTCGAAGATGTCGTTCCAAAAGATAGCAAATAGAGCGGTTTCGAGACAGCTCATCTTTCGTAAAAGGTTCAATGCTTCATTCCTCACGATGTCTTTTTGCTCCTTATCAGAAGATATGCTGGTTAGAGCTCCTTTGATATAAGCATAACCATCGACAATAGCTTTCGTAGCTTCAGCTCGACAAGACCAACGAGTATCGCTAAGCTTTTTTAAAACGTAAAATTTTCAGCTTTTCTTCTGCGATAATTTTTAAGTCAGAACTTGGTATCGCTCTGTACAAACTGTGAAAAACGTATATAAATTCTGAACGAAATCGAAGAACAGCCGATGGACAAGAGTTAGCAGCTGCCTTTCCAACTAAATTGAGAGAATGAGCACAAAATGGTACAAACGCCGATAAATGATTTTTCTCCAAAATAAGAGCCGGCATTCCTCTCTATTTACTACTCATGTTTGCAGCATTGTCATATGATTGGCAGCGGCAATCCGAAATGTCTATTTGATGGTCACTTAAAATTTTTAGTAAAGCGTTTGCTATGGCTCCGCCGGTATGGCCGCAGTTTGGTAAAATGGTGATAAATCTTTCTTTTGACATCGATCCTTCAATATATCTAACAAGTATAGTTAGTTGGTCAATATGAGATTCGTCGGGAGTAGAATCCACTACTCGTCGGAATTTGAAATATTGGGTCCCCTGTTTTGTGGAGGCCCAGGGCTATTGCCCCGGCTGCGCTCCCCTAAATCCGGCACTGTTTATCTGTTATCTATATTACTCTTGGTTGAATCAACGGATCCGACGGATTGTATGGGTTGGGCTCTTACACGGCGTCTTAACGAGCAATATAGCATTATATGAAACTCGTGGAGACTATAAATAGTATTCTATAACAAATCGTATTCCATATAAGCCATAAAGCTACGAGCAGACGGTATGCGAAAGTTGCATATATATGCGAGTCTGACGTAATTTTTGCGTCATAATATGCGATTCTTGCTCGCATATCGTCTGAACGCCTTTTTGGGACAGTCCGCAAATGCTCGCAAACCATATGCGGGCGATATGCGATACCCATCTCGCAAATCGATTTGCGACTTTTCCGCATATCGTGTGAACACGCTCGCATATAATTTGTGACAATTTGCAAACATATGCGAGCATTTGCGAGCGTCCCAACCATATGCGACCGCACGAAAACAGAACATTGCATATTCTGCCATTTGCGAGCAAACAGTTGTAGAGTTCAGTTAAACAAACAGTTGGTTCTTGTGAGTGTTTAAAATTATTACAAAAGCAATGTCCAGATTCATAAAAACAAGGAACAATTCTTTTGACACATATTCATATAATATATTCATGAAAAGATAGGCAAAAGTTTTCACTAGTGAGTTGTTAAGTCCCACGCCATCTATTGTCGGTCCAGTTGCGAGCCCTTCCGGAGCACCAATCGGATCGCTTGCGCAATTCCCTGAACCGTACTCTCTTGGATTTTTTGTCCGATATTGAATCGCAGTCGCCGGTCCATTTTGTCGAGGGGAATGGACCAAACATAAATGTGAATAATGTGGAGCAGATCTACGTGCATAGTGATGATGACGGGAACACATATATGTGTTTGCTGGGCAGACACCAGAACGTCCAGCACAAACAATTAACTCGGAGATCCCCGACGTCAAAGTAGTTAAATCACAAAATGAATAGGCGCGTTCTCTTTACTTCTTTAATCTTTAATCATTATTATAATAATAAATTAAAATAAAAAAAAGTATAAAAGTATAAGTTAATTTAATGGATAAATTAAATGTGGCCATATTGCCAGTCAACTTCGCCTTCTTCAGTGAAGTAGTGCGAAAATTCTTTTTGAATGTTTTTTACGTCGGGCAAATGGTCTCGCGATGGCAATGCTTCGAGCGGATATATTGTCGAGCTCCGACCGTCGTTGGCACGCCACCCACCAGGGGTCACTATGTTACCATCGACATCGTATTGGTCAAAAGATGAATTCGGCGCATATTTCGCTTTATTTGTGCTTATTTAATAATTGTGAACTACGCAACAGGCGAGTGTCACTTTCTTCGTTTTTTCGGCATCCACATTTTTCCGTAGGACACGAAAACGTGACGACATGATACCGAAGACATTTTCAATGATGCGGCGTAGTACATGACTCAAACGATAGTCAAAAACCCGCTGTACCATTGTTAGACCGCGTTGAGCATTCGGTTTCATTACGTTTGGCCGCATAGCGAACGCATCGTCCGCGACGAGAACGTACGGAACGGAAATCTCTCGTCCAGGCAGTGCTTTCGGTGGTGGTAAACACAGCTGGTTCATGGTCAATGCTTGACCGAAACTGCAACGGTTGAATACGCCACCATCCGATTGTCGTTCATTGCGACCGACATCTAGATACAATAATTTGTATTCCGCGTCTGCAATTCCCATCAATACAATGCTATGCGTTACTATATGAAACAAAAAAATTAGTGCCGATTGAAAGCGAATTAGCAAACAAATAAATACCTTTATAATTATAAAAGACGCTGGAAGCATAAGGCGGTGCCACCATCACAACGGGCTTGCCGTCTACTGCTTCGATGCAGTTGGGAATGTGCCATCGTTGGTTGAACGCTTCTGCTACTGCCTCCCACTCGCTTTCGCTTTTCGGCATCTATCCACAAAAAATTAAAAAGGGTCAATAAAAATAATGAAATTATGGTGCAAACACTCACTTTAAAATAGTCGACTACAGGAACTTTGTAGATCGCGTCCAGCACTTCCGGAATTATAGTCGAAATAGTATTCACGGGAATGCGGAAAAGGTATTGCAAAGACCGACGCAGGAATGCTTAATCGCATGTTCGTGTCTGCTTTTTCGATCAGCGGCTTTACCAAACCAAGTAAATGATCAAATTAATCGGCCGACATGCAAACGAAACCGCGATATAAATCTGGTTCATTGCCACGTAATTCCAGCAACAATGTTGCGCAAAAGCCTTCCATCTCGCGAAGTCGCAGCCAATCCTTTGTCCACACACGACGCACATGTTTCACTTTTTTCGAATTAGCTTCTTCGCCGTCATTTTCCAGCATACTCGTATCTAATGCCAAAACAGCAATAGCAGCCCACTTTCTTTTCGACATTTTAAATTTAATTCAGCACTTTAAAATGTTTGAGACGAGGTACGCAAAAATCAGCAACACAATACACAAAGTGACAGATCGATGTTATGTTCGCAAACCTGCATATTATGATTGAAAATATGTGATGTGCAAATTCTGTCGCATATCGTGTAAACACCTCGCATATAGGCCTCAACATTTGCGATCCCATTTGCGGACATACGAGTATCATATGCGAGCACCTTGATCGCAAATGCATTTGAGATTTTTGGGGCAAAAGTTGCATATCGTGTGAACACGCCTATATGCGAGTTTGCGAGCTCTGCCGTACGTATGGAATTTGCCTCACATTTGCGAGTTATTTCGTGACGTCAGCACTCGCATACATATGCGACTTTCGCATACCGTCTGCTCTAAGCTCATAACATTCTATGGAATAGTATTGTATGGGCTGTCATTTCTATGAGGTGCTTCACTCTGCGATATTTTCACCATTCAAATAGTAAGCTATGAAATGCCGTCCATTTTATAGTATTCTATACTTCTTTCTTCTTATGAAAAGTAACAGATGGGAAGTTATGAGACGCGGTATGAAGGAAGACTCCAGCGAATTTATTTTGTAATCTAATAAAGAATACTAAATATCACATTTCTCAACAATATCTTTATCTCTATTTCATGTCAAAGAAACCTTAATATTATTCCGTTTATTCAGAAACTTAATCATTTTAAGTTTTTAAGTTGTTTTGAAAGAAAAATCATAGTACAATTTATTTGCGAATGAGTGACATGAGGTGATTGCATCTATCAGTTTGCCTAGCAATACACTTGTTGATCCGATGCCGTAGTCGCATATCAGTAGATATTGATCAGTCTTTTGCATGGAGACTTTTACCGGCTTTCTTATCAAAAAAACAAAAAGGTTTGTGAAAAAGTCGCGACAACACAAACGACTATGCATTTTTTTTTTCTTATAATTTGCCTTACGCTAAAGGGTTTTTTTCTGTTATTACAGTACCCTTATAGTGCTAAGAATACAGCGTAAGCATTTGTGTTTTAACAGCAAGCAGCGCCTGGCAATATCGTATTTCATTGCATGCTTTTCGGTGCTACTTATTATTAGAAAGAATGGAGAGATAGGAAAGAAGTGTTTGGGTGCAGTTGTATGTAAATATAAAACTAGCCTTACCCGGCGTACGTTGTTACGCCCAAGAAAGAATGGATGAAGTATTTTATTTCGAGATTGAAGAAACTGAGTTTATTTTATCAATGACAATGAAATTGTTTATTGTAAATAATTACTGTAATGCGAGTGGATAAACAATATTCTTGGTTTTTTCATTTGGTGCGAAAATGAACAATTTGTTCGGCGTTCCAACTCTGGAGCAAGCAACATATAGCTGGCAATGGGAAAAACATGGATTCTCAAGATTCAATCCCGCAACAGCAAGCGATTGTCCTTGAGCTTTATTGATTGTAATCGCAAAGGCTAGGCGAACAGGAAATTGCAATCGCTTGAAATTGAACGGTAGATCGGTGGGTATCATCAGAATTCTTGGAATGACCACATCTTCTCTTTTGCTTTTACCGCTAATAATTTTTGCTTCAATATCATTGGCAAAATCATACCAATAATAACACACAATAACAACTGTGTGTGTAAGTAATGGCAACGCAAGTCAATTTTATTGAATCGAACAATCATCACAGCATGTCTGTGTGTGTGTAAAGTTCAACGAACACATTTGCTTAATTTTTCATAAAAAAGTCATGCAAATATTGCGAATGTTTTCATGTTTATGATCTTCTTTTCCTTTCGATTTTTCTTCTTATTATTTCATTTACTCCTGTTATGTTTTGTGGTGTTCTTCGTTTCTTTTGCTTGGTGCTACTTCACCATGGAGCCTACCGCCCTAAGCCGTATAAAGCGCCGCCCCCTCTTTCCTGCTGTATAAAGCGCGGCTCGCTGAAATGAAGGCAATTTACTACCACAATAATAATAAGAGTCAAAACGTGTGTTCAAGACTGATTTTATTACCGATATTATGCTATTCTAAGCAACAATCATTTCAATGTTCGATTCATAACTTACTACACAACATATGAATCTGATCCAGTTGACCCATATAATACGTGGTGGGTGCAATGGATGAAAATGTAAACAATAGCAAACACATGAACTTACGCGAACCTCATCGTAGCATGAATCACTGTCGATACCGATTGAATGCCATGTGACACCTCCCGGGTATGTGGAGCCATACAATGTTACATAATGTTTTCTCGTATTCTGTGTGCTTGCATTGAATCACACTACAGTTTATACACAAATTTAAAAATACCTATGTTTCTTATATGAACGTAAAATTCCACGCTATGCTTAAATGCCAGCGCCAGCTATCGGTAGGGGGTCGGACCGCTCTATAAACCTTCCTTTTGACTTTTCAAAACTATACAGCGTACACACACACATACTTCGAATTTTATAAATATAGATACATAGATTTAAATGTAATAATATAGTTTGGTACAATCACAAAAAATCCGTTAGCTGGCGTTGGTTGTCAAGACTATTTATACATTTGAAAACTTTCAGTATTGCATGTTTCATTCATTTCATTACGTATAAAAAAATCATTTGCTGCGCGTGTGTCTTGGAAAAACTCGAGAATAGCTCGAAGGATTTGAATGATTCTGTTTTTGCAGAACCCGACACACTAAGACCAATAAAGAGGTCCATTGTGATACCACACGGATCTATCTTCTTCCTACTCACTAAACCAGTTTTAGCTTTTGATAAATTTTGAAAGACTGACGATAGTTATGAAATCTGTGAGATCACTGTTAAAGAAAGATCCAAAATAAAGTTTTCGTCTTTGAGGGAGAGCAAGTTTCAGCTATTTTATCTCAAATATGTCCTATGCGAGTTCAAAAACGATGAAAAAAAAACAATCTCGCATTATGCAATGAGCAAATATGCAATGTGCAAAAATAAAGTTTAAAGGATTGTCGCCTCCTTGAATGCCCTTTTAAAGCCTTTGCATTTACTGGCAAAATGTATAATCATAATAATATAAAGGTCCTAGTTTGGGTAATCAAAATATTTGTAGGTACACATCATCATTTGATTATAGCCCTATAAAAGGATTTTCCAAATGCCTGCCAGCTGGAAACTAAGTTATTCTACGACTGACGTTGTCTGAAATGCCCATCGGCGTTATCAAATCATAACCCCCATCTTGTTGGATAGTTATGCATTCTGTTGCACTCCTGCTGCAAGAGGTTAAAATTAAATAAAATTGACTACCGAACTGGATATGATTGTTTGGAACTACTTTTACCAGACATTTCGAAAGGCTTAAATTGAGTTATTAGTATGTCCATTTACGAGTTGTCTGTGTGATATGAGATAGGAGATAGAAGATGTAGGTGTGATATAGACAAATTTTGTGCAAACAACCCAAAACGGTATACCCAAACCAGATGTAAGATTAAAGAAATAGGTACTCATACTTCGAAAGACTCCTTCCAAAAAGTCAGTATAGGGGAAAAATTATTATTGTTAAATGAGTTATTTTTAGTAGTAGGTACGGTTTCTGTTTTCGGGAATAGAATTATGTATAATTATCTCAACTTCTGTGCATACGGATGTAGCTGAGTGTTGAAGATGAATAAGTATTGTAAGTCTAAGAATACTTCGCGAAACTTTCATATCTGTAACAGAGCGCAGTTTTTCCTCAGGGTGATACAGCGTTGGTTGAGAAAATATTCCGCACTGTGACCTGTGAAGCTTTTACGTGCTAAAGATTCACTACAACTACTTTGTTATAAAATTCAGATCCCGATCCCGAACTAGCCTAACCAAGTTCTCTATAGCAATTCGACAACACTAGACGTAAATGGATAAAATGTATGCTAGAGGATAAAACAATAAAAACCTCATTAGACAACAATAAACTCAGTGTGACAGCTGCGAAAGGATGCCCCAAAGGAGGAGTACTCTCACCCCTGCTGTGGTCCATCGTACTAATTGAGCTACTGATCATTCTCAGAATGATGGTTTCTATATCCAAGGATATGCAGACCCTAATCAGGGGTAAATTCGAAGACACAATCTCGAATCGCCTCCAGAGGGCTCTGAACCTGGTTGCTGAATGGTGCACAAAAGTTGGACTTAAAATCAATCGCAAGAAAAGCACTATAGTTGCATTCACCAAGAGAAGAAGGCGAGGAAGAGTCAGAAATGCTACACTCTTCGGTAAAAAAATAGAGTTCTCAACGGAAGTTAAATATCTAGGAATCACACTAGACGAAAAACTTATATGGAACGCTCACCTTACCAAAACTATTGATAAGGCCAGGACCTCATTATGGACCAGCAAAAGCCTACTTGGTAAAAATTGGTGACTTAACCCCAAAATGACACTATGGATGTATGTACATGGCAATAACATGACCTATCATCACGTATGCAGCCGCCGTTTGGTGGTACAAATCAACGCAGAGGTCAGCACAGGTCATTGAAATACACCGACTAGCCTGTGTCTGTGTAACTGGTGCGATGAAAACTGCACCAACAGCTGCACTTGAAATTATACTAAACATCCCTCCACTTCACATAGAACTCATGAAAGAAGCTATGGTAAATGCCTATACGCTCATACAAAAGATGATTCAAATTCGAACATAGATCACTCTGCAATCCTACGGGAACTCAGAGAACACGAAGTACTTGGAATACACATAACAGACAAATGTCTACCAAGATATAACTTCCGACACAACTTCAAGGTGACATTCCCAGACCCTCTAAACATGGAACAGAATAAACCTTCATTTGCCAAAGATTCACATGTATGGTACACAGACGGATCCAAAACAAATGAAGGAGTTGCAGGAGGAATATACGGTCCTCGCACTTAAACATGCCTATACGCTAGTATCTATGGACACAAGCAACACGGTATCAACGCCTTTGAAATAACAACAAAACTGGTCTGGGATTGTCTAAAACTCCTACAACTACTGGGCACCACAAACAAAGTTCAATTGATTTGGGTGCCTGGACACAGTGGAACAAACTAGCCAGAACAGGATCCGCATCTCCATTTATGATGCCAAGACCGTTCTGCGGGCTACCAATAAACACTATTAAAAGTTGTGTTGAAACCTGGCTTGAGGAAAAGAAGCTCAATTTCTGGAGAGAAACCGAAGGAAACAGGCAAGCTAAAAACTTTATGCCAAATAGTTGCCACAAAAAAACAAAACAACTATGTACTACAACTAAGTAGAAGCCAAATTCGACAAGTCACAGGCTTCCTCACAGGGCACTGCCGTGCCAAAAAAACACCTGATAACTATGGGCATAGCACAAGACAATACCTGGAACGAGGACGTGGAAACAGCAGAAGATATATTATGTAAATGCAACTGTTTATTCAAGACGCGTCAACGTTTCCTAGGTAAATTCTACATTGAAGCAGCAGCTCAAATCTTATTCTAAAGGATGATTAAATTTTAAGGGCCGATGTTGATTTTGAATAAAACACAAATTATTTAGGAAAGTATTGTCATTTCTTTTTATTATGATAATATTGGTATGGTGCAATTATGTATGGAACACAATATCGGCCAAATGGACGCCGCGACTTCGGCGGCACACCTCCATCCGATGGTCCAAATTTTAGATGACGCTGAGGCATAATTGAGGTTCTATGCCGTTAATGTGCCGAATTATCTCATCCTTTAGCTCTTGAATTGTTGCTGGTTTATCGACGAACACCTTTTCTTTCAAATAGCCCAAAAGAAAAAAGTCCAACGGTGTCAAATCACATGATCTTGGCGGCCAATTGACATCGCCACCACGTGAGATAACAGCCATTGAATTTGTCGCGCAAAAGAGCCATTGTTTCGTTAGCTGTGTGGCAAGTGGCACCGTCCTGTTGAAACCACATATCGACCACATCCATATCTTCCAATTCGGGCCATAAAAAGTTCGTTATCATCTCACGATAGCGAACACCATTCATAGTATCTGCCTGACCGGCCTCATTTTGGAAAAAATACGGGCCTATGATGCCGCCAGCCCATAAACCGCACCAAACAGTCACTCTTTGTGGGTGCATTGGTTTTTCGACAATCACTCTTGGATTATCATTCGCCCAAATGCGGCAATTCTGCTTATTGACGAATCCACTGAGGTGAAAATGTGCCTCATCACTGAAGATGATTTTCTCCGATTGATGATCCACTGTTGTCATTTCTTGCCACCATTCTGACCATTGACGACGCTTAAAATGGTCAAGAGGCTTTAGTTCTTGAGCCAATTGCACCTTGTAAGCGCGTAAATGCAAGTCTTTATGCATAATGTTCATCAACGACGAGCGTGAGAGGTGCAATTGTTGGGCACGACGACGAGTTGAGGTGGACGGCTCTTCAGCCACACTATCGCGAACAGCAGCAATATTTTCTGCAGTACCAGCTGTACGAGCATGCGTGTTTTCACATCTTCTACAGACCCGGTTTGCTCAAATTTTTGCACGATTTTTCCGATTGTACGCACATTGGGACGATTAAATTGACCGAAAAAATCACGAAGTGCACGATATGCATTTTGATTTGAACGCCCATTTGTAACGTTTTATAAAGTTATTCCTTCACCATTACAAGTAAAGGTACAGGAATACGGGATGCTCTCGTAAGAATGCCATGATGGAGAATCTTCGCTCGTCATTCTGTAACGATTTATATTACCGTACGGTATGATGGAGAAGTCTGTAACGCCTCTCCATAGGTAACGAAATTTCCTATCAAATACCGAATGTAGTTCCGCTCGCTATTCTATACCAATCGCACCGTACACCGGGAGATAGATGGTCGACCGGTGGATTACCCCAAGTCGTACACTCGAGGTCCAAGACGGAAGCTGATCTGTATAATCAATATTAATAGAAAAGGTGGTAAGCTGGTGTGAGGCGGATAAGGAGAATCACCGAGTATCATTGCATCTCACTGGTCGAACCGTAACCGGATCCACGCACAGTAGTGCGTTGCTGTAATTACGACCTAGTTCCTCAAAAAAAAAACCTTTCGCCCCGTAAACTACCTTTATGACGTTAGGTACAGAATCCACGGTCAGTCCGGGCAGATGGGATCAAAAGGGTGTTCAGGCCTTTGAAGCGTAGGCATGCTAGCCGTTGCTCGTCCTAGCTCGACGGATGGGGGGGGGGTTCTTGCGACTCCAGCTCTGAACGGTGTTACGTTTTTTTTATACATGCCTCAGATTCGATGTAGTTATCTGTAAATGTTAAAAAGGGTGCGGCGCGAAGTTACTATGCTATTCGAGGGCTTATGTTGTTGTTATTCTTTTATATTCCCAGAGGTTGGTGAACTTGATGGTAATGAATCACCTGAGTGGGGGTTGCCCTCCCGCACATCATGAAACTATGACGAATCATAATGACCTTGGCTCAACATGTCACTCTAAATATTTATGAAGAGCCCCTAAGTGGAAAGTCTTCCCTTACCGTAGTCTCCCCTTACTTCTTAATGTCTGCGACAGTCTCCTCCACCTGATGTAGTATATACCTTTCTAGCCCTGCATTATCTGAAAATTATTTGCAAAGGGGCCAACCAAAAGATATATGTATATGTTGTATAATATGATACATTTATTCAAAATAAAATATAATATGCTTAATTGTTAAAGTTCCTAAAATGTCTTAATATTAATTTTGCTTTTCTTCTACCATCATTATTTATAATCAGACAGCAATCAGGGCAGGTCAATATAATCAAAATATAATCTCACTTTATAGTACGACAATAACTATTATAGCATGGGTTCGTACCTCTGCTTAGCATTAAAAGAACCAAAAATTCCTAAACCGTGGGCGTGCGTGACTATCGCAAGTCTCCACAAGGTCTCAGTGCATTGTATCACCGAAGGCGCACGATTTGTATCGCGTACCCTGGTTCGTATATTCGCTGTCACACTTGATGAAATATTTCTAGTTTCCCTAACGGTCCGCAGGTGGCGGTATAAAGATATTGAGAATCTAATTCGATTATGCAAACTAGCAAATGACGATTTCTGAATTTTACGTCTGTCCCTGTAACACAAATCACTATAAGAAACCCTAGTTAATTTATAGATACTTCGAAATACACTGTTTCACACACTATTACGATGACGTAGATGATATTCGTCTAAAGATATCGCGATAGTATAACCTACTGGGTCCGAAGGAGTGCACTGCTTCTGGATCGTATGCTGCAAAATGCTAAATGCAAAAACAAGTAAAAATCACACGACGAAAATCAGCGTTTCGAAGATTCTTCACAAATTTTATGACACTATGTTTCTACTAAGAACTGTTCTATTTTGATGGTTATGAAATCACTTTTATGGTCAAATATACTTCTAAGCGACTACTTAGTGTTGAAATAAAATTTATATACGTCTACATAAAATCACTTAACACTAGCTTACGGACTTTTTCTGCTGCAGTTGATATAGCTATAGTTGCGGATGCGCTCTCGCTTGTCGAGATTTAGCGACCCTTTCTCGTGCTGATGAAGATTGGTCTCGTTGTGTGCCGATCCACAGGTGGATTCAGGCACTGTCCGAATGATTCGGGTGCTGTCCGTATGTATTTACGGGTGTTGAGAGTTTATTCTTCGTCTGCACGACGGGGTACTGAAGCGTGGGCACTGAAGCGTGCTCAGTTGTATTTTACTTTGATTTCTTAGAAGTTGTTCTCTGCATACGGGATGTTTTGCGTGTCTTAGATGATGATCTCTGCATAAGGATTGAGTTGCTTTTTCTTAGATGGTGTCTCTGCTGCGGGATGTGCTTTTTATGCTGTCGTGCAATTCATTTTTGTGGTTTTTTGTCTCCAGTTGCGTTTTCTGTTGAGTGAAGTTATAGTAAAAAGATAGACTTATTTTTTATACTATTATTTTATTATCAAATTATATCACAACTTATGTTTTGTTCGTTATTTATATTTTTCTAATTTTTGCGCTACGCGTTTCGAAACTTAGTTTCATATTCAGGCGCTTGTACTAATCCATTGTACGTTCGCAGGGATTGGTGCAAGTGAGCGATGGAGTTCGTGAAGCACACGTTGGCGTGGCGCTCTGCACGATTACGAGGGTTATGATTGCGGTACATGAATTTAATCCTGCTTCGCAAACAGCGATGGACTGCTCGGTGCAATTAGGTGGTGTTATCCTGCGCAAACTGCGATGGAATTTAGATGCACTTCGTGACAGTTATCCTGCGCAAACTGCGATGAAATTTAGATGCACTTCGTGACAGTTATCCTGCGCAAACTGCGATGGAATTTAGATGCACTTCGTGACAGTTATCCTGCGCAAACTGCGATGGACGCCGCCGTTATCTATGAAACGATAATGCGGAATTAATACATTGGAAAATGTATTGACGGGATACGGGATCGTGGAATGTGGAATATTTAATATTCAAAACGATGCTTTCTTACCTTGAATAACCCACTGATGCTGGGATGTTTGAGGATTTGAAGATTTGACGATTGTTCGCTCGAAGTTGATGGTGATAATTTAATTTAACTTCGCCAACCAGCGCCGACGACGGCCATCGCAGAAAAAAGAACAATGCACCGTAGAGGTGGGTTTTTTATGCATGGTGGCCTGTCAGGCATCCGGATATATTTTTGTGTGCGTGTATTGGCACTACCTGCCAATACGAATTTCGACGAAGACTTAGGGGATGTGTTCGCAAATGATGAAAGTTGAAAAGAATATGAAATGAGTGTTCAACTGAGTGTATTTCAGTTGGACGACGAAATGCGATGAATAAATTATTTTATTCTGAACGTTGGTGATGACGGAAAAATACATCCCTTACACATTTTCATAATAAGCCTGAATAACTCTAACGCGTTGCTCGATTATGTATCTTTCCATGGTTCAAATTGAGTTAGTCTGAAATTGGGAAATGTCAAATAAAATGCAGAAAAAAACTTGACGTTTAGGTGTGGTTCAAATTCAACATCGGCCCATACAATTTAACCACCCTTTATTTATCATAGATATACCTGCAGAGTCAGTATTTCTATGAAAGAAACCGATGTGTCGTCGAAAGCCACAGCAATCTTCAGAAGGGAACAGCGCGTATTTTCTGCCTGAATGGACAGAGCCGTGACCTTCCCGAATTGAATCTTCAACGGCACTACTTCTTTGTCATTTGTATTTGGTTTGAATTTTTAACACTTCCTCACTCGTACCAGTGAGGAATATTCGAAAAACAAAAAAGGCAAGGTATTTTGGTAGAGCACCGCTTTCACAGGGTCTTTTAGTTTTCTACGTCACAGACAATTTCCCACTCGAAATTTTGGAGTTTTCCCTTATTCCCTGTCATTGTAGGTAGGTAGGTAGAAGTGGCGGTTCGGTTTGAACCCAGTTAGCACTTATTGTGCCTTTTTGTTACCACGTCTCGTGTGACCTATGTTGTAGTGGTTGTGAGAGATTTGGTGTGTGTCTATATCCAACCTGTGGAGTTGAGAAAACCCTGTCATTGTGACTCTTTATTGTTTTCAATAAACCCCGTACGAATATCTCACCTAACCTTACATAAAATAGGGACAGTGACACCGATGGAAAAAAGACCAGACGTATTTCAAGCAGTGCTCTACGCTGTTAAAGAATGCGCCAAATACATTTACTACATAGGTATCTGGTATTAAAGGCACCAACATCCATATATTCACGGATAGTCAATAAGCTATAAATGCGCTTAGTTCGCACACCATTGACTCGAACTCACTCGTGAGTTTCGGGACATGAAGGATTTGATGGTAATGTAAAGGCGGACGAACTGACAAGAAACGGCTCAGAAACTCCATTCAAAGGACAAAAAACCCTTCTACTGCATTCCTTAATTGGCAGCTATCGCAGCTATAAAAAAATCGGAACGATGTAAATTGTATTACTTCTAGGAATATGACCCCACATCTTAGACAAGCCCATCGAGCCATTCGGCGCTTGTACAGCAATGCCAATAGATGTCTAAATCTAGGTCGGCCTCTTATCAAAAGCTTAGTCAAGTATGTAATTGGTCACCACGGTTTATGATACCACATTAAAAAATGAAAATGACTAGAGGGCCGGCTTTGTCCTGAACACTATGTGAAGCATTAACGGCACATACTATGCCTACGACCAAGCTTCTCCAAAACAGTGCGAAGTGGAATTCTGATTATTCTAGTAAGTACCATTCTTCTTAAGCCTGGAAGTACATGTTTTGTCGAATCGACGGCGCAGGTTATCATTCTTTCTTATTTTCGTCAGTCTTGCTTTTGTTTTTTGTACAGCGCTAGCTGTGTTTATGCTGCTTGTATGTAGGACCACCTGGCACGGACGGACTATACCCAGCTAAGGTACAACCAGTTACTACCGACTATGAAGAGAATCTTCATAGCTGGCCTAGCATTGGGATACATATCAACATCCTGGCATATGGTTAGAGTGGTATTTATACCAAAAATTGACAGAAGTGACTACTCACTCGCCAAGAGCTTCAGACCAATCAGTCGGGATCAATCCTCTCAAACATCTCTTGAGTTTGGTCTCTTAACGATAAGGAGGAAGCTGATCTCAGCCAGTGATACAAGGTGTCACAATCCACCTCTCCAATGAAGCAAAATATCTGGTAGTCATCCTGTAAACTTCTTTGGTCCAAGCATGTTGAGCTTTCTGGAAGTGAAACATGGCGCTTATAACCGAAAAGAGTCCTATGGATTTACACGGCTATTATAAGACCATTTGTAGCATATGCATCGGTTGTTTGATGGAATATGCTTTCACATAAATTCGTTACTCCCGCCCCTTGATGTTTACATCATGGGTGGCACAATCAAAGCTATCTCACGTTTAAAAAGAGGTGGCTTTTGGTATAACTCGCACTGGAGTTTAGATAAATTTGCGCGACGGTTGTCCTTCGACTCCTGTCTTATGGATATGACGTCCGATGCAATGACACTGGCACTTCGGATGGATCGCAACTAGTCGACTTTCCTCGTGTTTAGGGCTGGTGCTGGCCAGATTCTGAGCCTGCAAAGGAATGCAGTCGGATCTTCATGGATGGCTCCAAAACCGACCAAGGATCTGAAGCTGGTATTTTCATGGAGAGCGAAAATATTAGACTTTTATTCTCGTTAGGCCAACATGCGTCGGTCATCCAAACGGAGACGTATGCTATCCTTATGGCTATGGACTATACTGTGAGGAATAGGAGGGGCGAAGTATCTGCGTCTGTAGCGACAGTCAGGCTGCGTTTCAGGCCTTGCTTTAACCCCCTAAATAATTCCAAAATAGTTTGCGAATGCAAGACTTCTCTGAACTTGGTCGGATGGCTAAATTGGCTTAGACTTTTCTGGTTCCCGGGCGATATATCTGCATGCGTCCTCGGTCAGGGCTTCTATTGACGCTTGGGTTTCATAGGAACACAATGGCAGATGGCATGACTCTGCAGCGTGCAGACAGACTAAATGAATTCTCCCCCAACGTCTGTACAAAATCTGCGGCATTCTCATTCTCTCTCACCAGAAAATACTGCAGCCAGACTACTGGCGTTCTTACGGGCCATTACGTTTTTGCCAAGCATCTTAAGGTCTTCGAGATAGGGGTCAGAATTAACCCGAGGTAGGCATACCGGTCGTAAGAGGCGACCAAAATTCACCCTTCGGGATAGGGATCAGAATCTACCCGAGGTAGTCATGCCGGTCGTAAGAGGCGACCAAAATCTACCCTCAGTATACCGAGTGCATAGAGTATACAAAAAATGCCATGATTAAAACAAAAAGATATAATACCCCAGGTGGCAGCCCAGTTCTACTGGAAAATCCACACTCTTCGGATGTAGGGTCTACGGATTCTGGGGAGAGCCATTTATTGCAATCATCCGACCCTTTTAAAAATAGTAAAAGGGTACCTAGATCACCACCAACGGGATCTGTGCCAAAAGCAAAAACTAATCGAAGTCCTACGACGCCAACAGATTTTGGACGCCTTTCGCGGGACTCAACGAAATGCAAAAGCTTCGAGGACGAAAACAAGGAACTCCGCACTAAGCTTAACCAAATTGAACAGCGTTACCAAGAACTTAAAAAAAGAGCTAGATCAGCTGAAAGCTGAGAACAAAGCAATTGTTGAATCTCAACTTAAAAAATAGGCAGAAGCCAAATCATACCGCTCAGCTAGCCGCGGTTATCATACGGACGAAGAAGAGCTAGTGCGCGAAACGGATTGGATCACTAAGAGGAGATCGAACAAAAAACGGAAAGCCGGCTCCTCACCAGAAGTCGTTGTGTTAAAAGATAGACAACCCAAAAAGGCAAATGCCAACGAAATAGAAACGCTAAGGAAAAAACCTCAAAATAAGGTATACCTTCCACCTTCAATTAACGTTGTCGGAGTTTCAGACTACAGCAGGCTAAGTAGCCTTCTTAAGGAAATAGCAAAGTCCACATTCAAAGTAACATCTCTGAATAATAATGTGTGGAAAATAAATGTAGGCGATCCTGAGAGC